>OX376372.1:33269652-38192152 GCA_947369275.1 Nemotelus nigrinus
GAAAGCTAAACAACTTTTCGTGGAAATTTGTCCTGATAAAGGTGCAGATGGTTTCAATGCAAGTGATGGTTGGTTCACGAAATTTAAACATCACCACGGCATTCGTTATTTGAAAATTGGTGGCAAATGATGTCAACGAAATCGTATCATTTTTAAGGAGGCTACACTGAAAAAAATCCACATAGCGCCCAGAGCTATGTAACATAGCGCATTATTTATGGTCCCATACGCCATGTACATAGTACTCTGAGCCATGCAATATGGCTCCCAGCGCCATAATCTCAGAATCTACATAGCGCGTGGTCCCATGTTACATGGCGCAGCATTTATGGTGCCACACGCTATGCACATAGTGCCCTGAGCCATGCAGTATAGCTCCCAGCGCCATAATTACATGGCGCAGAAATTATGGCCCCACGCCATATTACATAGTGCCATGAGCCATGTAATATGGCTCATGGCACTCCAATTATAACTCGCAGCCATACTATGTGAGGGGATCTATAAATGTCAGCAAGTGATACTTGAGTATCGTCGATAGATCGACAACATTCTCAATCGGCTAAGGGCGCATATTATTGAATGGCTCCTTCGGCGACTCTAAATGCAGCCAGTGCCTGTTTGTTGCAAGCAAGTGACTTCTCCGTATGCTCATTTATGGTAAGTAGCACTGTTTTGACTGATTTGCTTCTTCAATGTACTATAGTCTTCCACGCCACGTACTATAGTCGTTCACGCCATGTACTATAGTCCTTCACGCCATGCACTATAGTCCTTCACGCCATGTACTATAGTCCTCCACGCCATGTACTATAGTCATACACGCCATGTACTATAGTCCTCCACGCCATGTACTATAGTCCTTCACGCCATGCACTATAGTCCTTCACGCCATGTACTATAGTCCTCCACGCCATGTACTATAGTCCTCCACGCCTATGTACTATAGTCCTCTACGCCATATAGTATAGTCCTCCACGCCATACAGTATAGTCCTCCACGCCATGTGTTATAGCTCTCCACGCCATGCACTATAGTTCTCCACGCCATGTAATATAGTCCGCCACGCCATGTACATGGCGTGGAAGACTATAGTACATGGCGTGTAGGCCTATGTACTTTTCGCCATGTATTATGGCGTGTGGCGCTATATTTTATCACAATCCCTAAATCGACTATGTACATGACGCCAGAAGTCTATAAATTATGGCGTCTGGCGCCATGTGTTTTCTCAGTGTACGAGCAAAGGTAGCTGAAATGGGTTTATTGGATACACAAATATATAATGTGGACGAAAGTGGATTATTCTTTCGTGCTCGAGCTCCTCCAATTGTTTCGGTCACGTGACCGCGTCCTCCAATCTTGGAACCGCAATAGTTGTTCGGCGTCCGCATACACTGAGCTCTCCCAACGAGCTCTTGGTTTTCCTCTTGGCCTCGCTCCATCGACTCGACGTGCGTTCATGACACGTTTTGGCATGCGGTCGTCATTCATGCGTTGCATGTGCCCCGCTCACTGTAACCGTTGTAATTTCACAATTTTGGAGACTTCCAGCTCATCGTAGAGTTCGTACAACTCATTGTTGTACCGGATGCGCCATCCATCTCGGTCGCGGATAGCCCCGAAAATCCGCCGTAGAACTTTCCGTTCGAAGGTGTCGATCATATTTGCGGAGGTTTGGGTCAGGGTCCATGTTTCGCAGCCATAGCACAGCACAGGTCTTATGATAGTTTTATAAACGCGGAGCTTAGTCTTTCTGTGCACATATTTCAATTTTATAATGGGGAGGACCGAGAAGAAGGTCTTATTTGCTAGTTGTATCCGTCGCTTGATTTCGTCAGTTTCGTTGGCGTCACTCGACAGGTTGCTACCCAGGTAAACGAAGTTGTCCACGAATTTGATGCAAAGGTCCCCTACGTTGATGGTCGTGTGCGCTGGCGTCCTTGTCCTAGATTGCATCATAGCTTTCGTTTTGTCCTCGTTGATTCGTAGTCCAACTTCCTTTGCTGCGGTGTCAAGTCTAAGCAGAAGTTTTTCTGCATCGGTCAGCTTTCGAGCTATGATGTAAATGTCATCTGAGTACGCTGCCAATTGTGTCGACTTAAAAAGTAGCGTGCCACTGGTGTTCAGGTGCATTGCCCGAATAGCGAACTCAAGTACCACGTTGAAGAGCGTGGGTGCTATTCCGTCGCCCTGCTTCAGGCCACCCAGAGTTTCAAAAGGATCCGTCAATCTGTTCTGGATCCGGACTTGCGAGACGGAGTTGGTCATCGTCATCCTTATAAGTCTCACTAATTTGCCCGGTATACCAAATTGCAGCATGATGCTATATAGAGCGCCTCGGTTGATGCTGTCATATGCTTGTTTAAAGTCGACAAAGATTTGGTATACGTCGACGTCGTATTCCCAGCACTTTTGCAAAATCAGCTTGACCATGAAGAGCTGGTCGATTGTGGAGCGACCAGATCTGAAACCGCCTTGATACTCGCCATTGATTTCTTCCGCGAACGGTTTAATCCTATACTCCAGGATTTTGTAGGCCGTACAGACTAAGGAGATGCCTCTGTAATTCTCACACCGCAGTTTATCTCCCTTTTTATGTATGGGACAGATAATGCTTCTGCGCCAATTGTCTGGGATCACCTCAGTCTCCCATATTCGCTGCAGTAGTTCATGTAGCGCACTCAATAAACCCGCCCCACCAGACTTGAGTAGTTCAGCTGGTATCCCGTCAGCGCCCGGCGCTTTGTTCCTTTTCAGTCAACGCAAGGTGAGATCAACTTCTTCTATTGTCGGGGATTGTGTGGATGGGGGTTGACCAACGGTATCGTCATGGAGCTCAGCTTCTGCTGCTAGGATGTTTGATGGCGGATTCAGAAGCTCTTGGAAGTAGGACGCCCATCGTTTGCTAATACTTTCGGTGTCGCCGATAATACTTCCATCTTCTAGTCCTGGGTTGTGTTGCAACTTTGTCGAGCAGTCGTCAGTGCAGCATATTATTATTAAGAAATCTTCCTGTTCTTGCCCGGCGTGCCTTACCCCTGCCGACTAGCTCAGCCTGGCGTGGGTTTGCGGGCGAAAGATTTCTTCGTGCTATGGCACGCTGACAGTACAACATTCATCAATCACAAACAGAAAAAGGAGGGAAAACAAAGAAGTCCGTAGAAAACATTACTTAACTATTTATTCTTCATGCATTATAACTACTAAAATAACTCTAAAAATCAAAATACAAGCAAAAAGAAACTAAAATAATAAAAAAAATGATCAAATCAACTAAATCCAATACAGTAAATTAAATTCAAAACTTCATGCTAATCACTCAAATCAAATGAAAATCAGATAAAATAAATACAATCCAAACAGTTCCAAATAAAAACTAAAATGCCTGAATAAATTGGATGGGGGGTTTTCTTTTTTGTACTCAACCCCGGCCGGGATCGGTTTACACCGATCATACAATATTTCTGAAAATTGTTAGTTATGTAATATGCTATGCAAACCAATATATATGTGCATAAATCAATGTTTGGTATGACCAATATAATTATGATATAATAGTATAAAAAATTACAAATTCCCACCCACGGAATTGAAACAAGAAAAGATAAATAATACTCAATTTAACAATGAATGTTTGAAACAAATAATTTCATATATGATTTTTACTTAATTGTTTAACTTCAAACGAAATTCTGTTAACTCCCAGCTCGTCGACGTGCAAAAAATAGTTTTATCTCCTTGGTGTCTTATGCGTGCATTCAAGCTATGTCTTTAAATTAAGACAAGAATCCCAAGATGTGCAGTTTTCATATTTTGTCGCATCTTCGACCCCACACTGTTCATGCATGCCTTTCAAACAATAGAGGAACAAAAGCTACTTATCTGATCCGAGGGTTTTTTTTTATACTTCAGGCGAAGAACGCTGAAACCACGCAGTTAGCCTGCCAAATCTGCCCAAATTTGCCGTCACGTATATATTGAGTTTTTCTCCAGTCGTTACTCAGTGAATTAAGATGTTTCTGCCAACTAACTCTTCTTTTCACTCCTTCAGGTGTTTAACTTTTTCACTTTGCATTTATTCAAATTTCTTCCAAACCGCCGAAAATTTTCACCTTTCTCCTTCAACAGTTTATTTATTTAGTTAATTTCTCACTTTAACTACTTTAATAATTCATACACTGTGACTTTATTCAAATTTTTCCCAAAAACCGCCAAAAAATTTTCAACTTTCTCCTTCAACAGTTCATCTTCAACTCCCCTTTTCTTTGTTCTTCCGAGAAAAATTTTTTCACGGTACCGCTAGAGCGGTTTACTTCCAATTTCATTTCCAAGTGATTTTTAAACCAATAGGGCATCACCAAAACAGACGGTTCAGAAATTTGACACCAGGTTCGCGGAGTTTTCGCGCAATGTTTGGAGATCCAGCTGTCAGCGCCGTTGTTTACGTCGCTGGTATCTGCGCTGTCAGACTGCGAATTCTCAAAATGGTAAGTAATGCAAAAAACCAAATTTAACTGAAATTAAATGTGATTTCTGTTTCCAGAAAGAAAGTAGAAAGGTAGAAGGTTTGTCGGACAAGCTCAGAGCGCTCAGAATTGGAATAATTAGGATCAAATTGAACTAATATGGTTGTTCTGAAATCGGGCGGTGGTACAAAAACCACGTCCAGAAGCACAACCAAAAAAGCAACTACGTCGAAATCATCAACAACTGCCAAGAAATCTGCGGCAAGTACATCTAGTCGGAATAACGATGCCGTACTGAAAAAACGTTTAACGGCATTACTCGATAAAGATTCGGGGTCATCGTCCAAAGGTAATTTAGATCAAAAAGAATTTCGAAAAAATTCGCGATTTACTATCCACTAGTGAGGTTCAACAAATTATACTAAACACAGCTAAAACAAGAAAAGAAAACAGGTACATCAAAGAGCACGAAAAATAGCTCTACGCCTTTCAAAAAAAAAGTCGATAAAAATAAGAACAGCACGGCCAAGCCATCGACCGGCAAAGAACGCGAAACTACCAATTGTTTAGGCGCTAATACCGTCATCGACCGGAGGAACAGTAGCGGCATAACAGCTTACACCGATCACCAGGCCTGTTCTAGTCGAATTCTCAACAATCGTGGGGACGACCCAGACCCTGAGAGGTCTCAAAATGCCGGGCACCTTTCGAGTTTGCACTGATCAATTAAGTTGTGAATTCATATCTTTGACAAACCTCTTTGAACTAGTTTAGCTATTTTCAGACTTTGATGTCTTTAGCGTGGTAATTTCCAAGTACCTTTCCTTTCCCGTCTACCAACTCGTAGATGACCTGTCCCAATTTACGTTTAATCGTTGCCTTAATGAACTTTGGGGCGAGTTTAGCCGCAAATCGGTCAACTGCACAGCTTAGTGAATGATTGCGTACCCAGACGTCTTGACCGATGGCAAAATCTTTTACACGGCTTCTTAAATTGTATCTTTGCGCACCCTTGTTGTATGCCTCAGACATTTTGGTTTTGACCTGACAATGAATCTGACGTAACCGGTCACAATTTGGTACTGTCACAACCTCTCCATCCTCAAAAGCCTGTAAAGACTTCAAGAGCGCGTATTCAGAACCATGGTGGATAGGTTGGTACCCGAACATCAGGAAATGGGGCGAACAACCTGTGGACTCATGTACTACATTACGAAATGCGGCACATGACTCCGACAGGTTAGCGTCCCAATTCCGATGGTCGTCCCCTATGTAGGCTCGAATAGCGGTTAGAATAGACTGGTTGGCTCTTTCGGAAGCATTAGCTTGGGGTGAATAGAAAGGGGTGTAACAATGGTTCACACCATATTGAGCCAGGAATTCCGAGAAGAGTTTAGACACAAATTGGACCCCATTGTCAGTATGGACGGTTTCAGGCACGCCAAAGGTCAAAAATACGTATTCTTTTAAAAATTTCACCATCGACTCAGCTGTTGCCTTGGGTAGAGCCTTGAGCCAAATGAATTTGGTATAGTGATCGAGCACCACCAGCAACTGGGTGTTACCTAGCTTTGAACGAGGATATGGGCCCATGAAGTCAATAAACAAGCGCTGCATTGGTCGATCAGTAATCCTGGCAGCACCCATAGGTGGTCTCATTGTAGCATTCGTGGCCTTAACTTGTTTGCAAATAGAACAATTGTTGACATAGCTGGTGACATCTTGACGCAGCTTCGGCCAGTAATAATAGCGTCGCAAGACTTCTAATGTTTTACGAATCCCACAATGTGACCCCAAAGGGCTGTCATGACTACGTGCCAGCAACACTTGTCTTCCTCCTTCAGGCACCCACACCTTTGCACTAGGAATATCTAAGTCAAGACCTCCGTGTGAACCTAGATGAATATACACAATTCCGTTCTTCGTGTACAGGTTTTCGAACTGATCCGGATGTTGCTCAATCTGATTGACGAGATTCATGTAATCAGGATCCTGAAAGGCCTGTGATGGAATGTTCCCTAGCAATTGGTGATGCTCAGGAAGACAAACAACGGCACAATGAGGCCCCCCTTCAGAGTCGCGTGCTCGTGATAACGCGTCTGGTACGACATTTTGAGTGCCTGCTCGATGCTCAATGTTGAAATTGAACCCTTGTAATTTTAGGCTCCACCGTGCTAACCTCCCCGACAGATCTCTCTGGCCCATTAACCATTTCAGACTGGCATGGTCTGTGATAATGGTGAAAGGCAGCCCCTCGACATATGCCCGAAACCTTTTGACACTCTGCACCGCAGCCAAGCATTCTAGTTCGGTAACGCTATAGTTGCGCTGCGCAGCATTCAACTTCGATGACATAAAGGCGATGGGATGCTCTCCACCATCATCATCTTTCTGAAATAAAACACTGCCGATGCCGGTGGCACTTGCATCGCACTGAATATAAAAATGCCGAGAGAAATCTGGGTTGATCAACACAGGTGCAGACACTAAAAGTTCCTTCGTCCGATCGAAAGCCTTATTAGCAGCCTCAGTCCATACGAACCTTCTTTTACCCTTCAGCAGATCCGTCATGGGTGATGTGATAGATGCAAAATTTGGAATGAAACGTCTATACCACCCAGCCATCCCCATGAATCTCCTCACGTCCTTTACCGTTTTGGGTCGTGGATATGCTATGATGCCGGACACCTTTTCAGGATCCGTCTTTAGGACACCATCACTTATCACATAACCTAGGTATCGAATTTCTTTTTGGACGAATTTGCTCTTCTCAACATTGATGGTCAAATTCGCCTGCTGTAATAAATTGGCCACAATAGACAGCAATTTGAGATGGTCATCAAATGTTGGACTTGTTATCAGCAAATCGTCCAAATAAACGAATACCTGGTCATGCAACTCGTGAGGGATGACCTTATGCATCAATCGACACATAGTCTGTGGAGCATTGCACAATCCAAAAGGCATGACAGTGAAGTGATACAAAGGGCGTCCAGGTACTGTAAACGCTGTCTTTTCCCGTGATTTTGCATCCAAAGGAATCTGCCAAAAGGCATCTTTCAGGTCCAAACTGGTTATAAAGCGTGTGGACTGCAGACGTGCTAACAGACCCTCGATCAACGGCAAAGGGTACGCATCTTTGACAGTCACCTCGTTCAATCGTCGAGCGTCCAAACATAATCGCACCTTACCGGGTTTTCTTACAATAGTGACTGGAGAGCTCCAGGAACTCCTACTCTCCTCAATTACCCCCAAAGACAGCATCCGGTCCAATTCGTCGTACATCAATTTCTGCACCACTGGTGACACTGCATAGTGACGTTGCTTAATTGGTTGAGCATCACCTGTGTCTATCACGTGTGACAACAAATTGGTTTTGCCCAATCCTAACTGGTTAAACGACGGAAATTGACGCACGATTTCATCGAGCCGTTGCTTATCCCTCGGAGACAACTGATGAAAACCAGAGTCCTGTGGAACTAACTCAACAGCGGAACAATGCGGTGCAATTTTGAAGGCATCCCAGAAATCTATGCCCAGATAAACTGAATTGGTTAAACTGGGGCATATTAGGAAGCGTATTAGCCTCGTCTTTTCATTGAATTGCACCAATGTGCTTACATACCCGAGAACAGGCGCCTTTTGACCAGAAGCGGTATGAACTTCAGTAGGCATTGAATGTATATTCAAGCCCAACTCCTCAACCAGCTTCAATGCTCCCGCTCCCAGGATGCTTACACTTGCTCCACTGTCAAGCAAGCCAGTCAACTGCCGACCTTTGATGGAAATGGTGGCAAATGGTCGGTTATCTCCATGGATGGATACAATAGAGTCCAGACAAGCTTTCCGCAAAAATCGCCGAAGGGTGAAATATCTCCAGGCGCGATTAAAACGCCTCGATGACTGTTTAGGAGCATCATGTTTTGAGTTGGTAGACGTAACAGAAGGACATGAATTTTGGGGTGTATTTATTGACGGCGTTGCAATTCGGGGTCGACATTGGTGGCAACGTCGGTCTTTTGGGGTCTGGATGGGTGAATAGCCAGCGGAATACGCATCCTCCCCGGTGAAAGCGCATTCCTGTTGGAGTTTTCCGCTTGGCATCTAGGGCATTTAGGTTTGAGTACTCCTTCCTTACCACATCCGAAACAGAATATTCGCTGAATAGGAGCGGGACAGTCCATAAAACCATGCCCCAGGTCACGACAATTCCAACACACTCGGTATTCTCCTTTTCCTTCTACTTCACGACCTTTATTTAGGAAAGTGCTGGAATTTGTTTGTACGGCGTGCACTTCCCGTTTTGTCAACACATTTGAGGGTGTGGAATTTACAAATTCAGAACAGTAATGAGGGGCTGGTGGATTTGAAACTACGTGCGAATAACTTTCACCATCAGGTCTGGATTGGTTTTCTTGTGCAAACCTTGCATTATAATTAGACGGTCTTAAATCGGGAGCATTAAAAGAGACACCTTTAAGACCCGATTGAATCACCTGCACATTGTGTTGTACACCATCATCAGATGAAGCATAACCCTGATCCCATAATGGATGACGAGCGCGCAAAATGGGTTCAAACAATTGACTATTGTTAAGGTAATCCGAGTCAAAATGCACCTCTTGCACTTGACGGGGCCGACGATTGATGTCTCGGTCTGAGTTCATTCTCAAAAGTCTCCATTCGGATTCCACCAGGCAACAACGTCTGACTAACTCTCGAGTTGAAGTGAAGTCCAGTCCAGCTAAATGTGCTCTAAGAGCAGGAGCCATATTTCTAAATACCACACATTGAAAATCTACATCTGATAGAGGGGTATTTAATTGTAAAGAAATATTCTCGAGTGCGTCAAAGAACTCCTGAAAGCGCTCGCCGGGTTTCTGCAGTCGCCCATCTAGCATTCTTCGCACATCTACATCGGACCTAAATGAGCTAAATCTTTCCAAAAATTCTGTACGTAATCTATTCCACACCAGTGGATAATTCATCTCGCGGAAACGCCAATACCAGTCAGCAGCTTGCCCCTTTAAAAGTAAATGAAAGTCTGTGGCAAGTGTGGTATAAGAAACGCGATAATCCTCTGCCAAGGACAGCACCCTGAACATAAACTGTCTGGCCGTCAACCCAGAAGTTGAGCCATCAAATAATAGATTCCATTTCGAAATGGGCAGCCTTACCGATGACCGCTCACCTGAATCCAACTGATCTCTGAAAGTTACTCGTGGTGGTTCGTTATCAGCTGACGTATTTGGGTGAGGTGCTCGCTCCTGGTGAATAAATGAATTTTCTCCGTGAGTAACCCGTCTCCGCGATGGTTCAGTGGCAGTTACTCTCATTGACTCGGAAACTCTGGTGGCTTGAGCAGCTGAAGGCGACAGACTCAGGCGTTCTAACTGATGCTGGAACGGAGTGTAGCTCGGATCCCAACTATTTGTTCGGCGACGCATTGTTCAGGTATGATATATTTTTCTTTCAATTCAAACCGAATTACTTACAATTAAGTATATTTTTGCAGATAAATATTACCAACAAACGAATAAGATTCTCAATACCGAAATCTTAGGATTCTTCTCACATATGCCAATAATTCTGTGTAGTATGAAATAGTTGAATACACTCGTGATGTAACGACGGAATAAAACTACTTCGTATCTAATGAATATTAATTTCAATTCAATTCATAAAAAAAATAATGATTCCTACGGATCTTCTTTGTGACAGGAATTTAAGACAGGAAGGGAAAAGGTATAAAATTTGACATTAAATGATGAAATGGGACTGGGAACTCAGGAGAATACAGATCTCTTGTAGTTGTCTTGAAAATGTCCCAATAAACATTTGCCTTGATCCTGCTCAATATAATTCAATTGACTGAATAACATCTTGCAGATGGACAAGAATCAAAACTAGCTCATGAGTCATCTCAATGGACAGCTTCCTCCAGATGCGGCAAACTCAGATTAATCTTTCCACAAGATTGATTCAGATAACAAAAGATATTGCCCCGTTCTAATTAATTAATCTGGAGGTGATCCTACAACTACAAGAGTCTGGTTAGCACTTAAAGAGACGAGCTCTGTTAAACACATAGAACGAATACAATAGCACGAGATGGGCGCCAATGCTGCATTGACGACCGCTCGGCAAGATGATGATAGCAAATAGAAAGAGTCAGGTATATGACTGCCACCATAGCCAAAGAAGAAAGGAAAAAAAAAAATGGCTGAGGCAACAAGATGCTCCTATTAAACATTTGCCACCCCAGCCGAAAGCATATCTGCCAAAAGAAAACCTATAAAAGAAAGCCAAAAGCTTGGGCGCCATTTGTTGCAACCGACTAAACTTTGTCGAGCAGTCGTCAGTGCAGCATATTATTATTAAGAAATCTTCCTGTTCTTGCCCGGCGTGCCTTACCCCTGCCGACTAGCTCAGCCTGGCGTGGGTTTGCGGGCGAAAGATTTCTTCGTGCTATGGCACGCTGACAGTACAACATTCATCAATCACAAACAGAAAAAGGAGGGAAAACAAAGAAGTCCGTAGAAAACATTACTTAACTATTTATTCTTCATGCATTATAACTACTAAAATAACTCTAAAAATCAAAATACAAGCAAAAAGAAACTAAAATAATAAAAAAAATGATCAAATCAACTAAATCCAATACAGTAAATTAAATTCAAAACTTCATGCTAATCACTCAAATCAAATGAAAATCAGATAAAATAAATACAATCCAAACAGTTCCAAATAAAAACTAAAATGCCTGAATAAATTGGATGGGGGGTTTTCTGTTTTGTACTCAACCCCGGCCGGGATCGGTTTACACCGATCATACAATATTTCTGAAAATTGTTAGTTATGTAATATGCTATGCAAACCAATATATATGTGCATAAATCAATGTTTGGTATGACCAATATAATTATGATATAATAGTATAAAAAATTACAAATTCCCACCCACGGAATTGAAACAAGAAAAGATAAATAATACTCAATTTAACAATGAATGTTTGAAACAAATAATTTCATATATGATTTTTACTTAATTGTTTAACTTCAAACGAAATTCTGTTAACTCCCAGCTCGTCGACGTGCAAAAAATAGTTTTATCTCCTTGGTGTCTTATGCGTGCATTCAAGCTATGTCTTTAAATTAAGACAAGAATCCCAAGATGTGCAGTTTTCATATTTTGTCGCATCTTCGACCCCACACTGTTCATGCATGCCTTTCAAACAATAGAGGAACAAAAGCTACTTATCTGATCCGAGGGTTTTTTTTTATACTTCAGGCGAAGAACGCTGAAACCACGCAGTTAGCCTGCCAAATCTGCCCAAATTTGCCGTCACGTATATATTGAGTTTTTCTCCAGTCGTTACTCAGTGAATTAAGATGTTTCTGCCAACTAACTCTTCTTTTCACTCCTTCAGGTGTTTAACTTTTTCACTTTGCATTTATTCAAATTTCTTCCAAACCGCCGAAAATTTTCACCTTTCTCCTTCAACAGTTTATTTATTTAGTTAATTTCTCACTTTAACTACTTTAATAATTCATACACTGTGACTTTATTCAAATTTTTCCCAAAAACCGCCAAAAAATTTTCAACTTTCTCCTTCAACAGTTCATCTTCAACTCCCCTTTTCTTTGTTCTTCCGAGAAAAATTTTTTCACGGTACCGCTAGAGCGGTTTACTTCCAATTTCATTTCCAAGTGATTTTTAAACCAATAGGGCATCACCAAAACAGACGGTTCAGAAATTTGACACCAGGTTCGCGGAGTTTTCGCGCAATGTTTGGAGATCCAGCTGTCAGCGCCGTTGTTTACGTCGCTGGTATCTGCGCTGTCAGACTGCGAATTCTCAAAATGGTAAGTAATGCAAAAAACCAAATTTAACTGAAATTAAATGTGATTTCTGTTTCCAGAAAGAAAGTAGAAAGGTAGAAGGTTTGTCGGACAAGCTCAGAGCGCTCAGAATTGGAATAATTAGGATCAAATTGAACTAATATGGTTGTTCTGAAATCGGGCGGTGGTACAAAAACCACGTCCAGAAGCACAACCAAAAAAGCAACTACGTCGAAATCATCAACAACTGCCAAGAAATCTGCGGCAAGTACATCTAGTCGGAATAACGATGCCGTACTGAAAAAACGTTTAACGGCATTACTCGATAAAGATTCGGGGTCATCGTCCAAAGGTAATTTAGATCAAAAAGAATTTCGAAAAAATTCGCGATTTACTATCCACTAGTGAGGTTCAACAAATTATACTAAACACAGCTAAAACAAGAAAAGAAAACAGGTACATCAAAGAGCACGAAAAATAGCTCTACGCCTTTCAAAAAAAAAGTCGATAAAAATAAGAACAGCACGGCCAAGCCATCGACCGGCA
This sequence comes from Nemotelus nigrinus, assembly GCA_947369275.1. NCBI lineage: Eukaryota > Metazoa > Arthropoda > Insecta > Diptera > Stratiomyidae > Nemotelus > Nemotelus nigrinus. The sequence goes on from OX376372.1 coordinate 33,282,509, forward strand.
AAGAACGCGAAACTACCAATTGTTTAGGCGCTAATACCGTCATCGACCGGAGGAACAGTAGCGGCATAACAGCTTACACCGATCACCAGGCCTGTTCTAGTCGAATTCTCAACAATCGTGGGGACGACCCAGACCCTGAGAGGTCTCAAAATGCCGGGCACCTTTCGAGTTTGCACTGATCAATTAAGTTGTGAATTCATATCTTTGACAAACCTCTTTGAACTAGTTTAGCTATTTTCAGACTTTGATGTCTTTAGCGTGGTAATTTCCAAGTACCTTTCCTTTCCCGTCTACCAACTCGTAGATGACCTGTCCCAATTTACGTTTAATCGTTGCCTTAATGAACTTTGGGGCGAGTTTAGCCGCAAATCGGTCAACTGCACAGCTTAGTGAATGATTGCGTACCCAGACGTCTTGACCGATGGCAAAATCTTTTACACGGCTTCTTAAATTGTATCTTTGCGCACCCTTGTTGTATGCCTCAGACATTTTGGTTTTGACCTGACAATGAATCTGACGTAACCGGTCACAATTTGGTACTGTCACAACCTCTCCATCCTCAAAAGCCTGTAAAGACTTCAAGAGCGCGTATTCAGAACCATGGTGGATAGGTTGGTACCCGAACATCAGGAAATGGGGCGAACAACCTGTGGACTCATGTACTACATTACGAAATGCGGCACATGACTCCGACAGGTTAGCGTCCCAATTCCGATGGTCGTCCCCTATGTAGGCTCGAATAGCGGTTAGAATAGACTGGTTGGCTCTTTCGGAAGCATTAGCTTGGGGTGAATAGAAAGGGGTGTAACAATGGTTCACACCATATTGAGCCAGGAATTCCGAGAAGAGTTTAGACACAAATTGGACCCCATTGTCAGTATGGACGGTTTCAGGCACGCCAAAGGTCAAAAATACGTATTCTTTTAAAAATTTCACCATCGACTCAGCTGTTGCCTTGGGTAGAGCCTTGAGCCAAATGAATTTGGTATAGTGATCGAGCACCACCAGCAACTGGGTGTTACCTAGCTTTGAACGAGGATATGGGCCCATGAAGTCAATAAACAAGCGCTGCATTGGTCGATCAGTAATCCTGGCAGCACCCATAGGTGGTCTCATTGTAGCATTCGTGGCCTTAACTTGTTTGCAAATAGAACAATTGTTGACATAGCTGGTGACATCTTGACGCAGCTTCGGCCAGTAATAATAGCGTCGCAAGACTTCTAATGTTTTACGAATCCCACAATGTGACCCCAAAGGGCTGTCATGACTACGTGCCAGCAACACTTGTCTTCCTCCTTCAGGCACCCACACCTTTGCACTAGGAATATCTAAGTCAAGACCTCCGTGTGAACCTAGATGAATATACACAATTCCGTTCTTCGTGTACAGGTTTTCGAACTGATCCGGATGTTGCTCAATCTGATTGACGAGATTCATGTAATCAGGATCCTGAAAGGCCTGTGATGGAATGTTCCCTAGCAATTGGTGATGCTCAGGAAGACAAACAACGGCACAATGAGGCCCCCCTTCAGAGTCGCGTGCTCGTGATAACGCGTCTGGTACGACATTTTGAGTGCCTGCTCGATGCTCAATGTTGAAATTGAACCCTTGTAATTTTAGGCTCCACCGTGCTAACCTCCCCGACAGATCTCTCTGGCCCATTAACCATTTCAGACTGGCATGGTCTGTGATAATGGTGAAAGGCAGCCCCTCGACATATGCCCGAAACCTTTTGACACTCTGCACCGCAGCCAAGCATTCTAGTTCGGTAACGCTATAGTTGCGCTGCGCAGCATTCAACTTCGATGACATAAAGGCGATGGGATGCTCTCCACCATCATCATCTTTCTGAAATAAAACACTGCCGATGCCGGTGGCACTTGCATCGCACTGAATATAAAAATGCCGAGAGAAATCTGGGTTGATCAACACAGGTGCAGACACTAAAAGTTCCTTCGTCCGATCGAAAGCCTTATTAGCAGCCTCAGTCCATACGAACCTTCTTTTACCCTTCAGCAGATCCGTCATGGGTGATGTGATAGATGCAAAATTTGGAATGAAACGTCTATACCACCCAGCCATCCCCATGAATCTCCTCACGTCCTTTACCGTTTTGGGTCGTGGATATGCTATGATGCCGGACACCTTTTCAGGATCCGTCTTTAGGACACCATCACTTATCACATAACCTAGGTATCGAATTTCTTTTTGGACGAATTTGCTCTTCTCAACATTGATGGTCAAATTCGCCTGCTGTAATAAATTGGCCACAATAGACAGCAATTTGAGATGGTCATCAAATGTTGGACTTGTTATCAGCAAATCGTCCAAATAAACGAATACCTGGTCATGCAACTCGTGAGGGATGACCTTATGCATCAATCGACACATAGTCTGTGGAGCATTGCACAATCCAAAAGGCATGACAGTGAAGTGATACAAAGGGCGTCCAGGTACTGTAAACGCTGTCTTTTCCCGTGATTTTGCATCCAAAGGAATCTGCCAAAAGGCATCTTTCAGGTCCAAACTGGTTATAAAGCGTGTGGACTGCAGACGTGCTAACAGACCCTCGATCAACGGCAAAGGGTACGCATCTTTGACAGTCACCTCGTTCAATCGTCGAGCGTCCAAACATAATCGCACCTTACCGGGTTTTCTTACAATAGTGACTGGAGAGCTCCAGGAACTCCTACTCTCCTCAATTACCCCCAAAGACAGCATCCGGTCCAATTCGTCGTACATCAATTTCTGCACCACTGGTGACACTGCATAGTGACGTTGCTTAATTGGTTGAGCATCACCTGTGTCTATCACGTGTGACAACAAATTGGTTTTGCCCAATCCTAACTGGTTAAACGACGGAAATTGACGCACGATTTCATCGAGCCGTTGCTTATCCCTCGGAGACAACTGATGAAAACCAGAGTCCTGTGGAACTAACTCAACAGCGGAACAATGCGGTGCAATTTTGAAGGCATCCCAGAAATCTATGCCCAGATAAACTGAATTGGTTAAACTGGGGCATATTAGGAAGCGTATTAGCCTCGTCTTTTCATTGAATTGCACCAATGTGCTTACATACCCGAGAACAGGCGCCTTTTGACCAGAAGCGGTATGAACTTCAGTAGGCATTGAATGTATATTCAAGCCCAACTCCTCAACCAGCTTCAATGCTCCCGCTCCCAGGATGCTTACACTTGCTCCACTGTCAAGCAAGCCAGTCAACTGCCGACCTTTGATGGAAATGGTGGCAAATGGTCGGTTATCTCCATGGATGGATACAATAGAGTCCAGACAAGCTTTCCGCAAAAATCGCCGAAGGGTGAAATATCTCCAGGCGCGATTAAAACGCCTCGATGACTGTTTAGGAGCATCATGTTTTGAGTTGGTAGACGTAACAGAAGGACATGAATTTTGGGGTGTATTTATTGACGGCGTTGCAATTCGGGGTCGACATTGGTGGCAACGTCGGTCTTTTGGGGTCTGGATGGGTGAATAGCCAGCGGAATACGCATCCTCCCCGGTGAAAGCGCATTCCTGTTGGAGTTTTCCGCTTGGCATCTAGGGCATTTAGGTTTGAGTACTCCTTCCTTACCACATCCGAAACAGAATATTCGCTGAATAGGAGCGGGACAGTCCATAAAACCATGCCCCAGGTCACGACAATTCCAACACACTCGGTATTCTCCTTTTCCTTCTACTTCACGACCTTTATTTAGGAAAGTGCTGGAATTTGTTTGTACGGCGTGCACTTCCCGTTTTGTCAACACATTTGAGGGTGTGGAATTTACAAATTCAGAACAGTAATGAGGGGCTGGTGGATTTGAAACTACGTGCGAATAACTTTCACCATCAGGTCTGGATTGGTTTTCTTGTGCAAACCTTGCATTATAATTAGACGGTCTTAAATCGGGAGCATTAAAAGAGACACCTTTAAGACCCGATTGAATCACCTGCACATTGTGTTGTACACCATCATCAGATGAAGCATAACCCTGATCCCATAATGGATGACGAGCGCGCAAAATGGGTTCAAACAATTGACTATTGTTAAGGTAATCCGAGTCAAAATGCACCTCTTGCACTTGACGGGGCCGACGATTGATGTCTCGGTCTGAGTTCATTCTCAAAAGTCTCCATTCGGATTCCACCAGGCAACAACGTCTGACTAACTCTCGAGTTGAAGTGAAGTCCAGTCCAGCTAAATGTGCTCTAAGAGCAGGAGCCATATTTCTAAATACCACACATTGAAAATCTACATCTGATAGAGGGGTATTTAATTGTAAAGAAATATTCTCGAGTGCGTCAAAGAACTCCTGAAAGCGCTCGCCGGGTTTCTGCAGTCGCCCATCTAGCATTCTTCGCACATCTACATCGGACCTAAATGAGCTAAATCTTTCCAAAAATTCTGTACGTAATCTATTCCACACCAGTGGATAATTCATCTCGCGGAAACGCCAATACCAGTCAGCAGCTTGCCCCTTTAAAAGTAAATGAAAGTCTGTGGCAAGTGTGGTATAAGAAACGCGATAATCCTCTGCCAAGGACAGCACCCTGAACATAAACTGTCTGGCCGTCAACCCAGAAGTTGAGCCATCAAATAATAGATTCCATTTCGAAATGGGCAGCCTTACCGATGACCGCTCACCTGAATCCAACTGATCTCTGAAAGTTACTCGTGGTGGTTCGTTATCAGCTGACGTATTTGGGTGAGGTGCTCGCTCCTGGTGAATAAATGAATTTTCTCCGTGAGTAACCCGTCTCCGCGATGGTTCAGTGGCAGTTACTCTCATTGACTCGGAAACTCTGGTGGCTTGAGCAGCTGAAGGCGACAGACTCAGGCGTTCTAACTGATGCTGGAACGGAGTGTAGCTCGGATCCCAACTATTTGTTCGGCGACGCATTGTTCAGGTATGATATATTTTTCTTTCAATTCAAACCGAATTACTTACAATTAAGTATATTTTTGCAGATAAATATTACCAACAAACGAATAAGATTCTCAATACCGAAATCTTAGGATTCTTCTCACATATGCCAATAATTCTGTGTAGTATGAAATAGTTGAATACACTCGTGATGTAACGACGGAATAAAACTACTTCGTATCTAATGAATATTAATTTCAATTCAATTCATAAAAAAAATAATGATTCCTACGGATCTTCTTTGTGACAGGAATTTAAGACAGGAAGGGAAAAGGTATAAAATTTGACATTAAATGATGAAATGGGACTGGGAACTCAGGAGAATACAGATCTCTTGTAGTTGTCTTGAAAATGTCCCAATAAACATTTGCCTTGATCCTGCTCAATATAATTCAATTGACTGAATAACATCTTGCAGATGGACAAGAATCAAAACTAGCTCATGAGTCATCTCAATGGACAGCTTCCTCCAGATGCGGCAAACTCAGATTAATCTTTCCACAAGATTGATTCAGATAACAAAAGATATTGCCCCGTTCTAATTAATTAATCTGGAGGTGATCCTACAACTACAAGAGTCTGGTTAGCACTTAAAGAGACGAGCTCTGTTAAACACATAGAACGAATACAATAGCACGAGATGGGCGCCAATGCTGCATTGACGACCGCTCGGCAAGATGATGATAGCAAATAGAAAGAGTCAGGTATATGACTGCCACCATAGCCAAAGAAGAAAGGAAAAAAAAAAATGGCTGAGGCAACAAGATGCTCCTATTAAACATTTGCCACCCCAGCCGAAAGCATATCTGCCAAAAGAAAACCTATAAAAGAAAGCCAAAAGCTTGGGCGCCATTTGTTGCAACCGACTAAACTTTGTCGAGCAGTCGTCAGTGCAGCATATTATTATTAAGAAATCTTCCTGTTCTTGCCCGGCGTGCCTTACCCCTGCCGACTAGCTCAGCCTGGCGTGGGTTTGCGGGCGAAAGATTTCTTCGTGCTATGGCACGCTGACAGTACAACATTCATCAATCACAAACAGAAAAAGGAGGGAAAACAAAGAAGTCCGTAGAAAACATTACTTAACTATTTATTCTTCATGCATTATAACTACTAAAATAACTCTAAAAATCAAAATACAAGCAAAAAGAAACTAAAATAATAAAAAAAATGATCAAATCAACTAAATCCAATACAGTAAATTAAATTCAAAACTTCATGCTAATCACTCAAATCAAATGAAAATCAGATAAAATAAATACAATCCAAACAGTTCCAAATAAAAACTAAAATGCCTGAATAAATTGGATGGGGGGTTTTCTGTTTTGTACTCAACCCCGGCCGGGATCGGTTTACACCGATCATACAATATTTCTGAAAATTGTTAGTTATGTAATATGCTATGCAAACCAATATATATGTGCATAAATCAATGTTTGGTATGACCAATATAATTATGATATAATAGTATAAAAAATTACAAATTCCCACCCACGGAATTGAAACAAGAAAAGATAAATAATACTCAATTTAACAATGAATGTTTGAAACAAATAATTTCATATATGATTTTTACTTAATTGTTTAACTTCAAACGAAATTCTGTTAACTCCCAGCTCGTCGACGTGCAAAAAATAGTTTTATCTCCTTGGTGTCTTATGCGTGCATTCAAGCTATGTCTTTAAATTAAGACAAGAATCCCAAGATGTGCAGTTTTCATATTTTGTCGCATCTTCGACCCCACACTGTTCATGCATGCCTTTCAAACAATAGAGGAACAAAAGCTACTTATCTGATCCGAGGGTTTTTTTTTATACTTCAGGCGAAGAACGCTGAAACCACGCAGTTAGCCTGCCAAATCTGCCCAAATTTGCCGTCACGTATATATTGAGTTTTTCTCCAGTCGTTACTCAGTGAATTAAGATGTTTCTGCCAACTAACTCTTCTTTTCACTCCTTCAGGTGTTTAACTTTTTCACTTTGCATTTATTCAAATTTCTTCCAAACCGCCGAAAATTTTCACCTTTCTCCTTCAACAGTTTATTTATTTAGTTAATTTCTCACTTTAACTACTTTAATAATTCATACACTGTGACTTTATTCAAATTTTTCCCAAAAACCGCCAAAAAATTTTCAACTTTCTCCTTCAACAGTTCATCTTCAACTCCCCTTTTCTTTGTTCTTCCGAGAAAAATTTTTTCACGGTACCGCTAGAGCGGTTTACTTCCAATTTCATTTCCAAGTGATTTTTAAACCAATAGGGCATCACCAAAACAGACGGTTCAGAAATTTGACACCAGGTTCGCGGAGTTTTCGCGCAATGTTTGGAGATCCAGCTGTCAGCGCCGTTGTTTACGTCGCTGGTATCTGCGCTGTCAGACTGCGAATTCTCAAAATGGTAAGTAATGCAAAAAACCAAATTTAACTGAAATTAAATGTGATTTCTGTTTCCAGAAAGAAAGTAGAAAGGTAGAAGGTTTGTCGGACAAGCTCAGAGCGCTCAGAATTGGAATAATTAGGATCAAATTGAACTAATATGGTTGTTCTGAAATCGGGCGGTGGTACAAAAACCACGTCCAGAAGCACAACCAAAAAAGCAACTACGTCGAAATCATCAACAACTGCCAAGAAATCTGCGGCAAGTACATCTAGTCGGAATAACGATGCCGTACTGAAAAAACGTTTAACGGCATTACTCGATAAAGATTCGGGGTCATCGTCCAAAGGTAATTTAGATCAAAAAGAATTTCGAAAAAATTCGCGATTTACTATCCACTAGTGAGGTTCAACAAATTATACTAAACACAGCTAAAACAAGAAAAGAAAACAGGTACATCAAAGAGCACGAAAAATAGCTCTACGCCTTTCAAAAAAAAAGTCGATAAAAATAAGAACAGCACGGCCAAGCCATCGACCGGCAAAGAACGCGAAACTACCAATTGTTTAGGCGCTAATACCGTCATCGACCGGAGGAACAGTAGCGGCATAACAGCTTACACCGATCACCAGGCCTGTTCTAGTCGAATTCTCAACAGTTGTTAGCCATTTTTGACCATGTTTACTAATCTGTACGCTTGTCTGGTGTTCTTACTAACTAGGTTTACATTAATGTTCAGCAACTGCTCGTCAAAGTATTTCCGTTTCTTACGCCTAATTATTCTATTGGATATTCGCTGTAGCTCGTCATATATTTCCTTTTTGGCTCTGGTTACACGCTGGACCCATTGTCTATAGGCCTCATTCTTTGCGTCAAGTGAGTTTCTGCATTCTTCGTCACTAGTTTAAGCCATTGGTAATTGGCAAAGCCAAAAACCCAAGATGCTTCAAAGGATTCAAAAACCCACTTCATTACGACTATTCAAAAAATGCCTGGATGACGTCTCGAATCTTTCATGAATGGTTTCACACGATATTTGTTAGCGAAGTGAGCTCGTTAGTTGCTGATTTATTTCATGTTTTTAAATGATTATGATTGAAAATTGTTTATTAAAAATTTTTTTTGACAAAGTGGTTTGGAAAGTATGCACTGATTCTCATCAGGCACCAGCTCACAGTGTATACTTGACTGATGTGACCACTTGCAGTTGGAAATCATTAATTTTTATTTACGTTAGTTGTGACAAATTTTAACATCTCCGACTTATATCCATCGACATAATTTACTCATAATTGATCAGTGCATACTTTCGAAACCACTTTGTCAAATAAAAATTTCAATGTAAATAAAAAATTTTCAATTTTAAGCATCCCGCAAGAACAATTCCAAATATTACTGATTATTTGTCGAAAAAAGCTTGATTACTAAATAATGTAAAACAAAGGGGATAATATAAGACTGAATTACTTGAAAATAAAGTATTTTAATCTAGTTCATCCAACTTTTCAGAAGTTAGAACATTTCAGAAATTAGAACTATCCGATGTGCAAACTGGTTCTAATTTCCGATCGTCTACTGTACCTGCAAATATTGATATAAGAGTGTATCAATTTATTTTAATATCTGTGTCAAATTCCTCGATCTTCCTTGGATATCTTTCACTTTTGCCGTGCTTTTGTAAAATTGTTACAAAATAAATAATTACCATTGAAAGTTCGAACATAAAACTCAGCTAAGCTGCCACGCACTAAAACACATGCCAACACAGAACGACAGTAAATATTTCATAGTTTATTTGAGCCACGTTTTTCTAGTTTTTGATTGTTTACTCTATTCTTCCAATCAATTTACTTAAAACTGTCGTAATAAACACGCGTAGGCCCGAAATAGTGGTTCATTTTTAATGACAATTAATGCGTTGTATTTTAGAAGAATGGATCGATTAACTAGTTTTCTGTGTGGCATATTTTTCACTGCAAGCATTTAACTGAGAAAAGAATATAAATTTAGAACAGAATTTGAATTTGAACAGAACCAGCAAACAAAGTTTAATATTTTTAGGAATCACATTTGTGTTTGTATAGCGATGATACCACTCAGTATGCTAAGCACATATCAATGAACATATTTTTGCTATAAAGCAAGTTTTTGTTAGTGCATTAGTATATACTAACATTAATATTTATTCCTAAGTAGTTACTCACATATTTCCTACTTTAAAAAAAACGTTCTCTCATGAGCTCTAATGTTTTTTTTTTCAAATCACATCTGATCGAACTGTACAAACTGAATGAAAGGAAACGACACCAAAACAAACATATTATGTAAATATTTAAATGCAAATAAAAAGAAACGTATCAAGTACCAAAAAGTGATACTTACTGATTTTGTGAATAAATCAGAAAAGTTTTTACCGAATTTGATTAGTCTTCATATAAACAGGATAAGCACACTCAATAACGGCTCTTAACCAAGCAAAATAATAATTTCAGTAAAAACTCAGAATAGCTCTTAAACTTCCGTTGGATAATTTTGGTTTCAGTATACTTACATACATACGAGTGTGTACTTATTATTCGTTCTTACTAAAAAGTACAGGCTCAGGCAATCGTTATAAATTAGATACCGCAAAAAGCTAACCAAGGCTTTAATTTGAAGGAAAAACTGTTAAGTGTGTCAGTAAAATGCTGACTAGTTTTCAGATTTTAAGCTAACGAATCAAAAATACCTCATTTATAAATAATATAAATACCGCAGACACAGTCGATCAATAATCTTTATTTATACATACACAAATAGTTAAATGTACTAATACCTTTTTTTAACAAAATAATCTTGTGATAAATATGAGCATTCATGCAACTTAAAGCATTAGGTTGGTAGGTCAAGTAGCTGTCAAACGGAGAGTACCAACCACGCGACATATAGCCTCAAAACAAACCCGTTGCAATAATTCAACTTCAAGTCCAATAGAGTGTCCGGAGATATGTGGTCTATGTCCACAGGAGCGAGTCCTCTTTCACATAAATTTCTAGCATGGTCAAATTCTATTCTAGTACATAAAGAAATGTACTCTCCCTCGGTCACGGTACTCAGGGAACCATCTGTTTCCTTTAACAAACTGCACTATACGCTTTAATTCGATGAATCAGTCTGACCTGAAAGGAACAAGCCCCCCGAGTAATGCTATTCTCCTCCTCGCCAAAGCTAGGCGCTGTTTCATGACATGAAGCATGGATACCTCATCATCCTCCGAAAGCTCTGAAAGAAATACGCACCTAACCGTCGCGTGTACCGTCCAATGAGGCAATGGCTCGTGAGAATAGCCACAATACATCGAAAAGTACTGGGGGTAAAGTTAGAAGCTGCCTGATGTGACGCGGATCCATCGAGGCCCAGGACTGTCTTGCTATCGCACAGAATGATGCTTGAACCCAGGATTTTTTGGCTTTCGCGAGTTATTTATCCCTGATGACTAGTTTGATGGAAGGAATTGGTGATCCTTTCGAGGAGGGACATGAATCAGCAACGACAGCAAGGTACCAGACCTTGCCAGATCGTTGGCCATCCTGTTGGCACGAATACGCCTATGTCCAGGTACACAAATCAATTGCACAGCCAAATATCTCCACATTCAGAAACACAAGGATCAGTAAGGTATTTTTAGGCCGCTTGACTAACTGTGAATATACCAGTATTAATTTGGAATATTTGATTACATAGAAACTAGTCGCTAGCGCGAAAAATTGCCACAACATTCGCCTGAGAGACACTACAATGATCTAGAAAACGAAGGGGCAACCTAAAGGCGGCTTTTGATATGCGGCGTTTGTCAAATACCGAGCACCTAGTTTGGCAAACTTCACATGTGTGGTTGAGTTGCTCGCCTAGTGCTTGCCCTAGGCCAAGCACAAACATTCGGGTGCTCGCTATTCCCGTAGTTCGTGGAACTTTCAACCAAATCAAAGTAGACGAGCAATGTGTTTGGGTATGTTCGGATCCCCGCTTTAGACATTCGGTATTTGTTGCGGTTGTTGATAAGTACTGAAAAGTGTCAAACTGTGTGACGCGAGTAAAAATTTTTAAATCTGGCACGGTAAGCAACATATTTTTTGCATAATGTTGTTTTGAAGGTCGAATATTTTTGTGGCGATAATTTATCACCGCTTAGCATGACTTTATTATCACTATTTTCAGAAAATCCAATTAGATAGTAGGCACTTTTTTTAAATGTTGGATACTTACACTGTTCTACTTTTGTTAACGCTCGTCATCCACCACCTTCTATTTCTTCTTTTCTTTGAATTTTGCAAAGTTAGCCCAGCACAAGTTACCACTACATATGCAGCTACTTTTTCTGCGTTTGTCAAATCCATATTAAATGACATAAATTTATTTAATTATTGACTCAGAGATGCAGCAAGTATTTCGTTATTTTTTACAATAAAATGGCGGGAGTGAAAAACAACGACGAGCAGCTCGTACATGTTCCAGTTTTGGCAAACATTCGGCAATGCTCGAATGTCTAATTCAATGTGCTTGTCATTTCGCAATCACCAAGCCAAATGACTTTACTTGGTGTTCGGTATTTGGCGAATAGGAGGTGTTTGACAAACACCGCATATCTAAAGCCGCCATAAGATTCAGCTCATCTGAGTATATACCACTGCCAACTTTATTGTTCAGTTTTGAGCAGTCGGTGTACATATGGACGAGCCCACCCCAAGGGTGGTTCGTACTAATTGTTTTATTTTTGCACCTGACACGTGGTATTTATCAAAAGGTCCAACATGAAGACGACGACCGTGATAGTTGCGCGGTCCACAGCGTATCTTTCAATAGTACCATTTGTAGTTCAACCCATGATGTTTATTTGTGGATTTATTAGTGGTAAAATGCGGACCCATTTTCATCCTAATATGCTAAGCAGGCATAAAACCCGGTCATTTACCCGGCTCCGGGTGGAAAATGCGCTTTCTTCACATAACTTCTTAGCAAGCGCCAGGTCCGGAAACAATTTCTGGGCATTGCAGTTAACGAATCCATACTGGATAGTTTAGAAACCACTGCACCAGCGATGTTCCTACTAGGGGCCATTTCTCTGAACACTTTGCTCTGGAAAGTGCAGGCTCTCCTGCCCCCGCCGTACCGACACTTGTCGGGTGGGTTATCTTTGAGAACCCCCTAACACCATCCTTCGGGTGAAGCATATCATCCTATATGAGGCATGAAGGCCTTATTTTCATATCGATGTGCTCAGTGACAGCTTATCACGGCAATGCCTAGGAGTGCGTAAACTCCAAGTTCAGTAGAGCTTTGTAGTCAACGTCATAGGTAACCAGTAGGTAACCAATAGTGATAGGTAACCAATCAAGCAGCATGAAAAGTGCCCTAATAGTTTTTAAACCAGATTCTTTCTGAATAATGCCTATAATAAGTTCCTTATAGGGCATAAACTTTATTTTTCTGAGCGAATTTTCAAAACCCAAGACATCAAAATTACCATAGCTGGCAGCAACAACCGAATTTTTACTGTGTTAATTTCATGAAAATCTGAAAACTGCATCAGAATTCATAGGGGAAAAAGCAGTTTTTTTTCTTAATAATTTTTTAAGATGGCACCACTGGCACAGATTTGCCCGCATTTCCAAATCGCTTCTATCAGACCTGGTCCTATTCCATACCAATTCATTCTGTGAATTTCATTTATATCTAATATTTGGGTCGTGAGTTCACGTGAACAGAAGTTATTGATGCTTAAAATGTAGGTAAATTTTATATTTGATAGGTAAAAGTTTTGCTTTGTTTGTATATGCAAAGCATAAGATTTTTACATGAGTTGGGTTTCACTGTAAAAGACGAAAATTTTTCAGGAGATTCGATGGTTTGAAGGGTTTCACTTTCAATGCCTGCCGTAGCTCCAGGGTTGCCAGCACGTTCATAAAAAACTACACGAGTCTAAAGCCTAGAAACAACAATATGCCCTGTATAGCCCAGTCATTTTAGCATAAAAAAGGGGTCAACCTCGGAATGAGAGATAATAAGCTGAATTTTCGTATGTACCTTTATTATGGCGTTCTAAAAGTTGTCTCAAAAGTCTCATAAAATATCGTGTCTGCGTCGTATTCGTTTATTCGTATTCGTATTCGTTAACCATTTTTCGCCATTATCTGGGCTTTTATTGCTCCAATGATGTTAACATCTAGTTTAAAAATTGTAGAGCATACAATTTGCGAAAAATTTTATTTCAACCGTTTTTACGATAGAGGGCGGTGAGCACACAACACTCAGCCATACGTACTGAAATGCAAGGTCAACCGTGAGCACCTGTGAATACTACCTTGATTTTTGAATTATTTGTGTTGTTTATCAGTTAATACATTGTATTTAATGACATTTTACATATTTTTAATACATTCATTTAATTATACTTACTTTCTTTGTGTAATTAAAAATTAATTAATTGAAATACTTATTGTATATGTAAATTTATTGAAAGTAGATAAAGTTCAAAAATGGTTAGGGCATGATTTAGAACCCCAGGAATGGGGCTGGGTGCTCCAAAATGAATTCCTGGAACCAATGACAAAAATATTACCACCAGCTTCTGATGAATTACTTCATACTCTAGTCTGTAATTGTAAAAATGGATGTGGGATGTAGAAAATCGGGGTTGCAATGCACTTTAGCTTGTGGCCTGTGTAATGGACAAGCTTGCCCCAATGCTGTTTCATTGCAAAGTGACTGTGAGCAAGAGAGTGCATTTGACCCTGAAATTCAGGATGGTCTGGAAACAACAATTCAAGGCAACGAAGATGATGACAATGATACAGAAATTCCCGACCGTCCAGAAGATGACGATGAAAAAGAAAAAAATTAATACTTTTGTTCTTTAAATTATTAAAGATTTATAGACTTTCACTGCAATTCAATTTAAATCGTAAAAAAACTCTAGCGCACCTGAACCGCTAGAAACACTAATGTTCGAAGAACAGTAGAAGAATCGTGCAGGTTTTGAGTGCATATTCCACCACATGTGCTGCTTATTACGGCCAAACTGTTTCAAATGCCACGTTTTACTTTCGTCTCAAGAATGCATTATAACTCATATGGTGGAAGGTTTCAGATATTACCACTGGCATGAATTTCAACGTTTATGAGAGCAAAACACGGAATAATTATATTCGTTATCAGTTGCTTATTTCACATAATTTTGAAAGCAGCATCTCATATAACATCAATGAAGAAAATGCTCAGTGCCTGCAGCACTGTAACTGAAGTTGGTGTTTGGGGCTGCGATCCGAAAAATTTGCAGAACTTTGCGAATTGTAACATCGGTTATTTATTTTCATTGTAAATGTTTCCGGTATGTATACTAACTGTAAGCATTTATTGATACAAAAGTAGCACAACCGACTCGTGCTGGCAACCTTTCGCCAGTATCAAAGCCAAGAATATATAAAATCTGCTTCACGTTGTTTAATTACATTCGAAGTTATAGGAGTATAAAGAAATTTAGGGTTACCTGCAGCGAGTTTTTTCAAATGATCGAAAGCTTAATATTTGCTGTTTATTGTCACTACAATATCATTACCATTTGAAAGTTCTACGATAAAACCGCTTAATAAAGATATTGCAATTAAACACAAAACCAACAATAGCTGGCAACCCTATCATGGCTTTTCAACCAAATTTGGCCTGAATAATGTTTATAACAGGTTTCATTAATTGTATGAAATTCGTATTGATTTCATGACTGCCTTGGAAGTTATAGTGCAAAAAGTTTTATTTTCCTGAGCGAATTTTCAAAACCAAAGACACAAAAATTACCATAGCTGGCAGCACTAATCAAATTTTTCAACCAAATTTCCACCAAACAGAGATTAGAGTTAGGTTTAGCGATTGTGTCAATTTCATCAAAATCTGGTAACTTATTTACATTTCATAGGGCAAAAAGCAGTTTTTTTTCTTTGTAATTTTTCAAGATGGCACCACTGGCACAGACTTGCCCACAATTCAAAATCGCTTCTATCAAATCTGTTCTTACTTAAGTCCAATGCATTCTGTAAATTTTAGCTGTTTCTGATTATTGGTTCGTGAGTTTCCGTGAAAAGAAGTTTTTGATGCTAAAAATATAGGTTAACTGGGAGAGGGTTACCGTTCTTGTCCGACATGAAATTTCCAAAGTTTTATTTTGAACGTGTAGATAAAACCTAAGATTTATATACAGATTGGTTTTATTGTAAGAAACGGACATTTTTTTGAATATTCGATGGTTTGAATGTTTTCACTTCCAAATTTTTTTTTTTCAAAATGAAGACACCAAAATTATCATAGCTGGCAGCTCAAACCGAATTTTTCAACCAAATTTCTACCAAACGTGGCTTAAAGTAAGGTCCAGCAATTGTGGGAGTTTCGTCAAAATCGAACGATTCGATCAGAATTTATAGGGCTAAAAACAGTTATCTTTTTTAGTGGTTTTTCAAGATGGCACCACTGGCACAGCATCGCCCGCATTTCAAAATCACTTCTATCAGACCTGGTCCTATTTAAGACCAATACATTCTGTGAATTTCAAATAATTCTGCTCATCGGATCGTGAGTTTCCGTGAACAGAAGTTTTTGATGCTAAAAATATAGGTAAATTGGGCAAGGGTTACCAGGCGTGCCCGTTATACCATATCTTTTTTTTTTTTTAATATGTTAACAAAGCACAAGATTTACATATGAGTGGCTTTTTTTTGAAGAAACGGCATTTTTTCAAGAGAGACGATGATTTGGAGGTTTTCACTTTCAGTGCCTGCCCTAGCTACAGGGTTGCCAGCATGTTCATTAAAAGCTACACAAATCTACAACTAACTAATACCAATATGTCCTGAAAATTTCGTAATGATTGAGTAGCTCTGTCAAAAGTTATCGAAATTTAAAAATTTTTAAATTTTCCCGTCCTCTTTTTAGGCACCCAGCGCACACATAGGGTTAAAAAATTCCAAAGCATTATCCGATTCATATGTAAAACACGTTAGAAATTTATTTCGTTAACTTTATTTTTGCGAAAATTATTTGTGCACGAAATAATAAGTATATTAAAAATATCACTTAAATGGCCGCCGGCGCCAAAAGGTTAACAATAACTGACATTTAAAGAAACCTGGACCTATTCTGCATATACACCAATGTATCCTGAAAGTTTCAGCTCAATCGGATGGCGCGTTCCCGAGATTATCTCACTGAAATTTTTTGATGATATATATATATATATATATATATGGAAATATGAATTTTTGGCCGAATCGATTTTAATACTAATGTTCTTCGAACATTAGTAAAAATGTACAGCTGCTGAATAGAGATAAAATTAAAATATATAAACTCGTTTTACTTCTACTCAAAATTAACTTTGAATGAATTAATATAACTTTAAGATTTATAATCATATAATAAGTATAATATATTATCTAATATCTAAAATCATAAACATTCTGAAGATAAAATACTAAATTATTTTTCTACTTAAAATCTACTTTCAATAAATTTACATATACAATAAGTATTTCATTTATTGAGTTTTTAATTACACAAAATAGGTAAATATTATCAAATGAATATATTAAAAATATGTAAAATGTTATTAAATACAATGAATTAACTGATAAAAAATACAAATAATTCAAAATTTAAGGTAGTTTTCACGTATGGCTGAGAGCTGCGCGCTCACCACCCTCAATCGCAAAAACGGTTGAGCACATGAAAAAATTTTTCAAATAAAATTTGTTGCAACTTGTATGCGCTACAATTTTTATAATAGATTTTAACATCATTATAGCAATAAAAACCAAGATAATCGCAAAAAACTGTTTTTTCTCACCTTTGACCTTGAATAACTTACGACGCAGACACGAGATTTTATGAGACTTTTGAGGCAACTTTGAGAGCCCCAAAATGAAGGTATATACGAAAATTCAGCTTATTATCTCTTATTCAGAAATTGATTGCTAATATGATTGGGCTATGTAAGTTTCATAATGATCTGATGATCTCAAAGTTATCGCAATTCAAAATTTTTCAAATTTTCCCAATCTCATTTTAGGCGCCTAGCATACATAGTGTTAAAAATTTCAAAAAAATAACATATTCACATTTGGAATACGTTAAAAATACATTCCATAAACTTTATTTTTGCGAAAGTTATTTGTTGACAGAAAAATAGGTGTATTTAAAATATCACACTAAAATGGCCGCCTTTGCCAAAGGGTTAAAGATTATTCACTTTTTGTGAGACCTGGTATTATTCTGCTTATACATCAATGTATTCTGAAATTTTCAGTTCAATCGGATGGGGCGTTCCTGAGATTTTTTCGCTGAAATTTTTAGATGATATATAATCTAAAAATTTCAGTGAAAAAATCTATGTATATATATATACATATAATATTTATATATATATATATAATATTTATATATATATAGATATATATATATATATATATATATATATATATATATATATATATATATATATATATGTATATTTTTTTTTTCTATGATAATGCCAAAGCTCAGGGGATTGCCCTTTGAAGCGAAGGCTTAGCGATGGCGATAGGGAGACACATATGGGAGAAGCCGATGTCAATTATTCCATTATTCTTTTTTAAGTGCCACATTTATTTCTTATTTTTCTAAAGCGCTAGTGTTATGCCTAGTCGCTACTAAAGCTTTATTGTGGCACTTAGTTAATGGAGCGCTGGTATTATGCCCAGTCGCCGGCTGTTAAGACAACACAAGACGAACAAATACAGCCATGGGCACGGTGGGATTCGAACCCACGGGCAGTAGATCGCTGCTTCGGACTGACGCGTTAGCGCTACCGACCGATATATATATATAGAGAAATATGAATTTTTGGCCAAAGTGATTTTAATACTAATATTCATCTTCGAATATTAGTAACAAAGATTTAGAGAACAACTGTTACCGTTTCAATGGTAATATATAATATTCTAGCAATCGCGTCATTTCTTTGATCTGCGATTGTTCCTTTTAAAAAATACGTAAGATTTCAAGCTGTAGAGTACTGTGTTAAAGGAAAGCGATCAAAGTATTGTGACTTTAGCGTGATTACAGTGACCTTAGAGTAATATTAAATCTTCGAAAGAGAATTTGAACTTGCTCTTGAAAAAGTCAGCATAACTTTGTATAAAAATTGGATTTGGTTTTTCAATTTACTAAGCGAGTCTATGAACTTGGATTGGAATATTTATTATTTTTAATTACTTTATAATATTATACACCGAGGTTGAAAAAAACCACTTCCAAATCATACCGCATTTTATCCAATCCGATGTATTTGTACGTCATTAAAACCACTCACGGAACCAAAAAAAATACCTTTGAAATTCACGCAAATGATATAATTTAATCGCTGTACCTACCTGTTTATTCCACCGTATTAAAGTTTTATGTTTGGAATTTCCCCTATTATAAATAATCTCACGTGTCTGCGGTTTTTAGCACCTCACCACGCCGCATCGACGAAACAAAAATAAATATTGATAGTGTCTGCATTTTTCAAAGTCGATTTCACGTTCATCGGCGCCTAGTGAAAGAACCCAGCTATGCCATTTCTACAATAGAACTCTGTATACGTAATTACGAATAAATACGACCTATTGCATAATCCAATAGACGCTCAGCTGGAATTGTTTGCGTTATTAATAGTATCGATTGTGAATGAGGCGGTTGATGGGTTTAATTGATGGATTATCAGTTTGGGAGTGACAATTGCCAAATCATTTGTCTACCGTCGAACCAATTTCGTCAGCATAATCGAACAGTTTAGATAAAATTTCGTCATGCAGAAGTCTGGGGAAGGACATTTCAGGAGATATGAAACTTTCGTCATATTATGCATAATTTTTTTCAATTCCTTATTGCGTTCGGAAAAAGCACTCTTGGACACTATCGTCACAATCATTTTCAAGATCAGATCCCATCAAACCAGCTTCACTTCAACCAACCCCCGAAAATTTCAACCACCGCCTGACCCCCAGACGTAGTTAAATATTTATTCAGTAGTTGCAAAATGCGTAGCCAAATTCGATGAATGGATGCGAATTATGAGCGTCAAGCGCAACCAGCACACTTCTTAATTTATGTACACTCAATGGTGCCTGTTGCGTTTCCGCATAAATGTTTGAAGTTATTTTACGGTGCGTTAGCTCTTTTAATGACGCAAAGCCGCATAAATAATAGGCTTTTTTGTTTACGTTGATTTTCTTTCTTTTCACTGAGCAAACTTCGCCGCTATTGTTTCAACTTCTATTTTGGCATATAACCGGGTACGTTTCCACTGTTTTCATTTAGTAGTAGCAACATATGTATATACAAAGCAACCTTGACAATGATTTAATTCAGCAACGAGCCGTCTTGAGCAAGGCAGCGGGCTTTCGAAACAAGGACAATTTAGAATTTGATAATGCATCTGACGAAATGAATTGTTTTTGTTTTGTGCGTTCCCAGCAAACAAGCGAACAGAAAAACTATCTTTGTTACGAAAAGATATCGTAAATCGTGATTTCGTATCGCGACACCGTAGCACCATCATTTTTCGGTAAATTGACTCATTCAACGGGGCTTTTGTTAGTTTTGCAGACACAGTGCCTGTAATTATGTTTTCGGTTTTTGAGTTTCTTCGCGGTGACTGTTACTTTAGTATGGCAATTTATCGGTGATCGTTGATTTAATTTGTTTGCATCGGGCGTGAAATATCTAAAGTCATGGATTTTGAATACTTCGCTGTCGAAATATCCATTAATTCGTGAAATGGCGATTTAATGCGCAAGCGGCTGGCATATAATTTATTTATCACGTTTTAATGATGATTTATAACTGTCACGAAAATGTAATGATGCAACGTGCAGCATTGTAAACTTGCGGATGGAAATTTTTTAAAATTTTCTGAATTCTGATGAAAACATAATCATGAATCAAAACAAACATAATTAAAATTAAGTCATAAAATTTTAGAATATGGTGTTTGGCCCATAAATCGTAAATTGACACGCTAAGAAGCTTGTTTTGAGCTTTAATCATGTTTACGGAATTTATTAGATCCAGCTCACATGGTCGCTAATGGATTTCTCAGAAGTCACAAATCCGGGGAAGACAATTCACACAGAAAATTTATCTTTCGAGCCATATTCTTCGTACATACCATGTTATACAAAACTGAAATTAATACTAACAGATTGTGGATAATGCAACAGTATGCTTCAGCTGAATCAATTTCGTACTCACATGCACTGTAGTTCCCCCAAAAATAAAAGATAAGAAAATTTCGTTGAGAGATTGAAGATTTTCGGCACACTTTCAAAGAAAATTTGTCCCGGAAAATCTCGTGAGCCAGAATTTGAGAAATGATGTCATCCGGGCTCTTGATGAATGACATATGGGCTTCACAGAAAATCGCGACGTGCGAGAAAAATATTTTGCAATTCGATCGAATGATTTGAGATAAATATTTACTGTTGTTTAGTGGAAAGATTTTTATTGAGCACTTAATTTTTAATATGCATTAAACTACTTGAATATAAGGCTTCCTAGATGCTAATACTAGTTTGAAACACACGAATGGATGGAAAACAAATGGACATGATAAATTTATTATAGTTGTTTGTAGATTTCCGTGTGGGAAATTTATGCTGAAAAATTGATTTTGACGATTATTATAATTTATGTGTTTGGTTTTAGGTGCATTAGTCATAGGTCGTTTTTCGACGTTTTCAAAGCATTTGCATGCATGTTTTCGAAATCCAATTGAAATGAATTAGCTCGACATCATGAAGTCTAGACTTTTTCTTGATTTCAAATCAATAACGAATGACTGAATGACTGAAATTCAAAAATATTATTCCAAAAATTCCAAAATATAGTTACAATTTGAGAATTGTATTAAGGGGTTATCCCCACTTGTAGCGCAAAAAATAGGTCATTTTTATGAATTTTTTTAAAGAACGACTATTATATTATCTTAAAGTACATACAGTGGCTCACAGCTTATTTGATACAGTGACTATTTAAAAATGCAAATCACTGTAACTTTGAAATGAAGAACCCTATCCAGAAAATTTAAACGTATTTGACTAGATGCATGTTCAACGAATACAATGCAAACAAAAAATGTTAAAGCAATATTCCTCAGCGTCCGGTAAAAGAGAAATACCATTGGCGCAGAAAAATTGCAGCTCACAGCTTATTTGATACAGACACTTCAATGCGAATAAACTTCTATTTGTCGCGCCGTTAATCTGTCTTGTTTTTGTTTTTTGAATTTTTGATTGTGTTTAGACATTGGCTTAAGTAATTTTTAGCAAGATCTTGTAAGCTGAAGTGCCAAAATGAGCCAAAATTGTAAAATGGGTCATTGCACCACAATTGAACAGTGCGAATTGGAATTGAACCACTTTAAAATAGGACAAAGTGTTCGAAAAATTGCTGAAAGTGTGAATTTGAACGTCTCTACAGTGCAACACATAATTCAGCGCTTCGTACACGAAAATCGGGTAGAAAATAAGAGCAGAAATGCGCCAAACAATATTTTCACCGTATCCGACGAACGATACATTGTAAGGAAAGTGAAAGCAAACACAAAGATTTCCGCTCCAAAATTGGTTACTGAGGTTCATCGTGAATTAAGGAAGTCATGTAGTGCTGAAACCGTCCGATGAGTGCTTCGCGACCATGATTTCAACTAGTGATGGGCGTTTCTGTTGTTTTCAAAAAACGAAAACGAACTGTTTTTTTTTCAAAAACAACTGTTTTTTAAAACTGTTTGAAAAAAACAGTTTGAATTAATGAGAGAAACCAATTTTATGCTGTACGACAATTAGAGTTGAGTCGTACTAGGATTTTCACGTACTAGGTATAACTAGTACGAGTACGAAAAAATAATTGTTCAAAATACCTATTTGAAGTATGTACATGTTTACATACAATGCATACGATTTGCAGTAAAGTAATGAAATTGACTAATATGCCCTCCTCCACCCTCCAGACACAACGTTCCCAAGCTAGAATGGTGATGGTGCAAGATTAACTTAAAAGAATACCGAGTCATTAGTCTGTGCAGCTTGTCCGTAACTTTCCAATGGTCGGTCATTTATTTGGCAAGTCTTTCTCCAATCTAGGGGCCATCTAAAGAAAAACGATCAAATTCAATCCATTTAATTTGTTTTTCATTTTATTATATGCAAAAAACACCTCCTGTCGTTCAAATGACAAAAGTAAAAAAAATACTGAGCTAGGACCAACTAATCCTCTTGTCATCTATATGACTTTTCATCGAGCGATCTCTGATACCAAACTTTTCCTGGCTAATCTAAAACAGTCGGATTTCCACTTTGCCTCACTGAAGCATGACATTTTTACTAAGCAATAAAAAAAATGTTTCGTTTATTAAACATGCACCCACTAGGGGGCCAACCTCTTCCGTAAGGCTGGGAATGAGTGCAGGGGCATCTTACCTCCCATGGTCTCGTAAATTTTACAACCCCGTTAGGTATGGAGACACCCTGGTGGCGACCTGCAGTCACGAGGAGGGCCTTAGCACACCCGGAGACGCCAACTGGTGAACCAAAAAGGATCTCAACCTTTTCCTCCTTGGCACTTTTAGTGCTACTTTTAGTTTTTCCACCCGATTTCATTTTGCCGTATCTTCGAAACTAGGCCGCTTTTTCCCAGATTTGTATGGAAATTTCGCCCGAAACAATTCAGAAAGGTGCCCGAATACATGCTAGATCTAGATTCATGCTAAAAATGGACGTTTTTGCCCAATTTCCCCTATCAAAAATTGTTTGCCCTTAAAATATCACTAATTTACTCCCCGACCACTTTCAATCATCGAAAGCGCGGTAAAAGCAGTTTTTGCCAAACTATGGCCAAAAAACCCCTTACTCCCCTACAAAACCGAAATTTTTATATCACAGTAATAGGTCTTGGCCCGTTATGTCCCAAACCACTCTAACCCAAAATTGGCCGATTTTGTCCGATTTCAGCTCCTTTTGCCCTAAAAACTTTTTGAATATTTGAATAAAATACTTGCAAGTACGAAAATACTCGCAAGTACGAAAATACTGTTTTCCACAGCTAAACAGTTTTCCACTGCCAAACAGTTCGTTTTAACAAACGAAAAACGGTTCGTTTAAAAAAAAACGAAAAACGATGAAAAACGATTCGTTTTAAAAAAACGGTTCGTTTTTATAAAACGAAAAACGAATCGTTTTGAAAAAACAGTTCGTTTTTAAAAAACGAAAAACGATTCGTTTGAAAAAAACAGTTCGTTTTTAAAAAACGAAAAACGACTCGTTTGAAAAAAACAGTTCGTTTGAAAAAAACGAAAAACGATTCGTTTGAAAAAAACAGTTCGTTTTTAAAAAACGAGAAACGACTCGTTTGAAAAAAACAGTTCGTTTGAAAAAAACGAAAAACGATTCGTTTGAAAAAAACAGTTCGTTTTTAAAAAACGAGAAACGACTCGTTTGAAAAAAACAGTTCGTTTTTAAAAAACGAAAAACGACTCGTTTGAAAAAAACAGTTCGTTTTAAAAAAACGATTCGTTTGAGAAAAACGAAAAACGATTAGTTCTAGAAAAACGATTGGTTTTATAAAAACTATTCGTTTTAGAAAAACTGTTGGCTTGAGAAGAATGGTCCGTTTTAGAAAAACGATTGGCTTTAGAAGAGCTATTCGTTGTAGAATAGCTAGAATAATTGGTTTTCGAAAATCTATTCGTTGTAGAAATACGGTTGGTTTTAGAAATGCTGTTCGTTCTAGAAAAAAAAGTTCGTTTTAGAAAAACTGTTTGTCGCTATTTGGAAAAACTGTTCGTTCGTTTTTTGCAGCCAAACGTTTTTTTCAAACTGTTTGGCGTTTTTGAGCCCATCACTAATTTCAACGGGCGAGTAGCTCGTAGGAAGCAATTCATTTCCAAAAAATACATTAATCCGATTTGCCTTTGCCAAAGAGCATGTGGGAAAGCCATCCGCGTTCTGGAATGCGGTTATTTTTGCGGACGAGTCCAAGTTTAACATTTTTCGCTCTGACGGAATGTCATATGTCTGGCGCAAGGCAAACACTGAGCTAAACAAGGAGAACCTCAAAGCTACTGTGAAGCATGGTGGTGGTAATGTGATAGTTTGGGCCTGCATGTCCGCAGCCGGAGTCAGAAATTTAAAGTTTATTGAGGAAACAATGGACCAAACAAAGTACCTTGATGTACTCAAAAACAATTTGCTGCAAAGCACTGAAAAACTGGGTGTTAGCAACCAATTTCGGTTGTATCAAGGCAATGATCCAAAGCATAAGTCGGAAATTGTGCAGTCCTGGCCAATTTGGGATTGCCCTCATTTGATGTCTCCGCCGGCACAGTCACCAGATATGAACGTCATTGAGAATCTGTGGACTTTGCACAGCTTTGCACTGCTAGAGGAATGGCAAAAAAGTACTCCCGACATCACAAAAAACCTCGCTGACTCAATGCCAAATAGGCTCCAGGCTCTGCTTAAGGCTAAGGGCTATCATACGAAGTATTGAAATCATCTGGAAACCCCATAATTCACAACAATTTTAATCTTGAATCAAACTGTATCAAATAAGCTGTGACATGAAATTTGTTATTACTTTTAGTATTTTGTTTTTTTAAGATGTAAAACAGCAACTTTGAAACAAATGTAAACTTATTTAATAAACAACAAACATTTTTCTTTCAAATGACGTTCAATGTTTTTTGATATTGTTATTATGTTTTGAGTTATTGCAAATTAATTTTTTAAGGAAGCACTGTATCAAATAATCTGTGAGCCACTGTACATTGAACACCTTTCAGTAATTTTATTATTGAAAAATATTACATTGTTAAATTAAAAATGGGCATAAAAGCAATGGTATCTTAATTTTCACTTTTTGTGGTGACCAACATTGTGTCGAAGTGGATCACCCGCAACAAAAAATAGCGATGGATTTAGTTAAATAACAGTATAAACTAGTGTTTGATCGAAGGATTTAAAACAATATCCATTTTTCACAAAATGACGGACATTCAAAGTTAATGGTTCGATTTTCACTTAAAAAAAACGGTCGTTTTTTGACAATAAAACGGCCATTTTTTTATCAAAAAACAGATCGAACGATCAAACACTACATTTATATGTAATGAATAAGCCTGCCAAGTTTCAAAAAGATCGGTTCAGTAGTTTTCGAGTAATTTTGGTCACCGACTTCAAAAATGTCATTTGGAGAAAAACACGTTTAAAGTTTCAATTTCAGTTTACACGGAGGAAACAATTTTTTTTTTATTTTCCATATAATAGCTCTTCCGCCGACGATGCCGCTCCCAAAAATGCAATTTGCTGTTACCTTCTCAGTATTCTGCCTTTTCGAGTTCTCTTGGTCGCAACAGATAGAAACCGGAGAGAGGGTCGAGCGCGGCAGACGGCAGATTAGCCGTATAAGTAACGGTTTCTTCTCTTTCAACGCTCATATCTCGGTAAATTGTTTTCGGATCGCCACAATCATCAAACGTGCAAAATAATGATTGTCATCGCCCCGTTTCACGCCCGCACACGAGTCGCCAAGTTATCATCAAATTTTGAAAGGCCGAACATGCTGTTTAATTTAAAATAAACTTTTTTTGAGGCCTACTAATCCTGATGAAGTATTTATCGTAATCAACTTATTGAAGAATTCTTCTCCTGGAATTAATCGAATAACTTCTGAAAACCCGAAATTAGTTGCTAGTCAAATATCACCTCATAGTTCAGCAATCATTAACAATCAAATTAGCATAGGCGAATTCCCTGCAAAGTAGAGAGACACCGTGATAGTCCTTACCCATAAATCACGAGACGATATAGATTTTCGCTTAACAAAATTTTTGAAAAAATTATCCATAAAAAATTAGTTATGTAAATAGAAAGTAGTGTAGGATTTCATAAACATCAATATACGAGCATTAATCCGAAAGTAATGATTATCAACATAAACCAAGGTGATTAAACTTAAACAAAATATTTATTTTTCAACATAGTTAATACATTTAGTCCATCGTTTCCCGAACCCAGGATACCCTTAGACAAATTTTTTTGTCTTAACCCAAAAGCGGCCATCACTTATCTATCATCTTCAAATTTCTTGCCATGTAGGTGTTCCTTGAACCAAGGAAAGAGGTTGTAGTCACTGGGAACTAAATCTGGCGAATAAGGCGTGTGTTCAAGCAGTTCGAATCCTGTTTCTTGAATTGCAGTCAACGCAACTGCAGCCTTGTGACCCGGTGCGTTGTCTTTATTTATTTACTGTCCAAATCCACAGAACAAATTCAATTATAGATTAGACAAGAAGAAAAAATAAAAAAATAAAAATATTCATAAAAAGAAAAAAAAAATAACATAAAAACTATGAAAATTAATAAATTCAGAATGGAATAATAATACAAGAAAAAAGAATGAATAGTGAATCGACCGAAAAAGAAACAAACAAATGGAGTAAATTAGGACATATTCCGAGTATATGAAAGAACGTTATTTTTTAAATTATTTTTAACACTGACAACGTTCGAGGCAGAGGACCAAGGTTAAGGCTATTGTGCTGACGAGGCAAACGCAAAAGGGGGGAAAAGAAATAGGTGTCGGTACGGGCAAATGTAACATTAGAGTTAAATAATATTCTACTAGAACGGCCCGATTCTCTAACAGAAAGTTGAATGATGGGGTCAACCAATATAAAGTAAAAAGTAAAGCGATCTCACGACACCCTCGTACGGGTCTAGGGGTTGAAGCTGGTAGAGAGCTTCATTACAATTTTATTAATCATTGTGGATACGAGTGTGAAGTGGTTAGTTCCACGACTCACTTCACCCCTGATTTAAATCAGGTACCTAATCAGAGCTAGGCTAACTCAAAGCTTGGTGCGCGGACCCTCGTCCGAACCTGGATTCAAACCAGGGACCCCACACGCAAGAAGCCAGTGCTCTACCCACTAGGCTACTCAACCAATATACCGCCGTTAAAAAGTTTAAAAAGGAGGCACTCGTCAAGGAACACTCTACGTAACTCAAGGGAAGGAATTTGAAGGATGGAGAAGCGCATACTGTAATCACAATACGGAATACTGTACTTACAGAACAAGGAGCGGCTGAATCGGCGTTGCTCGGATTCAACCGCATCGATCAAGTATCCGTAATGTGGACACCAAATTTGGCAACAGTATTCAAGAACACTACAGACCAAGGAAAAAAACAGATCTAGAGAAGTGAAAAGATTAATTAAACGTTTAGAGGATCTGATGATGAAGCCAGAAAGACGAGAAGCATTGGCAGTGAGGTCTTGATGAAACCAAACTCCGGTTCGCAGTTTACCGTGCCTTTTTTCCTCAATAGCCTCCTGCAATCTTTCTATTTAGTCTGGGTATTAAGAGCCTGATATAGTAGCTTCCTTTTCGTAACACTCCACCATAATAGCTCCTTCTGCGTCCGGAAAAACTGATGCATAGCATTCTCTGCCGAAATCGACATCATGAATTTCTTCGGCATCGGTGAAGAGAGTCAATTTTTTGCTGTTTGGTTTCTTCATCGATTGCTGTTTGGTGGATCCAAGTCTCGCCCATGGATCCAAAATGTGACATAAACTTCTCCAGATCCGCCTGAAACTTTCCGGGATTCACCCTCGAAATGTCGATTCGTTTCTCCTTTTGCTCGTTGGTACGCGTAGAGACCTTCTTCAGATGGAATTCGTTGGCAACGATTCTTTTAATACTGCCATACAAGATCCCTGTGACTTCAGCTACATGCTTGATGATCACTCTTCGATCCGCCAACACGACATCTTTGACTTTTTTCACGTTGTCTTCAGTGAGGGACGTGCATGGACGTCCTTTGCGGTATTTATCTTCAGTGGATGTTGTTCCCAGCTTAAACTCCTCGATCCTGCGTGCAACGGTGGAATATGGAGGAGTAGAGTTCCATAGTGTTTCCACAAAGTCGCTGTTTATGTCTTAGGTAGATATTTTTTCACACAGGAACATAATTACAACTCTGATTTCGTTTTTCTCCATTTTGATGTTCTCTCTTCGACTATTCGTATTCACATGAATGCACCTCCCTAAAATCGTGGCCTATTTGTATGTTGTTTTCGTGCTGACTTAGTGGGTATATGGGGTAGTAAAATTTTTTTTTGAATTTCATGCGAACTGAAAATAGCCGATCATCATTACTTTTGGATCAATTCTCGTAGTATTCTAAAAAAAAAAAAAAGTAAAACAACATCAGCAATAGCAGATGCCTTACAATTTATTAATCATGAACTTGATTTGAATAAATATGTGGCTTCATTGTTTATTGATTTGGCGAATGTCTTTGGCACGGTTAATAAATCAATGTTGTTAGATAGCTTAAGCGAACTTGGAGTAAGAGGCTCGGCACTGGCGTTGATTGATAGCTTTCTAAAAGACAGAAAAATCCTGGCAAGTTTTAAGGATGGATAAGTAAAACAACGAGTAATGAGCATCGGTGTTCACCAAGGGTCAATGCTGGTGCTAGCTTTACTTATACTTTATGTTTATAATATATATTTCTCTGGCCTAACCGGAAAATATATTATTTATGCTGATGACACTATTTTGTTATTTGCTTCCAGCTCTACTGAACATCTGGAGTGGCAAATTAATAATGACCTGCATCCCAGCTTTTTGGAAACAGGCTGAATATCAACATCTGTAAAACTAGGTATTCAGGCAGGTTAATAAATGCGAGATTTAACTTAACGTTAGAATACATAGAGACGAGATTCAAAGAATAGCCAGATCTAAATATTTAGGACTAATTAATGATGACAGATTATCTTGGTCCCCTCACACAAATAATATGAAAGCTAAGCTGGTTTTCTGGGTTAGGCTATTTAGAATGAAACATTATAAAGATATAGACTTGAAAAATATGATCTACAACTCTTATGTACTGCCTAAGGTTAGTTATGGTATACTGAATTGGAGTCAAACTTCATAAAAATTCATACAATACTCAATAAGATAGTTGAGGCATTGCATGGACTTTATAGAATGACTCCAAGTGACATACTGTAAAAACAAATAAAAAAGTTTAATGCAAGAGATATCATATTTAGGGAAAAGGTTAAGATAATATAGAAGCTACTCAATAATAATATAAAATCTTCCATATCTACCATATGGCACTGTGCATATTATCAGGGCTATCATAAAGATTTAAAGATAATCTCAGACTTGATGTTGCTAGAACGCGCAGAAAATATAAAGATCCTATTAGATTAGCTATGGAAATCTTCAGTAACTCAGCAAACTCTCTGGAGGATGTTATATATTATCCCGTTTTTAAAGGGCTGCTGAAAAAACACATTAACACATAAATTAAATTATATGCTTTTTATTACTAGTTTTTACCAACGTTAAAGTTATTCAAAACTTATGCATCCCTCATAGCAGCACTCTTTTGCTCTGTCTGGGAAGCACTTTCTTCCTTTTTTGTTTTTTTTTCAAAAATACTTCAATTAATATTTGTAATATGAAACATCTTCTTTGCATACTTGTTTTTGTTTTCTACGAATTTTACATCAACTAACTCTATCTTACTATTTTTATTCTCCATTTATCCAATTTATGTTTTGTAGCGTCTCGTCGAACGTAAAACTCTTTATACTTGGTATCAACTAACAGAAGTGTATATCTTGAATGAAGTTAGGCATTCATGAGCTAACAGTATCAAACAAAATACTAAATTGAATGTGCCATACTTTAGGTAGTACGTGCTGTCGGTTGTATTCCAAAATTAAGGTTGTTACAGCTTTCTTGTTAAAATTGAAAATATTTTAATGAAATATGTTGAGAGTATGGTTTCCTATTCCTTATCCTATTTCCTTTCCGGGGATAATGATAATCTAATTGCTTGTTTCTTGACTAAGCGACTTACAGCTGCTAGGAAGAAGAGGTTCTGCAATGAAACTGGCCCTATTATTTTTGTTGTTGCGAATTGCATGCATCGCCTCCAAAAACAATCTAGTGTTTACATTTATCTTACGTCAACTTATATTTCTTCTTCTCTGTTTTGTTTGAAAGTAGTACTTAACATTTTTATTTTTTTTTATCAAGGCAATCGCGAGATGCCCCTAACTGTTCTCCAACCAAGACAGCGAGACCTAAATATCTGGCATAAGAAAAAAGACTACCACTAAAGAATTGGCAGTTAAATAGATCATAACAAACAATGGCGTGACTCAACAAAGCTTCTAGAGAGCGCAGGCTGGCACTAGCAAAAGAGATCGAGCTAAGATTTATTTAAGCTAAGATTTATTCGCTGTGGAAGGTGGTCAAAAAATTGATAAACCTACCATCAAGAAAGCCCACTAAGAACTGTCAACGAACGATGGGCCAGAAGTGACGCAGAGAAAGCCATCTTTTGCGCAGTCCACGAAAAATAAGCTTTAATACCTTTCACTATGGCAACATGCGGCTTTCTATTTAATATCAATGCATTGTTACTCTAGAAAACGCTCGAAAATAAATTTTATCACTAATGCTATGCTCAAGCAGTTGCGAAAGAGCGTATTCTCCTGTCTTTTTAATATCATCAACGCTATCGTCCATGGGAAGCAAAGAATACTTTTCCCAAGTGAGGTCATACAGACCTATAAATATTTTGTCATATGTATCCGAAATTTTCGAGTAAGTTCAGCTGAGAAAACTACTTCCAGTACTTGAAAATGCAAGACAAATTCCTGAACATTAATTTGAGCTTCGATGACGTGACGTCAGCGTCAAATAGATAAGAAGTATTGTTCAGTAGTCTTTTTAGACTACTAGACGTAACTCAAGCCTTCTACAAAGTTTGGCATGAAGAATTCATCTTCAAAATCACAGCAATGCTCCCGGAAAGTTTCCATGAAATACTCGCTTCCTTTCTAACCCATCGCAGATTCCAGATTAGATATAAAAGCTAGTTTACCGATAAATATCATCCACATGCTGCTGTACGTCAAGGAATCTGTACTCTACACAATCTTCAAATCTGATCTCACACTAAGCGACAATATAACTACAGCTAGTTCACGGACGACGTTGCCATTCTATATGCTGATTTAGATTCAGCTATGGCATCCCAAACACTGCAAGCCTAGATCTCACTTCTAGAAGAATGCCTAGCGAAAATGAGAATCAGAATGAATGAAAACAAATGCATTCACGATACTTTCACATTGCTAAAATTTACTTATGTTAAAATTTACTTTACTACTTACGCAAATCACAAGAAAGGTCCACAGATGCACACTGCAGGGAGGGGTTCTATCCCCTCTCTTGTGGAGCTGGAGAGCAAGGAACTCACGGTTGTGGCCTATGCTGACGACATTGCCATTTTAGTCTCTTCCACATACCCTTGGCCAGCTCATCGAGTACTCTCTAGGGCTGGTTGAGGAGTGGGCGAATACCGTGGGCCTTGGCATCAACCGCAATAAAACGGATCTTGTGCTCTTCACTAGGAAGTACAAAACTCCCAATTTAGACCCAATCATGCTGAGCGGCTCCAGGTTAAGTCTCAAGTTACAAACTAAGTACTTTGGTCTTATTCTGGACAGCAAGGTCATCTGGAAGGTGAGTTTAGAGGAAAGAGTTAAGCGGGCAAGCAACGCAATTTATGCCAGCAGGAGAGTGCTGGGTAAAACGTGAGGTCTAAGCTCTGCTCAAACTCACTGGATCTACTTGGCGATAGCTAGGCCGATCCTTGTTTACGGATGCTTGGTCTGGTGGCCAGCAGTGAATAAAATCACCTTTGCTAGCATGGCGAATAGAGTTCAGCGGTTGGCGGCCCTCTGCACTACAGGTGCCTTAGCCTCGACTCCTTCGTCTGCTCTGAACGTCCTGCTTCATCTCCCTCCGCTTGATCTCTTTATTAGAGGCACTGCCGCAAAAGCTGCTGTCAGGCTTCGGGAATCAAGACACTTCGAGTCAGGATCCTTCAGGTACAGCAGTATTAAACGGGGATACGCAGGAAGCACTGACTACCTGGTTCCCACTCTGTGCTTTGAGCGGGGATATCGAGCGACTGTGGCAGATGGGCAGGAATGGAATCAGCAAATGTGCCCAGCAGCTATTAGCATCTACACTGACGGCTCTGAAACATCTGCAGGAGTGGGTGTTGCAGCATATTGTGCTGATGCAGCTATGGAAGCAGCTTTCAGGCTTCCGAATCACAGTTGTATTTTACAGGTGGAGGTTTTTGCGACACGTAAAGCCGCAGATCTGGTATATGCCAGAGATACTACAAGTGAAGAAATAAATATCTATACGGACAGTCAAGTGGCGGTAAAAGCACTGATGTCCCACACGTACAAATCGAAGTGTGTACTCGATTGCATTCAGCCTCTGAACAGACAGGTTAACAGCAGAAGAGTCAGAATCTTTTGGGTCATTGGGCATTGATGGAAATGAGAAGGCGGATGCGTTAGCCAAGTATGGGGCTAGTCTTCCCCTTTCGGGATAGGTAGACATCCTTACTCTTATACAAACGGTTAAGTACTCAATCGGCTCCAAAATGATGCAGGGTGCAACGTGCAGATGGGATGCAACTCAGACCTGCAGGGTAACCAAAATCACGTGGGGGTCATGCAATCTCGCATCGACTAGATACCTCCTTGAGTTAACGCGGACTGACTGCAAACGACTGGTTGGCATCATTACTGGCCATTGTCTCGTAGCAGCACATGCTATGAAATGGGACTCCTAACCAGCGACACCTGTTAGTAGGATGTGTCAAGAGCCGGGGGTCTCAGAAACAATCCAGCATCTCTTGTGTCACTGCCCGGCACAGGGCAAGACCAGACCGCGATACTTCGGTTCCAGTCCAACCTAACCTAACCTAAGTATGCCTCGACAATGTACCAATACCTCAAAGTAACGAAGTATAATATCTCGGAATGCATTTTGAAAAGAAGCTCATCTAGAAAGGGCATATTGGGCAACATCAACGTCAACTTCAAATGAATATTAAACAAAGAGTCAGCACTTTCTCTCGACTCTAAAGTGCTCACCTGCAAGCAGCTGAAAAGAACTGGTCTATTAAACCTTCTATCTCTAACGTAGAACAAAGAACTTGCGTAATCACTTTCTTTGGTTTTCAATCTATCATGAATCTACCATGAACGTTGCAACACTGATCTTAACTTCGTTCTCTGATTTTAAGTCATTAACGAGATTTGTGCCCAGAATGTATACGTCCTCAAGTGTGAGGAGTGTACATTTAAAATTCTAAAACTAACTGAAACTTCGTATACGAAGGTAGCAGTTTGTAAAGTTACTTAAAAAAATCTTTATTCAACGTTTTCTCCATTTTGATTTTTTATATTTTGAATGATATGATAAACTATTTTGAGAAAAAAAATCTAAAAACGAGTCTGAATGGGATTTATGAGTCCCAATAAAAAACATAATTAGATGATTTTGATATATGTATCACTAAAATGGCCTTCAAAATTCAAAATGATTTGATTTATTTATTTTTATAGAGAACTACTACTCTGTTCTGAAAATAAGCCTTCCTTGTAAGTAATCTTTAGCTTGATTCGGATTTCTTTGCTTTCAATCAGCTTTGTGATCAAGAATAATCACTTCAACCACTTCATGAATATGACCAATTTGAAAAAAAATCTATTTTTAGCATTAAGTCTACAATGTTTATTGTATTCAACTTTAATACTAACTGAATTGTGCAATATTTGTTCGTGTAATTAGCTCGGTTAATATGTACATCCTCAATTAACATCCATTATTCTAACAATATTTAAAATTTCAAACTGTTCTCCGAATTTTTTCGCAGATAATCACAAGAGCAATTAGCTGCCACAATGTAAAGAAAGATATTAAATGACGGCATATTCGTCGGAAAAGAGGGAAAAAACATAAAGCACGAAGCGTGTCATCGATAACGAGATGCCAAAAACAAATATTTACGATAAATGATAGCACGGCTGCAAAAATCGATGTCGTAAGGGGCCAATGTAAAAGTTACGAGGCCTATCAAAAAGCCTATCGCGAAGTCAACAAACTCGGAAAGACCAGGAAGCCAGTCCTGTCAGCTAGTAATTACAATTCACCGGCACACCGTGTCATCAAACAACCCTACCGGCTCCGTGAAACCGTTGAAAAACAACACACCGCAACAATGAGCAGTTAATTACGTGGACATAATCTCCACACCCTGCGATTATGTTGCCGAATTAACTGAAACCGGAGTCGAGCCGCCGCTTCTGAGCCACAATCCCAACTTTGTTCGATTCAACGGTTGCTTTTTGGTCAATCGCACGGGAAATCTAAATTTGAAACCATCTGAAACATACAGCAAACGCAGAGACCTGTCGTATCATTGCACAGAGCGCGGCGAGCAAAAGATACTCGTAGCAGAAAAAGATGCACGGCGAAAAACAGTTAACAGAACTCTGTAAACTAACAGCGATTTAACAGTGTTCTCCAGACAAATTCGCTTGTTTATGTTGCGAATTTCCTCGGCCCGGTCTGCGCGCACACTTCCGACAAAATGGAGGCCTGTCGCCGCCGAAGCCGCTCCAGACGAGAGACGCCGCAATCATCAGCAACTTCATCCCCAACGTCAGCCCGTCCCTTAAAGCACCCTAATCATGGTCGGATTCAAACTCTATAGATACTGTCTGTATATACACAATAGTATACTCGTTGGTCGCATGAGCAGCTATGCTGCGAACGCATATTGTTGTGCAAAAAAACCTGCTGCCGTCGCCGATGTAAAAAGATTCAGATACTTGGCTCTGGCTGTGGAGCGAATATTGTTGGCCGCAGTCAGCAGAGTGCATATATGCCAGCGGGAAAGTACGAGTTCTCGCTCAGTTGTGAATGAAGTGCTTGAGAAAACGGTCCGTTGTAGACGCTTTCCGTAGATACAGATACTTGTCCGGTAACTGGAAAGTCGTGCTCGTATGTTGTTTTTCAACGACCTTCTCGCCAACAACAATTTGAATTAATAATCACACAAATAATAACAGTCAGAAAACGAAAAAGTGAAATGTGAGTGTGCTAAAAAGCAGGGAAAAATCATTAGAGTTGCTGATACGAGAAATTTAATTGTGAAAGAAACCAAAAGTTATTTTAGAAAAATTCTGTTGAAATTGTGCTAATAACGAACAATCATATAGAAAATAACGAAAATATCGCAGATTTCTACGTGAAGTGTTGAAACAGCAGTGCTTCACGGATGCCGTGAAGTAGTCGTCAGCAGTTCGAAGAGTGCAAGCACGGTTAAAAGAAATTGGAGAGCAAGAAACAATCAAAAGTGTTGGAAAAGTTAATGTTCCAGCACAGTGCTAGTAACAAGTGGTAATTTGAAGCAAGTGTGCTGTGAACTCTTTGAATCCGCTCGTTGAATATTTTAACCCAGTTCTCGAGTGTACTAAAGTGATTGAAACCGAAAAAGTTCCCCAAAAACAGTGGTCGGAATAATTTAGGACGGTGCACAGATTGCGAATTCGCAATTGCAGTAGATCGTGATAAACCGCGATCGACAACGTTACGAATTCACCTTATTCCCAAGGTCTCGCCAGCATTGGCATCGATTTGATAGCTTGAGACCAGGTAACCAGTTTTCGATACGAAATTTCGAAGCAATCAAAGACAGTTACGTGGAATAGCCCGGGAAAGTGTTGCTGGAATTGTTTCACAAGTCCACCGCTGCTTAGCTAGCCAAGTCACGTCTAAAAACGATTGGTGAGCACTATAGGAGACAACTGCCAGCCCTGTGGAGTGATTTGATTGTCTCTTTGCTGGTTTGGATAGAAATTCGCTGTGCAGTTTTGATCGGTGGAGTCGCGCGACAGCGCTAAAAACCGTTGAAGACGCTGACGTTGCATTTTTCGGCG
Organism: Nemotelus nigrinus; assembly: GCA_947369275.1. Lineage (NCBI taxonomy): Eukaryota > Metazoa > Arthropoda > Insecta > Diptera > Stratiomyidae > Nemotelus > Nemotelus nigrinus. The sequence goes on from OX376372.1 coordinate 33,318,765, forward strand.
TTGGACGAGATTTTGCAGTGGAGTAAGCAGTTTCGAAAACATCTGTTCATCTTGGTTTGGTGCTCCTGAAACGGCAAACTCGGACTAAATCAGCGAAAATTTATAAATCCGGTTGAAATAATATCATCTGCGTCATTGTTGGATATACTACGTTTGCTGTTAGAAACCAGTTACATCCAGCACATTTGTTCATCAGATCCGGCTCGGAATTACAAATCGAAGAAGGTTTGTTTAGCTGCGCTACCTAAAAATAACTAAATAGATAGTTTGCTATAAAAAATACGCTTGCCAAAATAATTAGTACATTGAAGCTAGTGTTGATAACGCTTGTCTAGAATTTAATAAACTTATCGTAGCTATTCAGGCAAAAATTGAATTAGAATTTGAAAGCGTTATTAAAGTTAGAAATTGATTATCTGAATATTTCGAGATTGTAAAAGATCCATGTCATAAATATTACGATATTTAAGTAAAAAAAACACAGAACTCATTGCGCCATAGTAATGTAAACATATTAAGTAAATTTAAAATTTGAAAACAACTGTCAGGAGAAATCCAGATGTCGATATCAGACATCACGCAAATATTGAAATAGCTGCACGTAACTGAATCGAAAATTAGTCTCATTCGCCTATTCACAGGAATATTATGTACAAATATGGCTATAGATTTCTTAATTTTTGTTTTATTATTAATCTCATTTACAATCAATGTGCTAGCTCTAGGTGCGTTCTGGGTGACACCCGCTTTACGAACAACGGCTAATCGCTTCGTTATCAATTTACTAATCGTTAATATTGTAGGTAGCATGGTTCTAGCACCAACCCTATTTCTAAGTAGTTATAATCGTAGTGCTGACAACAGTGATTGGAATGAAAATGGTCCAGTTGTTAGTAGTAGTGAAGACTTTCTATCGAACGACCGGCCGTCGATCGGTGGAGACGATCTAATTAAGCATGACAGTATTATTGACAATAGTGCCCAAATTCACTTTAATCCCCTGTCGAACTCAGATAGGAAAGTAGCTGATAGTAGTAATGAGCATGAGAAGCAGAAATTGCATGATTATCCTGTGATCGAGCGCGAAGTCGATATTATTGTGAATGGGACGCAGAAAACGCGAACTCATTCACAATGCAATCGAAGTGAGTGCGCCACGATCATTATTCAAACGGATAGTCAGCGAGATAAGATCGTGATCACTGAAATCGACGAAAAGGAAGAGTTCGATCGAAAAGACGACGGCAGTCCGAGTGCGGATGATGTGAAAATCACCCGCAGCAAATCCTACCGCTGTTGGTCGATCGACATGGCGGCCGCATTGGGCGCCCTTTCGGTTCTCTTAGTTGTAGGCGATACATGGTGTGCAGTCACTGACCCTTTGAGATATCATGCTCGAATATCTGTTCTTAAGGCCTGGTTACTGATCGGAGCCATCTGGTTCTGTGGTATCCTTTTCGGGGTGCTCTCAGCGCTTCGCGATAATGTCTTTCCAATGAATGATCACGAAATAGTGGAAGAAACTATTGAATACACAAACACCGTTCAAACAACTAATAATCGAATATTTGATGAAAAAATAACTAGCCATCAATTTAAAGATCACTTGGCCCTCCTACAGCCAAATGATCTTTACAATATGATTTACTCGGGCTTCTACTTCATCGTGATCATTCTGTTGCCTTTCGGTTTCGTATGCGGAATGTACTGGAGAATTTTCTCGGAAGCAAGAGAGAATGGGTTGCGGATGCGACAAAACGGTTCTTCGCCGCTTTTGCAAAGTGCTTTGAATCTGTCCGGCCATCAAGGCCATTGCCAGCAACAACCAAACAACCAGCTCGTTCGCGAGCAACGAGAATCGTCTAACAATAGTGCGAGCGGTCTCACTATGAAATTAGATGAAGCCGCCAACCCACTTCTAGTCACAGTTCCTGTTCACAAGCCCAATCTTGTCAAGGAAGATCGAAATCGAAACATCCTCCTCACTCTGTCTCAGGCGAACGATGAAATGCGCCGTAATTACAGTGCCAGACATTTGTCTAGTCTCTCCACTTCCCAGGACTTTGAGGATCCGGGATCAAGAAAAAACAGCATGAGGCATGTTCACTCAACTCCTAACCTTCAAATTGAAGCTCGTCAACATGGCTCTTTCAGTAGTTCTTCTGATCATCCCCATCACGTGCTACCTCTACCCTCAGTCCATGTCCCGCCGAAAGCCTTGAGCTACGTCACATCCATCCGTCATCGCTTGTCGAACGCCTCATCGCTTTTCAAATACAGGGAGGAATCTCGCGCTGCCCGCATCAGTATCTTAGTTGTTATAATGTTCCTCATCTCCTATTTGCCTTACGGCCTTCTAGTCCTGCTACAAAGCCGCCTCTCATATCTCATCGCGGACTCAACGCAAATTGCAGTCGTAATGGTTCTGATGGGAAATCTCAGTTCGCCATTCATTTTCGCTTATAGAAACAAGAGGGTCCGACGTGGTGTCAAACGTCTATTTGGGCTCGATGCTAAATCGCGTGAACGGAAGCTTTTTCGCGGTACAGGCGGTGGACTCTTCCGTTGCGGCGCCAAAGCCAGCATTCAGGTTCGACGCAGTGCCAGCAAAGCGTCAACATATTCTGTGAATTCTTGCAAGTATTTAACTCCACACGCTGTCAATAACGGCACGTTCCTAATTGAAATCGAGAAATGCCATTTTCTCAAGAACACCCCCCAGAAAGCGTTGACCAGTATCATTGATCAGACAACCTACAACGTAGAAACTGAGCGACGGTCGATCTTGAAAAAGGTGTGTGATAGTTCTCGGAAACTGGGCTGTGCCTCGAACTCATGTACTACTAGTGATAACGAACAAACTGACGTTTAATTGGTTCATTTTCGAGCTGTTTATTATTAGTTATAGTGAGCCTTATTTAATTATACAAGGGATGAGAGTAGGATAATGAAGACGATCTGGAACGGTGGTCAGGAGCGATTTCCTAAAAGTGATAAACAAATTTGTTCAAATAATAAAAATAACTTTCCGCGTGCTACCGTTCTCAGTATCTGCTCCATTATAAAAAAAAACCGTGCGTCAAACGGATTGCCTTAACCGAACTGTGAACACTACAAACAAACTAAAAAAAGATACAAATTGATAGAAAGATACGAATTGCTAAGCATGCTATTTACAATTGACGATTTTTTCTCTATAATTTATGAATATTTCTAAGAATACATCAACCAAAAACCATAACGACAAATTTATAACAAAAATGGTTTTTTTTAGTCTACATTGTTTTTTGTTTTAAAAAACTCATATGTATTTTTTTACAAACTCAATTAATAAGAAGCACCCACATCTAGCCATCATGTAAAGACGTTTTCATATTGAAAACGTTCTAAGAAGTAAATTGGCACACATTCATGAATATGTATTGTATTTGTATTAATTACAAACTGTGAATCTATTTTTTTATACAAAATTCTTGTCATGAAATTGTGTTTAGACCTTAAGTTATTGTCTGAAAAAAAATTTTTAGTTCTAAGTAAAGACAAAAACTATCTCAGATTATTTTATCTTAATTTATTGTATGATAGTATGAATTTGATGTTTTGTGAAATGTCAAAGATTTCTCAGAAAAAAACTATTGTATTGAACTGTATTTACAGTGAAGAGAAGAAGTGTGAAGCTGAAGGAAGAAAAAAAAAAACAAATAGATAAAAAAAAACAATAAATGAATAATAAATTTAATTTATTTGAAAATTTAAAAAACCTGTTTTCATTCTTTCTTTGTCCGTTGGACTTTACTGGTTATATTGGTTCGGTTATTTTGGGAGTCCCAACCACTTTTTGCTGTTGGTGGCATTTATCGATTTGGTATTTTGCAGTGCTTTCCGGTGTGCAATAGAAATCAGCGATGCGAAGCTATCAATGAAAAGTACGTACGATTATGGTGAGAATGCGTCAACGCATGCATCAATTGGATTTCACGTAAATATTGATGGTTTTAGCTAACGGGTGAAATGATGTTGCGCCATATTACTCGTGTGCAATGGAATGAGGAATTCTAAGGTATTCATAAACTACTTTGTCAACAAGGTTTGACCTTCATCATCGCGAATGTTATAGAAATATGAAAATTGCTAAAACTACGTTTATCTGAATTGATGGTGCGGTTTTGCTGGAAAGGGTAGAAAACAAGATGAGAAGTGTTTGGCATCTTGCAAAAACAATTTTGACTGGGATAAAAGCTTAAACCAGTATTCAACCATGCTTTGGTATTCTTGCCGTATCGGTAAACCGTGGCAGCAGGAGTACGAAACTTTTAAGAAATGAAATTAAAACAATGTTAAACGTGAGCTGAATTCATTTAGGAATATGGAAAAAAAATTTTTGGAGAGGTTTTCAGGTAAATATTAACGGTAAGTTGCTCCATACTAAGGTTAGCATTATGTGAATCATGCTAATTTCAATTGTTTAGAAATAGGAAGCCATTTCCAAATTGTAGACAAATAGATAGGTTAGCCGAAAATACTGGTCATGGAAATAAAACCAGCTCAAGATAACAAATTCGTATTCGTACAACCCGTGAAATTGGAGGAAAATCGAAATATTTGCGAAAATCATTAGATATGGAATGGTTGAATGTGTAACCATTTCGTAAGGAATTACAAACACTTTTTGTTCGTAACAAAAAAAAACTTGACGAATTACTTACATATATTATCCATTAAGCAAAATTTTCACTTTATTTTGACGCAAAATTCGTATTCGTATACTTATGTATAATGCAATGCAAAAACGAGCAAATATTAGACTTTAATATTTAGTAGAGCATCCTTTCTGTTTCAGGGGTAGGTTAACTTGGGACGTCCAAAAAAAGCTCTTTTTTAGGATTTTTTTAAGACACACATTAAAATAATTAATAACAAATGTTTTTTTAACTTGAAAGATGTTTATTTGTAGAAGCTATTGTAATTATTTTAAGGCAAAAGGTTGAAAATTAGTCGAAAAATTTGTTTTGCCGTGATCACTATAGCTTGTCACTTGATCATCCAAAAAAAAAAAAACCGGGAATTATTAGTTAATGACATAGTGCTCCGGTTGAACGAAGGACTTTGGCAGATTTTGATTTTCCGAAAAATGGCGGTTGCTGATATTCAAAATTGTATTTTCGACCAAAATTTCACTCACATTTTCGGCTATTGAAAAAAAAATATCGTCGAATCGAAAAATCCTTCTTTCATCCTGAGGATAAATACATGTCTAATAAGTGTGGAAAATTTCATGCTGATCGATAAAGCCGTTTTCAAGTTACAGTGATCACCGACTTCAAAAACATAGTTTCGAGAAAAATGCTTTTAAAGCATGCGAAAAACGCTTTATGCAATAGAGACGACTTCATTCAAAGTTATTTATCTCCATAAAGATTTGTCCGATTCGTCTGAAATGTGCAGAGAATACTTTTGAAATATGCTACTTTTAGAAAATGCAAAGAAAATAAAATCGATTTTCTCAAAGTTCTAAGTGTACCTGCCCCCTTAACAGTGGTCTGCAATCGACGTGACACCGATAACACAAGCTTCCAGGTGAGATTCTTTGGAATTTCCCTATTCAACCTTCAAAATTGTTTGTACGATTTTTGAAAAGCAACCACTTATCTCCGAAAGGTTTGAGATCCGGGCTTTGAGGAGGAGTTTTCAGATACTGTGGACCGTTATAAGAGGATTCACAAACAGGTATTGCGAGTGGTATGCTTGGGTTCTGTTGAAAGATGACCCTGGAAACCCAGTTTTGCACATCTTTGCAAATTGCTTCTCAAAATATTAATGTACTTCGTAGAATTGATGAAACCATCGAAGAAAAGCAAATCCTTGACTACTGCAGTGAAAAAACACCCCCGAACTATTACTGAGCTTCCGCCGTGCCTAAATGTACGTAACAGATTTTGGCTAAACTACGTGTTCCCCATAGCCGTTACCGAAAGTCTGGCTGGTATGTTTGTGCTTTCGTGATTGTGCGTTCGCAGCATACCAAGCGATTCGCTAACGAATCATTAGCGAGTCACTTTAAGCCTGAATTACATTGAAATGCAGTGCAGTGCAGTGCCGTCCAGCGCGGTGCCGAAGCAGTGCACGCATTGCAAAGCACATTGAAAGCAGTGCAGTGTTCTGACAATGAAAGTCAAATTAATTTGTGGAGGTTTGATATTTAGATTTTCTGCATCTGTTTTTCGTCCATTTACTATTTAATGCCTGGAACGGAATTTCCGCCTCAATTTAAATGGTTTTTGCCCGGTCAACTACTCTCAAACGAATGTCAGCTGATGCAGTCTGCAGCGTTTTTAGAAATTAGCCTAAACGATGCAGTTCAGTCTGCTGCACTGCACTGCAGTTAATGTGAATTGCCACATGCAATTACATGAGTTCTAAATTTCAGTGCACTGCACTGCACTGCATGCCAATGTAATTCAGGCTTTAACGAATATTTCATTCGCGAACGAATTCATTTACGGTTCGCTAATGATTAACCAGGCCGCTCAAATTTTCATTTGTAACGAATCACATTTTTCATTTGTAACGAATCACATTTTTCGAATGTCTAGCGAGTCGACAAGCTTCGTTAAAAATGAATATTCTTAGGGCTACATACATTCGCCCTTGGTGAATCTTAGTGACTCACTAGTGATATGGGGTGTGTGAGTTGCACTTATATAAAAATATAATGTACTTTACATTAACTTACATTTTCTCTTTTCGTAAAGTAGATTTGCCATAAAGTAGGTTTGTCATAAAGTAGTAAACTAGGTTTTGTTAAAGTTCTTCACTTTTGAAAATTTTAAATGTAGCCTAACTTATTGTAGTTACTTCCGAAAATATCACACAGAATCAAAATACTTCAAGTAAACCACAAGGAACTGTATACCAAGGACGGCATGTATCGCCAAAAGCTAATCCTGACGTATTCACTTTAAGTGAATCTGAAGTGGAGATAGCATATAAGAACATGCTCATATGTTTCCAATCCTTCACTTCAGGTTCACTTAAAGTGAAACAAGGCGAGAAATGCTTCGGATCCGCACTATGTTCACTACCAGTGAAGAAAAAAGGGTCGTCAGCATTCATTTTTGGCAATGGTGTGCTGGGTTTGTTCTTGGAAGTGTTTACTGTTTTTTTGCTTCTCTATTATAATGATGCTGTCTTCGGCGGTGAACATGGTGGAGGCAGCGTTCGGTCGGTGTTGAAACGAACTAGTGTTGTGAGATCGTGGGAATTCTCCCATTTTATGGGAATTTTCGACTTCTAAAACTTGAAGAAGGGAAAAGGGAGAAAAAGCTGCTCCCTGAACAAAATCGTGAGAGAAATGATTCAAATGAAACAAAACTTTATTTGATCGAACAAATTTGAACTATCTACGCAAAATTTAAGTAGGTACCTTATATGTTAGTACATTAAGTAAATTTAAGTAAATGAATCCTTACGTTTCAGTTAAAACCAGGAATGAAATGGACTAGATCACTTCTCGCGCCATTGGGCTAGCGAGTTTCAACTAAAAATTTCACTTACGGCACTAAACATTGAATTAAGGCCGAATATAAAATTTAAATATTTTAATAAAATGTTTCGAGGGTGATCTGCCTTCTTCTTCAGTATGTACGATATGAAATAATCCAAAATAATCATGTAAAAGCATTTTTCTACTTTCCTGAAGATAGCTTAATCATGCTTTAACATATTTATTACACTATTTCAGCCAAAGACGCTGCTGGAGCACGTGCACAAATTGTTTGCAGCTGCAATTGTATTTTAAGAAGAATTTGCCTAAATGTTGTGAAACCTAGTTTCATTGACCCACTAGAAAATTTTGAGTTTTTATACCCGCAAATAGCTCTTAAGCAAACGAATTCGCGACAGCTAAAAATTTTGGCCAATAAAAGAGTTGGTTGTGTTGGAAATCTATTGTCAATATCGAATAGAAAGATTTAGCAGTAACTTCTTCAAATGATGAAAAGCAGGAATTATTCCACCTAACAGAGGGGAGTTTTAGAGAAAACCAAAAATTTTGAAGATGCATGTATGTTTCCTCAAATAAACTAAGTTTTCAAAGTATGTTTTTGTTTTTCCGCATTCAAATGCTGAGTCCGAAAGAATTTTGACCATTGTAAACGACGTCTAATAGAATTAGTGGAAATTTACTGAACATTTGTTACCTGCATTGATTTCAAGTCTTCTGAAAAAGTTTACGCAGTGCACAAAATCTATTTGATTGATTTGAAAATGAATGCAAATTAAAATAATAATAAAATGGGCATATTTTTTTCCTTAAAACAATATATGGGGCATTTCACGTGAAGCGGACAACGAAAAAAAGTCGAAGTTCCGGATTTCGTTGATATTGAGCATAATGGTACTTCTAAAGGATATGAACGTGCATACAAATTATTTTTTTCTATGAGGTTGAGTTGCCGAGTTATAGGCTTCTGAATAATTGACGAAATTGATGAAAGGCTTTTGTTCAATAATGGATTGACGTTGTCACCTTGACAACATCAACAACAGATGGGAGACAGACAGCTGATTGGAAAACTTTAATGCTGTGTTTAAAATGTAAAATTGGATATTGGAAATTTATAACCAGTAATTGTTCAAAGGCTGGAATTTACCGAAATTTTCACTATCCAGTTATTTTTCAAAAGTTAAGTTAGAATAGAAATTTGAAATAAACGTTAAGTACATCGTCAACCTTGAAACCGTTCGCATAACAAATCGTTCTCGAAATTAGAAACTAGTTAGAATTTGAAATCGTGTCGTTGAAACCAAGTATTTAAATCGTGTCGTTGAAACCAAGTATAACCGCAAATAGAAAGTTTTTAGAATTTGAAATTAGAAAGTGTGTTTGAAATATTAACAATTGAATAAATTGGTGAACTGAACTTGCTTTAGTGTTTTAATTTGAACGGGAATTCTTATAAGGTGAAATTTTAAGATTCGAAAGCAACAGCTTTTTTGGAAAACGATTTTGAGATTCAAAAAAAATCTTACAAACATTAAATATACTGATTGGTTTAGACAATTAACTGTTCTTATCAATTTTAAAATTATATTTGAAAAATAAATTTGTTTTCCTGTCTGAAACCGGAAGTAGACACTTCGACTCGTAATTTGAATAATTTGGACCTGGTTATTTTTGTTTATTTTTATAATAAAACAAAGCTTAAAGTATACTTATTTTATAATAAAAGTTGATCATGATCTTTGCCACGCCCCTATAATTTCTTCGTAGACTCTCGAGACTTTTTCTTGTTGCCTTTGATTTTTGTTGCCCTCACGATTGTTTTCCGGATTACCAAGATTTTTTCTACATCTGAATTTGTTCATAGCTCGTACGATTTTTTTCCAGACTCCTAAAATTTGTTCTAGTCTTTTGATTTTTACTAAATGACTAAGTTCTTAGAAGTCAAATGATTTTTACTAAGTGACTAAATTCTTAGAAGTGTTGAAATTATATCGATTTTGATAAATAAATATAAAACTGTGATAAATAGCTCGCAGGTTGTCGGTGGGAAATTCGTGAGAACTCACACCTTGCACTGTGGGAAAATCAAGCATAAAATTCCCTTTTCGAGGGAACTTCAGCTACGGAAAACTCACAACACTGAAACTAACGGATCTTGAGACATTTGATCGGTGCCACGTTTCCGAAGTGCATGCGACAAAGCAGAGCCACAACATATAGAAAATACTGACGATGTGTTGATGAAGAATCGTAGTCGTGGAAATCTGGGCAAAAGGCTCCACTCATATATACGAAGATGTGCGTCAGTTACAAAATTGTCTGCACGAATTCAGGTTCGAACTCATGACTCAATTCTTGAAGGGCTTATTTAAGAGTTAATATTATTTCGCCTAGTTTAATGGAGCCGAGATTATGTTCGTAGCAGTTGGGGCTGTGATACGTGAGAGTTGAGACTATGTTCACTGCGGAAAATCCCACAGTTTATGGGACTTGGCCTTTTTAGCTATATTTTGTAGCTCAGGGTACTATGTACACAGCGCATACGACCATAAACGCTGAACTATGTTACATAAGACTACGTGCACTAAAATTTCGTAGGACTGGCTCATTTGGTTGCAGCAGTTTTATTTGATATTTGACTTACTCACTTGTGACATACATTATGTTCGTATAAAGTTTCTATTTTGCTCATGAATCACTGATATTTGGTTAGAGGTGTCGCTGGCTTAGCTCGCTAGCGCAGCAGTTCGAAGCAGCGATATACTGCCGGCGGGTTCGAATCCCACCGTGCCCATGGCTGTATTTGTTCGTCTTGTGTTGTCTTAAAAGCCGGTAACTGGGCATAATAGCAGCATTTCATTAATTAACTGTCACATTAAAGCTTTAGTGGCAACTAGGCATAACACTAGCGCTTCAAAAAATAAGAAAAAAACTGAGACTGAAAAGAATAATGGAATAATTTATATCGGCTTCTCATATATGTGTCTCCCTACCACCATAGCTAAGCATTCGCTGAAAAGGGTAACTCTTTGAGCTTTGGCATTATCTTAGAAAAAAAGGGTAGCAAATTTCCGTAGTGCCGAATAAAATTTCAGCAATGAAAACTGGAATTTCCTCTTCCTACAATAGTAAGAATGCATCGTGCAATTGCAAAGAGCTGTAATGTATCGTTTTTTGTGCTATAATATAAGGCTTTGAGGGCATATAATACATGGCTCCTATGAATTTTTTTTGGCCATGAAAAGTTTGGACTTTAACCACTTAGTGGGAATAAAAACGTATTGTAGGATTGAAATCAGCAAGTTAGTATTATTACAAGAAAAAAGATAGACATATAAGCATATGCGACAGAAAATGAATTGTAATTTTGGTACAGGCAGTCGGGCAGAGAGCCGTACGATGACCGATATATAAAAAGTATTGATTTTGTTAAACGAACGGATCAAAATATATTAAGTTCCGAACAGAAATATCGTTTTATTTTCACATACGGTACATTTTCTGTAAAAGATTTGCTGTAACTCATAATCATGCTATTTTCCTTAGTGCATTGCCTTGAGTCGCTTATCATCATTTAATTTCTCGTTATCCTTTTCATCAATAAATATTTGTCTATAACTCGGTATTTATTTTTGTGAAAACTATCTCAATTGCATCACAGTAAACTGGCAGCTACTGAATTTTTAATTGAACAAAATGTAAGTATTTTAATTATCCGGAAAAACTTTTTACATGCACTTTGCACTTTTTGTTTGTTTAAGTCATCTAAAACGGGTTCAGGAAATAAAATCCATGTCAGGAAATTAATGGTATCTCGAATGCATGTCTCTCAGTTCTACTCAAAAATCTACCTGTATCGAGTACTCTCATTTCAACGTTGGAAAGAAATAAATGACTTCCGTGTTTGCACAGAGCCAAAAATATTCGGTCCACCGAATGATTTCATCCGGTAAATCTTTACGATTTGAGATCGAAACCGATAGCACTTTTGTACGAATGCCAAGAGAAATAAGTAGCGGTCGATTTACATTTCACTAAAAGCAGATTATTATTTTGGTCCATCTTGATGTCTTTATAACACTTTATACAACATCTTAAAAACATAAACAATTAATTCCTTAATTTGTGTAGTTGAACTCATACTGCCGAATGTGCCAGAGCTGCCTTGGACAATTGATGATCGCCAGTGAAATAATATTCCCCGCGATACAAGAGAAATAATTTGTTTATTTGCTGAATGCGATTTCCTTATATATTTATTAAAAATCGATCCATTTAATGCTCTGCTATTAATATCTTTCAATTTATGTATACTCAACTCCGTTTCAATTGACTAAATTCGAATCTAAGCGCTGATTAGTACATTCATTATGATCGGACTGGGTAAATGCATTAAGATATGATGGTTATGTTGAGTAATGCAGCAATGCATGATAAGTAAATCAAATGGTAATTTTCCATTATTTCTTATTTTCTCGTATTGTACGAGAAGGTAAAGCTTTGTTAGCTCAAGTCAACTACTTATTCTTTGGACTTATGATCTACATATATCGTCTATTCGTATCTACTTAGACGTATCTTTGTAGACTTTATGGGGCATTTCACGTGAAGCGGACAACGAAAAAAAATCGAGGTTCTGGATTTCGTTCATATTGTGAATAATGGTACTTCTAGAAGATATGAATGTGGATGCTCAAGCTTTTGTTTCTATGAGGTTTAGTTGCCGAGTTATGGGCTTCTGAATAATTGACGAAATTGATAAAAGGTTTTTTTGAAAGCGGATTCTGAGATTCAAAACAAAATCTAAAAAACATTAAACATAATGATTAGTATAGAAAATTAGCTGTTCTTTTTAATTTTAAAATAAGATTTGAAAACCGGAAGTAAAAATTTGTGTGAAACCGGAAGTAACAATTTCAACTCGTTTTTTGAATAATTTGGACCAGGTTAATTTTGTTTATTTTGGTAACAAAACAAAGCTTGAAGTATACTTATTTGATCATAAAAGTTTTAGAATGGGATGGCCAGTAGTTTAGGAGGTAGGTGAATTTCAATACATGCAAGTCGCATGGAACGTGCTACCAGGAGCTTGATTATGATAGCTAGTGAATGTGAAAGCAAAATATTTGTAGTAAAACTGTTATATATCACTTGTATCACTTGTATATAGAAGATAAAATATTACAAATTGCTAAGGCTGATTTACTTAGTGAAAAAAAGTTACTTGTGTATGGACAAATGAATTTATTTCACAATTTTTACAATTTCACTCTCGTTTCTTAAGCTAGTTCTTTTTTTTAATAACTAGAGGTGTTTCTACGATCAGTTTTTTCCTGCAGATTCGACATAATCTCTTTTCTGCTAATATTCTTGGATTTTTTCTTAGGTCTTTAGCCTTCCGATGAAACGTTAAATCGAATGGATTGAAACATCGATAACCGAACGGAGACATAATGCACATAATTAAGACTCTTTAACTTATCAACGAAAGTAATAGTCATTGCAAGCGTTGAACAGTTACTCGAAAAATAACGGAAAATTTGAATTGTCTTGGCGTCAAATATATAATATACGCGTAATATATTTTAATTAGGTTTTTATGGGAAAATAAAATCTTTTTCAAATAAAAGATGGCGCTATTAATCACATTTCGAATCAATTTTTGTTTTCGAGCCAACTAGCTGTCCTAAGGAAGCTCTCGGTACCACGCCCCATTCGACTTGTATATATTGAAATTTACCTACCTCCTAAACTACTGGCCATCCCATTCTAAAACTTTTATGATCAAATAAGTATACTTCAAGCTTTGTTTTGTTATCAAAATAAACAAAATTAACCTGGTCCAAATTATCCAAATTACGAGTTGAAGTGTCTACTTCCGGTTGCACATAGGAAAAAAAAAATATTTTTAAATCTAATTTCAAAATTAAAAAGAACAGCTAATTTTCTACACCAATAAATATGTTTACTGTTTTTTAAATTTTGTTTTGAATCTCAGAATCCGCTTTCAAAAAAACCTTCTACCAATTTCGTCAATTATTCAGAAGCGCATAACTCGGCAACTAAACCTCATAGAAACAAAAACTTGTGCATCCACATTCACATCTTCTAGAAGTACCATTATGCACAATAAGAACGAAATCCAAAACCTCGATTTTTTTTCGTTGTCCGCTTCACGTGAAATGCCCCTTATGCTTTATGAGTCAAAGCCATATGGGTTGTATCTAGGCAGATTTTGATATGGTACATACTATTATCTAAATGCTAGTGGATTTATATGTTCTCTCTGGATACAAGGCAGAAATTCAAAATGAAATTCAAGTCAAATGCAAGAAATATATAAATGGATGTTGATATGAAAATGTTGTGTTGTCTAATGATGTACAATCTTCGAATTGCATAGATCACTTCGATCAGCTGTTAATCAAATACTACTGATTTGACGAAGGCTGCAACCGAGCAACTGAAAGGCTAGGCATACACTCTTGGCGAATGTGCCGTCGATACCTTCGTCGAAACATTTAGCAAAACATTCAAAGTGTATTCGGAGTATTCAGTCGAAAACCGTTTAGTTAAGCCATAAACCCTCTTTTTTACCTCAGTATGCCATAAACCTCGCCCTATCCTCATTGAGAATATTTAAAAGGCGTGAAGTTTTAGTGTGCAGATATGCATATGGAGTATAGCCCAGTGAAATCCGACATAGAAAAGGTGAAACTTCGGCAAAATTAGGGGAAAGCTGAATTTTGGTGTGAACCTTGGGTGTGTTCAATGTGCATGCTATAGCAGCTATTAGCTGCTATTTTAGCAGCTCTGGCTGTCCAATGTCACGAAATAGCTACTTTCTGATGCTTGCTATTTGACAGTCGGGCTGTCCAAGATTCCGGCATAGCTGCTAAGGTAGCAGCTATTTGCTGCTCGCAGTCTGGAGGATAGCGAGAAAGTAGCTAAGGCAAAATGGCCGTGCGTACACAGCTGACATGCAGTTTAAACGTATTTTCATTGGAAATTGAAATGAAAAGAAGTTTTTGCGCTTTTGTGACACAGGAGATGAGGAATAAATTTGAAAATAGTGACAGCATAAACTAAATACGGGCTTTTGAACACTTAAACTCAACTCGAGTTTTAAGTTGGCTTATACACAGCGCAGCTCATCTTGAGTTTTTAGAAGGCGAGCATGAAGCGTAAAAGGCCGGGTGCACTGAGTCCTGTATTATCAAATTTTCAACTATTATATTTTGCTCTTTTTCTCATATATGGCGTCAAAAGCCGGAAATAAGTGATACGTTTTAAATATGTTAGGAAAATTTTAATGGATTGTGCAGCTGTATATTAAAAACTCCTAAATTTCATACAGTTTCCAAACTGCAATGGAAGTATTGAACTGATCCACGAAAATGCAAAAATTACAATAAAAAAACTGAAACAAAATTATTTTTGAATTTCCTGTGTAAAGCAGCTTCGTAGCAGCTCTTGGCTGTCCAATATCCATAGCTGCTTCACCTAGCTACTGCGAATTTTGACACTTGCTAAAGTGATGCTATGCATTGCTTTTGGAGCAGCTACAGCATGCACATTGAACAAACCCCTTGGTACTAGTGTGTTGAACCAAATGTCAAAAGTCCCCGTCGATCCGAGTGCTGCGTCACTTTTTATACGGGGTCAAAGGTCACCACAAGTGACGCCAGTACCAAGGTTCACACCAAAAATCAGCTTTCCCCTAATTTTTCCGAAGCACCATGTTAGATTTCCCCGGACTAGTAGTCAGTTAGCAATTTCTTTGTTCAGAAATGTTTAATAAATAATCCGAGTGGATGGAGAGGGGGAGCAAAAATCACGGCTTTTGATTCAGTAGTAGTATCTACGTCGATTAACAAACCAACCAATTTAACTACAATAGAGAAAGTAATGGTGTGTTTAGGAATATTGATAATATGGAGGCCTCTGAAATGCTTCAAAAATATGACAATCTCATTTCAGAAGGACTAAATCTTGTCTATATGTGGGTTGTACCATCAGAAGATTCAATAGTGAAAGCTCAGAAATTTATGCTTTAAGTGCTATCATTAATGCAGAATTAGTGGGAATATTCATAGCACTTTCTCCTGGTTTGAGCTTTCAACATCAAGAAATATAGTATTTGTGGACTCATATCAAGCATGCATTGAACTCAGGAACAATCTAAGTAAGGAATCAATTATCAATAAAATCTATAACGCTTGTATGGTAGCTAGTTGGTCCAATTTCAAAGTTTTGTGGATTCCGGGGCATAGAAATATAACAGAAAGGAGTCAAGTTGATTCAGATACCAAAAAGGGGACATTTAATGGCTTAGCGTTTAGTACAAATTATGAACCTGACGGGGCGATCCTAATATTTTACTCAAATTTTAAGGAGGAGTAGAAACATCATAGAAAATAATTAATCAAGATCAAACAAAGCTCTTGGGCTAAGGCCTTTTTAAGCTGTAAAAATCAATTATGGTTCACAAAATTTAATTTCAAGAATTTTTGAATAAACGCTTAAATGAGACATTATTCAAAGTAAAATTAATTGATAGTCCTTTATGTAAGTTTAGCAATATCTTAGATGAAATATGTAGATCAACCAATTTTTTTCTGTTTCATTCTGAATTTTCCAGTATCAGAAATAAGTTTCAAATATTTACACACTACACAATTTTGGTTATGCATAATAGAGTGCACATAACTGAATCAGCTAGTTTCCTAAACATGGCAAATATAGACATTTAAATTTATAACTAATATATTAAGACATTGTTTTAAGTTTATTGACATTAAAACATTGACATGTTTCGTCAGCTTAAAATTAAACAGGTAAGTTTTTTCCCCTGTTGTTCTGACTTTAATAAGGATTTGATTCGACTTAGCTTAAGAAATATTTCCACTTATCTAGGTAAGTATATAGTTTGATCTTAAGTAAAGTTAGCAACCTAATTATCTGGATAAATCATATATCGCAGGCTATGTTTCTCTTCTAAATATCACATTTTAATAAGAGTATACGTAATACTTAAATATCGAAGAACAATTTTTCTTAGTTTTAAGCTCTACCTGTTAAGGTCATACTTACAACTTAGTGGTATCGGAACTCGATGGCCGATACGTATCGTTATAAGCTAGCCCAATCCTCGCCTAACTGGATTAGTATTGGTAAAAATAAATCAAGATAATTCCAGACTAAATATTTCTCAACTAGCTAACAAGGACTTAGTAGGGTGAGGCTAGGTAATGTTAATCTATCCGCTATGCTTACCAAGTAATATCTCACTCTGAGGCAACTTTTTTCGAAAGTGACAAAATTTGGCTGAATAGTTTGGTCAAGTCCTATTTAAAGAACTTCTCCACAGAAGAAATTCGTGAATATATATTTGATTGTGTTAAAGAAATAACGTAGCTTATTAATCCAAATAAATGGAAATCATATTAATACATCCAATAATTTTTGATATTTAGGAGACTTTCGACGGAAAAATTCGATGGAAAGAATTTTTAGTTCCCCTACATAAATATGTACACTCAGTCACAAAAGTCTACATATACCCGAAAAATCTTTTATGTTATTCAAAACTGAACAAAAAAATTAATTCAAATTTAGTTTATTTGAATGATTCTTATTTGTATGTACATGTTGTGGAAGAAAATTATAAAATTATTAGGTATATAAACAGAAATTTAAGAAATATTAAAACATTATGCCACAAAAGTCTACATACAGCAGATAAAATTATAAAAAAAAAGATAAAATGTACCATTCGTTAATAGATAAATTTATATTTAATATTGATTTGGGCCACCATTTGCGACTTCAACAGTTTCCAATCTCCTTGGCATCGAAATATCCGGAATATATCTGGATTAATATCTGGAATATATCTGGACTAATTTCACTCCAAGCCTTCAATAATGCATTTTTTAACTTCTCCTTGTTACTGACGTTATATTTTCTAACTCTTTTTTCAAGTTCATTCCAAAGATGTTCAACTGAATTGAGACCAGACGATTGTTGTGGCGAATGCAACTGTTTCGGGACGATGTAAAGGATCTACTCCCGAACGACCAAAGTAGTGTGCTTTGGGTCGTTATCTTGTTGAAATATCCAGGTCGGTCCGAGCATTAAGCGCTCAACAGATGGTCTCAGGTTAGCTCGCAATATGTTGAGGTATTGATGACGGTCCATTATGCCTTCAATGACATGCATATTTCCTACACCAGCTGCTGCCATCCCACCCCAAACCATTACGTTACCGTCCTCCATGTTTAACAGTTGGGATAACATTTTCTTTCTACATCTCTGCATTTACTTTTTGCAAAACTTTTCCACAGCCATCAGATCTAAATATGTTGAAGCGACTTTTGCCCGTAAAAAACTGTGTTTTCCAAAAGCTGTGGTCCTTATCTTGGTACTTTTTCGCGAGCTCCAATCGTTTTATTCGGTTTGCTTCAGAGATAAATGGTTTCTTTCTTGGCACGCGTCCGCTAAATCCTGCGGATCTCAAAGTCCTGCGAATAGTTTTTGGATGCACTGCTTTTCCAATTCATTTTCTATACATTTGCTCATTTTTGGTGCACTTATTTTCGTATTTTCTTTAACTTTTCGTCGTACTGCTCTGACGTCACGGTCATTCAAGCTACTAGGAGGATCAGATCGAGCATTACATTTCTAACTGCCAGTTGAATTAAAGTTTTTTTTTTATTATTGTTTGAACGGTAGCCCGGATTTTTTCACTATTTTTGTTCTTTCGCCCAGCGATTTATCCTTTTGCTTTAATTTTATCACTAAATTTCGTATTTTAAACGAAACCTCTTTTCGAGCAGCCATTTCACCGATTTTTGTATTGAAATACTGTAACTGCACTAACTCACTATGCAAACTGAAACAATAGCAATGACTAACCATTGAAACGTTCTGCAGAATTGGATAATGAGGCTAGAGAACCGTTATTCCTAGAAATGTACTTGCTGTATGTAAACTTTAGTGGCATACATTTCAAGGTTTTTTTGATTTTCTGGTATCAATTTTTGAGAAACATTATTATTTCGTTTGGTTATATTTATTGACGTGCTAAAATCTTTAGAATAATGCATATTTTAAATTATTAATATACGTAGTTTCGGAAATATTACAAATAAATATTGGAATAATGTCTCATATCCCAATATTTTAATTTAAACAAAAGCAAGGATTATTCAAAAACCGAACCAAAATTGACTCTATGTTAAATCCTACTGCAACTACATATGTATGTACATAGGTGCAATTTCACTTTTAATGAATCACCTTCCTTCTCAGATGGGAATTTTATTCGTGTTCCGAGTTTGACACCAACGCTACACAATTTTTGATCGTCCCCAAACAGTCTGGTGATCTTTCTAGGAATTCGAAATAAAAACAGACCGAATTGGAACGTCTTTTTAAAAAAAAAACACTCATCCGAAACGCCGACGAATTAATATGTTTGTTATGATAGCTTCTGAGACACATTAAATAACATATACAAAGTGGAACTCGATGAAATTCAACAAATAACTAGACCTCTGCTAGTAACCCCAATTTCAAAAATTCTTATTAATACAAAAATATAAACTTTTACATGCATGGATCAATATATGTATGAAGAAGTGTGCACATCAGTCGCAAATAAAGAGCTCTGTTTCATTGTTTGGTGATATTATTGTGCAGCTATTGTAGAATCAGACAAAAGTTTTAGTTACAGATTTAATTTACATTCAAAAAAAGGCTGTTTCATTGCATCTGCAATTATATGATGTCACTACAAATTTGAAGTACTAAAACCTATAATCACGATTTGTAAATTACAACGGGTCAACTTGGAATGGTACGGAAATTACTTTTATTTTTTCATGTGTAGACGGACACATTTACGATACGTACAAAGTTCTAATGTAAACCCAAAACAGATATATGGATCATACCCACATACACATGTGATGAAGATCCAGGAAGATTTTGGACGTTTTGCTGTCAACCACGCACAGGTGTGTTTATTAGTTTTTCGACTTTAGTTGCCTTAACATATAAACGTGGACACTATACAGTAGCCAGCTATAAATAAATCGTGCTGATTTGTATATATGTATGCAAAATAAGAATTTAACGGGAATTCTCGTTGGTAAGGCTCGAATCGCTTTGTTGGTGATCTGAGTTTATGACGTACGAAATGATTAGTGTTCAGAGTTTTCAATCAACATGGATTTAAGTGTTCGGAAAATTGTTTTTTTATGCCAAAAGATTTATCTATAATCCACAGGAAAAAAGCTCGGGCAATAAGAGCCATGTGTCAGAACATTTTTCGCTCCCAACTATGAGCTGAAACGCTGCAAAACATATTTTCTGGTGTTGACGTAAATATAAATGATCGAATTGTTGACATATTAAATATATAAATAAATTCACAATATAATTTAACAATTTAACAATAATTCTACCGAAAAACAAAAGCAAACCAATCAAAGTTTCTCACTTTGTCGTCTACTAGCAGAAATCTTTTTATTTCCCAATTCATTTAAAGTAAAACTATTGTCTTTTCCCCATTTGATTCCGATGCTCATTACTTCATCCTTACATCAGGTCACTCGAGTCTGCAGGTGAAATTTTCCATTCAAGAAAGTGCAAGCTCAAATTATGCAGGTGTCAGCGAAGTGGAATGAAACCTATTAGAATTATGAGAGCCACAGATTTAGACGAATATTAAAGTGTTGGTATCTATAAATGGTTGATGACGAAACAATGTAAGAGCTTCGTTGTTCTTGGAAAATCCACATAACACGTAGTATATGGAAACAGGAGAATTTATTGGCATACGATATTTTCTTCGTAAGATTGATTAGATTCATATTTTCATCATTGGATGAATTCAATACCTGTGAAATGGACGGATGATGTGTATTTTGATTATGCTGTTATGCAATGCATTGAGATGTGCTGACATCTATGATTATATAAATTGATTTGGGTTGCGAAAAGAAAGTGGAGGGATGATTTATCTATTATTATTTTTACATGTCGTTCTGTTACTCAAATATTGGCAATCTAGGTGTCTATGAAATTGATTCATGTATCTTTTTATGTACTTTTGAGAATTTGATCAGAGCTACAATTTACTCTAGGTTGATTCAAATAATTTTCCCAAAGCAAACATACTTTTCAGTGGTGGCATTTGCTTTTACTTGACTGTTTCCACTTGTCTATTCATGTGTACCAATCTCGATAAATTAATGATGATCAATGGGACTTAATCAGGATATGTTGAGTTTAATTTATGTACTTAGTTACTAAATATTATATATTACAGGTCAGAGCCCAATCGCAAAAGTAGAAACAATATAATATGAAACTTCAGAAAATAATACAAATTGAAAAATAAATATTAAAAATATATATAAAAGTAACAAAAATAAAAGCAATAGAAATAATTACTAACAATAAAAATAAAAGTCAGTTTCAAACAAGAATGCCCAAGACGAAATGATGTCGGTTGAACTATGGCCTTCATATGTATAAAAGGCCTATCGCAAAAGCAATTCACGTACAAGATGGCGGACCTAAGCTACTTTTCCCAACCAGTTCACACAGTGATGTTTTTTTTTATGATTATAAAGAAATCCACGAGATCCACCTACAGGAGATATGAAGAAACTCATATGTGATGTTAATCAATGTTTTTATGGGATCTTTCACAAGCAATTTAGATATAAAAAGTCTTTAACGTCATCGGGACACTTATCCGAAATATCGTTTGTATGTAAGAATTTGCAGATTATCAAAATTTGAAGATTTTTAAAGTGAAATAAATCGTACTAACCACAAACGGCAATTGTTTACAATTCACATTGCCGAAAGTAGGTAGCAGGTATTCCAAATTGCAAAGTTCTCGGTTATACAACAAAATAAACACATCACTTTCATGACACTTATCCGAAATATCTTTTACGCGACAAAAACTTCGACAGCAGTCTCCGGATAATAATAAAAATATACTCTATTCCCTGATTCAAACGAGCAGCACCCACCATTCACATTGTTAATTGTCAAAGAAATGTCAAACAATTGTCATTGTGCAATTCCCAATAAATCTTAATAACGAGAGGACTACACAATTTTAAAAAGTAGCTTAATACCTGTCAGATTGCAAGTCGCGATGGGCTTTTTATATGAAGACCATGGTTAAACGTGCCCCCCATAGGCGTTAGACAATGTTGCCGCTAGATGTCTGGCTAGTATGTTTGTATTTTTGTGACTGTGTGTTTGTTTTTCGGGGTGTTTTATTTTCTATTTGTTTATTTTTCTGCAGTGTATTGTCCTCTCGTATATTTTTTGTTATTTTTGTGTGTTGTTTTTTCACTCCTGAGACCACCTACTCGCCATCTGGTGGGAAAATTTCCCGGCCGGGGTGCATAAAGTCGATTTTCACTTCTTGTAGCTCCTACAAATATTTCATAAGCTCAGCATACAATCCAGATTCAAACTGGATTGAGATTAAAACCGAAGAATCGAAACCTTTAAATAACTCGTTAACTTTCCACTGTTTCAATCTAAATCCCAATATCATAAATAGACCCTTTTTAAATTCATCAGCTCAGCTCGACCTTTGATAAGCAGGGGTGGAATAGAAGGGGTCGGGTACGGGTACGATTTTTTGATGTTTTCCTTTCGCGCATTCTCGTCTGTGTCTAAAGTGCCGGATGAGTAAATTTGTCTTGAATATTTCGCGAAAACTTCGAAATGATTTTTTTGTGCTGCTAGATGCTGTTAAAATTCAAAAATTTCGTTAATTCATTCAAACTGTTTGCGAAACTGATGACGAATATGAATGACAATACGCACCAATCCAAGAATTGAGTTGATAAATTTAAACCCTAAAACCTATTTCATACATGCGTCCATGCGTCTATCAGCTAAAACCGATTTTTTAGAAGCTAGGAGACATGCAGTTCTACTCTACTCTCGCCTGTTTCAAAGCCGAATTAAAGACAGCGTTAACCAAAGACGAAATTTAAGCAATAAACTCTCATCAAAAAACACTCTTCGGGATTTGCAACAAGTACACTCTAAAAAGTGGGTCTATAATTAATACTTTGATAATAGAAAATATATTCATTTTTTCGTTTAAAATAACGAATCACAAATTTTTTTACACATTCGATGTGCATTTTTTGCTTTTACGTCATATCAGCTGAATAATACACAGCTTTTTGTAAATTGAAGCAAACATAGTGTAAATTTACTAGTTTGCTATTCACCTTTGCGCCAAAGCCATAAAATTGCATCATTTTTTTGGGTAAAATTACACGATTTGGTCGTACGTAAAATATTCTTTTGACGCACTTTTGTTAATTTACATCTTTAATAGTAGGAAACCAGTTTCCTACTATTATAGGGGTAAAATTGAACCAAAATTTTTTTGAGTGTATGAACAACCATTATACTAGTACTCAGAACAATCACTATTCTAAAGAGCGGATTAGTCTACGTTGTACATGCTATTCCTCACCAATCTGGTATTTATAGTGGAGAGACCAAACTTGACAGCAATATTGGAGGACACAGCGAACTAAAAAACAAAACAGATGTACATAAATCAGTAAGTAGACCTAAAGGTGGCAAGACTTGAGGAAGTACCCGGACAAACGAGAAGTCTTGGATATAACGTTCGAAGCATGAACTTATGTTTCAAGTTAAAAATTACACCAAGTTTCGGTTTCTGTTCCAATTATTTCTGTCCAACCTGTTTCTGTTGATCCAATTGTTAAATTGAATAAAGCTGTAAAGTTTCATGTAGTAGCTCTGTCCTGGATGAATTCATGTTTTTCAAGAAGGGAGAACGGGGATAAGTTTGTTGTAAGTAATTCTTTTGAGTACGTTGCCAAAGCAAAGGGGAAGAAACTAAATCGCGAAGAAACTTAGGCTGAAATAATACATCGGAACTTGACTAGATATTTCAGAATATCATTAGCACCACTGCCAATTTCCAAAGTATCGACTTAAAAAGAAATAAAAGCTAATGAAATAGCACGTGGGAAAATAAAGGGTAAGGTATCAGTTTGCTAACAATAAAATGAGGGGAAAATGATTAGTTACAACCTCTAAAGTCTTTAAAGGGGCAGAAACAATGGCTTCTTTTAGATACATTGAGTTAGAAAAACGGTGAGAATGTTTTAGGGAACGAATATAAGACTAGAAGGATTTATAGCTTTGTGCTTGTTATGTGGTGCGTTTTTAAGTGAGGATAGATACTAGATCAGACTGAAGCCTAAGGCTTTCATTCTTCTGTGATGCGTGATCAGCTGGTAGGAGCAAATCATGAAACTAAGATGGAAAAGAGGTCATCAAAGTTCACTAAGAGAAATGTTATTGAAAATAGAGCCCCAATCAAACAAATTGATATCTTTAGCCATACCTTTGAAGTCGGCTTTACAAATATTAATATGTAAGAGGCTTATGGAAACTTTGCTGAGGCAGAATTCAATGGAAATTTAGATAGAAAGAGGAAATGGTGTATACCGAGAAATCATTAGTCATGGAATGTAAGAGTCATTTCGTAGTAGAAGATATTTGAGAACACAAAATTTCGTATTTTCCTATTAGAATTGAGAACACAGTTAAACAGAGAGAAAAAATTTTTTTGATGAAAATATCGAATAGTAAGCCCTAAACAGGGCTAGCCAAATTAAAGTCACCGCATGTGTATAAGAATCGAGCTAATTGGAGAACAAGGTGCCTAAAAAGTTCCGTAAGGAACTGATTTTAAATAGAAACAGAAGAATAATATAGAACACATACTGACTATACATTTGGAGTGTTGAAAGGAGAAAGGGCGAAAGCAACTACAATGAATTCAACTGGACATAATGGACAGAAAACACGACACAGCGTACTCTAAAGGGAATTGCAGATGGCAACTTAAACACATCCAGATTCAGAGAGATAAACTGGTCACAAACCTTCTAACAATTAAAATTTAGAGCAAACATTCCACTAAGGTGCTAGAAGTCGTTTCGAAGAATCTTATCTATTCCCAAAGAGATAGCAAAGTGGAACGAAGGGATAATTTGGATGTTCAGATTATCTGTCGCAAGTTTCTTGCAGTTAAAAAACGGAGGAAAGTAGCCTAGTAACGGAGACCTCATAATCAATAACGACATTGTGTTGACTGGTACAAGTAACATGCCAAGTGAAATAGGTGAAGGGCGGAAATGTGTTGAATGGACACGTTCCAGTTACTCCTAGATGGCAGCCGCATCGTATATGTTGTGGCGGACCTACTCAAAACGATTGTTTTTGTCAACAGAGGCGCTGTTAGCAATAAAAAATACATCGCGTTGAGAGAGAGGGAAAATGCGAGGTTGCATTCGTCGCGTTCGACACCAATTTCGTCCTGGTTCTTGTCGACCATCCGAGGAGTGCGCATCGAAGCTGCTGTGTCTTTATTAATTAAATATTTGTTAGTTGCGTAAGAAGAGTATAATAAATATTGTTGTTTTCTAGTGAGAGCGTTGTCTTTCTGTTGAGCGTGAGCAATAGATAATTTTGGACGGTACTCTTCAATGTTTTTTCAAATGAAATCTGCCTACATTGTTTTCTTTACCCATACTTGTACATATCTATATGGAAATATATTTTTTTTATCATTCCCATTAAGATCGTGTAATCATTGAAATTGTTTCTTATCAGGTCAGTAACTAAATCGACAAAATGATTTCCTGTAACTCTGACAGTAGGCTGCGCGAGCAATAGTCCATCGGTGAACATATATTGATCTACAGCTGGAACCGAAATTGAATTTTGTTGAGTCAAAATCACCTTTGAGCGGAGAAGTTGAGACTTGATGCAGGTTGATTTTGTTGAAGCTGCTGAAGATGATGTATCAGGCTGAGATGCTGCACTGAAAAAACACATGGCGCCAGATGCCATAATTTATGGACTTCTGGCGCCATGTACATCGTCGATTTGGGGATTGTCATAAAATATAGCGCCACACGCCATAGTACATGGCGAAAAGTACATAGGAGCAGACACTATGCTTATAGCTCTCCACGCCATGCACTATAGTCCTTCACGCCATGTATGTACTATGGTTTTCCACGCTATGCACTATGGTCCTCCAAGCCATGTATTATGGCCCCCCACGCCATCTACTTTAGTCCTCCACGCCATGCACTTCATGCAAACTAAAGCACCACAATAAAGGTCTAATAAAAAATTAAACTCTTAAAATATTTGCTCGCATGCTTAACACCAGATATGTATACCTCCATATAATTTTTTTAAAATTTTCTTGTTTTTAATTTTTTTTTAATTTTTTTTTATTTATTTTCATTTTCGTAGTGCTTCCCAGCAACTAGTTTGTTTGGATAAGGACAGCACAAAGTTTTACTTGCCAACGTCATGTGGTATTCCCAAGCGGTCCCCCATCTAAGTACTAACTGTGCCCAACACTGCTTAACTTCGGTGATCTGACGAGAATCGGTTATTCCAGTGTGGTATGGCCGTGTATTCAAATATACTTCAAATAACGAACAATATCTAAATTCGCTCACCTACAAATGAAGCCATATTACATAGCTCATGGTACTATATAATATGGCATATGGGTCATAATTTCTGCGCCATGTAATTATGGCGCTGGGAGCCATACTGCATGGCTTAGAGTACTATGTACATAGCGTGTGGGACCATAAATGCTGCGCCATGTTACATGGGACCACGCGCTATGTAGATTCTGACATTATGGCGCTGGGAGCTATATTGCATGGCTCAGAGTACTATGTACTCGTACATGGCGTATGGGACCATAAATAATGCGTTATGCTACATGGCTCTGGGTGCCATGTGGATTTTCTTCATTGTGATTAGTCTTGTTTGTTGTCTCAAGATACTACCTTGTGTTATTTTTCCAACTTTCCTGAACTTTATCTTTCATCATCAGCCTCAGTACTGAGTGGAAGTGACTAGAGTTGGGTCGTACTCGGATTTTTACATACTAGGTATTCCGAGTACGAGTACAAAAAAATACCTGTTCCAAATACCTGTTCCAAAAATACTAGCTAGTATTTTTTGAAGTATGTACATTTATACACACAAGTACATGCGATTTGCAGTGATGTAATGAAACGGTATGATATGCCCTCCCCCACCCACCAGACACAAAGTTCCCTGGCTAGAATGGTGATGGTGCAGTTGACCGTGAAAGGATACGAGCCATTAGTCCGTGCAGTTTATTTGGCAAGTGTTTCTCCAATATAGGAGCCATCTAAGTGAAAACAAGCAAATTCAATCAATTTAATTTGATTTTCATTTTAATATATGCACAAAACACCTCCTGTATTCGTTCAAATTACCAGTGTCGAAAAATTTACTATGATAGGACCAACTAATCCTGTTGCCATCTATATCACTTTTTATCGATCGATGCCTGATACCAAACTTTTCCTGGCTAATCTAAAACAGTCGGTTTTCCACTTCGCCTCACTGAAGCATGAAATTGTCGAAAATTTTACTAAGAAATGATAAAAAAATGTTACGTCTATTAAACATGCACCCACTAGGGGGACATGAGTTACAACCCCGGTAGGGTTGGAGTGCAGTCACGAGGAGAGCTTCAGCACGGCCGGAGAAGCCAACTGGCGAACCAAAATGAATCTAAACATTTTTAGTGCTACTTTCAGTTTTTCCGGCGGATTTCATTTTACCGTATCTTAGAAACTAGGCCGCTTTTTCCCATATTAGTATGGAAATTTCGCCCGAAACAACTCAGAAAGATCCTCGAATTCATGCTAGACCAATTTTTTTTTGGAAAAAATGGACGTTTTTGCCTAATTTCCCCTATAAAAAAATGTATTCGCCCTTAAAATATCACTATTGTACTCCCCGATCACTTTCAATCATCGAAAGCGCCGTAAACTTAGTTTTTGCCAAACTATGGCTAAAAAACCCCTTACTCCGCTACAAAACCGAAATGTTTGTATCACAGCAATATGTCTTGGCCCGTTATGTCCGAAACCACTCTAACCCAAAATTGGCCGATTTCAGCTACTTTTGCCATATCTTCGAAACTAGGCCGCTTTTTCCTAGACTTGTATGGAAATTTCGCCCGAAACAACTCCGAAAGGTCCCTGAATTCATGCTAAACAAAAACAAACTTTTTGGAAAATATGGACGTTTTTGCCCAAATTCCCCTATCAAAAATTTTTTCCTCCTTAAAATATCACTAATATACTTCCCGACCACTTTCAATCATCGAAAGCGCTGCAAAGGCAGTTTTTGACAAACTTTGGCCAAAAAACCCCTTCCTCCCTTACAAAACCTAAATTTTTGTAACACAGCAATAGGTCTTGGCCCGTTATGTCTAACCCAAACTTGGCCGATTTTGTCCGATTTCAGCTACTTTTGCCCTAAAAACCGGAGCGATACGAGTATATACTCATATCGAATATTTTGGAACAATACGAGTATATATTCGTATCGAATATTTTGGAACGATACGAGTATATAATCGTATCGAATATTTTGGAACTATACGAATATATACTTGCAAGTATTTTCGTCTCGCGTACGAGATACTCGTGAGTATGAAAGCACTTGCAAGTATGAAATACGAGTTTATATTAATATTAGGATACTATTACGTCACTGTTTGATTGAAATGAATCAAATGGACGAAATTTATTGGGTAAATTCTTGATTATATGTATAGTCCACAAAAATACTCGTACCTAGTATTTTTGAATTTCGTACTAGGTACTGGCTGTTCCAAAAAAATACCTGTTCCATATACCTGTTCTAGTATATACGCCTCATCTCTAGAAGTGACCACGACTGAATGGTTCCCTGCTGTGGTCTAGCCATGACTTCACTATCATCAATCCTTTCATACGAATTTTAGCACGCGCTTGTTGATCCTTTGCCAGAATAACCCGGACTGAAGGATTTATATATATATATATATATATATATATATATATGCATATGTATATATATATATATATGTATATATATATATATATATATATATATATATATATATATATATATATATATGTATATATATATATATATATATATATATATATATATATATATATATATATATATATATATATATATATATATATATATATATATATACAGCAGCTAAAAGGAATTCATTATCTAAGAGATAAATTTCTCTACGAAGAAGTGAATGTTTTAATGCATCCACAAGTTTCCATTCATATTTGAAAGGCGGAAGATAAGACTTTACCATTTTTTAAAAAAGCCTTTTTATCTGCCGCCATTATATGAGGTTGATATAGCAACCCAGAAGGATTTTAGCTTCTTCCCAATCCGATCAAAAATTGAAAAATCGAACGAAATAAGACCCGAAATGTTGGGAAAAAAATTTGCTCGCTTTTAGGTACTCGCCCGCACAGGATTAACACTCGAGAGATTTATGCAATGTACACAAAATCCAAGTCTAAAAACATTAAAATGAACTATGATTTCAAAACTGTATACATATATGGATATTTATTGCTAAATTTTATTCCATGTAAATAATAATACGACCAGATGGACAAGTTCTAAGAAGCACATTCTATTGTATAGCAAGGCTGTTATCTTTCTAGTTGGTTTCACATTTTAAGTTGTTTATTGAGTTTTTTGCAATCCAAGGTGAGTTTATCAATTACCACGCCAGAGTTATCTGACGCATCTTATGGCACTAACCAGAGTCATGCCATTAATCTTGATTAACATGTTTAAATGCATTATCTTTGCAAAAAGTTCTTCATTCAGAATATAACTACAGAAATTTCAGAACCATTAACAAATTTCTGTGGCATTTCCATAGAGTATCTTAGCAAAAATCTCACCTGACAACCGAAAACTGGTTTCATATGCCGTCATGAAATGCTAAAGTTGAAGGAAGAGGATCATCATGAATATTAATGCTGTTGTGGTGATTTTATTAATACTTTGACTATGCTCTTTCCGAAATTATTTATCGATTGACAATTGCTCAGCTCAAACTGCTCCGCAATGAATATTCTCCCAAAGAGTAATTTGATTGCATATATTAATATATAATCTGAATTAGAACGGGCGAGCCAAGAATATTATGCGGTTGTCAAGTCAAAGTTGCTTCGATGCGAAAAAATCACATAAAATTATTTGCTTAATTCAGTTTGAATTTACGTTTAGCGCTTCTTATGCTTCGGATCTTGAATGCGTGTCGTGACATGGAATCGTTGCTGTTGATGTTGATTAGTGTTTTTTTTTGAGTTAGTGAAATCGTATCTTTTTTTTTGAACGCTGATATATGTTGTCACTGGCATGTATTTTACTATATCTATACCTTGACACATAACAGGAAACTGTCGTATCCAAATCGGAAATTTCCAGTATGAATTTTAAATTGAATATTTTCTCTTTCGCTATGTGATCAAACCCAATTCGTATCATCAGAGGAAAAGGTGCTGGAATGAAAGATTGAAGCATAAAAGAAAAGTTACAGATAGTAAGTATGTACAAAATATGTACGAGCTTCTGTACCGAGAGATTTTCATACGCATTATAGATTGAAAGGATGTCAAATGTTCTTGTAAAAAAATAATAAAGGCTGTGAAAATAAGAGCGAAAATAAAATAAAAAGTTATGGCCGCTGAAAGAAGAGAATGATCATAGAGAATTTCAGTGAAGACCAATAAACCACAAGATCAATAAGAGGGGGAAAAAATTGGTTAGAAAAAATTGTGAGTGAAGGTGACTTAAGCTACAACTTGTTCTGTAGCAAAAGTAAAGATTCTGCGAATTTCAGGCAACGTGTGATCGAATGATGTGATAACGACTGTTCGACCATTTTTAGATCGTAAGTTGTTGTCGATGAAAAGTAACATTTATAATTAACGGAGATATGCTATTTTGCTAGAATTCTGAGAGTAAAACTAACCTTGATGTGAATAACTGAATAACTACGTGCTCTATTTGAGTGAAAATTATTGCAGATTTCAACTCTAAGAATGCTTTTATGTCTAACAATTTTTAATACGCTAGTTTACCATCATAGTATTACATGTCTGAAAGTTGTTCGAGCCACTGTATGAAGAATTTCTATAACGAATGTGAAATTCATTTACGAATTTGCGCTCATATAATTTTTCATCAAAAAAAAAAAACAACGGCCAACATTTTTCGAAGGAATCAAGGTTGGCTGGTTTTAGTTGTGTTTCTTAT
The DNA here is from genome assembly GCA_947369275.1 of Nemotelus nigrinus. NCBI lineage: Eukaryota > Metazoa > Arthropoda > Insecta > Diptera > Stratiomyidae > Nemotelus > Nemotelus nigrinus. The sequence continues at coordinate 33,349,522 of OX376372.1, forward strand.
TTCTTAAATGCTAGTTGAACTTTAGACTTATGTGGACCTTTTTTTTTGTCCGTTTATCTCAGTTCGTGTCAGTTGTACTAAGCCACTTGTTGTTGGGACAGTGCCAAGGTTAGGAAAAAAGGGGAAATACTGAAATCACTATTAACAATGAAATATTAGAGACCTAGCGTGGTATATGCATATTTACATATAGATATTAAAGTAAAGAAACCTCAATATAGAATTTTCAGTACGAAAACAAAAAAAAACTTCAACTGTCTATCGCTGATGAGGTCTACGGACTGTCCCGGAAAATTCTGCACCATTTTCTATTAAGGCAATCACCATTAAAATTTGATTTGTTGATGGTATACACTATACAGATATACGTAAATCTCCCCTTGGTGTAAAATAAAACTTATAAATTGAGCTGAAATTTAAATAAATTATTCAGTTGTAAAAATATCGTCCGTAAAAATAGAAGTTCGAGCTCATTTGGACAAAAAACATTGCTCATTTGTACAAAAAACAAGGAACAATTATCTTCTTTGATCGCGAAATTAGCAGGTTCCTCAAAATGGATGGTGCAAAGCGCAATAAAAAGGGTATTGAAATGCGAAGGATTGACAGATAAGTCGAGTCAGGAAGAAAAAAAAAGAAACCTGGAGCAATTGTGCTCCGGTGCAAAAGTGCTGAAGGAAATTTCTGTTTCTACTGGAGATATTTCTAAAAAAAGGTGAGTACGCCAAAGAGCACTGTGCAAATGATTAAAAAAAACGTAATACTTAGACCTACAAGGAACAGAAGGGCCCGGAATAAACTAATAAACAATACAACGTTGGAATTTCCACGAAATTGTGCAAACAAATTTTGACCAAACATGAATGCTGCATGGTGATGGATGATTAGTCGTATTTTAAATCTATTTTCTTAACGTTACCTAAACCACAGCATTACTCAGCACCAAATAAAGAGAATATCAGTGGTTGTGCGAAAACAATTGCTATTGAAAAATTCGGGCACAATGTGTTAATTTGGCAAACCATATGTTAATGTGGAAAGAGAGATTAGCGGTTTTTCATAGAAGGCAAAATTTTATACTTTTGGGCCCAATTTTCTTCATGAATTATAAGGCTATCAAAATTATACTAAAATGACTACCGAAACCAAAGGGTTAAAAATACCCCTAAACCTATTCAATAAATACATACATCAATGAATCCTGAAAATGTCAGCAAGCTCAGTAAGGTTATACTAAATTTAAATTAGGGTCGGTGTTTTGTTAAGGATTTGGATTTTGGATTTTGGTCTCTGTGGAACGTGAAACTTCGGCATAAATTTCCTGATTGAGGAATCAATGAGGCTGGTAGAGCTGAGGCTGTGCATTTCAGAATCCACAAAGTCACTAGGAAGCATTGTGTGGATTTTGATCATAATGAGTCGATCCCGAATAAAAAAAAAAATAATTCGATGGAATCTTTAAACATTGATAACACTGAAATTCTTGTATACCATAAGAATAGCCGGATAATCTTATTCCCATCCCATAAATACACCAACCAACAGGTAAAAGCCTATTGCGTACTGATTGAATTAAAATAAGGTAGGAATGTCAGATAACTCTTCCAAGAGATCCTAAGTACGAGTAAAAATAACGAACAGAAGCGGTGCTATATGGCTGCATTAAGATACTCCAGAGGAGACGGTAATTTTTTTTTTTCGTAAAGAAAGCCCTGAAATTTTACATGTTTTACAATTTACCTGAAACGCCAAATTTTTGCTGCTTATGTTTCAATATATCTTTGTTAATAGATTCTGTATGGCCAAAAGCTTTGCTAAAGTTTGCTAAAGCCACGTTGTGGATCAACAACAATGTATGTTTATCACAAACCAAATTTTAAAACAAGATTAACGTAGTGGTTAACTAACGTAGTGGTGGTACCTCTACGATCATTAGTCTTAAGAATCGGCGTGAGATGAGAAAATTTACAGAAGTTTGGAAATTTATCGCATGACAGCGATTAGTGAGGATAGTTTGCAAAGATTTAATAATCATTTCTGCACTCTTATTTATGAAACTTGGTGGAACTAAATCTGGTTCAGGGTCTTTTTTCATGTCGACTTCACTTAAAGCTTTTGTAATGTTGCCTCTGGTCAAATAAATACTGTCCCAGAATGCTGTGCACCATTGACTTTGTTTGAAAAAAGGTATTTAAAGTTCTATTCAAATTTTCTTTTTATACGTTTTTTTTTACTTACAACTAAGAATTACAAATACAGTATTTTTTCGACTGCAAGCTTGAATTTTCGCTTTCACACCTTTCATTAAATTTTGCACAACAGTTTCGTTGACCGTATCACTAACTTTCGTTCACAAAGACGAAAAACTGTGGAGTAATTTGGCAGCTTTACCTTCTTTTCTTAATATTCTTTAACGATGGTCAAATATCCTGAGCGCTTGAGCAATTGATGAGTTCATTCGTTTTTCAACAAATTTCACATTGGTGTCTTTATAACCTTTACAAGTAAATTATATCGATGGATATAAGTCGGAGATGTTAAAATTTGTCATAACTAGCGTAAATAAAAGCTAATGATTTCCAATTGCAAGTGTTCACATCAGTCAACTATGCACTGTGTGCTGGTGTCTGATGAGAATCAGTGCATACTTTCGAAACCACTTTGTCAAATAAAATTTTCAATGTAAATAAATTTTTTTTTTTTTTTCAATTTTAATCATCCAGCAAAACACAATTCCAATTTTATTGTTCCTTGAGCGTAATGAGCAGTAGTCAAACACAAAAACAGAACTTGCGCAGTGCTTGTTCAACATTGTCAATTAAAAGGCCAACATTCAACCGCCAGCTACTGTAAAATTAAACCTATTTGGTTGTTTTATTCATAATGTTTCATACATTTTGAAAGTCAAGGGGTCAAAATAACCTTACGATGTATGCCGAAGGCTAAAATGGCAGCAGTCTTTTTTGCAGGCAATTTGCCACTTCCAATTCGGTAATGATTGCCCCTTCTGTGCATCACAACGGGCCTCTTTTGTGCCTACGTGTGTCGGACGGCAGACCTTTGTAGACCGACACCCACTTTTAGCCCCTTCTGTGAAAAACGCCTGAGTTTTCTTTCAATTCTTTCAATCTTTGCCAAACTAATATCATAGACCCGAAATTTACCACAGCTATTATAGGGAAAAACTTTAGCCGTTTGGCTGCGGTAGACATTTTATTATAATTTTGGTGCCCTAGAATTCTATAACAAAATTACATTACAAAATATGGGCCTAAAAATTCAAATTTTACCCTATTTTGAGCTTGGATATGATAATGTTTTGGAAAGCCATAGCCCTATTTGGACACTAAGATCCTAAAAATAGGAAAAGAAAGTGTGTAAAATTTAGAATTGCGATAACGTCCGATGATAACTTCCGATTTCCCATTTATGGATGTAGGAAATACGCTTGTGCGGTTTCTTATGAATATGCAGATAAACCTGTAGCTATGGCAGGTGCGTATATCATGCGTTCATATCATCGAAACTCCTTAACTTTTCAGGAAATGCCAACCATTGATAAATTTTACGCTTTTTGTACACTGACAAGAACGGCAGCTCTTCATTAAATTACTTACTATATTATATAAATTACTTACTATATATTATATATATATATATATATATACATATATATATATATATATATATATATATATATATATATATATATATATATATTTATATATATATATATATATATATATATATATATATATATATATATATATATATATATATAAATATATATATATATATATATATATATATATATATATATATATATATTTATATACATATCATACAAAAATTCAGTGACTATTTCTCGGGAACGCACCATCCGATTAAGCTACATTGATGCATATGCAGAATATGTCCAAATTTAACTAACTGTTAATTATCTTTAACCGTTTGGTGCCAGCGGCCATTTTAGGGATAATGTAGATAAGCCTATTATTCTATCAAAAAATAGTTTAAAAAAAATAAGTTTGAAAAATGAATTCTTAACATATTCTTCAAAAAGATTTGATAATTTTTTGGTATTTTTAACGCTGTGTGTGCGGTAGGTGCCTAAAATAAAATCTGGAATATTTAAAAATTTTTGAATTGCAATTACTTTGGACAGAGCTATTGAATAATTATAAAGCTTACAAAACATATTGATACTACTAAGTTGTATACTTGTGTAGTTTTGTATGAACGTGCTGGTAACCCTGTAGCGCTGAAAATGAAAACCTTCAAACCATCGACTCTCCTAAAGAGATTTTCACTTTTAAGAAAAAAACCAATTTAAATACAAATCTTATGCTTTGCAGTCAAAGTGAAACGTTTGAAATTCCATTTCAGACAAGAACGGCAACCCTTCCTCAATTTACTTTTACGTTTAGCATCAAACATTTCTGTTCACGGGAACTCAAGACTCGATAATCAGATACAGCTTAAATTTACAGAATGTTTTGGTCTTAGTACATAGGACCTTGTCGGACAGAAGCGATTTTGAACTGTGGGCAATTCTGTGCCAGTGGTGCCATCTTGAAAAATAACTAAGAAAACTAATTGCTTTTGGCTCTATAGATTCTGATTCTGTCAGCAGATTTTGACGAAATTCACACAGTAGCTGAACCTTACTCTAAGCCTCGTTTAATAGAAATTCGTTTGAAAACTTAGGTTGGAGTTCCCAGCTATGGTAATTTTTGTGTGTGGAGCTTTGAAAATTTGCTCTAAATAAACTCTTTGCCCTATAGTTTCCAGTGCAGTCAGGGAATCATAACGAAATTCATATGGCAAATTAAGCTTATTGTAGACAATATTCAATTGAAATTTAATTGGGAAAAGAATGATAGTGTTGTCAGCTAGGATTGATTTTACTATTTGGGCATATCTTTAGTATGCAATTTTAGCATAAAATTTCAAATTGTAGTGATCTTGTAATGAAAATTAACAAGAAATATTAAGATCTAGGAAATTTTAAAACTTTTGCGAATGGTAGCCTTAAATTCTCTTGTGTTCCTATAATTTCCAATGCAGTCATTGGATCATTACAAATTTCGCAGAATAGGTTGGGGTCAACCTGAGGCAGATGTTACATATTTTTGGTTTCAGTGCCAGCAAAGGGTTATAAATGCTCACATTAAGTATTCACATCTCGAACATTTGCAATGAAAATAAATAAACAATGTTTAAATTTTCTATGGTCTGGATATTTTTCGGATGGCACCTTTCTATCGCTGCAACTTACGATTAAGTCATCGAAATTAAGTTGGCTTAGGTTCTGTGATTACCTAGGGTGTATTGGTCTTAGGTAGGAGAAGTAGCTAGTGGCAGTGGTCTTAAGTAGCTAGTGGTAGGATACACACCCAAAATCTGCACAAATCCTCTACTGTTCTTCGAGCATTAGTGCTTAAATCGGTTCTAATGCGCTAGAGGAATTTGTTTTTGAAACAACTAGAATTGGTGTTCGTAAGAACTCACGATCCAATAATAAACTCACCTGAAATCCACAAAATATATTGTTTTTTTGCGGCGCTAGACTTACAGACATTTAATGAATAGGCGGTCTACCACAGGGTTGGGCAAAGGTGACATTTGGAAAAATCGCTCACTAAAAGAAGAGTATTTGATATATAAATTCTGATGTAGTCATAAACTTTAAACGTAATTCACACAATAGATTACCTTACTGTAAGCTAAATATGGGAGGATTTTGATTGAAAATTAGGACAAGCCTGTCTTCTATGATAATTGAGATCATTTTTTACTAAAAGGTGCTACAATCAAATTTTCAAATGCTAGTGAGCTTTTAGTGAAAACAAGCAATACATACTTCAATTCGAAACATTTTGAAAGTTCTACAGACGTTAACTCTTATGGGCCATTTACATTGGCGTTCATGCGTCCACGCGTCCATGCGATCTAGCGTGTTTTGCTTACACGAGTCAATTTGATTTTGTTTATATAGGCGGGTCTAAAGCGAAGGAGGTGGAGTATGCTGATTCATGTACAATACATTTTAAAATGATTTCTTTCGCTCAGCGGCATGTGTGGATGATTCGTTGGTGATCATTTAAATATATGTTTTGTGGATGATTATTTTCTTATATAATGACGTGGATAATATATATTTTGCATCCTTACGTGCATGACTATTACGAAAACAAATTGAATGCATCTGAATATCTAGACACAAACATATATATGTAGGTATATATACTCATATGGATAAATACATGCAACTTTCTGTTACCAATATATTTGTACGGAGCAAAAAAACATCATAATAAGCGTGTAAAATCCATCCACTTATCGCCTTAGCCCCGCCTTCAAAAAACTGGATTTGAGTTGACTTGACTCGTGTAATCTAAAAATGCTTGGACGCGCGGACGCATGGACGCTTGTCTAAATGGCCCATTACAGTCTGACTACCCCTATAACTTCCAATCCCCTGATGGGATCAAACGAAAATTTACAGAGTGGAATGACCTCAATGGAAAAGCTGATTTCGTATACGTTTGACTGTGGTGCTAGCAAAGAATTGTCAGCGCCAATAATTTTCACTTGTTGGTGTTTTAGTGACCATGCATAGTTCATGATTGAATCTAGAGCTTACAGCTTTTCAATGTTAGCTGGTGGTTTTGGGCATTCAAATGCATTTTTAGTTTTTTTTTTAAATTTACTGCCGCAACTTTCCCTTATATATAGGAAGGTACTTGAATCTCATACAATCTTTCTTTTTTAGTGGTTAAAGCGTAGTCTCTGCTTAAAGACGAGTGATTTGTCTATGGTTTTTGAATTAACTAAGTTCATATAGATAGTTTCCAAACAACTAAATATATTTGTCTCGATTTTTAACTACTAACATTTACTTCTCGAGAAATTCTGATCCATTTTATTTCCAAAAAATATAGCTGCGATGCTCCAAAACATAATAAGTTGTTTTCATAGTTTTTTTCTTCTCATGTTCCAGTTTACGTACGTCATATCTTGTGAATTCTCCAACACCAGAATAACAGAAAAGACTCTTAACCAGTCCTCTTGAGTACCAGCTTTTTCCACTGAAAAATCCAAAACAACAAATCAAATATTATTCAATATTACTTAATTACCATGATTTGAAATGGCACACTTCCGCTGAAAATACGAAAATAAAAAACTCGTGGCACTTCCAAATATTATCTTGAAAAATATGGGTTTTTAACAGCATCCAAAACATTCTACCCCCAAAAATTTCAAATGAAATTTCTGATTTCTTTGGTCGATAGTTACGCATCGTCTACTCAAATGGTCTGTAGTAAAATTGCAAAACTTCCCGTGTATCTATATTAGTGATGGCTAATCTGCTTGTGACGTTCATTGGCTGTTACAAGGAATCAAACTAAGTGTCGCCAACAAGTCACCGCCAGACTGTTCCCTGATTGGAAGCGCATATGAATTTACGTAATTCGGAAGTATAAACTTGAGGTTTAATTGAGTAATTCTGATAAGACAAATCTGAGAAATGTAAACATTTTGACAGTTTTTGCAAAGATGATCTTGAAGCGAAATTGAATTCGAAACACGTGACTGACATGATGTGTAGATATTTCATTATATAATTCATTATTTTATTTCATTATAATAGATATAGAAAAAAAAGTCGGTTGAAATTAATGTAATTTTCGCAACATTTCTTTAAAAATTTTAGTATATGCCTAATTATAGCAGAAGCTTTGACTTCCTCCTAAAAATATAATCTGTACCTAAATTATTGTGCAATTATAGTAATGAAATTTCAAATATTGCTTGATCTTTTCGCTTTTTATTTTTATTTTCCCTTCGTTAATATAATTAAGGCTATGCAGGGATATTTTTCCCAGCCTGCACAATAGTTAGTGTCGTTGTACTTATATGCTGCAAAACCCAATTTACTAAATAATAACTGTAGCTCCATTTTGCAACAATTTATAAAGTTGATGTACTATGAATACGTTCTTCTTTTTTCAATACGAGCTTGAGTATCTGATGAATTCATTGAGAAATCTTTGTTGAAAATTGAAAAGCTAGATCATTGTCGCTGCATTGTCAAAAGCTATATCTAGACAGTACTATGAATAAACTCGTACGAGAAAATATTTTTAGAATAACTTCTCCACGAAACTACTCAGCGAATTTCATAAGACAATGTCTGTCTACGCTCCTTGGCAATATATAAAATTGTGAACAGAAATAAACTTGAAACAAGAGTTTGGTACACATTTGAACAGAATGGCATCTATGAAGCCATATATTCGAGATTCCTGTCGAGTTCAACATTCATTTCGAAACAAATGGTCCACGATAAATTGTGATTTGCACTGCCGAAATGTTTTCATTCGGAATTCGAAAGAACGACATGATATTCTTCTGATGTTTTCGTTGTTGTAATTTATAAATGATATATGAAATTGATGTTTTTGTGTACATCAAGTTTGGATGATGTTCTAATTTGACTGGCGAGCACTAATATCAATTTCGAATGACGAAGGAGTTTTGTTTGGCACATTCATAATGGCATTGTGAAAGCAACTTGTTTGCTTTAATTTTCAAATGTAATTGGATACCTACATACATAGGTTCTTCATTACTAAAGCACGGTAAGCTCAATTAAGCCAAGCCAAGTATTCGCATTTTTGATTTTTACCTATCAATATATGTGACCATCCATTTGAAAAGGGACCTTATCTTGCCTCATTTTCCAGTACTGGATAAAATTCTAAAAAATAAACAATTTTTTTTTATTATGCAATTTTAGAGCTTTCAAGCTGAATCCTCGTGGGTATTTTAAAAATAAGGTCTTGTTATGCCACGCAGAAGTTGGTTTAGGATAGTCATTGTTATGTCCTCCATTTGAACAAAATGGCGGCCGAAAAACGTGATTTTGGATATGTATGTACTGACACGTAATTTTGGCCAAAGAATCGATTGAGGCTAGTCCGAAATTGATATCTTAAATCCTTTTTGAGGTAACGCTAAAAAACAAAATAGCGGCTAAAAATCGTCTATATATATATATATATATATATATATATATATATATATATATATATATATATATATATATATATATGTATGTGCATATATATGTGTAGATATACATTTATATATATAGATATGTATGTATGTATACATATATATATATAACTGATGCTCATCATGGCTTCTAAGTATCCTAGGTATAGGTGAGTAAAAATACACAAGAGTACGCGCAAAAGGAGTAAGGAAAAGCGACTGAGTTCTAACCGGGCGATCAGACACACGTAAGAAATGACACACACGAATGTTGAAAGAGAGTAAGCCATGATAAAACTTATAAAGAAGACATTCATCAAGGAATACTCGGCGGGTACTAAGCAAATGGAGATTTAAGAAAAGCAGACGGTCATCATAAGGACGATAAGCAACATTAAACTTGAACAAAAGGCAGCGAGTAAACTTACGCTGAACGGATTCAACAGCATTAGACAGGTACACGAAACGAGGAGACAACTCTTGGGAGCAATATTCAACAATGCTACGAACAAGAGAAATAAAAAGGCGAACACAAGTGTTGATATTGGCTGCAAAGCGAGAGCAGCGCAGAACAAAACCAGCTACTTTTGAAGACTTAGCAACCACAAAAGAAACATGCAGATTAAATTTTAGCTTCGGATCAAAGATGATGCCGAGGTCTTTATGTTGATCTACATGCCTCAAAAGACTATCGCACAAAAAATATTCAAAGGAAATGGGATTAGGCTTATTGGAAAAAGACATCACAAAACACTTGGAAACATTAAGATCAAGGAAGTTCGCAGAGCACCAATCACTTAAAACAAAGAGATCCAACTGTAGCTTACAACAATCATTTTGTGAAGCGACAGCACGGAAAATTTTAAGATCATCAGCATACAACAGAGAGTCAGACTGAAAGTTACAAGGAAGGTCATTGATAAACAATGTGAAAAGGAGGGGACCAAGGATGGAACCTTGGGGAACACCAGAAGTAGGAAAGAAAGGGGAGGAAGAACAACCATTAAACACAGCACGGCAGACGCGATCATGGATGTAGGAAGAAAGCCAAGAAGTAAGGGAACTGGGAACACCAAAATGACAGATCTTATCTAAAAGCACTATGTGATTTACCCTGTCAAATGCTTTCGCGAAGTCAGTGTAAATCACATCAGCTTGAAGACCATTGTCCAAAGTACACGCGACGAAGTTAGTGAATTCCACTAAATTCGTAGTCGTTGAACGTCCCTTGATGAAACCATGTTGCTCTGCAGAAAATAAATGACTAAAAGCACCATGAACAATTCGCTCAAGCAACTTCGGAAAGCAGGACAAGAGGGATATAGGACGGTAGTTGGCCACATTGCCAATGTCTCCCGATTTTAAAATCGGAAAAACATTGGCAGCCTTCCAGGTACAAAGAAAAACACTAACAGACAAACTCAAATTAAATAATATAGACAAAGGTACACATAAAGAAGATGCAAGAGACTTAACAAACACATTAGGAATGCCATCCGGGCCGCTGCTTGCTGAGTGATCCAACGAGGATATTAAAATTTCAACCTCCAGAGGATTGGTCATCGCAAAATTATCCTGAGAAAACACAGCCGCAGCAGAACTCCCTGAAGCAAAATTAGGAGAGGAAAATGAAGAAGCAAAGAACTTAGCAAATAAGTCACAAGTTTCTTGAGGGATAGAAGCCGTAGTTTCCTCAAGAAAAAAAGTGTCAGGAAACCGGTTGCTAGTTTTAAGGGAACGGACATACGACCGAAATGGTTTCGAGTTATCTGAGGAAAGACTCGCTTCAATATGGGCGAAATAACCACGTTTCGCTTCTTCAACAGTCCTTTTAGCCACTGCTCGCAGAGACCGATAACGCTGAAACACCTCGACAAATGAACTGCGAAGAAATTCATTACGGGCCTTATCTTTCTCGCGCAAAGCTTTGGATACTGCGACAGAAAACCAAGGAGGACAAGCACCTCGATGAGAACGAGACACAGGAGTAAATCGAGAAACAATGGAATTAAGGAGAGAGTAAAAAGAAGAAACAGCTTCATTTATATCAAGCCCACGAAAAAAAGAAAACCAATTGATAGGGAGGAGTTCAGCAGCAATAAGTTCATAATCTGCTCTAAAAAAGTTGAAAGACGGCACAACTATGCTTTTGGTGCGTGGACTATTCGGTAAACAAAAATCAATGGAAAGGGGGAATGATGAGGGTCAGGATCAACGTAACGAAAGGATGATGCGGAAATAGATATGGTAGATTAGAAGAAGGTAAATTAGAAAAAATAAGGTCCAACAAACGATTATTATTATTAGGAATGTAATTTAATTGGCATAAGGAACAAAACGAAAGAAATGATGAGAGGGAAATTGAAAGTGCATTGGTAGAGGAGATGATTAAAGACGAGAGGTCCCATTAAATAGAAGGCAAATTGAAGTCACCACAAACAACAATAGGAGAATGAGGATAGTAAGACATAATAAAATCAGACAGCTCACTATAAAAACATTCATACGTGGAGAGAGATGCACTACAAGGCACATATACCGATACAAGTAATAAACAAACATTATGTGATAGGGAAATACGGACAGCAACGCACTCAACAGGATGAGACACCACGAAGCTAGCACAAAGTGAACTAGACAGAGATTTACGAACGGCAATTAAGACTCCACCACCATCTGCTTTATTCGTTAAATCACGATTGCGATCATGTCTGAAAACATTATGCAGGGGAAAGAACTCATCACTAAAGAGATCCGTTGAAAGCCAAGTTTCAGGCAAACAGACGAAATCATCGGAAGCAATTATAGAGGCTAGCCAAGAAGAATGATCCCACAATACGGCTGCTGTCCGAATCCTTTGTTAGTTTCTTGCAAGAAACGTTGACATCTCTTCCCATCTTCCGAGACATGTACAACTTCAAGTCCTCCACAGATGTATCAGCCGCAACACGAGAAAGGAAGATTTGAAGAGGAGGAGATACCACTCTAATGAGACCATTAGAAACGTCATCATTGGCACTACTAGGTCTACTAGGTTGTAGTGCGGGACCAGGAGACGGCACAGAGGACGCCATTGGAGAATGGCATTGCAGTTGTTGTGGAATAAGCTGCTGCGGCGGTAGATGTTGTCCTTTTTGCAGAGGCGGCAGTTGAAGAAGTTCCAGAGAATGCTGTTGCTGAAGTAGTGACTGGGCACTATGGCTTTGTAGTTGATTTAGAAATTTATTCGATTTATAGGGCGCTAAAGATAGCGTTTTTTTTTAAAAACCATGCTAGCGCGGTACAATATGGCGTTTCAAATAATATTTTATAAGGGTTTACTTATATTTTTGGATACCAAGGATGATTGAGGAGATTCATTTCACAACTTTGCATAAAAAGAAAGACATGATGTATGTATATTAAACAATGGAATACACAGAAAAATCAATAAAAACTTGATTTCTTCTTAGTAGAATGCCCTGTAATCTAGCTTTTGCACTTGCTGCCTGAAATCAAAATGCTCTAATACCATGTTCGCTAATGCTGTGTGAATCCACAATAAAACTCGTACGGCTCTTGCAAAGGCTTTCCCTTGTGGGATTTTTTCTACTGAAATGGGGGGCGTAAATGGTGCACAACAAGTCCTGAAGTCTACATCCATTCATAAGATACCCGATACATCCAATGTAGGACATTAAAAGGTGGAAACCGCCCAATCTGACTACATATTTAGACAGCAAGAAGTTAGGTTCAGCTGCTGCCATAATTTCCCTGGCTTTCGTGTAGAGCGGTTGGTTGGGTTTAGTTTTTTTGCTCAAGCTGCAAGGATACTGCAATGCTTTGTAGATAGTGTTCTCATCGGATGGGGGAGTGATGAATGGGATAGGAATATTTTTGGTTTTTTCACTGCCAAGCCCTTTTGTTATGGAGCGGATAAAGCCCTTCCATTCGGGAACACACTTAATGTTGAGCCATTTTGCTGCCAACCAAAGAGTATCGGATGGAGTTAGCTGATCAGTTTTCTTGACTATATCTGCCAGATCCTCCACAATTAGATTACGCAATCCACCTTTGGATTTTTGGTAAGTTTGTAAACAAATCACCCCAAGTTCCCCTGCTGTCTTAGTAGGTGGTACCTTGGTGAACCTCGGTATACGTTTTCCCTGTTCGCTTCCAGTTGTACTTTGAGAAGGCACACATTTGATGCCACCCATGAAATTGATGTGTTGAGACCATCTAGTCTTCTAACATTAGTGTCCGCGTTGTCAAACACAAATTGTTGAAAAGAAGTACCAGTATTAGGTTGAATGTGATTAATTGCTGAGATTTTCAGCTGCAGTGCACTGTGGTTCGAAGCACTGAGCCCTAAACGTGATAAAAGGTTTGACAATTTTTTGCTTGCAAAGCTCCTGCTTCTTTTAAAAAGCTGTTGCCCGGAGGGTATACGGTTGTATCATACACATTTTTCTGAACATCCTGGCTTATTATTTTTGCTGCTGCGCTTGTACGATTCTTAGTCGCTCATCACTTTCATCTGCTTTTCTGTCATCATATAAATTTAATAAATTTAAAAATTTTGAATCCAACATCCAAACAGATAGTTACATCCCTCCACCCAACTCCCACAGCAATTATAATTCGCTCTCCATATTTTTCTTTAAGTTTGCTTTTAATTGTATCATTTGAAGGAATATCTCCAGATACTGCAGAACGTAATTGTTGAAACGAAAATTGGCATTCCTCACAATTCCCAATGCGGGAGTAAATTTCTTCCATAGCCATTTCAATGTGATCTGCCTAAAGGCGTCCACGTTTTCTGCCTTCTTCTGGAGACTTGTGGGACATCAATTGTCAGTAGCAGTCCAGATGGTACACTCTGTCAGTAGCGACAAGGTCGCTAACGCTAGACAGACGCATCCTAACTTCTTGTGTTTTGCATCATATTGCAGCATCACATGCAGCATGCAGCATTTTTCATCACTGCAGCATCCACTATAGTTGTAATCATCTCCTTACTTTGAGAATAGAATGCATCTTTGGGGGCTTTAATAGGTTTTTTCAATTGTTTTTTAAAATACGCAATAACATCTCCACAGAAGATATTTTGTTTTGAATTCAAATAATGTTTTAGAGACGACCTTGTTTGAAGCAAAGAACTAACTTGTGCTGATGAAGAGGGGTCTGCAGCAGACTGCTGTTTCAGGAAAGCCTTTATTGACTCATGCCGCGTGTACTCTTTTCGTCACTCAGTGTGTAGTCTAATTTTCTCAATACCGAAAACCCAGAACTCAAAATATCTATTCTTTGCTCACTAGCTAGCATTAACGATTTGATTCCCTTCAAACCAACAGTTGTTACAGCTGAAGGTGAACCAAGAAATTTCTCGCACAACAAACAGTTTTCTTCCATTTTATACGACAGTTATATAAGCACGTCATTCGCCTACTATGCAAAACTCTAGACGGAAAATGAAAATGGTAAGAACGCACAAAAATTATAAAGACACGAATTACCGCACACCAAACTCGCGCAACGACGCGGATATCAGCGACACCTGATTGGAACTAACCGCCATCTTAATTGAGGAAGTAAGGAAAGGTAGTTGGAAGGGGGGCATAACAGGAGTGACGCGCTCCTCGACAGTTTTAGAAAAGAACGCTATCTTTAGCGGATATCAGCGACACCTGATTGGAACTAACCGCCATCTTAATTGAGGAAGTAAGGAAAGGTAGTTGAACCGTTGTAAATACAACAAAAATGTAGAGATCTATTTTTGTTGCAAATTTAATAAGCATTAATAATGTATAGAGTCAACTTGTGCCTCCGACCAACGGTTCCCGAGATATTAACGAAAAATCAAAGAAAGGGCCCTATTTTCGCTGATTGCCACTAAAGCTCGCTTTATATTCATGAGGGCAATTGGTATATTCACCCCTAGGTACGTATAAATCAATGTGCAAACTTTCAAAACTTTCGGATTTTCTCGGACGTTGGGTCATGTTTTGAGATTTTTTGACTGGACTAAATATCGAAAACAAAAATATATAATAATTAAAACATAAAAATGTGTTGTTTTACAAAAGGGACCTTAACTTGAAACACTGAAGAGAAAATCCCATTTTAGGACATTTCCTTGTGAATAATCATGATGAAACCACTTGTAAAGAGTGCAGAACATATCTGAGGAGTAGTACCAATCACTACCTCAAAATCGTCAAAATTTACGTAAACATCTATTTTTGGCGGTACTGAAAAAAAGGGTTTGGCGAGATAAGGTAACTTTTCATATGGACGGTCACATATTACATTCCCTAGTAACAAAGCACTATTTTAATTTTCAAATAAATTAATTCGGAAACATATAATTTTGCTTGTAAAAAAAATCTAGCAAAAATATTTATTACGGTCAAAACTTAATTTAAGCGACATCAAATGGAAAACATTGGATTACTAAGCTAAGAATTAATTTGCTATAGATATTGATAAGCGCTAACAAAACAATTTGTTTAAATAAGTCTGAAACGCGTCTAGAAAATAGCTCATTCTTATCATGCAACAGCATTTCAACTCATCTCAGAGTCTATTACGAACTTAGACATTTCATAGTTCCTGATATTTAAATAAAAACATGCTAATGTGCCCGTATTCAAATATAGTAGTTCAGAATTAATATAATAATCAGATTACCACTAAAAAATGGTGCCCAAGGTTAAAAGTTTTCTAACTATTTCGAGTTTGGTTTTTGCCTCTTCTATCATTTGTGTTGCACTTGAAGAAATCTCTTGAAGCCAAGTAATTTCCCCAAATCATTCGAACTAGTTACCTATTTCCATTGAAATGTATATAAGTTGGTTGTGCTATGTTGTTCGGCTATGCAGCCGATATAAAATAACAGTGTACTTGATTTCAAATCGCAGTTTATGATTAAATCCGGGAAAAAACGGTCAAAACTCGTATTATGAGACAAAACAAAGCCTGTTGAAAACTTGTGTCGGTTATGTCAAATGTAAGATTTCAAGGTCGTATTCTAATTGAAATTAAGGTGTCTTGAAGCTTTGGATCATAAAATTTATGATATTATGTAAAAGTCAGTGACGTGGCCAATAACACTATCCTAAAAAACTTCCACTACTACAGTAATCGGATTGAAACAAAACTCACAGAGAAATTTGACTAAAATACGTACATATGATGAAAGTTCCATAAATTTTTATATGTTGTAATGGTAAAAATCTGCTAGTACGATGCATTTTGAATACATGATATGATGCCAACAAATTTTCATTTGAAAACTGCTTTGCGACAGAAATAAGCTACCAAAAGTTAATTGCCCAAAATTTTCAAACAAGCGATGCTTTCATATGTTATACACCTTAGAATGGAAATAAGCGGCTACTGTTTGAATTTCGAAAGCATTGAAACTTCTGCAGGCAATTACTCTCAAAGTCTTTCTGCCGTTCACCAATTTAAATTTGTCCACTTTTGACAATTAGTTGGTAGTTAGTATAAGTCAATACTTTAAAAGTAAGCTCTATAAATAGCATACCTAAGTTAGATTAAGATAAGACCGATAGGCACTGAAAAAGAGGGCAGATTACCCTCGAAATATCGATATTTGTCACAAAATTAAATATATTCAGCTTCGAAAAGAAAAATCGGTTTTTTATTAAAATATATTTTTACAAGTTGTTAAAAAATTGGTACACATTAAAAACAATTTATAATGGCTACCAGGTCAAAATCCGATTTTATTAAATTCGTAGACCATAAAAAAGTAATCGGTGGAATCTCTGAAGACATAAAATTTCTTAGATTATGTTTAAAAAAGAATGTGAATCCAAAAAGTCATATTATTAAATTTAGGTCCCATCTATTAGGAGTAGTGAAACAAATTGCATTGGCTGAATTCTCATTAGAGATTCCGTAAATAGGCTTTATAGAAGATTAGGGGTCTCACACTCGAAGTTTATTCCTTGCATCTATAAATGGCAAGTGAAATTTTAGGTAGAAAAGGGGATATTTTAAACATTGTAGGGAAAGCAAACGGGGTTTTTGAATGTGAGAAAGATAGAAAGAGGAAAATTCTCTCAAAGAAATTGAAGGAGCTGACGAGAGGAAAGGATTCCATGAAAAAAAAGAATGCCACAGAGACTATCCCCAACTATGTGGTGAATAAATCCATGGTTCAATTCACAGGAGAGCAAATGAACCTGCTTAGCCAAGGTCTGAATTTTGCTGTCAAGGAAATAACATTCCCAACAGAAGACTTGGTAGTATACATCGAAGCAGCGGTTAAAATCCTTCCCTAAGAGGAGAAAACACAGATTAAAGGCAATGTGGCTAAACTCATCAAGAAGGAAAATCATAAGAGGGGGGAACACTGGGAAGACACAAAGAGTGTTCAACCTGTTTTTTATACCAAAGCCGATAAAGGTATAAGAAAAATTTAACAACGGGGATTACCATGAGCTTAAGAAAGAGGCCTTACCAGACTCTATCAAACGAGTTGAAGTAGTCTTGAAAGAGTGCAAAGGGACGATTGGAAAGGTGAGCAAGCTGTGGGTCTCAAACCCGGTGTTGCCAAGAATAAGGTGCCTTCCAAAGATACATAAGGAAGGAAATGAACTTAGGGAAATTGTCAACACTACAAACGCTCCAACAAGTAGAATCCCAAAATGGATAGTAGACGAGTGTACGATCTTAGGGAAGATTAGCGATACAATGGTTAAAAATCCAGACGAAGTAATGAGGCGGCTTGGAAGAGTGACAACAATAGAGGAAGGTGGACTGGTTGTATCATTTGATGTCAAGGCCCTGTTCCCAAGCGTACCGGTAAAACAAGCACTCACGTTCTTTGAGAACTGGCTATTAGAGAGGAATAGCTCACGGGAGGGGAGGAGGAGGGCTAAAGACTTTTTGAAACTCTCTTCAGTTTGCATGAAGGAAAGTTATTTTACTTTCAGGGGGAAACACTTTAAAGCGATGAAAGGTGTTGCAATGGGAAATCCTTTATCCCCACTTATGAGTGAGATTTTTATGGACAGACTGGAGAAGAAACTTTATAAAAAAGGTTTGCTTCCTTGGGTTTGGTTGAGATATGTAGACGACACTCTAGCTATCGTTAAAAAAGATGCTTTGGGAGAAACTTTGGAGAAGTTGAACCAAGTACATAAGATCATCCAATTTTCATTGGAACTCGAAAAGAATGAGAAAATACCCTTCTTGGATTTAATGGTTATAAGGAAAGAAGGTCTTCTTAGATTTAATATATACCAAAAGCCCACACACACCCAGAGGACAACACCATACACGTCTGATCATTGGAAATCCCAAAAAATGGCGTCCTTTGATTCTAAGATTCACCGGCTGTCAACGGTGCGCATGAATCAGGAGAGTTTTAACTCAGAAGTTAAATATATTAAAGATACGCCGAGAAAGAATGGATTTGCCGAGAGAATAATTGGAAATTTTGTCAAAAAGAAAAAGGATAGAATACAGCGTGTTTTATTAGCAACGCTCTTTACAAAGGAAAAACAGGAAAACTACTATAAGAGTCCCAGTTATTGTTTCGTCAATATTCAAAAAAGTTCGGGAACAAAATTAAATATATCTAGCTTCGAAAGGAAAAATCGGTATTTTATTAAAATAAATTTTTAAACATAAATTATTTGTGGCAACAATGATCTTTTCGTCTTGGTGATGATGACTGGCCTTGTCTTTTTGCAGTTTTATTAGTCGAAAATCGGTTCGAAGCCCATAGACATTTTAGCCGAAGACTGAGAGTTATCGAGGCTATCTATATCAGTATGGAGCTAAGAAACGGTGAAATTCCATTCGTTGGTATAATTGCCGATAACAATGTCCGAAGCTCAGAACTGGATTTCAATCTCAACAATATTCAAGCGACACAATTTTCACTAGGTCTAATCATGGGAGGTGACATCAATGTCCACTTGTAGTCAACGTAACTGCACCGACAATACCTATGAATTTGCCATAAAATAATGACTGATGAGTACCAAATACATTTTCGTACGAAAAAATGACTCACACCAGTAACTGCAATTTTATTTGTTTACATAGTCGTCCAGCCAGAAATGCACCTCATCCGAAAACACGATTTTTCGATAAAAGTCGGGATCGCTTTCTATCTCTCCCAAAGCCCAATCGGCGACCTCTTGACGCATTGTATGGTCTTGCGGCTTAAATTCTTGTGCCAGTACCATCTTATACGGGTGCAAACCGAGATCCAAACGCAAAATACGCCAGATATTCATTGGAGACAAGCCTAATTCTTGTGAACGGCATCAAACGGACACATTGTCGTTGGTGGCAAGACTTGCTTGAACAGAACCAATATTTTCTTCATTACGGCCAGTTCGAAATCGTGTTGGTGACCTACTGTCATGCAGGGTAAACTCACTTTCAAATGTTTGAATTATGCGGTGAATAGCTTGCTCTGAAGGAGCAGAATGACGACCCTGTTTTGCACGAAAAGCTCTTTGCCTAGCAACAAAACTTCTTGATTTTTCGTAAAAAGTTTGAACAATTTTCAAACGATGTGGAAGCGTAAATTTATTCATGAATAAATGGTATACCTTACTGAACACAACTGACAGCTAACGTTAGGTTTTCAGAATCCAAGATGGCCGCTATGAGCTGTCAAAATACTACCATCCCTATTGGGAAGCACTAGATGCATTCAACTTTAATGGTGCTCTGATTATAATAAAATATTGATTTAATTGAGCATTATTGTGTTCTCTTCTTTATAAGCAGGTTGTGTGCCATTTATTTAATAATTATCATATAAATAGGTCAATGTTTTTTTCAAAAAAAAACCCGAAAAATAGCAGACATTCAAAATTTCGCAGAAGTCGATTAATTTGTGACCACAAAAAAGTCTCTCCCGGAAGATTAGCTTGATGTCTTTTCTGGAGGGATTTCAACCGTAGAAGTCATAGTAGCTTTTTTTAATTCCGTTAGTGAATCCGAGTTCCAGTACTCCGACGCAGAAGATTAAGTTCATCAGCCGAATAATAATTCCATTCTCACAATAATCAAGCAAATATGAATCATCAAAGCTTATGCTCTCCAAAGGAACATACCTCAGGTTTTGCAAAAATTAAATGATTACGCTGTTCTAATTGAACATGCACATCTAACAAGCGCAAAGATACAAACTTCTTTGTTTGATTATTTTAAATCTTTAGACTGAACATGTTTTTCTGTCAAAAGTTAAACACTTTTACAACATTCACATGAAAAACTAGTATTGTGGGCTATATATGTAATAAATACTCCAAATACGTTAATTATAAAAATGTGAACATAATTTATGGTAACCTGTGATAAAAACAAAGATTAGAAAAATATATTCATCGCTCACTTGTATGTTCTTATCGTTCTCACGTTTAAAATCGGAGTACCTGTGAAATGAAACCATTTCTGTAGCAACGCAGAGGTGGTCCGATTCCAAGGTTTCACTGTATTAATTGAACCTTACAATATTCCATTATCGAGAAATCAGTAAGTTAGGTTAGTGTATAGAAGAGAGTTGTAGTCTTTCAGTTGTCCACCAATTTGGACCCATTTACTAGCTTCCGCTGACTAGCTAGAGTGACCAAGTGACTATTCCGCTAAATTTAATCAGCTAACTCAACGTATCGGTACTAGCCACCTTTGCTTTGAAATTTGTACCAACCTAAAATATTCAGACGTTTGTATTTAGGGTCGGGAATTCGCAGAGTTTGCTTTCTTCCATCTCGCACCTATTGCAGAAAATGCTGAAAGTTAGACCTACTCTATTCGCGTGAGATTCAGTAAGGCAGGGAAACCTGTAAATATATAAAAATCTATGTCAGCCTTGTTCTTTACACCTCGATCTAAGTAATATTCAGTTAGGGACGTTGCTGCATACAATTAAGTTGTTATGTTCAGTCATGATTTTAACAAGTTGATATTAAAATAACATTATAATGACGTGTAACGCTAATTCAGTAGTGAGTTGTTTAACGTGATGAGTGAATGATTTTAAAATTTATGTTTAAATTAGGTTTCGATTTGATTGAACTTTAAGTCTGTGAACTTTAAGCGAATACAATATTCACACTTTATTGTAAAACTATGAACTTATGCTGAAACAGCTTTTCTGCCCAGATATATAATTATACCCAGTCAGACCGCTAAGTTAGCAGTTTTCTTGATTTCGACGTTGCTTTTCCTACGTTGCTATAATCTGAGATCACTATAGGTGCGAAAAACGGAAACATTTCAGTAATGTAGAAAAAAATTAGAAAAGTTGTAATAATCTAATATTTAATGCCTAGCTTTACAAAGAATAAAAGACCAGCAACTGAGACCCACACCAACAGATTAAAGCTATTATAAACTTTATTTGATAATGATAACCAAATCAAGCTGCTTTGATATTAATTGCATTAGATAAAATTAAGTATTCTCAAAGGCCATTGTGTTATCATCTGAAATATCAAAAAAATAAAAAAAAACAAACAATCGTTTTTCTTCACATGTAGCTTACAGTTTCAATTTCTCTTTTACGATAAATTTCTGAAAGGCAATGAATGAAAAAAAAAATGTTCATACGTCAGATATATGAATCGTAATTCAATGTAAAATACTTTACTTTTCAGCTACAGTTATTGTTTTTGCAAATGTGAATCAATATCACACATCCCCACGCAACGCTCAGTGTCAGTTCCAAAAATGAATTATAATATCAATACCAAAACACCTGCGAGAAGCACCTATTTGGCGAAACTTTGCGTCGCGAAAGGCCATGACGTGACTAGATTACAAGTGAGATATTTTCATCAATTGTTTTATGATGATCTTTGACCACTTTGTCGCTCAAGTCTGCCGTCCAGTGTGTATGAATATGGAAATCATATCCAAGCCTTTGTGCTAAAAATAGTTTCTGTTCAACTAAAAATAGTTTATGATAACGGCGATAATTTCGATTTGATTCTAATTAGAAGTTATGAGCTACTTAAATGCTTTTTTGTGTAGGTACGTATGTCACAAAATTTATTGAGGTTTGTGTTTCATTTTAAGCGCAACATATCGATAACATACCTACTACCCCGCTTTATCAGTGAGTGTCACCATCACCTCAAACAAATGGTGTTTCCCTGAATAATCAAACAAAACGGTTATCTCAATGAAAAGCAGATATCCAGATTCCACGAGAGGCGCAGTATCTAATTGACGAATTCCCGATTTGTAATTTCACCTTCGCGACAGATCTAATCTGAGTTTGTATAAGCATAGATTAAAATTTCAGGAAACGTGTATTCAGTAATTGCATGTCTGATATTGACAGAGTAGTGCGTGAGAAACAGTTCAATTAATCTTCGCCTATCCATGACCACGGTAAACACCTTCGCTGATTCGTTAGATTGGAATTTATCAGTAAAATTTTGAGTTCAAGATTGGTTTTCTGATAGAAATGCTCAAATTTTCATGGAACGTTGAAATACGGTGAGTTTTTGAATGATTCTTTTCACAATCTTTTTGTAAATATTATTGCGATTGTCGAAACTAATGCTGTTTACTTCGGATTCAGATATTTAATCAATGCACTTTGAAATATCATTTAGAAAACATGTATTAGCATCGTGATTACAATTAATAATTAAATATGTAATTCAGTAAACATATGAATTGTACGAAGAGATATTGTTTAATAGAATTTTTGATGACTTCTCAGCCTAAAAGCAATGCCACGAAAATGCTATCAATATAATCAAATATTTATTGGTGTATTTTCAAATGTGATATTTTTTTTGCGGTTTAAGGCGAAATTCAACTATTATTTAGCTTCGCCCAAACTACCGCGTAATGTCTTTTTGTTAAAAGTTTAATTTTTAAAGACACTTTACATATGCTGTTTAAAATATTTTTTGTTTTAAATTTTAAAGTGTAGTTTCTATCTATCAAAAGCTGCTGTATTTTAGCTGACAGATATATACGTGTATGTTGGAAATAAAATAGCTCTCATTATCAGCTATTATAAAATTCAAATGCATACTTTCGATCGATAGACACTGAAGATTCAATTTTATATAAATAAAATATCTTGATTAGATTATTAAAGGAATTATCGCGTTATTTCTTTAACCGCATACTAACAAATCGGAATCAAAGTATGGGCTGTTAGTAGTCATATCATAGAGATAAATACTGATTCAATATTTAAACTATGTATGTTCTTTCCATATCTGTGGTCTAAAAAATATGTGTGAGCTTACGGCATACGGTAAAAGGTTATGAAACGACTCATGTCTAAAATATTCTATTTGTAGGCTAATAAAGTTTTATAACCCATTTATAACTTGATAGTTTCAATAATTTAATCGAAATTCTTTGAACTTGTTTTGCTTTTTTACAATGTGTTTGGCTAGCAAATCAGAAAGGGTTATAACCGAGTGATTCTGAGCAGTTTCTGAGCAAATTCGTAATTGAGGCTTTAGGCTATGTATATTTTGGTCAGCACATCAATTATTTATTTTATTTTTGCATGCGTGAATAGCATGTGGATATTAAAGCTTAGATAGTACATCAATTGAAGTGTAGTGAAGATAGTTTCGGCATTTGAACGTACTTAGTACGTGAATCCAATTTTAATTGTTCTTATCATTTTTCAAACCTTTTGAATCAGCAGTAACTTACTTTGTTACTTATCGCTTAGGTATGCTTTCGTCCAAACAATTAGTATTACGAAATACAGGTCAGATAGAATTCCTGATAATTGCATTTATCTATAGAAGACGGTTTGTCCTTAAAAGTGTAAAAAAATTATCTCGAATAAAATTCAATAGAAATAACTAAGTACGTCAACAATATAGCGAAAGAACATTGAGCACCAAGCGTTTGGCATTGTCGTATAAAGTAGTTATTGATTATAAAGTCTGCAACAAATGCGCGCACGAGCCCCAATGAACAAAACTACTACCTACAACCAATGATGCAAAACATTGTCTGGTCTACAATTTTCCCCACAACTTAGAATTGCTGCTCCATAAACATTCAAAATTTAAGAAAACTCATAAAATTAAGGAAAATTAGGACAAATGATTGTTTATTTTAAAGTAATAGTTGCATTTACGGTTCGCACTAGCTTTTTTCTTTAAAGTGTTGATTGGGCGATGCAGACGTGGTAATGTATCATGAAAGTGGGACTATAAAAACTGGTAAAAGTACTAATTATGGAGAGAAAGTAGAGGAATCGTGCAGATTTTGTGTGCGTATTCTACCACACGTGCTTCTTATTATAGCCAACCTCTTACGCAGCCTACGATCGCTGCATTGAAACTCATCAAGTGGAAAGGTTTTCAGGATAAACACTCGAGTGTTAAAAGTTAGAAAAGTCAAATACTTCTTACTTATATTCATTATCGGATGTTTATCTTGCAAAACTTTGAAAACAGTATCTCCTATAGCTTAAGCGATGAAAATGCTTAGTGCTTGCCACACTTTGCCAGCACTGAAATCAAAAGTGTACCACAACTGCTTCACGTCAAAATCAACCATCGAAAATTACAGGGATAGAAAGATGTTTACGGCTACCATCCGAATAATTTGTAATACTGGCAAAATTTTAGCATTGTTTATTTATTTTCAATACTGATGTTTTTTGTATGAATATTTAATGCCAGGATCTGTTGGTGTGTAAATAAAAATAATGGCTGTGCTGAAGCCAAAAGTATACCAAGTCTACTTCACTTTAAGGATTTCGATTCAATGACTGTACTAGAAGCTATCGGGGTAAAATATTTTAGGGCTGCCATCTGAAAATGTTTTCAAATTTTTGAAATCTTAATCTTTGTTGTTTATTGTCATTACAATATCATTATCATTTGAAAATTTAGTGATAACATGGCACGGTAACTACACAGCAAAAACTAACAAAATACTTTTCAAACAAATTTCTACCAAATTTGGATTGCAATAAGGTATATTTACTTTAAGAATTTCGTTCTGATTCCTTGACGGCACCAGAAGTCAAAGAGCAAAATATTTTATTATGCATAGCAAATTTTCAAGATGCAAGAGACAAATATTACCATAGTAAGCAGTTTTATCCTTAATTTTCAACCAAATTCCAATTCAATTCGGCTTAGAGTAAAATTCGTTATTTAAATGAAGAAATAATATATAATCACTAATATTAGAAATCGTTAAAATCTGGGGTCTGAATTGCAGTTTAGAGTGCAAAAAGCAGTTTTTTATCCTAGTAATTTTTCAAGATGACACCACTTCCGCAAGGTGTCCTATGTTTCAAAATCACTTCCATCAGCTTGGTGCTGCTTAAAATTATTAACAATTAAAATTTTTCGTGAAGATAATTTTCATGTGCTCAAAATAGAAGCAGTTTGGAGATGGGTTGCCGTTTTAGTTTTGAAAATTTTAATTCGACAGGGTAGACAAAAGACAAAATTTGACCATAAAGCGATAAACTTTCAGGATGGTCGATACTTTTATCGATTTTTTTTTCACGAGCCTTCTCCAGCTACAGGATTGCCCACCCATTTCCATATAGTTCTAATCATGTAAAGTTTTAGTCAACATTAATAAGCTCTGTAATAATTTTGTCAGAAGTAACGACAAATAGAAATTTGAAAAAAAAAATTTTGCTGACTTTTAGGCACTCAGCGCCCACATATCAACATCGTTCTGATTCTTAACTATAGACAACTATGAATCATTATTGATTATGATTTTCAATCCTTGATTTTCATAAAAAAAATGTTGCATATAAATATAGGAGTGCATTAAAATTCACTAAAATATCCACCGCCGACAAAGGGTTCAATATATCTTAATTTAATTTAATTACGGACCTACGTCCTTTATGCATCAATGTTTTTCGAAAATTTCAGATCAATCGGACCAGCCTTCTGAGATTCTCTCACTTAATCTTTTTGCTGATATTTAGACCAATTAGTTAAATTAGCATATTACGAAAGATATTTGAATGGGTTCTTAAGGATCACCTTTTTTGGGAAAATGTTTGGCCTCAGAATCAAATATAGTACTATACAACAATTCCTTCGAATCAAAAACACATTTGACATCAAAAAAGCGTTTGATTGCACATGGCATAAAATGACCATTCTAGGTTTTTCAATATTTTTATGTAAAATAATGATGATTCACATAAAAATCAATGATTCAGTATCAGATAATTTCAGCATTGCAGCTGGGCTATTGCAAGGATCTGTTTTGAATCCAATTTTATATAATGTGCTCAAGAGCTCATATTGTTGACTGTGATATTGGCTTATTTTTAGATGTTACTGCTCTTCTTAGATCATATCATGACCAACTTTATTTATAACTATTTTGGAATGTGATTTCGAACAACTTAAAAACCATTTCGATCATTGGAAAATAAACATTTATTCAAACTAAATAAACGGCTTATTAAAATAAAATACCTTGGGATCCATCTGGATAAAAAATCACATTTGGAGCTCATATCGATGAAACAATTAAAGAAAGCAATATTTTGATTAAACTGCTAGACCCTCTTATAAATATGAAGATACGTCTTACTATTTAAAGCAAATAAAGCTCTTCTCTATACAATACCATGTTTCTTCCAAATATTACCTATGGTTCTGCCATTTGTGGAAACTACGCTGCAACACTTATTAAAAAACATCAAACAAAATAAGATTTTGAAAATGGCTCTCAACCGACCGTTCTACTTCTCTACAAAGAGGCTTCACAAAAACCAATGTTGTGATAACATCAAAGTGACAACATCGATTTGCATTCATGGAGGTCCAGGTTATGTTTATTACTGTGCTTTAGAACTCTCTGAACAGGGGATGTTCGTACTAAGGGAAAATAAGCAGTCAAATTTCGCTCATAAAGGCTGGTACTGAGTTAGTCGTGAAGCTAAATTTTGACATGTCCCCATTATCTGGTTATTCTTCCGAGCGAAAATTTTGGTAATGGAGAAAAGATATCACTGCTCATTTCTGATGGATAAAATGTCAAGAATTTCACTTTTCGATCGATTTTCTTATTGGAAAGACATTTGCACTGCTCCATTTTCAAATTGAAACACCAAATGTCACTTTTTAGCTCGAAAGAAGGAACTGCACAAACTAAATTGGCGTGCAATGATTGGAGACATGTTTCAGTGCCATCTACGTTTTCAACGCGAAAACAACTTTTCATGCTAAGAACAGAGTACAACTCTTGCTAATTTTCAAGCTAAATTTTCGCCGAAACAGATTTCACCTGAAATTTTGTATGAAAATTTCACGTGAAATCGAACTCAGTACTAATGCTTAAGGTTTCACGAGAACGGTTGCAGATAAGGAAATGAATATTTTGTGTTTGTATTCTACTTCTTGTTACTTTCAGTAACAATTCAAACATCTGCATAATTGATGTCTGAATAACGATCCATTCTTTCTGAGAACTGTCAAATACATAAGAAATACTACTTAGTTATTAGTGAATCTTCTCACTCTTTAGCTTCACTGGTTGACTTTTTTTGAGATCAGTTGTTTTGCAAAACGTTTCCGGCTATGTTTAGGGGACCTTGGTGGAATTTGTTTGTATTCAAGACACAGTTACGAATTTAAAGCATAAACAAAATTTTGTTTACACAGGCGTGTCCAAATTTATTCACTGATTCATCGAGAATTGCAATTGTAGTTGAGTAGTAGAAATTTGGGGTTGAAATAAATTTTGAAATTTAAAGTTGTATATCATTAGGGGCCATTAGGGGCAATATCTATAACGTTTGTACGGTCAAAGGTTTGACATTTTTAATCAAGGATAAATATGCGCTTCAGCAACATTTAGAGATAGTGCACATTTATTATCAAAACTCGCGTTCTGTTACATCAACTTTACGTGCTTTACATCGAATTTACGGTCGTCATAATCGTCCAGATAAACGAACAATTGACCGTTTAGTGCATAAATTTCAATCAACATTTACACTTTCTATTGCTATCGTTTCAGTGATGTAAAAAAGTGCGCCAAGTGAACAGAATATCGGGGCCGTACGTGAAATGGTAAGATGAAACCAAAATTTGTCAATTCTGCGCCGTTCGCAGGAATTAATTTTTTAATTTTACGCAAGGGTTTGGGTTCACATACCAACAATACCTCACTGGAACAAGAGCTAAAGCCGCAAGATCACCAACAGCGACGTAACTTCAGTGAATGAACACTAAACTCGATCCTGATTTTTACCGCATACCCATACTGAGCGACGAAGCATATTTTTGACTTAGCGGATTCGTCAATAAGCAATTTTGCTGAAATTGGTCAGGTGAGCATCCCAAAAATATTCACGAAACGAAATTACATCTGCAAAAATTGACTATTTGGTGCGTATTTCGTGCTGGTGGTGTCATTGGTCCGTACTTCTTTTTAATGATCTTGGCAACCCAGTCACGGTTAATGGTGAATCATTTTAACTGGTTATTTTTGATGTAAATTAGAAAAAAAAACTCTAGCGTACCTGAACCGCTAGAAATATTAATGTTCGATGAACAATAGAAGAATCGTGCAGATTTTCAGTGCATATTCTACCACATGTACTCCAACCTGCTTCGAGTGCTAAACCACTATGATCTTAACAATGCATTTAAACTCATAGAGTGGAATGATCTCAGGATTACCTTTTGTATCAATTTCAAGATTTAGGAAAGCCAAACACTGCAAAACTTTGAAAGTAGCATAACATAACATAAACAAAGAAAATGTTTAGTGCTTGCAACACTTTACCAGCGCTGCAACTAAAAGTCTCTCACAATTGCCTCACGTCAAAATCAAATAACTCTATCGATCTCGATTTTATCCGAAGATTTCGTCGAAAGTTACAGGGATAGAAATATGTTTGGGATCAAAAAACGAAAGATGTTTGGGACCGAAAAATTTCTAGAAAATTTAAATATTGGTAACTTATTTTCATTGTAAATGTTCGCGATATGCATACTTAATGTTAGCATTTATTGATACGAAAATCGCAAAAAAAAAAGCCTCGCGCTGACAGCTTTTTCGCTAGCACATCACATACCTACCCTGCGAATTTCGTTTTGATATGATGACTGTATTGGAAGTTATAGGGTACAAAGAAATTTAGGGTTACCAGCCGCAAAAGTTTTTAAATTTTCGAAACTTTAATATTTGATTTTTATTGTCACTACAAGATCATTACCGTTTAAAAATTTTACAATGAAATCGCTTAATAAGGATATTGCAAATAAAAACAAAACCAACGATAGCTGGCAGCCCCATCATGGTTTTCTAACCTGATTTCTTCTGAATAATGCCTATAATAAGTTCCATTTATCACATTTATCACGTTTTGATTTCATGACTGCACTGGAAGCAGCCAAATTTCTACCAAACAGGGCCGAAAGTAAGGTTCAGCTAGTGCGTGAATTTCATGGAAATCTGATAACTGAACCAGAATTCATAGGCCAAAAAGCAGTTTGTTTTCTTTATAATTTTTCAACATGACACCACTGGCACAGAGTTACCTGCATTCCCAAATCGCTACTATCAGAACTGGTCCTACCTAAGACCAATACATTCTGTGAATTTCAACTGTATTTGATAATTGAGCCGTGAGATCTCGTGAACAGAAGTTTTTGATGCTTGAAATATCGGTAAATTGGAAGTTGGTTACCGTTCTTGTCCGATGTGAAATTTCAAAAGAAAATATACTACTAACAGAACTAGAGGATAGAAAACTTTTAGTATGTTTGGTATTGCTTGATGAACTATTGAATTTTCCCTACCATTTGTAAGGCTAGCTAAATGATTTCATTTGCAATTGACATATCCACGAAAATCATGTTTAAAGTGGTGAGTACCAAAAGTTGCAACATTCTGATTTGTGGTTCATAGATTGCAAAATGATTTGCAGTCATCAGCCAATAGTTACAAACAATTTTTCTTTCATCAGCGCTGACAAAAGAACATCAGCAGAACCGTCAGGATCATTATTTAAGTTTGTTTTAACACTAAACCTACCGACAGTTCTTGTATACCTATTCCTACCACGCTCGGTCAAATTGACCGGTAATTAAAGTTTTTTCGATTTTGACATTTAACGTAGATAATGGTTGATTTATTGCTGAATATAAACTAAAATAAAGAATTTTCATGAAATTTCGTTTAAATTTATTTTTACATAATTCCATTTATAAACTTAAGAAACTAAAACTTCATTTTCCCCACACAAGAAGCCAACCTAAATATTATTCCTATCAAAAATGATGTATGTAAAACAAATAAAACTTTCATTCTTATTGATAAATATTTATCTTATTCGGCTTCACTGCATTTAATACATATTATTTTATTATGAAATGTACATTTGCCGCACACATATTTTTCAAACTTTGAACAGATTTTCGTAGTTTTATTATCTTTACAAAATTTAATTTGGCATGTTTTTCGTCCGAAAGAATTTGAGTTTGTGGACAATGTTAGTGAAGTTTTTCCTTCTCGTGATTTTTCATGTGAAGCGCTAAGTTCTGAAGCTAATTGGAATAAAAACTCCTGCCTCGAAATGTTTTCACCCGTAGTTTCTCTATACAAAACCCAGGCATTTATTCCAGCTAGATCCAAAATGTTGAAAAAAACCTGAACTGGCCACTTACAACTTTTCGACTTCACACTGTATTTCCTTGCCATCTGGTCCGCCACGTCTACACCAATTTTTGTACCATTATAAAATCTAATTGTTTCCGGTATACTTTTGTAATTTTTTTCGATTTCTATTGACTTATGCATGGAACTTAGGATAATAACTTTTTTTTTGGTTTACTTTTATACACTGTAAGAGTAATGTCATTTGATTTATACAATTTTCTTGAAATCCGAGTCATTTTATCTTTTCGTTCTTTGGCTAACTTTGGCAATTCTCTTTTATTTCCACGGATTGTCCCAACAATTGTGGTCTTTTTTGTAAGTAGCTTTTTGGGTAATGGTACACTCGTGAAAAAATTGTCAGTTGTTACGTTCCTTCCGCATCCTGTGAATGGTTCCATCAGCTTCAGAACCACGAACTCCCCAAGTGGAATTGAAGATTCTCTTCTTTCATCCTTTCCCAAATAAGGAAAACCATTTATTATATACTTGCTATTGACATCACATGCCAACCAGAATTTTATTCCAAATTTATCTGGCTTGTTTGGCATATACTGGATAAATCTGCACCTAGTCTTTGACGGAAACAACTGCTCATCAACTGTAATGCATGTACCAGGTTTATAGCAGTTTTGTGAATTCTCAATAAATCGATCCCATATTGCAGATATTATAGCAAATTTATCAGTTTGTAAACGCTGGCTTCTTTCGCTTTTCTTATCAAATCGTAAGAATCTCATTATTTCAGTAAAATCTTTTCTGCTCATTGTTTTTGCAAAAAAAGTGGGTCCCCAATCTTTATTCCAGCAATAAATGCATTTAGTTTTGCTGCATTTAGCTTCCACTTTGTCCCCAACACCCTAAATGCTTCTTCTTCTGTACTTTTTATAATATGTTGCATTATACGGTCATCTATGATAAGAGAAAATGCCGTCTTTAGTTTTCCTTTCATTATATATCGTTTAGCATATCCTGTTGGACCTGACACATCCTTAAAAATATTATGCGCTGGTGTCCTTCCAGGTTTGAGACTTCCGGCTATTTCTTCTCAAACAGTTCCATCGGCCGCAGTTTCGATGCGTTGGTCTTCTATATCTATCTCACTTTCGAATATGGATAAAAATCTCGTTCTTTTCTGACCTGGACGCTTATTTATAATATTCCCCTCTTCATTTTCGCTGTTTGTCTCCAATTCACTTGTTGTAAATAGCGCTTTATCTGTTTCCATGTATTGATCAGTTCTGGAAATTTCTTGTTCATCGTACACTGAACAGGCTTCTTCTATGTCCGTTATTTTTTCTAAGTACTTTGTAACTTTGAAACGCTTTGACATTTTGACGGAAAATATTCACCACAAAATATTACACTATTATATATTATACCCAAGTTTGGATGCTTTCTTTTATTTTTTTCACACACGCGATCGTAACCAAATCACATAAAAACGCATTAGAACTGCTCTAGTTGAGATTGTACTTGATACTGAAAGTATTTTCTCCAGCGGTCAAATTGACCGGCAGCGGTAGGTAGTGCACAAAACAAATTTTTCTTGGAAATAGGGAAACACCATTTGAAGCCAGTACTACAGAATATATTGTAAGCATATTTTAAGAAAAGTCATATAGTTTGATAACCATATTATAACGTTTAAATATGCGTAAATTTTGCTAAAGTTTGCTACCGGTCAAATTGACCGGTGCTGGTAGGTTTAGTGTTAATAAGTGGTCGAAACTTAATTATTTTCAAAGTAATAATTCAAAGATTAGTTATAAAAATGCAGATACTATTTATGTTGTTGAATAGAAATCACCCTAAATAAAAAAAAAATGAATCTAGAGACTGAATTGTACATGCAGCTCAAACACTGCTTCATTCAAAATGTATGTAAATTTCAGTTAAATGAATTCCTCATTGAATGTAATCGTGATTTATTACACAGTAAATTGATTGTTTCACGCGCTTCATTCACTCGAACACATGATCTTTTATTGTATCGTATTTATAGTTGCATTATTTACGAGTGGAAACTAACCATTGCTTGAATTACATATGTTGACTTGCAAATAAAAATTTGAAGGTCCCATGACACCTTCCGTAACGCCACACGTATAAATAGTCTTTTCTATTGGCGTCTCTGCCTGAATTTTAATGTGTACGGATTTGATCTTTCAGGAGGAAGAAATTTTTGTCGATTTTGATTGACTTCGATGAATACGAAATTGCCGCTGTGAAGTAATCGTTTCACTCATAAAATACTGGAAGGAGAATAATCGTCGTTTGTATGTGGCAGTTATTTTTGCTCTCAATCATCATTAAATCAGTGACATTGAAAATGGCATAAAATGCTTATTCTGATCTACGCCGGCACGTGAGGTGGCCTTTTGAAAAGTTAGTACATACATACATACAGACAATTCATGAATGGCTTTTCGAAGGATATGTTTTATGTTGTTTAAATTGTGTTTCGGAAATATTTTTCCAGGAGCTTATGAGTCGGATGTAAAATTTAAACGATTTGATCATTTCGGTTCTTGCGCCATAATATACCTTGCAGCCAATTATATTTTTTACGAGTCTTTTCTATGAACTGTCGTTCTTTAGCAAACAAATGTTCGAAAACGTGTCGTTTCACTCACAGGTGCGTCATGTGAAATCTGATGAGCACTCTATTTTCCCAATTCAAGGACCAGGGCAATGCGCCCCTCGTCATCGTCAGACATCACCGTCATCTTAACGGCCCATACTTTGGCACGTGCGATTTCAATTCGAGATGCTGGCGAATTGCCACTAAAACATAAATGCAGATATTAATGCACTTCAGATTGACGCCTTTGTCAGTGTACCCTTAGTTACTTAATATGGTGAGCCTCAGTTTTAGATGCAGTTCTTCTTGCGTATGAATTTTGCCTTGGCGATAAACATCGTACTCTAAATAGCTCGGCTACTTGAATGCTAATCGGTGATGCAATCAGACCACTGTCCACGGAAAGCCAAATTCGGAACATTAACTCGTTGATTGTCACTTCTATGGACTTCTCTTGATTTCAAGATCGTTTAAGTGGAAATTATACATATTTAGCTACTGATTCACTCGTATCAGAACGAGGTCTAAAAATAGATTGACTATGAAATGAAATATTAGGTCGACAATTGTGGGTTATCAACGACCCTGTAGATGTTTCAGCTATTCGCTCATCAAACCAATCACTATAAACACTTTCTTGACGAGATCATGCACACAGCCCGATAATGTGCATGGAAAGATTCCAAGTTCTAATAAAAAGAGTTTCCTCTTGAACTGTGCGTCAATGCGATCTATCAAATTTTAATTTTTCAAATGATTGACTTTTATTTTGGAATAAAAATAATTTCTCGAAACCAAACAGTTTTGATTATCCCCAATAGAAGTCATCATCTATTATGTGACTCTCACCCGAGAGGAATATACCGACATTCCCAGTTCGGAGAGCACTGAACTACCTCGATGTGTATTTTGATTGCGAAGGCTCTGTCGAGGTGACCAGAAATGAGTGGATATTGAACTCGTGGTTGGAGAACGACGAAATTACAATAATTGAAAAAGTTCAAGGTGCAAAACGTCGGGATAGTCAGATTAATGCGAACGACAGTGGTGTACAGAGTCTATTTGCGTGACATAATACATCTGGATCGGTTCAAATGGACGAAGAAAGCATCGACTCAGCGCTATGATTGCCAAGGAAAATGTAATCACGCTTGATTGACGGAATCGAATTGCAAGCAGTCATCGACTCATCTTGAAATTACTTTAGCTTTAATGGATGGTATAGCTGTTTAGTTTTTCGAAGAATGTCAACCTTGAATCGGAATTATCCCAACATAAGTTCAGTTTTCACGAATTCTCTGACCGAAAAAAAAACAACTAATTTTTTTATTTCTAAGCCCACACCATGAATGATCATTAATTGAATGTTTCCGAAATATGTACACAGAAATAGCTTACGCTCAGACTATAGACGCGAAGATTTCAAATAATTTCGGGCATCAGCATAGCCAAAAGTGAAACATATAATTTAAAATGTAGCGCTCCTGTTCTCAAATGAGATCGAGTGGGTGCGCTACTTACCACAGAATATACATCCAGTGTACCCTTAGGATGTGGTAGTTATCATTACTCTTCCCCGGCCCAACTATTAATTTCAGGCAAAAAACGGAGTGAAATTATCTCTTGGATTGTTCCTTTCAACTACGTATTAGCCATAGACACGATGATTACATATTCGTCATAAACCCGGAAAGGATTTATTACTGCGTTCGATTTCCTCTATCTTTAGTACTAACTTTCAAACAACTCATGCATATTCAGTATCAATTATGTAAGTGGATACCTTATGGCATATCCAACCTGAAGGACACATGTTGATTATTGTTCGGGACGTTTGCCGAAAATCCAGGTAAAGCTCATACATTCCGTCGTAATACATTTTATTCACAAATCAACTGGTGTAATCTCAGATACCTATCAGAATCTATTATAGCGTCCGGTGTGATAATGGCGTGCAACGAACGTGACCAATTTATTCGGCGGGTAATATTTGCTTCCAGTCAGGACGCGGAGCGAAGCGGTGACGAGTGGATACGTGACATTTTGACGTGTAATAATAAAGTACACAGCCGAAAAGTGAAATCAGATTTATATTCAAGCTTAGAGATTATGTACGAGATAAGGTGTAGTGATAGTCCCTTATTGCAATTTACGTTCGTGCCGTTGAAATTAGTTTGAACCTGGCTCATGTGAGATTATTACGGTGTTTCCAGCTTTTGAAGACGATCATCATATCGTAATCAACGTAAGATAAATAAAGATTTTTTGGTAAATAAATGTTATACTGGGGTGGAAGTAGGTGGATTAAGGATGTTTTGTTTATGAGCGTATTGATGCATGTGCTACATCAAGAGGGTGGATTCGATGTGAAAATTCTTCAAAAGGACCTTTTTATAGAGTGATTGAAGAAACTCGTAAGGAATAATAATAGCTTAAGGGATGTATTTACCATCATTAAATAAAAAGTGTACACCTTTGGTGGTCAATAGATCGTTGAATTACTTTTCAAGCGTAGCTAAAAATAATCTTGTATGCGCACTTATAATATATTGACATATAATTTCTACGAAATCCGCTCAGCCAGAGTGACCAACGTATTGTAATTATTATCATTATTATTATTATTTTGATTATTATTATTTTAAATACGTTTTAACTTTACGTTGGCCAGGTCAAAAATGGTTATCACTCTTGTTCTCATTTCTTTATTTCATGATGTCACTCTTCCTTTACCAGCTGTAAGCAAGCTTTGATTTGAAAGTTTGTTTGGAGAATATTTTGGCTAACTATTTGAATAACTACTAATTTCAAATCTCTTAAGATTCCCCTTTTTGTTCTTATTCAGTACGTATCGTTTTTCAAGTTTGATGGTTTTTTTGATGGTTTCGACAAAAACTTCAGAAATATCGTTTAATATGATTACTTTACTTATGATACTTTAAAGTTCACTCAAACAATTTTATTCCTGATCAATAACATGCATTTTATAAATAAATAACTTCTATTACAAATATAGATAAAATGTATTCATGAAGAGAGATAATTCTTACATCATGAATATCAGGCAGTAATTACTGAGAAAAGTTTACCAGCAGCAGAAATTTTTATGATTTTTAAGATGCTGCCAATAAACTTTCATACGATAAGCACCTTAAGATAGAAATAAGCAGCAATGGTATACGTTTTTCTTCTAAATTTTGAATTTTTTTCAAATGTAACTATCTAAAAAATGTTTCTTGTCTAAAGCTTCCGATTCAATTATCGGATAAAAATGCAATTCACAGAATAATATCGAGCATGTGTATTAAATTAGTAGCAAATTTCGTTATCAATTGAAATCATACTCAAACGTACCATAAAATATCATTTAATGTGAACTGTCGCCCAGAAATAGATTTATACTCAGCATGACATTCAACACGTGACCTGATTGGCCAGGGCGGGGCGTATAAGACGTCAAAAAGATGCCTTTGCAGGATAGCGTTCGAAATTTGTATGTCAAACTCAGTGAGGTAGTAGAAATGGAGTGGACATGCCCACAAGATTTACATTGAAGGGGATGGTAGTAATTTTTTGTCTGCTCATTGTCAAATCGGGTCAAATCCAAGTAGTTCCCCTCCAATTTGACAATGAGAGCGAAATGGCGTAAAGGCAGTTTTAACATGCTTTGTGGGCGAGAGGATTGAAGGGGCTAATGGTGGAAAGTTATACCGTCTGTGTCCAGGGGCTGGTCAAACTACTTGCCTTCCATATCTACTTCAGAACGAACGGTTAGAAAATATTTTTTTTCTTTGTGGCACCAGACTAGCCTAGAACGAAGTAGGAATGTAAAAAAACAAAAAAACTTAGCGACAGATTAAGTACAAATTTAAAATTGTCTTAAAATTCACAATGTTTGGATATGCATTCTTCTTTGTTGCAAATCGATTCAAATTCCAAACAAGCTGCGCAAGCGATGGCGATAGCTGCTCAAATGCGAAATATACTAGAAATATACAAGAAGGGGGTTTTTGCTCTTTACCTTCACTTTTAGAAGTGATTCTCAGAATTCCCCAAATTGCAAATGTTTCTATGCACTGAGAAAAATCATTGAGCTTGAGCTCTTAGAAACACTATCATCTAATTTTCATATATTATATATATGTTATGGTTTGGTCTTGAGTACAAGAAATGGGTCTAGAGAATATTTTAACTATATGCAGTATGAAGTGCAATATACGCAACTATATTCAGTATGAAGTGAAATTTACACAATTTTTGTGCCTTTCTTCAAAAATCCAAAACCAATGCTGTAGCATCCACTTTGGATCAACAGAAGCAAATAGATGCAGTTTATACGGATATTTTAAAATCTTATGACTCTTTAAATCATGACTTTCTTCTTCTGAAGCTTGAAGATCATTGCGTCTCGGCTTCTCTACTCTCTTGGCTCACTTTTTATGTTGTTAACCGTAGTTGTGTCACAACAGTCAATTTCTGCACCCCTGTTCCATTTTTTCCTACCTCAGGAACTCTGCAAGGTTTATTTCTTGGCCTTTGTTGTTCCTGATGTTTATCAATGACCTGCCATCCTGCATCCGTTCTTTTTGTCTTTTGTAGGCTGATGACTTCAAGATGCTCAAAGCAATCGAAACATTTACCGATTCTTATCAGTTACAAAATTATCTTTTTGCGTTAAATACTTACTATTTACACTTTTTTCTATGATAACGCCAAGCAAATGCTTAGCTATGGCGGTAAAGAGACACATATGGGAGAAGCCGATATCAATTAATCCATTATTCTTTTTTTTTTACGGGCCACATTTTTGAATATTTTTTGACGCACTAGTGTTCTACCTTGTCGTCACTAAAGCTTTAATGTGACACTTAATTAATGAAGTACTCGTACTATGCCCAACCGCCGGCTGTTAAGAAAACACAAAACGAACAAATACAGCCATGGGCACGGTGGGATTTGAACCGGCGGAGAGTAGATCGCTGCTCCGGACTGACGCTTTAGCGAGCTAAACTATTGACCCCCCTTACTTACTCTAAATGTTACGAAGTGCCACCAAATGTGTTATACGCATAAAATTCCATCCATTATTTGCTCTTACTCTGTTGACTCTCTTAATGTCGCTATAAATTTTAATGAAATTGGTATGATATTTGATTCGAAAGTCAAAATTGATCAACATATGCTTCCAGGGCTTTTTAATTGCCTGGCTATATCATTAGATCCTTCAAACTCCTTGCTAACATCTCCACTTGTAAAGGTTATTGAATTGTGATCATAGTTCTCTTCTTATCTATAAATCAGCATAGACAACGTATATCGTCTCTAAAGCTTATCAAAGCAGAGAATATTGAGAGAATATTGTTTGCATTTTTTGCTGTCATCTGTTCCAAGAATTCTGGAACACTGTTGTCAAGTGTGGTGTCCCCACTATCCATACTTTTTACAATCCTTCGAATCTATCCAACGTAGGTTTACCCGCTCTTTATTTTACAATTTCAACATCCCTTATTGTGATTATAATCATCGAATCATCTCATTCCTTTGAATCAAGCACCTTTTCAAATTGCATTACCGTCTTGTTTATTCTGATCTATGCAGTCGGGTTTCTGTTCGGGAATCTTATCGACTTAACATATCCTCTTTCATGCCTAACGTGTCTTTCGCGCGAATTGATGTTTAGTTTTATTCACCGTTTTTATGTATAATTAGGCAACATAACGAGCTGAAACTCGGTCATCTACTCTCGATGTTCCTTGGACCTAAAAACACAAAAACCTTTTAAAAAATAGAGTACTAAAGTATCAAAGTATCATGTCAATTTTTTAGCACATGAATTAATGATTTTTTTTTGAATATAGTAATTTTTCTTTAAACTGTGTTTTCATATTGTTTTGCTCTAATTCTTGGATTATTGTTTCTATTTATTTGATTTTCTGATCTGTAATTGGACATTAATCGGATTATTAGAAAATTGAACAAATAAATAAATCAATCTTACTGGTTGGTCCTACTCTCTTAAGTTTTTTTTGTATATGTAAACCGTTTTTGCTGATATATTTTGTTTTAAGCTACTTATAATTAAAGATATTGTTTGGAATATATATATATATATATATATATATATATATATATATATATATATATATATATATATATATATATATATATATATATATATATATATATATATATACATATATATATATGCATATTGCAAGCAAAAATTTTATGCTGGCATATGTCTTAAAAGAAGTCACCGCCACCAAAAGAAACAATTAACCCTGTGAGTTTTATTTAGGTCGCATATCTGTATCGATATTTCTACTATGTGTGAATGCCTTGGAGGAGAGCTATTATCTCTCAGGACTACAAGACCCATTGTTTTCATATTCCCAGCCTACGATATTTTCTCGGATCTCTTAATGAAATCCAGGATAAATGATAGGAGAATACATGTCACATTCTAGCCGTAATATAGATACCTGAAACATGCAAATGCTGGGTATTCATTACCCTTCGTCCCTTATACCCATTCTGCGTATAATGGACGAAGGTAACCCTGCATAACACGTATTCGGTGCATGTATCGTCCTGGGCAGTTGTGCCCAATCAGTATGCCTATCATGGCTCTGCACAACTTCCAATTCTCGTTGAGTCCTGCTCAACGACATTCCAACCTCGCAGTCATTTAGTTGAGCTTTGAAAGAATGATCTAAGCTTGCCAGCAGAAGACATCTATCTCTCTTTGTGGGCATGAATGCCTATTTCCGAAAAATGACATGTACAGATGCGGGCGACACATTTAAGGCTCTGTAGTAGAAATACCGATTCTAGGTTTGCAAAGGCGTCAGCATTTGCATTTCCTTCAAAACCACGCAATGGTTATCTGCATGGTTGGGTAATATTTGACATCTATTTAACTATGACGTCTATTTAACGCAAGAATCGTAGCTTAACTGTCAATGCAAATGCGATACGTTTTCCTCTCCACTTTTCGTCAATCGCCCTGCAAGTAGCCTTTAAAGACAGCGAATACTTCTGCTAAAAATACAGAAACAGTTTCTACGAAAGAAAATGCCCACTGACCAGTCGATGAAAGAGGATGGTACATATACACTCAAAAAAATTTTGGTTGAATTTTACCCTTATAATAGTAGGAAACTGGTTTCCTACTATTAAAGATGTAAATTTACAAAAGTGCGTACAAAGAATATTTTACGTCTTCAATGTGTAATTTTTTTACGAGCAAATCGTGTAATTTTACCCTAAAAAGACGTAAATTTAGGACGGAAACGCATGAAATTTATGTATCAAAGGCTACTTTTTACGAGTCTTTTAGGGTAATAAGCGCAATTTATCCGTGAATATCCATAAAAATGTTTAAAAAAAACTATAAAAATGTGCGTTTTTTGCACTTTTGGGTAGGGTAAGTTTAGGTAACTTACCCTGCCCAAGAGTGCAAAAAACGCACCTAAAGAAAGTTTTATCAAACAAATGACATTAAAAAGTATATATTGCGAACAATTTTAGGAAGTTTGCACTATTTCAGCTAACCTCTAGATAAGTATCCAAAAGTCAGCCACTCAAGACAGGTATCTGCCATAACATGAAATATTACCCTGAAGTTAAATATCATGAACAAAAGACTGTAAATAGGTAAATTTAAATGTTAAAAAAGGCAAGGGTCCTACAAATCAAGAAAGCAAAATATGAATATTTTTCTTGTCAAATACAAAAACCTTTTTGCAATTTCTTTAAGTTTATAATTTATTTTAATTTTATATATACACTATATACAAATTATATACATTAAATTACAGCACTTATAGCTACACTTCTAATTAACTTATAGCTACACATCGAATTAACTTATAGCTACACTTCTACACTACTACACTTAGCTGCTGCTATTTAAAGCAACGATCACGAAATGTCAGATTCGTTCAGTCTAGCCAAATCACCGTCTCTCGTCACAATGTTACATCAATAATAAGTCAAATTCGAGTAAATGATACAATTTTACAGCTTTGGCGTAAATGTGAGCAGCGAAGTAGTAAATTTACACTCTTTTTGCTTCAATTTACAAAAAGCTGTGTATTATTCAGCTGATATGACGTAAAAGCATAAAATGCACATCGAATGTGTAAAAAAATTTGTGATTCGTTATTTTAAACGAAAAAATGAATATATTTCCTACTATCAAAGTATTAATTATAGACCCACTTTTTAGAGTGTATCTTGGTCTGAAGTCAAGTAAGGGAACTCGAGCGTCCAGAATCAGAGAGATCTCACGCAACGAACTTCTAATAGAACAGTGGCGTACGTCATCGTTTTATCCATAGCAAATCGTGTAATTTTACCCTAAAAAGACGTAAATTATGCAACCTAGTTTTGCATAGGCCAAGTTGAGTTGGGCAGATCCCATTGTTAAGCCAATGCCTCCTAGAAGTACGGGCCGTCAGGCTACGTAATCGTTCTCGCTGTGACGTCATGGCGATAGGGAATTTTGACATTTCCACGAGGCAGTGCCGACACACACCGAGATTTCACTTGCGGTTTTTTAGCTAAAATATGAATAAAACGTTAGTTTTTTGTGCGTGGATGCGTTGTAATACAAATATTTAGTCATAACTTTCATTTTGTATCGACCAATTGTATCGCGATAGTAAATCGACACGGAACCTCACATAACCTAACAACAACTGATAAACATTTCGTAGCGAATTTTTCCAATTATGCCGCACGCACCGCATTGATTTGTATTTTAGCTGTTCACTAGCACTGTTCCGCATATACCACTTTGTTTTCATTTCACTCACTTTAACACAACCCGTACAATTAACTTTTTTCCGCGGACATCCCATAAGACGTGTGTTTTTCGCGACATTTTGTCCTATTGCTGTGACGTCATTATTCTGCATTACGGCCCGTACTTCTAGTAGGCATTGGTTAAGCCCACCCTGAACTTGTTTATCGAGTGGAAGCAGATTAAAAACGCTTCAAATGCCGCACCAGGTGTAGTACTCATGACAGTACAGATAACCAGGCACAGAGTCCTTAGCAGCACGGTTGATTTCTTGTCAGCATAGACAATAGTCTACCACAATACGGATGCGTAAATGATCATCGGCCTTACGATTTTTACATGGGACATGCTTCTTCCAAACAAGTTTCTTTTTCAAAATTATTCTTAGGTTTTTGACTTCACGTGATTTCGTGGTAAACAAAACGAATTTTGTTTTACCAAGATTGACTGTTAGGCCGTGCCTCGAGCACCAGCTGTCAATTAAATCCAATGCTCTTTGTCTGTTTCTACATACCACATTTAAATCCTTACTGACTCCTAGTGTGTCCACGTTATCAGCATAAGCCTACTTGTGCAGCCGTTCCTGTTGCAGTTCGTTTAGCAAGGATTCAACCAATATACTCCTCAGCAGCAGCGATAAGACACCTACTTGAGGACGTCCACTTTTCGTCAC
Organism: Nemotelus nigrinus; assembly: GCA_947369275.1. Taxonomy (NCBI): domain Eukaryota; kingdom Metazoa; phylum Arthropoda; class Insecta; order Diptera; family Stratiomyidae; genus Nemotelus; species Nemotelus nigrinus. Next base: position 33,392,284 of record OX376372.1, read on the forward strand.
CGTTCTCAAATAACAGTTGGTTCCAGGTTTTTATAGCAAAAATCTTTGAGTCAGCATGGCATGTTACCATATAGTTAGGACGTTGTCCACGCCATGAGCTATAATAGCTTCACATAGCTCTCTAATCGTCCAAAAATATCCCCATCGCATACTAACCATTTGACACCAGTTCCTCAACTCTTGAAATCAGAGAATGAAAGGCCGCCTCCTCACATGCTTTTCTTCGCTGGTACGCATGTTGCTTACCATCCAACGGGTTGAACTTTAGCACTCTAGTGCGTATATGTCGCAATATAACACAAGAGAATGCAAGCAAATTCCTGGAAGCAAGAGTGGATTCAACTAACTAGCATTCCTAGCGGAAAGCCATACAATTAGAAAAACACTTTTGGCGTCATAGTTTCAGCCCTGATTGACTTCTGGTGACGTAATTTCATAACAATTTGCTCAACAATGAAGAATTCATTTTCAGAATACTAAAAGTTTCGAATGATGCTTTGAATTTAATATTTGATACTATCTTTTAACAAATATTCAATTATTACCAATCAAATGTTTGTTTCTTATATTTCAAATGTCATTTGCAATCATTCTTTGTCATATCTGTTCTTTTATCTGATGCTCAATAGGTTTAAATGTATTTAGATAAATAAATAATTTTTGTTTGTTTTTTCTTTTCGTAAATTTTCGTCGCGTGCATTCTACCACTCATGCCTCTTCTAATGAATGCATACATTTCAATATCATATGTACATATCATCCGAAGTATACATTTCCGGGCAATAAATTTGGAAAACAATAAAAACTCCAATATTTATAGACGAGAGAAAGTAGAACGAGCTCACTGTCTTCGACCCATGCCCCGCGATTAAAGTCCATTCAATTGGCCACTTTAAAATGTGAGAAATAACAACAGCACTACAATTTCAAATGTTTACCGCTCGATCGGCTACAAGGTTAATGGTCTCTCAATTAGCAATTGGGCTTTTGGTTTATTACTTTTGCGAAATTCGAGTGTTTACGAGTACAAATGAGTTTACATGCCTGCGGAAATAAATGCTGGGAGATAGCTTTAAAGAAAACTGGAGAAAACAGGTGACCTGTCTATAATCATCTATGACCGTTTATTGCAGAAATTTATGCGATAGTGCATTTGAAGAAATTGATAAAAGACCAGCAAACTGCACAAGCTGCAATTATTTATCTTTTTCTTAAATGACCTTTGAGGAGATACTCCTTGCTGTTACCATCGATCTGAATGTAAATTCAATCTTTAAAAGTTGTAGGCGTAAAAAAGCCTGCGGACATAAACTGCGACACAAACTTATGACAAACAAGTTTGTTTTTCGTGCAATAAAATAGCAAATACAGAGCAAGGTGCAATACAGAGCTACATTCTGTCAAACTATTTTTTCTCTGAAATGCGTTCTATCTGTATTTTTACCAATCAAAAAGCGTTCTTGCTTCCGACGTAAATCAGTTCAAGAGATTTCCAAACAAAAACGGGAAAACGTATACAAATTTCAATTTCATTGAATATTTCGTAATTGATCAGCAGAAATGCGTGTGAGACTAAAGTCGTCTGTTCGAGTAAATAATTTGGTCATTAATCTATCTGCTGATTAGAACCAAGTTTAATCGGAGCCACAACAAATCTCATAAGTCGAGCGTGAGAGATTCGAAGGATAGTATGTACAAGTTCAGCAAGAAGATTATAGCCAGAAATTCGGTTGCCATGCCAAGTTCTACGTCAAATATTTCCTTCGTCGGATGGGAAAGCTGGTGCATTGCAATTGATTTTGAATTCGTACTAATAGATGAAATAAGATAATAATTTTTGGTGCTGAATTTGTAGAAACAAAGGTCTTAAATTATTTACCAAGTGCGAAGTGGGGTGTATGTGGATTCAGATTGAAGCAAATTGTACACTAAGATTTCATCAGACGCGTGTCATTGTTTACCGTTGACAATTTTTTCAAAGTTAGTTCACAAGTGATAACCTCATTGATTTGAGTATTTTAGATCCGATTATTTGAAGATTTCTTTGTTTTAGCTTGAAAGAAGCTTCGCATTGTGATGATTCCGATAGAAGCAGATGTGTTTGATTAAACAGACTACGCATAATTAATCAATTTAGCTGCCGCTTTCTCCAAGCAAATGTCAAGATTAGAAGACTATAAAGTGAAAAGCCGATAAGTGCATCGATAATCAAATAATGGGGAAATTCTGCTGCGAAATCAATTTTCGGTGCACTCATATGAATCGATAATGATGAATAAGCTCAAATGCACACATACAGACTATTGAATTGGATGAATAAAAATGAAATGCAAATATTTCATTCAATGTTTGGTCTTGATCTGATTAATAATAAGCACGTGTGATCAAGTATACTTGTACCGAAAATGATCTGGTGATTGAGAAAAGTATGATTACCCGTTGAATGCTCTTCTCTGATCGTTGCACTCGATCAAGTCGCTTTGTTTGCAAGCGGGAAATGTTGATACTGTTAATAGTATAATAGAAAAAATCCTATATAGCAGCTTCTCGTATGATCTGGATCAGCTGTTAGCAGCCGATGTCTTATAGAATTATCGTGGGCTTTGTGTGTTGAGAACGCGTTTGGTGAAAACTAAAAAAAGTACTTTAGAAACTTCAAGCGTGGGGAAGGAAATTAAAGAAGTATTTCTTTGCAACATACTTTTGTTTATTTTCGAATATCTTGGGAACATCGCAGTTATTTTTAATGAGCTTATTAATGAATTATCAAATATACCCTTTTCTTAAAAGTGCTGGCCCCTCATGGCAACTTATCATTTTGAGTGGTGAAATTAGCATACATTTTAAATAAATTTCTTCTTCGAAAATTGAGCCACATTACTTTGAGCTATTCTTTTGGGTTTTCTTATTCCTTCCTTTATATTGAGTTCTAGTTTGCATAAATAAATCATTCAAGATCCTCATTTCGATGACACAATATTTTTCTTCTTCTTTACAATGTTATTGTGCTTTTTGAACTAGTTTTACCAATTTTCGCTTCTAAACTAATACTACAATAATACTTGTATATAAAATTACAAAATTGTTTGAGCCCGGCTTATATACTTACTAGACAAGTACAAATATGATGCTGAAAATGAACAAACAACAAAAAGCAAAAAGAAAAAAAAAAAACAAGAAAAACTAGCTAGAACAATTTTAATAATAACATAGTTGAAGGCTTCATTCACATTGACCAAAATCAATGTTTAACCTCTTTTGTGAGCCTTTATTTTGGCGGCACAATAGCATCAACAAAGTCACAGTGTTATTTAACATCGGAACATCTCAATCACCAATTTAGAAACAAGAAATATAATGACAAATTAATGGAGATGAATAAAAACTAAATTTCTGTTAATGGACAACAGTACACTCAGAAAAAAGTCGCATAGTAAAATCAAGAATTATCAATGTAAAAGCCAGGGCCATAATAAACGTACAGCCTCTTTGTATATTCGTTGCTGTTTCTTTCATAATAACAACGAATTTTATGGAATTAAAACGACTAATGTAAATTCAATACGTTTGTTGTAAATACAACATGCATTATCGGTTATTTTAGTCATAAACACAAATCAACTACTTGATCTGTTGATTTGAATAGATCCATTTCAATTTCTTTTGTTTTGTTTGATCATTACTAAATCTCAGCAGCATTCATTTCGAGACACAAATCGCGCATATATGTATGTAAGTTGTAGTGCATGCAGTGTGTGTCGTTTGGTGTGCTGAATAGTTTATTTTTTGTTACTTACCTTTAGTCATAGCTGCAGTGATTGGGAACAAGTGAAAAAGCAATGGGAGAATTATTTTCTTCTAAATCTTAAAGCATGGCCAAGGGTATAAAGATACCGAAGGACATCAAATAGGTAGATAATTTTTATAAAATCAGACTCAAATTGTGTAATAATTTAAATTCCAGATACATATCAACTTCCGGCTATTACACCCAGCCCCAGGAAATAAAAATTTGCTCTTTGCGAAATTGGCATCATTTACGACCAAAATCTCGCCATACTTATTAAACAATATACGCGATAAAGCTTGTAAAGAGCTGTTGCTTGCCAGCAATAAGACACAAAACAGCACAATTTTAATGTCAAGATGTTTCAAAAAGCTAAACTTAAAATACCAATGCAAAAAAGACAATATTTAATGTTTTACATAGTTGAAGGACCATAGAATTTCAAGAATTATAAATTGTTGAAATTCTTGGGTCTTTCAACTATTCAAAGCATTAAATAGTGTCTTTTTTGCATTGGTATTTTAAGTCGATTTACGATATTTTTGTTCATATTTTAAGTATGCAGCCATACTTTCCTCTCCATGTTATTACGATCCAATTTAGTTGTTGAATTTCCAATTCGCGGCTTCAAAATTACCAGCAGCCCTTGTTGATTCAATAGAGAAAATTGTTGCCAATACAACTCACACACGTATTACTATGAAGTAGTTAATTCATAGAGAAACCTCTATGGCGCCATTTCATAGTGAAAAATATATGAATTAACAATGTTTTTCCCCAATTTTACAAAGTTTTTTTCTGAGTGTAGACGTTATTCACAACTAATTATTAAGGCCCCCACTCACGAGCAGCCCATCAGTCCAAGTGGCGTGAGGCCAGGCCAAAATCTCACCGTGTGTGGGAGAACTCGAAAGGACTCATGGACTGAAGGAAACAAAAGGGATTTCCAATCAGTCCAAAGCCCATGGACTCAGGCCATCGGGCCATTTTTTGGCTCGACCGTGTGTGAGGAAATAGTAGGCCGAGTTTTGAAAATCCATAAAATAGACTGGTCGTGTGTGTTGAGGTCTCAGTGCAAACAACGTGGCAGTCTTGCTTCACACGCGGATGCGTGACAAGCTAATTAACTGTTTGTAAGATTATTTGATATAATCGAAAAATTTAGAATAATGGGTAGCGGTGACCATGCTTTTATTTTGGAAGTTATAGAAGAATATAGGTCTCATGAATGTCTTTGGCAAATTATCACAACAAAACGAAACGAAATTTTGCTCTGGAAAATATTCTTGTACTGTTTCGTACAAAGGATCCCAAGCTGACAGGGAAATTGTACTAAAAAAACAACAAAGTATGCGGTTTAGTTACAATCAGGAACATAGAAAGGTAGGTTTTGGTTTTTATTTTATGAAAAATTTTTTATTTAATTTTACATTGTGATTATTATTGTAGGTGAAAGCATCGGAAGCAAGTGGCTTGGACACTGATAGTATTCATATCCCTAAACTTTGGTACTATAGTTGCCTCAGTTTTTTAAAGGATCAAGACGTACCACGAAGAAGCAAAACTGTTTCATCAATGATAGATGAGCTTCCATTAGGTGAAGATGAGATATGTAATTAATGCAATATATTGTAGATAAATTATAGGCAGAAAATGTTTTATTCTTTCTTCTTGCCAATAGACTTGGCCTTCACCAATAAAATATTCCATAAACAATTCTCGAACAAATTTTGCTGAAGTACTTGCATTTCTGGATATAGTAGACTGCAGACCTATTAGTAAACTGATACTTTGACTTTCCTCCTGCGATTCCATTTATTGTACGTTGTATGTGCCAGAACAGTTCTTCCTTAGGAAATTATGTAGAATGCAACATTTTAGTACAACAATATCAATTCTATCCAAGGATAAATTAATGCTGCTGTGCTGTCCAAACACATTTTCAACAATTTTCCTCGCCCGGGATAGCCGATAGTTAAATATTCTTCGTTCTTTAGTTAGGATTTGTTGGTTAAGTGGCTTCATGAATTCCTTTCTTAAGGCAAACGCCTCATCCCCAACAAAAACGTAGGGTAACTTTGTTACTCCATTGGAAAGCGGCAAGTTAAGTTGACCATATTCAAGTAATTTATAAAACTGCATTTTTTATTACTCTTCCGTCTGATATTCGATTATTTGTGCCAACATCCACCCAAATGAACTCATAATCAGCATTAACACATGCCATTAGTACAACGGAAGGAAAGTGTTTATAATGATAAAAGAACGATCCACTTCCTGGGGGTGCGTTAATCCGTATACGCTTGCCATCCCAGGCACCAAAGCAATGTGGAAATTTCCATTTTTGCTCAAATCTTTCAACCGTTGCCATCCACTCTTTGACGGTATGGGGCATCAAAAAATAATGGAAATCAAACAATAAATGACTTATTATACTTAATATTACACGCGTAATTATAGTGAATTAAGAAATGAAAGTGTTTGTTTTTGTTTTATTTCAGTCTATTGATTCTATGGAATGTGGTTTAATGAGCCGTAGGAGCCCAACTTCCAGTCCCAAAGCTAAGCGGTCATTCAAACGTCCCCCACCAAAGACGGATGTAATTCTGGGAAAAATTGCTAAATGGATGGACACACCTGTGGCAATGCCATCTTGTCCAAAGCCACATGACGCTTTTGGACAATATGCGTCAGAGAAAATGCAATCTATTGCTCCCTCTATGGTTCCATTTTGCCAAAAATTATAAAATATGCAATTTTTTTTCGTTGAAATTGGGACTCTAAACATGAACAGTATGATAGTGACGGGCAAAGAAACTGTTCAACCAAATAAATCGCCCCTAATGCCCGCAAACCCAATTATGCGAACATATCTTGCTTCCATTGATGAAGAAGATAGGCAAACTTTCCAAATTTACCCCAGTGTAGGTTAAGAAGACTGTTTTGTTTGTAGATTATTTCTTACTTTGTTGACCATAATTTGTTTGAAATAAAACGTTTAATGAAATATTAACACTTTATTTGGTTACATGTAAAAATAGCTGCCTTCAAATAATCTTGGGGACATTGCAAAATCGCTGCACAGGAGTCGGGTATTATTCCACCCAAAGCCTGGGGTGAAATTACTGTAGAAAATTTTGGCTCTTCATAGCTGCAACCGCTTGCTAAGTATCGCAAAGTAGCGTTCAATCTTTCATGGGGACTGATAACTTGCCTCATATTCGTATCCTTTCGTTTGATTAATGTGGGTCCAACTGTAGCAACTTATTATATGTCGTTTCATCCATTCTTAAATAATTTTGCCAATCAGAAGGCCCGAGTTTGCGTTTTTTTTATCAAATTTACGTGACTCATTTGTTTCCATTCGGCAAGCCATCCCATTTGCCATTTCTTTTTTGCATTTATTTTCATATAGATTGCATTGATTGCATTGAAATTCACAGGGTAAATAGGTTTTGAGGGCTACCAATTGTATAAATGTGAAAATATAGAAAATAAAACACTTGGTACTTGTGTTCATTATCGGATGCTTAGTTTATAAAGCTTATTGTCATTCTCCTGTAATATAATGATGAAAATGCTCAGTGCAGAAAACGCACTGCAACCCAAATCTTACCACAACTGCGTCACATCAAAATTAACTTATCTTGTGAATTTGGTTTCAATTCGATAGCTAAAAGTAAACTTAGGGTTACAATCCGCAAAAACTTCTGAAAAAATTCTGAAATCTTAATATATGTTATTTATTGTCACTACAAGATTATAACCATTACCGAATATAATAATAACATTGCTTACTAAAAAATAACAAAAAAATACAAAAATTACCACAGCTGCCAGCTCTATTACAATTTTCCAACCAAGATTCTATCAAACTTGGGCTACAGTCATAGGCGGGCCGTGGCCTAAAATCTGGCAGGGGCCAGAGACTGAATGGTCCAAGACATGTGATGATTTTGTTTTTGTTTGTACATGTACTGTTCATACAACTTATATAATTTACTAATACATTATATATTTGTTGATTTATTCTTTGTTATTTGCTAATGCATAATGTATTATCAAATAAACTTCTTGTATGTGAATACGTAAGAGCTACTACCACATGCATATAATGTGAATGGTAGGTATGAACTACACATGAATTATCAATGACCGCTAAGAAAGAAGGCTTGTATGAATTATACGGGAATAGAATGGAAATAATTAGAAATGTCAGAATATTTTTTCGTTTAGAAGCTAAATATATTGCAAATTATACTTGAAGAAGAGGATAGCTCAGTTTCAAAATATCTTTGAAAAAATTGGAATATATTAAGCTTAGAAGGAAGAAATTGATCTCTTGCTTCAAACATTTGTTACCTAGAAAACCTAGAAAAACCGAAAATAATTTGGCAAGATAAAAAGTGCTTTAACTTAATCTTTTCGAGCCATTTGGTTTGCAGGAATATCTTTGTAGCCCTAACTGCGTGTCCGGGGCTAGATGAAACAGCAAAACCTTTGAAACTAGTGCTTTTTGCTGTTTTCCGTTTTCGCGATCCTCTGGTAAATGTGAGATTTCTTCAGTTGTTTTCTGCGAATGATTTAATTTTTCCCCAAACTACATACATTTCTTCTCGCTCACTTAGTAGTGTTCCATTCACAAGATTTATCCCATCCCGAAGAGTTGCATTTTTATTTTAGAAATATGTGCTTAACATGTTCATTATAGAAAGAACGTAGTGAAACATGAAAAGATTTACTACAAATTTAGGATTACTGATTGAATGAAAGATCTTCAATGAATAAACTAAGTCGTTGTATTTTCCCTCATTCATTTCTTCCTCTAAAGCATCTTTCATAGTCCCATAGCTATCGATCACATATATGCAATTGTGAAATCTCATTGACTATCGAGTTGAGCTTAAACTTCTCATTCCACGCCTTGTGTTTAGACCAACTGCCTCTTCAAGCTGCTTCAACAATTCGTGTTGTGATGGCTTCGAAAAGTGTAGATAAAGGGATTGGATGGCATAGAAAAAGGATGTACACGTTTCGATTGTGAAAAATGTGTCCATCACAACATTTATGAGCTAGACAGTGTACAAATGTGGCTGCAGGGTGTTTCATCTTAATTTAGATTTGTACACCACTTTTTTGTCCTGACATGACACTAGCACCATCATAAGACTGTCCAACAACAGGCAATTCGAGAAGTCCGTAGCTGTCTAACAGGCTCAAAATTATATCTGCTAAATACGAGGCATTTCTAGCTCCTGAACAGTTTGTAGACTGACCTTTCTTCGACTGCTAGCTCTTTAGCAAATCTGACAACCACGGAGAGTTGTTCCTTCTGTGGACCCTTGTTGCGTCTGCCATAATGGATATCAATCCGCAATCTTTTATTTCAGCTGTATTGTCCTCGCAAACGAATTCAGCAATTGTTTTCATCAATTCATTTTGTGTTTTGTCACTACAGTAGTTCGCAACCTTGTTTTGAAAATTATTTTCAAAAGTGGAATCATGCTTCGCGAATAATTCACAAAATTCCAAAAAAAAATCACGGTTATCACTGGCACCACTTTCATCATGTCCTCTGAAAGCACGTCCTTGGCGACTGAGACACGTCGTAAGGTCGATAACCTTCTCCAAATAATTTCGGTTCATCTTGACAATATTCCAAGACTGTTCAAGCACCATATCATTTACTGTCTTCCAAGTACTATTAGAGTTTTCTCATTGTGCATGAATTTTACTATCCGGATAATTTATCCGGATCGCGACGTTTGGTCGAGCTGAAATTTTGGTGTATTTTTGGCGACAATGGAAAATCTATGGAAAATTTCGCATTGTGATAACTTCACACCGAGTCATCAGATCATCACAAAATTTACAAGACTCATCAATGGGCATAAAAAATAAGTTTCTGTCGTTTTTAAATAATGTCTGGGCAACCTTGTAGCTACCATAATTACTTAAACACAAATCTTTCATACGGCTGTTAGAAATGCAAATGGTTGATGAATTGGATACTATATTTATACAGTCAGATCTAAACTTGTAAAATTCCCAATCGCACAAAAATCGCACCGAATTATTTATATTTTTAGCACCTGGAACTTGCATCCACGGTATCTCGCGATCGGATAAAATTCATAGGATATACTGGTTTTGAGTAGATACAGGTCTGACAAAAGTTTAATCAACATGATAAGAACCATGTGGCGGCTGTGTCACTATGAAAAAACGCTCGGTGAAATTGAAGTGCTATGCCTTTTAACTTCCGATGCAGTTATCAAGTTATAGTAAAATTCACGCACATTTAACCTGAGTGTAAACCAAGTAGGTCATAGATAACATAAAAGTGGCAGGGATGCCATTTTTATTCCTATTTTATACCTTGTTGCCTACTATTTTAATACTTAGACTATGTTTTGTGAAAAAACATAATTGCATAAAACGCCAGTTTATAAAAGTGTTCTTACCTAAATACCTGTATATTGCCTAGTAGGAATGAACAGATAATCTTAATAAAAAAAGGATGATTGGCAAGGTGCTTTTCGTTTTTTTCTTAACGTTTAACTTGTCGAAATTAAATATTGCCGTCCATTTCTCGAAATAAGTCCCATAACATCGTAATTAATACCGCAAATAACACAGTCTTTATGTTATAAGTAGTGTGTATGCTTTGGTATAGGCTTACAGTACTACACTACTCACCTCTTGCTGTAACCACAAAAACCTAAGAGGCGAAAATTTAAGTGTCTGCTGTTGGAAATATTAATTTTTCTGGGAGGGGCCAAACTAGGGTCTGGGGGGGTCCCGGCCCCCCCTGGCCCCCCCTACGGCGCGCCTATGGCTACAGTATGGTCCAGCTACTGCGTAGATTTCCTTAAAATTTGGTGGCTGATCGGAATATGGAGTGAAATTATAGGGCAGTTTTAAAATTGGAATTGTTTTTGCGGGATGATTAAATTTTAAAAATTTTTATTCACATTGAAAATTTTTATTTGACAAAGTGATTTCGAAAATATGCACTGATTCTCATCAGACACCAGCTCACAGTGCATACTTGACTGATGTGACCACTTGCAGTTGGAAATCATTAATTTTTCTTTACGCTAGTTGTGACAAATTTTAACATCTCCGATTTATATCCATCGATATAATTTACTTGTAAAGGTTATTGAATTGTGACCATGGTTAAAGCAAGTTCGTTTTCTTCGCGAGTTCGTTTTCTTTAACAATTTGCATTTTACTCTAAAATGCTAAAATTTTTCAGAAGAGTCGTTGATTTGAAGTTTTTTTGCCTACGTACCTACCGGGGTTTCCTACGAATTAAGCAAAAACCAGACACGCATTTTTTGTGCTTATCAATATACGTGGTCGGTCATTTAATGAATTGGCTTAACTAGGACATAATTTTAATTTATTTTTCAAAATAATCTCCACTAATACTGACACACTTCTGACATCTGTCAACTGACATTTCTTAGCTTTTATAAAAATAAGCACAATCTTCATCTTCAAAATGACTATAGACGGCCACCTACAACTCGTCATCGCTTGAAAATTATCTTCGTCCTAAGTTCCGCTTTAAATTTAGAAATAAATAATAATCAGACGGGACCATGTCTGGCGTATAAGGTGTGTGGTCCAGCTTCTTAAATCCATATTGATGAACTGTATCCTTCGAAACAAACACCGGCGGTGTGAACGAGAGCGTTATCGTGAACCAACGGGACGCCTTTACATAGTTTGTTTCTGCACTCCTCCTATATCATGTCTCGCAGTTTATATATTAATCAAGCATAAAATTTGCCGTTTACGACTGTATTGCATTCTTTGAAATGCACCATCAAAATACCTTGGAAATTTCAAAAGATTGGGCACATACCTTTTTTGGCAGATTGTTGCACCTTTGCTTTTATTGGTCGCTTTTCACCCCCTGTAATATCATTCCATTGACTCGCGCTTGTTTTCTGGATCATAATACAAGACCATTGTTTTATCACCAGTCACTAGTTGCTCCATCACATTCATTGCGTTTTTCCGACAAAGATCCAAAAACTCGGAAGCACAGTGCACTCTTTCCTGTCTTTGGACAGCTGAAAGAAATTTCGGAACCCATCTTGCACTGACTTTTTTCATATGAAGATATACGATGGACGGTACTTTTGGAGAGCCTAAGTCTAGCTGCAATTCCCCTATCCTTAAACGACAGTCACTCAAAACCGCTTCCTCGATTAGAGCCTAAGTTTCAGGAGTGAGCACTTCCACCGGTCGACCGTCATGATTGATATAATCGACGGTTTCTCTCCCGAGGTGAAACTCTTTCACCCATTTTTTTATTTGCTGTAAGAGGAGAAATACTTCTTGTACGCGCCATCTAATCGGTCTTTTATTTAAGAGGGGGATAAGCCTTCGTTAAACATAAACTTTCTGACGCTTCGATACTCGGTTTTCGACATTTTGAAAAAATACGCGACTCTTGTTGTTCAAACCACTGCTAAACTCAAACTACGCTGTTCAAGTTGATGAGTGTTCATACACATAAACGAACTATTCGATGCAACATATCATGTATCGATATTTCACGTAGAACTACATATATCAGGCCAGTTCATTATGGAACTGACCTCGTATATATAATTACTATGTATACGTAAAATTCCTAGTGGATTGCTCAGTCTGTGCGAAGTCATCTATTCACTCTTTCTATCTTTTAATAAACCGTAAATGTAAGCTGAACTTACATACCAAAATATCGTTTATGAAGTTGATATTTCAGGCAATAATGTTGTATTGTGCACTCCCCTGAAAATGATAAATAGGAGCCTCAAAATGATTCTTGAGAAACCATTAAACTTTTCGATCAGGAAATAGGCCGATCTTGCGTAAGTTCTCTTGATTAAATTTTCGGCGGAAAGTCAGATCCAAAAATTCATATTATGGCTCTGTGGCCCGTTTCTTTGACTTGATTAGAGAAAAATCTCTTCCCAGTGACCACGCAAATTGACTACTCTGAACTATACTAATTGAGTTTGGCATTATGGAAGCATATTTAGAACAGAAATAAAGAATCGTAAATTTCAAAGTGGTATTCGTGTGAAATGCTGTTTTTGAATTTCCTGGCAAAGGTAGGTTTTATAACACTGCTCGCCAAGTATCAGCCCTAAAACACTGAGCTATCACCTGTGAGTTCAAGTTTCATCAGTACTCATGGTTTTATTCATCCATCCGTAATATAGTTTTTTCGTTGAATTTTTACTAATAAGCGAAGTTTAAGTACAATAAGTCAGCCATTGTAGTGGTCGACTTATTGTACTTAAACATCGCTAATAAGATTAATTGTATATTCTTAGTGGCTAAAGCTTTACAAAATGAATATGAAAAATATATTCTTGCAATCATACCGTACTATTTTATTTTCTTAAACGAATCCTACAGAACTCTATCACAAAATTTTTAACTCAACTCAACGGCGGTGACAATATTGTTAGATAACTGATAGAGAAGTCAAACTCTACTCATGGCATTACAAAAACACTTTCTCTTTCCTAATTTGCGTAGTGAATAAATTGTTTCATCCAAAACTGCACTATTGGAGAATGACGTCAAAATTACATCATCCATAAGAAAATAGAGAATTTCAATCGATATCCTCTGTACTTGTAAGTTACAGTAACGAGCCACTGATAATCCTCTAAGTCTATTCTCTATTAAAGTCTAAGCTTTTCAAGTTTTTTCCTTGCCATTCCGCAATAACTGAGTAGATCAGTCGGCACAGAATCTAACTTTTAATAGCCTTAGGATTGTAGGTTAGAGCTCCACACTAGGTGCTATCTGCTATGGAATAACTGAGTACAGTTACCGCAACAACAAAAATCAGCCAGGCCTTGGCTCCTCGTAGAACTTGAGTTATTTTCAAGCAGAGTTGTAACTTTAACTCTGTCACGCATTTTCATGCACAAAAGCATCAAATTTAAGGTGAGTTGCAGAAAAAGAAAATTAAAGAGCCCCATGGTAATATATACTATGCTATACTAAATTCCTTAGTACAACATTTCATCGTATCGAATAGGCATTCGGATGGAATTCCAAAATTTGAATAATTACAGCATTCCATACAAATGTCGCATAGCATTGATTACAAAGAAATTTAAATGCACACTTATGCTTGTGATAGTCCATGATGATGTTTTTTTTTATATGTATGTATGTAAATAATAGATATGTATGTAAATAAATATTCGGAATATATTGTCAAAATCAATTTGCTAATATTTATGTGAAATTCTGTCCTAGATTCCGAATGCTGGCCTTGGTGTGCTATTACGTTTCAAAAAATATATGTATTATGTACCACTTTAGAAAGATATCATGGATCAAAAACAACGGTAATTATTTAGAAGTGGGGCTCCAGTCAAAACTCGCCCCAAAAAATTTTCCACCCTCTGGAGAGTATTCTATAGGTTAGAAATAGATGTTTTAAAGTGGGGGAAGACATTTTCAATGATAGTTTATAATAAAAATAGAAAAAAAAAGAAAGAAAAAATTGTAAATAGTGTAAATCCACGATATTTCATTCGAACCTTTTAGTAGAAATAAGAAATAGAAGAAACGTTTACTTTCCAAATGAAAACAAAGGCAACAAGAAAATAATTCCTAGTATTTGAAATCTCGTTGTTATCTTTGTTATCATACAAAAAAAATCATACTCTAATATTAGAAAATCAAAACAAAGCAAAGTTTCGTTTACTTCACATAGTTCAAAGAAATAAGGGTATTTATTTTGATGGTTTGTGATCAAAATTATTAGTGAATTTCAATATCAGAGTAAAAAATGGAAATCGTTATTTATCGTGAAACCGTAAAAAAATTCTCCGAAAGAACAAAAAATTGTAAAAAAAACTGTAAAAAACAAAAGTGACAGGGTTTTTCGCTTTGATTATCGAAAATTTGGGTACAAAATCCATTTTATACAGGCAATCTAATGAGTGAGTGTTCAAAACAATAAAAAGTACGTTGTGAACAGATCATTCTCCAGAAATCACATTTCTTGATTATTCCGCTCGAGCAACATTCAAATCATTTTTTGAAAGATCAATTGAAATTGTGTACTTTGTCAATTGAAATTGTGTACCACTAACAAAAACTTCGCGTGTTATAATTTAGCCAATATAATCTCGAAAATATCGGTTTGAAATAAAACAAATTTCAATTCGCATGCATGAGTTTTAAAATATTTTGATTTGAGCCGCGATTTAATTGACACGAGGCTTTTACATTACTCATGAGTTTAGAATATTTTCTTTTTGTAATTGAAATTTGACGCAATGAATTCAAAGACATTGAAAAAAATTCAATTCCATTTATTAAAGTACATATCACAGTAGAGAATTTTTGAATAGAACGAAGAATCGTCTTGATTGTTAGTTATTTTCATTGCATAGCGATGTACACTTACAATAATAATTTGTAGATCGGTTTAAAAACGTTCAGTCATTGGTAAGTATTTTGTCTCTTATGTTCGAGTTTTCAAAGACACGCGGCAGGTATATAAACACAGACGCCATAGAAATCGAACTTAAAGAAAGCATTAAAATTGAAATGGCTTATAACTGAAGGTTATACTCATCATATAGAGAGACAAGGATAAGGAGAATTACGTTTTTAAGTCTGATGGGGCTTGCAGGTTTTATTATCTTAGCTATATTTTTCGGAAGTCTAGGATAAAGGGTTTGAAAGAACAATGCATAGAAGGAAGCAACTCTTATATTTCCTACACGTGCAGCGAAGCGTTTATGCATTATCAACTTTTGCTGATTTTCAAAGAATTATTATAAACATATAAAAAAATATTCGAAGGAAATTATATATTTATATAAAGCCGCAGACATATGTATAGTTGGAAACACTTGTAGCCTACTAAGAAACCCCCTAGTGGTCAATTAATCCTTTGATATAACTCATTTCCTTTAGGATAGTTTTTTGCCTGGATTCAATTGCAATTGAGGGATGTGAAGAGTTAGCCAATGCTACCTTTAAAAGAATAACAGGACAGTAGAGCAAGTGATTCGAAGTAAGTGTATTTTATAGATAGGTTGGCCTGCATATACGATCAGTGTGAAAAAACACGTTGCATTCGTTGTCGTTTGAACATGCTTTATAGAGTTTTGAAAAGTATTTTTTATTTGAATAACAAAGAGAAGAGCAAGCACGTGCACTTTTCTAGTAAGACTAAAAGAGTCCAATATTATTTGGCTTTTAAAGATTTGTGGAATGTGATCCTTTGGAGTGAAGAAACAAACGTGAATTGCACTGGCTCGGACGGCAAAAGGTTTGTAAGACGATTAAGAAGGGATGAGTTTGACCCTCGCTACATTTCAATCGCTGTTAAGCACCAAGGTGACCCCATCATTGTTTGGAAATGCTTCCCGTGGTTTGGTATTGGACCAATACAGTTGTTGAAGGAATATTAGCCAAAGAAGATTATGTCGACATCTTACAAAATATTATATTGCCATGGGCTGAGGGGAATTTTCTTACTATAAATAAATAAAAACAAATATACGACACGATACACTAGGAAATTTTAACAATAACAACAGCGTCACTGTTTCAGATTCACCTTAAACTAGTACGGACTTAAACCCAGTACAGCGCTTGTGGAGAGGCATAAAGCAAGCCAAAGCAGTAAGAAGTTTCCCAAACTTTGACCAATTGTTCGAAGCGGTGTAAGTATCCATACTTTGGGAAAGATGCTGGAGACTTATGATGACAAGACCGAATCGCCCACAAAAGTTTGTGATTTCAAATTTGAAAAATATTTTATTTTAAATTAACCGTACATTCTTAGCCTAACTTAAAGTTTAATTAACAAGAAAACTTACAATCTAGCGGCTGTACTATTTTAGCCTGCTGGCTCTGGTTGTCTTTTTTTGTTTTTCTTTTTTCGGCACAGATTTTATATTCTTACACTCTAATTGTATTACCCAGCCTATACAGAAGCTGGGATTGCCCTAGCAATGATTTTCTTAAAAACTACCTTACGCTAAAATACGATCTAACTTATACCTAATTATAACTAACTTAGCCTAATTAGACCTAAATCTTAACCTAAGTCTTAAGTCTAGCCCCTTCTGTTCGTCGGGTGGCCTGTGTAGGTGAACAGCGCATCTGTGAGCCGCCGCTGCACTGCTATCTTCGCGGGGCGCATAAATGGCTCATTAGAACCACATGTACGCCCTAGTGACCGAATCAGTCCGTTCTCATGTCCGTCTGTTTGTCTGTAGAATCGTGAAAGTGTGGCCAATGGCTCATTGTGTGAACTGAGGAAGCGATTGACTTCCTCTTTTACCATTTGGCTGTTAAGAGCAGAACAGTCAGGCGGAACGGCACTCAGCTGGAATTGGAAAGTCGATGCAAGGTCAGGGTTGCGTACAGCAACATTGTCAATCGTTACCACCATCTCCTGGCGTTTGTATTTGCCAGATTGCAGATTGATTTCCTTAAACATGTCGGGGCCTGGTCGGATGTCAGCCAGCTGCTGCACAAGGTGCTCACTGCGAAATTGACCAACCATCTCACCAATTATTTTGCTGAGACAGTTGATACTCGAAAGTAGTGACTTGTGCGACGGGTGATCCCTCCCAGGCCTATGAAAAATCCGCTTTAACTTGCAGCGCCAAATATGTCTCACTTTCATGTGCTTAACAATTTCCGGTGGCAGCGCGTGATCCTGATATTTGTTAGTGTGATCAAGCGTGTATTGTGGACAACGGTTTTGTTTATGATGCCAATGACGGGCTCTATTAGATTATCAATCTCACGGTTTGCTAAGTTTACCGTCAAAGAAACCTCAAGATTTCCTACCGCAACGTCTATGTCGTGCTGAAATTTGCCCCAATCGGTGTTTTTAAAAGACCTTATTGTCTTTGGGGGTCTTTCCATGAAGCTGAAGAAGGAGCGGAACTGAAGTCGGAGCTTCACGGCAAAGTGATCAGACATATCAGCTTGCGTCCAGCAGTGTGGTAGATCAATAATGCTGCACAGGTCATCTGACAGGAGAAAGAAGTCTATGATTGATTTACTACTTGGTCTGGTTGGTGAGTTCGGAGCAACTACTTGCAAGGGAATGAGAGGACTTCTTGGTTGCAGCCATTCGAGCAAAACTCTGCCGTTTCCATTTGTTACGGAATCTCCCCACTGTGGGTGTCTCGAGCTCAAATCGCCACCGAGAAGCTAGTATTTATATTAAGATATAATTGAGTTAATGACTCCGAAATCATGCAACAGACTTGACTTTGACGAACTACATCGAACGTAAAGAGATGCTGCGAGGATTCGCCTATGGTCCGTTGTTTTGGCTACAGCTGCAGCAACCGCACAGCACTTCAGATCGGGGACGGGGAGAGGCTCCATGTCCAGATTACTCCTAACCAGTAGTGCTGAGCCTCCATTTTGGTGGTCGAAGACGGTGGTAAATCCTCTAAAGCTGACTCTGAGGAAAAAGTTTGTGAAGCAAAAAGATTATCCAATTCGTAACTAATATTTTTTGTAGCTTATTCTGCTTTTTGTTTTATTAGGCTTGTTGTTTTATTCACTTAAATAAATGAGTTTCAAACTAAAAATACGTCGTCCAAATTCAATGTTCGCTCGAAGTCTAGGGTCTATTGTAGTTTTTTTAGAGGTAGAATTGGTGACCTTTTGACTGTGTTTAATTGCACTTAAATCAGGTAGAAAACTAACCTAATGGAAATGAGGTACATCGAAGGATTCATTCAAAAAGTTTCGGGAAATGGCCAATAATACTTAAAAAGTCTCTTGCTCAAATTTATTTTATCGCCTCCCGAAATAAAACGCTTATGCCAACGAGTAATCCATATATCAAAAGATTTTTTAAACGCATTTGTTTTTTGCTCGACTTCAGCTCTCGCCGTGAAT
The DNA here is from genome assembly GCA_947369275.1 of Nemotelus nigrinus. Taxonomy (NCBI): domain Eukaryota; kingdom Metazoa; phylum Arthropoda; class Insecta; order Diptera; family Stratiomyidae; genus Nemotelus; species Nemotelus nigrinus. The sequence continues at coordinate 33,410,999 of OX376372.1, forward strand.
TCTTTTTTTCTGTCTTCTAAAACGGAGGCCTCGAATTGGTAATTTCAGTTTCGAAAACAAAAAACAGGTCGGCCGGTATTTCTCGAGTTTTTGGTCAGTTATTCGTTCACAATGATAGCCTTGGTGCGTTGTCGTGATGCAAAATCCAAAAGTTATCTTCCACAGATCAGGTCTTTTTCGAAAAATTTTCTGTTATTAATTAAGTAAAGAAAACAGTCAACATTGCCTTGACTTTTGATCGACTTTGACGTGTTTTTTTACTAATGTTCGAAGAACAATAGTATTAAACTCGTTTCGCCGAAAATTCATATTTCTATATATATATATATATATATATATATATATATATATATATATATATATATATATATATATATATATATATATATATATATATATATATATATATATATCAGCAAAAGGATTAAGGGAGATAATCTCTGGAGTGGCCGATCCGATTGAGCTGAAATTTTCGGAGAACGTAGATGTATATAGTAGATAGGTCCATGATTTTCTCAAATTCAGATATCCTAAACATTTTGGCGGCGGCGAGTGTTTTAGTGAATTTGAGGAACTCCTATATTTGCAAGCAGTGTAAATTTTTGTTAAAGAAAAGTATTGTGAATGAAAACTAATTATGTTCTTAGCTTGTATATGATAAAGAATTGGAAATTTTGAGCCGTGTGTGGATGCAGGGTGCCTAAAAGTAGGCAAGGAATTTTTTTCAAATTTTGATTTGTCATTACTTGTAAGAAAAACAATGGATCATCGTGAAAATTACAGAGCGTATTGATGTTGACTAAAATATGGCACATATAGATTTTCAGCATAAAGCGGGTAACCCTGTAGCTGTGGCAGGCTGCTGAAAAAAAATCCTTCAAATCATTGACCTTCCTGATAAATTTTTGATTTTTGACAAAAATTTCAAATCTTTGATAAATTTTATCCTTTGTCCTTCATCTCAAGATAAAATTTTCAAAATTCCGATTTGCATAAGAACGGCAACCCATCACCAAATTACCTCTATTTTCAGCATTCGAAAGTTCTGTTCACGAGAACTGACGACCGGATAATTCGATCATAATGAAATTTACAGGATATGTTGGTATTAGCTAGAACCAGATCTGATAGAAGTGATTTTGAAATGCGGGCAACCCTGTGGCAGTGGTACCATCTTGAAAACCTACTGAAAAAAAAAACATCTTTTTGGCCTATAACTTCCGATTCAGCCATAAGATTTTAACAAAATTTACACAATACTTGGATGATGAAAATTTGGTTGAAAAATTAGTATAGGGCTGGCAGCTGTGGTGATTTTTGTCTCATATATCTTGCAAATTTGCTCAGCAAAATAAAGCTTTTTTCCCTATAACTTCCGGTCCAGTGTAGAAATCAAAACGAAGTTCATGCAATAAATGGACCTTAATGTGAAGTAAATGTCGTAGGAATTTCGTACAAAAATCATGAAAGAGCTGCCAGCTATGACCATTTTTGTAATTTTGTGGAATTTCTTTACTGAGCGATTATGTCATTAGATTTCCAATTGAGAATGATCCTGCAATGAAAATTAACAACAAATATTAACGTTTAAAAAATTTGAAAAGTTTTGAGGGTGGTAACCCTAAAATTCTGTTCACCCGTATACCTTCCAGCGCAGTGATTCAATCGAAACAAAATTTACTGGTTGGGTTTAACTTAACGCGAAGCAGATTTGGTATGTATTTTGCTTTGCTGCTGACACAGGCTAACCAGCAATGTGCCATTTCCGTTAATATTGCACCAACAGATGCTTCAAATTACGTTCTCATATGCAAAGCATTTGCAATAAAAATAAGGCATCAATTTTTAAATTTTCCGAGTTTTGAACATTTTTCGGATGGCAGCCTCAAACAACGTTTAACCGCTGAAACTTTCGATGAAATCCTGCGATGAGAACGAAATTCAAAGGATAAGTTGATTTAAGTATGAGCTTGTTATGGTAAACTTATTGCTGCTTCGTTCGGAAAGTGTTACCAGCACTGAACATTTTCATCATTTGTGTTATAGTTGAGCTTTGTTGCTTTGGATAAGGAATGGTTGATATGATTCTACAAAACAGTGTATTACGTCTTTCCACACTTTTTTGTCACTCAAAGACAATTTGTTTGAAAATTAGTTTTCTAGCGGTTCAGGTGCGTTAGAGTTTTTTTGTTTTTGGCTCAGTTGGAAGGTGCCATTCCAAAATCTGTGGTCTATTTTGCATTTTAAACTCATAAACTTATGTTGCATTATCAATTATAAATCTGGGATCGTAATTGACTCGTTCTAGCATGTCTTTAGCGACCTTTACCGGATTGAGTTTTCAAGGGAAATTCAGTTCTTTTGAAATTTGTTGAGTGGCAACTCGTTTCATGCCCAAACAAACGTTTAATATAGTGCTAACTGATTCGTGGAACACTCAAACTTCAGTTGCTATCTCTCTCAAACTTAAACTATGTGTTTCAATCATCATTTCCTTCACTTTAGCGATGTTAATTTCATTTGAAGACGTTGACGGCAGACCAGAGCGAGACAAATCTTGCAGCACATCTCAATCGCTTTTAAATACACTGATTTTCAGGGACTCGGCAGACGAAATTTCATTTGCAAAGTAAGATTTGAGAAAAAATGACAAATGACGCTCAAACTCCGTGTCAGTAAAAAAGACAGTTGTGCCAACTGAGCGACAAAAAGAATTTTGAGAATCTTCAAAGGCGATCTTTTTAAATGATCAGTTCTCGGCACTTTTTTACTAATGTTCGAAGAACATTAGTCCAATAATCACATACAGCTGAAATTTACAGAATGCATTGGACTTAAGTAGGACCAAATCTGATAGAAGCGATTTTGAATTGTGGGCAACTCTATGCCAGTGGTGCCATCTTGAAAAATTACAAAGAAAAAAAACTGCTTTTTGCCTTATGAAATGTGAATTAGTTACCAGATTTTTATGAAATTGACACAGTAGCTGAACCTTACTCTAATCTCTGTTTGGTGGAAATTTGGTTGAAAAGTTTGATTGGTGCTGCCAGCTATGGTAATTTTTGTGTCTTTGGTTTTGAAAATTCGCTCAGGAAAATAAAACTTTTTGCCCTATAACTTCCAGTGCAGTCATGAAATCAATACTAATTTCATACAATTAATGAAACCTATCATAAACATTATTCAGGCCAAATTTGGTTGAAAAGCCATGATAGGGTTGCCAGCTATTGTTGGTTTTGTGTTTAATTGCAATATCTTTATTAAGCGGTTTTATCGTAGAATTTTCATATGGTAATGATATTGTTGTGACAATAAACAGCAAATATTAAGCTTTCGATTATTTTAAAAAACTCGCTGCAGGTAACCCTTTATACTCCTATAACTTCGAATGTAATATAACAACGTGAAGCAGATGTGATATATTCTTGGCTTTGATACTGGCAGAAGGTTGCCAGCACGAGTCGGTTGTGCTACTTTTGTATCAATAAATGCTTACGGTTAGTATTCATACCGGAAACATTTACAATGAAAATAAATAACCAATGTTTCAATTCCCAAAGTTCTGCAAATTTTTCGGATCGCAGCCCCAAACACCAACTTCAGTTACAGTGCTACAGGCACTGAGCATTTTTTTCATTGATGTTATATGAGATGCTGCTTTCAAAATTATGTGAAATAAGCAACTGATAACGAATATAATTAACCCGTGTTTTGCTCTGATAAACGTTCAAATTCATGCCAGTGGTAACATCTGAAACCTTCCACCATATGAGTTATAATGCATTCTTGAGACCAAAGTAAAACGTGGCGTTTGAAACAGTTTGGCCGTAATAAGCAGCTCATGTGGTGGAATATGCACTCAAAACCTGCACGATTCTTCTACTGTTCTTCGAACATGAGTGTTTCTAGCGGTTCAGGTGCGCTAGAGTTTTTTTAAATATAGAAGGACTAGGCAAGATCAAATAAGAAAAAGGAAAGAATCTTAATCTTATTTAATTAGCAAAATTTAGAAAAAATCATCTAGCATCATTTCCAACTAGCGAGTCCTACTAATTTATGCGTTTAAAGTCAAGTAAATCTATAGATAATGGAAGTAATTTGGTCAGTTATCATAGGAGTGATTGCCACTTTTTCCTATAAAAACTAAATACATTTAATTTAGATATTTTGTTGGTAATCTACCCTCTTCTTTAGTGTCTATCAGTCTGAGATAGCGTTTAGTTGACTTTTATAGACACTGCGGATACCTATCTAACAAAAAACTTGAATACATCTAGCTTCAAAAGCGAAAAATTGACCTATAAATTAATTTTCTTTGATACTTTTATATTCTTTTTAATATTCTTTGATACTGAATTTCGTTCAGCATTTATTTTAAATTTTGATTTTCATTTATTTTTGCATTTGCGTCAATAACATTAGGAGGACTATCGGCTGGACTATCCGAATAAATGCTAAAATCATCAGTCATTAACCTCTCAGATCAATGAAAAGACAGTCAGCCTCAACCTGCCGAGATGCTCTGTTAGGCACTTCCATGAAAACGGATATCCATGTCTCATCTCAATATATCTTCTGTTCTGGTTTTTCGGAACTCGAAATAAGATCTGTTGCGAAGATCACTGAGCATCCGCGCAACTGGGCTCATAAGACTGAATATCATGTCTCCGAAACACCTAAGATGCTGACAGGATCCATGCCACTGTGTTATCATACACCGGTCTGAAGTAGCTCTTATTGACGAGGTAATGTAACATGAGAGATTATTTCAGGTTCAGACTGACATGCTGATGATGCTAATCTACTGTGAAGAGTTTTTGTCGGATAGCCTTCACAGCCTCCGTAAGTTTGCTCTGTATCAATAGAGTAAGTTGGTGCTAGAAAACTTCTCTGAAATTGTGATGTGTCTAATTCGAATCCTGTCATAAGTGGCTCATTCTCGTACAAGTAGTTGGAGCGGTAATTTTAGACAAAACTTGGATTAAAATAGGATAAACATGTATTAAATTTATTCATTATTGAATTTTTCCGAATTTATTTACGGATTCACATGTAATCATTATTTTAAATGAAATATAAAATATCTTTAGACCAACAAGTTCCACGTTTCTCTGCGTCTACAATTTCAAATAAATGTTTCATAAAAACTCGGAAGATCGAACAGATGTCCAACATCTCATCGTTTACGGAAATGAGTGTTCAAACGGAAACTAAAGATCTTTTATGCCAATTTTTTTTTGGTAATATACGAGCAAAGCCGTCTGGATGCTGGGTAGCTGAATATTGATACTCTTGTCAAATTTTTGAAGTAGGTTACCACCCGTATTTTAGCAATATTAACCGTCGGTCCTTCATTCATTGATATGTAGATCTATTTCAAAGATTATAAAAAAAAGGTAAATGGGATCTGTGTTAAAGCTCATCGATCTAGTTTCATGAAAGTGGGTGGCCTGCAACATAATAAGTACCACCCAGCGACTGAAGACGGTTGGCCGACATAAATCATATGTGGTCCAAGGGATGATATTTTGATCTTACTGAACATATTTTCAGGATGTTCGGAAGGATGTTGATGTTGTTTTGATATTAAAAGGGACATGATACGTGTTTGGTACTGGTATCTTTCTCTGATGTAGACCAAATTATGGCGCGAAAACATATGATGTAGAAAATATGTTCTTGGTATTTGGGTTTGTTATCTTTTAGAGATGGCCTGAGAGATCTAGGACAGTTGTGGATTGTCGCTCAAACATATGGAACATTTCGAAAATTAGAATATAAGAACTATCTTTCATACCATTAAAAAAAAGTTAACAAATGAATTTGGTCGCGTGAGACTAAGAAATACAAGAAACCTTCTGTTAAATTTTTGAAAAGAAATCGAATGAGGTAATAGCAAAATACTCTACAGGGGTAGAAAAGGGGAAAACAAAAACCATCCCTTCACATATGAGCGCAGGGTACCAACGACCACTAATACCTCTACAACACTTCTTCAACTTGTCACCATAACGACATCAATTAAATTGTGGACCTTCGCAAATGGCCAAAGCTACGAAAAGGACAGATAACAAAATATTTATAAAAAAAAAAACAATCCGCAGAAATATCCAGCACTTTCATTTCACCGCAGATAAATATTGCATCGTAGTTATTGCAACTTTAATGGCATAAAAGATCCTTAATTCAATAAAAAAAAAACTTATGCGCATAGGGACTGCTATAAAGACTGATTTTCGAGGAAAATTATTCAAAATGCGACGATTTTGAATGCATAGTCCCCCAAACTTGCTCCTTATTACGATCAATCTGTATCGAAGGTCATGTACCTCTTTGGCTCGGCAATCCAAAGAGCAGAAAAATTTCCAATATATCCACTGGCAGGAGTTTCAAAGCTCAAGAAATTGAAATACTTATTTCCAGTATAAGGTGTTAATCAGAAAATATGATAGCAGCATCTCCTAGTACTAAAATGTTATGAAAACCCTGTGGTGGAAAAAAGTTTTACTATTTCCACTGCAACTGCTTCAAGTTAAGAGCAACTGATCTCGTGAATTTCCTTTCTATGTAATGACTGCATTGAAAAATACAGGGATAGAAAGATTGTTAGGGTCTCCTTTTTAATCATTTTTAAAACCTGTTTTGGCTCCTGTTCTTCTTAAGTACACAATTATTCTCGTATTTCTGTTTTACTTTTTATTTGATACCATACAAGTCTTTTTATTGCTCTTAGCGACGAAAGACGATGACTTACTTACTTTGTAGTCTGTCGTAGAAGAACCTATCATCCATACCAGATTTATGTCATCCAGAATAGAGTGCGTTCAAAAATTGGCCCAGCTGCCGCGTTTACACTAAAAAATTACTATATTTGTAAAATTCAAACATTTGTTACTTATTGTCATTCCAAGGTATTGTTTCATAACTAAGAAATTTTCAACTTCATTTGGGTGGTAAGTGCATAAGGCGAAAAAATTTCGTAAGATTTCGAGTTGTGAGAACTTCACTCAGCCTTGGATCATTACAAAATTTAAAAGACAAGATTTAAGGTGACTGTGCGTGCAACCCTGAAGCTACGGTAAGTAAGTGAAGAGAAAACCTTCCAATAAACGATCCCTCTGACTTTTTTTTTCTTTTCATGAAAAATGCTAATTTTTGACGGACTTCATGCTTTGGCCACATAGTCTAATTAAAATTTGCAAAAATCGTTTACACCCAAAAACGGTACCCAAAATTTTTATTTGCGAGAAATCACGACTCGATAATTAAGTCCGATTCAAATTTGCAGGATATATTGGCTTAAGTGATATAAATAATTTGAAAAAGTTACAGCTATGAGATCTTGGAAAACTACCAAAATATAACTGATTTCCCTCCTATAACTTTCAATGCTGCCACCAGATTTTAATAGAATTCACACAATAAGTGAATTTTGGCGTAAACCAATTTTGGTATAAACTTGGTCGAAAAATTAGGATGGAACTGCCAGCTTTTCTTAATTTATTTCACTTATTTCATATGATGGTTGCATTTGATTTTCAAATGATGGTTGCATTTGATTTTCAAATGATAATGATCTTCTAGAAAATGTTTTAATCTCAAAAGTTTGAGATTTTCACGCATGGTAACACTAAAACACTTTCTGTCCCTTTTATTTACAAGCTTCCTTACCAACAGGTCAGCGCTAATCTAGCGTCAGCGCTAATCTAGCAAATTCTTTCAAAAGGCCTGCGACATTAGAAGTACCGGAAGGTTCTGTCATTAGGCCAGCTCTTTATTCGAAACCACTTAGTTAAAAAAAAAACAAATTTCCAATTTTAATCATCCGACAAAAACAATTCAAGTTAATTCTGTTTTCGGACGCTTATTCCGCAGAACGATCAAGTTTCCCGTATAAATTATTCTCTGCTCTGATAAGCATCAGAACCGCTAGAAATACTAAAGTTCGAAGAACAGTAGAGGATTTGTGCAGATTTTGAGTGTATTGTTATATATTGTCTTATATATTGTTGTGATATTGTTGTTATTGTCTTATATATTATATATTGTATGTATTGTCATATATATTGTTATATATTGTATATTCGCGATGTGAATACTTAATGCAAGCATTTATTGGTACGAAAATAACAAAAACACCATGTGCTAGCAGTCCTTTGCTAGCACCGAAGCCAAAAATAAGTCATATCTGCCTCACGTTGAAGTCAACCTGCTCTGCGAATTTCGTATTGATCCGATTACTGCATTGGAAGTTATAGGGATAAAAAAATTTAGGGTTACCATTCGAAAGAGCTTTCAAACTTTCTATATCTTAGTATTTGGTGTGTATTTTCACTACAAGACCACTACGATTTGAAAACTTTATGATAAAATCGCTTACTAAAGTTATGTCAAAAAATACAAAAACAATCATAGCTGGCAGCCCTATCATTGTTTTTCTACTGAATATTGTCTACAATAATCTAAATTTGCCATATGAATTTCGTTATGATACCATGACTGTACTGGAGGCTATGGGGCAAAGAGCTTTATTCAAATAAAATAACATTATATAAACAACTTGGTGCAGTTGCACCAATTTTTGACGATTCTAAAAGCATATAGATATATAACTTAGATGCTTTGCTTTTATATAATCTTTTAGTGCTTTTATATAATCGAAGTCGTTTGTCATAAATTATGCTTACCATAGAAGGGGGATGATGCAGATGAATAAGCTAATAAACTTGGTTATAGATTCAAGTAGCAAACAATAAAATTTCCAAAACTCGGAACATTTAAATATCGGTTGCTTATTTTATTGTAAATGTTGTGCTTATGAATAGAAAATGGAAGCATCTGTTGGAGCGATATTTACGAAACTGTCCGGTGCTGGCAATCATGTGCTAGCACCATAGCTGCTTCACGTTGTGTTAAACCCAGCCTATGAATTTCGTTTCGATTGAATGGCTGCGCTGTAAGTTATAGGAGTGAATTAAATTTTAGGGTCACCATCGTCCAAACTTTTTAAATTTTTGAAACGTAAATATTTGTTGTTAATTGTCATTGCAGGATCATTCCCATTTGGAAATTTTATGACAACATCGCTCGATAAAGCAATGTAAATAAATTACGAAATTCATCATAGCTGGCAGCCCTTTCACGGTTTTTCAACAAAATTCCTACAGAATTAGAAACGCAACAAGATATGCTTTTCAAATGAATTTCGTTTTGATTTTGTCACTGCATCGGAAGTTATAGGGAAAAAATCTTTATTCTGGCGTCTCTATATTAATTTTTCAACCAAATTTCTATGAAATCTATCTTAGAATAAGGTTCACCTACTGCGTGAATTTCGTTAAAATCTGGAGGCTAAATCGGAAGCTATAGGCCAAAAACCAGTTTTTTTTCTCAGCGATTTTTCCAAATGGCACCACTGCCACAGTGTTGCTCGTTTTTCAAAATCACTTCTATCAGACCTGGTCCTAGCAAATTCCAACATGTCCTGTAAATTTCATATTGATCGCATTATCCGATCGTCAATTCTCGTGAACAGAAGTTTTGAGAGCTGAAAATAGAGGTATTTTCATCACGGGTTGCCGTTCTTGTTTACCGCGGGATTTTGAAATATTTTATTTGACTTGGTGGACAAAAGTCAAAATTTATCAATAGTTTGAATTTATTTTCAAAAATCAAAAATTTTTCAGGAAGGTCGACGATTTGAAGGATTTTTGTTCAGGAGCCTGCTGCAGCTACAGAGTTGCCTGCACAGTCTTGAAAGTCGATGTGTGTAAAATTTTGATCTATATCAATACGCTCTGAAAATTTTACGATGATCCATTGTTTTTCTTAGAAGCTATGACAAATCGAAATTTGAAAAAAAATCCTTGCCTACTTTTAGGCACTCAGCGCCTACACAAGGCTCAAAATTTCCTTTTCTTTATCATTAGCAAACTTAAAACATAATAAGTTTTCATTCCTAGTACTTTTTTTAACAAACATTTACACTGCTTGAAAATATAGGAGCACCTGAAAATTCACTTAAATGCCCGCCGCTGCCAAAAGGTTTAAGATATCTGAATTCTAGCAAGTCATGGACCATCTTGTTATATACGTCTATGTTCTCCAAAAATTTCAGCTCAATCGGATCGGCCACTCCAGAGATTATCTCCCTTAACCATTTTGCTGATATATATATATATATATATATATATATATATATATATATATATATATATATATATATATATATATATAAGAGAGATATATATATATATATATATAAAGAGAGAGATATATATATATATATATATATTGGCTGGTATATATATATATATATATATATATATATATATATATATATATATATATATATATATATCAGCAAATATATATATATACATATATATATATATATGTATATATATATATATATATATATATATATATATATATATATATATATATATAACGGGTGACAACTAAAAATCTGCACTGAAGTTGAAAGTTAGGAACATAGTCTAAAAATACGTATTTTGGCTCAATGGATGCATCAAATTATTTTTACTAGCTCTGGCAACACAGTTTAAAAGCAAAATGCCATTACTCGCAGCATTATAATATCGAAATGGCGTCGGAACAAAAACGGTTGCGCGAGCGCATGGTACGCTTTTACGAAAGTAATTCGGATTATGGTAAAAAGTTTACTGTCGACCATTTTGTGTTGGAAAATGTACCTAAACGAACAATCTATAGTGTTTTACAGCAATTAACTGTAAAAAGAAAAGTTGGTAGTGGCCGGAGACCAACAGTTATGGACGCTAAGAACATTCGAAAGCTTAAAAGACTTTTTAACGACAAAGATAACATCAGTCAACGAGACGCAGCAAGAAATTTCAACTGTTCACAGCAATGCATCTCGAAAGCTTTGAAAAGATGTGAAATTACTTGCAAGCATAAACAAAGGGCACCCAAATACACAATAAGTGAAATCGCGACAGTAAAATCTCAGTGTCGTTGGATGTGTAGAAATTTTCGCGGAAAATCTCTTGTTTTGGACGACGAAAGCTATTTTGGGTTAAGTCGAAGCCAAATGCCAGGAAATAATATATTTTACACATCTGACCCGTCTACAACTCCCCCAGATGTAAAATATAAGTTCAAGCAAAAATTTGAACCGAAAGTTATGCTGTATATAGCGATTTCTGAGAAGGGCATATCGAAGCCTTGGTTCAAACCAAGTGGACTCGCCATCAATCAAGAAGTCTATCAAAAACAGTGTTTGCAGCGAATTCTGATTCCATTTCTTAAAGCAAATCATTCTGATGGGAATTATGTCTTCTGGCCTGATAAAGCTTCGTCACATTATGCCAAAAACACAATTGAGTACCTCCAGTCTAAAAATATACCATTTGTTTCAAAAGAGCGAAACTCAACAAACTTGCCCCAGTGTAGACCGATTGAAGATTTTTTTGGAAATCTTAGTTCGCAAGTATATCGGAATAACTGGAAAGCAAAAACAGTGAAGCAACTAGTAAAGAGGATTCGCAAATGTATTAGAAATTACGATGTAAATAGCGTCCAGAAGGCCTGCGAAGGGATTTTTCCAAAGTTACGCCGTGTTGCGGATAACGGTCCTTTTGACCAAATTCATTAATGTTAGTTTTTTGTTTATATGATAGATATGAAGTATTAAAAATTTGAAAAAGATATAAACACTACTTTTCTTACTATGACATATTTTACTCAGTGCAGATTTTTAGTTGTCACCCGTTATATATATATATCAGCAAAATGGTTATATATATATATATATATATATATATATATATATATATATATATATATATATATATATATATATATATATATATATATCTATCTATGACGAATTTTCGGCGAAGCGATTTTAATACTAATGTTCTTTGAACATTAGTAATTAATGATATCCGATTGCATGTGGTCACATCAGTCAAGTATGCACTGTGAGCTGATGTCTGATGAGAATCAGTGCATACTTTCAAAACAACTTAGTACCTGTGTTGGCTATATTTTTTTTGTTGAATAAATAAAACTGAATAACTGAATGGTGAATGTTCAATCATAATCGCAAAACTTCAAAAAAGTTTTTTTTTAGGTTAAAACAATTTTCAATAATTTTTGAGTTTGTATTCTTTGTTATCGAAATTCCAAAATCGGTCAAATTGGAGCACTGCAAATGATATTAACGAACAATTTTATATTGTAAAAGGAAATTAAAAATAGACTAACTCTTTCTGATCGCTATTCCCACCTGGGTTTCGAAAATAAAGTTTTACATACACTGTTTATTAATTATTATCTTTCGAAGCGGTGGATTCAGTTGAGAAAAGAGAGCAATGCTGCTTGGTTCATTTCAAACAATGGTCCATTTCAAAAATTGAAGTATATTTTTCTCAATGAATACCTATTCCCAGTTTTAGAGCATTCACACCTCATACAAATTATTAAAAAAAATCTAAACGGTATAAAACTGTTGATCATCAGTTTGATTTTTGATACAAATAGTATCTACAATTAATAAATAAAGAAAAAACCTTTTATTTACTCTCGTGCGACAAAAGCACAGTTTCAAACAATTTTACCTAAAACAAAAACTATGACACTAACATATATTGCCCAGAGAAGATAAAATCACTGTCGAAATGGTCATCAAATTTTTTTGAAACTAACGAGAACTCATTAATATCTAAAGGCAATATTGTCATTGGTACGGAAAATAGCAAATTAAATTAAATGAGCTTAAATATAGAACAGTACAAGTAGGCTTGAGATATTTGTACGTTTGGCTACTTTGGGCTATGGAAGAAATATGAGCATCTTAATTGCATCCATAAGCTATTATTGAAAAGTGTGACGCATTTTCTTTGATCAACATAAACATGTTTTTCCAGAACATAGACTTTGTGTGTTTTGTTAAAAAAAATTGGAAAGTTGAACGAATTTCGAGGTTAACTTCAAACGTTTCCTCATTCAGTGATTGATTCACGAAAATTTTGTAACGAGCTGAAGTGAAACGAAGCTTTATTACCTCTGGTATCATATTTATTTGATATCTTAAATGTATTTATCATATTTAATTCAAATTTATTAGCAATGCATTGAAAGTAAACCATCAATATTTTTATGTATTCAAACTCCAAAAAAGTACTCAATCGTCCTCACTGTCAAGTCACCGAAAAAACCGAAAATTTATTTCATCGAAAATTCATCTCCATACAAAACACTCTATTTCCAATCGCAACAATCACACCGCAGATGAATAAAATATTCACCGAAAAATCCCCTTAACTAGCCTGAATTCGCAACCGTATCTGATTAATTTTCAATTTTTCTTCTTCGTTCTTTAAATTATTCAAAAAATCACCAGCTCAGAGCTAATCATGACGCATATTCCGGTTCGGCTTTGCTTGAATATTCCGAAACCCATCGAAAAATTCCCATCGTCTAAATTACGTATGCATCGAAAACTGGTATATGTACAGAGTGTGCTCGTATGTAAATTCGCAAAACAAAATTAATGAAGAACAAAAGTAGGTTAATTGTAATGGTGTTACTAAATCGGCGAAAATGCGTTGTAAATGACATTCGTAGACCGAGTTTCAGTATGTACAGATAAGTATCTATTTTTCATGTACGGTGGTCGACTGGCTATGGATGGCTACTGTTAATAATAATTGTTTGCATTGTTGCAAGTATGTTTGTTTTTTGTTGCTCACAATGGCTTTTGCAGAAGGCTGCTAGGTAAATAAATGTGTTGAATTTCGAGTACTTTTCAAAAGTGTATCATTTTTTTGACGAAGTAGCTTTGCTGTTGGGTTACCTTAAGATGTTTTTTTATGTTGATGATGAAAAGAGTTGATGGATGGTAAGTAGCATAAAGAAACGAACTAGAAAATTGACCATAATATTGAATAAATAAAAGTTCTTCGCTGCTCTGTGCTTGAACTGACAATTGAAGATGATTACTCAAAAAATATATAAGAAGATAAGCCTGAGAGCAATTCGTGCGCTAAAAAAATCTTCGCTGAGCCTTAAATGTCTAAAATCAATTCAAAGGGATAGGCAGTGCTGCCATTTGTTATTTTTTAGATAATTCTACATTCAATTTTATTTAATGCTAAATAATGCCAGATCCTGTAAAACTATAATGCTTTCTTATTTGATTAAAGTAAGCTTGATTCGATATGAAAACAATATATAATTATATAATCAAAAAACAAATTAGAAGAACATAGAAGAGGGGTAGCCGGTCGTTTTCCGCTTCATATTAACAAAATCAAAAAAATTTTTAGGGTCACCGATTATATTCTCCTCAGTAGTTTTAATGTATCTGTCATAATCTTCGTGAGACTAAGTATAGAATTCATGAGCAATTAAATCTTATTCTTCTTTAATACGATGGCTAACGTCGACTTGATTCTTCATTAATTTATAAAGTTTGATCCTAAGGTTTCTCAGACGTCTAAAGCCGCGTACACATAGGACCAAGACCAACGGCCAAGCCATTCGTTAGCTCGGATTCGCTTAGTGTGTACTTAGTTCGTTGGCCTTGGTTGCTGTTCGCTCTGCTGGCGGTAACTTCAAAGCGTTGGCGATGTATTGGCCTTGGGACTCCGTTGTAGTGTGGACGGTTGGTCGAGTTGGCTGTAATTAAAATACCGAATAGTATGCTGAGCTAGGCTGTGTTTATTTTGTATATTGTCAAATATAGTGTATGGTGTCGAAATGCATTCTACTACCATAAATGCGTTATACTTTACAACCCCAAGTTAATCGCTGTCAATTACTACATGTACAATGACACTCAACCCAAACCGCATCCAATGCCTTGGCTCCAAGTCATTGGTCCCAATCTGTTCCTGTGTAGACGGCAGGACCAACGCCAAGGCCAACGACCACGATTCGATCAAACTGTCATTGGCCGTTCGTTGGTTGTATTTGCACGCTCCTTAAGAGTCTTGTCAAGCCAAGGTTCAGAGAGAAATGTTGACGGCGATTTGGTCGAATCAAGTGTCGCAATTATATGTTAAGATGTACATAACCCTTGGGCGGAAACGGATATTTGAGTGAATTTTCAGGTATGCTTTTATTTCAATTGCAGTAACGATATTAGTGGCTAAATTGGCGTGGAGTGCCTTAAAGTATGCAAATAATTTTGTTCAATTTGTGATAACTTTAGGCAGAGCCAATTAAATTCTGACAGTCTATTGGGGGAGGGTTGTGTGAAGATTCAGGTCATGATCCTTGGCGTGCTATGCTTTATTACTACACTGAACGAAAAAGGTACATATAATTGATGAAAATTTTCATCGTTACAATGAACATTTCATCATTTTCCAACCGATGGGGAAGTTCATTGGCATAAAGAAAAGCCGTTCATCAATTTTATGATGCAAACCTATCACTCACACACTGAAACAATTGAAGAAATATAATCATTGCCGGGAAGAATACGTTCATTACTTACTTTCATAGCATCGATGTAAATAATCATTACTGCTATGAAAGATTCATAATATAGTATATGAAAAGGCTCATAATATTGATGAACGTGTTTTTAACGTTTACGAAAAAGTTCATAATTTCGATTAACTTGTTCTTAATATTATAAAGAAGTTCATAACTCTGATGAATGCGTGTGTTAATATTATGAACGAATCTATAACTTTCATCAATGGGTTCATTTTATTGAAATCGTCAGTCACACCCTTCATAATGGACAAATTGATTATATAAATGAAACACAGTTTTTTATATCGAAATAAACTTTTTAATTTTTAACTAGCTATAACTTTTTTTTGACAATTATTATTTCCAAAAATAGAATACATACAAAAAAATCCATAAATTTGATAAAACTTTCAGCTGCAAATAGAGCGCTCAGAATCTATTTTTGGATCTGAAAATTTAAATAATTAATGTAAATTCGCCAATAATTTTTTGAGCACTACTCACTGAAACTTATTTTCATTTTCGAGGTTTTTTCTTTTCTGGTTTCGTTTTGGGGAATCCAACCTGTGACCTTTGCTCTGGGAACTTTTCTGCACTTCATGATAATATCGACTGAAATTGCACCAGCCCATTCGCCTGGAGGAGGATTCCAATTTTCTTTTGCCACTGATCACAATTATATTTAAATAGGATTTGTTGGTCTACGTTCAATCACTATTACTTCCTATTTTTAAGCATCCAACATTAATTAAAAACGCACTCTTGGAATACTTACAGCAAATACTCACTTGGAATAAATTTTTTTTTTTTTTTTCGCACAGAACACTACAGTAATATTACACGGTTTTCACTTGATAAAATTCTGCATCAGTGCCGTATCAATACATGCAAATTATTTATCAATACCATAAACTTGCCAATAGAGTGAGTGTTCATAGCTACGACGAATTCATTCTTAGATTTAATGAACATTTGCTTTGATAGTAAGGAAATGCTCATCAAAGACGATTTCAAAAAAAGATTCTTTGTAGTAACGAATGAGGTTCATTATTGTAATGAACGTATTCATCAGGACCATGAAGATGTCTATGGCTTGTGGTGGTAATTAAATTTTGTATATGTGTTTGTGCATTTATACTAGCTGGAACAGCATATTGATAGTTTAATGAAAGTGGATTCATAGCATTAATGAACTGTTCATCGGCTTCAAAAATTTTCTGAAAAAAATTTTCATCAGCATTATGAAATGTTCATAGTATTAATGAATTTGAAGTTGATGATCTGCATTTATTGTTATTATGAACAGTATTTTTTTCAGTGTACAACACGGAATAGTGTCCCATAAAAGCTAGATGGCAAATTTGGAAACAGGAGCCAACCTAAGCATGGTTTCACTGATCCGAAATTTGAGCTTCGGAAACCTATCAACTTCTTTAATAAAAAAATATAAACAAATGGTTTGAATACAGTTTTTTTAAAAAAAAAAAGTAAATTTGTTGGCATGTTCTAACAACATTAATCGCCTACGCTACCTGAAACTGAAATCATTCTCAATTTAAATAGGGTAAATACTTTTTTGGAGTGAATCGAAAAATGTTCAAATTTACATCAAGAACCAACAAAAACAAAGAAATAAAATGCTTTATTACAGCGATTGACAGACCGAACAAATAAAATGTGTGGATATGAATGTTATTTGATTTGTTTGCATTGCTTATTTCTCACATTTTCGAAGAGTGTTTTATTCTATTATCGGGCTGACCTATACCTAGAAAGATTCAGGAAGAATTGCAAGTCTGGTATGTACTGAAAACTAAATGTTCAAAAACCAAGTTAGTGTTTTTGAATCATACTAATGTTCATACTACGTTTTATAAACGAACTTGTTCCTCTTAAAAATCCATACTACGCCATTCTATTTTTCGAAAAACATGTGACACTAAAGACCCAAGTTCAATTGCATTTTTTGAAAACACTACGATGTATTTTGGTGATATAATATTGTGTACTTTGGTGATTGATATATCTGTTAATGCATCAAAAACAACACATTGTACTCTTTTACAAAAAAATAATTGGACTTGGGTCTTTATTCCCACATGTTTTTGACTATAAAATAATGTACTACGGCAAATATATATTTCTTAGACAGCTGATTAACATTCATCAAAAAAATATTTTCTTCGAATCCATAATTGGAAAATAACTCAAAGTCCTGGCCTAATCACTCCAGCAGTTGTAGTTGTCTCTTGGTTGAATGTTCCCATGAAATTATGCCCAATTATTTCTTGTAAATATTTATCAGGAAATCGAACCAGACTTGCGCTTATATTTCGCACTCCCGCTTGCCATGGAATGTTTTCCTATCAAAAAATATTATGATGCTCATGACATATGACGTAATCATCGCACACAATCACAATCAATTAATTAAACCAGGGAGATTTTAACCCCAATCGGATTATCTGTTGTAGTTGTTTGTGAAATCAATGGAAATACACAAAGTTTGCGAAAACACCAAGCCCAGTTTTTTTTCACTTATCGACCACAAGCAGCGTACAAATGGAATATGTAATTTTCCCAACAGCAAGTACTACTTTGCACCATCGGATGATGTAATATATGCAATATAGCGAAATTAATTTATGATTTAATTTTTAATTGATGCACTACAAACGAAACTAAGACTCAATCAATGAATGAAAGTATTGCATTGATTGAATATCACCATAAAACTATTAGGCAAATTAGCTCAATAACTTTCATCAGATTCAATAGTACTGTTGATATGAAACAGATGAAAACAGAAACTTCTCGAGGCAGAGTTCTATCTATCAAAAGAGTGCAAGGCTGTGATGACGTTCTAGCCATCAAAGCTGTCAGCTTGAATAATGGCAAAAATAAATTATACATTATTAATGGCACATTTGAAGTCTTATCATTGTTTTGGAAGAAACGCTGACCGAGACGCGCCCCCCTTCTAGTCGAATCAAAATAACTAAGAGAATAATTCTTATGTGTGGTCCTACTGTTATTAGTTAAGTGTAATCTAGATTTTCAGCATCACTATTTATTTGACACCAATTTAAAATGCCGTTCACCAAGATTTATGAGAAAACTCGGGACTATGAGGAATCTTCACTAACGTTATTTATTAACGTTCAAACAATCATAGATTGAATGTGCAAATTGGTTACCAAAAAAAAACCAACTCAAATCATTAATTAGATCATTTGAATGACAAATGCATGCGTAGCTGCAAGTTCATGAACATTTTAATAAATCTGTTTTTAATAGACTCAGATTCTATGACTCAATTTAGCTAGATACGTCGGCAGATACATTGGCTTCCATGGAGATATCATATTGTTACGTGCAGAACATCTAATTCTATTAGCTATTTGCCAAAAGTAAAATAGCTAATAATTGTTTCCATCTACTCGTGTTTGCTTCGTCACGCGTTGCCTGCATCTAGATAAAGGAACTGACAGCGAAAAATTGCCTTTAATAATAAAAAAAACGTTTCACCCTCTGGCGCTCTGTAACATCGGCACTTGTACGCAGTCTCTTGAGCCCCTGTAGCCGGCGAATTTTTTTCTTTCAGCAAATTTCGTGAACACCGCTCCATATCGCAAACGAATCTTATCATTTTCAATTGAGTAAATTGTGAGCTTGGGATACATCTACTTTGCTAACTGCATGCGCCTCGTTCGTATCTTTGATTGGTAAATTGCTTTCAGACCGTGTCACACTTGGCACATAAGCATTCAAATGATGATGATGATGGCAATTGCTGTCGCAAAAGATGTCATGAAGGTCCACTCAAGACCGGTGTATGCACTCGTATATACAAATGAATGCCATCAATCATGCCGCCAGGGAATTAGAGATTTGCTTATCAGAGTTTCTGCATGACGCTCGCGGCTAGGAAAATTTAATTTCGCACGCGAATATGATAACATTTTATTCCATCTCAAATTTTCGTTTGGTTTAAAATGACACGTCGTATGCGAGTGTTGATAGCAAAGAACACCGTTGCCTATTACAGTCAACAGATGGATTGATTTTTTATTCAATCCTAACGAAAATTTAACAGAAAAAATTGTTTTTAGTTTTTTGTCATATATAATAATAAATGGAAATAGATGGTGGAAATTTACGTATAAAATGTTTGGATCTGTTTTTGAGATAAGTTTACTGTTATCAAATTAATTTTCAAAATGAAGTATTACATGTACAATAATTTCTTAATATTTTTTGCAATCCACCTTCTTTTTAACTGCATTACCTTCACAGTTTCAAAGCTTTAGTCATTAGTAAATGGAAACATCTTTAACTATGCAAAAGTATAAATATTCAGTAATTCATCAGATAGCTCACAACTTTATCACTTGGCCGTAGCAAATAGCAAAAGTTTCCATCAAACATATGTTACCACTAAATGGCGCTTGATAGGCGATCGAATCACAATTTATAGCAGGCATTGCCATTATTCGAAAACAACCAAAGAAAATAGTTTGGTTATCTTCCATAGTTCTTGATTTAGTCATTTTTTTTCAATCTTTCGCAGTTAATAAGCATGCACATTTACACATGTTAAGAAACTGAATAGTGCGAATTAGCGCCCAATGTGGGCAATTTTCTATTAATATTCATTCAGTAATAATGTCTGTCCGCTCGAAGTCTTGCGTTTTCCGGGACTTTATTGAGTCCTTTATCTACCATTTTTTGAGTGATAGCATCGACCAACCCTTAACCTGCCTCAATGACCATTGAATCAGGTAAAAAACTAACATAATGGGAATGAGTTATATCGGAAACAACAAGTGCTTCAAATTTTATGTCCGTGGCTGTATTCATGTATGTAAACGATTTTTCAAATTAAAATTTTCAGAGGATTTTGTTGGCGATGAGTTGTGGTTCTTGTTTTTGCTTTGTGAGAAAATATCTTCAATTCTTTGGCGACAGCGGACATTTTACTGAATTTATAGGTACCCCTATATTTGTGTGGAAAATAGATAATTGCAAAAATTAAGTATAGGAAAGATAAGTAAATTATGTTTTAAACTTGTTTATGATAATATTTTGGAAATGTTTCACCTCGTCCGGTCAGTAAGTGCCTAACTGTAGGCAAATAAATTTGTGAAATTTCCAATTGCGATAACTTCACATAGACTCGTCAAATTATTGCGAAATTTACAAAACACATTGATGGGCACAAAAAACATATTTTTGTGATTTTAAATGAATACCCTGCAGGTATGTGATCAGAAAACCTTCAAATCAACAACCTTCCTGAGAGTATTTCACTTTTTCAGAAAATATGCAAATTTTCAATAAATATCACGCTATATATGCAGAGATAATTGAAATATTAGAAATTCCTCTCTTCAGAAAAATGACAACCCTTCACCAAATTAACTCTCTTTTTAACATCTGAAAATGGTGCTCGCGAGAACTCACGCCCCAACAATCAAATCAATATGAAATTCGCAATGGGATCAGACCTGAAAGAAGTGATTGTGAAATGTAGATAATCCTGTGGCAGTGTTTCCATCTTGAAAAATCGCTATAAAATAACTGCATTTTCCCTACCAATTCCGATCTGTCTCCAGATTAGAAAGAAATTCTTGCAGTAGCTTTTTTCACTTGAATCTTGAAAATTCGCTAATCAAAATCAAAGCTGTTTGCTCTATGAATTCCGGTGCAGTGGTGGCCAAACAAAATTGAGGCAATGGATGGATCATATAGTGAGCCAAGTTTGATTGAAAATTTAAGATAGGGCTATTGGGCAAACGCGTGCATGTTTATGAATGTAAACGCGTGTGAGGGACTTGTTTATCTCATACTGCCTTCAGTGATAAAGTCTTCATAAATTCGGGCGCATCAAATTTAATATTTTCTTGAAACCACGCGTTGTTGGTAGCTTCAAAAAAGTTTGTGCTTGCATTAATGCGAAATGGGCAAATACACGTCCCCAGGCAAGATTCAGTTGGTGGTTGTTAATTATTAGGAAGCTAAAACTGTGGCAGAAATATGTTCGGTCCTCAACATGAAACGTAGAACTGTTCACGATATTCTCCGGGGGTATAAAGTGGAAGGCAGAATAAACTTGAAGCATAGTCCTGGCCGTCCAAAGGTTCTAACGACGCTTGAAGAACACGCTACCGTCCGAAAAATCAAGAAAAACCCTAAATTGAGTGCTCCAAAAATTGTAAGTGAAGTTTTCGCAACCTTTAAAAAAAAGTGGGATGCGTAACAGCGCGCCGAGTTTTGAGAAATGCTCAATATAATCGTCGTGTTGCACTCAAAAAAACCATTCATAAGCGAAGTGAATAGAAAAAACTCTAGCGCACCTGATCCGCTAGAAACACTAATGTTCGAAGAACAGTAGAAGAATCGTGCAGGTTTTGAGTGCATATTCCACCACATGAGCTGCTTATTACGGCCAAACTATTTCAAACGCCACGTTCTACTTTGGTCTCAAGAATGCATTATAACTCATATGGTGGAAGGTTTCAGATATTACCACTGGCATGAATTTCAAAGTTTATGAGAGCAAAACACGGGTTAATTATATTCGTTATCAGTTGCTTATTTCATAAAATTTTGAAAGCAGCATCTCATATAACATCAATGAAGAAAATGCTCAGTGCCTGCAGCACTGTAACTGAAGTTGGTGTTTGGGGCTGCGATCCGAAAAATTTGCAGAACTTTGGGAATTGAAACATCGGTTATTTATTTTCCTTGTAAATGTTTCCGGTATGAATACTAACTGTAAGCATTTATTGATACAAAAGTAGCACAAACGACTCGTGCTGGCAACCTTTCGCCAGTATCAAAGCCAAAAATATATCACATCTGCTTCACGTTGTTATATTACATTCGAAGTTATAGGAGTATAAAGAAATTTAGGATTACCTGCAGCGAGTTTTTTCAAATAATGGAAAGCTTAATATTTGCTGTTTATTGTCATTACAATTTCATTACCAATTGAAAATTCTACGATAAAACCGCTTAATAAAGATATTGCAAACAAACACAAAACCAACAATAGCTGGAACCCTATCGTGGCTTTTCAACCAAATTTGGCCTGAATAATGTTTATGACAGGTTCCATTAATTGTATGAAATTCGTACTGATTTCATGACTGCACTGGAAGTTATAGGGCAAAAAGTTTTATTTTCCTGAGCGAATTTTCAAATCAAAAGACACATAAATTACCATAGCTGGCAGCACCAATCGAATTTTTCAACCAAATTTCTATCAAACAGAGATTAGAGTAAGGTTCAGCTACTGTGTCAATTTCATGAAAATCTGGTTACTTATTCAAATTTCATAGGGCAAAAAGCAATTTTTTTTTCTTTGTAGTTTTTCAAGATGGCACCACTGGCACGGAGTTGCCCACAATTCAAAATTGCTTCTATCAGACCTGGTCCTACTTAAGTCCAACGCATTCTGTAAATTTCAATGGTATCTGATTATTGATTCGTGAGTTCACGTGAACAGAAGTTTTTGATGCTAAAAATATAGGTTGACTGGGAAAGGGTTACCGTTCTTGTCCGACATGAAATTTCCAAAGTTTTTCTTTGAACGTGTAGATAAAGCATAAGATTTGTATACAGATTGGTTTTATTGTAAGAAACGGCCAGTTTTTGGAAATTCGATGGTTTAATGTTTTCACTTCCAAATTTTTATTTTTTCAAATTTAAAACACCAAAATTATCATAGCTGGCAGCTCCAACCGAATTTTGCAACCAAATTTCTACCAAACGTGGTTTTAAATAAGGTTCAGCTACTGTGTGAATTTCGTCAAAATCGAACGATTCAATCAAAATTTATAGGGCTAAAAGCAGTTATCATTTTTAGTGATTTTTCAAGATGGCACCACTGGCACAGAATCACCCGCATTTCAAAATCACTTCTATCAGACCTGGTCCTATATAGGACCAATACATTCTGCAAGTTTCAATTAATTTTGCTCATTGGATCGTGAGTTTCCGTGAACAGAAGTTTTTGATGCTAAAAATATAGGTAAATTGGGCAAGGGTTACCAGGTGTGCCCGTTATACCATATCAAATTTTATTTTTTGTTTATGTAAACAAAGCACAAGATTTACATATGAGTGGCTTTTTTTTGAAGAAGCGGCAGTTTTTCAAGAGGGACGATGATTTGGAGGTTTTCACTTTCAGTGCCTGCCCTAGCTACAGGGTTGCCAGCACGCTCATCAAAAGCTACACAAATCTACAACTAAATAATACCAATATGTTCTGAAAATTTCGTAATGATTAAATAACTCAATCAAAAGTTATCGCAATATAAAAATTTTCAAGTTTTCCCGTTCTGTTTTTAGGCACCCAGCGCACACATGGGGTTAAAAAACTCCAAAAAATTATCCGATTCACATGTAAAACACATTCGAAATTTATTTCGTCAACTTTATTTTTGCAAAACTTATTTGTGTACGGAATAATAGGTATATTAAAAATATCATTAAAATGGCCGCCGGCGCCAAAGGGTTAAAGATTATTATTTTTTTGTGAGACCTGGCACTATTCTGCATATACACCAATGTGTCCTGAAAATTTCAGTTCAATCGGATGGCGCGTTCCTGAGATTTTTTCACTGAAATTTTTTGATGATATATATATATATATATATATAGAAATATGAATTTTTGGCCAAAGTGATTTTAATACTAATGTTTTTCTTCGAACATTAGTAAAAACGATTAAATTTCGCTAAAGAATATGTTTTGAAGAATGCTGATTATTGGGATGAAGTTATTTTTGCCGATGAAAGCAAATTCAATGTCTTTGCCTCGCATGGACGTGTTATGGTGTGGCGCAAGCCCAACGACGAATTGAGTCCGAAAAAGCTCAGGCCTACAATGAACCACGGGGGGCGGCAGTTTCATGGTTTGGGGATGCATATTTACTCGCGGTGCTCGCGAATTAGTATTTATTGATAGTATAATGAATTCCCGTCGATACTGTTACCGTTATCAAATCTTTTACGCACTACAAAAGAAAACCTTCATCTCCAACTGGGATGCAAGGGCGGCGGTTTTCGGGTGGCCTTTGCTCACGAGGTCACGAGATCCGAAAACTCGCCGTCTGCCCGCCACGCAGAAGCGAGAAGAGGGTGACGGGTCCCACCAAATAACACCGCGTAATGCCCGAAAGAAAGATCAACCGATCAATATCAGTAAATTATACCGCGGAAACGCAAACACCAAGTTTATAATTTACAAACACAGCTCGTTTAGTTCACTTTTGGCTCGATTAACACCTATTCGCATATCACTAATTCAATTCTGTACGAGCAAACTAAATATACTCCTACTTCGCAAATAAATATAATGAAAATAATTAACGAATATTAACCTGAGCAATCTCTCGTTGGGGCCTTGATGAAGTCGACACTTGCTGCGTGCGTATTCTCGTAAAGATATCCATACATCGACACACTCTGCCACGTTGTACTCATTTACACCATCCGCTTTGCTCGATATCTACACTACTTTCTTGCGAACTGCCACTGTTCCAGCTACTCGTTTATTCTCCATCTTCAAATCCTGCTACCAACACTTGCAATCAATCCTCCGACGATCATGTAAAAAAGAAAAAAAGATTTAATCCTGGCAAAATTCTATCTCCAAACGTCTAACCGCTTACCGGCTCAAATTCAAAAAAAAGTACCACCATCACTTTCACCGCTCGTGCCCCAAAATTTTCAAACTTATCGGGACTTCCCTGACCCGTTGCTCAAGTGAAACATCGCATCCACTTGCCGTCCACATGTCCCAACCTGGGACAACAAATTCCACAATTAAATGTCAGATGTCTGGTTGTGACATTTCCAGCTGCCAAATACAACCAGTGCCATTGTATTGTTTGTATCTCAGTGATTCGATCAGGGATTTGTATATCATTTGTATATCAGGGATCATTGTATATCAGGGATTCAAATTCGATTTGATCGTGATTTCGTTCTGGTGGAGTCGTCGACTGAACTGCAAATATGTACTACGTTTCCCGTTTGCCAAATAAGCTTACACTCGAACTTATGATCGCCAGCTAAATTTGGGTCAAGTGTTGACCCAGGTCAGGAGTCGTCGGTACAAGTAAATCGAATCGCGCGCTGTTCTGTCGTTCTGCCGTGCCGTGAATATTTCGAATTTCTTTTCCTTGTGTTGTCGATTTCTGTCTAATGATTCGTTATCTAGGTTACTAGATATCTCCGTGTCGTAACATTTGGTAGCGTTCCTTAAACATTCAGTGTTGTTACTTTGCATGGTGTTGTCATATTCGATAGTGTGATATTCAGTATTATATTCAGTTTGATATTCAGTAGATTCGATATCCAGTATTCGTCATCCCGTATGATCGATGTTTCGTGTCGTAGAAATTCGCGACTTAATAACTAATTGCCTACCTATGGTTATTTAATTTAATTATGAAATCTCAACTAATGGTTAGTGTTTGAGCTTCACCTCCATCGACCTCACTTCCGGAGGGCGGTGGAGGTTTTTTTTTTTTTTTTTTTTTATACGGACTTACACTTGCCTATACTTACATCTCTTATGGACATTTTAGATACGTTTAAATATTACGAAGACAATGACCCCAAACATAAGGCTCGCATTGTTGAAGAATGACAGCTGTGTAATTGCCCAAAATTGGTTCATTCTCCTCCCCAGTCACCAGATTGCAATCCCATTGAAAACCTCTGGGATGAATTGGACCGTAGAATTCATACCAAGCCGATTACTTCTTCTAAGAGGGAGCTCGAGACAAGGCTTCGCGAAGAATGGGTGAAAATGGATGTAGAATACTTGCGAAAAATCATCTCCAGTATGCCAAATCGTTAAGAATGTGTTATTGAACAAAAAGGACATGCAACAAAATACTAGTTTTATTGAATTTTTGTTTATTTTTACAATTTAGCCTATGTGCGGATCTTTTTGAGAGGTGAAATTTTTTGCTTCTCTTACGAAATTTCCTATTTTTTGGTATCTATAAAGTGAATAATTGTTGTATTTATGTGATATGTAAGGCTATTATGTTCTGCTCATATTATATATTTTTACTAATGTTCGAAGAACATTAGTATTAAAATCGATTCGGCCAAAAATTCATATTTCTATATATATATATATATATATATATGTACAAAAAATTTCAGTGAGATAATCTCGGGAACGCGCCATCCGATTGAGCTGAAATTTTCAGGATACATTGGTGCATATGCAGAATAGGTCCAGGTCTCTTTAAATGTCAGTTATTGTTAACCTTTTGGCGCCGGCGGCCATTTAAGTGATATTTTTAATATACCTATTATTTCGTGCACAAATGATTTTCGCAAAAATAAAGTTAACGAAATAAATTTCTAACGTGTTTTACATATGAATCGGATAATGCTTTGGAATTTTTTAACCCTATGTGTGCGCTGGGTGCCTAAAAAGAGGACGGGAAAATTTGAAAATTTTTAAATTTCGATAACTTTTGACAGAGCTACTCAATCATTACGAAATTTTCAGGACATATTGATATTATTTAGTTGTAGATTTGTGTAGCTTTTAATGAGCGTGCTGGTAACCCTGTAGCTAGGGCAGGCACTGAAAGTGAAAACCTCCAAATCATCGTCTCTCTTGACAAAATGCCGTTTCTTCAAAAAACAGCCATTCATATGTAAATCTTGTGCTTTTTTTTATATAACCAAAAAAAAAAAAAGTTATGGTATAACGGGCACGCCTGGTAACCCTTGCCCAATTTACCTATATTTTTAGCATCAAAAACTTCTGTTCACGGAAACTCACGATCCGATGAGCAGAATTATTTGAAATTCACAGAATGTATTGGCCTTAAATAGGACCAGGTCTGATAGAAGTGATTTTGAAATGCGGGCGATTCTGTGCCAGTGTTGCCATCTTGAAAAACCACTAAAAAAGATAACTGTTTTTAGCCCTATAAATTCTGATTGAATCGTTCGATTTTGACGAAACTCACACAATTGCTGGACCTTACTTTAAACCACGTTTGGTAGAAGTTTGGTTGAAAAATTCGGTTGGAGCTGCCAGCTATGATAATTTTGGTGTCTTCATTTTGAAAAAAAAAAAATTGGAAGTGAAAACATTCAAACCATCGAATATTCAAAAAAATGTCCGTTTCTTACAATAAAACCAATCTGTATATAAATCTTATGTTTTATCTACACGTTCAAAATAAAACTAAATAAATTTCATGTCGGACAAGAACGGTAACCCTCTCCCAGTTAACCTATATTTTTAGCATCAAAAACTTCTGTTCACGGAAACTCACGAACCAATAATCAGATACAGCTAAAATTTACAGAATGCACTGGACTTAAGTAAGACCAGATTTGATAGAAGCGATTTTGAATTGTGGGCAAGTCTGTGCCAGTGGTGCCATCTTGAAAAATTACAAAGAAAAAAAACTGCTTTTTGCCCTATGAAATGTGAATAAGTTACCAGATTTTCATGAAATTGACACAGTAGACACACCTAACTCTAATCTCTGTTTGATGGAAATTTGGTTGAAAAATTTTATTGGTGCTGCCAGCTATGGTAATTTTTGTGTCTTTGGTTTTGAAAATTCGCTCAGGAAAATAAAACTTTTTGCACTATAACTTCCAGTGCAGTCATGAAATCAGTACGAATTTCATACAATTAATGAAACCTGTCATAAACATTATTCAGACCAAATTTGGTTGAAAAGCCACTATAGGGTTGCCAGCTATTGTTGGTTTTGTGTTTTATTGTAATATCTTTATTAAGCGGTTTTATCGTAGAATTTTCAAATAATAATGATATTGTAGTGACAATAAACAGCAAATATTAAGCTTTCGATCATTTGAAAAAACTCGCTGCAGGTAACCCTAAATTTCTTTATACTCCTATAACTTCGAATGTAATTAACCAACGTAAAGCAGATTTGATATTTTCTTGACTTTGATACTGGCGAAAGGTTGCCAGCACGAGTCGGTTGTGCTACTTTTGTATCAATAAATGCTTACAGTTAGTATTCATACCGGAAACATTTACAATGAAAATAAAGAACCGATGTTTCAATTCCCTAAGTTCTGCAAATTTTTCGGATCGCAGCCCCAAACACCAACTTCAGTTACAGTGCTGCAGACACTGAGCATTTTCTTCATTGATGTTATATGAGATGCTGCTTTCAAAGTTTGGTGAAATAAGCAACTGATAACGAATATAATTAACAAGTGTTTTTCTTTCATAAACTTTGAAACCCATGCCAGTGGTAATATTTGAAACCTTCTACCATATGAGTTATGATGCATTCTAGAGACCAAAGTAAAACGTGGCATTTGAAACAGTTTGGCCGTAATAAGCAGCACATGTATTGGAATATGCACTCAAAACCTGCACGATTCTTCTACTGTTCTTCGAACATTAGTGTTTCTAGCGGTTCAGGTGCGCTAGAGTTTTTTTAATTTTTTCCCCGTTTTTTATTGGCTTATAAAATGAGAAAGAAGGAATTTTTCTTACGTGTGCGGATCTTTTGGGGAGTCAGTCACTTTACGTCCACTAATATATGTACATTCGTTCAAGTCTCATTTTTAAAATTATAGCCTCCATAAAGTGTTTATCATATTGACTTTGTATTTTTCATCAAGTTTTTGTTTGCTACAATAGCGGAACTGCAATCCAATGAAAATTTAAATAGAATTACAAACATTATCTCGACCACAGAATTTTTCTACGGTCATATCAATCGACACTTCTTGTCGCTATCAATCTAGAAACAAGTATACCGTATAAATTTCAAGTTGTCCAGTCAAGTTGAAAACATTCCACCACTTAATTGCGAACAGAAATAAGTATTCTTAGCAGTTTTCAGCTACGAAGTAATACACTCGAGCCAACTATCTAGAGTACCTATACCATTTGTACGAGTATGTATATATCTATACTTCGATCACGTGTACTTCGAAACAAATCAATTGATTCAATCTTCATTGCAAATAGATATGAGTAAGAATTCAACGTTGTAGCGGCAAGAAGTCATACTCGAGTATGTTCAGATTTGATATTTCTTCATAATTGATAGAAAATTGATTTTCAATGCCAATTCGAATCAAAACTAGATTATCCCATCAGCTGCAACGAAAATGACGAAGCCAGACTGGGATGTATGCATAAGTTGGCAGAATGTATTGCTACAAATTCTAATAAGAGCATTCGTTGTGGCTCATTGCGATCGAAATGCATGTACATACAACTGGCATGTGCTTCTAATTACTGTAAAATACATGATTATTTATAAGATCTCTGTACCTATACGTACCCAATGTATCTACCCAGTGCCGAAGATTGAATTAATGTTCAGGCGATCTTTTTTTTTTGCCTCATCCGAATATTTTGTCGCATTTCTGTTGCATTGCACTGCATTTTTCATCTTTTTATTTAGTTTGTGAAGACGATTCGGTGATGGAAACCTATTTAGAACGAGCACTCGCTGTCAACGGCTCGTGCAGGAATCTTATGATTTTCGAAGACATGAGAAAGCTATATGATGAATTTTGAAAGAATGTGCAAAGTACATGAAGTCAATCAAAAAATACTTGCACTTGGGCTGATGGCCGTAGCATTTCGGACCTAGCCGTCGTCAGGCGCGGTAGCGACGGAGCGGAATCCGCTCTTGGTTAATACGACCATCTCCGTCTCGTTAAAGTTTTGGCAGGGCGCAGATTACGTCCTCAGTCTAGTCACCATAAAGTGGTTAGTACACAGTGAAATCCGCCAATTTTTCTTTCGTTCTAAATATGTATATAATTTGAAAAATTTAAACTGATATGAAAAAAACTTCATGTCGATATTCGCGATATATTTTTTTTCAGTTAGGGCATTTTTGGCATCAGGTAAGAATTTGGTGCGCAGGTAGACGTGCGAGTTGTCTCGCTGGTACTGGGAAGCGTCGAGCAGGGTCTCATTCAACCGATGCCTTGTCTCTGTAATTCTGTGGGTAACTTATTTCTATAGAATATACATCTGTCAAAAACAAAAGCCGTCACACCCATTTGAGTCATATACCGTTACACACAGGTATCAGAGATGGCCAAATAGTTTTTAACGGCAGCTAGTCAGTTCAGTGTTTACCGTGTCACAGAACAAATTGTCGATATCATTCGATAGTTACAAGTTTTTTGGAGATGAGACGAGTAATTTGTGATTGAAATATTGATGGGTAAAACCAGCACACTTTACTGTGCTAGCACACTTCGCACACCACACTTAAGTGTGCTAGCACTGTGCTCCCAGCACTGACACAGTACCGCACACTGACACAGTGCCGCGCACTGACAGGCAGGCACACTTCACGGGAACGAATGCTGTACGAGTGGCGTTGATTTTGCCCATTAACATGATGTGTTTCGGTAACAAGGCGTTGTTTGCATTGCAGAATGTGAACACATTTTGCGGGTTCGAAAGCATTAGCTATTGAATGCATTAGCTGATGAATGAAATAATTAGGGAACGAAAAAAGGCAGATAAGATTTGTTATTCGTATATTTTCTGGGTGAAAGTTTTAATTTTGAGTACACGACCGATGATTTGTGTTTTTCTAAATGCTGCGGACGTCTTCAAGTTTAAACACAGATACAAATACGTTTATTTGCGGTACCTCTGGAAGAAATGCTTTCACGTTGAAAATATTTGTGGAAAATAGGTTTTGAGCAGATAGAAGGGTTTTGTCGTAACATGCAACGATAAAACGATAGCGATAAAATGATCTGCTGCAGATAGAAGGTTTATGCTAAGTAGTGCTATGTTTTTAAATATTCAAATATTAAAGGAGTTTTTAGGGCAAAAGTAGCTGAAATCGGCCAATTTTTGGTTAGAGTGGTTTCGGACATAACGGGCCAAGACCTATTGCTGTGATACAAATATTTCGGTTTTGTAGGGGAGTAAGGGGTTTTTTGGCCATAGTTTGGCAAAAACTGCCTTTACGGCGCTTTCGATGATTGAAAGTGGTCGGGGAGTGCAATAGTGATATTTTAAGGACGAAAGAAAAGAAGTGAAAGAGATTTTTTGGCAAAAATAAAGGTGGAAAGCTGATTTGCTGAAGAATTTAAAGAAAATAAAAGTGATCAAAGTTTTGATAAAAATTTGAAAGTGGGACAGTTGAAAAATTTAAAATCTAGAAGTGGTCACCAGTTTCATAAATCTGAAAAGCGAAACAAATTAAAGAATTTGAAATTTAAAATTGAACTCATAAATTGAGTAAATTTAAAAGTGGGACAGTGAAGCATAAAACGAGCAAATATCAATATCAAAGGCGGGTACTTTTCTGTTTCTCCCCCCCCCCCATTTTTTCACTTTTTGCTGTTGCAATGCTTCTGAAATTGATTAGAAAGTAGTAATTAACCAAAATTATGATGAAGAAATACGTTTTAAAGAAAAAAAAAAAAATTTTTTAATTTTTTAATAGTTTTTTTAAAAAAATTTTACGATTTTAAATTTTTTTTCATTTTTATGCGGCAGAATGAGTTTTTTTTAAAGTTAATGTGATGTTGCCCCCGCTACAACAATAACCCCAAAAAACCAATAACCCAAAAAAGATATTAATAATATAAAACTTTTGCCTATTACCAATATCATAATGATATATACATTGCCATTTACATCGAGAGCTCATTATACTGTTTTATAGGTTTTTTCCCATCAAATGCTTTGTTTTTATTTGTTGCCCTACAATTGCTCACATTCCTTGTTTTTTGGGCTATTGGTTGGGGGGCAGACCCAATAAGTTTCAATAACAATAAGTTTCTATGAATACATCTCATATTACCGCATAAAAATTAAAAAAAAAAATTAAAAAATTAAAAAGAAAATTTTTTTTTTCTTTTAAATGTTTTTTTCCATCATAATTTCGGTTAATTACTACTTTCTAATCAATTTTAGAAGCATTGCAACAACAAAAATGAAAAAAAAATGGGGGGGGGGAATAACAGAAAAGTACCCAAAGGCGGACCAGCAGGCTATTTAAGTGGAGAAAGAAGCAAGGATATAACGGAAAGAAGAAAAAACTAAATTTCAGATACGCTGAACGTTCAGTGCCATAAAAATATTCCCGAGATTGGAGAAGAAGAACCAGGACTTATAAACCAAACAACAACAAAGTACAAATTAGTATAAAATTTATAATTTTCGATAGCTGAAGAAAAAACAAAACAAATTATTGGCAATGTATGTTTAATTAGAATTGAATTTACTAAAATTATTAATTTAAAAAGTATAAAGAATTAACAGAGAACCATGATTTTTTGTGGTCAGTTTTTAATCTATTACATCAAACGTGAATGGTGTGGGTTTGCTGTATTTTTCATTTCGTTCCGTTTGTTTTATGATCATTTTTTTTCGTTGTTAAATTTTGGTATTTATACTTTATATTATTATTTTTCCCCTTCTCTTTTCTCTCACTTGTGCGGAATCACATTAACACATGTTAAGATTGGTGTTAACCAATCCCGGCCGGGTTTGGGTATAAAGATTTACCCACACCAGAGTAGTATGCAATTAATACATAAAAAATCAGAATCTTATAAATTTGTGTAACTTATCATTACATTGTAATTTGAATAATTGAATATTGTTTTAGTGTAATGAAGTCGGAAATATATAGATGTACATAATGACGCAGTAAATAACGCCTTTAAAATATTCATTCCTACATGTAGTTCTCCTTTCCTCTCCCTATTGAGTTGGATGTAAATGTTGTTGTAGTTCTTGCGTGCCGTAACACGAAGGAACTCCTCTGCCCCAAACAAACACGCCAGACTGAGCTAGTCAGCAAAAAGAAGGTACCCTGGGGAATTTAATGAGGATACCTTAAAACAAAACATCCTGCATTGACAGAGTATAGTCCGATGCAACAACCTGTACCTTGGGTCACATAAATAGTTATATCTTGAAAACTAATAATCACAACGCAAAGTTTCATTGCTTGTTTTTTGTAACATGAAGATGGCCATTTTAAACATTTACTGTAGCTAAACAAAATTGAAATAGAGCATAACAGCCATTATTGAATTCTTTCAGCTCAAGCAAAGAGTGTAGACCGACAACGAGGGCCACTTTATGACATATTTACTTTTTAGGCGATATGTATTTTACTACCTGCGAAATGGTAAAACCTAAGTCATAAATATGTACGCATTTTTTTTAGCCAATAATATGACCTACAAAAAAATAAAATTAAAATGGCATATTTTAATGAGATTTTCTGAGAAAAACGACATTGAATTAATTCGTCGTAGCACTACAGCCCCTCTCGGGCCTTGGCTTCTCGTAGGTGACGCGTCCAGTTGTCTCGGTCCAATGACCGCGTCCTCCAATTCCGAAATCCGAGCAGCTTTGCGCAGTCTTCGTCGACAGAGTCAGACCAGCGTTTTCTGGGTTTTCCCACTGGTCTTCGACCCTCGGCCCTTTCGTCGAATACCTTCTTAGGTACTCGATGCTCGTCCATTCGTTGCACGTGACCAGCCCATTGCAGCTTCCGCAGTTTCACGATTGTAGCAACCTCCGGCTCGTCAAAAACCTCGTACAACTCGTGGTTGTATCTTATCCGCCATTGGCCGCACTCTTGTTTAGCTCCAATTATACGCCTGAGGACCCGTCTTTCGAAGGCGTTCAACATATTTGCGGATGCTTGGGTAAGGGTCCAAGTTTCACATCCGTAGCACAACACAGGTCTGATGATTGATTTGTAGACTTGGAGCTTCGTCTTCCTGTGTATGCAGCTGGTCTTCAGTAGGGCCAGAACGGAGTAGAGAGTTTTATTAGCGAGCTGTATTCTCCGTTTAATTTCGTCAGTTTCACTGCCATTCGTTGTCAATTTCGAGCCTAAGTATATAAATTCGTCCACATTCTCTAAATTATATTCGTCAAGAATTATATTTTGTCTAATGGAGGTCTTCTTTCTTGTTTGCGTCATGATTTTTGTTTTCGTCTGATTGATCTTCAGGCCTACTTCCTTGGCTTCCTGGTCAAGTTTCAACAGGAGCTCTTTGGCGGATGTGAAGGAACGGGACAAGATGTTAATGTCATCCGCGTAGGCCACTAACTGGTTCGACTTATACAGAAGCGTACCCCCTGTGTCGACAGGAATCTTCCTTATCACGTACGACATTGAATTAAATGTAACTTAATTTCATAAAAAACAAGCAATGATGCTTTGCGTTGTCATTATTAGTTTTCAAGATATAACGATTTTAGTGAGTGAGGGTGCAAGTCCGAAACACTTTTCTTGACTACCCTGTAACTTCGCAGATTTTGAAAACCGGACCACCCTGTACAACGATTTTTTGCTCAAAATATATGAAGAAATACCTCCTTACAAAAGTGTCCTCCGAGTACCAGACACCCTGTATATTAAATAGCAAAACAGCTAGGACAAGTGAATTCACAAAAAAGGTAAAAACATACTCGTCGGAAGTGCCAAAACATGCAGGTCAAGGATACAATCAGCTTTCTGATCATTTTTTCATGGCTGAGGATAATAATCAAGTGAAAAGAGTATTCGTAGACTCGGATTCAAGATAATCGTGCAATGTGAAAGCTGTGAACCACGCTAGATCAACTCTTGCCCGCTTATCAAAAACGCTTACGAAATCAACAGACTTATCGTTTCGGAAGCTGAGGAGATATGACAAATGAGCTAGCCCCACTGGCTTCAGCACACCCTGAACCCCTTTTTTGTGATTACGGGACTTTGGTCACCAAGCCTGGCCCAGGAATAGCCCAATTGTGGTCAGTGTGGCGGGAACCTTATGGCAAAAGAGCTGGTCTGATCGTCAAAAAGTGCTAGCACTGCCACTGCTCCCTTTTCAGGCACCCAACACTCTTGTATCAGCTCTTTTTAGTCTTGCGGAACTATAAGATCAGCCTTTAAAATTTTTCATAAGTTAAAAACACGTCTTCCCCAGACATGATGACCGACAAAGACCAAAGGTCTTTTCAATTTGCAAAAATATTTATCGGGGAGCACTCGCTTCCTCCAAAGTGCGAGTTTAGCTCGAAAATGACATAACTTATCTAAACAAAAGCATCGGGGCAGGTAGAACTGCATTAAAACGAAAGCTATGGCGATCGCTCCAGAGCTAGCTCAGTCTTTTCATGAAATGGCAAAAGAGTGCCGTGTGTGAGCTGTTATTGATTCCAACGAGATGTGGGCTGGTGCAGAAAAATTAAGCCTTTTACGCAAGAAGACCATCCCTTTGCTGTTTCGTGTAAGGAGACAATCTCCAAGTTGGGGAAATTCTGACCAGGTGCCAATTTGAAGGTGGTGCGTAAATACGAAATCCACAGTTGGCCTAGATGCGGAGCATGGATTCCCTGTTTTCATTTGGAACTACTCAAAATCCTGGATATCATACGGCTCTTCAAGCCAGTTTTCCCTACAGAGGTGTGGAGGGTTGTGAAAATTGATGTGTCGGACGATAATTGGCGGGAGGCCCTCTTTATTGTAAATAAAGAAGCAAAGTCAGTTTTTGGTGCTCAAAAGGCCATTGTCAGATATGGAGTCGAAAAATCGGCTCTGCAGATCTACCGAAGCAACAGGTCAAAGAGCTCTGGTTTCAAAGATCTGAAATCTACCAAGCTTGATCCGAAATAGGAGGCTGAAATGGCAGAGGACCTTCTCAGTAAGGGCTTCATCACCTGGCTGAGTGTAGTATATGAAGGAGAAACAGATGTGGTGTACCTCTTTGCTGATGGGGTTAGCGTTGAAACTACCTCCGAGTTGGGTGGCTTTTTTAAGCTCTTGACTCTAAGTACAGAGGAAGGGGTGATCCAGCTTTTATATCTAAGAAGGAAGACCTCGACCGAATCCTTAATAATAATGATCAAGATATTTCAAGTTAGCCTTCATCATTTTAATGCAGCATCAATTGTCCTGCTACTCCATTTGTCTAGGACAGCGAAGAAACCAGGCTTAATCAAAGAACCATGGGTAAGTGATGTTTAAGCAAACCCTATATCATCAGACACAAGTTGCAGTATCTAAGTTGGCTCGGTATTATAAGCAAGCTTTGAAATAAACACTTGGTTGGGGGAGTTCCATAACGCTAGGAAAATGGGTTGCCGTGGTGAGCTACATTGTAGATCAAGTTGTGTTTGCCGCTGACAAATATGTTCAAGCAGATGCTGTTGTTGATATACGTAGTACTAGTGCTCAAAGTTTGACTGATGCTGTTTCGGTTATTTTCTGAGTAATAGCTATACGTGATGTGTCACGGTGTTGGCAATTTTCGCGAGCTAATCAAAAAAAAAATCTCCACCGTCCTCGGAAGGAGAGAACGATGGAGATTGAGCCGCACTATCGATGCACTAAATGACCGGATACTAGGTTTTGTGTGTAACAAGGTTTAGATTTTAATTAATATAAGTTAGGGGGCAGCACAGCCGATACGAAATCGACGATAATGTAACTTAAAGGAGCGTGGCGCGATTACTTCGACTCACACTAACAGCAAGAACACAATTGGACACCAGATAGTAACAACTCGGAGAATAAAAGCGCGATATATGCCGAGATATAGGTATAGATCCACATGACAGATCAGCGTACAGGCCGTGTTGTTCGGATCGGTGAACCCGGACCTAGGCCAACGATTGACCCAATTACAACTGCCTTGAGACAGTCGTCACAGACATGGGTCGTGTTCGAGATCGACGAACAGACCTGAGGCGGCGGCAATGAATACTGAGGCACGCACACCACAGTAGCAATAATTATAATTGCACTAGATCCTAAAAACGCGGAAAAGACGGTTCGCGGAACATAGCAATGACGACGATTATTTTGTTTTGAACATAACATTTTATCTCCCGAATTAAACTAAGGCGGCGCGGATTTTCAAAGGAAGAATGTGACACGACACAAATAGCCATTACTTACCTTCACCCTCAGCAACAATCGAACTTGATCCACCAAAAATAGAGCGTGAGTTAACGCCTGAAATATTTATTTTGATCATTATTTATTTCGCCACCGAGAACTGTCACGAGATGTCAGCTGACAGTCGGAACGTGAGGTGAGATCTCAATGTCCCAAAAGTGGATCTCGTGGTAGAATTGGAATTCAACACCCGGTTAGGAGAGAATAAACTCTGTTGAGTTCGATCAACGGTTTTGAAAATCCACCTGCCGCCAAAAATCTTCCTGGGAACCGGGAAGTGAAAAATCGGGTCTCTTGCGATTCAACTGGGTAAGTGGACGGAAGTCCCAAAGCTGAGGCGATCGACCGATATTGGAATTTTATTTCTATTATTTTTTTCGGAATTGGAATGGAACTGGGACCGCACTGGATAGGAATCCACTGATCAACCAGGAGACGGAGTAACGAATATATGAGGGATTCGGCGGATTCGTTTGGTGACGAGTGAAAGTACGAGCCAGAGCTACAGTACGAGAAGAGGGAAAATTCAGATCGATGGTACGCGGATTACAAACTGAAAAATTCGAGCGGCGAGTATAATACAGCGGTCGGAGGCGTTAATCGACAAGCAAGGGCCCCAGAGAGGGAGAATTCGATCCAGGCGATCCGGGAAGTAAAAGTCAGGGTTAGGTAGATTGTAAGCCCAATTTTAATCGTTATAGTTTTTTATAAAAAGTTAGTTTCTGAATTCAAGTGCTGTGAGTTTGGTAAAATTTTATTTAGAGTATAAGTGGAATTACCATTAATGGTAACGCGTTTAATCTATCCTCGAAGTGTAATGAATTAGAAGGAATAAATTTTCGATATTGTGAATCCGGTATAGTTTGGTGCTAAAGATTCGGTGTCGTTATTTAAGAAACCGTCGCCCACTTCTCGCTTCGGGGCAACGGACGAAAGGCGAGTTTTCAGTTTTTGAAGCGAGTGGCGCCCTACCCACACCCTTCTCGCGAGCAAAGGCCGCTTGAAAACCGCCGCCCTGGTGTTCCCGCCAGGGTAGTTGATAACTTAATCGCCATATTCATTCATAACGGTAACAGATGGTTATAATTAACTTGCAGTTGTTGTTGGTGGGATTCATTTGGTAGCTGTTGTCGTTAAGGAAGTGGATACGCCACCGTGAGGCAATTCGGGTTGCTGGTGTTGTTTCTGAAATGGTTGTTCCAGATTTATATGATTTTTTAGTGGCATGGCCGCCAATCATTTTTCTCTAGACTCAAGGCCCACAGCTCTCACGAGTAATATCGTTTACATACAGTAGCGTATTCTCCAATACAAAAATTGTCGTTTTCCCATACCCAAAATATATTTTCCATGCCTCTGTTAGGCTCGTTTCACACATATGATGCTCCATTCGGTTCGGTTCGGTTCGTTTTCTGTTCGTTTTCAGTCGCTGCCGACAAGTGTGAAACGATAATTCGGTTTCTATTCGGTGCCTAATAGAAACCGTATAGAACCGTATAGAACAGATAGGTTTCATCAGGTTTCTATTAAGTATGAATTCGTGTCCAGGGAACAGAAAGCAATCAAGGGATTCACACATGCATGGTTTTAACTGATTGGATCATTTGAATTTTTTTTTAATTTATAAATTATCAGTTTGGATCTCTTAATTTGAAATATTAAGTCGTTTTACCTAGTTAATTTAGTCAGTTTTAGTTAGTTTTATCATTACCTCCAATTTTTTTGAGATTATCAGTCGCAGTTTTTCTAATAAAATGAGCGATTTATAAGATGTTGATCTGGATTGGCTGATTTGTGCTGTGCAATCTAAAGTAGCGCTGTGGGACAAAGCTTGTGCAAAATATAAAGATAAATTTAAGACGCAAGAGACATGGAAAAACGATTTTGTGGAAATTTTTGAAGACTTTTATGAATTTGGCGTCACTACGCAAAGTTGAGGAAAAATAATATGAACCGTGTGAGAATCGTGTATGTGTGAAGGGGTTTCTTTCGGTTCGGTTTGTTTTCGGTTATAACCGAAAACGAACTGAACTGAAGGGAACCTCGTACGTGTGAAACAAGCTTAAC
This sequence comes from Nemotelus nigrinus, assembly GCA_947369275.1. NCBI lineage: Eukaryota > Metazoa > Arthropoda > Insecta > Diptera > Stratiomyidae > Nemotelus > Nemotelus nigrinus. The sequence continues at coordinate 33,450,486 of OX376372.1, forward strand.
TCTGGAAAAACATTTAAAAAATTCTTATTTCTGTCCAACAAAGAATATCCTAGCTTCAGACAGCTATTGGAAACCGAATGATTCGGGGTGCTAATGCATAAACGTATGCAAATTCTAAACATCTCTGTCAAAATCGTTAAGCTATTTTGATCATCATCTGCCGAAAGGAAGGAAGTCAAAGCGTTGGAACCATTAGTTCCGAATAAGCATACATAGTTCCAAGAAAGAAAAACGCAAAATGTTTGCTATTGCCTTCCTATTGATTTTCGCACATTAGCTTTGTTGGCCAGTAAAATTTTTTTTTATAATTTTTTACACGAAGTTAGCCATCAGTTACGCTTAAAAGAGTAATTTACCTGCTTTAATCCATGTAATAATTATACGACAAGGCGATTTAAATCCACATCTAATGGCTCTTCTGTCGCTTTCGGTTGTAAGAATCATTTTGAATTTAAAATTTCATGCTTACATTGATATTTATTAACATTCGTTTAGGACTAAGTCTCTTGTCAGAATTTTGGAGCAAACTTTCATAAAGCCAGGCCACTTTAAACATTACAGATCTTTTTCATTGCGGACCTTGAAAAGTCCCCATTCACTACCTATGTTGAAATTTTGCTTATGCTCTTATTTCTGAAAAAAAACTTCTGGAGTTTTCGCCGGAATAGTAATAATCGCAGGGCACACAAAATAGAATTGAATATGAAAATGATTTTCCAATGCGCATTACGACAAGATTAGAGTGAGGAGAGAACCGCGAAGCTAGCACGTTTCCTGAAATTTTACGACCCAAGCAGCAGTAACAATTACGATTGGAGAATACATTTAAATTCCGAAATAAGACCGCCGAAATAAGCTTAAGAAGCTTTAACGGTGAGAATGTAAAAAGGAAAATTCTATGACAATTCGACCTTAAGTTTTCTGACATTTCGATAGGTCACGATTTGCCAGAATTGCAAATAAATTGGTTACATTCCTTTATTTTCTTATCTTTATGTCGCGGGAACAGATGGCGTAAAATGAGAACTATGACTTCTTCAGGGGATTTAGTATGCATTGGTTGAATAAATTATCTATTTGAGCCACGAATGCTGCAGACACTTGAAAGTATCCTTTTTGATATGAATAAAAGCGAATATAAAAGATATATCAATCGTTTTTAGGGAATTTAACTTATGTATAATGCAAGTAAATAAAATAATGCTAGAAAATACCCAATTCACCTTATTTACTTATACCTTTTTTCAGTTACAGTAGGAATTCGTTATAAACAACCCTCGTTAATGGCAACTACTCGATATAAGCAGGTCATAATTTTCAGCATTGATAACTCTATATAGGCAACGGGCAAAAAGTTTTGACTTGATATAAGCAACTGGATATTGGATTCACTAAGCAAACTACAAAAAGTGATTCCAAATAAGAAGATATGCATTAAAAAAATATAAAAAAAGTCCACTGTTCCGTTTGGTGTCATTTGTTTCCTGGAATTACGCATTTTTCTATTCTTCACTTAAAAGATAGCACGTCTGTTTATAAGTGCAGGCAGTTTTCGTTAGTTTCGTTGCGGTTTGTGCATGTTTTTGATTCTGCTAAAGTGGAAATAAAACTATTATTTGAAACCATTTAGCAAGGTATGTATACATGTATCGTTAGATTCAGAATCAATAATAGTGTTATTCTTGATTAAGGTAACTATCGCTCCTAAAAGGCGAAACGTGTTAACTATAAAAACAAAATAGAAATCCTGAATTCCGTTCGTCGATTTGAATGATACGAATCGATTGCTGAAAAATACAATATTCACAAAGCCGCAATATTTAAAATTAAAAAAAGTGAAGAAAAGATTCGAGTTTTTGTTGGATCAACTTAATCAAAATTTGGAAATAAACGAAGTTAGTTAGAATATCCCCAAATGGAGGCAGAACTATTTGAGTGGTTCACGAGACAGCGCAAAATTTTACCAGTAAAATATTAAAGAAAACAGCTATTCAGATCTACAATTTGGACCTTGAGAAAGAGGGAGGATTTAACGCCAGTAATGGATGGTTTGCAAACTTTAAAAAACGTCGGAAAATACGACCATTAAAAGTGTGCGGAGAAAAGTTGTCCTCCAATACTGATGCCGTGGAACCATTTGTAGAAACATTTTAAAACTTCATACGCGAATCTCAACTTACAGATGACCAAATTTATAGCGCTGATGAAAGGAGTCTTTTTCGGAAGATGCTACCAGATAAAACATATGTTACAGCAGGGGAAAAATCAGCACCAGGACGAAAAATGACGAAAGAAAGAATAACTTTTCTGGCTTGAGCAAATGCTTCAGGAAATCATAAAATTAAACTTTTAGTGATTGGAAAGTCAGCTAAACCTAGAGCATTAAAAAATATATCTAAGATGCCGGTTGATTACAAAATCAATAAGTCAGCGTGGATGTTCGAAATTATAAATCTTCCTACACATGCGGTATTATTAATTGACAACGCTGTTTGCCATCCAAAACCAATTAGCAGCGACGATGGTCGCATATCAGCAATGTGTTTTCCACCAAATTGTACTCCTTTACTTCAGCCAATGGATCAGACCACCATTCGTTTACCTAAGAAATCCTACAAAGATTATATACTGACTCATTTGATTAGCAGCGAAACTACCGAAAATGATTAAAAGAAGGTAACGCTGAAGCACGCAATCTATTTCTTATCCAAAGCGTGGGGTTATTTGGGAAGCAGCCACATAAAAAAAATGTTTCAGAAAACTAATAAAAGTGGATAGTGAAGCTTGGGATGAGGAAGATGATATACCTCTGGCTAACCAACCTCCAACGCGAGCTGGCTGCAGAAACACTTCGACTCCAAAATTTACTCATACAAGCAACAAATACCGTTTTTGATGCAGACGAGATCAACGATTGGCTTTCTGGAAGCAATGCAAATTATTCTAGCGAGAATGCTGAAAATGTCGAAATCACTGATTCCGAAAGTACTGAAGGCTCTGAAAATTTAGATTCGGAGCCGACTGTAGCCTTTAATCAATTTTTAAAAAGCGTTGAGCTTGTGTTAGCTGGTCTGAAGAAAATTCTTATCCACTAAGTGAAATTTTAATGTTATATTCAATTAAGCATAATGCAATTAAGGAAAATGAGAGAAACGAATTGAGCCAAGCTAAAATAACTTCATATTTTTCAAAAAACTAACTTTATACAGTAATATATACATAGATATCTTAACAATGTTTTATACTCTTCTCAAATTATATATTTTTTAAATTAATTATTAATGTATGCGTAATATTCGTCTCTTGATTGCTACAAAAACCAAGCATATTTCCACAATTTTCTATACGGGTCATTCCACGGAAAATCGACCAACGGTCTTTGATCGCTATCGTCAGATTTCAATGAAATTCACACTGAGAATATTAGTAGTTGAGTTATGTGCACCAATAAATTTTTTTTTGAAAAATATCTAATATTTGCAGTAATATGGCCTCTTGAAATTTTTGAGAAACGTCTATTCGTATTGCATTCAAAAAATTGTATAAAATCTTCTACTTTACGTAGAGCCTTCAAATATATCTTGTTGGAAAGAGTACGATACAGGTATCTTAGAAAAAATAGTGCGAGAAACATCCTGGCCAAAAAGGGTAAAAAGGATCATTACAGTGTGCTTTATCCTTGAATATTGCAAAATGCACACCTTCGATTTTCCTAATTTTTTCATATATTGTTAATAGTTATGTAAGCTACAAATGTACAAAATTTGAAAGTGTAGCTCGTAAAAGTACATTTGTGAGAAATTTTTATAGGTACGAATTACTATAACCGCCTAAGAAAATTTAAACAAAATGGTACTGACACAAGGTGAAACTTACAATATACATACGTTTGATATTAAATAGCTTGATAAGAGCTCTGCGTTTTTTTTTGCAAAATCAAGGTCTTGTATTTCTCAGCTACGACTAATTATTTTTATGATTTTAATTTTTTAAAAGTAATAGTACTTCGATTTTTTCTGTAATTAACAGACCTAACACTAGAATTAAATTGTTTGCAATAATTGAAGAATTGCATTGTTTGCAATAATTGAGAAAATTCATTTGTAATCAATCATGAAACAAAAATAAAGAAAGTAGATTCCTTTTCATTTACTAGCGGCATGAACAATTAGGATTATTTTGGGTTTTCCTTACATCTAGGGTTTCTCGCGCATATTATACTGTACATATATTTTCAATTGTTTCCTTTGTTTGTCTATTTTGCATATTTTTGCAACAATTTACAATGCCTGTAGTTTAAATTGTTTCCAAGAAGTTGCTTTCAGGGTATAGATCGGAAGTAGTTGAAGTTAAGGAAAGTCGCGAGTTCATATAGGTACAAAATTTTGTAAAATGGGCATTCTAAGAAGAAAGTTAAAAAATTTTACTAGCGTACTGTACAAAAATGTATTTAAAATAAAGCAGAAATTACCCACAGAAGAAACAAAAACAAATAATGAATTATCTACAGTAAATAATATCAAAGAAGAATACTCGCAAGCTAAAGAAAAGGAAACAAAGTGTTTACTTTTATCACTTTTGTCGACGAATAGATCACGTGCCAAAGTATTGTCCGAATTTCCTGATGCAACCCCATATATGATTGGAAAAAATTAGACGAGGATATAATTCCTCGAAAATGCGAAGAAATATAGATGTCCCTGGTCTCTTAAAATCATTCTACTGCAGCAATGCAAACAGCAGACTGCCTAAATATTTCAATTTAGCGGCAACATCGGGGACACATTCTGTCTGTGTATGCATTATACATCAAAACGTTAAATTAATGATTAAAGTACCAAAAATAAATTTTCTAACAAAGGGTTCCGATATAAGCTTGGGACTTGTAAGGACTTTTTATCTCTGATGATATGCTCTCCTCCACAAACATATTGGTATTTTAGTAGCTGCCAGAATTGCCCTGAATCAGCCTTTATTTTAATTACATGTGAAAAAAAATTTGATGAAAATTACGTCAGTGGTGTTAGTTATAAGCAATGGATTTGTACATAACTTTCTACGTTAGAATCCAAATCAGAATCTTTTGTAGGCTCTAAATAACATTGCAAAAAAGTTTTCAAATCCATTTTGAAAACAGAAAATTCTTTCGTACCATATTTTGTAAGTTTTACCTGGTTTCGGTACCATTTTCTAAAAATTTTCTTTGGCGGTTATAATATTCCACTCCTTTAAAAATTTCTTGCGACTGTACTTTTACGAGCTTCACTTTGAAATTAGGCACTTTTGTAGCTTATTTATTTCTTTACAATACATAAAAATATTAAGAAAATCAAAGGAGTACATTTTGAAATATTCAAGGATAAAAGACACTGTAATGATCCTTTATATCCTTTTTAGTCAGGATGTATCTCGCATTATTTTTCCTAGGATAACTACATCTTATTCTTTCCAACAAGCTATACTTGAAGGCTCTACGTAAAGTAGAAGATTTTATACAATTTTTTGAATGCAACACGAATCGACGTTTCTCAAAAATTTGAAAAGGCCATATTTCCGCAAATATACCTTATTTTCCAAAAATATTTCATTTTCTTTAATAAGCTCACCAGCCCTTCTGGATAACAAAATATTTTCAAATTCCAAGGAGGTGAGTTTTAAAATGTTCTTAAAATTGGTCGATTTTCTATGAAATTACCCATACATGATATAGGCAAAACCTAGAAATCGGCAGTTCGACTGACATTTATTAGTTGCTTATAACGAGTTTCTACTGTACTTTCAAAAACTCCTGATACTGATCCACCACAACTCGATGTAATGTCTCTCATCCACCATCTTAAAGCTTAAGAGCCTAAAAGAAAGACTAACTTAACGGCAGCTTTCCAACGCCAACTTCCGTAAAAAAACAGTCCTTCAGTCAACATATGTATGTACATTATATAATAATGTACATAATTTATTTTGTAATAAACAGTTGAAATACACAATCTTGTCATATGAACAACAAAAGCATGTATCAACACTTTCATACAATAGTCTCATCGCAAGGAAATTTTTCCAAAGCGTTCGAACAAACATGAGGTGAAGTGATATTAATGACGTGAATTTTTCTTCATATAGTTCGCGACAGGAGTGAATAAATGATGCTATTTATTTAGTTGATTCGTTCGAAGCGCAACAATGCTCCTTAGAGCTCATCGCTGATTGATTGCGATAGTGTGCGAAAATGGACCGTTTTCTCTCACCCTTTCGTTTCGTATCGTTTGTGAATTTTTTTTTGCAAGTTGGATTAGTGTTTCAAAGTGGCGTTAAAACACGTTCTTGAGTGATTCGAAGTGAACGTTGGAGAAAATTCGTAATATATCACGGAGTGACCATGAAGATCGACAAACACGTGGAAAGTTTTAGAGTTTGTGGTGGTCTGTAAAAATTATATAGTTTCTGATACATATAATGAAGTATTTAAAGCGGTACTTTAATAATCATAAGCTAAATAAATTTAATACGCAATATTGCATCACAAGCTATTAAATTTAAACCGTTTAAATACTCAATTTTTTTGAAATGTATGGCCTCAGTTCGCTAATATCACGTCAGCACAATAAACACATCGAGGTCACTCTGCATTATACTTCCATCTTAAGATCCATAAATTTTCATCCTTTCGATAACTCAATTTATATCGAAATAATCTCTCATTTGAAGTCTTCACCCGTTTGAAAACGATGGCATTGAAAGGTTGTGCCATATTCACATAATTCATTTGACCGCACGTTCGGCAATCATTTATATTGTGGCAAATGTGGAAGGAGACGTCTCGAATTTGCATATTTTTATGGTTAGTGTCGGCTACTATTAGGATGCGATTTTGAATAATTTCCAACAGGATATGACGAATCAAGGAAACATTCTGCCTGGAATAATTCAGTTTGCATGTTTAAATGCCGGTAATTTAATTTTTTATGTCGAAAAAATAAATATGAAAAGAAAGATTGAATGTATTAAATAAAAGAGGTATCTCAAATGGGAAGGTAATTTAACTTTTCGATGTTTTGTTTAACAGTTTAGTTTAAATTCCAGCATTGACAAAATATGTTCTTGTTTATTAATTTAATTAATCAATCTTTACTTTTTCTTCAACTGTCGATTTTAATGTTAAAATGAATTTATGTTAAAATTTTCCGTTGAAATTTTAAAGTAAAATTTTTAGGGCATTTTTCCATATTAGTAGAAACCACAAAAATTAAAAGTTTGAGGTAATAACTTTTTCAATGATTGTGGCTCATTGAAATTAAGTACTGGATGTTTCATGAAATAAATCACTAAAAGTGACTCAGTCGACATGGGTCATTGTGTCTAGTGGACAGAGAAAAAGGGCCATATGAGATTATCTTGGAATTATTTGAAATTAACTTTGAGAATGTGGAGGCCATATTCATATTTCTTTTCAGGTTGCTCCTGATAAATTTGGGGACCGTTTGCACTATGTAAAAGATGATGTTTGGAAAAATACTCTAAATAGGCTTAAACTCCGTTACAAATGTGTTTTCATGGTTTCAAGACGCTATAGAAAGTTTTGCTTTTCGATTGCTAAGGAGCTCTTGCACGGTCTTGATGCCATTAATTTTATTAATCAGGCAGATTGATGGGTGCCACGGTTTTTTGAATGGGAGGTTGAACCATCTATTTGCACAAAGCTGAATTTTCGCTCAACATCTCTCATAAGCCGCATACGTTTTCCGTTATTTTTAATGAAAATTAAATGCTAGCTTCGAATCGAGATTTACTTTTTGATATATCATGCATTAGAAATAGTTCATCTTGTATTCAAGTAGATTTGCAGACTACAGAAGTGAAAATCTGGCTTCTTTTCATCTAATTATATATAGAGTGAAATATAGTCTGCGTCTCGTTTCCATTAATTTTAATTTTCCATTTAGTCTGTTAAAAGTATGTTTATAATTTGAATGGAATTGTTTCTAGTGACGCATAAAGCCAAGTAATTGGCAAAAGCAGCAACGTGGCAGCCTGGAACTAGAGGAAGATCTGCAGCATATAAGTTGAATAGAAAAGTTGATGTGATGCTGTAAAAATTTAAACTATAAATTAATAATAAACAAATATAAACAAATCAAAATTAACCAGTCTCAACGCACAGCGGCATTTTAGCAGTTGGCAGTTGACAGTTGACTGACAGCCGAGATGTCCTATAATGGAATGTTCCGCAATGATAAATATCCGCTATATTTGCGATCATGGAGTCCCATTGCTGTACGAATGGACTTAGTAATGGCCTAAGGAGTGTAAAATACTTGATACGTTCAGAATACCGGAAAATTTCGGTAATCGGTAAAAATTTGAAGAAGACAAAATAATTCGGTTGCGGTGGTTGAAGGAGATCGATGGTGCGGCAGTCTACGTGTGAAATTTTGTTAAAAAAGACTGAAGGGAAATATAGATTTATGGATAGTGAAAAAGAAAAGTTATAAAGACTGAGGAGGTTATTGAATAGTGAAAAAAAGCTGACCAAGGAGATTGATGGTGCAGCAGGCGATATCGTCTTTCGGACAATTCCTTTCCTGAAGTATTCTGAACCGGAAAGCAAAGTTCAAGAGAAGAGTCGTGGTGTATATAGCACAAGAACAAATAACGAAGAGGCGACCTAGATGTAATGGAAAAATCGTTGGTCGATTGAAGGATGATTGACTGGTTCGAAGCAACTACTGGACGGAATGTCAAATGATTTGATTCAAGGTCTGGATATTTCTTTGATATACGCATGAAATTTTAATCAGTAATTGCATCAGTTTCCTTTTCTTAGCACGTTGATTGCAACGGCAATGTTCAGAAATCTGGCCTAAAATGACAATTTGATTTAATCACATTATATTATTAAAAACTCTGATTTTAGTGATGCATCAAAAAGCATAAAAAAAGTGTTTTTTTTCGTTCACGGAAGAAATCACTGGCGAATGGTGGTTTCAGATCTGGTCGCTCCACAATCGACCAGCTCTTCACGGTCAAGTTAATTTTGCAAAAGTGCTGGGAATACAACGTCGACGTATACCAAATCTTTGTCGACTTTAAACAAGCATATGACAGCATCAATCGAGGCGCACTATAAATCATCATGCTGCAATTTGATATACCGGCCAAATTAGTGACACTTATAAAGATGACGATGACCAACTCCGTCTCGCAGGTCCGGGTGTAGAACAGATTGACGGATCCTTTTGAAACTCTGGTTGGCCTGAAGCAGGGTAATGGAATAGCGCCCACGCTCTTCAGCCTGGCACTTGAGTTCGCTATTCGGGCAATGAACCTGAACACCAGCGGCACGCTACTTTTTAAGTCGACACAATTGGCAGCGTACTCGGATGACATTAACATCATGGCTCGAAAACTGACCGATGCAGAAGAATTTCGCTTAGACTTGACACCGCAGCAAAGGAAGTTGGACTACGAATCAACGAGGACAAAACGAAAGTTATGGTGCAATCTAGAACAAGGACGCCAGTGCAAACGACCATCAACATAGGGGACCTTTGCATCAAATTCATGGACAACTTCGTTTACCTGGGTAGCAATCTATCGAGTGACGCCCACGAGACTGGCGAAATCAAGCGAAGGATACAACTAGCAAATAAGACATTCTTGTTGGTTCTCCCCATTATGAAATCGAAATATGTGCACAGAAAGACAAAGCTCCAAGTTTATAAAACTATCATAAGACCTGTGCTGTGCTATGGCTGCGAAATATGATCGACACCTTCGAACGGAAAGTTCTACGACCGAGATGTATGAGATGCGGTACAACAATGAGTTGTACGAACTGTACCATGAGCTGGAAGTCTCCGAAATTGTCAAATTACAACGGATACAGTGGGCTGGGCATGTGTAACGCATAGAGGACGATCGCACGCCAAAACGTGTCATGAATGCAAGACGAGTCGACAGATCGAGGCCAAGAGGTAGACCAAGAGCTCGGTGGGAGAGCTCGGTGGGAGAGCTCAGTATATGCGGACGCCGAGCAACTATTGGAATTCCAAGACTGGAGAACGTGGTCACGTGACCAAAACAATTGGAGGAGATCGATCCAGGCGGCCAAGACCCGACGTCGGGCTGTCGTGCCACGTTGATGATGATGAAGAATGAAAAATCAAATGTTTCAGTTTCGAAAATTTCGAAATTTGCCACCCTTCATAAGTTCCAAAGCAAAAGTCTCAGCATAAGCTGGTTACTACGTGAAACAGATTTGGTATACAGATTTGGTTTCAGCTACAGTGTTAGCACAGGGGTGCCACCACCAGCTATTTACGTCATCTTTTTACGAATAAATGCTACTATTAAATTATCATATATTTTATATGGTTGAAAGCTATCACTTATTTTATCACTAATAAGGAGATAAGAAACTTTGAAAATTTAAAGGAGTTGAATGCTTACATGATGTTAATACTGAAAACTTATTCGCTTTAAAATACCTATTTCCCGACGATATTTCATTGAAGAATTTATACCACATTTGCAGAGTTACTTCATATATAGCTAGCTTCTATAGTACGTAGTCTTTATTTAAAATAACTCATTCTGAGAATTCTATTTTGATTTGATGATCAGATCTAGGAAATTTAAAACTAGCAGTATGAAAAAATAACGATAAATTCATACATCGTTGGTATTTTTTCCCCTAAAAAGCAAAAACTTTTCATGTTATACACGTTTTATTTTTATTATACATATATATTTTTCTCATTTTCACGCTTTACGCAATTTTGCTTTATATGCCTGCGACAGGGGTGTCCTGCACTTTAATTGGAAATTACACAAAGAGTTTTTTATAAGCATCAATTTGTCATGTGAACTTCGCACTGACCTGATGACTCTGTCTTAAGTTATCAGTAATCAGCCCAGTCACTTTAGCATAAAAATGGGGTCAACCCCGGAATGAGAGATAATAAGCTGGATTTTCGTATATACCTTCATTTTGGCGTTCTTTAAGTTGTCTCAAAAAATCTCGTGTCTGCGTCGTAAGTTATTCAAGGTCAAAGGTACAAAATAACAATTTTTCGCGATTATCTTGGATTCTATGACTTCAATGATGTTAACATCTACTGTAAAAATCGTAGAGCGTCAAATTTGCGACACATTTCATTTGAAATATTATTAAATGAATATATTAAAAATATGTAAAGTGTTATTAAATACAATGTATTAACTGATAAATAATACAAACAGTTCAAAATTCAAGATAGTATTCACAGATATTCACGGTTGATCTTACATTACAGTACGTATGATTGAGCGCTCACCCCCCTCTATCGCAAAAACGGTTGAGAGTATGAAAAAATGTTTCAAATAAATTTTGCCGCAAATTTCATGGTCTATAATTTTTAATATTAACATTATTGGAACAATAGAAACCGAGATAATCACGAAAAGCTGGTTTTTTTACCTTTAACCTTCAATAACTTACGACGCAGGTACGAGATTTTATGAGACTTTTGAGACATCTTTTAGAACACCAAAATGAAGGTATGTACGAAAATTCAGCTTATTATCTCTCATTCCGAGGCTAATCGCTAATTTGACTGGACTATAATGTTGCATTGTCAAAGTTTTAAAAACTTAGCCCATTACGATTGTTATTTTATTAAATTTTATTATTATAATTCTACAACCTTAGATGCATTTTATAATAATTTTTGTGTGTTGTTCATTAATAGGTTTTTTTATTTTGTTGATTAATTTATTTTAATGCAATGATTATTTTATTATTCGCATGCTGCAGTGGCTGTATGAGCGTACATTGTACATGCTTTTACGTGCAATAAAACAAATGACATAATGTCGAAGTATTCAAATGTTCTATACAATTTGAAATTCAAATTCAATTGTATTTACTGCAATTAGGCTGCTAAATTATGTTGACAATATCTGCAGCAGATAGCCTGTTTTGTGCGTCAAAGATTAATATTTCCAACATACATCAACCTGATTTATCTACAGCAGTGTAATGTAATACATTCGTGAACATGAGGCACCACTGTTGACGCAAACAGCTCATTTACTCTTCAGCTCATTTCTTCATTGATGGAACGAAACAAGCTTATGCTGGGACGGTTGTTTATTACGAGCTAATTCTTACTGCATGACCGCTCTTCGCGTGTCTTCAATTGTGCGGTGGTGACGGCAAATCGAAGAATATTTCTAAAATTATGCAGTACATTTTATAAATAAGCCAAAAAAACACTCAATTCATTTAGCACGTTTATTTTGGGAGGTGTTGTTGGTAGTGTCCTTTACATAACATATACCTCAGAAAGAAACCCGTTCACGATTTTGCAAACGGTGTGAGGGATGTAACAAGCTAATTCAATGAAAAACAAACTTCAACATTGGAGAAGAATGTACCTAGTATTCCTGGATCGTTCCGCATATATCTGGTATTCACCAAGCTATTTCTGGTCCTCTTCTTGACGCAAAGAAAGTTGCTAACAAGAAATATTAAAACTAAGCAAACACTGTCTATGTATGTAGAACGTTGTTATGAAAGTGAATATCAATCGCCGTTAAGGTGCAAAATTTGTTCTGTAACGACAGTTCAATGGTCTACACTGACGAGGCGTTATAGTTTTTATCCATGATAATCGATTTGTGGTGTCGTACCTTATCGTGGGTGGACAGTATCGTGTACTGTGCAAAGCGTGCTGTTCTATTTTTAATACTTGATAGTACACCCAACACCAAAGATTTGCAATTGTAATTTACATTTATCGATTATCGTGCTTAACTCGATTGCCAACGTCAAACATCTTGTAGATATTAAGCACATAATTGTTCCGCACTATGTTAAACGAAATTCTATTTCTAGCTTGATTCTAGACCCATTTACGCCTGATTTGCTATCGAGGGAGTATTCGATTTGAACTATCTGTCTGCTTGATAAGCGGTCATCAAGTCAACCATGATGTATTGATTAGACATTATGTCAAATAGTTATTTTAAGTAATACGTTACGGCGGGATCCAACAGTTTGCTTGAACATGCGACTGTTGTGACTAATTAGCATTTGTGTGGTATTCTAATGGAAGCCATGAAATCTAAGCCAACGACTTGCTGATGGAAATTGAAGGCATATTTCTTTTTTGATTGGATTGGTTTTTTTGACAAAGCAGGCAGCAAATTGCATATCAGTTAACTCAATTTAAAATCCCTTTCAACAAATATGAAACAGAAACAAAATAGAATACATAAGCTATATTTTACGATGAGCTGATTAGGCTGATCTCGATACAAAGAGCTTGCGCTATGGCAATGATGGTCCAAGACCGGCAACAAGACTAGCGAATTACTAATCCATACAGGGCCAGGGTACGCCATGTATCAGAAGAGAAAAATCATAGTGTCAGAGACCATAATTTATACAGGGTGTTTGGTACTCGGAGAACACTTTTGTAAGGAGGTATTCCTTGATATATTTTGAGCATAAAATCGGTCTACAAGGTGGTCCGATTTTCGAAATCTGCCGAGTTACAGAGTGGTCAAGCAAAGTGTTTAGGACCTGTACCCTGACTCACTTCAATCGTTTTATCTTGAAAACTAATAATCATAACGCAAAGTTGTATTGCTTGTTTTTTATGGAATCAAATTACCCTTAATTTGTATCTGTACCTGATTTTGAGATATTTACTTCAAAACACAAAATTTTGCCACTTCTACCACGAAAATTCTTTGTTCAATGTCGTTTTTCTCAGAAAATCTCATTAAAATGTGTCATATTAATTTTATTGTTTTATAGGCCATACTATTGGCTACAAAAGTTGCATACATATATATGACTTAGGGGGGATAACTTTTCGGAACACACTTTTCCATCTACCCTGGAGTCTGGTAGATAGGTTTGTTTACATGTTATTTTTTATGCGCCTCTTAAACATAGAAAAAAAAAACTCACAAACATTCCAAGTCGTAATCAAAATCGGATAATGTCAACATGCCGTTGAGAAGGAGGAAGCTGTTAGTAGCAAATGTTTAGATCAATATATCTCAAAAACGGTTATGGCTACAAGAAAAAGTGGTTGGAAATTTTGTAAGCTACAAATTCGTCATACGTAATTTTTCTGAAGATGTGACCATTACTGAGATATTTAGGAAAGGTCACTTTTGGTGACCTTTGACCCCGTATAAAAAGTAAAGCAGCACTCGGATATATGGGGATTTTAAAAATTGTGTTCGACACGCTAGTACCAAGGTTCACATCAAAATTCAGCTTTCCCTTAATTTAATATGTTCGAAATGGCCTCGTATCCATTCGATTTGAATACTAGAGTTGCTGTGTGAAGGATGCGGTGAGCAAATCCGCCCTGTTGCCGAGACGCTTGACCACTTGCCCACCAATTAGCTGTTTGAGCCTTCCTGTGCTCAACGTCCGAAAGTTGTAAGTATCAATTGATGACTGATCGACTTTCTGAGGCTTCTGTTGCGCTACAGTATGGCGACCCTGACTAATGCAACGGTCTGTTCACTTTTAGTTCACTGTAATTGTGGGTCGTAATATCTTAGTCGATCGCAATTGTTGTGGCTTGATGGCGCGCAGCCACATCATCGGCAAGGTTGCCATTACTTCCACCTAAACTATCTACACTAACCATTTCTTTACAACATACTTCACAAATTCTAACAAAAGTTCCTACCTTCTCCTTTCGAACCGTGACAAGCAATAAACTGAAATCTGCCTAAAAGTAGCTCGTGCTTTTTGCCTTAAAAGGTCTCTACAATCAGACGATTTTGAAAGTTTTCCAACTTATAGTTCAGACTAAGTCTCCTAAATCTGGCGAAACTTTCTTCAATGAGAGTGGTTTTATCCTCATGCCTCGTTTTTGATGCTTTTAAGGGGTTTACCTAGAATATCTTTGTTATAAAATCACTTTTAATAATCCTGTAAGACAGATTGGGTACACACGTCTCCTCAATTAGCGTCATTATAACACTATCTATGGAGGCAGGGAGCCAATAACTATATGCCACAAAATTTTGAACAATTTTTCAAAATAATTGTCTTCATTTATCTCTAAGCTATTATAAAAAAAATATTTACCGCTCTAAATTCTTTAAGGCAACGTAGCACCTCCAAATTTTTAAAAAAATGATTTTTGTTTTTTGATTGAATATGTTAGAATGAAGGTTTTAAAACATGATTTTAATAATATAAAGTTGAAATTCTAAAACAAAAAAATTTTATGAGTATATATATAGCGAAGCGCCCCAAGATCATTTTTTCTATGATTTTCGTTCACTTCGCTATATCGCTACATCGACTTAAGCCAAAGTGTAGACAAAGATAAGTGAGTCAACTCCTTTAAAAGAAGCAAAAAATAAGCTAACCTTGACAAAAAAAAAAACAAAAAAATAGCTGTAAAAGATGTTTCTAAAAAAGTGTAGAATCTCTAAAAAAGGTCCGAAAAAAGTTCACCTGACACTAAAATTAATGAAAAATTTAGCCACGTATTATGGCCTAACTATACGACGAAATCCTGATTCAGTTGAAAATATGCGCAAGGAAATTTGGGCAGCATATTACCACAAAATTTCAACTGATGAGAACCCTCAACACTCTTATTGTCCTGTTGGAGAAACGACTTGGTGTAACTGGCGCAAGGCGGAGGCAGCGGGTGATAATGCATTAAACAATTTCAAGCATCCTCCACCTTAAGATGATGAGGTACAAGAAATTTTAAAGCCTATTTATGATGACTTATCATTAGAAGATTTATTAAAGCGTTGCTTGGGCAATTTCGCGCAGAATAATAACGAAAGCTATAATTCTTGTGTTTGGAATTTGGCCCCCAAACATACTTTTTGTGGGAAAAACGTACTAAATATGGCTTCAAATATTTCTGTATGTCCATTTAATGAAGGATTTATGGCTATCTTGAAAATAATGCAAGTCATGGGAATTACAATTGGCCAATGTGCGCTGGAACATGCAGATCATAGAGATGCTGCAAGAATTAACCAGGCGGAAAAACACTCGACTGAGGCATCTAAAGAGGCCAGAACTGCTCGAAGGGAGCAAAAATCTTTAGAAGAGGAGGAGTATGAGCAAGAAGAAGGTGTATTGTATGGTCCAAGCATCGCAGATTAATTTTCGGTAAGATTTATTGCAAAAAATATTGAATTTTAACTTTAAACGCGATTTTCTCGAAACAACGTTTTTCAAGTTGGCGTGCATGATTAAGAAAAACAATATTATCCAATCGTTTTGAAATTTTAACACGTTAATCTACACATGTTAATGCTCAGAATGAACTACGGATGAAAAAATCGGCAGTAAACTTTTTTAGTTATAGCCGATTTTTGGGGAAAAAAAACCTCGATTTTCGAAAAGACGCCGCCATTTTGTTATTTTTCAACCAAATTTTTTTTTTTAGTTCATTCCAAGGCCGCTTTGATGTTGGTCAAAACCCCGTTTTTGTGTTTTTGTTCAGACTTTCCTGAAGGCAGTTATCATGCACGCCAGGTTTTTTTGGTGTATTTTGTGTTGTGTGTGTTTTTTTGGGCCACAAAAAATGTTTAACAATTTTGTTTATGTAGTCTAAGACAAATAAAGTATGTATAAAAAGTTTCATTAAGATATGTCTTTTTATTCAATTAAAAACAAGCCTTTGAAAATAACATTTTTTTCAATTTGAAGGTGCTATGTCGCCTTAAGTAACGTTTTTTCCTTCTCTTATAACTTCCATATTGAATTGACAGCCATACAAAAGTCTGCTGACATGATAATATAAGGAAAGAAAAACAATTTTGATAATATCTACAAGGAAAGAAAAACATTTTCAAATTTGTCATTGTTTTATTGTTTTGTTATACACCTTGTTTCGTTAAATAAATAAATAAATCGATGCTTTTTTAGAAAAGTTTAAACTTCGTCTTGCGTTTATTAGATTTAAATTTACGCAATAAACATATGATTCAAATGAAGGAAATCATATAACTTTTCGGACCTTTTTGCTTGTAAGTTGACTATTGGTTTATTTAAAATCCTAAATTTCAGCCAAAATTGTACCTCCAAAGTTCAATAGTTTTGCATAAACAGATGTAGGGGTTCCAACTCCTGTCACGCAATGCCGCAGGGAACGCTTGAAGGTTTGCCCGACCACAGCCGCATACGGTCGTGGGAAAAACTGCGCCACTCGTTCAATTCCTGTGCGTTCCCTCGGCTATGGAACGAGACGTACCCTCACGGATAAGCGAGGAAAAATGTACATTTTTTTTCTTTAAAAGCAAAACAAATATTCTAACACTAGGGAGAGTCACTTTTTTTTCCCTTAATATAGACAATAAAATCATCAACGATTCATTTGGTACAGAATACAATTACGAAGAAAAATCAATATTTAAACAATATACTGTAAATAAAGCAAACTACTTGTGGGGGCCCCCTCTTGAAGAAAATAGGCTTCTCCGCTGATTCGTTTCGTACGATCTTCTGCATATACCGCTACAACAGCACCAATTCCATTCTTCGAACGTATTCTTCCAGAATTCTTTTCGCTCACAACTTTCTCCCACTTTTCATTTATGCTAACCTTATTTCGTTTTCTCCAAAACCCGTTCTTAATGAAACTTGGTAGAAATTAAGATAACTACCTGTGATACTGCAAGCAATTTCGTCGAATCCGACAGTATGCCAAACCACAACTCGCACTTTGGAACGGCTGACTTCAACTGAATTCACACTAATCAAACGCACGAGACTTGGGTTATTTCGCAAAAGTCGACACTTGAAAATTATGCTTACAGCTCGAAAGTTTTCACAAGCTTCCTATTTGATTGAGTGATTCCGCTTGGTATAGATTCAAATCTGTCTTTCCGTTTGTAATTTTTTTTTTCTCAGCGCCGTCCCCAAGACTAATGTTCTTGTCACAAATGTGTAGCTCCAACGACGACTACACTCCTCTATGGTTACCTGCCAACTCGAGTTCTCTAACTCAACTCAACTGAAAACTCACATTTTTTTCTAATTCAATTTTTCACAACTGTCTTTTTTTTTAGCTTACTGAATTTACTATCAATTTTCACTATAAACATCAAAGTATTCAAATGAATTTGGCAGCAACATTAGTAATAAACATTTATCTTGTTTCAAACAAACCGTTGGTAAAATAAAACAAACTAAATCAGGAATCGGACCAAAAGTGACTCTCCTCTAAATTTACCGTTTAAAAACATTCCCCAAACATCTAATCCGTAACACTCCCTTCTACTTTTCTTTCATAATCAGACTCAGTTGTAATTATTAACTAGATAGTATGATGTGAACTATCATATTAACGAAAAAGTAGAAGACATACTTGCTTCCTCAATAGCTAAAGAACCTAGCAACAATTTGCCACCTTACTATTTGAGCCCACATTGGGCGCATGACAAACTAAGTGAAAATTTCAAGAATTATTACACCTCTAACAATGTGACTCGCTCCAGACAATAATTGTATACCATTCAAAGCGTATAAGGATGAAAGTCATTATATTAATAGATTCAGTCCAAATAATATATTCATAATCGATTCAGTCCACAATAATTTACCTTAATATATTCGCGTATTTTTTTCTTGAGACAACATTTCTCCTTAGCTTTAGTTTGGTACCAGAAGTGGACACTCTACAGAAGATTACATTTAAATTGCTACCATATATATTAAAAAATCAATGATTAATATGCGAAATAAATGTACCAGTGCGGTAGCTTTGTAGGTTGAAAAAATATGTTTATTTTTTGAATTTAATTGAAAATATTTTTATTTAATGTTAATAATACACTCCAAACTTAAAGTTTACTTATCAAAGAAAATTTAAAAACTGGCAGCTATTATATTTTGGCTTGCTGGATCTTATCGGTTTTATGTACTTTTATTAACTTAACCATGCAATTTTTTTTTCCTATACACTAATAATTTAAAACAGCTTGTACAGCAGTTGGAATTATTCGGGCTATAATTTCCTTGAAATCTACTTTGTTCCAAAATTACGACTTAGCTTCTGCCTAATTATTATTAACGATGCCTTATTAAAGCTAAGCCTTAACGTAGGTCTTGAATCCGTTGACAGACTTTCTTCGCCAGACGCATAAATGGCTCCTCAAAACCACCCAAGTCTGTACGGCCAAGTAACCGTATCAGTGTGCTCTCATATCCATCTGTCTCTCCGTAGAATCGTGTCGTTAATTCCACAACTTGGTCCCTAAGTGGCTTCAGTCCCGACTCTTGATAGAAGAGAAGGTTCTTCGGCCACTTCTTAATTACCAGGCTGTAAAACCCGCCAGTGCTGAAGCGCAGGATTCTTCTTTCGAATACCTCAGCTTTTGCCATGGCCGTCTTTGAGCAGGTAATCCAAGATGGGTGTGCACAAGTCAGGAATTGGTAGAAAATGGATTTAGCTATGGTGGTCATACCCATCTTTTTTTCTTTTTACACAGGAAAACATATACGCAGGAAAATAATTGTTTTGCTGGGTATATGTTTCAGAAAGATGGTGTTGATTGAATCCGGGCCTGAGGTTTTATTTGATTTCAAGGGAGATATAATATTTCTGATGGTTCGAGGAGTTATATGAGGAATACTTGAGTTAGAGAAAGTTTTCAAGTGATGGACAGCTATGCAAACTTTATTTTCTATAGAAAAATCACCAGCAGTAGCTGCAGCGCTGTAAATACTATAAAGTTGTTCACCAAATGCCTGACTTTTTTCCGCATCCGTTACAAGCAACTGATCACCTTGTTCAATTGGGTAAAAGTGGTAACTTTTCTTCTTTAGAGCTCTTGCAATGTTCCAGAAACATCAACTACCTTCCTCTAAAGAAGATAGTTTTTGCTTCCACTGGATATTTCGAAGCTTGAAAATTTCCGACTTTACAGATGACGATAGTTGATCAAAATTCTTTTGTAAACTTCTCTTTTATATTTATTTCTCTTTTCTCACCATATACGACAGTGAGAGAGTTGGAAAAATAAGGCAGAAGGTAGTTAGAAAAATTGTTAGAAAAGGTAGAAATGGATGCACCAAAAGGCATATACACGGAAATAAGTAACAAGCAAAAGTTGAATAACAGTTAAATACGAATAGGAACATGATTATTAAAATGTTATCACTGATAGCTTCATTAAAGGCCTAAGAATGTTATGGAGAGAATATATTTCGTCACTGAACATACTGTGAGTAATACTGAAGACAGACTAATTTGGATCTCGTTTTGCGAACCTCGCTGAGTTCTCTGCATCTCTTTTACACTAGTGCGTCAAGCAAAGGAAGTTTAGAAGCTTACAGCTCATTCGAGGTTGGGAAAACCATATTCGATTATAGTTTCTGTCCAGTCAGTAAAACCGACAGATATAAAAGAAATGGCTATCCTTGTACCCATATGTGAGTTAGCCTTTTTTAACACACGCAAAACATTACTCTCTCACAAAAATCCCGCTCAATGTGACCCTTCCTACCGCACAAACAACGGAAAAGCCCTGATACTGTCTCCTATTTACGAAAAATGTGAGGAATATCAGATCGGTGTAAAAGCGTGCAACTGGCAACACGAACAGAAATGCCAATGTCAGTTTGATTAGTGTCGGTGAATCAAAACATGGACTTTAAGTCAATATTTCTAACAGAAAATTTTGAAATCGCTCGGCGTTTTCGCTCGGCAACATAAATTAACGTAATCGCGCGATTATCTGAGTCGGTTTTCCGAATAAATTAGCGGTCGAAAATTTCAATATAGTGTGAGAATGAAGTGCCGCGTTCCAGGCTGCAATAGTAGCTACAAAACTGCATCGCAGGGTATATTGTATTTCAAGTAAGTGAAAGTAACCTTTGGCATCAATTTCGTCTGCTTTTTGAGTGAAATCATAGTTAATTTCATGTACAAAATCATTTTAATCTTCACTCGCCGGTTGCCGAAAAATATATGTCAAACGGCGTTCTATGTGGCGATCTCTCGTGATTTTTACATTAGTGTTACCGCATGAACTGTATAAGACACACACCTGTACCTCATTCTCACAATAATAAGCAGAAAGTCGAAAACTGGACCATTTCTCTTGTTCGATTTCTAATCCATTCTCTCTTATATATGTGGTAATAGCTTACTCAGAGCAAGAGAGGTTTGCCACATGAATATCATAGAGATATAGGACCTTAGAGTGGTAGTATCCGTGTAAAAGCCTTTACGTGTATGTCTCGAGAGGTAACTTTTGCTTTTGTATACTCTTTGCCTTTCGGTTTCATCCCTCGAACTTTGTGGGGAGTAATCAAATACCCAGGTGCTAATTGCAAATAAATTGCACAAACAAACGAAATAATTTTTTAGTATGATGGTGGTTTCAAAATGATACTTAATAGAACAATCTGCCTTATATAAACAAAAATTGTATCGCGAGTGCTAAGAAGTGCAGAACGTGCTGAAAAGTATAAGATCAGGTTAACAGTGGCATTGAAACCTTCAATTTCTATCAAAAAATCAGCAATAAAATGTGAAGTGAAGTCCTGTTCAAACAATACGCACTTTCGCCAGCTTTGAATATTCTTCCACAAGTAAATACCTATCATTTACCTTATTGTAAAGTCTGCAATCAATATTACGTAAATTCGGGTACTTGGCATGGCCGAAAACTAGTGATTTTGATATAGTTGTGCGATGCGGACTCATGTGCTCGTCTTCTGATCCACGCAAATTCAATATGTTGGAAACACCGATGAAGTAGGTCTGAAGTTGATTCATAAGGGCAACAGATTTTACTTTGGAGAATTTAAAAAAAAGGTCGCACGAAGTGGATAAAATTCGTGCAGAAAAAAATTTACGGCTAAAAGTAATAAACTTTTTTACAAAGAAAAAATCAGACTTTTATAGCATAGGTTAACAAAAACTCTAGCGCACCTGGACCGCTAGAAATACTAATGTTCGATGAACAATAGAAGAATCGTGCAGATTTTGAGTGCATATTTTACCATACGTGCTCCAACCTGTTTAGAGAGCAAAACTACTTTGATCTTAACAATGCATTTAAATTCATAAGGTGGAAAGGATGTCAGGGCTACCACTTGTATGAATTTCAAGATTTAGGAAAGCCAAACTCTGCAAAACTTTGAAAGCAGCATAACACAGCATAAACAAAGAAAATGCTCAGTGCTTGCAACACTTTACCTGTACTGCAATTAAAAATCTCCCACAATTGCTTCACATCAAAATCAATAACCCTATTAATCTCGATTTTATCCGATGATTTCGTCGAAAGATACAGGGATAGAAAGATGTTTGCGATCAATAAATAAAAGATGTTTGGTTTGGTTGAAACATTGGTAGCTTTCTGTCATTGTAAATGCTCGCGCTATGAATACTTAATGTAAGCATTTATTGATATGAAAATAGCAAAAACACTTCGCGCTGACAGCCCTTACCTGACATCAAAGCCAAAAATATATCACATCTGCCTCATTTTAAAATCAACCTACTCTGCGAATTTTGTTTTGATCCGATGATTACATTGGAAGTTATAGGGGTACAAAGAAATATTGGGTTACCAGTCGCAAAAGTTTTCTATTTTTTGAAAACTTAATACTTGTTGTTTCTTGTCACTACATAATCATTACCATTTGAAAATTTTACGATAAAATCGCTTAATTAAGATATTGTGAATAAATATAAAACCAACTATAGTTGGCAAGCCTTTCATGGTTTTTTAACCAGATTCCTTCTGAATTATGCCTATATTAAGTTCCATTTATCAAATGAAACTCGTTTTAATTTCATGACTGCACTGGAAGTTATAGGGAAAAAGCTTTATTTTCCTTTATTTTACACCAAAAAAGCTTTATTTTACACTAATATTACCATAGCTGGCAGCACCAACCAAAATTTTCAATCAAATATTCACCAAACACGGCTCAGAGTAAAATTCAGCTGCTGTATGAATTTCATGAAAATCTGGGAACTGAATCAGCAGTTTTTTTTCTTTATAATTTTTCAAGATGGCACCTTTGGCACAGAGTTGCCCTTATTTCCAAATTACTTCTATGAAACTTGGTCCTATTCAATACAAATACATTCTGTGAATTTCAGATTTATCTGATAATTGGATCAAGAGTTCTCGTGAACAGAAGTTTCTGAGGCTTAAAATATAGGTAATTTGGATTAAGGTTACCGTTTTTATCCGATGTGAAATTTAAAAAGTTTTGGTTAGGTTGCATAAATAAAGCATAAGATTTATATATGAGTCGGCTTTCACAGTAAAAGACGAAAATTTTTCAGGAGGGCGATGGTTTGAAGGTTTTCACTTTCAATGCCTGCCGTAGCTGTAGGGTTGCCAGCACGTCCATAGAAAACTACACGAGTCTAACACTGAACAATATCAATTTGTATTTTAAGTTTTATAATGATCTGATTATCTGGTCAAAAGTTATAGCAATTCCAAAATTCCCAATCTCATTTTAGGCGCCTAGCGCACACATAGGGTTAAAAATTTCAAAAAAAATTAGCATAATCACATTTAAAACACGTATATATATATATATATATATATATATATATATATATATATATATATATAAATATGAATTTTTGGCCAAAGTGAATTGAACTGTAATGTTCTTTGAACATTAGATTAAAAAGAAACTTAATAAAATGCCAGGGTAACGGCTATCAATAATTCAGGTTAACTTTGGAAGCACGAATTCATGTACACAAAAAAAGGCTAAGGACATCTCCGCAGTGCCCTAAATTGGTCCTTAGCTAGGGATGGACAATGAAAAATACATCGACGTTTTTTTTATATAATGCGTCGCATAACGGCATCGATGTTGGAAAGATGTATCAAATAAATACATCGATGTAAATACATCCGTGTGATATGGTATATTTTAACATATATAGTTTGTGAATATATATGGTTTGATTATTTTTTTATATAAAGGATGATTCATTATTGGTTTTCAATTTCAAATAAAAGGCATAAAATTGAATTCTATTGTAAACATTTTATTGTGAGTCGAAAGAACAATCTATGACATTTACTATTTAAAGCTTATCTCATTTAAATGTTCACCGCGACTACGCCGTAAACGGTCCATCTTGAGGGTCCAATTTTAGACGACGCGTTCCAGCATAGCGACCGGTATCTCGCGAATGATACAAGTAATGTTGGCTACCAAAGTGTCGATTGAAGCCGGCTTATCCCTGAAGACCAGAGACTTCGTGTAACCCCAAAGAAAATAATTTTAAGGAGTTTACTAGTTCAAAACGTGAAATCAGGTTCTCACCAAAATGATTTCTCAATCAGTCCATTGTTTCTCTTGCTATATGCGAAGGAGCGCCGTCTTGTTGAAACCAAAGTTCACCGATACCACGGGTTTCAATTTCAGGCAGCAAAAAATCCGTTATCATGATGCGATAGCGGTCGCTATTGACGGTTACGTTCTAATCGGACTCATTTTGTAAGAAATATGGATCGATGATTCCACCGGCCCATAAACTACACCAAACAGTGCATTCCTGTAGCTGTAGTGGTAGCTGTAAAAGCTCTTCAAGTTGTTCATCAGCCCAAATACAGCAATTCTACTTATTGACGTTTCCATTGAGCCAGAAATGCGCCTCATCACTGAACAAAATTTCGCGATAAGACAGCGGATTTTCGTTCAGCTGAATTTGGATACGTTGCTGCGGTGTAAGGCACTCCGTATACGGGTTGTTAGCCATGGGATGTGTGAGAAATGCGTTTGACGCGTGTGAAGCTTGCGAGAAACCAATTGTCGTCATCTTCGTTTCACGTCCGTACACGGGTCGTCAAGAAAACGTCAGCAGGCTTCGTAAAATCATTCAATTCGGGGCATTTTCCCACCTTCCCAACGAATTGTACGTTTCCGTCATTCATCGCACTTGCAAAAACGACTAGTCATTCGGCTTGAAGCCTGCAATGTACAATGCTTGAAACGCACTCAAAACGTAACGACTACGCTTCTCACTCTTAACGGTTGGCTAACGCTTCGTTAAGGCGCGTACACATCCAACCAACGAAAGGCCAATGACAGTTTGATCGAATGTTGGTCGTCTACATAGGAACAGATTGGGGCCAATGGCTTGGAGCCAAGACATTGGATGCGGTTCGGGTTGAGTGCCATTGTACACCTAGTGGTTGACAGCGATTAAATTAGTGTTGTAAAGTAGACCGCATTAATGGTAGTAGAACGCATTTCGACACCATGCACTATACAAAAAAAAACAGCCTAACTCAACACACTACTCGGTATTAATGACAGGCAACTCGACCAACCGTCCACACTACGACGAAGTCTCAAGGCCAATACATCGCAACGCTTTGATGTTACCGCCGGCAGAGCGAATGGCAACCAAGGCCGCCAAGGTTGGCTCTTCGTACACACTAAACGAATCCGAGCCAGCAAATGGCTTGGCCGTTGGTCTTGGCCCTATATGTACGTGGCTTTAGCGGTCCCCCATTGATTTACCTAGGTTGTGACGACCAAGCGTAGAAATATCGCATCCACGACGATAGCTCACCGACCCGTGTGCGGATTGCCTTACTGAGTAAAAATTACATTACAGTTTGACGGGAGTCACGCGTGATCTGCCAAAAAACCTATTGAAAATCAAACCTCATAATGAATTACCCTGTATATGGATAAGGTGCCTGAAAATGAATATACGTGAACATGAAAGAAAACAGATGCAATAGATTTATAACATTTAAAATAAATTAAATAAAAAACATAATCCAGTCTTCAAATATCCCAGATTTTTTACTCCATGGTGTGTAGAAATTCGAGTGTGTTGCATTTGAAAACCAAGCAGAATAGTTTGCAACATATGTCCTGTGCGTAACAGCAAAACAGTCTTTCTATATTAACATCGACTTAGTGTGACTTAGTTCGATCAATAATTGAAATTTATGTCTTTATTCGAAATTCTTTGCTGCAAATAATTTAAAGATACGAGAACAGAATTCAAATGTTTTTTTGTTAACAACTCATCCATTAAATTTTTTCAGTGCCAAAAATAAACAGTTTTTCACGTAGATTTCATACATATTTTTTATTTAAGGGAGGATATCGGCGATATATTGATCCGTTATTAGAAAGAAATGGATGTTGCTCTATTTTCTTTCATGTAAATTAAAGTATGGAAATCATAATTTATTTTCAAGTTTTTGACACTTTTTTGCATTTTTCCAAGTAAGTAATGCTTGAACGACTGTCCTATATTCTAACAGAGCATCACCTATTGACTATTTTTATTATCTCCCACTTCTAAACACAAAATCACGAGTAATATTGCAGAGTATTATTCAAAACAAGAAAATCCTCTTGAAACCATCTTATTGAATCTTGTTTCCATCAGTGAAAACCTTTGCAGCCGCTCGTGCAAAAACACTTGAAGATTTCTTTTGCGTCGATGTCAGGAAAATGATATTGTAAAGTGCATCAAAGACTTCTGGCCTCATACTTTTACTGTTGCTTTTATTTTCGATTTAGGTTGGCGTAATGTATTGATTTATTCAGATTGAATATTTGCATTGAAATTGCATTTCAGTTCACCTTGTCAATTGAATCCACTTGGAAAATTCCTCACAGAAATTGGTATCATCCTGCGAACTTGCACTCCGGCATATCGTACCTATGAATCTTATTCTTACAACAATTCCGTTGCATTTGGCACACATGTTTCTAAAGGCAAGTGTACGGCTACATAAGCACAGATACATTTATGAGGATGGCATAGAATTCACCAAAAATCAAATTTCATGCTCTGGCAATGGATTTTTTGCATTAACCTAGATTTTCGTCATTTGAAATGCAACTGGAAGCCACATTTTCGTGAAATTCCATAATATCATTCCGAAGAATTGGGCGGAGGGTGAGATCGAAGATATCGATCCAACACTTTTTCGAATACAAATCGGCAAATAAAATAGATATTAATGTATTTTTATTGACGTTTAGAATGAAGGAACTTGAACTGTATCTTTTATTCTTTTGTGAGAACATTAGCACGATTGAAGATGGCCTTGAACGAACGAATAGTGAGTGTTTAATTCAAATTTAAACGAATTGACTATGCATGCCTGCACGCCAATATTGGCTGGATATAAGACTAGTTGAATTTTATTTGGACTTTATTGCATCATCGTGGTCAAAGAGATAGCAAAAAAAATATTGTTGCTAGACGGACAATAAACATAAAGTGGTTTTATGCTTCTTTGAATTATTGGATTCTCATTTAAAACAATGAATTTTTCATGGTATTTCGGGGAAGAACTAATTTTCTATTCGCTTTATTTAAATCAATATACATACACAGTCTACGATTCATGATTGAATGAGCTGATGCATAAGCAAGTTGCGAATTGAGGTCATAAAATGTGCGATTCAATCTTATACGACCGATAATTTGAGAAGCCATTGAATATGACTCAAACATATTTATTCTTAGTTGCAACTTTTTTCACGTTTCGAAAATTTTATTTATTTTATTCAATTTCTAGTGTTGATAGAAATATTCATCATCTCGTGTAGGTTAATTATTTTACGGTGAAGCTGCATTTGAAATAAACTGATCATCAAAAACAATCAAAAGTGCCACGAAATTATTTTTCCTGCATACCGTAAATTCATCACGCTCTATTTTCATTCAAATTCATTGTATCGGTTTCGTCTGCTTGAATTATGCTCAGTAGCGTGTAAATCAACCAGAACACTCCTGTTGGTTCCGAACTAATAAATTATTTCAGCGTACCTCCTTCCAAGGGAGCAGGACACTTCAACCATCTTTGACTTCTTGCAGAAGCACAAAGAAAATTCGCATGCCGGAAAAGTGAAATTTTATGGCTAATTTGTGCGTGCAGTGACCCGGACTGGTTAGGGAACTTCGTTTTGTATGTAATTTCATTCTATTGTCTCCTCAAAAAAGCGATGTAGTAATAAATTCCCTTCGTAAATAGTGTTCTGTTATATTTACGAGCAATTTATCAATTTGTTCGCTGACCTTTTGATCGTTAACAAACAGAACACCCGTCACGTGATTTGGTACCGAGTTGCCTGAATCGGTTGTTGGAAAAGCAGGAATACGGGAAATTCGATACTATTGGGTACACTGAACGTGAAATTGGGTTGATGGAATTGTGATTTGTGATGCCGCTTTGAGGGGAAATTACGCAGGTGTGACAGATAAATCTTTGTTATATAAAATAAGTTAATTATATTTCGCGAGAAAAAGCGATTTTGATAATGACGAACTTGATTGATACTTGGAATTATATTTTGAGGACTTCGTATATTTTTGGTTTTCTTTCTTTGGTGTGAAATTCAAAGCTAAGTAGATGTAAATCTGGGAAACTATGGTAGACTGGGGATAGGAGTACAGTGGGTCTTTTGGCCTTGGAGGCAGTGCTGTGTTTAGATGATCTTGTTATGTCGAAATTATCTGATAATCGTTATATTTTGCTCAAGCTAAGATATGCACCATTTTCATAGTTCCTGTTTTATGAAAACATTTTTATATTATTCATTAAATATACGTTAATTCAGTGCTCAAATCAGGTGTTAAGGTATGGAGGAGGAGTTAAGCAGGGCGTTGGCTGGTTCATTGTGCTATAATTAAAATAAGTCAAATAAACCTTTAAGAAATACAGTGCAAAATATTGTGCTTAGAAAGTAGTTGCTATTCATGGAAAGATAGCAGATGGTGGACTGTTTCGCATCCATATAGTTCTAATCTAGAATGAAGAAGCCAACAATGTGACTGAAATAGCCGCAATAGTTTGCAGGTGGAAGCTATATGCAGCTCCCATATTACGCGATGACAGAAATCTACATTGTATCAGGCTTAAAAATTATTTTATAACAATATCCGTAGCAGTTAGAATGAAGAATAGAAAATTAACCCAGTCTATATTCAAAAACCTTGTACATATACCCGCGCAGGATCAAATAGACAAAGTAACTTTTTACAACGTTGTTGGAAGGCTCAGGATTTGCACTGCATTTTTTGGCGACTGAAGCTAATGTAAGAAGTTTGATCACGGTACCAGAACGCTAGAGTCAGCTAAAAGCCTTTGAGATATCTAGCACAAGTTATGTGAACAGCGGCCTATAAGAAATCACATAATAATATTTGGTGGAGTGGCCAACTCGAAAGCCGTACTGGATATCAAAGCAATTGTAATTCGCATGTGTTGAAGAGATTCTTAGCAAAGGTCTAGCCGAAGAGAAAATCCAGCACTCTAAGACTAACGGCGAAATAACTCAGCAGGCCTTGACACGCCAAAATTAGCAGTTAGCTTGAACATCTTTCCCTTTCGAAAAAGGTATGGCTCTTGTATGTTACTGCACGGAGAAGGTGAAGAAAGAGTCTGCGAAAAAGCAAGAGAGCAAAAGAAAAGAAAGAAAGGAAAAAACTGGCATCAAAACAGCTATCCTTATCCAACTATTTAGTGTAAAAATTTATGAGTTAGAGATGTACAAAAAAGAAACGAATAAAATTATTCTTGGCTTATTAGATTGAAAATCAAAAGCCGTTTTCACCGTTATAGCTATGAAAATGAATTGATCATTTAAAGCTTTAATAATTACGACTATTTGTACTAATTTACTTCTGTAATTATATATATTGTCATGGTCGGCAGATTATCCATTCACTGACATAAATCTCTGTCGTCCAGCACAAGGGCGAGCGTAATTATTCTCCTTTCTTTTTGCCGAAAAAAAAATACAACACGAGCGTTACATTTTTTTTCTCTTAAAGCTCATCAGGCTTGAGTTAAGTAGGTTTGAGTTAAACTTAGTTTAACGCAACGAGCAAGTGTCAAACAAATACTTGAGTCAAATCAGAGTTAAAGTGAGTCACGATGCCAATCGCTTTACATTCGGGGCATTTCACGTGAGACGGACAGCGGAAAAAAAAATGCACAGTATGAATGAAATCCAGAACTTGGACTTTTTGTCGCTGTCCTCTTCACTAGAAATGCCTTGCCCCATTTTTAAGTATTAGGTCATTATTCATTAAGCCTTCATCATAAAATATAAACTTACGATCGCAGTTTCAATTGCTACATCAATTTGAATGAAGAAATTATCAATAAATATTTCAAATGTTTATTTCAAATGATAGTTGAACCAAATGCTTCGCTTTTTATTTGGTAGCTACTTTTTGAAAAAAAAATCTTTCCATGCTTAATTGATTGTGCTCATGCAAAGTAAACGATTGCCATTTATTCTGTGAATTTATGGACTATATTTGTTTTGCTATATAAAACGAGGGTGGTTTATTTGCATTTTATTTCTTTACATAGTCTCCTTCTAGCTCGATACATTTAGTTCAGCAGTTTTCCTATTTGTTATCTCTTCCAAATAATAGGTTTCCTCAAGGTCCGCCAAATAGGCGCTTGCTTCAGCAATGACCTCTTCAATCGACCCAAATCTCTTACTTTCGAGCCATTTCTTCAGGTTTGGAAACAGAAAATAATCACAGGGGACTAAGCCTGGAGAATATGCTGGATGGTGCGGGATAACAGTTTGTAGCCCAATTTATGGATTTTTTTTGCCATGGTGACTACACACGTGTGCACCCGTGCATTGTCTTGATGGAGCAAAATTTGTTTTTTTTTTCAAATGCGGTCGTTTCTGCTTCAAATCAAATTCGAATCGGTCGAAAAGCTCTGAATGAAATTCACGTTTTGATTGTTTCACCCTTTTCAATGTTATTAATGTGAATGATACCGCGTGCATCATAAAAAATTTTGGCCATGACTTTGGTGGCGAACTGATCCACCTTGGCCTTTTTTGGTGCACGATCGCCCGAAGAAACCCAATGTTTCGGTTGTTCCTTAGTCTTTGTAACAAAACGGCGCAAAAACTTGTTATTATTAGGTGCGTTTTGTTAATTATATTGAATACAGCATCAAAATTTGTTAAATATATTGAATACAACAACAATTTTGTTGCTGTATTTCAATGGACAAAACATCGGTTTATATTGGTTTATTTTACGTCCCACCGAGATCTGACGAATCAGTGTACAATTATTTATGCGAGCAAATATCTTCTTTTATGGTTTCTTGTAGTACTGAGGATAAAATTATAATCTTGGGTGATTTTAAGCGCCCGAATTTGCGTTTTGTTTCTGATAAGTCTGATGATGGTTTAATACCAGTAAACCTACTTGAGTCTTCTGATTTTAACCTTGTGAATACGTTGTATGGCCATGATTTGCAGCAAGTTGTTCCGACTCCCAACCAAAATGGTAATTGGTTAGACTTAATCTTTATGACGATGTAGCGGTTAGTCCAACAAATGACGCAGAGAATCTCTTTTCTAATAGTCTTCACCATTCCGCTCTTACAGTTGAACTTTCCACTACAGATTGGAACATGTTAAGTACATACAATAATACGATTGTATACAATTTCCATAATGCTAATTATGATAGCATTCACAATTTCCTTGACAATGTCGATTGGACAAATGTGTTGATGTGCTTGATGATGATGTAGCCATGTTTTATAGAATAGTTTTTGACGCGGTCGATAAATTTGTACCTAAGATAAGGAAAAAAGATAAACTCTCTCAACCTTGGCTTGACAAGACTCTAAGACGTCTGAGAAATCATAGAAACAAACTTTACAAGCTAATGAAGAATCAAGTCGACATTAGCCTTCGTATTAAAGAAGAATACGATTTAATTGCCCATGAATTCTTTACTAAGTCTCACGAAGCATATGACAGATACATTAAAGCTACTGGGAAGAATATAATCCACAACTCCAAAATTTTTTTTTGCTTTTTTTTAATATAAAGCGGAAAACAAGCGGCTACGCTTCTTCAATGTCCATTGAAAATTCGTTGTTGTCTTTTTCTCCTCAGGAGATCTGCAACTGTTTTGCTGACCATTTTCAAGAAGTTTTTGGTCAAGTTAGCATCCCAACAATGTATCGATTCCCGGGTGCGACTCAAACAATTTTTGCTGAGGATATGACCATATAGAGGAATGAGATACTTAC
This sequence comes from Nemotelus nigrinus, assembly GCA_947369275.1. Taxonomy (NCBI): domain Eukaryota; kingdom Metazoa; phylum Arthropoda; class Insecta; order Diptera; family Stratiomyidae; genus Nemotelus; species Nemotelus nigrinus. Next base: position 33,482,541 of record OX376372.1, read on the forward strand.
TGCCATTATGGAGCTTGACAGTAACAAAGGCCCTGGACCTGACCTCCTCCCGCCTAATTTTCTGATCAAGTGTGTAAAACAACTAATCTCGCCCCTTCATACTATATTCAATAATTCTCTCTCCTCTGGGCTATTTCCTTCGTATTGGAAATCTCCTTATATTACACCAATTTATAAAAGTGGCGATAGACGTTCTATACAAAATTATAGAGGCATCACCATTCTATCTGCAATTCCCAAACGTTTTGTGAAAATCATCTACTGCAAACTTTCGCCTCTGGTCGACGCTCGACTGAACGAGCAGCAGCATGGATTTAGAAAAGGTCGTTCTACTACAACTAATCTTGTGGTGCTTGTTTCTGATGTTTTATGCAAAATTGAGAAAGGTGGTCAAATTGACGCAGTCTATACAGAGTTCAGCAAAGCATTCGACGGAGTTGATCACTCCATTTTATCCCCAAGCTGAAACAATTTGGAATTGCAGGATCTTTACTAAAGTGTCTTTGCTCCTACCTCCACGACCGCTTGCAATTCGTGAAATTCCAAGGTCTAATTTCTAAGAAAGTTGACGTGAAATCAGGTGTACCTCAAGGAAGTCATCTTGGCCCTCTTCTTTTGAATATTTTTATATCTGACATATTGGAGGTTTTATTTGACATTCCCCATTTACTATATGCAGACGACCTCAAAATCTACCATGCCATCAGGACACCATCTGACGCTATCTTTTTTTAGTCTAAACTAAACTCTCTAGACCATTGGTGCTCCACGAACAAGCTTCCTCTTAACATTGCTAAATGCCGCGCAATCAGCTTCTCTCGCAAATTTGCACGCGTTCATTATACGTACCGCCTCAACGACACGTCACTCAGCAGGGTTGACAACATATTAGATCTCGGTGTCACCCTGGATGAAAAGCTCCGTTTCAATCTTCATTACGATAGAGAGCTTTCCCGAGCAAGTAAACAACTTGGTTTCATTAAGCGACGGGCCAAAGGGCTTAGAAATCTTTGGGTTACTAAGCCCTTATATATTTCACTCGTGCGTCCTCTTCTCGAATATGCGTGCACTATCTGGAACCCGGCTTTCGAAATTCACAGCCATAGATTTGAGTCTGCTCAGAAGCAGTTTTTACTGTTCGCTCTGAGAGATCTTTTCAACCCTTATGATTTCAGTAATCTACCATCATACGAAAATTGCCTTAAATGTATTAATTTGTTACCACTTGCGTCGAGAAGATTAATGTTATCTGCCTGCTTCAGCTTCGATGTCATCAGAGACGTGGTTAATGTCGTCTACTTGAAAGAAAAGTTTGTACTCAATCAGCCCCTGAGAGTCACTAGATCCCGACGATTGCTTATTGAATACCATCACAAACGAGCCAATAAATCAATCAACGTTTAAAAATAACATCATCAAGGCTCTCTCGTTATAGTTTCCCCCACCTCCCACCATACTAACATATATGTATTGTATATTCAATTTATATTTAAATTTGGTATTTAATTTGTTAGTCATTAATTTGTCATTTATTTATTACTTTATTTGTTGTCTGTTTATAACTTATTTTATTTATGCACTATTTATTAGTCTTGTATTCATATATAGTTTGTTTTATTTTTATTTTGTTTCGTAATTTTATGAATGTACTATTTTATTTTATTCTTTTTATACATGTACGCCTTGCTTGGTAAATAAATAAATAAATATAAATAAATATACTTAACAAAATTTGATCTGTTCGGGTGTGCAACACAAAAAAACGCACGTATTGTCGCTAAATATTGCCAAACATTGGTTTGAAATGGCCACACGGTTCTGCTCATGGTCAAATGGGAGTGATCACGGCAATTCTCTATCTCGCGGATATTCGTGTTAAATGTGAAGTACCCGTTTAGGTGAGATGCTTACAACCTCATCCAACTCACGCACATCATTCCATGGATTTTATCGACGATCTCTGGTGTGATGACCTCTTTTGGGTGACATGAACTTTTAGCATCACTTGTGCTGGCACGACTACAAACCACTTCTTGTCCATTGACATTGATGGTGCAGAGTTTCCATAGTATTTATCAAGCCTTCCCTTGGTTTCGATAACGTTTTTATTCCGCAAAAAGTAATGCATAATTAGAACACGAAATTCAATTTTTTCCATTTTGATTAAAATACACGAGGCTGTCTGCTTTCAGTGACTGTCAAACACAAACAAAATGGCGTAGGTCGCTCAAAGTGACGATAGTCTAGTAATAGATGGCAATAAACGAGAGCAGTGTTATATTTTAAGTTGGAGCGCGGGAAATTCAAAGAGCCACGGACCCTCATAGGTCTGTTCGCGTACCCTATGCATTGCTGTGAAGTCATTTTTGTACTCCGTTTGAACCAAAACTGAAAACTTTCCCTCTTTCATGATGACATTTCAACGGTGTGGTGCAAAAGGATATTTTCAAATATTCGCTACAAGGAAAATATTTTTTGCATAATGTTGCTATGAAGTCGAATATTTTTGTTGCGATACTTTATCACCGCTTTTTATCCACTATTGTTCTTTCAAAAACAGACAACTGGCACTTTTGGCCGTCACTTTTAGGGAAATGCCATGAGAGCGTTTTTGAACTTTTCATGAATTTCCCCCACTACATGAATCAGGAAGTTTCAGTTCATGAGCGCGACTGGAAGTACGCGATCAGACCTAATATCTAAAACTATTGTGATATTTTTAAAATTGGTTGCACCAATTATAATATTTCAATTGAAATTTTGAAGAAAATTATTACATATTTTAAAATACCACGTATTTTTTTGGTCCCCAAGAAAAACAAAAATATGGGGATTACTGACGTAAAGTATTGCCCTCGATGTCCAGTTTATTTATCTTATCTAAGTGGCTGCCACAAACTCAGCCGTCAAAAGTCATTTCATCATTTTGTCAGATGATAAGTGCTTATAAGCACTGCGTGAACACAATTACAAATTTAATGGGGCAAACTTTCCGACCAAGCAATGAGCTGCAGTTGGTAGATTGAGCTCACTTTTTATATTAAATTTAGGTATTTTCTTTCCATCGCAATAATCTTATAATCCTAACTGTTGATGTTTCATTTTCTTTCCTTGTTCAAGCTTTGTTTTTATGACGCATATCAAATTGTTTCTATTTTATTACTCAAAATAATGCAGATAATATGCCATTATCGTCAAATATGAAACGAAGAATTCACCAATCGATTTACATTATCAAATTTTTTAGTATCATCCCGCTTCATCTGTTGGTCGGTTTTTGTTGATGAAAAACATTATTCAAGAAATGTAACAACATACTGAAGTAATTTTTATGCATTCATTCATGATTTTATGTATGTTTTTTACAACAGCAATCATATTCAGTGTGACCTTCACATTGAGTAGTGCTAGCCAAAAAATAGCAACAGGGTTGTCTGCTACAGATTCTGACCATGAAATCAAATTTGACCAATTATAGAATGTTCTACGGTTTGTGCATAGTTTACTCAAATGAAATGAGATACTACTCAGATATGTTCTTTAAATCTATTTTAGAAAAACATTTTAAAGTTAAATCTCTCCTGTACTTCCTATTTAAATTACTTCAACTTTTACTTGTTTAACATTTTTTTTAATTTCAATTAAATTACTTTCAATTCAAAGTCCAGCACTTGATATTTTCAAGTGAGTATATCCTGTTGCGAGCTAGCTCGCAAAAATTCCATTCATTTGTTCCCACTTCCCAAATATCCCTGAATACGACGTATAAAATATCAAAAATAGCATACAGCCGTAAAAAAATACCATTCATATTTATTGTATTGATTCATGCTAATTCAAACATGACACGAACTCATCGCGACTTTACAAAACGTTTCTCTCCCCCTCAACGTCCACAAAAGGAACTCATTTAAGTGACATGCATTCAGTCCTGTCAGCAAAGTCGCCAATAAGTCTTGTCTCCAAAAAGCTTTTGAAGAGTAATGGCTGTTTATAGGACTTTCCACCCCGGACGAGTGTTTGTTGCAGCTTTTACAGGCAGCAGGATAAATTTATGGATACTGTAAGGTCAGGAAAGCAATGTTGAAGACAAATATCCATGTTACGAAAATCGGTTCATAAACTTTTCGAATGGCCATTGCAGGCGAGAATCATAAAATTGAGACGGATCACAACCATTAAATAGTTAAACTTTTAAATGTGGAAGTGTTTACTTTAGAAGTTGAAGAGGTTTTACAAAGAACAAGCAAATCGAGTAATAATGTTGAATGAAAAAACAATCTTTTAGACAGCTTGGGAAAATCGAGAAAACTACAAGGAAAGAAGAGACGAGAAGTTTTTTTATTGTGAATTTCGGAAGAAATGATGGTATGTTGTCTTAAGACAATCGGATTTGATGTCTTAAAAGATTCTTTTCGGCGAACTTTAATTTATTAACGTCATTTGTGATAACAATTAATTTTCATTAGCGTACAAATAATTTTCTGAGTTCAATGGGAATGTTATGTTTGCATTAGCTTCCGTTGCTGACTTTTAAAGATTTGACTGAAAAACTAAAAGAACATGAATGCATACTGCATCGAAAGGTTGCTGAACCTTTTGATAAGGTTGCGTATTCGTCACAAAGACAAAATCATCAATATTAAAAATAGTTATTTATCTAATAGACGCTCTAATGGCAATTGGTTTACAAATTAATAACAATAAATGTTACATAGTCCTCAACTTTGACAACTTTGATTACTTGGTCTTCGAATTTATATTTCACGTAGCTGAGAAATACTACCTGCATAAAATCAAAAGCGAAGGGTATTACAAGAATGCTTATGGCTCCAAATCCATCACAAATAGTTTATGAAATGGAATTCCAATCAAGTTTAAATCCTTATATGTACTTGAGAGAAAACTAGCCCAGCATTGATACTTAAACATCTGCAGAAAAATATACAGCACATATAAAACTTTTATGTAAAGTAGAACATTTAAATAAATTCGGACGAAAAGGTTGATAATTTTGTTCACAAGAAAATGTGTACGTAGAAACTTATCTCAATTAAGTTTTCCTAGCTGACAAAAGATCATGTATAGACAGACCTATTGGCCCATATTGATACCACATAAGAAGAGCTGGAGCTTAAAGGTTTAGTCCAAGTGGCCATTGAAAGCTCCAGACTTTTTTGCGATTTGAAGTTTGTTCTTTTACCTCTGCTCTGTCATGTGCATCAGTTCCACTAGCCAGGGCTCACCAAAGCAGCGCTGTCTGTGACAACAGGAGATGGTGAATTTTTTCTATGGCTCCTGGCTTCTGACATTTTCTACAAGTATCAGCCACTAGGAGTCGCAATTTCATAGCGTGATCTGCTACAAAACAATGACCGATAATTATGCCGATCACCCATTTGCAGTCAGTCCGGGTTAATTCAAGTAGGTAGGAATTAATATGAGTGCCGATTGAAATATTGGTAGACTGGTCCCATGCTTTGTTACCGTTACTATCAGCAACGCGATCTAAAACCCTTTATCCCTAACTGAGATACAAAGGCGGCAGCTTTCGGGCGGCTTTGCTCGCGAAGAAAAGGTCGCGGGTGGGCGCCTCTCGCTTCTGAACCGAATCACTGCCACGCCACCGTCGCCCTGAAGCAAGAAGAGGATAACGGGCCCCTATGCGCAACCCCGTACCGCTACCGATAGTTACAAACCGGCTCAATTTACGATAACCCACTTTATTTCACTTATGTAATAATGATAACTTAAATTCAGATGATGTTTGTTTCTATCGTGCTACCATTCAATGGTAGTCTTCCAAAATTTCTTCTCGCTTGAAAAACTGTACTAAGTTCAATTTACAATCGAAACTTACTTGCTATCTAACCTGCTATCTAACTCTTCTCGATCGCCGAGACGTGTTTTCTTCCTCGATGGGGCCCTTTCCGCGGATCGATGCTCGTCAACGACAAAAGATGATTATCTTGAAAAAGTATTTCACGATTCGTCCTCTTACCTCAATTCATACTTCGTCAATCCGTTGTATCTTCAACACAACCAGGGATCTTCCTTCGCAGTTTTCCCGGTACCACAATCGCGATAAGTTGATTTTGTTTTTTTTCTTGATACCGCTTCCGAATTCCATAGATTTCCGTCGGCGGTTAAATGTTCCCCAATCCAAGTCCAAATATTCGAAAGCCAGAACAAAAGGAAAAAAAAACGTAACAATTTAATGTTAGCACCTACAGCCTAAGGCCTCCGCCCACTCACTGAGTTCACACCAAAAGAGCACCTTTTTCATCGATCGTGCTCACAGGAAAATTTTGCTGGCGGCAGCGGGATTTTCAAATTCCGTTTTATGCACTCACCCGAATTCGATTTCACTCATCTGAGTGTTGGGTTGCTAATTCACCTCGCGATCCAATTTGGGACAGACTGATTTGGGACATCTCGTCTGACATTTTTCCCTTTTGACGTTTCCGAATGTCAACATTCGGTTGTTCATTAATTTCGCTGTCGTGCACATTAAATTCGGGTGGTGCGCCAGGACTTTCGGCTTCAAACTCCAGGTAGGTGGCTATTTTGTATTCAAATCTAATCGTTCAGTGAAGAAACATGTTCGCGATCCTCACGGTGACCTTTTATTTTATTTGATCGGTATCAGATAATATTAGCTTACGACAGTGAATTCACTCCGCCGTGTTTTCGAGCGGGGATTTGTGCGGGTCGAAGTTTTCGGAAGTGAATGTTTCCTGACGCGTACGCTGGTGTCCTCCGGATCTCGGTTTTCTTGCGCGTATTTCGATTATCCTCTTCATCTCGGGTTAACTCTATTAACACCGCATCATTTACTTTAGTCGCCTTTCGATCCGTGGCTTTGAGTTCGGGAATCCGCAATTCGGGCATCCACTCGGTATCAATCGTATGTAGGTCAATTGTTGGCCTAGGTCTGGTGTCGTTGACGTTGACGGCTCGGCCCATACGTTGCTCTGCCTTGTCGGTTGATTTGTGTCAGAACAATTCGATTCGCGATATCTCATTGATATCGCTGTGTTTTGCCAATATCGCGATCAGGATCTTGTTCTTGATGGTTATGGTTTTGTTTGTACGTAGAATTTATTTGTAGTCACTTGGTGTTGATTGTTTTCATGTTCGTCTGACGGAGATACGTTCCATAGGTGTTCATTTGAGCTCGTGCCGTTCAGTGTTTGTTTATCGTGATGACTCGTGTTGTTTTGTAGTAGTTTCTTAGGTAAAACTAACAGCTAACTTAACCCTCTAACATCTAAAACTAACATCTAACTCAATCTTAACTAACTCGTAAATTGTGATTATTGCCCAATCTCCATCGTTCTCTCTTTTAGAGGACGATGGAGATTTTGTTTTTTTTTATATATTTTATTCAAGATTTGATGCTTTAGTTTAATGAAACTTCCACGAACCGTGACAGCTTAGCCAGCGCATCCACTTTCTCATTGCCATCATCGCCGAGAACCCAGAAGATTCTAACTCGTTTGCTATTGCCAAGCCTGTTCAGGGTCTACATGCAATGGAATACGCAATTCGACTTATAAGTGGGAGGTGTCAATGTCTTTATCGCAGTTTGACTGTCTGTGAAAATGCTGATCCTGATACCCTCAAAATCTTCGACGGATATTTTTTTGTATCGTGCTTTTCTGATCGCAAAGATCCCTGTTTGAAAAGTACCTGCTTCTATATAGCAGTCTATATCACAAAAACGTGACTTCTTCCGCTTTTATACAGGAGAGCAATGCCTGGACGTAGATAACTGAACCTTGACTTGATCTGACGTCACCTTTTGTTACAACAAACTGAAGTCGAATACAAAGACGTCAATTGCAAAAGGTACTAGGTAGAATCCGATTCCTTAAGCGTGGCAGCAGCTTTTGGTCAAGGGGGAAGATGAAGTAGTACATTAAACGAGTCGTAGTACAGTTTTCTTGTAATACGCTAAGCTCTCTCCGTCATGTCAACAAAAGTAAGTTTATCTATTGCCAGCCACTGAATCAGGCGGCGGTAAGCAAGGAGAGGCCTTGCTATTGCCGTATAGATTCAGTGCTTTAGAACAAGGTTTAGGTTTCACATTTTACCCAGCATTCTTTTGCCAGCGTAAATCGCATTGGTTACCTTCTTCTTTACCTTCCAGGTGAACTTGGTGTCCAGAATAAAGTCCAAGTACTTGGTGTGCGACTTGATACCTAATCTAGTGCCACTCAACCTGATTGGATATACCTCAGAAATCTTGAATTTTCTAGTGCAAGAGTATTTCATCGGATTTGATGCCAAAGTTATGATAGGAATCCTAAAAAAATATGATTTTTTATCTCTCAACATCAAACTTGACATATTCAATGCATTTATTTTGTCGAACATCTCTTATGGAGCAGTTTTGTGGAAGCAAACATCGAAACAAAGCATCGATTTGATCGGAAGACTAATCACTAAGGCTATCAAGACTATATACAAAATGCCAACTTTGACTCCAAGCTTACATGTGTATCGTGAAACAATACTACTAAGCATAAAACAAATAATGTGTCTTGCATAAGGAAAGCTAATATTTAAGATACTTAACAAAAAACTCAAATGGCCATATTTTATAAGAAATGTTGGAGAAATAACTCGGAGACAGCCACAAGATCGGCGAATAACCTTGCGATCAAAAAAGCTAGGACAGATCGTTTGAAAATGGATCCAGTGCAACAGTCTTTGGCTTATTACAATACGTTACCTGAGGATATAAGAAATTCAGCGAATTTGGTTAAATTTAAGGAAAATCTACGATCATTCCTTTTACAAAGATAATGAAGACGCCAACCAGAGTTTTTTCTAAACTTTTCTCTGGGCATAAGTCTTGACGACAAGAAACAGGCGATATCATCTGAAGACGATAGTTTATAATGAAGTGCTTTCCCTTATACCAATATTTTATTGTCTGGGAAGTACGAAGTTAACAAATATTGAGGAGAATTGATGCACATGGACCGTGCATTTTGATTGAGTGATGGAAAGAGTGGAAGGAAGGAGGTAAAAAAAAAAAAGTTCACGGTGTTTGTACACTCATCAACAGCCCTAGAGCATACTCGGTAAGCTAATCAGTGGTATACAGGAACCTACCCCATAATATGATCGCGATAACATCGGCATAAGATTCCCTTGTTCACTTACCTCTTTCAAATTTTATTTGTCACTAGCTTCCACAAAAGAAGAGGGACAACTCACTCTTGAGGTATGCCTCGGTGAACCTTCCCTGTGAGTCGAGCAACCGCTGCTTATCCAGCTGCATATAGTAGCGTGAGCGTTGGCTGTACAGAGGCTTTCTATAATGGATGTTATATGCACATTACAAAAAAGGGCCACAACTTGTGCTCCTTGTAATGGAATTATCATCATCATCGGGGACTCCAGCTCGAATCGAGCCTTAGCCTCCTTAATGCTTCGCCTCTATTCGTCTCGGTTCAGTGACCGCGTCCTCCAGTTCGGTGCTCCCGAAAGTGACCTGCTGTCAGCATCTCCCGAATTCTCCCAGCGCTTGCGTGGCTTACCGACTGGCCTGGCTCCGCTCGCTCGCCCCTTGAGAGATCTTTTGGGGACTCGATTGTCGCTCATTCGTTCGACGTAGCCAGCCCATTGTAGTTTTTGGAGTCGTATGACGGTAGAGACTTCCGCATACTTTCATACTTTCAGTGCATGCTTTCGAAATCACTTAGTTAAAATTCAATTTTTCAATTTTAGTCATCCCACAATTCGATTTCATATCGTAAGCTAAAGTGTATAATTATGTCAGCACATAAGTTATGGATATTTTTAAAATATTTATGAGCTTTCTATCAATTGAACGTGAAAGAACGTTTTAATTAAAATTGCTTTTTCACTTTGAAACTAAAAAAAAAAAATAGCTATTCTCTCAAGAAACATGGATAAATGTCCAGTTCAAATATTATCTTCTTTCTCATTCCTGCTTTTGCGAGGAAAATTAAACTCATAATTTTTCGTGTTTCGGCCCAAAACTTTTGCCACTCAAAACCCAAGTAATCGTTAGTACATCTTTGTTCAGATTGTCTCTTTCAGACTATATAAGCATTTTCTGTTCCAGGTAAACTTATCTTGTTCATTTCATTAAACAAATTTCTACTGTTTACATTGCTTCCACCTACGATACCATTTTCATAATCATTAATTCTTCCAGCTGAATTTTCATTTCAGTGAGAAGTGCTATACTATCCACATCGTTAAACTTCTCCAGAAAAACTTTTATGCAGCACCATAATTGCTACGGAATTCAGTTTCATTAAATATTGTCAGGAAAACTTCTCTTACGTGTCACTAAGCCTAAATGTGTTTGGAGATGATAATATAGTCTGACAATTGTAAGGAAAAAATTCACAAGTAACAAAGTTTTGCAAAAAGGGTTATTATTCGTTTTCATTTAATGAAATGAGTCTGAAGTTGTAGCTTAGTTCCAAAATGATTTCATCAGCAGCTGCGGTTCAAGGTTCAAGTGAGATTACACTTGTCCGTTATTAAGAACGCTTATTTTTTATAACCGCAAACCCTAAAAGTATAATGCAGAGCAAAATATCTTTCTTTCGAGAATTCAAAAACTTCCTTGAAGTTTTTAACGTAACGACAGCTTTATGAACGACATTTTTCTCGCTAAAAGTTTACGTAAGTCTGAGAGGAAACCAATTGAAAACTTTTTGTTTTTATTTAAAAATAAATTTCAATGTTCAGTGGCCACAGACGGCAGACGAAGTTCTGGATGATGAACGGGACTTCTGAATTCCTTTCTTCTGAAATTTGACATGGGGACGAAATTAAATAAATCCTCTTCTTCCATTGAATATTGAAACTGATGCCAGTATGCAATGGCTCATATGCATCAATCCTGTGCATGATTTATTTTTGAAAATCACACATTAAATCGAAGCACATGCAAACACATAGAAAGTTGAAAGAGATTTAAAAATCTTAACCTTCCATTGTAACACAAATGACCGGACACAACTTTTCAACACAAAGCTCAGGAAAAAGGTTCAATAGTGCTGCTAAAATATCGACATTACTTTGTTACATCTTCAACTACTGCATTCATACATTTCGACACGTCAGAATATTGGAAAATCGTACAGGAAATTGCTTTCACTTGACTTAATCCAAGTGGCTATACCTCTCATGCAAGAGCATTCAAATAGATAAACGTTTTCAATAATTCAATATCGTGGAGTGTTCAATGATGTGATTGATTCTCACGACTGGATCTTTTGCCGAGTACAATGCGAATTTCGATTTATTGTACTTTGTGATCCATCTGCTGCTTCACTGTTCATTGCACTCGTTTAGATCTCAAAAAGTTTCACGCCCTAACATTTTGATATATGAACGTATCCATGGCAGTTTGAATAAACTGTGTGTCATGAACTTTGTCCATATTTGTGCAAGTTGCTGACACAATGTGATATTGGCAAGTCGTAAAAAAAACGCTAAGTATACAAGGCGTCAAGTAGTATGTCCTGACACACTCTTTATTACAAATTTAAGGTTCGATTCATGTCACCTTTGAGAGCTCTTAAGTAATGAGATCTTATTCCCATGAGTGATTATGGAAATTGCATTTTAGAGGGAACGGTTAGTTTGAATGGTAAAAGTGTTTATTTATGTTTCTTATATGCTGAGTTTGAAAAAAATCGAACAAAATATAGAAAGTCAAATAATATTTAAAGCGGAACACTGGCTTTTAATGAGCGTGCAGGCAACCCTGTAGCTTGGACAGGCACTGAAAGTGAAAACCTCCAAATCATCGTCTCTCTCGAAAAAATGCCGTTTCTTCAAAAAAAAGCCATTCATATGTAAATCTTGTGCTTTGTTTACATAACCAAAAAAAAAAAAAGATATAGTATTACGGGCACGCCTGGTAACCCTTGCCCAATTTACCTATATTTTTAGCATCAAAAACTTCTGTTCACGGAAACTCACGATCCGATAAGCAGAATTAATTGAAATTTGCAGAATGTATTGGTCTTAAATAGAACCAGGTCTGATAGAAGTGATTTTGATATGTGGGCGTTTCTGTGCCAGTGGTGCCATCTTGAAAAATCACTAAAAAAGATAACTGCTTTTAGCCCTATAAATTCTGATTGAATCGTTTGATTTAGACAAAATTCACACAATAGCTGGACCTTACTTTAGACCATGTTTGGTAGAAATTTGGTTGAAAAATTCGGTTAGAGCTGCCAGCTATGATAATTTTGGTGTCTTAAATTTGAAAAAATGAAAATTTGGAAGTGAAAACATTCAAACCATCGAATATCCTCAAAAATGTCCGTTTTTTACAATAAAACCAATCTGTATACAAATCTTATGCTTAATCTATACTTTCAAAGTAAAACATTGGAAGTTTCATGTCGGACAAGAACGGTAACCCTTTCCCAGTTAACCTATATTTTTAGCATCAAAAACTGATGTTCACGGGAACTCACGAACCAATCATCAGGTACAACTGAAATTTTCAGAATGCATTGGACTTAAGTAGAACCAGGTCTGATAGAAGCGATTTTGAATTGCTGGCAACTCTGTGCCAGTGGTGCCATCTTGAAAAATTACATAGAAAAAAAACTGCTTTTTGCCCTATGAAATGTGAATAAGTAACCCGATTTTCATGAAATGACACAATAGCTGAACCTTTCTCTAAACTCTGTTTGATATAAATTTGATTGAAAAATTCGGTTGGTGCTGCCAGCTATGGTAATTTTTGTGTCTTTGGTTTTGAAAATTCACTCAGGAAAATAAAACTTTTTGCCGTATAACTTCCAGTGCAGTCATGAAATCAATACGAATTTCTTACAATTAATGGAACCTATTATAGACATTATTCAGGCCAAATATTGTTGAAAAGCCACGATAGGGTTGCCAGCTATTGTTGGTTTTGTGTTTAATTGCAATATCTTTATTAAGCGGTTTTATCGTAGAATTTTCAAATGGTAATGATATTGTAGTGACAATAAACAGGAAATATTAAGTTTTCGATTATTTGAAAAAACTTGCTGCAGGTAACCCTAAATTTCTTTATATTCCTATAACTTCGAATGTAATATACCAGGTGGAGCAGATGTGATATATTATTGGCTTTGATACTGGCAAAAGGTTGTCAGCACGAGTCGGTTGTGCTACTTTTGTGTCAATAAATGCTTACAGTTAGTATTCATACCGGAAAAATGTACAATGAAAATAAATAACCGATGTTTCAATTTCCAAAGCTCTGCAATTTTTTCGGATCGCAGTCCCAAACACCAACTTCAGTTACAGCGCTGCAGGCACTGAGCATTTTCTTCATTAATGTTTTTTGAGATGCTGCTTTGAAAATTTTTGTGAAATAAGCAACTGTTTATTGATTTTGAAATTGTAAACATATTATTCAACATAAGAGGTATTTAACATAAAGAGTCTTAAATTTAGCGGCTATTTTATTTTGCCCTTAATTGTTTAGTATCTAAGTATTGTAAGATTTATCTAGTTTTTTGGTTTATACTTGAAAAATATGGCCCAGGTGGTACCATTTCTGAGATAAACTTAGCTACATTATACTTAAAAGCTAACTTAATTTACGGATTAAATCTAGCAAAAAATTTCAATTAGCTTAGTCTAATCCGTCCTTAACTTAACCTAGATCTTAATTATCCTCTCCAATGCGTCGGCAAGCCAACATAATTAAACAGCATATTAATGAGCCGCCGTTGTCTCGCTATCTCCGCAGGACGCATAAATTCCGCATCTGATATCCCGGATCAGTCCGTGTTCATGTCCGGCTGTCCGTGAATAAGATCTTGTCATCAGTTCCACAAGCCGGTCGCCAAATGACCCAAGTAATGCCTTCTGATATATGAAAGAGGTGTTCGGCCACTTTTTAGCTACTGGGATGTAATGGGGTCTACTAAATTTTACAGTGCAGAAGCGTAGAAGTCTCCGTTCGAGCATCTCCGCCCATGCCATGTCCGATTTTGAACAGAAAACTCCGATGCCTACTTATTACTTGAAACCCTGTTGATCAGATCCTTTATTTCCAACATTTTCACCAGCATTCCCGCGTGAGCCATCTCAAAATTCACATCAAGTCTTCAACATCGCATCCACTATATCCGCCGGAAGCCGCGGATGACAAACTCGTACGTAGGCTCGCTTATCTTTGCTCAAACGATCCACTAATATCTTCATTCTGATGCTAGATCTCCAACTACGTCTACAAAAGCTGAAAATTTAGTAAGGCTTTCCCCGGGCCACATCTTGCTACTCCACGTCCCGACGACCTACTTCCCTGAAAAATAGCAAAGATTCTCTGTCTTTTCAGACGATAGAAAGCGAAAACACCCGAATTGATTTCACAGATAAATCCTACAAAATGTTGCTTTTTAACTAATAACTCGCGCACACCCCACATCACACTCTCAACTGCTGATATTTAACTCTTTTTATAGTATGTCTATTTACTTTGCACCTATCACACTATTTGTGATTGATTTGAATAAATTAGTTGTAATATTATGTCTATGGATAAGTATATTTGAATTCAGATAATATATATGTATGTAACAAGAAATGTATGTATCGACGAAATGTAGCTATTAACGAAATATCCATACTAAAGAATTATATTTATTGACGTAACACAGTAAAAAAGATGGTAGCTCTTACTCAAAATATATCTCTGAGTGCATCGATTTTATGAACAAAATGGTTTTTCGATTATATCCGACCTCCCACGATTTGGGACAAATATATCTGAAAATTTTTTTCGCGTACCGGTAGTACCGTTGACTCCACGTTGGGCGCCAATTTGGAACTGAAGGGATCGATAGTGTGCGACAGGGCTGGATTTGACCTTCTTGCCGCCCCTGGCTAGTTGTGAAATTGGCATCCATCCTCATCTCCTGATTCCAACCCCAAATTTATCGACTAAAGTCCAATAACAACGAATTCAACATTTTTTCACAATTATTTATATTTTTCAGAATATATTATACTAATGCGATCACTAGAAACTAGCCATACAAATACAATCCAAATGCGGTTATAAGAAACGATCCATAAAGTATAAAATACTAACACGAACATGATTATCAGAAACTGGCAAACTTTAGTTTGGTTTTTTCATAAAGTCAAAATTTGGTAATTGTATAGATGAAGAGACTGTCGGTCAGAGGGAAGTAAAAAAGGGTGGAACTGATAGGGCTGACCCTGCTTAACATAATAAAGGTGTTTTTGGGTGGGGCGTAGAAGTAGAGCGCAGGGGGTGGGGGTAAAAAATTGGTTTTTTTTTATTCATATTTTGAAAATTTAAAATTCAACTCCACCTCCCCGCTCCCGTTTTCTAACAATCAGTAGGAGATGTAGTGCGCAGAGCTGTTAAAAGTACATCGAAAACATAAAAAAAATGTAATTTACAGTGGCAATAATTTATTGGCAATCATTCAACTACAATACTTCACTGTAACTAGTTTCAAATAAAGCGATAAAAATTTAAAATAAACATTAAAAGATGAAAAAATTTACTTGGTATTCTCAAATTAATATAGCTCTATTACATTTTACGAAATTGCGCAAGTTGAAACAATATCAGCGAGCGAGTACATGGCTGCCATGAAATTGAAAAAGCCTTCGATTACGTTGTTATAGTCAAAATGGCGCTTAAATTAATATGCGGCTATGTAACCTGGCCAATGGGCTTTTTACGAAGAAACCGGGCACGCCACCTCGCAAATCCTTCCAGAACATACCGATGATCTGAGTGCGGGTGCCAGTCACCAGATCGATAAAATTCATCGAGTGATACACTGTCAGATGTCAAAGCCTGTCTGTTCCAGGCAGTAATATGCAGACCAACAATCTGAATATATGGCCGTGCCATCAGCAATATTTTCTCTGATAGCTGCCAATAACGTTTTCCTGTCTCGCGTGTCAACGGGAACTACAAATGCTTCTCTTGCCTCATGGCAAATACCTCCAAAAACCCATTGGCTCGTTATAAGTCGACCGCGATAATTTTTCCGTTTGCCCAGCGTGCATTCGTCGACCTCAAAAATTGTCCCGGGACCGTCGATTTTGCTTTTTTTCATGCTGATCCAAAAACAGCATATTTCCCGGCAAATGACTGTTTGTCTGAAAAACATCAATTCTTGCTCGAGTCTGATGACATGTGGCATAGGACATGTAAGGTAATATGCAACAAAACAGCAAATTTCCTCCAAACTTAAGTGGGTACCTGAAAATAAAGTATCCGTCATCGCTGAAACTTTAAATGTCCGACTGATATTTTGCCGGTTATGGTGTCCAACCTATTTATAAATCGTTTGAAGATACCTTAAAATCTAGGTGTCGTGATTTACACGGACATTTTTTACGCACTTCCGGCACAAAGCAGCTTCTCTTAACACGCGAAAACGAAATAAAAAATCGAGAAACTCGGCAAATTATGCCCAAAAATACAAATATTCGCATATTTTTTAAACTCGAATCAATACTGATAAGCAAAGACAAATAACGCACAAATTTTGAAACCATTCGCCTGGTAACATCAAAAGATTGCCTAAAATGTTCCTGTATACATTAAAGATTGGCAGCACTTCAAAGAAATATTGCTGTCTAGATGATAGGAACATCGGTTGGAAGGCGTAGAAGAAGGTTAAATGACACCGTTTTGATCGTTCAAAAGTGGGGGTAGACAAGTGAAGGCGGTGGCGATCGAGGATTGTGGGATTATTCCATTTCGATGAACTACATTTTGATGTTTAAAAAAGCGAATGGAAACATCTGACCATTAAACCTACTTGATTCTTCTGATTTGTGAGTACGTTTTATTGCCATGATTTGCAGCAGGTTGTTCCGATTCCCAACCAAAATGGTAATTGGTTAGATTTAATCTTTACAAATGTTTAGGACTATGTAGTGGTTAGCCCAACTAATGACGTAGAGAATCTCTTTGCTAATAGTCTTCACCATTTTGCTCGTCCAGTTGAACTTTCCACGCCAGATTGGAACATGTCAAGTAAATACAATAATACGATTGTATACGATTTTCATAATGCTGATTATGATAGCATTGACAATTTCCTTGACAATGTCCATTGGACAAATGTGTTTATGTGCTATTCCCTTGATGATGATGTAGCCATGTTCTATATAATTGTATTTGACGCGGTCGATAAGTTTGTACCCAAGATTAGGAAAAAAGATAAACTCTCTGAACCTTGGCTTGACAAGACCCTTAGTCGTCTGAGAAATCACAAAAATAAACTTTACAGACTAACGAAGAATCAAGTCGACATTAGCCATCGTATTAAAGAAGAATACGATTTGATTGCTCATGAACTCTATACTTAGTCTCACGAAAATTATGACAGATACATTAAAACTACTGAGGAGAATATAATCCGCGACCCTAAATTTTTTTTTGATTTTGTTAATATGAAGCGGAAAACAAGCGGCTACCCCTCTTCAATGTCCACTGAATATTCGATGTCATCTTCTTCACCTCAGGCGATCTGTAACTTTTTTGCTGACCATTTTCATGAAATTTTTGGTCCAGCTAGCACAACCTAACCCAACCGGTTTGGCTCTCTATCTATTACATTTTAGCCATATATATCAAATTCAGTATGTGGTATGTTTACATGGTGTTTTGCTATGACGATGTTGTTTGTTTACGTTAGGTGCGTTTTTTTGCACTCTTGGGTAGGGTAAGTTAAGGGAAGTTTAGGTTAGTACATTGAATACAACAACATTCGCTCACCTAAAATTACCTAAACTCTCCTTGCCCAAGAGTGCAAAAAACGCATCTATTGTGTTTTGCTGTAGTTTAACGTCGTCAACGTTCTATTACGGCTCTAGACCGCCAATTTTGCCACGAATTTCGAACCAAAAAGGAATCTGATAATTGTGGGAGCTGTGCTTTTGTAGGACGGCCCTGAAACAGTCTACAGGCTCGGTCAATCCCGGGAAAGAAGAACGTTGGTATTGGTATATGTATCAACCACGATTATTTTTCCCTCGTATGCCAAATCGCATCCCCCGCAGTGTCGTCGCTTACTTGTTTTAGACTTAAAATCGATTTTATATTTTCTAAAAGAAGCCTATTTCAAAAGCATTCTCCGCAAGTTTCAGACTAATCGGACAATTTTTTATGGAAATAAATAACTTTGAATGAAGTCGTAGCGTTTTTTGCATGCTTTAAAAGCATTTTTCTCGAAAATATGTTTTCAAAGTCGGTGATCACTGTAACTTGAAAACGGCTTTAGCGATCAACATGAAATTTTCCTAACTTATTTCATATGTAATTACCCTCCAGATGATCGATTGGACGATCTTTTTTTTTCAATAGCCGAAAATGTGAGTGAAATTTTGGTCGAAAATGCAATTTTGAATTTCAACAACCGCCATTTTTTGAAAAATCAAAATCTGCCAAAGTCCTTCGTTCAGCTGGAGCACTATGTCATTAACTAATAATCTCCAATTTTTTTTATTTCGGATGATCCAGTGACAAGCTACAGTGATCATGGGAAACAATTTTTTTTCTGGACCCCTCGAAAATTTACCCTTTTTCGATTAATTTTCAATCTTTTGCCTTAAAAAAAATTACAATAGCTTCTACAAATATATTTATTTCAAGTAAAAAAACATTTGTTATTTATTATTTAATGTGTGTCTAAAAAAAAATCCGAAAAAAGAGCTTTTTTTTGGACATCCCAAGTGTACCTAACCCCTTAATTTTATTCTATCTATCTAGACTTACAACGTAATGACCAGAAAGCACATAATTGAAAAACGTGCCTTCTTTCGTACCGTGATAATATATATTATGCGCAACAATATTTTGCATACATATAATATTTTCATGTGTTAAATAGTATTTTAGAAGTTTGCTTTAAAATCTTTGCGCTAATATTACTTCAGTATGAACTGACAATTGTTTGCATTATTTTCAAATCATACTTTCCATTAAAACAATTTCTTACCATAAAATGTGGTCAGTTGTTCGATTTAACTGTTCAATTTTACTGCCCAGTTAACATTTTTTAAATGTTTCATTTCCTACTTGAGCAGCTTTCACCCCTTAAAGTGTTGCACTGTATTATTCGCTTTAGCTCCGAACGAAAAACATCCCGGCACCAAACCCAAACTAAGGTGACTTCCCCGAATATTACTTGGAGAGCATTTCGAATGCATGACTTGTAGACAAATGCTATCTTCAAATCCCTTGCACGAAGCGATCCTCTAATGCTACTGCATCCCATCAAATATTGACAGCAAAGCAACTCAAAATCAAGACTCGTAAGGGGCTGCAGAATGGCTTTGTTTAGTTTTTTGTCTTCAGCTTTCCAATACAAATACTAAAATATTTTTCTTACAAAATTTGACAATTTGCATAAGCTGTAAGAATCCTGAAAAACACAAGAATACAAAACGGACTCTTTGAAGCGTATAATCGAAAACGTATGGAACAACTGAGATATCGTGTGATTCCCTCATTTAATAGGAGATTGGCTTTGGGCACCCAGCAATTCAACTGCGACGTTTAGCTATTCAAGGAAGTGCATTGATATAAGCTCAGATAATCGGAAACTAACTGATTGAATTTTCTTTGTCCAAGTCAATTATTGCACAAGGACAGGTGTCCAAGTGCACCTCATTGTATTCACGATGCATTCCTGCGAAAACGAGATAGTCTCTTGCCATGCCGTCGATGAGCGATATGCTCGTTGCGTCGGTCAAGGTCTTTTCCGGTCGTGCACAGTTGTAATCTCAGTGAAGGTCAGTAATTAAATCATGACAAAGGTTTCATGTCACTTATTTGCTGGGAAACAATAAGGACTTTCGTCGAGCATAGAGATTATAAATATTGATTGAATTTCATGAGATTTATTTGAAGAGATTATTTGAAGAGATTATTTGAAGACATAAGACTTCCCAGGTTTGAGGAGGCCGATTTTAAACGAAATATTGGATTAAGCGGTAGGTATGTATATGCACAAGGTATTATGTGTTTTTTTTTCAGCTTCCCGTATGTAACTTGGATTCCATTGAATTTTCATAAAAATTCTCAAGAAAGGTACACATAAACCTATGTCACTTTTCATGGAAAAATATAAACTCGAAAGCAACTGGCCATTTCCAGCAAATAAAATATATGATGTTATTACGACTCTACTTGGTCTTTCAGTAAATGTATTAAAGGATGTAGCATTTGGAAAATTTTCCTGAATTTTTCTCAAATGTATGTACTTTAAATAGAACTTCCATACTTGACTTTCCTATGCAAACAACTTGTCCAACAAAAAAGTTCATCCGTTCACAAATTATTCTTTATAAATTCACGGCACGTACCAAAGGACTCACAGCACTTCGGCAAAGCACGTTTTACTTGTGTAAATTTCACCTGCCCATTCACATGCTATTGTCCTTTGTCTCGTATCAAATTCCCGTGTAAATTTGCTTAAGCGCTGCAGTCAAAAAATATAGTTTCTTAGTATTAAAAAATATAATTAAATTAACAGTTAAGTGTATTGTAATTTTCCGCGGTAATGAATGTTTGCGTGTGTCAGAGTTTGCAGTTGGTCGGAGGTGGCAAAAGACTCGTTTTCATGTAAAATTTGATACCTACGCAATGGAAAACTGTTCGTATGAACAAATCAAGCAGATTACAAACAGCTTAAGGCACGGGTATTGTACGTATGAAATATTGTACGAAATATTCTTTGCTATGTCGAAAGAATGTGACGTCCAGCTCTTACTTCTCATATTTTTGTAGAATGAAAACCACGAAAAAAATTTCCCCCTAGATAGTTCTCAGTTGTGGCTATTTTATGTGGATGAGTACGATACATTGTTTGAAGAATGTAGTCTAGTAAATTTTACATAGTACGTTTGGAGTTTTAAAAGATTTTAGAATATTATTTTGTGTGAAAAAAAATCACTTGAAACAGAAGTTGGGTTCTAAAGAGATCACCTGAAACTTTTCCTCTATATAAACCATTAATTCCGGTTAAAGAACGAAAAATAAGATTTCGTAAGAAATTATTGAAGCTAGAAAAAGCTTTGAAAAAATAAATTTAAAATCTATGAGCTACTCAAATCAATGCAAATATCAATTCTGTAAAAACTTAATTTAAGAGATATTTGCTGCAATGGATACTTATCAGTAACTAAAACTGTTAATTAGTTTAACGAAATGCATTAAGCGTTACTTATTTAAAATATATTTTCTATATCTTTCATTTGAACCAAAGTCCAATAGTTCTTTCGTGTAAACTCGGCATGGTCGTCTAGATGTGAGAAAATTAAATGGAATTAACCTCTATAAAACAAAAAGTCTACTTTATTCAATTTGCATTTATAAGCGAATTGCAACGAAAACTGAGAATTATATTCAGCAGAAACTTTTTTCACTGGCATAAATAAATATACCTAAGAATACTAAGGAGTATTATGCGCTATGACATCTTATACTTTTAAATAAATTACAGCAGCCTTAAATTACACTTCGTAAGAAGGTTTCGAATTGGAGATGAGTAAATACTTAAACATAAATAAAATATTAGTATTTTCAAGCTACATCCACATATTCGCTGAATAGTTCGACGAGTTATTCAGCGATAAATTCGAACCGAATCAAACCGGTCACACGCTCGCTATCTCCTCGAATCAACTTACCACGCTTGCAATTTGCAGCCATTTAAATAGTAAGATTCAAAATGGAGCAGATTGGCTATCATCGTTATAATTTGTTAACTTGCCAGAAAACTTGTCATCTTCTGACTCTTGAACAAAATATTGACTCAGTTCGAAGACAACTTGAGGCGCTGCGGTGCGAGTGGCCTCTCCACACTCTCATGTTCGTCCTGCTCAGGTATGCCACGGCAGCTATGTCGAACCAGGCCCACCGGCAAAGATTAGAATTGGGTCGTACTAGGATTTTCACATACTAGGTACGAGGGTCGTTTGATAAGTCCCTGGCTCAAGTAAGAACAAACATTTTTTCCAGAATTTTTTTTTGTTTATTTTCTCAAGTCCGTTCATACCATTCAAAAAGAAATTTTTCCGCAGTCCGCAAAAAATTAGGAAATGGCGTCTCACACCTCTTGGCTGTCAACTATCTCATACCGCTAATCGTGTAATTTGGCCATGCAAACCGCCAAGGTGTGGACAGGGGCGTTGTCATGGTGGAACAAGATCTTCTTTTTCTTCAAAGCGGGACGTTTTTTTTTTTTGATTGTCTGGTCCGAATGGCCCAAAAGTTTCGCGAAATCTGTTGATGGTTTTTGTCGCTTCTAAGTAATCGATCAGAATAATTCCTTTACTATCTCACCTTCCCCGCCGACTGGACCGTCTTTGCCTTCTTTGGAGCCAGTTCTGCCCTCTTAGTCCACTGCATCGACTGCCGTTTTATCTCCGGTGTATAGAAATGGACGCACGTTTCATCACCAGTAACGAAACGCCATAAGAAATCATCAGGATTTTTACAATCCGGATTTTTACGAGCGTTCGAGAGACACCGTAGAAGTCACGACTCGGTTGCGTCTCTAGTTGATTGTGAGCCAGTGTTGCAAGAGAATGTTCGTCCATGGAGTCCGGTTTCGCTTTTGAAATAGCCTAAAAGAATCCAATACTGCTACACAATAGGTCGAGACCAAAATTATGGCAAAAGTTGTTCTTATTAGATGCAAAAAAACTTTGTATCCACTTCACATGGGTATTCATTTTCGTTTATTTAATATACTTGTATATATTCCAAAAATATATATGCAATTTCATTTTCTGATGTAGTAAACTCGTAAGTTCAAGAATCCAGTATTTGTATCGTATCTGGTGCCATTTTATAGTCGTTGCAACATATTTTGTTGAAATTCAAGAGAATTAGAATTCGCATCAAAGATGACAAATATTTTTTAACTTTTTATGTTATTTGTCATACTAAAACAAATATCGACTATTATATTAGGTGTAGGAAGATACAAACAAGATAGAATGATAATAAGCGAGCTCGCATATCTCTTTGTTATCCAGCAGGAGATTTTACTTCATTTACTTTTGCCCAAATTTTTTCCGTGCTCAGTGTATTTGCTCATACTTATGAGTCGAAATAAAGTTTAGGTTCAAACGAAATTTAAAACATAAAATGAATATTTAAAACATGAAGGGAAGATGTTTTCGTTCAAGATTGAGGAAATCAATTGTGAATTAAACTTTATATGTTTTTAGCAGTTGAAACCTGGGCTGGTCAGTGGAGTCACATAGTCGATTTAGGGATAGTGATAAAATATAGCGCCACACGCCATAATACATGGCGAAAAGTACATAGAAGCAGACGCTATGCTTATAGCCCTCCACGCCATACACTTTAGTCCTCCACGCCATGTACTATAGTCCTCCACGCCATGTACTATAGTCCTCCACGCCATGTATATGGCTTTGAGGACTATATTACATGGCGTGGAGGACTATAGTACATGGCGTTGAGGATTATAGTATATGGCGTGGAAGACTATAGTATATGGCGTGGAGGACTATAGTATATGGCTTGGAGGACTATAGTACATGGCGTGGAGGGCTATACGCATAGCATCTGCTCCTATGTACTATGGCGTGTGGCGCTATATTTTATCACAAATCAACTGAAATCGACTATGTACATGGTGGCAGAAATCTATAAACTATGGCGTCTGGCGCTATGTGTTTTTTTAGTGCACCAAATATAAATTCCACCAAATATAAATTCCACCAAATATCAATTCCACCAAATATAAATTCTACCAAACATAAATTCGATAATTTCGAGTCAACATACTCACTATTGAATGTTCCTGCTCCAGTGTGAAAATTCACCGGTCGAAGTATCGAAAATATCGCAGCCAGTACTTCAGTTCAAAATGAGTCACTTATGTAGACCCAAGCTCTAATGTCACTTGCTGACATTTATACCTTCCCTCACACAGCATGGCTGCGAGTTATAATTGGAGTGCCATGAGCCATATTACATGGCTCATGGCACTATGTAATATAGCGTGTGGGGCCATAATTTCTGTGCCGTGTAGTTATGGCGCTGGGAGCCATACTGCATAGCTCAGGGCACTATGTACATAGCGTGTGGAACCATAAATGCTGCGCCATGTTACATAGGACCACGCGCTATGTAGATTCTGACATTATGGCGCTGGGAGCCATATTGCATAGCTCAAAGTACTATGTACATAGCGTATGGCGCCATAAATAATGCGCTATGTTACATGGCTCTGGGCACCATGTGGATTTTTTTCAGTGCAGCTACTGCGTCAATTTTAGGGAATTTTGGGAACTGAATCAGAATTCATAGAGCAAAAAGCAGTTTTTTTTCTTTATAATTTTCAAGATGGCACCAATGGGAGAGAGTTGGCTGCATTCCCAAATCGGTTCTATCAGACCTGGTCCTACTTAATACAAATACATTCTTCGAATTTCACCTTTATCTGATAATTGGATCTTGAGTTATCGTGAACAGAAGTTTTTGACACTTTAAATATAGGTAAATTGTAGAGGGATTACTGTTCTTACCCGATGTGAAATTTCAAAAGTTTTGCTTTGGTTGTATAGACAAAGCATAAGATGTCTATTTGAGTTTGTTTTCACTATAAAAGACGAAAATTTTTGATTAGAGTCGATGGTTTGAAGGTTTTCACTTTCAATGCCTGCAATAGCTGCAGGGTTGCCAGCACGTTCATAAAAACTACACGAGTATACATCTTAGTAACATCAATATGTCTTTTAAGTTTCATAATGATCTGATAATCGTCAAAAGCTATCGCAATTCAAAAATTTTCAAATATTAAAAAATCAAAAATATTATCATACTCACATTAAGCACACATTTAATATTTATTCCATAAACTTTGTTTTTGCACAAGTTATTTGTTGACAGAAAAGTAGGTATATTTAAAACAACACTAAAATGGCCGCCGGCATCAAAAGGTTAAAGATGTCTAATTTTTTATGAGACCTGTTATTATTCTGCATATTCACCAATGTATCCTGAAAGCGCGTTCTTCAGATTTTTTGATGATGGTATATATATATATATATATATATATATATATATATATATATATATATATATATATATATATATATATATATATATAATATCAATTTTTGGCCAAAAAGATTTTAATATTAATGTTCGAAGAACATTAGTAAGGATAAAACTTCACAACATCATCTGGGCTTATTTCCGAGAAACGAATTCTCGTGTTATCTGAAGCCTCTATAAAGTTGCTCCTGTAATTGGACTTGACGATCTTGTACAGGGTGCGAACATCAGCTTCAGCTTGATGAGCTACATCCGGATCGGTGCCAAATATTCGTCTATGGAGATTTTCCAATTTAAATGGTTTTGTATCTGGTTGTAATCGTTGATGTTCGTCCAATTGTTTGGTAATGTGTACTGAATCACAACAAAAAATGAAATCGGGCATAACCTAAAAGAGGAAATCTCTTTATATGGTAATTGAAGAAACTGTGGAGCGTACCAGACCAATATTTTCGAGCGATTTCTTTATTATCGGAAAATCATGCCCCCTTCCATAGTGGGCTACTAGACAAACGGGCTTTGGGAAATGACTCAGATATGATATTAGTGCTTTGCCCGCATTCTCATCAAATTTGTTATATTTTTCAAGCATTTTGTTGTCCAGTCCTGAAATTAATTGAATAATTGAGAAAAATCATTATAGAAAAAATTTGAATGATTCGGAATTTGAACCAGTACATTCAAAATTATGGTTGAAAAAAAACTCTCAACGGAAAAATAAGTTTTATTTTATTGGATAGGTTTTGTTGGGTTTCCCCAATTACTGGCATTGCAAATACTTGTTTGATTTGTACAGAATTATGTGAAATGTGTGCTGTTACCAGTGTATTTTTTGTTATTTTCTGTTATAACCATTTCTGTGTTGAAACACATCGTCCACTTATTAAGCAGACGAGGTTCTTCATCAGAAATTAGATCTTCCCTTGATGTGATCCACATTGCCAGTTCAGTAATATTTGCATTTTCTGGTTTTCCGGTTTTTTCGATGTCAAGAAACGCGAAAGTTTGCGAGACCCCATCTACTTCCATTTGGTTCGTTGCTGCCATAGCCGCTTTGACTTTGTCGTAAAATTCGGGCTGGTGTTATGGTCGGCGGAGTTATTATAGGGTCGAAAAACTGGAAAGAGGGAAATCATTTGATAAATTGTGCAATAAACAGTGTAGTGTGTCAATTGATTTTTTTTTATATTTACACTTTGTAAAGAGAAACGAAGTATAAGATTTACATGCTTTAAGTGCTTGCATTTAAGACGACTATTTCGTATTCGAGTTTCATTATTTCGAAGTGAAGTTGCATCATTTTCCTTTTTACATTTTGAAATTGAAGATGCAATATACGATTGCAATAGATACTAAAAAAGGCGCCTACAATCAATGAAAATAACCGCATTGCAATCAATAGTCATGTAATGAGTAAATTTTTTTTAGATGCAATGAAATATGTACCATAAGCTGTAACCAAATTGATTTTGATGGTTAATTTCAAAATGAAATGCAGTTCTGTTCAAAAAAACGCGCGCAAAAGACGTTCTTGTATTATGTCCGTGTGTACCGGCGAGCGTTTTCATTTAGTGTACAAGCTCCCTCGTGAAGATGATCGTCTTAACGAGTGGCTCAAAACGATCGGTCTACCTCATTTGTATAAAGTACCTGTACTTTACTGATTTCTGCCCTATTAGCCATAAAGTTTCTATCTACATTTTAGCAGTTTCTTCTATATACACATTACTAAGCATAAACGTTCTATCTACAGTAGATAAAAACTTTATGCTTAGTAGTGCGACGTTTTTTGTAGATGGGGCATTTTTCATTATTGATTAAAAAGATAGTTTTTTCATATTTTGTAGAATGATGTAATTGAGTACGTAGTTTTCGAATCCGGTGTTAACTCAAAAACGACGAAAATGTAGATAAAACTATAATGGTTAGTAGGGCAGTATAGGTAAACTACGATTCTCATACTATATATACTCACGGCCGTTTCGGAAAAGAGATTACGAAAATGCTATATCCCCGCAATTGAATAATACAGCTGTGCCTTGCATAAATCTTAAAACTCAGCATAAGTATTAGGTAGTGCTGTTGGCTGTTCAGACGAAGGCTCGTATAGCGCAGGATTAACGAATTCGCAGCAAGTTTTTGATGTGCAAGAGCTACCAGTTGTGTTAATAGAACAGCAAACAGCGACGGAGCAGGTTTTGTTCCAACAAGCAAATTTAGGATATCATTTAAAAACAGTGCTAAAAGATGTTTCAACACACGATATCGAAACTCCAGCCAGCGGAGGAGGATCTAAAAAAATGAGCGGCAATGAGAAGTTGATACTACTACCCGTACTCATCCGTACTACGAAAATTATGATAGGGTACAAGAACCTCGACGTGACTATAGTGCAAACTATTCGGAAGGCGTCCAGTTTGAAGGAGATGTTGATGACTATCCAATGGCAAGCACGGTTAGTGTTAATGAAAATGTGGGTGCAGATAGTACTCTTATGTATCAAGAATATAAAAACTCTAGCGCACCTGAATCGCTAGAAACACTAATGTTTGAAGAACCGTAGAAGAATCGTGCCACACAAGCTGCTTATTACAGCCAAACTGTTTCAAACACCACTTTTTACTTTGGTCTTAAGAATGCATTATAACTCATATGGTGGAAAGGTTTCAGATATTACCACTGGCATGAATTTCAACGTTTATGAGAGCAAAACACTAACTATATTTGTTATCAGTTGCTTATTTCACAAAACTTTGAAAGCAGCATCTCATATAACATCAATGAAGAAAATGGCTAGTGCCTGCAGCACTGTAACTGAAGTTGGTGTTTGGAGCTGCGATCCGAAAATTTTGCAGAACTTTGGGAATTGAAACATTGGTTATTTATTTTCATTGTAAATGTTTCCGGTATGAATACTAACTGTAAGCATTTATTGATACAGAAATAGCAGTATCACATCTGCATCACGTTGAAATTAACCTACCCTGCGAATTTTGTCTCGATCCGATGACTGCATTCGAAGTTATAGGAGCATAAAGAAATTTAGGGTTACCAGCTGCAAAAATTTTCAAATAATCGAAAACTTAATATTTGCTGTATATCGTCACTACAAAATCATTACCATTTGAAAATTTTACTATAAAATCGGTTAATAAAGATATTGCGAATAAACACAAAACCAACAATAGCTGGCAACCCTATCCTGGCTTATCAACCAGATTCGGCCTGAATAATGCCTATAGTAGATTGCATGAATTTTATGAAATTCGTATTGATTTCATGACTACACTGGAAGCTATACGGAAAAAAAGCTTAATTTTTCTGAGCGAATTTTCAAAGAAAAAGACACAAAAATTAGCATAGCTGGCAGCACCAATCGAAATTTTCAACCAAATTTCTATCAAACACGTTTCAGCTACTGTGTCAATTTCATGAAAATCTGGTAACTGAATCAGAATTCATAGGGCAAAAAGCAGTTTTCTTTCTTTGTAATTTTTCAAGATTGCACCACTGCCACAGAGTTGCCCATAATTCCAAATTGCTTCTATCAGAACTGGTCCTGCTTAAGTCCAATGTATTCTGTAAATTTCAACTGCATCTGATTATTGGTTCGTGAGTTCCCGTGAACAGAAGTTTTTGATGCTAAAAATATAGGTTGACTGGGAAAGGGTTACCGTTCTTTTCCGACATGAAATTTCCAAACTTTACTTTGACTGTGTAGATAAAGCAAAACATTTTTATACAAATTGGGTTTTTGTTGTAAGAAGCGGACAATTTTAGGAGTTTCGATGGTTTGAATGTTTTCACTTACAGTGCCTACCGAAGCTTCAAGGTTTCCAGCACGTTCATCATAAACTATGCAAGTGTGCATCTTAACAACATTAATGTGTCCAGTAAGTTTCATAATGGTTTGATAATCTAGTCAAAAGTAATCGCAATTCAAAAATTTTCTAATTTTCCCAATCTCATTTTAGGCGCCTAGCGCACACATAGGGTTAAAAATTTCAAAAACATTATCATGCTCACATTTAAAACACGTTCAGAATTTATTATATAAACGTTATTTTTGCAAAAGTTATTTTTTGACTGAAAAATTGGTATATTTAAATTATCACTAAAATGGCTGCCGGCGCCAAAGAATTAAAGATTATAAGCTTTTTGTGAGACCTGGCAGTATTCTGCATATACATCAGTGTACCCTGAAAGTTTCAGTTCAATCGGATGGCGCGTTCCTGAGATTTTTTCACTGAAATTTTTTTATGATATATACATATATGTATATATATAAATATATATATATATATATATATATATATATATATATATATATATATATATATATATATATATATATATATATATAATAATATGAATTTTTGGCCAAAGTAATTTCAATACTAATGTTCTTCTTCGAACTTTAGTAAAAACTTACTTGCTGTTGTCAAAGAGACTCAAGATCCTGATAGTGAAACTGGTAAGAAAACCGCTGTAGGATTATAATATGTTTCTAATTAATTTAGTTCGAACTTATCGCAAACTACTAAATATACGGCGACGTCATTTTCTTAATTAAAGTTCTACTATGTGAAAAAATGCAAACACAAATCTTAACCTATTGCAGCATAAACATTATCTAAGTATGTAAATAGGAAATACGATGCATTCAAAAATGGCTTGGATGTTGTGACTAGCGATGGGTTCAAAATCGCCAAACAGTTTATGCCAAAACGAACGAAGAGTTTTTCCAAATAGTGATAAACAGTTTTTCGAAAACGAAATTTTTTTTCTAGAACGAACAGCATTTCTAAAACGAACCGTATTTCTGCAACGAATAGTTTTTCTAAAGCCAATTATTCCAACTATTTTACAACGAATAGCTTTTCTAAAGCCAATTTCTTTTTCTAAAACGAATCGTTTTTTTAAACGAACTGTTTTTTTAAAACGAATCGGTTTTCGTTTTTCTAAGACGAACCGTTTTTTTAAAACGAACTGTTTTTTAAAAACGAACTGTTATTTTAAAACGATTCGTTTTTCGTTTTTTAAAAACGAACTGTTTTTTTTAAGCGAACGTTTTTCATCGTTTTTCATTTTTTTAACGAACCGCTTTTCGTTTGTAAAACCGAACTGTTTCGCAGTGGAAAACTGTTTAGCTACGGAAAACAGTATTTTCGTACTTGCGAGTATTTTCGTACTTACAAGTATTTTATTCAAATATTCAAAAAGTTTTTAGGGCAAAAGGAGCTGAAATCGGGCAAAATCGCCCAATTTTGGGTTAGAGTGGTTTGGGACATAACGGGCCAAGACCTATTGCTGTGATATAAAAATTTCGGTTTTGTAGGGGAGTAAGGGGTTTTTTGGCCATAGTTTGGCAAAAACCGGTTTTACCGCGCTTTCGATGGTTGGAAGTGGTCGGGGAGTACATTAGTGATATTTTAAGGACAAACAATTTCTGATAGGGGAAATTGGGCAAAAACGTTCATATTTCCCAAAATTTATTTTTGATCTAGCATGAATTCGGGGACCTTTCTGAGTTGTTTCGAGCGAAATTTCCATACGAATGTAGGAAAAAACGGCCTAGTTTCGAAGATACGGCAAAATGAAATCCGCCGGAAGAACTAAAAGTAGCACTAAAAATGCCAAGGAGGCACAGGTTGAGATCCTTTTTGGGTCATCACTTGGCGTCTCCGGGTGTGCTGAAGCCCTCCTCCTGACTGCAGATCGCCATGAGAGTGTCTCCATACCTACCGGGGCTGTAAAATTTACGAGACCATAGGAGGTAACGTGCCCCTGGACTCATGCCCAGCCTTACGGAAGGGGTTGGCCCCCTAGTGGGTGCATGTTTAATAAACGAAACATTTTTTTTATTGCTTAATAAAAACTTCATGCTTCAGTGAGGCGAAGTGGAAATCCGACTGTTTTAGATTAGCCAGGAAAAGCTAGGTATCAGAGATCGCTCGATGAAAAGTCATATATGTAGATGACAACAGGATTAGTTGGTCCTATCTTAGTAATTTTTTTACTTTTGTAATTTGAACGAATACAGGAGGTGTTTTTTGCATATGATGAGATGAAAAACAAATTAAATTGATTAAATTTGATCGTTTTTCTTTAGATGGCCCCTAGATTGGAGAAAGACTTGCCAAATAAATGACCGACCATTGGAAAGTTACGGTTATTACCATTCTAGCTTGGGAACGTTGTGTCTAGAGGGTGGAGGAGGGCATATTAGTCAATTTCATTACATTACTGCAAATCGTATACATTGTATGTATACATGTACATACTTCAAAGAGGTATTTGGAACAGGTATTTATTCGTACTCGTACTAGTTATACCCAGTATGTGAAAATCGTAGTACGACCCAACTCTAATTGTCGTACAGCATAAAATTTGTTTCTCTCGTTAATTCAAACTGTTTTTTTAAACAGTTTTAAAAAACAGTTGTTTTTTTTAAAAAAACAGTTTGTGTTGGTTTTTTGAAAACAACAGAAACGCCCATCACTAGTTATGACCCACCTGATAAGTTAAACCCTATGCATAGCGGTGTCATTCATTACTCTATAGTGAACAGCTAAAAATAATCAAAACAGTTCAATACGTAGCAATATGTAGCCGCTCAAAACTACACAGCGGAGCGGCGTGGGGCTGTTTTGATGGCGAACAGCAAAGTGTGGCCGGTTTGGAAACTTTTCGGAGGATAATTTTCCGTGTACCATTTGCATAATACCCAAATTCTCTAAGATGTCTCATCAAACGGACAGATTTCAATAAATTACTGAAGTATGTGTTTGTTCCACTTTTAATTGGTAACTTGCTCATAGTTCCCTCATAGCCAAAACTCTTTCATCTGTACTTTTGCCCTTTATAGAAACTAAATGCTACTATGTAATGAGCACTCACACGTAAGCTTTAAAATTTATATGCAAATCTTATAGGCTTTAATCTAATTATTTTGTTTATATATAAAGTTTTTGGTCACATACGTTGATACTATTTACTATAGTAGGTGATTCATACAGCCTGTCAGAAAAGGACTCTACTGGACTATTGTTATTGTGAAGCAAGTTTTCAAGTATTAATGTAACTTTGTTACACCTTATACTTTCTGCGAGCAGCTTTAGCTCATAGCTGTCTGGAAAACTACAGTTTCTTATTTGGCAAGTATTACACCTAAAACAGCGGAAATTTCATCTTCGGTGGCCATCAAAGATATATTCTTCTGACCAGCATAAAGAATTGTTTATTCCACGAATTGATAAATATATGAAAACAGTTCTAAAAAAATTATATAAATTTTGGTGGTATTTATGCAAATAAAAGTAAAATTTGGATTCCGATTTTTCCGTAACGTATTTGTTTCCCCTTGGTCGGAGTTATCTTTTTAAGGAGATCATTGTCGTCATCCGTATCCTGATGCTAAAGTTCGACTAGTGGCTGAAGGCTATGCTCGTAATACAATATTACTTGCGTAGCTTTTAAACCTGGTAAAGTTTTATGCAACTATAAGCTGTAATCAGAAAACAAACTCCACACTTCACAGTTCACTATGAATAACGTCCGATGTTTGAGGGCTATCAAAATCACACAACTAGAGACAAAAATAATGATTGTTTTAATTTTAAGCTTTAATTTATCGATTTATGCAATCAAGCAATGATCAAAATATATTTGTATCTTTATCTTCGACGTAAACATTGAAAAAGAGCTTTCCCCGCAAAATAAAATGATCGTGGTCTACAATTTTAGAAATGGCAAGTGAGTTATGTTGATAAATTTAATGAATATCTCAAAATACTGTTCAAACTACAATAAGAATCTAATCTTTTTTCTACCACAAAAATAAAATAAACTTATGTGCGATGTTTGAACGTTGCGCTGCATTGACTGCATAAAAATAATTGTTCTGTTGGGGGAAAAAAGTCCAAATCCGAAAGTTTCCAAATTACTTCACATATTTACCTATTTTTTTTATAATGCGTTTATTTTGATAATTAAGAAAAAATACAAAATCCATTGCACTCTTTCTCCTGTTAAGGTTTAAACCTTGTGTTAGGGGTGAGGAGTCAGCTAACAATTTTTTTATTCAAAAGCACAAAATATGACAAGATAAAAATAAAGTAATCCAAAAATAACTAAATATTCTTACTGACTTATTAACATAAAAACAATCAATAATAGGTAAATAGTCCAAAAAGAAATAGGAAAAAATATAATATTGGACGCATAAATTTAACAAAATAAAGATAAATAAAAAAGAAAAAGAAATAGGCATAGATTTAACAGATATATTAGTTCAATAAATTTTTTAAATTTCGCTCTGAAATTTTTTCAGATCTCGTATTGTTTTTATTTCCCTTGGCAATGTATTGAATAATTTAATTTCCACATACGTGAAATGGTTTTGACCCATATGGGTTACACGATTTGGGAGCATGAGTGTATCTTCGGTGCCGCTTCTAGTTGCATTGGTATTAATTCAAATTTTGTTAGCTACTAGATCCTTGAAGGTCTGTATCAAGAGGTTTAATTTGAAAACTTTGCCTATTAGACGAATATTTAAGCAGAGAAACAATTGTTCCGAACTATAGTGGCGAGGATTTTTAATAATATTTTGATCAACGTCTTTTGAAATTTTTTTAGAGGGTTAAGTGCACTTTGCGATGCTCCGCCCCAAGCGATGATTGAATATTGCAGTACTGAGTGTATTAAAGTAAAATAAAATGATTGTAAGGCTTTTATGTTTAGAAAAGTTCGAACTTCGAAGCAAAGCGGTATCAACTTTTTTAACTTATTTATCGAGGTTTGTACATGATGGTCCTATTTCAAGTGTTGGTCAATTGTGACTCCTAAATATTTAGTATGAGAAACATTTTTTATTGGCATACAATGACAGAATGACCCACTGAGTCATGAATGACCCACTGTGCTTATGTCATGATTTTGAGGTAGTGGTTTATGTCACAAATTCAAAATATTCTATGGGGCAAAAATCACTGCCCCACAAGTTGTTTTAGTTGATTTAAGATGCGATTCAACCAGGATTTTGATAACATTTGGTATGCTAAGTGCAAGCCATCTGGGTGCTGTCACTGCCTAATGTTTTCAAAGTACCACTCTCGCTTCAGTCTTACGCCACAGCGTAAGAAGCTAGTTCCTAACCAGCATGCGGACACCGTATATGTATACGAACCAAAAATCCAGTGAACTGGCCTGAGATTCTATTGTTGATCAGCCTGGAAAATTGGAAGAAATCGTATGGAACAGAAAGAGGTGCAAGATAAGATTCGACAACTACATACTCAGGCTAGATTTTTCGTTGCTCATATACGGCTCACTCTCGCAAAAAAATACCAGCACACTCTCATGTTGCTTTGACAGATAATGCATTGCGTAAATGGAGGCGCAATTTTAAGGTCAAAGTATTTTTTCTGGAAAATGGAAGGATTTATTTATTTATTTATTTATTTATTTTTATTTGGAAAACCAACAGCATTTAAGATAATGCCAATGATAGGTTCCCACTGAATTATCAAAGCAGAACAGGCTATTTAACAAGAGTGCTTAGTTGGTAATAGTATCTATAATTACTTTCTTAAATTTAGTTTTTCACCCACTTATCATTCTATACACTTTGCTTACGCCGCGCGTCAATAATTGATCAACGCAATATGGAGATCACACACCCGAAGTACTCGGAAAAACTACAATTGAATTATGTGTGGTTGCGTGACCATTGTCGCTGGGTGCTTTGCTACAATTTCGGAACATATCAGCGAAAATTGAACATCTTGGAAATTCCGTTAAATGTAAAAGCTGATTGAAACGGAATTGAGCGAAAGTGCACTATGGAAAGTGTGGCCAGATTGAGCGATTTGCTGCCAATTGGGCTATCTAAAATTTGAATAGGCTGGACGTTTTTTGATTTCACGGGCTGGTGGCTTTTGGGCTATATATTCTTATGAAAAACTTTTTTTGGGCTATACAAAAAAACCTATTAATCCAGATTCTGTATAATCAAACCGCCTGAACAATTGAACTATAACATCATCGCACATACAATTTTTTTAAGAAAATTCACTTTGTAGCCAGCTGACCTCTAGAATTGGACCGTGAACCAGATTACCTTGACGAAAATTTGTTCAGTGGTATTTGCTAATCGGACCAAAAACGGTTATAAGGCCAGCATGAAAAAGTGTAAAAAAATGAGTTTTCTACAAAAATAGCAACTGTTTAAGGCGATGGAAAATTTTTCGTATAATTTCTGCATGACCTTTTGCTGAAAAATTATTTCATGTGTAAAATTTGGCCCGTTACAGACAGCTTCAATTTCAATTCTGATAATAATAAAATATTGATTTACTTCAGCATTATTATATATTTTCCCTTGCAATTCATTTGATAATTATGATGTAAATATATCAATGTTTGTTCAGACTACGTCAAAATAACAGAAAAAATCTAATATGAGTGCAAAATACAACGAAATAAGTGTTGGCAAAACGTTAGAAGTAATACAAGCATCCGAAAAAATGCTCAGCAAAAAAAAATTCCGATGGCTTCAAAATTAGTAAGAGTCAGGAGCAACGCATTTAAAAAATAAAAACAAAACGGACATTGGCAAATTTCGAAGACAATGGCAGAAAACGGTTGAAAATAGATTTGCCATACTGCCAGATAGATAAATTTTTGTATCAATGGTTCTTTAAGGCACGATACAAAAATTTGCTACCACCGGGACTCGCTTGGCTATTTACCCTGCCATATTCGATGGCGACGACTCTCAATTTATGGCATGCCATGTGATGCGTGGGCAATTTCATGGCAAGCCATATAATTTCGAATATGCCTCTGAACGGTGAGGAGGTGTGCTTCATCTGTCCGTAGAATGCTCTTAAAAAGTTATTTGAAGTGGAGAGCGAAGGAATTCTACTGTTGCGCGTGTATGATAAATCCCTTTTATGATAAGCAGGTGAAATCTCAGATATAGGTGAAACTATTATATGATTTGCTGCGGTACGATGGGGGATGGGGTAGAAGTCATTAAAAAAAAGTCCGCCGATCATCAATAGGCAGTTTCATTTACTTTAAAAAATTTCCGTCTCATCATTCGACTTTTTCGCAATTTCCCACCATTCTATGTTCTGTAAACTATTTGGATTACTCAACGAGGTCTTAAAATCCCTGAAAATTTAGAATTCCTACATTTTCTTGTAAGAAACGGAGCATGACCACGGTTGAACGCCATTTTGAAAATCAAGAACTGTCAAAATATTGCCAGGCAGATGGCCAAGCAAATAGCATACCATATTGCCTACCATTTATGGCATAGGCCGCCTCCACTAGCAATTTCAAATGGTATGCCATGGGATGGTATGCCATGGTGAAGAAGCTCAAGTTTATTTAAACACAGTTCAGGAATTTTAGCTATAGCTAAAAATTCTATGTGATGGCTCTGATGCTTCAAATATCAAAATCGTTTTTTAGAGCAACATCATAAACTAACTAGGTAAAACGTCTAAATATTTCAAATAAAAGGATCGTAACTAATAACTTGTGAATTTTAAAGAAATACAAATGATCCAATCAGGTTAAAACCGAAACTTAACCGTGCGTGTGTGAACGTCTTGATTGCTTTCTGTTCCCTGGACACGAATTCGCACCTTATAGAAACCTGATGAAATCTAATCATTTTCAGGAAGTATTCAGTGCTATACGGTTTCTATTAGGCACCGAATAGAAACTGAAGCACCGTTTCACACTTGTCGGCAGCGACCAAAAACGAACAAAAAATGAACCGAACCGAACGGAACCTCGTGCGTGTGAAACAGGCCGAATTTGCAAATTGTTTTCGCAGGTTTTCATTTTCTGCATGAAAATTCAAAAAAAGGCCTTTAAAAAAATAAGTGCGCCTTTATACTTGTTTTTTCACGGACTTTTTTATAATTTTCACACAGTTCCTGCAATTTATTCACATTTTTCCTGCTTTCCTTTTTCAAATACGTTATGAACGAAATTTTATCTGTATTCAGTATCGGAAATTTTTACTGTTTCAAATAACTTCTGAGCAACAATTAGAGCATTTATGATACTTGGTATGAATTTTCCAAAAATAAATATTATAAGCTTAAATGAATTTATTTCATTATAAAGACAGTTATCTGGTGTGGCGGTTTTTGGGCGATAAATAAAAAATCTTGGCTATTTTGGGCTATATTTTCTTTCAAATATCTGGCCACACTAACTATGGGTTAAATGTAAGTAGAGTGGCGATCTTCGCATATTTGTATATTGTTGAACGATTTTATTACAGGGAATGATGAGCACGAATCGAAATATGATTTGGATTTTCTGTTCAAGACACAGTTTCCGCAAAATGGAATTGAGAAAACTTTTTTGGGTCAAGACATAGTTAAACAGCAAGATTAAAGTCATGTGGAATTCAACAATTACTTGACCGATGACGAGGTAGCAAAATTGGTTGTGAAAATTTTAGTGGAATTCGGTGTTGCGTTTAACGAAAAAGTACCACCTAACACAAATATTACGGAAGCGAGAATAAGACGGCAAGTTGCAGGTTCTTTTTTTAAACTTTAAACAATATCTTATCAATGTTTGAAAATTAAAAGATTTTAATTTCAAATCAGTATACTGCTGAAAATTCGGATTTCACTTAATTAATTATAGCTAAGCAAACGAAATCAAATAAAAAATGTTTTCTTACCTGTTAGCTTAATTTAAAATAACACACAAGAGAATTGAAACTTGAATTTACTCGACACTACTCAAAGTGAAATTATGAATTGATATGAACTAAGGAAATCCTCTAGTATCGTCTTTTATACTAGAGGATTTTCAAACACACATTCTCACATGGAATTTGTTTTCATGATAAATTTTTTCACGATAATGCGAATAATATAATTACATTTCAAGTGATGCTTGGAAGTAAGTTGATAAGCAGCTTCGATAAATGAAATACAATGCATTGGAAAACCATAAATGAAATACAATGTAATGCAATGGTGAATCAGAGCTGTAATAAACTACGTGCAATGAATAGTACTCTCTAGTAAGATAGATTTTTACATTACAGAGCAGTTACTATTGATTAAGGTGGATTTGGTATACCAAGAACACACTGAAATTTAGAATTGAATGCTTGCATTAAATATTGAAATCATTAGGCGTTAGCCATCGGACTCGAATATGTTAGTTTTAAATGTATTTGTTCGTTTCGTTTCATTCATCCTTGTATAGTTGCTACTCGAAAAATCAGTTTGTATTCCTCCTTAGTGTCGCCATCCGGGAAGTAAATGGTTTACGGAGCATTGAAATACCCCATGGCTTCAATGACATGGGATGACAAGGGAATATCATCTACAGTGTTTGGGATACTGTGAAAGTGGCAACTGGAGATTATTATACACGTGATATATTAAAAACAGCTCTTTTTTTTAAACGTCTAATTCCAAACATTATCATCTATCGTCTGTAAACTTTGTATACGAATAATTTGAATTATTAATGAGCTGATTTCTGATGAGAATCAGTGCCTATTTTTCAAACCAATAAGTGAATAAATGTTCAATTTTAATCATCTCACAAAAACAATTCCAATGATAATTGTACACCATATTATAGTCTAACAAAAAAAAATCCAAGATTTCAAATTAAATATGTTACTAAGGATCCCAAGTAAAGAGAAGCTGATTCGCTTCATTAGGTCAGGTAAGGGTAGGTTGAAGTGGCTACCGATCGACAGACATACCTATGCTCAAAAGAAAACCTTTGTGATGCCACAGTAATAAACTCTCCCCTAGTCAATTAAATCAGGAAACAATCTGCTCCCTTTGATGAACCGCACTATCCCCTTTAAATTGACCAGAGATAGTTAAGTCACATTTTAGAAAAAGGGTGCACCAAATGTGTACTGCTGATCATTTTCGGGATCCGGATTTTTTTTTGTCGGGACTCCTGAGATTTCGGTATTGATAAAATTCAACTCATTTTGGGAATAAGAAAAGATTCGTCACTACGACATGAGTGAGCAATCCAGAACTTAATAGTAAAAAAAACTCTAGCGCACCTGAACCGCTAGAAACACTAATGTTCGAAGAACAGTAGAAGAATCGTGCAGGTTTTGAGTGCATATTCCACCACATGTGCTGCTTATTACGGCCAAACTGTTTCAAATGGCGCGTTTTACTTTCGTCTCAAGAATGCATTATAACTCATATGGTGGAAGGTTTCAGATATTACCACTGGCATGAATTTCAACGTTTATGAGAGCAAAACACGGGTTAATTATATTCGTTATCAGTTGATTATTTCACATAATTTTGAAAGCAGCATCTCATATAACATCAATGAAGAAAATGCTCAGTGCCTGTAGCACTGTAACTGAAGTTGGTGTTTGGGGCTGCGATCCGAAAAATTTGCAGAACTTTGCGAATTGTAACATCGGTTATTTATTTTCATTGTAAATGTTTCCGGTATGAATACTAACTGTAAGCATTTATTCATACAAAAGTAGCACAACCGACTCGTGCTGGCAGCCTTTCGCCAGTATCAAAGCCAAGAATATATCAAATCCGCTTCACGTTGTTTAATTACATTCGAAGTCATAGGAGTATAAAGAAATTTAAGGTTACCTGCAGCGAGTTTTTTCAAATGATCGAAAGCTTAATATTTGATGTTTATTGTCACTACAATATCATTACCATTTGAAAATTCTACGATAAAACCGCTTAATAAAGATATTGCAATTAAACACAAAACCAACAATAGCTGGCAACCCTATTGTGGCTTTTCAACCAAATTTGGCCTGAATAATGTTTATGACAGGTTTCATTAATTGTATGAAATTCGTATTGATTTCATGACTGCACTGGAAGTTATGGTGCAAAAAGTTTTATTTTCCTGAGTGAATTTTCAAAACCAAAGACTTAAAAATTACCATAGCTGGCAGCACTAATCAAATTTTTCAACCAAATTTCCACCAAACAGAGATTAGATTTAGGTTAAGCTATTGTGTCAATTTCATGAAAATCTGGTAACTTATTCACATTTCATAGGGCAAAAAGAAGTTTTTTTTCTTTGTAATTTTTCAAGATGGCACCACTGGCACAGACTTGCCCACAATTCAAAATCGCTTCTATCAAATCTGGTCTTACTTAAGTCCAATGCATTCTGTAAATTTTAGCTGTATCTGATTATTGGTTCGTGAGTTTCCGTGAACAGAAGTTTTTGATGCTAAAAATATAGGTTAACTGGGAGAGGGTTACCGTTCTTGTCCAACATGAAATTTCCAAAGTTTTATTTTGAACGTGTAGATATAACATAAGATTTATATACAGATTGGTTTTATTGTAAGAAACGGACATTTTTTTGAATATTCGATGGTTTGAATGTTTTCACTTCCAAATTTTTTTTTGTCAAAATGAAGATACCAAAATTATCATAGCTGGCAGCTCCAACCGAATTTTTCGACCAAATTTCTACCAAACGTGGCTTAAAGTAAGGTCCAGCAATTGT
The DNA here is from genome assembly GCA_947369275.1 of Nemotelus nigrinus. Lineage (NCBI taxonomy): Eukaryota > Metazoa > Arthropoda > Insecta > Diptera > Stratiomyidae > Nemotelus > Nemotelus nigrinus. The sequence continues at coordinate 33,523,189 of OX376372.1, forward strand.
GTGAGTTTCGTCAAAATCGAACGATTCAATCAGAATTTATAGGGCTAAAAACAGTTATCTTTTTTAGTGGTTTTTCAAGATGGCACCACTGGCACAGAATCGCCTGCATTTCAAAATCACTTCTATCAGACCTGGTCCTATTTAAGACCAATACATTCTGTGAATTTCAAATAATTCTGCCCATCGGATCGTGAGTTTCCGTGAACAGAAGTTTTTGATGCTAAAAATATAGGTAAATTGGGCAAGGGTTACCAGGCGTGCCCGTTATACCATATCTTTTTTTTTTTTTTGGTTATGTAAACAAAGCACAAGATTTACATATGGGTGGCTTTTTTTTGAACAAACGGCATTTTTTCAAGAGAGACGATGATTTGGAGGTTTTCACTTTCAGTGCCTGCCCTAGCTACAGGGTTGCCAGCACGCTCATTAAAAGCTACACAAATCTACAGCTAAATAATATCAATATGTCCTGAAAATTTCGTAATGATTGAATAGCTCTGTCAAAAGTTATCGAAATTTAAAAATTTTCAAATTTTCCCGTCCTCTTTTTAGGCACCCAGCGCACACATAGGGTTAAAAAATTCCAAAGCATTATCCGATTCATATGTAAAACACGTTAGAAATTTATTTCGTTAACTTTATTTTTGCGAAAATCATTTGTGCACGAAATAATAGGTATATTAAAAATATCACTTAAATGGCCGCCGGCGCCAAAAGGTTAACAATAACTGACATTTAAAGAGACCTGGACCTATTCTGCATATACACCAATGTATCCTGAAAGTTTCAGCTCAATCGGATGGCGCGTTCCCGAGATTATCTCACTGAAATTTTTTGATGATATGTATATATATATGTAAAGAAATATGAATTTTTGGCCGAATCGATTTTAATACTAATGTTCTTCGAACATTAGTAATAAATACCGCTTTATGAAAACGGAGGCGCCAGGGGCTCATTGTTACAACTGGCGTATGATTACGTGCGTACAACCTCACCAGCAAGTGTAGAGCCCTTAAGACCTTTTTCAGTAGCTGGATATATGTGCAGTAAAATCAGGTCTAGTTTAAATTTTAAAACTCTAGTCATAATAAACATATTATGAGCATAATTTCAAAACGAATCAGCAGTTTGAGCCCATCGGTATTATTATTTATAACTTGTTTCTTTGAAGAGCAATATTATTTTGCAAATGATACGTAAATAACTAAAAAAACAGTATTTTCATTATATTATCGTAACATGCGTTGTGCTGATTAAATTTCAATTTGTTTGTGACTAATTTTATAATTAGCTATCATGACCAAATAAGAAGAAATTATTAAAATAAGATTAAAAGAAATTCGATCATAAGATTAGATTGGAAAACTATATAGATAAACGTTTTATTTTCTAGCACCCATGCACATATATGCATAAATTTAACATTATAATGAACTCAATTTCCGGTTTCCTGTATATATATTTAAAATAAAGTTTGAATTGGGCTAATATATCTGTTTAAATTTACTTAATATAGTTCTTTTTGAAATCTCGAAATCTTGCGATCCCGAAAATGGAATCCCGAATTTTCGGGACCAACATTTTAATTTCGGGATGAATGCCCTAGTTCCCGACTAAGCATCGTATCAAAACGTTTATATTGGCCTGGTTGTGTACATTCGAAAGAGGTTCCTACGTTTCAGCTATCTATGTATATACCTCCTTATCAAGACAGCTTAAATCTTTTACGAATAAATACCTTAAACTCGACGACGCGAAAATTTATCGCGAACATTTTAGCAGGCACCGATGATTCGAGCTAATTACTTATCCAACTTAACTTGAACACTAATATCAAACGTGTCACACATACCAATTATGGTAGGTGGTAGCATCGGATCAATTATGGTTGCAACTAAACAGCAACTGTTAAGCTACTATGTATATCGAAGTTTACTCTATGTTTGATTTTCTTTTGTCTACAACATCACACCGAATTCTGCATAAGAGTGATTAATTACTGTTGTTTTTATATACAGTCTGAATAAAACGAATTTCTAAAATAAACAAAATAAATAAATATTGATTGGGTAACTTCAAAACGATTTCCGTGGCATTATGCAGTCTAATAATATTCCAATAAGTAAGAAAAATAAATATCAACTAAAGACATAGTTATTTAAAAGCCTCAAATAGTTGGCTATAAGACTAAAGGACTATAATTGAAGGAACATCGATAGCCTTAACACGATAGGTTGACGGACGCACTTTATTTCAGATGACAATATGTCTTAATGATATTGCCTTAGTCTGAAAGCATCAAATATTTTCAGCATTATTTCTTGGTAATGTCAATGATCATTCATAATAAAAAAAAAACATCATTTGTACCTACGGGTTGAAGCTTCTAATTCAGGAGTAGAATCAAATTTCCACAGAGGTCTACAATTGAATGAGCTTTTACTACTGATAGCCGAAGAAATCGAAATTAGCACTAAACCTTTTAGGATATATTATTTTATATGGGCTTTCGTTTTTTTTTCATTTGCAATAAAATGCTCATAGCCTTAACCATTTGACGACAGTGAGTGTTTTAGCGAATTTTTAAGAACCTCTATATTTCTATGGAAAAAATATGTTTGGAAAATAAACAGGTATGTACATATTATAAACTTTACGATTATGTTTTATATGTAGGCTCTCTAGGCACAAAAAGCAAATTCCCAGAGAGCTATGAGCTGATTACGAAAGTTGCAGAACACATGAATGAGCACAAGAGATACGGAACAGTTGCGAACAGCCACTACCACAGAAGAATTGTCTTGCATGATAGGTAGTGAGGTGCCGGTTAGATACCGGTGTCGTGAGGGTTTTGAAAGACGGGTCGTGATTCTAACTGTATCAAAATTTTATTAAGTTTCCCATGATTTTTTCTATACTGGCTCAATTTTTCAATAAAACTATTTTTTCGCAACTTTTTATAGAGTTTGCTTTTAGGCTTTTCAAACGGGAATATTATCTAGCTGCAGCGCTTCAGATTCTTTCCATGATCAACAAACAAAACAAATCAACAAACTATAATTTTTTGTGCGGTCTGGACAAATATTTAATAAGTAAGCAAAATTGTTGCATTTAGAGCACAAAAATTCACTTGCTTTACTTGGAATTCATTCTCATCCACAAAAATTACAGCTTGTGGCTTATGGGCTGGAGGTGTAATTGGGCCGTACTATTTTAAAAACGAAAATGGAAATGCAAAACACTACAGAAACATAATTAAGGAATTTATTCTGGCATGATTTAGATGATTTTGGTACGGGCACAATGTGGTTTCAACAAAATGGTGCAACATTCCATACATCTTGTGATACAATCAATTCAATGAGAGAAAATTTCCGTAATCTCCGGAACTGCCGATGTGAACTGGCCACTAAACTCTTGCGCTATCACTCGATTAGAATTTTTCTTTAGGGCTATGCTAAATAATTGGTTTACTCCAATAGACGACAAAAATTTACTGAGATTAAAACAAAAATTTTTTCGTGTCATTGGTGCAAATGTGTGTCCCAGATCAAAGTTTTGAAAATATCTGAAGGCGGGCATTTAAATGAAATCATTAGCTGTGACTATTGACTCCGAAAAAAGAGTAGAGCATCTCAAGGCAAGTTAAAACAGAGCAGCTGTCGAATAAGTTAGAACAATTGAGAGGCAAAAAAAGTTGAACAAACTAGACCTGTTTGACACGTACGAGGCTCCATTCGGTTCGTTTTGTTTTCGCTTGTGATCGAAAACAAACCGAACCGAATGAAACCCATTCACACATGCACGGTTCTCAAACGGTACATATTAGGTTTTGTGTTTTCTTCCTCAACTTTGCGTAGTGACGTGAAACTCATAAAAGTTTTCAAAAATTTCCACACAATTCCATGCTTCCTGCGTCTTAGATTTATCTTTATATTTTGCACAAGTTTTGTCCCATAGCACTTCTTTAGATTGCACTGCACAAATCAGTCGATCCACATCAACATCTGGTAAATCGCTCATTTCATTAGAAAAACTGCGACTTATAATCTCTAAAAATTAGAAGTAAAAATAAAACAGTTATAGACTAAATTAACTAGATAAAACGGCTAAATACATATTTCAAATAAAGAGATCTAAACTGATATCTTATAAATTTTAAAAATATTCAAATGATCTAATCAGTTTAAAACCGAAACTAAACCATGCGTGTGTAAATGCCTTGTTTGTTATCTGTTTCCTGGACACGAATTCACTCCTTATAGAAACCTGTCGAGGGAATGTTCGGTGCTATACGAACCGAAGCACCGTTTCACACTTGTCGGCAGCGACCGAAAACGTATCCAACCGAATGAAACTTCGAACGTGTGAAACAGGCCTTAGAATAATTGAGAGGCAATTCTTAGAGCTGATCGCTTGTCAGAAATTCAACCTGTCAAATCACTAATAAAAACAATCTACCTCAGTCATAATTTTCACGTTCACACTCTGAGAGCATAAAGACATTCGGAGGGGCGATGTCCATTTAAAATATGATACATTGAAGAGAAACCGACCACTTTTCATGTATCTTCAATGTCAATTCCCCTCTTTGTATCCTTGCTGTCAATATGACAATTAAACTAATGTAAACAATTTGAGTCGGTACGGAAATAAAATCGTGTTTATTTTAAATACAGATTAATTTTGTGTAGATTCGACTAGTGCGGTTCGCAAAAACGTTAGTGTAGAAGTGAAAATCGCGAGTTTTATCTGAAAAAAGTGTTTGAAAACTGTGCAATCGCATTAATCTTTGCAATGAAGTAAGTTGTGCCGAATTGTGGCAATAGTTTGCAACGCCGGCCACTTGGAGTTTCTTATCACAAGTAAAGAATAAACAAACGATGTGTTTTGCAAAATTTTGTGAATTTCACAAACTTTTTATAAGTGAAAGTGCCTATTTGAGCCGTTTTAAATATTGTCAACATATTGGCGCGAATTTTTCGGTAGCCATTTTAACTGCTGTCAAAAAAAAACACAAAGCAGTAGAGCGCATAAACAGTTTCGGGGCAGAGCGGAAAAAAAATGATATAAAAATTTTTCGTTTTGCATGCTGTGTGAAATATTGTTTTCCAGATTTCCAGAAAATGAGCAACACATATTCATTTGGACTTCTTCTCTTGGATTTCCAAAATCATCAAAAATACTTCCCGGGTCTATTCAAATCTTTCGGCCGTGCTATATAGCAATTGATGATTGACAAGGGAATAAGTGTAATAGTTTCTTGTTTTTCTTACAGCTGCCGTTATAGTACGTTAGTTCTGAGCAAGCGAACAGGGGACCATCTTTAATGGAATAGAATCTTCGAGTGATGCAGTAAGTAAAGAAAATGTTCAAAACATTCTTCTCTTTAATTATCTTAATTCTATAGATACCTTTCGGCAATAATATTCAAGATGAGATAAACGATGGACAAGAAGAGCGTATTGCGATCTCATTAGGTGCTTAATGCTGATGTTGCGTTCATGATACAATTTTGAAAATTTTAATATTCAATAATATCATTTCAATTAGGCTACGTAAACACACCAAGTGGCTCCTATTACCGCAGTGCATTTAATCAAGCTGCAGCAAAAAATTGGAAGATACGCTGAAACGAAAAAATAGGATTATCCGAAATTTGCGTAAAAAACAGCGCTGGCAGAAGAAACAGCTTCTATAGTTGAGTTGTTAGATAATCTCAAGGCCAATAACTGAATTAGCGAAGTAGGTCGAAAACGATTAGATAGTGTGAATATAATAAATATCTTATTACCTAGAATTATATTATCTCCAACCATGGCCGTCGTATAGAAGGCCGGTCGCGACTTGCAATCTGACAGGTACTAATGTACATTTATTGGTCAAACTGGTCGAGAAATGTACGTCGGCTGGTCGAAAAAAGGTACATTAAGCACGCCATCTTGGTAAGTTAATTGCTTTTGCGACCGGCCTTCTATATGACGGCCATGCTCCAACCTATCATTGTATTTAGCCTTCTTTATAGTATAAGAAAAGTTGACTTCTTGGAACTATTAACTGTGAAGAAGACTTATTTTTTCGAAAAATCTTAAATAAACTTTGCCTTTTTCGGAATTTGAAGTTGTTTTTGATTTTAATGATTTTATTCATTGCAGTTGCTTTACACACAATACTCAGTAAAAACTTTCTAGATGTTCTAAAAACGAAAATGATATTTTATATTATTCAATGTTTTCTCATCACCTACGGCAGTACTCGGAACTGCCAAGATTTGAGCCAGCATAAACACATCTAATTTTTAAGCCACTTTCTTATAAAACAATTTTTGTTTTATGGGTGAATAAATATTTAATTAGTATATTCTACAATTTTCATAGTTCGCATGCATTTGTGTTCTGCTTTCATTTTCTATCGTGGAAAAACAATTAATTCACCGCAAAGCAACGAATAATCCAGCCTGCTGTAGCTTATTTTTACTCCCTGGTTCGAGAATTCGTACGGTTATAATATGAAAGCTAAAAAAATATTAAATAACTAAATATATAACAATCATTCACTTACGATATTCAAAATTTGGATATTTGAAATTCCAAATTTTGAAAATCGTAAGTGAATGATTGTTATATGATTGTTATATGATTTTTGAATGTCCCCATCAATTTGATAAATTAGGAATTACCTACGCCCCGAAAATTTCAATCTATCATCGGGGTCGCTGGTGATGAGGAAAAATGGCCATGCCTTCGGCCCCTCCGAATGTCTTTATGCTCTCAGTTCACACTACATTTTAAATTAGGCAGATTTAGGAACTGTCAAGTAAATCAGGTAAAGCAAAAAATATTCAAACTGATGTGCACAATTGTGTTTGTGGTACATTTTGCACTATTTTAGACCAAAATCCGATTGACATGTCATTTCAAATCTACTCTCCCTCTCATGGATGCAATTCAGCATGCTCTGAGAAAAACGCAGCTGGGACGAAATTTACAATAGTACCTGATTTATACTAGATTTAAAATAAATCAGGTAGCTTTTGACTGTGAAAAGCCGAGACAAATGTATGGTAAATCAGGTAAATGTGTGGTCGATTTAGCTCTAAATCGATCAGCCAATCGAAATCACCTGATTTAGCCTCAGTGTCATCCTCATCATCGATGGCGCGACAGCCCAAGTGGGCCTTGGCTTCCAGTAATGTCCGCCTGCAATCGTCTCGATCCTGTGACCTAGTTCTCCAATTATTGAACCCCAGTATTGACCTGCTGTCTGCGTTTATCGTGTCTTCCAAACGTTTCCTCGGCTTACCAACTGGACGCTTCCCTTGTGCTCTACTTTTAAACGTTCTTTTAGGTAGTCTATTGGCCTCCATCATCTCGACATAACCGGCCCCTTATAATTTTCGCAATTTAATGCATGTGAATACAGGTGGGTCGTCATATATATGGTACAACTCATTGTTGTATTGCATTCTCCAATCTGTTCCTTTTTGTATAGTCCAGGCTTCGCTTCCATAGAGAAACTCAGGTTTAATGAGTGTTTTGTATATGCGAAGCTTATTATTCCTGTGCACGTTCGTAGACTTGATTGTGGGGAGTATGGAATAGTACGCCTTGTTTGCTGCATTTATTTGCCGTAAAATTTAGTCCTTTTGACTGCCTGTATCATCAAGGTGGACTCCTAAGTAGATGAAGTTATCTACATTCTCGATGTTGTAGTCTCCTAAGGTCAAGTTTTGTCTGATTGGCGCCATTTTTCTTGTTTGGGTTATTAGTTTGGTTTTATCTTCGTTGACCCGAAGATTCATTTTCTTAGCTTCTGGCTCCAACCTAAGGAAAGCTTCCTTTGCTTCTGGTATGGTCCGTGCCATAATGTTGACGTCATCGACGAATGCTACTATTTGCGTGGACTTGAACAGTAGTTTGCCTGTTGTATCAGCTGGTATTTTTCTGATGTAGTGTGGAAGCTGATGGTTAGGTCACTGTTGACTTTGACCTGAGATTCGGCGTTTATCATTGTCACCTTGGTCATGCGGACGAGTTTTGTTGGAATTCCAAAGTCGAGCATGATCCGGAAAAGTGTATTTCTATCTACACTATCATATGCTTGCTTGAAATCTTCGAAGACCTGGTGCACGTCGATATTATACTCCCAGCATTTTTCAAGCACCTGATTGACTGAGAATATTTAATCTATCATAGATCGTCCGGACCTGAAGCCACCTTGACACTCTCCTATGATGTTATCATAGAAGTGCTTCATATCGATTTGTTCTATTTATAGATTTTATCTTCGTAGTGAAATTGCTTCACTAAATTTCGTATATGTATACGCTTGTTTCATTTCCTTAAATCTCTCTATTCCGAGACTTAAACCAGGCACATGAAACACAAATCAGAGCAACCTCGGGCAAATTAAAGCAATCGAATTGCTTTCTCATTAATCACAACTACTCATTAGACAGCTCATTAAACACAACTAATTTTAAATAAAAGTGTCATGAACAAATGTCTAAAAAAAAAACAGTAACACTGCGTACGGTTTTGATTTTATTTCAAATTGATAATATATAGATCACTCTTAACAATGATAATATATGTGAATTAATTTTTTCTGAAATTGGAAATTTCGCGGATGGCTTCGGTTACAGTCAACCGATAAGAACCAAATCCATCAGTCTTATCTCATAATTTATATCAAATCTTTTTCAATTCTTAGATTTTTCCATTCCCGTTTCTTAGAACTTATTCGATTCATATATCCTTTCAACAAACAAGTCCACATACGCCCACATCTCTAGCATAGTCTCATGCTCCATTGAGAATCTGTCATAACCTCAACAACGTTACGAGTACACAAAAATTGAATAAAATACGTGCCCGTCGCCACTAGCGAACTTGAAACAATTACATGTCGGCGGGTGAAGCGTTCAACTGGCTCTGAATGTAACTAGCAAAAGGAATCCATTAACGTATTCATTGTAATTTGTATTCTGAAGGCTAAGTGCTTTATTATTCTCATTTTCATAACCGCTTTCATTCTCTTTACTTTGTCAACTTATCATCATAGCTTTTTTCACGCAATCAAGCCGGATACTAGTCACACGAGTACAGTTTGCTGTTGCCACCTGCCGACACCGAATGTCACAACATAATATCATAGCCATTCGCCACGATGACAGCGAATCTTTTTATAGAAGAATATGCCGTTATTTTGTGCTATTGCATGAAGGAATTTATCGCTAAACAGGATAATCGATATCGGTTTTAAGGAGGAGTCCGATCATTGAGCTAGCCTAGCATGATTTGTGGATTCTTTTCATTGTAAACAAAGATGATAAAGTGAAATAAAATGATTTTGTAGCATGAATTGAATCGAGAGAACAGTTTGTTTCTTTGGAACACAGAGAAAAATAAGGAAGAGCGGCTAATGGAATGGTGAAAATATGGATTTTCAGCTAGTTTTTTTTCTGTACTGCATTGGCGCTGTCTGACGTCAGAAATATAATAAATGTTGCTAAGCATTAATCTGAAAACTTCAAGCAAATGAATCTAAGGGAAGTTTCTCTATTTAATTGATTCTTTCATTTGCAATTATTACCCTTAAAAGTAGGATATATTTTATTCTTTCGAACGATACCAACATAAATAAAGGTAACAAAATGTAAAGGTTATTCATCAGCTTCTTCAGAACTTGCTTGTTGAATCGGTAAAATTACAGCAGACAGAAGGCTTAGTAATTAGACAAAACTAAATGAACCCATCAGCCCCCTTAACCGCCAGATACTAAAACAACCATAAGCCACGATGAAGTTTATTACCCTATAATCCAGGCGGATTGGCGACATCGACTAAACTCGCATTCGAAATAGATATATAAATGGCTAACATTACGATGTCGTCTGCTTAAAAATAACACTTGTCTTGACTGCCCCTATTAACTTGGCTCGAATCATCCATTCGCAGTTGTAGTTCAAGCTCCGGCCGGCGGATTCAAATTAGAAATGAAATTACTTTTCTTCCGAAACGCCACTTAGCTGTTGCCAAACTATCCTGGCACGGCTGGATATGCATAACTCGATCTCCCATCTGTAGTGTTCTGTACTGATTGCAGTAATTTTCCGACATGGTGCCAGCCAAGAGCGCAGAACTAGTGGTTTGGCTGAAAAGTATTTTTTTTTCTGCGACAAATTAAAAAGGAAGTGTAGCAAAGGAAGCGGAAAACTGTCTGATGCAACAACGTGATGAAGATGATTTTGGCTGGTAAGACTTATAAAGTGTTATGTATAGTTTCGAGGTGGCGTTGACAAACAGTTGACATTTAGAGAGAAAAATGTTTTTCCAGAAGATTCTGGTGAAATGTGAAATCGTTAAAACAGCACATTTGATCATTATCTAGAATATGCAAACCATAAGAGGAAAAAATTAATGAAAAACTGTTAATGACATGATTAATCGGACCGTTTTCGTAAAAGAAAATAATTTATCTTCAAGGACATGACTCTCCAAACAGGCCGTTATATTACGGCGAATAGTTTTTTATGTAAAACAATTTTCACAGTACGCTGCAAAAAAAAATGAATAAAACCTCTAAAAAAGCAAATGACTTCAACTAAAATGGATAAATGGAAGAAAATGGAAGTTTTTCAGTTTAATACTTTAAATAGTTAAAAGAATGATAGAGAATTAGGAAAAATTCAAACTAGGAAATTTTTCACATTTTTCAATAAATGAGTTGTATAATAAATTTAAGTGAATCTACTAGAGTCTTAGTTTAACCAAACTTATGATGTGTCAAATTCTAAAACTATTTGCATAAAACAGAAACTATTTGCATTTTCTTAGATTTTTTGTTATAATTTTTCTATATGGGAGTCGAGAAATGAACTAATGTTTTAGACAAACCAACAAAAAAATGTATTAAAAACATTGATTTAAAAAATAGAAAGAAAAATAATAATTCGAAAGCAACTGGAAATCGGGTTGAATTCGTTTTTAGTTTGATCCTTTTAATTTATAGCCTTGAGCTGTTTATGCCATGAGGAACGTATAAATAGTGCGCCATCTTTTATATCAGTATGAAAACATTGAATAACTTTGACATTTGTCAGCCGATTGCATTGATTAGAAATATTTTTGAAACGTCAATCCAGTACAATTTTAACCAAGAATCGCTTCATACCGAAACAAAGCGCCAAAATAGTGACGCTCTAATGTTGTGTACACTAAATTGACAATAACATTTCGACTCTTGTCGAAATATCACATATACACACATAGCGACTAGAACGCCCTGATTGAACGCGGTGGTAGAACCCCGGAACTAGATTAAATTATTTTTGATTCGCGCAGATTTTTGAAAAACAATAACTGTACTATTATTGCTATAAAAGCTCAGAATTGTTATCAATAAAGTACATTCTTTGCTGGTAAGCCAGAACATCAAAGCGGCGGCCAGGCGTACAAAAAGAATTGTTTTCTTTTCTGTACGAAAGTAGTAGACTGATCTAGACTTAGCTTAGCGGCGACAGGCTCGCCAAGGCAAAGTTTTTGGTTTACTTTTGCGTAAGCGGCGACAGGCTCACCAAAACAAAGCAAACTTCCTTGCAACGACTAATTTGCATTACACTAAATTGAAAATAGTCGGTCAGTTGTGCTAGCTCAACGTGCATGCTGTCGAAAATATTGTGGCCAACAGGCACCGTCTGACAACACTATTCGTTGTTTGGTGTCGAATTTTGTTGAGCACGGGACAGTAGCAGATTGTCAACATGCCGCTCATCAACGACCAAGAAGTTCCAATGAACTGGTTGAAGCGACGGAGAGATCATTGCCCCGAGCCCAAAAGTGTCGTATCGTCACCACGCTCAGCACTTTGGCGTCAGTGTAACCATTTTGAAGGATGGTTTTCATTTGTTTCCGTATAAAGTGCAAAGAACAAAGAATATTGCTGACGGACTGTTCACGTCGCTTGGAATACGGCCAAGCATTCGATCGAACCTGATTTTAGGATGCACATTTTGAAGACCGAGGAGGCCCATTTCACACTCTCTGGCGGCGTTAATAAACAGAATTGCCGCATTTTGGGAACGAAGAATCCTCACGAGATCCATAAAACGCTAGTGGCATCACAACGGGCCTTTCTTGGGCTTATGTGTGCCTCTGTAGATCGGCAGCCACTTCAACATAGAGCATTACCAAAAAAGTGACCGTTCGGGCCGCAAATGAAACAGTCGATGGAAATCGATGCCGATGGATATTAGCTCGATATGCCTGCCCGCAAATGCGTGGAAAAGGTCTTGACGGTTACTGGTTCCAACAAAATGGTGCGCCATGCTACATTGTAATTCAAACAATTCAGTTTTTGTTGCGAAAATTCCCTGGACGTCTGATGTCAGAAAGAGGCGACATTGACTGGCCACCTAGATTTCCACATTTAGCCCCTCCGGACTTCTTTTTGTGGGGCACATTTTGCTTATGCCTATAAAGGTGGCCACTTAATGGATGCTGTATTCAAAAAATGCAAAAGAACAAATTGAATAAAAAACCCCATATAAAGAAATCGTTTGTTTTTTTTTCAATGTTATTCAATGTTTACATACCAACATAAAATACGTAGCGCCTTGTACATGTAAAGAAAAAACAGAAAACCTTCTAAATCCAAAAGTGCAACATAAATTCATTGAAATCCATGTAAATAAGCCTTAATTCTTACGTCTAAATGATAACTACTCAGTTTTATTAATTTTATTAGCACATCATCTTCAATAACAGATTTTTTCGTATATTTTTTATATATTTTATATTTATTTTCAAAAGCATAATCACGCTCAGCTATGGCAATACTCTAAAATTATAATATAAAAAGGTTTGTACATATAAAAAAAACTCTAGCGCACCTGAACCGCTAGAAACACTAATGTTCGAAGAACAGTAGAAGAATCGTGCAGGTTTTGAGTGCATATTCCACCACATGTGCTGCTTATTACGACCAAATTGTTTCAAATGCCACGTTTTACTTTGGTCTCAAGAATGCATTATAACTCATATGGTGGAAGGTTTCAGATATTACCACTGGCATGAATTTCAACGTTTATGAGAGCAAAACACGGGTTAATTATATTCGTTATCAGTTGCTTATTTCACATAATTTTGAAAGCAGCATCTCATATAACATCAATGAAGAAAATGCTCAGTGCCTGCAGCACTGTAACTGAAGTTGGTGTTTGGGGCTGCGATCCGAAAAATTTGCAGAACTTTGCGAATTGCAACATTGATTATTTATTTTAATTGTAAATGTTTCCGGTATAAATACTAACTGTAAGCGTTTATTGATACAAAAGTAGCACAACCGACTCGTGCTGGCAACCTTCTGCCAGTATCAAAGCCAAGAATATATCACATCTGCTTCACGTTGTTATATTACATTCGAAGTTAAAGGAGTATAAAGAAATTTAGAGTTACCTGCAGCGAGTTTTTTCAAATAATCGAAAGCTTAATATTTGCTGTTTATTGTCACTACAATATCATTACCATTTGAAAATTCTACGATAAAACTGCTTAATAAAGATATTGCAAACAAACACAAAACCAACAATAGCTGGCAACCCTATCGTGGCTTTTCAACCAAATTTGGCCTGAATAATGTTTATGACAAGTTTCATTAATTGTATGAAATTCGTATTGATTTCATGACTGCACTGGAAGTTATAGTGCAAAAAGTTTTATTTTCCTGAGCAAATTTTCAAAACCAAAGACACAAAAATTACCATAGCTGGCAACACCAATCAAATTGTTCAGCCAAATTTCCACCAAACAGAGATTAGAGTTAGGTTTAGCTACTGTGTCAATTTCATGAAAATCTGGTAACTTATTCACATTTCATAGGGCAAAAAGCAGTTTTTTTTCTTTGTAATTTTTCAAGATGGCACCACTGGCACAAACTTTCCCAAATTCAAAATCGCTTCTATCAAATCTGGTCTTACTTAAGTCCAATGCATTCTGTAAATTTTAGCTGTATCTGATTATTGGTTCGTGAGTTTCCGTGAACAGAAGTTTTTGATGCTAAAAATATAGGTTAACTGGGCGAGGGTTACCGTTCTTGTCCGACATGAAATTTCCAAAGTTTTATTTTGAACGTGTAGATAAAACATAAGATTTATATACAGATTGGTTTTATTGTAAGAAACGGACATTTTTTTGAATATTCGATGGTTTGAATGTTTTCACTTCCAAATTTTTTTTTTTTCAAAATGAAGACACAAAAATCATCATAGCTGGTAGCTCCAACCGAATTTTTCAACCAAATTTCTACTAAACGTGGCTCAAAGTAAGGTCCAGCAATTGTGTGAGTTTCGTCAAAATCGAACGATTCAATCAGAATTTATAGGGCTAAAAACAGTTATCTTTTTTAGTGGTTTTTCAAGATGGCACCACTGGCACAGAATCGCCCGCATTTCAAAATAACTTCTATCAGACCTGGTCCTATTTAAGACCAATACATTTTGCAAATTTCAATTAATTCTGCTCATCGGATCGTGAGTTTCCGTGAACAGAAGTTTTTGATGCTTAAAATATAGGTAAATTGGGCAAGGGTTACCAGGCGTGCCCGTTATACCATATCTTGTTTTTTTTTGGTTATGTAAACAAAGCACAAGATTTACATATGAGTGGCTTTTTTTTTGAAGAAACGGCATTTTTTCAAGAGAAACGATGATTTGAAGGTTTTCACTTTCAGTGCCTGCCCTAGCTACAGGGTTGCCAGCACGCTCATAAAAAAGCTACACAAACCTACAACTAAACAATGTTATTATGTCCTGAAAATTTCGTAATAATTGAATAGCTCTGTCAAAAGTTATCGCAATTTAAAAATTTCCAAATTTTCCCGTCCTCATTTTAGGCACCCAGCGCACACATAGGGTTAAAAAATTCCAAAACATTATCCGATTCATATGTAAAACACGTTTGAAATTTATTTCATTAACTTTATTTTTGCGAAAATTATTTGTGCACGAAATAATAGGTATATTAAAAATATCACTTAAATGGCCGCCGGCGCCAAAAGGTTAACAATAACTGACATTTAAAGAGACTTGGACCTATTCTGCATATACACCAATGTATCCTGAAAGTCTCAGCTCAATCGGATGGCGCGTTCCCGAGATTATCTCACTGAAATTTTTTGATGATATATATATATATATATGTGGATATATGAATTTTTGGCCGAATCGATTTTAATACTAATGTACTTCGAACATTAGTAACAAAAGGTGAATTTCGTGGTTTATTCTAAAGAATAGATTAATCTGTGATTATATATGTCGATTGCCGCCTAAGAATTGTATAAAGCCATGGGATAATTCGGCATCCCAAACAAACTGACACGATTGTGTAGGTTGACCATGACCAATGAAACAAAGTTAAAATAGCCGGATTGATATCCAGATCGTTGAACATCTTTAACAGGCTGCGACAAGGGGATGGTCTGACCTACCTCCTCTTCAGTCTGGCGTGGAAGGAAGCAATCCGTCACAAAATTTGTTACCGTAATTCGTCGAACGGTCTCACAAGAAACCCCTGGGCTCCTGCCTGAACTCTGTGGTATTTATTAAAAGACGTTCGAGTCGACTTTCTACTTTATTGTACAATTCATGACTGACTACTCACTAACTTAATAACTAGTTCTAGACTACAGCAATGTTTATACTATGTTAGTATTGGTGTGTAGATATAAGTGAATATTCTATACATAATACTATAGAATGAAATGCATATATAACATCTTCCCTTTATTTTTTAAGATGCTTACAAAATCACAAAGATTTTAAATGACATCAACCACATAAGCTGGTTTGTTACAAATTTCTAAATTTTTAAATAATGTATAATTCGACTTTTATTTCAATTGTTACTTATGCTCATGTATCTGTATTATTTACAATTTGGAAAAATATAGTGACTTTTGCAAAAAGTTATGACACTTGAATTCATGATTTTTTATATTCGAGTCTTTTCGGTGGGACTACTTTTCTTCCATATCGAGTTTGTAAGGATTCTGTTCCACTTGGAGTGCCTACAGAAGAAGGACTGCCAGGAGGACTGTTCTGAGAATTGTCTGGAGAATTGCTCGGCGGACTGGTCTTTATTTGAGTTGGCGTAGGCATTATATGCTCCCTATTTCTTCTATACGTGTTTCCTTCAGTATCTTGAACTACATAAGATCTTGGATTCTTACAGATTTCGATTACAGTGCCTGATATCCAGTTTGAAAGAGGCATTTTTTTATAATAAATCTTTTCCCCAACATTAAGAGGTCTGAGAGGTTTTGTCGTTCTATTGTAATATTTTGACTCTTTCTCATATCTACTTTTAATAAGAGTTTGGTAAGTTTTTGGATTTACTGCCTTTGTGCGATAGTTTGTCGCAATCGAAGGAAGTTTAGTACGAAGTTTTCGTGACATTAATAATTCTGATGGCGCAGGAAGATTACCTTTTGATACTGTTCGATAATGTAATAAGGCTATGTACGGATCAGATTTAGTTTCGAGACATTTTTTAAAAAGCTTTTTGATTGTTTGGATTGATCGCTCTGCTAAACCATTCGATCTTGGCAAATATGGGCTTGAGGTTTTAATATTAATTCCCCATTCGTCACAAAATTTTGAAAAGTCCTCAGAATTAAATTGAGGACCATTATCAGAAATAATTACTTGTGGGATTCCATGACGTGAAAATATTGATTTTAGTTTTTGAATGACGTATTTACTACTAAAACCTGCATTGAGACACTCGACTTCAATATATTTCGAATAATAATCAACTACTAAAAGATACACCTGTTTGTTAAATTCGAAAAGATCTACTCCGACTTTGTTCCATGGGAGTAGACTCATTTCATGATGCATTAGTGGCTGTTTTGGTAAAGAAACCCTATGTTTCAAACAAGTCTCACAGTTACTGACTAAATTATATATGTCACTGTTTAAATTTGGCCAAAATACAACATCTTTTGCAAGGCTTTGGCACCGTTGTATTCCTAAGTGACCTTCATGAACAATATCTAATATTTTTCTTCTCATTGACTTTGGTATTAAAATTCTAGTAGACATTAAGAGAATATCATTGAGAATGTTTAAATTGTCTTTAATCTGAAAGTATGGAGTACACTCCTGAATGACTAATTTTTTGTTTTCCGGCCATCCGTTTGTTACGTATTCCTTTACTTTTTTCAAAATTGGGTCGGCATTTGTTTCTATTTTAATTGTTTCTAACATTTTTTCCGAAACTGAAAGATTCGACAGAATAAGATTGCAATGAAGCGATATTTCATCATCGATTTCTGGCAATGTCTTCTCTGGAAGTGCGGCTCTGCTTAATGTATCGGCAGTATAAAGATATTTCCCAGGTTTATACGTTACTACAAGATCATATGCTTGAATGCGAAGCATTAATCTCTGAAGGCGGGCTGGTACATTGTAAAGAGGTTTTGTAAAAATTGAGATCAAAGGTTTATGATCAGTCTCGACAATAGTTTTTCTGCCATAGATATACTGATGAAACTTGTTACACCCAAATAGAATTGCTAACAGTTCTTTTTCTATCTGAGCATAATTTTTCTGACTTTCCGTTAAGGATCCGGATGCATAAGCGATTACTTGTCTATCATGCGAAATTACTGCACCTAATGCGTTTTTTGATGCATCCACTGACAATGTGAGTGGCTTTTTCGGATCAAAATATGTTAAAATAGGAGCGTTCGATATTAAAGTCTTTAAATTCTCGAATTCTTTTTCATGATTAGTATTCCAATGCCACATAACTTCCTTCTTTAATAACTCTCGCAAATGCTGATTTTCAACTGATAGGCCTTTAATAAAGCTTCCTAAATAGTTTATCATTCCCAGGAATCTTTGCAATTCAGGGACATTGGTGGGTCGAGGCATTTCGACAATTGCCTTAACCTTGTCTTTGTCTGGACTAATTCCCTTTTCACTGAATATATGTCCTATAAATTTTAATTCCTGTACACCAAACATACACTTTTCTAAATTAAATCTGAGACCTACTTCTTGGGCTCTTCGCAACACTTGTTCCAAAATTTTATTATGTTCCTGAATGGTCTCTGCATATACTAAAAAATGTACACAACATTGAAGACTCGTCATCTAAGACAAGGGCCCAAAAACCTGACGTAGCATCGAGTTTGCTAAAATACCTAGCACCTCTTAATTTCGCCTTGAAATCATCCACGTTTGGGAAAACAAAATGTGGTCTACAGATAGCTTTGTTTAGATTTCGAGGATCTAGACACAAGCGTAATTTATTATTGGGCTTATTTACAAGTACAATTGAATTTACCCATTCGGTCGGCTCGTTTACTTTGGTTATTATATCCAAAGTCTCCATCTGATCTAATTCCTCTTTAAGTGGTTCGAGTAAAGCAAAAGGCACTTTTCTAGGGCTATTTATCACTGGAATTACATCATCTCGAACTTTAAGCGATACTTTTCCGTTTAATTTCCCGATTCCTGTCAAAACTTCACTATATTTTTTCACAATTGTATCACAATCAATTGGCACTATTTCTATTTGTTTTTCTTTTTGTATACTAGCTACTCTAATGTCACTCACTTTGTTAATGAGATTCATTAATAAACAACTAGACAGCCCTAACACAGCTTTGCATATTCCTTTCAAAATGTAAAATTCTAACCAATATTTCTTATTTTTATATGCACACGGTAATCTCGCTTTACCTAATACCGACAATTTTTCTCCCGAAAATGTCAATATAGTTGTTAGAGCTGGTTTTACATGTTTTCCGCCTATTTGTACGAATGTGTCATGCGATATAATGTTGCACTGCGCTCCAGTGTCAATTTGAAATTCAACAACACTACCATTTACTATTAATGGCATCACCCACATACATTTAGTATTCAGTGAATGTTCTACTACTCCAAGAAAAAGAGTATCAGACTCATTGCTTTGAATGTGTACGTTTTTCAATTCAAATGCCTTTGACCGGCACATTTTTTCAAAATGATTAGGCTTTTTACACAATCGGCAAGTAGCACCCATAGCTGGACAACGAATACGATGAAGTTGCCCACAACGACCACAAATCTCTCGTGCATTAATATGTGTGCTATTGTTAGTTCTGTGTTGAGTTTTATTATTGTTGTTTTTAACTTGCAGACCTTCACTGCCGCGATATTGATTTTTCAGACCGTTATTTTTAAATTGATAATTTTTTGAGTTATTATATGCACGATTTTTCGAATATTTCAATGCATGTATAGTTTCGACATTTTCTAATGATTTAGCTTGTTTTTTGGAAAGAATCATAGTTCTGGCAATGTCTATTGCCTTTTCTAATGTAATTTTTCCTTCCGATAACAGTTTTTCTTTAATGTTCGAGAGCGATGGTATAAGACCACAAATAAAAATATCTTTAACCAAATCACTTTGCAGGCTAGAAAATTCACAAGTTTGGCTCAAATTCTTGAGAGCTGTAACATAATCGTCAATAGATTCGTTTTCAGATTGTTTTCTTGTGAAAAACTTATGCCTTTCAATAGCTAAATTCACTTTTGGTGCAAAATAATTTTCAAATTTTGAAATTAGTTCGACATATTTCACCTGATCGATGTCTGCTTCAAAAGAATGGAAAATTTTTAGTGCTTCGGTTCCCATGTGATGCAGAAGAATCGCCACTTTTCGTCCATCGGTTTCCATCTCCAAGCCTGTCGCTTTTATGAAAATACGAAAAGACGTATACCATTCCTTCCATGTCGCAGCCATGTTCGTAGACGAAAAATCCAGAGGTGTTATCGTCGAATTCAACACTGATGGGTTATGAATGATAATGTTTGATCCTTGATCCTTCGAGTCATGCGCCATGTCAATTTAGTTTCTTTTTTTAACTTTTGCTCTTTTAACTGTTTTTACACCTGACACCATGTGGTATTTATTAAAAGACGTTCGAGTCGACTTTCTACTTTATTGTACAATTCATGACTAACTACTCACTAACTTAATAACTAGTTCTAGACTACAGCAATGTTTATACTATGTTAGTATTGGTGTGTAGATATAAGTGAATATTCTATACATAATACTATAGAATGAAATGCATATATAACAAACTCAAGGGGGCAATTTCGGGGGGCTCACTCATCGGAGATGGGGTGGTTCGGGCGCAACTCGCTTCGAACCCCGAAATCACTTTGTTGACGTCGCTCTGAAGCGAGAAGTCGGCAACGTCGTGTCCTCCACAGTCCGCGACCGTGTTTGAAAAATCTTCCCGTTTTCAAGTAATAGTATCTAAGATACTTTCTCCACTATCGGATTTTACGAACAATTGTAATCCGGAATTTAAATCAAAACTCTCATTTACACGTTATGACATTATTATTGAAACACAATGACTCGCTTCTGCGCTAATAGATTATACACTCTTCAAAATGATGTAGCGCTCTTAAAATATCTTAATTCCATTCCAGCCTAAGTGTGCACACTACCTTAATTCAACGGCAACTCGTCCTCATTCAGGTGTACTCCACAATCGTGATACATTAAGATATATGATTCGTGCTTCCGGATGTTTCACAATCTAATTTGCTTGAGCTGGATCTGATGTCGTTCGCTTCAAGAAATCCCAGCACTCGGCAGCTCCTTGTTCACGCTTCGTCGCCTTCGAAAATTTCTTCTTCCTATTACTCCGAGCACCAACAAAACTACAATTCGTCGTTCCTTTATTTTGCTTATCAAGCGCTTGTCCCGGATACATGTAAATACAAAGATCGAAAATTCGGTACAGGCTACAGCTTCCTAGGCACGTCCGTTCACTCACCGCTTGTCGCCAAAAAGAGACCCTTTTTCCTTCATCTAGCCCGCAGGAAAAGTTTTTGGCAGCAGCGGGATTTTAAACCCCGTTGGGCGTATTCACCCCGGGCAGTTACACTATCCTGAATGTTGAGTTGTATGTGAACGCGAAATTTCGCACTCACAATTTCGCAATGCGAAATTTTGCAGTGCGAATTTTCGCATTGCGAATTTTCGCAGTGCAAAATTTCGGAGTGCGAATTTTCGCAGTGCGAAATTTCGAAGTGCGAAATTTCGCATTGCAAATTTTCGAAGTGCGAAATTTCGCACTGCGAAATTCGCACTGCGAAATTCGCACTGCGAAATTCGCACTGCGAAATTCGCATTGCGAAAATTCGCACTGCGAAAATTCGCACTGCGAAAATTCGCACTGCGAAAATTCATACTGCGAAATTCGCACTGCGAAAATTCGCACAGCGAAATTCGCACTGCGAAAATTCGCACTGCGAAAATTCATACTGTGAAATTCGCACTGCGAAAATTCGCACTGCGAAATTCGCTTTGCGAAAATTCGCACTGCGAAATTCGCACTGCAAAACTTCGCACTGCGAAAATTCGCATTGTGAAATTCGCAGTGCGAAATTCGCACTGCGAAATTCGCACTGCGAAATTCGCACTGCGAAATTCGCACTGCGAAATTCGCACTGCGAAATTCGCACTGCGAAATTCGCACTGCGAAATTCGCACTGCGAAATTCGCACTGCGAAATTCGCACTGCGAAATTCGCACTGCGAAATTCGCACTGCGAAATTCGCACTGCGAAATTCGCACTGCGAAATTCGCACTGCGAAATTCGCACTGCGAAATTCGCACTGCGAAAATCACACTGCGAAATTTCGCACTACGAAAATTCGCACTGCGAAAATTCATACTGCGAAATTCGCACTGCGAAAATTCGCACAGCGAAATTCGCACTGCGAAAATTCGCACTGCGAAAATTCATACTGTGAAATTCGCACTGCGAAAATTCGCACTGCGAAATTCGCTTTGCGAAAATTCGCACTGCGAAATTCGCACTGCAAAACTTCGCACTGCGAAAATTCGCATTGTGAAATTCGCAGTGCGAAATTCGCACTGCGAAATTCGCACTGCGAAATTCGCACTGCGAAATTCGCACTGCGAAATTCGCACTGCGAAATTCGCACTGCGAAATTCGCACTGCGAAATTCGCATTGCGAAAATTCGCACTGCGAAAATTCGCACTGCGAAAATTCGCACTGCGAAAATTCATACTGCGAAATTCGCACTGCGAAAATTCGCACAGCGAAATTCGCACTGCGAAAATTCGCACTGCGAAAATTCATACTGTGAAATTCGCACTGCGAAAATTCGCACTGCGAAATTCGCTTTGCGAAAATTCGCACTGCGAAATTCGCACTGCAAAACTTCGCACTGCGAAAATTCGCATTGTGAAATTCGCAGTGCGAAATTCGCACTGCGAAATTCGCACTGCGAAATTCGCACTGCGAAATTCGCACTGCGAAATTCGCACTGCGAAATTCGCACTGCGAAATTCGCACTGCGAAATTCGCACTGCGAAAATTCGCACTGCGAATATTCGCACTGCGAAAATCACACTGCGAAATTTCGCACTACGAAAATTCGCACTGCGAAATTCGCACTGCGAAATTTCGCACTGCGAAAATCGCACTGCAAAAATTTGCAATGCGAAATTCGCACTGCGAAATTTGCACTGCAAAAATTCGCACTGCCAAATTTCGCACTGCCAAATTCGCACTGCGAAAATTCGCACTGCGAAAATTCGCACTGCGAAAATTCGCCCTGCGAAATTCGCACTGCGAAAATTCGCACTGCGTAATTCGCACTGCGAAATTTCGCACTGCGAAAATTCGCACTGCGAAATCCGCACTGCGAAATTCGCACTGCGAAATTCGCACTGCAAAACTTCGCACTGCGAAAATTCGCATTGTGAAATCGCACTGCGAAAATTCGCACTGCGAAATTCGCACTGCGAAAATTCGCACTGCGAAATTCGCACTGCGAAAATTCATACTGCGAAATTTGCACTGCGAAAATTCGCACTGCGAAATTCGCACTGCGAAAATTCGCACTGCGAAATTCACACTGCGAAATTTCACACTGCGAAAATTCGCACTGCGAAATTTTCACCGCGAAATTCGCACTGCGAAATTTCGCACTACGAAATTCGCATTCGCACTGCCAAAATTCGCACTGCGAAAATTCGCACTTTGAAATTCCCACTGCAAAAATTCGCTTTGCGAAAGTTCGCACTGCGAAAATTCGCACTGCGAAATTCGCACTGCCAAATTCGCACTGCCAAATTCGCACTGCGAAAATTCGCACTGCGAAAATTCATACTGCGAAAATCACACTGCGAAATTTCGCACTACGAAAATTCGCACTGCGAAAATTCGCACTGCGAAATTCGCACTGCGAAATTCGCACTGCGAAATTCGCACTGCGAAAATTCATACTGCGAAATTCGCACTGCGAAAATTCGCACTGCGAAATTCGCACTGCGAAATTCGCACTGCGAAATTCGCACTGCGAAAATTCGCACTGCGAAAATTCGCACTGCGAAAATCACACTGCGAAATTTCGCACTACGAAAATTCGCACTGCGAAATTCGCACTGCGAAATTTCGCACTGCGAAAATTCATACTGCGAAATTCGCACTGCGAAAATTCATACTGCGAAATTCGCACTGCGAAAATTCGCACTGTGAAATTCGCACTGCGAAAATTCGCACTGCGAAAATTCGCACTGCGAAATACGCACTGCGAAAATTCATACTGCGAAATTCGCACTGCGAAAATTCGCACTGCGAAATTCGCACTGCGAAAATTCATACTGCGAAATTCGCACTGCGAAAATTCGCACTGCGAAATTCGCACTGTAATATATCTGCGAAATTCGCACTGCGAAATTCGCACTGCGAAATTCGCACTGCGAAAATCACACTGCGAAATTTCGCACTACGAAAATTCGCACTGCGAAATTTGCACTGCTAAATTTCGCACTGCGAAATTCGCACTGCTAAATTTCGCACTGCGAAATTCGCACTGCGAAATTTCGCACTGCGAAATTCGCACTGCAAAAATTCGCAATGCGAAATTCGCACTGCGAAAATTCGCAATGCGAAATTCGCACTGCGAAAATTCATACTGCGAAATTCGCACTGCGAAAATTCGCACTGCGAAATTCGCACTGCGAAAATTCGCACTGCGAAATTCGCACTGTAATATATCTGCGAAATTCGCACTGCGAAATTCGCACTGCGAAATTCGCACTGCGAAAATCACACTGCGAAATTTCGCACTACGAAAATTCGCACTGCGAAATTTGCACTGCTAAATTTCGCACTGCGAAATTCGCACTGCTAAATTTCGCACTGCGAAATTCGCACTGCGAAATTTCGCACTGCGAAATTCGCACTGCAAAAATTCGCAATGCGAAATTCGCACTGCGAAAATTCGCCCTGCGAAATTCGCACTGCGAAAATTCGCACTGCGTAATTCGCACTGCGAAATTTGCACTGCAAAAATTCGCAATGCGAAATTCGCACTGCGAAATTTGCACTGCGAAAATTCGCAATGCGAAATTCGCACTGCGAAAATTCGCCCTGCGAAATTCGCACTGCGAAATTTCGCACTGCGAAATTCGCACTGCAAAACTTCGCACTGCGAAAATTCGCATTGTGAAATTCGCACTGCCAAATTCGCACTGCCAAATTC
This sequence comes from Nemotelus nigrinus, assembly GCA_947369275.1. Classification (NCBI taxonomy): domain Eukaryota; kingdom Metazoa; phylum Arthropoda; class Insecta; order Diptera; family Stratiomyidae; genus Nemotelus; species Nemotelus nigrinus. The sequence continues at coordinate 33,547,791 of OX376372.1, forward strand.
GCACTGCGAAATTCGCACTGCCAAATTCGCACTGCGAAAATCGCACTGCGAAAATTTGCACTGCGAAATTCGCACTGCGAAAATTCGCACTGCGAAATTCGCACTGCGAAAATTCGCACTGCGAAATTCGCACTGCGAAAATTCATACTGCGAAATTCGCACTGCGAAAATTCGCACTGCGAAATTCGCACTGCGAAATTCGCACTGCGAAATTCGCACTGCGAAAATTCGCACTGCGAAATTTCACACTGCGAAAATTCGCACTGCGAAATTTTCACTGCGAAATTCGCACTGCGAAATTTCGCACTACGAAATTCGCATTCGCACTGCGAAAATTCGCACTGCGAAAATTCGCACTTTGAAATTCCCACTGCAAAAATTCGCTTTGCGAAAGTTCGCACTGCGAAAATTCGCACTGCGAAATTCGCACTGCAAAATTTCGCACTGCGAAATTCGCACTGCCAAATTCGCACTGCCAAATTCGCACTGCGAAAGTTCGCACTGCAAAAATTCGCAATGCGAAATTCGCACTGCGAAATTTGCAATGCGAAATTCGCACTGCGAAATTCGCAATGCGAAATTCGCACTGCGAAATTCGCATTGCGAATTTTTGCAGTGCGAATTTCACAGTGCGAATTTCGCATTGCGAATTTTCGCATTGCGAAATTAAGATATTGAAAATTTTAAAACTTTTGAGAGTTGTTATCTTAAATTTCTTTCACACAGTCGTCGGATCGAAACGAAATTCGCTGGGTAGGTTGACTTAAACGTGAAGCAGATGTAATAAATTTTGTGCTTTGGTGCAAAGAGTAGATGCTTACGTTAATTATTCATTTGAGAAAAATTTACAATGAAAATCAGAAAACAATGTTTTAATTTTCCAATTTCTGAAAATTTTTCGGATGGTAGCACCTAACATGTTTCTACCCCTGAAACTTTTGATGAAGCCATCGGATGAAAACGAGATTCATAGAGTAGGTTGATTTTGACGGAAAGCAGTTGTGGTAGACTTTTAGTTGCTGTGTAGGCAAAGTGTTGCAAGCACTGGACATTTTCTTTGTTTTCTTTGCTGAACATAAAGAGCAAGTGCTTGACTTTCCTAAATATTGTAATTCTTACAATTGGTAGCCCTGAGAACCTTTCCACTCTACGGATTTTAATACATTCTTGTGATCAAAGCGGTAAATAGTCCTCGGAACAGGCTGATAGAACATACACTTAAAATCTGAACGATTCTTCTACTGCTCATCGAACATGAGTGTTTCTAGTGGTTCTGGTGCGCTAGATTTTTTTAATTCTACAATTATTATTATGTAGTTGAATAAGACTTATAAACGAATAAATATATCGAAACACCTGCAAACATTGAGAGCATTTGAAATATGATGATGATGAAAATTTATGAAATAATTTTAAATGGTTGATATATTGCATTAAAATAGGAAAGCATGTCTTACACAAAAATTAAGAATACACGTTAAAAATTAGTTTTTAATTTCTTCTATAAAAAAACTACCATTTTGTATGTTAATTTAGATGATCTGAAGTTTCAAAGAAATAATCATCAAAAATATGCCAGATGAGTGGCCACTTCGGAGGACATTCTAAGTAAAGTACTTGTTGGTACTCCACTTAGAATTTTAAATTTGAAATCTAGCCGCTGGTGCCTGTAAAAGGACATATCTACATATAAAAACGACTTAACTACTTCAATAGGCTTGTTCATGGTAAACTTAGTACTGGTCAAATTTTCACACAAAGTTTCAGGTGATTTTCGTCTCGCTAGAAATTTAGCTTGAAAATAAGAAAGACTAGTATTCACTTCCTAGCGTGAAAAGTTGCGTGAAAGTTTCTTTCGCTTTGGCAATGCTGGTGGCATTAGCATATGTATCCACTGATTTCACGCCAAATATGTGCAGTTCCTTCTTTTGAGCTAAAACGTGACATTTGATGTCAATAATCGTTTGATTTGACACATGAATTGAGCAAATGTGTTTTCAACAGCAAAATCGACCGAAAATTCAACTACTTGACATCTTATCCGTCAGTAATAAGCAGAATCTTCGCTTTTCTCCATTGCCTAAATTTCCACTCCAAAAAATGACCGTATAATGGAGACTTGGCCAAACTTATCTTCACGATGAAGTCAGTACAAGCCTCAGTGGACAATTGTACCACAAGTAAAGATTGAAGAGAAATTATGCATATTTCAATCGGGGCTGCCAGGTTACCTCTCGCTATATCCCCCCAAAAAATTTAAAATACCCCAAAAGCTACTGAAATGCATGAAAAATCCCCCAAGTGAATTTTTCTGCTTTAAGTATAATATTGGATACGGTTTCGCGTGAAATTTTCATTCAAAATTTCACATGCATTTTTTTACTAATGTTCGAAGAAGAAGTACTAAAATCACTTTGGCCAAAAATTCATATTTGTATATATATATATATATATATATATATATATATATATATATATATATATATATATATATATATATATATATATATATATATATATCATCAAAAAATATATCAGTGAAAAAAAAACAGGAACGCGTAATCCGATTGAACTGATATTTTTAGGATACATTGGTCTATATGCAAAATACTGCTAGGTCTCACAAAAATATAAAAATCTTTAACTCTTTGGCGCCGGCGGCCATTTTAATGATATTTTAAATATACCTATTATTCTGCCAAAAAACCACTTTTGCAAAACTAATGTATCCAGAATGAATTCTGAACGTGTTTTAAATGTGAATATAATAATGTTTTTGAAATTCTTAACCCTTTGTGTGCGCTACGCGCCTAAAATGAGATTGGAAAAATTTGCAAATTTTTAAATTGCGATAACTTTTTACTAAATTATCAGATCATTATGAAACTTACGGAACATATTACTGTTGTTAAGTTACACACTTGCGTAGTGATGAACGTGTTGGCAACCCTGTAGCTACGGCAGGCACTGAAAGTGAAAACATTCAAACCATCGAATCTTTTAAAAATTGCACGTTTCATACAATAAAAATCAACTTGTATACAAATCTTATGGCCTACCCATACAGTCAAAGTAAAACTTTGGAAATTTCATGTCGGACAAGAACGGTAACCCTCTCCCAATGCATCTATATATTTAGCATCAAAAATTTCTGTTCATGGGAACTCACAAACTAATCATGAGAAACAGTTGAAATTTACAGAATACATTGAACTTAAATAGGACCAAGTCTGATAGAACCGATTTTGAATTGTGGGCAACTCTGTGCCAGTGGTGCCATCTTGAAAAATTACACAGAAAAAAACGGCTTTTTGCCATATGAATTCTGATTCTGTTACCAGATTTTCATGAAATTGCACAGTAGCTGAACCTTAATCTAAACCGTATTTGGTGGAAATTTGGTTGAAAAATTCGATTGGTGCTGCCAGCTATGGTAATTTTTGTGTCCATGGTTTTGAAAATTCGCTCAGGAAAATAAAGCTTATTGCCCAATAGCTTCCAATGCAGTCATGAAATCAATACGAATTTCATACAATTAATGGAACCTATTACAGGCATTATTCAGGCCGAATCTGGTTGAAAAGCCACGATAGGGTTGCCAGCTATTGGTTTTGTGTTTGTTTGCAATATCTTTACTAAGCGATTTTATCGTAAAATTTTCGAATGGTAATGATATTGTAGTGACAATAAACAGCAAATATTAAGTTTTTGATTATTTGAAAAGTTTTGCGGCCGGTAGCCCTTAGTTTCTTTATATTCCTATGACGTCGAATGCAGTCATCCGATCGAGAAGAAATTTGCAGGGTAAGCTAATTTCAACGTGAAGGAGGTGTGATGTATTTTTGGCTTTGATGCTGGCAAAAGGCTGCCAGCACGAGTCAGTAGTGCTATTTTTGTGTCAATAATTGCTATTTTTGTATCAAAATATTTCCGGTATTTATACCGGAAACATTTACAATGAAAATAAATAACCAATGTTTCAATTTCCAAAGTTCTGCAAATTTTTTGGATCGCAGCCCCAAACACCAACTTCAGTTACAGTGCTGCAGGCACTGACAATTTTCTTCATTGATGTTATATGAGATGCTGCTTTCAAAATTTTGTGAAATAAGCAACTGATAACGAATATAATTAACCCGTGTTTTGCTCTCATAAACTTTGAAATTCATGCCAGTGGTAATATCTGAAACCTTTTCACCATGTGAGTTATAATGCATTCTCGAGACCAAAGTAAAACGGTGCGTTTGAAACAGTTTGGCTGTAATAAGCAGCTCGTGTGGTAGAATATGCACTCGAAATCTGCACGGCTCTTCTACTGTTCTTCGAACATTAGTGTTTCTAGCGGTTCAGGTGCGCTAGAGTTTTTTTGGTCTGCATTCATTTCACGCCAAATTAATCGAAATAATGAACAAAAAAAAAAACAAAAATAGAAAAAATAACACCTATTTACAAAGGAGATTTACTAACAGAACCTTCAAATTATCGTCTAGTAGCCGTAACAAGTGTTATGAGTAAAGTATTTGAAAGATATTTTGTTAATTTAAACCAATTTTTTCCTTTAGAAGCTAGATTTATTTTTATTTTGACATATATCGATATTTCGAGGGTAATCTGCCCTCTTCTTCAGTGTCTATTGGTTTAATTTTCAAATAACTTAGATATCTTATTTTAATGTGCTTACTTTTAAAGTATTTACTAATACTAATTATCTGCTAATCACCCGCTAATTATCTATTGATTATATACTTAAATACATTTTACTATCTATATTAATTACATTATCATCATAAAGTATCGGTTTAAATTAACCTAAACAATGGTGATACACAGTTTCCTTTGTCTGCGTTTAGTCGCCTATCCATCGGGGTTTTCCATATGTTCAGGCTTTCGTATGCATCCAGTTTTCGTATCTGCTGTACTTCCTGAATCACCTCCACGTTGTCCCACGTTATGCTGTGCTCCTCCTCCAGGATGTGTTTCGCTACTGCTGATCGTACTACCGTTGTGTTCTTTTTCCTTGCTGAGGCTGCTTCCCGCTTATGTTCGGTTAGTCTAACACCAACTAACCGTTTCGTTTGTCCAATGTACCTATATTTTATTGCATTCTGGGCAAGTAATTCTGAATATTTCACATTTTTCCTTCTTATCTTTTTTGTCTTTCACGTGACATAATATTGTACTTAATGTTTTAACCCTACTGGTTGGAACTACTTTAATATCAAAGCGTTCAAGAAATTCCTGAATTTGCTTGAATATTGACGTAAAAATAATTGGAACTCTTATGGCTGGTTTTTGTTTTTCTTGTTTCAGATCACGCTGTATTCTGTCTTTCTTCTTTTTGACAAGGTTTCCAATTATTTTCTCCTCAAATCCATTTTTTCTCGCGGTGTCTTTAATATATTTAACTTCTGAGTTAAAGCTTTCCTGATCCATGGGTACTGTTAATAGTCGGTGGATCATCGAAGGGCACCATTTTTTGGAAATGCCAATGATCAGACGTGGAAGGTGTTGTTTGCTGGACACAATTTGAAAACCAATGAAATATGGATTTCAAGAACGCAGCAGAACATTGGCGATGATCCTAGACACAGTTCATTGCATAAGTAGTGAACTAGATAGAGGTTTTTAGAGGATTTTTGCGCAAATAAAAGATTACACTAGGAAACAATCATTTTGCGGCAAGGTAAGTAAGTCAATTTTGTATAAATTCTATATGCTGAAAAATATCAGATTTATTAAAGTGACTCTAGTTTATGAGATAAAGACTATTAACTTCTTTACTGAAAAATATCCAAGTAAAAAAGGCATTTATGTACGTTTTAAAATATGTATTTTTACCATGGGTTTTGTAATAATGATATAAAATTATAAAAGTCATAATTAGTCAAAAAACTTGTTCTACAGGTTTTCCTTCCGTGTTTTGCTCGGGACAATACCTTATCAAAGCCTAGCTTTAGTCAGCCATCATATGGCTGTCCCATTGGGCTTGGTATCTTGCTTCTGTTGCTCCTATGTCCTGGCGGAGCCATTTTCCTTGTTCTTTACAGTAATCGACTAAGTTGTCCGGGAATCTGTCCAAATGGCTATGCGGAAAATGCAGCTTAGCTCTCATATTCGCTCCTAAGCGGTTAAAATTCTCATGCATTTTAGCAACTAGTTCCATATATTCTGGTGATTTGTGATTCCCCAAAAAATGTTTGACTACTAATACAAAGCTCAGTCATGCTTCTGATTCGACCTGTGAATTCGTTGTCTTTTCTAGGGGCATTTCCATACTCTGGCATACATATTTAAAACAGTTACGAGTTTTATCCAGGGGCTTTGATAGACTATTTCATTAGCTGAAGCTTGATGTGAAGTAGTGGAAGACTGATTTTCTCTCGACATATAAGTGGCTCGCTAACGATATTTGCTTCTTCTATCATCATATTTTCTCATTTTTTGCGCGACCTTGCCAGAAAACAGGGATATTTAGTATACACATCTTGCTGGCCTAATAAAAAATCTACCATCTTCAAGTCAACGCATACTGACCACTGATGTTGTACATACGAAATTTTGACAAAAAATCAAAAAATCATCACAGAATAACCAATTTTGACCAAAGCAAATTTAATACTATTGTGCAACAATATACATTTCAGACTATGAATGCTCTGGCTTATATTCGGGAAGGCCCATATAACTTAAGAGGCCAGAAACAATTTTACAAAGTACCAGTTTATTTTCTTCGGCAAAGTAAGGTAGAATGTCTTACTCTCTGGTCCGATAAGATGTTATAGTCTCGCCAGGCTAAAGGCAGTGTTCAACTTCAGTCTTGAAGCAAGAATATCAGCTGATTTCTTTGACAAATTTAAATCAGGTATCAAATCATTGAGCTCCTCTTGCGACAATCTATTTCTTGTACGATTACACTCTCCGAACTCACTTTCACTACTTCACAGTTTCAACTTTATCGCAATTTCCAGTCGATAGTCTGGAAAACACTGAAATTGGTATATCTTCATTATCTAATATTGGGAGCTTAGCCGATTCCACCTTAAAATAGATAAACCCAAGTACATTTTTTGTACCAGTTTATACCACAGTACAAAAGTAACAGTCATTAACATGGTTGGTTGGTATCATTGACACTGCAAATTAAAGCCGTTTATATCCTCCTTGGGTCCAACATCGAAAAGCTTTCACGACTTACTCAACAATGCTGGGCACCTAATATTTATTTCTTAGTGCACATCATAAAGTAATCCAAAAGTAAGGTTGGCAAGTTTGTTTCACAAACTGGGTGGTCTTGTTTCTTTAGTTTTTCGTTGACAAAATTTGTGACACATAAAACACAAACCTTTATGGTCGTTAACACAAGAGTTACACAACAAACTGATATTTTTGAAGAGAAAAAGGACTATTGTTCTTAAAATAGGCTATGAACTGATAACTTTAAGCTCTAATTTTTGACTAACAAAACTGTTACAACCAACTAAACAATAGAAATCAATATTTAGAGGTAGGGGTACTCAAATTAAGGAATGTAGTCCAATATTTTTTCAATGATTGCTTACATTTCATTTATCTCAAGAACCAGAGTCAATCCAAACAAATTAATTACATTTTGTTCATATCTAATATACGAGTAAGTGTTTATCAAAACCATAAACAGAATGAGTGCCACAGGAATTAAGATTTTTTTTGTTCCCCAGTATTATCTGTACAAGAGGTGTATCGTGACACAGTAACCATCGGCATTTGTTAGGGATTCATACTGTACGTTAACATTATTCAGGATATTAATTAGTAATACAAAGTAGTTATATTTATGGATGGTAGATACATTACTTTTATATTCAGGAAAGAACGAATCGACTTTGGATGGAAGCTTAAATACTGCCTTGTATAAATACCGGAATTGGCTTTTACAAAATAAAGTAATTATAAATGTTCAAAAGACCTAATACATATTATTTCTGCAAAAAAAAAACAAAGAACTAATTAATTCATGCATTCAATCAGCAGGCCTTAATATTTTATCACACTTTGCTTGAATCTGTAAGGAGATCAGTAAATTTTGCAATATTTAAGGAGATTTTCAATTTTCAGTGGTCGAAAATGTGAAGTCCTTGCTGCGTTAAAGTTCACGCTGCGCCGCGTCATGTGGACGTCGAATGTATCCTCTGCAATGGAAAACCCATAGAACGAACTTTTCTGACATCTTCTTGGCATATGAAAAACAAGACAGCTCCATTCTATTTTCGCCATATGTACCACAGCCATACCTAGCTGTCATAATATTCTCTGTCCCTCAAAAGCAACTTTATCCCACAAAAAATGCAAGTCTCATAATACTTGCATTCACAACGGTAGTACAGTGCCGAAATTTCGTCCCACCCATGTAACTTTCCGAAAGTTCCACAGCTGATCGCTTTGCTCTGAACTTATTGCGCAGTGGGCTTTCGCGATGTGTCGGAAATATTTCCGCGACTTTCCGCTCGACGATGGGATAGTATCGGAAAGTCACATGGGTGTGACTTTCGGTCATGTGTAGGACTGACGAGAGAAATATTGTCGGAAATATTTCAGAAAGGTTTCTGGAAATGTTTCGGAAATGTTTCCGGAAATATTTCTGGTGATATGTGGGACGGTGGCTACGAACACAGTGATTGAAATGATGAAAATCATAAAACGCATAATGCGAGTAGCACATGGTTTTGCTATTTTGATATGAAACGAATTCGTGAATAGAGCAATATAGATTTTTGCGCCAGGGCAATAGTAATAATCTAAATTCATTCATAAATATTTATGTTGTAAAGTATGTAATTCAGATATTTGTATCCCAAGCATCGATCGTATTTGTACACTTTGCTGTTGAAGCTTAAAAGGCATATAACAATCTGTGAGAATAAAATTTGCACTGATGAAAAGATAAAAAAATTTTCATCATATTCATCCGTTTCAATGTTTCCTGGTTGCTAGGTTGACAGGGAAATTTTAGGGAATTTATCACTGCAGCCTACTGTTTCAGCTGACATGACTTATCCAAATACGTTCCACATAGTGCACGAGTACGAATTCCACTGAAATGGCAAGTGTTCGTATTCTGGATGTTGTTGTTGTTTCGCGTGCAAACCGCTATCCTGTACTACTCCGGATGAAAAACAAACACACCTAATAGAATCTTGATTGCAAAATATATATTATCACATTTTTTTTTAGAACACATTGCCCCTAGCATACGGGGACTTGGAATTAACAGGCACATTATAGATACCAGTAATATCACTATTCGAAGGATCACCGCCCATTGGGTTGGTTCCGGTTCGGACACACTTCATTTTTTTGATCTGTGTGATATCTCCGCATCTTTCGCCAATGAACTTGTCTGGTACTTTCAAGGATTCAGCAAAGTATTTGTATGATCGCAAGTGTGAGCAAAGTCCAGTAAAATCGATGAAGCAACCAGGTTGGACTCCACCAGAAGCTGGATAGAAGCTGGCATTTCCGATTGGATCGGGAAAACCAATACGGCCCGCATCTGTTTGAATGCTTTGGACGTATTTTGCATCGTTTTCGTTCAAACGTTCGTTGGGCTTATTGATGTCAAACAATGGGTAAGTAGGGTCCATAGCGAAAATTGTGTTGATTTGACCACGTTTGGTATTTTTACCGCAGAAACCGCACACGTGAGCTCCCAAACTGTGACCGATGCAATAGATATCATTGAGGGACGTACCTTGAGTATCCAAAAAGTCAATGAATTGGCCACACTGTTCTCCAGCTACGGGTACTTCCCCACGAGCATACATGTAGTTGATAGTGGCAGTAGCGGTACTCCAATCAACGATAATCACATTATAGTTACCGCGCTCCAGATAGGCCTTGCGTATGAGCACGTTGACTTCTGAGTTGCCGTCGTTGAGGAAACTGTGAATGACGAACCGAGTGGGGCGATTGGATTTGAAGTTTGACCGTTTCAAGCCTTCAGCATCGTCTTGGTAAAGCTGTTGCGGAGAAGTAGGATTTTCTGGGGTGAACAAGAGGAATTTGACCACGGTTTTGATTCTGGGCTTCATCGATTTTTCGTATTCCATTTGTTTCACGTTCATAAGATGAAGACGTCCATCTGCATCCGGAACCATCTGCCATTCTGAGCTGGGATACGATAGAACTGTAAAAAAGATGATAATATTACTTGTGTGGTGTTTTAATGTACTTATATTCAATGCTCTTAAACTGCTCATATCCATAAAAATGAATTATTTCATCACTATTTGTAACACTACTACTATAATATAATTTACAAGAATTTATTGCGCCCAATTTTCTTTAGCATTCTTTAACCAATTTACAAGATCGACATATAAAATTGGCGCTTATTTGAATACTATTTTGTATTTACGGGTACCTGCCGTAAGACTCAAAGCGAAAATCATCAACAAAGCCTGCATTTTGGAGACTACTTGAATAGATTGGCGCTGTTCTGGGTTTTTATACTCGTGAAAATATCAATACAATTGAATTGGCTTTCTGTTTGATTCTTTATTAAAAAACAAATCATACAAGTCGATCGTTATCAGTTGCATATCACATAACTTATCAAAAAATTGAGCTTATAAAAATTTGAAACGAGATGGCAAATGAACCTCTGTAGGTATTAACTGAAAAGATAATGGAAAATGTGTTTATTGCTTTCAATCATATCTAAACCGGATAAATGAGAATTTGGTCTTCACGTGAATGAATAATTTTTATGCATATTGATTTCTTGTGTCATTATTACTTTTGCAAATCATGGAAAAGACAATCATGTTTAAGTACATTTCGTACCAATTAGTCGCTTCGATTGAAATTTGGTGGGGACAAAGTCTCCCTCAATTCGAATATGATTTACGGGAGAAGGTAATTAGAAAAATGTTGTCATTGGAATTTCCGAAAATTTTGAAAGCTTTATCACACTGAATGTACGTTGCATAATTAAATGGGATTAATATTATTTTTGACTCCATATCAACCTACTTTTCTATTACGGAATGTGTTCGTACCATTTGGTCAAGTGTATCAATTCAAAAATTGTTGTCTCTGTCAAATTTAACAGTCTCTAAGAGATGTTTACTATGGTGTTCAAATTTAGCCAATTCATGTTTTGAACTGAGTATCAAAGCTATCTTTTGGAATTTACTGTTGTACATTGTCAGAGTGCAAGACGCAAGTTTGTAAAAAGGAGAAGAACCGCGTCATGTTATATACCTTATTTCTTGCTTAATGTAACAATTTATTTTTGCTAGCCTGCATAGTTCAAACCAGTTTTTTTACAGTCACTTTCATGTTAATGTCATGTCTGTAAAAAAAACTGTCAGTGGTCATATTTTCTCCGCACCGTGAACATGGTTAGGTAAGTTTGAGCACTACGAAGTCACACAAAGGTTAATCTAATATTTATTGGGAATTATTATTCATCAATTATTATTCATGTAGTATATGAATATATGCACATTCCGTAACTATCTCGGCTGATGGAAACCTGAACTTAACCTCCTCGCGATGGCTGCGGGCAACAGCCTTCTTTCGTCAGAAAAGTTTCGCGAATATTTGCGGGCTAGTTCCTTCCAAGTGAGGTTGGCGAGAGAACCTCACCCGTCAAATGCTATCCGAAGCGCTTATCTAGAAACCATCTAGAAGCCTCCTAACCGGATTGATACCACAACGACGACCACGCGAACGAAAACGGCTAAGCGATTTGAAAATTTTCTCATAGAGCGGTTGATCGTTCTAAAGAGCTCAAGCTACTCAGCAGCTAACCGATACCCTGTCACACTATAAGGCTGACATAACAGCAATACAAGAGATCAAATGGAAAGAGAATGGTGTTTTACAAAAGAAAGAATATGACTTACACTACAGCTGTCATCCAAAACTCGTCAGCTGAAAAATGAAGTCTACCATCGTCGGCTTTAACGCTATCAATGAAAGGCTATGCAGCCTCATCAATGTTCATGCATCAACGAAGGAATCTACTGACGAACAGGTCATATTATGAACAGGTCGAGCGGATCTTCAATGCCTGCCCAAGCAAGGCTTGATGTAAAAATCATCCTTGGAGATTTGAACGGCAAAGTAGGTCGGGATCCGGTATTTAGGCATTACGCAGCCACCCATAGTTTGCATGCGAGTTCTAATGACAAGGAGTTTTGAGTCATAGAGCTGGCAGCATCCAAGAACTTGGTCGTTGCGAGTCCCAGGCTCGAGCGATGGGAAGTGCACTTTAGTGAATTGCTAAACGTTCAGCTCAACGAAGAATTGGAAGCTCGACCAATGCAGGCAGACGACCTTATGCTCCCGCCACTAAGCATAGAAAAGGTGGAAAGAGCAATAACTCGACTGAAATTTAGCAAAGCCACTGAAGCTGACGGCATATCAACTGAGCTGATTAAATATGGAAAGCACACATTACCACAAGCAATTCATGATATTATATTTCACGTATGGGAGCATAAAGATATGGCATAAGACTGGCGCAAAGGTATAATATGCCCCATACATAAGAAAGGAGATGTTACTATGTGCAGCAACTATAGGGGTATAACATTGCTGAGTAACTCCTAAAAGATACTCTCCTCTATCCTACAAGAACGGATACCACCATACGCTAAAGCCACCATCGGACAATATTAATGTGGCTTCATCCCAGGTAAATCAACAATTGATCAGATCTTTACTCTCAGGCAGGTGTTGGAAAAACGTCTGAAAGTCAATATTCCACTGTACCATCTATTTATAGACTTTAAGACCGCCGATGATAGATAGCTAAGGTAGAACAGTACAAAGACATGAGAGAATCCGGCATTCCAAACAAACTGACACGATTGTGTAGGTTGACCATGACTAATGAAACAAGCCAAGTTGAAACAGCCAGATTGCTATCCAGACCGTTCAACATCTTCAATGAGATCCGACACGGGGATGGTCTGTCCTGCTTCCTTTTCAACCTGGCGTTGAAGAAAGCAATCCGAGACTGATGCACTTCAACGAGAGGGACTATCGTCACCAAGTCCTGCCAGATACTGAATTATGCATATGATTTTGACAGAATGCGAAGATCGAAACTAGCTGTACGAGAATACTTTATTCAGATCAATCAAATGGCACAAAAACTGGGGCTGCACATAAATCAAGGAAATACTAAGTCCATGGTGGCAGCATCTGCAAAAAGAACACCTAGAGCTGGTCAAACCTTCAAGGTAGTTGAGCATGAACTTGAATTAATGCCATCTTTCGACTACTTCAGGTTAATTGTAGCAGCCGATAACAACATGGAAGAAAAAGTATGCGGCTGCTCAAATCAAGCCTATAGGCTTGATTTGAGCAGAGTACAGCCTGACAGCGCTCTTTAAGTCCCGAAATCTGATCCGAATATCAAAGCTCTTGCTGTACAAGACCATGGTTTTGCCAGCACTCACGTATGGACCTGAGACTTGAGTGGTCAGCCGCGTTCAAGAGGAAAGCCTTGAAGAGAATCGTTGGTTTCATATGAGAAAAAGACTGATTCCGAAGACGCTATAAACATGAATTGTATGCTACCTACCTAGAAGCAGATATAATTCTTTAAATAAAGCTCGGTGGACTCCGGTGAGCAAGACACTTAGCTCGAATGAGCGAAGAAAACCGACTGAGAAAACCCTTTGCGGCCGATTTTACAGCAGACGACAGCGTGAGAGACCTTGCCAGCACTGGAAGGATGGCGTTGACTAGGACGCTTGGAGTTTAGAGGTTCCCAACGGCTCGCAATCGGGACCGATGGAAAAAAAACTATTGACAGAGGCCAGTACCGAACTCCGATTATAGTGCCGGTGATGATGATGATGATGATTAACTATTCATCAATGGTAATGTTTGCGTCAGGTCTAAAGCAGATTTGACTATTTTAAACTAACTTTATCAAATCAAATCAACTTTTTATTAAAAGGCAGGGGATTATATTAGGATTTCTTTTACAAATTAATTTGATTTCAGTCTTGCGTCTTTTTAACGATGGTTTTTTGGACGCTACAATTAGCAGTTATTGCGCTAACGTTTGGTTGACATTAACAGTTCGGGATAAAAATTGAAAAGATTTTCAATCCTGAAGTATTTTGAGTTGCTTAAAGTTAGATGGAATTCTTAATCTAGTCTTACAACTAACTTCTAGCTATCTTATCAACTGGGTTTTATGTTAAGTACAAATAAAGGTTTATATGTATAATGATTTTTTTCGCCTGAATATATTTTAGGATGAACTAACTAGCTTGGTGTTGTTACTAGTGGTAGTATTCATTTTTTGACAGAATTTATTTTATTGCCTGACAATTCGAACCAGCACTAATATAATTCCAGTTTTCGTGTGTGAATACAATTATCACATTTATCCCACGATATCGCGCAGCTCTTCATTTTGTAAAATATATGGTCCTAGTTTTGGCTACATATATCTTTATTTTCCACTTGCAATAGAAGCTGTGAATTAATTTTAGCTGTAAAATAAGTTTGTTAAATATTACAGCGAAACCTAGTTCTGACGAGTAGATAGATGTGTCGTTTGCAAAGGAAGCAAAGTGGCAGCTATCGGGAGAGATCTCTTTTCTGAAAATATAAATTCAAATATACTAAAAAAATTTAAGCAATTTTACCTCATCTACTCAACTTACAAGGATAGCACATAAACCTTTTGGCCATCCAGGAGCAGAATTATGAAACTGTTATACATTACTGCACGAATGATTTCAAATCTGACATATCCGAAATTAACTTGGAAATCACGCGCTAGTAAACATATTGAATTTTGAATTTATGCTACGGATGTTCGGATCATGACTAATTCACCCGGAGGACAAGTAAGGAAAAAGTTTCTTGGATAGTTTCGATACTGGAGAAAAATGTGCGGTATTTGGGTGAGTTATGAAGTATAATTAAGTAAATGAAATGTTATTCCTCTTAAGAAATGTTAAGTAACAATATATAATAACAATTAAAAATATATCATTTTTCTTCTAATTCAATCCCTTCGGCCGATTTGCGTCGATTTTGTCCCCATTAAATATTTGCTCAAACCTTAAAGATTCCACTCTATGTCCGTTTGGAAATTTAACGATTTCGATGTGTCCAGTAGTAAATTTTTTTAATTCAAAGTAAATGATTTTTGCATACTTTTTAATTGTATCAATGTAGACAAATTTGCTAACTGATTAGAAAATATCACGTGTGAAAATACATTTTCTGAGGAATTAGTGCCTTGATTCAACTAATTCATTAAAAAGAATTGACTACTTTCGAATAAAATATAATTATTTATTTTGAATTTAGTTTTTCATAGATTTTGGAAGGTCAATTTCACTTCAGAAATGCCTTTTTCATATAAATTTTTGGTAAAATACTCTACATTGAATCATCTACTTATATTTAGACAAAAATTCTAAACAATTTTTTCCTGTATATTACCGTTGCAAAACGTCAAAAACAGAAAAGTAGGTACCTTAATTCAATTATAACATTTGTTTCACGTGTTTCCTGGAGTATGCTTGACCTGTATGATCTTAAGTCTAATTAAATGAATGCCGTACATCCAAAAAAATAAGATCTGAGCTCCAGATAGAGATAACTTCAATCGGAACGTTGAACCGCATTACCAACATGAACACACTCATATACATCTATCCTATATATACTGGTAATGTAAGGATATAAATTGTAATCGAGGAAGTGTATGTTTGGCACCGTTCCAAGTAATTTTCAACGAACAAATAGCTTTGCCCTAGCATATATTTATATACTGATAGGCTGTGGATATCGTGACCGTCGTGGAGGTCATCATCACTCATTACCGCATACTCGCCGGTCGATGCGACAGAAAGCTAAATTCATTTCACTGTCAGCTATTGGCCAGCTACACAGGCTCGTTATTTGTGAAAGTCTGCGAATTCGGTAAATCGATTAAAAAGGCACCAACGAACTTTTGAAACAGTGAAAAAGAGGAAAACTTTGTTAAAAATAGAGGACAGATGCACAGGAGCGAAACATAATGTTATGGAACTACATGTTTGGCCTGAAGTTAAAAAAAAAAGTATGTTAAAACCAGTTAAGACATTTTAATACTTTCAAATTATTTTTTTCTCGAGAATTTCAATAACAAACTTCAGTTTCAATTTTTAAATCTAAAATGCGCCCAACGTGGGCTCGACTCTGTTCAGTAAAATTTCGGAATAATAGCATATGCCAATACACCCTAAGCAAGGCTAATAATCCTTACTAGAATTCTTTACTTATGTCCTCCCCTTTCACAAATATGTATGTACAAATATAAATAGGCTCAGATACTCGTATAAGATCAATCTGCATGTAATCACTAACTGCCCGTTGCACTATTTAAGTATTGCGCTTGCATTGCAAATTCCATGAAAAGAATAGTTTCAAGTGTCTGGACTGCAGCATTGCCTATCTATCATTGATTCTACTCCGTCTAGCCAGAACTACTTTTTTCTTTCGCTATTTGCTTTCATACTTTTACAATTTCCTTCGATGCAAATAGAAAATGCAATGCAATTGCGACTATGCAATCGCCGTACGATTGCCAATTGCCGCGTGTGTTTAATGAATAAACATTGCAGCCGCGTTCGATTGGCAGCCAGGGTGGTGCAGCATATTTGCAATAGATTCGAGGGCAACGACGCGATGACTTTGCTGCTGCTAATATATACCAATTCATGAAACGTGTAAAGAAAATATTCTGTTTGCGCCACAACACACCCTTTTGCAATAAATTTCAATCATGATGTCACCAGAAGAAAATTTATCATGCTGGATGTCTAAGAATAAGAAGGAGAATTGTCGGCGTATGGAAAGTTTTAAGCACATCAGAGACACTAACGTTACCTTTTGAAATGAAATCGCGTGTTTTTCAAAGATTGAAGTGAACAAATTCAAAGCTAGATCCTTTATTTTTTAAATTATTCCTGTCAGCTGCGTTGTATTTTGTCTTCGTTGTCCCATCGAAAAGATTGCTTGCATTTAATTCGCATTGAAGCGTATCTTCCACTTTTCGAAGTAGTTCATAAGAGTATCTATGTATTGTTGAAGATTGGTGGCTATAAACTCTGCATGTCGAGATGTAATACAGGTGACGTTTGCAAAATGGAAAAAAAATTATTTGAGATACCTGCAGTGTAAAGTATACCCAATAGTGAAAAGAGTAGAGAGCCTTGCGGGACTCGGGCTTTTATTGACCGTGTATTGGAGGGAACAAGTTTCGCCCTTAACAAATGATCCAAACAGTTGTATTATTAGGGGTTACGAAAATATGAAAATCATTCATAAAAAAGACTTTGGCAATGTCAACATGACAAGACTTGTCTACTGTTTTTGATCGAATTCAGCTATAATATGCCTAGCTTGCTGAAGCACAGTGGGGAGGTGCGCTTTGAGACCGAATGGTTCTTCTGTGATTATGGATTTGTTGTTGTCTTGAAAGTATTATGAATTCAATCAGTATTCCTATCGAAGTTAGTTGACTGATCGCTGGCTAAGGCAGGTACTCACTATCTAACTGTCTAAGACAAGTACTCATTATCGTTTTAAGTCCTGGTGATTTATGATTATTATTTTTGGATCGAGTTTCCTGTTGATGGATCTTTCCGGTTTCCGTGGGACAAAGATATTTAGCTTTTTGGGACGTTATAGCTGATAGTTTTTTCCACAATCTCTCCTTCTGATCGTAATTCTCTGTGGTTTTTGTTTAAGTTGAAGCTCTAATGTGTCTTCAAATGCTTTGGCTTCACCCACATTGTCATATTTAAGACTGTTAGGGCAGTGGGTTAATGGTGTAGCGAGATTATTCTTTTGCCTGAAGTACGTGGTCAATCTGCAAAATATATTATCTCTCAGCTCCATACTTTGTCAAAAAAATGTCCCACAAATTTTCCCACTGCTCGTTCCTAAACAGTTAGGTATGATGACTAATGTGATTTTTCAGTCGGTTTGCCTCCCCTTTTAAATCAGGGACACTTGTGCGCCTAGCTCTTCTCCGAACTCTTTTTTTGGGTTAGCTCTTTAACGTCCCTTTGAAGCTCGTTAGGCTATAGCCCACAATTCGAGTTTTAAGGTTGAACTATTCTTTCACCTGGGCTATTTTTGCTGATAGAGTTTGGTGTTTTTGTTGGTTATCCCGAAGTGGTTAGGCTCACTAGGAATATGTGAGTTAACCTGGTTATCCATGATAAACTTTTCCAGAATGGTCCCTGCTCGTTTAGTACTTCTATCACCTCCGAGTCAGTGGTAGGCTGTTACGGTTCATGTGTGGTTTACCCTTCAAATTCCTAAAAAAAAAAACAAAAAAAAGAAAAATTGTATAAACAAAAAAAAAACGTAATGAATTTAAAATTAAGCTTAGTAGTAGGTCATTGCTCGCGCGTACGCTTACCCTCAAACTTTGGCAACATCGTTCGTGTGAAAGTGATAAAATACGCTGGGCAGCCTCGTTGAACGTTGACTTAACCGAAGCCACCGAGAAGTTATCTTTCACATTTGTCGATTCTTGACAGGGCACGGTTACTTCCGGAAATACCTCAACAGAATGGTTCAAGTGGTCACACCGTACTACCGGCACTGTGCCACTAAGCTCCATGATGCTCAGCTCACACTCTTTATGTGCAGTCTCTTCGTAAGTTTGAGGCGCAACATTCAGTGTTGTTCCCCTTCCGAAAAAATTAGTAGCAAATTTGTATCAAAAGAGGTAGTAAATTTACAAAATTCGTAGTAGATTTGAGAATTTTCAATTGAACAAGAAGAAAATGTGTGATCTTGTTGTTTAGAAGTGCTTTTTTGCATGCTTTACAATACGCTTTGTTCTTCACAGCTTCGAGCCAGTTAAAGTTATCAATCCAGGATGTCTTGAATTTTTGTTTACACTTCTTCCAAGTAGAAGTGGACGTTTCCTGATCGAAACATCTTAAAAAGTATAGTGTGCATAAATGTAAGATTTCAAATAATTGAATCTAATTACGAGATGGTCGCATAATGTTTCCCTTTCGTATCTGTCATTAGGCGTGTTTTTTTTGCTCCTCTATCCAGCAGAGAATAGAGTATACGCATTGGAAACAACAACACTCCTGTCCCAGTGTATTCACTAGTACAGGAATTCTATTCCTCATTTGTAGTTGACCCTGCACTATAGAATATGCTGATAGAAAAAAGAAACGCTCATGAGAAGTTGTCTTTTTTTCTGTGAGGTGGCTTTGGGTTTTTCATGATTATGTTGAATGTTTTGGTAGCTAGGAAATTAGAAAAAGCCCTCATAACGCGTAGAAAGTTAAAAGAGGTAATTTTCTGTTCTTTTTCTATTTTCTATCGATTGTGGTAGTGTATACTCGTTATTTTCTCCCTTTATTTTCAACTGTTTACAGTTTTAACGAATGCACTACTGTTTTGTGCTAGATCGTTTTTTTGCGACATAGTTCTATTCTGTTCTGTATCGGAGGAAAAAAACAAGCCTATTATTGGCACGCTCTCAGATATCGAAGCTGATTCCGATCCTTTACACAGATTTCTAATAATTAATTTATCAAGTCAACGTTTAAATCTACTTAAAAAGTTGAAATCCTATAACTTACTTGATAACAGGAGTAGAATATCTCTTCATAGTTTTCAAATAGATCATGCATAAAATTGCCAAAACTCCAAAAGCATGGACAATTCGAGTAAACTGTAGCATCCAAAAATGCAAAAGTATGCATTGTATTCGGCTTGTTGACATATATCACATCTTGTATAACGAAGGAAATATAATAGCAAACAATAACAAAGAAAGAAAAGAAACCTACGGATCCGTAAGGAAAATTTCTTATGCTGTGGAAACTGCCAGAATATTCAAGTAGTATTTGGTTTTTTTTCATAAATAGATGTCTTTTGAATTATTCATTTTAGTTTAGAGACCGGTATTACAAACTTAATATTTGTAATGCTTAGAGCTTATTTTTTTTTTTGTTAATAGAAGAATAAAGTTCAATCTTAACGAATTTGAGAGATGAGCAAGAATTAGCTGTCATATAGAATTTTGGTTTTGTATTGTCATGGAAGTCGACCAATATAACATGAATTGTTAAAAGTTTAAATTTTGGCCTTCCTATTGGGCGAAAGCCCGAAGGACTTTTCTTTTACGGGTCGCTGGCCGATGAGTAACCAGCATCCTTTTTTTAATTTTTTTTTATTTTCAGCTCTTAAAGGGAGGTACCTTGGCCACTTAGTTTTTTTGCTCTTTGGATTTGTTAGGTAAGTGGGCAGAGAGACCCCCTACCGTCTGGATTCTTGGCTTCATTAACATCAGGGGCCTGAGACTCTCTGCCTCATCTTCGGGCCCGAAAAGTTCAATTTTCGCGTTTTCTCGTTCCCCTTTCTTTCAGATAGCTAGCACTTGCTTCGTCACGTCTCGGCTGGGTCTGTCTTACAGCCCATGCCGCTGGCCTTTGGTCCGAGTTGCATCTGGTTCCTTACAGACAAAAGCATCTTTCCTTATTTTCGTAATTTTTGCGGCTGGTATTGTTTCATGACGGATGAAAAGTACACTTTTATTTGCCTGGCAGGCCCTCTTCTGAACTTCGGTTCAGTTGAGGCGCCTCCAAGCAACCTCTTATTTCTAAATCGCTACAAAGCGTGTCCCATTCAAGTGTAGTTTCATTTGCAGAATGTGGAACAAATCACCGACTACGTTCTGAAGACAAGTTTGTCGTTTAGTGCAATACAATTCTGTACCGTTTCACACCTGGAATAAATCAACTTTTAGGCTGCGTTTACATACACGTTGCGTACATGTTCCGCGGCACGCGCGCTTAAGATGGACTTGATTCATCTCCAGCCCTATTGTACCAAAAAATAGCAATCTGATTGACTGACTGGCTGTTAATCTCATATTAAACAATAAAATAAATTTGGTGGCAGAATTGAAGCCTTGCGTAGGAGATTTTTTTCAGCTCAAAAAAGTAGCAGATCTGCTACAATTGTAGTAGGGGAACAACACTGGCAGCATTGAGTCCATGATCAACCTGGTAACGCCTGAGACGATCGTGCATGCAATGCTGCGAAACAAGGAGAACTGGTGCGCAGTCTCAACATATGCTAAGAAAGCGCAGCGCATAAAGCGGGAGGAGAGTTGCCTTACCGACCCATGAGCTGTGGTAGTTTCTGAAGTCCGTAGTTATCGATAGGTGAGTCAGCACGACCGGGTTGAAGCAGTGCTTAGGTGGGTCACGACTTGGAACTTCGTCGGCTTGTAGATAGACCTTTTTTAGTGAGTCAAACCTTACATACCCCGTGGTGATAGGCCACCCGGAGATCTGGTTAACATATTTTTTTTGGCCATCTACACTAGGGGGGAAAAGTAGATCATTAATTTAGCAGTAGGTTTATTAGAAAGCGACGACCTTGCTGTTGAGGTGGCTGGACATACTTGGAGCAAGACAACTGTGGTCGATAGTATGCCTCATGACCAACGTTTGCCTTGCTTCCGAATCGGTCAAGTCTGTAGGGTGATTCACGGCCACCAATTTCATCGGAATAACCCCACCATTGCTCCTCCAACTGGAGGCGGAATCAGCGCTTCGCATAGCGCTTCAAGACTTTGAACACCGTAGAAAGAACACCGCATCTTCTGAGCGAGCCGATGATCATCATGAATACCGCCGCTCTGATACATGGATACATGCCGATTAAATGCTTGTTTGAAGAAGAAATGTTTGCAGTACACAATACGGTCGGCTGTTGGAAGTTGGGGTTTTTGGCTAGACGGCAGCTTTTCTGCCTATTTTGAAACGGAACGGATAACAGGTAAGAAGTTTCCACTGGCTGAACTTAACGATAACGCATTTGTTTAATCATCATTGCGCAGCTTACGACCTCTACTTACATCAATTTACTAGCCGCCAATACTATTTTCTACACAAATTATGTCAAAATAAAAATCACAGATGAGATACTGTCCCAACCAAATTTTGACTCAACAAATTTAAGACCTATATATAGCTCTCACAATTGTCATCACAGTATCATTAGCACTTGAAAAAAAAAAAAACAAAACATAGAACTTGGAATATACGTTATTCTTTTTCGGTTTTGACCGTGGACGTCGATTCGGAGGTCCGATTTTGATTGAGGAGACCTTGTGTGGAGCTATAATGGCAAAACAAATTCATTTCAATTCTGCAGTTTAAGCTCCATGTTTGAGCTGCGCGATTGCGAAACTATTGCGAAATTTCTGCTTGACAGGTCGTGGGAAATACATACAGCGGGTATCGGAGCGACCAAAATTTTAGTTAAATCTGCGTAATTTTAAGTGAACAAACTTTTTTAGCCTACAAGACACGCTCTTTACATATGTAACGTATACCAATATACTAGGTCTTCCATCTAGATTTACTTTAAATTGAATATATTAGATTTTGCGATGAGCTAGATTTCACTTTTAGTTGAAATAAAATAAGTTCATTTGTGGAACCAAGCCAATCGCATTAGGTTTTTTGTAGAAATTTTGTTCCGCAATATTATTTCTAAACGCGTTGCCGCCTCTTTCGCGGTTGCACGTCAATTAAGATTGCCCAGGACGAAAGAAGTGGCACACGTATCAACCCTTCTCGCTTGAGCGAGATCACTTCGGCTGCCGCGCCCAGTTTCCGGTCGGAGAAAGGATGTTAGAAGGACTGTTGACGTGTAAAGGAAACAAAGCATTTCAACTTCCTACAACTAACACTGATCTATCCTGCTCAAAGAATTTAGAGTGATCTTGTCTGAATACGAGTGAGCATGAGACTCTTTCATTAGAAAATTCGTCAAAACTCGTCTAAACACATTTTCTTCAGAGCTCGCATCGATAGTTACCGTAGCTTACGAAGATTTTGGAGTTTTAGGTAAAAAGCGAACAATCTTGAAGAGAATCGATTATTTAAAGGATTTTCATTCACGAGACTCACACAGGTAGAGGGTTATGCTCTCTAAATTTTGTAACAATCTAATGAGTCTTTGAGAA
Source organism: Nemotelus nigrinus (assembly GCA_947369275.1). Lineage (NCBI taxonomy): Eukaryota > Metazoa > Arthropoda > Insecta > Diptera > Stratiomyidae > Nemotelus > Nemotelus nigrinus. The sequence continues at coordinate 33,570,823 of OX376372.1, forward strand.
ATTATCACAAATCATTTTCAATTCAAGCTATCACAATCCAAAAAAAAAAAAATAGTCCTTCCTTTTTACCTGCAAATATTCCACAGTATCCTTTTTTGTGTTGACTATATAAGCTTTATATAAAGCATTTATTCATTGCTGAAGTTTACAAGTGGCAGCTGCTTTTTTCAGCAGCCTAAAGGGATATTACAGAAACTTCCGGCTCCTGAAATAGTTATCGAAAGATTTGCCTGCACGCTTCAATTTCTCCATGCACTGCTTCCCATACAATTTTCTTGTAGACGTAGCGACCTAGATTTCAGTATCGATTTAAATTGCGAACGTTAAAGTTCACGTTCATGGTAAGATGAACAACACTAGCATGACCATTTTTTTTACATAATAGTTCCCCATATGCCGGTGGTCACTGAGTCATCATATATTTTAAAGATTTTCAATTTACCATGCGAGAAATCAATTACAATGCACTTTAAAGTTAAAGTTACCAGCTGGTAAACTTTAAGCATTCTCTCCACCGAAACTGAAATCGATGAATGAATATTTATTCTAGACTTTGCTCAATAATTCCATTGTCTTTCATACTTTGGCCACTAACAACAGCTAGCAGGATAAAAACAATGCAATGGAGCGCGTGAATCTATTTAAAATTGACGATGAAACCATTGTTCATTAAATTTAATACGATTTATGGTCGATAGCGATTTAACCTTGAAAATCCGAGCAATTATATAAAGAGCGTACTTCGAAGTGGCGACACGAAAAGGATTTACGCCCACAATCCAATGCTCGATTGAATATTGAAATTATTGCTTGGTTAAGAAGGACAGTACCATGTAAACATCTTTGCTGTCGTCTTCTGAAAAAAGAAGGAAATGGGTAAGCGATGGTGTTTATGAATTTTGAAATGAAGTCGAGGAGAAAGAGCCAGAGAATTAGATTGCAATTTTATAGAACACCATCAATGTCAAGATGGGAGTGGTGCAGTAAGAAATTGAAAGTTATTTAAGACGCAGTAGACCGTCAAGATGCAATTACTTGGTCAAATCAGTTTCGATAAAATTAGTGTTTAATTGGTGGCTTAGTGCATCTTGTTATGAAATCGCTTATGAAAATTTTAAGGAAGGGGCAGACAAATACTCTCGTTTGAAACTTAGTTTGTATATTTTGATGTTGATGGTGAAGTACGCGCTTGAAAGTTGAAGGTGGTCCTATTTATGTACCGTGCACTTGCCAGCTTAGTAGCTATGCAGGATTGGACGAGTCAGCAGCTTCGATAAAATCTCCATTCATGTATTTGATAAATAAATAAGGTTTTGACCTATGCATTCACCACTTTTGAATGATATCAGTTGGTGGTGATAATATAAACGGTAATAATTTTAGAACAGCAAAATATCAGAATTCAATAAATTCTCAGTTGGCAATTGTAAATAATCAACTCCAATTTTAGGATGTAATACTTGACTTAAGTAGAGATGTCGCTAGTAATGATAAGAAGGAATTACGAAGTGTCAAAAAAGAGAAAGAAAAGTGACACAATTAAACGAGACCTCGAGGCGAACATTTGTGTTTTGATTTTGGATAAACGGTTTAGTAGTTATTACAAATCAGATGTGGGGTCAGAATGGGTTTCAAATCAAATAATAAGACCGAACTAGGGTAAATCCTGGAAAAAAGTGGCTTTAAAGTGTCGCCCACCGTGACTATATCGCAGTTGCGTAAACTAACAGAAGCCATGCAGGTTTCAGATGAGGTGGTGGAGCGGAAGCCGCAACCAAATATCAACGAGAAGCAGCCGCCGACGCACAGTGGTCTATTTCGCGAAAAAGGTGAACTTTATTCAAATTATGGACTTTTAAGTATGAAGTTGAGACTTGGGGGTAATATTGTCCTACATGGTCCCCATCATTTGAGATGGTAATTGGGTTTCATAAGTTTAAGGGTAAGAGCACAGGTGCTGAAAACAGCAAAAAATTTCATCTGTCTTTTAACCTCTTTTTTAAATTAAGAATATGAAGATCAAAATACCTTTGAGTAATACACACTGAAAGAAAAACTCTTGGTTGATTCAACTATTTATAATAGTATTGCAACGATTCATTCAAAATCGTTAAATGAACTAAGGAAAATAGTTATTTTTACTATGTTAATATAGTTAATTTAACGATATTAAAGTAGTTGGCTCTGGTTGTACAAAAAATATCGCAACGTTCATGAAATCAACTGTTTTAATTGTTTTATAACCACGAAAATTAGTTGATAAATAGAAAATATTCATCAATTCACTCAAAACTTCAACGTTTCGAATTATCAACAGTTTTTATGGTACTTAAACTACTTTGCAATAGTTGATTTCAACAAACGTAATTCAGTGAGCAAAGTCTTTGGAATTATTCTACGCAAAGTAGAATAGTTTCAACATTTGGACGTTTTTCATGCTCCGAATGAAATTGTTTATCAACCACGCGTTATGGTGCATAAAAGTAATCAACCATTTTCTTATGGTTGTTTTAACTATAGCCCTAGTTGATGGCAAAACTAAGGAAAACTGTTGATTTTTCATACTCCTCATACTCATACTCCTATTCTATCATAGAAGTTTCATATGATACATGGCAAAATTGTGTTCGGTTTGCTGTTCAATATAATTCATATTCATGTTATGCAGTGAAGCCTTTATATTACGTTGCATGACGCTATTTTGTTCAGAATACAGCGTTTTCCGCTGTGGCAAAACAGTGGGCTGCGGCAAAGCGCAGTCAAAAAATTAGAATGCACTGTTTTGTATGGTAACGCGCACAATGGCTGCGGCCGAATTAGCGGCAGCGGCAGAATTTGTGGCAGCGGCAGAATTTTGACAAATTTCTAATTTTGCCGCACCGCTAGCGGTGATACCTACCATAGGTTGGCATCACCACTAGGTTGAAGTAAATCTGATTGAATTAGGTTGAATGGTCTGGCCAACCTAATCCTCGTACAACAGGATTTAGCAATACAAAAGAAAAAAAATGAATTTGGTTGGTGCTTTGATTGCATTGACAGCGACATTGTCGCTGCATTGTGATACACCAATTTCAACTGCGGCATTCACGCCTCCCCTGCCTATATTTCGTACTATGTATATGGTTGGAATACCATTGTTTGTGGTTGCTTACTTTTTTTGCACCACGGACGTTGTTTATCAACCACTCTTCATGGTGCATAAAAGTAATCAACTATTTTTTTATGGTTGTTTTAACTATAGCCCGTAGTTGACGCAAAAACAACTAAGGAAAATTGTTGATTTTACCAAGATTTTTCTTTCAGTGCAGCGTTATTAAGCTATGAAAGACATTGATGATTTAGCCTCCCCCCCTTTCATCGTGTTCATACTGCAACAGTATAGGAATTCGGTGTTTAAATTTTCTAGCCCCTTTTACGTTTAGAGCGTCACAAAACGTTGTTACGAAATAGGTCTAGTTGTATTCATTGAAATCCAAAGTAACTATCAAAACTTAATTTGCCTGCGGCTAGCTGCGGCTACGCTCGTAAACTTCTTTCAAAATTCAGCGACCTTGCATAAAATGCAACATTTTGTGCGCTTATTGCGCCAGTCCGTGTGCTCTGCAGTATTTTCTTATCATTTGCACTAGCACATAATAGCAAGCATTTGTACCAGGTTGAAGCTCGTGAGATTGAGATAAACACAACGTTGAGTTTCATAAATAAAACAATAGTTTCTAAACCCTACACTTACTTGTTATCTTATTGGTACTTATTTGGCTGTTCATACATTTATTTACCCATTCACCTGTACTTTAGAATCATCAAATTTCCCAACTTGCTTCTAAATTCAATTCAATGAAATATGTTCATAAGATAATTCAGATATGATCATAGAATAGTTCAGGTATGTAGATGCTTAGTATTGAAATTATATGCAAAGCAACATTATCGAAAATATATTTTTACCTGTACAAAACAATTTCGTGCCAGGTATGAATTGCTAAAATTGTAAATATGCATGCATGGGTGAATGATAATATTTGTAAATTCGATATGTGTTTTGCTATAACATATGCTGTAGATAGGCCTTTTTCACTACTTTCACTATTGATTTTAGGATACTTCCACAAAAGATAGGTTTTTCAAATTTGGTAGAATGATGTACTCGAATATGCAGCTTTCGAATTTGGTGTTAGCTCAAAAATGAAAAAAGTCGGATAGGGCGTTTTATGATCACTGTCACTGTTTTATGACTGCCATTTCAGCAACAGTTGGGAACAATTTGGGAAAACACCCACCTACAAAAAATTGTGTTTATGCCTATTTGCACTTATTTGTCAGGCCAATTTTTCGATTTATATCATTTAGAAAACAAAAGAAATAATTTACTCATAAAGGTTATTGATTTGTGATCACGGTTCTCTTCTTGTCTATAAATCAGCATAGACAACGTATATCGTCTCTAAAGCTTATCAAAGCAGACAATAATTGATACGAGGAAACTCGATCGTTTTGCGGAATAAGCCTCCGAAAGCAGAATCAAATTGGAATTGTTTTGTCAAAATAAAATTTTCAAGACAAATAAAAAAATTTTCAATTTTAATCATCCCGCAAAAACAATTCCAAAAGAAACACATTAAAATTAGAAGAAAGTCTGAATTTTTATTAAAACCTTTTTGGTCATTTCGAGACAGAAAGGTCCCTGTGTAAAAGACTTAAAGACTACCCAAAACTCATAAAATCGTATGACATAGAAAAATCGTGCGATCTAATATTACATATAGAAGGAAATAAATAGGAGTTGTCTGTTGTTTTTCATCCACTCTCATATTCAGCTCTTTCGTTTGGTATCTCATGTAATTTTGCACAAGAAAAAAAACGGCTATTGCAAAACTAAGTTTTCTTTCGATTTGTATTGTTCATTTCGGCTTGCTCTGCTGCCTCAAAAAATGGCCAATTATAAAGTAACGCGGCAAATGTTGCATGATTTAATTATTCAAAATAACTACAATTGTTTCGATTAAACTTTATGAGGGGTGCAAATCAAATTAATAATACTGTCCAACATCATTTGTGTCAAACGAATTTGAATAATTATTTCCACAGCATTCTTGCCTGCTGTCATGAATGTGATCCAAAATTTGGCTATCACGTCACAATATTGATAAAAATTGCGTCAGCAGGAAAAATTCTGAAAATGATATTTTCCTCAATATTGAGGCACGATAGGCAGATTTGGACAGCGATTTCACGTTCAGCCAGCAAAACTACTGTGGAAATGATAAGTCACTCTCGTTTATTAACAAGAAAAAATTTTTTCCTGAAAGTGAAATTTTCCAAATTTTGACCCTTTTTGAAAACTTTTTGTTAAAAGTTGGAACCAACACAGCCCCAAAAATGGATTTCCCATGTTTGAAAACCCAAGAAACACTCAATTTCATACATATAGTGGTTCTCACGAATAAAGTTCACCTTTTTCGAGACATAGACCACTGTGGCGACGCCACCACTGACAAAGACGCCATCGCCGAAAGCGAATGCTCAGATGCCGCTGCATGAAGCCGACGCTGAGACACCACCGCGGCATGCGACAAAAGCACAGGTACATAAAATACAGCTATAACCCATTTTGTTGTTTAACGTCTTTCCTACAATAATGTTAACCAGACCGTCCACCATTAAGACGGGGACCATGATAGATGGGGACCATCCGTGATATCGCACCTTTCGATATGCGCACCTATCCTCAAGCATTTTTGGTGGCCCATTTTCCCGGGTGCAGGCGGAGAATGTGCTCCACTCACATAGCTCCTAAGCATGCTCCAGATCTGGAAACGATTTCTAGTTATCGCAGATAACGAATCCATACCGAATAGCTTATAAACCACAGCCCCGGCGATACTCCCACTAGTGGGCCAACCTCAATGACTGGCGCATTTTCTCTTTGGAAAATGCAGATTACGCCTGCCCCACTGTACCGACACTGCTCGGTTGGGTCGATCTTTGTGAACCCCCTAACACCATCTTTCGGGTGAACTTATCATCCATTAAGAAAGCACGAAGGCTTATAGTTTATATAGATGTGCTCAGGGGTGCCTTATCACGCTTAAGAATTGGAACCTTAGGCCATGTGAAAGGACACGCCATTTCCCCGCAGCATCACCCCAAGCACTTCAACTATTCACTTCGCCGCCTGCCATAGTATCTGAGCTTCCAATGACATACTTAGTCTCCAGTAATTTTAAATCCTACTTCAGTTCTTCTTCTTCTTATTTTTATTCTTATTACTAATGTTCGAAGAACATTAGTAGTAAGAATAAAAACATTTTGATATTTTGACGAAATTCACACAGTAGCTGAACCTTACTTTTAACCACGTTTGGTAAACATTTGGTTGAAAAATTCGGCTGGATCTGCCAGCTATGGTAATTTTGGTGTCTTAAATTTTGAAAATACCTGAGGAAAATAAAGCTTTTTGCCCTATAGCTTCCAGTACAGTCATTGAATCATAACGAAATTCAATCGGCAAATTAAACTTCTTGTACGCAATATTCATTAATATCATTGTCGCAATTCATAGCTGTATGGAGAGTTAATATCACTATTATATTACATAAAATTTTGATAGAACATATATCTCATGAAAAGTAATAATACAGAAAAATCATTAAACTCAATTGCAAGTCTCACAGATCTAAGCAAATTCTTGTCATGATTAGTGTAAACTAAATCTGGCCGGAATTAGGTAAAAATTTATTTACAGATGTATGTTCTAATAAATTTAGGACACCCTTTCCAATTGAAAACTGAATTTTAGTATAATTTCGCAAAGAAACAGTTTAGTTGTCTCGAATAATAGAGTTTTGTTTGTATGGATAATTTTTGGAATTATTAATAAATATGTACAATCGGGAGTAAATTCAAATTTTAAAATGGTGATTCATTTCCTGTCTCGTCAGATTCCTGTTGAAATATGTGTCTGTGTGGAATATGTTGTTTCAGGACGGACTTAAATTGTTGATATAGCACGAGAAGAGTATCAGCCCGAAAACTCACGACCAGGCTGAGCTAGCTGGCGGAGTAAAGCACACTGGGCTCTAAAAAGATACTCTTCTAGAAAAATTGATGCTGACCTGGCGATTGTTTGACAGCAGAAGCTAGGTGGCAACAAGCTATACTGCCGTGATGAGCATAAACGTTTGATCTACATTTTAGTAACTTTTGATATATTCAATGATTTGTGCTGGTGGTATATGGAGAGTGCATTTTTCAATATTAATTTTCACATAATTCCACAAAACATGGGTTTTTCACATCTTTTAAAAATGATGAAATAGAGTATGTGGTTTTCTAATTTGGTGTTAACTCAAAAATGAAACAAATGCAGATAGATAGATCTTATGTCGACATGAATATACGCACTTTCCCTATTTTTACTAATGTTCGAAGAACGTTAGTATTAACATCGATTCGGCCAAAAATTCATATTTCCATACATATATATATATATATATATATATATATATATATATATATATATATATATATATATATATATATATATATCATCAAAAAATTTCAGTGAGATAATCTCGGGAACGCGCCATTCGATTGAGCTGAAACTTTCAGGATGCATTGGTGTATATGCAGAATAGGTCCAGGTCTCTTTAAATGTCAGTTATTGTTAACCTTTTGGCACCGGCGGCCATTTAAGTGATATTATTAATATGCCTATTATTTCGTGCACAAATAATTTTCGCAAAAATAAAGTTAACGAGATAAATTTTGAACGTGTTTTGCATATGAATCGGATAATGCTTTGGAATTTTTTAACCCTATGTGTGCGCTGGGTGCCTAAAAAAAGGACGGGAAAATTTGAAAATTTTTAAATTTCGATAACTTTTGCCAGAGCTATTCAATCATTACGAAATTTTTAGGACATATTGATATTTTTTAGTTGTAGATTTGTGTAGCTTTAAATGAGCGTGCTGGCAACCCTGTAGCTAGGGCAGGCACTGAAAGTGAAAACCTACAAATCATCGTTTCTCTTGAAAAAATGCCGTTTCTTCAAAAAAAGCCACTCATATGTAAATCGTGTGCTTTGTTTACATAACCAAAAAAAAAAAATATGGTATAACGGGCACGCCTGGTAACCCTTGCCCAATTTACCTATATTTTTAGGATCAAAAACTTCTGTTCACGGAAACTCACGATTCGATGAGCAGAATTATTTAAAATTTACAGAATGTATTGGTCTTAAATAGGACCAGGTCTGATAGAAGTGATTTTGAAATGCGGGCGATTCTGTGCCAGTGGTGCCATCTTGAAAAACCACTAAAAAAGATAACTGTTTTTAGCCCTATAAATTCTGATTGAATCGTTCGATTTTGACGAAACTCACACAATTGCTGGACCTTACTTTAAGCCACGTTTGGTAGAAATTTGGTCGAAAAATTCGGTTGGAGCTGTCAGCTATGATAATTTTAGTGTCTTCATTTTGAAAAAAAAAAAAAATTCGGAAGTGAAAACATTCAAACCATCGAATATTCAAAAAAATGTCCGTTTCTCACAATAAAACCAATCTGTATGGGGCATTTCACGTGAAGCGGACAATGAAAAAAAATCGAGGATTTGGATTTCGTTCATATTGTGCATAATGGTACTTCTAGAAGATATGAATGTGGATGCACAAGTTTTTGTTTCTGTGAGGTTTAGTTGCCGAGCTATGGGCTTCTAAATAATTGACGAAATTGATAAAAGGTTTTTTGGAAGCGGATTCGGAGATTCAAAACAAACTCTAAAAAACATTAAACATAATGATTGGTATAGAAAATTAGCTGTTCTTTTTAATTTTGAAATTAGATTTGGAAAATAATTTTTTTTTCCTGTGTGGAACCGGAAAGAGACGCTTTAACTCGTGATTTGAATAATTTGGACCAGGTTAATTTTATTTATTTTTATAACAAAATAAAGCTTAAAGTATACTTATTTTATCATAAAAGTTTTAGAATGGGATGGCCAGTAGTTTAGGAGGTAGGTGAATTTCAATACAAAAAAGTCGCATGGGGCGTGGTACTGGGAGCTTGATTATGATAGCTAGTGAGTGTGAAAGCAAAATATTTGTAGTAAAACTATTATATATCACTTGTATCACTTACATATAGAATATAAAATATTAAAAAATGATAATACTGATTTACTTAGTGAAAAAAGGGTACTTGTGTTTAGACAAATGAATTTATTTGACAATTTTTACAATTTTACTCTCGTTTCTTAAACTAGTTCTTTTTTTTAATAACTAGAGGTGTTTCTACGATCAGTTTTTTCCAGCAGATTTGGAATTTTTTTTAGGGAATTTTTTTTAGGTCTTTAGCCTTCCGATGAAACTTCAAATCGAATGGATTGAAACATCGATAGCCGAACGGAGACATAATACACATAATTAAGACTCTTTAACTTATCAACGAAAGTAATAGTGATTGCAAGCGTTGAACAGTAACTCGAAAAATAACGGAAAATTTGAATTGGCCTGGCGTCAAATATATTAGATATGCGTAATATATTTCAATTAGGTTTTTATGGGAAAATAAAACCTATTTCAAATAAAATATGGCGCTGCTAATCACATTTCAAATCAAGTTTTGTTTTCGAGCCAACTAGCTGCCCTAAGCAAGCTCTCGGTACAACGGCCCATGCGACTTTTATGTATTTAAATTCACCTACCTCCTAAACTACTGGCCATCCCATTCTAAAACTTTTATGATAAAATAAGTATACTTTAAGCTTTATTTTGTTATAAAAATAAACAAAATTAACCTGGTCCAAATTATTCAAATCACGAGTTAAAGCGTCTCTTTCCGGTTCCACACAGGAAAAAAAAAATTATTTTTCAAATCTAATTTCAAAATTAAAAAGAACAGCTAATTTTCTATACCAATCATTATGTTTAATGTTTTTTAGAGTTTGTTTTGAATCTCCGAATCCGCTTCCAAAAAAGCCTTGTATCAATTTCGTCAATTATTCAGAAGCCCATAACTCGGCAACTAAACCTCATAGAAACAAAAACTTGTGCATCCACATTCATATCTTCTAGAAGTACCATTATGCACAATATAAACGAAATCCAGAACCTCGATTTTTTTTTCATTGTCCGCTTCACGTGAAATGCCCCGTATATAAATCTTATGTTTTATCTATACGTTCAAAATAAAACTTTGGAAATTTCATGTCGGACAAGAACGGTAACCCTCTCCCAGTTAACCTATATTTTTAGCATCAAAAACTTCTGTTCACGGAAACTCACGAACCAATAATCAGATACAGCTGAAATTTACAGAATGCATTGGACTTAAATAAGACCAGATTTGATAGAAGCGATTTTGAATTGTGGGCAAGTCTGTGCCAGTGGTGCCATCTTGAAAAATTACAAAAAAAAAACTGCTTTTTGCCGTATGAAATGTGAATAAGTAACCAGATTTTCATGAAATTGACACAGTAGCTAAACCTAACTCTAATCTCTGTTTGATGGAAATTTGGTTGAAAAATTCGATTGGTGCTGCCAGCTATGGTAATTTTTGTGTCTTTGGATTTGAAAATTCGCTCAGGAAAATAAAACTTTTTGCCCTATAACTTCCAGTGCAGTCATGAAATCAATACGAATTTCATACAATTAATGAAACCTGTCATAAACATTATTCAGGCCAAATTTGGTTGAAAAGACACGATAGGGTTGCCAGCTATTGTTGGTTTTGTGTTTAATTGCAATATCTTTACTTAGCGGTTATATCGTAGAATTTTCAATTGGTAATGATATTGTAGTGACAATAAACAGCAAATATTAAGCTTTCCATTATTTGAAAAAACTCGCTGCAGGTAATCCTAAATTTCTTTATACTCCTATAACTTCGAATGTAATATAACAACGTGAAGCAGAGGTGATATATTTTTGGCTTTGATACTGGCGAAAGGTTGCCAGCACGAGTCGGTTGTGCTACTTTTGTATCAATAAATGCTTACAGTTACTATTCATACCGGAAACATTTACAATGAAAATAAATAACCAATGTTTCAATTCCCAAAGTTCTGCAAATTTTTCGGATCGCAGCCCCAAACACCAACTTCAGTTACAGTGCTGCAGGCACTGAGCATTTTCTTCATTGATGTTATATGAGATGCTACTTTCAAAATTTTGTGAAATAAGCAACTGATAACGAATATAATTAACCCGTGTTTTGCTCTCATAAACGTTGAAATTCATGCCAGTGGTAATATCTGAAACCTTCCACCATATGAGTTATAATGCATTCTTGAGACCAAAGTAGAACGTGGCGTTTGAAACAGTTTGGACGTAATAAGCAGCTCATGTGGTGGAATATGCACTCAAAACCTGCACGATTCTTCTACTGTTTTTCGAACATTAGTGTTTCTAGCGGTTCAGGTGCGCTAGAGTTTTTTTTTTGTATGTGCATGTATGTTTCAGCTGCTTTTTTCCTAAAAACGCGCCAGCTCATGCCTGAGAGATGTGGCCGGTGTGACGGAGAAAGTATCTTCCCTTGGTGTTTTGTGTTACATTGCAGTAACGGAGTTTTCATTTACGGTGGATGAATAGCACGTAGCGTCCCTTCTTTCTTGGAGTAAATTCACCCCATTATTTTGGGTCTTGTGATGGTCCGGTAGAGCTAGCAAGTGGCTCTTCAGATCTGGGTTGGCCATATTTAAGGACACCCTGCTCCAGGGGCAAATAATCTTTTCTTACCCCGTGGATGGTTTCCTATCACACTTGAGGTTGACATCTTGATTAGGCTTTTGTTCCGTTGAAATGCGCTGCTATCATCCAGCTTGAATCGATATAATTTCGAAACAAAATCTACATAGTTCCTCTGCTTTTCTTCAGAAACTGACCTTTCTAGCAGGTCATTTCCGCCGGAGTTTTTATATATTTTCCTTGTTTTGCTCGTAAAAGCCCGTTTACAAATATGTTCCATTCCTAAGGGTAGTACTATTTCTTTCCTAGACTAAATCCGACCCAGAACTAATATAATCACAAGGTATGTGGAAACAGTCATTGAACAGAGTGACCGCCATTCGATTCAATCAAACGAAGCTACCAAGTCTTAACCTCTCTAAATCGTTCAAAACTTACATCAGTAGCCAATGAGCTTATAGAGTTGCTACCGAAATTCGAAATGCCAAGAAAATGTCCAACAATTAATTTTTGTTTACTCTTAGCATAAACGTGACATTAATTGCGTTCTCATAAAAAAAGGCTGGCTTTTTTTTCGTTATTATTGACTCCCTACCGATTGCGTAAGTTACGCTCGTTCCGTTGAATCATACGTCAAAACTGTTACCCGAAATTCAGGTCAAATGAGTTGTAATGTACGAATATTTGATTATTTCGTCATTATTTACACTTTGCCAGCTACGAAATCGAGAAAACGGCTATTAATCGATGACTTAACACGCTTCGAATTCCTTCAGCCTTAGGCATGATATTGTAATCAACCGCGAATAAAAGAGTATTTCAACGGGCGTGAAAGTAGGTCCTTACTGCGAGCGAAATGACCTTATCATCGAAAAGTATAATTTATTAAGACCGGATGGTGTGGTTTTGTTCTAGTTCTTGTTGCTTCTGTCAAGTCACCGTTGATTTACATCATATTCTTTGAAACTGTTTAGTAGCGAAGCGATTCCACGACAACAGGTAATTGGGTCGTTCCCGTAAGTTAATTGGTGTTGTTATTTGCTGGTAAAAGCCAAATTGAGAAGAGTTCAAGAAAGTGGATGAATGCGAAATGAATAGGCTTGAATAGACAACAGAATAATTACTTTGCGTGTAGCAGGAAATTCCAATTGACGGAGTTTGTGATGGTAATCACGGCAACGTTTAAGTTCAAAGACCTTATTATAAAGTCTTCTGTAATACGAAGGAATATACGCGGTAAAGTTAGTGGTTTTTAATTATTTTATAGCTTTCTAATTACACGTAAGTGATACCACGTTGCATACGCATTTGAGTGTGGAGAGAAAATCCTCGATTTTCCACAGAATTGAATATGTCAGTTATTAGAGACATTCTGAAAATATTGATCAGTAGAGCTTACATAAAAATCACGCTTATTTAACCCAATAAGTGATACAGAGTTACTGCTGAATTATTTTCAAATGTCGCAGAAAACTTTTTTTAGCTCCACCTTTCGTGAAAATAATTAAAGTATGTACTGCTGGTGTATATACAAGCTGGCTTAATTGTCTTCGCAGCTATATAAAAACAGCATTTAATGGGCAATTCATCAAAATTCGTTTTCACTATAGCGTTCAGTCTAATGAAAAGGGATGATTATGGCACACTTACACTTTCATACACTTTCATTACTCATTAAAATTGAGCAAACACTTCAAATGATTGTGCTTTTTGGAAAAGTATATCATGAAAGACGTGGTATAATGCAAAAGAATTTTTTGAAAAATGAGGTCGTGTTGTATTCGATAGAAATACGTTGCAAGCTGCAGTGCTATCGAGCGAAAAGGGATTAAAAAAATTAATAGAATTTAAACTTCATAGCTTCTTGAAAGCGACATTTCTATTAAAATGTCATAGAATAAGTGTTACAGAGCCAAAGAAACGTAGAAATATTTACTTGTAAAACGATTCCCACTAGTCAAATGTTGAAATAACACAAACTTCGATTTCAGTAAATATCATGAAATTTTTTTCGAAATTTCAAAAATATACAAATCTTGGCATTTTATAGCTTTTCCCTTGAAGAAACTTTACATGCCGCGATACTGGAAGAAAACATGATTTCATGGAGTTTCTTGTTTTGTAGTAATACTCTTCGATGTATCAATCACTTTTGAAATATGCGCTGCGAGATCAGAAATTTACCAAACACTAATAAAACCTTGAGATTTCTCCCAATTAATTTTCATAAATTTCATTTAAAAGGCTATTTAAGAAGTTTATAAAGGTATTCTAATGAATATCTTAAGCCAAGGAAGTTGGATCTTCACTTCACAAACGCTGCGAAATATAAACAAATCAATTATAGTGGCGTTATTCTAAATTGAGAGCACCCCCTTAGTTATATTCTAGATGTTACTCATCGAGATTATTCAGAATCGTGTCATCATGCTCACTCTGTAAACTTTCAAAACCTTTCGTCAAAATTTATAAGTTTCCAAGATCGCTTATGAGCTATTTCTTCGTAAGTAACCAATACAGGGAAAGTTTAAGGAAAACATCGAGCGAAAGAACAAATCTTCTAACATCAATTCTTTGTTGGATTTAATATAATGAATATGGTTGGAGGAAATATCAAAAGATTATTCGGAAAAATTTCCCAAATCCATATCTAGAAGGGCCACTTACTCTTTATTATGGTTAGCAGCATCAAGTAAAACGATATTTAAAACGGAACTATTTTATTAATTTATGTTTATTATTTTATATTTTTTGTATGTTGATATGCATATTGTGCTGTAGTTCCATATTTCAGAAACGGTGAAAAGATATTGGTTTTGAAACATACTGCGCCCAGCGTGGGCTACTGCATATTGCATTAAACTAATGAACTATATATTTTCGCTTAAAAAAAAACAAATGAAACCATGATTTTGAAAAAAAAATTGTTTGTTTCTACTCACATACAACCACATAGGAGCGTATGGAGATAAAACGACTATGTTTTAACTGGCAGTCTAAATTATCACGTCAACGAAGTGAGCTAAGAAATAAATTTTCAAGGATCTTGTTAGCTTTAAAGCCCTGAAATGTATTCGACGCGAAACGAAACGAATTGTCAAATCCCATACAAAATCAGCCTGGCGCGGAATTTCGTTTCGTTTGGTTTTGCTCGTCAGTAATGTGTTCGAAGACGTATAACTGTCTTCGAAGACAACGCAGTGACCCGCTCTGAGATGGCGCTGCACTATGTATAAGTTAAATTTCGCGGCCATTTAATGACCCAGGTACCTTAAATTGATGCGAAAAATGTGACAGCAAATAATTTCATTCGAGTTTGCGGATATTTTATTAAAAAATGGGTGAAATTGGATGAATGAACTGCGCATCCTTGCAACAGTAGTTTGTGTTTTGCCGATAATATCATTTTTGATGCCGGTTAGTTAAATTTATATACACCGAATTCAAATGTAATGCACTTGTTGAATGTCATCAATGGCAATTTAGACTGCCCCCGGTGTCGGGGTGCGGAACTTTATTTCGCTCGATTCCGCACAGACGTTTTCGCTGTATTTCGTTCGTCGAATATATTACTAGGCTTAATAATAAAATGAAATGGTTTCTTTGAATTAAAATGAATTTGTTACTTTGTTTGAATTTTTACAGTATGTTGTTTGATTAAATCTCGCAAGATCGCTTGGAAGTCGACACTCATCTTTAGCGACATACAATTAAGTCGCCCTCTAGAATATAAAAATAAATAAACCCTTTAATAGGTATTTTATCAGTGTTGACCATGTATTTATTTATTTGTTTACCAAACAAGGTACAAATTTCACATAAAAAAATATCAAATTAAAAGTAAAATGGAAAAGTAAAGTAAAGTAGAAACAAAGAGTAAAAACAAACAAGTTAAATAAGTAACAAACAAATTAAAAAAGAAACAATTAGATTAATAAATAATAATCAATAAATAAAACATTGACATAAAAGATATAGCTTAATGTTTAGGGGTGTGGATGGATGGCATGCAATAAAGAGCAAATAACGCATAAATAAATTAGTTCAAAATAGATAACAAATAAAGTAATAAATAAATGGAAAATAATTAAATGAATAACAAATTACAAATAATTAAGTGAATTTAAATTTAAATTAAATATACAATACATGAATTAATATTAGTATGATGGGGGAAAGAGGGAGACTATGAAGAGAGAGTCTTCGCAATATTTTTTTTAAAAGTTGATTTAGATATCGTAGGGGAAAAGTTCTCGCTCATGCTATTGAATACTCTGCAGCACCTATTTATTGGCTCGTTTGCTGCATATGTTGTGTTGTGTTGGTATTCAATAAGCAATCGTCGGGATCTAGTGGCTCTCAGGGGCTGATTGAGCACAAACTTTTCTTTCAACTAGGCGACATTAACCACGTCTCTGATGACATCGAAGCTGAAGCAGGCAGATACCATTAATCTTCTCGACGCAAGGGGTAACAAGTTAATACTGAAATCATAAGGGATGAAAAGATCTCTCAGAGCGAACAGTAAAAACTGCTTCTGAACAGACTCAAATCTTTGGCTGTGAATTTTGAAAGCCGGGTTCCAGATAGTGCACGCATGTTCAAGAAGAGTGCACACGAGTGAAATATATAAGGATTTAGTAACCCAGAGATTCTTAAACTCTTTGGCTCGTCGCTTAATGAAACCAAGTTGTTTACTTGCTCGGGAAAGCACTGTATCGTAATGCAGATTGAAGCGGAGCTTTTCATCCAGGGTGACACCGAGATCTAATATGTTGTCAACCCTGCTCAGTGTCGTGTTGTTGAGGCGGTACGTATAATAAACGCGTGCAGTTTTGCGAGAGAATCTAATTGCGCGGCATTTGGTAATGTTAAGAGGGAGCTAGTTCACGGAGCACCAATGGTCTAGAGAGTTCAGTTTAGACTGAAAAAAGCTCGCGTCAGATTGTGACCTGATGACATGGTAGATTTTGAGGTCGTCCGCATATAGTAAATGAAGAATATCAGATAAAACCTCCGATATGTCAGATATAAAAATATTAAAAAGAAGAGGGCCAAGATGACTTCCTTGAGGTACACCGGATTTAACGTCGACTTTCTTAGAAATAAGACCTTGGAATTTCACGAATTGCAAGCGGTCGTGAAGGTAGGAGCCAAGCCACTTTAGTAAAGATCCTGCAATTTCGAATTGATTCACCTTGGGGATCAAAATGAAGCGATCAGCTCGGTCGAATGCTTTGCTAAATCTGCGATTTCAGAGAGAGAAATATTGAATATAGTATGAAGGGGCGAAATCAGTTGTTTTACACACTTGATCAGAAAACTAGTAGAGAGGAGATCAGGTTTAGGGCCCTTGTTACTATCAAGTTCCAAAATGGCAGTAAATATTTCATTGCTCGATATGGTCATAACCTCAGCAAAATTTAATTGAGTCGTACCCGGGAATCGATACAATGTTGGGATGCTAGCTGGACCAACAACTTCTTGAAAATGGTCAGCAAAAAAGTTACAAGTCTCTTGAGGAGAAGACTATAGGTTTTACGTTAGTATTAGCAGCAGTCGTAGCAAGAGCGGTGCCAATAGTTGATGTTCTACTGGATGAATTTGAATTACGAGTTACAATTGAGTCGGAACATACCTTATGGGGATGAGAAGTCTGAGATGAAGAGGAAGCTTGAGTTGGATATGCTATAGCATGAGTTTCAGCATGGTAACACCTGACGGTAGAATTTCGATTAAAGCTGGTGAAGTATCTAGTCAGAAGATTTGAAGGAGCTACCTGGTTAGTAGATACAGGTGAAGTACAATTACTAATCACAATTGAGTCCTTATTTCTACTTTTAGTGTTGCTGCTAGCGATGATGGTCCTCCAACAACGAAATATGATGCCATTTCATTTATAGCTCCTAACGCTTCCATTCACGTGAGTGAAAAGCTGGGCATACTTTTCAGAACTTGAAACTTTCTAGCACCTGCTTGCATGTTTATTACGTTGAGGTAAGATCTCAACGCTAAAACCACTGATGGAACGTTTTTCCTTTAAGATCCTGCTAAGCCAAGATTTATCGGTGGAATCTGGTACTACTTTTTACAAAAAACGGGATCTTCTTATTGGTCGAAACTTTGTGGGGGGTTAAAAATCGTCATGAATTAAATCGCAGCTTTTGATTTTTGAAATACGTCTCAGCCAATCCGACCAATAAGTGCCGAATTTAAAAATTGTTTTATGGGAATCGTTCTTGGGATTTTCAGATGTAGTTTTTTGTTTGATAACAACTTCGTGATTCTCGATGGTAGTAAATAATTCCTTGATGTTGCGACATCGTTGGTAGCCTTCATTGGCATTAACAAGTTTGAAGAATTGCTATTATGTGCACTCAGTCGTTCCTCTTGAAGTGATTTTTTAAACAAAAGTGCAGAAGGATTGGGTGGCCCTACTTCTGTCGACGGTTTTGTATCGGACTTATCTATACTCTCTAATTTATTAACAATTAAATTTTGGTTGAAGAGTAAGTTGGTAGATATGGTATTTCACAACTGATCATTCTTGGTAGTTAATGCTGCCGTTATTTTATTTCCAAGTATTTTAAACAGATCGCTATCATTCGCTTGGCATTTAGATTTGGATGTTAAAGAAAAACTGTGAACAAGCTTCATACTTTTTTGGCATCCAAGAATAAATTCATTAAAATACTTCTGGCCAACCGAATTTAAAATTGAAATAAATTTGTATAATATCTTCATGCCTAAATTCATTTCGTGTTAAGAGAAACATAATTGACCTTTTCTTGATTTAATTCGATGATCTACTACACAAAGACGTCGTCTCCTTTGAATTAACTTGACGGATATGGAAGGATTGAATAGGAAAGGCTATCGGCATTCTAACGCAGAATATGGCTATCAGCTAGTTGATAAATTCCATATAAAATTGCAGTGAGTTTTTGAAGAACGTTATTTCAGCAATGATGGATATTGTGAATGCTACCTCTATTTAAGGTTATGTCTCACTATTAAAATAAGATTACGAGGTCTTTAGACTTTTCACAATATTTGTAAGTGCCTGCAATAAAATTTTAAAACACCCATTTAAATAAATTTAAAGCACGATCAAAAATTCTAAACTTACCACATACTATCGGAAACATCGACTGGGAAATATTCCATTCAATACATAATATTTGCGATTATTTAAAACACGTGCTATGCATTTTTGCATACATCAAATCATATAATCTTATATGAAGCGCTGACACAAAAATGTATAACCTCATTACCAAGCTAAAATATTCGAAGCGAACAATAATATCTCGTGACTTATAGTTTAGTACCAGCATTCAAAGATTCTTCAGAACCTAAACCGCTACTGTCCCGGCTCTGAATTAATTGTGTTTACATTCGGCAGATTCTAATGTATGTTACATTATAAATAGCATATGCAAATAAAAAGTCATTTTCATGTGATTGGCTTATAAAAACATCGACCGGATGTCAAGAAAGAAAAACAATTCAATGGAAATAGTACTTGACTTGTCTAGTCTAAATTGCCTATGGCAAAAGCAAATCAATGGCGTGGAGATAATTTTCGCGATTGATCAAACACTTGATGCTTCCGATGAAGGCACACATGTACATAGCTTAACCGCTAATCTATGTCAATATACTCGGAAAAACGTTTCGACAAAATCGGATATTGTGTGTTAATAAAATATTTGCATTCTAATATGCTTTCGCTCATACTTTATTAATAGAAAAGTGTTTAAGCGGTGGTGATAGCATTTTTCACATTGAATAATATTTGACTTCTAAATGAAATCTTCTCAGAAAACGTGTGAATGCAAATAGTTACTCTAGGTCGGCCGGCTGAGTAGTTGTGAATAGCATACAAATTTGGTTTAGAATCGACTCCAAGTAGTAACGAAAATAAATTAAAATAAGGTGTACACTAAATTTTGTTCCATAAATGCTCTTTATTAGCAAAAACTAAAACTGACCAAATTAAATCAATACATTATTTGGTAGAACAGTTGTTAACGATTTTCAAATGGCTTTGAATTTTCGTCATATCCATGTCCTCTTCAAATACTGTTATATATATTTATTTTTGAAGAATATTAACAATAACAGAAATCTTTGACAAAATGAGCTCTTCTTTGAACATGTATAATTCGTATCGCTATTTCTGCCGACAACTAAGGAGCATGTTGTTTTCGAAAACTCAAACATGACACATTGTTCATGAGCTCTAATTTGAGCACTTGACACTGATAGGGCTTCATAAGATAGCAAACTCAATTATCTTCGTTTTCATGTAGAGAATGAAAATGATATATCTGACGTTTCATCGGAAATACCCATAGTCTCATGGTCTCCTTATATCCATCACTTCTTCCACTGAATAAATAGATTTCGGAAAAAATACTTGTAAATAGCTTTGTGAGCTCTCAAGATAGTAATGATTGTTTCATTACTGTTTCTTAGCTTTAGTATGACTTCGCGTTTCTATTTTTAGTCTTTCCATTACTGCCTGAGAATGATGACCCATTCGAGAATGATGACCCAATCGTAAACATTTATGATACCGGCATATAAAAATCAATATAACTTGTGATATTGACTATTTTCCATTTTCGGAACAATATTAACGGAAGCAAATTGAAGTTGGATTCTGTCATCGGTTTTTAAGCTATAATTGAAGATTTTGATTTTGCTCGGTATAAAATTTGTAGTTGCTGTACATGAGAGTAAAAAACTAAAAGGAGCAGGCTACCTCACACTTCTGGCCCTACATCGAAGTATGTGTAATAGGACAAAAACGCTCTCTTCGATTCTCTCTGGCTTGGGCCTGCTTGTTGAAATTAAATCTTTGTCAATCGTATGCAATGTCGGTACTGTTTCCGAGTAACGTGAATTTCAAACGTAAATAATTGTGTTGCGCGGTGGTGATTTTTCTACATAAACTAATTTTTTGAACATTATAAACCCGTAGTTTCATATAACAACGGGAAATTACATAAGCACATCCTAAAATTTAAGTAATAATGAGTCAAAAGTGTGTTGTGGATTCATGCCGAAATCGGCGAGGATTTGGTGTCTTCTTAGGAGTCTCTTTTTACAAGTCAGTGATCATAAAAGGAACCCAAATAATACCTCTTCAATTTACGAAAAGCTAATCAGAGGTAAATATTTGCATGCGTTGATTTTTCAGAGAATTTTTTTTTTATTATTATGGTACAGAGTATAACAACTACATGCGAATCTCTCTTTATTTTTTATGTATTTTTTCAAATTCTACATCATTACTGAAATTAAGTTCTATAAAAAAAAAATGAAATTTAGAACACCATAGGTCAAAATATCTCGGGTTCAGAACACCATAGGTCAAAATATCTCAAATCGTACATTAATTTACAGTAGTCGAGTGCATAGTTGATCTCCAGTCAAGTGCGAAAGCAAACTTTGAACGAAATAGTAAACTTACTTATAATTTATGAGCGAAGACGTTCGAATTATATGCGATGTAAAAGTGTATACAGTTTTCGACTGTTGAACATTGGTACTTTTTAGATTCTTTTTTTGTTAGGTAGGTACTTTTAGGTTCTTTACCGTGTGTGTATTTTTATATTTATTTGTATGGCAAGTGAAGGAACCGGTGTCAGTATTATTCTGATATTCCTTTTTTGTAAGCTCGTGTGCAACGAAAAATAGCGAAATTTTCTAGGGAATCGAAAAAAATCACGCATTGTTACATATAATATTATTCACGAAAAGGGCGGCAAATATTTCTGAGGCCTAGGGCGGCAAAATGGACAAATTCGCCCCTGGTAACAGTCCTAATTCATCTAACAATATGTTCAAACATCTCACGGGAAACAGGACCTACTTAAACTCAACTCCAAAGTCAAGTTGCAAAGATGATCAAAAACTTAGCTTTGAATTGCAAACCAGGAGGCTGGTTAGTTCTGATTATGGTGTAGCCATAGAAAAAACGTATGTGGCAGAAGTTAATAATGAAAATTTAACTGCAGAACCAGCGTCTGTTAATTTAGTCTGTTATTAAGCATTTCTTCTGGGCTAATCACACCAAGTAATTTCTCACATCACTATCAATTTAGTTGAAATTTTTGTTATTACTCCTTTTAGGTACTTTAAATCGTTTCGAATCTACATCCAGGAGATACTCTTTATCCACGAGCAGATCCTGTTCACCTTTATTTAGTAGATCGTGCTCACCAGTCTCCCCACACCTATCGAAATATTTATTTTTTCCGGAACCTTTAAAGAAGGAATTAGGGATTTCAAAGAAGAGGAAAAAATAGAAAAGATAAAAGAAGAGGAAAAAATAGAAATGATAAAAGAAGAGTAAAAAATAGAAAAGAGCAGACAATTAGAAAAAAGAAAAGAGGATCGTATCAAAAAAAGAAAATCGAAAGACGCACAGATATCTGAAAGGAAAAAGAAAAAAACGAACGTGGAAAAACAGAAGAAAGCGATTAAGTATCAGGAATGTGACAACGTTCTAATAAGCGACACAGAAGTGAACAACCTAAAAAATATTGGGTACGACAACTGCCCTTGATGGTATCATCTAAAATGTTGTTTTCTATATCCTCTAAGTTATGAGAAAGCATCTGATGAGACATTTTCTTGCAAGATATGTGAGACCCAACAGGAAAAAAAGTGAGCTTTGTCTGTAACAACTTATGAAAAGTCAAAAAATAGAATCATCCAAGTCAATATTAGAATTAAAAATACTTTGAAAGAAAGGTGCTTGATTTATGTTAAATTCATTGGTTTTATTTACAATTTTCCATAATATATAATTTGATTGAAGAATAAATACAAAATATCTCAAGTATAACATGTTTTATTTATGTTTCATGGATATTTCTTTGTAAAATAATGAAATATGCAACTTGGCCGGACACTGATACAAAAGAGCCCGACAACTAAATTTCAGAGGTAGCGTAGTTTTTATAGACTTAATTATTAAGAAAAAAGTTGAATTGTTACCAAGAATATTAAATATGAATTCCCCAAGAAACAGCGCAGGTTTAGTTTAAGCTAAAAAATTTATTCCGTAACTGTTTTCTCTGGGTAGTTATATTTAACGAAAGTGGAAAAAATGCTAAAGTGGCCGACTACTAGTGCACTTACCTTATACTAAATAGGAAATTTACTGGTTTGCTTCGACTTAGATACTTCTTTCATTGCAAACTTTGCTTTAGCAGTGTAAAATTCATAGCTAGGATCTACTTGTTGTCCGCTTTGATATAAGTTTCGTCATATAAAATGATAGTATACAATCGAATTTCGTCACATATTGATCGAATAATATACTATTCGATCGTATAATACTATTATTGTACAGTTTCACCATAAATCAAACACAAACTGGTAATTTTGCAATGCCTTTGAAAAGTGGTAACTAAAATCTATCTACCCTTGAAATATGTTCATAAAAGGCATGTTCATAAAAGGCATGTAACCTTCCAACGTTACCATGGCACTCTTAGAAATTTGATACGCAAATATAGAAGCTAACATTGGCTTCGTTGTCCTTTGGCACTATAGGGGATTGCTTACATTTATTTTTTCGGCAGTAGGTTTTTAGCAAACTAAAATATAAATTGATTCGTTCAAAATGCATTCTCAAAATTCTCTCAACTAACCTGAGAAATACATCACTTTCGATTTTACAAACATTTTTTTAGTCTTTGCAAAGGAAGATTTTTTTCATTTTTCTTCAGTTCTAGTTGATGATTCTACATAATATGGTGATGAAAGGGGATTTAATCTGAATTACTGATGAACTGAAATAAATCGCGGCTCAAATTTTTCAAGCAGAACTTAAGTCAATACTATGATGTTGCTTTGAAAAATTCGTGATATCTCCTATGTAAAATTTAATGAACCGCCCAAACGCGAAATTTAATTGATGCATAGCAAATTTTAATTTCTCTAAACACTAAAAATATGTTCTCAGAGTTAGCTAGTTAATGTTAATTCACATGGCGTCTCTTAAATGGTGTGAATGCTAAAGTTTACCGCATTTACAACCAAGCGAATCGAAAGACGCACCAAATTTATATATACCATATAAACGTTTATATACCATATAAACAAATGAGTAATCGACTATTCCAGCAAGTCACTGCAATTCCCATAAACGTTTTTTGCATCAAACGCACGAGTTCAACTGACATTTCATTGAAATAAATATCAACATGAGATGTATAAAATTTGAGCTCACGAGTACAAAACACTCTCTCACTTTTACACTTGACATTTTCACCACAATTTCTCACCTTCCATACCAAGCACGAGACAGGGACTTAAAAAGTAACTCAATAAAATTAAACACTTAGAAATGTCAATATTCACGCGTGGTCGCTCAAAATGCGCTAATTAACAGCTGAAAAATATGAAATTGTTCACCATAAGGTCCCATTCAAGTTTTTCTTCGAAAAGTCAAAATATCTCGAATACAAGTGGTTTACGTAGTAGAGACTTAAGAACAACAATTCAGGCGACAAATTAACACTTTGAATTCTCGACCATTTTGGCGTCAGGTTTCTAAAGTAAAGTTGTTAAAAGTCTTTGGAAATAGGTGAAAATGTGTTTTAGCACTCCATTTATGGTTGTGAATAGTGCGATTGTGACTGTGTTTGCGAAATTAATTAAAGCAGAAGAAAAAATATTTCTTGTGTACCAATAATGGATACTATAAACGAACTACAAAACGTGTTAATTGGTAGGATTGTACATCAGGCAAAGCTTAAGACGAGTAAAAATCCATTTAGTTTTGGGTTAGCTTAAAAAATGTCAGAATTATATCGATCGAGTTGTATTCTCTACAGTATTATCTCCATGATGTAATATGTAATTACTTATCAACAAAACAGCTTATCTGATCTCTTCAACGTAGTAACTAATTCGAACCATCTATACAATCTCTACTCGCAGTCCGCCGTTGAAAAAAGTCCTTTCAGTGAATCGACTGTTCAACGGTCACGAAGATAATGTCATCAGCACATTTTTATCAGCCCAAATTTCGCTTTCATACCAACAAAAGCAATGTGCGTTAGAAAGCCGACAGCTAGAGAAAGATTTTCGTCAGTGATTGATAACGATATCTACTGAAACTTCCGCAACGAGAGTATTGGGTATTTAAGTGAAAGTAAACATTCAATGGAGTCCGCTTGGATACTGATATTTCAATTTTTGCTGCTAGAATAAAAATTATTCGGGAATGGGTTGTATATTGAAACATTCAAGGCTGAAACTATTTTGTACCAATAAATGGAATGTATTTTGAATATGGAAATACTCGTATAATATTTGATAATACTAGTCTTAGCAATATCGAATAAAAGTAGAAATATAAACCGGATAACATAAAATCAATTGCATGTAATAATATCATATAGAAAATTGTGAGCTAGCACTAATGGGATATATTTCAAAATTCTTGTGTCTAAAAGACATAAATATGTAGACATGTTTAGTTTGAACATTGTGTATCTCATTAAAAGCTGTTTTTTTTTCCAAATGAAACTCCAAAAGGAAGTCGGGTAAGAGTTTGGAAGTTTTTATTTCGACGCACCTTACATTTAAATATGACTAGTAAAAAAAGCTATGCATATTTACTTTGCAGCATTATTTACTTTTGTAACACTACTTTAAATATCAGTGCAAATATTTCGGGAAACTTACCACTATTTTAGTGTCATTTATATAATTTAGCGTTCAAGTTAAAGATTTAGGTCAAGTGTAAAATGTTGGTGTGAAAAATTGAAATCATAAGCAGCTTGCATATTTTTTTCAACAGTATGTGAGACACAACTTTGACTGAGTTATAATAGGCGTGTCTTTTTGCTCCTCTATCTAGCAGAGAATAGAGTATACGCATTGGAAACAACAACACTACTGTACCAGTGAATTCACTAGTACAGGAATTCTATTCCTCATTTGTAGTTCACGTGCTGAACTATACAATGTGCTGATAGAAAAAAGAAAAGCTCATGAGAAGTTGTCTTTTTTTCTGTAAGGTGGCTTTAGGTTTTTCATGGTTATGTTGAATGTTTTAGTAGTTAGGAAATTAGAAAAAGACCTCATAATGTGTAAAAAGTTAAAAGATATTATTTTCTGTTAGTTCTTTTTCTATTTTGTATCGATTGTGGTAGTGTATATTCGTTATTTTCTCTCTTAATTTTCAGCTGCTATGTGCTACTACAGCAAATACAGCAACCTATGTCAGTCTTAGCGAATGCACTGCTGTTTTATACTAGATCGTTGTTTTTGCGGCATAGTTATATTCTGTTCTGTATCGGAGCAAAAAACACGCCTAATATTCATTGATTTAGAAGTCAAAAAACATATGCATAATATATATGCATGTTTTTACCCTAATCAAAAATCAAAAATCGATATTTTTTACGAATTGCTCGATATTTCAGAGGACTGAGTGAAAAAATGGTGAAGAAGCTCTTATCTTTGTTAGAAATATCTATGTTAGCCACAATATGCCACGTATAATCAAGAAATGTTATGTTTCTAAAGTAACGATTTAAGCAAATTCACCTTGTTCGTTTATTCTGATGTATTTAATAATTATTGGCATCAAGCTGTTAACAAAATTTTAAAAGTTAAATAAAATATAAAATATATTGAGTGCGAAATTGTATTTGAGCCCAATTCATTCTGTAAAGTGAATGTTGTATATTGAGTACTGAAAAAAAATTTAAGTATTTAAAGTTTAAAATTAAATGAATATCTTCCTTAAAAATTGAATTAAAAATTGAAACCCAAAAAACGCTTAAGTGGTGTCAGAAGTAGAGTTTTCACGAAAGTGACGATATTGGAAAGTGCTCACGTCTTTCATATAAAAAAAAAACAGGAAAACCGTGAATAATAGTTAAGTTACAGTTAAAAGCAAAAGACTGCGAATAAAGTTAAAATTAAAAGACAGTGAAAAAAGCAGTCGCTGTGTCGTTATATATCATCATCAGTGCTACAACCGGGGTCCGGTCCTGGTTTGCATCAACAAATTTTTCCATCGGATTCGATCGGGAGCCGATGTCATCCAATTGAGCACCCCTAAACTCCAAGCGTCCTGGTCAACGCCATCCCTGCCGTAAAACCTGCGGCAAAGGGTTTTCCGAGCCGGATCCTCTTCGCTCGTTTGAGCTAGGTGTCCTGCCCACCGGAGTCTACCGAGCTTTAACTTCTCAATGATATCTGCTTCTAGGTAGATAGCGTGCAACTCATGATTGTAGCGTCTCTGCAATCGCCCTTCTTCACGTATGAGGCCAACGATTCTCCGCAAGACTTTCCTCTCGTATATATACATACATTGTTTTTAATCATAGTGAACTTTCACTGAACGAGACTTTTGAATCGAAAATGCCGCACAAAATCAATATTGACGTTTGTTTTCTGCAACTCTATCATAGTATCATTAGATTATTTAGGCTGGAAAACCATTTGAGTAAAATCTCACGGGCTCACAATAGAGTGAGAAATTGTTTGAATCCAACCAGAGGCAATTGACAGACTGACAGTTTGTTAAAATTCAAACATAAATATGAAATCCTTTACATCACAGCGTTAGGCAACTACTTGCTGGGTTAGCATTACGCTTCACGATAATGTTTATCAATAAAATTATAAGTGAATGTAGCAGCCTGCCTGGTCTGGATCATTTTTTTTCCGAACTGGTGAAACCTGATCTGATCTGAGCTGAAAAACGCCACTAATGTATTGAATTTTACTGATTCAAAAGAGGAGTTAGAATAGCAGAAAGCTTCTGTTGAAGATGGTGAGCTAAATCAATAACTCATTTAACCGACGCACTTGTATCCAAAGTATCCAAAGTACGCTCGGTTTTCAAGGCATGGAGAATTTTGCAATCAGAATACTTCAAACAAGACCTATGAAGACTCAACCAAAAGTTTGACAAACAATTCAGATCCTTTGAAAAAAGAATAAACAACGTGGACGGAAAAGTAGAAGTAATGTTAAAAGAATTAATGGAAATAAAGAAAGACTTTGAATAAACCAAAATAATGGTAACCAGCACACTAGTCTCGATTCCGAATACCAACAACACAATATCGAGAAATGTAGAAGGGTTTTACATAAAGAAATGATAATCTTGTATTTGTAGTAATCATACAAACATTGATTTTGCGTCCTTATACTTTTACTGGATAATCAATCTCATAAATAGTTCGTTATTTTTGGTAGGTACGTTGATTTGAATACGAGCAGCTGAAGTGATAACACTAAAATGCAAAAAAAAGACCAGGTGAGAGCACTTTTGCTTGAAAAAAAAATTCATTCAGCGCAGACTAAGTGAATTTAGTTCAAAGGTGTTTACATTGACCTGACCGAAAATTTGGTCAGGTCGAATTTAGTCCTCGTTTGAACGTGATAGCTGTCATTCAGTTTAATTTTAGTTCATACACTGTAAGTATCTTTTCATTTGTCTCTCAAAGATGATTATTTAAATGATTTTGAGTCAAACGAGAGGGCTGCGAGCTTAAATTCAACGTAAATATATTGTTAATAGTCGCGCAAAAATCAAAGCATAGGTCGGGTGTGTTTACAACGATATAGTCCACGACCTATTTTAGGCCAGGTCACTTGAAATCGTGTACTGACCTATCGCTTGGGTCGGGTACTGAGTGTTTACAGCAGGTGGACTAAATAATTTAGGTTGGATTTGGTGTATGGTCCGCGGACTAAACGTCTGCTGTAAACGCTATCATTGTTTACTTATTTTCATTGCAAATGCTTACATCAGCATTTTTTGGTACGGAAATAACAAAAACGCCGCGTGCTGGTAACTCTTTGCTAGCACCGAAGCCAAAAATATGTCACATCTGCCTAACGTTGAAGTCAACCTACTCTGCGAATTTCGAATTGATCCGATGACTGCATTGGAAGTTATAGGGAAACAAAGAATTTTAGCATTACCACCCGTACAATTTTTCACATTTTCTAGTTCGTAATATTTGTTGTTTGTTTTCACTACAAGATCACTATGATTTGAAAATATTATGATCAAGTCGCCTACTAAAAATATGGAGAAAAAAAAATACAAAAGCAACCATAACTGGCAACCCCATCATTTTTTCCCCAATTCCTGCTGAGTATTGTCTACAATAATTTCAATTTTCCATATGAATTTGGTTTTGATTTTATGATTGCACTGGAAGGTATAGGGAAAAGAGCTTTATTTTCTTGAGCCAATTTTCAAAATTTAAGACACTAAAATTACCATAGCTGGCAACTCCAACCTAATTTTTCAACTAAATTTCTATCAAACGTGGCTCAGAGAAAGACTCAGCCAATGTGTGTGAATTTCGTCAACGTTTGGTGACTGAATCAGAATTTATAGGACCAAAAGCAGCTATTTTTCTTAGTGATTTTTCAAGATGACACCACTGGCAAAAAGTTTCCCGCATCCCAAAATCGTTCTATCAGATTTGATCCTACTTAAGGCCAATACATTCTGTAAATTTCAACTGTATCTGATTATTCGGTCGTGCGTTCCCGTCAACAGAAGTTTTTGGTGCTAAAAATATAGGTAAATTGGGGAAGGGCTACCGTTCTTGCACGTTGTAAAATTTCAAATGTTTTACTTTGACTATGTAGACAAAGCATAAGATTTATATATGAGCTGCTTTTTTTCCCAAAAAGCGGCAATGTTTCAGGAGAGTCGATGATTTGAAAGTTTTCACTTTCAGTGTCTGCCCTAGCTACAGGGTTGCCAACATGCTCATAGCAACACACATTTACGATTTAAAATTACCAATATGTTCTGAAAGTTTCATAATGATTTGAAGTTATCGCATAAAAGTTATCGCAATTTAAAAACTTTCAAATGTCCCCGAGTTCTTTATAGCCACCTAGCGCACACATGGGGTTAAAAAAATCCAAAACATTATCCGATTCACATTTTAAACACGTTCAAAATTCATTCTGCTGCCTTAGTTTTTGCAAAAACTATTTCTGGACGGAACAATAGGCATATTAAAAATATCACTAAAATGACCGCCGGTGCCAAAGGGTTAAAGATAATTGACATTTGATGAAACTTGGACCTATTCTGCATTCACATCAACGCATTCTGATAGTTTCAGCTCAATCGGATGGCGCGTTTCTGAGAAATAGTCACTGAATTTTTTTGAGGATATAATATATATATATATATATATATATATATATATATATATATATATATATATATATATATATATAAATATATATATATATATATATATTTCGAACATTAGTAAAAAGTCAAGTTTCAGCTATTATGGACTCCGGCAAATGTTATATTCTATTTACTATTGCTGAATATTTATTCACCTTCCATCCGCCCTTCAAAATACAACAAATCGTTTTAACATTTGCTAGCAGCTCGAATAATCACCGAATGTAAAATGTGTTTTGTTTCCCATAGTGTCCAGCATTGAACTCATTTTCAATGAAATTCAATTTCAAAACTGTTGGAAAATAATAGCTGTTTATTTAAATTAAACGCACTCATTAAAAAACCAACCACATTGTACTAATTCAACGCAATTACTCATTTGACACAGCAATCTGGAGTTTCATGGCAGAGATTTATCTTGAGAAAACTTTTCGAAGCAAAGTGTCTAGGTTAATTACACATTCATTTGCTATAAATAGTCCCGCCAAGATGAAGCACTTCATGCGTTTCTCTCCTTGAAGCCTGAAAATTTATTTAAATTCGTATATAGTAGTCAGCGTAATAAGACCAACGCACTATTTAAATATGCGATTGAAATCAGATACGCTCCCTTGTTTCTTGTGATTTTGGTGAATAATATGTTAATTCTAATTGCAAAAAAAAAGTCACACGAGAATTAGTAATTAGTCCAAATATCTCGTCCGATGAATGGAACCAGAATGGTAAAACGAAAGGGAAGAATACGCAATAGAAAGTTACTGTTACCATTGTATCTAGGTTAGTGGAATTCAATTACAATTTCTTCTGTGAATGTATTTTTCATTGACGCTGGTCAACTCTATCAATTAAGCTTCAATTATTTTCTCAGTTGCGTTGACGTGAATTGAAGGAAAAAGGAGCAGAAAATTGAAAGCACGAATAGCTATTCGATGCCGCTTCTATGCTCGGAATCATTTTTCTTGTTGAAACGGAAGGAGTCTGTTCAGGAAAAAAAATCTGATCCACTGGTGCTATAGTTCAGCAACAGTATGACGTTTGCTCTGCAATTTGAGAAATCAAATGTTTCTCATTCTATCTTGAACACAATGCGGAACCTGCTTTGGTTTGAGGCGAACCTATGAAAAAATATTAGAAAGTTGGTCAATTTACTTTTATTTTATTTTTCAATTAAATAATATTTTTAGCCATAAAGCAATTATATAATCATGGGACAAAAGCGTCATATGCAAAACACGGAAATTTTTTATAAAATCAGTGAATCTGATAAATTCATTCATATTTAAACTGATATATTTATATCAACAATCCTCTCCAGATGTTCACAATGTATTTCACTTATTAATTACAAACATGACAAACTGAAAGTACCTACGCACGAAAACCAACCAAATACCGATTTTCTCCGATTGAAAAACAAACTGACAAAATAGCACGCGTTGTTTTTTTATTGTGTAGAAAATGCAAACTGTTTACGTCAGAATTGTTATAATTTTAAGACTACAGCATTCAAAACGGAAACTCATGGAATAAAGAAACACGTGATTTTTTTTATGTTTCCTTTCACAATCAATCTGTTTGATGTAATTATACCGCTGATTTTTTTAGTGTCACTAATCCAGAGTACCAAATGTACGCGATACAATTATTTAACGAAAAACTATTCATTGGAAATGAGATTGTTTTTTTGTAACATCAAAGCATATTTAGAGGGAAAACAGTTGATTTTTCAAGAGGAAAATTAAAGTTTGTATATAAACGCATTATAAATAAAGTTAAGAATACTATTATAACATCAAAATACAAAGATAATAGATGGTGGAAGAACGTAAGAGTAAAGTTTGAAAAATATATTGAAGTTCGAGCATACTCAACGAAAGTTAACACAACATGGCTTTGAAATGGAATGTAGTACGTACGTTGCATAAGCTTCCCTGAATAATTTATTTATAGATTCCTTAAATAGTGGTTAAAACTACAGTTCTTTCAGGTATGTTTAAAGTTTTTGATTCGAAAAAAAATCTTGCCAAAAGTTGCGATTCAAACTATAAAGAAGAAGGTCACTCGCCACTCCCTTCATCGTATGTACCAATATTTTTGTATTTTTTGCTTGGAAGTGAACACGTCAAAACAGTTCTTATAGGTACGTTAAATATGCTAAAGTGACGGGCTACTCATTCGAATTTCATTCGATTGAAAAGTTAAATAGTTAAAATTATTTAAACTATTTAAAAGTACGCCATTTCAATAACAAACACAGTATTTAAAAAATTCTTTTTGTTTTGCTTTATTCGGTTTGTAGACTGTGGAAAAATACAACTACAGTACAGTCAATGGGCCATTATCTTCGATTTTGAAAGAATGTCTCGAAAGAATGTCTCGAATTAGGTTCTGGCAGGAGCATACGTCGATTTCTTTCAACTTTCACTTGATTTGTTTTTCCAAATGTTTTTTCAGCCACGGTCGTACACCATATGCTTAAAAACTGCCCAAAAATTGTATTTTTTGCTCAGTCAGCTAATCCAGCATTTTTTGCGCATATTGACAGCTTGCAAGATCCGACCAAAACACTATTTCGTCATTAACGTGATATTTTTTGATGAACTGCTTCAATTTTGGGAAGCAATGTATGATATAAGGGTCCAAATCGATCACTTTTTCTTTGTTTGGCCGAGCCAAAGGCACTGAAACACTTTTCGATGAAATCGCTACCCACAGCAGTACCCTCGGCTCAAATTGCGATTTGCCAGCATTTTAAACGTTGTCGAGCATTGTTTCAATGTTATCAGTAGAAAAACAGCCGTTGCCGTTTAATTCACGGTGGGAAAATGTGAGATACGAACGACTCATCATCCAAAATGATGCATTTTCCATTCCCAAAGTGTTTATCACGAAGTGCACGACATCATTTTGGTATATTTTCACTTTGATATATTATAACATGAACAACACATTGGTATGCGTACATTTATCCCTTATTTCCATTTCTTTTAAATTTTTCCTATCCATTAGTAACGGGTTTCGCAGCCTCCATCCATAAAACTTATTTTTAGTCCTGCACGAATATTCAGGTGAGATTTCGTCATAAAGTCCCGGCCCGACTTCAGTTTCCATTCTAAAGTTTTCTGTACCCATATAACCTTATGCACTTCTTCAACTGACAACTAAACTATTTTCAACCCTCAGCGCCCAGAATTTAAAATCCAACATAATGCATTTATTTTAAAATATGCTAGAAAAACTTTCTCGTGTGAGCCCATTGGGAATAGATGGTGAGTTACAGCCAAGATGCTATAATAAACACAAACTTGGACGCTTTAAAAACGCTCGTACCAACGAGGCCTTAAGCTGCATTAATAATTTTCAAAAATTTAAATGTGTTTGGAAAACATGCGCATGGTATTCACATTTAACATTCATCTAGTAAAACAACACCACCATTCGTTTTATGAGCATCTGTCAATGAAGCATATGTAGATACATACATATTAGTGATGGGCGTTTCAGTTAATTTCAAAAAGCGAAAACGAACTGTTCTTTTAAAAAAAAAAACTGTTTTTTAAAACTGTTTGAAAATAACAGTTTGAATTAACGAAAAAAAACAAATTTTATGCTGTACGACAATTAGAGCTGGGTCGCACTAGGATTTTCACATATTAGGTATAACTAGTACGAGTTCGAAAAAATACCTGTTCCAAATACCTGTTTGAAGTATGTACATATGTGCATACAATGCATACGATTTGCAGTGATGTATTGAAACGGACTTATATGCCCTCCCCCACCCTCCAGACACAACGTTCCCAAGCTAGAATGGTGATGGTGCAAGATGACCTTCAAAGAATACCGAGTCATTAGTCTGTGCAGCTTTTCCGTAATTTTCCAATTGGCAAGTTTTTCTCCAATCTAGGGGCCATCTGAAGGAAAACGATCAAATTCAATCAATTTAATTTGTTTTTCATTTTATTATATGCAAAAAACACCTCCTGTATTCGTTCAAATGACCAAAGTAAACAAAAATACTAAGATAGGACCAACTAATCCTGTTCTCATCTATTTGACTTTTCATCGAGCGATCTGTGATACCAAACTTTTCTTGGTTAATCTAAAACAGTTGGATTTCCACTTTGCCTCACTGAAGCATGAAGTTTGTCGAAAATGTTATTAAGAAACGGTAAAAAAAAATTTTTGTTTTGTTAAACATGCACCCACTAGGAGGCCAACCTCTTCTATAAGGCTGGACATGAGTCCAGCGGCACCTTACCTCCCGCGGCCTCGTAAATTTTACAACCCCAGTGGGGTTGGAGACACCCTCGTGGCGATCTGCAGTCACGAGGAGGGCTTCAGCACACCCGGAGACGCAAACTGGTGAACCAAAAAGGATCTCAGCCTTTTCTTCCGTGGTACTTTTAGTGCTACTTTTAGTTTTTCCGCCGGATTTAATTCTTCGAAACTAGGCCGCTTTTTCCCAGATTTGTATGGATATTTCGCCCGAAACAACTCAGAAAGGTCCCCGAATTCATGCTCGACCAAAAAAAAAAATTTGAAAAAATGGACGTTCTTGCCCAATTTCCCCTATAAAAAAATTGTTCGCCCTTAAAATATCACTATTGTACTCCCCGACCACTTTCAATCATCGAAAGCGCTGTAAAGTTAGTTTTTGGCAAACTATGGCCAAAAAACCCCTTACTCCCCTACGAAACCGAAATTTTTGTATCACAACAATAGGTCTTGGCCCGTTATGTCCCAAACCACTCTAACCCAAAATTGGCCGATTTTGTCCGAATTCAGCTCCTTTTGCCCTAAAAACTTTTTGAATGTTTGAATAAAATACTTGCAAGTACGGAAATGCTTGCAAGTACGAAAATACTGTTTTCCGCAGCTAAACAGTTTCCACTGCCAAACAGTTCGTTTAACAAACGA
Organism: Nemotelus nigrinus; assembly: GCA_947369275.1. Taxonomy (NCBI): domain Eukaryota; kingdom Metazoa; phylum Arthropoda; class Insecta; order Diptera; family Stratiomyidae; genus Nemotelus; species Nemotelus nigrinus. Next base: position 33,605,655 of record OX376372.1, read on the forward strand.
ACAACAGTTCGTTTAAAATAACGAAAAATGATTCGTTTTAAAAAAGCGAAAAACGATTCGTCTTAAAAACGATTCGTTTTAGAAAAGCGATTCGTTTAAAAAAAAACAGTTCGTTTTAGAAAAACAGTTCGTTTGAGAAAAACGAAAAACGATTCGTTTTAAAAAAACAGTTCGTTTAAAAAAAAAACAGTTCGTTTTAAAAAAAACGAAAAACGATTTGTTTTAAAAAAACAGTTCGTTTTAAAAAAACGTTTCGTTTTAGAAAAACAATTGGCTTTATAAAAACTATTCGTTGTAGAATAGTTGGAATAATTTGTTTTAGAAATATTGTACTAGTCGTTGTAGAAAAGCGGTTCGTTTTAGAAATGCTGTTCGTTTTCGAAAAAAAATTTCGCTTTAGAAAAACTGTTTGTCGCTATTTGGAAAAACTGTTCGTTCGTTTTTTGCAGCCAAACGTTTTTTTCAAACTGTTTGGCGGTTGGACTAATACATATATGAATACACAATTAGGCACCCAAAATTCCAACCGTGACTAAATCGAACTACGTCAAATGTCTTCGATTAGTCACTTTCCTAGTCTGCTACTACAATCAATTCGAAAATTCCCAAATATTAATAGAGAAAGTTCAAGCATTGTTCATCACAACAGTTGTTACAAAACATTTTCATAAACTTTCATCCTATCCAAAAATTTTGGAGCAGACGATAAATGAAATTTTCCCACAATTTTCCATGGCAATCGGATCGGATCGAATGATCGCATCATTCAATTTTACACAACCGTGCAAATGATCAATTCCCGCCGGCAAATTGATTGTGTCAGGTCAGATTTATTGCCTTGAAATTAATTTCACGGGGAACACCATTTTTGGGACCAGACTGCGCGACGACACTTTGGGCGGCTATACGCGTCATATTTCGCCTGTCTTGTTTGTGTGTGCAACAAATCACACAACAAATAATTTATGCCAACCTTAATTTATTCGACTCAAGATTCAGTTTAAATAATGCTCGCAATGCTTTCAAAGTGAAGGCATGCATAATATTTACGCGATCGTTTTTGGAGCACCTATTGGTCGAGCGTTGGCGAGTTGAATGCACTGATCTGCCATAAATATTTGCACAAAGGTGCATTCAAAAGCGTTTTTTGACAATACGCACAACACCGAACAGGAAGTGAGTGCTCGAATATGTTGGGGCTCTGGTCGAGATCGAAAATCGATTTTAATCGATTTGGGCCGACTCAAAAATTTATTATTTACAAAAAAAATCAATAAACGTAGATGGTTTTCAGGTAGTCACCGGATTCCCCAGTTTCTTATATAGACCATAAATAATGCGTTATTGATTGACTGTTTGGAGGAAAATCGAAAAAACTTTGGCACTGCCGAATCTAGGTCAATAGTAAAGATTGCCTTGAGTCATTGCAGGTGAATCGGGCTTGGAGCAGGAACTGCCTTGTGAAATACGATGATCCGTTGTTTCAGTGGCTTATTCATACTAATGAGTTACGTGGGAATCAATTAAAAAACTTACTCAGATTCGATTTTTATATTTGGATTGCATAAGTGTATTTGACAACTCGGACTGAGCTTATTGAGTGCCAGCTAAATTAAAAAGCTGTATCTATCGTTGCGTCCAATGCCAGCGGAACAGCCGTGTGAAGATGAATTAAATTATAATGGTGTTTCTGTGTTTAGAATTGTATATTTATAACTAACATTGCAAAGCTAAGAGTTGAATAGCTAAACGTATCGAAACTTTTTATTTTTCATTGTTTCTTTTTAAAAACTTCAAGTCGTATTTTGTGAAAAAAGTTAGTCTTTAGCATTTTAAGCAACGAGAGTAAATTAAATTTTCATAAATTAAGTCGTGGCATTTCGTATTTAGAGCCGATTAACATATTTTGCTTCTCTGCAAAGTTATTTTACATGTTTTCTAATTTTTCGATAAAAAAATATTGTCATTGCCCTTGGCTTTTGTTCTAGGGCAACATTGAAAAAACCGGGCATCATGCAGCATCAGGCATCTTTCACAGCATGTTGGATCACATTAATACAATGTTCAACATGTTAAAAACTGTTCCAGGAATGGGCCCAATATTTTTACCTTGATTTGTCATTTATAATAGAAGGTTATAACTATTCGAGGCTTGTTTACTATTGTATTGTTGCTATAAAAATTATTTAAAAATAATAAATAAATATTAAATAAACAACACTTTATGAAGAAGACATGAAAGCTACAATCTAACACGTTATGTAAGACTAAAATGTCGAAAAAGCTCCAGCAGTATATGGAAAGCAACTTTCTTATCGATGGAATAATATTTACAATGCATCAAAAAATTGCACGTACACCACCTTATCATAAATTAAAACCCATTTATTTTTTAAATAAACAAAATTTTCGTCATTTTTATTAATTTCATGAGTTCAACACAACTGAAACTATCTAAAACAAAACAGCATTCCATAATATTAATGTTAATTTTTAAAATTAAGCTATAATTCATGTCAAAAAATTGCACGTACATCAAAAATTTCCATATATATTCAGAAAATTAATTACTTTTTCTACTTCTAATAGCGTGTGTGGTGTCCTTTCGCTGAAATTAAATCCTTTAAGCAATTGTTCATTGAATGAGCTAGTTTTCTAGTAATTTCAGGTGCTATTTTTTCCCACTTTTCTCAAATAACCTCCTTGAGGTCAGTTCGGCTTATAATATGATGTTCCCGCACTTTTTTTTCGAAAACATATAAAGGTATTCAATGGAATTAAGGTCTGGTGATTGCGGTGGCTGAGAAAACACAGATTTCACGTTATATAGTAACCACTCTTTTACTAGATGCGAGAAATATTTTGGATCATTGTCATGTGCTAGTGAAATTTCGTCGCTAATTCTAATTTTTGAAGCACTGGCTCTTAAATTAGGCTTTATTATTTCTAAGTACTGATGCTTGTGCTTTCCACAAATACCGAATTTCCAACGCCATTTGCTTCCATCGCTCTCCGAACCATAACATTTCCACCTTTGTGTTTCTCAGTGGGTCCCAAATTTTTTGATTCCAACGCTGAATTGACTCTCTGCCGAACAAATCGCCGCCCATCAGAGCCAAAAAGATCATACTTACTTTCATCTACAAAAATAATAGTTTCCCAAATTTGTTCTGACTTTTTTACATACTCTCTGGTACACTCAAAGCGTCGGGCAACATTTTTCCTCGAAATGAACGTTTATGTTCTTGCAATGCATCTCTTGTAACACTTTTTATTCCGTCGTTTCTTTTAAGGTCTGCAGCTGTTTCGGGAGCACTTGTTTTTGGATCCTTCTTAATATTTTTTTTACCAAGTAAAGCAGTAAAATACATATTAATAATATTTAATAAGTGCTTGGTTTTGTCTCATTTCCCAAGGAATGAATGAATGAATTTTAACATAGAAACAGTCCTCAAATTTAAAAACTCAAATAAATCCTAATCGGAGGTTGATACACTCGACAAACAGTATAGACAAATATTAAGTGGGCTATTCTATTGACGCGCTGAAAAATGCCTTTTTTTCGCAACGCAATTTTTATTGCCACAGTTTTCGAAAATTAAAGCCCAATACCAGGTAGATGTTCATTACGGTCTACAATGTGTTTACGATTTTTATGCCAATATTTTCGGAAAAACAGTGAAAAAGTTATTACGGATTTTCCAAGTGGGCTATTCAAGTGCTACACTGAAGTCCAAATGGATAAACAAGACAGTCTGTATAATAGCGAAGACACTATGCCATCCCATCACTTCATTTAATTAAGAGCAGAAAACTTCTCAAGCTCAGCAGAGACTGTTTGAAAGTGACAGTTGGCCAACTCAAAGGACATTGCCTTGTTGCATCTTATACGGATCGAATAGGACTGACATCCAATAACTTAGGTAGGAGATGTGAGATGGAAGAGGACAACATCAAGTATACTCTTTACCACTGTCCTGTCCTTAATAATAACACCTCAAGATTTTAGAATCATACAACTTCCAAGATTTAGCAGAAGTAACTAGCACTGCTTGACTGAGCTGATTAAATTTAGCCGCGTAATCTAGCCAGCGGAGGGAAGCAAAAGGACCTAAACTGGTGGCCTTATGCAAGCAGCGTAAGTGAAAGCCCTCTTATATAGTCTGACTTAACAAAGAAACATACAAATATATAGTTTAAAAAGCGCCAATGTCTAAATGCAACGCTGACAAATTTAACTTAGACTCTGGTGATTCTAATGAAGGGACACTCTGAGTGATTTAGACCAGCAAAAATTTCACCAAGTTCTAGTAGATATTTCTGAAGAGGAGGCATGTTAAACCTCTGTGCTCGAAAAATAGCGGTTTTCAAATTTGAAATACTTTCCTGTGCAGGAACGCAGGACTTTTCTTTCCAATTTTGCCTGCTTTTGTTTATGGCTTTGACACATTGTCATCCGAATTGGGAACCTGTAGCTGAATCTGGCATTGATCAGCTGTCGGTACATAAGGATCTTTATCTTTTGAGAAGGAAGAGTTGGTGATAGCATAGTGAGCTTCCACTAACGTATTATTTCCGTGAAGATAAATAAAATTTATTTATATTGTTGGAGGTGATTCCCAGTTTTTTTTTATCGATTTATTCACTTGGACTTCAGTACTGTTTATATTCGGGAGCCTTTATCGCTTTTTGCTGCCATATGGTTGGATTAGGACTTCGAATTTTGCAACTTTAAGTCTCATCGCCTTTCATTTATAATAATGACTGAGTGACGTAAATTTTCTTTGTAAACGAGCTCTGGTATAGTTAGGATCAAACGCTGATGTGTAAGCAAGGGAGTCATCAGCATATAGAAGGGTTTCAACCTCATCACTTTGTTCACAAGGCTGATGTGCAGTGAAAATGTTGAAGAGGATGAGGCCTAGAGCTGATAGTTGAGGTACACCACTAGAGGTGATTTTATTTGGAGAGATTTTTTTGCCTATTTGGGCAAAGAAGTATATGTTGTTGAGAATGAATATGAGTAACTGTGTTTCATTTTCCTAACTTTAAAATTCATGCGAGTGGTAGCCCTAAAAACTTTTCAACACTATGAGCTTTGAATCACTTTGAAAGTGTCCGCTGGAAAGTTGTGCTGTATTAGTTTATAAACGATTGCGTCTCTCTATACCGAGTTTTAATAATAACAATAAAATTTTATTCATTACATTATACACAGATAACTTAACTAAAGGGGTATTCAACATAAAATAACTTATACTTAGCGGCTATCCTATTTTGGCCTGCTGGCTCTTATTGGATTTTCGTTTTGATTTTTTTTATCATTCATTAATTTTTCGATTTACACTTATTAAATATTACCCAGGTAGTAAAATACCTGGGGTTGACTTAGCAATAAACTACATACTAGATACTGCCATACCGAGTTAAAATCTTTCTCAATATCCCAAAAATAAACAGTGGTTGATTGTCTTGTTTGGAGCGCTTTTAAGGTGCCACACTGAAATTAATCTTTCAAGAATTTTTGCTATGTTAAGTTTTGCTATGTAAAAATTTCACGTGGAATTGGATTCGGTGAAAATTTAGCTTGAGAATAAGCAAAAGTTGTAACCACTTCTTAGTATGAAAATTTGGTTGGAAGTTGCTTTCTTTTTGAAAATGCAGATGACATTGACACATGTTTCCAATCATTTCACGCCAATTTAGTATGTGCAGCTCATTCTTTCGAGCTAAAAGGTGACTTTTGAATTTGAAAATTGAATTGTGCAAATGTCTTTTCAATAACAAAATTTAGTACCATTTTATCCGTCAGAAACAGTGTCAGTGTCTCCGCTTTTCTTCATTGTCAAAATTTTTGCTGGAAATGATGACCAGATAATGGTGACGTGTCAAAATTTGGCTTCACGATTAACTCAGTACCAGCCTTTAGGAAGGAACTCCTTGACTTTTTTATTAGGCTGAATAGATCCATACCTGTGATCACTATGCTGTCTTTAATGCATAAGTCAAAAATATCCTGCTCAGCCACTTTAGGCTTATGAGAGTGTATTTTCTCAGGCTTTTGAGACTGGGGCTTACCGGCAGTTACACTGGTATAAGAAATTTTACTTTTGGTGAATTGACTTACTGACTTTTTGGATAGCTACTGTCTTTACGTATTTTAAATCTGCTTCTTGATTTGGGTGAACGTACTGCACCCTCGATAATTTGCTGGATGCTTTTATTTTTAACAATTCACGTTGAAAGCCGGTGACTCCTTGCTGGCGTCATTTATTCCTCGCTGGCACTCTCCTGGCTGTTGTGTCCCATTCGACTTGACGCAAAGATACTTCATCCCACAGTTTGTAGCTACATGTCCGTAAACTTGACATCTGAAGCACTGCGTTATGCTTCGTGGTCGAAGTTTCTCAAAGTGTACATTTTGGTTGACAAGGTATCGGATTTGAGCTAACTACTTAAGTTAACCGTCCGCTGGTGACGGCCACCGGAATATGTCGAGCTGAGTCCCTCGCTGTTTTGAGCTTGCTGTTTCAAAGCGTTGAATTTTTCGCTATTTCGTGCCTGGGAGCACTAACTCCAGGGCTACTTTGACGTCTTCCGCGGAGAACAAATGATGAATCACTCGCAGTATTGCTAATTTGGTCTTTTCGTCACATGGTTTATACGTAAAGCATTCAACACCATCTTTTTTCAGTTGTTCGAAAATCTTCTTCGGATCCGTCACTTTGGTGATAGTTTTCTTGCCACGATTGGCGATCTCTATGTAACCAACTTTCTCGCTAATGATTTGATTGAATTTCCTAACTTTGAAGTTTTCGCAGACAACCGGGGTTTTATATTTCTTAATTGTTCTGAAATTCTCAATGCTCGCTGTATTTTTACATGCTTCCTCCATTGTTTCTCGTCTTCATCCATTAACAGAACCTCATAGCGATTTGTCTTACTGCATGATGCTTCAGGTTTGACAACCGTTTTCATCTTGCATGGTTTCATCCTTATATCGGTCGACTCAACGGTGATATACCGAAGGGTATTTGCGCAATCCTTGTGTACATGGCTAATATCCTCAACCGTATAATTAAACATTTTCATCATCACCTGATAGAATTTGAAGACATTCGCATGCGATAAGGATATTCTCATGCATCGACTTCTTTTCATTTCTTCGCCAAACGATGCAATCAAATTGCATATCGCTCGCCATAAGGGTAAATTAACCTCACTAATATATATTATAGAATATCTCTAACAATCAACACTAAATTGAAAAATCCAAAATATTTAAAATATTCACAGTCTCTAAAGCAAAATATTTCACAGTTTCAATCAATTATTAAACACAGTCACAAATTAAAAACTGGATTGACTATGTTATGTACTTACTGCTTTCAGAAGCCGTCTTACTCATCCGGCTGCTGAGCTCAGAATTTAAAATAGTAAGCCAACAAACTGTACATTTTACTTGCTAGCATAAAATCATGTTTAATTTGTTATTTTTGTGCTAGTGATGTACTCACACACGAAGTATCATACCCACGCTGTGGCTTGAGGTTTGTGGCTACAGGAACATTCTGGTGAGTGGTCGCATCTGTTACGAATGCGTTGTCTTCACAATACGCATTCTTTTTGTATCTATTAATAAAAATTCTCCTTTTTAACTTATAAATAAATAACTTTAAAAAAAAATTTCATGATGATCAATGATAAGACAAATTAGCACTCAGCAAATAGCTGTTTTTTTTTCAAAACATTTCATGGGACTTAATATTTCAGAAAAAAAAATTGGTTTTTTAGTAATCGGTGCCTATCTGGTTGTGATCAAACATATTGGGGGTTGAGCTTTTTTGAACGATTTTGAACTGACTTATATCTTACAACGTAACAATTATTGTTGGCTTGAAATGAGGATTCAGCTGTTGCTGGCTAAAACAATTTCATCACAGTATGAATTCACTGTTTTACATAACATTTTCCCCAAAGTGACTAAAGTATGAAACAAAAATGTACAGTATCCAATGATTATTGCAACCTGGGCGTGGTTTTTTAATTATAAAAAATTTACACACTATCGAAAAAATGACAAAACATTGCCAGGAAATAAAATGCAACTGAATAATTCATCTTTTATCTTTCACGTATTTTTTTACATTTGTATGGTTCTCATTTTTAAACCTGGCTCATCAAACGCTCCGTTTGATTAATTTGCAGTTTACAAATCTTCATAGACAAATCAACCCATTCACTGCCAATAATGAGACATCTCGTCGCTTGCGCCAAAAGTTTAAATTGATTGCAATTGGCACCAAAATAAGCTTATATCCGTTCGTGTTAGTTTAGGAATTTTATTAGGTGACATCGAAGTGTTCTTAACTTTTTAAGTACTGCAAATGACATTTTAGTACTACATCTGCAACTAAATATGCACTAGTTACAATTTGTTGGTTTCCTGCAAATAAAATTTCGGCACCCAGGTGAAGACGTTCCGAATTTGCCTGTCAATGAAAAAGCTAAGCAGTACATACCAATCTAGTCACGAGTTGTGTAATAAAACGGTGTGCCGACATAATAAATAATTTTTACTACTTCTTCATTTTGAAATGAAAATTTCTGATGAAAATAAATTTACTGCAGAAAACTATTATTTACTGTTCTTTAATAATTTAATTTTCAAATGTGTACGTATATTTTTACACGATGGTAAAATATTTTAGGGTTCATAAATGATTGAAAGTGTACATGTGTTTGAGACAAAATGGCACAGTCTTTTCGTTTCAAGTCATTAATTTCTCAATAGAGGCAATTCAAACAAGTCAAAGTAGTTGAAAATGATTTAACATGTCAGGCTAATGTTTCGTGACAATCAATCAATCTTAAAGACAAATAGCATAATTTATAATGGAAATGTTGTACCAGCAAATGTATGTATGTAGACTGCGTGGTGCCAAGTGTTTATACATGTAGCTTCTGGCGGTATCAAATGGAATCTTGACACCAAAAGTTGCGAATGCATGACGAAAACTTACCAGTGTGGTCTACTCGACTCCATTCCATGCACGAGCAAAATATGTGGTATGATTAGGGACACGATGAAAGTACTGATATTAGTACGGTACCGATACTTTCGTTTGATTCCAAGTAAAATTTTACTTGAATCGAAACTGTTCGATATTTTACTCATATCAATACTTTGATGGTGGTATCGTATCGACATGTAACTGAAAAAATTTCACATGGAAACCAACCCATCTTTCCAAACTGTGCTACGACTACGCGACAGCTATATTATGTAAAACAAATGAAATATTTTAAGTTCAAGAAATCTTTCAATCATACAATATCCAAACAGTTTATGTTGAAACAGTAATGTAAAACAAGTTAAATATTTAATAACGCAATATTTAAATTTTTTTATACATATATTAAGTTGATGAAGGAGAAAAGTTGCTAATTCTGTAATATATATTTAAATGATTAGGTATGAAAAGGCAAAGACTAGGAGCAATTCTATTCTCTGCATTATTTAATTTGTATACTGTCCATATATATGTTAAAGCTAAAAAAAATTATGAATTCGTTTTTTAATAGAAACCTTTTACAGCAAAATAAATCAAATTCAGCAAATGTTCTTCGGTTAATTTTCACATTTACATTGCTAATCGTGAGACTCTCCACCACTCATTTTAAATGATCCCTTAGTAAGATATTGCACCCCATACTATAATACTCCCTTTTCTTGCGTGGGACCCGGCTGGTATTCTTAAAGACTTTGAACCTCGCCGTCGTGGAAATTATCGCCAAATTCCAAACTGAATCCCGCCCAATCAAATAGATTGTTCCAAGCTAAAGATCATCGTTATCATCTCTATTACTAAAATCTTTTGCAAGTTAGGCTTTGCTCTATCATTGATAGTAAAATAAATATAAAATTTAGCGTTTCTCCATACTTTACGGATTACTTACCTTACATTCTTCTCTTACTATACATATTCAAAAACAAGAAAATAATTTCTTAAAAAAGAATGTATTTGGAAACATATTTGCACATTGTTTCCAATAAACAAAATTACTACACTAAATCCCTCACTTTATATCATAATTTACAAAAAAAAAATCTCATAAACGACAGCGCACGAGCCAAAATCAATTTTCAATAAAAACAGAAGCAAAACAGATGAACCAACGAAACTAGAAAATTGAAACGTAACTCTTTACACTAGTTATTTATAAAAAAAATCATTTGATCAACAAAAGATATTAAATGTCAAGTTCACTAATTCAAAAATATTACCCACATTACAGTATAAAATAGCACTGGTTCGTCTCTTTGTATAAAATTTCAACTAAGTTGCTTTTATTACACATATTTGATCTTTTAAGCAAAACACTCTGAATCGAGTAAGGGCAGGTACTGAGTTAAGCATAGTACTGTGTTCGATTTCACGTGAAATTTTCATACAAAATTTGATACAAAGATACAAAATTTCACGTGAAATTTGTTTCGGCGAAAATTAAGCTTGAATATAAGCAAGAGTTGTACTCTGTTCTTAGCATGAAAAGTTGCTTCGAAGTTGCTTTCGCTTTGAAAATATAGATGGCATTGACACATAAAAAAAGGCACATTTTTGAAAAGGCACATTTTTGACGTGATAGTGCAACAATCCTCGTGAACAATATCTGGTCTTCTGTACACATCCTGTTTTTTATCATCGCTTATCTCCTCTTCAAAATTAATTTTTGTCTACTTTAATTTAGTTTAATAAATTTATTATTTTAACGTTTCTAATCCACTCAAGAAATGCTGTTTGCCTGCTCCCGTCTTGAGCGAGCAAACAAAACGAAATCTGATGGAATAGTTGCGATTAGCTCCGCACGTTGGCTGAGTTGCGCTTTTGAGCCTCCATTTTCTTTATAAACTATTGTTCTTCGGTCTCTGACTTATTACCTTTGCTGGATGATATCACTTTGAGCAGAATAGTTCTTACACCGGTTGCCATATTTTTGGAGTCGCTGTGAGAACGGAATTAATGAGTAATGGAAAGGGATAATCAAGTGAAGCAAACGTACCCGCTCCCGCACATGTACAAATGACCTTTGTTCTCACCAATTAATAACCTTCCAAATTAGATCTGAATGTGTGGCGTAAATTTTGTGTGCTTAATCCCGAGAGAATGCCGTTTTCAATGTCAAAACACCCTTACCAACGAATTCTTCCAGTTCATAGGAAATGCAGCATAGTGGCTGTGAGTAAAAAATACAAGTTAATGAATACAAGCCTACCTCCTGATAAATGAAATCTTCGCTCTTATTCCGGCAGCCAAAATGCAAAGTAGTATTGCCAGCTTCTTTGCCTTCATTCTTGGAGAAATGCCTTTCTTGAACAAAGCCACGGAACGGCACCAGACCAGTTCCCGGCCCTATCATTATAATTGGAATCTCTGGCTTCGTTCGAAGTCTAAACTGACTCTTGCGAATGAAAATAGGCATATTAAGTATCATATGATACTTATTCATATCAGTACTGTCGCAATGAGTACGGTACTTATATCAATACTTGGTTGTGATACTACTTGAAAGTAAAAGTATCGATACTTTCTTTCGATATCGTGTCCCTAGGTATGATGGTAAGCTAAGAGTCATACTGGGTAGAAGTGTTAAACTAACAACTCATTTCTTGGTACAATACCAATTTGTAAAATATAGTATTGATTTAGCCGGTAAAAGGGGTAAATAAGTATTTTAGTTTTATTGTCTTCATCATGCTGACCTAATTCAACATATATAATGATGTAGGTACATAATTTCGCATGCAAATACGAAAACTCAAGCCTATAGAAAAATGCTTGAAAACTGATTTTCGAAGAAAAATAGAGCAATTGTGTAGTTTTTGAATGCTAAACGTGCTATTTATTACAATCAGCCTGTATGATAGGTCATGTGCTACTTTGATCCGTTGACTATATCGAAAGCAGTGGAGTATGAAATGCTCCAGAGTAGAGATGTGCTTAACTGCTCTTTTTACTGAGCAGTGATCGCAGAGAGCAGTTTGAGCAAAGAGCAGTTTAGAGTAGCAGCTATTCAATCGCAATTGCGATTGCAGTTTCGTGCGTACGAAAAACCGCTCGCTACTTTTGATTGCTCATTGCCAGTGTTTGCTCGTTACCTTCTCATCGCCTTCGATTTGTGTTTGATACAGCGATTTCTAGCCTCAGATTGCAATCGCATTGTATGCTTACAATGTGACTGTATTTTTCCGTGGCGATGGATGCTCATGCTACGAACAGATGTAGTATGTTTGGGAATACGTTGCCTGCATTAATTTGGCACTTGCTAGCAGAAGAATGTATTGCCAAGTGCTTGGTAAATCGTATAGTAGTTTTGTGGTTTTAAAAATGTCATACATTGGATGCAAGCAACGTCGTGAAATGTTATTAGGCATGTACAGTATTATGCAGTCGAAGATTTATTTTTCCTGGCTAATCTAAAACAATCGGTTTTCCACTTCGCCTCACCGAAGCATGAAGTTTGTCGAAAATTTTATTGAGAAATGATAACAAAATTTTTACGTGTATTAAACATGCACCCACTAGAGGGCCAATCTCTTCGGTAAGGCTGGACATGAGTCACAGCCCCGGTAGGGTTGGAGTGCAGTCACGAGCACCGCCGCAGAAGCCAACTGGCGAACCAAAAAGGATCTCAACATTTTTAGTGCTACTTTCAGTTTTTCGGGCAGATTTGATTTTGAAGTATTTTAGAAACTAGGCCACTTTTTCCCAGATTTGTGTGGAAATTTCGCCCGAAACAACTCAGAAAGGTCCCTGAATTCATGGTAGACCAAAATTTTTTTTGGAAAATATGGACGTTTTTGCCCAATTTCCCCTATCAAACATTTTTTCGCCCTTAAAATATCACTAATATACTCCCCGACTACTTCCAATCATCGGAAGCGCCATAAAGGCAGTTTTTGTCAAATTATGACCAAAAAACCCCTTACTCCCCTACAAAACCGAAATTTTTGTATCACAGCAATAGGTCTTGGCCCGTTATGTCCGAAACCACTCTAACCCAAAATTGGCCGATTTTGTCCGATATCAGCTACTTTTGCCCTAAAAACTCTTTGAATAATTGAATAAAATACTTGCTAGTCTGAAAATACTCGCAAGGGTAGAAAGAAAAGAATCTGAATAGATGAGCATTTAAAATTTTCTGTATTGCAAAAGAGCAATGAGCAGTTGAACAGCATGAGCAGAAAACAATCAAATTGCTCACTGCTCTTCATAAATCTATCTGCTCTGCAAAAGAGCAGTGAGCAGTTGAACAGCATGAGCAGAGAGCAATCGCACTCAAAGAGCAGTGCGATTAGTAGCAGTGATCGCAGGAGCAGTCCCATCTCTACTCCAGAGCTACCACTCGCATAATTTTCAAAATTTAGGAGAGTAAAACACTTGCTATTTATTTTCATTACAGAATGCTTATCACATAAAAATTGGATGCCTGCATTTCATAGTACAAAAAAAAAATACAAATGATCTCAACTTATTACTTACTTATTATAACTGCTGCACGTTAAAAACAACATGTTCTGTGAATTTTGTTAGTTACAGGGGTAGAAATGTTTTTGGGTTTGTCGCCCATGAAAGTTCTCAAAATTGGAAAACTTAAACATTTGTTACTTATTTTCATTGTGACTAGTTTTCATATGCTCATCTGAACAATGAATGGCAGCATCTGTTGGTGACTTGAACTGAAGAATGTTTTATTTCATTTTATTAACTTTACACTCTTAACCTAACTAAGAGTTAAATTAACAATAAAAAAAAACATAAAATCTAGCGGCTATACTATTTTGGTCTGCTGGCGCTGATCAGTTATATTTTTAATATTTATTGCCTATGTATAACATTTTCTTACACACTACTAATATTAACCAGCTTGTACAGAAGCTGGGATGATCTTGGCTGGGATCATAATTACTGGGTGGGCCAAATACAAGATTATTTTTTAAAATGCAATAAAATGAACAAAATTTAATTTTTTTCCATGTATTATGGCTTTATTAGTCAAAGTAAGCATTCCCATTAACAATGGAACACAATTTTGTTCAAGTGGCTGCCTCGGCTGGTTTCGCAGTAGCGCATTCTGTCACTCCAATTTTCCAAGACCTTGTTTATGGTTTCGGGCTGTAGCTCACGAATTGCTTGGATGATATTGACCTCAAGTGCTTGAACCGTTTCTGGATTGTTGGCATAACATTGGTCTTTCACGGTTCCCCACAAAAAAAAAGTCCAAAGGGGTCAAATCACAGCTCCGAGGCGGCCAATTGATATCGCCAAGACGGCTGATAACACGATATGGGAATTTGGTGCGTAAAATATCGATTGTGGAGAAGAGGACCAAGAATAGATCCTTGCGGAACACCTGATGCAGGAAAAAAGAGAATTGAAGAACAGGAATTAACAGTTACAATACAGGTACGACCATATATGTAAGAGAACCAGCAAAAAGAGGATAAGCTATGCCATTTTTCCTTAGCTTTTGAAGAAGGAGGTTATGGTTAACTGAGTCAAAGGCTTTGGAGAAGTCAGTGTATAGAACGTCGACCTACTTTTGATGGTCAAGAGCGGATGTGACCATATGTGTGAAGGAAAGAAGGTTGGTTAATGTGGATTTACCTTTGACAGAGCCATGCTGCTCATGAACTAAGGTAGGTTGGATAAATGAGTAAACTCGCTTGTAGACCACTTTTTCAAGGATCTTGCTGAAACAAGGAAGAAGGGAAATGGGACGGTTATTAATATACATAGACACATCAGATACACATCAGTTATTACGATAGGAACTGACATCGCGTATCGTAATTTAAATTTATAGCTTCAGCTTTTTGCTTTGGTTAGACTAGCCAAGAAAAGAATGGTATTAGAGATCGATCGACGAAAAGTCATATAGTTGCCAACATGATTAGTTGGTCATATCTTAGTTAATTTTTGGACTTTGGTAATTTGAACGAATACAGGATGTGTTTTGTACATATAATAAAATAATTATCAATTTAAATTGATTTAATTTGACTTTTTTCCCTTAGATGGCCTCAAGATTGGAGAAAGGCTTGCCAAATAAGTGACCAACCATTGAAAAGTTACGGACAAGCTCCCCAGACTAATGACTCGGTATCTATTGAAGGTCATCAGGCACCATCACCATTCTAGCTTGGGAACTTTGTGTTTGGAGGGTGGAGGAGGGCATATTATACCGTTATATCACATCACTGCAAATCGTATGTATTATATGTATATATGTACATACTTCAAAAAATACTTGCTAGTGTTTTTGGAACAGGTATTTCAAACAGGCATTTTTCTGTGCTCGTACTAGTTATACCTAGGGCCTTTCCGAATTCACGTCTTCGTCCTCATCGTCAGCTTGTTATGACAGATTGTGCCGTCTAGCTGAGCTATTCGAACAGTTTGAAGCAGACCAAGACGAAGTGTCCGAAATCCATGGCTTTGCTTCGTAACATTGCCTCAGTGCACCATCAAGCCATACAAAAGTCAAATCAGAACGTGACTTCGTCAACTGTTATACAGGAGAGCAATGCCAATTCTATAGATAACTGAATACGGACAGACTCGACTTGATCTGACGTCACATTCTATTATAACAAGCTCAAGGCGAAGGTGAAGACGTCAATTCAGAAAGGCCCCTAGTATGTGAAATTACTAGTACGACCCGGCTCTAATAGGTTTACTTCAGTGTGAAGCAGACGTGGTATATTATTGGCTTTGGACCTGGCACAGAGTTGTTTTTCTTATTTTCGTATCAGTAAATGCTTACATTAATTATTCATATCGCGAACATTAACAATGAAAATAAGTAACCAATGTTCAAATCTTCTAAGTTCTAGAAATTTTTCGGATGGCAGCCCCAAACATCTTTCTATCTCTATTAGTCCGGGGAAATCTAACATGGCAAAGGGGGGCGGGAGGTGGTGAGAAATTTTTGGAGCACACTTTTCCACCTCCCCTGGAGTCTGGTAGATAAGTTTGTTTACATAAATTTTTTTAATGCGCCTCTTAAACATAGAAAAACAAACTCACAAACATGCCAAGTCGTAATCAAAATCGAATATTATTAACATGCCGTGAGAATGGGGATACTGTTAGTAACAAATGTTTAGATCAATATATTTCAAAAACTGTTATGGCTACAGGAAAAAGTTATAAAATCTTTTTTGTTGGAAATTTTTCAAGCTACAAATTCATCATACATTGTTTTTCTGAAGACGTAACAGTTACTGAGATATTTAGGAAAGGTCACTTTTGGTTACCTTTGACCTCGTATAAAAAGTGACGCAGCACTCGGATCGATGGGGACTTTTGACATTTTGTTCGACACGCCAGTACCGAGGTTCACACCAAAATTCAGCTTTCCCCTAATTTTTCCGAAGTTTCGCCTTTTTTATGTCGGATTTCACTGGGCTATATAGTTTTCGATGAAATCGGATGAAAACGATTTTCATAGAGCAGCTTGATTGTGAACTGAAGCGGTTGTGGAAGACTTTTAACTGGAGCGCAGGTAAAATGTTGCAAGTACTGAGCATTTTTTTCAATTGCGTTACAGGAGATGTTGCTTTCAAATTTTTGTAAGATAAGCATCCGCTAATGAATGCAATTAACACGTGTTTGACTTTTCTAAATTTGGAAATTCATGCAAGTGATAGTCCTGAAAACCTTTCCTCCTTATGAGTTTAAATGCATTGCTGAGATCAATTTGGAGCCCGTGTAGTAGAATATGCAATCAACGATTGCTGGATTCAAGCTTGGTCGACTGGATTTTATTCATACAATTATAGGACACTTTGAACTACACATAAAAAATGCAATATTAGTGAGCTCAGCTAGCTTATCTCAATTGCATTAATAAGACTTCACAAATCACCTTTGACTTTCAAATCAAAAATCATACAGTAGTTCATTACTCAATTAACAAATATTTCGCAAGTTGCATATCTACTCATCACACTGACGATACGCCGACGATTACCTCATTAATTCACCAATGACCATGCTATCTCATTATCATCTTTAAATAATCAACGGCGCTGGCAACAATGAATCTGAATGTGAATCTGAATATGCTGAAATCTCAAATAAATAGCTCCAACTCCCATTAATCGTTTTGACACCAGCTAAGTAAACAATAGTATAAACTGTGCCAACATCTATAATCTGACTTGCAGCCGAATCAGTGGCAAAGGCGGCCGCTGTAACGCGAGAACTTACTACATTTAACGTGGAGTCAAGATTCTAACAGAACCAGACCCGAATCGAGTAAGAAAATCCAAACGGAATTTTCCATTGAATCGATGTCTCTTTTCCATTCTGCATAAATTAATTGAAAATGATAATCATGTTCGACTACGGTATTGACGCAGCCATTCATGTTTACATTCACCCTGTTTTCTCTCGTATTAATATTTCTTCGTCTTTCAAGTCGATTTGCTCTGCCGACTTTGGTTTGTTCAGATATTTTGCATAAATGCATACACAAAAGATTCGGGCATTCAAGCCATATGCGATGATATGAGGCACATGAAAAGCTCAATGGCATTAAATTAATTAGAAACGAAGACAAATTCGGAGAGATGAAAGAAAAAATTCCGCTTGAGTTTTTGCCACTAATATGGTCCATATTAGGGTTGGGACATCGACACCTCAACATCGATGTCCGATGTTTTATACATCGAAATTGTCCGACATCGATGCTAACGATACATCACCAAAATAACATCGATGTATCGATATATCGACGGAAATTAATGATGTTCCTTTATTAACACTAGTTATTATAATATAATGCAAAAATGAAGTGAAATAATGCCTTTGCTTTATATTTAGCATGTACAAAAAAAAATAAAAAAAAAAATCATGGAAAAAATATTCATAAAATTAATTAATTCAAACTTGATACAGTATACAAAGGCTCAAGTCGAAAAATATTCATACATTAAAATTAATTGGACCTCAATATATTACAAAAAATATGCTAAAAAAAAGTACAATATAATAAAAATCTTTATAATATAAAATAATCTAATCTAATCCAAAAGAACTAAAAACTCTACCACATTTCATTGGGCAAGGATGGCACGAGTGCCAATTTATTTACATGGCTCCCTAATAGCCCACTTTGATCAGATGTTATATCGCCGGCTTTTGAAAACAATCGCTCTGCAGGGACTGTTCGATGTAAATTTAAATATTCATCTCTTCACTGGTAAATCCAGGTATTTCCCCTCCAATTTGAAAATCAATAATATATCAATAATATAATATACCTGCTTAAACGTGTTTTGTGCGAGAGAATCGAAGGAACTAATGGTGGAAAGTTATACCATCGATGTCCACTCCACTTCTACCATCTCACTGCATGAACTCAAAAGACAAGCTGACAACTGAAACTGGAATGACAATGGAATGTACAATGAAATATGGAATAGCTAAATAACGCCAAGGGTGAACAGTAAACATCGAAAGGAGAACATCGATGTCAAAATAATATCGGAAAGTTAACATCGATGTTAAACATCGAGGTGTTTCCGTTCGATGCATCGATGTTTTTGAAACATCGATGTCGATGTCCCAAGCCTAGTCCATATCTTTGAACAGTACAGTGGCGTAAAATTTTCGTTGTTTCATGGGCTACTGACACTTGTATGTGTGAAATTTTACATAAAATAAATTGGGTACGGGTCAACGATGCCAAACTGCTTTTGTGATGATTCAACAGATTTCAAGAACGTTTCTGAATTATTGCATCAACCTAGCTTAATTTGTTTTATGGTAGGTTGTATAGTGACAACAGATACTTCAATCTGATATACAACACGGATCTGTATTGTGAGTAATAAGAATTTAATTTAATGTCTGGTGTTCCAAAAGCACTCAAATAAGTGGAAAAGACAAAGGACAGATAAAATGCATCATCCATGTCTATGATTGATGTGATCGAGTTTATTTGAAGGCAATGGAACTGGAGAATTGTCATTTTTATAATCACTGAATCGACAAAAAGCTTTTATCAAATTCGAACCAGAGATTAAGAAATCTTTAAAATTATGTGACAAAAATTAAAAAAATATAATAAAACATTCAACTGCCACCCGACACAAAATCAATCACTCCAAAAAGAAATATGAGGAAGAGACTGAGGCAAGAGTGTCTCGGTAGTCTAAGGCTTTGAATTTCTCGATAGTTTTTTTATTGTTCCTTTTGTAGCTAAAACTTCATAAAGCGCATTCTTTTAAAGCTACTTATGTTTGGCAATGTATTTATTTTTTTTCGAGTGTTGTAATCGAATGTTATTTTGACTAATCGAAAACTCTTGAGCGACTCTAAAGGCCTCTTAACGAATCTAGAAAGTCTCCCCAGTCGTTTATTCATTGTTGCCAGACGCTGACGGCTAGGTTAGGTTGAAGTGGCTGTTAGTGGACAGACACTTGCCAAAAGACGACCATGTGAACAAAGGAGTCCTGTTGTGATGCTACAGTAAATCTATTTTCGCTGGACAATATAATTAGAAAGCTATGTGGTTCCTTTGATAAAAAGCATTATCTTCTTTAAATCGACCAAGTATAAGTCAGTCAGACTTGATAGAAAGGGTGTACCAAGTAAAACAGGAGCCTGTAAGAGCGCCCACAATATAACAAAGTGTACTATGGGTTAAAGTTGGCAGCAAACTGGTACAACACGCGTCTATGGAGACCCCGCGCTGTCTTGTGGTTGCGCAGGATGATTTTTTTAGCCCAAGACTGCTTAGTGACCTGGAACTATTTTTGTATGATGACTGATCAGAACAATGGCATCGGTATTGGTACGGAGGAGAGAATAAGACCTCCAGAGGTAGGATGCCAAGCATCGTCAGTTCATCAGTCTTACTGTTGCTCCGAATACCTATAGGTCCAGGCATTCCAATTAATTGTACCTCTGTATGAATTGACATATTCCTGAGAGATACATCGTATTCAGCGATAGCCTAGGACAGTGTACTAGAGCCACCAAGAGAATTAATCGTCGCTTGAAAATCGATTACACACAAGCCAGGCGATTACTTAGAAAATAGCTGTATCCTCCGCCCGAAAGACACCACAATCGAGTGGAAAACGAAGCGACAGCCTTAGATTCAGCTCATCGGAGTATACAAAAATGTCAAATGTATTGTTTTGTTTTGAGCCACCTGTGTGCAACTGAATGAGCTCACTTTTAAGGGTAAAGCCATTCATCTATTCGTTCCTGTTAGGAACACGTACTGTAAACTCCAAGTTTAGTAGAATGTCCGGAGCGATGCATTCAACGTCCGTTGGAACGGGGAACCAGATGAGATAAAATTCTAGCGTTGTAAGCTAGCATTCCTCAATGAAAAGGGTAGCACTATATTCCCGAGAAGCTGTTCAATGAAAGCTATCAGCTACCAACATCAAGCACTATGAGTGTCGCGACAATCGCATCACACTAGATATTGTAAAAAAACTAGATATTGTAAAAAGTTCCTGCAATGTTCAGGAATTCAATAAGCGTTCCAAGAAGTTTATGCTCACCTTCATGGGAAATAAAAAATCCTTAAAGGTGACATTCAGTTGATGGTCTGCTTCGTTAGATACACTGCGTCTAACGAGAAACTATGATTACCTGGCAAAAGAGAGCACATGCGTGTGGTTATAAGTTAGATTAGCTTGAAATGGCTGACGATCTACAGAGGCCTGACGACCAACACACATAGGCACAAGAAAGGCCTGTTGTGATGCCACAATAAATTAGTGACTCTCTCCTACTCACTAAAATCAGGAAACCATCTGCTTCCTTTGACAAGCCGGACTATCCCCTTAAAATTGAATCGGGACAGTTCCATCAGGTTTGAGAGAAAGGGTGCACCAAGTTTCGCCAAACTTCTCCTTACCAAAGCTGGGCACTGGCACATGAGATGGAGGACGGATTTCCCCTCGTCCTATGAGGTAGTGGCCAGTTAGAATGCCCACAGTGCAACGCAAAGCGCTTCGAGTCAAGCCTAAAAGCTGCCTGGTGCGATGCGCATCCATGGATAACCAGGACTGCCTTGCTTTCACGCAGGATGATTCCTCTGCCCAGGACTTGCCAGCGTCCTCAAGATATTTTTGCCTGATGGCCAATTTGACCGATGTTATCAGTATTCCAAGCCTTGTTCCAAGCCTTGCCAGCTCATCGGCCTCACAGTTGCTCTGAAATTCCCCATGTCTAGGTACCCAGACATAGATATGAAAGAATATGGATACGAAATGGCTATCCGTGTACCCGTAGGTGAATGCGCCTTTTTTAATACACGCACAACACTGCTCTCTCACAAAAATTCCGCTGAGTGCACCCCTTTCTACCGCACTCACAACCGAAATGCCTTAATGCTGTGTCTTAATACTGGAAACACCAGATCGGTGTAAAAGCGTGCAACGGGCCACACGGAAAGAAACGTCAACGTCAGTTTGGTTTGTGTCGGGGACTGAGAGCATTGACTTTCAGTCAAAATTTTTCAAATAAAATTTAGAAATTTTTCGGCGAATTCGATGGAAACGTACATCTACGTTTGAGCGCGATCATTTGTGTCGGTTTCGCGAGTAAATTAGCGGTAAAAAGTTATAAAATAGTGCGATAATGAAGTGCCGCGTTACAGGCTGCAAAAGTAGCTACCGAAGTGTTTCGCAGGGGATATCGTATTTCGGGTAAGTAAAATAAACCTTTGGCAACAATTTCGTATAGTTTTTGTGTTAAATCATAATGAATTTCATTGACAAAAAGTATTTTAATCTCCACTCGCCGGTTTTGGTAAAGAAATGTCAAACGACTTTCAAAATGGCGATCTCTCGTGGTTTTTTCACATAGCTTTGCCAT
Source organism: Nemotelus nigrinus (assembly GCA_947369275.1). Classification (NCBI taxonomy): domain Eukaryota; kingdom Metazoa; phylum Arthropoda; class Insecta; order Diptera; family Stratiomyidae; genus Nemotelus; species Nemotelus nigrinus. The sequence goes on from OX376372.1 coordinate 33,627,566, forward strand.
ATGAACTGTGTAGGGCACACACAAGTACCTCCTTCTCACACCAGTAAGCAGAAAGTCGAAAATTGGCACATTTCTCTCTACCGATTTCGAATCCATTCTCTCTTATGTCTGTGTACCCAGATCAATTGAACAACCGAATCTCTCGATATCTCCCTAAGACACGCACGGCATTCAGCAACAATGATGGACACTGTACAAGGATCAGGAAGGAACTTAAAAGCCGCTTGGCTATTTGTGAACCTGATTACCTGATTACTAACCTCTCCCTAACAGACACTTCAGTGGTCTGGTAGACGGAGGGACAGCTTGAGATTTAGCTCATAGTTAAGCTTTGATCCGTCGGTGTATACATGGATAAGCCCACTTTCGAGGGTGACGCAATCACGCCATTTCATCCCTACCAAACTCCAAATCTAGTAGGCATTGCGGAACGATGTAGTCAACACCCGCTGGAGCGGGTACTCTCTCGGCCAAAATTCTCGCATGGCCGACTTCTGTTCTATACCATGCCGAGATGCAATTCAGTCTCACAGCAGCAAGATTGGCATGCTGTAAGATAAGTAGATTGGTTGGAAGACAATGAAGCAGCACAAAAAGTGCCTTAGAAGGGGTGGATCGGAGCGCTTCAGTTACCAGCAGTGCAGCCATCTTTCGCACTTTTTCAAGCTGCCGTTTGCAGGTGGCCTTTAGAGTAGCCTTCCACTAGAACGCTACCCCAAACAATAGAATTGGCTCAACCACAGCAGTATAAAGCCAAGCAACAATACGAGGCTGTAGTCCCCAATTTGCTTCTATGGCTCTTTTACAGCAGTAAAGTGCATTGAAAGCTTTCCGTGCTCTTTCTGCTACATTGTAGGTCCATAGTTACTTCGAGTCGAGGATAAGCCCTAAGTACTTGACCCTCTGACTCAGTTCAATGGAGAACCCATTTAATTTGGGTAACTCAAAAAAGAGAACTTTGTACTTCTTTGTAAACAGTACTAGCTCCGTTTTGCTAGGATTCACATTCAAGCCGCACTCACGACTCTAACGTGAAAGTATGTCAAGAGAGTGATTTAACCTCTTCGATAGAGTAGATAAATATATTTCCGACACTGCCACAGCTATGTTGTCCGCATGAGCAATCACTTTGCAGCCGGCATGGTCCAGTCTCATTAGGAGAGTAATCACTGTGATGTTCCACAGCAGGGGAGAGAGGACCCCACCCTGAGGTGTGCCCGTACTGACTCCTCTTCTTACGCTGACATTCCCCAGGGAAGAGATTACTACTCTACTTTTGAGAAGCTGCACAATAAAAGCAATCAGCCGCTCATCCACGTGTAGCACCAAGAGTGCCTCAACAATTGCGTTAAACTTTACGTTGTTGAAGGCCCCCTCAATGTTCAAGAAGACGACAAGCGTATAATCCTTTAGAGCAAGAGATTTCTCAACTTGCTCAATGAGGACGTGAAGAGCAGTCTCAACCGACTTAACTCTGGTATTGGCGTGCTGTGACTGCGAGGTCAGCACCGGATCTATTGACTTTTTAATATGGTAATCAATGATCCTTTCCAAAATCTTAAGCAAGACAGAGTTAAGACTTATTAGACGATAGTCCTTCGGCTTAACATGCGAAACTTTTCCTGGTTTAGCGATAAACACAACTCTAGTTTCCCGCCATCTGGTGGGAACATACGAGAAGCGTAGGCAAGCTTTATAGATCTCTCTGAGTCATGATAGCGATACTTCCATGGACTGCTGAATGTCACGCGCAAAGACTCCATCAGAGCCCGGAGATTTAAACGACTCAAAGGAGTTAATAGCCCACCTCAGTTGAGAATTTGATATTCTGAACGGCGTTGTTGAGCAGTGAGCTTGCTCTGTTGATGCACCACTTCTAGAGGGCAATAATTGCCCAGAAAATGTGCGTCCATAAGAACGTTTAATGTATCTGCGCTTGAACTAGTCCAAATGCCCTCAGGGTTCATAATGCACCCCATAGCTTTCGGTGTCGTGCTTATACACTCCATAGCTTTAGGATTTGAGCTGGAAACCTTTTGAAAGCGATTTTTCTCAATGACACTTTCCTCATTTCCACAGAAAGATATCCGTGCGGACTTATTTGCCTTGCGTAGGACACACTTAAAAATCTTTAGCTTCATTTTGTACAGCGACTATAGCATCCGTTTCTCTGGAGAGCTAATCGACTCCATGTTGTTCATGGACCCACCCCAGCCGCAGCGAGCTAGCAAAGCGGCACCCCAGCATCCGTCGGGGTCGATTAAAGGGTATGCCGCTAATGCGGACGAGGGGCCTTCACGGCCATTTCTAGGGTACCTTGCTCTCGGGGCAATTCTTTTTGTTTTTTGAATTTGCCTTTTGAATGGTAGCAACCCTTCCACTTTACACCTTCTTGGTTCTGAACTTCGGTCTGGTTCTGAATTGTGCTAAGGACCTCTCAATTACACAATTCGCTACAGAGTCGAAGCACTTCATCCGCAAGAATTTCGATGACTATAAGAGATGTTGCCTCGTAAGATATTGTTCGAAAAGTGCAACAAGTTTGAAGTGTAATCAGTCGATAGGCTGCTTGCATTTTTCGCGGATTCAATTTTATTTGCAGCGCTGGTGCTGCTTACATTAGAATAGAGGTCACCACTCTTGAGATCAGTAGCCCTCGGCTTTGCTTCGGGCTGCCAATATTGGGTAGCATTCTAGCGAGTGCTGAGCCGACAACAGAGGCCTTCTTCCCTGCTTTCTCCAGATGAGGTATGAAGCTAATTAAAGAGTAATTATGCAGTTTGCAACCTTTATCCGTACTACTGGTAGTTACCTCCGCTTCGTGATTAGTTTCATTTCCGTCGTTTAAGCCGAGCTCAACCAAGCCATGATTTAACTACCCAGATTGATATCACTTTTCTTTTTTATAGCTTATGTCGTAATAAAATTTCCTTCGTATAAGTTATTCTATTAATATCTAATTATCTTTCTAATCATACATAATTTTATCAATATTTCGATGTTCAATATTTATTTATTCAATATTTAGTTCCTCTAATAACGGAAATTATCGAAGAAATTTCACTTCATTCAAGAGTACTAAGTTGTACGCGCTATTTTTTCTTTAGTAATTCACACTTCTATCTTTTTTATTATTTAATTTAGAAAGTATAAAAATAGATTCAAATTTTCAAGGATGATCTGCCTAAAATTCTTTAGCTAATCATCCTTCATTTTGTCTTATAGACACCGTAACTGTTGAACAGTTATTTATTTATAAAGAGATTTGATTTATTCAAACGATGACAGTCCGTTATTAGTACATAATATTTACCTCTGCCAATCTCACACGCACCCGATCACTCCAATTCCATCTGGATATATCTGGATTGCGCGGAATTTGTTATACGATACACTTCTTCTCATTTCAATTGAATGGTATTAGCACTTCACACCAGAACCATCCCAATTTTAGTTTCAAATGATCATAGTGACTCTTCTCTAATACGAGAAGAAAAATATTTACATACGTGTCATCGTATCAACTGACTTGAAGGTACAGCAAATTTCAAAACAGACACTGATGTAGTCCTGAAATGTAATTGCTTCATACATTGCGCTTTGAAGGATACAAAACATATTCCTTAGTCGGAGAGAAAAAAAACAAATTCGCCCAACGTGGGGCTCGAACCCACGACCCTGAGATTAAGAGTCTCATGCTCTACCGACTGAGCTAGCCGGGCACTTGTTTAAGTGGGTGACAAATGTGATACATATATACAAGTTTTATTTTCTTACTTCGAAGTCTTTCTCTTTGAAAAGGAATCCAGGAATTTTTGATTTCAAGCTTTCAAGTAATATAATTTAGGGAAATGTTCCCAAACAGTTTGAATTATTATTGTATTTTATTATGTCAAATTAAATCCGTAAAGATTAATTCATTTCAATTAAAGACCTATATTTGTTGATACGGATATTGCTATACATCTATACTATACATATGTATCTATGTATATGAGGTATTGTTCAAGATTGTTTAAAAAATGATTGCATTGCAACTATATAACATAAATGAAGTACATCTGTCTTCCCTGTGATTTTTTGTTGTTGTTGCTAAGATAAGGAATATTCACTACAGCAAAGGGTTAATTCCAAAGCTCAAGAAAAAAAAATCGTTCTTCTCTTGCTCAGCAGATGGCCGTAGATCGCTAAGACGAAAACATTCCCACGTGCATTTGACTTTGACGTTTCTTAGTAAGAGTAAGTACGCAGTCTTGCCTGAATTTCGGTCACTCGGTTTTGCTATTTATTTCTACACGGAAAAATTTTCGTGTAGAGAAGTGTAGAATATTACAAAGTGACAGTTAATTGCTCTCAACTTTGGCGGCATGGGATTTAGAAATTAGCTTTCTTTGAAAATAACCTTTACAATTTACCAACTGTATGTGAAGTACTATGTTACTATTCCATCAATGCTTCTTTCAGCTCTTCAATTTTAAATTCATTCAGGTTTGCTGCCTCATCATACTGCTATATTATGAACCAAACCAAAGTTTATGAAAGAAACCAAGGTCTAGTAGCAAATTTTAAAAACTACTTTCACTTTAAATTCAATTAGACTGAATGAAAATAGGCGTAGTTTTTCGAAGTAAAACAATTATGTTATCTATTTAATAATTGTTTATTTGATATATACTTCCTTCACACGAATACATAATTTCCATCCATGCATTTCATATCGCGTACACATGCGGTGTTGAAAACTTTAGGTCTGTTCGCGTACCTGAATCTATTATAACATATTCAAATAGATTCGCATAATTGCTTGAAGCCAAATTTTGCAGCAAAAAGAAGCCAGCTGCCAAATTATGTTACTGCTGCAGTTTGGTGAAGTAACATACCTTTTATAACGTCGCGCTAATTCAATAAACCAACCAGCTAATTAAAGTGCTTCGTAATAAACGTATCTGGCAAAAAAACCAAATGTGCTGGAAAATCTTTGCTTCAAGTTTTGCACGAACTATCCTACGCATAAAATTAGTTAATTTGTCGACAGAAAGTTCCGAAGTACAACAAATTTTAAATTTTCAAACAAAATTCAAATTTGACGCGCGTTCAAAATGGCCAAAATGATTGCTTTACGTGACCAAATAAATAGCAGACCATTTAATTCCGTCACCTCGTGCCTGAAAAAACTCTCCACTTGTGCTGCAGAGCCACCTACGAGCAAAGAGCAGCACTAACATTCTGACACTTTTCAGGCAACGTTTCAGGACAGACTGCGTACCGATTTTCTCAAGTGACCTGAAAAAAATTCAGGTGACGGAATTCCGTCACTCTTTTCCCATGCATTTTAAAGGGGAACCGAAATTCAGGCAAGACTGCGTACTTACCTTCTGTCCTGAAACGTTGCCTGAAAAGTGTCAGAATGTTAGTGCTGCTCTTTGCTCGTAGGTGGCTCTGCAGCACAAGTGGAGAGTTTTTTCAGGCACGAGGTGACGGAATTAAATGGTCTGCTATTTATTTGGTCACGTAAAGCAATCATTTTGGCCATTTTGAACGCGCGTCAAATTTGAATTTTGTTTGAAAATTTAAAATTTGTTGTACTTCGGAACTTTCTGTCGACAAATTAACTAATTTTATGCGTAGGATAGTTCGTGCAAAACTTGAAGCAAAGATTTTCCAGCACATTTGGTTTTTTTGCCAGATACGTTTATTACGAAGCACTTTAATTAGCTGGTTGGTTTATTGAATTAGCGCGACGTTATAAAAGGTATGTTACTTCACCAAACTGCAGCAGTAACATAATTTGGCAGCTGGCTTCTTTTTGCTGCAAAATTTGGCTTCAAGCAATTATGCGAATCTATTTGAATATGTTATAATAGATTCAGGTACGCGAACAGACCTAAAGTTTTCAACACCGCATGTGTACGCGATATGAAATGCATGGATGGAAATTATGTATTCGTGTGAAGGAAGTATATATCAAATAAACAATTATTAAATAGATAACATAATTGTTTTACTTCGAAAAACTACGCCTATTTTCATTCAGTCTAATTGAATTTAAAGTGAAAGTAGTTTTTAAAATTTGCTACTAGACCTTGGTTTCTTTCATAAACTTTGGTTTGGTTCATAATATAGCAGTATGATGAGGCAGCAAACCTGAATGAATTTAAAATTGAAGAGCTGAAAGAAGCATTGATGGAATAGTAACATAGTACTTCACATACAGTTGGTAAATTGTAAAGGTTATTTTCAAAGAAAGCTAATTTCTAAATCCCATGCCGCCAAAGTTGAGAGCAATTAACTGTCACTTTGTAATATTCTACACTTCTCTACACGAAAATTTTTCCGTGTAGAAATAAATAGCAAAACCGAGTGACCGAAATTCAGGCAAGACTGCGTACTTACTCAGACTGCGTACCGATTTTCTCAAGTGACCTGAAAAAAATTCAGGTGACGGAATTCCGTCACTCTTTTCCCATGCATTTTAAAGGGGAACCGAAATTCAGGCAAGACTGCGTACTTACCTTAAACAAAGTGCAGTACACCGAATTCGTAAATAGTGGAAGTAACATGGAAGAACTGAAAGAAATGATCCAATTTCTGGACCCCAGACAACGTCTCGACTTGAAAGCTGTAGCACTAACTCATGTTTTAGGTATTATAGTTTTAGTTTGATTTCTAATACCTGCACAAAATCCTAATATTATAGGTCTGACCGGCTCGGCTGACGGGAAACAACTTATTTTAGATTACACAGACCTTTTGCAAGCAATTGTAAAACTGACTACAGACCAAACACATGCAATCGCGAAAGATGCAGTTTTAGCTTTGATTAATTTGACAGCTGATGAAAGCGGTGCAGTTAAAATTTACGAAAATTGTCAAACAAATATTGAGGTTGGTTTGAATCATAGTATGTAAATTTTATGTAAATTAAATATCATCCCACAACAGACTGCTGGCTTGATACGATGGGCATTAGATGCTGTTGTTGGCGAAAAATCAAAATTAGCGGATCCTTGGGGTATGGTCTTAAGCAATCTAACCAGAGTGGAAAGTTTAGCAGAAAAGACTATGGATGAAATCGTTAATGATGACAAGTTAATCTTGAAACTAGCTAACGCATTTTCCAGAATCGATTCGAACAAGGAAGCGAAATTGCATTATATTGGTGAGTAGTAGAATGAAAATATGTATGAAGAACGGTAAACAAACAATTGTTCTATTTACCCCATTATTAGCATCAATATTTTGCAATTTGACGCAGTCTAGTCGCGGTAGAGAATTGTTTTGCAAATCAAAACATAACTTATTGCAGAAAGTACTTCCTTTCATGTCCTATCAGGATAACATAGTGCGGCGAGGAGGCACAATAGGAATCTTGAAGAATATCTGTTTCGATCCGGTGTATCATGAAATGCTGCTGAGCGAAAAGGATGACATTCTTAGTTGTTTGTTACTGCCACTGGCAGGTCCGGAAGAGTTCACCGATGAAGAAAATGACAAATTTCCTGTGTCGTTGCAGGTGAGATGAATTGATTGTTGTAATTAAGATTCTGTAAATACTTTTGTGGTTTATGGCCGGGCAATCTACCTTATTAGTGGAAGGTATTAAATTTGCTATAAACGTGACTGTTATTATTGACAACAGACTATGATAGTATAATCGCAACGAGTTGTCAGTAGCCTCCGTGGCGCAATTGGCTAGCGCGTTCGGCTGTTAACCGAAAGGTTGGTGGTTCGAGCCCACCCGGGGGCGCACTTTTTGTTCAACTAACTTTTATCAAAAGTATAATTTAGAGAACTTTTATTTTAACTATTCAAATTGGGGTATTGTAGTGTCGATTTATACTTCCAAGAATTACAATAAAGTATATAAAATAACTTTATTCAAACTAAGAGGAGGTTATTTAGGGACTAGACCATGTTACATGGGCTTCAAATGTTAGCTGGGAGTCAAGAATTACACAGGTTTAATTCATTTGACCAGGCAATACTAGCACCTAGAATTTTTGTTTGGGGAGCAGGAGGATCATAGTAAAATCTTTTCTTTGTAGAAGGCTGCACTACCCTACCATTATAAGACACAAGTCCAGATTAAAACTTTGCCTCCACCTAAATGTCGCGTTTTTTGGGCTTTTTTCTTGGAGTGTGACATTTAAACACCGCTTGTCATATGTGCTATGCAGTGAGAACACTGATCTATTGCTTCACAGGATCTGTCTTCAAACATTTTGCATCTTTCGGAAATGGTAACGAACAAAAACGAATCGCATCACTCTACTTCTTGTTGATATTTGCGGGTTTTTCATTGTGAAGCTCACTCTGGTTTTTATTTTTTTGAATGCATTTAACTACTGTTGCTCTGCAAACACGCTCGGGTAAACTGGACTTGATGCCCCACACCCGGGAAATTCCACCACCAGAGGGCGAAAAGATGGTAGAAGGGCTGAAAAATGAAGAAAAACAGAAAAAAGAAGACAAAAAAAGAAAAAAGAAGATAAAACAATTAAGAAAAAGAAAAAAAGAAAGAAAAGAAGCCCCAAAAGCAAACGCACTGCCACAAAAACACAAACATATTAGCCCGACATCTATCGGCGAAATTCATGTAACAGCTGTGTGGGGCATCAACTCCAGTTTTACCACACGCTCAAATCATCGACAAAAGCTTTACGTTCCGTTCGGTCGTGTCAACAAGACTTCCCACAACTTCTCAGTTTTTCACATATTTCGGGTATTCCTTCGGCTTAGTGAACATTTTAACCGGGCCCATACCTATTTACGTGTCGTTGCCCTTGAAAGTGCAAGTGTGCGGAAACTTCATCAATTCCTAAGACACATATTTCTATAGTTTTCATTTGTGAACGGTTCCTGTTGCTGTTTGCTATATACTGGGCGTGTTTTTTTGCTCTATCCAGAAGAGAACAGAGTATACGCATTGGAAACAGCAGCACTCCTGTGTCAAGGAATTCACTAGTACAGAAATTCTATTCCTCATATGTAGTTCACGTGCTGAACTATAGAATGTCCTGATAGAAAAAAGAAAAGCTCATGAGAAGTTGTCTTTTTTGCTGTGAGGTGGCTTTGGTTTTTTCAAGGTTATGTTGAATGTTTTGGTAGTCAGGAAATTAGAAAAGGCCCTCATAATGTGTAGAAAGCTAAAAGAGGTAATTTGCTGTTAGTCCTTTTTCTATTTTCTGTCGATTGTGGTAGTTTATAGTCGTTATTTTCTCCCTTTATGTTCATCTGTTTTGTGCTACCACAGTGAATGCAGCAAGCTATGTCAGTTTTAGAGAATGCATTGCTGTTTTGTAGTAGATCGTTGTTTTTGCGGCATAGTTCTATTCTGTATCGGAGCAAAAAAACACACCTACTATTTTGGAGCGCTTTTCAAGTTATTATTGGTGTAAATCTGTGCTCATATGAACGTCCTGTTCATGTGTCATTTAGTCAAGACAGTTTCCTGACAATATACCTTGTGAATTTTGGTGCTTTCTACAGCGTATCCAATAATTTGAAGTGGTGTGAAACTGTGTCTACATAAACTATAGTTAGGACACTTACCTACTTAAAACTTTTTTCCAAAACTTTGAAACATGGCTTAATGAAAATATTCTGAACAGAAAATTCCTTCCATGTCATACCGTTTTCCGGAGAGATCGTGATCGGGTTGCTTCTTGCAAAGCCGATGGCCTAGGCGTTTTAACCGCCATCCATAACACTCTGCATGGAACACTCTGTGCCGAATTTGTTTCTTCTCCTCCTGTTGAGTGTATTGTTGTACGAGTTATCCTTTCCTCAACTTCCGATCTACTGGTCTGCTGTGTTTATATCCCCTGTAATTTGTCTGTCACTGCATATGAACGTTTTTACGCTGAGCTTTCTAGTTTCATCCTATCTCGATATCCAATAACCTGAGTTTATTATCCTACAACCACCTCTCTGTTGCGACTTCTTCCTTTCTTTCAAACTGTTCTTGTTCCCAAATTAACTACCTTTGTAACACCAATAACAGAATCCTCGATTTAGTCCTTACTAGCGTTCCCTTAGATTCCCTTTCTCTCTCTCCTGCTCCTTTTGCATATGTGCAACCCGATCCTGATCACCCTCCTCTCCTGCTTGATGTTGACCTCAACTTCCAGGTAAGGCATAAATGTCCTTCTATTCAGCGTTACAACTTCTTTAATGCTGACTTTCTAAAAATGTCCCCTGAAATCAATCTTATCAATTGGTTTTAATTTTTCAAAGAATTGGATGTTGATTGTGCATTGTCCAAGTTCTACTCTTTCTTTTCTAACCTTATCTTTCGTTTTACTCCCATTAAACGTCCTCCCAAACCTAATGATGTACCTTGGTTCACATTGAAAGTGTCAGATGCTCTTAAAGCTAAGAAAAAAGCTCGTGAAAAGCTGAAGAAGACGGGTTCACCCACTGACCTTCAGGAATTCCGTAGTTTGCGTTCTAATGCTAAAAAAAAGTACTCAAGCAGGCAATGCGTGATTACTTTTTGATCATCGAGGCTTCAATCTGTTTTAATCAATCTTAATCCTTTTGGTCCTACATCCGTTCCCTCAAATCTAATTACTCAGTTCCTGATTCCATGTATCTTGATGATGTTACTGCTTCCACTCTTCAGGCTATTTGTGATTTGTTTGCTGCCTTTTTTTCCTCCTCGTTTTAAAAAAACTCACTGAATACATCGATAGCTCCCACTGTCTCCTGTACCTCTCCTAAATTATCTATGTTTAGTACCAATCCTTTGGAAGTTGAAATCCTTTTGCATACCTTAAAATTCTAATGCTAGTTCCGGCCCTGATGGTATTTCTAATATCCTTGTCAAATCCCTCTCATCTTCGCCTATTATTATATATTAAAAAGTCCTTTAGCCATCCTTTTCAACATTAGCCTTACATCTGGTGCATTCTGTTCTTTATGGAAATCCGGCAACATTTTCCCAATCTTCAAATGTGGCGATCCTTCCGTTGTTTCCAATTATCGCCCTATATCTCTCCTCTGCTGTTCAGTAAAATTCTTGAACGGCTTGCCTATAATAGAATTTATCCTTCTCTATAGCCTTTACTTGCTCACTAATTTTGTCGCCTTTGCCTTCGATTGTCAACGTCAATTTGATGTAATTTACGCAGACTTTTTGAAGGCTTTTGATTCTGGGAACCATAACCTGCTGCTACTTAAACTTAATGGGTTCGGTGTTTTTGGTCCCGTCCTCTCCTGGTTTTCCTCCTATCTTCATTGTCGTTCCTGCAGATTCACTTTTAATAGTTCCATTTCCTTTCCTATATTTCCCACATCCAGAGTTCCTCAAGGTTCTATCCCAGGTCCCTTACTTTTTATCTTGTTTGTTTACTTATCCCTGTCTTTTATATGCGGATGACTTAAAATTATACAAAGCAATCAAGTCTGCGAATGATTTTCACCAATTGTAAGCTGACTTGTTTGCTCTTAAGCTCTGGTGTCACGACAACTTCTTGCCACTGAACATTTTGAAGTGCCACCAGATATTTTTCTCATATAAAAACACTCCACACGTATTCTCTTATTCATTGTCTGGTATTACCCTTTAAGTTGTCCAGCATTTTAGAAACCTGGGCGTGGTGTTTGATTCAAAATTAAAGTTTGATGTTCATGTTATTTGTTATTTGTCTCCTTAGTACGCAGTATTCTAGAATACGCGTGCCAAATCTGGTCTCCGCGCTTTCAGTATTTATCTCACGCTATTGAATCTGTTCAGCGTAGGTTCACTCGCTCGCTGCTTTTTAAATTCAATATCCTCTACTGTCCCTACTCCTCTCGTCTCTCCATCCTTCGTATGTCCTCGTTGGAATCACGGAGATTGTTCCTCGATGAGTGTTTTCTTTTGAAACTTTGCCAAGGTATTTTTTGGTCAGATCTTGGTTCCCAGATAACCAGACGAGAATCTAGTCGTCCAAGTCGTTCATGTGAGGTTTTCTCTGTTCCGTTTGCATGTACGGAAGTCTATTTCCATTCGCCTTTGTTGCGTTTACCCGGTTATCGGTTCAACGATTGCATCCTCCAGTTATGAAATCCGAGGAGCAATGCGCAGTCTTCTTTGGCATAGTCGGACCAGCGTTTCTCCTTCGAATATCTTTTTGGTTATTCGATGCTCGTCTATTCGATGCACGTAACCAACCCATTGTAGCTTCCTTAGTTTGATCACTGTAGCAACTTTTGGATCGACAAATATTTCGTATAGTTCGTGGTTCTACCTTATTTACCATTGGCCGTTCCAATTTGTTTCTCAACTTAGTCGCCCCAGGTTCAACATGGTTGTGGATGATTGTGTAAAGGACCATGTTTCATTCACATCCATAGCACAACACAAGTCTTGTTATTGATTTACAGTCCTTGAGCTTCGTTTTTCTGTGGTTCCAGCTGGTCTTCAGTATAGTCGATAGTTTTAAGACGAATCTGTGTTCTTCGTTTTATTTCGTCAGTTTCTTTGCTCTTTTTGTTAATTTCGCACCTAAAGCTTCGTAATACAAATGTAACTTTATAAGAGAGTAAAATTATAGCTTCCGTTTCATTGCATATAATTACATACGGACCGGAATAATCAAAACAAATGTTAAATTGCGTTAGTTTGATCAACCTTGTTTCATCCAAATTTTATTTCTATCAAAATTTCTCTTTGAACTGTTAAACTGAATATGCTACTAAACGGCTTTTTTTCAATATTTTAGTACCTCAGCGAAGATAAAAAACGTGAAGAGGATCCAGATTTACGAAAAATGCTTCTTGAATCATTATTACAACTGTGTGCAACTAAAAAGTATCGAGAATTCCTAAGATCCAAAGGAGTATATGAAATCCTTCGTGAATATCATAAATGGGAAGCAAACGTTGGTCGAGATCGTGAGGCTCTATTAGCTTGTGAAAACGTTGTAGATATACTAATAAGGTAAGATTTTTCAATATATCCAGTTTTGCGGATTTATGACGTTGACAATTTCCAGAAAGGAGGATGAAATCGGTTTTGATGATCTTAAAAAAGTTGAAGTTCCATCGCATTTAAATGAAAAGTTTGCTGAAGATGATAGAAATTATATATACGATAAATAAATGACTATGAACGGACATGGATAGTGTTTCAATTCTGGCTTTGAAAATGAACGTGTTAAAGCAATGTGATAAATATTTGAATATATTTGAATTTGGATAATTTTATAAAAGGTAATTTTTTTTATATAAGTGCACTTTGTATTAAACTGTAGTATGTTCGGGTCAGAATTTCATAAAGAGCTAAACTAAAGCTGGAGTTACAATCAATGCAACACAACATTGTTGCACAACAAAACGAGTTTGAACACATGAGAACGTATGAGAGCAGTTACAATGATGCAACACAACTTTGCTGCGCAGCAAAGTTTGCTCATACCTCAAACTTGGCATGACAACAAAATTTTAGAAAATATTTAATTCCACCGGTTCCTGGGAACGTACAGGAAATAGGAAATGTCATATGCAAATGAAATTCAGAATTGGTTTTTTTGGCTCATTTTTGGTTTGCAATATATTCTGCAGCTTTTAAAGGATAAAATACTCACTGATATCACTTTCCGAGACTTTAAAGGATCCATATTATCAAACAACAATTTCGTTAATATAGCCAGTGACAGATGACGGTAAATGTTGTGTTGCATTGATTGTAACTCGTTCCACCGACAAAGCCTGACAACAAATGTTGTGTTGCATTGATTGTAACTCTAGCGTAAGTAGGACTTATTTTGACATTTATTAAGGACTTTCTCGTTTGATATTTTTCTATTTTATGAAGGTTATATGGCTTGTATATTTCACTTACAAACAGAGAAGGCATTTACTATGTGACATTAAAGTAAGTAGTTTGGCATTTCTAATTCTCTATCTCTGTTTCAAACTTTAACGTTCCATCTCTCTAAACACATTTTACCACATATTTCTCAACTGTATTGTATAGAAACTGCTAAAATTAACTTACGTGGAATCATAGGAAATATATTTTTTTCCCACTCAAATTACAGAAACAAGTTAAACCTTTATATCTACAAGTTTGCATACCCAAATACATGATGCAATAATGAAACTTTTGCACCAGCTCACTAATATATTTGTAAAAATTCATAATCAAGTAACTATCAGATTAGTTTATTCAAAAAGAAATAAAATTTACCAAATATCGTATCGTAAAATTAGCGAAATCGCACCGAACTTTAATGTAAACAAAATCCAACAATTATTTTAATGGTTTGAGCCCCACAGCATCAAAGAGCATAATCAAGTTTCATGCTCCATTGTTTCAAATCATTTCGATGAGGTGACTTTTGAAATCAAACATAATATCCAAGAGTCAAAAAGAATGCCTTTGAGTCAAATAAAATGTTCAAGAGTCAAGCAGAATGTCTAATAAAAAAGCAACAATTTTTTTTCTATGATGCTGCCAAGGCTCAGGGGATGCTTATTATGCTATAACACATCCTTGGTAGAATAAAAGCAAAGGAAAGGGATGGAGGAAGGGTTGGAATTGTAGAAGATAGCGACGCACGTTTCGCTTAACAACTGTGGCTTATAGCTGGCGGGAAAACAACAAAAGTTAGGCTGTTCCATATTCGTATTGGCCTAGATAAATTAGCGATACGGCTGGCACTGACCGAAATGATGTGGGAGTGAGAGCGTTGAGAGGCTCGGATATAAGGAGGCTCGGGCTATAAGGAGGCAAGGTGATTTTTGTCCTGTCAGTCCCTTCACCATGATCTTCGCTTCTTCAACGTCAGCATATCTTAACGGTTCTATCTCCCAAGGTTTAAAACTGAGAATGCTTGTGGCCGCTCGTTCAATGTATACTCTAGGACGTCCTCAGGTGAGATATTGTCCTGATATTGTATCTCCAAGAATTTTGAAAGGCATTTGCTTTATCTGCGTTGTTGTATTTTAGCAGGTTGGTGACTTTAACGGTTTGTTTTTGATCTTGATGTATCGAGGCAGTCACCATAGATTGTTATCCCCAGGATCGATACTTTGCATTAAACTATCTCGTTGCTCACTCTACTATTGGGATATCTGACCACGTATGTAGTTGGTAAGCCAGTTTGCTTCCCACTTGATTCTAGAGTCACTTGTGACTAGCTCTTCACCGAAGTTGGTTTCTCCTTCTTATAAGTAGCTTAATCAAATTAAGGAGTTCGTAAGGATTGTCTTCATCCTTTACCAGGATTCTGATTGTGTTGTCTTCTTTGCCTACTTCATGACATTGGTGAGGGAATCTATTGATTCGTCTTAGTTGCTGGCCATTTCGGATGCTTCCAGCGCTATTACTTCGGCCAGTGCAACTCGGTAAGCTTCCGAACTGGTGGGAAACTCTCTTCTCTCTCTCTTACGGGGTCGTCAATGTAGATGGAAAGAGGACCAACCTGTGGTCAGATGATAACTCTTAGTGGACGTTGATATGCACATGTTGGTTGAGTGCGTGTGATATCCCTATATCGAAGGCGTAGCTGTTTAAGGGCTGAAGTGCATGCAGGCTTGTTTTTCAATCTGTGGTGGAAAAATGTTTCTTGTAGTAGCATCATATCAATATTGAAATCAATCAAAAATCGCATCAGCTCACCCTCTTTGGGCAGCGAGGTTTGGCTGTCGTAGTAATAGGGGTTTGAGCAGATGAAGTTTTATTTCCACCTGTCACTTGTGCAAATGACTTTTTCAAATTCTTTGCGTTACGCGGGGAGCCCCCATATCTCGTAGAATGTTGACCTCCACAGTTAACACACTTCATTTTCGACATTTAGCATTCCGAGTAGTGGTGGAGACCGTCGCGTTTGCTAACTTGGCAAATTAGATGGCATGTAGTCTGCACATTGTAAATCTCCTTTTCTTCAGAGGAGAATTTTAAAAAGTGCTGAGAGAACAGATTTAATTTTGAGGGAAATGCTTCGATGGGGTAGAAGCCATAACGTTCAAAATATATTTTTACTAATGTTCGAAGAACATTAGTATTAAAATCGATTCGGCCAAAACTTCATATTTCCATATATATATATGTATATATATATCATCAAAAAATTTCAGTGAGATAATCTCGGGAACGCGCCATCCGATTGAGCTGAAACTTTCAGGGTACATTGGTGTATATGCAGAATAGGTCCAGGTCTCACTAAATGTCAGTTATTGTTAACCTTTTGGCACCGGCGGCCATTTAAGTGATATTTTTAATATACCTATTATTTCGTACACAAATAATTTTCGCAAAAATAAAGTTAACGAAATAAATTTCGAACGTGTTTTACATGTGAATCGGATAATGTTTTGGAATTTTTTAACCCCCTGTGTGCGCTGGGTGCCTAAAAAGAGAACGGGAAAATTTGAAAATTTTTAAACTGCGATAACTTTTGACCAGCTATTCAATCATTACAAAATTTTCAGAACATGTTGGTATTATTTAGTTGTAGATTTGTGTAGCTTCTAATGAGAGTGCTGGCAACCCTGTAGCTAGGGCAAGCACTGAAAGTGAAAACCTCCAAATCATCGTCTCTCTTGAAAAAATGCCGCTTCTTCAAAAAAAAGCCGCTCATATGTAAATTTTGTACTTTGTTTACATAGACGAAAAATAAAATTTGATATGGTATAACGGGCACGCCTGGTAACCCTTGCCCAATTTACCTATATTTTTAGCATCAAAAACTTCTGTTCACGGAAACTCACGATTTGATAAGCAGAATTAATTGAAATTTTCAGAATGTATTGGTCTTATATAGGACCAGATCTGATAGAAGTGATTTTGAAATGCGGACGATTCTGTGCCAGTGGTGCCATCTTGAAAAATCACTAAAAAGGATAACTGCTTTTAGCCCTATAAATTCTGATTCAATCGTTCGATTTTGACAAAATTCACAGAATAGCTGAAACTTATTTTAAGCCACGTTTGGTAGAAATTTGGTTGAAAAATTCGGTTGGAGCTGCCAGCTATGATAATTTTGGTGTCTTAAATTTGAAAAAATAAAAATTTGGAAGTCAAAACATTCAACCATCGAATATCCTAAAAAAGTGTCCGTTTGTTACAATAAAACCAATCTGTATACAAATCTTATGCTTTATTTACACGATCAAAGTAAAACTTTGTATATTTCATGTCGGACAAGAACGGTAACCCTCTCCCAGTTAACCTATATTTTTAGCATCAAAAACTTCTGTTCACGGGAACTCACGAACCAATAATCAGATACAGCTGAAATTTGCTGAATGCATTGGACTTAAGCAGGATCAGATTTGATAGAAGCGATTTTGAATTGTGGGCAACTCTGTGCCAGTGGTGCCATCCTGAAAAATTACAAAGAAAAAAAAACAGCTTTTTGCCCTATGAAATGTGAATAAGTTACCAGATTTTCATGAAATTGACACAGTAGCTGAACCTATTTCTAATCTCTGTTTGGTGGAATTTTGGTTGAAAAATTTGATTGGTGCTGCCAGCTATGGTAATTTTTGTGCCTTTGGTTTTGAAAATTCACTCAGGAAAATAAAACTTTTTGCCCTATAACTTCCAGTGCAGTCATCAAATCAATACGAATTTATTACAATTAACGGAACTTATTATTAACATTATTCAAGCCAAATTTGGTTGAAAAGCCATGATAGGGTTACCAGCTATTGTTGGTTTTGTGTTTAATTGCAATATCTTTATTAAGCGGTTTTATCGTAGAATTTTCAATTGGTAATGTTATTTTAGTTACAATAAGCAGCAAATATTAAGTTTTCGACTATTTGAAAAAAATCGCTGCAGGTTACCCTAAATTTCTTTATATAACGAATGTAATATAACAACGTGAGGCAGATGTGCTATATTCTTGGCTTTAATACCGGCAGAAGGTGGCCAGCACGAGTCGGTTGTGCTACTTTTGTATCAATAAATGCTTACAGTTAGTATTCATACCGGAAACATTTACAATGAAAATAAATAACCGATGTTTCAATTCCCAAAGTTCTGCAACATTTTCGGATCGCAGCCCCAAACACCAACTTCAGTTACAGTGCTGCAGGCACTGAGCATTTTCTTCATTGATGTTATATGAGATGCTGCTTTCAAAATTTTGTGAAATAAGCAAATGATAACGAATATAATTAACCCGTGATTTGCTCTCATAAACGTTGAAATTCATGCCAGTGGTAATATCTGAAACCTTCTACTATATGAGTTATAATGCATTCTTGAGACCAAAGTAAAACGTGGCGTTTGAAACAGTTTGGCCGTAATAAGCAGCTCATGTGGTGGATTATGCACTCAAAACCTGCACCATTCTTCTACTGTTCTTCGAACATTAGTGTTTCTAGCGGTTCAGGTGCGCTAGAGTTTTTATTTCTTCTAGCGTTAAACCATAGAGCTCTTGGACTATAACGTGCAGATTTGTCTCATCACAGGGCAGTAAGAGTGGTATTGTACCTTCAGTTCGGTGAAGAACTTGGTGGTTCCTCCTGTGATTATACATTTTTCGAGTGATTAATTTGGATTTTCAGATATACTCTTTTCACCGCTTTAAACCTAGCGATCCGTTTATTGAGGAGCCGTGCCATGGCTGTCCGGCTGGCATAGGATTATTGGAACTTGTTTGATTGCTGGCGGCTCAGAATCGTTAGTTGTTGAAAGTATGTTTTTGTGCTTTGTGCTTTTGTATAGTTTGCATTTTTTGTTACAGGTTTGGGTTCATTTACTTTATGGATGGATGCAGGAGAAAAGTGGAAGGAGTGTTCTAAATCGTCAATTTTATCATCATTTACGTTTTCTGAGTCTTCTGATTTGGCAGATTCCTGTTACGTATTGCTGTTTTCCGTATGTTCTATGTCAGGTGCCATTTCGACGTCATCGTGATGGGTGTCATATCCTCATGTTGCATCTTCGCTCTCTGAAGCGGCGAATAGAGAAGTAACTGCGATTTGGGAGGGAAAGGATGCAATTTGCTTTCTTTTTCTTTTGTGATTGATTTTCAGACGTATTTCTTTCTATTTGCTTTGTTTCGTCATTAGTTATTCGAGTAGCTCTTCGTTACGTTTCATTGATATTTTGGTTTCACATCGTTATTCTGCTAGCTCTTTTCGTGTGTCCTTCAGTTTGCTGTACTATTTTATTCAGTTGCTCGTTTAGTTGTCGTTGGCTTTCTAAGTCTTGTTTTTTGGCTCGAACTGATTGTCAATGCAGCGATCATGCCACTTAAGCCTATGCTTTACATACTTACTTACCTTGTTATACGATGAAAAAATAATACAAGCAATATTTCCTTAACTTCCGAAAAACTACTGGACTTTCAAACGAATTTCGTTTTAATTTACAAAAACACAGTTTTAATTTGTTTTTCGTAAATAATTTATTTATAAACATATTATAAATTCCATTTTTGTTGATATTTTCCATGAAAAAGTTGTTTCTTGTCGAATAATTTGCATTTTATTGACTATATTCTTTTAGAATGCAACTACTTTTATATAGTGAATTGATTAGTTTGCATTTTCATTACTGTAAATTTGTCTGTACTTGATTTTAGCTTTCATTTTGTTGTATAACGAACATCTTGAATATAATAATTTATTTTCTGTTTATGTGTCATAAGCATCAATCAGCATGGAATTGGTAATAAAAGATGTTAGTATCATTAGATTGCTGCAAAAACTAGACGATTCTAATTTTCTCGCTTGTGAATTCGAAGTCAAGTCTTGACTTATATCTTAAGTAGGTCACATTACAGCTCTACTGTTAGTTAATACAACCCATAAAATTACTCGTAGCCGAGTTTTCGATCCGTTTGAAATGATCGAATTGCGTCTTTTTTCGGGAAAAATCAAATTAATTCAAGTTAAGAAAATGAAATCATCTTGTTTGTACAGTTATCTGATTACATATGGGTGCACATCGGCTTGATAGCTAATGATTTCTGCTACGTACTTTGATTTTTATAGTTTTATTGATTTTGATTCGAAGTGGCCGTTTATGATCAATGTTTGTGTTTATGCTACGTACTCGTTTGTAGAACAATTGTATAAATTTAATGAAATAAGGTTTGGAAACCATGCGAGATACTTTCAAGTATCTGTTGCCTGTTGTTGCTCTTATTATCAATGATTTATTGATTTGAACTTCACGAAATAATAAGTACGAGTCTGATCACATTAATGTCAATTTAATTCAACAAAAGCTTAAATAATTTTTTTCCCCAAATACATACAAAAGTTCACTTTTCCAAGGATCTGGGCTTGGCTATTCTCTGTTAAGCATGAGCCATCGTTTTCGATATGAAGAATTATTTTTGGCAGCATTGCTGGATGATCGATGTTAGTAAATTCGTTATTTCCAGTGGACATATGGGAAAGCAATAATAATCTAGACCTAGAAATGTTTTGTTTCAATAAATTTAAAATCTACTACGACAACTAATGTAGCAGATGTGCTTCCCGATAGGCTTCAGATCATTTCGTTTATTTTTTTTTAAATTTCGAATGTAACTACGATGCGCGTCTATCAAATAATGTCGAAAAAGATAGGCCGCGGTAACTCTTCGTTGAAATTTTGAAATGCAACTCTACTTAGCAGATGCACTTTTTCAAACATATGCTTGTAAAGACATAAATCAACAATTGAAGTATCACTTCCAATAAAAATCAGCTATTTTTTGGTCTAACGTACAAATATAGATAATTTCAGATAAATTACAACAATGATAGATTTTGCCTACGATTAGATGATTAATTAATATGTCTAAACAGTAGTAATTGATCGAAAGTCTTCTCGTGTCAGAACATGTAAAATATGTTGGGATGCGATTGATAAGTGAGTATCGTTCCCAACAAAAAAGATAAATATGATTTCGGCCTTCGAAAATTTCTTCATGTTAACAGCACTTAGAAGTAAAGTGCGAATTATCAAAAGCTTAGAAAGAATAGCAAGTGCGTGTAGCTGATATCTTTAGCGGCAGCGTATTGTATTCATATTTTGATATCCTGTGGTTCATTCATTTCAGTTAATTATATTCAATACAAAAAATGCGTGTGAGAATTGAAAATTCCACTTGATTTTAGATTATGATCGGTCCCTATGTCCTGTTTTTTGTTATTATCCGTAGTTTTGTTGATTATTTTATTCGTAGACTAAGTAGTGTTCATGCAATATGGTGTTAGCTTCTTCCGTTATCCTTGTATTTGCTTGATTATTTTGATTAGATGAATACTTTCAGCATGTAATCTGTTATCTGCTGATAGTTGATGAGTAAAGAAATAGGACGAACATTGATGCTAGTAGCTGTGATATTGTAGGTATTTTAATTGTTCGTTCGGTCGAATTGCAAGCGTCGGCATCATTGCAGCTTTGTAGGCAACCGTGGACGTATCTAAAATATTTCTTTTGTCAATATTTTTTAAAATGAGATTTGAATCAAAGTAAATGAAATACCTGTCATCATAGTAGAACCTTCCGCAATGCGACATTCGTATTATTTCTGTATCTGTTGTTAGTGTTCCACTGTCTAATGCACATCCTCGAACTGTTAATAACTCTCCCGTGTCATCTAAATTGTGATAAGATGTTAAGTTAACTTAACTTCTAGATAGCTCTTATATTCAACTTTTTAATACAAAAAAAATAATTTTTTAATTTTTTTGATAATATAAGGAACTAATCTTCGACTAACATAGAATATAGAATAGCTTAAATTAAAATCATGTTCTAGCCTTACAATTAATACTATTCTCCCCATTCATTTTAGACGAAGATAGTTTACTCTATAAAATGCTATTGAAAACAAATAATGATTTCAAGTTTTTAATTGGGGACTCTAACTCTTTCAAAATTGCTGGAACATCAAGATTACCATACATTACGTTGCATAAAAACGTTGCATCAAAATCTTTCCTTCTGTGCGCGAGGGTAGTTGATTTGATTCATAATAAAGACGTAGTTATTTGAGAGCATATTCAAACCTACATATCCGAAAAAATATTCTGAATTCTTTCCATTCCACAATATGCAAGGGCAGTCAAGTTTTCTAGGGTAGTTTTCTAGAGATGTAAAGAGTTTTTAAGGAGTTAATGTTATATTATGCTTTTGTGTTTCCTATAATTATTCGAAGCATTCTTCGTGCATCATAAGCTATACAGGCTAAAGCTATACATATGCCCAATAAAATTTAAGCTAGACACAAAGGTTATGCCTAAGTCTGTGACAAAGTCAATGCGTTTTATTATTTATAGTTGCAGTTGAAATGCTGCTTTTTACGATTAAAAAACATGAGTTGATATTTTTCTATGTTCTGTTCTACCTCGGAAATGGAGAAGATCTACTATAAATCTCTATTCGATATCATTTTGATGTCATTCTCAATCAGTATATTTCTTAATGAAACTCTATTAGCATATCTCAATCCACTCTATTCACCACGGAAAGGAAATAGAAAAAGTGTTTCTGTTATGTCCCGAGTAGAGTTTTACTTCTCTACTAGTTGACTGTATTGACACGACCTTTTTGTAATCGAGTAAGAATTTTCATGATAGAGTTTTGTTGGGCGAGTGCAAGAAAGTAGAAGATTTGTCGTTTCATATTGAAAGATAATAGAGAAAAGGAAATGTGGATAGTAATATTCAAGAAGCAATAAGTTCAACATTTTTGTTATAATAAATTGTTTAAGTGTGTGATTATTGCTTTTATTGCTATTTATTTTGATTTTTTGATTGATATTATAATATAAATTTTTTTTACACAGCTCACTGACCAAGTAATCATCATAGAATGAGCAATCGTTTTTTCGTTTTTATAACACAACTTGCGGACGCGATAATGCTTTGCTATTGCTTAATTTGAATATATAGTTAAAAAAATGAAACAATAAAAACTAATAAAAACAAAAGCAACAATTCATTTAAAATGACGTTATTTGATTTTTGTGCTATTATTATTATTTTTGTGGTCCATTACTGTTTCGTTTTCTGTATAATTGTCTTCTTCTTTTTTGCAAGTTCTTTGATGTAGTATATTTTGCTCTTTGCCTATGTTCAATTTGTCTCCTGATTTGAATACCGGAATGATATGAAATTTTTCCAAATTATCGGAAAATATTCTAATGGTAAAGATTTACATGAAGAAAACGAATTGGCAAAGCATGTGAGCAACTCTTTACCAAGAATGAAGGAAGGCTGTCAGGACCTGCAATTTCACAGTTCTCACCTAGAGTCCGTCAAAGAAGAACTGTGCAAATAAATAATTAGTGCCGTTATCAAGCGCACTTATAGTATCGACATGCTGCAACTGCTAAGTTTATTTACAGAAATTATGAAACAAAAGTAATTAATGCTTCGTAGCATTTAATTAAATTGTAAAAAAGCGAAATGTGTGTTTTTCTTACATCAAAAACTATGCAGACACAAATGTCTTGATAATGAAGCAATTAAAACTCCAAATAGTCAGTCTGTTAGCAAACTGATGGCTAGAATAAGAAAATCGCCTGCTCAGTTGGTAGCTAAATGACTTGCCGCTGCAAATAGCCTCTATAATAACGGTACAAACTATGGAGTGCAAAACTTCCGAACCTAAGGCAACATGTGAATTTTACCCTTACTATGAACAAAAAAAAACTTTTTCCTCCACAAAACGATGCCGACGAAAAATATGAAGACAGTATGAAGACAGTTGTTGATGAGCCAGCATTATTCCTCTCAGCCAGCAATATGGTCACTCAGTCAGCAATATAGCCCCTCAGCTTATTCGTTACGATGAAGAAAACCAGCAATTCAACCTGGTAGCTATCCAAAAGGCAAAATAACACGTATGAAACAATGTTTCTAAATTCATAGATGAGATTAAGGTGCAAGGAATTGTGTATCTCATAAAGAATATTTCGAGTGAGAAATCGTTCATCCTATGTGAACCCTAAGACAATCATAAAAAGGTCTTCGAACACAAGAGCAGTGGTCAATTGGCAACAGCTTACTCTATAGTCTAAAAAAAATGAGATCCCTCGTCTTCCGTGGCCCACATAGGAGCATGGAACTAGTGAACAACCCCAGCAGTTTGCTGGTATAAAAATAATAGATCGAAGTAAGCAACGCAGTTTCTAAGCCGCAAGAATCGAGAACTGAAAAACGGAAAATTTTAGATCCCTGTCCGGGATTTTTCCGTTGGAGTTGAGCCTTCACAGGAGCTAGATGCTGTTTTTAAAATACAGTTTATTCTTTGACAAAATGTGGTATGGGGAAAAAGGAGAGGTTGCAGTGTTATAACTGCCAAAACTTCGGACATGTGGCCAACAATTGCACAATCGACCATCGCTGCGTGAAGTGCCTGGAGACTCGCACAAGTGCTGAATACCGAAAATGTTCCTGAGTTTTTGTCAGCCAGCCAGTTGTCATGGGTACTCGGCTTATAAAGATATGGCGCCCAGAATCCAAACGAAACATTTTCGTCGATATCAGGCCAGGGAGAATCATCAGCAGTTTGTAACGCAAATTGCGCAAATTGTTGCGAACTACAAAAGAAGGGACATTTCTTACGCAGAGACAGCGGGAGATAATACTTCTTCGGGATCATCTCCGACTAATGTCCATCTAGGGCTGGTAAATGATTTTATCAGTCAAGTATTGGCAGCTGGAACTGATGCTGAAAGGCTATTAGTTAGGTTCAAACTAAAAACAACTTTTAATTCCAAGTAAGATGACCGGGTTGGTCACATTCAACAGATTTGGCGATTAAACTGGAGGCATCCTCAGTGGGGAGATTCTGTTACGAATAGGAATGGTAGTATGTTGCTCGATTGCCTATTTTAAAATAGCTTTCCTTATTTACATCAAAAATTTCCGCCCATTTCATTGCAGGCTATTGCTTCAAACTCAACGATCGGACCAACTCTTGGTCTTCGTATTTCAGCCTCATGGTAAAATCTCAAAAAGACTGTAAGATCTTTTAAAAGTACCAATTGAGCTACTTTTCAACGCGATATAGATATATTGGTAAGGAATCTTGATGTGTGAATGACGGAAAATTGATCAAACCATCAAGTCGATAACCTGTTAGTTTGCATCAACGACATCATAAGCTCTACTGCTGACCGAAATTCCGAATTGATTAAAGTTGATAAGTATCCGGGTCACGTACTACGGCCGGATATTGTTAAGCACATGTATCTGAGGCATATTTGGTGTTGCAAGAATTAAAAGGGATCACCCGCTATACAGGTCACTACTTTTGAATACTGTTTCAGTAAGATTATTGTTGAAATGGTTGGTAAATTTTGCAGTGAACGTCTTGTAGAATGGTTGGCTGCCATTCGACCATGCATTTTGCTTTCTGCATCAGCCAGGAGAAAGTGGCAACGACTGATAGTGTTCGAAGTCATATTCCATTCCCAATTAAATTCTGTTTCGCCCAATTGTTCTACTTCTTATAGTCAAATTGTAAATGAAGAAGACAACTCTTTCCGTAATAACCACATCGAGCCTCTGGTCAGATTTTCTCCCAAAAACCTATCAGATGATTTGCAACTCACAGGTGACCAGTTTCGCTCCTATTGTAATAATGTTAACAGTGAATATTTGGTGCACTTGAAAAAGCAAGAAGTCATCTGGGTATGATGGGGTGTCTATGTTTATTGTTAAACATCATTCCCTCTCTATGCTAAGGATACTTTCTATTATTATCAGCAATGACCTGAATTTCTATGATTCACAAAAAAGCTAAAAATAATAAGACTAGCAATTTCCGTCCGATCTTCCTACTTTCTGATTTGTAGAAGCGCTTGGAGAAGATTTGATTAGAAATGATTTCTACTAACTGTGAACCCATTAAAATCATACTCAACTGTTAATTTGGCTTCAGGCAGAAGCATGGAACCCAGGACGCTATCTCGTATTTGCACGATTATATTGTGGCGACACTTGAGTGCGTGAGACATCCCAACGGTTGTGTTTAGGCGTTTAACACTGTATGGAACGAAGGTCTTCTATACAGGTTGGATTTTTGGAAGAAGTAATACAACCACGCGCAAGCTTCCTAAGCAACAGACAATTTTTTATACGCGTCTATGGAACAAATTCTCTTCTAGAGCTTGTGACGTAAAGAGTGCCACAAGGTTCTGAAACTGGACCTGTATTATTTTACTGAACTTGCTGACCTCCCTACTCCAGTGGGACACCCTAAACCCGCTCAAAGCTGTGAAGAGGCTAGGAAATTACGAACTAAATAGTAGAAAAACACAGCTATATGTGTGTTCAGGAACCCTTCCAAATCTCGGAGATCACAAATTATTCGCAGCAAAGGCAAAAAAGTCGCTGCCTTGTTCGGAACTTCTAGAACTATTCCTGGCCCTGCATTACATAGCCTTGGAATCTATTGCATGCATTTATTAGACATTTTTTACCAAAAGGATGGGCAGGAGGAGAAAGCCTAAATCCGTTTGCTATTCTCATCTCCACCCTGGATTACCTGTTCTAAATATGCCATGACAGAGAATTCTGGGCTTCTGCACTTGCGGGGTTTACAACCTGGATATTAAAAGGTGGCCGTGAATTCTCTCTTATATTTGGAGAGAGAGCTTGAGCCACGCTTGGAACGGATTGTAGAATTGGCGACTAATTCGCAATATCGGACCCACGAGTGGTTTTAATGGGTCATTTATGCGTCCCGCGGAGATAGCAGGACAACGGCGGCTCGTGGACATAATGCTGGATTATGCAGGTTTTCCGACAAACCGCCAAAGGATAGAGTTAAGACCTAAATTCAGTTTAGGTCTTGTAGCGATTTAAGAAATAGGAGGTTGCTTGAAGGCACCTCAACTGAAACGAAGTTCAGAATAGGGCCTACAAGACAAGGTAAAGTGATGGCGAACCATCAACAAGGGCAACTCAAAATAAGAAGTGCCCCGGGAGCAGGGTGCCCTAGAAATGGCCGTGAAGGCCCCTCGTCCGCATTAGCGAATCACCCTTTAATCCAACCCCGACGGAGGCTGGTTTGCTGCTTTGCTAGTGGACTTGCTCCCAGAAAACAAACGGGGACGCTGCGTATTTTTCATCCGTCATGAAACAATTTTCGTATTTTTCATCCGTCATAAAAACAATTTAATTTACCGTATGAAATAAAAGCTTACTGTACAAATGTCGCCCGAAAGTTTTAAAATGACATGAATTAAATATTTTTTCGTACGAAGAAATTAAAAATTTTGTAATTTTCTGTAAGTTATTATTATCATGCCGCCATAGTTTAATCTTTCTCAGAAATAGGTTGAATTCCAATACTAATGATTTTGAGAATGTGAACACAAATGGAAATATGTAATTCGATATAAAACTAAAGAGTTTACGAAATTGAAAAATTAAAAAAACTAACCACTACTGTGAAGGTTTTTGCATAAACTTACCAAAACTTTATTACAGTTATATTTTCATTACCGATAGATAAAATGTAATCGCTTAAGAAATTATAATGTGTGTACTTGACTCCGAAATGAAACTTTAAAAATTAATAACCAGATAGGAAGATAGGAAAATCTAAAAATATGTTGCACGCTAAAGTAAATGAATTGATTATTTTTTTTGTTTGCAAGAAAAGTGCTATATTTGTGAACTTTCGCTGGTTACGTTTATAGAAGTAAATTTCATTGTTAGAAAAAAAAACAAATATTAAATCTCACCTTATTAAAGAATAATAATGATTTGTTGATTTTAGGCCTTCTTATTTTATGAGAGCCTTTCTCTTTCAGGTTTCGCGATGGCCTGGCTGGCTGATTTTGTCTAGTAAATTGGAATTTCAGCATAGCTTTTAAGGGACGGACCTTGGCCAAATAGTTATTTTCTTTGCTTTTGCTTGATTTGCTTGTTTAAAGGTCAAGGTCAGTGGGGGGAGAGACGCCCTAACATCTGGGGTCTTGGCCTCAATTAACATCAGGGACCTGAGGTTGTCTGCCTCATCGTCGGGCCTTACGAAAAGAGGCAGTTTTTCCCCTGATTAAGATTTTTGACGTTTTTCACGTTCCCCCTTATCAACAGAAGGCTAGCAACGTGCTTCGTCACGTCTCGGCATAGTCTGCTTCTGGTCCTTAACGGACAAAGTCCCTTTAATAACTTGCGGCTAGTATATATTCATTAATAACGGATGAAATATACGTAGCGTCCCCTTTGTTTTCTGGGAGCGAATCCACTCCATTTTCAATTGACCCGACCCAGCCGCGTGGTGCTAGCAAAGCAGCCTACCAGCATTCTTCGGGGTTGGATTAAAGGGTGCTCCGCTAATGCGGACGAAGGGCCTTCACGGCCATTTCTAGGGTACCCTGCTCCCGGGCCACTTCTTTGTTTTCCTTTTTGGCATACTCAGCCCCTGGACACGGACGGTATCACTTCCACTATTAGCCCCTTCAATCCTCTCGCGCACAAAGCATGTTAAAGCTGCCTTTACGCCATTTCGCTCTCATTGTCAAATTGGAAGGGAACTACTTGGATTTGACCCGATTTGACAATGAGCAGACAAAAAATTACTACCATCCCCTTCAATGTAAATCTTATGGGCATGTCCACTCCATTTCTACTAACTCACTGGGCATACTCATGTTGATGGTCCGCCATCACTATTACCTTGCCTGGCAGGCCCTCTTCTGGACTTCGGTTCAGTTAAGGTGCCTCTAAGCATTTTCTTCTAATTCTTAAATCGCTACAGTCTAATTAGGCTAAGCTATTTTTAGTTAGGTATAAACTAGATTTAATTCTGTAAATTAAGTTAGCTTAAGCAATAAATAGTGTCATATTCAAAATTTACAACACGAGAAGCGTCAGAAGGCCAAATTAGAATAGCCGCTAAATTTACGATTTATTGTGCTAAAATATACCAAAGCGAAGTAATTAAAAATAAATAAATACTGTTATCTGAACGTTTTAAATGGATGATATGTAGCTGATTATTACATATTCACACTATAAATCTATATATTTACCATAATATCCTGAAATTTTGATGCAAGCTGTAGCTGGAAACAGTCCGTCTCGTCCCTTTCGACCACCCATGCACGGTGATTCGAGCATCGCCGTGGAGAAGTTATTGTGGAAGGGATCGTCGCAAGCTTTATTGCTGCCATTGAACGATACACACTTGAAACAATCTATGCAATAGGCTGAAAGAGGCAATGTGGTCAAAATAAACTATTTAAAAAAATATATGCAGCAATTCCATACCATTATGTATGAACATCACAAACAGCACTGTAACAATAAGGCTTATAATTCGGATATGCTTATCAATAGATTCAAACATCTTATGCGTTTTTATATCCTATGAATTTCCAGTCGTAGTCCTACGATTACCTTATCTAGTTTTAGTAGTAAGCATTAAGCTAGTAATTGATATCAATATTCGATATTTGCGTTTTCGTGTTTTTGACTTCAACGGCTTTGCCACTTTTCAGGTATTTCCATAAATTTTTGCAAACGTTTCTTTGCTGTATGTATATCAATATTATTGATTTTGGGCGAATCTACTCATTGTTTATCGTATAAAAATATTCATCGATTGATTGTTGTAAACTATTTTCTTAACTTTTCGGTTATCGTTCGGAACTGATGCGAGCAGTTTGTAGTGAATTCAAGAATATTTCATAATAGGACTCAATTATTGCTAATCAGTTTCATGTTTTCGGCCTGAAATGAGAGAATAACATTAAGTCTGATGATGAAAAATATGTGTTTGATTCTAGTGTAGTTACAATTTCAGCTTATTATTCAAATTTGCAACTCTAACTTATAAAATTTTTAATAGGATTTCAATAAGATCAATTATAAATCATTTTAATTACATCAAGTTCATAAAACTTTAAAATTTAAAATTAAAATTTTATTTATTTAACCAAACAAGGTAACAAAACAGTAACAAATGTAAACTTAAACTGTTTTCCTTAACCTAAATTACCATAACATTTCTAAGTGTCAGTAGACTTTATTGTCTGGTAGTTAATTCAATACGGTAAGAGAAATAGTTTGGATTAAGAATTTAATGCAGTATATAATTTTTTTGTTGAATAAAGGTTTAGAGATAGAAGAGGAATAGTACTCCGAAACATTGTTAAATATTTTGCAGCATCTATTTATCGGCTCCCTGTCTCCATAGATAGTGTGATGTTGATGCTCATTGAGGAGACGTGTGTGCCTAGTTTGTCTTACAGGATTATTGAAAGTGATTTTATTACTAAGATATTCTACGTTAACCAAACCTCTAATAACATCGAAGACGAAGCATGAGGATAGTACCGCTCTCCTTGAAGAAAGTGTTGCCAGATTTAAGAGTTTAAGTCTGTAACTATAAGTTGGAAGACTTTCGAAATCATGTGGATTATAGAGATCTCTCAAGGCAAAAAGCACGAACTGCTTTTGGACAGATTCCAGTTTATTGCTATGGATATCGAAAAAAGGATTCCAGACGATGCAAGCGTATTCGAGTAGAGGGCGAACTAAAGACATAAACAGAGACCTTGTAACCCATACGTTCTTAAATTCTTTCGCACGTCTTTTAATGAATCCTAGCTGCTTGCTAGCTCTAGCAAGAACTCTGTCATACTGAAGATTGAAACGCAGCTTTTTAGGAGCTGATTAAACATTTTTCAGGAGCTGATTATTCAGGTGATATTCGAAATTAAGAGTAGTGGTCTTGCGGGAAAAACTTATGGCATGGCATTTTTCAACGTTAAGAGTAAGTTTATTCTGCTCACACCATTGCACCAGTGACTGAAGTTTCAGCTGGAGAAAATTTGCATCTGATTCCGACTGAATAGGGTGATATAACTTCAGATCATCTGCATAAAAAAGGTGCGGAATGTCGGATAACACCTCCGAGAGATCAGAAACAAAAACATTGAACAGAAGCGGCCCCAAATGGCTGCCTTGAGGTACCCCAGATGAGACGGTAATTTTTTTGGAAAGACGGCCTTGGAATTTAACGTGTTGCGTTCGATCTCGAAGGTAACAATTCAACCAGTTTAGAAGGCTTCCTGAAATGCCAAATTTTTGGAGTTTATGTTTCAAAATACCATGGTCAACGCGGTCAAAGGCTTTACTGAAGTCAGTGTATATAGTATCGATTTGACGCCCTTTTTCCATATTACAAAGCACATTTGAGACTATTATCATTAGGTTGGAGGTAGTAGACCGGCCTTTTCTGAAGCCATGTTGTTGCTCGTTTAGGAGAGGATCCATAACGATTGTAAGTTTGTCACAAACAATTTTTTCTAACAGCTTAGGTATAGCTGACAAAATGGCGATGCCTCAATAATTTTCTACTGAGCGTTTATCACCACTTTTAAGAACCGGCGTGATATAGGCTGATTTCCAGAAACGCGGAAATGTACCGCATGACAGCGATTTATTGAAAATTATATACAAGGGTGATATGATCGTTTCTGCACACTTAACTAGGAAGCTTGGAGGTAATAGGTCAGGTCCAGGGCCCTTTTTCATATCAAGTTCTATCATGGCCCTTGAAATGTCTTCTCTGGTTAAATAAAGTTTGTCCGCGATGGGCGACTGGCAGATTTCAGAAAGTGGCGATGTGGTAGATGATTCTCTGGCCTGACAAAAAACTTCTTGAAAATGGTCGGCAAACATATCGCATATTTTTTGTAGATCAGAAGAAACTGAGTTGCATTTGTACATGGACGTGGGATAGCCAGAAGATTTTCGCTTGGTGTTTACGAAGTCGAAAAATTTCTTCGGGTCATGAATTATATTTTCGCCGACTATATTTACATAATTTTCATATGCCTGGTGACACTGCCTTTGAAATTTTTGAGCAATATCATTATACTTTTCCTTGATATCATTGCTAACATTGATGTCGGTTTTTATTATCTTATAAAGCTTGTTTCTCTGATTACGTAAACTCCTCAGATCTCTATCCAGCCATGGCTCAGACAGTTTGTCTTTTTTCTTTATCTTTGGCACGTGCATCTCAACCGCATCGAAAACCAACTGGTAGAACAAATCAACTGCATCGTTCAATTCTAACGTTAAAAGAGTACTATTCCAGTCAATATTGTTTAGATGGCGGTTAATGCTCTCATAATCAGCATTTCGAAAGTCATATACAACGGAATTGTTGTATGATTGGGAAATCGTCAAATCAGATATAGGTAGCTCGACCGTAAACGCAGAGTGGTGAAGAGTGTTGGAGAAAAAATGCTCTGCAGCAGCGGTTGGGTAAGCCACTACATCGTCGTAACTATTAGTAAAAATAAGATCCAACCAATTACCATTTTGGTTAGAAGTCGGAGCGATTTGCTGCAAATCATTGCTATAAAATGTACTTACAAGATTTAGATCGGATGTGTTAAGTATATTAACCGGAAGGAGGATATTGTCATTTTCATCAGCCGTGAACTTTAAATTTGGGCGATTAAAGTCTCCCATTATTATAATCTTGTCATCATCTTTGAGCGATGATACTATGTAAGAAATGGTTTCATATATATCATTGTACACGGCGTCGTCTGAACTAGGTGGAATGTAGAAAGCTCCTATATAAAGAAAACCTTTGGACCAAGAAATTCTGACAATTTTGTGCTCAAATTTATTATGTGGATCAGTTTCAACTATTTCAGTTGGCAGGGAGTTGTGAGTAGCAATGAGCACACCGCCACCTCTTGTCTGTCCAGTTTGCAGATAGTTACGGTCATTTCTATATACGGTCCAGCAACCATCAAGAATTTCTTCATTTTTATGGGAATCATTCAGCCAGGTTTCTGTAAAAGTAAGTACATTGAATTGGCAAGATTTGGCGTCAAGGAAGAGTTTATTTAGTTTGCCTCTCATACCACCAACGTTATGGTAAAAAAGTTTGAGGCCATCTGTTGAAAATTTTCTGTTAGGATCGATACCTGTTAAAATCTTCCCTTGCTCTCTGAAGGTGGGAAATATATTTTGAAGAAACGTGTGAGGCATAGACTTTCAGATCATTTCTAACTTGGTCTGCAGACACTCCAAGCTGTTCGTGGTATCGAATAAAAATAACACTTAGGGAATCAAAGTCTATTGGTAGACCCTCTTGCTGGATCATGATTTTCAAATGGGTTTTAGTTTTACCCTAAAAGCATGCACAATCGCTGGCATTGTGCATGTAAGCGAGAAAAAGACGAACATTGGCATATATTTTATTATCTCTTAACCGGGAAAGTAGATACCTACTTTCTAGATCAGCACTTGTCGTTATTGTGGCTTTTACATGAGGGGGCACTAACGGGTCTAAAAAATTGGATGCAGACTGTGATGGGTTTATTGGAAAACTGTCTGAATGAGCTGATATGGATGTGGATGGCATGTAATCTTCACCACGAATGAAATTTGTGTACGAAGATTGTGACTGGACTGGAATAGAGTCTGTGTTCGAAAATTTTTCCGTTGCTTCGATGATAGCATTCAGACCACAATCGGTACGTTTGCCATTATTGGAAATTGCTTTTTCCGAAACATTTTTTTTTGAAGATATTTTTTTTCATTTTCTGAAAGAGATTTTTACCTGGAAAGTGTGTGGCTCTATTGGGAGTTACGTTAGGAAGTACAGTCGTTAGTGGGCTGCTGGAAAAACTTGTAGATTCAGCATTGGCTGTTAAATCGATAATCATATCTGTTTCAGTGGCGGCTGCATTGGAAGCTATAAGTGAATTAATAGTTTCAGCACTGACTCCCATATTGGTACTCAAATCAGCTTCAATGGCATCCAATTGAGTGCAATTCTTTTGAGTTAGTTTTTTTGGATGAGCCATTGTCGAAATATCTAGCTTTGAGCATAGAGGTTTGGATTGTAAATAGTTAACAGATGGAAGATTACAATTTGAAATTTCTCTTAACCTAGACTGATAGTTGATGTTAATCTTTTTCTTACGGCTAGTCTGGTTCTTCCAGCTATTGAAAGAGATCCCTTTCCAAGTTTGGTCATCGTCGGATTCGTTAAAATTGGTAAATAACCAGGCATATTTTGCTGGGATCGCCACTTTAAAACATCTCCGAAACTTCTTGCGTCTTGTTCGTATGGGCAAAATTGTAGCTTTGCAATCCTTGATCAGTGCTTCTCTTTCAAGAAACTTCTGCATCCAAGTTTCATCCGCAGAGTTAGGGGCTCCTTTCGCAAAGAACATTTTATATTTAGGAGATGGGTTTTTAATCGCGGAGCAACAGTTTTCGGTATGAGAAGAGTTCGCACGCTGTAGTCTCTCAATTCGGCGAGACCATTCATTCTTAGTCCAGAGGGTGCCGAAGTTGCAAATCATTTTTTCAGGCTTATGATCGGGAGAATTTATCGCGTTGGTACTGCTTCCTTTGGTAACACGTTTCATGGGGGAGGTTGACATGTCCTTATATTGCACTCTTGTCGTTGAGTTATTATTTTTATTCAGACTGGTGTTTTGCAACATATCTTTGACCTCTGCAATCATCATTTCAACACCTAGCGACGATGAGTCCGCGCTTGAGGTGGAATTGGTTGCGATTAGTTTGTCATATATTGAATTCAATTTGTTCTCAATCGACCTAACTGCAGTGCAAATTTTTGATTCTAGTGAATTGATGAAAGTAGCATACTTAACAGCTTCATTTCCACTATAAACCGCAAAGGCAAATAATTATGTCATAAATTTTCACCACTTCTGTATGTGGTTGTTGCTGCCACAATGCATACATAGCATACTGTTTACCATCTGAATTGCCGTTTAATTAAATGGAGCTTTGAAAATAATACGTCCTCTCATCATTAAAATTTCGTTGTTTATTTGCCAGTGAATGTTCTAATTTCAATCTTTTCCTCAGATATTTCCGATAGCTAGCAGCAGCTTCGATGTACAGATGACCTCCAACTAAAAAAAGGAACCGGTAAATCACCGGCATCCGGCTCATGTTTACTCGTACTGGAATTTTTACTTTCATCGTTTGCATGTGCTCTTGCGATCTGCTACTATATTTAGTGAACTTAGTTTAAAAATATTCGAACTACAGCATACGCATGGACTCGCACTTGAAGTTGTTCTCTTCAGTACGTAAAATGATTTAATTTGTTTGTTGCGTGCGTGCATGAATCAATAGGTGATTTTGTTTTGAAATGTAGAGGATGTGTTGTAGCTGGGTTTTCCAGCAGGTATTCATCGCTACGTAGAACATTTTTTCTAGGATAAAGTGTTTTCACATTCGAATGAAAAATTTCAATTAAATATCGAAATATTTATTTTATTGCTTTACATTTGGTAGGCATTTGCCAATTAGAACCGGGGTGGGGAAAAATAGAAGATGTAGCATTAAATTCATTGGTTGATTTGTGAAAAACAAATAAGTATTCGGTATAGAATATGTGAAAATGGTGAAAATATCATATATGATTTCATATACGTACATACATAGGACGTAATATAAGATAAGAATTGAACAGGGAATTCAGCAAAAGTGTTATATTTATCATTATAGTAGCGGTTTGCTTTCCATATTTTGCATATTCTATGAGATCTGGGGGAATGCATGTTTGATGATTACAATGATTACATAAAAAAAAAAAAACAAAATTCAACCAGGATCATCTCATATTCTTTCTAGTGCTTGCTTATAATCTTCTATGCTTGCGAACCCATCTACTCCTTCTGCGTCATCTACGGCTATTACGAGACATCTTTTGTTTGTGTACTAAGTCAGCTTGTTACCCACCCGGTCTATTCGGAGGGTAGCGATATCCGGCTAGGTCCGGTTTGAGGCCCGGGAAGCTCAATCGAAGATTGGGCGTGGGCGTCACTCACTCACCCCAATAAAGGACATAGAATCGCCGAGTGAGGCTCGACTCACCAGTGTCATTGGGGCACTGTACGGAGCCACGCCAGACTCGACCTTCCCTTACGAGTGGTCGCACTCTACTCCCTTCCGTGTCCTTAAGTCGCGTGATCGCCAACCACTGAAGGATTACTGGAAATCACGGCTACCGATCTTTTCTTTTGTTTTGTTCTTTCATTCGCTAAATTTATTTACGACCCGGAGAAACACCTCAAACGTAATAAATTTCTAATCTTCGGCTCTATTGCGATAGCCCACCACTCTACTCTTATATATATAATATGTTAATGAGTTACAAAACTAGTAATTAGTAGTTACAAAACTACAAAACGGTAGTTACAAAACTAGTAATTAGTAGTAAACCAAATTTGGCTTTTGGTTGCAAAATTAGGATAAGATAGATCTACTGCCTGCTAGCTACTATAATATTTGTATATTTTTACTGAGAATTGACACCATCAAATTTTCATATGACAGTATCTTGTAGTCAAAGGAGTGATGCGCGATTGCGAGATGTTTAACTCGATTGTTTCAATTTTTCAAATATATCGAAACATTTCAATATTTTTTAGTTGCATAAACATTCTATCTACATTTTTCTCATTTTTGAATTAACACTGGATTCGAAAATAATAAACTTTATTGCATCAATCTACAAAATTTGAAAAACCTATCTTTTGTGGAAGTATGTTAAAATCAAGATTGAAAGATACACTCTCCATATACTTCCAGTAAAAATCAAAACACAAATCATCGAATGTCTTGAAAGTACTAAAATGTAGATTGAACCTTTATGCTTAGTAGGGCCGTACAGTAGGCACGTAATAAAAATTCTTCAAATAATCTTATCTCTGAGAAGGGTTACCCTTTGTCAAATTACCCATATTTTCATCACTAGAATTTTCAAAATTTCAATCATCAGATCAATGTGAAGTTCACAGGAAATATTTATTAAGCTTAGGAGCTGATCTGATAGAAGTGTTGAAAATGTGGGCAACCTTGTGGCTGTAGTGTTATTTTAAAATATACTGAATAAAAAGATAGCTAGAGCTTCGGTAGCAAAACGAGGATAGGTTGCGAAATCAGCACTGCCAACTGCAATGATTTTGGACATTTTCGCACTTATACCAACAACTGAGCATAAGTAAAATATCTATAGGCTTTGTAAAAACTACAGCAATTGATTTTGTTCGAAAAACTTTTTCGAAAAAAATCAATTGCTGTACTTTTTACAAAGCTTATAGATATTTTACTAGAGATGTTTCAATTTTTTGACCGATATCGAAATTTTGAGGGCTATCTGCGCTTTTCGTCTGGATCAATTGTTCAGACCAATAGTTTGATAAGTCGTACCTGATATGCCCTGATTTTGTCACTGAACCAGTCAGTTAAACCAATAAAAAAATCTTTTAGAATTCTTGTATTGTGCTCTTTAGGCAGCAAAACATTTACTTACCATCAAACTTTAATAGCTATCGGCTTCGGCTGTGAGCTACAGCTTTGTGTTCTACTGGACATGTCAATAGCTACGGCACCGCCTTCACCTTTAGCTAAAAGCAAAAGCACCAATCGAGTACAGCAATCGAATCTAACAATCGAACCCAGCAATCGAAATGAACAATCGAGTGGAATAATCGAGCATATCGATTGTTCTCTTGATTGTTAAGTCGATTGTTCTCTCGATTGCTTCGTGGCATCGATTTCGTGGCGTCAAGTTTGGAGACTTAATAAATTGTTTCGGAAAAATTCTAGCAATCAAATTCCGGTTCTACGTGACGGGAAAAACAAACAAGCTTTTTCTGACGGTGAAAAGGCGGATTTGATAGCAAGTACTTTTGAATTATTTCGCGGTGTTACAGCTAATATGGGAAACCACATTGTTAAGACAATGGCCCAGCGATCTGTAAATATGCTCTCCGAAAACACCACATTTCCAGATGGAGCACTATGTAAGCCAGCAGAAATAAGAGCAATCCTACGTAAATTAAAGGATAACAAGGCTCCGGGCTCGGATGGCATACCAAACAAAGCCCTAAAAAAGTTGCCTAGGAAAGCAGTGGTCCAGCTAAATTTTATATTTAACGCCTGTCTGAAATTATCTTACTTCCCGACCGCGTGGAAGCAAGCCACTGTCATCCCAATTCCAAAACCTGGAAAGAATCCTAGTTTAACTGAAAGCTACAGGCCTATAAGTTTATTGTCCTCGCTTGGGAAAATGTTCGAAAAGGTGGTGCTGAGCCGTATCAACCAATTCACACATGTCAAAAACATTCTTCCCGAATTTCAATTTGGTTTTCGAGAGGGGTACTCAACAAATCACCAGCTGTTCAGAGTAACAAGAGACATCGAAAAAGCATTTGCATTGAAAGAATCAATTGGAATGATCACACTAGACGTTGAAAAGGCGTTTGATAACGTCTGGCACGAAGAGCTTCTCTACAAACTTAATCAGCATTCATTTCCACTTTATTTGGTGAAGATAATACAGTCCTACTTAAGCAATCGCAAATTTGTGGTCAAGATAAAAAGTAGTCTTTCCTCCCAGCGACAAATTCCTGCTGGCCTACCGCAGGGGTCCTGTCTCAGCCCTGTCCTTTTTAACATTTACATAGCTGACATCCCCACGAGCCCCAACTGTAAATTCGCTATCTTCGCAGATGATACTTGTATTTACTCTGCTGCTAAAGATCCAGAGCTGGTAATTTCCCACCTAGAAGAACATTTTTCAAAGCTCTATCAATACTTTTTCAGGTGGAAAATCAAAATTAATACCGCTAAGACAAAAGCGATATTTTTTACTAAGAAACGGAAAAGATCGAACATGCCCTCTAGGAATCTCAACACTCTGGGTCAAAGTATAGAATGGCATGACGAGATCACGTACTTAGGAATTACCCTCGACAGGAAGCTTACTTATTATAAACACATCAATAGCGTTTGCGTAAAACTTTCAAAATGCTCACATGCACTCTATCCACTTCTTAACCGTAAGTCAAAGATGTCACTTAGTAACAAAATATTAATCTATAAGCAGATAATGCAGCCAGTTGTTCTGTATGGTGCACCGATTTGGGGCACTTATGCAGAGTGTCATAAAAGCAGACTACAGATCGCACAGAATAAATGCCTAAAAATGATCGGCAATAAACCTTTCTACTACTCGACTCGCAGGTTACATATTTTTACGGATGTTAAAATGATTAAAGAAATCGTGAAGAAACAGCGAAGAAATTTCCTACTTAAGTCCTGTACTTGCAACAATCCTCTAATTTTATCACACCTACAGGAAATTTAGCAAGCTAAACTTAAGCACATTATGCTCAGTATTAGCATACAGATAGGATAAGTTCAATTATAAGTAGGAGTAAGTTAGAATAAGTTAAAATAAATTAGAGCTAATGTAATATTCAAAAATTCATATACAAGGTTTTTGTTCGCTTTTCCTTGTGCTTACAAGCTAACTATCATATATCAATAGTCAGTGTTAAGTTCAATATATGTATCAAAGCTGTAGAGACGATAATTGTCTAAAACTCTGAATTACCCATCTCCAATAGTGTAACTGCAACTGTAATAATATACGAAATAAATAGAATTGAATTGAATTGAATATCTCGATTATTCTTTCGATTGTTTCGCGGCATCGATTGCAATTATCTCGACTGTTAAAACATCTTGCAATCGACCATCACTAAGTTAAAGTAAACAATGAATGCTTCAGACTCTAAAATTTTGCGGGCAGTAACCCTGAAACCCATCGCGGGCACCGGATTGCAACAAAATTCTCAAAGCGTCATCAACAAAGCCTCATTTTTCTTAAATTGTGTACTTTTCGTGAGGCAGCCCTAAACATTTTCTATTTTTATAGCTCCGATTCAATCTTCGGATCAATTCTTCAATTTCCATGCAAGATTTTGGTTTAGTGAAGATTTCAACCATATTCAATATGAAGTAAAATCTGTATATGGTAAATGCTCCTAGTGTCGGCCTGCTCCAAGAACCGGCCACCAACAACTTTTTTGTTTCACAACAAGAATCAGACTCGTCAAAACGCAATACAAAATGCAACATTTGGACCAATAGCTCCTGTGCTTACTTTAGATACCTTTTAACGAGTTTGATCCATGTTTTGAGGCAAGAAAGGGTTTAAAAAAAGAGTTACAGCAACATGAACTCTAGGAACAAGCTGACCAACATATGGAACAATAACCCTATTTCCCCCGTTTTTCTTCGAAAACTAGTTTTTTTAATGGCTGCCATATACTAGAACTTTTTTCTTTTGAGTCTTATTTCTCCCCCCTATTTTAGGATTTAATGGATGGAAGAGGAGTGTTTGTACGCAATATTTCAAATATTCTGTACAAACATATGCATGATGATAATTTTAGGCTTCACCGCATTATAGATTCAGATAAATATTCATATATTTCTATCATTTATTGTGCTTATTTTCCAGCCCACACTGGGCGCTTCATTTCAGACGATATACTGCACTCCTTGTAAGAGCAAGGACCACACAACATACAAACAAGACTAAACAATACTAAAAGAACCATCAGTCGAAACAGGATTTGCGTGTTTATATGTTTCATTGAAAAGGATAGTCAATTTCTGCGATATATTAGGAATTATTGTAATCGATTTATGGATAAGACTAGTGTAGACAAATTTAATGAATACAGTAAACGTGGCCTCTTACTTATATTGTTTAATTCTATCATGCAACAAAAAGTGAACGCAGGAGACGGGAATAATGTACTGGTGCTGAGAAAAAATTAGCGTAATTTACGGGAAAACATAGAGGCTAAATACGTGTGCACTATTTTAGTTAATATTTAATGCATAGAATTTTATTTTAAAGATTAACCTTTATGCTTAGATTTGTAATCTTATCGATTTTTAATCAATTGTGTCTTTTATATTCAAAACACTTTTTGCTTTGGTATCTTTGGGAGTAGCACTTCCTATATTTTATGCTTCTTTCTTCTCGTTTTCACCTTTTCTTTTCAGCTTACAATTTATTGGAGTGCTTATGAATTCTTCGGAAATTATTTTAGTCATAATTTTTCAGACTTTTTCCGAACCAGAGGTGCTTACTAAATTCAATAAATTACCACTGGTTATTTCGAAGGATCTTGATAAAAAAAAACTTGTTTCAGCATATAATTTTCTTTATCATTAGTTCACGTAGCGGTTAGTCGGTGGAGTTGTCATCTTACAATACCCTCCTCAAGTACCTTCTACTAAACGGAGTTGTCAGCGTACTATACCCTCAAGTCTTCTTACGATATTGTCTGCTCACGTTAGCGCCAGAACCGACTTGAATCAACGGACAAGGATAAGCTACGGCCAGAAGGCGAAAAAACGCGAGCGCTATCCTGCCGTGCCTCACTTGATCAAATAAGCGTTTGACCTGCCACGCCATTCGATAACCGACCATTAGCAAATGAAGAAAACCAAACTAAAAAAACTTTCCTAGATTTCCTCAGATTTTTGTTCGATAGTTGTATTTAGCTGCAATGCACAATATTTTAATAAAGAAAAATATGAAATTTTTAAAATATTAGATGAAATTTCTTTAATAAATTTATTAGAAAACATGTTTTTATTTAACAAACATAAATAACAAATCAAATACAAATTTATTGAAAATAATGTAAGAAACAAATATTGTATAGATTTCTTAAACAAAGTTCTTTTTTTCGTAGTTTTAACGTGCTTACAGTAAGTTTAAATGAGGAACAGCCATTTTCGATGCACTTTTAAATACTGATACTATATTTAGTTCTTCCTTTTTTGTTTCAAGATCACGGTTAAAAATATCGTTCCGGTTCGTTTATGGCTATGCGACAATGGCAAACACAATATCGCAAGATTTAAGACTCTTTGGGAACAAAATTTGTTTTTGCAAAGACTGCGGTGATATAATTCTTGCGAAAAGTATCGATTGATAAGTTTAACAGTTTTTCTGATTTGCCTTGTGTTTCATTGAAAAAATATCATATCCCTCTCCGATCAATGTCTACATCAACAAGATCAAAATCAGGAAATATCTATCAAATGACTTTGATCGAAAGCACAATTTTAGATCCACTTTTAGTCTCTGTTATAAGAATCTGTAGAAGGAAGTGACTGCATATTTTTAGCATTTGTGACTAAGAAATTTAGGCACAACTCGTCAATATTGGCAAGTTTTCACAGCTTCATATCTCGAGATCTATTGATTTCTCGATGATTTTGAGAATGGAACGTTTCTGCAAATTTTTATTGCGAATAACTACCACGCAATAAGTCAAACCAATAGTTAATAAGATATCTAAAAAAAAACGGATTTTAGCACCCTCTGACCTTTTTTTTGTGCCCACTTTTCATTATGTACTTTTCACATAATGTTTCTGATATCACAAAAAAAGATACTTCCGTTGATTAGAATTTTTTTGCACAGAAAGTCTAAAATTATTATACGCTCATCACAAAAAGCACTCTACACAAAAGCTTACAAATAAAATCCTTTTAACCGGTTTTCTAGTAAAACCGATAACACATGACAGCCGTTGGCAGAGCAAATCCTGTTGGGGATAAAATGTAAACATGAACAATATATCGAACGAGCTTCATTTTATTAGTTCACGACCGAACTAAAACTTTAGAGCACTATGCCTGCAGTAAAATATGTTTCAACATACAACTTGCACCAGCATTTGTACGTTATATATCTGCAAAATGTATGCACACACATCTACTAAATTGCATATCCTGCAGATGAGCTCTGACTATCAGGAGGTATTTTGCATGCATCGACAAAATCCCTAAACAATTGCCGGAGTTTAATTTGAGCTCCAAGTCAATATCGTACAGGAATGCTTTGAGGATTTTGTGCTCATGTAGTCGTGTGTGCAGGGATTATGTTGAGAGTCAAGGATAATGGAGAGTTAATGGTAAGAAGGTCATAGGTGCATTTATGTTGGTATTCAAGCTGGCGTGGTCATACTTTTTTTTAAGTGCTATTTTTAAAAATAGCATTAAAAAGTGGATATTGTTTGGTTAGCTGATACGGAACGTATCAAGCTCTAGATATTAAATAAAAATGATGCAATGTTTTTTTCTTCAATTTGCAATGCAAATCCAGTTAATTGTGGATGTAACTAAAAAATCAATTATATCAATCAATATTATTTCTGATGAGATTGTTGTAACGTCTTATGCGCTTATTGACACAAATATGTATATATTTTTTGTATGATAATGTGATCAATCTACGATTCTCGATTGGTTTTGGGTTAGGCAAAGGCTCATTTAAATTTCGACCATAAATTCATGGGCCATTTAAAATGAGCTCAGAGGTTTTTGAGTCATTTAGAGACATTTAAGCCTTTAGATCCTAAGTCGACGCCCAAGCTGGTATTGACATAAAAGTAACAAAATCTGACAACACGTACTATAATTATAACATTTAGTTTTTCTATTCATCAAAGCGGGCAAACAAATATTTTTTCCTAGGAGCATAGTGCAATGAAATGGTTCACGAAGGTATCTGAGTCAGCATTATACTGGAGACAGATTACAATTGGGTTTCGTTTCGCGAACCTCGTTGAGCTCTCTGCATGTTTTTTTACTCTAGTGTGTGAAACAATAGAAACTTCAAAGCTTGAAGCACATTGGAGATTCGCGAAGCCAGATTCGATTGTAGTCTGTCTCCAGCAGGGACGGATGACAATCGAATATCATTCACGAATCTTCTATAAGCTTTGAGCTCTCTGAATCTCCTATGCTAGGCACACTGTGGTAGAAACTCAACGAAAGTAATAACAGAGCCAAGAAAAAAGGGAACGGTGATACGAAACCATACGAAACACAGCTAGTCTTGACTGAAGAATATCATGGCTCACAGAACTTAAAGCTGTGGCACAGTCCGTATGTCGAACATCAATTAACTTTTACTGACCGTTCGCTTAAGCAATGGTGTTTGTAAACGACAGTAGATTTGCTATCGTTGATTTACTTTTAATGAATCCATGCTGTTGCATTTAGCCCTTGCTAGCTACTTAGCAAGGGCTAAATGTAAGGGTACACTCTATTGTAAACGACTCATTTAAGCGGCTTAATAATACAGAGCAAAAGTTATATAGAGCCATAATTAGAGATGTAAGCAATATCACCAGCTTTATGGATGGGATAATTGTTGTCTGTGAAGGAAAGATGGGCGTCCTATTTCCAGCAATTATTGAACGGAAATGTCCCCGCAAACAACGAATCGCCATCATTAATTGGCACATACCTTGACAGTGCCTCATTTCACCTTCCTACACTAGATGAAGTCCGACAGGCCATGGACCGCTTGAAATTCAACAAAGCACCGGGCATCGATGGTATCCCCGCGGAGCTCCTGAAGACAGGGGGGATTTCCGTTTTAAGGGCGATCCATGGATTGGTGACAGGCATCTGGCAACAAGAAACGGTGCCGGATGAGTGGCGAAAAAGTATTATATGTCCCATTCACAAGAAAGGAGATAAACTGCTATGCGAAAACTACAGGGGCATATCACTACTTTGTACGTCGTACAAGCTCTTGACAAAAATTTTAGAGTTAAGGATTTCCCATCACGCTGAGAAAATTCTTGGTGAATATCAAGGTGGTTTCAGACGTGAAAGATCGACAACTGACCAAAAATTTACGGTCAAACAAATTTAGGAAAAATGCTGGGAATTCAACATTGATGTCCATCAAATATTCGTCGACTTCAAACAAGCGTACGACAGCATCAACCGAACTGCATTATAACATCATGCTGCAGTTCGGAATCCCAGCAAAGTTGGTACGACTGG
The DNA here is from genome assembly GCA_947369275.1 of Nemotelus nigrinus. NCBI lineage: Eukaryota > Metazoa > Arthropoda > Insecta > Diptera > Stratiomyidae > Nemotelus > Nemotelus nigrinus. Next base: position 33,672,182 of record OX376372.1, read on the forward strand.
TGAAAATGACCATGACCGACTCCACGTCACAAGTGCTGATTCAGAATAATATGACCGACTCGTTTTCGACGAATACAGGGCTAAAACAAGGGGATGAATTAGCTCCGGTACTCTTTAACTTAGTACGTCATCAGAAAAATCCCCGTTGACACGAGAGGAACTCTATTATTTAAGTCGACACAGCTAGTAGCTTACGCTGATGACATCAACATTATGTCACGTTCGTTCAACGACGCCAAGGAAGTATTTGTAGCTCTAGACGAAACCGCCAAGGAAGTTGGTCTTCAAATTAACGAACAAAAAACTAAAGTTATGACTCAATCAAGGAAAAGGACACCAATAAGACAAAACATAACGATAGGGGACTATAACCTTGAAAACGTAGACAACTTCGTGTATCTAGGGACGAACCTCTCGAAGGATGGGAATGAGCTTGACGAAATCAAACGACGGATTCCATTAGCCAATAAGACATTCTTTTCGGTGCTTCCCACTTTAAAATCTCGATGCGTACACAGGAATACGAAGCTTCGCATCTACAAAACAATTATTAGACCTGTGCTATGCTACGGAAGCGAGACCTGGACAATCACCCAGGCGTCTGAAAAAGCATTGAATACGTTCGAGAGAAAGGTATTGCGAAGGATCCTCGGTCCAATACGGGAAGAAGATGGATGGCGAATCAGATACAACAACGAGTTGTATACCATATATGACGACCCGAAAGTCTCCACCGTCATACGTCTCCAAAAACTACAATGGGCTGGCCACGTCAAACGAATGAGCGACAATCGAATCCCCAAACGATCTCTCAAGGGGCGAGCGAGCGGAGCCAGGCCAGTCGGTAAGCCACGCAAGCGCTGGGAGGATTCTATAGATGCTGACAGCAGGTCACTTTTGGGGGCACCGAACTGGAGGACGCGGTCACTGAACCGAGACGAATGGAGGCGAAGTATTAAGGAGGCTAAGGCTCGATTCGGGCTGTAGTACCCCGATGATGATGAATTGTTGTCTGATTTTCAAAGTGATGGAAAGGTACATATTGAAATGCTAAGATTACAAATAATTGACAGAAGAATACACAAGAAAAAATAAAATGATATAGCAAATAGATTCGGAGTGCCATCAGCACCAAAACCAGTGCTTGCGTCAAGAAACATCATTAATGATTCGACTTCTAATCGATTAGTAAAATAAAGAAGACAGAAAGAAAGTAAGTGCAGGAATATTTGAAAATTTATTGACAGCAAAGAAGACCTATAGGGGGAGGTGAAAGAAGAGAAGAATTGAGTAAAAAGCTCACAAGAAGCTTATGGAGAAGAAACAGGCATATCATGATGATTCATAACAAAAGGAATGCCAGAGAAAGTTGTTCTAACACAAACACATTCTTCAATTCCATTTCACCAACTGATTTTTCATTTTTTCTTCATTGCGTCTGTATTTTGAACTTTCCTTGCCACAAGACAAGGGTTACTTCTATTTAGTTTTATTAAAACTAAAAACCATACCGATCAGCGTAGAAATGCAATATTTCATTCAACATGAACTCATTATATAAATTACGAAACAAATCATGCTTATAGATCTGTTGCCAGATATTGAAAGCGTTCGCATTTTTTATGTCTCCAAATAAAAGTGGAGCTTCCTCTTTAAAAATGTAGAGTTCCTGGCAGAATTCAACTGTGTTTAAATCTTGTTCATATTTTCGACGCAGATCTGCTCCATGCTTCTGCAGTTCTTCAGTTGACATATTCAAGATTTCAGTACCATTGAGAAATACAACGTGGTAGCACTATCAATCCTATTTTTAATTTCTGTCAAGATTCGATCAAATACCATCATTGTTGCCTTCAGTTGAACAGATTCAATTGTTCGTGATTCGTCATCACACATCTCATTAAATTGTTTTTTGCACTTTGGAATTCGTTTATTTGGCAGAATAGACTTAACGCCAATTTTTCAAGCAACTTCTTTAGCTTCTTCTATCCAATATTCAACTGAATTTTCTCTCATTTTTTGCAAAGTTTTCATCAGCCCACCCATTAAAGAGATGGAACGAGCAGGAATTACATCTTTATTTTGAATTTCGATATTTACTCGATTGATTTCGCGGAGAATATTTGCCCAAATCGTCAAGTTCAGATTAAATTTAAAATTCTTTAGAGCATTTAAGAAATGACCTGCCTCGTACTTAGCTTCCGGAACATGAGAAGTTTCCTCAACTTCTTCCAAGGATTTCACCACTTCCGGCAAATTATTTAAGAAGGCTTTCGCTGACCATCTTGTTTGACAGCTTCCTTTTAAATTGGTTTTCACATATTTTTTCATAATTTTCCACCGAGCAGTGGAGCCGACAAAAAAGCAATATACTTTTTGAATTATTCCAAATAGGTTTCTTGCTTCCGGACAAGATGAGAAAGAACCGACATCGACAAGATTTAAAGAGTTAGCCAAACGCGATACGAACTCGGCCAGCTCATTTTTTAGTTATAGATGCCAGCTATATTGGACCTATTATCATGAGATTGGCCACGACATTGTCTAATATCTAATGCTGCCTCCTCACTGTGGGCCATCATGTGGCCCATTGTGTAGACGGGAGATGGCTTGCAGTGGCCGACAGTGGCGAAGCATGGAAATGGCGATGGCTGAGGATGGCTTTCGGAGTGGTTTTTCACACACATTTAAGCGAAGCATCATGCGCAACCGAAAAATCATTACTGGCCCATCTAGCGGCCCAGTGTGTGGAGGCAAATTTGTGATGGTGACCATAATTGTGGCGATCATTGCGACCATTGCAGTGGCCGACAGCCCCGGATCTAGGGGGGGGGGGGGGGGGGGGGACAAGCCGGAGCCCGTGCCCCAGGCAGCAAATTCAGAGGGCGGCAAAATCAAGCTTGGCAGATGAATACACTCCTCAGACGCGCAGTACAGTCAAATAATAAATAATAGTAAAAATTGTTTATTTCGGACAACTAAAGGATCTACAGTGTATTAGTTAGGCTTATAGTAGGTTATTATCAATAAAAAACACAAAGCATTTTAAATATAAACATAAAAGACATAGATAAGTCCACTTCCCTGCGCCATGGGCAATTAAGGAAACGAGCTGGTTTTCGTACAAGGCACCTCCATAGTGGTGAAGTGAAACTATCAGCTATAGTCTCTAGGATGCTGTTGGGATTGTCCCGTGTTCTATGGATCAAGGATATAGTTTTTTTTGGCGAATGACGGTTGTAAAGCCATCATTCTGGCACTCCACAAACACCCCTGACGCACTGCAGAAGCGGGCCAATCCCATCATCATCCTGAAGATATTATTATATCGGGTGCGCAAGATGTGCAGCAATCTTTTGGCATATGCGACTCACAGGTTCTCCGTGTACAAGATCTGGCAATGTCCCTGGAAAAACGTTACCTTAATTTGCTAAGTACAACAGGAAAATCTACGAGCCAACCTATTACCTTTGACTGCCAAAGCCCTGTGCTTCCTTCCAATATCAGCATCGTCTTTACGGTCGTTAGTACTTTAAGCACATAAATTATTCCCCTCGGGGCACGTAGGCATAGATAGGACAACAATCGTGCTCGCCCGGTGCCCACGAGACACGTGGTTGCGCGGCGGCTGGTTCAGTGGCAGTGTGCTAGCGGAACGCATTCACAAGAGATGCAGCTACCTTTAGACAGATCCTGCGTATTGTTATGGATGCTATATTGTAACTATCAAAAAACTGTCTTTCTTTTCGTGGGTCCCACAAAACCTCTAGCGACCTCATCACACAATGTCCTCAGCTTGGTCAAGGGAGCTTCTTGAATTTATTTTTCCTCCTCTCAAAACATAATTTAACTCTTAAGTTTCAATTAGAACATTTAAAAAAGGGACAAGTATCATATTTATCAAAAAAAAAAAATATTACAGAATGAAATTATTGACAAAATGGCAAAAACAGTTAGAAATAGCATTCTACACGACATCAGAGAAGCCAAATATTACACAATAATGTTCGACTGCACTCCAGATATACCGCATACAGAGCAAATGAGGCAGGTCATTTGCTATGCAAGAAAAAAACTGGCGATGTGTGTGAAATTAAAAAAAAAATCATTGATTTCATAGAAGCTGCTGGAAAGCCAGGAGAGTACATTTGTCAACAATTTATGGAAAAATTGACAGCTGATGGCTTAGATATTAGACAATGTCGTGGCCAATCTTATGATAATGGATCCAATATGACTGGCACCTAGAACGAAGTGCAAGCCAGGATTGGAGAAAAGAATGAGTTGGCCGAGCTCGAACCGTGTTTGGCTCACTCCTTAAATCTTGTCAATGTCCATTCTGCCTCATCATGCCCGGAAGCAAGAAACCTATTTGGGATATTTCAAAAAGTATATTGCGTTATTTTCGGTTCCAATACTTGGAGGTTATGTTAAATATGTTAAAACCAATTTAAAAGGAAGCAGTGAGACAAGATGGTCAGCAAAAAATGTCGCTGTGAAAGCCCTCTTAAATAGTTTGCCGGAAGTGGTGGAGTTCTTCGAAGAAGTTGAGCAAACTTCTCATGCTTTGGAAGCAAAGTACGAGGCAGGTCATCTCTTAAATGCTTTAAAGAATTTTAAACTTACTCTGAGTTTGACGATTTAGGCAAATATTCTCCGCGAAATCAATCGAGTAAATATTCAAATTTAAAAGGTTTATATAATCCTTGCGCATTTCGCCTCTTAAATGGATGGCCTGATGATAACTTTGCGAGAAATGAGAGAAAACTCAATTGAATATTGAATAGAAGAAGATAAAGAAATTGCTGGAAAAATTGCCGTTGGATCTACTCTGCCAAATAAACGAATTCTGAGGTGCAAAAAACAATTTGATGAGATGTGTGATAACGAACCACGAAGACTGCAACCTGTTCAACTCTTTGTTAAGGCAATAATGATGGTATACATTTTTAAAGAGCAAACTCTACTTTTATTTGGAGATATAAAAAAGCTAGAGCTTTCAATCTCTTGCAACAGATCTATACGCATGGTTTGCAGGATGCCTTTCCTAATATTTGTATTGCTCTGCGAATTCACTCTACGCTCCCTACTACATCCACAAGGTGCGAGCGAAATTGTAGCAAACTTAAACTTATAAACTTTTTCGAGTCTCTCAATATTAGCAATAGAAAATCGAACTGCTCATGATAATAATTAGGACAAGGCCATACATTTGTTTGCAGAACAAAAGGCTCAAAGAGTAAAAATATAATTTCAATGTGCAACACTCAGAACAGAGAGATTTAGGCTATTTAAGGGAATGAAATAAGCTTACACATATACGAAATTCAGTGAAGTAATTTAACTACAAAGGTAAAATCTATAATTAGAACAAATCGAGAGAACTATAACCTCATATATTCCCTTTGTTGTTTCCGATACCTAAGATCTACGAGCTCTTTGGCTATAACGTGTCAAATGGCCTATTATTTCAATCTCTATCTTCCTGTTCGCGGAGTAAAAGTCTGTCAAATTTGCCCATAGTGCCCATAGTTTTCCTTCACTACTACTAATGCTCTGATTCGGGCCAATTGCTTCACTTCTCACTGCTGTTTTCATTTCCTTATATCTCTCTCTTCTGAGGTGTAACATAATAATTACTTTTAATCTGACGTTTTATTTCAGACCCTATCCTTGCTTATCCTAATTAAAATATATGTATATATGTCCGACACGTTCATGAATTTTTGGAAAAAATATAGGCTTAGCAGAGAAAGAGCAGTACTAGTTGTAGTATTCTTTGGGGGTTCTATGTTTTCCTTGTAGCGTTCTATATCCATCACTGGCTTGAAATGATGATGATGATGATGATGATATAGGTAAAAATATTGGTGAGCGAGGCGGCATTTTTCAGTTTTTGCCCCGCCTCGAAAAAATTCAAGATCCGGGGCTGGCCGATGATGGCCCACAATGAAGAGGCAGCATAAACCATCAACTGTCAATTTTCCCATAATCTGCTGATAAATGTACTCTCCTATCTTTCCAACAACTTCTATGAAATCAATGAAACTTTCTTTGATTTCATACACATCACCAGTTTTTTTTTTACATAGCGAATGACCTGGCTCATTTGTGCTGTATGCGACACATCCTGTATGCGACACATCCGTTATTGTGTAGTATTTGGCTTCTTTGATGTCGTTTAGAATGCTATTTCTAACTGTTTTTGCCATTATGTCAATAATTTCATTCTGTATTATTTTTGATAAATATGATACTTGTCCCTTTTTTAAGTGTTCTAATTGAAACTAAAAAGTTCAATTTTGTTTGAAGAGCAGGAAAATTAAATTCAAGAAGTTAGCAAATACGCAAGATCTGTTTCCATTTTTCTTTCTCAATTTGAATTACTCGCCCAATGTCTTGATCAATAAGCTGGCATGATTTAATTTATTGTATTCGAGTTTTCCACTTAATCATACGCTCATTGTGCATTTGAAATGCCTCATGCTCGGTTAATCTCTCTGAAGCGTTTTTTCAGTTAATAAACCCTGTAGTACGGAAGAGGAAGATTTCTGGTAAATCTTGCAGCACGTACAAAAATTGTATTTTTTTGTCTTAGAATATACAAGCCAGGATCTTTTGAGCTTTTCGTCATTAGTCAATGTTTTATACCACATAGAAGATGTTAAATTCAATGTTTTCTGGGTGATTTTCTGCTAATAACATAGCTTGAGTGCTAAAGAAAGATCGTTGTTGGTCGGTCATTGTTTCAACGTCTGGCCAATTGCCTGGGTCGGTCAAATCACATCCGAATCCGAGTGACCCGATTCAGATTCTTCGTATTCTGGCTGTATTCTTTCAAGTTGCTCTTCATAGATCGACGATTAAGATTGTACTCTCAGATCAGTACTCGTAGCCTGTCTGGACGATGTAGTTGATAACTTTTGATCTACTTGGTCGTGCAAAGTGCAAAAAGTATCCTCTGATTGAATTTCATCTTCGGAAGCTGTGGCAGATGCTGATGGGCCACCTCCCTTGCTAGGCCACTTTTTGATCTTACCCGCAAATTGTTTTTCCTGAAGAGCCCTTTCTTTAGACTTTTTCCTATATTCCGCTCCCGATAGTTTTTTTCTTGACGCGCTCACAATTCTAACCTACAAAACATAAGGTAAAACTTTTATCCTTAACCAGTGATTCCCTGGTCTCCCATCACTGGGAGACCATAATTGCATATAAATAAATGTCTTTGAAAATAACGTGTAATTTGGTAAGCCGTAAACTCTTTTTTTCTGCCCTCTTACTCTACTCTTTCAATCTGCAATTAGCTCTAATGCAGCGTTTTACATGGGCGATCTGGACGCAAACGCGAAGCGGCGTCCAGATCGCTTTCAACTCGCCCAGTCGGTCCCAATTTTCCAAGCGATACCTACCCATTTACGTCGAAATGTTCATTAGCTTCTGTCGTCTGTCCAGGTTCTAAAGATTTTAATGAAAACAGGATTCGAGAGATTCTGTAGAACTACAAACGGACAACATTGAAAAATGTCATTTTTTTTGCAGTTGCTTCATTGTTCTTCTAATCGCGAAGACACACTTATGGTAAACATTTGTCATTGGCATGAACTAATATGACATGTCATCAGGGTATGGATAAACTGTTATGGACAATTCGATCTAGATAATTTTTGATTATGAATTGATTCCGCTTATAGTTCATGTGCACATCTTCAAAGTTTTTTAAAACCATTATGTGATTTTGTCCGGAGCTATCGCAAAGAAAGCTTTAACACAGTTTCAAAATGGCGCCAGAACACAAGTCTGTCAAACAATTATCTCCACACTTAAACTAAACCCACTCTTACCTAGCTAAATACATCATTAGTCACTAAAACTCTCCAAGACTATTCCTTAAGGGGGCAGGATGGTTTCCGACTTAAACAAAAAAAATTTTTCAATTATTTTTTTATATGAAAGTACAACATCTCAGGAATATCCTTTGAAAATTTCGAGGCGATCGGACTTAAACTCGCAGAGATACCGGTTATTTTATGATCGTGTTCCCAGGTATATTTCAACGAGGAACCGAAATAGTCTAGCTCGAAACTCCGAACTACATTTTTGAAGTCGGTGCGTAACATAACTCAAAAAGTAATGCACCGATCTCAATGAACTTTGCCGGACATCTTTAATATGATAAATACTCGCGGATGAACGATCGTTTTTTTTCAAAAAAACTTTTTACTATTTTTTACAGGCAATCAAAGGCTGATTTTTTATGTGAAAATGGTACCTCCAAATTAAAAACCGCACCAAAAATCGGAAATCGCATATTTTTCAATATAGTTTCGTTCATCCGCGAAAAAAACTAATATATTGAGTAAATCACTTCGATTTTTTGATTTCAGATAACACTGTAAGGCCAGGTTTTACGCACCGCACGACGCCTTTTTTTTGAAGCGCCTTTGATCTACTGCCACCACGGGATAACTAATTCATATTTTTTTATACAATAATTCCTACATACTCTCAAAATATAGTTCTTTAATGTGTTATAAAAAATTAGTAGTTATTTTCGCTCAAAGCTGAGAAAAAAAATCGCAAAAATCAGCTTTTCTTCGGCCTCGGAAACCATCTTGCCCCCTTAAAAAACTCATAGAATTCATCGACTATCCTTTCCCTAAGTATACACATTAGCCATATCTATGTTTGTCGAAATGATAGCTGATGGCAGTTTGTTCGAATTATTTTCTTTCATGGGCTAATAAAACCCACATAGCTATTACCCATCTACGATGTATTTGTGCTTTCCAAGCGAATTCTAGGACTAGCTCTAGCTTTCCTCAAATAAGATAAATCTAGGAATGAGCACGTAATAGACCATTACGGATCACTTACGCAATAATGACGTAGAATATTTATGTTTTTTTTTGCTTGTGCACTTGTGAGGCTATTGACTCAACTTTCATGATAGAAATTCGCCCAGAAAGTGCCCGGAATGTCGTCAAATGTTGAATGATTTTTTTTTATTATCTTGCAGATTTTTATTGAACAATATAAATGCAAACCGGAAGCAAAAAATAGCGAAGAACGATTAAAATGCTGCGATTTCTACTCTCTGCAATTAGAAGAAAATACACAAGAGACAGAGCTACATCCGTCCATCTCTTGACCTGCTTTAATAATTGAAAGCATCCTATTATCGGATGCCGTACTCCACTTGTGTCCCTGACTCAAACTTATTGCCAGTATTTTTCAATTTGACAGCAATGCTGTTTTATTAAGGGTATTATTTGATTAAAGCAGATCTGCCATGTCTTTTTGCAATAGCTTGGCTTTCGTTATATTGGCATTCTTTTCATTGCCCATCAGTATTGTGTATGTATGTATATTCAGGCATTGATTCCGTATTATCCTTTCGTGCTATTTGTGTATAGGTGTAACACCAGTGCAAGTGTGTAGTTGAAGAATATGGTTAGAAGAATTCGCTACCTTGTATGATTTGCATACATCGGCAAAACGACCCAGTCTAAAAAGGTAAATGACTAAAAGGTAAACACAGGGATGATTCAAGATATCATATTGGTTGTGGACTATACTACGATCTAAATGAGGATACCGAATACATTTGCGACAATCCAGCATTAGACAGTAGGACCCTTAATAATTTATTCCACAATGCCTCCTTGTTTGGTTACAAGGAACCTGCTTTGCTATGATTCCTTTTTTTCCCAGTTGGTTCTTGTTAATGATGCTGGGATTATGTAGATTTTGTTTTATAAGCTCGAAGCATAGATTCTCCATTTGATTTATCTTTGTGTAAATTCAGTATAAACACGATTGAAGGATGTTATTGTTTTCTGATCCTAGAAAGTAAATTATTGGTTCATTGAATGCGACAGTTCTAATAAAGTGTTTAAGATTTCAGAGAATTTCGTCTGGAACTCAGGACAAAATCAGAAGTTTTTGAAATATGATTTTCCTGTGAACGATGATGTGTATTTATTTGAACTCATTCATTCTAATTTTCCAAGTTTTTGACCACTCTCCAATTATAGTTTTTTCAAGCTTTACGTGAAATAGTTTAGTTTCAAATTTTTTTTATTTCTTGAGCTTTTTTGAAAACGACGGAAAAATTATCGGAACTCTTATAGCCGTTTCTTATTAATTTTCCTGTGTCAAGGATTTTTGTCCTGTGTTTAACAGACTACGTTGGATTTTGCCCTTCTTTTTTCTCATAAGATTTCCAATTGTTTTCTCGTCAAATTCATTTTTTTCTCACAGTATCTTCAATATATTTAAATTCTGAGTTACTGATCTATGGGCAGTGTTAATGGCTGGTAAATCATCGAGCTAGGAATGTGTGAATGCCAATGATCAGACGCGGATTGTGTTGTTCGCTGGATATTTTTGGACTTTCGGTAGATATTAAACCCGAGGAGGCCTTCTTTTCTGATGATTATCAAATCCAAGAAGTGTATTCTCTCATTGTTTTCGACTTCCGATGAAAATTGGATATCCTTATGTGCTTGGTTCAGTTTCTCCAAAGTTTCTTCTGAAGCACATTTTTTAACGATAGCCAGGATGTACCCAGGATTTCATCCAGACAAGGAGAAGCGCACCTTCTTCATGGAGTTTCTTTTCCAGTCCTTCTATAGATATCTCACTCATAAGCGGGCATAAAAAGATTTCTCCATGACGATACCTTTAATAGCTTTAAAGTACCTCCCTCTGAAAGTACTTCCCTCTCACTCATGCAAACCAAGGCAAGTTTCAAATAATCTTGAGCCCTCTTTCTCTATTCTTCTCTTATAGTCAATCCTCAAAGAACTCAAGTGTTTGTTTTACCACCTTGACATCAAATGATACAACTAAATTATCTTCCTGTCCTTGTTGGAGCATTTGTAGCGATTAAGTTTTAGCAACACCGGGTTTGAAACCAGTAGCTTGTTGACCTCTCGAATAGTCTCTTTGCACTCTATCAAGAGTTTTTCCACTCGTTTGACAGAGTCTAATAAAAGGATTTTTCCTTAGCTCATGGTAATCTCCATTCTTGAGCTTTTGTATGATTAATCGGCCAAATTCATCCCTGTCTATTATGACCATTGTGCTTTCTTTATCCGCTTTGGTAGAAAAGACGGGTTTGGTAGTCAGCTCTTTAAGCACTCTTTGTGCTTTACCAGAATTCCTTCTCTAACTGCTTTCCTTCCTGATTAGTTTAGCAAAGTTGCCTTTAATCTCGACTTTCTCCTCTTTGGAAAGGCTTTTTATCGCCACTCCCATTTTATTACCAAGTCTTCTGTTGGAAATGCTGTTTTCTTGACAGTAAAATTAATAGCTTGGTTAAGCAGCCCCATTTGCTCTTTCGTGAATTGGCCCGTGGACTTGTTCCCCAAATATTTGGGAATTATCTATACGGCATTCTTTTTCATGGCATCATTTTCTCTCGCCAGCTCCTTTAGTTTCCTTTTAAGAATTTTGTTTTTTTCTATCTTTCTCACATTTGAAAGCCCTGTTTGATTTTCCTACAATGTCCAAAATTTCCTCTTTTCCCTCGAAGTAACATTCGCAATTTTTTAATGCAGGAAATAAACTTTGAGCGTGATGTCCCCTAATCTCTTGTATAGCCTATTTATGGAATGATGAAATTGATGAAACTGATGAAATTTTTTTCGTTCAGCACCCTTTATTTCCCTGCTACTTACGGCTGGAACCTAAATTTAAACAAGTGTCTTTTCATAGTCATATTATTTTTCAAGCATAAAATTTAAAAATTTAGTTTTATCTGAGATACAACCTATTTCTTTCTTATGAACTATGAAATTGATAAAATCGTCATTAGACCTGCTAGTCTTTTTCAATTGTTTTAATGTGAAAAGAGACAGATTGTTGTTTGAAAATGAATAAGGGAATAAAATAGAAGTGGATTAGAGAGAAAAGGGTAATTTGTTTACATTGACTAACATTCAAGATCAAGGAATTGGGGCTACATGAATTGAACGGAAGATACAGATCATTGATAACAATAATGAAGAGTAATGGACCAAGGATATACCCTTGTGGAGCACCAGAAGAAAGATGAAAGAGAGAAGAGGAAAGGTTTTTAATAGAAACTTTACGTGTACAATTACTGAGGTAGGACCAAATCCAAGAAAAGCGTAAACCAGAACAGCCAAACCATCTGACTTTATCGAAAAATAATCTGTGGTTGAAAGTATCAAAGGCTTTTGAAAAATATTTGCGTACTACGTTCACTTTTTCGTGACGATCTAAGGCCAGGGTAACTGTGTTCAAAAAGAGGATGAAGTTAGTCCAAAGTAGGCTTACTCCTCATAAATCCATGCTTTTCTGGAGGGCAGGTAGGATGAATCATGGGATACATTCTAGAGAAGACCATTTTTTCAAGAAGCATTTTGAAGTAAGCGGGGGAAAAATAGGACGATAATTGAAGATGGACGAAACTTCACCAGATTTGAAGAAGAAAAGGCAGAAGAAAATAAACACTGGATGAAAGGTTGAAATTAAATTGGATAGAAAGGAAGACGCACAATGACAAAGATATGGTCCACGCATAGAAATCGGGAATACGAGCGGATCCACCACCGGAGCGCAGATCAAGATTAAGCAATGAGTTTTCAACTTCAATTGGATTTGTATGGATTAGAGCAAAAGAATGAAAGAGGAAAAGAAAATCAGAAGGGTGCACAAGGAGGGAAATGCTATTAAAGTAATAAGAAAAGGAATTTACGAAAAATTCACATATTTCCAGTGGAGTTAAAGAGATAGAGCCGTTGATAGTAGCATTGTTTGGGGTTGAGATATTTTTCTTCAGAGAACATATATAGGACGAATAGGTTTCCAAAAAGTAATGGTGCCTTGCTTGCTCCATTATTATTTTAGCTGAGAAATTCAGAATTTAAAGTTTGGGAAAACCAGAGGGAGAATCTGATCTTCGAAACTTTTTCCGAGCAACATTTTCGGTTGGATTGCCCTCAAAACTTGTAAGATGAACCAAGAAATATCTGCAGATTTACGAAGGCGAAAGGTAGAAGTATGGATAGATATAAGGTACGGTAACGCACATAATCAATTTTTAGTCTACGGTAGAACGAAAATCAGTTCATTTTTTCAAATTCAGATGCCATTTCCGGGTCATTATCTAAACAGAAATCGCTCCAAAAAGCAACTGATATTCTTTTTATTTTCAAGGGTATGTCCGCGGGACATAAAAAGAAAGAGGAGGATGAAAACAGAATCCGCCGAAACGTTATATTCATTGAGAGAAACGAAGGACAAGAACACCATCAACGAGAACATACTTGCTTCGACTAGAAACCAGTTCCAACACTTCAAAAAGTCGAACTGGTGACCCCTCGAGCACACGAGTTAAGCAGATCCAGAAGCAAGAGACGAACAAAGAAGAAAATTATGTTTCCAAAGATATCGAGAAGTGAATCAAGTCATTCTCATAGTCCTCGTATATAGATGACCAAGGACAAGACGCCAATCCACGGAACAAACAAGATATGAACACGAACAAGACAAGAACCTTGTGATCACCACAGCAGAGCCTATCGAGCTTATGAGCTATGAAAAAACTTAAGCAAGCCTAGAAGAAGTCGAAGCACTTGAGAACAATCAGACCTGTAACATCGTTTCAAGGCCAGCAGTATGTTATCGATAGTAAATCGACCTATAAAATCAAATGAAATCCTGATGGCGAGATCAGCAGATACAAAGTACGCCTATTGAGCGAGGTTGCAGCCAAAAGGTTGAACTAGCTTACAATGAGACATTTAGTCCCATCGTGATTTCCATTGAAATCATCCTTTCAATCACAATATCATAGCCGATCATAATTAATTATAGCTACGCTAATTCGTCATTAGAGCTACATTCTTATACGAAATCTTCGTGGAAAAGAATACCAGATTGCATGCGACAATGTCTGTGAGCTCATTCACAGTTTTTACAATTTAAAACAAGCATTGAGGTATTGGGATCAGAATCTCGGCCAAGCTCTGTTTTGTTTTCATTCGCAACCAGAACGGACGGATCTTACTTGCAACGCACATTGACGATGGACTAAAAACAGCTGTGAATGATAACATCGCCGAATCACTGCTGGGGGCCCTCAAAAATGAATTCGATCGGCAAAATTAAAGCCTATTTGGGTTTAGAAATACAGAAGAACCGAAACAATTATAAATTGCTTTACCGAAGGTGCTACCTAAGATGAGTCTTCAGTAGGTTCAGCATGCACCAAGAAAATCCGATTGCAATTCGAGCCAATCAATGTGTCCTATCCCGAAGTGATCAGAAGTCTTATGTACTTATAGGTGGCTACGACAATTACACTGTTAACAACATAAGTGAAGAAGAGCCAGTGAAATGTTGTCAAAAGAATTATCAAGTACTTTCAAGGTACACCCCGCTACGATCTTCTGTTTCAAGGAGAAGAATAGGAGCAAATTTTGGCCTACAGCGATGAAGATTATGCTGGCAACGTTGAAACCAGAAAACCAATCATAGCTAAAAAGGAAATCATATATTGGAACTTCTAGAAGCAAAAGGTCATTGCCAAATATCGAGGCAGAATATATTGCAAAGTGCCAGATGACAAAAGAAATCATGTGGGTCAAACAACTAAACCGCAAATTAGTCGAATTAAAAACGACGGCAAATTTGCCAATCAAGGATTCTTAGAGCTGATACAAAATTCAAAACACCACATGAGACTAAATTATATTGATGTTTGGGTTCATTTTATCTGGGGTATAGTTATACCTGGCGAACTCGAGCTTGAGTAAGGTTTATTGGGGAATCAGCAAGTCGACATCTTGAGTGAGCCTCTACCGATGAAATTCCAATGGCTAAAAAACCTGAAGAGGATGGAAGAGAAAGTTCTGGATAATTCAAACAAAACTAATAATGTTCTGTTCGAGAGGGAATGGAGGGAGAGGAAAACGTTCGCGCGCCAAACAGAATCACAATGTAGCTTTTTCTTATCAACTCATACTCATCTCTGTCTCTCACTTTGGCTTGCCTATAAAAGAGTTTTTGTAAATTTTCAAGTGTCAAATAAATCGGAGTGTTAAACGCATAAAGAACGTAAGCCGTTATTCCGAACATCAAAAATTCTTTAAATGCGATTAATGAATCTCTGGTGTGAAAGTACACTGCTACTGCGAGACGAAAAACTCGATTGAAAATAATTCAAATAATTCAATAATTCATTCTGCTGCTAAATTTTTGTCCTTACGAGAATAATCCTGTTGACTTTCCCATTCAACAGGATCATAACAAATAGTTTACGCATATATTAAGTTTAAAAAAGTGGATTGTGAAGGGACTATAAGGCAAATGCCATTAGCATTAGCGTTTAAAATCTTTATTGTTTGAAAAGGTATACTTTTTTCATGAAAATAAAAAGGTTCTTGTTGGACTTTGTAGACTTGATGACGAGAACAAGAGTTTACACCAAGTATTTAATTAATTTAATCCAATCGCTGGCCGTAAATGTAAACGAGACAGCACCAAGAGCAGATGAAAGTTTTTTTTATACCTTCAACCAACGCTGGATTTATATAAATACGAAAAAATGATCACATCTCTATCATTCAAATTTGGCACAGAGCATATAGCAGTTAACGGTGGCTGCGTTTAAGTAAAAATGAATATTTTCATAATGTTTTCTACCCTGTGTGTTGGTGCTACAGGTTACGATTCAATACCATATCTCATACTAGTGCCTAGAGGAAAACCGAAGGCAAATGTTACAAATCCTTAAAGAGAATATTTGCTTATAATAACGAAAAATTAAGTATTAATAAATGGAGACATTAAGGAGAGCAATATTGATTTCCAGAGCGGAACAATAGGGCATTGATATTCGATATCTGATGTACAGTCTTGTTCAAATTATTGACAAATGGACGTGCATTCGACATGGTAGGTTCGTAATACCAAAAAATGCGACTCCTCCCGTTAACGGTCATCAAGAAATCCGTTAGAAAGCTTTCCCTTAGAATCGAATAGAATATTACTAACTAAAGATGGAGCAATTGATAACTTGTTTTGTTGCATTAGCTGATCAAATTTTGATAGCATAATTGTTTACTCTCCAGTAGTATGAATAAAAGCTTTAACACTGTTTTTTTTCAAAGCCTTTAATACATGTATATATCCATTACCAGCCTTATCTCGTAAAAAATACTATCTACATATCTCCTGACAGCATACCAACCATTCCCATTGTATACGATCATTGACTTATATTTGACCTGACGTCACTGTTTTACCCAAGAGATAACATTTCTCACGCTATGCTATGTAAATGCACATGTCCACCCCCTAGTACATAAGGAACTTTCTGCAAAACATTACGCCATATTTATACATATATCTACTTACATTGGCCGCAGGATATAGCACAGTAAAATCTCAACTGGCATACTAAACACACCGAACGCGAACCCATTCCACTGTTTCACTGTCCCTACAACCACATCGCGAGAAGAACTCGCTCCTTCAGGATAACTTACATTTCGATGCAAATTGTTGCTCCTCGCAGCCAACATATTCAGTTAAGTCCGAGCCAATGCTTCCAATGTCCTTAATGTTGTTGACATGGTTGTTGCCAGTAACGCCTTTCTCCTGTCTTTCGCATTTAATTCAATATCTATGAGGGTCCAAAAAATTTACAAACAGCACTGAAAACAAATTCGCCACTGTTTTCACACGAAACAGCTCGTCAACGACGTTGTGTGGTTCGATTCAGCCGTGGGAAACTCTCGAAAAGAAAACTGGACGTAAAATACGGTACGAAGAAAGCTCGCTATTAGTATTTTCCGAGCCTTACGGGGGCGTGCGAAAGGGAAATACAGAAGGAATGGTTATTTTCCCTTCTTCCTCAGCCTCGTGGCTCGCCTTGTCTTCGTGGCTTTGAAGAGCGGTGGTGGTGAACAATCGATGACGACACAATGCGATTCGGACTGAGTACCGAGTGCCGTGCGTGCTTTGGGGATCACATAAATATGTAAGTGGGAATACTTGACAATAAAACAAGTGTTGGTCTTCCGTGTGGAATATTCTCTGACCGATTTTTGTTGGATTGGCTAAACAAGGCACAAACCGATATCGTCAAAGGACCTTCGTACAATTGAGCCGACAGAGCAGGGGTTCCACCCTTTTCTATGCACTTCGAGCTTGATGCCCTTATGTAAATTTCATGAATTCGCACTTATCATTGCGCGGTACACTGCCACAGTAGCTTTAACTGAATCTAGAAACGTTCACTCACAGCTTACACATTTCCACATTTAAGTCCTTTTCCTATTTGATTGCTTTGTTTCCTTGGAAATGTAGGGATACTAATATTTTAATGCGTTTCGATAGCCGAATGCTATCATATCGCAAGCACGCGTCACTGTCGACTTTTCCGAACAACAACTAATAGAAAACTAGGAAAGTCAGTGCTACGCGAATGCGATGTCGGCATTGAGTGAAGTATACATACTCCTGTGTTTTCAGGTGCAAATGAAAATTTCCCACCACCCACCAGACCACATAGCATGAGCAAAAGAGCTTGTGAAAGAAAATTTTCCACATTTGAAAGCTTTTTATAAATGAAAGCTAAGACTTGAACCAATTTTCTTTTGGGTGATTATTTTTACAAAAGATGGATTGAGTTGATTTAGTTTTGAATGTTTTTATTTAATTTTGAGTGATGAAAAATTTCAAGAATCTGAAATAGAGAATGAATTTGTTCATACAACCGGCAAATAATTATTGATTTAAGCTTTGTTTTGCTACTTTGATCAGATCATGTAAAATATTAGGCGCGTTTTTTTGCTCCTCTATCCAGCGGAGAGTAGAATGAGAGTAGAGTAGACGCATTGAAAACAACAACAACACTCCTACACCAGTGAATTCACTGGTGTAGGAGTGTTGTTGTTTTCAATGCGTCTACTCTACTCTCATTCTACTCTCCGCTGGATAGAGGAGCAAAAAAACGCGCCTATTGTATATCTTCAAACGATTTTAAGTTAGCATCAGATTTTTTTGTGATACACATGTCTAGTTGCAAACAGCATTAGTGGCATGAATTGCTCTTCTTGTTCAATCAATAGAATAAATGTATTTGAGAGCTCTCGTATTCTTGTAGAAACATACGGCTGCGATGTCTTTGTGTACCTCAAAAACGGGTATCAAAAAATCTGAACGGGAGAAGGTTTGCTTTCTCGACGTGGAAGAAAGTCTTTCATTCATCGGATTGTGATGGAACGAAAAATGGATGTACTGGCAAAATTTAAAACGGTAAAAAAGTAATAAGCCGACACAGAACATAGTCCAGGGAAATTCGACATAAAAATGGCGAAACTTCGGAAAAATTAGGAGAAAGCTGGATTTTGTTGTGAACTTTGATATTGACGTTCTGAACAAAATATCAAAAGTGCCCATCGATCGGAGCGCTACTTTATATTTTACACGCGACACAGGAAAAAAATTGATTTTGTGAAAAGTACTTTACCTTTTTATCTAAACAATCGAAATAAACCAAAAAAAAATATTACATCGGGATCTTTACGGCTAATAATGTCAAATAGAGAATTTAAATTGTCTTGAAATTAAAAGAAAATTGAATTAACCAAATGAAACTATTAATTTAAAAACAAGCCGTAAAAATATTGTAAACATTTAGTTGCTTGAATTTTGTGAGGCTTGAATTTTGAATGTTTTCGATAAATGTAATGAAAAATATACAGGCTTCGATGAGTGTGCAGATTTTCATGATTAGTAAGTTTGTGTTAAGATCCTGAAACGTATTCGATCAGTTTAAATAGGCAAAGAGAACAATCGGCTAAAGAGTATATTTTCGTCAGAACTTTCATCTAATGAATCACATTGCAATCTTTACATTCTAAGGCCAATGACAAAGGCCAATGACAAACAGAGCGGTTTTTGCGAGGCGTTTCCCGAGGGGAAAACCGAGTCGGTATAGTCGTACATTACTTTAGCATTGTGATGACACACACCGCGGTGCAAACCGCCTCTCGGTTTCGGAATCGCGTCGGTTGATGAGAGAAATGACCCACCGACTCGTTTTTCGAGCGTTTTTCGATGAGTTCATTGCTGCGTAGTCCGATCGAGCTGAAATTTTCTGGATGCATTGATGAATGCATGGGATAGGGGAAGGAAAATATGATACTCTGACGTAATTTGTAACTAAACCGACTCGATAAACGCTTCTGAAAACCGCTGTGTGTGGCAGCCGACGCGCCAAACCGAAGCGTTAAACGCTTCGGTGAAACCGAACTGTCTGTCATTGGCCAAACAGAGCGGTTTTTGCGAGGCGTTTCCCGAGAGGAAAACCGAGTCGGTATACCCCGTAATCACAATACAGCGTTTTTCGCTGCGGCCAACGCAGTGGGCTGCGGGAAGTGCTGTCAAAAAATTAGAATGCACTGTTTTGTATGGTAACGCGCACAATGGCTGCGGCGGAATTTGCGGCAGCGGCGAAATTTGCCAAATTTCTAATTTTGCCGCACCGCTAGCGGTGATACCTACCATAGGTTGGCATCACCACTAGGTTGAATTTACTCTGTTTGAATTAGGTTGAATGGTCTGGTGGAATAGACAAGCGATGGCTGATGAGTATTGTGATAAGCCAACCTAATCCTCGTACAACAGGATTTAGCAATACAAAAGAAAAAAAAATGATTTTGGTTGGTGCCTTGGTTGCATTGACAGCGAGATTGTCGCTGCATTGTGATTCACCAAATTCAACTGCGGCTTTCACGCCTCCCCCTGTGGAACGCTGCGTTGGCCGCAGCGAAAAACGCTGTATTGTGATTACGGCAATAGTCGTACATTACTTTAGCATTGTGATGACACACACCGCGGTGCGAACCGCCTCTCGGTTTCGGAATCGCGTCGGTTGATGAGAGAAATGACCCACCGACTCGTTTTTCGAGCGTTTTTCGATGAGTTCATTGCTGCGTAGTCCGATCGAGCTGAAATTTTCTGGATGCATTGATGAATGCATGGGATAGGGGAAGGAAAATATGATACTCTGACGTAATTTGTAACTAAACCGACTCGATAAACGTTTCTGAAAACCGCTGTGTGTGGCAGCCGACGCGCCAAACCGAAGCGTTAAACGCTTCGGTGAAACCGAACTGTCGGTCATTGGCCTAAGCAAGCGTTTCTTTATTTTTACTACCTTATTGAAGTCGAAAATTTATTGCTTACCTAAAGTAATAAAAGTTCGCCCGCTTCGCACAATATATTGAATAAATAACTCGCAATTGAAGAAGAAAGTACTTATTCAAGAGAATTGAAAAAGAAAGATCTCTAACCCCATCATGACAAAAATAATATTTCATTTGACCCAATAAATTGTTATGTATTTACTGATAGAATGATTCGGCTGTTTGTAGATCCTTATGGATAGTGTCTCACTTAGTCTTTATGTAGCTAATGCTATCTCATGAACAAAGAATAATAATGCCGAAGTCAGTAGGCGGAGCGACCCAGCTAACATCTGTGGTGTCACCAACAACAACAGGGGCCTGAGACTGTCTGCCTCTCCTCAGGCCAGCTAAATGGAAGTATGTTTTCCCCCGTTTAGTTTTTTTCCTTTTGTTAGTTTCAGCTCCCTTCAGATGCTAGCATACGTTCTTTGTAATGTCTCGACAGGGTCTGGCTTGCCAGCCTATGCCTGAGAGCTACTTCTGGTCCTGTACGGACAAAAGGCCTTTTTCTTTTTTTCTTGTCAAAATGCGGCTAGTATAATTTAATCATACGTGGCGTTCTACCTTTGCTGTGAGTTAATGTGTGAGCCCGATTTGGAATAATAGAATCATTTTCTACCATTTCTAATCATTTAATTATCATCTTGGATCAATTACATTGAAATTTTATTCGATTTTGATATATTCTCGATTTGTGTCAAGTTACCCCACATTTTTTTCATTTGCTTCAAATTAAAAAAAAAAAGGTTTTTTTTGCATGGAATCTTGAAATCTAATGATGCCAAAAATTGCGCCTGGTTTCAAGCCTTATGAATGTACTAAGGATTGAGCTGAGAGAGCTCATTTTTATACATCTATTCTGCCCCACTAAGCATAAACGTTTTGCATTTTTCTCATTTTTGAGCTAACATCAGATTCGAAAACTATATACTCTATTACAACATTCTACAAAATTTGAAAGACCTATGTTTTGTGAAAGTTTGTGAAAATCAACATTGAGAAATGCACTCTCCATATAAATATCTCCAGTACAAATCAAAACACAAATCACTGAATATCTCGAAAGTACTACAATGTAGATAGAACGCTTATGCTTAGTAAGGTAGTATTGGCGAAAAACAAAAATGTGTATCAAATTACCTTACATTACCCTATATAAGCAAACTATGCAATTACAGATAGGATACAATGAAAAAAATAATATAATAAGAAGTAAATGAGTATATATAAATATAAGTATACAAAAAAATAATTTAAGTGGTAATTAGATAAAGTAAAATTGAGTAAATAAGAAATAAAAGAAAAGATAGAATCCATCATAAACGAGAATAGGAAATACAGTTAATTAGAAACAAAAGTTTTACAGCGAACGATATTTTTAAAGATGGCAATAGAATGTGAAAGAAGAAGACTGTTATGAGTGCATAGGAAACGCCAAACAGGAGAGAGGAAGAGAGTATCAGTACGAGCATACGGTACTTCAAATAAAATGGAAGACCTGATTTGCCTTACAGCGTGCCGCGCAATGAATAAAGATGGTAAAGAAGAAGAGGGAAGGTAACCGTGACAGATTTTGAAGAGGAAACTTTCATCCAAGTAAGAACGTTACAAAGAGGTAGACGTTCAGTGTAGGGTATATACGGCAGACTATGTTTAAAAAGTAAAGTCCGTGTAAACATGCGCTAAACTGACTCAACGGCGTCAGGGAAGTATTCGAAACGAGGACACCACATTTGACTACAATATTCAAGTACAGAACGGACTAGGATAATAAACAGGCGGACACAAGTAGAAATACTAAATAAGTTGTGCAAGTAACAAACTACGAAGCCGGGAATCCAAGAAGCCCTTCTAGTGATAGTTAGGACATGAATGTCGAATTTCAGTTTGCTATCAAATATGACCCCCAGATATGAGAAATGTTCGCCACAAGAGAGTATAGTACCATCAATAGCATAAGGAAAGACATGAGCGGGAAGCTTAAGAGAAAAAGACATAGAAAAACAGTTGGAAACATTAAGCGACAAATAGCTCAAAGAATACCAACCAGAAAGAGAGCATACAAATCATCTTGAAGAAGCAGAGAGTCAGCAAAATTTTTGATCACCCATATCATTTGTAAATCATCTGCATATAGAAGACATGAAGACTTAAAAGCACTGGAAAGAGCATTGATAAACAGATTAAACAAAAGTGGTTTTAAGATGGAACCTTGAGATACCCCAGAAGAAGGGCCCAGAGCTGAGAACAACAAGCCAAAGATAGAGACAACACAAGGAGTCCCGTTGTATAGAAGGCATATTAAAATCGCCAACTATGATGACAGTCGACGAGGAAAAGTTTCTGTTAAGATATGTAGAAAATTTAGAAAAGAAAAGATCATAAGTTGGGAAGTGAGTGTTACAAGGGATATATAAGGAGGCAAAAAACAGCGAGGATTTACGAGACAAAGAGACGTAGATAGCAACACATTCAACAAATGGACTGAGAGTAAATCAGCGTACAGTTTGCTGTTGAGAGTTTTAAGCACAGCAATAAGCACGCCACCACCATCAAACTTCTTAGTTGCCAAACCATTACGGTCATAGCGGTAAACTTTGTACGAAGGGAAAAATTCAGAACGAAAGATGTCATCAGTGAGCCAAGTTTTCGACTAGAAATTTGACACAGTCAAAAATATGAGGAGCGTAGGCAAGTTTGATGCAGATGTAGCGTTCCACTGTAGCTGCAGATGTATTGTACGCAAATCGTGACACAAGAATCTGGAAAGGAGGCGCAATTCAACGCAAAGTAAGATCATCAGCAACGTCGTTAACAGCATGTAAATGAGATGTTGGTCGTTGTAACGAAAGACTCGTGCAGCAGTTTATGTATACTGATTAGTTTTCGCCAAAGTTTGAACATTCGGTGAAATGAGAGGCTGCTTTATAACTAGCTGGAGGCTGTGCAATATTGGACGTAAGTTGTGCTGATACATCATATTGAGGCGATTTACGTTTAAGTGCTAGTAGTCACAAATTTTTTTCAGGCATCATGACAGGAGAGAAGAGCCGAATCATTAACTTTTGCATCGGTATCTGATGCGATTTTCCGCGAGGAAGAAGGCTATTTGATGTCAGGTATTCTCACCAACACCTTAGGCCAATGACAGACAGTTCGGTTTCACCGAAGCGTTTAACGCTTCGGTTTGGCGCGTCGGCTGCCACACACAGCGGTTTTCAGAAGCGTTTATCGAGTCGGTTTAGTTACAAATTACGTCAGAGTATCATATTTTCCTTCCCCTATCCCATGCATTCATCAATGCATCCAGAAAATTTCAGCTCGATCGGACTACGCAGCAATGAACTCATCGAAAAACGCTCGAAAAACGAGTCGGTGGGTCATTTCTCTCATCAACCGACGCGATTCCGAAACCGAGAGGCGGTTCGCACCGCGGTGTGTGTCATCACAATGCTAAAGTAATGTACGACTATACCGACTCGGTTTTCCTCTCGGGAAACGCCTCGCAAAAACCGCTGTGTTTGTCATTGGCCTTAGTCTCGTTATTAGCTACATCCAGCTGTTCAAATAGACTCGCGGAAGAGCTTTTCAGCTTACTGATGGTGTCGGCTGCAGAGCGAAGTCTGGTAACGTAAGTAACCATCTAATTTTTCCTGCATGAACGGCAGAGCCAATACAAACCAGAGTCGGCCTTGGCAGCACTGGCTTTCAGCCTGGCACATTTGGAATGAATAAGTAAGCCACAGAAACCTGCATATATTAATAAAGGAGTAGTGTCCTAATTGTTGTGATGATTGTTGTGGATTTAATCTCATAAAACTTCTTTATATTCACTACATATAATACAATATCTGGAGCTACAATTTACAGTTATCATATCAGAATAAAGTCTTCTGATAGTTTTCTTAATCCTGATGAGTTTTTTTAAAATATCAGTCGTGCTTTGTAAATAGTAGACAACTCACAAGCCATATCAACGACTATAACATGACGGAATTGATTAGCAGGCTCTAGACACCTTTCCAGTAGTTTGGTCTTTTGTACATCGAATGTTTTTAACAAATAACCAGGCGAGTTAGTATAAGTGGAGAGGTGACTTTCAGCTTTGGATTTAAAGAAGGATTTATATAGAATCAAGCTCTCATCTGGCGGCAGGTCACTTTTAACACTTGTATCCTTTCTAATGGCGTTCATATCCAGTTTGTTTGCTTCGATTTTTATTTATTGGCAAGCTCATATCTGAATATTTGCAATTGATAGTTCTGCCAAGAAACTTGACTTCAGTGGCCCATTGAGTAGACCTTAAAGACGAACGTTTGGATAGACCTTCAAGACGAGCAGATAAAAGATTTAGACTCGTCAAAATCTCGCACTGTGGTGAATTTTAGATCTTATGGTTCATTAGAAACACAGCCACACACAAGTGATGCATCTAGCATACACAGACACGTTTAGCGATAGAGATAATTGACTTATAATTACAGCACAGTATTACAAGGCAAAGCTCTCAAACTACTCGACAAAATTGACAAACACTCTAATAGTTCTATGGATATCCTAGATTTCCGAGCAGGGCGCAAGAGAAGTATCCATACTTGAGGAATTTCGCAAACTTATAATCATCATAAACACCTAAAGCCACCTACTGCGAGTTTGAGACACATCTGAGTGAAGGACTGCTCACTAACAAGAATCTAGTAAGAGTGAGCTCTTGACTAGCTCCAAACCAACGAAGTTCCTTGTCGCCAGCCTCACATTTTTAGCAAAAACGGCATCAGCAACCCCTGTTTCCAAACCGGTACATTTGAAATTCACTGAAAATCCAGAAAAAAAAACGGAGAAAGTGACAAAAGACCAAAAATCTTTCTTGTCGATGCAGAATCGGAACACCTCCGATTAGAGATAGACCAAGCGGCAGGAGGGAGTATTTACACTTTGAAAGATTTAGACAGACAAATTAAACTTTTCAATACAAATGGTAAAGCGGCAGTTGAGTATGTAAAAGTGGCAATATTGATCTTAAACGCCTTCCTAACATTACCCATAACATAACATTAGCCAAAACTAACACCGAGATAAATTTTGAAAAATTGACATTGCTTGCGATATTTTCCAATTAAAACTCATCATTTTGACGAAAAGCGCTTTTAGTCTGTTTTGTAATCAAAAATTAATTTTAACTTAATCATTTCATCTTGATTCCGGACAACATAAACCTTAATCATCAGTTGGTCTGCACGCTTGTTCGTAGCAATTACATTCGGTTGGATGCTTCCACGGAGGCAAATCCTTTTCACATTCGGAGAAACTAAGACACGGTGTTGGCTCGGGCACACAATCGGACGGCATCCGCGTACGTTTACACTTGATAACTTTGCTTACGTCCTTACAACCCGGCAAGCGAATCTTGCTGCATAGGTCGTCCTTTTTTACGAGACCTTCTTGTTTTGGCATCGCGCGAGGCTTTCCTTTCCGCGGTGTATGTACTGGCATCTTGTCTCCAAGACAAAACGGTATTTCTTCAATGATTCTCGCAGGACATTCGGCCCATGTTTGCATGAAAGGACCTCGGTCACAGCTAGGATGGATGGGACAAACCTCGTCGAGACGTTTCTTTGTGTCACATTCATCCGGTTTACAGTCCGGATTATCTTTCCAACTATGATCCGGTTCACATGAACATTGTTCTTCTTTTTCCTTCTTCGATGCAAAGCCTCGAAACTGTGATTGCAATGGTGCTCGATGAGACAATGGCTCGATGAATCTATAAATTGATGAGGATAGGATTTGAAACCGGCGACTAGAATTTTGCATTTTAATAATGGTTTTTATGGAATCACTGAAAATTTAGAATAAATATTGGTTTTGAATAAATTAAACTGTTTTCAGAAAAATATGTGATTTACGACCGGTTTTGTACTGAGCGTGAGATGTCATGAATATCGGAAAGGCCTACTGAGCTATGAATGTTTCTGAGTTACATTTCAATGGCTTAAGAGTGATTTCTAAAGAACCGCGTCCGCTTAGCTGTGAAATGTGTATTTTGAAACAAAATCTACCAATGAGCGTGAAGTTATACTGTTTATTTTCAGAACCTGAAATAATGAACCACATTTGTAAAATATTTGCATGGAAATTTGCCATTAATCATTTTTTAATGGGTCTAAAACGTAATTTTATTGAGAAAATTACACGATGGTCCACTTGCAGCACTTTTTCAACGTCCAAGATAATTATAACTAACTTTTATGCTAAACTTATAATTATTAAGCTTTACTTATTTTTCATTTGACTAGTTAGCACATTTGTACATAACTGAATATGAAACAAAACTAAATTAATTTAATGCTGTTTTTGGATCACAATTTCTTATAATCGAAACCACTGCTTTCATTCGTCCCAAGCTGCTTTTATCAGATCTGAAGCTTTCTCGGCTACCATGTACACAACAGCGTTAGTATGTCCAGAAGGAATCGTTGGAAATATTGAAGCATCAACAACGCGTAACCTTTCGATTCCATGTACCTTCAGCTGAGGGTCAACGACAGCGTCTGCGTCCATTGCAGGTCCCATTTTACATGTACCAGATTGATGCTGAAGACTCGAGGCTACGTTTCTTATAGCGCATCTCCAATATTCGTCACTTTGAAATTCCAGGTGGCGACAAGCAGGAAGAGGGTTTGGATTGAATCGAGTGTTAAATTTTTTAAAACTTTCGGACTGGCTCAATTTGATGACCTGAAATTGAACCACTGTTAAAATTGCTCGTTTATTGAAAACTGTTGCCTTGCCGTTTTAATCCCTTCAATGAGAATGTTCATGTCATAAGGATCATCTAAAAAATTCGGCTCCATTTTAGGCCAATGGAAGGGGTTGCGGCTTTTAAGCGATACTCTTCCACGGCTGCGTGGGTGCTGTAGCATTACTGTCATATCAAAAGCACCCTAAAAATAAAATAATAGTTAATAAAAATTATATCGTGATCCCGCTGACTAAAAAATACTGTAAAAAATGGAGCTTTAACATTACTTGTTGTCAACTACTGACCCTGTGGGTGATTCCTTGACAGAGAGCCTCATAAGTTTCTATAGGGATACCAATTATACTCCGAAGGAAGCCAAACTTGTCTGTGCAAAACGAACCGGCACCTTTCACAAGCTCGATGTCCGGTACATCTGATGCTGAAATTGGTTTACATTTGAAAGAACTCTCAAAATAGAATCCATCTACTTACGTAGCTCTGATCCATTTACTTTCATCAATGCAAGACATTCAGCTCCAGATGGAGTTGTATACAAGCCGGTTCCTTTCAGAAGAAAATTGAAGAAGTTAATGGGATTGAAAGCATCCACACCACTCACAATCAGGGGATCATTCGCCAGGAATACTAAGGTGCTCATGACGACATGATCTTGTAGATTGAATCCAACTTTCAAATCCTGTATTACAGGAATCGAAAGGTTTTCCAAATGCTCTCTAGGCCCTATTCCCGACAACATCAGCAGTTGCGGTGATGCAATTGCACCTGCACACAAGATAATTTCTTTCCTAGCGAGGACTACATGTTTGATTCTATTCTTTGCAAATTCAACGCCCACAGCACGCTTGGTATCAGGATCAATAATTATTTTCAGTACCCAAGACTTTTGTGAAATATGGATATTTTTCCTGTCCACGATTGGATTGAGGAACGCTTTTGCGGCGCTGCATCTCCTGCCAAATCTAAGATTTGACTGACTCCGAGAAAATCCAAGATTTTCGTCTGAGTTTAAGTCGGTAATGTTGTAGCCCCATTCGAGACCGGATCTCAAAAAGGAATCGGCCAAACCGGTGAAATATGAAGAATACGATACATCTAATGGCCCTTTGGTACCATGAAACGATGAATTTACCAATTCGTTGATATGGACGTTCTCAGACTTCTTAAAATATGGCAACACTTCTTTGTAGCTCCAGCCTTCATTGCCTAACTTCGACCACTGGTTGAAGTCATACTTCTGACCGCGGACATACAACATAAAATTTACAACACTTGATCCGCCCAGAGCTCGGCCTTTGGGCCAGTTACAAACACCACCTTCTAAGCCCCTGCATGCGTTTTGAGTAGGCTCCGATTTATAGCCCCAATTGTACTTGGTCAAGTGGAGTGCTGATGCAGCCAGGGGTACATCGGTCAGAAAGTTCTCTTGCACACCTGCTTCCAGTAAAAGAATTTTGAAGTTTTTCACTTCGCTGAGACGATAGGCCATAACAGATCCAGCTGATCCAGCTCCAATGATAATAAAATCATACTCGGTGTCGTATTCATTAGTATCAGGAATCTGAATGGGATCTATTGTCCTAAGGAACTCTTCAAAGTTGTTTGCAGCTGAGACTTTTATTTTCAATAGAAAAAGAATAATGATGAACAAGTAGTTGTGTTGTTGCATTGTAGTCATCAGGTTTAATTCGATTGTGATGAGCATCTTTTGAATGTTTATCTGCAAGAATTAAATTATAATAAAGATTTAGATTTATATTAAAAATTTACAACAAACTTCTGTAAACAATTGGATTATATGGTATATATTTTATAGTAATCAATTGGATTATATGGTAGTATATATTTTGTAGTAATCACGTGCTGCAAAAACCACATAAAATGGCAATAAATAGGGAAAAAAACGTTGCTAGCTTTCACTCGTTAAGCTTTCAATAACCGTTAAACTTTCAATAGCATTTGTAGCTGTAAAATATGTATATTACAATAGTTATAGCAAATAAGAAGTGCGTAGGCGAAATCTTATGTATCTTAGTCTAAAATTTTTTTTGCTACAAAATAATTGCAGCCAAAGCTATCAGTCGAATAGGGAAAATAGTACATAGTATGTAAAAATATGCAACCTCCTTGTGGTTGCCGCGGGGACAACTCAACTACGTGTACACAGCAGTTAGAACGAGTGAAATTAAATTAAATAAATTAAATTGTTTTTGTATTTGTGTGTTTTTTCTCAGTGGCTTTGTCTCGTGTGCTTCTTTATGTGTTTTTCTTCATTTTTTGACTCGACTTTAGGTGCTGAAATTCAATCAAATCGAGTTTTACCGCAGAAGACAGATATATAAGGAAATGAAAATAGCAGTGAGAATTGAAGCAATTTCACTGAATCAGAGCGTTAGTAGTAGTGAAAGAAAACTATGGGCACTATGGGAAAATTTGACAGACTTTTTTTTTTTTTTTACCTCCTTCCTTCCACTCTCTCCATCACTCAATCAAAATGCACGGTCCGTGTGCATCAATTCTCCTCAATATGTGTTAACTTCGTACTTCCCAGACAATAAAATATTGGTATAAGGGAAAGCACTTCATTATAAACGATCGTCTTCAGATGATATCGCCTGTTTCTTGTCGTCAAGACATATGCCCAGAGAAAAGTTTAGAAAAAACTCTGGTTGGCGTCTTCATTATCTTTGTAAAAGGAATGATCGTAGATTTTCCTTAAATTTAACCAAATTCGCTGATTTTCTTATATCCTCAGGTAAGGTATTGTAATAAGCCAAAGACTGTTGCACTGGATCCATTTTCAAACGATCTGTCCTAGCTTTTTTGATCGCAAGGTTATTCGCCGATCTTGTGGCTGTCTGGGTTATTTCTCCAACATTTCTTATAACATATGGCCATTTGAGCTTTTTGTTAAGTATCTTAAATATTAGCTTTCCTTGTTCAAGACACATTATTTGTTGTATGCTTAGTAGTCCTGTTTCACGATACACATGTAAGCTTGGAGTCAAAGTTGGCATTTTGTATATAGTCTTGATAGCCTTAGTGATTAGTCTTCCAATCAAATCGATGTTTTGCTTCGATGTTTGCTTCCACAAAACTGCTCCATAAGAGATGTTCGACAAAATAAAAGCATTGAAAATGTCAAGTTTGATGTTGAGAGATAAAAAATCATATTTTTTTAGGATTCCTATCATAGGCGCTACTTTAAGTCTGATGTTATTGATATGTTGTAGCCAAGACATTTTCTCATCTAAAGTTAGTCCTAAGTATCTAATTGACTTGGCCTTTTCCAATTGTATTCCATTGATTTGTAATGACGGATTAATTTGCTGCTTGTTTTTTTGTTGGAATACTAAATATTTAGTCTTTTGGATGTTTATTATTAATTTACTTTGTTCGAGCCAATTCCAATATTTTCCTAGGTCATCATTTATATTTTGCTGGAGAGTTAATTCGTTTTTACCGGAATACAGCAGTAGTGTGTCATCAGCAAATAAAACTATTTTCCCCAACAGATGAATGTCCTGTACGCTGTTAATGTACAGTAAAAACAGTAATGGCCCAAGGATTGATCCTTGAGGAACGCCGATGTTTATAGTGCATTCCTGACTTTTGTACATATTGTTAGTTGTAATAATACGCCTGTTGAAGAGATAATTCTTTATCAACAGCTTGAAGTTGTAATGGATTCCGTATATTTCGAGCCTCTGAAGCAGGATGTCGTGGTTAATGGTGTCAAAAGCCTTTTTCAGATCCACGAAGATTGCCGCTACATAGTTGCCCTTATCCAATTCACTGTTGATGAAATGTACTGCATCTAATGTTGCTGCTAGTGTACTACTGTTTTCTTGAAAGCCATATTGAATTGGCGTCAAAATGGAGTTAGTCTTAATAAATTGAAGCAATTGTTTTTGAATGGCTCTTTCAAATATTTTACTTAGGACACTTGTCACAGCTATTGGGCGATAATTTGATGGATCTGCTGGATCACCACCTTTGAAGATTGGAGTGATTTTCGCTAGTTTAAGACAATCAGGGAATGTACCAGCTGCTAGGTGCTTATTTATTATTGTAGTTAGAAGCTCCAAAGTATGATTTTTTAGAAATTTAATATCCTCCGATGTTATACTATCCAGACCAGGAGAAACCTTTGATTTAATGCTGTCGATTATTTCAGATATTTCAACAGGATCCGTGGGACGCAAGTGAATTGAAGTGCACATATTAGGCTCAATATGAATACTCGATCGTGATGAAAGTTGTAGCTGCTCGGTGACAAGTGTTCCAATGGTAGCGAAGAAGTTGTTTAACTGCTGTGCTACTTCTTCGGGGTCTGTAATGGATGTTCCATTTATCAACAGTTCTTCTATGCACGTTGAAGATTTGTTTTGTTGTTTAGACAAGAGCTCATTTACTAGTTGCCAATATCTGGAGGTATTTCCGGCTGAAGCTTCAAACTTATTTCTGTAAAAACGTTTTTTGGCCTCCATGATAGCTCGATTCGAATCCTTCTTCATAGATAAATAGATCTGCTTCTTAGACGTGGAGTTTGGATCTGCTTTGTATTTTTTGTAAGCAGTTCGTTTTCGATTTGCAGCATCAATTACATTCCTAGTGATCCAAGATTGTACTCGTACACGAACTTGTTTTGTTGTTGTTGCTTTAACCTTAGCTTCAGTTATCTTCTTAATCAGTTCATCAAAGTCCGAAGTTGGAGACCCTTGGAGGCTATCTATGAAGTTCCTTAAGAAATCTTTATTATTGGTTCTGCTCATCGATATTTTTTTAGGCCGTATTTTAGCTTTCACGAGATTTTTGATGGATAAGTTAATTACTTTATGGTCTAAGCCGGGCCAGTCGTCATCATTGTAAGACATACGTTCACTCATGTTTGGATGTTTTATGATCACATGATCGAGTAGTGTTTCGGACGTCATAGTGATGCGTGTTGGTTTTGTCTTGTTAAATACGACTGCATTATTTGTCGCAATTACATCGAGATATTCGCTGCATATGGTAGAAGATGTTAGAATATCAATATTTGTGTCTGCTACAGTGATTAATTTCTCGATAGTCGAATAGAATTCGTCGATATGATTGAGAAAGAGATGGTCTTCTTCATTTGGTGCTTTATAAAAGGTGCCGATGTTAATTTTCCCTGAACTAAGTGCAAGCTCAACTACTATAGTGTTAAATTTATCAGACATGGTGACAAGCTTTGAGCGAATGTTTGACTTCACAAGTATTGCTGTGCCTCCTCCACGGCCCGATTGTCTTGTGCAGAAATAGCCTGTATATCCTCTCGGCGTATAGAGTTCCTGTTCGTTGCTATATATCCATATTTCATTGAGAACTACAACATCGATGTTTTTGTTGGAACATAAATAAATATTGATATCGTCAATTTTATTACGAATGCTTCTAACGTTTGCGTAAAAAATGTTTAAAAGACAATTTTTTTCGTTAGCTGTTGATCTAATATCCATAGTTGATTCGCTTTTGGTTAACTTCAATCATTCTCTTAAATTCCGGGCACTCATAACTGTCTGCGCGATGTTGTGTATGCAGATGATTTTTGATTATGCAATTATTGCATTTTAAAGAAGATACTGTACATGCGTGAGTAAGATGATTACCAGCACATTTAGCACACACTTCCTTTGCCTGGCATGTTTGGGATTTATGGCCGAATCCTTGACATTTAAAACATCGCATTACGTTGTGGTCTTCAACAACGTAATGGGAGCCGAAATTGATATTGATGTATTGGTTCACCATTCTTTCAAATAGCTTCCCACCAACCTCCACAAAAGCTATCCATTTATTTGTTTTTTTTGCCTGCCTCATATGTACCACCTCAAATTTATCATTAATGTCTATGTTATAGTTAAGACTGATTATTTCTTCTTTCAGCTCTTGCGTGCTGTATTTTTGTTGGAGTCCTCTTATCATCAGCCGAGGTAGTTTCTCCTTGGTACATTCGATTTTATATTGCGCTCCTAAGTTTTCTTCTAAGTTTTTTACTAGAACCTCAGTATTTTGCTGGTTATTGGATTTAATTAATATACCCCCACTTCTAAGTGGTTTTGTAAATTCAACTGGTGTTTTCAATTTTACTGGGTTGATTTTTTTTTTAATGTCACTCAACGTACTAGCAGCGTCTTGCTCATTTTTTGGCTTAATGATGATGCCTTTGTTAAATTTTTTCATTTTAATTGCACTAAATGGCTTTGCTCTGGTGACATCTGCATATGAGGGAATAGGTACAGGCTTGACACTTGTTTTCGTAATTTGCTCAATTTTACAATTAATTGTTTTTAAGAGCTCATGATTTTTTTCCACCTGTAGCGTAATTCTGTCCTCACGACTTTTGCGCAGTGCTGTTTCGCATTTCTTGCAGAACCACTTAACCTTACTGCCAAGCTCTTTTATCAGTTCAAACTCCGCTTTGGTCACGTTAATGCAGCCGATGTGGTAATTCTTGTCGCCACAAAAACCTTCGCAAATGAGTGCTGGATGTTCTTCTGCTATTTGTTTTTTACATTTCCCACACTTTTCCTCTTCAGTCATTATTTTATAATGTAAAAAAACTTTGTTTTTATTAAATCAAGGATATAAAATCAATGTAGAGAAATTTAATTTAATTTCATATATTCGATGACGTAATCGCTGCATCGGTCTTAAGCTCTACACCACTAGGAAAGTGCAAAGCTCTTCGACCAGTTTACTAAGTTCTACAATCACACTCAAACAACAAGCTTAACACCCACTCCACTCTATGCTAGCTATCACAAGCACACGCGTTTTACAAGCTCACTCTGAAAAGCGTAGCAACCACTCAGCGCAAACAGTCTACCAGTCACACAGGGGAAGAAGCTTTACCCACTCCGTTCAATACTAGTTACTACAGGCACACAAGTTCCACAAAGCTCACTCCGAAAAAGCACTTAGGGTCCACTCAGATTGAACAGTCTAACAGTCACACAGAATTGCAAACAGTTAAATTCAAATCAAAATTTAAAGGAAAATTTTCACCGAATCCTATCCGTTTGACTTCGGGTGCACTGTATCACTTCCAATTTCAATATCATTTAGACTAGTTTTCAATTTAAAATCAAAAACTCGCACTTAATCACTGTATTATTCACTCCAAATATTATTTTCGATAGACAGACTTCACACACGTCTCAACGCTATGTCGCTTTCAGCTTCTGCGAACAGGAAGATAGAGATAGTAGGCCATGTGCACGCAATTTTGACAAGCTATAACCAAAAGCTCGTAGGACTAAGAAATCGGAGAAACCAACGGGAATATCTGACGTAGTAATTCTCTCGATTTGTTCTATTAATAGATTTTATCTTTGTAGTAAAATTGCTTCACCAAATTTCGTATCTGTATACGTTTGTTTCATTTCCTTAAATCTCTCTGTTCTGAAGTTTGACCTGGCGTCAAAGCTTTCCAAAGCGCTCGTTACGAATCTAACAATAAGTCTCGGAACCGGTGGTCTCAGTGGCCATGAAAATGAAAATGGCTAAACGATTTGAGAATTTTCTCCTGGAATGTTAGATTGTTCTTCAGAGGCTGAGCAGCTTAGTAGCTAGTTGGTACCTTGTCTGAGTATAAGGCTGATACAATAGCAATGCAATAGAACAGATGAACAGGATATGGTGCTTTATAGAAAAGAAAAATACGACTTATACTGCGACTGTCAGCCAAAACACCATGTGATCAGCGTAGGCTCTTATTCAGCCAAAACACTATGTGGTCGGCGTAGGCTTCTTAGTCAACTAAAAATTAAGTTTACTAGTGTTGGCTTTAACACTATTAATGAAATACTATCCACTCTTCCCGTGGAAGGCAAATTTGCAATCCTCGATTTCATATACATTAATGGGTTATGGAGGAACCTATCGGCGACGAAAAACAAGCATATGAACAATTTGAGCAGATTTTCAATGCCAGTTCAGAATATGACGTAACAATAGTCCTTGCAGATTTTTACGCCAATATAGGTCAGAAACCAAGGCATTATGCAGCCATCTATAGTTTGCATGAGAACACTAATGACAGTGAACTAAGAGTCATAGAATCGGCAGCATCGAAAAACTTGTTCGTTGCAGGTATCAGGCTCTCGCGTAAAGATATCCATAAGGACACCTGATGGAACCGCTTGTAATCAGATAGCTGGCTTAATGATGAATGCAAACTAGTGACTGAACCTATGAACGTTGCATGCCGGGCAATAAGATTATCTTATAGATTGCGGGCACAGGAAGAACAATGTAAAGAATTCAGAAGATGATGATCTAGAAGATAGGGATATAGACAACACCCTAATCAATAAATCAAATTAGCCTTCACCACTTTGAATCAGCTTCGATCGTACTTCTCTTTCATTTGAGGAAACATGGGGGGAGGAGTTTGAATCTAAGAACCATGGGTTCTTAGTTTCAAATCTTTGGGTAAACCAAACGCCGACATCCTTATCAAGAAGTCTATAATTGGTCTTGTCCTTTCAAACTTCAATGCCAGTTTGGACGACATGAAGCTTAAGTCATTTTCGGTGGCTCCATGATGCATGGGACCCGATGAAGGCTTGCCCTCAATGACACTATTGTGCAGACGTTGACGAACTTAATTAGCTATGGGACAGTTCAACCAAAAATGATAGAAACGAATCATTATATGATTTTGCCCATCTAGTAATCTTGCCATACCAAGTATTGGCAAAGAACCTACGATTAGGACCTCCAACAGAAGTGAAGCTCTAGAAATAACAAAGATATGCGAGCACTTTACGCACCTACTCAAGAGAACGAAAGTTTTACAGGAGTGTTCACTCTCAGATTACATGTACGTGGTATCGACTTTAGGAGTATTGAAACACATGAAGACAACACCTGACAGTATCGCAACATCAACTGGAAGTTGACCGTCTGTTTTACGGGAAAATTTTGTTCAGTGACGAGGCTCATTTCTGGTTAGATGGCTATGCGGATAAGCAAAATCGCCACATCTAGAGCAAGAAAAATACCCATTAAGCTATAGAGATACCGTTGCGTACACAAAAATGCACTGATTGGTGCGCACTGCATGCTGCTAGCATCAAATGGCCATACTTTTTCTAAGGCGAACACGGCGAGCTCGTTACTATCAATGGCAACCAGTACAGAGCGATGATAAGCCAATTTTTGTTTCTGAATTCGTGTCGCATGGATGTGAAAGAGATATGGTTTCAACAAAACGACAACCATCGACTTATTGAAGACGAAAATCGGAAATCGCATTATCTTGGAAGTGGATCTGTGAATCAGCTGCCGAGAGCATGCGATTTGACTCCATTGGATTACTTCTTGTGAAGATACGAGAAATTGTTGATCTATGCTGATAAACCAGCGAGGATCGACGCTTTAGGGGCTAACATAACTGGTGGCATTGGCCTCAAATATATAGCTCCAGCTGCTTCAAAAAGTGGTCGAAAGCCTATTTTTAGAATTGGTTTCTTGAGATGTAGTTGCTACGATAATATGACCCAAATTTCGCAATAACGGCAAATAAGGCAATCCGACTGATACTTTTTGCTCTATTCAAGCCTGAACTGGAACCCTCTAAAAAAATACCCAACACATTGCCTGTCTTTCATATATTCCTATCAGTTGACAGAAAACGAGAGTAATATCAAGCCTAAGGCAGGATGTTATAAGCCAAAGTGATGGTCGATTTGGCTAGGCTCCTTTCTACAGAAGACCTTAGAATTAGCTGACTGGCTGCATTTATAGATATCGAGGGAGCCTTCAATAATTTTTGTTATTCTGAATGCTTTCCAAAAACTGGATGCTAGCTCTCAGTTATTAAGGTATTAAGAAATTGGGTATAATAGTCGTCTTAAGCTGGCTCAACTTTCCAGCGAGTAGTCAGTATGCGCACCTCTCACAGCAGCATTCTGTCTTTGGAATTTAATAGCAAACGGGTTTCTGAGGAAACTTGATAAAACTAGATGTAAAGCTTATGCAGATAACATCGCTATTGATTGAATAATTCCGTATATATTCTCTCGCAATGGTGTCAGAAGTGTGACCTTAGGGCTATTATTAACGAAATGAAACTACTTTAAACTACTAAAGGACACTGTGAAGTTCTGGGTGGAAGAAACTTTTTGTGCAATCGCTAAATAGTTATTTCTAGGGAACTCTTCAAGTTAGGAAGGGTATATCTCCACGCATGGACACTGTTTGTTTGGAAGACATACAGCACGGCTGCGCGTAGCGCAATCCTTCAACTAATTTGGGTCAATTGTTGCAGCCGATAACAATATGGAAGAAGCAACACGCGAACGGCTGCTCATATCCAACAAAGCCTAGACAGGGCACCTAGTTCGTATGAATAAAGAGGAACCTGTTTGGAAAACCCTTTGTGTAAATTTTACAGCAGGCGATAGTGGGGTAACCCTATTTGCGCTTGAGGATACTTGGAGCTTAGAGATGTTTAATTGGACGACGTTGAATTCCGGGACTAGTGGAAAAATTTGTTGAAGGATGCTAGGACCGGACCTCGGTTTTAGTTCCAATGATGATGGTTATAATAACAATCCATTAGTAAAAGTTTAGGCGTGCCAGCCCCCATTGAGTAGCAAAGTGGCAAGTCAGCAGCCATCGAGTATGAATAGAAGAGACCTTCAAATCTAATTCTAGGAAACTCAGCTTCAGGGGCAACTGATTCTACTTTTTTCTCGTTGATGTTTGCCTCACCTTCGGCAAGCTGTCAACTGGACTTTACTTTCCTGAGGAACCTTTACTTTCCTGAGCAACCTTTGCTTTCCTGAGCAAATTTACAATATTTTAGAGAAAAAAATTGCCATAGCCTGCAACCCTATACTAAGTTTTCAACCGAATTTCTATGTGGTCTGTCTTAGAGTAAGATTCACCTACTGTGTGAATTTTGTTAAAATTTGTTGGCTTTATAGGAAGCTATAGGCCAAAAACCAGTTTTTTTCTCGGTAATTTTTCAAAATGGCACCACTGCCACAGTGTTGCCCGTATTTCAAAATCGCTTCTATCAGACCTGGTCCTAGTTAATAAAAACATGTTCTGTAAACATCATGTTGATCGCATTATCCGGTCGTCAGTTCTCGTGAACAGAAGTTTTGAGTGCTGAAAATAGAGGTAATTTGATCATGGGTTGCCGTTCTTGTGTGCCGCGGAATTTTGAAATTTTTAACTTGACGTGTTGAATAAAGGTCAAAATTTATAATGATTTGAGTTTATTTTTGAAAAAACAAAAAAATTTCAGGAGGATCGATGATTTGAAGAATTTTTTTAAGGAGCCTGCTGTAGCTACAGGTTTGTCAACATAGTCTTGAAAGTCTTGTGTTAAGTCTTAGTTTACATCAATACGCTCTGCAAATTTCACGATGATCTATTGTTTTTGTTAGAAGTTATGACAAATCGAAATTTGAAAAAAAAACCCTTGCTTACTTTTAGGCACTCAGCGCCCACAAAAGGCTCAAAATTTCCATTTGTTCCATCACCAAAATTTCCCAAAGTTTCATTTTAATCGGATCAGCCAGTCCAGAGATTCTCCCCCTTAATCAGTTTAATCATATATATATATATATATATATATATATATATATATATATATATATATATATATATATATATATATATATATATATATATATATATATATATATATATATATATATATATATATATATATACATATATATATATGTTTATATATATACACTAAAAAAATTGGTTGAATTTTACCCTTATAATAGTAGGAAACTGTTTTCCTACTATTAAAGATGTAAATTTACAAAAGTGCGTACAAAGAATATTTTACGTCTTAAATGTGTAATTTTTTTTTACGAGCAAATCGGGTAATTTTTCCCTAAAAGTCGTAAATTTAGGACAGAAACGCATGAAATTTATGTATCATATTATGTATCTTTTTACGAGTTTTTTTAGAGTAATAAGCGCAATTTATTCGTGAATGTCCATAAAAATGTTTAAAAAAACTATAATAAAAGGTGCGTTTTTTGCACTCTTAAGCAGGGTAAGTTAAG
This sequence comes from Nemotelus nigrinus, assembly GCA_947369275.1. Classification (NCBI taxonomy): domain Eukaryota; kingdom Metazoa; phylum Arthropoda; class Insecta; order Diptera; family Stratiomyidae; genus Nemotelus; species Nemotelus nigrinus. The sequence goes on from OX376372.1 coordinate 33,711,244, forward strand.
GTCAGTTTAGGTAACTTACCCTGCCAACGAGTGCAAAAAACGCACCTAAAGAATATTTTATCAAACAAATGACATCAAAAGTTATCTATTGCGAACAATTTTAGGAAGTTTGCACTATTTAAGCAGGAATTTCATCAACATCTAGATAAGTTTCATTTTGAATAAAATTGAAAAAATTTAATGATCCAAAAGTCAGCCACTCAAGACAGGTAACTGCCATAACAAAAAATATTACCCCAAAATGAAATATCATTAACAAAAGCCTGTAAATAGGTAACTTTAATTGCTAAAAAAAGGCGAGAGTCCTATCAAATCAAGTTAGCAAAATATAAATTTTTTTTTGCGATTTCTTTAAGTTTATAATTTATTTTAATTTGATATATACACTATATACACATTATACACATTAACTTATAGCACTTATTGTTACACTTCTAATTAACTTTTCGCTACACTTCTAATTAGCTTATAGCTACACTTTTACACTTATTACACGAAAAAACTGACACTTAACTGCTGCTATTCAAAGAAACAGTCACGAAATATCAAACTCGTTCAGTCTAGCCAAATCACCGTCTTTCGTCACAATGTTACAGCAATAATAAGTCAAATTCGAACAAATGATACAATTTTACAACTTTGGTGTAAATGAGAGTAGCGAAGTAGTAAATTTACACTTTTTTTGCTAAGATTTACAAAACACTATTTATTATTCAGCTGATATGACGTAAAAGTAAAAAATACACATCCAATGTGTAAAAAAAAATTTTGATCCGTTATTTTAAACAGAAAAATGAATATATTTACTATTATCAAAGAATTAATTTTAGATCCACTTTTTAGAGTGTAGCAAACAAAGACACGTGCTCAGTTGGAGTCGACAACTTTTTCATGTCTTCTATGTTTTACACATTTCCAAGATTGACATACTTTTTTCGTACGACATTTTTTTTTTCTACAAGCAAAATATATTTTGACCCCGTTTTGAATCAGATATCGTATTTGGTTCTAATAAAAATAAATAAAATAAAAGTCTAAGAGAAACAGACTTATTTGGAATAGGTAAGTACGTATGTTTTTTTTTAACACAAAACATGACAACGCCAGGTTGAAAACACATTTTTTTGCGCGAAAAATAATTTAAGCCAATGATTCGATATGATAGGCCTCCGCACATTTGCAGATATCAAATTACAAGCCGATGTTAATAAAGAATAAACTTTCCCGATTAATAGAGCGATAATATTTGAATTTTCTTTAGTTAAAATAAAATGTACTTCTATAATTTGAACAAATTTGATAAAAATCTAACAAAATGTTTGTTTGGGGTCAAACCATATTGCTTTAGTTTATGGAACACATGTGCTTGATTCAAAGGAAATCGTTGACGAAAATACGGTAAGTTCAAGTTTACTCATGGTAAGTTCAATATTTATTTGAGGTCCAACCATATTGCTCTGATACGTGTAAACATGTGCTTGTTTCAAAGAAAAATAAGAACAAAAGAATATTGCTCGTTATATAATATAAGTTACTCTAAATGAATAAATTCCATTGTTTCCACTGAGTAAAAATTTCTTTGATGCCAGTCGTTATCAATTTTCTTTGATAATATGTTCATTTTTCCTCAAAAACTAGAACTATTTTTCTGAGTGTATGCGCTCAATATGTAAATTGGTGGCCATTCAAATGATTATTTCTATGTCGATAAAGCATTTCCATATTGTGCGGAGCTAATAATACAAATCTTGTTTCCAACTGTGCCGATATTTTCAAAACGCAGCTCACAAAGAACTTCAATCAACAGAATTATTATACATCAAATAAACCATATGTATACACTTTGCGCAAAATCGGTAATTAGCCCATTGGCTTTGACCTATATGCATACGCACATATACACTATGACAAATAGTATCCGGAAATTTGAAATTAAACGCAAAAATATTGAACTTCTTCGATATTTATTGAATCTCCTTCAAAATATGCTCCATTTGAAGCGATACACATGTGCCAACGTTTTTTCCAATCATGGAAACATTTTTTATAGGCGCTTTCAGGGATGGCCTTTAGTTCCTTCTGCGAATTTTCTTTTATGGCGTCTATGGATACAAATCTGGTTCCCCGGAGCGGTAATTTCAGTCTGGAGAAAAGAAAAAAGTCGCACGGAGCTAGAGTTTTACCAGTTATGATCCGTCTCATGATCGTGGGATCAGAATTCGCACGATCCAGCATGTCTGCAGCTAGACAGGGTTTTAGCATCCGGTACTGTTTTTGAAGAAAATTCAGCTCTAACGAAACGAGCCGAGCGGCGACGAGCTGCATGCCCAATTGGTTCACCAAAATCAAACGAGCGGTTTCACGAGAGATGTTGAGATCACGAGCTATCTCTCTAACACTGGCATGACGATTTTCGAGCACAATTTTCTTGATTTTTTCGACGTTATCGTTGGTTGAAGAGGTCGACGGTCGTCCTGAACGAGGCAAATCTTCGACGATCTCCCGACCGTTTTTAAAGGCTTTGTACCATTCGTAGACTTGGGTTTTTGATAAAACAGAGTCTCCATAAGACTTTTCCAGCATTCGCAACGAGTCACCACACGAAATTTCGTTCAAAACACAAAATTTGAGACAATATTTTTTTCCATTGTAACATTCGCAGACTACCACTGAGGTCGACTGATTTCAACAGCTGTCGTAAACAAACTAGTTGACAAACCGCACTCATGTTTGGCATAGTAATTACGGACAGTCTTACCAACATACAGAAACTTCAAATACTTAAAAATACTCAACGCGGGCAATTTAAATGAGAATTTCCGGATACTTTTTTGTCAGAGTGTATATCCCATTAAAGCATCATTTCTCAATGCATATTTACATCTATTACCTTATCGGGCTAGATAGATCCGCATCCTTACATTAACTTTATTAATTTTTTCGCTCATGATCAATTTCCTTTCGGTGGCCATTCAAATGCTTATTTCTGTATCAATGAAGCATTTTCATAATGTGCGGTGCTAATAACAAAATAAAACAAATCTTGTTTCCAACTGTTCCGATATTTTCAAAACGCAGCTCACGAAGAACCGCAAGTAACAGAATTACTATGTATCAATAACATCATAGTTTTTCAGTGAATATTTGTATCTAGTACGCTATCGGGCTGAATGAATCTGCAGCCCAACATCGCACGTACATACAACTAGCATCGTACCCATAAGAACACCCTAAATTATTCGTTGTCGTGAGTGGATTTAATATCTTCTCCGGAAATACAAGCTATTGAGTTTTTCATCATTGTGCTTTGAACAGCAGCTTTTTCCTTGCGGGTTTCTAGGACATTTAAAAGCACAGACCAACCATTCAAACCCCATCAGCAAAATCGAAATATCGCTCCATTACCACCCCAAACGCCCTCCTTGAAGGTGCCCAATTTTACATTGGCTTAAAGACAAATCACTCACAGTTGTCACCAGCGCGAGAATGGGATAGTGACAGACATGCGCAATGGATTACCTTGTTTTCATTAGGCGCGTTTATAACGTGGTTTCAAACTGGCTTAGGATCAGTCAAACCACGTTGTATACGCGCAGTGAATTGATTTGAGATAAGTCGGTCCGATCACGAAATTTTACAGGATCGGATTGACTTGGGCATTAAAAGACGCGGATCGAGCGATTGAGGATTGAAAAATTTCGAAGCCGACTTCAGTTATGTATGTGATTTTCCAATGCGGCATACTTCACCATTGTGGAAGTGAATGAAATTTTTGAATACTTGAAATTTATGAATCGAGCACATATGCGTTTTGAATATTTTTTTGAGATTCTAAGCAAAATAACATGGAATTTAGAATAAGAATAATATAATTGTTACTATAGGTATGCTCGCGTATTAGAGCAGCAACATATTTTTGCAGGAGGCTTCTTTTTGTGGCATCATTTTGCTTGCAGCTAGAGTACAAAATCAACATGCTGCGAATATATTCGCATATATTTTAATAGATTAAGGTACGCGAACAGACCTTTTGAGTTGCATGTTATGGTCCAAAATAATTTGAAAATAGGCAAAACTATATTGCATGCTTATTGAGTGTACAAATTTGATTGAAATTACCTAACCTTAAGCTATTTAGCAGATGAACATGGAAGAGAACTTCCCTTAATTATTGGGAGTGAAAACAATACAATGTAAATGAAATGAAAATAGTTTTTTCGCAACCAGAACGCACGGGGACTTATAACGTCTGCAGACAATCCCACATGTTCCTATTTTGACAATCCAAGTCGGTCAAAGTCGATCTGGTTTATAAACGCGGCTATTGTATCATGGTCCTCTTTCTCCAGAGACTACGTGGGAAGGGTGATTGAAACTATGCCAAGAAGATGCCCGGCTATACATGATAACGATGCAGATTACATGGCATATTAAATATTTAAGATTTTCGACTTGTCATTTAATGTGAAAATAAAAGTAAATAAGTATCTTTTATACTTTTGGGAAAATCGTAGATCCTTTCTTCTAATAAAAATTCTACTAAGAACATCTATTGGTATCATTTTTTTTTTAACTGTCATGTGACAATTGTCATATTTTGCAGCTTACCTTCTCGCGAATGGTTTTATTAGCCAATAAAATTAAATATCAATCAATCACCCCATATGCTAATTGGCCTTGAAGAGCTTACAGTAAATAGATTCATAATCACCATAGTAAAAATCTGCTGTGCAATTTCAATAAATTGAATTAACACATTATTGAATTTAGATTTTTTCGCAAGTCAGCAGCAATAGGAAGAACTAGTCTTGGTTGTATGCATGGCTGTTTTAAATTGAAAGACTCAACATTGTTTGTTTAAAGGGAAGTGTCAATTAAATTAGCAATGTTCTAAACGATTTTTGTTGGAGCTGCTCAGTCAATCATTTTTGTAACTGATCTTACGTGATTGATGCATGAACACGACATAATATAATCATCCATAATCTGTAATTATCGAATGCGATTCCAATATCTTAAGTTTGCGAGTTTTTTGATTATGGTTAGAGTTAGTTATATCATTACATGCATCTCCGAAACCATATCAAAGCATACAACTTGATGATATAACGGTTTCAAAAAAATTGGTAATTTTCTTTAATAATCAGTTTACTTCTGGCTTTATTAGAATGCTGCGTTTTCAAAGTTCTATTAATTTTCATGAACACTACGATCACATTATGAAACTAAGCCAGTTTATATTTAATCTCCACGTGTAAGTCAGTTCAGATATGTGTCAAGTCTCGTCACATATAAGTCGATTGAAAATTGAATATTTCATAGTTAAAACTTAATTTGCACGAATGTAATCACGTATGCGAAAACCAATTCACCGAGTTATATTTTCGAAAATATCTAATAAATATTTCAAATGGAATTATTGTTTGTCGCTAAAAATATTTGTCAAATTAGATACGCTAAATACTTGAATACATATTAAAAACAGTACTCGTCATTACGTAGTTTGGTGGAATATTCGATATTGTCATCTATAGAACAAGCTAAAATCGAGAAAATATTCAGCCTTGGTTGTTGTGAACTTGTAAATGATGCAGAAAATTTAGCACGGTCAGAAGTCTACGGAAGCTTGATCAAAGTAGCTGGCAATGATAATAATGAAATTTTGATAAATATTTTGCTGAGAAATGCAATGAGCAGGATGATTTTGGGTGTAAATTAATCAATAACGATTTTCTTTGGTCAAAGTAGAAAACTCGATCGAAGGTTGAAAAAATTCAAATATCAATTGATGGACAATCAAGTTCAACAATCTGATTAAATGTCTGTTATTCAGCTCATCTGACTTGCATTTTCATTGACGGTTACTGGCTAAGTGTAGTAAAATAAAATATGTAGACACCTGTAACGAAAGTGAATAGTCTTTTCCACACTCGATACAATCATAAATTTAATGCATGAAAAATTTATGTATGGTCATGACTCAGGCTTCGGTATATCGAGGCGGACTGTTTAGCTCAGAGAATTAATTTTATTGCACTCGGTATGAGCTAAATGTTGGTTAGATAGAACATTGATAGAACATTGAAATCTTGGTCAATGTCGGCATTTGTGGTACATACTTTAGTTTCTGCTGTTAACTTACGTCACGATATAGAAATGGTATGGTGTCAAGGTGATTTCTAATTACATAAAACATATTAGTTTAGTATTTATCATTCTGTGAACAGAACATATCTTAAAGAAAAACTGGAACGTCTATTGATGATATTAAATTTCGTTTTGACTTCTGATACTTCTATTTTTTGTAAATTCTAACTAGATTGACCGTTAGGAATTATCACAACCTGTTTTATTCCTCTACGTATGTTTTTTGTTAAAATTGTTATCGTGTAAACAAAAGAAGGTCTGAGGGCGATGTGATCTCCTCTGGATATAGAGAAATAGATTATAGTGCACTTGTGCTAAGCTTTATCTTTTAAGCAATGTGCAGATTATTGTTTTGCGTGGACTGAATCGTTTATCACTTTACACAAAGGACTTTACATAGCCTCATAACAAGTAATTAGTTGGTGTTAAATCGCAGATCCATGGCGGCCAATTTTCCGGTTCATTTCACGGTAAAATTTTATAGTTGTATTAAGGGGATTCTACACGATCAGTTCCGTTGTCCGTTCAGTTTCAGTTAAACTGACTTGTGGAGCGCGAAAACTGAAGGGAAAGCTGAACTGAAAACTGAACTGAGGCTCCATGAGAATTCCATCGAGCCCAGTTCAGTTATCAGTTGAAATTATAAGAAACTGACGTGTAGACAGACTTGTTCGTTTACGTCTCAGTATGTTTCGTTTACTGTTTACTCAGTTTGTAAGCACATAGTTTTGTGAAAATATCCCGAAAATATTATGACTTTATTAGTGAATTCATAGAAATTTATCGTAACTTTCCAAAAAAAAAAAGTGTTAGATGAAAAATATAAAGAATATAATGAAGAAACAACCGTTTCCATGGTCAAAAAAAATTTATAGTTTGCGCTCAGCTTACAACAAAAAGTGGAAAATGGTGAAGCATTCGGATATAAAATTCGCCGGAGCTGGCGAAATATACACACCAGAATTGTGGTATTATGAACTTTTTTCGTTTCTTCATTAACAACCAAATCGAGCGAGTGTCAACCAATATGCTTTGCAAGTTTCAGCTATTATGATACTTAGACTTTGATTTGATATTGCAGTACTAAATCTAAGTCATGTATATAAATTGCCAGTGGCCAAAAATCTTAAGTTGCACTAAACCTCTCATGAGGTGATATGGCTGTTCTCATAAAAGTATTCAGCTTTTGTATTAGCGGTGTTATTAAATGCAGTAGTTCCTTGTAAGCACTCTTACTCGTCCGTAAACAGTTTGACCAATCACAAGGTTCAAAGTGAAGTTCATCATGTTTACATGAGATAATAAATTTCTTCTTAGGTACCATTCTCTACTCTACTTTGCTCTTTTTTTCTAGTATTATCTAGTGATAAGCATAGCGCAATAGTAATTAGACGATCTTCATCCATGATCACCACAAAAATCCCGCGACAATTCACTTTCAAAAATGACAACTGAACTAATATGTAACTTATCGTATAGTAACACAGCAGAAAATTAACTGAACTGACAAATCAACTGAAACTGAACGGGCAACTGAACTGATCGTGTAAAACCCCCTTTAAGTTTTTGGTTTCATTCTGTTAAAACTATATATAATCCTGATCCTAATCAACATATTTTAGGAATCGATTTATTGGAAGAAACAATCACTGAGGATGTTCCGATAACGTTGTTCATCAACTGTTTCACGAGCTATGATCTCATTTCTGAAAAAAAGAACTGATAATGCCATCAGAGTGGACTGTCAACAGTATTGCATGGGGTGCAATATAATAAATATACATAAATTCCTCAAGAGAGAAAAACAAAGACCAAAACTGCCCATGAAACTGCTGGTGACACACAAGGAACAAAAGACGACAGCAACAGTACATACAGCACCAAAGACTAAACCAGTCATTAACAAACAAAACCTTGACAACGCGGAACAAAAGAGAACTTTGGTCCCAGTCAAGATGAGAGAGCCACAAAAGTAGACTTTAGTAACCAGGTTCCTTAAAGGCCTAAGAATAAATTAAGAAGGTGTGTTTACCTTGGCAATCATATGATTCCCGCTACACTTCTTGACGACCGTAAATTAACCAGATATCTAACTGAAAAGAAGATACTAATCCCACACCTAATTTCCCCAGAAGAGAATAAACTCAATATAGTGATTCGGGTTCCATGATTTATCACAAGATGTGATCAAAGAGGACCTGTATGATCAGGGCTTACACCCACTGGAAGTCTTCTTCCTCAAATTGAGCAACGAGAATTCCGAGCTATTTAAAGTTCTTCTACCAAGGAGCAAGACCTACATATACAGCTAATCTGTTAGTTTGGTCTTGTAAAATGCGCGTAGTTTAAAAACAACTACCACTACTCGAAACGTACTAAATAGATCAAATAAAGTGTCAAATGTGTAAATTGCAGCGGTAATCATCCGGCCAGTTACGGAGGACGTTCATGAACATAAAGAATACCTTTGCACAAACTAAACATTCAATCTTCTTCCGAGATTGCCCCGATATCCCAGCAAATAATCCAGGCTTAAAAACCCCATTCCCAATCATATGCCCGTTCTCACTTGGAATGCTAATTCCATCATCAGCAAAATCGGAGAGCTGATGTATTTCTTTGCGACTATAGGGTTGACATCATGCTCGAAGTCCTGATGTTGGGTTGTTGTCATGAGCGAGCTCAAATCGAGCTGCGAAGATTTATCATGGAAAAATGTATAAGCCTGCATCCTCCCGTCAAAGCTACACACTTTGGTTGGCTTCATAGTCTTGTTCTGACATAGAACTTTCGCATAGGACTGATTGTCCTACATGAACTCTTATCTGATCGATACTCTTTATCATGAAAAATATATTTATTCCTCTTTAGGACAAGCCGTTGAGCACCTTCTTCTCGAACGACTTATCAGTTCGGCTTCAAGCCACTACACTCTATAGAGCAACAGCTCTCAAGAGTGGTACAACACGTACGTACCTGTTTCAACAAAATCTACGGGCATGATCATATTTCACGTGGCCCAGGCGTTTGATAAAATCTATTATGTAGGATTGATTTTCAAAATGCATGCATTCCAGATACCACTACCACTCATGCAACTCAGATGCAGTGGCAGAAAGCAGAAATTTCTATATTTGGCCACCTGTTTAGAATAAGGTCAATAGAAACTAGAATCCCGCAATACTCACCATACATCCAAATACTGTATAGTATATACACAGCGGATAGCCTAAAAATGCCCAAGCCATATTCTGAAATCTGCAATGTTTTGGAATAAATGTCAAGAAGACTAAAACCGCATGATAAAACGATATGTGAAACAGTCACAGTAGCTAATTATAAATTACCAGACAGTAGAGTGAAAACGTACACCTAAAGACTTAGAACTAACATTCGAAAATAGACTGTCTTGAACAGATCACCAGAAAACCAAAAGAAACGATTAATTGAATACTGCACAGACTCAAAACACTGATAAGACCAAGAAACTGAATATGATATCAAAACTAAAAAATTACCTGCTCTGCTAACAAATCATCCAACCAATATTGACACTGCCTTCTACCAGACACATAAAAAGAACAAACACCAACTGCAAATTTGTCAGAATTTTGCACTAAATGCGGTGAACCTTGATTTTCACGCCATTTAAAAGACACTATGTGAATAAGCATGAAATAGCTAATTCTGAGAACAAAATTTTCTTGTTCAGAGAAATTAAATTTCGGTATGGATCAATTAGGCACGTCTGTGAATTTGAAAAAGTGTACTTAGGGCAAATGTACTAGTCCCCGGACAGTTAATGCATATTTCAACTTTAGTTCGGTATTTTTAATTAGAAGCTTAATATTTGGTTTACATGCAAGCTTTTTCACACATTGGGATTGGTTGTCGGTCTTTTGTACCAATTTTGAATTCAATAGAAGAAATAAGTATGCAGATATTCCAAGTAAATGAAATTGAGTCAAATGGTGCTAGTCTCCGGACATCACAAGTCAATGTTCGGAAAACTTTGAATTGCTAACTAATATCGTTTACACAATTTTACTGGAATTTAGGAATGAAATGTCCTTTAAGGCTGTTTCGTTGCGCGTAGCTACAAAATTGACCTTATCCAAACTCTAAAATCTATAGTGTTAGTGTTCGACCAGGTAAAAAAGTAATCCCACGACAACCCTCGTACGGGTCTAGGGGTTGAAGCTGGTAGAGAGCTTCATTACACTTTTGTTAATCATTGTGAATACGAGTGTGGAGTGATTAATTCCACGACTCACTTTACCCCTGATTTAAATCAGGTACCTAATCAGAGCTAGGTGAACTCAAAAGCTTGGTGCGCGGACCCTCGTCCGAACCTGGATTCGAACCAGGGACCCCACACGCAAGAAGCCAGTGCTCTACCCACTAGGCTACTCAAGCTTCGACCAGATGGTATATTTTATTTTAAAGGGTGTAAATAGCTATCGTACTAGCATAAATTTCTTTTAAAGTTTACTTAAGCTAATGTTAATCTTGTCAAACAGCATGTTTGACTGGTTTTTTAACTATTCGGACGCTCTTGTCCGAATACTGATATACTGCTCAAAAACGATTCTAGCCTACGGACAACAAAAATGTCGAATAACTTTTCCATAAAATATGCTTTCATAGGCAGAAAACTTGACAGACAAGACAAACAGACTTTATGCATACAGAACAAAGAATTCCAGAAATTTAGCTACAGAAGGGGAATAAATTACGTTTGGAAATTTCGCCTACCCCTAGCAAAAATTTACGTAAGACACGACTTTGACAATAAACATGCAGACTTGAAATAATTAGCGCCTTTTAAGCTGGTTGCTGATTGTTTATTTGGTCAGCCTTCTGGTTCTCTCAAATCGAAAGGCAAATAAAAGTTATTCAAAGAAGAAAAAATGCCAGAATATCAACCATATTTCCTAGAAAGTGAACAATTGAGTCGGACACTAGAACTGTCCGGCGACTAGTGCAGTTACCTTAAAAGACATTACATGTTTTGCAAAGCAACATTATATTGATTTAACTTTAAGTTGAATTTCAACGACACAATATAGTATTCTGCGAAATATAATTACGATAACCCTTTATAAGTGATTCATTAAAATTTTATTAGCTCCTTTCATTTAATTCTTTCACTGATTTTTATTGGCAGTCGAAACTTCAATTTTCTTATAAAAGTTTTTTCTTTCTATGATTTTCTTAGAACACTTTCTTTGCGCGAAAAGGCCATGAAGCCATGAGGTCCCAATAAGTTGCCCAGCAATACAATGTGCAAACAAGCAGAAAATATCACTGCTCTGGGCAAAACTCAAAATAAAACTTTTTTTTTAAGGTAGCTCTAAGCTGCACCGAAGTCGCTTGGTTATGCAAAGTACTCAAAGATGCATTACATATCGCAGATTGAAATCACGAAATATTACCAGCCCGTCTACGTGGATGGAATTGCAAATCCCACAAATGTTTTAAACTATCTGGCCCAGCTAAATACAGGCGGTTTTTCTTTAATCATGAGCAGGTTGAAGATAACTATATCTGTTAACGGAATTATATTTGGTCAATTGTGGAGCAACAAAAATACCAACCAAGTCACCACCAGACTCGAACGACGCCCAACCAATCAACATCACACAATGAATATTCAAAAAAACTCTAATCAATTTCCTTAATACAAACTCTCAAAACACGCGTCGTCCCCATCCCGAAACTACACCAACTACCATAATGAATATGAAACCAAAGTTCCTTACAACTTCACTTCACCCATAACCTGCACAAAATTAAATACGTCTCACAAGGTTGCAGCAACTCCTTTTTTGAATAATGGTACTAATGGTAATGGGGCTCAGATCCCATCCAAGCTACTATGAGCTACTAACCCTATTTCAATGACTAAATATATATTTTAATCTAGTTTAATTCATACACCGAATCCATCAACCGTTCAACCATATACTTCTAAATCTATTGGCCAATAGCACCACTAATCGTAAAACTAACGAAAAATTCCAACGATGATTCAGGTGGTAGATACCTGTTATTTCCTTTGCCCACGTGTTATATTTGAAAGACCAGAAAACGTTTTTTGATTACCATAATATAACACGAAAAATGATTGGTTACCCCGTTTCTATGTTCAGAGGGAACTCTATATCTTGTGCCATAGGAAATTTATAATTTATTTGCGGGCTATTTTCAGGATGCTTTCAGCCCTTCTGCTAAATTAATTCAAAAAAATTGTTTACCCTCATTGTATCAAAGTCCCTTATCGACGGAATTGTTCAAAGCATAAAGGCAATTGCCAATGCTATCAACGAGCTAAACATTAACAACGAACCTGGTCCTGACCAAATTTCGCCTTATCTGTGATCTGGTGTTTCAACCAAATAATTACTCCTCTGTTCATGATTTTCATCAAATAGCTGTCATTATGCGTCTTTCCATCCTTTCGCAAATCTTCTCATCTCATGCCTGTTTGTAAAAAGCGGTGACAAACGATCAGTTAACAACTATCGAGGTATCACTATTCTGTCAGTTATCTCCGAAATCTTTGTGATAGCTCTTTGTGATCTCGTTTGCGATAAACTACTTTCTATCATCGGCCCTATTTTGAACAAAAAAAAAGAAGCCAGCTTTAGAGAAGACAGGTCGACTACCACCAACTTTATGGTCCTGATTTCTGACGTCCTTAGTGAGATGGAAAAGGGAGAAATACAAATACAAATTTTAGCAAGGACTTTTACAGGGCCGTCCATTAAATTTTGGCAAAATATTCAGCAATTTGGATATGTCTGGCTCCATACAAATTGGCTCGAATCTTATCTTTGTGATAGAACTCAGATCGCCAAATTCCAAGAAACTTTATCACAAACCATCTTTGTGCTTTCTGGGGTGTCGCAGGACCGTCTCTTGGGTGCACTGCATTCAATATATATTCACCTTCGATCTACAGCTTGAGTAGCCTAGTGGGTAGGGCACTGGCTTCTTACGTGTGGGGTCCCTGGTTCGAATCCAGGTTCGGACGAGGGTCCGCGCACCAAGCTTTGAGTTCACCTAGCTCTGATTAGGTACCTGATTTAAATCAGGGGTAAAGTGAGTCGTGGAATTAATCACTCCACACTCGTATCCACAATGATTAAAAAATTGTAATGAAGCTCTCTACCAGCTTCAACCCCTAGACCCGTACGAGGGTTGTCGTGGGATTGCTTTGCTTTCGATCTATCTGGGATCTTCTTTGATACGCGACATATTTTCTCCACTAATGACTTGAAAATGCATCAGACTATCAAAACGTAATCCTCCATAGCTTTTTTCTAACCAAAGGAGCAAACCTTCGAACAGAATAATCTCACACTACGTTGACAAGTTTCAAGTAATACGTTTTTCCCGAAAGAATAAAGTCATAGCCAGATCTTACTACTTCCAAAACATTGAACTTGGTAGAGTGGAACATATCATAGAGTTTGGCTTAATTCTATACAACAAAATCTGCTTCCACCTACAATACCACAAAGTCCTATCTAGGAGTAACAAACAGCCATGTTTCATAAAGTGGCACGCAGAAGAGTTCAAAAACATCTAGGTTACCAGCTCTCTGTAAATATTGCTGGAGCAGTATCTATTAGAATACGCTTGCATAATCTGGAGTTTAGTATTTGACAGGATCGAATCGGCGCAGAAATAATTATTACTTTGCGCGTTGAGGGGAAGCAATAATGCGAATTAGTGATTGCGTAACCATCGACATCATTAACAGAACAGTAAGGGTAGGAGCACTCTCTAACAAAATCACACTTATCAATCAAACAAGACGTACTAGGAAGACAACTCTTCTTAGGCAATACCAGCACCACACCACACAGTCTATGAATACAATGAACCCAGAAGTAAATGCTGCCGAACATTTAACACTATAAGTCATCACTATTCTTTAGGTATCTCTAAATCCACCTTCAAAATTAGCTTGACAAAAACCATATTAACATCATAATTCATTTAATTTTCATCCCAATTTGTCGGAATAAATAAGAAATTAGAAATAAACTTAACAATATTTTGATATAATTTTGTGTTTGACTGAAATTATAAAACGTGTATGAATGAATTATTATTATATTATGTTTTATTGCCTTTCTTGACAAATAAAAAAATTAATAATGAACAGTTTATAAAAATGAGCATGCTTAGGAAGATAAATATTTTAAACCAATTTGAGGTACTAACCGTATGGATAAAAATTTTTTAGCTGATTATCCTTTTGATTTCTTCTTTTTACAATGGCTCTATTATATAACGTTTATTATATTCACATCTCGAAAGAAGGAGTTGTTAATTTATCAACTACCCCAATATTTTTTAACTTGTTCTTTAAATATGATCACATATCCTTTTCGTAGGCAATTTTTTTTGACAGTTCAGTTACGAATTCTAGTGAAGTATCGTATTCCTAAAAATAAGCATACAACTACGAAACGATTGCCAATTATATTGTTTTGTTTATTCTGTGTACTAGAACTTAGCAACACACTTCACAATTTTTTCACAATATGTTTACTTGCACTTTCAATACATAGCACCACAAAACTTCTAAACTCGCTTCTTCTACTATATCTCATATTTTATGTCTAAAAATATATCATTAGTACATTTCGATCGTGTAACATACTACTTAACAGTTATTGTCCACTCTACTTGACGGAACGCGAAATACTACTACCCGTCGTGTGAGGAGAATCAGTCGATTAGTAGAGTGCTTCTCATGAAAGTGAACCCGATCAGATCCTACTCACTAATACTCAGTTTGACTTACTGCACTAAACAATTTCATTTGTATGATAACAAGCGAATCACTTTATCTAGTTATTATGCAAAAAAAAATAAGTAGATATTTATGTAGATCGAAGTATCTTGAGGCGAGGTAACTGAAATCGGTTATGTATCCGGATTTGGATTGTGTTTCAAGCTACTTCAATAATTGTATGTACATTTTTCCCAAAAGCGGCAGCAGTTAGCATGCGTAAATGAATCAGTATTAAGGCTGTGCATGATTATATATATATAAATTATAATAAATGTAATAAATTTTCAATATAAAAATTATTTTGGCAATCAATTACATAAACTATTAATGGAATAAAATGTTAATGTTTTGTTCATAAAACACAAAAAAAAACCTAATCAAAATAATGGTCTTATTTTTAAGACTAAAAGTATAATAAATAGGCGGAATTTTTCATGTTTAAATTTATATTTATGGCTCGATGAATTCAAAAAACTATTGAATAGTTTGCATAATGAAGAATTGTATTGAGAAAGGTTATTTGCTGAAAATATATTTTGCCGTTCGAACCAGTATCTCAAGTTTATTCCTTTGCGATTCTTTGGAATACATACATATTTCACCTGAAAGATTTTTTGCAATCCATCTTTCACCTGATGATAGTTGGCAAGTTATACCTTTTCTTCTGCTTTTAGTGTCAAAAATAGGAACTGATCATATACGCTGACGATGACCTTGTTTACGCATAGTTTGAAAATTTCTCCGAAAAATATAACGATTAAAATTTCCTTTCGAATAAAAATTGAAGAGCTGAAATTGAGATTGACATGTTAATGTCAATGATAGTCCAGTCATTTTATACAAAAAAACGTCAACCTGCGGAAAAAAAAATCATGGGTGCAAAAAAAGTTATTGAAGGTCAAGGGATTACTAGCTCTTGGATATGCGATGACATCACGTTAATAACAAGAGACTCATATTGGGATACTTTGAGAGCCAGAATGCAAAACACCTTACATGAACCAGCACATTGGGGCGAGGAGATTATAAATGCACTTGATACTTTTATTGCCTTTGTTTTTGTAGGGACTATCTATTACGTAAGCTTAGTAAGAAGTATGACCGCTGTTATTGTTTATAACCTCTTCTAAACAGCTTGGTATTGAATTTATGAAGGTACAGATGGTTGCAGGATCAATGTTCTTCCACTCCTTGTTGATTGAATCGCTTAGCTCCTTTACGCTTGCGTATTGGCGCCCATGATGAAAAACTATAGCTGATAAGATAGACCACAGATTCTTGATTGGATTAAAATCCGGACTTAGTGCGGGACCTCAAAAAGTTTTTGGTTTTTCTTGAGCGATGGATCGCCACATTATCTTGCCGAAAAATGAGCTCTGCGCCTGCAATCATCTCTCCGGGGTCAATAAGCACCTCATATAATAAATAAATAAAATATTCCGAGCTTATTTTTGTCAAATCAGGGGAAATAGGCGTGGTACTCACATACGATATTCCTGCCCAAATCATGAGTGACCGTCCACCGAAATTTCGACGCTGCCGCTTTTCTTTCCCAGAACCTTTATCCCGCCAATATTTATGTGAATCGTCAGGGCCATCTAGATTAACCTTTTTTTAATCAGTAAATTTTACTTTGGTCCTTTCTTTGTCCCAAAACCGATCTTTTTCGGCAAATCGCAGTCTAGCCAATTGATGTCTCTTCGTAAGCGGATGTTTGCCACCTTTTTTGTCATATATGAGGTCCAAATCCCACTTCATTATTTGTTGGATTCTACGTACACTTGTTCCTAAGTCCATTTGTCCTTCGATTTCGTTCCCACTAAGATTTTCTTTGACGGCAATCGTTCTAACCTCTCTTTTGTCTTATTAAGATACCTTACCTAGCCTTCCCGGTCGTTTAGTTTTATCGTAATCTTTCCTTATTTTTATGAAATTATCGATTACATAGCTAGATTTTTTTGAACGTTTAGCAATTCCACGATTAGACATGCCTTGCTCGTGATAAGCATTAATTTTACCCTTTTCTTCTTCGCTTAGTGATTTTCCGCTCGGCACACTAAAATTTGTCAACAAATAATATTTTGAATTACAATAAAATTTGTATCATGCATTTAAAAAACAAGTACTCACGCGTTATTGCTTTTTTGATCACCTAAAAACAAATCAATCGACTAAAAACAAATATTTATCGACGTGCCTTTATATTTAAATAACAGTACTGATTAGGGTTATTCTATTTTTCAATGAAAACAATGAATACCAACACGTGTTTATCTGTCAGATAGTTAAAGCCCAGTACAAAGCAGTAAAACATGAGGTTCATAGCATTGCAGACTTAGTTTTGTTTTCCATAGAAATGAAGAAAACGTAAGTACCTTTATAAATATTTAGCAAAGTGTACATCAGTCTACAAAATATGAAATATCTATCTTTTATGGAAGTAAGGGCTCTCCATTTAATGTTTGAAAAAGTAAACTTAAAAAAAAACACACAAAATATTCGGAAAGTGATCTAAATTTTATTTTATTGTAAAGATTGATTCTTATCATTATACGTGAACATAATATTGTTAAAATCTTTTCTACAGAATTTCTTATACATTTTGGGCAATATCTCGCCCATGACTTCACGAATATTGGCTTTCAGTTCTTCCAGAGTTTGAAAATTGTTCGCATAATCACGATCTTTTGCATACCCCCATAAAAAATCCAAAGGCGTCAAATCGGAGGATCTTGGAGGCAAATTCACATCAGCCAATCGCAAAATTAGACGTCCTGGAAATTTCTCGTATTTAAAAGCTCGATTTGCCTGTGCTAAGTGACTTGTTACCCCATTCTGCTGAAATCACATACCGTCACGATCATAATCTTCGATTTTTGTTCAAAAATAATCGGTTAGCGCTCAAAATTGACGGTAATGGCTCAAGCTTGATCGTTCTCAAAAAAATACGGCCCAATCACGCCATCAGACCATAATGCGCATAACACAGTGACTTTTTCCGGATGTAATGGCCTCTCTACGATCACTTGTGGATTTTCTGAGCCCCATATTCTGCAGTTTTGCTTATTAACGTATCCACAAAGCGAGAAATGGGCCTCATCATTGAAAAATGTTTTTTTTCGACTGTTAAACGATTCATATTCTAAAATGGCAAACCTGTAACTAAATAAATGACAACGTGATGGACGTGGTTTTTTGACAGACGTCGGTATACAGGGTTTGAATTTCGTAATGGATAACTCAAACAACTGGGAGAACGATCCACCACTCTAACAGAAAGGGGCAAAAATAAGGTATACGAAAGGTTTCAAAGGAGCTTCCTTACAAAAAGTACTTCCACAGGGTAGGCTAAGATTGAACCGACAACTTTAGCTACTGCGGAGAAGTAAAATACTCGTATAGTGTAGAATATATTCTCGCATACTGTCCAGCACTCGTGAGACAAAGATTAGAGATGCTTGGCTGTGCTCTTCTCTCCATCTGCGACATTAAAATAGTCTTGGCAGGGGATATATATAAATTCATAAGAAATCTGGATATCCTTTAAGACATAACGCTGAGCAGGCACAATAGACCAAGAAAGTCTCATTGCTAGGGGTCATTCAGACCCGGTCCATGCAAAGGTAACGAAATTTATTTATATATAAAATGCATTGTTGATTTAACTGATCAGTGTTTATTTTAAAATTGTTGACCAAACATTCAGCTAATACAGCAGTATAAAATAATAAAAGTATAATAAAAGTATATGAAGTTAAAAAGTATATGAAGCAACGTCAAATTAAAAGAATTTTCAGAAACAATTTATTGCTGAGCTATATGTTTGTATAATTCCATCAAAGTTCTTCTGCAAGTATCATATAGCTGCTATAGGAAAAAGGCATCCAATGGTCGATATTCATTTCAATTTCTTTCCTAAAAACAATACAAGAATTTCTATTACACATTTTTAATTATTTTGATTTTGTAATTTTTTATTTATGTCTTTTTATTTGATTTTGCAGCCAAACAACAAAGAATGCACAAAAATAGAGAATATACAAACAAAATATTTCATTAGAACTATTTATATAGAAGAAAATATTCGAGGGGCTGAGAGCAGTCGTGCCTAGAGTACATGATGTCAATGGTGCTGGAAGCACCGATTGTCCTTGCCAACTTTTGCCCCCCAAAATTGTCTCTTAAATGTTTTCCGCCTCCTTACTGGGTCTGAACTCGGTCTTTTTTGGCCGCACATGCTAAGCAATAACTCGACAATAAGCCACTTCATTGATACAGACCCCAAGCCCATCCAACAGGCACTAAGATGCCTGCTTTTGACAAAACAAGAGTAAGTAAAGTAAATGATGTGGGATATGGAAAAATAGAGCTTGAGTCGTGGAACTAATCTAATCACTCCACACTCGTATCCACAATGATTAAAAAAATTGCAATGAAGCTCTCTACCAGCTTCAACCCCTAGACCCGTACAAGGGTTGTCGTGGGATTGCTTTGCTTTGCTTTTGCTTTTTATGGAAAAATAGGGAATCATTAAACCATCTACCTGTCCGTGGACATCACGAGTGGTCTTTTTAAAGAAAACGGATAGGAGCACTCGATTTTGCGTTGACTGCAGAAAACTTATTACTGTTTCCAAGAAAGACAGCTACCCGCTTCAACGAATTAACGATATAATGTAGTTTTCAACGTTGGAGCCAAAAAAATGGCTACCGCCAGGTAGGAATCGGCTAATAAGATCGAGAGAAAACCGCATGCCTCTTTGGTACTGAAACTGGATTATAGCGATTCGTGGTGATACCATTTGGACATTGATATGTCCAAAAAAAAGTTTGGACAAGCATGTACGAAGCTTGTAGCAAGTAGTCTCGAGGTTTCCAGCGGAAAATTTAAAATTCAATCCCAAAAACTGCACTCTTTTTGCAGCTGCTGTAAAATATTTAAGATACATCGTATCTACCGATGATATCAAAATGGATTCATTAGACGACATATACCAGCTACTAAGTTTTCTTGGATTGTGGCCACGTATTACCGTAGATTCGTCAAAGAGTATATAGGAAGGCCTAATGACTGCATTAATTGTCCGAGAAATACCACCCCACCTGGTATGAGTGATGTCACACATCCTTTAAGACGGCATATTTGAGGCTTGGGAAGATATTGGTTGTTGATACCGATACGAGTGGCAACGGAATTGAAGCGGTGTTTTCACCAGATTTTTTTTGTTGGTGTATTGAGTAGTTCGATAAATAACTGTAGAAGTGTTTTCTTTGCTTGCTTCACTTCAAGAAGCCTGACTGCCAAATCACTAGATGCCTAGAGTCATACGACAGTGGAATGATATATCAGAAAGGAGGAATACACGGGGAACCTCCTGTGCAATCAATTGTAAGTATTGTTAAAAGTGGAAAGTGGAGAGGGAAGCAAGCACTGGTGTGCGGTTGATGATGACTGAAACTACAGAACAATGGTCACTGGAGGCAATCTTAGGTGCTCATGTAGATGACGATGACATCGGTACATTGCTGATATGGGAGCAGTCTATAGAGCACCCTGAATAGAAGGATATACCGGAGCACAGTGGGTACAGTGGAACTCTATACTATTGGGCACAGTGGGACTCTCTGCATGTCGAAGTTGGAGTGCTGAATCGAAGATGGAGAACAGGAATGGAAGATGCAAATTGTTCTTCCCAAATACCAAGTTTAAGAAGTACTAAAACAGATGCACGAAAAAACGTCTGGAGGCCATCCAGGCACGAACAAATCCTAGCAAAGCTGCGTGGACGATTCTATTGGCTACACGCCCGAGAAGATGTAGATAATAGGTACCAATAGTGTACAGTCTATGTTTCCCCTATAGTTCCAAAGCAAAGAACCAAGAGATAATTATATATGATGAGATGAGTTACCATTATTATTACTTAATTATTGGGTCTCTTGATTATGAAATAAACTTTATATAGTCATCAATCGGAAATAGTTGAAATTGTTTAAAGTAGTGTAAGCTTGCTCTATATCAGACACTGACTATTTTATGGCTACAAGTTTTGAAAATAGCTGCGTTGTTTTTCATCCAGAGTGGAAACATGCGTAAAAAAACGATCCAGAGCAGCATGCAAGTTTATTTCTATTAGACAGTTGTCATTTCAAAATTTGAATCAACGCCGTTTTCAACTGTAAGATTATTTACCTTGGTTGCTAGGTTGACATGGAACTTTTTTAAAATTCCAACTATTCCAGTTGACATGACTTATCGAAATACGTTCCACAGAGTGCACGAGTACGAACTCCACTGAATTCTTAAGTGTTCGTACTCTGGATGTTGTTGTTGTTTCGCGTGCGAATCGCTATCCTGCACAACTCCGGGTGTATAAAAAAACGCACCTAATGTTTTTTGAATGAGAAACTTTTTAAGAGATTTCATATGTGTGTGGCGAATCTGTTTGAATAATAATTCTTTTGCTACGAAAGCTTGATTTTCGGCCAAATAGTAGAAACAAGATTTCAATCGAAAGGGCAATGCACAGTAAACTTGAACAAGCTATTTGCATCTGATTCTCAAATATATTTGTCGCTATTTAACTTCCTTAACATAGTTATTACTGTTTCAAAGCTGTTTCAAACTGAGAACGCATTTGGCAGCCATTCATTGTTTTCTACCCTTTTTCTAACGTTACACAGCTGAAACGATATATACTAAATCTGCATCAACGGAGTAGTTACCGATTTCAGGTCTCTATCACAATTTTGTATCTCAAATCTCCATCACAACTATCTGATTAGTAATCTATGCATGCGTACCACATCTGCCTCTTCAACTAGCATCCGTGATGCAAGGAATAGTTTAATATCTATTATTTTCGTTTTTTTTGCTGTTTTTTTTCTTAAATTCCTCTAATTTCCCAATAAAAAAACTAAGAAACAAAATGAATTAAGTTATTCGATTCAAAGTTATTCGATTCAAAGTTATTCGATTCGTATGATCTGAATTCATAAAATACACTCCAGTGTATGCAGGACTGATTCCTATGCAAGTTGCTGCAAGTGGATTGCACTGCGACCTTGACGTACGCACAGCCTGACTCAACCGGAACGCGTCTTTTCTGATTGGAAGCTAACCAAAGCAGAAATTTCAAGTTTAGGTTTACCGAAAGACATTGGCATTGAAAATGTATATTGCCGATACCGGCAAGACGTGACCAATTCATCGTACAGTTAAAAGTCTGTTAAATATACATAAACCTACTGTTTATCGACGCACGAACCGATCGGGTTATTTACACTAGATCGAAAAGTTGTGTTATTTGAGTGGATGACAAAGGTTTAGTTATTTGTCACCTATGTGCGTATTTGCATAATTAAGTGTGTACAGACATAATATGTATATGGGAGGATTATTTGACCGTATGAAATTTTATATTGCTTAGAGAAAAGGAAAACTATGTATTTCGTTTCAAGCTGAAACTTGATCAAACTTTGATTTTCTAATTTGTAAACATTGCTTTGCGTAATTAGATTTCAACAGTTGTTTTCATGTGTGACAATTTTTCGGTCTGATATGATTTCAAATTTTTTTTTTGAAATTCTGTTACCGATAAAAATGGAATCAGTAATTTAGTTTAACTTGCAATAGAAATGTAGACGTTTAGCCCCTATTGGACGTGAGTAGGAGCTCAGAGATGTAATTCAGGATTGGATAACTTAGACAAGTGCCACTTCTAGCCAACCATTTTAAAACAGCTTCGATATATTTAAAATAAATTTTCGAATCTGAATCATATTTTTAAAATGAAACTATTAATAAATTTATAATATAATAATTATTGCGTTTTTAACAAGACGTAAAATTATTTGAAGACTGCTTTTAATCAGAGTTTGCGCATGGGCTAACTATCTCTTTGTTAAAACAGATTCCCTATAGAACTTTGAATTTTGTCCTTTGAAATATAACTAAATTATTTAAAAGAACCTATTATTCGTACATGTTTTTTTGAAAAATTTTCCACGGGTAATATAATAAACTTTCAATCTTGCAATCTTACAAACCTGTTCAAATGATTTGTCTAGGAATGAGAAATCGGGTTTATTAATAGTAACTATTTTGTCAACGAAGAAATGTTGACCCTTTGATGATGCAAGTTTGTTTATTCGTTAAAGTAGGTGTATGCTTTTTTGCTTGACAAGCAGTGAGAATATAAAAACGTTGAAATTAAATGCGTACGTGCACCGAGTGCATTTATATGAAATAAACAAGTAATCGTAAGTAGCAGTAAGTATGGTAAGTTCGAATAATTTTAATATTTTGACAGTGTTTAACTCTGGGGCATTTCATGCGACGCGGACAGCAAAAAAAGTCGAGATTCTGAATTTCATTCATGTGCATAATAGGACTTCTAGAGGATATAACCTGGGTACACATTTTTCTCTATCAGGTTTATTTGCCGAGTTATGGGCTTTTGAATAATTGACGAAAATGATGAAAGGTTTTTTCTGCAGCCGATTTTGAGTTAAAAAAAAATCTAAAAAACATTAAAGATACTGACTGGCGTAGAAAATCAACTTTTCTTTTTAATTTTAAAATTTGTTTTGAAATTTTTTTTCTGTTTAAAACTGGAAGTAATCATCACAACTTGTAATTTGAATAATTTGGACTTCGCTAACTTTTTTATTTTTACAGCAAACAAAGCTTAAACGATACTTATTTTATCATAAAAGTTTTAGGAGAATTTCAATACATATTTTATTTTCTATTTTTTTCTTTTATTTTATTCCCGAAGAAGCTGTAGAGCATTGTTCAACTCTAACTGATTCGAGAGCATACATATACATATGTATACCAAAACTGATTTATATTATTTTACAGAGCTACAGGCAACGCTCTAAAGGACACTATAAAGGGAGGGAAGTAGTCCTAGTCCAATTTCATTTGAATAATGACCAGGCAACTTTTTTGGTCTTTTATTATGAAGATGGAAGTGAAATAAAACATGGCAGTATTGGTATGATTTCAGAAGATATGAAACATGATACAAGAACCTTCTACGCTGTCCAAAAAACGCTTCACAAACATCTGTCAGAAAAAGCAATAGCTGCGTCTAAAATTATTTATATGTTATAGATGTGGTCGCACAACATTTTAAAAATAGATTTAATTTTGTGAACCTATTTTGTAACAAAGCCGATTTCAAGACAGATACTGATCTTTATTTTCACGTGACTTCGCTTGGAAAAAAAGCCATGTAATGGTCTCGGTGGTAATTTAAAACGACTGGCAACACGTGCATGTTTACAGTTACCTCCTAATAAAGCCATTACCATATCTTTACGTTTATATGATTGGGCAAAATTGGGCTTGTCAGGGGAACTTGAACGCCAGAGGATATTTTTAAAGCCACGGAACTAAGAAATTCTACTGTTAACTTTATTTTATTTATTAATTAATTTATATTATTATTAATTCTACTCTCTTATAAAAAGAGCTTGTTAAAGTAACGAGGGTAAAATTGTAAAAATTGTGATATAAACTTATTTTTCAATAAACAAGTTGATCCGTTTTCATTATGTAAATTAGCATTAGCAATTTTTCAAAATTTCATTTCTATATGTGAGCGATGTAGTAATAGTTTCACTGCAAATGCTTTACTTTCATACTCACTAGATGTCCTAATCAAGCTCCTGGTATCACGCTTCATTGAAAATCACCTACCTCCTAAACTATTGACTATCCCTTTCTAAAACTTTTATGATAAAATAAGTATCGTTTTAGCTTTATTTCTTGTAAAAATAAAAAAAAATTCCTGGCCTAATTTATTCAAATCACGAGTTGCAATGATTACATCCAATTTCACACCGGAAAAAAATACAGGGTGTGTCATTAAAATCCGGACATATCAATGAACATCCTTCAAATCGTGTTATTTATTGAAAAATGAAGTTTAAGTACAAAAACGTCTTACATGGCATTTTGTGCATCTATTGACAATGTAATTATTCAATGTAACCTCCATCAGCTTCAATAACGGCCTCCATTCGCGGTCTGAAGCGCTCGCATGCCCTCTGCAATTCTGCGCTGTCAATATTGGCGAACGCTGCTTTGTTTTGTTGGTAACCCTTTCAATCACGCTTCATACGTAATAGTCCAAGGGATTTAAATCTGGACTATTCGGTGGCCAAAATTCCTTAGAAATGATCAAATTGCACCTTAGAAGAAATGATCAAATTGTAGCGAGCGACTCGCTTTGTTCTTGCAGGTTCAGAAAGCATTTGTCTAACCTTGATCATGTAAGAATAATATCGAAGGTCCTCCTCAACGATCCTCCGCATAGTAGGCTCGCTCACATTCACTTTAGACGCCAGTTTTTGTAACGATAACGCCGGGTCTTCCAGAATCAGCTCTTCAGTCCTTTTGGTGACTTCAGGCGTTCTCACGGTGTGTTCTTTTGAGTGCCGCTTTCTTGCCGGTGTACTTGAACCTTCACTTAAATGTTCTTGAGCTTTGTACTTAGTAACAACCTCGTACAGTTGATTTCGGATATCGGAAAAATTGAATAATCTCCCGTGCTGACCGTCTAACGCTAAGACTTTCGATTATCGCGGCTCTTTAGTTATACTCCTGACTCATTTTTGACAAACTGACAATTTGAGGTAAATATTTTTTACTTATGTATTTCGGCTACTACTCGTACGCCAGCGGCGAACTCTGACCCAAACACAATGTAGCGGGAAATTCGATTTGAAACCTGTCCGGATTTTGGTGACGCATCCTGTATTTGTTCAAATCTAATTTAAAAACTAAAAAGAACAGTTATTTTTCTTTACCAATCAGTATGTTTAATGTTATTAGATTTTTATTGAATTTCAACAATTACAAAATAAAAATTGAAAATAAAAATTGTGTAATCACGTTCCTATCTTTTATAAAAATGATTATAAAATGAATGAAATCCAGAACCTCACTTTTTTTTCGTTGTCCACTTCACGTGAAATGACCCCTCTACTTTGATCTGGAAATCATAGCATGCTTGTACGAAAGATACGTCAGTCATCAAAACAGTGCTGCAGACCCTATTAAAGAATGCCGAAACATCCCTTACATCACTAGACGGAGCAGTAAATTGGGAGCCAGCTATACTTAAGGCTGTTTATCAAAATACAGTAATGTGTTTTAGAAGCCTTCCTGATAATGAGGGTTCCATTTACTACCCAAATAAAAACACTGTGCATCAGTAAGACTACATTGAAGTGGCCCCTAGACTAAGTCAGACATAGGCCATGCTAAAGCCTTGGTGCATTGCAGGTTTGTTCCAATGGATATCGATTTTACTATTGTCCAGCCATCTTTGAATCAAGAGCTTGAAACATAGATCGCAAGCAGAGAGAAATGGACAGAGGATTGACTCTGGGAATATGCGTTGTGGAAATATATGCCAGTGGCTCCGAAATGACGATGAGTTATTTCAAGAAGAAACCACAGCCCCAGGTTTGCCAGCATATTTATTAAACTTCCATCAGTTCTGTTATTACTCAAGCCAAACACATCCTGTGAACTTCATATTGATTTGATTATCAGGCCGAAAGTTCTGGCGAACACAAATCTCGAGTAATTCACGATAAGTAATTTGGTGAAGGTTTACCGATCTGGTGCGAAAGAGAATTTTCAAAATATCAAACTAGTAGGGTAGATAAAGAAAATCAATGGTTTAAGAGATTTTTATTCATATGCAATTTTGCAATTTCAAAATTATTAAAATTTAAAATATGTGTCAGGCAAATGCCGTCCTTCACAGACCGCATACTGGTGAAGCTGTATTCTGAATTTTTCATGCACTTTTTGGAGCACGCTGACGGGTGCACCGACTATTTCAGCCCAGATGTTGTCGTGTAGTACTTTCAGTGTTTGGGGACCTTTGATTTCAGATATCTCCACAGGAAAAATTGAAAGGGGCTAAGTCCGGAGAGCGTGCGATGCAGTTGAGATCCCCTCTCAGAGGGATGAGCCTTCCACGAAAGGTTTATCTCAGAAACTCTATTGATACTTTCAATGGGTGCGCTGTAGTACAATCTTGTTGAAACCATTAATCGTTCATTGTATTACCTCATGAACAGGCTGAAAAAACATAGTCAGGTAACGTTCTGAATTGCCTACTCTAGATTCGGCGCACCAAACATTTGAGTGCAGGAGTTCATATCGTCCCAGGGCTCATATCGTCCCAGTACCGTTAACGCACCCACTAATATGGAAATGAGCTTCATATCAAAAGAACACAATTGCGTGACGGAATGTGGAGAAAAACATGTTTTCATAAGATAATTGATGCGTTACATAATCCTGTGCTAAATGTTTTTGGACCATCACCATTTTATAAGGGTGCAAATGAATGTCACTATGCATAATTCAGTGATATAATTCGGTTTACCTTACTTTGAGCAAATATGCGATAGCTTAATAAAAAGCGCAACGGTATTCGCTAATGTATCTTGTTTAAACTCTTTAATCAGCAATGAAATCTTCTGCATTGCAACATCTTTAATCTTTTTCATCAGCATATCATTTGTACACACTTTTCTGGCATAGAATTTATTTTTCTTTCATCCTTCCAGGATGATATAAAAATGGATATAATGGTGGATAAACAAAACACAGATATGTATACGTACGTACACATATGTATGCATATCCAATGTCAAATGATTTTTTAATTTGATACTCTGTAAGAAAAATTTCAACCCAATATAATCCTAAATAAAATACAGTAATTAGAACATTTTATTTTTAAATGTTAGTAGCATCGAATAATGTTTTCACACTATTCTTCCAAATCGGATTGATTAAGAACCGTGAACGAGATCCGGGGTGTGTTCAATGTGCATGCTATAGCTGCTCCAAAAGCATAGCATAGCATCACTTTAGCAAGTGTCAAAATTCGCAGTAGCTAGGTGAAGCAGCTATGGATATTGGACAGCCAAGAGCTGCTATGAAGGTCAGCCCTTACACAGGAAATTCAAAAATAATTTTGTTTCAATTTTTTTATTGTAATTTTTGCATTTTCGTGGATCTGTTCAATACTTCCATTGCACTTTGGAAACTGTATGAAATTTAGGAGTTTTCAACATAGTTTTCAACATAGCAACAGAGTTTTCAACGTACAAGCATGGCCGTGTACAAGCCAACTTAAAATTCGAGTTGAGTTTAAGTGTTTAAAAGCCCGTATTTAATTTATGCTGTCACTATTTTCAAATTTATTCCTCATCTCCTGTGTCACAAAAGCGCAAGAACTTCTTTTCATTTAAATTTCCAATTGAAAATTACGTTCAAACTGCATGTCAGCTGTGTACGCACGGCCATTTTGCCTTAGCTACTTTCTAGCTATCCTCCAGACTACGAGCAGCGAATAGCTGCTACCTTAGCAGCTATTCCGGAATCTTGGACAGCCCGACTGTCAAATAGCAAGCATCAGAAAGTAGCTATTTCGTGACATTGGACAGCCAGAGCTGCTAAATTAGCAGCTAATAGCAGCTATAGCATGCACATTGAACACACCCCCGATAGAACCATTACCACAGCCCAAAGTGATTTAGATTATGAGCGGGAAATGCTATTCAAATCAATAAAGATGCCTAATTTTCCGTGGAAGTTGCTGTATTGATTGAAGGAGTTAAACTAGCATGTATGAATATTTACGAACAGATAGTTTACACTATAATTTTCTTGAAAAAAAAACATTAACGCCATTTTCTTTAAACTGTTGGCTCAATTCCTGCTCAATATACCCGTGTTTCGTGCCCTCAGCTTTCACACTTCTAATAAAGTCTTTTATCTTGTATAGTTAAAATGTATTGAAGTGAACACTTTACAACATATATCCTATTCGATGCATGCACGCTTGATTAACTAACTAACTTGACCCTAACTTAACTCAATTGTCTCGAATTCATTAAACCGAAAGTTTACATAAATACTTTGTAACG
Organism: Nemotelus nigrinus; assembly: GCA_947369275.1. Lineage (NCBI taxonomy): Eukaryota > Metazoa > Arthropoda > Insecta > Diptera > Stratiomyidae > Nemotelus > Nemotelus nigrinus. Next base: position 33,740,173 of record OX376372.1, read on the forward strand.
AGCTCCCAGCCACTTTCAAGACGGCATTTGATTACGTCATATAGTTTTGGAAAAACTATACACTATTATTTTGTTTTATTTATTTATTTATTTATAAGTAATTGATAACCTTCAATTACTTATAAATAAGTCAAAAATAAAAATATAAATTGAAATTACAATTTAAAATAACAAAACTAAACAAATGAATAACAAGTAAAAAATACACTGAATGCAATGCAAATAAATAAATTAACATTCTATTAATAAATATGACAGCAATATTACATGTAGGGCACAAAATTATTAAATACAAAAAGAAAATTGAATTAAATATTTTGTTAGTCATGAAAAGGGTACTAGGCCGATAGACTGTAGAGGGTAGGATAAGAGAACCTTGGTAACTCTGTTTTTAAAGGACTCTTTCGAAATTTTGAGGGATTAGTGTTGGCTCATGCTGTTGAATATCTTGCAGCATCTATTTATTGGCTCATTATCAGCATATGCGGTGTTATGCCTATATTCAATTATTATTCGTCGGGATTGAGTGACTCTCACGGGCTGGTTAAACACAAATATTTCCTGTATGTAGTTGACATTAACAGCGTCTCTAATGACTTCGAAACTGAAACAGGCGGATAGCATTAATCTTCTGGATGCAAGTGGTGACAAATTTAGAAGTCTAAGGCGAGATTTATGTGGCGGTAAATTACTAAAATCACAAGGATGGTAAAGACCTCTAAGAGCGAATAGCAAGAATTGCTTTTGAATAGTCATGAATCTGTGGCTGTGAATTTCGAAAACCGAGTTCCAGATAATGCAAGCATACTCAAGAAAACGGCGAAGCATACTCAAGAAGAGGGAACTAACAAGATACTTAAAACACTCCGGATATGTACCTACTCGAGTGTTATAAAACTTATTATGTTTGTTTATTTTCACTTTTATTTGAGCAAACTTTACAAGAGCTTTCATCACAACTGAATCAGACTGCACAAAATAACTGAAATTCTAAAGAAAAAATTGAACTGTCATATTTTGCAGGGCTTACTTTTACATGGTCTCGAGGCAAAGACTCTAAAAATTGCTGATGTTGCAGAAATCGTTGAGTAAAATCTATGTAACTTGATCTAATTTAATATGTTTAAGTTTAATGATGTTGATAACTCGCGTCTTGACCCGTGAGAAGACCGTGCTTGAATGCATTAAACATGCCAAATCCATGTGTGTAGTTCAACTACTGAGCGCTATGGTTTTTCATAGCGCATGAATCAGTATGCGGACGCTATCGTCTCGTCATTCAAGTATCCGGCTTTCTAACGGCGAGTAGTAGAACTACAGCATAAGCTGCTGCTGCCACTGGCTAGTAGTGGCACTTTTGCAAAAATATGTCAATCTTCGCAGAACATAAACAAATGACTGTCAGTCGGTATGTTCAGATTCACTAAGTGCATTGGAAATCTAATACAGTTACCAGGATTTCGGAAACTATCATCTGATACCATTTTCAGTTTATCATCAGGTATGTATTACAATACCGTTTAAAATTCTTAGAAACATTACAATTCATAATAGGCGCGTTTTTTTGCTCCTCTATCCAGCGGAGAGTAGAATGAGAGTAGAGTAGACGCATTGAAAACAACAACACTCCTACACCAGTGAATTCACTGGTGTAGGAGTGTTGTTGTTGTTTTCAATGCGTCTACTCTACTCTCATTCTACTCTCCGCTGGATAGAGGAGCAAAAAAACGCGCCTAATATGATTGAAAACAATATTCTTAGGTTATGGAAAGTGTGGTGTTGCCGTAATTCGCGTTTCTGGACCTAGTTCACTTTCTGCATTGAAAAATCTCACTTCTGTAGATTTCGAGCCGAAGCCGCGTTATGTTTCACTTAAATCGTTTGTTCATCCCAAAACTAGAGATGTCATCGATCGGGGATTGCTTTTGTGGTTTCCAGGTGAGAGAGTTCGTTTTCGACCAAGACACAAGTAAATGATTCCTATTTATACGATACTATTTATTTGATATGTTCCTCTCATAAATAAAATTAAATCACAAATTCAAATTAAAAGGCTGAAAACAATTGCTAACCAAAAAAAAAACTATTGCTATAAGCAAGTAAAAACTAATAATTTTATTAAGTAATGTAACTGATTTCGTTTGTTTGTATGTGAAATGCCATAATTCTATTCGATTTAGTTGAATATCTCGCTTCATAGTTAAATCTTAATAGGATACCGTTTTGCGAGAACCAGAGTAAGTTAGTGGCATATGAAAAAATTGAAAGCATTGTAACTATCTTTCTTGGATATGAAAAATTGTGTGTTTTTGTTATGAAACTATTAAATACTTGTATAAAACCATTTACAATCAACTTATAGTTGTGTTTGTCTCTGTGCTTTATTTTAGGTCCGAATAGTTTCACCGGAGAAGATTGTTGTGAATTTCAAGTTCACGGCGGATTAGCTGTTGTACATGCAATGCTGGATGCTTTAGGCTCTATTCCGAACTTACGTTTAGCTAAACCTGGTGAGTTTACGAAACGGGCCTTTTTCAATGGAAAAATGGATTTAACTGAAGTTGAAGGACTCGCTGATATTATACATGCTGAGACGGAAGCACAGAGAAAACAGGTAAATAATTAATGTTGTTTTGATAGTAGTTCGCATTAACAAATATGTGTATAAAAATCTTTGAAATTATGTTACACAGAATGTACCTACTTCAATAAATTTTCAAGAATAATATTTCTACCTTCCGGGAAAATAATTATTAAAAGTTGGGTCCAACTTACATTTGAAAGTATCTTTCTTTTGAGAAAGAGAATGAATTATGTTCAAACGACCGGCCGTGATGATGATTAGGCAACAAGAGAGTTGAATATGTGTTTCATTCGATTATCTGCACTTTGAATGTATCACTTGCGACGTAGTTGTTTACAAAACATTCTCAAGTTTTTCTCCATATAATTTTAATGCGAAAAATGTTTTTTTTCGTGATTGCACGCAGCACAGATAGACAAAAAAAAACAATATTGCTTATCATGAAAAATACGAATATTATTCAAATATTCCTTTTCTAACTGGCCAAGAATTCTTTTTATTCGTATTTTTCATGCTCACCTAACAGTAATTCAATGTAAATTGCAATCATTCTGTCAAAATGATGACATGATATATATTTTGTGATTTCAACAATGTAAATTCCTTTTCGACGACTTATTTGTTCGTTCTTTGGCCTTCTCCGAAAAACCATGCCATTTAATAAAAATAACGAAATTACTACTGTATATTTTCGTTGAATATTTCAAGCCATAAAGTGGAAGTTCTTAAATCAGGTGATATTTTAAATGTGAAGAAACAAGTATTTTGTTTTTCCACTTGGTTGATTTCAAGGCGATGAATTTAAAGGTGACGTCAATAGCTTTCATTCCGCCGAAATATGTTTGGCACAGTGACTGCTAATGGTACAGCATTAAATTAAAATCGATGAGTATTTGAATGATGCAGGCTATAATTGGTGATTCACTGGTGTTGGATAGATTTGTAAGCACTAGGCTAATTATAGGTACCATTGAGATACGGTGTAAGAAATCTTAAAATGTTTTAGTAGTTAAAAAGGCAACAAATATCCGTCCATGAAAGCTCCTTAAAAATCTGACTGAGCATTTAGTTTTTGGTGTCTTGAGTGAGCTTTATCATTCGGTCCCTTTTTATTGAAAACTAAACATTATATCATCCTTCATTATTATTATACTTTTTTATTACATAAAGAAGTGACTTGGGCAAAGCTCCCTGGTCCGATCTTTACAGGAACTTTCGTCAGGGAACATCGATTGCTGCCAGGATCTGGATAAAGTGATTAACATTGTTGCTAGCACTTTCAACTCTGCTGCCAGGGCACCGTGCAAGGGGGAACAATAAAACTCCACGGTGGAATGTGGAAATCACCACCTTACGGAGTGAGTGCAGAAAATAGTTTAACAACGCTAAATGATCTAATGACTGGTCAATGCATAAAACGAAACTGAAGGTTTTAAATATGTTGTAAACAAGGTGAAGAAAAACACATAGAGAGCCTTGTGTGGCAACATAGAGAGTATCAATGAGACAAATCATCTTCGTAAGATCCTTTACTCAACCTCAAAGACTATAGGGTATATTCAGAACCATGAAGGCATATAGACTAATTTGAGAACTGATAAACTGAATCTCCTTATGGGCTTACATTTTCCAGGAAATTACAGTTCTCTAGCACACTCAGCGCATTAAATAGGTCAACAACTTTTTGCTGTCTCGAAGAACCTCAAATTTGCAATTAAGTTGGGCCATAAACTCGTTTGAGCAGTTAAAATCTCCGGGTCCTGCTGGAGCTCTTCAGGCTAATATCCAGTAGTATATAAAGGTTACACTACCGTAGCTGAAGAATATGTAAAATGCGTGCTTGTGTTCATAAATTGCTGGTAGGAAACAACAGTTGTACTTATTTCTAAAGCAGGGTCAAATATCAATTGAAATTAAACTTGAGATGTAACGGAGTCTCCGTTAACCTGAGTCTGAGGGTCAAATATTTGCAACTGATCCTTGACTTGAAGCTTCTATGGAATAGTAACATAGCAGAAAAAACACGAAATGCTTTTGGTGCACTTTACTGCTGTAAAAAGCCATAGGCACGAGCTGGGGTTTGCAGCCTCGCATTATAACATGGCTTTGTACTACTATATTAGAGCTGATATTACTGTATGGGGTAGTGTTTTGATGGTAGACTACTTCAATGGCCGCCTAGCAAAGAGTACTTGAAAAAGTACGAAGGTTGGTTTCACTTATTGTGACAGGGCCCCTCTAAACCACTTCCAGTAAGGAGCTTTTCTTGCTGCCTCATTGGTTTCCAACCAATCTAATAATCTTGCAGCAATCTAATGATGCTGTGAGAGCGCATTCCGTCTTGGCATGGATTAGATCTGAGCATGGCTATGCTAGAATCTTACCAGGGCTTATCAGGGGCGCACACTGGGCTGAATCCCTTATTCTAGCTGGACAAAATTAGTTTATGGGCTTAACAAAGACTTAAAGATTAGAATAGCTTAAACAAATAATAAAAAAATATAAAAGAGATAAAATGTAGGTGTTTTAGTTCTTAGAACAGAATTTTTTATTTTGTAGTAAAATCAAGTATTATTTTTACAAATATTCAAAATCAGAATCATTTTCCGATTCGCTCGGAGAATCTTTCACGGCTTCGCTACCAGTCATCTCCTCTTCCAATGAACCCGTGATCAGTTCCCTTGCATCATGACTCAGCTCCTTCAACGGGACCTTCTGGAAATTCCTAAGGCCTGTAATAACAGAATCCGATGAGCATGTGAACTAAGTCTTCACAGGTTTTGATATATGAGGACTTTCTAGTATGCTGCGCTCTGAATCGCTTCATATCTTTATTCCTTCTCTCCTATACCTACTCTGAAAGCTGCCCTATAAGAACAAGAGCATGTTTGATAGCTAAAGAGCCATGCAAAAGAATTTTATATACGCTGGGAGGCATACTGTACCAGCCATATAGCTCCACAAACAGCTTGGCAGTATCATAAGCAAATGTGCTGAACTTTTCTTCCCTGATTGTATTTTCGCTTGAAATAACCTGCAACAATAAGAAAGAACGAATAAGAAACAGTAACTGCCATAATGAAAAATTGGAGGAAGTTGTTTTATAAATACCTGAAGAATAGTTCCAAATCTAGATATTAATCGCTTATCATTCCTGCAGCTGCAACGGCTTCATCTGCACGCTTAAAAAATCGGCGAGACAAGTTGTCGGTATTGGACGTCCCTTTTCCTTGAACCACTTTGTCCACTTTTATCCCCATAGAGTCCCATAAAGCCTTCTGAGGCCAAATTGCAAGTTTTCCATCTTAATCGGTCGATTATTAATATTTTCTAATGTATTCATTTCAGTAGGCTTACATGCATACAAAACACATGATTGTCTCGATGTTTTGGTAAGAGCATTTATTATTTTTGTATCGAGCATTGTCAATAACATTTTAAAATAAATCTTCACATTTTTACCTATAAATATATAGAGAAATAATAAATTAAGCAAATTTTTACTACCATTACTTATTAACTCGAAAGAAAGAGCTTCTATTTCTTCTTGCACAGCATCTACTTCTCTTCTAGAGGTTTATAAATAATAACCTTACTGGTAGACAAGATATTAAAAATTAATTTGCATTAAATGTTTCTTTTAAGGTCTTTAAGGTATAAAGTTTGTTACGTCAGCGAGTAATAATCTAAAACGAAAATATAGATACACGAATTGTGAAAAATATTTCGAATTGTAAAATACGGTCTAAAAAAAAATATAGATGCATGAATGGTGAAAAATTATTTGGTTAACATTAAAAGAAAAGATAAACACAATCAAAGGAAACTTAGTTCAGGGTAGAAGTAAGCAGACTAGACCAACACTTTGGAGACCACCGCTATTACTACCATACCTACCGCCACCTTGGTCGTAGTCTCCTGGATCTGCACCGACACTGATCCACGACTTTCATCTTTAGACTTATCATCATCTCCGCCGTCACCACCAAATTTAATAAAACAAACCGCAACAGGAATTTCCGTCATGATAATTGAAATGTCAACATGACAATTTAACGAACGTCAAACTGGGACAAAAGCGCCGCCAAGCGGTCAGGAAATCGCAAGATGCGTTCCAAAACGGCAGAATTACGGCGAAGTCAGACTATGCGAAAAGGTGAACGCGTCAAAGGCGATGGGCCAATGCCCCAGCATAGTGGACCAGAGTCTCGAGCAGCAACCGGTCTGTTCGATACCGCAGAAACGGTAACTGCAAAACACCATGGCTAACCGATGACGATAAGAGATTTCTTCTTGACTGGAAAGCAGGTGAGATCAGAAGTGTCAGGGTGATCGAGCGTAGAAATTTACACAAATCTTCTTTCATCTTTTTGCTTGGGTGGCGACGGAGCGAGGAACGTTAGACGAAAGGGCCTGCGAAGGCCAACGAATTTGGAGGAGAAAATTCAAAATAAATTCGCCGCGGAATAGTCACCGATAGACGAGGAGTTTGTGGGACGGAGAAGATTTTTAACACCGAAAATTGAAGGAGAATTCCGGGAAGTACTGACGATCTAATTAGGAGCGAAGGAGGCGGAGGCGCGAGCAACGAAGCAACTCGATTTCGAGAATTTACCTGACTGGTGTATCAAGACCATCCGTACCAGCAATCTGATCGTGAGAGTTTAGGCGAGGCAGATTCAGGTTAGTTAAGATTTAAGTTAAATTAATATATCGAAAGAGAAGAAAAGATCGAAGTGCATGTTAGGGTGTAGTTTTAATTTCGAATCTAGAAGTGTAACGCGGCGCCGTAGGTAGTGTTAATTGTCTAATCAATCAATTCGAGTGAATTAATGGTAGTAAATTGATGTGTTTGATATTGTTACGCTGGCGTTTCTATCATTCCCGGTCGCGTTGGTTGAGCTTGCGTATTACCGGTCGCTGTCTTCTTGCTTCGAGGCGACGGTTTTTAGGCAGTTTTTCTTGAATTAGAAGCGAGTGGCGCCCACTCACGAACCATCCTCGCGAGCTGAAGCCGCTGAAAAACTGCCGCCCTTACATCACAGTTGGTGACGAAGGGTTTTGATATCGTGTTGCGCATAAAACGGTAACAAGTATAAATAGAAGGTGAAGGTCCGTTTAGGATTTAAACTGAAAATTTAGAATTTTATAATTCTGACCCCAGAATTTTTGTTGTATCTCAATTTATGGTTCGTTATGGCCCTCTTTTTTTGAATATGTTATTGATTATACCATAATAAGAAAATTCTGAAAATTTGACTTCAATGAAATCAAATGAAAAAAGGTTGCGCGTTAAATTGTGAAGAATTTTTCAGTTTCCACGTAGCAAAATCACACTCTCTTATATTCTATGAACTTACCTTTTTCAATTGGGCGTTTTCAGTGCTTGAAACTTTTTCTTCTAGATACCAAACAAGTTAGATTAGCACTCAAACGAAAATAAACATTCATGTCACCGAGCAGTTAATACAAAGGGAGATCACACTAATGTACCGCGAGAGCGTCTCACGCTCTACTTGCATTCGACCGTTTTCACAGTAACTTCTTACACAATATTGTTCACTAGAACAATAACAAATTTTTGGTGGAATTACCTAGGTTTACTGAAGCCTTATGAAAAATTTCCTGTACCTGAAAACCTTACATTTTGACGTTAATTTTTTAACTTTTGTCCTGCTTGAATCGGGATTCATCCCAGTGTGGGGCGTCAGCATACGTTGATTTCATAACTCCGGTCAGTCTACGGGATTTCAAGTTTGCAGCTCGCATTCCGGGTAGAGATTAATGAAATGATCATATCAACCTCGAGTATAGGCTTATTCATGTGTATACCGATTGCTCAAAACTGAGCAATAAAGCCGCCTGATGAACTGGCAAGGTTGGCACCTCGCTACCAAAGGTCTCGTGCTCTTTCACCATAGGTACATTAATGTCATTCGTCAAACTATCCATTAGGCAAAAACAGAAGACCTGTTGCAGAAATCATTCTATGCGATGATAAAACAGTTTTGGACCTCCATGGATGCATGACGAACCAAGTCACTGTGTTGTAGCCTTTTTCATGGGCCACTGCCTCACAAGCAGGCATGCACAGCAGTTGAGCGCATGGTTCAACGATTTCTGTCAAATTGTGGCTCAGAGGATGAAGTGGAATCCGTTCTCTATCTCATGTGCCAGTTTCCGGCTCTCGCAATTTACAGAATAACCTCGCTATCGCGCCTTGTAAAGCTCACCAAAGCAATCCAACAGTTCCCAAAGTGCAGTGGATAAGGAAGTGTACATCCATGGTATCTGAACGGACCTTTAATGCGCTTATGTGTGTCTTTCAGCAAGCCTATCAGATTGAAAGCTACTTAACCTTAAACCGATTATTATTAATCTGCTTACGTATTAAAAATATTTAAAAAAAAACCATTTTAACCAACTGTTTTTTTTTTACATTTTCAGGCATTGCTGCAAACCACAGGCGCTTTATCAAAATTATATAGTAGCTGGCGGGAAAAGATAATCAAGAGTATAGCATATATCGAGGCAACAATAGATTTCGCTGAAGATGAAAATCTTGGTGATGATTTAATGGTCACCGTTGCGAGAAACATTGACGAAATCCTTGCTGAAATAAAGCATCATTTGAACGATCAGCGACAAGGAGAAATTCTTCGCGATGGTGCTCACGCTGCCATTATAGGAGCGCCCAATGTTGGTAAAAGCAGTTTTCTCAACTTGATTTGTCAGCGAAATGTTTCGATTGTTACGTCTATAGCCGGGACTACGCGAGATGTTATTGAGACATTTTACAATATTGGTGGATATCCTGTTGTGTTTGCTGACACTGCTGGTTTGAGATTGGAAACCGATGACGTGATTGAGAAAGAGGGAATCAATCGATCAATAGACCGAATGAAAAGTGCAGATTTGATTGTTCTAATGATTGATGCGGTAGAACTTGTGGAATATGCTAAGCTGAATACAAGTTCAAATTTGAAATCATATTTAGAGAAACATTTGAAATCACTAGGTGTTGAAGCGGCTCTTCATCAGAGGGAGCATATCATATCAATCGCAAATAAAATTGATTTGTTGCGGCCTGAAGATCGTCAGATTGTCGAATCTATCACGGATGTTGTTCCTTTTTCATGTAATACCAGCGAAAACATTGACTGTTTGCTGATCGCTTTTACACGAAAACTGGAAAGCATGTAAGTATATTAAATATTATACATAAAGAACAATTTTCCTTTTAAGAACTATATATGTAAAAAAGCTACGACGCCGTTCCGAACCAGGTAGCTTTTGAGTTCATTTCTATTCGTGGATGGGCATCCGGTGCAATTTTCTTCTTCAACACTCGTTTGACCATCCTTAAAGCACTTTTTTCATCTGACAACAGCAAGTTTTGCCAACGTATCCAAAGCCAATTTTCCAAGTCCCACACAAAACTTGACGGCATAACGAATCTCGATTGTCCGCTACATTTTTTCATTCGACTTCGGGTTATGTTCTAAAAACGCAATAGTTGACTAAAACACAATATACACCGAACTGTGGTGTTTTAAAGCTGAGTGCCTCCTTTAGTTGCGTCACAAAAAATAGGACCCACTCTTATACACACCCTGCATATGTGATGAGATCTACTGAATATCCAAACATTACTGTTGATTAGGAATACTAAATTTCAATTAGGAAAGCATCTTGATCTCTTCTGAGTAAGTTAAATAGTAACTGTTTGTTTTTTAAAATTATCCCAAATAAAAATTGTTTTGAAAAACTTAGCCTATTTTGACAAGAATACAGACTCGTGGTTTTAGCTTGTATCCATTGGTGCGTAGCCCGCATACACAGTTGCCTAGAATCCATTGTTCTTAGATCAAAATCAGCTTTTCCTTTGCCTTAGACAAGTCAAGGAAGAGGACAGCTGTTTTTGCTTTGGAATGATGTATTTGAAGTAACTTCACCATATTTTCACTAGTCAGTGTTGAGTTTAGGTCCTCCTCGGACATTATAGCTACATATTTCTCTGTAGTCAACTCGAAGGTAGTCCCAACACTAACTCAATTGTCGGAAAGGGTATCTGCCTCTGATTTTTCCTCAGATGCCACACCTGAACGAGCGACAAACCCTTTCTTGCGAGACTCTTTTGCCGCTTGAGCTTCCTGCTTCAGGTTATGCTTAATAACTTCAGGATCCTTCGATCCAAAGCTCTTAGCCCGAACACTCAAAGTGTATGGCCAATTTCAAAATTACTTTCGGGTCTCTAAAATTGGTACTACATCTTCATTTGATTGGTACTGCATCTTCATTCGGTACTGCATCTTCATTCGATTGTCAAGAGGCTCTTCAAGATAAACAACCCTCCAATCCTCCATGGGAAGATTATTGTTAAAGAGGCTGAGAAATCCCTCTGGATCGAAAAGAAAGCAGGGAATCCAAATCTTGTACTTATCACTTGAAACGTGGCCAAATCTCCTTCAATTCGTAGATCACCTGCTTGTAAAAGTCGGCCGAGCATCGGTCCTCCCATGGTACCAGCCTTACTCCATTGCTTCAGCCTGCGGCATTCACCGTTGGCGAAAGACATGAGCTGGATTTTTGTAGCTTTATAACAGACCCGGAACAAAGCTTGCCTTACTGTTAGCCAGTTTTCTGCCAGGACTATTCCATCTTTTTTACTGGCATCCATTACAGCCCAGATGACGTACTATTTAGACATCCCGTTAAAAAGCCGAGCTAACCTTAGAGCGATCGCCATTAGTTTAGGCTTCTCAGAAATTTGCCTGCCTTGATTCTTTTGCTCATGCGGCCTTTGTCAGCTCTAAGCAGAATATGCCAGATTTCGAGAGTTTCGGGTGTATATAAATCTATAAATCGAGTTGCCCATTACAGTTACTTTCTATCCTTGTCAGACAATGTCTCAGGAAGGACACTACGTAGCTTCCTCAGCACCTTCAAGACTGACTCTTGTTCTGTAAGCCAGTGGGATGTTGTTGGATGGAGTAACCTTCAAGACTAACTCTAGTTCTGGAGTTTGAGCGCCTGAAGTGATGACCGGACCGTATCTTTCACCGTAAGCTGTTCACTACTCTGGACACAAAGGAGCTTCTGAGCTTTTCTGGGCCAGGCTCCGAGATTACGTGAAACAAGGATATGGGGTGAGGCTAAGGTTTCCCTGGAAGGTAGTAAAGCTCACTCATTCGTCATATCTCCACTTACCCCAACAGATTTTGTAGCGTGGCTGTCAACAGTCCACGGAGCTGGCTCATTCGCCATAGCTCCACTTCTCGTGGTTTTGATGCTTCCGTTTCCCGTGCTCTCGTCTCCTTCAATGTTGGGAGGGTATATTAGTTTTGAGTTTTGGTTTCTACTGAATTTCCGTTCCATATGGGTCGCCACTCAGAGCCACTATCGCAGTCCGATAGTATTAGTCAAGATAAATAGAGTGCAAGTGAAGAAGCCAAGAGAGGACTGGCACAAACCCTTATTGACACTTGTTCTCAGAGCCAGATCGGTGCTAGTCTGGAGTCCGCCTCGACTGAACCTACACCAATAACTCAATATCGTTGAGACTGAGAACAAACTCTGAGACCGGCCAGAGTTTTAACAATATTTAAACTATCGCTACCTTTCCTGAGGACGAATAGGTCTGGAATGTTAAAACCAACAGCCCAAACCCTTGAAGCAAGAATATTCCAATGACAAAAACGGTCGTTGTAAAGACGGGAAGTCTAGATCGTTTGGTGTTATCCAGGATGCACCACGACCCAGCTTACATCCTACTTCATCCAAAACCCAGAGTTATGTTAACTATACTCTAATGTTGTTTTCAGGTTCCTTATTCTTGGATTGTTATCTTTACTGCCTACTATTCTGAACACTTATCAAGTAGAGAAATTTCGTTTCTGGACGCAATGAAATCGAAGCTTCTATCTACAAACATAGCAACCCGTTCAGATAATAACTCGTTCACTTCTTTAACTCTTCGCTTGACTAATAATGCAAACAAGGAGATGAACCCATCTCTATAATGAAAAAAATCAATCCCGAAAACCATCTGAATAGGCAGCTGAAGTTAACCGCCCACAGCCCCGCAAGCTGACGATCCTGTTGCCGCCAGCACAACGACCCGATAACTCGCAGACAAGTTGACCTGGTCCAAATCAGCTGCGTCTAGGCCAATCAAACTGCTTGAATTTGGATGCAAGGGGGCTTGTCCTGTCAACAAACTCAACACCGCCATACAGCTCAAATGGATCATGTGGGCGGTTATGTCGCAAAAAGGTACTTGCTAAGAAGCAAGTACCTTTTTGCGTCTATGATACGCGTCTCATGAATCCAATAATTCGAACTTGAGTCAAACATAAAGTTATTAAGATTGATATTATTACGTTGAAGTAAAATATGCTTACTATTTGAATTCTAATTTCGAGCGAAGTAATAACTACTCCTCTCTCCGATATTTTTCAGATGTGGTAATCCAACCTCAGAGACTCCTAGACTAAGTAAGCAACGATATCGTCAACTTTTAACAGCTTGCGTTGCCCAACTTGAACGATTCCTAGAATACTACGTAGGAAATGAACATGCAGATTTATCAATTGTAGCTCAAAAACTTCGTAGCGCCGTACGAACAATCGAACAAATTACTGGAAATGTGACCACAGAACATATTTTAGATGTGATATTTAAAGATTTTTGTATAGGAAAATAAATTGATGAAAATAAATATGTAGGTAATCTCGATTTTAATTGTGTATTCAACTTCGTCTCAAGTAGGTATTTCGACTTGGATTAAAATAATGCCGAAAAGATGATGGAATAATCCATATCAAATATTTCAATTTAAAGACAAATTTTCCCTTTAGGAGCTAGACATAAGTCAATTTCTTGGCATTGATATTCTCTGAGTGTTTATTAGTTTAATCTTAATTCGATCGAAATATCTTATTTATACTGAATGGCTAAATCATGCGGTCTGAATAAGAGGTTTAATATAGCATCATTTATTTATAATAGCAAACTAAACTGACCGTTTTAAATTATTTTCATGAAAGAATATATACTTTGTTTATTATTGATTTCATTAAAGTGTGCATTTGTGACTTCAATGCTCTATATTCACTAGTGTCACTACCTGTAAAATTCAACGAATAAGTATGAAGATTCTTGAAAATCACAAGCTTGGTCTGGAATAGTTGAATTTCAAATTTCCTTTCACTTCTGAATTTCATTGTAATTCAACATAATTCCTCATCAACAATCAGAGCCCTTGTGCGGATGTTCACCTGGAATTTCGGCCCCGACATAACTCAATGTTAATGCCCTACCAAATCTTATATGCATAGACCTACGTGAGGGTGCTTCCTTCTGAATCTTGAATTGTTAATGACACAAATGCTTTATCTTCGTAAATGATCCATCCATATACGAAAACAAAGTATTTTTAGATACATGTTTCGAGCATGGCAGCTGAATAGGAATTTATAATTGAGTAGGAAATCGCAAGCTCTCAAACTCGGTAAGTTTGTTACTCACCGGCTTGTTTGTTTGGAAGTCATTTAAATTTGTGACTTCTCAGGCATTACTTAATACTGTGACTATAAATAGAGTTTGAAAATATGTGGTACTTTCACATCCGTTTCGATAATTATGGTCTGTATATCAACTTCAAGCACATGTACCGCGTGCATCGGCATGCTGTTATTATCAACTTTTTAATAGGTCAATATCTAGCCAAAGTGGTAGCGCAAGCAACTGATGATATTTAAGAAGATGATTTAAGATCTGATAAAATTGAACAATGATGCCCTTAAGAAATTTAGTCAAAAATTTGCGAAAAGCAATAATGCTCTATCACAATAAGAAGAGGATGCTTTCACACTCATCCTCATAAGCGGCCACCTCCTCCAATACTGAAGAAGCCAACATTTCAAGCACTGATGATACTTCAAGCTCGGAAGATAACTCCTCTAAGAAGTCATTGATTTCGGAGAGTCTAAAACTAGCTGTAGAAGCCCCCACAGTTTCTTATACTAAAGTAGCCAATTCATTGTCCAGCGAAGAATTACTTAATTTTTTAATTCCTTCGCTTAATTCCATCAAAAAGCCCAACACTTTCAAATCTTCGGCTTTATCACAAATCTAAGTTTCTAAACTTAAATCCTAGACCTCCGCTCAAAATGAAGAAAACGAAGCGGCTCCGAAGGCTGTCCCAATTATTTTTCAGTGGACAGAGCTGGCACGAGTACTGAAACACCATAAGGCCGAATTTCTTTCTGCAAAAAGGTTGTAATAGGGCATTCAAGTCACCAAATGACCACAGGAAGATAACCAAGACTTTATTGAACTAATCGTAAAGTGTGTTTTTTCTACAAGTGCCGCATTTTGAAACTCACCATTCTCAAATGAACTGTTGAAAGCTGTCAACCTTACTGTCATTTTTACTCAGTAAAGGCTGGTACTGAGTTCGAGTTCACGTGAAACTTTGACATTTCCCAATTATCTGTTCATTCTTTCGAGCGAAAATTTTGACAATTGAGAAAAGCAGAGACAATGCTCATTTCTGACGGATAAAATGTCATGAATTTCACTTTTCGATTGATTTTCTTATTGGAAAGACATTTTCACTGCTCCATTTTCAAATTGAAACACCAAATGTCACTTTTCCGCTCGAAAGAATGAACTGCACAAACTAAATTGGCGTGAAATGATTCGCGACATGTTTCAGTGCCATCTATGTTTTCGAAGCGAAAGCAACTTCAAAGCAACTTTTCATGCGAAGAACACAGTACCAAACTTGCTTATTTTCAAGCGAAATTTTCGCCGAAACAGATTTCGCGCGAAATTTTGTATGAAAATTTCGCGTGAAATCGAACTCAGTACTATGCTTAAGCTCTAACAAATCGCTATGGACAGATTTACACTACACCGAAATCAGTGTTCAGTTGTGCAAACGCAAAAGGTCTGTTCGCGTTCTTTCAGCCACTGAATTTTACTGAATTTTCCTGAATTATGTGGTTGGGGAAATTCATGAAAAGTACAAAAACGCTCGCATGCATTTCCTGAAAGTTGAGAAACAAAAGTGTCAGTTGTCGGTTTTTGGGAGTCATGCGAGGCTGAATATCTACTTTGAAATAAAAAGCGAATCTTATATGAATTCCACTTTATTATAAAAATTTTCTTTTCATATCAAAATTTTTCATCATTAGGTCTGTTTCCGTATTTTCAGCAAAATGCAGCAGTAACAAAATTTGGCAGCTGGCTTCTTTTTGCTGCAAAATTTGGCTTGCATTTGGCTTGCAGCAAAAGTACGGAAACGACTTGCTGCGAATCTATTTTAATATATTATAATAGATTCAAGTACGGAAACAGAACTATTGAATTAAAAAGAAAACGTATATGGCGCCAAATCATATTTGAACATTTTTGACTCAAAAATTTTCAAATATGATTTGGCTTCATATACGTTTCTTTTTAATTCAATGATGAAAATTTTGGATTTGAAAAGAAAATTTTTATAATAAAGTGGAATTCATAAAAGATTCGCTTTTTATTTCAAAGTGATTTCAACTTTTGATTTAAATTTGATTCTATCAAATGAAATTTTTCTGAGTGAAGGAAAACCATTAATAAAAATTAAGAAAAATAAAGGACCAAGGATAGATCCTTGTGAAACACCAGGAGAAAGATGAAAGGGAGAAGAGGAGAGGTTGTTAATAGTAACTTTGCACTTACGGCTACTGAGGTTGGACGAAAACGAAGAAAGGAGTGGCCCAACGCAACCAAACTGTAATTTTACGCAGTAATATTCTATGGTCGACAGTATGAAAGTCTTTAGAAAAATCTTTGTACACTACGTACACCTATTCGTGACAATCTAAAGTAAGAGTAACTGTGTTTGAGAAGAGGATAAGGTTATTCAAAGGAGACTTATCCCTTACGAGCCCATGCTGTTCTCGAGCAGGATAAGATGATTCATGGGATACATTCTAGAGAAGACAATTTTTTCAAGGATTTTACTAAAACAAGGGAGAAGAGAAATAGGGCGATAATTGGAGACAGAGATAAATTGAAAATTGGATAAATATTTAAAACTTTCCAGGCAGAAGGAAAAATACCGGATGAGAGGCACAAATTGGAGAGGATAGAGAGGGGGACGCACAATGAGGAAGACATAAACCACGCATAGAAATTGGAAATACAATCAGAGCCACCACCGGAATGCCGATCAAGGCTAAGCAATAAATTCTCAACTTCGATCGGATTAGTATGGATTAGAGAAAGAGAGAGAGGAAGGGAAGGAAAAACAAGGGGATGTATAAGAGAAGAAGAACTTTTAAAAGAAGAAGAAAAGAAGTTACCGAAAAATTCAAAAACATCTCGTGGAGACGAGGAGGTAGAGCCATTGAAAGTTACTGAGAGGAAAAAAGGATGGAAGAATTTTTCTTCAAGGACAGAATGTAAGACCAAAAAGGTTTAGTATTACAAGAAGAAATAGAAGACTCCAGACTAGCAAAGTAATCGTGCATTGCCTGATTCATTTCGATTTTTACAGAGGATCGCAGGGACCGAAATATGGCAAGATCAGAGACAGAATTCGATCTTCGAAAGTTTTTACCAGCAACATTTTGCCCTCAAAACTCATTGGGTGAACCAAGGAGGCTCTGTAAATTTACGAGGGTTAAAGGTAGGTATATAGCATAAAAGCGGACATTATAAAACTCTATTAATATTCACAAAAGAAGGATAAATCAAATCAAAAGACCCTAAGAGCACAAAAGGCCTGAAATTCTACTAAACGGACAAATTCGAAACGTTTGCTGAGGCACTTGAGTCTCTTGCGATGACGATATCGGCGATGACGATTGCACTGACTAAGCCGCATTTAGTGTACAATGTTCAAAAACTAAAAGAGATGACTCAATTTCCCGTATCAGCTTAGGGAAAGTCAAATTTTTGATACGCAACATCAATAAGCGTAAATCTCCAGGCCTTGATTGAATTACTCAGGTCTGCCTCATCCACGTATCTGATAGTATAATGCAGAAATATTATATATTCTATCGTCCTCCGAAAAAAAATAATAAAATTGTTGAAAATTTGCCATCATTATAGTCACCCGTTAGCCTGGCGAAGATCCAAGCTTCCGATAAAGAAGATACAAGGCTTATTCATCTTTTTTTATTCATCGCGAGACTGGCGGAAAAAATTATCTTCTCTCGAGCCAAGGAGATAGTCCAACTGATTAACGTCCTGCCACAAGCACCATTCAGCTTCATTCCACTGTGCTGCAACTAACTAGAGTCCAATAGAAGACAATCTACAGGCATAGTTATGTTCGATTTGGCCAAAGCCTTCAGTAAAGTATGGCAGGCAGGAATAATTGTTTTATTAAATACTCTACATTTTTCTAAATATCACTCTCAACTTATTGATTCCTTTCTACAAGGAAGAACTTTTAGAGGTAAAATAGACGACCATCTCTCCTCTTAGCACCACATCCAAGCTGGTGTCCACAAGGTTCACCTCTCTTGCCAATGCTGCACAATATGTGAGTCGCAGATATCCCCCAATCCAAAAAAGATTGCATATCTCTGTTTGTGAATGACACATGCTCTACTATTCTCTCAAGCAGGCATTGGCCACAGCATAAGAAGTTAGTTCCTAACTAGCGTGCGGACTCCGTATATGTATACGGACCAAAAATCCAGTGAACTGGCCTGAGATTGTACAGGTATTGTTGATCAGCCTGGAAAGTGGAAGAAATCGCATGGAACAGAAAGAGGTGCAAGATAAGATTCGACAATTTCATAATCAGGCTAGATTTTTCGTTGCTCACATACGGCTCAGTCTCGCAAAAAATACCAGCCCACTCTCAGGTTGCTTTGACAGATAATGCATTTGCAATTTCAAGGTCAAAGTGTTTTTTCTGGAAAATGGAGGGAGTTCACCCACTTATCATTCTATACACTTTGCATTACAGGCGCAGTTTCAAGGTCAAAGTGTTTTTTCTGGAAAATGGAAAGAGTTCACCCACTTATCATTCTATACACTTTGCATTGGCTATCACGTCAAATATTCAACGCTCTATAGATTTTCTTCAAGAATTCTTATTGGTGGAAAGTCATACCGTCCACCTACACCCATTTCTACTATCTCAGTGCATAGAAGCATGCAATCACAATCGACCGTTTTGGAAATGTTCGAGCGAAGTATAAATATACCTTACGAGGTGTCTTTGTCAAGTCAGCCTTATAAAGCGAGTCTTTGGAAGCGAACCTATTGGAAAATCGAATTGAGTCGTTTCCTGGCTGGTTAATTTCAACGTAAGCTAACTTGAACGTGAGTGATCCAATTAAAGTAAGTACGTGAGTTTAGAGGAATGTAAAATAAAGCGATTTAGTTGTAACAATTAAAGTTTCAAGTAAAAGTGTGTTAAGCCGTAATAAACGACTTGTTTATTTCGTAAACCACGAGAATATCTAATCTATGAATGAAAAAACCCAAGCATTCCTTGACCACTTATGTTGTAAAGAAGACAGAGACCACATATATTAAAGTTTGGCGGAGAATCCATAGAATGTCAAAGGACTGCCAAATACTTAAGTCTCAACTTCGACAAAAAACTTCAGTGGACACCGCACATTGGCAATAAACGAGCAACTGTTCGGAACACCATCGATTTCCTTCATCCACTTTTTACTTCCGAAAACCTTAACATGATAAACCGAGCTCTTTTAAATAAGTAAGTAAGTAGACCACAACTTATCTATAAACGTGTAGCCTTTGGGCAAAAACGAGATACGCTAGGAACATTGACATTCACAATGACTTGGAGTTTTACTATTTATTTACTATGTAACATATTTTTAAATTTACACAACAGTAATAATGTATTTTATCAACTTTAAACTGTAAATACATTACATAAGAGAGGGGTATTTGACAAAAAAAATCTTAAATCTACCGGTTATTCTATTTTGGCCCGCTGGCTCTTCTTGAATTGTAAATTATTTAATTTTATGAACTTAATTTTTTATTTAATCTTACACTTGAAAATATTACTCAGGTTGTACATGACCTGGGGTTAACTTAGCTATATTATACTTAAAAGCTAACATAATTTACTAAACTAAATCTAGCTTATCTAGCTTAACTACAATTAACTTAGCTTAATTAGACCAACACTTAAACTAAGTATATCTTAACTATCCACTCCGATTCGTCGGGAGTTTGTCACGCAAATACCGCGGGGAACGCTTGAGGGTTTGCCCGACCATAGCCGCAGACGGTCGTGGGAAAACTGCGCCGCTCGTTTGGTTCCCGTGCGTTCCCTATGCTACGGAACGAGACGTAGCTCACGGATAAGCGAGGGAAAATGTTTTCTTTTTAAAAAGGCAATAAAATATATTGCATTCACGAGAAGACGAAACTTTTAAATGACAAACGAAAAATCTATTCAAAAGGGAGAGTATCTTTTTCTTTTCCTTCAAACTGCCACAAATATAAAAAAAAAATCATCAAAGATTCGCTTGGTTTCAGTTTGAACAGAATTTAATTAAGAAAAGAAATGGTTAGATAATTATTTTATAGCATATAGGTTTACATGTAAATAAATTGAACATTCTACCTGTGGGGACCCCCACTTGATGATGATCGGCTTCTCCGTTGATTGACATTGAATCTTTTTGTTGCACTAGTGAATCGATTTCACAGCACTTCATGCGAAAGCGAGACAGACGTAACGTTTCGTACGATTATCTTCACACACCACTACAACAGCACCAATCTCGTACTCTTTGAACGTATTCCTCCTGAATTCTTTTTCGCATCACAGCTCTTCCATACTTTTAATAACTACCGTATGTTCGTTACACAGCTCTTTCATACTTTTAATAACTACCCTATGTTCGTTTACTACCAGTCGCTGGTTAGGGTTGTGGTCTGTACAATTTTGCCCTACACTTAAGCCGGCGCCAAACGATGCTACCAACACCCTCCAACGTTGGACACTTGATGGTTGGACGCATCATGTGGCCGATGCGCCAGCTACCAGTGTCCAATGTCCAGCGTCCAACGTTGGCGCTGGAACATGTTCGGTCTGTTGTCGGTCTTTTTGTCCGCTTCAAAGGGTTTTTTTGTCACTGGAAGGTGTGATTGGAAGACATTTGGTGAACTGCTACACGATTCGTTCCAAAAATTGAATCAGATTTTTGTTGTGTTTTGACAGGTATGCATTTTTATTGCTTACATATTTTAATTAAGTATCAATTTAAATTTTAATATATAATCATTTTTAAAACAATCATTCTAGATTAATATTATAATCGTTATACTATGTTATCCATTTCGTGCTATCAATTAAATTCAAATTAACAAAAGTAATATAATTTATGATACAAAATCAATTTGCACGAAAAATTAAACCAACACTGGAATCAAATGTATTGGATCAAGAATTCGATCCACCGTGTAGCAGAGCGCTTGCCATGTCAATCGTCCAACATTTGACTCAAACGTTGCAGGCAAAAGTTTGAATCAAACGTTCACCGCATCGCCCTTAAGCCCAGAGCAAATGGCGCTGCAAACGAATGCCAATTAACGTGACGATATTCACTGTCGCTATCCACGATTGTGTGAAAATCTCCCGATGGTGATGATTTTGATGATGAAATAAATTGGTAAATAATCGGTTTGGTCGCACCGCTGCGTCACTGAACAAATGCATGGACTCTTCACCAGGTGTTCTTTTATTGACTGACTGGTTCCAAATTGGCGATGCTGTAAATCAGATCCAATCCTTTCGGCGGCTACCAGTTATTTTAACTCTCACGCTTTTCGCAAGGCTGTTGATTGAGATGTAGACTGATTTGGCAAGCGGCACCCTAAACGCGAAACAATGCAGCGATGACTTGACCTTTTTCGCCGTGGATGGGAAGCGACAGGATCCAATTCGACCACGCGAGCGATTCTTGCAAACGTCCACCTTTTCCTCTTCCTGTTTCGTTTCACTGTTCCAGCTTTGCTTCAGCACAATTGTAATTATTACAATTATTCTCAATCGAACCCTCTTCTACGGTTACTTGCCGACTCACTTCTCAACCTCGAATCCTCACTTTTTTACTAATGTTCGAAGAAGAACATTAGTATTAAAATCACTTTGGCCAAAAATTCATATTTCTATATATATATATATATATATATATATATATATATATATATATATATATATATATATATATATATATATATATATATATATATATCATCAAAAATTTTCAGTGAAAAAATCTCAGGAACGCGCCATTCGATTGAACTGAAATTTTCAGGACACATTGGTGTATATGCAAAATAGTGCCAGGTCTCAGAAAAAGTTAATAATCTTTAACCCTTTGGCGCCGGCGGCCATTTTAGTGATATTTTTATTATACCTATTATTCCGTACACAAATAATTTTTGCATAAATAAAGTTGACCAAATAAATTTCGAACGTGTTTTACATGTGAATCGGATAATGTTTCGGAATTTTTTAACCCCATGTGTGCGCTGGGTGCCTAAAAAGAGAACGGAAAAATTTGAAAATTTTTAAATTGCGATAACTTTTGACAGAGCTATTCAATCATTACGAAATTTTCAGGACATATTGGTATTATTTAGTTAAAGATTTGTGTAGCTTTTATTGAGAGTGCTGGCAACCCTGTAGCTAGGGCAGGTACTGAAATTTAAAACCTCCAAATCATCGTCTCTCTTGAAAAAATGCCGCTTCTTCAAAAAAAAAAGCCACTCATATGTAAATCTCATGCTTTGTTTACATAGACAAAGAAAAAAATTTGATATGGTATAACGCGCACGCCTGGTAACCCTTGCCCAATTCACCTATATTTCTAGCATCAAAAACTTCTGTTCACGGAAACTCACGATCCAATGAGCAGAATCAATTGAAATTTGCAGCATGTATTGGTCTTAAATAGGACCAGGTCTGATAGAAGTGATTTTGAAATGCGGGTGATTCTGTGCCAGTGGTGCCATCTTGAAAAATCATTAAAAAAGATAACTACTTTTAGCCCTATAAATTCGGATTGAATCGTTCGATTTTGACGAAATTTACACAGTAGCTGGATCTTATTTTAAACCACGTTTGGTAGAAATTTGGTTGAAAAATTTGGTTGGAGCTGCCGGCTATGATAATTTTGGTGTCTTAAATTTGAAAAAATAAAAATATGGAAGTGAAAACATTCAAACCATCGAATATCCTAAAAATGTCCGTTTCTTACAATAAAACCAGTCTGTATACAAATTTTATGCTTTATCTACACGTTCAAAGTAAAACTTTGGAAATTTCATGTCGGACAAGAACGGTAACCCTTTCCCAGTCAACCTATATTTTTAGCATCAAAAACTTCTGTTCACGGGAACTCACGAATAAATAATCAGATACCATTGAAATTTACAGAAAACATTGGACTTAAGTAGGACCAGGTCTGGACTTAAGTAGAACCAGGTCTGGGCAGCTCTGTGCCAGTGGTGCCATCTTGAAAAATTACAAAGAAAAAAAACTGCTTTTTGCCCTATGAAATGTGAATAAGTAACCAGATTTTCATGAAATTGACACAGTAGCTGAACCTTACTTTAAGCTCTGTTTGATAGAAATTTGATTGAAAAATTCGATTGGTGCTGCCAGCTATGGTAATTTTTGTGTCTTCGGTTTTGAAAATTCTCTCAGGAAAATAAAACTTTTTGCCCTATAACTTCCAGTGCAGTCATGAAATCAATACGAATTTCATACAATTTATGGAACCTATTATAAACATTATTCAGGCCAAATTTGGTTGAAAAGCCACGATAGGGTTGCCAGCTATTGTTGGTTATATGTTTGTTTGCAATATCTTTATTAAGCGGTTTAATCGTAGAATTTTCAATTGGTAATGATATTGTAGTGCCAATAAACAGCAAATATTAAGCTTTCGATTATTTGAAAAAACTTGCTGCAGGTAACCCTAAATTTCTTCATACTCCTATAACTTCGAATGTAATATAACAACGTGAAGCAGATGTGATATATTCTTGGCTTTGATACTGGCAAAAAGTTGCCAGCACGAGTCGTTTGTGCTACTTTTGTATCAATAAAATTATACCGGAAACATTTACAATGCAAATAAATAACCGATGTTTCAATTCCCAAAGTTCTGCAAATTTTTCGGATCGCAGCCCCAAACACCAACATCAGTGACAGTGCTGCAGGCACTGAGCATTTTCTTCATTGATGTTATATGAGATGCTGCTTTCAAAATTTTGTGAAATAAGCAACTGATAACGAATATAATTAACCCATGTTTTGCTCTCATAAACGTTGAAATTCATGCCAGTGGTAATATCTGAAACCTTCCACCATATGAGTTACAATGCATTCTTGAGACGAAAGTAAAACGTGGTATTTGAAACAGTTTGGCCGTAATAAGCAGCTCATGTGGTGGAATATGCACTCAAAACCTGCACGATTCTTCTACTGTTCTTCGAACATTAGTGTTTCTAGCGGTTCAGGTGCGCTAGAGTTTTTTAATTCAATTTTTTTTTTCAACTGTCTTTTCATTCCTCAGCTTACTGTATTTTATTTTATACATACAATCATCAAAGTATTAAACTGTATTTGACAACAACATTAATAATGAGCATTTATCTTGTTTGCTAAACAAACCGTTGGTGAAATAAAGCAAACCAAATAAGGAATCGGACCAAAAGTGACTCTCTTCTAAATTCACAGTTTAAAAACATTCCGTAACAAGTTTTTTGGAGTTTACTAAACGTTCAAGCGCAAATACAACTCAGCTGCTTATCCCTTTGCAATCAACTTGTCTACATTGACAACCACTTATTAGACAATCTCTAAATTCCCGTATAATTAATCTGACAACAAGTTGTCGTACATTCGAAATTAGTCCTTTATGTATTCAGCAATAAATTCCTTTCAACCTAATGTGATAGAAGTGACAAAACAAATTAAGAAACATTCCCACAGCCCTCTTAAGCAAGCATCAAGCTGGGATATGAGTCACTATCGAATCTACCAGCTAGCATAAAACGTCGACAGTAGTGCTATTTCACGGGGTAGAATAAATGGTAGTCGAAGCCATTCCCATCGAACTACACGAAACGTGTACGGTGTGCTTTCGACACTGCCATTTCGAACATATCATGAATGTATAAATCCCCGGTGAATAATAAGCCCCAGCCAGGGAATTTCTTCTTCGTTTGCCAGTTGAGCTGAGCGTCAGCATAGTACCGCAAGCTCTTTACCGACCGCTAGCTTTGCCCGAGAACTTTCTCACTATTTGTCCATAGAATCACACATGTGACCATTTTAAAATATCACCAACAATAATTAGTAGCGAAAGCAATTAAAACTCGTAAAATTTTTGGCAAATGAAATTCACATCGGTCCGGTTGGCTAACAGCCTACTGTGAGGTGGTGATGATTCCAAGAGACGTTCGTCAGTCGTGTCATCTGTCCTTTTTTGATAATCCTTGACATTGATGGATTTTATGGTCACTTGGGACGAATAAAATTCATGAATAAAATTTCATGTTTCAGCTTCCAGCCTTTCTGCCTCATGTATTTCTTTGAACTTGGAATTTCGAATTTGTATAGCATTAATGCGCGGTCGAGTCTCGCAGCTGAATAAGCCCCGCAAAGTCCTGTCAAGTCCCGACGAGAACGATGAAGCTCAACGAGAATATTTATTCGATATTCGATTAGTTTCACAGCTTTAGCCAGGTAGAAAAAGTTACGGTACTATTTCATGTCGCATGTCGACTACGCTGTCGAATCGAAACACACGAGAATAGAAGGGAGAGTGCAGGATAAACACACACAGGACATCGGTATGCTGTATACGGCTGTATGTTGGATAGAAACGACCTGGTTAACGGTCCAAAACTTCTTGCAGTTTGTAACAGCATATGGTGGATGTACTTTACTATTCGGATAAGAATTCAAATATTTTCATATTTCGATAATAAACTGTATCAGGATGTGAAGGAGTTGGTCGGTTGGTAATATTTGGCTTTCGGTATCTTAATCTGGGCCTAGGTCTATGGAAAATCTAATGGGGTGTGTGAAAAAGGATTGATGAGAATATTGATGAGAGCTTTTTTTGGTTTAACACGTGTCGTGCCTTGTGTGCATGAGGAAAGAGGAGGCGGAAAGAATACGAATAAGAATATGACTACATTAGCGAAATCAGTTTGATAGAGTTACATTAAATAAAGATGCATAGAAAACCCCTTCTATCGTAATAACCTAATGGTACTCATAATTCTTCATTGGGGCTTTGGAGGGCTGAAAAAAAAGCATAAAAAAAATATATGGACTAGTTCCTTAATAGTAATCTCGGCAAACAGTTTGAAATTGACGAAAAATCGTCTAAGCTCAGTTTTTATTAGGTGTGTTCTCGTACTTGAATCTATTATAATACATTAAAATAGATTCGCAGCAAGTTGTTTTCATACTTTTGCTGCAAGCCAAATGCAAGCCAAATTTTGCAGCAAAAATTCTGTTCAAATTCTTCAAATTCAAATTCTGTTACTGCTGCAGTTTGCTGAAGTACGGGAACAGACCTATTAGCTAATAGTAAGTGACGCTTGATACTCGAAACAAACAAATTCTTATTGGCTCAACAGAAAATATTTCGTATCAAAATAGACTTATTTGTTTCGCTCCCACACTAACTATTTATTGGTTTTTACTTTATTTATCGAATCAACAGAAACAATTCCAATTATAGACTGGGCAAAGATAAAAATAGTGGTATTAAAACTACGAAAATAGATAATTTATTCACAAAACCAAGAAAAAAAAACCCTAGCGCATCAGAACCGCAAGAAATACTAATGTTCGAAGAACAGTAGAGGATTTGTGCAGATTTTGAGTGTATTGTTATATATTGTTGTTATATTGTTCTTATTGTCTTATATATTATATATTGTATGCATTGTCATATATATTGTCATATATTGTATATTCGCGATATGAATACTTAATGCAAGCATTTATTGGTACGAAAATATCAAAAACACCTCATGCTAGCAGTCTTTTAATAGCACCGAAGCCAAAAATAAGTCATATCTGCCTCACGTTGAAGTCAACCTGCTCTGCGAATTTCGTATTGATCCGATCACTGCATTGGAAGTTATAGGGATACAAAGAAATTAAGGGCTACCACTCGCAAGAGCTTTCAAAGTTTCAAGATCATAGTATTTGGTGTGTGTTTTCACTACAAGACCACCACGATTTGAAAGTTTTATGATAAAATCGCTTACTAAAGCTATGTCAAAAAATACAAAAACAATCATAGCTGGCAACCCTATCATTGTTTTTCAAACTAGATTTCTACTGAATATTGTCTACAATAATTTAAATTTGCCATATCAATTTCGTTATGGTACCATGACTGTTCTGGAGGCTATGGGGCAAAGAGCTTTATTCAAATAAAATAACATTATATAAACAGCTTGGTGCAGTTGCACCAATTTTTGACGATTCTAAAAGCATATAGATATCTAACTTAGATGCTTTGCTTTTATATAATCTTTTAGTGCTTTTATATAATCGAAATCGTTTGTCATAAATTTTGCTTACCATAGAAGGGCGATGATGCAGATGAATAAGCTAATAAACTTGGTTATAGATTCAAGTAACAAACAATAAAATTTCCAAAACTCGGAACATTTAAATATCGGTTGCTTATTTTATTGTAAATGGTTTGATTATGAATAGAAAATGAAAGCATCTGTTGGTGCGATATTTACGAAATTGTCCGGTGCTGGCAATCATGTGCTAGCACCATAGCTGCTTCACGTTGTGTTAAATCCAGCCTATGATTTTCGTTTCGATTGAATGGCTGCGCTGTAAGTTATAGGAGTGAATTAAATTTTAGGGTTACCATCGTCCAAACTTTTTAAATCTTTGAAACGTAAATATTTGTTGTTAATTGTCATTGCAGGATCATTCCCATTTGGAAATTTTATGAGAGCTTTACTCGATAAAGAAATGTCAATAAATTAAGAAATTCATCATAGCTGGCAACTCTTTCACGGTTTTCCAAAAAACCTTTATTTTCCTCAGCAAATTTACAATATTTAAGAGACGAAAATTGCCGTAGCTGGCGTCCCTATACTATTTTTTCAACCAAATTTCTATGAAATCCATCTTAGAGTAAGGTTCACCTAATGCGTGAAGTTTGTTCAAATCTGGTGGCTAAATCGGAAGCTGTAGGCCAAAAACCAGTTTTTTTCTCAGCGATTTTTCCAAATGGCACCTTTGCCACAGTGTTGCTTGCTTTTCAAAATCACTTCTATCAGATCTGGTCCTAGTTAATACCAACATGTTCTGTAAATTTCATATTGATCGCATTATCCGATCGTCAGTTCTCGTGAACAGAAGTTTTGAGTGCTGAAATTAGAAATAATTAGATCACGGGTTGCCGTTCTTGTTTACCGCGGAATTTTTATTTGACTTGCTGGACAAAAAAGAAAATTTATCAATAATTTAAATTTATTGTCAAAAATCAAAAATTTTTCAGGAGACTTGATGATTTGAAGGATTTTTGTTCAGGAGCCTGCTGTTGTTACAGAGTTGCCCACACACTCTTGAAAGTCCATGTGAATTAAATTCTTGTCTTCATACGCTCTAAAAATTTGACGATGATCCATTGTTTTTCTTAGAAGTTATGACAAGTCGAAATTTGAAAAAAAATCTTTGCCTACTTGTAGGCACTCAGCGCCTACACAAGGCTCAAAATTTCCACTTCTTTATCATAAGCAAACTTAAAACATAATAAGTTTTCAGTTCAGTTTTCAGTACTTTTTTTTTAACAAAAATTTACATTGCTTGGAAATATAGGAGTACCTGAAAATTCACTTAAATGCCCGCCACCGCCAAAAGGTTTAAGATATCTGAATTCTAGCAAATCATGGACCTACCTGTTATATACATCTATGTCCTCCGAAAATTTCAGCTCAGGATTGGCCACTCCAGAGATTATCTCCCTTAACCATTTTGCTGATATATATATATATATATATATATATATATATATATATATATATATATATATATATATATATATATATATATATATATATATATATATATATATATATATATATATATATGACGATTTTCGGCGAAGCGATTTTAATACTAATGTTCTTCGAACATTAGTAAAAACCAATATAGAAACTCCAAACTAAATGAAACACAGAGAGAAACTGATGCAAATGAAATTAATTATGGAATATATGGACAATCACATGCAATGTTAATTCTCAATAATTTTTAAATACAGATAACGTTCACCAAAGACGACCAAGATTAAGGTTATTTTGCTCACATACCATTTCAAATAACTTGAAGGTTTCGGAATTTTTGGCTCCCTCCTCTCCTCGTTCTCTTCCTATGTTTTCCTTTAGAGTGGCCCTTAATGGTTCTTTTTCTTGCCCGATCTTTCCCGATTTTCTCAAGGTTATCAAATTGATCTATTACTTTTTATCCGGTGTGTCAATGATATCCCTCTTGTCATTACCTTTTGTGTTCCTTATGCGAGTGACTTAAAATCATTCAGAGCAATCAAATTTGTGGACGACTATCACCAGCGTCAAGCTGATTTGGCTGCCATTCATCACTGATGACAATCGAATTACCTGCCTTTAAACATCTCAAAGTGGCATCAGATGGCTTTCATATACAAAAAAAACTTATATTTTCGTATTCTTTATCCTATATTTCCCTCTCTGTTGGACTTTTTTTTTGAGTACTATATCCTGTTTTACGAGGATTAGGTTGACTTATAACGATAACGCATCAGCCATCGGTTTCGACAACACCCGTTTTTGGTGGGTTTGACCTTAAATAATCATTGACAACACAAACACGTAAGTGACTCAAACAACGCAACGAACACGAAACCGCAGTTTAAAACACGTTGAAACACGTATTGTCAATGCCAGAGAAAGACTGTCCTTCGGAGAAAAGCAAATTTCTCACCAATTCTCCGGCTATAACCTTCCACCACAAGAGCCAACACGCGAATGCTCTCTGTTGGACAGTAATTTGGAGACCTATACCAAATTGAAGTTAGAATTGTTTTTTTCTTATTTTTTTTTTTGCCTTTGTACGTAGTGCTCTTGAATACTCTCTTTTTTATATTCTGTATCTCATCGTCTCGCCATCTTGCATATTCTCTTTTTGGATCCACGCAGTGTGTTCCTTGATGGGCGTTTTCTTCTTAGACTCTTCCAAGGCTTTTTCAGGAATATTTTGACTCCCAAATAACCATTATTGATTCTTATTCTGCTTGGTAGAGGTCGTCGAATGTATTCTTGATGTTAGTTGCGCGAAGCCTACTTCCTCTCTTCTTAGCTACGTCTTTCTAGGAATCACAATGTTTTTGGACTGGACTTCTGGACTTCTGCCATACTCGCTTCTTGAGTTTAAATACGTTCTGAAGCATGTTATATTGAATTTTTCTTTAATAGCTCTTCCAAATTTTATAAATTTGGCAAATCCTCATTCCTGTAGTCGGATTTGTTTCTGTAGTGATTCATTTATCTATGAAATAAATAGATAAATAAATCAGGACAAGGTCCTTGAAACTATTAACAGCATTGAGAACCGAGAACAGAGAAGAAAAATACATGGTGGTTGTTTTGCAGGTGAAAGTCATTTGATGTCATTTCACAATATTTATAGCAAGGAAAGAGAGGTCGGTAGCCAGTCCAAAGCAGCGAACTACTATCTACGGGTTCGAATCCTACCGTATGCTCATGGCTGTATTTGTTCGTCGTGTGTTGGTTTAAGAGTCGGCAAATGGGTATAATACCAGCGCCCCAATTATTAAGTGTTGCATCAGAGCTTTAGCGACAACTAGGCATAACACCAGCGCTTCGAAAAATAAGGAAAAAGGTGTAGCACTTAAGGAATAATCGAATAATTGATATCTCCCTACCACCATAGCTAAGGGCAAGGCTTGCTTCCAAGGGTAATCTCCTGAGCTTTGGCAAAGTCATGGAAAAAAATGAAGGACCATAGAATGGATTTTTGCGGGATGCCTGAGGTAGGAAAGAATGGCACAAAAGAGCAAGATTTAACAGTTTAAACCAGTGGCGTGGCGTTCATTGAAGCAAGGGAAGCATTGCTTCCCTTACATTTGGCTGATAGATATTTTAAATTCATTTATTTGAAAATCGCGAAAAAAAATATTGTATAAGAAAATTTTTAAATAAATTTTCCCAAAAACAAATAGCGAACATCTCACCGCAGCTAAGGTTGCAGCACTACCGATTGAAAATAATAACAAGACGCATGAAAGAAACGAAAAAAATTACATCTACGAGCGTTGATTTCACTCTATGTTGTGACGTCATTGAAAAAAAAAATGCTTGCACTAGCTGTTTGGAAGCAATAAAGAAATTGCGTTTTAGGGGAAATTCTCATCTCAAGAGAGAAACTAAGAGAGAAGCCGCGTACGTATAGTTTACAGTATTTAGTAATATTGAAATTAAATTGATTTGAATTGTGTAGAATTGAGTGCGTAGAATTACTTTCTGGAATCGCATGATTTTTTTGTTTTATACCTACTTAAAATAGTGAGAGTGCAATTAAAAGGTGAATGTATTTATTTGTTCCGTTAATAGCATGTAACAAAAATGCATAGTTAGTTACTTTTTTCAATTTCGTTTTGGATCTCGATCTTTTGCGGACATAAAGGACATTATCGAAGAGGGTCGACCAAAACTGAATTTGGAAATTATCTTTCTAACGAAGAGATGCACTCGGCATTTTACTTGCGCAATCTATTTGACTCGATTTCATTAAAACACTGAACTCATTGTGATTTACTCTAATACAGATTTACAGGGAAAATCTTGTCAAGGGATTTTTGAATATTTTACCAACGATAAATCAGAAAATAGTTTAAAACAATTTTATAAATTAGTTTGTTTAGTTCTAACATTACAAGTAACAAATGCTAGAGAGAGACAATAAGAAGAGCGTCCGCAGAGCGCAGTTTTTCTTGCTTAAGAAGGATTAAAACTTATCTCAGGAATAGTACAGGTGAACAGTGACTAAGTGACTTGGCAATAATGTCCAGTGAAAAGGTTTTCTTAAAATCATTAAGAGCGAGCAAAGGTTATATCAAGAAGTCATAGATGAATTCGCAAAAAAAGAGAGACGAATTGCATTAAATTTGAAATATTTTCTCATTAATTTGGATTTATAACAGATTTTTTTTCAACTACCACTTCATTTCTTTTATGCTTACTAACTGTTATTTTAAAAATATAAAAATATATGTTTTTCGTTATGGGAATGTTGTCATTTTACTGTTATTTTTTATAAGTATTAAATATTGATAATTTCTTTATGCGTGTTGTACTATAATCATTTATTTTGCAAAATCACTGTTGTTGTTATTGTTGCCGTAGCTATATGCTTCATTTACATAGCGTGCTGTCGCAGCTTTGCTCATTTATATGTTTCCAATACATAATTATTCCAACTATTTATATCAAAAGAAAATAATTATACATTGGTTGCATGGGAAGCATGGGTAACAAAAAGGGTTTTTAGATCCATTTCCTTTACTAACCACACTTCACCTTGACTTAATGTCTCCTCACATACAAAGCACAAATTTGTACTAGAACTGGGATCAAACATTTTGTTGATCTTGAATTTAAACTGCAAGGATACACCCACAACTCATGTAATGAGACACCGACCAAAAATTAAGAAGGTAAGGACTCAGAAGTTAGAATAAATGGGATGCGTAGAATCTGTCCTTAAGGTTCAGGGAGTGGGAGAGGAGTGGTGGAAGAGGAGCGCAGTGGAGGAAGTAGGAGGGTACGGTAGGGGTACGGCATTCAATCGGCAGCAGCTTTCGTACCTGAACTTTATCTTCCCCTTATATTGACGTAACCTTTTCTGTACTATTTTTTATGACATCTATGTTTTATTATATTTTGTTACTAAAATTGTTATTTTACATCACATTTGCTAAAACTTTAAAAATGTTAAAAAAATCGATAAATTTTGAAAGGCTGTATTTTGGTAACTATTGAATCTTCAGAGACGGTTTTCAGTCTCAAATTGTAACAAATTTAGTATAAATTAAAAGCTTACTGAATCGATTTTATCATTAAACAAGTTCTTTGTGGCATAGATTTGCCAAAACGTAAAAAAAAATCGGAAATTTGTCGATTTTAACAAGGTTGCGTTCGGCTCTCGAGGTCGCAAACTTGGGTTATTCTTTGAGGCAACATCATAGACAAGTCAGCAAATAATCAGAACTACCGGCATCCACGCTATGTACCT
Organism: Nemotelus nigrinus; assembly: GCA_947369275.1. NCBI lineage: Eukaryota > Metazoa > Arthropoda > Insecta > Diptera > Stratiomyidae > Nemotelus > Nemotelus nigrinus. The sequence goes on from OX376372.1 coordinate 33,773,121, forward strand.
ATCCTTTTACAAGTCAAGTTTATTGGACCATTTATTCATTTTTTTTCTATTTTGTTCATACTGGAAATTTTTGTTCAAATTATTCTTTCTATTTTGTAAGTGCTTTGTTACTTTTAAAATTGAGCTATAAAAATAAATGAGTAAATGAATAAGTATGTGAAAATAATAAGCTTAAATGCATATTTTCAAAAATTATATGCATATGTTATTTCGGTTGTAAAAGCTGGTACTGAGTTAATCGTGAAGCAAAATTTTGATAATTTTGATTTTTGATAATTTTGATTACTTATCACATGATATTGAAGAAAATACCAGGCTTAAAATGCAAATATATAGACGTGAAATTAATTTAATTTTTAAGCCTTGCATCAAAAAAACAAATTCCAAGAAAAACGAAATGGCATAAGTTTGTTTAATTTTTCTCTGATCATTTGTTTTTCTAATGAAACGCTCCGTTTAAAGTTATTCCTTTAAAATTCATGCATGGACTTTTACGTCTTATATTGCTAGCATTTTATTTTTAGTCCACTGATGTAAATGGTGTTGATGTATTTATTTTATTGTTAGGTTTATGTCGTCCCGCTACATTTCTATGGATATTTAAATTCTTCCAAAGCATGTATTTTTTTTCTTAATTTTTAGAACATTCTTTCCTCTCAATATTTTTGCTTTTTCATCGAAAAATATGCTTTATTATAAATTATTTATACTTCAGATACTAACGTTGTATGATAAGTATCGTCTCCACTTGCATAGCATACATTCATATTAAAACGGCCAAACATATCTTTTCAGCTATAAATATTTTTCAAGCCATGGTGGCAGCTTACGTGTTAATAACAAGACTGTTCCCTGTTCCGCTTTAGAGTGTTCTTACTCGCAAGCTTCGACATGCACACTTTGTGCTCTGTTGCCTTGCATTTCACTTCTTTGGTTGGTAGGTAGGTGGTAGGTAGGTAGATACATACATATACTCGTATAACCACCCACTTAAGCACTTGACTACGAAGCTTTCGTCAAGCGACCAAGAATCGAAAAGGATTCGTCTCGTTGTCGTCAGAACGAACGTTCGTCTATCCGTTTTTCCGTTGGGGCGAATGCGTGAATGGGGGAAACGAAGAGATCCTGGAAAACTCCTGCCATCATTTTGAGAAATTTCGAGCAGAGAAAATAGAAAATCCCAACGAAAACACACAAGCCCCAAAGTGTGCTAAGAACGTTGCTTGTTGTCGGTCGTTCTGGTCGTTCTCGTCGAAGCTGTCGCCGCTGTTTTGGGATGCCCGTTATTGCCGCGGCGTAGGCACACGAAGGAGTCGCGAACGGCGAAAGGAGGCTCACGACTGTGGCTGGCCAGTGGCGGCATTAATGAGCGTGCGCGTTTCCCGGGCGCCGCGCAGTTTCACTTTGCACCAACAATCAATTTCAAAGACGGTGACGATTCCTCTCATAGCACTGTGCTCCGTATCCTGTCTGTATCCTGTGTTCGGTGCGTGCTTGCTCCTACTATTTGCAATCGTTTTCTTATCGGAAACTGAGTGCTGAACGTCGATTTTTACGCTGAAAAAAATCGGTTTGAATTGTTAAGTGCTAGAAGGACAGCAAAATAGCTACGAAATTAGTGAATCGCGAAAAACGAGAGATATAGACTGTTCTCGGTGCCCGAAAAAGTGACCGAGCTGGCAAAGGCTAAAGTTGAAGTTCCCGTTATCGACGGGACTCACTGCACCATACTGGCTCAATTTGCCTCGTGAGTGAAACGTGATCCGTTCCAATCGGTATTGTGATTTCGATCCGAACTCCCAGTTTATACTTGGTTTGTCTCTGAGATAAATCGCATCTCTTGGCCAGGACTTGTGACCGGGACCTTAACGTGAGCACTCAGTACTATCTTCTGGTTTCTGTTTCGCGACATGAAATAACCCACCGTGTCCGTACGTTGTGTTTAAAGTGTTTTCTTAGTGAAATATTTGGTGTCACGAATTATGTTTTACGTCAGTGAGTCCTTTTTGCTGTGGACTTCATGTTGTCATTAAATATTACGATCCGAGCTAGTTCGATGTTGTGCTAGTGCATGTCATTCCAGAAGACTGGAGTTTGGTTGGAGCTGAATTGAAGTCGGTTTGGTGTTGAGTGATTGATTGTCGTTTGGGAAAGGTTAAAGGAATTCACCATTCAGGATTGTTGTAATGATCTGTCGTGGGTTTAGTTGTAATGCATGTGGCTGAACGTTCGTGACCACGGCAAACACTGGTCTTGAGTGACGCAAAGAACAGCACGTCAATCTTTTTGACTTTCACGGAATTGGATGCATTAGAGACGAGCGTCTGCCGTTACTTCTGCTGGTAAGCTGTTTCAATTAACCTTATCATAATCCCTCTTGCTTTGTAAGTTTGCAGAGTTTGTTTTTTATTATCCATCAACCCATTGCTACATAATGTCGTCTCATCCTCTCGTTCCGCGTGTCGTATTTGATCCCCTTCCGGAGCCGCAACTTCGAGTGTCCTCGTTCCCCAGCATCACGATTCGCCCGGTTCGCCGTGTTCATATTCGAGCTTCCATTATCTCGTTGTTTGTTCCTACCTCTTTTGGGTTTCGTCTCTACGAGCTATCGCTATCCTTTATTACCTCGAAATCCCTAGGACCAAACAAGCGGGCATGGAGCAGTCAAGTGTTCGAAAGTGTTCTATGCTCTCTGGAAGCCGCTTCCTCTCACCTCTTTATCGTCCTATTTATCCGGCCCTTCGTCGTCTGCTTATCTCCCTTCACCTCTCTAAGCTTTTCAATAGTTTCAGCTTTATGTAATACACCAATATAAAAATTACCGTTCGTCAGATCACTGACTAGGATAAAGTTTTTTAATTTTTCCCGCAAGCATATGGTTTTAATGTTCTCCCCATTTCGTTACTCGCTAAGTTGTAGCGCCACTGCCGCTGAATTTTACGCATAATTTGTGCTCCCGTTTCGAAGTACCTACTGATGCCACCCTCGACCCCATCGTTGTAGTGGTAGATGATTACATATTTCAGCATTCGACCCTATCTTTCTTAGCGAGCACTCTTGTAAAATATTTACTCGGCTCTTTTTACAAGTTTGAATGGGAAAAACTTATTTTTAATGATCCCTTGTTGGGAATTGGTGGTGGTAATAGAACCACGAAAATAAGAGCGCTGCATGACAAAACAGTAATCTAATGTTTGCCTGCTGCAGTGAACGATAAATGAACAAACTTGCAACACCCTGTAATTGGATTATGACAGGCCCATGCCACAAAGGTCCACACCTTTCCACAAACCCAGCGGACCTGCACCCATATATTTGCGGTTCGTAAATTTCCCCCAGAAACCATTTATTGAATCATTTCCAGCAAGAAGTCACATCCAGGCGGGTGCCAATATTTCAGACCATCCGAAAACAATTAAGCAGGAATCATTCGTGTGTAAAAGGACAGCCACAAGTTTGTTCGAGTCACGTTCAGGATGAGTGGATTAGCATATGTGCGCCTGTCGAAGGATAATGGTTCCTACGGAGGTCTCTCGCAAGACACAATCTGTTGATATCAGTTTTTCGTCCTTGCAACTTTGAGCACGCCAGCAGGTTGCCCAGAATATTGTATGTACATTTAGTATCGGAAATATGATCTTCAGAATATTTTACCGGTTTCCATTCATCGTTTTTTCATGTCGCCGAGAAAAAGTTTGTATCGTTGCTGTCGCATTATTCATCGCCTTTGCTAATCGGTTTATTTCATGTGGTTGTCGGAACTTTGACCTCCTCTCCCCGGACCAGTGCTAGATTTAGCCAATGTCAAGAAGTGGCGGGTACGTATTGTGCTCGCAAAATTGGGCAATATCTTAACTGTTAAGTTTGTCATTTTTATCCCAGTAGATATTTGTTTTCATAGCACTGATTGCTGCCGGACTTATTGCAAAGTTTTTTTACTTAAGCGAACTGAACGTGTGCGTGTATGTGTAGTGGTGTACGAAGTACAGAGGAGTTTACCAGAGTTCCTTCGGATGGAAGATGGCTGACACACAACCTGCGATCTACTTTGCTAGAACAACGGAAAGTTTTTTAGCGATGCCACCGAGATAATAGTCGTATATTAAGTTTCAATAGAAGATGGTCTCGGGGACTGACACGATAGGAAAACTTTTACATAGACTTGTGTCGTAAAGTATGTGAGATAAAATATAGGCTGAATTACGGTGGAAGATGCTGTTGAGAGTTTTTATTTCGACTTAGGGTGGCATTATGGCAGTTACGTAGTTCCTTGAAAAGTTATTGGGTTCCTCAACATTTTTTTTGATGGCATCGTAAGAGGCATGTTTCGGTTGAAGTGGTCAGGAGTTTTCGGGCTGATGACTTCCCTGTAGTAATCTCATGTGTGGAAAGCATTCGTTTTGCTTGAGGTAGGGCAGTTGCATTCAAGTATTTGTGTTTCCGGAGATGTATTTGCCATCATTTGCCCTATTTCGTTTTATGTTGTTCAATTTTAGGGAGCGTTGTCTGTTGATAGCAATATCCAGTTTTGAGTTTCAGAGGCTTTAAAGAAGGATACGATGAAAAACAAACTACTGGTTTTATTAGCTCCAAACATTTTGAGCTTCTGAACTTCCTGACTGATGTCTTATGTCTGTATTCAAACGAAATTATTGGAAAGAGAAAAACCTATTTGTTAGTTATACGCTGCTTAATTTCCTGGGAAATGAATTGATCCTACTTTGACAATGTTCAAAAACCAGAATTATGAATGCAATTAATTTTGTATGTCTTGAATGTTGTCATCTATAATTAAAGTGCACTGTAATACATCATCTAAAAAAGCTTCAAATCTTTTAAGGCTCAAATTTCAATGCTCTAATTTCGAGTAATTTTTCCTGCTAGTAACGTAGCTAGGAAACATACTGCTATTACACTTCAACAAACTTTACACATCCGTCTTTAGGGTGTGGCTTTGATGTACTGAACTGACCCTTGAGAACAATTTCAATTATTAATCGCATTTATGACATAATTTGATAGGAATAGAATAATGACACGACTCATTAGGTCTTTCGGTGTCAAACGGAAAGTTTGGATGGATGGAAAGTTTGACCAAGTGTCATATATCTCAGTTCAAGGTTATCAAAACCCATTAAACATTTTCGCTCTCAGAAGTTTTCAGATATTACGTTGCCATAATAGTAGTCAGATATTCTGCAATGTTTTGTTTCAATATAGATCTGTTCGGAAAATGAGAAAATAAAAATTAAAAAAAATTATTGCTCATTTATAAATTGTTCATTTATAAATTGATATATGGCCGAGATATTTACATGAAAGTCTCGTTGAAATACAACTTTAAAACTCATCGTCTAGGCGGCTTGAAATATTTTAGAGTAGGTTTCGATTTAATTTATTCTTTTGTAAAGTACAATGATAATTGAACATCTTTGGTTGCTTTTTATTTTATAAAGTCGTAAATCGATCATTTAGATAATTATTGTATTCTTTTTCTCGAAAGTGTTAAATGATCATCTAGTGTATGAAAATATAAATGCCATCGGTTTGCCTTCTATCAAATCCTATAAAACAGAATATCACCTCTTTTACCAAACCTCTAACACAAGTAATTACCTTATGCTTTAACAAAGGCTACTTTCCAGCGCAACTGAAAAAAGCCGTAGTAATATCAGTATAGAAAGGTAACGTGAAAACGAGTTAAATAACACAGGTTTGCAAATTTTAACTCTTATTTTCTCCTTTTGGATTTGAATAATGATCTTGGGGTATTCTGGTGCGCACATTACGAATATGTACTTGGAATTTTCCTATCACCCTCAGTTTTTTGAGAAATCCCTTTGTAGGAATTCGAAAAAAAGGCAACTTTACTTATGTATATTTTTTTTATTACATTTAAGAGACAATTATATGACTATTAAACATTAGAAATACATTTGAGGGGCAGTATTATAGTTAAAAATATTACCTAAATACTTTTGTGGTATCTTGCTTTTTTCACCGAAGCTCCGATTGTGAGATTTTCGCTAGAAATTCCGACTTTGATCATCTAGCTTTTCCTGATAGCGATGTTCCATCTCTTCCAAATCCTGGTGAAATCTTTCGCTTTGCTATTCACTTACAGCTCCCAAGCTATCAGGAAAGTATTCCAAATGCGAATCAAGGAAATGAGGTTTAATGCTCATCGAACATCCCATTTTCTTCTTCACAATTTCCACATAATTTGGACTTTTGTGGTTACCTAGAAAATGTCTCACTACTTACATAAAAGATTTCCAGGCTTCTAACTCAATTTTGCTCAATTTTTCATCGAAAGGTTTTTCTTTCATCAATTTTCTTATGTCCAGACCAACGAAAATACCTTCTTTAAATTTAGCTTCAGACAGAGATGAAAAAATTTGGTGTAAATATTTCAAACCTTCTCCTTCTTTGTTCAGCGCCTTCACAAATTGTTTCATCATCTCCAGTTTTATGTGTGAAGGGGGTGGCAACACTTTTGCTCGGGGGACTAAATTGTCTCTCACAACATTTTTTGTTCCAGGGACTAGTTCAGTCCTCGGTGGCCACTCTTTCTTTATTTTATTTTATCTAGCACATTTTTCAAGTTGTCGTAGCATTCCTTCAAATGTACAGAATGAGTGACTAGCAATGAAGCGTACTTATTGCTATTACGCAAAAGTACTGCTTTTAAACTTCGTTTTGAGGAGTCTATGGGCAATCTCCATTCGTTCGCGTCATATTCGATGTTAAATAAGCCAGAAATATCTTCATAATACACTAGATCACGATGTTCAGCAAAATGTGGTACAAAGTCTTTCTTTCTGTTGCGATACCAAGAAAATGAAGTTCCAGGAGCAAGCATATTCTTTTCAGATAGTCTTGATCCGAGGAGCTCAGCTGCATCTTTTGGCAGTTTTAGATCTCTCGTTAAGTCGTTCAGTTCTGATTGTGAAAACAATTGTGTTCTACTTGTACTTGGTTCAAATTCAGCATCAAGTTGAAATACCTCTTCGACATCACTGTCACTCTCTTCAGCTTGCAATGATTCCAAGTATGGCGGTGATGGCGGTGCAACGTTCTAGTCGCGATGCACAGAGTGTGTTACTGATTGCAATGTTGGATATACCAATTCCTTTTTTGTTTTTGAATTGTAGCCTGTAGTCTTGCAGCAGCAAAAATATTAGACTTCAGTGTGATTCTGAGGTTATTTCCATAACACAGGCGATATGAGATCAAAAGTATTGTTTGTCCCTTTCATACAAACTTTATGCGGGACCCACTGTTTATCTTGATTGGCGATTTTTAGACCAAAATACATATTGTAAACGTTACTTATGAATTCGGTAATGTTATGCTGCTGTTTTCTCAGCATAAACTGCTCACAAATGTTGTAAATGTACTTCTTTTTATTTAAACACTTTCGCGATGAAATTTTTCAAGTGAGCGTTACGAATTGCAAGGAAGTACTGATTTTGTAAAAACAATGATAATGCTATTTATACAAAAAAAAAAAATCATCAACCTTCATTAACCCTCTTCTAACAATTAAAGTTAATTTCTATAAAAAAAACATTAATTCTACTAGAAATGAGGTCTTTAGCAAATGACTTAAAAATCCACATTTTTTTGGAAATAAGGATATATCACTTAGTTATTGAAGTTATATTTAACTAATTGTAATTGAGAACTTATTCATTAGTGTCTAATGTAACCATTCAGTGCATTTTTTGTTTAATAAGAAACGATTTAAATAAAATATATTAATAAAAAACTAGGAAGACCTAGGTAATTTTGGCAAAAAAACGATGCTAAATAACTAAAATACCTAACGTGATTGAATTTTTCAAATATTTTTCCCGTAATCAGCGCCCCAAAATCTATCCAAATCAATCATCAAAACAAAAAGGGGAATACCAATACAGACCTATGTAATTATCGTCCATTTTCTTGTCTACCACGTCTTTCAAGAATTATTCAAAAAGGCATTAAAATCAGACTTTTCAGGTAAATGGAGGGTTATAATATCTTATCAAATAACCAATATGGCTTTAGAAATGCTCGAAGCATAGAAGATGCAATATACAATTTGCACAAAATAGTAGCAAAAAAATCTGATTTCGGGATTGAAATGCAGATAACTATTTTTGAATTCAAAAGCATTTGACATTGTTCAGCCTCAAATACTGTTCAAAAATGGAACATGTTGGCATAAGAGTTGTTGTTCGTAAATTTTTTGAATCATATCTCTCTTTCAGGTCACAGTAAGTGGGGGTAGATTAAACTATCAGTGATCCCATTGAAATTAAAGTAGGCATACCTCAGGAAGAGGTACGCCTACTTTATACTACTACAATTTGATTCCTATTTTATATAAATAATCTACCAAAGTTAAATTTGCTTATCTGTCGATTGTATGCATTTGCTGATGACACAGTCTCAATGTTTTAGGGGGAAACTTGCGATGAGGGGTCAAATTCTGCCAATGAAGAAATGCATGCTATTGGATGGAGAAGAAATTAATCATATTAGGTTAAACGCTGACAAAATAGTTGCTATACATTTTACTTGACCTCTTCCAGAGGAGCCACTAGATCCGGTAAAGCTTGTATTGCATGACCAGCTTTGCACAAACAGTAATTGCAATTGCAGCTTCATCACCGTCAAATGCAACACCAAACACTCAGACTATGTTATATTTGTGGTGAACTGACATTCAAATATCAAAGGCGAAATTTTGCTATTCCTATTTTGAAGTGTTACCGCGAGTATTTGAGTTTTGGAGTGGCTCATCAAGACAAATCTTGGGGCCCCACATATTTGTTGAATAACATGTTTAAAAGCTTTAACTGATTGGAAGAAAGGATCACGTCATATGCCGTTCGCTATTGCCATGATATGAGCTGGACTAAGAGATCATGTTTCAGACTGCTATTTTTTTCTTACTCCAATGAAAATACTTAAATAATAAAAAAAATAATAAATCCAGAGACAAAACACACAGTTCGATACCGTAATCTGTTCCTCTTAATGGCAATTTACCTATGCAAGTTCCATCTATGGATATACAGAGGTTAAAAAAAGTTAAGGCACGAAATTTTAGTATGAATTAAAAAACCTATTTTTAATGCGACATTAATAATAAATTATGATGTTTCCGCATTTAATTAAAAGTTTTGCATGTTTACTTTAAGACCAATATAAAAAAAACAGGTAACGAAGCAAATTTCACAACATTAACGTAACATTTTTCATTGAAGTACCAAAATAGCGCAAAAAAAGTTAAGGCACAGCGCAATTTTATCTGAAATTATTTGTAATTCCTGGAAAAAAATACCGTTCAATATACTTAAAATCATGAAAATATGATATTTCAGTTTAGCTTGAAAAGTGTTTTGAAAAAGTAATTTTATTGAGGGTGTTGTTAAAAATGAGTGTGAAAAGCAAATCGGTAGGTGCAGAAATCCGTGAATGTTTTTTGCGACGTTAGAAAACATGAATGGCGTATTCTGAGATTGGAATTCTAATGGGAAAATCAAGCTATAAGAAATGTAATAACAAAATATAAATCAACCAAATCGTTTGAAACAAAGCATCGGTCAGAAGAGACTAAGATCTTATCTGAGCGAAAAAATAGGTAATTATCAGGAAAATTAAGGGGGTATTCTGGTCTAGAAATTTGATCAAATCGATTTTTTTTCGTTTGCATATTTTCAAAGCTTAGACCTTTAAGAATAAGCTTTTAAAAGGATTTTCGGGAATTCGAATTATTTTTGGAGTTACAGCTATTTTTGTCACACGCCAACTTACTGCCCGAAACGAGACTCCAAGTTTTAAACGCATTTTTCTCGGAACTACTTTTCTCGATACGGTTGACATGATATCTCTAGTTGGAATGAACCGATTTACGTGAAATTTTACATAAACTCTCTTAACACTTTTGGTTATCGTCTGACGTAGGGATTTTTCAAATTTTTTTTTCTACTATTTAATAAAAATCCGCAAAGTTGAAAAACTGAGGCAAAAAACCAACTTTTTTTTTATATGGACGCCATTTTTTGAAAAAAAAAGTTTTTTCAAATCGCCTACGTCAGACGAATTTCACATTCTTCTTAATACAGAATTCACCAAAAATGTATGTTTCAAACCACCAGGAAGGTTGGAATCATGTCAACCATGAAACAAGTTTTTTTTTGAGCCTTCACTTCGCCGGCCTGTATCTACATCAATGTTTTTTTTTTTATTTTTTTAATACATTTTTGTGCTTCTAAGTTGTTAATAAAAGGCTGGTAAAAAAATATATGCCAAAAATGTTTATGGTTTTTTTATCGCATCCATAAAATCACCTCAAAATCGTGCCTCTAGACCAGAATACTGCCTTAAGAAAAACCCTAAACTAATTGTCCCAATTTTACAAATTAAGGTAAAAGAACGAGTTGAAGCAATAGTCGCTACTGAAACTCTTTGAAATGTAATAAAGAAAGCGGGTTTGAAGGGCAGAATGTGCCTAAGTAAACCTTATATTAGTACAAAAAATTAAATTGTTAAATTACGTTTTGCTTAAGAGTTCGTAAAAAAGCCAAAATCATTCTGGATGTCCATAATTTTTGTTGATGAAGTAAACACAAATTGAAGCTGTGTTAAACAGCAGACCATTGGTACCCATTAGTGATGGGAAATTTCGTTACTTTTGAGTAATGATAACGAATCATTACTTTCAATCGTAGTAATCATTACTTTTATATCGTTACTCATTACTATTACTACTATCTGCGAGGACAGCTCAAAAAAATGTGTACCCTTACGACAACAACGGAAAATATGTACTCTTATGAGCATGACATTCTTAAAAGATTTAAAAAAGATTAATTAGTAAGAAAACAGTTTTATTTTTAAGAATATAAAAAAATTGCTCTTGACAAATACCAATAAAGAAGGAACTTTATACCAAGCTTAATGAAAATTTAAAAAATTTTTATTCGAAATTAAAATAAACCATCATCCGCAAATTTTTTGGTCTTCGTCTACTTCGCCTGTCCGATATTATGTGGCCTGTTTTTGGAAATATTCTCTCACACAGAAGTTGCTGGTACTCCTAAATATTTTTTCGCGAACTTTCCTAATCTTGGATAAGTTTGTGACCTTGTTTTCCACTATTTAAGAGGATTTTGATTCCTCCGATTGTTGGGCTCTTCACTGAATTGTCATATTTAAATGAGGGTCTTCCGAATGTTGGGGTTGATCTGGCACATGCAACTATTGTTTCTAATACAGACCACAATCTAATCTAATCATCAGGTCTAGTTGTTGTGCTTGGGATTGAACTGGCTGTAGATTCTTCAGTCCCAAGATCATTACTTGAAGTTTGAATGACATCAACTGAAGCTTGCATGTTAGTGTGTTCAGCTTCTTCCTTCAGTTCGTCCTTCTCTTTCACTACAGTCAAAGCTGATTCATCGCCGAACTCATACTTTTTGAAACGCGGGTTTAAGTATGTTGCTTTGGTAAGATGGGACCAACTAACCCTGTTGTCATCTTTATGACTTTTCATGGATACCAAACTTTTCCTGAATAATCTTAAACAGTCGATTCTCCACTTCGCCTCACTGAAGCAAGAAGTTTGCGGAAAATTTTATTAAGAAGTGTTACAAAAAATATTTCGCTTATTAAACATGCACCCACTAGGGGGCCGACCTCCTCGGTAAGGCTGGACATGAGTCCAGGGGCATCTTACCTCCCGCGGTCTCGTAAATTTTACAACCCCGGTGGGGTTGGAGATACCCTCGTGGCAACCAACTGACGACCCAAAAAGGATCTCGACCTGACCTGTTATCCTTAGCAATTTAAGTGCTACTTTCAGTTTTCCCGGACGGTTTTCCGGCGGATTTTATTTTGCCGAATCTTCGAAACTAGGCCGCTTTTTCCCAGACTTGTATGAACATTTTGCCCGAAACAACTGAGAAAGGTTCCCGAATTTACCCTAAACAAAAAAAAAAGATTTTGGAAAAAATTGACGTTTTTGCCCAATTTCATCCTATCAACATTTTTTTCGCCCTTAAAATATTACTATTGTACTCCCCGATCACTTTCAATCATCGAAAGCGCCGCAAAGCCATTTTTTGCCAAACTATGGTCAAAAAACCCCTTACTCCCCTACAAAACTGAAATTTTTGTATCACAGCAATAGGTCTTGGCCCGTTATGTCCCAAACCACTCTAACCCAAAATTGGCCGATTTTATCCGATTTCAGCTACTTTTGCCGTATCTTCGAAACTAGGCCACTTTTTCCTAGACTTGTATGGAAATTTCGCCCGAAACAACTCAGAAAGGTCCCCGAATTCGTGCTAGACCAAAAACAAATTTTTGGGAAACATGGACGTTTTTGCTCAATTTCCCCTATCAAACATTTTTTCGCCCTTAAAATATCACTAATATACTCCCCGACCACTTCCAATCATCGAAAGCGCCATATAAGCAGTTTTTGCCAAACTATGGCCAAAAAACCCCTTACTCCCCTACAAAACCGAAATTTTTGTATCACAGCAATAGGTCTTGGCCCGTTATGTCCCAAAACACTCTAACCCAAAATTGGCCGATTTGGTCCGATTTCAGCTACTTTTACCCTAAAAACTTTTTGAATATTTGAATAAAATACTTCCAAGTACGAAAATACTCGACAGTACGAAAATACTCGATACAAAAATACGCGATACGAAAACACTTGCAAGTACGAAATACTCGCGATAACGAATTCAAAAGCCATCAAACATCCAGCAATCGAAATCGTTACTCATCTCATTCCTTACTTTGTGAATCGATCACGAATTCAAAAGTAACGAAATGGTATCATTCATTATCGTTACTCATTTCATTCCTTACTTTCAATCACGAATTCAAAAGTAACGAAATGGTCAGAATTCATTATCGTTACTCGTTACTCGTTACTCATTTCATTCCTTACTTTCGATCACGAATTCAAAAGTAACGAAATGGTCAGAATTCATTATCGTTACTCGTTACTCGTTACTCATTTCATTCCTTACTTTCGATCACGAGTTCAAAAGTAACGAAATGGTCAGAATTCATTATCGTTACTCGTTACTCGTTACTCATATCATTCCTTACTTTCGATCACGAGTTCACAAGTAACGATATGGTCAGCAAATCGTTACTCATTTCATTCCTCAAAGGAACGAAAAGTAACCATTACTTTGCACACGTAGAGAGTTGAGACCGGTCTCTACATCACCCCGAGCTTGGATATCATTGCTGCCCGTTGACTCGGTAACGAAATGCATTTTGTGTGTCGTTTGGCCTTAGAACGACGAAGGAACGATTGTGAAAAAAGTAATGGTTACTTTCGTTTTTCGGTAATGATTACTTTTCATTACTTTGAGTAACCATTACTTTTAAGTCGTTCATTACTTTTTGAACACCACTAGTACCCATGAGTAATGATATGATGATGCCGAAATGACTGCGAGAAGTGATAAAAATGCTTGGAATTGCCACAATGTACTAGCGCTATGTAAGCTATTTTTTTTTAAATTGATCACTTTAACACAATTGAAATAATTTCAGATCAAATTGCGTTGTGCTTTAACTTTTTTTGCACTATTTGGGTACTTCACTGAAAAACGTTACGTTAATGTTGTGGAATTTGCTTCGTTACCGGTTTTTTTAGTAAACATGCAACACTTAATGCACAAACACAATCATTTATTATTAAAGTCGCATTAAAAATAGGTTTTTTGTTCTTACTAAGTGTTCGTGCCTTAATTTTTTTTTACCTACTGCAGCTTAAAGATGACGATTCACAACACTTCACTTCACTTCAAGCCAATTGAATAAGTGATGCTAAAATCAAGGAGGGCATTTTCGTAGAACTTCAAATCAGGGAATTGATAAAAGATGTGAAATTCGAAGAAAACTTGAACGTTTCAGAAAAATCAGCTTGGCATTGTCTTAAGAACGTGGTTGCAAATTTTTGGGGTAACCATAAGAGTGAAATCCGTATAGGATTGATTAACGAGCTTCTATTGACATATGGAGCTTTGGGTTACAATTTGTCGCTTATAATTCATTTTCTAGACTCACATCTGGATTTTCCCCCTGAGTATTTGGGAGCTGTAAGTGATGAGCATCGACAAAGGTTCAATCAGGGTAGATGGAGACCAATAATGTTGGCTCACTACTGCTGAACGATCAAAAGGGACCAACCGGATATCAAATATTCCAGAAAATCGTAGACCTTTAATTTACAAACTACATTATTCCTATGTTTCTGGAGAGCTATTTAATATTTTCTTTATAATTTATGTTTCTTAAACAAACAAAATTCATACGTAATAATAAAAAAATAATTGCGTATTTTTATTCACAACACCTAATACATAGAAAAAATACTAAAAAAGTTAGTGTGGCACGACGAAGATTAAATTTTATTAACCAGTGTAATTGAGACTATAAGACAGTTATAAAGTGATTTAAAAATACCTATTATTCTATCAGCAAGCAAAATTTTTGCAAAAATTAAGGTAACGAAATGAATTCTGAACGTTTTCAAATGTGAATATAATATTTTGGAAACTTTTAACCCTATGTAGGCGCTAGATGTCTAAAAGGAGATTGGGTAAAATTGAAATTTTTTTAATTGTGGTAACTTCTGGCAAAGCTGTCAGATCATTATGAAACTTACAGAAGTTGTAGACTTAAATAGTTTCTTATAAACGAGCTGGTAACTTTATAGAAACAGCAGTCATTGAAAGTGAAAACCTTCAAATCATCGACTCTCCTGAAAAATTAACGTTTTTAAAAAAAAAACCAACTCATATAAAAATCTTATGTTTTTTGACACAACCAAAGTAAAACTTTTGAAATTCCATTCGATAACCTTTCTGCAATTTACTTACATTTTAAGCATCAGAAACTTCTATTCACCAGGTACATCTGAACATCACAAAATGTATTGGTTTTAAATAAGACCAAGTCTAGTAGAGGCGATTTTGAGAGTATCTCTGTGCCTGTCGTGCCATGTCTATGCATGTCTTGAAAAATCACGAAGAAAAAAACTGCTTTTTGCCCTATGAACTCTCATTCAGTCATCAGCTTTTTATAAAATCCACACAGTAGCTGAACGTTACTCTAAGCCACGTTTGGTAGAAATTTGGTTGGAAAATTCTGTTGGAGCTGACAGCTATGGTAATTTTGATATCTTGAATTATGAAAATTTGCTCAGGAAAATAAAGCTTTTTGCCCTACAACTACCAGTGCAGCTATGAAGTCGAAAGGAAATTCATTTGTTAAATGGAACTTTTTGTAGGCAATATTCAGTAGGAATCTGGTTGAAAGACCATGATAGAGCTACCAGTTATGATAGTTTTTGTATTTTTTGCCATATCTTTAATTAGTGATTTTATCATATAACTTTCAAATGCTAATGATCTATGAAAATAAGCAGCAAATATTAGGATTTGGAAAATTCGAAAAATTTAGCGAGTGGTAGCCCCAAATTTCTTTGTAAACCTATAGCTTCCAACACAGTCATCGGATCCACTGGAAATTCGCAGGGTAGGTTGCCTTCAACGTGAGGCAGATGTCATACATTTTTGGTTTGATAATGAAGGTTACCAGCATGAGGCGGTTCGCTTTTTTTTCTTATATATATATTTGGTATTAATATAGCAAACATTTATAATGGCATCAATGTTTAAAATCTAAGTTCTTGAAATTTTCCGGATGGCATCCCCAAACACTTTTCTGTCCCTGTAACTTTCGATGAAGTCATCGGATGAAAAATTTGGACGAGAAGCAGTTGTGGTAGACTTTTAGTTGCAGTGCTGGTAAACTGTTGCAAGCACCGAGTGTTTTCTAGCAACAGATAATAATAATAATAAGATAATAATAAATATAAGTAGCAAGTGTTTGACTTTCCTCAATTTTGAAATTCATATAAATGGCAACCCTAGAAACCTTTCAATCCTATTAGTTTAAATGCATTGATGAGGTTGGAGCAAGTTTGGTAAAATATGCACTCAAAATCTGCACGATTCCTCTACTGTTCATCAAACATTAGTGTTTCTAGCGGTTCTGTTGCGCTAGAGTTTTTTAAGCGCAGGGCTATTCACCATGAATAATAGAATGCGATACATGGAGGTGTGCGCTGTAACTGAATTGTTTTTCGGCTTATAAATGAATTCCTGCGATTTTATGGATGTTATAAACGCATTCATTTGGTGCCTCTATATGAAACGACATGCGACGACGATACATTTGCCCCTGATACATATCCTGATATTTCATGCAATACAATGTGAATTTTGAAGAAAAAATACTAAACACCGGATTTTAAGTGTAATCCACGATTAAATGACACTAACCCAAGACAAAAGAAGTCAAGCAAACAAAAAACTTACATGCCAATTTCGAAAGAAGGTAAAATAGATGCGTTTATCGCTGAAAGCTTGATTTTCAGAAGCCAGCTGTAATTATTGTGAATCCAACTAATTTAAAATTTGCACAAGAAAATATATGTAAGCCAGCTGAAATAAACAGAAACAAAATCATTTATCAAAATGAATTTTGTCACCCGACTAATAATTACAGTTCTTTGATACATGAAGTTTACAAAAAACAAAAACGAAAACAAACAAAAGTTATAACTCAGTCAATGAAAAGGACGCCAATAAGACAAAACATAACGATAGGGGACTATAACCTTGAAAACCTAGACAACTTCGTTTACCTAGGGACGAACCTCTTGAAGGATGGGAATGAGCTTGACGAAATCAAACAACGGATAAGACATTCTTTTCTGTGCTTCCCACTTTTAAATCTCGATGCGTACACAGGAATATGAAGCTTCGCATCTATAAAACAATTATTAAACCTGTGCTATGCTACGGAAGCAAAACCTGGACGCTGACCCAGGCATCTGAAAAAGCCTTGAATACGTTTGAGAGAAGGGTATTGCGAAGGATCCTCGGTCCAATACGGGAAGAAGATGGATGGCGAATCCGATACAACAACGAGCTGTATACCATATATGACGAGCCGGAAGTCTCTACCGTCATACGACTACAAAAAATACAATGGGCTGGCCACGTCGAACGAATGAACGACAATCGAATCCCCAAACGATCTCTCAAGGGGCGAGCGAGCGGAGCCAGGCCAGTCGGTAAGCCACTCAAGCGCTGGGAGGATTCGATAGATGCTGACACCAGGTCACTTTTGGGAGCACCGAACTGGAAGACGCGGTCACTGAACCGAGACGAATGGAAGCGAAGAATTAAGGAGGCTAAGGCTCGATTTGGGCTGTAGTGCCCCGATGATCACGATATATGAAGTTTAAGAAATTCTTAAGACAATTGCCTTAACAGCCCGTAGCTATAGACATATTTTGTTCAAGATGGTTCCCTGCCACTAGAGCTGAAACGCGTGAAAATTAAAAAATGCCAGCCGAAAAGGAATGAAAGAAAAAACTCTAGCGCACCTGAACCGCTAGAAACACTAATGTTCGAAGAACAGTAGAAGAATCGTGCAGGTTTTGAGTGCATATTCCACCACATGAGCTGCTTATTACGGCCAAACTGTTTCAAACGCCACGTTCTACTTTGGTCTCAAGAATGCATTATAACTCATATGGTGGAAGGTTTCAGATATTACCACTGGCATGAATTTCAACATTTATGAGAGCAAAACACGGGTTAATTATATTCGTTATCAGTTGCTTATTTCACAAAATTTTGAAAGCAGCATCTCATATAGCATCAATGAAGAAAATGCTCAGTGCTTGCAGCACTGTAACTGAAGTTGGTGTTTTTTCAAATAACGGAAAGCTTAATATTTGCTGTTTATCGTCACTACAATATCATTACCAATTGAAAATTCTACGATAAAACCGCTTAATAAAGATATTGCAAACAAACACAAAACCAACAATAGCTGGCAACCCTATCGTGGCTTTTCAACCAAATTTGGTCTGAATAATGTCTATAGTAGGTTCCATTAATTGTATGAAATTCGTATTGATTTCATGACTGCACTGGAAGTTATAGGGCAAAAAGTTTTATTTTCCTGAGCGAATTTTCAAATCCAAAGACACAAAAATTACCATAGCTGGCAGCACCAATCGAATTTTTCAACCAAATTTCTATCAAACAGAGTTTAGAGTAAGATTCAGCTACTGTGTCAATTTCATGAAAATTTGGTAACTTATTCAAATTTCATAGGGCAAAAAGCAGTTTTTTTTCTTTGTAATTTTTCAAGATGGCACCACTGGCACAGAGCTGCCCAGACCTGGTCCTACTTAAGTCCAGACCTGGTCCTACTTAAGTCCTATGTTTTCTGTAAATTTCATCTGTATCTGATTATTGGTTCGTGAGTTCCCGTGAACAGAAGTTTTTGATGCTAAAAATATAGGTTGACTGGGAAAGTGTTACCGTTCTTGTCCGACATGAAATTTCCAAAGTTTTACTTTGAACGTGTAGATAAAGCATCACATTTGTATACAGATTGGTTTTATTGTAAGAAACGGACAGTTTTTGGAAATTCGATGGTTTAATGTTTTCACTTCCAAATTTTTATTTTTTCAAATTTAAGACACCAAAATTATCATAGCTGGCAGCTCCAACCGAATTTTTCAACCAAATTTCTACCAAACGTGGTATTAAATAAGGTTCAGCTACTGTGTGAGTTTCGTCAAAATCGAACGATTCAATCAGAATTTATAGGGCTAAAAGCAGTTATCTTTTTTAGTGATTTTTCAAGATGGCACCACTGGCACAGAATCACCCGCATTTCAAAATCACTTCTATCAGACTTGGTCCTATATAGGACCAATACATTCTGCAAATTTCAATTAATTCTGCTCATTGGATCGTGAGTTTCCGTGAACAGAAGTTTTTGATGCTAAAAATATAGGTAAATTGGGCAAGGGTTACCAGGCGTGCCCGTTATACCATATCAAATTTTTTTTTTGTTTATATAAACAAAGCACAAGATTTACATATGAGTGGCTTTTTTTTGAAGAAGCGGCAGTTTTTCAAGAGAGACGATGATTTGAAGGTTTTCACTTTCAGTGCCTGCCCTAGCTACAGGATTGCCAGCACGCTCATCAAAAGCTACACAGATCTACAACCAAATAATACTAATATGTCCTAAAAATTTCGTAATGATTGAATAGCACTGTCAAAAGTTATCGCAATTTAAAAATTTTCAAGTTTTCCCGTTCTGTTTTTAGGCACCCAGCGCACACATGGGGTTAAAAAATTCCAAAACATTATCCGATTCACATGTAAAACACGTTCAAAATTTATTTCGTCAACTTTATTTTTGCAAAACTTATTTGTGTACGGAATAATAGGTATATTAAAAATATCACTAAAATGGCCGCCGGCGCCAAAGGGTTAAAGATTATTAACTTTTTGTGAGACCTGGCACTATTCTGCATATACACCAATGTGTCCTGAAAATTTAAGCTCAATCGGATGGCGCGTTCCTGAGATTTTTTCACTGAAATTTTTTGTGATATATATATATATATATATATATATATATATATATATATATATATATATATATATATATATATATATATATATATATATATATATATATATATATATATATATATATATATATATATAGAAATATGAATTTTTGGCCAAAGTGATTTTAATACTAATGTTCTTCTTCGAACATTAGTAAAAAGATCGTGGCTATATAGTGGAAAAGCTGGCAGCAGTAGATGTTGTTAAACTTAGCTTAGTGTAATGGACAATAACAATTCGTTTAATATGTTTTCTGCTTCTACTGATAGAGAGTTGATTTCAACAAAACGTTATTTTTCTGCAAAAATAGAAAAAATGAATCAACACTGATTGTCAGGAGATAGTCAAGGCTATAAAAAGCACACAAATGAAGTTAATTTGCTAGCTTGCCCGCTAAGACTATAAAAAATTAAAATATTTCAAATTTCGCGTCGCATAAGAATGGTAACCCTTCACCGAGTTACCTATTTTTTCAGTACTTGAAATTCCTGTTCAGGAGAACTCACAATCGCATCGTTAAATCTATATGAAATTCACAGAATGTACTGAATTTGGGTAGGACCAGGTCTGGTCGAAGATATTTTCAGTTCTGTATGCCAAATTGAAAAGTAACTCAAGAAATGATTGTTTAACGCCCGTTAAGTTCCGGGGCATTAATCAGATGTGAACGAAATTCACATAGTTAATGGACCTTAATGTAAGTAAATATAGAGTAATTTCTTTTGAAAAATTAAGAAACGGTGGCCAGCTATTGAAATTTGCGTCAATTTTTTGAAGTGACAATAAACAATAAATGTTTCGATCTATGCTTCGGGTGGCAGCCCTTAGAATTCTGTTTGCTTTCTTGATTTTTGAAAATCTTGCGAGTGTCGACCTTGGACCATTTTCTGCCCGATGTTTTCCAACGCAGTCATTTTATGAAAATGGCACATAACGTTTGGATTGATGGTAATAAGGAGCATTTTTGGTTCAACATATATATGTTTTAAATCAGCATATTTTCTTGGATTTGCGTTGAAAATCAGTCTTTCTAGCGGTTCCTATGCGATGGAGTCTTTTTTTTATTTTATGGTAAAAGTGAAATATATCATCCATTAAGTAAAGTTGTCTGAAGCCACTTTGTTTAAGTCGAATTTCTCTATAAATGGATTCATTGTTCATGCAAAAAAAGGTTTAACATACGCAATGATACAATGTCTATTGTATATTTAAACTACAATCTTCTCATGAAATAAGATGTGTGTGTTTTCCTTTTCAAGTACCACTGCAACATCTATCTATTCAATGAATGGGAAACTTTCAGGAGTTTCCAATTTTCCATTTCAGCTTTTCTAAATTCTATAAACCGAATGAATTTTTAAAGGAATGTATAATCTGAAAACTGTAGGTTTGGAAATTTCCTCAATTCAATACGAATCATACCTCATTCTGGTTTTTTTTTTCGAAAGTACTTAAGCTACTTCAGAAACTCTTGTAGTCGTAGCATTCTGAAAAGCTAATTGTCTTCGAATTGCGCACATTGTGGGACATTGTTTCGAGTTTCAATGGCTTTAAAGCTCCGTATTTCTCGATTGTCAAGCTTAAACAGGACGTCATTTCATGCACCAATTTCTGGTGGAATAGTTTCTGAAAATCATTTTGATATAAATTGTTGCAAATTCTCGCAAGGAATTTTTATGTTAAATTGAACAAAAATCAAAAGTTTTCAGTCTTCGCTCTTATTATTTACTAGTAGTTTTCCATTGTCTTAAAATGATCGACAGGCTGACAGTTACACGACATTATCTTCTCAGATAAAATTATTCTGTTCGGTTCTTGCAATTTATAATTTTTTTTATATTACTACATATGTCATAGCTCTACGAACAGAAACCTCAAGATATTTTATTTTGATTAAGTTGCAATAGTAATTACGCTTTCTTGCGACCCGAATGGCCTTTTAGCTTCCGGAGCAAATTGTTGGTTTAATGCTACCTACTTTCTTAGATAATCTCCGACTTATTCCCTGAACAATGTTAATCAGTGTCGACTGGCTCCATTTAAGCAATTGCTTTCCGTTCCTCTCGCAACGTCTTGTTGTGGCTTTTATTCAAGCATTAACTTACCGTTATCTGATTAAACGGTTAATGCTACCATTTTCCTCTATGACTTTTTAATGAAATATAATCCTTGTAAGCACCGGTTTAGCCATATAGTCATTTAAAAGCAATATTCGATTCATTTCGTTAAGTAAGTCTGAAAAATGACATCTGGAAAATGTATGTAGATCGATTTGCATAGGACACTTATGAGAACTGTTGGTTCTCAAGGCGCATGATTGGTTATCAGGAAGAATTGATTGTGCTCGTATTTTTTCATTAAATCATCTGAAGTATAGGCGTTAATCAATAACCTAGACTCATTTATGACAAAGGCAGAAACCATCATGCGTACGATAGAACAAAGCATTATAATTATCCATAATTTGCTTCCAAGTCTACAACGTATTTCCTTCATAGGCTGTAATGTGGAACACAGGAGAATTCTTTTGTGAAAGTTTGTTTCAAGCAGAACAATGAGGCATATTTGTGGTATGATGTTAAAATAATGCTATCTGCGGGCTCCCAATGAAATTTCGTATGTACTCATCTTGTGTTGCTCCTCATCTTTGGCAAATTCTTAGTACTGTTGTGTTGCTCCTCATCTTTGGCAAATTCTTAGTATTAGTCTCATGACATAAAAAGCCACAGGTTTCGATGTACCTAGGCCTTGAATCGACTTACATATTTGACGAGCTGAGGTGAGCTTACCTTGGGCTAAATGTTAAGGCAGTAACATGTTTGGAATAATGCGAGGTAGCTTCAACAATTTTTCACTCATTGTCTTCTACATTCCAAGAATATTGATTCGACGATATTTTTAGCCTAGATTTATTGAACATTTTCAACTTTACAATTTGAATATTTGACAGGCTTCCTGTTACTCAGGCCTGTATTGGGCCGGTCTACATATAATTTTTTTTTGTTTTTCTTTTGTTTTGCTGAAATATTATCTAGAACAGGTTATTTATGTTAAAGGAAAAGCTTGAAATATTTCTTACTTTATGTAAATTTCAATGCTGCTATTTTAGATTCAAATAAAGCTTATGCAATGCCAAACTTATCATCTATTCTGTTTGAACTTAAAGTATTGATTTGGCTTGGCTTTTACTTTTAGCTGAATCTAACTGAAAACGATGCATTAATTCGACTGGCTTTTGAAAATATGTACACATGTACAGGGCCGTATTTGCGCATGGGCACACTGGGCAAGTGCCCAGGGCCCCGACATCTATAGGGCCCCTTATTTCCAGATTACAACCGATAAATATATTTATTTTGCGAAAATTAAAATAAATTATCTGACTATACTTAATAATTATCCCTCTGCTTTTATAGCAATCTCATGAACCGGGGGCCAACACTGGCAGCTCTATCTGCTTTCTAGTAGGTGATATCCTTAAATTATTTGTGAATAAATAAACCAGTAATGCTCAAGCCTATACTCGCGGGTAAATGGGCTTTTAAGCTTTCATATATGTATATGATCCCACTTTTAAAGAGTATCTTATCAATCTTATGTGTTATTATTGTAGAAACAGTACAGCTTCAACACATGCACATTTTAGGTTGTGTGAGTTTGGGCATCACTGGAATAAACATAAACAAATCGATCTTCAATGTGTGAGGAGGGCATTTTAATTCCTTCTGTTCCTATTTGAAACGCACGACCGGGATGGCATTTCTGTTCGGGATTATCCTATCCATTCGGGATTATCCAGCAAATAAAAAAATAATGAAAGTGTTGAAAGAAATTGGTTGCTGTATTCGCTTTGTCTTTCTCGCTGCTTATTTAACCTTTCTTATGTAAACCTATGCTCTCCGGGTAGATGTAGTGATTGGAAACACATTAATAACATAGTTCTACATCAAGTAAAGAAGTTGGTAGAGTAGACACAGACTTGCTTTGTCAATATCAAAAAGAAATATATTACTGGAAAAGTGTACTTAAACGGGTTGTGGCAGTTGCAAAATTTTTGGCATTGAGAGGGCTTCCGTTTCGAAGAGACAATGAAATCCTTAGATCTCCCAACAATGGAAATTATTTAGGATGTGTGAAGTTATTAAGTGAGCTTGATAAATTTCTTGAATATCATCTAAAAAAAGTGAAAATCCTGAAAAAGGTCACATTTCTTATATATCGGCGAATGTTTGTAATGTGTTTATTGACGTAATGGGAAAGCAGTTCCTAAAAAAACTATAAAGCAAATAAATTAGCTAAGTACTTTTTGATTAACGTTGACAACACGCCCGATTTGTCTCATACTGACCACTTAAAATTTATGATTTGATACGTAAAAGACCGTGTTCCAATTGAAAGATTTTTGGATTGTATACCTATCACAGAGCACAAATCAGAATAATTAACCGAAACCATCCTGAAATTTTTAGAGAATCATGACATACAAATGAAAGATTGCAGCGGGCAAAGCTACGACAAAGTATCAAATATGTCAGGAAAGTATGCTGGTTTGCAAGCGAAAATCAAGGAGAAATGTGAATTTGCTACCTTTGTATCATGTCGGGGACATTCTCTAAACTTGGTAGTTCTTCATCTCGCTGGCTGTGTACGAAAGGCAATAAGTTTTATTGAAATGGTTCAGAAATTGTACAATTTCTTTTGATTCTACTCACCGATGGAATACATTGATTAAGTATTTAGGCTCAAAAAAAGTTCTTAAAAGTTTTCTCAAACCAGATGATCTGCACGAGCTGATGCAGTAAGCGCCTTACATCAATGTTTTAAACAAATTATAAAAACCTTGACGTCTATCGCGGAGGATGCAGAGCAGACAAGAAAAGAAACAAGGCGAAGCTCTTAGTTTGTCCAAAAAAATTTAAAACTTGAAACTTATCTTACTGACTGAAATTCGGAACACCATATTGAAAGAATAGACAAAACAAATACTTATCTTCAGAAAAAAACTATAAAAATGGACGTTGCAACTAATTTGTAAGCTTCACTTGGTGATTTTATTATTAATGCAAGGGATAAATTTGATGATTTTGAATCGTGCGCCAAAGTGAAAAATCCGGAGTGTGACTACAAGAACCTATCTCAAAGAATAAGAGGTAGAAGTTCACGTCAGACATAATTTGATGGTTCTGCGCCATCAGTCTAACTAAATGGGAAAGGGAAATTTTAGTTTCAAAGTAGAAACTTTTATTCCCATAATTGATACCCTGAGTGTTCATTTAAAACAGCAATTGAATTCGTACAAGGAAATAAGTCATCAGTTCGATTTTTTATCTCGCTTAAACATTTTAGGTCCCAAGGTTTTGAGTCAAAGTCGCAAAGAATTCCCTAAAATCTACCATAACGACGTTAGCCAGAAAGAGTTAAAAATGGAATGTCTGCATTTACCAGAATACTTGAAAAGTGTTCAAAGGAGTCAAGATGAAGAAACTAATTATATTTCAGAAATATATCATCTTTTGAAAGATGACAAAATTGAAGACACGTTTCCAAATGTAGAAATTGCATTGAGAATCTTTTTATGCATGATGGTAACTAACTGCAGTGAGGAACGCTCCTTCTCAAAATTGAAAAAAATAAAACATGTACCGAAAATAAGTACAATGCTTCAAGAAAGATTGACCAGTTTGTCACTAATGTCCATAGAATGTGATATGCTCAAAGAGACTTTGAAGAAATGATTAATGATTTTGTTTGTCTAAAATCTAGCAAAGTACCCATTCAATCAATATAGACTTTTTAATTACTAATCTGCGTATAATGGTTGAAGAGTTACTTTCCCGGATTATAATTACCAATTAATTTAATGTGACTTTTAATATATATAAAAATAACAGATAAATATATCTAGAATTTCGCACACCTGCACTTGATCTTCTCTTTTGCCTGTTATTAACAGCCCTCTGTCATAGGGGCCACATTTATCTTAAAGTGCCCAGGGCCCCAAATTGATCTAAGACGGCTCTGCACATGTATGTGCATAGGTATTAACTGAGTTGTTACCATTTTCTTCCATGGTGAACATAAGCATTTCAACGAAGAAGTGCTATGGAAGTGGAATGTTGTATAATATACTGTCGTAGCATAAGGTATAAACCGAAAGTTCCCTGCGGGTTATTAAAGAGTATAGTGAACAACATAAGCGATGTTATTACTAGATAGCGTAAACCGTGCAGCAGAAAGACACAATAACTATTGTTTTAAAATTAAAGTACGGTGAAGATTACCTTTATTCTTTCAGAGTAGGCTTTTTTAAATCCACGATACTAAAATCTATGCGTAGATATTTGAGAAATATTTTAGGGATACATTCAAAATTGAAATATCAGGTAATACTTCCATTATTTTTAGTGCAAGGCTTCCCCTGCTGACTGTTACTTTACTCCTATTTTCTTTGAAGAACTGACCAATAGTTATAATACTCCAGAGACCACACGTACTAGTGCGCTAAGAATGTTTTCCTTTCTAAATTTTTTCATTCACCTTTTTGTTGGAAATTTATATACTTTTCTGAAAGAATAGATTTAATCATTAATAGTTAATCTGAGTCCAGCAATATATTTCGGCTAGACACAAATCAATCGTTGAGCATCCGAAATGTGTGAGGTTTCTATTCAAATTATTCCGAAAATTGACAGTGAGTATTTTGGGGCTATATTCCTCTGTAATTTTCGATATTATTCATATTTAGCAGCATGTCTCAAATTTTGCTCAGTTTAATATTCTAAGAAGCTGAAAATTACATTTCACTTAGGGGCAAAACTAGTCTTTGTTGTTATCATCGTAAAAACCCTAAATCTATTTTTTCAGCCAAACAAATAGCTAAGACATTCATTGGATTTGCTACTAATGCTTGTTGTAGCATATGCTCTTTTTTTCTTCTCTTTCATTATTTTATTCTTTGCACTTAGCAGCTTGTTACTCATTTGATTGCCTTGGAATAATTAATTGGAATTTTTTATCAGATATTTTTTCACTCAAAAATGCAAACACTTTCTTGATGTTTCTCCTTCCACCATTCGATACCTTTTTTGGGCTTAAACCTTTACTATCTGATTTTGTGTGTCATTAGAAGAAAAAAATACACCTTTTTGCTCTTTTTCTAAGCCAAGCAGAACGAAGCAGTTTTGAAATTGGTTTTTGTTTCTCCATTGAAACAACCGGTCAACAGATTCTGTAGTGCTTATTGGTAGTAACAGACTTAGGTATCTTGCTTGATTTTTTGTTTGTCTCTTAATTATGGCAGTCGATAGGACGTCTGAGAATAGCAGAATAAACGATTCTACTTCTGAATCGTTTCCATCAAATATTTATTGTTACTCCATTCATAAGATTACATTTGTTATTAAAATTGTTTCAAGATCTGGTGATTGAAATTGTCACACTTAATATGTATAACTATTGATTAATTACCTCTATACTTCTAGCAGAGAAAACTGGTTGTATCTAATCACAATGCCTGTCAACACTTAACAATTTTTCTTACTCTCGTTGGGGAGGAATTCTTTAGTCCCATGGCCACGCTCTGGGTGGAAGATTTTGGTGTGCTTGGCTACATCATTAGATAGCTATCTCTCTTTCAACTACCCACTTCCAAAAACTAGTGCATGCAGATTCACACACCTAAGGCGAGCTCGGGACCATGTAGTGGAAAAATTGCACCTCGTTTCGCGGAAATCAGTGGCCATTTCGTTTCCTTCAATGCCGCAGTATCGTGGTATCCAGAGCAAATTGAACTTATTGATTCTAGCGGCAGAATTCAATCGTGTTCTGTATTCTCCGGTGTTTTTTCAAAGTAGTCAGGAGTCTAAGTAATAGCAACAGTGCAGTGTGACTGCCAAAACAAATAGCTACATCTTCTCAAGCTAGCGAATATTTCCGTCAGAATAACCGAACGTGCTCTTTGAGCCCATTTGTCATTCGATGAATGGTGGCTTACCCCAGCTCTGCCTTCGAGACATCCGCAAAGAAGGTGCTCACAGTTATTCCTGCTACTTCACATTTTCTTCTGAAATCACTTAGGGCCACCCGAGCGTCCGAAGGCACGTGATAACCGAAGAGATCTTTTTCATTGAACCTCCAAAAGAATCACCGAATCCAACATCGCCGTTGTCTGCTTACAGACCTGCAAACTTGTATACATTCCTATGTACGCCTTACTTCATTTCGTATTTGAATATCGAGTGAAGGCGAATTGAGAAACGCATCAAGACCCACTACAGAAAAAAAACTCATGGTAACTTAGATACTTAAGAACAAACATTCCTTGGTCGCACAGTCCCACATTCTTTTTCTAACTTCTTACTAGCATTTATGACCTTCACAATAGCCCACCATACCATAGATAAGTACGCGATCAGTGTCGTTACGTGAATCTACATAGCTTTATGAGGTTTTAGGGTCCATATGGTGGGGAAACCTTTCTTGCACTTCCTGATAGCATTAAGAGTTCCAGTAAGCTTCACATACACCAGCTTCTTTCAGATGTTTTTTTTGGTCCAAGATTACTTTTAGATATTTGACTTCATCTAAAAGCTCAAGAGTTATTTCTGTCGTTTTTGGAAGCACTAGTCTTTTCAATTTAATTTTTTTGGTGAGCAAAACAGGTTTGCTTTGCCAGGATTCACAAAAAGGCCGTCAACTTAATGCCAATCAAATTCAACACCCGTCGTGTATTTCTACCACATTCAAACCCTTATTGACTGCAAGTACGGTCAAAGTCATCAGCTTATACGTGAATACGCTCGTGCTGCAGTTCATTTAGCTTGGAGTCGATTAGCATTCTCTACAGGACCAGCGGTAAGACATCTTAGACATTTGTCACATCCGTTCTCAAGAAGAAGACCGCTCTTGCTTTCTGAAGTAACAATATGTGCAAAAATGTGTGTACCTATCCATTTGACTAGGACATCAAAGGCCCTTCGCAGCTTGAAATAGCACCTTCAAATTCGCCATTAGAAAACACTTCCTAAATTCCAAAGATTAGACAATGAAGGGCAGACTTGCATGATTTACCTCGCAAGTACGCATGTTATTCCTCAGCTCATATGGATAATAAATAAATGTTTTTGTGTGCATTTGTCGTTTAAAAAGTCCCTCTTAGAATATCAGCATTAAAAGTTAGACATATCGGCCTAAAGTTCCTTGAGTCTGAATATTCATCTGTCTTAGCTTTTGGCACAAAAACTTCCTTAACATCCAACTGGCCGGCGACCGGAAAGTGATTATCGTGTAGAGCTTGTAGGTAATCCTTTTTAGATATAGTACAATCACCATCAGAGCTTTTGAGAGATTCCAGCTTAGCTGATTGGTCATTTTTGAGGACCTTTCGCAGCATTTTGGTCTCTCGTACATCATCCAAACCCTCGCAAAATGATCTGAATGATTTCTTCTAGAAGATCTTCACCAAATTTTTATAAGTTATATACAAGACTCAGCAGGTGCTGCTCTTACAAGCTCCACTGCGGAGTTTTCTGGCACTTTTTCTGAGCTTTTGCAGTTCCTGGTTCAATCAGCGATCCATCTTCCTGCATTTATTTTTGCCGATCGAGAGGACATTATCGAAAAAATCAATTTTTTGAGTTTGCGATTATTTTTTATTGTGCTCAACAGCTTTTTATGATTAAATCTGGTATATAAACTAGAAAATATACTATTTTATTATAATTTATGTTCATTACATGCCATTTTTGCATAAAAATATTTAAAAATACCGAATATATCATGACAAGTCAAATCAGTTTTTTTTCATCAATGTGTCCATTTCGTGCTTTGATGATTGCAGCGCAAATTCTTGGAAGCCCTTCGACCAATTTTTGAAGTGTTCCAGCTGCGAGTTTGTCCCAAGTCACTTTTAGACTGTCGAACAACTGTTTTCCACTAGTCACCTGCATGTTCTTCATCTGCCGGTCGAACTCATCCCATAATAATTTGATCGGGTTGACGTCAGGAGATTGCCGCAGCCAATCCATGGTTTTAAGCCCACATTTCTCTTTCCTTGGACCGTAGATAGTTTATGCGCAGATGGGAGGTGTGCTTGGGATCATTATTTTGTTGAAAGATAAATTCAGATGGAATGGGACTTCGTTGATAAATATTGTGATAGTGTTCCTTCCGCATTATTCCGTTGATTTTGACTATTTTTCCAGCACCATCGTTGCTGAAACATCCCCAGACCATCACGGAGTTTAACTTTTGGTGCAATACATTGGGGATTATACCGCTCATCCTTATTTCGACGAACATACTGGCGCTGCCTGGATCCAAAAATCTCGAACTTTGATTCATGGGTCCATAACACAGGTTTCCACTAATCCACTGGCCAATCTTTATGTTTTCGAGCAAACAATAATTTTTTCCGCTTGTTTTCTGGTCGTTGAAGTAGTTTTTTCACAGCAGAGCGACCAAAATAGCAGTTCTCTCGCAAACGACGTTAGACAGTGTTTCGTTGATATTGGCACGAATATCTGGTGCTGTTTTGAACCGATTTGGCTTGCTCATCAATAAAATGTGTCGATTATCAACTTGAATTGTTTTTTTTTGGTGGGCCAGAGCGTTTTCGATTAATATTTGAGTTGGTTTCGGTGAACCGCTTCAACGTGGTTTCTACTCCACACTTTGAAACACCAACAATATTTATAATTTCACGAATTGTTTTACCCATTTTTCTCAAAAGAAGTGTTTGTGAACATTTTTCAAGTGAAATATCCTTTTTTCGGGCCATTTTCAGCGATCACAATCTGTTTTGCGCGTGTAAACAATGACGGGAATGAATTCCCGGCTCTGTTGTAAACACAACAGAGGGCGCACAGAACCGTTATTTTTTGGACAGGCACTCAAATGATCCAGAAACACTGTTTAAGACATTAGCGCCCATATCTGAATTGTTTAAAATAAAATAATAGTTATTATATTTGAAATTACTGCGCAAAAATGATGCTACTTAAAAATAAGAATTTTTGTTTCCTTCATAATTCCATCATTTTAACTAATAATAATCAGATAATTTAATGCAAATATCTGGAAATCATAATAAAAACGTCTATTTTCTAGTTTATGTACAAGTTTTAGTCATAAAATGTTGTAGAACAGAATAAAAAAACAGTCACAAACTTAAAAAAAAACGATTTTTTCGGTGATGTCCTTTCGATGATGCACGGTAGTGTATGTCTCTATTCAGAGTACTCCACTGGGATTTCATTGACTTTGGGGACTCTATTCTGCTGCTAGGACATACTACGTTTTAAAAGAGGTCGATTCAACTTAGCTTAATTAATATTTCTTGGATTTCTTCTCTCCACCACGGATATTGGATTGATAACTAAAGAGAACATCCAATTTTGTTGATCAGAGAGTGAAATCTCATCTGATTCTCGCAATACTGTCATTTATCTAGCTATTCCATGGTAACAAAGTGATATATCAATAGCTGTACTTCTGTCAGAGGCAAAACACGTGGGTGAAATCTCAGTTTTAAGAATTATTAGCCCTACGGAAGTAATAAAATCAAAAATTTCTCTGCTATCTCGACTAGTCAAACGTTGCGCTTCAACAAGAGCCGTGGATCTTGTTTAAGCGGAACGTTTGAAGGTGCTTGACCTTTAAACAATGTACGCCTGGTCTTAGTGAAAGTAACTCTGTAGGAGAATAGATTTTAGGCACTATCGACAGACACTAATAAGAGTAGATGCTTCATATATTTTTTATTTAGTTATATATAACCACACATGAGCAGTAGCTCAACATTATGCAGTATCATCCGCAGTAACAAAAAGTTTCCTGGTTCTAGAAATATCACCACGTTGAAACTGTTTACACAAGTAGTGTTGTTCTCCGTAAAATGTATGCACTTTTTAATCCAGTGCTTTACAACTATGCCTGAATTTATTTGATTTGCGATTTATTTTAATTTATTTTATTTGACAAATGGCGGATCAATCCGTGTGAGCCTCTGATAACATGTTTGATTGGAACGGGTGATTTGGAACTAAAAGTCAACAAACCTCGCTTGTGTGAATCTGTACACTAGCTCCAACTTTACTATCTTCCTTCACAGCACGTTCCGAAGAATAGTACACTGACAATCGGCTATCAGCTGTGACAGAGAGCCTCCATAGGTTTGCAGAGTCAAGAAAATACATCAATCTTTCATCCTATACTTTCTGTGGGTATCTCGGTTGCATTAGCTTCTCTCCCCTTCTTTGTAACGATTTGTGAGGTTGCATGTTTTTCCAAAGCACGGCCGTAGTTCAGCTTCCAGGTGACGCTGAACTCGTCATTCCAAAGCTTGTAACTACAGGAAATGCAATCAGCAAGTTCAACAGCTCACTAGCCATAGATTTTTCCACGATGGTAGCCTGTTATCTTCCACTGCAGCCAGGGTCTTCAACTGAAGCCATACATTAAGTTTGGGTCTGCGAAAATCGAGCCTTTGTCATCCTGAAGGAGTCCAGTACTGGTGAATGTCTAGAAGAATCATACAAGCTAACAGAAGAAAAATCATACAAGCTAACAGTCACTACTCTCTTCACCTAGAAGAATCATACAAGCTAACAGTCACTACTCTCTTCACCCAGACGTAAAAGGCTATGCAACTCAGAGGAAAAACCCTAAAAACTACTATATTTGTAACACCACTCACTTAAATATTCTATAGATACTACTACTACTTTAGTTACTAATTGTTAATTCAAATATTTTAAATGTAAAAGTAATTGATTAGTCTCAACAAAAATGAATTCCTATAAAATTATCCATATTAAAGAAACGTATCTCTGTATCTTTTATTTGCAAATTCAAAAATAATAGGAATTTCATAAGATTTCAATAATATAAATAGTTGGTTCAATTCAATCAATTGAATTTTTCATGTGAGTTTTTCAACTCCTCATTATTTTTCCGACCAGACCTTAAAATAAAATAAAACACTGATTCTTTTTCAATACTGTAGTTAATTGAGATAAATTTACAACTCTCTGCAATTCTGGCATGTTCACAAAAAACTAATAGTAGGCAGATTTCAATATCGAATCGTAATATGGAAAGTATTGAATATATTTTTCCATCATAAATGAATTTCAAACATTTAATAAGCGAGATATTTCAGGAATATCGAATTATCCAATAATAAATATTTCATTTGCAATCACTTGTTGAAATTGTTGCATGTTAGCATGAAAGTAGAAGCAGAATCATTTTTTCCTTTTTTCAGTGCATACTTTTGTTTTAAATAAAGTTGTATGGATTCGTTGGGCTCATAAGACAAGCTTACTGCAGTGCGGCTTTCATATGGGGCATTCCACGTGAAGCGGACAGGTAAAAAATTTTGATATTTCCGATTTTAGTAATATTTGATTATGTTATACCTAATCAAATATTACTAATACCTATATATGTCTTCGATTCAGATACAAAATATTTTTACAATATAAAGTCTGGTTAACGTGCTAGAGGTCTTTAAAAATTTAAGTTTTTGGCAGGTATGCGCTATTTAGAATCCTTTTATCCAGTATTAAAAAGTTACAATAAAATAAATAAAAAACTTGAATTTATACTTCATTTAATGAGCTTTTGAAATGCAGTTTTGGATGTTCAAAAAACATTTTTTAAAAATATATGTATTTAAATTTTTTAAAGTTGAATTTCACTAAGTTAGACCATTTAATTTTTCTTTTTATTTTTTTTTTCTAAAAATGGCTAATAGTGAATAGATAATCCTTGCTAAGTTTCATAATGGGCGTAGAAGTCGTTAAGGAGCTAGACCAGTTACAGTTTTGAAAAGGAGCGGCCGACGCCTGTTTTGAAACTGTAACTGCTCTAGCTCCTAAACGACTTCTACGCCCATTATGAAACTTAGCAAGAATTATCTATTCACTATAAGCTATTTTTAGAAAAAAAAATTAAAAAAAAAATTATATGGTCTAACTTAGTGAAATTCAACTTACAAAAATTTATATATATATATTTTCAAAAAAAAAATGTTTTTTGAATATCCAAAAATGCATTTCGAAAGCTCATTAAATGAAGTATAAATTCAAGTTTTTTATTTATTTTATTGTAACTTTTTAATACTGGATAAAAGGATTCTAAATAGCGCATACCTGCCAAAAACTTAAATTTTTAAAGACCTCTAGCACGTTAACCAAACTTTATATTGTAAAAATATTTTGTATCTGAATCGAAGACATATATAGGTATTAGTAATATTTGATTAGGTATAACATAATCAAATATTACTAAAATTGGAAACATCAAAATTTTTTACCTGTCCGCTTCACGTGGAATACCCCATAGATGTATGTATGTATGTAAATTGAAATAGTACACTCATCCACTGAAGAATCAACTTCATTTTGAGTTAGTTGCATTCAGATCTTGAAAAGTCTCTTCTCTGACTCATCAATAATATGTATAATATATATCTTCATGAAATATTAAAAGACTTTCAACCCAAGAAAGAAAAGGTACAATTCTTCTTTTAGCAAATAATTACTGTCCTAAGTTTCAAAAACGTTTCTTACTACCTACACTCGACGTTTTTACTTCTTGCTTCGAAATTTCTAAAATTCGCGAATATCCTTAGCACACCTGTCGACCGAAAGTTGCACGACACAAATAAATAATGACTGACGGGAAAGCTTGAAGATAAGACACCAAGTAGACGTTCTCTTATTGGCAAAGTGTGAAAAGACGAAAGAGCCGCTCATTATTATTTCGGGTTACTTTGCACGAACGACTCGTACCTTCTTCTAAGGCGCGAAAATAGATTTGAAGAGGATTTGTATAGGTACATACTTTAGGTCTACGACTATATTTATCCAGACTGTGTTGCGAAAACATTATGGTATGATAGTACTTTTTTATCGATGAAAATATCATTTTCATGACTTGAATTAACCGGATATTATTTTGGATTAAGGCAAAAAAATTAAAGGCAAAAGTCGTTTGAGTTTTGTTGATAAAGGTAGTATGTAGCTAATCTAAATTTGAATCCTTTGAAGAAAACTACATATTCCTCTTCAAAGAAGTATTGTAAATTAGGATTGCCGATTTCAGAACCTTAGAAGTTATTTAGGAAAATGTTTTCTTCATAGATTTTGATTTTGGTATTTAAATAATTTGAATCTGAGCAATTTGTACTTTTATTACTCCTGAAAATATAACGTTTTTTGGAAATTTTGTATTCTGAACTCAGAAGAGAAAGATTCTGAATAAATTATTGAATTAAAGACTACATAAACATGTTTGTATGTTCGATCTGAGTGAGGGCTTTGAGCGTAATAAAGAATATGAAATAATTTCTCTACAAAAAAAAAACATCAAAATATTTAGAATTTACATACGTTCGATAAATTTTCGGGTATTTCACATTTCGAAAGAGTCGAAAAAGTTTCTAGCACAAAGATCTCTTTGCGTATGTGAAATTTCACATGATAAAAAGGATTGCAGAACATTATTTTAGAAAATTTATTTGCATAGTTTTCAAGAAGTTTTTATTTTTCAAGTTGTTTCTCTATTTTTATTTTTTTCACTTTCCTTTTTATTTGTGATAGCTGTAGTGCTTAGCACAGATGCGATTTTATTTCCATTACGGCCGGATACTCCGGTATACGGCGATGCCCCTTGCCTTTTCTTGCCTTTACGTCCTGTTAATGGTGATTATGTTTGGTGGACGAGCTGCTCCACAGAGTTGAAGTCATAAACTCAAATCGGCCTTAGATTTGATTTATAAGTAAACATTTTGCAGCAGAGGAAATACCAACTTGCTATTGAGAAATGAGGCTACTAAATTTTGCGCTCCAGCTGCTAATTACTAATGTTCGAAGAACATTAGTATTAAAATCGCTTCGCCGAAAATTTTTCATATATATATATATATATATATATATATATATATATATATATATATATATATATATATATATATATATATGTATTGAAAATGGTTAAGGGAGATAATATCTGGAGTGGCCGATCCGAATGAGCTGAAATTTTTGGAGGACATAGATGTATATGTCAGGTAGGTTCATAACTTACTAAAATTCAGATATCTTCAACCTTTTGGCGGCGGCGGGCATTTAAGTGAATTCCCAGATACTCCTATATTTCCAAGCAGTGTAAATTTTTGTTAAAAAAAAGTACTAGGAATGAAAACTTATTATGTTTTAAGTTTGTCTATGATAAAGAACTGGAAATTTTGAGCCTTGTGTAGGCGCTGAGTGCCTAAAAAAAGCCAAGGGTTTCTTTTCAAATTTCGATTAGTCATTACTTCTAAGAAAAACAATGGATCATCGTAAAATTTTCAGAGCGTATTGATGTAGACTAGAATTTAACACACATGGACTTTCAAGATTGTGCGGGCAACTCTATAGCTACAGCAGGCTCCTGAAGAGAAATCCTTCAAATCATCGACCTTCCTGAAAAACTTTTGATTTTTGAAAATAAATTCAAATTATTGATAAACTTTGAGTTTTGTCCACCAAGTCAAATAAAAATTTTCAAAATTCGACGGTAAACAAAAACGGCAGCCCATGATCAAATTACCTGTATGTTCAGCACTCAAAACTTCTGTTGACGAGAACTGACGATCGGACAATGCAGTCAATATGAAATTTACAGGACATGTTGATATTAACTAGGACCAGGTCTGATAGAAGTGATTTTGAAATACGGGCAACACTGTGGCAGTGGTGTCATTTGGAAAAATCGCTGAGAAAAAAACCTGGTTTTTGGCCTATAGCTTCCGATTTAGACACCAGATTTTAACAAAATTCACGCAGTAAGTGAACCTTACTCTAAGATAGATTTTTTTGGTTGAAAAATTAGTATAGGAACGCCGGCTACGGCAATTTTTGTCTTCTAAATAATGTAAATTTGCTCAGGAAAATAAAGATATTTTCCCTATAACTTCCGATGCAGTGACGAAATCAAAACGAAATTCATGTGATAAGCATATCTTGTTGCGTTTCTAATTCTGTAAGAATTTCGTTGAAAAACCGTGAAAGGGTTGCCAACTATGATGAATTTCGTAATTTATTGACATTTCTTTATCGAGCGATGTTGTTATAAAATTTCCAAATGGGAATGATCCTGCAATGACAATTAACAAGAAGTATTTACGTTTCAAAAATTTAAAAATTTGGACGATGGTAACCCTAAAATTAAATTGACTTCTATAACTTACAGCGCAGCCATTCAATCGAAACGAAATTCATAGGGTGGGTTTAATACAACGTGAAGCAGCTATGGTGCTAACACATGACTGTCAGCACCAGACAATTTCGTAAATATTGCACCAACAGATGCTTCCATTTTGTATTCATAAGCAAAGCATTTACAATAGAATAAGCAACCGATATTTAAATTTTCCGAGTTTTGGAAATTTTTCGGATGGCAGCCCCAGACATAGTTTAATCGCTGAAATTTTCGATGATATCCTTGTATGATAACGAAATTCAAAGGATAGGTTGATTAAGCACGAGCATGTTATAGTAGATTTATTGCTGCTGTGTTGAACAAATGTTCCCAGCACTGAACATTTTCATCATTTGTGTTACAGAAAATGCTGTCAGAAAATGATATTTGTTCCTTTGAGTAAGAAATGGTTGATATGATACTACAAAGAAGTGTATAACGTCTTCACACATTTTGAAATCCCTCAAAGATAGCTTCTTCGAAAATTAGTTTTCTAGCGGTTCTGATGCGATAGACTTTTTTTTGACTTTGATTTGTCGTTTCCAGAGCGTATTTTAAGCTATTTAACTTTTTGGTCGTTTCATTCAATTTCTTTGAAGCATTTTGCTTCAAAAAAAATATTTTGAAGTATTTTGAAGTTATTTTGAAGTTTTTTTGAGTAGGTGAAACGCATTTTCATACGTTTATTTTCATTCTTCGATCTATTAGCCATTCTTTTACGAATATGTTGTGATCTCACAGGTTTCAGGATGGTATACTTTGAGTAGTGTTTGTCCAAGAAATACAGAAGGAGGATAGAAGTCTGCGAAGGCTGCGCTGGTTGTTTTGACACTTATACGAGGGTGGGTCATTAAGTTCGAGGAATGAGTAGCTAGGCCATTAATCAAGGTAGTTCAATGAAATGTAATGAGTTCAAAGACTCATTATAGGTATAAATAGTAAGTTTTATTTCAATCGGCCCATTAGTTTTTGAATTATCGTCGAGCAAGTAACTGAGTCTGGAAGAAATCCTGGTACCGCACTGTTATAAAGCTCGTCACCAAACAGTCGGCTCAAGCTATAATGGAAGCGATGGCATCCATTTACGGGGACTCTTGACCAAATCAAACCATGGCTGACAAGTCGCATAACCTTTTTGAACGAAGAATGGACTCATTTGAAGACGACCCACAACCAGGACTGCCAATCGAAGTGACCACTCAGGAAATAGTTCAAAAAGACGAGCCTGAATCCGTGTGGCACAAAAAAGGGACACACTCCCAACCAAGTAGTACTAAATGCTACAGTTTGCTGCTCATGGCGATAGTTTTTTGGGGCTAGGAAGAGATCTTGTTGATCGATTTCAAAAGCAAAGGCGTCTCCAAACCGAAAAATTGTTCAACACTAGAGCTCTTAAAGACCCACCCTTGGATGAAATAAGATGTTAAGTTACTATAAAGCACGCATTCTCATAAGATATCTATAGAGCAAAGAACTCTCCATTTGTTGTTTCATAATGGTGAAGCTTTAATGTTGACTCTGGTGTATTTTAGCGGTAAGATAAAATGAAAGGATTTAGTGAACGTTTTTGAAAACTTGTGGCTGATTTTTTGGATCATCCTCGATTTCACATTTTATCAGAACCTTGAGTTCCATCTGGAAGCACTGCACTCTTTTTAAAACTGACTCAATTCGTTCAGTTTTCTGTATGCTACTGTATTGTGTTAAAAAAATCACGTTTTCGTTGAGAAATGTGGCTGGTATGTTCAAGTTCAGCAAGTAATCTTTTTACTAAAACTTTTTCGAACCTTATGGAGAGGTTAGATAACATGATTTTACTCGAAACGAGTTTTGTTCAGGCTTAAGCATTAATATAACTATGGCAATCTTTCAAGATTTTAGAAAAACACCCAGGAATAAAAATTTCGTAAAATAAGTAAAGAAGCCATGTAAAACCAGTCAGCAAAACTACTTTTCAGAGACAAATCTTGAAGAATTTTTTTGCAGGTTTTTTCATTGTTTTTTTTCGATAAATTTCTAGTTGATGTCATGGATATTGAAGATGGATGAAAGATTTTGTAAAATCATAGCTAGCTGTATGAAAATGTGTTCCATGTGAGTGGGCAAGTGCAGTGGATTTCTCGATGTTGCTTCGGGCCTAGCATCCATTGGCATTTCCCAGAGGAACTTCTCTGAGGAAGAGTTTCTTATTCCTTTTGATTACTTTCCATAGCGAATAGTAATTGTTTTTGGTGGGGTTGAGTTCATTCAAAAACTATTGCAACTCCAACTCATTGTCTTCCGCAAAAGGCAACATAAGTTCTCTAAAAGAAACTACAGAATCAATTTCATCTGCTTATTTAAGTCATATACTTAAATATGTTGAATTGCTCAGTTTTCACCTAAAAGTTTATATTATTAGATTAATAATAAATAATAAATTTTTACCGAGTAATAATTTCATTTTATCTCTAAGGTATATGGGAGATATGACATCCTTTGACCTTATTTTTGAAACACTTGACTCTTTCGCACAGTACGATGGACGATTAGAATGAAAAAAAACTATGCAAATGAAAATATGCACTATACAAAAAAGTGGAATAATTCCGAAGGCACGTTTCGATAGCTGAACAATGAATGCCTAAATTCAAAAATTTTTCGTTTCAGTAATGGTAAAAGATTACCTGCACGAGACATTTTTATGATTTTTGAACATTTTAATTTGCATAGTCTATTTCCATTAATAAAAACCGCAAGTTCATTTCTCCTGTCTCGAAACTATTCAATTTACAAAAGTTTCTCCCTACTACGTCTTTTGAAAATTTGAAAATTTATGGAACACAGTAAATATTTTGTCTACCCTTTATCAGAATATTTGTAAGCTTTTGAAATAAAATAATTTAAAATTATTTATTATTATAAAGAAGTTAGAACTGAACTCTATCACGCCTTTGTACTGTTTTCTATTACCAGCCCTTGCTTTCTAAATGGGATCAAGAGCTTAATATCATATCAAATACTTAAAACTATTCAGTTAATAAAATTGGCTCTGGCTCGTGAAAAGAAACGTGGAACCAGTTGAAAATATGTTTAATAAATTTTTGTGTCAATTGCACATCAAAATATGCAAATAAATTAGCAAATTTTTTCATTCTCGTTTTGTTAATTTAGTTGTTGCAGCAACTTCCTGAAATAAGAAAACAATTATAGTCAGTGGCGGCTCGACATAAAAACACTATTATAAGGTATACGCGGATACCAACAAGAAATATCTACTTTACTTTAACTCAGTGGCGGCTCGTCAGGGTGGGCCCGGCGTGCCGGGCTCACCCTGACGAGCCACCACTGATTATAGTAAACAAAACAAGCAAACCATATTACTTACGCTTTGACAATTAGTTCGATGCATATGTCCCATTAACGCCACTAGTGACATCTCTCCGTAAAATTAGTACTACATCTACATCTAAAATTGATTTCGATTATGAATATTTATATTTGTCTCTATTGTCATTATGGAAACTTATATTAAAATGCATTGGAATAAAGAATCTATACAAATTAAAATCACAAATCATGAATAAAATAAATATCTTTCGTTTTTAATTAAATATGGCGCTTTAATTCAAATTGTGCATAAAAACATATATAAAGAGAAGTACATGAGAATCCTCCAACCTTATAGTAAATCGAAAGTGGAGACCACGCCGCCATTTATTGTGAGAATAAAATTGTGGTAGACACGAATTTTTATTCAATTGCAATTAAAAGAATTTAATTAATATGTAGCACATATAATAATAAATGGAAATTAAATTCAACAGCTTTTGGAATAACAATAGATTCGAATTTCGTGATAACCATAAGTTATAAATTTCCCCACTCACTTTGGAGAACTAAAAACCCAATAAAAGGCAGAGCCAACTCTACAACTAACCCATTTGGACTAGGATCATCAGAGAATCAAATTTCGAGGGTATTTTGCTTGTCATATGCTAGTTGTTTCCTATCTGTCTTTCTTCTAATATCTTTTCCGAAACTTCGGATACGGGTAATCAGGCTATTTTTACACAAACATTCAAGTTCCAGCTCTAATCACTTTTAGCGAACGTGGTAGAATTATGACTTGCAATAAAGTGAGCTTAGAAGAAAACACGTGTCTTAAAAATTCTGTAATTAATATTGCCAGTGTAAGGTCTGGTGTGTATGCATGCTACAAGGATCATCAGTATACAGTATACAAACGGTAATTTTCATCCCGTACCATTTTAATAGAATATTTGTAACAGGCACAAATATATGGATTAAATTAAATAGGTTGAGTAGATTAAGTGAAATTATAAAGTTGAATTGAGTATTGATTAGTTATTGTATTTTAGTTATTGTATTTTTGAATTTATTTGTAATAAGGTTTTTGGATAAGGAACTAAACGAGATTTTTCATCCGCTACACACCTCAGTTGTTCCGTTTCAGAATAACACTATTTTGTGCGTTGTTTACACAGGTTTGTGGAACATAGTAGCTTCTGGTCATATACATTACTGCATTATTTTAACTTGAACAATAATATTAAAACAATTTTTTGCGAATCAAAAAACTTTTTTGAAAAATTTTTCAGAAAAATACGTTCTAGCCTTATTTCTATTTGATTTTTATTTAATTTTCAATACGAAACACATGGCATGAGTCTGAAAAGACATTCTAAATGCTTGTGAATACATTTGGAGCTTTTGATTTGAAGTGTAGGGAAAATTTGTTGTCAATTGGATGAGTTACATAATATAGCTATCGTTTATCCAGAAAATTGATATTAGTTCAAACATAGTCGATAAAATACAAAGCCCATTATATATAGAAGGATACCCACCATAATTCTAAAGGAAAAATTGGGTGAAACTCTCTACAATTCCAGACAAGGTTATTATTATTCAATACCTTCTTATTGACCTTTATGCAAATGCATGAAAAACATGCATAATATTTATATATTCTGCCAATCTCTTTGGAAAATTTTCAGCTACACGCTACACGCTACTATCAAACAAGATATATAAATTACTCAAAATTCGATCACTTTACTACTAAATAGCACAACAACTACCCTACTCCAAGATATTACGAAATGACAAACTTTGTTCCATTATAAAATTTTTTTCTTGTGTCAATCTAAAACACAACGTTTCGGATTGCTCGTTAATGATGACATAATCCAACGTCAAAAAACCAACAAAAATATTTTCCTGTCGCATATCTATACAACTGTAGGTACATATTTTAAGCCATCCCGCCATTAGCATTCATCTTGCCTAATTTCTCTTAACGCGACAATAGCATCCGACCGAAGATAGCTTCATTTTCACTTTAATGCCATAAAATTAATCTTAAATTTGCCGAAACGTCAACGTCTCCTACATTACGGTCTCGTTTAAAAGCCGTCTGTTTTCGTCTTGATGAATGTCCTATTTCGCCGAAGAAAACGACCAACGCAAATTTCGCAAGACGACATCTTGCATCCCGAGCACAAAATACGAGCAACATTCCGCGCTTG
The DNA here is from genome assembly GCA_947369275.1 of Nemotelus nigrinus. NCBI lineage: Eukaryota > Metazoa > Arthropoda > Insecta > Diptera > Stratiomyidae > Nemotelus > Nemotelus nigrinus. The sequence goes on from OX376372.1 coordinate 33,815,446, forward strand.
CTGGTGCGGTGTGGTCGGCGTGGAAATTAAAATTAAATTTTCGCCATTGATTTTTCGCAAATCTCGAATCTTATCAGTCGAGATTTAAGGAGAAATCACGATGAAAACGACGTCATGATGGATAATTAAGTTTTCGGAATTTCAATAGATCAGAACACCGCCGACCGTGAAATCGTTTCGACGTCGTCACAAAGTTTCTTCAGAAGAATAAACAATAATAACTAGCATTAGGGTGCCCAGCAGGAAAATTAGCATGACTGCACTGACAGAAAATGTTTGTTAGTTTTGTTTTTCGGTTCGCAACCCGGACCTGGAGGCGACCCGTAATTATGAATGGCCAAGCAACAGGAAGGATCTGAAAACAGGGACAAATTTGCTTTTTTTTGTTCAATTATAATCCCCCCAGAGAAAATTCCAAGGAGAGAAAGAATTACTATGGAAAAATATGTACTGTACATCTGTTGAGTATTTTTCTGTTTTAATAAGCTAATTTAATAGATAGTGCGCCTGTCACTCAAGCCAAGCTATGCAAAACGTACTTGTTTCTAAAAAAAATCGTACGTATTGCTTGAATACATTAAACGTGTTTCCTGCCAATTTTGGTGGTTTCCAGTTAGTCAGTCTCGACCACAATTAATTAGTGGTTGGAGTTTTGTCAAATTGATTTGAAATGGTGTGCATAATTGACAAGACTTGTTGTAGTGGAATCCATTAAAAATGTAATAACGGAAGAAATTTATTTTCAACACCGCCTTTCATTAATTCCAACCAGATTCAATCAATATTCGATAATTGAGCGAAAACAGCAACAAATGTCAGGGTTGGTTCGCCTTGCATGCTTACATAAGACCACTAGAGTGATTTATTGATTCAGTTTACCAACTGATTAACGAAGCATTCCAATTAATTTGATTTACTTGCCATTAACAGAGCATGAAGATGGTATGCATGCAATTTACATTACAAAGCCAAAAGTTCGCTTCTGATGATGACTGTCGTGTGGAAATAATATTGACTGAGATTTTAGCGGAGAAATTAGCTTTCTGTATATGTAATGTCAATACGAAATTATATTTTAGGTCGAACTTAGAAGCGTACGGTTTCGGGGAAGGAAACATCTTTGTAAACCAAAATTGATATGCGGTTGGCCAAAAAGATCACATAACTGCATCCTTACCTGCTTTAACTGTAGCTTAATTTTCTAGAACAAAAGATGAAATGGAGGACAGAAATATTATGTTTTGAATCTAATGCAATTTACTTAAATCCCATCTTTCGCCAGCATCTATCACATCCGCTATAACGTTTGCTCGCAAGCATCTAAAAATGATTGAAATGAGCTACTCAAAATGATTTATTTGTGAAACGAAATGAAACATTTTCATATTATTCAAACATTCATGTTCATACACATTCGCACCATCATAACGTGAGAAAACAACGTTTTCATTTATATCATTTATATCCAGACACGATAGCTGGTAATAAGATACCCATTTCGTTGTAATAAAATTCGGCACGTGATCGTTTCTCGTAAATCACTGTTTTGTTGATACACCACAGCGAAACATAGAACGAATAGACTTTAGTTCGAGGACAATTTAATTCGATGACACTGTATTAAAGAGGCGTAAAAATGTCTTTGGCATTTGGATATACGCTAAATATCTAATAATGATGCTGACTTGTTCGTATATTCACGAACTAAAAATAAATTCGTCTACCGATTGATAAATGTTAGTGGTTATAGTTGAAATGCGTTTATTGCATTTTGATTAAGTGAATAAAGAACTGCCATTTGTAATCCGAATTTATGGTGAATTTGATATAATTTCGGTTGTATTTGTTTTTAAGGACCACAAATGTTTGTCAAACTAAGATCAATTGAACTAAACTTTGTTCTATGTCCTCATGTGAAATACATTTTATCGTGATTATCATAGATTTGCAATAGCTTATCAAAGTTTTGTTTGAACACTTTAAACAGAGTTAATGTAATTTTCTCCTGGAGAAAATTCAAATCCCCTTATGGCTAAAAAAAAATTGACTAGGAACATAAAATTATATCCAGCAATTAATTTTGATGAAATACAATTATAGGAAAGGTCCTTACAGCTTCATTGCTCATTCATCATCGTCACTGGTAATATATACATTTTGCGAAATGCGTGTTGACGATGGTTCACAACAAAGAGTCTTTTTACATGCATAATTCTTTTGGAGAGCTAGCTTGTAATTATTTGTTTTTTAGCGAAAGACTGCTTCTGAATGCAACTAAACTGAATGACACTGGCTTACATTCGATTTTTTTAATTGCTCAACCTTTTAATAAATATTGCTTACCCTAGAGCAGATAGCTAAGAAAAAATCTGTATATAAGTTCCTTGGGCGATCAATCAGATTGCAGGGTATGTGAGGTTAAACTCACAAAAAAATATCGTCTGAAAGCCCACAAAGTTCCGAATTGGGACTCGCCTGAGCTACGCTTCGACTCGATTGTGCTGACTTACTTGACGGTGCCCATGGAGCTCAACAACTACTACAGCTCATGAGTCGTTAAGGCAACGTTGCTCCCGCTTCTTGTGCAGTATTTTATCAACGAATGTTGATGTTGTTGAATCAAACATTAGACGATTGACATGGCAAGCGCTCTGCTACACGGTGGAACGAATTCTTGATCCAATACATTTGATTCCAGTGTTGGTTCAATTTTTCGTGCACATTGATTTTGCATTATAAATTATATTACTTTTGTTAATTTCAATTTAATTGATAGCACGAAATGGATAACCCAGTATAACGATTATAATCTAGAATGATTGTTTAAAAATAATTATCTATTAAAATTAAATACTTAGTTAAAATATGTATGCAATAAAAATGCATACCTGCCAAAACACAGTAAAAATCTGATTCAATTGTTGGAACGAATCGTGTAGTAGCTCACCAAATGTCTTCCAATCATACCCTCCAGTGACAAAAAACCCTTTAAAGCGGACAAAAAGACCGACAACAGACCAAACATGTTCCAGCGTCAATGTTGGACGTTGGACGCTGGACATTGGGCACTGGTAGCTGGCGCATCGGCCACACGATGCGTCCAACCATTAAGTGCCCAACATTGGAGGGTGTTGGTAGCATCGTCTGGCGCCGGCCACGATTGTTTGTGGTGTGAATGGGCCTAATGTGGATTCAATGGTGCAGCTCAAACTCGCTGATGAAACCAACTTTTTTTTGGGCATTTCTTGAAATATTCGTACACTGTTAAGAATTGACAAAGGTACAAATTAACCTCTTCATGACTACGCCCAAGTCAATAAATTTGGTCGTCCTACTTTGCTCCAATTTTGTTGCCAAAGTTTGAGGATTTATGTACATACGTACACGCGTTAGAGCCTCAATTCTCTCGGGTCCGAGTGAAAGAGGTACCGCGCGTTCTCGCCCGAGTAGATCGATCAAGATTATTATTGATATCACTATCACGGCCTCTTCTGAGTTAGTTTGAAACCTTAGTTCGAAACGCATCTCTCAAAATGTTGGCCATATATAGGAAGACGCAACCGACTGTCACTATCAGTACCCTCAGTTTCCTCTCATTGTGTCCACAAATGTGGTCCATATGTCCTTATCAGTAAAATGAAGACTCCTTGAATTTTATCATATGCCCTGTGCATATGATCTTATTAGATCTACTAGCTATCCTGAGTCACTCCCAGATACCACAGTGACTTGATTGTGTGAACATCGATGGAACCAATTGTCATGGCTATGACAATTGACATTCTCTGCTTTGTCTGCTGTCTTTGAGACCTCCAGCTGGAGATAATGCTCAACCATCCGCAGCTGCACTCTCCTCATGACTTGGATTTTGGGTGAAATCGGCAGATCTGGCATTGATTACTGCTGCAAAGTCAGGTAACGTCGCATAACCTACCAAAACGGTATTCGCAGGCAGTTCCAAGCTCGGCAAATCACCCTACATGGGGTCCAGACATCAGGTTTTAATATAGTGCTACACCTAAGTTTTAATATAGTGCTACACCTGTGCTACACCTAAGTTAGCAAGCCTCCTTCTTACACGATATCGTACGTCAATTAAAGGATCGTGAGGTAGTCTTTTATCATGGTCAACAAGTAACTTGGAATAGAGAGCTTCTGCGCTCAAGGACCCGAAGGATGTCTGCTCATCTCGGCGAATTCAAAGCGTTTAGCGCGTCTGTCGTTACTTTCAGGATGACCTCTTGCTCCTGAACCATCAACATCTGAGATGATATCGATTGTTGAATGCTCTTTCCGGAAGTCATAATGCCTGTCAGAAAACAGTAGTCGCGATTCGAATAACCATTCAATGAGCTTGCCCGCAGTGTCTATTATGTTGATGAGCTGCCTCGGTTACATTTCCAGCCGTACCAGCTAAGATTCTCTCCACTACGACAGAAAGATCCCCACAGTTAAACATGAATTATACATATCCAATAATAGACATTGTTGGGCCTCTGCCACAACATTAAGTGCCTCGAGCGGTACTCCATAAGGATTTGGAGCTTTCCTGTTCTTTCTCCTGGATACAACACTGTTCAGTTCCTCGTCCGTAAAGACAAGAAAATACACAAAATTCAGCGAACCACCGATACGAATCATGGATATAACATACATGAAACTGCTAGACTGCATTCAGCCGAGTTTACAGATAAGCAATTTGTGCCTGTCAACCCTACAGGTCTGAGTTGAGCTTCTCACTAGCAGCCTACCGTTTCGCACATTTGTTCTTCATTGTAGCGTTAGGCAACTCCTTCTTTGCCACAATGTGAGTAATAGAAAGTGCATTGCTCACGGCCTGGCTTAATCTCTGGCTTACTGTGTCCTGTGCTTGTTCATCAGAGCGATACGTCATATTTCGGTGCGCTCGTTAATTCCTCCAGCACGTATGCTGCCACCTACGAAAGGGTTTCCGTTTGTGCATTGAAGTCTCCCACGCACTGTGAATCCGCCTCACGATGCTATCAGTAGTAGCTTCTACTGTTGCTCGAGTCACTACACTTCCAGAATTTTCAGGCTGTCTTCCCAAGCCTGAAACGAGCGATGTGGACATATCTTTCCTATTCAGCTAAGTGGCATTTCAGCCTAACCATTTACTGGGAGAGTGTCATCATATTTTTCTGCTATTAACGATTTGGAAGGTAATATAACTGTGATTCCTCGCTGTGTAATATCCCATCACCCTCTAATCAGTGAAGAGTGCCTTCCTCAAATTTGGGTGACCAACGGAACCAAACCTTTATGCCATGTCCACTTTGTTCCGTTAGTGAGTGTTGTATTGAAGTCACCTGTACGATGAAATTGCTATCAATGTTTGCTCCAGTGAGCTTAGCTTGTTTGCGAATCCCTGTTTTGAGTCACAAAAATGATCTCTCTGTAGATCACCCACACGCGCTCGTAGCCATAGCTATGACCGCCGATGGCTCTGCAACGTTAGCAATCCAAATTTTGTTATTGGACAACTAAGTGAAGGAATCCCTCCTCCAATATGGCTTGCTGATCCATATGGTCTGAGCCGTATATTCTCGCACGGAGGCCGTTCACTGGTCTGTAGTAATGCCAACTTTCTTGAAGGACTCTCATGTCCTTGTTTGTTTTTTCTTGGAATCGAGTGCCTCTCTAAAAACTCAACACATACCGGATACCATAAGGTGCTTGGCCCTATTCGCGCCATGGACGCCTATAATGCATTATATGCACTGAGCCTTAGTAGAACACTCTGCCGCCCGCAGGCCAACCTTTCCACATTTCCAGTAGCTGGTTCTCTGGTCTGGACTCTTGCAGGTACTCCTAGTATGTGGCATGGCCAACTTCGCGTTCGGGCGGCTATCATTCTCACTCGGATCCGACCAGACTTGAGGGTTTTAGAAGCTGATGCCTTATCCTTGTTGAAATATATTTGTAAAATTTTTAATTTTTTGCTTTTTGAAAAATGATACTACTATGTGTATTTGAAAAACACTCTCAAAAAGATAGTACTTGCAACAGGTTTGTTGATTATTAACTTAAAGCTAGTTATACAGCAACATAATAATCAAGTTAGCTAGTTAGCTATACAGAGGTAGACATTCGTATGAGCGCACAACATTTTTTGAAATATTTCTAGTATAATGTATTCTTTGGCAAGAAATAGTTGATTTGATTTTTTTTGCGGATTTTAAAGAAGATAATTCTAATTTCTTGTTGGACATTTGTATAAACGCATTTGAAATTTTGAAGTAAAACAATTTATTTAGTTAAAATTTTCAGAACTTTTTTGATTTAATACTTAGCTGGCATTTTTTACTTTGACTAACAATAAAAATTCGGTTGGGCATTGAATTTGTTAGATCTCTTTGACAATCTGGCTCAATTTCAGACCAGCATGCTTGCTTTTAAGGCATTCGCGATATCAAACTGACGTCCATTTCTATACACTTTCCTAGTGAAAATCCTCCAAAAGGTTATCAAAAGGCATACAGCCAGGACGGGTTAGTCAAGCGGGTTAGTCAAGTATGCGATTTTTTTGTCCGAAAGCCAGTCCTTGGTTCGCCTCGAAGCAGGAGTGAATCCATTATCCTACTGGAAAACTACATATGGGAGCTCATTCGAATAGTTATGAAACAGATTGGAAGCTTTTCTTTACAGCAGAATATACCGCACACCATGGATAATATACTCCAAACCACTACCGAAATTACGCTTTGTTCTGACCATGTTTTGCCTTTTCAAATTATGCCAGCAGCCACTGTAGGAGTCTGGACCATTTAAATTCAATTTTTTCTTTATCAGAAAAAAATACTTTTTCCCATTCAAATGCCCAAGACATGTATTTTTTTTGTCTCAGTGAACGGCACTTAATCGTGGCTTTCCTTTGAGTTTCTTCTATGCTACGTCTTGTGAAGTGCATGAAAAACGTGCAATGTGACGAGCTGTTATAGTAAGCTGTAACGTGTCCTTAATGTGCGAGGGACCAATTTTCCAAGCAATTTTCCATTGCAGTAGTCTTCCTTTTTCCGCCTCATCTAAGCACTTCCCAGTTGTAGCTGCTGCAAAAACAATGCAAATATTAAATAATATTGCAAAATTTATTATGCACAAATGTTTAGTGAAAATTTTTTAATTTTATTTAAAATAACGTTTCCAAAAAAGAAGCTTTAAATTCCGCGTTCAAAGCTCAATTAATCGTCGATGCGCTCATACGAATGTTACAGCTCATACTGAGCTCCGTTAACGTTTTTCGTTCTTTCAATCAAAATAGTCCCTTTTCTTTCATCAGTTTCACCGTCAGGCATTACTCATCCATAGCGATTCCAAAACTAAGAGACAAAGATTTTCTTAAAAATATTCTACAGTTAGGAGCACCATATATGATACAATTGCAGATGCATACATACGAATGTCTACCACTGTATAACAATAAAATATAATAATAATATAATAATTTATTTTAATTTGAAAATTACAATTTCGAATAAGAAATAAAAGAATTTGACAAAAACTAAGATTTATTTGCCACAATGTTAAACATTACAGGTAAAATAAAAATATTATAAGAGAGGCGTCGCTTGATATTTTTCGACACGAAAAACGACTGATAATGAAAAGCAATGCACTGACAAAAACCAATCATCTTGTAAGTGCAGCAAATCAACAATTTTGAAAGTTTGTCTTAATCGGTTGAATGTGTTAGATTTTTTAGCTATCATTTTCAGTGAAAGAAACAGATAAAACAACTCTAAAAAAATATTTATGATTAACACTATTTGAAAAAATACTTCATTTAGTAAAAAATTGAAAATTTCCCTGAGCTAGGTGAGATCCGAGCCTTCTAATTGTTAGAAAAACCAAGCAGAAACAATTGAAGTTATTTTACGTTGTAGATTTCACAGCTATAAGAGGTTTATATCTCGCTTTCTCTCTGATGCTGAAGAAACTTATATTTAACTTTTGAACTACTGTGAAACACTTCAAAGCTTAAGTAGCCGAGTGGGTAGAAGAAAGGCTTCTAGCGAGTGTCGTCCGTGCAACGAATAACCATAAATACCGTTATGTACATCGAATAACCATAAAATAGAAAATTAGTCAAAGAACCCGCTCCCAATCACATTGTCACGCACACATTGTCATGCCAATATACTACACTGAAAGCAAAAGGCTTTTGTATCAGACATTTAACTGTTTAGTAATCCTTTAATAACAGTTGTCAATAGTAAACATGTGAATACGATTTACTTCAGTAATATGACTCTAACACTAATAAGGATTACATCAGAATGCACCTCAACTTAGTTGCCACAAAATATCTGTAGAATGCTAGAAGAGTAGTAGAATCTGTAGAATACTCTACAGATATCGCTTTGAACACTCATCTCCAAGAATATGTTCAAGCATTATTTCTGAATTCAATTTCTATTGTTCATTGCGAGAGCATACAAAACGATCTATCGAAATCACAAGCTTTCTGACTGGACATGACTTTTGCAAACATTATCCATGCTTCATCGCGTTTAAATCAGACGCAGCAATACTTGCATGTGTCGCAACAAGTCCTTTTGAAGATGCTGACCAAACCATTTTCTCGAAAGTGCATTCGATTAAACTTTCAACAATTCATCCATGAAATGCTTTGCAATCAAAGAATCCTTTGCCACTTGTATTTGATATAATTGCATAAGGTCTTTTGTCAAATTTTTAGTCCTGTTCTATATTTAAATGTGGAACGTACAGGATATGTATTTAATTGAGCAACTTGTTATTATTACTAATGTTTATTATTACGAAATCCGATTGAGCTGAAACTTTCAGGATGCATTTGTATATACAGATGCAAAATAGGTCCAAATGTTAATTATATATAGCCCCATTGGCGCCTGCGGCCATTTAAGTTATATTTTAAATATCCCTTTAGTTCTATCGGCAAATAATTTTCAATAAAACTAGGTTTGCGAAATGGATTTTGAACATGTTTCAAATGCAAACGTTATAGCATTAGGAAAAATTTTAACTCTGTGTGCGCTGGGTGCCTAAAATAAGATCAAGCAAATTGAAAGTTTTTTGAATTGCGATAAATTTTGATATAGCGTTCAGATCTTCATGAAACTCACGAGACATTTTTATGGACGTGCTGGCAACCCTAGAGCTAGGGCAGGCGCTGAAAGTGAAAACCTTCAAATCGTCAAGTTTCCTGAAAATGTTTCCCTTTTTAAAAACAAAGTATTTTATATGTTAATTCTATACTTTGTCTACAAAGCCAAAGTAAGATATTTGAAATTCCTTATCGGACAAGATCGGTAACCCATTCCAACTAACCTATATTTTTAGCATCAGAAACTTCTGTTCACGAGAACTGACGACCAAATACAACTAAAATTGAGAGAATGATTGGTTTTTCCATTCAGAATACGTATTCATTCATATACATTCAGAATATATAAAAAAACTGCTTTTACCCTATAAATTCTGATTCAGTCACCAAATTTTGACGACACTCATTCAGTGGTTGAGCTTGGCTCTAAGACAAATTTGATTGAAAAATAGGTTAGAGCTGCCAAATATGGTAATTTTGGTGTGTTGAATTTTCAGAATTTGAACAGCAAAATAAAGCTTTTCGACCAATAACTTCCACTGCAGTCCTGAAATCAAAACAAAATTCATATGGTAAATGGACCTTATTGTAGGAAATGTTTAGTAGGAATCTGGTTGAAAGATCATTAAAGGGTTGCTAGCCATGGCTGTTTTTTTTTTGTATTTTTCCCCAAATCTTTATTAAGTGATTTTATAATAAAATTTTCAAATGTTTATAATCTTGCAGTGACAATGTACAACATTTTAAAACTGTTAAGAGTGGTGACCCTATTTTTTTTGCACCCCTATAGCTTTCAACGCAGTCATTGGATCGAAATGAAATTTAAAAGCTTTTTAATACAAGCAACCGACATTGAATATAAGTAGCAATATTTGACTTTCCTAAATTTTGAAATTCATGCAAGTGGTAGCCCTGAAAACCTTTCCACCTTCTGGGCTTCTATTTATTTTTGTGATTAAAGTGGTACATAGCCCTCGAAATAGGTTGGCTGTAAGAAGGCTGGTAGAACATACACTGAAAATCTTTACGATTCCTCTACTGCACATTGAGTATAGGTGTTTCTAGCGGATCTGGTGACAGAATTATTCCTACTTGAAAATGCTGACCCTCTCTTTTCTTCTGCTTTTAAATGCTAGCCTTCTTTTTTTCCTAATAAATGCTAGCCTTCTACTTATGCTTTTACATGCTGGCCTTCTTCTTCTCTCTTTAAATGCTGGCCATTTTCTTCTCTTATCAAAATAATGTCTTCTTCTTCTTTCAAATGCTGGCCTCCTTGTTCTTCTATTTTTAAATGATAGAGTATAATAAGTGCAAACAAAGTGACGCTTTTCTGTTAATTTGTTAAAATATATCAAATCGGTTCTGAGGGCATTTATATGGCTGGCCAAATGGTTAGCTGTTTTGACACCATAACGGAGAACAGCTTGTTGATCGACATCATTTGTAAATACTTACGTGTTTTACAATGCAAACAAAGTCAAATCAAAAATTTCTGTCTTCCATCAAAGTGAAACTCTTGATTGCATTGTACTATTACAAAATTGAAAATTTACGTATTGGTAATTACTTTACTTAATATTAAGTAATTTTATATTTTCTTGGTTTTAAAAAATACATATTTTAATTTAGAGACAATTTTTTCTTGTAGAAGCTAGATATATTTGTATTTCTTCACAGATTTTGATCTTTCAAGGTTAATTAGACTTCTTCTTCAGAGTGTATTAGTTATTTTGACAGAAATTATGAAACATGCTCGAAGAAAACAAGTACTCTGCACAAAACGTTCCAAGTACTTTTCGATAACAGACTCACTATCAATTCCTAAAAAAAAGTTAATCTAGTTGGTGTTTATCGTTACAAGTGCTCTGAGAAAAATTCTATGAATGTCTGTTAATAAAAGGTAGAAATCACTAAATTTTGCTGGTTTATAAAGTAGTCCAGAAACTTTGTCATCTAAATGGGATAGGTACGTAGTGTCAAATCCGATAGTTCTGATTTTTTGCTGACATATTCGTGATGTTTGCGACCTCGAGGGCAGAACACAATCTTGTCAAAATCGAGATCGAGAAATTTTCGACTTTTCTTCTTAGCTTTTGCCAATTTATATCATAAAGGACTTGCTTCATGATAAAATCTTTGCAATAAGTTTTTAAATTATACTAGGTTTGCTATAATTTAAGAGCAAAGCCGAATCTGTAGACCCAATAGTTTCCAAATACAGCCTTATAAAGTTTATCGATTTTTTTTAAATTAAAAAAAATATATTTTTTTTAAATAAATAATTAAAAAAAAAATGAATATAATAATTTTGGTAACAAAAGTTTAATAACACACAGATAGTGTTATAAAACAATGTATAGAAAATATTATATCAATATAAGGGCTTTTTTTGTAAGGAGAAGATAAAGTTCAGATTCGATAGCTGCTGCCGATTGAATGACGCACCCCTACCACACCCTTCAACTTCCTCCACTGCACTCCTCTCTCACCACTCCACTTCTCTTCCACTCTCTAGACCTTAAGGATAGGTCTTTTGCATCACATTTTATTTAACTTCTTAGTTCTCAGTCCATATCTAGTTCTCTTCTGGTCGGTGTCTCATGACATGAGTTGTGCGTGTCTTCCTTGCAGTTTAAATGCAATATCCTCAAAACGTGTAATCCCAGTGCGAGTTTGTGTTTTATATGCAAGAAGACTTTAAGTGAGGGTGAATTGCGGGTAGTAAAAATAGGGGTCTAAAAACCCTTCTTGCGTCCAATCCTTGTCATAAAAACAAAGAAAATGAATGTTCATTTATGTGTTCAGAAGAGATATAACATCCCGAAGTTGATCCAATTAGCTGTTTGCTGTGCAGAATGAAGTGTGACATCGTCAAGATTAACGAGACAAGTGTCTCAGCTATTCAATTTGAGAGAAAACTGCTTCCTCTCCGGAGACAAAATAATTGAAGAGTTTCTTGTTGCTCAAAGGAAGAAAAAGCCAGGAAAAAGGGACAATCTCATTTATGTGGAAAATATGTCTCTCAATTTAACAATCTTGAAAGCAGCTGAAAAACGTGATGACGAATGGAGCTAGGACACAGATTTGGTAGCCCTTGATGCCACATATCATTGATTCGGCCAAACAAAGCTCTACCAGGAACCACCTACAGGAATGCTCAGGGGAAATTGTCATTATCCCACGGTCGATCAGGCCATGGAACTAGTTTATTCACTCCTGGAAGAGAGCTCTGAGGAGTGTCGGCTCTTCTCTTTTGGTGGATCAAATAGAAAAAAAATGACCTCAACCATGAACAGCAAAAAGTTGCTTGTATTAAAAGCAATCAGACAATATTTTGGTCGTAGAAATATTCTCCAAACAAACATCTGTTTATTTTAAAAACACAGGTCAAAAAATTTTCGCCAGTGCCTGGTATGAAAATAGAAGCTCAGATACTCAAGCAGAAAAACTAAGTGTGGTAGAAGAAGCTGCTGAAGTCATACAAAAGGACCTACGTTCGCAAGTGTGCGACAGAAAGCAGGTTACAGAATACGACGATTTCTTGCAGAATGTAAATTTTATGATTCCTGTGACTTTAAGACTAGTTTTGGAAACAAAAGTTCTAAAAAACAAACGTGGGTGCTTGGATTGATGAAAGAAGTGCGTTGTTCTTGCTGATTTAATTATTTCAGCAGCGAGGACTCGTTCGTTTATCTCTTCAATACTGAAAAGGGCTAGTGTATATCCCTACTACAAGTTCGGGTCAAAACGTCTGGTTGAGTTGTGGTCAACGCTTCAATTTTCAGCTAATTACAAGGATACATTGCTTTTGGAAACCTCGGCTGTCATACGGCCAGACCAGCTCATGTTGAAGAAGCTATCATTTTTGCAATTTCCTTTTGACAACGCCGATTTGAATGTGATCACTAACTTTCACGCAATGGGAAAAATACAGATAGTGACTCCTCATGACTGTATGTCCTGAGAAACCAATAGCCCGTCTATCGAAATGCACTGGAAACCTGGAAACCTTCGAGCAAGAGTCGTTCAACCAAGCTTTATCAACAATAAAAAATTTTAACGTAGACAATATTCATCCGCTACCTGAAAATAATTCTGCCACTCCCTTCAGATATTTTATAGTTATATGGAAAGTTCCAAAAAGAGATATTCCCGATGACGACATGATAGATGATGTTTTGTGGCCACATCATTCACAAAACGTCAATGACACAACAAGTTCCTCAGATCCAGAAATGAACGAACCTCAACCGGACCCTTCTAAGTGGTCAAAACTATTTTAATTGATGTAGGGAGTGTGTGATTGATGTAGTCTTTTCTGGACAATATTTTATACAATTATCGATGTTTTACTATGTTTTCTTTTTGTATTAAATAATCATTCATATAATTCTCATTTAAAGAACGGGATGTTGATGTAAGAAATAAAAAAACCCCTAGCGCATCAAAACCGCTAGAAACACTAGAATAGAGGAGTAGAGGATTTGAGCAGATTTTGAGTGTGTATTCTACCGCTAGCTACTTAAAACCACTACCACTAGCTACTTCTCCTACTTAAAACCAACACACCCTAAGTAATAATAGATCTTATGCCATTTTTATTTCGATGACTTCATTGAAAGTAGCAGCGGTAGAAAAATGTTTTGGGGTTTCCATTAGAAAAAATGTCCAGACCTTGGAAAATTTAAACATTGCTTACTTATTTTTATTGCAAATGTTCGCAATGTGAATACTTAATATTAGCATTTATTGGTTCGAAAGTAACAAAAACGCCTCGTGCTGGCAGCCGTTTCTTAGCACCGGAGCCAAAAATACGTCACAGCTGCCCCACGTTGAAGTCAACCTTATCTGTGAATTTCTTATTGATCCGATGACTATATTGGATATTATAGGGATACGAAGAAATTCATGGTTTTTTCCCTAGATCGTAATATTTGTTGTTTATTTTCACTTTAAGATCACTATGATTTGAAAATTTTATGATAAAATCGCTTACTAAAGATATGCAAAAAAATGCAAAACCAACCATAGCTGGCAACCTTATCATTGTTTTTCCAATTGGATTTCTGCTGAGTATTGCCTACAATAAGTTCAATTTGTCTTATGAACTTTGTTATGGTTCCATCATTGCACTGGAATCTATAGGACAAAGAGCCTTACTTTGCTGAGTGAATTTTTAAAATGTAAGACACCAAAATTACCATAGCTGGCAGTTTCAACCGAATTTTTTTAACTAAATATCTATTAAACGTGGTTTAGAGTAAGATTCAGCTATTTTGTGAATTAAGCCAAAATCTGGTGCCTGAATCAGAATTTATAGGGTCAAAAGTAGTTATTTTTCTTAGTGATTTTTCAAGATGGCACCAATGGCACAGAATTGAAATATATTATATTGAAATAAATTTCAAAACCTGGTTCCACTTAAGACCAATACATTCTGTGAATTTCGACTGTATCTGATTATTGGGTCGTGAGTTTCCGTGAACAGAAGTTTTTGATGCTAAAATTATAGGTAAAGTGGGGAAGGGTTGCCGTTCTTGTCCGACATGATATTTCCAAAGTTTTACTTTGACTGTGCAGACAAAGCATAAGATTTGTACACGAACTAACTTTTTTTTTGTAAAAAGCGAAAATATTTCAGGAGAGTCGATGGTTTGAAGGTTTTCACTTTCAGCGCCTGTCATAGCTACAGGGTTCCCAGTACGTTCATGTACCTTAATATACAGGCTAGTAACATTCGTATGTTCTGTAAGTTTTGTAATGATTCAATAGCTCTGTCAAAAGCTATCGAAGTTCAAAAAATTTCAAATTTTCCCGATCTCATTTTAGGCACCTAGTACATACAAAGGGTTAAACATTTCCAAAACCTTATCAAATTGTTTTTAAAAACACGTTCGAAATTTATTTCGCAAACCTAGTTTTTTCGAAATCTATTTTTTTATAGAATAATAGGCATATCTAAAATATCACTACAACGGCCGCCGGCACCAAAGGGTTAAAGATAATTAACAGCTTAATCGGATGGCGCGTTATAATGATCACCAAATTTATTACATATGTATGGAACTAGGAATTTTCGGCCAAATCAATTTTAATAATCGATTTTAATAATACTAAAAAAATGTTGGGAACTAGATTTGTAGGCTTCTCAAATCTCTTAAGTATCAACTGGAATATGGTAGGGAGAGTGGGTATATAACGAATAAAATAGTATTACAGGGTGAAAATGCACTTAGAATAACAATATTGCTAAAAATTTCAAAATTTGATAAAAATCGATTATTTTGAAAGGCTGTATCTCGGAAACTATCAAGTTTGCAGAGACGTTTCTGGTCTCAAATTGTAGCGAATTTACTGTTATGTATAAAGTTTTTGGATGGAATTTGTCATAAAACAGGTCTTTTGTGGTATTAATTGGCAAAAACTAAAAAAAAGTTTAAAGTTTCTTGATTTTTTTTTCGATTTTGATAAGGTTGCGCTCGGTAATCAAGGTGGCAAACTTTAGTTAGTCATTGTGGCGACGTCCTAATAAAAAAGTCGGAACTACCAGCAAAAAAATCAGAGCTACTGAATTTATTGCAAGGTCTGATGTATAATGTTACTAGATTATAGTACGGATTGGGAATTTCACACTTTTTTCTTTCTATATGTCCTTTACATATTACGCCCATATCACTTGCCAAAGATTCTAGATCCAATGTCAGCTACAAACTACAAAATGTCTTTATATGAATGTCATAAGTTGACAACATAGCTTAGTTATCTTAGCAAATACACCTATAAACACTCAAAGCAATATATTTCTGAAGGTCAAACCCGTAAAGTAGATCCTCGTAAAAGTTTAAGCCAAAAATGTGTCAAATTGAAATATTCTGCAATATTAATCTTAAATTAATAATTTGCAATGTTCGGTTTGGAAAATAATAAGGGAATATGGTCCCGAGAAATGTTGTTCTTATATATTATGTACTGTTTACAGGATAAAATTCAGATAATAGTAGGTGTAAAACTGCGCCCAATGTGCACATCTTCATTAAAAAATATCCTATTAATCCCGAATTCCAATTCTATTTAAATGACTATGCTTGTTGTGAAAACATTCTTTTGAGCGAAAACACTACGTAACTATGTATATAATTTACTCAATTTATTACGCTTTAATGATGTAAGGATAATGTTTCACTGTCAAAAAGCTTTTCGGGGAAATAATTTCCAATCAAGTAATTGAAACATAAAGTATCGACTGGAGTTCATTTGCTTTATCAAAGAGAAGCTCAAAGTTATTTCCATTTGATTTCGTTAATCAACGAGGCAAATAATACCCATGTAGAGTTTGTCAAAGCCCATTAAAATTGTTGACCTTTTCGAATAGTTCCCCAAACATATTTGTTCCATTTATTCAGGCTAGTCTTTTCAGAGACAATATACCAAAACTGATCAAAGTAAATTTACGTGACATACTAAAAAAGTTCAGTTTCCTGTTGAAATGGAACTTTTACACCGAAATTCGTAATTCGTCTTGTCAATTTCGTTCATTCATTCAATTAAATGTATGTATTTGGTTTGGGTCCTATGATTAGTGTACATATACAAAATTATCAATAGCTAACTACATAAAGCTGGAAATGCATTCTTCGGAATTAATGTCAATTTGTTTATATCATATTTAACTTCAAATTAAATAATCGTTTACGTGGCAATTCATTATGTTTATCGTAATTGCTGTGCAGTTTTCGCATTTTATGATAATAAATCATTCAAGGCAATACTAAGTACTACAGTTTGTAATAAAATTAATTAAATATGTTCGAAGTTAATGAAATATCCAAATTTTTGCTACAAGTAATTTTTGTAAAAGTAGAACATGGGTAGGGTATACCGAGGCGAATCGGATCACTTTTTCTTTGAGGTTGAGCAAATCATACTAAAGTGTTATATAATGTAATTTTTATTGATAAAAATGTAAGAAGTAACAATCAGCTATGAAATAAACATGTGAAAACTTAAGGGGTTAGGGGTAGTCAGAGACATGAAAAAATGAGAATTTTCAATAATTTTTTTTTGCCGGTAAATCATTTAATTTTATAAAAGTAATTATATGGCAACATTACATAATGTTTCGACTTGACCTCACAAAAATTTGAAGAAAAAAAAATTAATAATTTTAAAAGTTATGGCTGTTTGTGTTGACTCAGCTCCAACAGAAATTCCTTGCGGTGACCACCACAAATCCTTGGAGATTCATGTTAAATCAATCGGACGAAAAAAAATAGTTTTGTTAATAGATAATCTAGTGCCTGATCGAAGCTTTTTTTTTTTTAAAAAAAATTGACAAAATAGCGGCCTCATTAAATTTTTCTCCAGATTTTCGGGAAAAAAACAACAGCTAATTGTTTATAAAAAATCGAAATTTAAAAAAAAATAAAAGTTCTTCGATCAAGCACTAGTTTTTTCTGTTTTCCAAAAGCTGTATAAATTTCATTGAAATCTACTGAGCGGTTTTCGAGTTACAGTGGTCACCAGTTCAAAAAACATAGTTGTGAGAAAAACGTATTTAGAGTTTTACACTCGATTTATGTAGAGTAATACGAATTGTTTAATTTAAACACTTATGCTACCTAAAAATTGTAAATATATATAGTAAGGTATTTATAGATTTAGGTATAACTATATATTCATCAAAGTTGTAATTCATTCAATCGAACCCGAGAAATCGGTTGCTTGCAGCTGCTGCTAACTACCTGCTCTCGAGCGTTCTGGAGAGCCCGAGAGCCCTTGGTTAACTGTCGAGTAACTCGAAAAGTGTTTGTCGGATTCACTTCAAAATTTCAGAGAATATTTTTAAGATATTATACTTTAAGGAAATGCAAAAATGCAAAAAATAGATTTTTTGAAAATTCTGACTACCCCTAACCCCTTAAATCATACATATATTCTCTTAATTAGCTGTTAAAAACTAAAAATAGAAAAATATCCGAAACGCCCCATTTTCCGGGGTGAATCGGATCGTACACAACATGTAACAAAATTTTAAGTTTCTTAGCACTATAGCTTTGGAATCAGTAAAAAATTAATTATGAGATTAATTTTAATATTAGCACATTTTTCATGGCACCATTCTTCGCAGGCATTGCACTGAATTCAATCATCTGATGGTGGATGAACGAATATTTTAGAGCAGTAAATGCAGTGCCAGTCTCTCTGTTTTGCAGATGAACTCTTAATTTTTATCGTAGGCTTTGCTTTATTCTTCATCTTCTTCATAGTAGTTTCTTTGCCCACAGCCTTTTCCTTATTTTCCTTGGTTTTATTGTCTACCTTAAATTTCTTCTTTGTTTCTTTTTCAAGAAGAGTAGTCTTACTCTGAGGTGATGTTAAATGCAAGACCGGTTTTGAAACTTTACGAATTCTTTTAGAAGCAATTGGTGAGTTTAAAGGTGATGGAAGAATTTCTTTAATTATTTCTGCACAGGTGGGTGGCTGGGCTTCGTCAGACTGTCGTGAACTTGCAGATGACACCGTATCAGCTACTGGTTGTGTATTTGTGGCTTGCACTTGTAGCTGCATTTGTTGAGAGCTTGGGGACTGGACTTGGGACTCTACAATGTCCGACTCTTGATCACTGATGAACTTGTGGTCAGGTATTGCGTTGGCGTTTAGTGGAAATATTCCAGCCTTTTCGAAGCCTTTTGTAGCATTCCCAACAGTGGCAGTCTGATTTCAAGCCCGTTTGAAAAGTGCTCCAAAAGCGACTTTTGTGATTCCTTGATTCGGATGTGAATGTTGCTATGCTGTAGCTTGTTGGTGATAATAGGTTTTGAGCGGTTTGAAAAACGATACTTCGAGCGGTTGCAGGGCATGTGATGTGTGTGGAGGAAGAAGTACAAGTTCAATTTCGAAAGAGTCACACAAGTCTACCACTGAGTAGCTGGTTTGAGACGCGTGCCCATCCAAAATTAAAACTACTTTTCCTGGGGTCCGGTAGCGATTGAAATGTTGCAGCCACACCTTAAAATCTTCTCCGGTGATCCAGCCATTTTCTGTCATGGCGACTTCAGTACCAGGTGGCATACGTAGGAGAAAATCTTCACGTTTACGCACACCTTTGAATAGAACAAATGGAGGTATGTACTGTCCTGCTGCATTCATACAGGCTAGAACGGTTACATTTTCACCTCGTTCAACACTGGTCATGCTGACAACATCTTTAGCACCTTTGTGGGCTATAATGTTGGGTGGGCGGTTACTAAGTGGCATCCCCGTTTCATCAACATTGTATACACATTCAGGTCTGCCTCTTAAATTGTTGTTATCTACTACTTTTTCCAAAGTATTAAAGAATTCTGCCCCTTTTTTGTTCTTCATACCATCAATCCTTGCTCTTGACAGACCCTCCGGCTTCCGAATAGCTAATTTTTTATTTCTTTGCATGAAGCGATGAAACCAGTTCTGGCCAGCCATTCCAGCACTTCTGTCAACTTTGTGTTTTATGTTTTGACGTTCTGCAAATTCAAAAGCGTGCTTACGTACCGCTTTGGGCGTAATTCCGAAGCCACGACTTGCCAAGTGCAATAGCCGGTCAGCTAACTTCTTATCTGCGTTCTCATCTAAAGCTGGCTGTCCAACTCGACGCTTAATAATACCCCTGGATAAAGTAACTCTTCTCTGTAAGCTCGTGAACGGTACTGCAAAAATCTCAGCAGCCTTACGTAAGGTCAACTCTTTGTTCTGGACTTTATTTACAGCCTCTTTCATTTTTTCTTGAGACCATTCTCCGGCAGCAGTCTTTCTTTTGTACGTGCGAACCATCTACAATGATCCGATTAGCCCCATAATCAAGACTTTTGAAATAAATATTTTAGACGTTAACCTCTAAGAGCATACTTTAAAGCGAATTGGTTCTCTAATATAGACACCTTGCTTAACAATATAAGCCAATGTAGTTGAGTTTTTCACACAAATCCGTAATATGACATAAAGAAATCGTAAGTACGTACCTTAGATGAGCGCCAAAATTGCGACACACACAAACGACCGAGTCACTGACGAGCGGCGTCGACACTGATTCACAAGCGCGATCAAAATACTGCCTATGTCGGGAGGTGCGGGGTGAAAAGAGAGACGCAAAACGCCAGTTGAGTGCGTTCTATTTGAATGCGATATTTGAATTCGCCCTGTGATCCGATTCGCCTCGGTCTACTCTACTATAATTTTTTTCTGAAAAATTCTTGTTTAAGTTTGAGAGGCTTACAACGTAAAGGTCAGGATTACATATTACTACGCAGGGAAATGAATACTGGATTTAGAATATTTTGAGTGTGATCATTTTGGGGTATAGCACTTGAAAATTTTCGAATGTTCAGAAAGAAAACAACAGTAGATTTAGGCTTAAGCATTTATTTCAAATAAAATTCAAAGTTAGCATCACGTGCTCAAGTAAAAGTTCCATGGAAACGAAAATGTACGTACATATTTAAAAGTATGCAAATTTTTATCTTCGTATGCTTATTTTGAGCTCAATAGCCTTCCATCGTGAGCCGAAGCCAAACAAAAAGTGAAATAGAATACCGTCAACAGCTCGAGATTTCCACCAAGATGCGAAAAATAAGCCTTGTCTGGCTGGTTTCATATACAATATCGTGCGTTCACTCAGCTATCAATAATTCGACCCTGGGAATTATTCGCCACCTTCCATTACGCACACTGTTCCATTTCATGCTACAATTTTCTTCGACCGAGCTTGGAAATAAGTTTTTCTTCTATATATTTACATGTGAGGTTTTTATAACTTCTAGAAATTTCTAATGATTTCAGGGTTTCTCGCAAGTCTGTTGTTGATGCTGTTTATTTTTTCTTCTCCCAAAAAAACAAAACACAGGATCAAAAAAGGAAATCCTTACAAAGAACTTTGAAACTTTGTTTCGTGTGTTTTGAGACTGACATTTTCTTGTGGTTTCAAGTGAACGAATATTTCAGTAGACTGTTTATTTTAAGCGGAAAAGAGTGTCGTCGAAGAAGGGATGAACAAATGCCAAGAAAACAGACGTGATGGTTTATTTTCAACGGTTTTTTTTTTGAGACTGTAGCCTTTTAATGATGTATGCTTTGCAAAAGTGGCAGTAGCAAAAACTGATAAACTTTTCGGGGACTATAAAATAAACATACAAAAGCATTTATACCGATGTAATTTAAGTTTCAAAGAAATATAAGAACCGAAAATGAAGTTGAACATTGAAAAGTTTGGTGTATCAGAAATGCAGTATTTCCAATGCCATTATCTTGGTTTGTACCTTTCTTGTGACCGCATGAAATGTTTCTTGGATATGTTATGACTGCGTTTGTGTTGAAATACTGTTTCAGAGTCTACGCAGAGTCTACGTAGGCGAGCTTCTCTTTGCATAAAGAACATTAAACCTTGAGATCATTAGCCCAGCGCTTTTAATGTTGCTTACCGCTCAAAGAATTAAATTTAACAAATATGGAGCTCTTGGTTTTAAAAGTTTTTCAAATCATATAACGGATCAAGGCCAGAGACTTTAAAGTATAAGTAGGCATTTATACATTTTCGTAGTGTCTCGAGTAATATGGCTGATATTATAATAAAATTATCACCCTAAGCGAAAAAATTCTAGCGCATAGGAACAACAAGAAATGTAAAGCAGAGGATATGTAAAGATGTTGGTTCAGGTTTTTTGTGGCTGAAATGGTTATGAAATCAATTTATTACGGTCACGACCGAATCAGATTGGATATTTAGCAAACTTAAAAGTAATGCTGGTATTTATCAGCTCCATAGTGGTCAAATTCCGCTGTCACCACCACTAAAAGTAATTTTGGTCTTACTCCGTATTCAAACTGACGTCACATCGACATCGGAAGCTATGAAAGTATATACACTATGCTTGAAAAAAAAAAACATTACATATTCGCAAACGATATAAGTTTTATTTCATTGTAAAGATTGCAATTATATGTGAAACACAATATTGTTCAAATGTCCTTCACGGGATTTCTAACAGGACTCAATCCTTTTGAGGTAATTTTCAATGACTTTCCGGCACATTTCAGGTAATACCTCGGCCATGACTTCACAAATATTGGCTTTCAGTTCGTCCAGAGATTGAGGATTGTTCGCATAAACATGATCTTTCGCGTACTCTCATAAAAAAATCGGAAGGCGTGAAATCGCAAGATATTCATATTCATAACAGCCAATTAATATCAACCAATAGCGAAATTACACGTCTTGAAAATTTTTCTTGCAAAAGAACTTGATTTGCCTGTGTTACGTGACTTGTTACCCCATCCTGCTGAAACCACATATAGTCAAGATCATAATCTTTGATATCCATATAAAAATAATCAGTCCATAGCGCTCAGAGTTGGCGGTGATGGATCGTCCTTGATCGTTCACAAAAAAATACAGCTCAATCACGCCACCAGACCATAATGCGCACCACGTAGTGATTTTTCCGGACGTAATGGCATCTCTATGATCACTTGTAGATTTTCTGAGCTCCATATTCTATAGTTCTGCTTATTAACGTATCAACAAAACGAGAAATGGGCCTCATCACTGAAGAAATTTATTTTCGAAAAATCAGCATCAACAGGCTTCAGCTCTTGTGTGAGGTGGACTTTATACGGATAGAAATCCAGATCCAGATGGAGAATGCGCCATAACGAGCCATAAGATAGGCCCAAATGTTGAGTTCGACGAGAAATCGACATATTCGGATTTTCCTCCGCACTACAGCAGTGGTGCGAGTGTTTCGATGATGCACATGCCTTGCAATATCAGTAATAGATCCAGTTTATTCAAATTATTCACTGTATTCAATATTGTTCGCTGTGAAGGAGGATTATGACGAACATAATCTCCTCGTAAAGCGTGAAATGTGGACACGGCTGAATCAACTTTTTTGTAGTAAAATTGAATAATTTTTACGCGTTTGTTTGACTGTTAAACGATCCATATTCTGAAATGGCAAACCTTCAACTAAATAAATGACAGCGTGGTTGAAGTGTACCTTTCATTTAAGTTTTTAAGTTTTTAAGTTTTTCAGCCACGAAATGGATAAACCTGTAGATTTTGGCTGCTGCCATCCACAAAAGTGTACATACTACATAGCATTCGTTACTTATTTTCAGTATGGTGCGTTTATATGCTGTGTGAATCCAATGACTTCTGCAGAAGTAATAACTAGGCACTTAGCACCCGCAAAGGATTTAAAATTTCCAGAACGTTTTCTCTTTGATGTTACTGCTTCCACTCCTCAGGCTATTTGTGATTTGTTTGCTGCCTTTTTTTCCTCCTCCTTTAAAAAAAACCCACTAAATACCTCTATAGCTCTTACTTCTGGTGTATTCCCTTCTTTATGGAAATCCGCCAATATTTTCCCAATCTTCAAATGTGGTGATCCTTCCATTGTTTCAAACTATTGTCCTATATCCCTCCTCTGCTGTTTCAGTAAAATCCTTGAACGTCTTGTCTACAATAGAATTTATCCTTTCCTACAGCCCTTACTTGCTCCTGAGCAGCATGGTTTCTTCAAAGGTCGCTCTACATCGACCAATCTTATGGAGTTCACTAATTTTGTAGCCTTTGCCTTCGATTGTCAACATCAAGTTGATGTAATCTACACAGACTTTTCGAAGGCTTTTGATTCTGTGAACCATAACCTGCTGCTCCTTAAACTTAATGGTTTTGGTGTTTTTGGTCCCCTCCTCTCCTGGTTTTCCTCTTATCTTCATAGTCGTCCCTGCAGAGTTACTTTTAATGGTTCCATTTCTTCTCCTATTTTTCCCATATCCGGAGTTCTTCAAGGTTCTATTCTTAGCCCCTTACTTTTTATCTTGTTTGTCAATGACCTTCCTTCTGTAATCAATTCTCCTTGTCTTTTATATGCGGATGACTTAAAATTATACAGAGCAATCAGGTCCGCGAACGATTTTCACCAGTTGCTGATTTGTTTGCTCTTAATCTCTGGTGTCAAGACAACTTTTTGCCTCTGAACATTTCGAAGTGCCACCAGATGTCTGTCGCATATAAAAATACTCCACATGTGTTCTCTTATTCTTTGTCTGGTATTTCCCTGTCAGTTGTCCAGCATTTTAGAGACCTGGGTGTGGTGTTTGATTCGAAATTAAGATTTGATATTCACGTTATGAATATGACGTCCAGGGCCTCTAGGATTGCTGGATTTGTTTTGCGTTCTTCCTATATGTTTACCAACATTTCCTCCTGTATTCATTTATATGTCTCCTTAGTACGCAGTATTCTAGAATATGCGTGCCAAATCTGGTCTCCGCGCTTTCAGTACTTATCTGATGCTATTGAATCTATTCAGCGCAGGTTCACTCGCTCACTTCTTTTTAAATTTAATATCCCCTATTGTCCCTACTCCTCTCGTCTTTCCCTCCTTCGTATGTCCTCGTTGCAATCACGGAGGTTGTTCCTCGATGAGTGTTTCCTCTTCAAACTTTGCCAAGGCATTTTCTTGACAGATCTCGGTTCACAGATAACCAGACGTGTATCCAGCCGTCCAAGTCGTTCTTCTGAAGTTTTCTCTGTTCCTTTTGCACGTACGGAAGTCTACTTCCATTCGCCTTTGCTGCGCCTACCCAGAACGCACAACGCCCTTAAGCTTGGTCCTCTCCCCCAATCTTTTTTACAATTCAAGCATGTATTAAAAAGGTTACCTTGAATTGCTACTTACCTTAGTCCTAGTTTTAGTTTTAAGTTTTCTAATTTTAGTTTTTAGTTGTCTAATTTTAGTTTTCTAATTTTTAATTATCTTAGTTATTTCTTTTCCTTTTTCATATTTCTTTTTTTGTTATTTTTGCTTTCTTGTTGCTGTAATTGGAATTATATCTGTAGCGCAAGGGATTAATAAATAAATAAATAAATAAATAAATATAAATATGGAACCAAGCTAGAAATGTGATTGATTGACATTCTGCGTATTTTTTTTCCAGTTGTTTTGTAGGTAGGTAGATAGATCAACACCTACCTACCGCTGTAGGTAGGTGTTGAACAGAATGACTTAATCAATTCTGCTTAGAAGAGGCTGACTCTGCTCGGTGAATAGCCAGCGTTCGTGCGTCTCAGATATCACTGCTTCAGCTGAGATGTGGCGCGCATACGGAAGGTAGCCTCTTTTTCCCCATCATTGATACTGGATTTCGCTAAGAAATGTAGGAAGCTATCAGCGCTTAGAGGGGATAGACACCTCATTTCTAACAACATACACACAAAACCTTTACATAAATACTTCTTAAAAACAAGAAATGGAATTCGGCAAAAATCGAGAAGTATTAAGTACTATCTAGAACTCTTAAAGGAAAGGTTATTTGGCTCAAGAATTTGATCCGGGAAAACATGTGAAATTTCCGAACTGAGCAATGGAGCAGCTTTTGTTCAAAATCTAGAACCAAAAGATGACAATTTCTTCTTGTTGACGAAAAATCTAAAAAAAACTCAATATACCTATTTACGGTACGCAAGAGCTCCAATATTACAAGAAATGAAAAGCGGAAACATTTGCGATCGAACTAGGCTCATTTCTTTTTAACATTGGATGTCCTAGGCTGCCAAGGTATAAGCAAGGGGAACTTTAAGCTTTCAACTTTATAGCTTCATAGAAAAAACTTTTTGGAAAGCTCGACATTGTATTCTTGCATCCCCGTCAGCTATGGGGAATACGTATTTAAGCTTGGACCGGCGGCCGATCATACCTCTGCATGACCCAGAATGTGTAAATAATGCTTGCTAAGTGGCTTTGACTCGCATTGGAAATTCCCTCAGCGTATTATCGCATTAAAACTGGTACTGACTTAATCGTGAAACTTAGTTTCCATTATCTGGTTATTCTTTCGAGTCAAAATTTTGGCAATGAAGAAACACGGAGACACTGCTCATTTTTGACGGATAAAATCTCAAAAATTTAAATTTTCGATTGATTTTGTTATTGAAAAGACATTTACCTAACTCGATTTTGAAATTCAAACACCAAATGTCACTGTTTAGCTCGAAAAAATGAACTGCACACACTAATATGCCGTACACACTACACTCTAAATCAGGGGATTTCGATCAGCTGATTGCTTTAGAGCTAAATCAACTTAAATCTACCTGATTACCCATACATTTTTCTCGGCGTCTGACAGTTGAAAGCTACCTGATTTATCAAATCAAGTACAAATCAGGTGCTATTGTGAATTTTTCCAAGCTGAATTGTTCTCAGAGCGTGCTGAATTCCATCCGTGAGAGGCACAGTAGATTTGAATGAAATGTCATTCGAATTTCGTTCTAAAATAGCAAAAATTGAACAAAAAAGGATAATGTGAGTTGTACAAAGTGAAAAAAAATGTTCTTGCGTATTTCTGCACCATTTTCAACAACTTTCACGCAAAAAAAAATTGTACTCATAAATTCGAATGACATTTCTCTCTCTAAATCTCCTCATTCTAAATCACTTCGGGTAGTGTGAACGCTTACCTGATTAACTTGACAGCTTCTTAATCTACCTGATTTAGAAGTGTAGTTTAAACGGCATATAAAATGGCGTGAAATGATTGAAGACATATGTCAATGTCATCTGCATTTAGTAAGCGAAAGCATGTTTTAAGCACTTTTTCACGATAAGAAGTGATTACAGCTCTTGCTAATTTTCAAGCTAAATTTTCACCGAAACAAAATTCACGTGAAATTTTATATGCAAATTTCACGTGAAATCTAAGACAGCACAAGTTACTAGGGAGAACTTGGGCTACTGCTTGCCCCTGCATGACTCTTAATGAATAGTACTATGCATTTTACTTACCTGTGATGATTTAAAATGATCGAAATTTTCATTTTGTATACCAAGATTTACACCCAAACCGATATATGTTCGAAAGTTTTAGCACAGCAACCACCAAATCACCCATCCCCCCCTATTTTTGCCAGCAATGTTCATAAGTAAATGATGGACTTTTTCGAAAACAGCTTTTAAGCGTTACATTTGCATTGCTGAGAATGTTTGCTTCATGCATGCTGCTAGAATGCATTCCAGCGATTCCCCTTGGATATGACCCGACTTCGTACTTCACAAATACAAGATCAAAGAGAGACAGTAAGTCAAACGGCTCAATTAGCAATGAGAAATCGTCAAGCTATCGTATAGATCAACAACTTGATAATCTTCGTGGTGCAAGATGAAATGCTTTTTTATATCGCAAGGTGCTTCAATTAAGCTAATCGACCCAAGCTAAATCCATCCAGCAAATAGTTTAACAGAAAGTAGTGCAATTATGCTACGCAAAACATTTCAATTCGCTTCAAAAAAAGCAAATATCTTGCTGCCGCGTGTATTACATTCATTTCAATGTAACTAAAATACTTTTCATTTTGATTTTTGTACAGCTATTGAACTTAATTAATTTTAATCTTAATTAAAAACTGAACTTTATTGCGCTAATAAGTGAAAACAACATTTATTGATTCTGAGGCGGTACGAAGTTCACCAGGTTAGCTAGTAAATTATGAAGGCGGAGAGAGAGAGAGAGAGAGAGAGAGAGAGAAGGAAAAAAAAATCTGAATTTTGAGCAAAGTGATTTAAGCGCTAATTGTAATCGAAAATCAGGACAAAATTATCACATACTATATATTCTCTTCTTTTATTTGCAGGATTGAAAATAATTAATATGAAAGTCATTGGCTGGATTTTGTAGGTAAGTTTTTTCATGCATTAATATCGCTATGTTTTAATATCGTTAAATTGTATGCTTGTGAAATCAAAATCCTACTCGTAGACGTTGATTATACCTATAGAAAACAGCCTCCAAGAATTCAAATTCGCTAAATTCTATATGTACATTGAACTCTTATTCCATGTAGTACACACAATATCTTTGTTAGGCTTGTTGTCTCGAAGGCCATATCAGATATCTATAACATCATTTTGTGAAACAATCCAACGACAACGATTCCAAGGAAAGAAACATCATTTGCAAAGTAATGATCAAATCATTATGATCATGCTAATCTATAGATAATGCTTTATCAATGAGCTCGATGAAGTTGTGTTTCATATCTTTTGCACTGAAGCCGGAATGCCGGTAAAACGATATTTATTCTAAAGGCTCTATAAACAAGCTTGAACGTTGAAACAGTATAATGGTTGCATAGTCTTGGAGATTCGAAACAAATTGACGTTCGGTAGGTTTATTTAGATTGTAGATATAAGATATAGGTTTCAAACCCATTGAATTCCCATTTTGTTTAATGTTTGAGTATTTTGGATTTCGATTTTCGAAAGGTTGCTTTTCAAAAGTATCTCATGTATTATATTTCATTCCTTGAAAAATAAATACAATTTTCTTGGTATGTGCATAATCTGCGCTTTCATTGTAACTTGCTGAATGCTAACGACGAAGTAAATTATACTTGCGATTTACGTCTCAATTATCATTTAGCTGGGTAAAACGAATGTTGCTAATCACATATCATTTAAAGATACTCTTTAAATATACTGACTAAAGTGATGCATGTTACTAGTTTTACAAGGCACTTTGCTCGCCAAATTAAATGAATGTCTTACGAGCAACGAATCCAATACGAAAATTTTCAGAAGAGAGTAATTAAAGTAAATGTTTAGTAACAAACAGAGTGAATCAACAACAATAAGCGTGTTTGTTTTTGCTAACCAGTGCAGACGCATTGGAAACAACAACAACTCCTGTTATGGATAGAGGGAGTTGTTGTTGTTTCCAATGCGTCTGCAGTTGATAGCATTGTTCTGTTATAGATATTGGAAGCAAAAAAACACGCCTATTATTTTGCTCCTCTATCCATAGCAGAATAGTCAAGTAGCATAGGAAACAACAACAACTCCTGTCCCAGTAAATTCACTGGGACAGAAATCTGTTATGTATAGGTAGCTCATGGGACTCATCCCTAGAGTGTGCTGATATTTCCGAAAGTGTTCGTAGCGGTTGGTACAACTGGTAATTTGAATTATTGTGAATTGATTCTGCTCTTCTCTATCGGCCATCATGATTTCATCAAACCAACTAGCAGATAAATTCATTTCAAATTCGTTGATATGACGATATTGACAGTTAAAATTCGTGCAGTTGCACCAACCTTCGCGCAACCAAAGCGATTGCAGCTATCTTGGTGAATACATCAACTGTTCTGTTCTGGATAATTTTTTTGCGCCATTGTTCTCTTCTATTCAAAAGGCAATTGATCACCCTGCATACACAAAACTGTGCAAATTTATTATTAGTACAGCAAAACTCGTTATAAGCTCTATTTGTGTGCGGAAGAGAAAAGTGCTTTAAGTGGGAAAATCCTGCTACTGGGAATCATTAACACAATTTAAACAGAAATAATTTCCAGATATATATATATATATATATATATATATATATATATATATATATATATATATATATATATATATATAAATATATATATATCAATATTTATAAACAAATACATATATATGCAAACAAATTGCTTTGATATTTCATTTAAGGGGTTACAAGGCTGAAAAAAGGGATTTTTCAAGAATTATTCTGAAAGGACATTTTGATTTATAAACGTAAAAACTTTTCTAAATATTTAAGTGGCTTAAAATTGAATTTCGATGTTTTTATTTTTGTAATAATAATGATTTTTAAAACTGATTTTTGTATACTTAAAGAAATAGGAGCTCCTCTAAAATAAAGACGTCTTGCGGTGCGATGAAACAAAAAAAGATTTCATTTATGTTAAGTATCAACTATTGATTCAGTAACTGAATGAATAAAATATTACTAAAAATCTCGATTTTCGATAAAAATTTTGAACTGAAATTGTTTATAAAATGGACCATATAATAAGCCCTTCGTTCCTTCGGCAGCTTCTAATAAATAAGTGTCTTTATAATGCGTGTTACAACCCATGTTCATCGAATTAGGACCACTCACAATTTTTATCATTCCTTAGAAATTTTTTGCTGCAGCGTAATAAAAATACGGGTATTTCCGAATAAAATCATCTTATCTTGTTCTTAGTGGCGGCGCCAGCTTGATGTGAGCGCAGTCACGACACCATAAACCCTTTATCCCTTATTCGGGCAGTTGCTGACTTGTCCTTCTTGTCATTATTGTTAGACAAGTGATTATCTGTGAATGAAAAGAGTGTTTTTTTTACCTATTTTGAAAAAAGCAGGAGTAATAAATAATTGTTGTAAAAGCTGAAAATATTGGACATTTTAAAAGAGTGAATTTTGGTAAATTTTTTTGGAAAAAAACAAAAAGGGAAAGTGCAAAGATATTACCGATGAAAAAAAGTCAGGCATAATTGCTCTGTTGAAGATCGGAACACTTTTTTCTCGCGAAATCACGAGAGGAGAGAAAGTATCTCATCAAACTGTGATGAGAATATTGAAATCGCTGGAGGAAAGTCTAGAAAATCGAGCAATAAGCGTCAAAATTGTCGCGGTCAAAAGAAGCCTCGAACTGACCGAAGAATTGTCCTTAAGGCTACCGAAAATCGTTTGGCATCTCTTAATACGTTACATCAAGAGTTGCAAGACAAAGGGATCGAAATATCTCCAATGACGCTAAGGAGACGCTTGTACGAAGCCAACCTTAAAGCAAGACGGCCAGTAAAAACCCAAAACTCACCGCGAAAATGCGTCAGCCTCGGTTGCAGTGGTATACTGTCACAGATTTTAAAAAGGTATTTGCCATTTTTAAATCGCATTTACCTGTTTAACTATCACTCAAAAACGAAATGTTAATAAAACGAATTTTTCTCGAATTTTTTCGGATAGTACTTAACGACGAATGCACGTTAGAAGCTGTTACGGAGAGCCACCAATTCGTTCGTAGAAGGCCAGGAGAGTGGTATAACAAAGAATGCGTTGTAAGGACCGTGAAAAATCCTCCATCCATGATGATATGGTCTTGTATCTCCGCCGACGGACCTGGACCATTGTTTTTTGTCGACGGGACAATGAACCAGGATGTCTACAGAGAGGTCATCGAGGACATTCTTATACTGCATTTGAATTATTTAAAGTCTTGTGAGCTTTCTGATACCTTTATGCAGGATGATGCACCCTGCAACACTGCCCGGTCAATAGAAAACAATTTTAGCGCCCATAACATTCTCGTTCTTCCTTGGCCAGGTAGTTCTCCTGATTTAAATCCAATTGAAAATGTTTGGAGTGTACTCAAAACAATAGTTTATCCCCTTCTTAATCCTACAATAACGGTCTTGAAGCAAAATATTGCAGATGTATGGGTGGGGAAAATAGCCCCAAAATTAGAGAAATGATAGAGCGATGCTATGTAAGTATGCCAGAACGAATAAGCGCAGTTATTAGTGTTAAGGGTGGTCCTACTGAGCATTAAAATATTTTTAAAATATGTTGTTCGATAAATAAAACTACACTTCTTTTCTTACATTTATACTTCCTTCATTTTTTACCAACAAGAAAAGTACAAATTTCAAGAAAATTTTGAGTGGTCCTCATTCGAAGAGCTGTACTTCGAAAATATTTTTCTGTTCGATATGAAATTTTCTGTGTGCATACTTAAATAAAAGGGCTATGCTATAAGTAATGAGAGTGACAAAGAAAACGTCTGATTAACGCCAAAATGTCTTTTTATTTTTCAATATAGTCTCCTTTCAACTCAATACACTTTGTCCAACTGTATTCAAATTTTTTAATACCGTCAAGAAAATACAATTTCTTCAGTCCTACAAAATATGGTCCTTTGTCTGTGCAATCATGTCCACATTTCATATGATTTTTTCTCCGGTAACCAATTTTTTATACATATATGTATATTATGAAACTGAAAGATTTATTTTTCAAATCCTGTTTGCATATAACTCCTTAGATCAAATAATATTTGTCAATTTTTCTTGTTGAAAGCGGGATAAAATTGTTTTTGATAACAACATTGTTTAATTTATAAATTTCCTTCAAAGTTTGCAACTTTTATTTCTGAATTTGAAAAAAAAACAACTGGATCGTATTTGAAAAATACTAAATATCGTTTAAGCTTGACAAAATCATTACAGATTATATTTTTCAAATTTGTTTACAACTTTCCTCTGTTGGGTGGAATTATGCTAATCGCTTGAATCTTTAAAGCCTAAAAATTTATTGAAACTTTGAAGTACAGATATTGGCTTTCAAATTCCTATGAATAAGATAGAGATCCAAGCAATTTTTTGGGCTTTGAAAAATATAATTATATTTTTAAATCGAAATCGCTTGTTTTTTTGTCTGTATTTTTACTACATTTTCTGCACACTTTGTAGAAGTTTCTTTAAGCAATTAATAGCTGACTTTCCATTCTATGTTAGTTACTTTTAACATAAAATAGAAAGCTTCTTTAGCAGCCAAGGATATTGAAGCTCGCAACTCGTAAACAAACAGTAAACAAGCATTACCCAATTTTACTAATTTCGTTACCAATACTTTTTATGAAAATTCGTTCAAGCTTGAGAATTTGTTCATGTTGATAAACATGAAAATTTCAAAAATGGATTCCATTGCTCTTTGAAGTTTGTTATATTTTCCCCAACGCTAAAGCAGCTCATCATCATTCCAATGACACAAGTGAGCTGAAATTAGTTCCACACATCCTTTTCGATTCTGAATTTATATTATCAAATAATATGTTATTCATTCAACATTGCTATGCATTTATTTTATTTATTGCCAAGCATATAAATAAATACCAAACCAGTGAAAATAAGTATAATATACAAATGAATCTAATACAAATAAATAAAGAATTTAAAAATAAATAACATATAAATAAATAAAGTTCAAATAAATAAATAAATACATAAATAGCACATTTACAAATAGCTTAAAAACTACGGAGTCGAAACCACTTGTAGGATAATTTGGAAATCGTCGGGAAACAAGGGTTGCTAAAGCCATTTAAAATTCTGCAGTATCTGTTTATTGGCTCATTAGCTGGATATATATTGAAATGGTGATATTCCTTTAGCAAACTTTTGGACCTATTTATTATTCGTGAATTAATTTGTAGTAACGCGTTTAATGACGGTGAACGTGAAACAAGCTAATATAACCATTCTTCTGGATACAAATGAAATTTAATCTTATAGGGTGTAAGCTATCGATACATTTCGAAGCGAAAACCAAAAATAATTTTTGTATTCAGTCTGTTATTGTGAATTTTGAAATCTGGCATGGTGAAGCGAATTTTCTCGTTCAAGATAATACCGATGTCAACAATGCTATCAACTCGAGCTGCTAAATTGTAACCGGTGATGTAAGTGTTGTGTTGAGGACAGAAATTTTTGCTGTACAAAACTTCTTTGATGCGCACTACTGGCATAGTGTGCACGCACTCCAAGCCAGCGTGGTCGTGCTAACAGGATTTTGTTTACCCAGAAAACGCAAATTTGATTTCAGAGCAAAACAACATTCCTTACGCTATAAAAACAAATTATCACCATGTTAATTATTATCATCAAAAATCGTATAACTGAAAATCAACATACCATTAGGTATCTACATTACCAGGGACCGTACCTGCATAGTCTGCAATAAAAATTTCACCACTTTGCCAGGCTGAAATTTAGAATGCGATGAAAAAACAAGTCAAGACGGGTAAGCAAGTTCAGGCTCAAAGATCGAGACTTTTGGCTGGATTTACCAGCACTGCAACTAAAAATCTCCCACAATTACCTCACGTCAAAATCAAATAAATATTTTTCGATTTTATCCGATGATTTCGTCGAAAGTTACAGGGATAGAAAGATGTTTAGGGTCAAAAACCGAAAGATGTTTGGAACCAAAAAATTTCTAGAACTTAGAAGTTTTAAACATTGGTAGCTTATTTTCCTTGCAAATGTTCGCGATATGAATACTTAATCTTATTCATACAACAATAGCAAAAAACGCCTCGCACTGGTAACCCTTTGCTAGCATCAAAATCAAAAATATATTACACCTACCTCACATTGAAATCAACCTACTCTACGGATTTCGTTTTAATACGATGACTGTATTGGAAGTTATAGGAGTACGAAGAAATTCAGGGTTACCAGTCGCAAAAGTTATCAAATTTTCGAAAACTTTATGTTTGTGTTTTATCGTCACTACAAGATCATTACCATTTGAAAATTCTACGATAAAATCGTCTAATAAATATATTGCAAATAAATACAAAACCAACAATAGCTGGCAACCCTAAAATGTTTTTTTTTAACCAGATTCCTTCTGGATAATGCCTATAATAAGTTCCATATATCATATGAAATTCGTTTTGGTTTCATGACTGCACTGGAATTTATAGGAAGTTTCAGGAGTTTCGATGGTTTGAAGGTTTTCACTTTCAATGCCTGCCGTAGCTGCAGGGTTGCCAGCATCTTCATAAAAAACTACACGAGTATACATTTTAGCAACATTAATATGTCCTTTAAGTTTCACAATGATCTAATAATCTGGTCAAAAGTTATCGCAATTGAAAAATTTTCAAATTTCCCAATCTCATTTTAGACGCCTAGCGCACACCTAAGGTTAAAAAATTTCAAAAATATTATCATATTCACATGAAGAACATGTTAAAAATTCATTTCATAAACTTTGCTTTTGCAAAAGTTATTTGTTGGTATAATTAAAATATCACTAAAATGGCCGCCGGAGCCAAAGGATAAAATATTATGAATTTTTTGTGATACTTGGCACTATTCTGCATATACACCAATGTTTCCTGAAAATTTCAGGCCAATCGGATGGCGAGTTCCTGAGATTGTTTCACTGAAATTTTTTTATGATATTCATTTCTATATATATATATATATATATATATATATATATATATATATATATATATATATATATATATATATATATATATATATATATATATATATATATATAAATATATATGTATAATATATATATATATATATACATATAAATATATATGTATATATATATATATATATATATATATATATATATATATATGTATATATATATATATATATATATATATATATATATATATATATATGTATATATATATATATATATATATATATATATATTTATATATATATATATATATATATATATATATATATATATATATATATATATATGTATATATATATATATATATATATATATATATATATACATATATATATATATATATATATATATATATATATATATATATATATATATATATATATATATATATATGTACATACAAAAATTTGCCAAAGTGATTTTAATACTAATGTTCTTCACACATTAGTAAAAACTATGAATTAGACTCCAAAAAATTATGTATATGACTCGAAAGCTTATGAATTGGTCTCCGAAATTTATGAATTTGATTTAAAAAAATTGAAATTAGAAAAATTAGAAAAATATTATGAATTTGTACCAAAAATCTATGAATTCGACTCGAAAATGGTACAAATCTATTTACTTTTGAGCATTTGGTCCATTAAGAGCACAACTGATTTTGAACAAAAATGGTTTTTGACACTAGAACTGTCACATTCGTGGAAGCTGAGTGACCTTTCTCATGGTTTCATCAAAGTTTATTGTTGACAAATTTTTCAAACAGTTTTGTAATTCCGGCTAAAATGGCAATGCCACTATAATTTCCAATGGAGTGTCTATCGCCATTATCAAAAATGGGTGTGACAGATGAAAGTTTGCACTAACATTTGAAAACTCCAGGTATATAGAAAGCATGCCGGGAAGTTGTTAGCTGTTCTACACACTTACGTAAGAAAGCTGGTGGAAACAGATCAGGATCAGAACGTTTGCTTTAATCAATTTCTTCAAGTGATATTTGATAAAAGCTGTTGGATTATAATCAGAGAAAAAAATGTCGGTGGGTTTAGCGTATCATACTTTTTCTGGAAAATATCTGCTAATAAATTCAGAATCTTAGACGAAGAACAGGTAATTGTCAATAATTAAATATTTTTTTTCAAGTCGTAGATTATTCTTTTTTCCATTTATATTAACGCAAATGTTAAAAGTATCGCAAGAGTTTGCTAAAAATTGCTTAGGAACTTTATTATATTCTTCCTAAATAACAGGGCTTACCTCAATTTTTCCTTTTATCATCTATTATTTTTTATCATCAAACTTAGTTTCTAAGATTTTGGATATGCCTGTAGAGCCAAGGCTAAAACAAGCTGGCTTAAGGGGGGTATAGTCAGAAAATCGATTTCTTTTTTTTGTTTATTGACTAGTGTATAGTGACTCAGGAGTGTCCATACAAAATTTCAGGTCGATCCGAGCAAAATTAACGAAGTTATCGGCTTAACAATACAAATAACTCAAATTTATATTTTCGCGCAAATCGCGTTCCTTTCCTGCTTTATTAGCCGCGCGCAGCTCTCATATACGTAATAGTAGAGTCTTCCCACTCTATCCACACCTGTCTGTGCTATATTTGTGTAAAAAGACTTATATATGTGACTTGTAGTAGTATACATTCATTTCATCGAGCAGTTATGGTACATGTGTTTCGTAATTTTTCACGCACTTTTGTTGCACAGTTAAAATTTTAAAACGCGTTTTTTGAGGAATTTTATTTTTCAAGTCGGTGAGACATGTAACTCGAAAACTACTCGACCGATCTTTCTGAAATTTTGCACACTATTTCTGTAGGCAATTTACTAGGTAACGCTGTCGAGATATTTTTTTTTCTTGCTTTGTTTTTTATTTATGGAATTTTTTACAACTGAAAACAGAAATTTCGAAAAAAAAAATTCCGTTTTTTTCGTTTTTTTGACTTCAAACTTATACCAGCTTAATTTTCGATATTTTTCAATAAATTTTTTTTTGGATACTTTTCAAAGGTTGTTCTTTACTGTAGGTATTATCCCAATCAAGTTACTATTAACAGTTTTCTAAAAAAAAAATCTTGAAAATGGGTATAAAATGTGCTGCTCTGACCATACAGCCCCCCCCCCCCTTTAAGAAAACAACAACGAAAATTCAACCGATTATCATTTTGGTTAAGAGCTGGGGAAACCAACCAAATTTAGCACATAATTCTGAGCTCATTCAATTAATATACCAATTGATGTTGGAAATTTCACTGCCACTTTTTTTGTTAGTTGATAGAATAGAGTTTTAACTATAAAGTTTAATATTTAAAGTATATGCTACAGTTAGACGTAAATTTAGTTTATACAAATGTGGCATATCGAACCATTTTCAAAACTATCTTGATCTGGGAAATTAATGATAAGTGTCTTTAACCCTCCCCAGACACACTACAATTCGAGCACCTCCCTAGACACACCTGGGTCTATGGAGTCCTGCCGTTTTTTTACCACACTTCGAATCGTTTTAAAATCTGAAAAAATTAATGAAGGTAGATCGATATCTATAGAAAAAGAGCGTGCATTAGGTGATGGATATATATGAATTTTTATTATTGTTATTTAATGGAAATCGACACAAAACACGAGAAATACACGTATTCACTTAAAACATCATAGCTTTTTGTTAAATAAGTTTAAGAAAATTCTACTGTACGAAATGTTTCTTGACATATAGTAGATGAAAGAAAAAAAGGACATAATGAAACTTCGAAAAAAGTATAATTATTATGACAAGAGAAAAAGTACAATTTTTTTGGAGTCGAAAATTCGTTTGAAATTACAATTTTTGGTTTGAAAGTAATGTAACTCAAAGTTTTATACGTTTTTGTGTTATTTATTATTACTTACACTTATTCTTATTAAAATAAATAAAGTAACTGAACAAAATTACAAAATGCATTCATTGCATACATGAAGCTTGTGTTCTTCGCAAATTTTTATTTCTTCGCTCGTTAAACTAAGTGCTAACGTTTCAATAAATTTATATCTTCCCAATGCAGTGTTCGCTTCATTAAAATTGTACAAAATGTTACAATTAACTACCGCTTGATCTAATATACCGAAGAAAAGCTTCGAAGAAAATGCACACTTTTATGCTTCCGTAGACACATATGGGTCTTTGGTGTCCGCAGCCAACTTTGACAGCTCAGCAATTCACGAAGAACGGAGGACCGAGCGTGACGTTCACTACGCCAGTTCTGGATCCAAGTACAATTTTTTAAGTGGAGGTTAGAACCCGAAATATTGACGTACCTGTGCGCCCTGACGATTTTCAAAAACGGCCGGACACCAAAGACCCAGGTGTGTCTAGCGGGGGTTAAATCTTGATGAATTTGTATGCAAAGCTACTTCAATTCAGTTCCTTCGACACTATTCTACATATTTTCTGTTTTCGATGCTTGTTTTAACGGCTTCAGTACTCGGAAGAGCAATTTAAATGCATGGATTTGAACCTTTTTTGTGCTGAATTTGAACATGTTTCGGGCCTTCATTCCGACAAAGCTGTGCTATAGCATAATAGGGAAGGCATCCCCTGAGCCTTGGCATCATCATAAAAAAAATATTTTTTATTTCACAAGGTGATTATTGCTGTTGATACTCTGAAAGTATAAAACATCGTTCTGTAGCACTAAAATTTATAACTTTTTTTCTATTTCAAATCAAATTCGAAGGCTTCAAGAAGAAAAAAATTATTAAATTTTAACCGAAAACGATATTTTTTCATCCGCGGATGTTAAAAAAAGTATGAAAATAATGTTCAAATACTGGAAACATATTTAAAAACCTTCGAATTGCCGTACATACATATATGGAGTGGAAAAACCCGAAGACAATTTATGCGCCCAGCGTGGATGTCTTTCACTAATATTTTAATAGTGCCCGTTTTCCTAATATTTTCGTTCATTGGCATCTGATAAGTGACAGGAATTTCACTTGTACATACTAAGAATGCACTACCAAGTGTATTTCATGTACTTTACGAAGATGCAATCAATTTATTTTTAAAGGATGCGTGAAAATAATACATATAGTCTTAGCAAGAGTAATATTCCATCCAACTTATTCAAATGCTGGATGGTCGAAAAATTTGATTCAGTGCATGATTTCAAGTAAAGCCAATGAACTTACGATCTTTCTTTTATATGCAAATACAAGAAAGTTTTACATACAAAAGAAGATTTGTAGGATTAAAAATACAGGGATTTTTTATAATGCTATCATCAAAACAACATTGGAAAGACTAATAAACTGGTAAAATAAATGAAAGACATATTTTGTTAGGTCAACTACCTCCAAACTATGAAATTTGGCTGATTTCTAAACAGTCAAATCTCTGATGAGTATACCATAATTGAATTTGCTGACCCCCAAGCATGTGCTAGTTTGCGAAGTGAAGTGGTTGTAAACCATGGTATAAATAGCCATGTCTGAAGCAAAACTACGTAACGTATTTTCAGCTACTTTCACGTTACATCCCCTTTAGCGTAAATAAGTACATGTATGTATGTGTATGTACCGTATTCTCACCATTCGATCCTGTATGGTGGCAACATCTTCTCGAATTCGTAGCTTCAACATTCCTTACGAAAGTCTTCACTTTCGTTTTGTGACGCATTTGTGAAATTCCGGGATTTATTTCTTTGTTGAAAGTGTAATATTACATACTTCACCTCTCAATTACGCCATCCGAATTGCATGGTACACTGGCCTTCTTTCTAATCACGATATCAGAAAGTTTCGTTTTTCAAGTTTTTCACTTTGAACATTTTTCATTTATGTGGCATGTGTGCATGCGTGTGCAAAACAGCTTTTCACGAAAGTTTTCTTTTTATAGTGACTCAGCAAGGAAATCAGTTTCAGCATGCTTAAAGAATTTCCTTTGTTTTCAAGAATATTACTTCGCACTTGGCTCCTTAAGCTCAGTGGCGTCATCAGGACTGAACGACTCACACTAGCGCACACATGTGTATATCCAGGCACAAGCGTAAGCATGCGGAAATGCTATATAGTTCCATCTTCACAGTTTTACTAATTTAGTTTATCGTTTAGACTGAAAAATGTGGTCTCATTTCGTTGGCGTTCCAGACGCTATGCTGATAGTTGCCTGGTTGAATAGTTACGTAGTGTATGCTCTTGACTGCTGCCATTTCGATGAACTGACAGCATTCGTATGAACGTGTTCGTATGTAGATGGGAGAATGTAGTCAGCAGCATTTGTCCTCGGGGAGAGTTGTAGAAACGCTGTGATGATTGGTAGATTTATGGACCAACTCATTTTCCATGCTAGTGAAATGAAGTAAATCTTCGTATGTGGGTGAGTGGAAAACGAGCTTGGAATGGGAGTGAACAGTGAGCAGATGAAAGGTAGCTAGAACTAAACGGAACTAGTAAATGTATTTTACTTACCCACTTGTTTATGGAGTTAGCTACAAGTCGAAATTAAATTTTAGCTTTGTTCGTACGTGAAGTCTTGCGATTCAGCATCTATTCAAATGCATATTATAGTTGCAGTGATTGAAAAAATGAAAAAAAAACTGCTTAAAATTGCAAGGATGTAGACTAGTTTTTATACGATAGTTGAAGT
Organism: Nemotelus nigrinus; assembly: GCA_947369275.1. NCBI lineage: Eukaryota > Metazoa > Arthropoda > Insecta > Diptera > Stratiomyidae > Nemotelus > Nemotelus nigrinus. The sequence goes on from OX376372.1 coordinate 33,856,039, forward strand.
CAAATAATCGTTAACGATTATCTTTGCCGTTTGAAGATTTCGCAATGATTCAAATTGAAACTGTTCTCAAAATTTGAACGTTGTTCCATGCAGGATCAAACCATTCAAGACCAAATCCAGGATCAAAGATGGGTAAAAATAAGCTATCTTCTTCATACGAAATAAACGCAGATTATTCACAGAGGAAATGCTACGCCGAGTCAATGTCTTCTAGGCAGGATGGACAAAAGTCAGCCTGTGCAACACCTAATCGGCACATGTTTCCTCCTAGACAGCTATGTCCAGTAAGTCAGCCTGTAGATCTGCAATCGATATCACTTTTAGTGACGAGAAATCATGCAGTCGTATGGTTGAGCTCTCAGAGGAAGAACTAAGTGTGTTTTTCCACAACAGAAAATAGCCATCTCTCTTTGTAATAATCCAGTTCTGAAAAATGGCATATACGAATGCGATTGGCACACCCAAGGCGGGCTCATCCCCCTGTAGAGTGAACGATTTCCTTTCCTTCAACACCACAGTGTCTCGGTATCCAAAGCAGATGGACTTTATTGAATCTGGCGACAGAGTTCAATTATGCTCTGCACTCTTAAGCAATCTGTTGAGAGTCACTGCAAATAGTGATACGTTTTCTATTTCACTTTACTTCAGTCGCCCAGTAGGGTAGCGAATATTACTGCTTGAAAAAAAGGAATGTGCCTTCTAAGAAATGAAGCCTACTTGTCCTTCGATAAATTCAGATAAACATCAGTTCCAGTTTTAAAAGATCTCAGAATATACCCCCGTACAGACATCTGGGTGCACCCAGTCACTTCTGCTCAAAAAAATTAAATCATTTTTGGTCCCAAAACTGAAGACAGGAACTCAAGAGTTCGAAGGCATCGCAAGAGTTGGAGATATCTCACGTATATTGTAGGGCATCACATCGTCGTTTTATATTCATGTACCAACTTGAGTTAGTTACTGTCATACTCTGAGCTTGAGTGTCGAGTGAAGGTAAATTGAGAAGCGCATCAAGGGCCGCACCGAAAGTAGTACTCTTAGGACCACTGGTGCCCAGGCACTGAGTCTTTTGCAGCGCGAATATCTTACAATAGCTTCGCATTAATCCACCAGATCACAGATGAGTACGTGGTCATCGCTCTTATGATTATTATATATTTATAAATACATGAAGCTTTAGAATCCATGTGGCAGCAAAAGTTGGAGATTTGCATCTTTCATATTAGGAAGCAATGTGTATTTCAGTTTTTTTCTAGTAAATAGGATATGTTTAGTTTTGCCAGGATTCACTGAAAGGCCGTACATCGAACACCAACTGACAATTTAATCAAATGTGCGCTGTGTACTTGTGCGCTTTGTACGATAATTTTTTTATTCAAGGGGCTGCTAGTGCGTAATTATTGTTCAACAAGCGTTCAAAAACAAAGTTAAGCTGAAGAGGAATTTCCTGGTATTTTTCCCGAGCTTCTGTAATTCTTTGTTGTTTGATTCTACGATTCTCAGTGTTTTTTTTTAGGAATTTTGCTCTCCGCCACGGCTACTGAATCCGCAGCTAAAGCAGCGCTGATCAAAAAATTAAACCGCATCTGATACACTCCAGCCAGTTATTGATTTAACTATTCCAGGTGACAAAGCTGGCAGAGATTCCAGTATTTAAAGTTAGTAGTCCTACAGAACTTAAAAAATAAAGAATCTGTCTTCTCTGTTGCTGCAGTTGTTGCTGCCTCACCTAGAGTGCTGAGAGTTAGCATTTTAGCCCAACAAAAGATTCAGTCTCTTTAACTCAGTAAACTGATATAGATCCTCAACACCTGTTTTAGGGCGGAGCAAAGGGACAACAGGAAAGCAAGTGGAAGTGGCAACCACGCGCGCTTTGATTTAGCCTTTTCCCGGTACTACACAACGACCGCTGACAGGTATCGGCTTGAAAACCGTCAGAGCATGGTGGTATCAAGCAGATTGGAGACCAGAGCAATCGGTCTTATAGATCTGTCAAGAATTTTACCCTTTTTATTGAGTTGAGTTGGTAGATTCTGCTGCCTCAAACCCACTTGTCCTGTATAAGTGCGGCGTAAAGGGTAGCTTGCAGTTAGTCAATTTTTCACTCAAAAGATGAAACGAAGCATTGACACGTGAAAAGCTATTTAAACAACTTTTATGCCTTAAAATTTTATGCCTTATGAATTTATGTTTTTGAACCCTTTGCAGATTCAGATTTTGCAAATTCCGCGTGATCTCTGTGAATGAAACTCTATAGAAGTGAAGCTTCACTGGATCTTTACGTTTTTTTTCCTGAGAACCTATTTACAAACAGTCACAAGAGCTGATGCTTCACTTCTTCTTGATTCGATGGAATTTAATTACATGCAAAAAGTCACTCAGAACCTTTCGGTATTAGTCCCTGAACATTGAGAAACTTCTCTGGTCAAGAACGATCGCTAGGTTGAAACCATCTTTATTGGTTGTAGGATTCTTCCTGGGATTCATGTGCTTGATAATTCAGTATTTCCCATCGATGCCCAGATTGAGTTTACCGACAATACTAGTGATGTCATCTGCCCTAATTTATTAAGATCCTACAATAAACATAATTCCAACAATGAACATGATAAAGTTTGGTAACATCGGGGACCAAAATAGTAAATTCAAGTTTGCTTGGAACAGTTCTTCATATCTCGCTACAGTTTGTTCTGAAGGATAAAGTACTGATCATCGATCAGTATGCCATCTTTGTAACGAACACCTATCAAAGCGATGAAAGAATAAGACAAGGCTTCTGTGTATGTTTTCATCTCTGCTTTCTTGGATACCTACAGCCAGCCTCAACGAGATCTTTCTCGCTTATTTTGGAACTTTTCCTCACCTTGGGCTCACGAACGAAGGGATCGGCTTTCAATTCAGTTTTGTGTTTCTTCCGTCCTCAACCAGTAACCGATTTCGTATTTCTGGTAGCCGGCAGAGAGCTCTCCGATGTAGCCGGCCTGTTCTTGTCTTTTTGGGTCACCGTTGATTCCCGAATTGCATCGGAAAGCATCCCCTTCTTGTAAAGAGTTCTTTTTTGCTGCTGGCTGAGAGCTTTCCCCCATTTTGCAATGACTAGTTGGCGTAGCTTTACTTCCAGTCAGCCGTCCAGGATATTTCTACTCCAAGCTCACATCCTTAGCATCACTAGCCACAGGTAGGCTCAGAATTTTCACTGCCTGATATCCAGTTTCCAGTGAAACGCTTTCAGTTTTTACTGCATTGGCATCGCTGACCGGTTTTTTTTTCTATGATGATGCCAAGGTTCAGAGGATGCCCTATTATGCTATAGCACAGCCTTGGCGGAAGGCAATTTAAGGAAAGGAAGGGTTGGATTGAGTTTGCAGGAGATAGCGATGCACGATTCGTTTGAACAATAGTCACACATAGTTAGCGGGGAAAACAGTAGATGGTAGACTGTTCCATAATCGTATTGACCTAGATAAGAAAGAATCGTGAAATTTGACGGTACGACTGGCACTGATCGAAAGGGCATGAGAGTGAGCTCGTTGCGAGGCTCGGGTGTTCCGCGTAGGAGGTGCTCTACAAGGAAGCAGACTTGATATTTCATTAGAGCAAAGACCATAATAATAGCGATAAAGAAGAGAAAGGCAATCTACATTACGTCGGTGCTCAAGCGATTCAATAAGTTAGGTAATAGTTTCATCGCCAACAAGCTTGAAAGCTTTGCATTGGACTTTGTGTAGTGCGGCCTGTCCTAGCCCATTTATGGGAGTCATACTCAAGTCTTGGTCTTACAAGAGTCTTGTATATGTGCGCTATGTCTGATGGTGTAAAGTATTTCTTACCTCTCTCATGGCATTTTTCGCAATTTGAAAAATATGGCTGTCCAGCTTAGTTTGCTGGAGATGTTAAATCCTAATAGGTTCAGCGAAGGTGATTCGGAAATACTCACACCATCAACGGAAATAGTGTGGCTAGTAGGAGGATGGTAAGGCTTGAGCGAGAGACGACAGCATTGGGTTTAGGACGCATTAAACACAACACGGCAGCTTGCCACTTTTGGGCAGCTTCTTGCGTTTCTTTAGATTAAGAGTCACCACAGGTTATCAGAGTTTAGAAGAACAAGCATTCGTACTTTTTGAGGGCATCTGGTTTATACTAGCCGGAGTCGCCTCCTTCAATGCATCTCTCCTCCTCATATGTATGAGACGATTTGAGAGAAAATGGCCTTAGTAAGACTTCCAGCTAACGCTTTTCTTGCCTCACCGGAGCCTGTAACCAGAGGAGATGCTATCAATAAGCTCGAAAACCTGCTGGCCATGGAATTTTTTGCTAACCTGTGAGCTTCTGCTTGAACCAGGGTCCTCCATTACATTCATACATAAGGTTGAAGCCAGCAGAATCTAAGCCCCTGGCGTAATGAGGTCGTCCAGCACGGTAGGTTTTACAGGCTCAATTTGGCTTCCATCTGCAGAGATACAATCTTTGGAACTCATCCTCATGTTGTCTAAGCACTCTTGGTGTGTATATAATTTAAGTATAATAATATAGTATATAATTTAAGTATATTCATAAAAAAAATCAGCATAAAAAAATTGATAAATCTCTCATCTAATAAAATAGATAATAAAATGTCCTTTTAGACTAGGGTTTTACCTACCTACGACTTATTTTCCTTTCATTTGCTTGGTATCAGCGCCCATTAAGCTATAATAGCATCTCATGATAGTAAATTCCAATTTTCCAGCTCAACTCGCAAACTTCTCAAGTGCGACCACAACCGAACAGTTGGAGCCATCATCAAACGCTTTTACTCACACTTCCTCTGAGGCGCCCATGAAGTTTCGGCCATTTCACAAGCATTTTAATGACGATTAGAAAATTCTCCGTAACTAATATCAGAGCAGAAAAAAAAACACTTTCGATACGTTTTACTGCTCCAAACTCGTAAAACATTTAAAAAATGTTTATTGCTGGACACGGATATTTTCGACTGCGGGAAAATCGATAACAACGTTCAATTATTCAACGCAGTTGGCTCTTGAATGGAAAGTATCATGGTCGGTGTCGTCATCACGGCCGTAGAATAACCGGAGCATTTCACATCTTCCCAAGGAAAATCGAAAAACTCCAACACGTTTAGATGTTCGAACATGTCGAGTTGCATACTGAACATGAATGTTGAACCACTAGTCGGTCCGTTGCTTCGATTCGCGGAAAGGGGTGGATGATGAAAAATTAAAAATGATACGAAACACTTGTAAGAAGATTGATGGCAGGAACTCTTGCATTTTAATAAATCCTAATGAATTTAAAATTGCCAGAAGGTAAAGTTGCCACAATCCGCTTGTTATGAATAAGTTGAAAACAATCAAGTGGCTCGCAAGCTGTGAATAATTAACAAGGTGAAAAAATAACTTAGTCCGCAGGGTGGGACTAGTTGAAAGTTTGTTGTGACGAGCGCTGACAAAGGACCGAAAAGGTCAAGTAATCCGGCGATTAGGCCATCGCCTTCAAGGAGTGCGAATAATGCAGCCTACAACAAGTGTTCGAAACGAACAGACTGCTGAGTGTCAGAGACCCCTGACCTACTGCCAGAAGGCACTAAGTTGAGCGGCAGTGGTCGTCTATTTAATATTCCAAGCACTCAAATTTCAGATTAATGGCGAGTACCAAATGGGTTATGTCTGTTCGATTTATATTAGAAAGCGCAGCACGTTTACCTAAGAGTATAGTAGTTTAGGATTGATGTTTCCGAGCCGAAAGGAGGCATTTGAAAGTTTTGGGTGCTGAGTGCTTCGCATTGGAAACATGACCTTATCACGAAATTTGCGAGGATGAAAAAGGTAAAATTGTTTCCAGTAAATTAATGTTTGATTGGCAGAAGTTGCAAGTTAAGATAAAACTTGAGACAGAACGTTAAGGCCACAGTTCGAATTGAGCTTGTGGCTTTATTTTTTCATGTTTGGGCTTTACTGTTAGCGTTCGATTTCTGTCGAACTTTGACCTCGTTCGATCTAGTCAAATACCGAAGTAGAAATAAGATATTTTACTACAGTTACTAGGTAGAATCACAGCTGCAAATATTTTATTTATCTTTAAATATCTAAATATTTTTAATGGGCTGCAAAATTTCCTTGAAAGATTCCTTGGAAGGTTACAACGAATCTGAGAAGTTATTTTTCAAGGTTTCGAATTTATGAAAATTACAAGAAACATTTTTCTTTGAATTTATATCGGCAGGCTTATTTACATCATATAAATATTCTAAGAAAAGAGGATACGAAGGCTACAGAATACAATATAATCACAGGTTCCAATAATCATACGACGCTGTGGGCTACATCCCATGGTAAAAACTGGTATTTACCATGGTACGTGGCCCAAATAAAAATTTAATAATAAAAGTCATAAAAACTTCTCGCACAAATTTGAATTTGAAGAGCCCATCTACTTCAAACACGTAGTTGTCAAAAATCCCTATTTGTGCGTGAAAAGGACGAACAGAAAGATCTTTGAAAGTTTAGATGAACAATGAATCGATAACTCAGACAAAAACAATAAACTGAGAAAAGCATATAAAGTACTGGAATGTTTCAGAAGAGGCTTCAAACGTTAAAGAACTCTCTGTAAAAAAAAAATTACAGGAGTGATAGGTGTTCCGTTTTGAAGAGCTCTTCAGCTCTGATCATAGCTTCCGCGAATAATTTGGCGCTGACAAAAGAAAACCCGACCCACCTTAAAACGTTTGAAACAGTCGAAAAAAAGCAAAAAACAAAAAAGTGTTAGACATCGATGAAATTGCATCAGAACTCATCAAATATGATGGTCGAATGAAAAGATATTTCGTTGATAAAGTAGTTTAAATAATATGCAAACCTGAATGAACCATAGTGTATGAGCGGTAATATGCTGTGGTATGCATGCAATAATGTTGTTCACTTGGAGTATTGGAGATAGTTTGGTGTTTAACCACAGTATGCTAAATTCGGATTTCAGAATTGGTTACGACTAATCCGAAAGTGAACAAAAGAGATAGAAATATAAAAAGCTCTTGAAATAAATAAAACTATTGACTTGGGTGTTACTGTTCATTATTTTATGAGAAACATTTGAATATGTTTTTAAGAATCTCTTCTGAAGATTAGAGGAAACAAATTTAAAACCAATCGGAATTCGTTGCGAATATTTCACTGAGTTAGAACAAATTCCAAATACGTTGGAATTTACAACAAATTCCGAACCTAATACCGTTAAGGTTTCGTTTAGTAAATTATGTATTAAAACAGTGCTTTAGTCGTATAACAGTTTTCAATGCATAAGTGCAAATGCCTATAAAGTTTTTTGAAATTGTGTTGTTTGAGGTGTTGACAGTGTCTATTTTAAAGGTCCGAAATGCTACTCAAATATTTTATTCTCTAGTAACTTCTCCCTTTTGTATTTCTTCAAGAAGACGGGACGAGCTTGAAGGTTTTTTAAAACAAGGTTTTTTTTATAGCAGCAAAGACAAGCTTAGCAAACGGACGAAATAATTTGTTATTTAAAATAAATAAAATCAAATGAAACAACAAATAACAAGAATTAGTATTGGAATTAAAAATAATAAGTATGCTATTGAATATATGTTATTATCATATGTATTAAAACTATTTAAAAACTGCTAAAAATTCTTCAAAAAATTCACAAAGGATTCGTAAAGAATTCGCAAAGAATTTGCAAACAATTCACAAGGAATTCCCAAAGGATTCGCAATGAACCCTAAAAAAATGAACCATTGTACAAAAGCTTTCCAAGAGCTAAAGAGGGGAAGTTTGAGCACTTTCGGCGTTTTTGTAACGTTTTTCATACACCAGCCTTAAAGAAATCGTAACGAATAAGTTTGAGAATCCGAAAGTTTTTTCTGAATTTGCTTCAAATTTCTGAAAGAATTATCAACGTAATGCCGAATTTTGCACACTGGGACATTACGCCCCTCTTGCACACTTGCGCATTTGCACACTGCTTCCGTCATGATTGCTTGGAAACACTCTTTTGCTAAAGAAAAGCGATAGTAGCGATACAGATAGTAGAGATAGCGATAGTAGAGATCCAGCGATAGTAGCACAAAAATCTCTCTGGTTAATCTTGAAAAATAAATTAAAAACCACGTACCCTAAACGCTGGAAGTCAAATGCTTTGTCCACTACTCAACACGAGCTTTCTATTTAATAGGTAGCGTTATTTATAATGTGATCAGCTTCATCAGGCATTATAAAAATGCCTTCAGTTTAAGGCAACATTTTGTAAATATTTTGAAAACACTTTGAAAAAAACCACAAACAACACAGTTTATAAACTTTGCAGGCACGAGTTTATGTACGAATGACAATGGGTACGACGAAATGACGAATGACAACGACAAAAGTACAGTTTTAATACATAATTTACTAAACTAAACGCTGATCGCGTTAAGTTCGGAATTTGTTATGAATTCTAACTTATTTCTCAACCAACTTTTAACGATTTCCCTATGGTAGATTCGTTCGCACTTTGTTCGGAATTCGCTCGAACTCAGTGAAATATTGAATGATTTTAAAATTGTTTCTTGCAGACTTCAGAAGAGATTCTTAACAAATATTCATATGTTTCTCATAAAATATTGAACAATCTTAACCCAGTCAGTTTTACTTAATTCAATAGCTTTTTATATTTCTATCTCTTTTCCTCACCTTCGGAATAGTTGTAACCAATTCCGAATTCCAAATTTGGCACGCTGGGTAACGGTGTCATGTCTAGAGATGGGATTGTTATGTGGGAAATACATATTGGCCGAGGCGAGGCGAGCCGAAGTCAGACGAGACCGCAAGCATGTGGACGGCATTTGACAGCTCGTCTGAAATCGCTTTGACTCGTGCTCAACATCCATTCCGATCGGATGTGGCACGAGCGCCGGCGAGCCCTGTCAAAGTCGCTCGTCTGGACCGTCCACACACTCGGGCTCGCCAGATCTCACCTGGGCTCGGCCAATATCTATTTGGCACATTAGACATTTTTAAGATTCTGATTGGAAAGTGTTGTCTGGTCGATCGGGAAAGCTTAATGTGCCCTCGAATGATGATGGATTCAGATTTAAGCGGCCTAGGAATAAGGTGCCACAGGAGGAAGTAGTTGTAAAGTGTGTCGAGGTACTTAGATATACGAGTACGCTCCGCGTTTGTTTTCAGGCTACTAACAGGTGAATAAACAGTGAGGTTGCCAGCAAACTGTAAGATTTTGAGAGGTAGTGGGGGCGTGGAACGTGGTGGATGGGAAAAAGAACGGATCCTTGGGGAATACCGCCTGTGTTAGCATAGGGGTTTGATTGGATGTTGATTATTTTCGCTACTGAGGACCTATTGGAGAGGAAACTGTGAATAATTTTACGCAAGTGCCGTTGAAAGTGGAAGAGGGAGAACTTTTTGTACATTAGTCCTTCTTGCCAAACGGTGTCGAAGACCTTTTGAATGTCGAGGATACAAGTTGTGATGGGAGTACGGTTGTTTAGGTGGACTACCAGGTCAGTTTCTAGGACTAAGAGAGAACGATTGGTAGCGTGTTTGGGAAGGTTGGTAAATTGGAGCTATGAAATGACTTCGAATAAATCTCAAAGGGACAGTACTTGATTCTTAACGACACATTCAAATATTTTGCTGATAGTCGATTAGAAAGAAATGGGTCTATAGCTTTCAGGTAAAGTTAGGTTCTTATTTTTCTTAGAAATTGGCTGCCAACCAATTTACTTATCTTACAGCAAGCTAATCTTGCTGCTGTGAGACTAAATTGTATCTCGGCATGGAATAGAACGGAATTCGGAAATGCGACGATTTTGGTCGAAGGAGTTCTCGCTCCAGCGGGTGTTGACTACATCGCTCCGCAATGCCTACTAGATTTGGAGCTCACAACTCGCATTCTTGGTAGGAATGAATGGCGTGATGGCGTCATTCTCGAAAGTGGGCTTATCCATGTGTACACTGACAGCTCAAAGCTTAACAATAGAGTTGGAAGTAGTGTATACTCAGATGAGCTGAACCTCAAGCTGTCCTTCCGTCTACCAGACCATTGTAGTGTCGTTCAGGTGGAGGTTGCGGTTATTTCACAGGCAATCGACTGGCTATTGTGTTATAGAATATTCGGGGTCAATATTGGCATTTTCACAGATAGCCAAGTGGCTATTAAATCCCTCGCTGGTCCTTATACAGTTTCCATGATTGTTGCTGAATGCCATGCATCTCTCAGAAAGATGTCGAGACATTCGGTTGTTCGATTGATTTGGGTACCTGGACATAGGGGTTTTCAGGGCAAATGTGAGGCCGATGAGCTAGCAAGGCTTGGAACCTTGTTACCGGAGGTCTCTTGCTCCCTCTCAATAGGTATACCGAAAATATCGGTCAAACTGGCTACCAGGCAAACATATCTCGAGGATACTAGGAGGTCCTGGGCAGATGAATCATCCTGTGCAATAGCAAGGCAGTCCTGGGTATCCGTGGATGCGCACCGCACCAGGCAGCTTTTAAGCTTAACTCGAAACGCTCTACGTTACGTTGTGGGAATTCTTACGGGCCACTGTCTCATAGGACGGCATGCACAACGATTGGGAGTGCATGTCGATTTCTGTCGGATTTTTTTTACACGCTGGTTTGTTGTATCAATCTGCACATTAGTGAGCTTTTCTAAACCAGTTTATGAATCGAAATTTCTCAAAACGGTTCCCTTTACAAGAAAAAACGATTAAACCTTTTTTTGTAGGGAATATTTAAGCTACGAATCTGTCTTCCTTTTTGGTAACGTTTGACCCCGTATAGAAAGTTTAGCCGCACTGGAGTCAATGGGGACCTAAGTATAACAATATCAAGGTTCACAACAAAATCCAGCTTTCCCCTAATTTTTCTGCAGCACTATGTCTAATGCCAAAATAACACACAAGCAAATGTTGGCGAGCTGAGATTGTAAATAGTCACCTAGTCTTTTATCCTCTGTTTTTTTTTCACATGCCAAAACCTAGTGGGAAGTAATTTTACAAGTTGGTAGATTAAACATTCGGGAAGAGTATAATTGCACTTTAATATATATTCCGCATGGCTAAGGCTCAGCGAATAAAATGTATGAGAATAATCAGAGTGTGACTAAACAACCCTAATAATCAGGTTGATGACTAAAAATTTTACTGTCGTCAGTAGTAAGTAAAAATATTCCAAAATAAACTTTGTAGGCAATTAACCTTTTGAAAAAGGACTTCAAGTCCAATGAAAGTTGTTTTACATTTTATTTCTCTCCAAGCTTTCCTTTATTGCATAAATAAAATACATTTTTGAATGCAGAGTATCAAAAAAAAATTAATTCGTTATTCAGTTTATTTAACTCAAGCTCTATGAATAATATTGAAAAGTATCTCACATTTCAACTAACCACTCTCCAATTATGTTCACTTCATACTACCATCTCGAGGAAAAATTCAGCAAGCACAACTTTTTGAAATTTCACACATCTAATATATGCACAAGTAAAAGTTCATTTTAAAGTCAACCAAAAGGCACACACGCATTTGATAATTGGATTTCGTACTTGAAATTCGTAGCGCCCTCATAAATATTAGATTTCTATTGTTTTCATAATTATAAAGTTTTTGGCAATTCATAAATCAATGCCACTTTGTCGAGCTTTCATCCGAGCATGGTTGACTTTTTAAGTCGCATGAAACTGGAAAGATATCTCAATTTCGATGGTAATGAGGTTGAGATCTGAGACAAGATACATGATACCTTACCTACCTCTGTCAGCATATGTTATAGGTAATAGGAGGAATGAGGAATGACGTAAGTCTTGCGTTTCAATATGTGACACTACACGACGGCAATCCACGTGTTTCTGAGAAGCATTTTAAATGTGACATCTTTGCATGAGTATAATGTTTTAAACAATCTTCTACACGAGCTAAACTGAAATGAGTGATCGTCCTTAAACATTGAAATTGAATTTGAGCGTTTGGATAGAACAAGAAGAAAAAGGATGAATGATCCTTTTTGGAAATATCATCAAAGATTTGTTTATATAAGTGTAGCGTAGGCCACTGCTATCGAAAAAGTTTCCAGATGTAAAACGAAAATCGCAATTACCGTCTGTATTTATCTACTTACCGTCGTGCAGGTTGGACATGAGTACACATTGCGATACGTAACCTATATGATACAATTGTGTACGATGCTTAATACATTTTTAATATTTGATTAAGTTTCTCGTCCTGTGCATCGATACTCGCGTTCGACTCCCGACCCAACTGATCTGTGAAATGTCCTTCACTCCTTCAGCAGAACTTATTTACTCTCGTTTCATAAATAATAGCATGTTCAGGCATGGCATTTCTATACGAAATGTCTCGATATCATTCTAGGGATTTTCACCATTCTCTTACTTAAGATTTATGGGAGCTGGATTACTCGAGAACGAATCACAAAAACCTTTAAATACTACTGAGAATGAGAGGCATCTTAGAGTTGGCCTAGATCGAGTACTTACGCTTCGAAATTTATATACGATGCCTGATATGTATGAGCGAATTGGGTTTGGTTTTTTGGTTTTTCATTGTTTCGTAATCGTTTGTACAGTATACTTGTAAATGGGGCGACGTTTTCGAGCGGCGACATATACACACAAAGACACCAATAAATGCTTTCAGCGTGAATATAACACTAGCTAAGAAAAAGATATACTGATAAGAAATCACATCTTCCGAGAAAGACTAATCGCTAGCGAATTCACGCCACCATGGAGGAATAATTTATATCATTTATGCTATTTGTTTAGGGAATGGTCCATTTAGGATTGGAAAATGAGTGACACTTGAGTTGGATAAAACAAAGCATATTCAAATGTGGGTGGCACTTGCACAAAATTCAAAAAAATTTTCAAAAATTTGTTTGCCTATTAGGTGGATTATACCCACAATGGGCGCTGAAAATTGTTTAATGATTATTTGAGTTGAATAATAACCTTCAGGCAAATGACTGACCTTTAAGTGAGATTGTGGTATGAGCTGACAAAATTTTGAATCCGTTTGAATATTCAAGTCGGAATGAGTGATTGAACAAATGTTTTACTGGCATGAAAATGTCAATTTCATGCTCATGTATGAATTAAATTTCGCAGCGCTGAGAGAAAACAACGAAATGAGAAATTCGGAAACAAAAAAACTAGACAAAGAGAAGAATCAATCAACGAATGAGTAGGTTTTAGCTTTGAGGCTTTAATAATCTACTCTCTTTGAAGTCGTTGTTTGCTCATTTTTGTGCGTATTGTTTTTTCAAAGTGTGTATTCTGCAGTAAAGGTTTTCAGTCAGCGGTCGCTTATTGAAGTAAAGCGTTTCGTAATCAAACAAGAAAAACAACCGGTGAAGATTGTTATTTTCGTTGAATAGTTTAGATGTTAACTTGATTATTCATACAAATTATAATATCATTCTAGTCGGTCCTTAATGAATAAGTTTAAAATTTTAGCTTCATCATAATGTTTGATAAGTCAACTTTGTCATAATGTTTTATTTTACTACATCACAAGCAAGAAATTGCCTCGTTACCTTTGACATATGTATGTACTTCATTAAACTGACATTTTATTTGTATTTGTGCGGATAGTCTCAATTCTAAGCAACTTGAATTAATTTTGCTCGATTTGAAGCTATTTACAATCGGAAGTGAAATCAAATAGAAACGCTGATTGAAAATTGAAATTCAATCAAAGAGGATAAATATCTATCATAGTTGATATAATGATGACACAGTGCGCATAAATCATGAAAACGATGATATTCTTCCTTGGGCTAGATAAGATGAAAACAAGCTATTAGGTCATTCATTATTCAAAACATCAGTTTCCAGGAAAAACATTTTATTCAATTTTATCTTAGTGAATTGTTTCAAGTCAACAGCAAAATATTTAAGGTAAAAAATCACGCTAAAGCTTGGGCGTGGATGGACTAATAAATAGCGTGGATGGACTGATAAACAGTGAAAATATGTATTAGCTACAAGTTTTGTAAGCCAAAAATTAGTCAGTGTGAGAATAAGAATTCTGCTGGAGCAGGATAAAATAAATGAATTTTCGCGTTATTTTTAATTGGTCATATGACAGCATTGATTGATTGAATGATATCTCAGAGTGGGTCCAGAAATTCCCTACCACTGCTACCTCCTGAGTTCATTATGCCTCCTCTGTTCTATGTCTTTCAGGATACCCAGGCTTCTAATGAACCTGGATATATTCTTTATGGGACATTTGTTATGTCCCTGATGGAAGAAAGAGCAGAGCTAAAGAGCTCTAACCCCCGTGTCTCTAGTGCTAGGCAGAGTGTGAGAAGATGTTCTACACACTCTTTCGTTTCTCCACAGTATCTGCGGTGGTCGTCCTGCTCCTCACATATCTTGTGGAGATACTTTTTTCCAGGGAAAGTGGCCTGTCAATGCTCCGCATAGGGCTCGTATGCCACTTTTGCACAGAGCCACTGCTTTTTTTGATATTTTTTTACTGAAACCAAGGTAATTTTTTTTTAGTGTTTTAAGTCCTCAATATTAAGCCAGTATCTTTCGATATTTTTCTTGTTCCATGTTTTAATTTCCTTGTCCATATCTGCCTTTGTAAAGCCCCAGTACGAAGAAGGACCTATGAAGGGCATTCTCGCTCCTGCTTTGGCTTTGGTATCAGCTTTCTCGTTTCGTTGGTGCCCCTCATTGTCGGGGATCCATAACAACTCAAGGCTGTTCTCTGCTTCTACTTAATTTTTGGTCAATTATACACTTGGCGGTTCCACCGAAGCGTTTAACGCTTCGGTTTGGCGCGTCGGTTGATACATACAGCGGTTTTCAGAAGCGTTTATCGAGTCGGTTCAGTTACAAATTACGTCGGAGTATCATATAGATGCGTGTGAAAAAAGTAGTCGTGTATACAACATATGTATATGAATTTTGGGCAAAGTGATTCTAATTGCCCACTTTTAGAAATCAAGTGCCCACAAATGATTCATTTTCCAATACTGTATCCTAAAAATTCTTCAAAAATTAATTTTCTTATCAGGTTTTCATTCCCATATTCCATGCATTCATCAATGCATCCGGAAAATTTCAGCTCGATCGGACTACGCGGCAATGAACAAACCGAGTCTACCGACTCGGTTCCGAAACCGAGAGGTGGTCCACACTGCGGTGTGTGTCATCACAATGCTAAATGAATGCACGGCTTAATCGACTCGGTTTTCCTCTCAGGAAACGCTTCGCTGGAACCGCCGTGTTTGTCATTGGCCTAAAGCGTTCCAAAAATAACATATAGTTTTGGGAACATATTACATATTTGGAACTATGTTATTTAACGTGTTACGTTAAATAATGCCCAACTCTAGTTTGCACATAAACCAAAAAGAAATGCACATATATTTTGGTGCTGTTTAGCAGGTGGGTAAGCAAGGGTTTTTTTTTAATTTCTCAAGCCAAGAAGATGCGGTGAGCTGAGCAGTGTCCTATTTGATAGCATTCATTGCAAAGTTTTTAAGGCTATTAATTGTGTAATGCTTGTTATTATACGCATGCACACATTGTGGTAAATGTATGGAGGCAAGATCATTTTAGTGTTCTGTATAACATATTTCAATGCGCTGCAATAAACTGTCAATCCAGATACAATGCTACGAGATGCTTGTGGCTTGGACTCAAACGCAAGGATTTCTACAGCGTTGTTAAGTTACCTTTAAAACTGTGTACTTTGGCAGTTAGAAAGTAGAATTATCTAGTGTACAGAATGAATGGTGTTTTGTTATTTGTAAATTTAATATTGATGTTGGATTAAATCGCATAAATTCAATTAATTTTGTTTTTGAATTGGAAATGTATTTTCAAAATTTTTTTTCTTTGCGTAATGAATATTTAGCAAAAGAAGCACTGCTTCTTTTGCGTTTAGCGACGAGCCGCCCCTGATAAGACCTATGATACCAAAGCGAAAACTGGACGCAGGCTCAGGCATCTGAAAAAGTCCTAAATATGAGTATGTTTCAATGAAGAGTATTGTGTAGATCCTCAGCTCAGTACTGGAAGAAGATTGATGATGAGTCCGATAGAACAAAAATTTCAAAATGAATAAAATTTTTAAAATATGACGTGCCCGAAGTATCTATCGTAATAAAACTACAAAAATGCACGTCAAAAGAATAAGTGAATCCCAGGCTCGTTCTCAAGGCGAGTGAGTGGAACCAGGCCAGGCGGGAAGCCACGTAAGCTTGGGGAAGACTCAGTAGGTGCGGATAACAGATTGCTTTCAGGGTTACCGAATTCGGGACGCGATCTTTCAACCAAGACGACTCGAGGCATTGTACTAAGGCTTAGTGTTCCGCTTATGTTAAAGTTATTATAAGATAGGGTCAGCCATTAACTTGAAATAAGTTTCATAAACAAGTTTTTGCCCACTTATCCTTGTGCTTACAAAATTAAGCAGTGACAAGTCTAATCATAAGTATCGTATCTGCAGAGACGATATTTGTCAAAAAATCTGTATTGATTTAAATTCCATATATGCGAAATAAATGAAATTGAATTGACTGCTAAAACTATCTGTGTAAATATCATTATGATGATTTGTAGCATGGATCACCCTAATTTTGGCACTATAACCTGTAGGCGATCCAGAACTACTGTAGGTGTTTCCGAAACTTTCGTATGCATTGTTCTTGGTGTCGTTGAGATCTCGATTATTACAGCGAATTATTATATTTGATGTTAAACCGTATCTGTTTCTGTACGCAATCACGCATACGTTAAGCTTTTACAATGAGATAGTGCAGATTTATGTATGTATATATAATGCAACACAATATAAAAATGAAAAGACATGAAATTATGAAAGCAAAGTTTCTGTAAACCTTTATAGTAATTTGGGGTGCAAGTAATTCATTCAAGCAATTAGTAACAAAATAGCTTTCAATATATCGATTCATCAATTTCGACTGATATGATTGCAACATATTTTGAAAAATGGAAATGTGTCTTGCATACATGCATAATGCGAACGAGTCTACTTGTTTCGAGGGTAAAACAAAGACGCACCTCGAATTATTGATCCATCAAGAAGGTCTTCCCACTGAAGTTGACTCTCTTCGCTCATTCTTTACTCGCTATCATTTCGAACTGGGAATGACTCCAGAGCAAGTCGAAAGTGATCTTAAAACCTATCGTTCATTTGTGACCTCCAAATATATTTCACTTTTACAGAAGTCATGCGAAAATCTAAAGAAATTTTATTCATAACGAGAAAGTCAACCAAAAATTCTCTAAGACATCACTAAAATTTCTCTACCACAACTGTGGTGGTATAAGAGGCCAATTCAACAAACTTTTTCTTGACGCTAAATCTTGCCATTTCAATATTCTGGTCATACCTGAGACGTGATTGAACGACTCACATCTTAATGAGAAATCCTGAACTCTAATTGGACTATATATAGATCCGATCGCAATTATGTTCAGACTGGTTCCATAAGGGGAGGTGGTGTTCTTATCGCCACACATAACGCCTTTTCTAGCAAACCTATTTTAACAAATCAGTGCAAGTTATTTGAACATAAATTGGTCAGAGTTCTATTTAACTGTCATTATATGTACATTGGAATTTTTTATGTACCACCCGACTCTATCGAAATTGCTTACAACAATATAAATGACACCATATCCTCCATTATTGCTTCTACGAATGAGGAAGACAAAATATTCATATTCGGGAACTTCAACCGTTGACACAGCAGATTTACTATCGATGAAAACGATAACCAACTCCTCCCGATCCACCTTTTTGACGCCATTGATTTCAACTTTATCAATTTGATGGTGTAAACCAGGTTATATCAGTCGATATAACCTGAGTTACAGCAATTTATATCGACTTCTAACCAGAATGGTAAGCGGTTAGATTTAATATTTACCATTTTTGATGACGAAGTTGTGGTTAGTGCAACTAATGACGCCGAGAATCTTTTCTCTAATACTCTTCATCAATCCGCTATTACTGTTGAGCTTTCCACTATCAACATTGCTTTTGACCAATCATACAATAATTGAAATTGTATTTGATTTTCATAATGCTGGCTACTTAAGCATTAAAAAGGTTCATTTCAACGTTAGATTTGGATGAAAACCTTTCAACCTTTCACGTGTGTACCAAAGATAAAAAACTCTTGCGCACCTGAACCGCTAGAAAACTAATTTTCAAAGAAATTGTCTTTGAGTGACAAAAAAGTGTGGAAAGACGTAATACACTGTTTTGTAGAATCATATCAACCATTCCTTATCCAAAGCAACAAAACTCAACTATAACACAACTGATGAAAATGTTCAGTGCTGGCAACACTTTCCGAACGAAGCAACAATAAGTTTACCATAACAAGCTCATACTCAAATCAACTTATGCTTTGAATTTTGTTCTCATCGCAGGATTTCATCGAAAGTTTCAGCGGTTAAACGTTGTTTGAGGCTGCCATCCGAAAAATGTTCAAAACTCGGAAAATTTAAAAATTGGTTTTTTATTTTTATTGCAAATGCTCTGGATATGAGTACGTAATTTGAAGCATCTGTTGGTGCAATATTTACGGAAATGGCTAATGCTGGTTATCCTGTCTCAGCAGCAAAGCAAAATACATACCAAATCTGCTTCACCTTAAGTTAAACCCAACCAGTAAATTTCGATTCGATTGAATCACTGCGCTGAAAGTTATACGGGTGAAAAGAATTTTAGGGTTACTACCCTCAAAATTTTTCAAATTTTTAAAGCGTTTATATTTGTTGTTAATTTTCATTGTAGGATCATTTCCATTTGCAAATCTAATGACATAATCGCTCAGTAAAGAAATTAAACAAAATTACAGAAATGGTCATAGCTGGCAGCCCTTTCATGATTTATGTACGATATTCCTAAAACATTTGGTTCACATTAAGATCTATTAACTGCATGAACTATGTTTTGATTTCATGCCTGGACCCGAAGTTATAGGGAAAAAAGCTTTATTTTACTAAGCAAATTTGCAAGATTTGGGAGGCAAAAATCACCATAGCTGGCAACTCTATTCTAATTTTTCAGCGAAATTTTCACCAAATGTTATCTTAAATAAGATCCAAATATTGTGTGAATTTTGTTTAAATGTGATGGCTGAATCGGAAGTTATAGGCCAAAAACTGGTTTTTTTTCTCAGTGATTTTTCAAGATGGTACCACTGCCACAGGGTTGCCCGCATTTCAAAATCACTTGTACCAAACTTGGTCCTAGTTAATACCAACATGTCCTGTAAATTTCATTCTGATCGGATAATTCGGTCGTCAGTTCTCGTGAACAAAACTTTCGAGTCCAAAAAATAGAGGTAATTTGGTGATGGGTTGCCGTTCTTGTGCAAATCGGAATTTTGAAAATTTCAATTTGACGTGATGGACAAAAGTTAAAATTTATCAATGAATTGAATTTTTTGTTGATGATTTGAAAGATTTTTTTTCAGGAGCCTGCCGTAGCTACAGGGTTACCCACACTACCTTGGAAACCCATGTGTGTTAAGTTTTAGTCAAGACCAATACGCTCTGCAAATTTCACGATGATCCAATGTTTTTGTCAGAAGTAATGACAAATCAATATTTGAAAAAAAATCCTTGCCTACTTTTAGGCACGCTGGACCCACACACGTCTCAAATTTTCCAATTCTTTATCAAAGGCAAGCTAAGAACATACTAAGTTTTCATTTCCAATCCTTTTTTTTAAGAAAAATTTACACTGCTTGGAAATATAGGAGTACCTCAAAAGTCACTAAAACGCACGCCGCCGCCAAAATGTTTAAGATATCTAAATTTCGGCAAGTCATGGACCTATCTACTATATACATCTACGTCCTCCGAAAATTTCAGCTCAATCGAATCGGCCACTCCAGAGATTATCTCTATTAATCAATTTGCTGATATATATATATATATATATATATATATATATATATATATATATATATACATATAAATATATATATATACATATAAATATATATATATATATATATATATATATATATATATATATATATATATATATATATATATATATATATATATATATATATATATATATATATATATATATATATATATATATATATATATATATATATAAAGAAATATGAATTTTCGGCGAAGAGAGTTTAATAGTAATTTTCTTCGAAAATTAGTAAAAACAGAATTAACCTTCTCAGCCATGGTTAGACAATAATTTGAGACAATTAAGGAACCGACGAACCAAACTTTATAAAGCAATTCAAAATGATCAATATCAGAAAAAGGAAAGTTACGATATTTTATCCAAAGAATTCTCAATTAAATCTCGGGAAGCATATGAGCTTTACGTGACTTTAATGGATAGCAAAATTGTTAATGACCCGAGAAAGTTTTTTGATTTCGTTATTATGAAACGAAAAACGACTGGCTATCCCGCTTCTATGCTCAGAGGGAACTTCTTCTATCTTCTTTTTCAACCAGTATTTGCAGATCACTTTCAAGATTCGTTCTGTTCTCCTTCGCCCCCTACAATAAATTTAACTGTCTGGCCTACCCAAACTGTATCCACACCATTCATTGAGGGAATCATATTAACAAAAGAGGCCATTGCTTATGCTATCCAAGGGCTAAACTTCAACAAAGAACCTGGCCCTGACCTAATACCTCCCTGCTTTGTGATACAGTGTATCAATCAATTGATAACCCTTCTGTAAATCATTTTTAACAAGTGGCTGTCATTAGGTGTCTTTCCATCCTTTTGAAAGTCTTCCCATATTACGCCTATTTTCAAAAGCGACGATAACGATCTATCGACAACTATTGATTTATCCCGACAACTAATGATTTATTATCTCAGTTACCCTCAAACTCTTCGAGAAGCTCGTCTGCAATCAACTGACTTCCATAATAAACCCTCTTTTCAATGAACAACAACATGGGCTTCGAAAAGGCAGGTCAACTCCATTAATCTCTCGATCCTGGCTTCGGACGTCTTATGTGAGATGGAAATGGGAAACCAGGTTGACGCGATTTAGACTGATTTCAGCAAAGCCTTCGACAGAGTCGATCATCAAATTTTTAAACACAAATTACTTGATTTCGGTATATCTGGCTGCCTATTTAATTGGCTTAATTCTTATCGTTGTGACAGAACTCAGATTGTTAAATTACAAGAAACATTTTCAAAAACAGTTATTGTGCTGTCAGGGGTGCCGCAAGGCAGTCATTTGGACCCGTTTCTCTTTAATATTTTCATGTCGGATCTATCTAGGATTTTAGTTGATACCCCACACCTCTTCTACACTGATGACTTGAAATTGCACTACACTATCAAAACGCAGTCCGACATTGATTTTCTCTAATCAAAACTTGTATCTCTCGAACAGTGGTGCCACCTGAATAAACTAAATTTCAACGTCGACAAGTGTCGAGTGATAAGTTTTTCATACTATCTCAATAACAACGAACTTATTAGGGTAGAACATATCTTAGACCTAGGTGTAACTCTAGTAACTTGTAGATTGACAAAGTTTCGTAGAAGCGAGCAAACAATTAGATTTCATTAAGAGGTGCGCTAAAGAGTTCAAAAACATTTGGGTTACTAAGTCTCTATATACATCACTAGTGCGGCCTCTACTGGAATACGCCTGCATTGTCTGGTGCCTAGCTGTTCAACTACGACTTCAGTAATACGACTTTAGTAATCTTCCGTCTTACAAATACAGACTTGGTCTTTTAAACCTAATGACTCTTTCATCAACAAAAACCATAATTAGCGCATGCATAGCCTTTTACATCATTCATGAAACAGATAGTATAGCAGCTTTCTCTAAAAAAATTACATTCAACAATCAAATAAGACGGACTAGGTATACAACCATACAACCTTCCTTAAAAACCTCTCTCATCATACAGTTTATGAGTATAATGAACCCATCAATAGGTGTTGTAGAACAAACAATCTATTTTCAAATATAACTTGACAAAGGCCCTATTAACTTCTTAACATATTTATTTCCCATCCTAATTCACCTAAATGCAAATAAACATTCACTTGAAATACTTTTGTATTCCATTTTATTTCTTGTATTATATATTTTATCATGCCTTGTTTGGCAAATAAATAAATTAAAATAAAAATACTTTATTGTGTGGCAGTGAATGTGTTAAACATATGTTTTCTATTCATGTTTGTTATGAACCTGCGTATGTAGTTTTAATTTGAAGTCTCGCCCGCATCTAAGCTCAGCAGCAAATTAATCTAAATATACCTAAACAAACGATGGAAATTATGTCTCATTATGCCTATAAATATGAAATAGTTTCTGCAAATTTTTCGTATCTCAATTCTTAGAACAAAATGTTTAAAATATATTTTGAGCTCTAATTAACAGCTAAGTGGTATGCGAGAGTCAACTGAAATGCATTTATGTCATTTGTGTAAATTTTGTTCATTTATTTTCTATTCTATTCTTTACTCTGCTGTCATGGTATATCGAAACAATCTAAACAAGTCCGCTTCCAATTAAAGTATCATTTTAGGTTAGACCTGTTCAGCTCAATCAAATGGAAAGACAAATGAACGCAAGAGTGGCCGTTGATTTATATAATTTCGGTGGATCAAATCCATTTGCATAGGTTTGAAATTTTGTTTAGTCGTATGAGTTCAAGGATATTATTTTCGTGGCTGTTGTTAGTCGGATTAGGTCAACATGAAAATATGGCTGTCAGTTTCCGGGATATATTTCGATATTATGAATGAAATAACGACATCATGGATGAAAGGACAAATGCAAATTTTAATGTTTGCTGACAAAAGTTAGGTTGGTGAAATAACACTTAGAAGTATTGTATATTAATAGGCAATTATTATTTTAAAATTTAAGAGTAGCTCAATTTATTGTTATATCCAGTGCTATCATTTTACTGCAGTTGCAGTATATATGTTGCAATTTGATGCAATTTCCGACAACATTGCATTTGAGTTTCATCTATTGCATTTTACAAAATTTCCCAATTATTTAATATTTAGTAAATTAGATTCACTCTGATTGGTTATTTATGCAACTGCTAGCCATTTTGGACTAAGAATGAATAGGAATTATCCCAATTCCTAATCCTGGAGATATAATTGTATATTGCAATTTATTTTCTTTAATATGGAAAAGCTGAAATTAACAATAGTATGTATTTTTCACCAAACGACTAAATTCGAATTTGATATCTTTTTTAAAAAAAAGTGTATATTTTTTGTTAAATATGCTTTGTTATATTTTTCAAACAGCAATAGTTGTATTTTAAATGCATGTAAGAAGACTTATATGTATGCACATATGTATATACTTAAAGAAAAATCAATCTATTGCAATTTAGAGCAATCTGATGCAACTTCGGAGTTTTATTTCCAGCACAAAGAAAAATTAAAACGACAGCACTGGTTATATCTGTCTTAAAACAAAAAGAATTCGATTAAAATCGCCTCTAACTTACTTTGATTATGCGATTTCATCTTTCTCATATAGTTACTTCGCTTTACTTTAAATTACTGGTTATAATGAAAATTCAGCTAGAATTAACTGAAATTCAAGTAACATCAGTTCTCTGGAACAAAGGTTTTAAATAAGATCTATTAATATAGCTATCCACATAAAATTGATTAGCTCGGTGCTTCTATTACACATGGTTCTACTGTTAAAACTTTAATAGTTACATAAAAAACAGATCTTAAATACAGCCATCATACAAAAATCAGCAAATCAGCTTCACTAAAACTATCAACGATGCCTTGTCATCTACAATGTTGATTGTAGCCAATTTGTGAAATTCTACTTTGGCACGAATTCCCTGAGACAAAATGTCTATCCATCAGTCAAATTAGATAAGCATTCTCGAAAAACCTACCGTCCTATTATCGCATCCACATCGAAACGCGCTTGACATTGTTCCTTGAATTGTTTGTTTGTTTACTGGGAACAGTTGACTTCTTCCGAATGCCATCTGCGGTCCTTTTTCATTTTGTTCATGTACTATACTCCATCACATTGTCTTACCATCTATTTGAGAAGAACGCGCAACCAATATCATCTACAATTTCTAAGATACTATTTCACATCTTCTTTTCGTAACAATATTTACTTTTCTTGCAGGAACTTTTTCTCCTCCCTCGCTTAGCTTTTTGTTTTTCACAAATGCTATCGTACGTTTGCTTGGTTCGCCTCCCATCAGTCAAAAGTTTATCCTCGAAATTGTTTTGTAGCGATAGAAATACATCATACCTGATGTACAAAACTGTATAGAGGAATTTGAGTGTGCGTACATACAAACGTTTGTGAGGTTATCCAATTGAAACAGAACCAGAAATGTCTTGAATCGATTGATACTTGGGTGTAGTTGACAAATAGACATGAAAGATTTTAGTTGAAATGATAAGTCAGCACATTATTCATTTTCTTATCGTTCGACTTATTTTTCAAGGATTTTTGTTTTGGTTCCGGTTTCGCTGAAAAAGCACACAAATATTTACGGTTCACACCGTTTTTTTTTCGCAATGAGATTTACTGGCAAAACTATAAATTTCAAAAATAGTGAGGTGATGGCTATGCCTACGAAAGGATTCAAGCCTTTTTTGAGCTGTGAGCTAAAGTGTCTTAGATCTGAATTTTTTCAGAAAAAAATTCATTTGAAGAATAAGCGTGCTCTAGATTAGAAAAACGTTTTAATACATACATATCTGACAGTGATTTATGAAGAGAAGAAATTCTTTTTACGAAGCATTGAAAGTAGATGACACTTTACTTGGATAACTTTTGATAAGATTTAACAAATGGGCAGTGATTTTGAAGCACTATTAGACCGCAAATGTAATAGTTTCAGTTTAAAAACTTCCGCAACAGATTATCTTTGGCTTTCTAGAAATGAAATAGATTTTTGCGAAGTCAGCACATAGTTTCCTATCAATATAAGACTGAAATCAGGGTACACGAAATTGAAGTCTATGTCGAAAAAAGCATGACACAGAGCGCAAAATTGTTGCAAAACCTAACACGGAAGTGCAAAACCTAACTGTCAATTTAAAATTAATAGCGCATCCTGATTCGTCAAGCGTGCCAAACCAGCTAGCTGATTCAGCCTGGCGTAAGTTTTGAGTAGGGCATTAATCTCGAGATAGTCCCGAGATTTCGAGATTTTATAAAATAACTATATTGAGGGAATTTAAATACATATATTGGCTTATTCGTACTCAATTAAAACTATATTTCAAATATATACATACATAAAACCGGAAGCTAAGTTCATTATTATGTTAAATGTATGCAAATATGTACATGGGTGCTAGCAAATAAAACGTTAATCTATAATTGCATCTAATTTAATCTTATGATATAATTTTTTCTTATCTTCTCGTCTAATAATTTCTCCTTATTTAGTCATGATAGCTAATTATAAAATTAGTTAAAAACGAATTGAAATATAATCAGCATAACGGATGTTACGATAATATAATAAAAATACATTATTCTTTTTAGTTATTTATTTATCAATCATAAAATAATATTGCTTTTCAATGAAACAAATGAAAAGTAATAATATCGATTGGTTCGAACTGCTGATTCGTTTTGAAAGTATGCTCTTAATAAACATAATTCGTCAAGAATTTCAAAATTTAAATTAAACCTGATTTTGCAGCACATATATCCAGCTGCTGAAAAATATATTTCGGGTTCTATACTTCTTGGTGGGATATTAACCCTAGAATGGTACCGATGAGTAAATTTTACTCACATAGGGTATATATTTCGTCGCGCACCAGCCAATTGGCCACTCCGACTTCCCTGAGGCTAGAAGCTATATAATCTTTTTATGTTTAATGATCAAATAAAAAATGTACATAATACTATTGTTCCCTTCTTTTTAGTAAAAACATGTACCTAAAATCATCCAAAAATCTACCGTACCATTCCAGGGTTAAGCATGTAATCATACGCCAGTTGTAATAATGAGCCCTTAGAGCCTCCGTTTTCATAAAACGATATTCCGTTTATTATTAAGTTCTGGGTTGTTCGCTCATGTCGTACTGACGAAACTTTTCTAACTCTTAACCTTCAAGTAGGCGCGTGGCCTTTTAGAACGGCAGTAGTCGCGCGTAACCTAAAATACGTATTGGAGATTTTAGGGATCTAAAATAGCAAATAGCTAAATAATCATTTATTTTTTTATAACTAAAACAATTCTCTTTCAATTAGAAGTAGAACATTATATTAATTCTATTAATTGCCATTAAATTGATATTTAAAGTAAATGTATAGTATCTTTGGGTTGGGTTTCGATTTTAGTTCACAAATCTTACTCATTTATGTCAAAATAAAATAAAATAAAAATCTTTAAACACTTACAAAACAAATCAGCAATGCATGAATTATAATTAGAAAACAATCAATATTAAGAAATAAAAATAAAAAAAAATTCTACAAATAATCACTGGATTATAAAACAATTTTGCAAACAAAATTCTTATTATTTTTAGAGATCAAAATTAGAATTAGGTATAGAAAATCTGGTATATAGTTAGTTATTTTCCTCATCAGTCTCTTTTTCATGGTAACATTCGTTGCAAACAAATGCAGTATGATCCCTGCAAATATTTCTTAGACAATATGTGCATCTTGTCCTAGATTGTCTTCTTTTTTTAGCTGGACATATTTTGCAGCTTCCTCGGCTTGTATTGGAACTTGTGCTTGGTTCATCGCTTCTGTCTTCAGTACTAATGTTCAAGTCCTCTGTAATATTTCTTTTCAGTTCCCTCGGGAGGTTGACCATTGTAGCTCTTCTCCATAC
Source organism: Nemotelus nigrinus (assembly GCA_947369275.1). Lineage (NCBI taxonomy): Eukaryota > Metazoa > Arthropoda > Insecta > Diptera > Stratiomyidae > Nemotelus > Nemotelus nigrinus. The sequence goes on from OX376372.1 coordinate 33,882,925, forward strand.
GTACTCTTTTGTCAGTTCTATCCCTAATGTTCGTAGGTACATTCGCCTTGTTTTTATAACCACTCCGTTTCCCCTCAAGATAACCAGGGCATTTATTCCGGCAATATCCAAGAGACGGAAGAAGAGTGTCAATGGCCATCTATTATTTTTTCTAGAAGTGGAATACATCTTTGTTTTTTTATCGACTTCATCGACACCACCTTTGGTTTTGTTATAAAAAGCTATGATGCTTGGCTTCCGCATTTCATTTGTACTTTAATCTATTTCAGCTGCACAATGTAGTGATGATATTAGTACTACAGATCTGTTTTTTTTGGCACATATGAGACAAGTGTTGCGGTGTCAGAAAATCCAAACTGCCTTTAATGTTCAGGCCTACCTTTATAAATGAAGCATGGCGGTATTTCATTCTTATTTTTGCGCAAGGTACCCACAGCTGATATCTTGTGGCCAAATCTTCTACCAAAGGGATGCTGGTGTACCAATTATCAATTGTCAAATTCCGTCCAGTACCTGAAATTGGTGTAATTAATCTGTTTACAACGTCCATTGCAGCATTACTCATCTGATAGGGGCCATTCGGCTGCTTACCAGCATGAAGCTCTGAATTCAAAACATAAAAAGTAGTCGAATCCACCAAAGGATAAAGTTTGATACCATATTTATCAGGTTTTGATTTCCTATACTGTCTGAAAGGACATTTGCCTCGGAAGCCTGTCATGATTTCATCAATTACAACGTTTTGCCCCACTGAATAAGGTAATAAACAGTTCGTAGTGAATTTTTCCAAAATACCCCTTATTGGCGCAGCTTTATCCTGAGCACGTCGAGACGCTCGTGTAGTTGAATCATCGAATCGCAACGAGTTGAGTAGAAATCTTATTCTTTTTAGCGACATGGTTGTTGGAAATATAGATACACCTGTGCCATCAGTAGCATATAGATTTTCTAAATTTGTATGTGACGTGCGCATAGCCCCTGCGATTTACAGCAGACCAAATACTGCTCTAATTTCTACAGCATCAGTCGTTTTGCAATCGCGGCGTCGGTTGTACATTGGAACTTTTTTTTGTATGAACTCATTCGTACGAATGAGAATCTCTTCAATAATATTTTCACTTATAAATAAATTCCAGGCTTTGTCAAATGTTGTCACCCCTACACCGTGTGTACGAACGTCAGAATCTTACATTAGAATATTTTGTATTTGACGTCTAACCCTGTTGTTATTAGATTTTTCCATTTTGTCACCTTGTCACGTCCTGTGTAAAAACTACTTCTCTCTGATAAAGGCACATCTTCGTCTGAACTTGAGCTGCTTGATTCTGCTATCGATTCAATTTCTTCGTCACTTTCCACCTCAGAAATACGGTCGGAAACTTCTGAACCTTCATCACTGAGCACAAAATCACTCTCTATGTCTTCTTCCATTAATTGCATAGTTATCTGGGAATTACTGAGGAGTCTACGAGCCATTTTTTACTAAAAATATCTATAAAACACGAACTTAGCTCAAAACACAAGAAAAAATAATTTGGGCAAATAGAGTCGCGTGTAATCTTTTGGACTACGGGCGCGTGTAGTCTTATCGACGCCTACGACGCATTTGAAACAAAAGGTATTTATTCAACATGGGACCTACGGAGAATGGTCGTATATAATTTTTTAATTTATATTGAACTAAGAAGAGGGTACTTGAGACCAGAAATATTGGTGACGAAAACACTCGAAGTTACAAACAATAATGTTACACGTGCGATCGATTCGACGCTGCGCGCCCACTTGAAGGTTAAAATGAGTTGAAAAAAAATTCGGGATCCCGAAAATGTCCAAGATGTGTCGGGATCCCGAGTTCCCGAAATCTCGAGATTGCAAGCCCTAGCTTTGAGGCGAACCTGACCTGCTTCGGTACGCTCATACAACCATACATTAAAACAAGGTCCACTAACTTTTAAAGGGAGTAAAAAGCTAGCACTTTTAAAGGGAGGGAAATTTAACCCAGTGGGAAAGTAATTGGGCCGGTTTAAGGATGGTACATCTCATTTTAATTCAAACGAATGAAAATAAAAAAAAATGATCCAGATATGCTTGTATATCAATTTAAATTTCTCTCAGGCAATGACAAATTTCTAACATTTGAGGAATTCCATTTGAAATTTCAAATGCCATTCAATTTAAAATGACAAAACAATGAAAACAAAAGGCAAAAATCGATGCTAATCAAATAAATTATAAAATGAAGTTAAATAAATAATAAGCAAAACAGCACTCACGTTTCCGGGACAGTAGCCGACTTTTTTTTCCCCTAGTGTAGATGGCAAGAAGAAAATCTGGCAACCAGATCCCCGGGTGACCTATCACCACGGGGTATGTGAGATTTGACTCACTAAAAAAAGGACCGTCTACAAACCCACCAAGTTCCGAGTCGGGACCCGCCTAAGCACTGCTTCGACCCGGTCGTGCTGACGTTATGCTCATTGAATCACGTAAGACAGCAAATTGTTGTCTTATTTTGAGCCTTCAATAAAGTCTGGCATGAAGGATTGGTTTCAAAATCAAGTAAATGCTTGAAAAAGCTTTCTTGAAAACTGTCTTCCTGCTGCAACTCCCATACAAAACTATTAATGTTTATGTACTCTTATCTCAGCTGTAGCTAAATATTTACTATTTAATATGTTTTATATAATTAATAAATAAATACCGAGAATTTCAATAGTTTTTTTTTTAAATTAGCTATGAATTTTTTAATATCTGCATTTGTTTTGTCTTTAAAAATACTTAACTATGCCACCGTATAATTTTTTTTATAAGTCCAGATACTTCAGAGCACAGAAAAAAAATAATTCATCAACATTTTTCAAATCATTTCTGAGAAAAATGCTCATAAGTGTGAAAAACTTCTAGCGCACCAGAACCGTTATAAACAGTAATGTTCGATAAGCAGTAGAGGAATTGTACAGATTTTTTGTGTATGCTCTATAAGCCTTGGTACAGCCAGTCTGTTTCGAGCGGTATATAGCTTTGAGCACAAGAATGCGTTGAAACCCATAGGATAGAAAAATTATCAGGACTAGCACTTACATGAATTTCAAAATTTAGGAAAGTTAAACATTTATACTTCATTGCTACATTCAATGTCGATTGCTTATTTTACAAAACTTCGAAAACAGCATATCCTGTAACATAAATGAAGAATATGCTTAGTGCTTGCAACACTTTGCAGGCACTGCAACTAAAAGTCTACCACAACTGCTTCCCGTCAAAACAACCTATTCCAAAAATCTCGTTTTCATCCGGTGACTTCATCGAAAGAATGATGTTTCAGACTGCCATCCAAAAAATTTTCAGAACTTTTAAAATTAAAACATTGGTTACTTATTTTCATTGTTGATTTTCACTATATGAATAATTAACATTAGCTGTTATTGATAAGGAAATGACAAAAACGTTTCGTGCTGATAACTGTTTGCCGATACCAAAGTCAAAATTACAAAAAATCTGCTTTACATTGAAGTCAACCTACCTTGCGTTTAAATTTTTGTTTCAATTCGAAGACTGCGTTGGAAGTTATAGGGGTTCAAAGAAATTTAGGGCTACCACTCGCAACAAAATTAAAATTTTAAAAATCTTAATATTTGTTATTGTCATTATCATTTGAAAATTTTACGATAAAATCATCTACTAAAGATATGGCAAAAAATACAAAAAACTACCATAGCTTGGCAGCCCTATTAGGATTTTCCAACTAGATTCCTACTGAATATTGCCTACAATAAGGTCCATTTGTCATATGAATTCCGTTCTGCTTTCGTAACTGCAGTGGAGGTTAAAGGGCATTATTTTGCTGAGCAAATTTAGAAAAATCGGGAACACAAAATTATCATAGCTGGCAGCTCCAACCTAATTTTTCAACGAAATTTCTATCAAATTTGTGTTAAAGTAAGGTTCAGCCATTGTAAGAATGTCGACAAAATATGGGGACTGAATCCGAGTTTAAAGGGCAAAAAGCAGTTTTTTTCCCACATGATTTTTCAGAATGCCACCACTGACACAGTGCTGCCCACATTTCCAAATCGCTTCTATCAGACCTGGCTTCTATCAGACCAATACATTCTGTGAATTTCATTTGTATCTGATAATTGGGTCGTGAGTTCCCGTGAGCATAAGTTTTTGATGCTTAAAATATAGGTAAATTAGAGAAGGGTTACCGTTCTTGTCCGATATGGAATTTCAAAAGTCTTACTTTGGCTGTGTAACGGAAGCATGAAATTTATATATGAGTTGCTTTTTTTCTAAAATAAAACAAGAATTTTCAGGATACTTTATGATATGAAAGTTTTTCGAGCATGTAAGGCTCTACAACGTACTGAACCTTCTTGTAATTTCAATAAAAAGCAATCGTGTCCTATTTGGATGATAGAAAAGAATTGAATGACGTGGTATATGCAATCGCAAATAACGAAAATTGTTTTGACCAGTTTCTTTTTACAAAATGAATTTGAAACAGGATACTCTATCTTTAGCGCCCAGTGTGGATTTAAATTTCAATAACGCATAAATTTATTGTTTCTAACTTATGCAATCAATTTCCCTCAAAACTCTCAACCAACGATCAAAATTGACTTAAACAGAAAACCATTAAATCAAATTAACACAATTCATAATTACCCTTGATATTTTCGGTATTTAACTGCTTTATCCCTAATTGATACATTTACATTCAAAAACCCATTCCAAAAACAGATGCCCATACAAACCATACTACTATAAATTTCATTCTAATTCCTGTACACATTCACTAATAATGTAAAGGCTGTTTCTATCAAACACTCTTAAGACCTTTTGAACAAAACTTTATAATACTCCAGAGCATCTCGCTCGGGAATCACTTTTAGAAAGTCTGACATAGAAATGTTATTGCTGGTAAGTTCATTAAATTGAAGGTACGAAAATTGGCAACAACATAAACGAAAGCTTACAGCTACTATCGTTCGCGTACAGTTTTCCCTACATCTGGATATAATGGAAATTCATTTCACCTCTTACGAGCCAACATCACACCTGGGATCGTCTTACAAAGTGAGAAAAAATGCGAAACTCCGTACTCTCTTCTTGTTCGAACCCAGAGCAACACAACTAGTATGTAGGCTTGTCAGCAAGGGAAATTACATAGAAAATTGATATCACAACAAGACTGTAGTGAACAATCTGTAAATTGAGCGAATTATATTGAAAAATTGCCTGATATCAAAACGTGGAAAGATATTGTGTGCCCACACTGTGAATAAGTAGAGCTAGTGCAGGGTAATGCCGTGGAAAGGGGTATGACTTTCCGGTAAACTACATGGCTATGTCGTCGATAAAGCAAAATGAAAAGTATTTCGCTGAACGTCATTCTAATATATCTGAAGAATATTAAATGGAGCTAACAAATCATTGTCAGATGATAAGTTGAAAAAGAGGTCGTTTCATAGAGCGAATTCATTGTTTACTGATGTCGGAGCTAAACCGTAGATGATATAGAGAAGACAAATCTTTCAAAAATTTAAATTTTAGTTTGATATATTTACTATTCCAAGACGTCGCGTTTACACGAAACTTCATAGAAACTCAAATTTGATCTGACAAAAGCTCGTTTCGCTAGGCAAAAGTGCTGAAACTTAAATTATTTAAGTTCACTGAGAAAATTTTATTCAGACTCACTTCTTGTAAACTTAACGTTTCCTTTTTCAATTTTGCTTGTTGAATTCAAAACTTGAAAGTGTTACTCATTAAACTTTGTTCAAAGTGGTTTTTGAATTTTAATGCAATGAGTTGAGTAAATGTACATACATATCTTTTGTTTTATACGTCCGTTGAGATACTTTTGACTAATGCTATATTTTACATTTCAGGCTGTAAACTGAAGCTGTATATCAAACGGTAAGTTCAATTTTTTGCAAGTATCTTTGTCAATTGTTACTTATATATAAACCAGTTGAAGCTCTCGAGGTAAAAACAGACGTCATGTTTCAGACAAATAATTTTGCAATGAAAAATCATCAATAACAAACTCCCTCGTATCCTGACCCGAATCCATTTAACTCATGAGCACCGTGTATCTCTCGTCGACATCTCCCTTCTTAATAACGGTATTGGGATCACGTCTCCCCTGTTCGATTACAACGTGATACTTTTTGAACTCGAGTACAATAATTATTGGCAGAGATGAATGGCAATGTAAACGTGCTTTCAAGCACATGCACTCGGTGCATTTTGTGCATTCAGCTGCAGCTCATTGCAGTATTTCGGTGACAGTTTTGTCATTTAAGAATGAATTTTCAATGGGACGATATCGTGAGTTTGCGTTTTTTGATGCTGACAAAGCATTTTTGCCGGTACATTTCATGGATCTGCATTATATGATTTCTAATCAACTGGGGGCTAATTTTTCATACTGTTGACTGCATGAAAGCACCATGCACGTTAATGAGTTCTCTTCAATGGGGGGTACCTGATTGTGAATTAGTTTGTGTTCCGGTAATGAGTTGCGCTAGCTTCGAGTCGAACAAAAATTTAACAACCATGTAGTTAATATGGCTTTTAATTATTCTTATACGAAACGAAATAATATATGTAAATTGCAGTGCGTACGTAATATTGACGGAAATGTAATAATATGTCAAAGGAAATAATTTACAAATGCTGGAGGGATTTCATGTTAAAATGACTTTAATTGTTCTGAAGGAATTTTTAATTTGCTAATTCCAAAAATTATTCTTACAGAAGACAGTCATTTGAAAAAAAAAGATTACCAGAGAAAACGGTCGATGGCTGAACAATAAACTTAATAAATTCGTGAGTGACGGCATAAAAATTTGAGTTTTAAGAAACAGAAATATATACATATTTCATAAACATGTAAATTTAAATTCGAAAAAGGAATAATCACTTCAAGCTCTAAAGTTTTTTCCTTGGATTCGAAGTTTTTTCCTGTTCAGATGTAAGAAAAGATGTCACTAATGCTTCCATGGCGATCGAGCTTTCTTGAATATCAGAAAAGAGTTGACTGTCGTCACCTTGCTGCGACACTAATCGGACGTAGGATTTTCAAATACTGCATCAGATAACATGCCCGATTTATGAAAAATGGTAAAATTCAAATATTTGGGTTTGTCGTTTTTAATGTTTTTCTATTACAAAGTCTGTCTATCGTCATTGATATGCTGATTTTAATTAAGATTCTTCGATTTATCACTAGATAATACTTTATTTTGACGAAACCTTGTTTTATTTTTTCACTTGAGATGACCCAATACGGATCTTCAAATAATTAATTCACCGAGTATACAGATTCAGCCTAAAACTCTTTCCAAGCCTCAGGCTCAACGTAAGCGACAAACGCCGCATCGTGTCATTAACCTCTACGCGCCCAACATCCAGATGCGTTCAGATGATAAGACTGAGCCTGTTACTGTTCCTGATAACCAGGTTGTTACTTTGTGCGATGCTCCGCCAATACCTGTGGCATTGCCTCCTCTCCAAATTTTCGTCAGTCGGGTAACCTACGGAGTTTCTGCAGAGGATATAACAAACTTCATCACATCTAGGCTTGGTTTTTCGCCTAGCATCTTATCATGTGTTAAACTCACGCCTGATAACTTACCGGATAGAGCTATTGCCTCTTTTAAAATCATCGTATCTGCTTACTTGAATATCGTTCTTGCGCCGGAGTTTTGGCCAGCTGGCATCCTTGTTAAAGAATTTCAACAACGCCAACGGAAAAATTTTCTGAAAAACGCCAAACGAGTCTTACACGCCTAACAAGTAGATCTACTTCACTTTGTATCTTCTACCAGAATGTTCGTGGTTTGAGGACTAAACTTAAGGAAGTTCTGCTCGCGTCTACTTTAGACTTACATCACGTTATCTGTTTCACTGAGACATGGCTTAATGACAATATTTTGAACAGAGAATTCCTTCCATGTTATACTGTTTTCCGGAGAGATCGTGATCGGGTTGCTTCTTGCAAAGCCGATGAGGGAGGGGTCTTAATTGCTATCCATAACACTCTTCGTGGAGCAATCTGTGCCGAGTTTGTTCCTTCTCCTCCTGTTGAGTGTATTGTTGCACGTGCTATCCTTTCCCCATCTTCCGACCTACTTGTCTGCTGTGTTTATATACCATGTAACTTGTCTGTCACTGCCTACGTACGTTTTTACGCTGAGCTTTCCAGCTTCATCCTCTCTCGATTTCCTTTAACTCCCCTCCTAATTTTAGGTGACTTTAACATGCCCACTGTGGAGTGGGACACCAAAAACCTTAGTTTACTATCCAACAACCACCTCTCTGTTGCGACTTCGTCCTTTCTTTCACTTTGTTCTTGTTCCCAAATTAACCATTTTCGTAACACTAATAACAGAATCCTCGACTTAGTCCTTACTGGAAGGTTAGACTCCCTTTCTCTCTCTCCTGCTCCTTTTGCTTATGTGCAACCTGATTCTCATCACCCTCCTCTCCTGCTTGATGTGACCTGAACTTAAAGGTAAAGAATAAAGGTCCTTCTTTTCAGCGTTACAATTTCTTCAAAGCTGACTTTCAAAAAATGTCCTCCGAAATCAGTCTTATCAATTGGTTTTCATTTTTCAAGATGTTGACCTGAACTTCCAGGTAAAGAATAAATGTCCTTCTTTTCAGCGTTACAATTTCTTCAAAGCTGACTTTCAAAAAATGTCCACCGAAATCAGTCTTATCAATTGGTTTTCATTTTTCAAGGGATTGGATGTTGATTGTGTATTGTCCAAGTTCTACTCTTTCTTTTTTAACCTTATCTTTCGTTTTACTCCCATTAAACGTCCTCTCAAACCTAATGATGTCCCTTGGTTCACTTTGAAAGTCTCTGATGCTCTTAAAGTTAAGGATAAAGCTCGTGAAAAGCTGAAGAAGACGGGTTCACCCTCTGACCTTCAGGAATTCCGTAGTTTGCGTTCTGACGCTAAAAAAGTGCTCAAGTAGGCAATGCGTGATTACTTTTCGAACATCGAGGCTTCAATCTGTTCCAATCAATCTAAATCCTTTTGGTCCTACATCCGATCGCTCAAATCCAATTCTTCAGTTCCTGATTCTATGTCTCTTGATGATGTTACTGCTTCCACTCCTCAGGCTATTTGTGATTTGTTTGCTGCCTGTTTTTCCTTCTCCTTTAAAAAAACCCCACTAAATACCTCTATAGCTCCCACTGTCTCTTGTACCTCTCCTGCATTACCTATGTTTAGTACTAATCCTTTGGAAGTTGAAATCCTTTTGCATACCTTAAATTCGAATGCCAGTTCCGGTCCTGATGGTATTCCTAACATCCTTGTCAAATCCCTCTCATCCTCGCTCTGTGTTCCTTTAGCTATCCTTTTCAACATTAGCCTTACTTCTGGTGTATTCCCTTCTTTATGGAAATCCGCCAATATTTTCCCAATCTTCAAATGTGGTGATCCTTCCGTTGTTTCCAACTATCGTCCTATATCCCTCCTCTGCTGTTTCAGTAAAATCCTTGAACGTCTTGTCTACAATAGAATTTATCCTTTCCTACAGCCCTTACTTGCTCCTGAGCAGCATGGTTTCTTCAAGGATCGCTCTACATCGGCCAATCTTATGGAGTTCACTAATTTTGTAGACTCTGCCTTCGATTGTCAACTTCAAGTTGATGTAATCTACACAGACTTTTCGAAGGCTTTTGATTCTGTGAACCATAACCTGCTGCTCCTTAAACTTAATGGTTTTGGTATTTTTGGTCCCCTCCTCTCCTGGTTTTCCTCTTATCTTCATAGTCGTCCCTGCAGTGTTACTTTTAATGGTTCCATTTCTTCTCCTATTTTTCCCACATCCGGAGTTCCTCAAGGTTCTATTCTTGGCTCCTTACTTTTTATCTTGTTTGTCAATGACCTTCCTTCTGTAATCAATTCACTTTGTCTTTTATATGCGGATGACTTAAAATTATACAGAGCAATCAGGTCCGCGAACGATTTTCACCAGTTGCAAGCTGATTTGTTTGCTTTTAATCTCTGGTGTCAAGACAGCTTTTTGCCTCTGAACATTACGAAGTGCCACCAGATGTCTTTCGCATATAAAAATACTCCACATGTGTTCTCTTATTCTTTGTCTGGTATTTCCCTGTCAGTTGTCCAGCATTTTAGAGACCTGGGTGTGGTGTTTGATTCGAAATTAAGATTTGATATTCACGTTTTGAATATGACGTCCAGGGCCTCTAGGATTGCTGGATTTGTTTTGCGTTCTTCCTATATGTTTACCAACATTTCCTCCTGTATTCATTTATATGTCTCGTTAGTACGCAGTATTCTAGAATATGCGTGCCAAATCTGGTCTCCGCGCTTTCAGTATTTATTTGACGCCATTGAATCTGTTCAGCGTAGGTTCACTAGCTCACTTCTTTTTAAATTTAATATCCCCTATTGTCCCTACTCCTCTCGTCTTTCCCTCCTTCGTATGTCCTCGTTGCAATCACGGAGGTTGTTCCTCGATGAGTGTTTCCTCTTCAAACTTTGCCAAGGCATTTTCTTGACAGATCTCGGTTCACAGATAACCAGACGTGTATCCAGCCGTCCAAGTCGTTCTTCTGAAGTTTTCTCTGTTCCTTTTGCACGTACGGAAGTCTACTTCCATTCGCCTTTGCTGCGCCTACCCAGAACGCACAATGCCCTTAAGCTTGGTCCTCTCCCCCAATCTTTTTTACAATTCAAGCATGTATTAAAAATGTTACCTTGAATTGCTACTTACCTTAGTCCTAATTTTAGTTTTTAGTTTTCTAATTTTAGTTTTTAGTTTTCTAATTTTAGTTTTCTAATTTTTAATTATTTTAGTTATTTCTTTTCCTTTTTCATATTTCTTTTTTTGTTATTTTTGCTTTCTTGTTGTTGTAATTGGAATTATATCTGTAGCGCAAGGGATTAATAAATAAATAAATAAATAAATAAATATCGTGCTCACTGCAAGACGCCTTTTTTTAGAGAAGATCCCGGAGATCGGATGTAGATGTATAAGAAATCATTAATTTAAAGTAACCCCGATACTGCCCTACTGACCATAAAGGGCCTATCAACATTTTTGTCATTTTTGAGTTAACACCGAATTCAAAAGCTACATCATTCTAAAAAAAATATGAAAAACCTACCTTTAAAATCAATACTGAAAAATTCCCCCATATACAAAAAAAGTCACACTTCTAAGCATAAAGGCTCTATTAATTGCAGATATAACCTTTATGCTTAGTAATGTATAGATAGGACCTTTATGCCTAGTAATGGGCCAGTTTTTCGTTTCATACTACTACAAATAAGTCATATCTACATAAAACCTATCTTCCACAACTATTTTCAACGTAAAAGCTTTTATTTGAGATGTGTCTCAGGTAAACGTATTTATCTCCATGTTCAAACTTTCGTCCTGTTTGAACGTGTCCGCAGCATTTAAAAAACACAAATCAGTGAATATCTCGAAAGTGCAAAAATGTAGGTAGGCCCTTTATGCTTAGTAGGGCAGTATATCTGTATAAATGTTTACGTCACTCTGTCTTTCCAGGAATGATTCCTGAAAAATCGCTTTTTTTTTATCGGCTTTGTGACTGCGTAAAACCCTTCAATACAATGACACATTACTGAAAGCTATTATTAGTTTATATTAGTTTACGCACATCACTTTCATCCATTAGAGTAGCGGTCAATTGACACCTTGTCTCTTTTATAGCCCAGTGAAATCCGACATAAAAAAGGCGAAACTTCGGAAAAATTAGGGGAAAGCTGAATTTTGGTGTGAATCTTGGTACTGGCGTGTTGAACCAAATGTCAAAAGCCCATATCGATCAGAGCGCTGTGTCGCTTTTTATACGGGGTCAAAGGTCACCAAAAGTAACCTCTCCTAAATATCTCAGTAACGGTCACGACAGTACGAAGAATCACACCAAAATTTCAGCTTTCCGATAATTTTTCCGAAGCACCATGTTAGATTTCCCCGGTCTATTTAATAATTCAGACTATTTTTCTTTAAATGAAGCTTGTACAGTAATGGCTAAAATACTAGTGAAAAAAGAACAAAGAACACATTATTTTGACATTATTATTACTTTTTATTACATTCACACGCAGATTACATGTAGTGCATTTTTAATTTCTTACTTCAAAATAATTTGGTAGTATATCATCTTTATTTAACCAGAAGCAAATAAACTAATGGAAAAAGCAATAAGAGCAGTTAGAATATTTATATTTGATTGAAATGTTACTAGCATAATATTGACAAAAAAACCCTTTGTCTAATAGTTTGTGAATCCTTCGTTCTTTCTTTAGCAGAGCCTGATATCAGCGTACAGTAGATTCGATTAGAGTTTAACATGTTTCTATTGAAATAGATTTCCAATTTTCTTGCACCACCTGCTACAATGGCTCTGGTTTTTTTTTGAAAGACTTATTTTAAAACCTTCGGAGATGATTATTTATTTATTTATTTATTTAATCACCAAGCAAGGTGTACATGCACTGAAAAAACACATAGCTCCAGACGCCATAATTTATAGACTTCTGGCGCCATGTACGAGTACATAGTCGATTACAGGATTGTGATAAAATATAGCGCCACACGCCATAGTACATGGCGAAAAGTACATAGCAGCAGACGCTATGCGTATAGCCCTCCACGCCATGTACTATAGTCCTCCCACGCCATGTACTATAGTACATGGGGTCATGTACTATAGTCCTCCACGCCATGTACTATAGTACATGGCGTGGAGGACTATAGTGCATGGCGTGGAGGACTATATTACATGGCGTGGAGGACTATATTACATGGCGTGGAGGACTATAGTACATGGCGTGGAGGACTATAGTACATGGCGTGGAGGACTATAGTATATGGCGTGGATGGCTTTAAGCATAGCGTCTGCTCTTATGTACTTTTCGCCATGTACTATGGCTGGGGTGCTATATTTTATCACAATCCCGAAATTGACTATGTACATGGCGCCAGAAGTCAATAAATTATGGCGTCTGGCACTATGTGTTTTTTCAGTGTAACTAGAACGCAAAGGCCAGTAATTGGATATGTAATATTTTTGTTTCAAACGTAACTTATGAAAAAAATAAATTGTCAGCTAGATTCTTGCTTAAGCTAATTGTTTAACTAACCTCCCGGATGTCCTTAGGTTAGATTGCAAATTGAAAAGAATTATTTTATTACAGTAAAATAGAAGCTCGACTCAAAAAAAAAACACTTACCGCAATTCATCCGAATCGGTATGACAATTGAAGTCATATTACATTGCTCATGGTACTATGTCACATAGCGTGTGGGGCCATAATATTTGCGCCATGTAGTTACGGCGCTGGGAGCTATACTGCATAGCTCAGGGTACTATGTACATAGCTCTATGTGCCATGTGGATTTTTTTCAGTTTGTATAGAAGAATTAAATAAAATCAAATAGTACATGCATAAAGTTACGAAACAAAATAAAAAAAACCTAATAAATAACATATAAATAAATTAGCTACAAATAGATAACAAATAAAGAAATAAATAAATGACAAATAAGTAAACAGTTAAATATTAAATTTAAATTAAATATAGAATACATATATTAGTATGGTGGGGGAAGGAGGAGATTATGAAGAGAGTACCTTGATAATGTTATTTTTAAAAGTTGCTTTAGACACCATGAGGGAAAAGTTTTCGCTCATGCTATTGAATAGCTTGCAGCACCTATTTATTGGCTTGTTTGCTGCATATGTTGTGTTGTGTTCAGTGATGCCAATTAAGCTACATTGCAGCCAGATTAGGCTACAAAAAGAACCTGTTTAGCTACAAAATCGTTCATTTAGCTATTAGCTACAAATTTAGCTACTAATTTATGGATTATAAATAATTTAGAGTTTTGCTCTGATTTCATTAATTTTCAACGCTAATGCTTTGGGTTGATACAACAGCAGTTGCATTTCGACTAAATGGTTATCTTTCTCAACATCAATGTTCTATGTCCTTCTGGACATAGAAAATTAATAATCTTCCACGATCAGTATTATTTATTTCATTCGGTGCGAAGAAAAACCGAGAGTTTTAACTCAATAGCAATAAACTAAAATAAGTAAGTATGATTAATATTAGAAAACACATTATCTGCCTAAACTTGAAGACAAGAACCGAAAAATTCACTCATAGACATAAAGTACCCATAAAACGTAGGCAAGGATTTCATACAAAACCCTAGAAGAAATTATAAATCGTGCTCAGCACTCGCTTTCTGGCAGTAAGATATTTCCGACGTGTTTTAAATTAATATAAAAATCTAATTTTGTGAGAAAAATAATATAGGATCTTGTAACTGTGCGGTAACTTCATTTTCAAGACATTGTTTTTATCTCTGTTTGGTTTCCAATTAACAACAAACATGTTTGATGCGATTTTGGGCGCGCCTAGCACAAGTTCTTCAAAAAAGGACTAGAGACAAAAATTTCGTAGTGAGTGGAAACGTGTCAAAAATTTGAAAGCCTATTGCCGCTTTGGAAAGTGGTTCTTAATGCAAAATTAAGTGATGTATGTGCTTATTCGCAAAGGTTAAAAGCATATTCATCCATGGTGCCTATTTAAAAATATCAAACGTTACAATTGTGCTAGCTATGTTTTTTTCTTCATTTTATAGAGTTTTCGAACACAGCGGAAAATACAGAATATATTGTATCTACCATGTATCTTTTCGTTGTAAACCATTGCGCATTAAGATCAATTGAGTGAGATGGGCAAGAAACCGGCGTTGAGTCCAAAAGTTGGAACAAGTGTAGGATTCATCGGTCAAAATATAACGCGATAATGAAAAATGTTGTTTCCATACTATAAATCGGATTTAAAGGCAGATATTGGTAACTCTAGTTATAGTATTTTAATTGACGAGTCTTTAAACATTTGTCTTATAAAGTATTTGGGTGTAGCAGTAAAATATTTTAGTGATATTCACCTAAAATTTGTTATAACTTACTTGGCTTTGATTGAGCTAGGAAGCGGAACTGCTGAAAATATTACTGCTGCCATGGAGATTGCTCAGAAAAATACAACCGAAATATTTGAAATATGGTTGGGGTAGGGACAGACAACACAAGTGTTATGGTCAGAGTCAATAACAATTTATTTCAAAAATTAAGTCACCAAAATAATTTTTTAATATTAATAAGATTTGTTTGTCACTCCGCTCAGCTTTCAGTTTCTACAGCTGCAGGGTCATTTTTTCCGCAAACGTAAGAGTTTTTACTTGCAGAAACCTATCATTGGTTTTTTTAATGCAGCTTGAGGCAAATATAATACAAAAGGATATTTACACTTTAAATTATGATCAACTTTCTTTGAAGATGATACGGACTTCTAAAACAAGGTAATTGTCAATAAAAGGATCGGTACCAAGGACCATTAGCCAATGGTAAGAGCTAAAAACCCACATCAATATAGTCCAAACATCAGAAGAATGTTATTTAGCAAAAATGATTTATAAGGAGTATAACTATGGTATAGCCTTTTATATCTCCTATTTCTTCTTTCATGAATAAAAAATGTTATAGCAATTCCGTTGAACCCACTAGGCTCCTTACAATTTTTGTTTATTTATTGAAGGTTTGGCTAAAAAAAATATGTATCCAGATTGTACAATTTATGTTTTGTCCGAAATTGTGGAATTAAATGATTACGTTTACAATAATGCCTAATCGGGATATAACTTTGAGCAACAAATAGTTGGGCTTCGAAGTTATAATACAGTTTTTTTTTTAAACAGACTTGTGTAGCATTTATTAAAAAATGAATAGAAATGTTGAAATAATGATTACCGAATAATGTCAAACTTATACGAAGATTTTCCAATTTTCTGTTTAAAATATAGATTTAGTTACTGATGAAGATTTTGTAAAGACCATAAAGCTTTTTACGGCTGATGATACGTTTAATCAAAATATACTGGTTTAAAAATAAACAATTATCAGTCGTAAGCTGTATAGAGCTAGTTGATAACATTAAATTTTGGCTGGAGGTTTATAATTATAGAGACGCAGCAAATATCAGCCCGTTTAACCATCTCCGTTCGGTTACCTTTAAGTTACTAGTCTTTTTTTGGTTCAATGCGGAAGTTGAACGTGTTTTTAGTCAACTTTCGATTGTGAAAACCAAACATAGGAATAAACTGAACCTGAAAACCATATTGAAACGGTCGCAAAAATGATGCAAAGATTTTTAGCTCCCCCAAGAAATATTGGCAAAAACCAGCACTTTAGAAGTATATGTCGAACATGAAGATGAGTTTATAAATTTCGATATTTTACTCCAGCTTGGCGAAGATTCTTTTGATATAAATATACTTTAAAAATGTTTTTGTGACACCATTATGAAATATTTCAATTGCAAATATGAGGTGAGGTTAGCAACGAATGGATGAATTTAGTATTAGTTATAGTTCATAGTATTAAATTAATTAACTACTCAATATCAGATGTATATACATCCAGTATTTTTACATAAGAATGACAAAAGTTAGCTTACGAAAACTGTTTTCCAAAACCTTCAGTTTTTTATTGTTGAAGTAAGCTACACGTTTTAGCTTCTATGGGAACTTTTTGGCTATTTTTATCTATGCTTTTCCTCAAATCCAGCTACAACGGCTAGAAAAAAGTTGGCAACACTGGTTATGTTGGTATTCAATAAGCAATCTTCGGGATCTAGTGACTCTCAAGGGCTGATTGAGCACAAACTTTTCTTTCAAGTAGATGACACTAACCGCATCTCTGATGACATCGAAGCTGAAGCAGGCAGATAACATTAATCCTCTCGACAAAAGGGGTAACAAGTTGATACATTTAAGGCGGTATTCGTATGGTGGTAGATTACTAAAATAATAAGGGTTGAAAAGATCTCTGAGAGCGAAAAGTAAAAATTGCTTCTGAACAGATTCAAATCTTTGGCTGTGAATTTTGAAAGCCGGGTTCCAGATAGTGCCCACATATTCAAGAAGAGGACGCACAAGTGAAATATATAAGGATTTAGCAACCCAGAGATTCTCCAACTTTTTGCCTCGTCGCTTAATGAAATCATGTTTCTCGGGAAAGCACTTAATCATAATGTAGATTGAAGTGGAGCTTTTCATCCAGAATTGCACCGAAATCTAATATGCTGTCAAACCTACTGAGTGCCGTGTTGTTGAGGCGGTACGTATAATAGACACGTGCAGCTTTGCGAGAGAAGTTAATTGCGGGGCCAAGGTCTTGTGACGGCAAACGCCACTTTATTAAATTAATGTTATTTCATTCGAAACCGGACCTCAAAATGTTTGAACAATATTAAGTGTCGTTATCTTGCTGGAATTCTCAATTTAATATTTTCCTCTGCATATGGTAGTTTAGTGCTTTGCAACATGTCTTTGTATTTCACAGCACTCATTGTGTCTTTAATCCAAAACAAAAAACCAACGCCATTTGAATAAAAACAACCCCAGATTATAATACTGTCACCGAAATTTTACTGTTGCCTAATGAGTAAAGCAATTTAGTTCTTGGTTCTTAGCACGTTGACCTTAAATTTCGTTCCGGGAAATCCTTCATATTTTTCTATTTTTGACGTTTATTTTACTTTAATTGACAATCCTATATGTTACCCGCTTTTAAAGTAAAATTTTTATAAGGAGGTTATAATTTGTTTGGCTACAGACTGACACATATAATTCAGTTTTTAAAACTTTAGATGAAGCAAATGGATTATTTGTATTGTCTTAGCAACTGTCGAACAAAAGCTGCCGTAGGTTTTCATTGTCTTTCATGAAATTCCAGCATATCTTGTGCCCTGATAGCACTACGAATTTATGTTGTATCAGAAATGGCGGTAGCAATGGTTATTCTTTATAGCCTTTCAAAAAACAACGTGACAGTTTGGCATGTTTCTCCAAATTTCAATTTATCAGTTCCAAATTCTATGTGCATATTATTATTCTTCTTCTAGTCTTAGCAAATGGGCTGTGCAATTGGAATATTCTGAACAAGCTAATCCTTGCAACGTCAAGCAAATAAATGAATAAATGAGTGAATGAATAAGTGAATGTTGTGTTCTTCCCGATCACATCAAGTCTACAGAGTTAATACTATCTTTTGAAATATTATAATCTGCGAATTGAAGCGATTTTTGTGTTAACCCGTTATTTTTTTATTTTTTGGCGCCAAGTAAAATCAATCACTGCGCGATTGTTGTTGTATTCAATGTACTTATCTAAACTTACCTTAACTTACCCTGCCCATGAGTGTAAAAAATCGCCTCTATAATAAAACCAGTAGCTTCATCCCCACAAATGCGAATATCTTAGGAGCACTTTTAATAATGACTTTCCATATCACATAATTTCAACAAATTTAAAAAATTCAAAATGTTAATTGCCTAGAAGTTACAAATAGTTTTTTTCATTGTTTTTGAAGTATCTTATTATTCATCGCATATATTTATAAATTCCATTTTTTCTAGTTCCAACTTTTTTGAATGCATTTTGGAATAATTTTTTCTATTTTGGAATAATTTGTGCTAATTTTTTCTCTGCTTCATCGACCCAAATTTTCAACTTAACGATACTTTCAACGAATTCATTGAGCTCATTTCAAACACCACTAATGCCATAATACCCTTGATTATTTCTTTCGGAAAATCAGTATATCAAGCACATGTTTATGCTTAATGAATTGGGAAAAGTCGACACCAGCAGTGACCTTGCTGAGAATTATATTGACAAATTGTCGTGTACTACTTCATGTTCACTATCGTTCCAAATGGACTTCTACGCAACCACTACGAGCACTCAACGCTTTTTCCCAGTTATTACTCAGTCTCCCGAGTGAAAATTTCCACGACTATCGAATACATCACATTGACGTTTCCCAAACCACCGTCATCAGCAAACATGTAATATGAATTTCATTTAGTATGCTACGGCGAGACGCAATTACCCCAAATTTCGAAAAAATTGTAGGTAAGAAATTCCGTATTTTTTTCGCGAGGATTGACTGTTCGTTTTATATGCCAAGTAAAGTCATAAATTCGACGAATACGAAACTTCCGTGTTATTCAGTTCTTATGGCGAAGTGGTCGGAAACAAATTTGCTCTGAATGAGCTTTTTTCAGAAAAAGGTGAATTACTTATGGCAGAAAGTGGAAAGAAAAAAATGAAGTAGAATATTTGATCTGAGTGCGGTATTTCCGACATGCCGCATTGGTGATGGTTTGGTCGATTTCGGAAAACTACTCGTTTGCCTTGAAATGTAGTGAGTACGTGTACAGAATGCTTAATTTTAATTTTACTTTTGCGATAATGGTGCAAGTGGGTATGTTCTGATTTGCTGCGGGGTACTATTTTGACATAGGCAATTTGATTTAATTGAGGGCAATACTAGTATGTCAATGATGCTCCTCGTAAAACTAGAGAGGGTTTGGTCCACTACACTCAAAAAAAAAAATATATCGCTGACAGATATAAAACGACGGAAATATAATATATCTCACATGAGTATATGGGTGTATTTTGAAAGACATAATATATTCACGGCAGATATAATATAAATATTCATCGTATGTAAGCAGAAAAAAGCTCAGGGGATTGCCCTTTGCAGCGAATGCTTAGCCATGGCGGTAAGGAGACACATATGGGAGAAGCCGATAACAACTATTCCATTATTCTTCTAAGTGCCACATTTATTTCTCATTTTCTAAAGCGCTAATGTTATTCTTAGTCGCTACTACAGCTTTAATGTGGCACTTAATCAATTATGCCCAGTCGCTGACTGTTAAGACAACATAAGACGAACAAATACAGCCATGGGCACGGCGGGATTCGAACCCGCGGGCAGTAGATCGCTGCTTCGGACTGACACGTTAGCGAGCTAAGCTACCGACCCTTTTGCAAGCTCAATCTCAAACTATAAACAAAAGATGCCTCATAATTAGAAACGAAAATAAACCATATATCTACGAAAAGCATATTACATTGTTCAGTGGTCATTTTATACCTGTCGCGTATATAATATACCAACTGTATGGATTTCATATCTTTCGCTACCAGAAAACAGAGAAACCAATATAGAACTTATACCTGTAGCGTGCATAATTATGATAGCTGTGTGCATATTTTGTGTACCCGAGTTATATTTTTTACCTGAAAGCTAAATTTTACTTAAAATGAGTATAACTCTGGATTTCCATATACTCATAATACCTTTTAAATCAATAGTTATACCTGTTGCTTCTATATGCTATGTATCACACATAAATAGAACAGAAATATATTTGTAGGGGCAATTTTGTGCCCACTACAGTTAATTATGGCTATTACGGATATTATTATTTTTGCTACACATATAGCAGAGCGAATTTTTTTTTGTGTGTAGGATGAGTAGCCGAGTAGTAAAGATAATAAAAATAAGTTATCAGTAAGTATTATCTGTCTATGCGTACGCTACCTAATCGTTTTTTAATAGAGAAGAATCTTACGTTACGGCTCGGTAGCAGTTTTATTCCAACTACAATATCGGACGACGACGGAGCAAGCAAAAACTTGATTTTGTGTGAAATGAGTACAATAATTTTGGAGCTTCAGGTTCCACTTTAAATGTGATAAGCTCCAATAGCATTTAATAAGAACCAAAGTGAAACTAATGATAAGCTCCAAAAGCATTTAATAAGAACCAAAGTGGATTTCTTCACGTATCGGCGACCAGATCAATGCCCACTAAAATTATTACTTTTGGGACTAAAAGATACTCCCTGCGATAGTCTTAAAACAATTCTTCAAAATGACCACAAACTAAATGTAATTGACGTCAAGAAATTTAATCTGCGTAATAGACGCTATTCAGAGCAAACCTTCTATATTGTGCACCTTGTGCGTCGTTCTGCGAAACTAAGCGATCTTCGCTCATCGATTCAAGCTACTATCGAGCTACTATCGCAATAGCAAAACCGGTCCCACTCAATGCCGAAATTGCCAATTATTCGGTCATGGTGAAGCACACTGTCACCTACCAGCCAAATTTTTGATTTGCGGCAGGCCACACAAACACATAGACTGCCTTGCAACGGAAGATGAGTAAAACAGATGTAGTAAATGCTCTTCTCAGCATTTGGCAAATGATCCTTCGTGCAGTAAGAGAGTTGAATATGTTCAAGCTCGAAATACCTCAATCAAAGTCGCTCGCAAGAATAGCAGTGCAGCTAAAGCACCAGCGCAGTTTAACTTAAACCCAGCAGCTTTCCCAGCCATAAGAACTGGGCAGAATATTAGTTCACAAAACCGTGGCCGCACCCCAAGCGGCTTGCAATACAGCCAAGTGGCGGCAGGTGCCAGCCGTCATACTGCAGCTCTAGGCACGAATACGGCTAATTCAGGCAATCACTTGGTTACTAAATCGTCTGTTCACACAGAGGACCTGTTTTCAACCGAAGAACTGATTCAATTGTCGACGGAATTAATATCCCAACTTCGTGACTGTAGAAGTAAAACAGAACAATTTAATGTAATCGTTCGTCTCTCAACAGAATTTTTGTATGGTTAAGAACTTAAAATGCTTACTTTGGAATTATCAGAGTATCAAAAACAAACTTCTTGAAACAATTGATTTTTTAGCCAACCAAAACATCGACATATTTTTAGTTACCGAAACTTGGTTGCGAGAAAACGATAAAATTAGTAACGCAATGTATGCGATTTATAGAAAAGATAGAAGAGAAACAGCTGGTGGAGGTGTAGCCTTGTTCATTAAAAATAATATTAAACATTCAATATTTAATATCCAAACGGAAATAATAGAAGTTCTAGGAGTGCGTATAGAAGATAACGACATCAATATGGTAGTTGCATACTTTCGGAGCTCAAAGTTGAATTCTAACAAACTGAAACAGTTCGAGAATGACATTAAACTCTTAACAAGTCTTGGAGGAAAGTATATAAATTGTGGTGATCTGAACTCGAGGCATAGATCCTGGAACTGTGTCAGAGCAAACCAAGCTGGGAAAGTCCTATTCTTCTTAAATTGGACCTTCAAAACAGGTCCAATTTCTTCATCCATCCTCTGACTGCACCAACATTTTGTCCTAGTCGCGGTCATAGTTCGACACTTGACATACTGATCAGTAATGGACTAGTGCCTATATCACAGCCAATAACTATGCAAGCCCTGTCTTCTGACCACCTGCCTGTAGGTTTTGTTGTGGAAGGTCGTAGCTTCAGACAACAGCCAGAAAATGTTTGTTATTCATACACTAAAACAAACTGGAAATTTTTTTGTGAACTTATCAATTCTAAAATCTTCCTCTCTGATCTTGACCTTAGCAGGATTTTAAATAACAATCAAGTAGACGATTTATGTCAAACGCTACATTCCCAAAGTCACTCGAAGAGCGTTTTATACACCAATAAATGATGCAATCTTAGAGTTGATAAGAAAGCGTAATACAATGCGAAGACAATGGCAAAGGTCAAGAAATCCAAGGCTAAAACCAATAATTAATTCGTTAACAAAAGCAATAGCAATTCGATTGCTAAACTGGCGCAATAGAAATTGGATCTTTATGCTAGAAAACTTAGAAAAAGGGTCGAAAAAAGTCTGGCAGTTAAATAAAAACTTCAAGAGGAATTCCCGTTTGATTCCTCACTTAGTTCACGAATCTCGAATAATATACTCGAACCTTGGCAAAGCTGACGTTATATCAAACGCATTTCAAGGCTACCACCATACTTCAATGAATCTCAGTGAGCCAGTTCTAAAAGAAAAGGTGAAAAACGAGTTAAGCCGTTTTCGGAACTCAGGTAACACTTTTTAGGCCAAGAATATTGCACCCCTCAAGAAATTAGACTCCTTTTACATAAGCTCAAAGTCAATAAAGCTCCTGGAGGTGACAAAATCCCTAACTTAATCTTAAAACATTTACCTAGGAAAGGTATTGTATTTATTACTCAAATATTTAATGCATGCTTAAAATTAGGATATTTCCCCACATTATGGAAAAGTGCTTTATACCGATACTTAAACCTAGAAAAGATCCACTCACTCCGACCAGTTACCGACCAATAAGTCTCCTACCAAGCTTAGGTAAATTGTTTGAAAAAGTAATCTCAAAGAGGATTACTAAATTTACAGATGCCAATGCTTTAATACCTAACTTTCAAATCGGGTTCAGAGCGAAACACTCAACAAGCCACCAATTATACAGGGTCACAAAATATGTCAATGATTCTTTTCGTGCCAAACAATCGGTTGGCTTGGTTACATTAGATGTCGTAAAGGCTTTCGACTTAGCATGGCATGACGGTCTTATATACAAAATGATACAGTGGTCGTTTCCTCAATACTTAGTCAAACTAGTTCTATCATTTTTGAGTAAAAGATATATGGCGATCAATGGTAAACAGTCCAAACCGCATGATATTCCTGCCGGAGTACCACAAGGATCATGTCTGAGCCCAATACTGTATAACATATATACATCCGACATACCTAATCATCCATCGTGTGACCTAGCTGTGTTCGCAGATGACACGTGTATACTAACAAGGTCCTTAGATCCCTCGAAAATCATTCAAAGCCTAGAAGAATACCTAGAGACCATGCTTAGTTACTGCAACATGTGGAAAATAAAATTGAACCCCCAAAAAACTAAAGCTTCATTCTTGACTCGTAAGAGAAAAATCTCCCATTTTCTAGCTCGAGGAATATATTTAAGAGAAACTATTATTGATTGGTCTAAAAAAAATTGCATGTCTAGGAGTTACCCTCGATAAAAAAACTACTGTTTAAGCATCATGTGGAA
Organism: Nemotelus nigrinus; assembly: GCA_947369275.1. Taxonomy (NCBI): domain Eukaryota; kingdom Metazoa; phylum Arthropoda; class Insecta; order Diptera; family Stratiomyidae; genus Nemotelus; species Nemotelus nigrinus. The sequence continues at coordinate 33,906,771 of OX376372.1, forward strand.
AAAATTTGCTCTAAAGTGTCCAATGTCATTGTATCCCCTAAAAAAATAGGAAATCAAAACTTAACGTACACAACAATATCCTAGTATATAAGCTTGTAATTCAGCCTATTATCACATGTGCGATACCAATATGGGGACAATGTGCAAAGATTCATAAAAAACAAGTTCAAATAGCTCAAAACAAATGCTTGAAACTTATATTAGATAAACCGTTCTACCAATCAACAGCACAGATCCACAAACTTGCCAAAACTAGCACAATATTAACGTTTGTGTCAAAAAGAACTTCTTTATTCCTAAATAACTGCCAAGGCATCACCAATCCGCTTATTAGTTCACTCTGATAATAGATTTAGGCAAAGTAATTTAAGTTGAAACTAGTATAAGTTAAAAGCAATCCCACGACAACCCTCGTACGGGTCTAGGGGTTGAAGCTGGTAGAGAGCTTCATTACAATTTTCTTAATCATTGTGAATACGAGTGTGGAGTGATTAGTTCCACGACTCACTTTACCCCTGATTTAAATCAGGTACCTAATCAGAGCTAGGTGAGCTCAAAGCTTAGTGCGCGGACCCTCGTCCGAACCTGGATTCGAACCAGGGACTCCACACGCTAGAAGCCAGTGCTCTACCCACTAGGCTACTCTAAGTTACGCTAAGCATCGGTAATCAAACAAGGTTTTTCACTGTTTTCCTTGCATTTACTACATTACAAACTGACTTATTAAACAAATTGCTCTGCACAGTTCATAAAATTATAGCTGCAAAGAAATTTGTCAATTTCTAACCTCTAAGTATAACCGAACTGTTAAAACTATGTAAATAATAATAGCTTTAAATAAATTAAATGAAATGAAAATGATATCAATGCGCGCAAATGGCACACTAAACTCAAACGAAGAGCGGGTGCCATGCACTGCAACTCGGACAGAAACATGGCTGCTGATGTCGGAATCTACCAACCTATGAAACAATTTGAAGCGTAGGCACTTATCCAGGAAAAGTCTCCGTGATTCGAGGGAAAGGAGATGAAGGAACGACAGACGATCACTATAAGGACGGTAAGGAAGCTGAAATTTATAAAACAGGGTGCGAGTAAATCTGCGTTGAACCAACTCCAACGCAGTATTTAAGTAGAAAAAACGAGGACACCAAACTTGACAGCAATATTCAAGGATAATACGTACAAAGGAGAGGAAAAGGTGTACACAGGTGGAAATATTAACGAAAGCTTTAAAGGATCTAATAATAAAACCGGACAATTTAGAGGCCCTGGCAGTAATATAAGAAATATGCTTATCAAATTTGAGCTTAGGATCAAACATTACGCCAAGATCCCTAAAACGATCAACGACATTAAGAGGGTAGCCACAAACAGAGTAGGAGACCATCAAAGGTGAAATTTTCAAAGAGGCAGACATTTTGTGACATTTTGCGGTGTTCAAAGTGAGAGCTTTGGAATCGCACCAAGTCCGTAGGCTGTTGAGATCGTTTTGTAAAACCATACAGTTATCTTGTGACTCATTCACTCGAAACATCTTGAAATCGTCGGCATACAAAAGGCAAGAAGAATGGAATAAAGGAGGGAGATTGTTTATGAACAAAAGAAAGAGAAGAGGACCAAGGGTAGACCCTTGCGGAACACCTGATGCAGGATAAAAAGGAATTGAAAACGTGGAATTAACAGTTACAATACAGGTATGGTCGAAAATGTAAAAGTTAAATCAGGAAAGAAGAGGACCAGCAATGCCATCGTACCTTAGCTTTTGAAGAAGAAGGTTATGGTTGGCGGTGTCAAAGGCTTTGGAAAAGTCGGTATAAAGTACATCAACCTGCTTTTGACGGTCAAGAGCGGATGCGACCGTGTGTATGAAGGAAAGAAGGTTGGTTAAAGTGGATTTTCCTTTGACAAAACCATGCTGCTCTTGAGCGAGAGTAGACTGGATAAAGGAGTAAACTCGCTTGTAAACCATTTTTTCAAGGATCTTGCTAAAGCAAGGAAGAAGGGAAATGGGACAGTAGTTTCAGATGCATGTACGATCACCGGCTCTATGTATAGGAAAGATGTTGGCAATTTTCCAGCGAGAAGGAAAAGAGCCAGAAGATATACTTAAGTTGAACAAGATAGAAAGAGGGACGCACAGAGATGATGCAAGAGATTTAGCCAGGATATTTGGAATACCGTCGGAACCACTACCCGTATTGGCATTGATATTGTTCATCAGAAGTTCAATTACAAAAACAAACCTCAACAAAGTGACTTCCAACCGTTTTCGAAGGCAATTTTGGCCATATCGGCTTCCACGCCCAAAATTGTCCTCAAATCACAACCGTCGTCATTCGTTCATAACAAGGTTTACACTAATATGAAACTAGAGTCTATTCATTACCACTTCCTTTCATCTTAAAATTTTTTATTTACACGTTAGTTTTTAGTTTCTGCGACGATTGTTCTTCTAATACTCTTTTTTCAGATGTTTCGGCATAGGAAGTGTTTCATTAAAATATCACAAATGATCTAAGCACAGACGTGTGTGCAATTTATATTCCACAGAAACTTGTTAGTGAAATCTCTTCAGTAGCAGAGAGTTCATAAGTGACTTTTGAATTTGACATCTTTCATCGAGTTTACGAAAATTACTTCGAACATGACCAGTGAAGCAATGTATTTTTCAGAAATAGCTCTTATGAACGCTTTCAGCGACTCCGGATTTACTAAACCATGAGTTCACCGACTCGCAAACCAGCATCAGTTACTTCCGCGAATTCATAATACAAAATTTCAATTCCTTTCGTACTTCATTCGGATTTTCATCTTCCATTGCATCCGAGTCCGGAATCATACTCAAGAGGATCTCATATTACTCCATCCCAAACTACGTCTCTAGCATGGATACCAGGTGTACTTGTTGAAATCGAATTCCAATGTCAACATACGAATGTGTACAATGAGCTACCGCTACGATCAAATCACCTCGAAAGTCACATGTCTCTCGACAATACTCGAGAACGAGCTCTGGACCTCGAATAAGGACGCTTCGCCAATACATGACCTCTCATGATCAAATCATAAAATGCCGTTCTTTGCTCATTGCGCCCCGGAAAAGGGTCAAGATTTTATGATTCGCTCGTAAATTATTTTGTAAGAAATGCAATCAATAAAATTCCGCCCACATGATTGGACGTTACGTCGAACAAAAGGCCAAAGGAAGAAACATGATGCCAGGCCATTGTAAATCACTCACCTCCCGAACCTCCGGCCGAACGACGAAAAACTCGAATCGCCGAGAAACGCTTTAATATGGCCCCGGTCAACATTTCGTCGCAAGGACATGCTGACATAGTTCATAAGGAAATTTCGCCTCATTTCCCGGTTCCACGGGCGCTCTATACCCGATTAATATTTCACAGTGCTGTAAGTGCACAATTGTAGTGAAGAGTCGTATCGGACGTGGAATCATCTAAATTACACCAGCGTGTAGTACGTATCTGCTGGTCGTAGTACGAGATTGGAAGTTGTTGATGTACTGCTGTTCAACGGGTTTCAATATGTGTCGAGGTGTTCATGTTATCCTAGAACCCGATCGGGCCGAGTAGTGGCTGAGAAGGACAACACGTGAAATCGATACTTTTTTATTGAATTACCAGCGCACAGCTTTTAGTGATGTGAACGCCTGAACGGGCAGGCAAAAAAATTGATTGACTGATTGTGTATTTGGCGGAGATATGTATTTTCAAGCATCGCTCGGCTCCAGATAAAGCGGAGAAATAATATTATTACGATAGCTTCCGAAAATAAATCAGTGCTAGAGCGTACTAGCGCAGCGAATTGATCTGATTATGATTAATGATGCGATGATTTATGGGCGGTGAAAGGTTCCGGTTTTTTGGGAAGTATATAAAAATTCATAGAAAAATGTCCATTTAAATAGTTATCGTTTGCGATGAACATATGTGTATAAAGGGATGTGCAATCGATTGATGTTGTCTTGGATAATGGAGCTTTGTTTACGGTAAACAATGCGAGCACTTGTGGTAGGTTAACGTTCGAAGGGGTGTGGGATTGATCGTTCGATTTTATGTGTTCAAGTGCTTTGCGGAAGGAAATTGATGTAAGTTTTTATTGGCAATCTCGCATGAAGTGGTTGAATTGAGACAGGTTTTATGCTAATAATGCTGTAAGATAAAATTCCAATATAAAACAGTGCTCTATTTGAACTTCAAAGAGACTGAAAGCTTTGAGACATGGACAAGATGGCTAACAAGTATGAAGTGGAGAGGGTCAAAAGCAAAATGCAACGAAGCAATGCATCATATCGTCTCTCAAAATATGCTTGTAGAAAGAAATGCATCAACTAAATTAATCTTGTATTATGCATGTTATGTGCAACGAGCTACAAAGTTTTTGATATGATGAGAACTTTGATATTGTAAATTGTCCGTGATGAAATTCTCAGTGAGATGTTTTATAATAGTCGAGGTCAAGGTAAAAAGTGTTCACCTAAATAACACATAAATACAGAAATATGCAATATGTAGTACCTACTTACAGACGTAATACAAAGTGAATGTTAAATTGAAGGCCAAACCTAATGCTTTCTTTCAATGCAGTGAATGCCGAGGCTAACAGAATATTTGTAAGTATGTCCCAAGATTTTGATCAATATCCACTTGTCAAGTTATTTATAACTTGTTGGTCATAAATAATTGATGCTATATCATTAGATGTAGGCTTTGACCAATCAGTTAAATGATTGAATCAGTTGATAAATATATTCCTCCGGAAATATGGCTATCGAACTGAGAGACAGGAGGGCTTAGATTCCTCATTTCCATAATTCAATTTTCAAGGGTGTCAATTAGCATAACGTTATTTTTTCCCCTTTTTTCTCATTAAAACGTGACAAATTGTTGAAAACAGCAACGAAATATCAACTTTGATCATCCTGTAGAAATACCAGATCCACAACATATCCTCAAGAAGTAACATTATGCACAATATGAACGAAATCCAGAACTTCGACCTTGTTTTCGCTGCCCGCCTCACGTGAAATGCCGTAGGTGCATTTGCGATAGTAAATTTATTAAGCGTTCGGCAGTATCTACAAAACATTTCATTTTGGTTTATTAGTAGCTCTCATATGCCGTCAATGCTAATACTCTTGATTTGTGTTGAACTGTCTGGTTTGCATATGCTTATTTTTTTCACAGTTTTTTTACCTCAGAAGCTCAATTTTTTAATTTTCGCTGGTCGCAAGTTATCAGGTTTGAGTACTGAAAATATGTACAGGAGGTTGTAGCTCACGATTTATTTTTCAAAACGCTGCAAAATATAGGCCACTGAAAATTATGTGTAATTTTAATTTTTTCCAAAAAATTGAATTATCTGATTGTTTAGAAAGCAATGTTGCATTCAGATACCATCCTGCCAGCTCAATTTTCACTGCAGTTTCTGTCTTTGCGGGCTGTTTTTCACGAATGGCTCGATTTATGTTGGGCTTATGTTCATGAATCGTTGCTATGTTACCAGCATAGCATCTATCCTTAAGGGCATTGTACAAAAAAGGTCTAAAGGCGTCAAATTGCATCTTCGTGTTGGCCAATCGAAATTTCTAAATCGACTGAAGATGGAATTTGCAGTCTTAGTTAGCGAAAGAGCGATTGTTTGACAGCTTTTGTGACATGTAGCGACATCTAAATGGAACAAAAGATCTTCCATGTCAACATTTTGAATTTCTAACTACAAAAGCATGGCAATCTTTCTTCTATAGTGCCTCATTTTCTAACAAAAAATGGACATTTATGACACACCTGCAAATACCACACCAAAAATCCACTCGTTAACGATGCGTTGGCGTTGGCATCGAGCAAAGAGCCGCTCAAAGCAGCGAAGAGCCTGGAATACTAGTTGGCAGAACTAAGTCTTTACTTTGACAAATGGGGCATAAAACCAAATAGCAGTAAGACACAACTCTGTGTATTTCGCAATCCTTCTAAGTATCGGGGATCTCAAACAATCCGCAACAAGGCCAAAAAACTCGCTGTCTTACTAGGAACCTCTAAGATTACTCCAATCTCATCTCTAAAGTACTTCGGTGTCGACTTCCACGAAATCCTAAAGTTTAATCCTTATCTGCGGCGTAAAATCAAAGCTGCTTAGTCCGCATTTCAACGAATCAGACCTCTTTTTGCCAAGAAAATGGGCATGACCACCAGAGCTAGGTCCATTTGCTACCAGACTCTGATGCGGCCTATCCTGACTTATGCTTCCCCATCCTGGATTTCCTGTTTCAAAACTGCCATGGTAGAAGCGGAGGTATTCGAAAGGAGAATCCTCCGCTACTATACTGGTAGGTTCTAGAACCCGGTGACTAAAAGGTGGCCGAACAACCTTCTCCTGTATGACGAGTCGGGACTGAAGCCGCTTAGAGACCGGGCTGTAGAATTAACGACAAGATACTACGGACTGACAGACGGACATGAGAACGGACTGATACGGTCGCTTGGGCGTACAGGTGGCTCTAATGAGCCATTTATGCACCCCGTAAAAATAGCTTGTCAACGACAGTTCATGGATGCGCTTTTTAATTATGTGGGCCTCCCAACAAATAGAAGAGGCTAGATGTAAGACCAATGATAAGGAGTTAGGCCTAATTAGGCTAAGTTAGTTTTAGTTAGGTATAAGTTAGACTTAAGTCATAGCGTAAGTGGCTATTAAATGGCTATTGCTAGGATAATCCCAGCCACTGTACACGGCTGGGTATGATAATTACCGTGTAAGATTAAAAGAAGATTCAAAAGATAAACTTAAAAAAAATAAAATATCAATAGCCAGCAGGCCAAAATATTATAACCGCTAGTTAGTAATTTTTTTTTATTGTAAATAGTACTTAAATTATATTAATAATGTACAAAACAAAACTAAAAACAAAATCTTCTTCTAATCTAGCGTTTCTCACCACGCTAAATACAGCCCTTACTCGTTTTATACCTACTGATCTCTTTTATCCTCAGCTTGGCTTAGAAGTCTTTTTCGATTAGAAAATGAAAATGTACATAGAAGCATTTTCATAACGGGATGTAATTATTTGAAATTTAAAACGATATTGGAAGAAAATTGGTCGCAGTAGTTAAAAATTGAAAAAAAAAGTAGGAACCAAATAGTTTATAAAACATATGTTTTTGGATATTCGACCTGTTTTTATAATATTGTTCCATGAATTTAAAAATGAATTTAAATACTAGCAAAATCGTCTTCAGATCATTTAAGCTTTGTAATGGAAATAAATGAATTTGCGGCTGTTTCGAACACTCGTCCTGAATGTGACACTGCAAGATAACAGCAAAATATTTTATCATCTGTATTCTTTTTCATCCTGAACAAAAATCTCAGAAATGCTGAGTTTCGTCATTTCAGCCTGAATTTTCACCTTCCAGAAATGAAATAAAAAAACCTACGTCTGCAATATTTGATGAAAATCTTCACGTCCTGAATCGAACGTCCTCTATCAACAGCGGGTTGGGGTAGTCTAAATCGAAATTCTTTTCATTTGTTCTGTTCAGAGGCGAAAGAAAGCGACAAATAAATAAATAATGTTCGTAGCTCGTCCACACCGCTATTTGTTTACTGTTTGCCTCGCAGTCATTCATATTCCTACCTTTCGGGAGACCTGAGCCCTACCAGAGGGAGCCTAGCTTGAATTGTTACATCGAATTCAGTTCGCCACGCTACAATTCGATGTTTCCGTCCATACAGCCCCTTTCCGTTTTGCCCTACTCCCCTATGCTGACTCTAAATTGCTCGATTCTCGTAAAGATGTCAACTGTTCGTTGGAAGGATGTTTCATGGAATTTTTATTACTGCTGCCGGGTCCATTGGAATTCCATGACAGTGCAATAGCAATCATTTTGCCAATTTTAATTGACTTCGATCCACACTTCCGTATCTCCTTTGGGGTGAATCAGAGGCATATCAAGAGGAGCAACGTCAACGGCAACAAACACTGGCCTGGCTTATTGATTATTGGTGTAGGTTGGCACAGTCCTGGTCTTACGTAGTAGGAGATGATATTTTGAAACAATTACGAGCCGTGTTTGGAGATGTTTCCATGGCAATTACGAGGACTTAGGTTCGAAGCAGATCGCTACAGTAGACTTCGGCTACGTTGCGGGCTCGTGAAACTGATTTTCTGTTAATGCGATTTGCACGAAACGAAGTTTGGCGTGCAGGAACTCAAACAAATCCATTAAGATACCAGAAAGTTGTGTTATCGTAACGGTGAGTTCATTCCGCTGTTGTTGTCGGAGTCTGACAGACGGCCCTGGAATAAGCGATGCGAGCACGGCGGGCTAATTAAAAGGGTATTATGGTGGCGTTGATAGTTGGTATCTTCGTCTTAAGTAAGGAAGACAAATGGACGGGACCCGTACGAGGCTTTTGGAATTTAATTCTGATATAATGCCATATCAGAGCAGAGCGAAGTTGTGGAGTGGAAAGAGCTTATGGTTTCGATACAGCATTAGCGCGGAAATATGTTTAATCTGATTTATTGTGGGCGGATTGGACGGAATGCTGGAATGGTTTGTGAAAGTTGTCTGTGCCAGGCAGTGCATGCGTTCAATTATAACTTTCAATAATTACGAAAACACAATAGCTGATCAACCGCTTTTTGATGAATTAAACTATGTAGGTAGATGCATTCGCGAACAACACTTCTAATGAAGTTGGTTTGAAACTGGTGGCATGGCGTCGAACGTTCTAAATTAATTTATTGTGTTGGCCGCCGACATAATTATTCACAATTGGCAATTTATCATTAATGCAGTGTAGATATTACATGCACAATAGAAAATAGATTTGCATTGAAATGAATAGAGTGGTCCGGGCGATGTGCTGGTGAACGTGATATTTAGTTATGTTTCACTGAGCTTATCAAATTATACTAATGAAATGATTGCCACCTGAGATAGGTACTCTGTTTTTCCAATGTTCCGGTTAGCACCCAGCGCACCTGGTCTGGTCGTATAAATAGGATAGTTTTCGTAATAGCCGTGAGGGACGTGCATTATGTTGCTATTGAAGAGAATGGGTAATGTTGAGCATCAAATAATTATAATTAGATTTCTCTTGTTTGATCATCCAATTAGTTTATTAGTTGTACTTGCTAATTTCATATAGGTATTCTTTGTTCTAATGATATCTAGATGATATGTGATGCACAATTAAATTCAATTCAAATAGTTGTATTGAAAAGCTTTTGATACAAAGCTGATTCGGAAAATTGATGGAATCCTCTGTTAAATGAGCTCATATTGTCTCTTGGGTATAGCACAGGCTCCTAGCGTAGGGGATGACGTATTCAGGTACGGACGGAGGACTGCACGCCGAGCTTTGAGTCAAATGGTATCTAATGATAAAAATTTCGATTATGAAAATGGAATCTCCCCAGAACTAAAATAGAATGTGTTGGGTCAACTTTTTGCGCTGCTAGCTCCGCTTAATCTTATTTGAAATATCAACGACAGAAAAAAAAGATTCATTTTGTTATTTGTTTGTGATGTAAGTCAAAACCTGCAACCAGGATGAAAATCTCATTGTCCAATCCATTTCGACTCGACCTCAACACCGCTGGCAATCAAATCCTGTCAAACAATCTTTGAGGAAACCTACATTTGCTAATCACCAAAGAGTTTCCCATCATCAGCCTGCCATTCATACGGCTGGCCGCATCATCAATTCAAGACTAGAATTTCGGGGCACTGACATTCATTCTTCCGGCTTGTGTGGCCATAAAAGCGAAGCATACTAAATGGAGCCGAAACGTGACATTACGAAAGTCACATGCCATCCTTGGAATAAATGTCACAGTCATACTACTATGACTTCCTCTAATAGCGGCAAAGGATAAATCAGCATACCGAATGCGTTTTTATTACAGTTGTCGTAGCATGGAAACATCCTCCCGTGCCTCTTCGACTAGAATGTGTCGAGGTAAGTTCATAGGATGTTGGCTTTTATTGTCGCAAATCGTGCTCGATATTGTTTCTATGAAATGTGCATAGTTGTTTTGGTTGGTTTCTGTTGTCCTCAAAGAATAATAAAGTGAAGTTGACTTCATAAAACCGAGACAAGAAAGAATTGTTGATTTGATATAGTTCTGGGAAAAATGGGCATTTCGGACTCTTAAATATTCGTTGTTGAACTATTTGCCGCTCAGTAGATTTGTATGCATGGATGCAATTGTATGTTTATATATTTGTTGTCATGGAGTAAGGGTCGATTCAATGCAATTTCGTAAGAGACGATATAAAGTTTTTTTTTGAAATTGGTGACGTAGAAGTACATGTTGCATTAATCAATGAACAAAATTCAGTTTTTTTGTTTGGAAGTACGGGTAAAAAATCTGGAAAATTCGAAATTATCTGAAATTATACCTTCAGGTGTTTTTGGTTTGGGTAGGTTTTTATAGCTGACAGTAGGTCAGTCATATACCTACTGGTCTGTAGCGATACCAGATGAGAGGACTTAGAGCTTACACGATCATTCTTGAGGCAGGCTATCAAAGGCCTAAAACATTTTTTCGAAATGAAGAATTTAATTTAACTTCTGCCCCACCACGTGCAAGAGATCCAATAGCTTAAACTCACTAAATTTATGTTACCTGATTTTTTTCAAAGTCGGAGAGCGATATATTAGATAGAAGATTGTTTATGAGACTCCGTGTTCCTTAAAATGTTTACATGTGTCACTGGTTAAAAGTTGTAGTTTTAAATCGGGGCTGCTAAAAGACAGTGACCAGTTTTTGTGCCGATCAGTCCTGGCTAATGTAGCCGCGAGCTTGTATGACCACAATATGATTTTAGTTGTCATGGAGGTCTAAATTGGTTGCAATCGGCTCAGCGTAGCCTGCATCATATTAGAGTCGATCAAAGAGTTAATTTTCTTGGATATGAATTATGGTATCTGCCGATTCAATAAGTATAGGGGACAGACTTGACGCTTGGCTTTCTCATTACCTTTATGACCAGAAATCTAATATATTTAGATTTTGTTGTTGTTACTTAGCTTGCTCATAGCCTGAGAGTATGCACTTCGATTTGTAAGTGTGAGATATCAGTTTAGTAGTATCCTTGACGTAATTACTCGAGCGATTTTTTGTGTCACAAAGACCTCTCCCTGGAAAACACTGCAGTGGCTAGGGAGCCTGAACGATGTTTCTATATTGTAGTGTGCAGATTATGCTGCAGCCCTTGCTACTGCAGTTGTTTTAGATCCATTGGTGTAAATGTCCAGGTCAGCTGTGATTCTTTTGGTTGATTTCATTTCTATCCATCTCCTGCGTCTGGAAACGTAAATGTATAAATTATTTGACATGATTGCGATTCGATTGAATTGAAACTCTAAAATTTATAAGCCGACAAGGTTCATTATTACCAACAGTTTATTATTTTATTATTACTATTTCATTGCTATTTAAATCAATGTCATTTTGGCTTCAATAGTGTTCATAGGCTTTTGGACAGAATTCTAATTACTTTATTTATATGACATAGCATAAAGTAATTATACTCGTAATTTTAGCATACAAAGTTCATCAGCGATTACCTATTAAAAGCTATTATATCTTTCGAATTACAAGATAATGAAAGGCTTCGCAATGGTTAAATACATATTGCACTCGAAAAGAAGCACAGTGGAAGAATTTTTTCCAGTTCAAAAATAAAATTAGGGAAGGTGACTAAGAAATATGAGACATGAAATTCGAATACTTAAATTTAAAAAGCCAGCTCAATACAGCATGGAAGATGTATTCACGAAGATCAGCTGACTAAACGGTGGAGCTAGATAATAAGGCACTGTAGTCAATTTCACTCACCAAATCGAATGACATTATTCCAAAACTTTGCCAACTCAAGTTGAAAGTTACTAAGCAAATGAAAATAATCATAGTGATTGGTGATATGGTGCATAAATATATTTTGGGGGATACATAAAGCTAGCTTAACTTGAAAATCTATTTTAAATTAAAACCGATTTTTTCCTTTTGAAGGTAGATGTATTTAAAATTTTTTGACAGACTGGGCACTTGGACAGCGATAATATTGGAATCTTAAGCGCCAAAGAATCAAACCATTTGGCGACCATAAAATACATTGATGGTACTTAAAATATAGTTAATATTAAACTAAAAAAAACTACATAAGGCATTTATTACCAACATCTTATGGGTCATTTGATAAAACTCGATTGCTTACATAAATAAAAAGGAAGAAAAACATAAATATAAAGGAAATATGGCTGCAGCTCCACGTAGTTTCATCAAATCTGATATTTATATGCTTTAACACACATAGGCGTTAGCAACACAGCCATAAGTCAGCAAAAGAGAAATGAAAAAGTGTGTCAATTGATTTGCTAAAAATTTCAAGCTGAATCTCATGGCGTTTCATAATCAGAATATTTAGCTACTAGTTCTCATTATTCATTGGAACAAAGCGAAACTTATGGTCTCTATTATCTTCTTTGCACCTAAATAAAATTCAGTTAGCTCTTAAAAGTATACCCATGATCTTTATCTTACAGCTTATCGTGTAATGAAAATAGAAAACAGGATTCAACACTAATTTGAAACAAATAATTTCATTTTCCCTAGTAAGACACAAAAGCTGGAGTGCCAATTATGGAGTGCCACAAAAGCCTTGGAAAGATGTGTCAAAAGCATTATACAATTATTAGTTTGTGTTTTGCATCAAAAAATGCACCGATTATTTACGCGCCCAACGTGGGTATCATTTTAAAACTTTCAGGTTTTTATCGGGAAAATTTTATTTGATTTCTTCTAATATATCAAGTTTCTGTAGCCAATCGAATTGAGCAGTTGATTAGTATTTGGATCATTGTTTCAAGCTGAACCATGAGCACATACTGATACTAGGGACCAATCAGGAGTAAAATCACTCGTAGAACTAATTAGTCTATTTTTATGTAAATTAATAGTGACGTTTCTACCATCTTTGATCCTAAGATTTCCAGCGAGTTGATATCTTCATTTGTTACAGGTGAAATTCAGTTGAATTTTCATTAAAAATATATTTTTATTTATACTTAAATTATAATTGTGGTGTGGGAGTTAATTTGACCTTCAATACACTTAATCAAAAAATCTTCAAAGTTTTTTGTTTTTCTGTGAGTTTTATCATTCCTTGTCTCAAGTTTTTAGGCAACTTTTAAGTTTTCTTGAGCTGCATTATTGTAACAAAACAACTGCTAGCCGATTGGAATAACGCATCGATGATGAAATTACACTAAGAGAAGCAGGCTCGACCCTTACTGAACAGATTGGTCAGACCACAATTCCTTTCGGTTCAGAGAGCTGTTTTAGGTAGAGACTTCATTAACAATTAATACATATGAGAGTGGAGTGATAAAATCAGTGGTCCACTTTACTTCGAAATTCAGCTTAGGCTCCCATTCAGAGTTATGTTAGCTAGAAGTACGAGGCACGATAAAGACCAAATTTGAACAAGGAATCACAGTCGTGCTTATTCGATTCCACAAGCTTCACCAATTTCTTTTTGTTGCACACAATAGCTACTAGTAAATGCTAGCAATGTAACAATAATTTAAAGTAAAAGGAAAACAATTAATTGAAGCCAGGAAAATGTAAAACCAGTACCCTTCTCAGACATATATCTTATCTGAAAAATAATTAAATGAGTATCAAGAATGGTAAAACTAGAGAACGACATTGAGCCAGGCCTCAAAATTTTGTGCAACATGCAATCGAAAATCGGCGTGGGTTGTGGCTTCGAAAATATTGTGCCACTTGCCATAATAGACACAATGGAACTTTTAAGAGAGATTTTCAGAGGACGCATAGTTTCGAGAATATTAGAAATTAATTGGCCACCAAGTTTCCTGACTTCTTTGTGTTGAGTAATTTAAAAGAAAAGATGTATGCAAACATATCTCTAAAAATGAAATCCATGCTTGTATAAAAATAATAAATAGACAATTTTCATAATTATAAATATATAAAAAAATGAACTGTTGAAACCCCTTCGTTACTTCTGGGCCACCCTGTACAATACATTTTTGAATAATCAAATAGATTTTTACGCGTGTTGAGAATGGTGACGAGTAATTGCAAAATTAACCTACAATCCAATATTGAATTATCATAGAAAATTAGTCAGCAAACCAGGTCTACACTTATGTGAATTAAATATTAAATATAAAATATTAAATAGACTTAAAGTAGATGATTATTTTTTGACATCTATTTTTTTTTTTAGATAATTCAAATCTGCCATAACAGTACTTCGAACATTGCGGTAAGTAGCTGATAGTCTAAATGAACATCCACTAATAAAGATCACAAAATTACAATTTATAACATTCCATTAACGTCCATCAACTTCCCTAAAAGTATTTCAATAACTCGATTTGCATAATTTCGGCCATAGAACTGTAAAACTCTTTTGGTACAACATTCAGATCAAAAGTACCCGAGCTAGAAATCGAATTAACCAACAAATTTTCATCGACCATCCACTGAAAATAATTTCCAAGTATTTCAGGATACTAAAATTACATTATTCATATTTTATCTTAAACAGCTCAATGACCTTTTCGTAGTAAATATTGTAATCTTCTTGATATCGAATCCTATTCAGGTTTCAAATATACCCAAGTGATTTTGAATTCCACCAAGTGAAATGAGTACGTATAGATCAAAGCATATTTGATTCGTTATTGCCTTCGGAAAGCCAAATTAAAATATCGTTATGACAACATTTGTAACATGCGTGGATTTTTCACCAGAAAACTCATGGAATATTCAAATACGTGTATTGAGTTTGTCAATATATTTCGTCACTTTGTGTTTTGGAAAAGACTTTTCGATGAATTCATGGATGACTGATAAGTAGAGGCAGTACATATATGGTGGCGGTAATGATAATTTTGGTGGTATGGAATTTGCGATTGTGATGAAACAATATGGCAGATTAACCTCGAAATATTGACGGCGTATATAAGGGGCAGATCCATGTTAAGTCGAAATTACGATATTTTTAACTCTTTGGTGACGGCGAGCCTTTTGGTGAATTTTCAGGTAGGGTAAAATCAACGGTAGTCAGTCTTTTTAATCTTCAAGTACTCACAAATAAGATTTGAAACGCACATAGGTTATGGAATTATGTTTAAAATGTTCAGCAACTTAGTATTGTTAATCTCACTCACAATCAAAGTACCACGGTCATACAACGGTTATAACAAAATTGTCTGTCACTGCACGTGAATCTTTTTTGTGTGGTATTTTTTTCCGACGTGCAAGAGTTTCAAAAACCGGTGAGCTTATTCTTGGATTTTCGATTTTATTACAGTTTCTCTTATCGAAATTTCCTTATTAAGAGCAATATTATTTGATCGTATGACGGTAACAAAATGGAGTATTGTAATGTTTTCATGAAAAAATTAGGGCCAGTTTCTGGATACAATCTTTTTTTATTTTCAGCCACCCCCGGCCGACTACTGGCTTTTCAATGAATACAACAGATGTTTTTTTTTTATTTCGACTGCTGATAGTTGTGCAATAAGCATCCTGTTTCCACAACTAAATTATGGGTACCGGAAAGTGACAAGCAAGAGCTGATTCTCCGTGCTCATGATGATCCATTGGGCTCTCATTTCGGCATTCGGAAAACCATTGAGCTTCTGCAACGATATTATTATTGGCCTCATTTAAGGCAAAACGTTGCAGAGCATGTCAAAGTTTGTAATACGTGCAAGCAAATTAAGCCTCCAAATGCCGTGATGCGACTACCGATGGGCTCGTCCCGAGACACGGATCGACCACTACAGCGATTTTTTGTGGATTTCATGCGCGCATATCCACGGTCAAAGCATGGGAATGTGCAGCTGCTCGTGGTACTCAACCATTACACCAAGTTCGTGTGGTTCAAGACCTTACCGAAAGCTACTGCTGAGGTCGTGATCAAATGTCTGCACGAAATCTTCCTGACCTTTGGAGTGCCTGAATTCCTTCACTCTGACAACGGTGTTCAGTTTACTGCTAAGCCCTTGGCTAAATTCTTACGAGAATATGTGGTCGAGCATGTTTTCACTCCCTTATATTCCCCTAAAGCCAAACCGAAGCATCGTCAGCGGGGCATACATAGGGGATGAATACCGGAATTGGGATGATCATTTAGTGGAGTCATGTGTAGCATTTCGAAATGTTATACATGATGCAACTGAATGTTTCCCCATTTTCTGATGTATCCACCCTATCCAGCATGACTGTGGTTACGCTCTTTTGCGACAATTGAACGCGTTTGAGTCTAATAGACGATCAAGTGAAGGAGAAATTAACGAAGGCCTACACAAAGGGCACTCAAAGGTATAATTTGCGCAGCCAGGTTAAAACCTTGGGTAACCACAGCTGGGAAGTTTTACCACCAGAGGGCGAATAGGTTGTAGCAGGTCTCGAAAATTGAAGAAAAATAGACAAAATTATACAAAAAAATACACAAGAAGATGACACAATTAAGGAAAAGAAACAAACAAACAAAAACACCTCCAAAAGCAAACACACAACCGCAAAAACACAAACATACTAGCGAGGCATCTATCTCAGTAGTGTGGTGGACCGTTTTGCGGCCAAGCTTGCCCCGAAGTCGTCCACGATGTCTTATGGCATATGAGCTCGAGGACGGAAGAGAAAATCGATGGGTGTCTACCACGCCAAGGATATCCGTTAGGGATCATGAGGCCTCTGCCTCTCTGCGATTAGTTGTTACCCGGCGCTGAAACCCTTATCCTGAGGTGAGACGTCCCCACGCTGTTGCGAACATCTGTTTGCCGCCACTCACAGTAATAAGAAAAAAAAAACAAAAAACAGCCAGGCGGTGCAGTTCGAATGTCATTGCACTCAATTAATGTCATTGACATCTAATGGGCCTTTCCACACTTGTATGCTTGATGCACTCCTCAAAGTGGTTTTCTGGGCAAGAGACGGAAGAATCAAGGGGAATTTTCTCCTTGTTGCCCAGAAAACTGGTTTGAGGAGTGCATCAAGAATACAAGTGTTGAAAGGCCGAATGGCATTCGAATTGCATTGCCTGTACAACAATAAAACGAACGGTTATTGCTTTGCGATCATCGCCAAAAAAAAATTGAAAAAACAACAACAACGAAGCAGTGCAGTTAAAATGCAATTGCTTTCATTGTGTGTCATCGACACCTGAGTGCATTTGAACTGCATTGATCGATGTTCGGGTGATGACCGGTCGTTGCTTGATAAGTGGGTTGATACGGGAGATATGGAGTGAGATAGATCAGCTGGTTGGGAAAAGAAGAGAATTAGCTGGAAGAGGGACTGGAGTTTGAGCTTTCGATGGGGCCAGTGGTTTGGGCTTTTGGTGGCTGGGTGTTCAGTGAGTGAGCTAGTAGGAAAAAGTGTTTTTTTTTTGGAAAAGAAAACGGAGCTGAATTTTGATGGAGACAAACGATATCGTTCGGCGGCATCGAAGGAAAAGTTAAGTTTTTAATACGTTGTCACTTACGGATGGTGCTACGGATTTTGCTTTGAGGGCAACTGGAGTGACTTCTCAGCTACTTTGTGTTTCGCTGATACCAAGTGAATTCGCGACAATTTTGACGAGAGTGTTACTGGCTCCGACGGGGCGGACGAGTGTTGAATGAAATGGAGTTAGTTGGAATGAGTATTGCTGGCGGATTGAATCTCAAGGCGATGTCGATCGAGGCGGTACAACGGGTTCTATTATAAAGTTTCTGGCAATCAAGTATATTTGAAGCTGGATGGTTTTCAGAATGTCGAGCGACAGTTTTTTTTATTGGTGATCAATAACGTTTTGGAGATTTCACGTTTGCCCTCAAATTGTCCGGAGGTTATCTTAAAGTTGGGAGATTTATCGGAGTTAGAATTTACCCCGGATTGATGGTAACGTCAGTTGTTCTAAATCAAATGAAGTGGCTGCTGAACATAACGATCGCCATACCAAATGTGTGTGTATCTCTGGTTCCGCTTTTCTCGTCACTTATTACGATAATAAACTACTTTCTGTCAAAAGAAATACATAGTGATGTTGCGGGATTGATGGCTGCCGCTCATATGTATTGTGACAAATTATATTTCGCGATCTGTTGATTTGTCGTTTGATAACAAAGTTGCATAGCGATTATTTGTAGAAGCAAGAATTGCCACAAATTTTCATATTTTCATAACTCTTGAACAATTAGTGTCAAGCCACCGAATTTAATCGAATAGAAATCGTTGTCACGGCGTTATAGATTGAGAGCATTAGTATTGAAAAAAAAATCTCCACCGCCACCCTAAAAAGAGGGCGATGGAGATTTATGAACACCAATATCTACTAGATAGATCCGCGTCTGAATCAGCCTAGGTTAGTTACATGTTAAAGATAATTAGGGTTATATAAACAAACCAGCCATCACAATTAGTTAGTTGTCAATTTAGTATGTAATTAGTAGATAGTAGCAGTAAGTTGTCAAGTTAATATGTTATTAGTAGATAGGATGATATCAACGTCGCATCAACGTGAAAACAACACGAGAAAAATGCCACAACAAGAAACAAATCGAGCACCAAACATCACCATCAACGACAATCACGACATAAATAAAATGCCAATATTCCGACAGCAAACCAGCCTTAACTCACAACACACGCAGAACAACGCGACACAGAAAGGACGCACGATCTAAACTTAAATAACTTAATTTTAACAACTTACTAGTAGTCCACTAATCTTTCGGACTTACCGATAGCGATGACAGTTCTGATTGTGAAACGGCGGGTGGAACAGATGTCCCTCGGGTGAAGTTGACACGGAACTAGCGGAAATGGGCCGAGGTGAAGTTCAGCTGTGGATCGCCCGAGCTCACAGCTGAGATAAGTGAACTCAACGGGTTCGAAAAAATTCCGTTGCCGCCAAAAGTTTTCGTGCGCGCCAACAAGGGAAAATAGCTTCTTTTTCGATTGGAACTGGGTGAGTGGACGGATGTACTTGGCGACGATTAGAAAATTGACTTTGGCCTTTCTCTTTATATTTTCTATCATCTGGTGTACTTTGAGACTCGAGCTAGAAGACGGATTCGAATCGGGACGATCTACAGTGTCAAGTTCGAAATCGAAATTGGTGAAAAGTTTAGAACCGAAATTGGTGAAAAGTCCAAAGTTGTGCGGTAAGTCTTTTAACGATAAAGAATTATACGAAGATATGGTACGAGGGTGCAAAGCGACTGGATATAATCAACAATAAGGGGGCCCCAACAAGGCAGCAGTTGACGTCGTGGGAATTTAGTCAGATAGTGTGCACACTATTTTTAGTCGATAGGTTTTTTTTGTCGATCAGATATCATAATTGATAGTTTGCAGTTTGAATTGTTGAAAAGATTGAAAAATTAAAGTTTAGAATTGATAAGTAGGTCGAAAATTATCGCAACTGTTTTAGCGAATAGATAAGTGAATATAAGTGAATAAAGCGTGAAGAAATATTATATTGTTAAATTATCGGTTCTTGATATAGTGGTGTAACTTAATTCAGACAACGGAATTTTAGCTATTTCGAGGTTTTTCCCGTGATCCTTTTTCCACATCTTAGTGCGTACCGTCACAACTTCTCGCTTCAGTGCGACGGTGATTCGGTAGTTTCGGTTAAATTGAAGCGAGTGGCGCCTACCCACGGCAATTTTCTTCGCGAGCAGAAGCCGCCCGGAATTACCACCCTTGTATCCCAGTTGGGGAGAAAATGATTTTGAGACGTGTTGCACGAGCAACAGTAATAAAATGCATACGCCATTATAAAAAGTAAATGTCAGATAGTTTTTGGACTTTGAGTTAAGAAATCAGAAAATATTCAATTAATTGTTCTATTTTCGCGATGCTAGCTGTGCTTTAGTTAATGTGAAATGAGTAAAAACATTTGATGAATTTTGAATTTTACACTTAAATAATTTTCAGCGGATCCTTCACCACGGTCGACCGTAGTCCAGGAATCCAGTGAGTTATTTTGTTTATATTTATATATTACTTATTTTTTTCGATTTGTTAGGTTAGGTTAGGTTGAAGTGGCTGCCGGTCCACAGAGATCTGCCGACCGGCACACATAGGCACAAAAGAGACCCGTTGTGATACCACAATAATTTGTGACTCTCTCCTTCTCACTGAATTCGGGAAACCATCTGCTTCCCTTAACAAGCCGCGTTATCCCCTTTAGATTAACCAGGGACAACTCAGTCGGGTTTGAGAGAAAGGGGGCACCAATTGCCACCAACCTTCTCCTTGCCAGGGCCGGGCAGTGACACAAGAGGTGGAAGACGGACTCCTCTTCATCCTCAGAGCCACAACACCGACAGAAATCGTTAAACTGCACTCCCAATCGTTGCGCATGTCGTCCTATGAGGCAGTGGTCCGTAAGAACTCCAACAGTGCAGCGTAGAGCACTTCGAGCTAAGCCTAAAAGCTGCCTGGTGCGATGCGCATCCATGAATATCCAGGACTGCCTTGCTATTGCACAGGATGATTCATTTGCCCAGGACCTCCTAGCATCCTCGAGATATTTTTGCCTGATGGCCAGTTTGACCGATGTCATCGGTATACCTATTGAGGGAGAGCAGGAGACCTCTGGCAACAAGGTTCCAAGCCTTGCTAGCTCATCGGCATCACAGTTGCCCTGAAACCCCCTATGTCCAGGTACCCAAATCAACTGTACAACCGAAAGTCTCGACATCTCCCTAAGTGATGCACGGCATTCAGTGACAATCATGGACACTGTACAAGGACCAGCGAGGGATTTAATAGCCGCTTGCCTATCTGTGAAAATGCCAATATTAGCCCCGAATATTCGATTACACAGAAGCCAGTCGATTGCCTGTAAAATAGCCGCAACCTCCACCTGAAAGACACTACAATGGTCTGGTAGACGGAAGGACAGCTTAAGATTCAGCTCATCTGAGTATACACCACCTCCGACTCTATTGTTTAGCTTTGAGCCGTTAGTGTACACATGGATAAGCCCACTTTCGAGGGCGACTCCATCACGCCATTCATCCCTACCAGGAATGCGAGTTGTAAACTCCAAATCTAGTAGGCACTGCGGAGCGATGTAGTCAACACCCGCTGGAGCGGGAACTCCTTCAACCAAAATCCTCGCATGGCCGAATTCAGTTCTATTCCATGCCCATGCCGAGATACAATTCAGTCTCACAGCAGCAAGATTAGCTTGCTGTAAGATAAGTAGATTTGTTAATTTGAAGTAAAATTATTTATTTATTTCAATACTTTGTTTAAATTTTCCTTCTGGATTTATATATCACTTTGAATATTGTTTGAATTCCTGTTTTTTTTTAATATTTTTTATTCGTTTGTATAAATATTTGTTATATTTTGGAAAAAATGTTGTCTGTTTTCTTCTTGGTCAGTTTCTTCTACGAAATGACTAGGCTGACCATGCATTTGTAAATCCATTCAATTAGGTTCAGTGTAGCCCTGCGTGGGCACCCTTTTTCCCTTCCTGTAGTTTATCCTTTCTGCTGTTTTTTTTTATTAGACTATACGCGTGACACAGCTAAAGCTTGACCTGCCCTCAATAAATCCACAACACCGGTGACTAGCCGTCACCATAAATCACGCTAGGGCTAAAATTTCGGTTGTGGTGGCGGCTGTTCACAGACTGTTCCGCAACAATATTTAAGTGCATTATGATTTATTTTCTAATCTTTCCCTTAAATGGATAATTGAATGAATATCTCTCCTAAAAACACACCAATTTGTAAAAAAAAAGTGTATTGTGTAAGTAGTAAGCATTTAAGTACGTTATATAGGACAGCTGTTGTGTGATCCGATTCTGAATATCATTTTAATTGAATAGAAATATTATTTGGTTACCATGTAGGCACAAAAGGAGCATATCCAATGTAAGTGTGAAAATCTTCAGGGTTTTTTCTTTTCGATTTTTAGTCCTGGCGACACTTGAATTCTTAACTTAATATTCAACATAAACAATCATATTATTCATGCCTATGATCCTATATATTATTGGCACTCTTACATTTTGCCCTTTAGCTTCCGATCGTCATTAGAGTAATACGAAATTCACACCTCACTAATAATGAATGCACAAACTATTTAAATGCAATCAAATATTGTTAGAAATTCAAAATAGAAATAATTGAATTGCAATGTGGTAGCTCTATCTTTCCTCATTATTGTATGTCTTGAGGAACTCGACCAACAGAAAGCAACTTTGGTTTCTTTGCTCCAAGTTTTGCAACAACGTAGCTCAACAACAAGGTAATTATTTTTATAACATAAAACATGACCATTATTCTTTCGCTTCTCAAAGTTCATTTTCTAATTAGTGACAATTTTATGTTTCTCCCGGAGAAGTGCCAAGAGCCCTTATTATTATTATATTCTGATTCAAAGTAGGTAACTGAAGAAGTTATACGTGTTTGCACTTGGCGAGTGGTTTTATGTAGTTTGCTCATTTGGCAATCACGATGCTAAAGAAACTTTTGTTTACTAGCATCTACTTAATTAGAGCGATTTTTCTTCGTTCCCAGTATTCTTCGGTGCACGCGCGAAGCCACATAAAAATGCTCTGAATTCTGTGTATACATTTATGATATTGTCTTCGTGAGAATCTGTACAGTCATATCATCGTAACCTTTCAAGGTCCTGATGAGTGCCTTCACTGTGCCATGTGCAGAAATATAACCAAACCCAGTAAATTTCCATGCTCTTTTCGAATTTTCTCATATCGAAATTTGATTATACATGGCGAATGTGTTATCCTAATTTTAACAGCTTTGGAACGGTTTCCTTCGAGAGTAAAGCCAAGCGAAGCGAATTGTCTTCCCGGAAAACGCAAACACAATTTCATGAAATTGCGTCTGTTGCTAAAGGCATTTCTATTCTGATTTCGGATATCACCAGTAAACACGAACATTAGACAAACGCATTAAACATGGCTGATTTTCCAGGATATTCGTAAAAGCGAAGCTCTCGAAAACATTTATTGTAGTCCCGTTGTTCAGCTCATTTGTTAGTTTTCTGCATGATGTGATGATTTGATGAATTGATGTTGTTGTTGGTAGGAGTAAGAAAAAAATCTGATTATTTCTGATATGGCCGGATCTGATTTTGCGGTTGTTTATTTTTATTGTAGTGATTTCTTCTTCGTGATTTCACTGATTTTGTGGGTTAGTTGAACGTGAGTACGTTTATAATCGGAAATATAGAGAAAATTGCTCTCCAGTCTCGAGAAGAAAATGTTTCCAGAACATCAGTAAATTATCTTGACCCGAAGAGCATGAGCATACGGATTTTTCTAGTAAATTCTCCAATTCACTTGAAAAAAATATTATCGATGCAATAAAGATAATTTTGATGAAAAACTCATAATACCGAAAATTAAATTCATGGAAATTATTCTTTATTTGATATTGATACTGGAAGGAGACCAAATTGCGTACCTAAATTGCTATTACGTTATCCATATATCTCGCAGCCATTCGAGTAGCCAATTAATTCTTTAGTAAGTGAATAATTTTGAATAATTTTCAAAGAAACGACGCATAAGGTGCAATTAACATTTATAAAATGTAACTTCTTTGATAAATTTACTGTGTCGTCTATTGAAGAAAATGGCTCCGGATAAAAAATGATTTTACTGAATAAAGTGTGTGATTGTTCGCACTGTCTAAATTTTGTGTGGTTCTAGAATCTCTGAGTTTCCTCCTCATTTGACGAATTGGCAAAACACAAATGATGAGCAGCTGCATAATATTATTTTCTGAGGGAATTGATTCAACGTGGTTCACTTTGATTTTCAATTGATTTATGTGGATTCACCTTGCTACTTTCACGGAATGCATTGACCCCTGGCTTAGAATCGATATATGTACCTATGAATCGCAAATTTCTTTGAAATATTTGCTATTTTAAATCTAATTGGAAATGAATTGATGATTTTTTGGAAGACTTTATCTTCCATTAAATTTTATTACTGAAAAAAGAAACACACGTCTTAATGTTTTTATGAAAATATATATTTTCTTTTATTTTGAATATACACTGAAAAAAATCCACATGGCGCCCAGAGCCATGTAACACAGCGCATTATTTATGGCCCCATACGCTATGTACATAGTACTCTGAGCTATGCAATACGGCTCCCCGCGCCATAATGTCAGAATCTACATAGCGCGTGGTCCTATGTAACATGGTGCAGCATTTATGGTCCCACACGCTATGTACATAGTACCCTGAGCCATGCAGTATGGCTCCCAGCGCCATAATTACATGGCGCAGAAATTATGGCCCGACACACCATATTACATAGTGCCATGAGCCATGTAATATGGCTCATGGCACTCCAATTATAACTTGCAGCCATACTGTGTGAGGAGGTGTATAAATGTCAGCAAGCTTCTTGATTATAGGAGAGATTTTATTGTAGTAGATTATTTGACTACAATAAGATTGTTTAGCTAGTAGAAATACCCCAAATAAAGTTAGTTTGGCAAAAAAGTGACGAAGAAACGAGAGGAAAATTGATCGTCTTCCTGATACATTGGCAAGCGAAAATTTCGATAATCAATCGAAAAAACTGAGACCCGAGTGTCAAATAATTTTTGCAAATTAATTTTAATCGAATTAAACTTCAATTCAAAAATAAACTGCAAATCAATCGTAATCATCACGCTCGAAAAGCATGTTATTGCTCTGAAAAAACATATAGCCCCAGATGCCATAATTTATAGACTTCTGGCGCCACGTACATAGTCGATTTGGGGATTGTGATAAAATATAGCGCCACACGCCATAATACATGGCGGAAAATACATAGGAGCAAGCGCTATGCTTATAGCCCTCTACGCCATGTACTATAGTCCCCCACGCCATGTATTATAGTTCCCCACGCCATGTACTATAGCCCTCCACGCCATCTGCATGGCGTGGAGGACTATGTTAGATGGCGTGGAGGACTAGAATACCTGGCGTAGACGGCTATAAGCATAGCGCCTGCTCCTATGTATTTTTCGCCATGTATTATGGCGTGTGGCGCTATATTTTATCACAATCCCCAATTCGACTATGTACATGGCGCCAAAAGTCTATAAATTATGGCGTCTGGCGCTATGTGTTTTTTCAGTGTACATATGTCAATTTTACACTTCAGTTAGCCTATTGTGTTTTATAATTTTGGTGTTTAGTATAGTGATGTGTATTGTGTATTGTGGATATTCCCACAATACTCTGTCACGGTTTATCGATATTTTGGACCTAACGACTAGCAATTGGCGCGTCAGAAGAGGACACACCAATGTAGCAGGTTAATGTTACACGAAGTTAGAACTAAGAATTAGAGACAGGTAGTCACAATGTTGTAGGTTGTACGAGTCAGGAAAGGGAATATGGCGCAAAATATACATCGTAGAGATTCTGTTGTCTAGGATCTGCAGTTTGGACCCTGCCGCACCTTGCGATCCGTAAATGCCCCGAGATGGGTAGGCACAAATTCGTGCAAAAATTCACGACGACTTGAAACAACGAGCCGATGGCAATCTGCCAGGTACTTCCAGCCCATGGCGTGTCGTTCGTCGATATTGTTGGGGGAAAACCAAGGCCAGTCGAATCGAAAATCGACTGAAACTCACTATACTTGAACTTGTCGTCCCGATGCGAACCGAATTCGCGGTAATGGCTTGGTGACGCGATCGCGGACAGACGATGATTTTCCACAAAATTCACACAACAGAATAATTCCGACGCAAGTAGAGACAGACAGATCCCATACGTTCCCCGCCACATCTGATCCGATTCACCACCGCATCCGATCTTTCAATAGAAAATCTTCATGCATATCAATTCAATAAATGAAATGCATTCTGCCGCTGTTGATGGTAGACAGCGTTTACTAATAGTTTTTGCATTTGGACAGCAAAGGGGTACCTACGCCAAATCATACCCCAAAACAAACTCGAGCCGGCCACCATTTCGAAACTCTTGGTGTTTCCAACGAAGTAGCGAGCCCGAAACAGTGTCGGAACAAAGCAGAATGGAAAATTACTTACCGGAGGCTGAAACCCTGCAGGCTACTGACCTAGACTCGCACGACGGCGGTCTCACAGGAACCCAAACACCCGATTTAAGAAAAACACGCACAAATGATATAACAAAAATAAACAGACTTCTGACATTTGTCAGTATGTCACGAGTCTGACAGGTCGAATGGTCAACCTGCGCAGAATCAGAAGTGCGGAATGACGAGATGTGGAACATCGCCAAAGCGACATGCGGCATTGCCAGGCCTCACTTTTCAGCTTTCACCCATTATATATATATATATATATATATATATATATATATATATATATATATATATATATATATATACATATATAAAAAAGTGAAAAAAATTCTCCTGCTCTGCCAGGAACTTTTCGAGATTCACTCTCGAAATGTTGACTCGTTTCTTCTTTTATCAGTCGTTTAACATTCTCGGCCCCCAACGCGCAGGACTTTCTTCATATGTAATTCGTGAGCAACGATTCTTTGAACACTGCCATTCGAGATACCTGTGACCTCAGCTACTTGCCTGCTCGTCATTCTTTGATCTACCAATATGACATCATTGATTTTTTTCACATTGTCTTCAGTGAAGGACGTGTTTCGACATCATTCGTGGTGTTCACTTTCATTGGATGTTCTTCCCAGCTTAAATTCTTTGGCCCAGCGTGCAATAGTGGAATATGGAGGAGCAGGGTCCCCTACTGTGTCTACCAGGTCGCCGTATATGACTCTGGTAGACAATTTTTTCAAACAGTGGTACTTAATGACGGCTCTTATTTCGTTTTTCTCCATTTTGATGTTCTCTCTTTGACTGTTCGTATTCAAATGAATGTAGCTCCCTTGAATCGTGGCCTATTTATATGTTTTTTTTTAATGTGACTTTATGAGTATATGTGGTAGTAAAAAAGTTTGTTTTGAAATTTTATGCGAACTGGAAAGAACCGATTATCATTACTTATTTATCAACCCTCGTATATTGAGCGATATTGCCATTTTGGGGTGTCAAATGTTCAAAATTTGAAGCGGAGAAAGTGGGGATAACATAGAGTTTTGTTCGTTTAGCTAAGCATTTTCAGGAGGTATGATAGTTTGAAAAATAGTTTATACGGGTTTGCCTTAATTATGCCTTAATTAAATATATTCTTATTAATATTTCGATTCAATTTCATAATGATTTGATGACGCTGTCAAAACTAATGCATTTCAATACTTTAAATTAAAATTCTTTGCCAACTTTTGGCACTTAACACCTTAATAGAGTATATTTTTCAATCTTCAATTTAATTTCGTGGTCTTTTCTCGAAAGTCAACCTTTCATAAAAATATAAGGGCTGAATACTCGCTGCCACTAAAACGTTAAATCTAAATATTGACGAAATTGGGCCCGATTTCTTTGTTTTAATTAGTTTTTAGTATTTTTTGGCTCTATTTTTGGTATGCTTTTGTCACTATTATCTTCCTTTTTGGTACGGAATTCCTTTTTTGAAGCTATGGCAATAATACAATTTGTTGGTTCTATTCTCCGAAGTTTCCAACATGCAAGACGACTCGCAAAATTCTTTGTGAGATTTAATTCTTATATGGTTCAAGCATCCGAATCTATTGAAATTCATTTAGTACAAAAAAATCTTCTTTCATGTCAGATGCGATTCAGCTTGGCGTGTAAAATGAAAAGGCGAATCGACAAAGGGTCATAACGAGTCACTAAAGTATCTCAGGAATTTTTAATAATGTTTCATAGCTTGTCAGGAAAAAGTTTTATTTGCCTGTGGCCGAGAACCTCTTAAATCTCAACCGAACATAATTTTCAAAGGCTAATGTAAAATTTTTTTATACTTTTCTCCTATTATGTTACATCGATCATTGACATCAACCAGTCCAGAGACAGTTTCGAAAACCTCTTAGTGATAGTCATTTTAATTTCGCTTTTAACATTCTTATTAGGCTTGCGAAATAATCAATTTAGCATCCTTCACCTTAATTGCATCCTCCGTCACCTGTAATTAACACTTCAATGGCTAATTTATTAAATACCCACTTTTACCAAAGCTCCGCGGAAAATCATCTCAATGTACATAAATCAATCAATATTCGGTACTTATTCTACCGCTTATTTCACCCATCTTACCGTCGTGGGTGGCGGTCGATAAGGGAGTACTGAAAGTAACATTATTTCGTTTATTGAACGAGTTCTGATTTATTCATGTGGAATTCGGAATAAATCGAAATCTGAAACCTTTCGATGACTTTGAACTAAGTTTGCTAGAAACTTTGGTCTTGCGTTAAAATTTCTAAATTGACTTATCCCCCAGAGTGGACCCTTCCAAGATCGATTGATGTCAGAGCGTTTGATTGACTATGCCGTTAAAAGCGCTGTCAGGTGCTGGAGTGGGAATACGTTTTGCAGCATATTCGACGTGCTGCCTTCTTATAACATCGAGTCTCGAAGCGCATACACACATATGCGAAAGCTAATCCGAAAACATATGCATATGTCAGTCTGTAGACTTTGGAATTAATCTTGGGTGGAATTGATGACTGGTTTGTTGCGATCCCTGTGGTGGTTTTGTTTCTGGAAAATCAATCTGATTTGTGCAATTTTCTTTGGGCCATGTGCGCATTATGGGATTACGTTTTCGAAAAATCCCTTAAGCACTTAACGTGACAAATCAACAGTCCTAGATGTTTAATGAGTCTTGACCTACGCCAGATTGTCACAAACATATGAGATGCTGTTGGTCTTCATAACAATTCTTCGTTACGCCGCCAGTGTGGACGAAATTTGCCAAAATTAATTAACTCTGACATACATATACAACTGACTGAATCTGGCTGATAAGGAACCGACTTGCTTAGGCCCGAGAAAAGCGGAACTCGAAACCAGGGTGAATATGGTTACAAATTGTGCTATTTCCGTAGAACAGAAAAAAGATGTGTAGTCACTCTTATCGTGTCCAACGACTGTATTAAAATTTACCTACTACATGGCTTCAATCAATCGTCGAATGCAACAGACAGCCGTATTCCATCACGCACACCCCCCCCCCCCCCCCCCCCCCCCCCCCCAACTTCATGGGGCTCGTAAGTCGTGTTCCGATTTGAATGAGCTTCTGTTAAGCACAGGGAAATAAATGTCGACACGTCTTGGAATTCGCATATATGTCAAGCATTTCCATTTCGATTTGGCCTGAACTCACTTGTCTCTCTTGACATTGCCCCAATCCCTCAGGTCGTCATCTATATCCCGTAGGTGGTAGCATGTGTGTAGTTAAAGTCCCCGATGGAACACATAGTAATTTTTTAAATTGTTCCCATTAGCTTTAAGGACACATTCTACATTAAGATTCAGATACCTTTCGCGTTGCTTAAGTAGCTGTTTAAGTGCGTTTCAAGTTGAATCGATCTCCGGGTTGGCCCCATAACCCCTACTTCACCACTCCATACTGCCACATGGTGTCGGTTGAGTGTAAATATATTCGTCGTGGCAATCACATAGCGTGACAGAATTTGCAATGCTGGATTTTCGCTAAATAAGGAAATAGCAGGAAAGTCATCTTCGTCGTTGCGGGACGTCAAGAGTGAGTCGAGGCAAGCAATGATTATGGCAAATGAAGCCAAGTTTGATTACCTCGTGACTTTGATGGAAACGAAATGGAGAAATGTAATAGGGTTTAAAAGTTGCGATATCATCTAGCCCTATAATGTCGAATACATATTCGGTAGCTTTTACGGTGAATTTATATGAAAGTTTTAGATTTCAATTAGAGATGATTGCTGACCGACAAAATACCAAGCCAGCGATTCTGAAGTTGAATTGGTCCCGGGCAAAGCGTGTTGGCGATTACTTTTTATTGCTGTGATTACATACGGTCTTGATGGAGATGATTTCGACAAACGGTAAATTTTTTATTTGCTTAAGGATCTAAACGGTGTTGTAAAGAAATGCGTGTGAGATGTTTGTCATGCTAAACTAAAGTGCAGAAAATAACATTTCGAGTTTTTACTTCGAGCTAGTGAACTCATAAATAAAAGATAATGAGTTTCGTAGATATCTGGTGAGGATATGAATGCTGGTGATTTAACTTCTCCTATAGCGGCACATGAAATTTTTAACAAATTTTCTTAGTTTTTTTTCATATTCTTAACTGTTATTGGAAATATTGTTGTCTTACTAATTGTTTTTCTCTCTCAAAGAGGCATGATGCAATTTTAGCTTATAGGGTCAAAATATCCTTTTTTGCTACAAATCTGATATGAACGACGAGTCTCTTGTACACGTTATTTAAATATATTTTCCTTATCAGATATCCATCTTATAAATCGACTTTATAGTTTGATGAAAAATACTGTATTATAATAAACACGTTGAGAATATGGATATGATATCTATTACTTTGAATAGATTTACAAATGTTCATTCAAAAAATGAGATTTCAATTCAATATTTCACTTCAAATTTTTGTTTTTTTTTCTAGCCAAATTGTCTGTTTCATGATCCAAGCTTCGTAAAAATTGTCATGAAAACAAGCTTGTTGTATATTATATGAGTAAAAGCTGCAAAAACATGCCCCGTAAATATCATTTGAGCTGATTTGTTGAATCTACTGAGATACTAGATTGTGTTTGGTGTCAAGTATGTTCACATCATTGAACCCATTGAAATAAATTGAAACAAATGAAAATTATATGAAAAGACTTCTAATACTCAAGAAAGATTTGAATACGAATCTTTTAGAATAGTATTCGTCAGTCTGAATGCATCGCACTAAATAAATCACTTGGTGTTGATGGGGAAAATTATTGATTTTTGAGTAGATGGCGTCTAAAAATTCAATGTGTTGGCCTATGAACTTCAACCTGAACTATAAATAAGTGACAAGGTGCCAAAAATTTGAACAAATTGATGAAATTCAGCTCAATTTAACTGTTCAAAGTACATTAAATTTCCGCGCCCAGTGTGGGGATACTCTTTCTGTATCGTGTAAATTATTTTAGTATTTTGACTGATTAGAATACTAAAATACTCCGTGTTATCATAAAATCGGGATTCATTTGAGGTGATTTAAAAACTCATAGTGCTTTAGATTGATTTTTCGTCAAAAGGTAAGCAAAAATTAATTTATTTATATAGCTCCAAAGCAATCACAATGCACTGAGAATTCCTTTTACAAAACTGCAGCGCCCCAATGACTTCGGAGGAGCTACCAAAGGATATCTTGGAACTGAGATGCATGATTGGGATAGCCAATGAAAATCAAGGCAAAAGGTACGGATCTGGCATTTAAACATCTGAAATATTCTAAGCTCAGTAGAAGGTAGCAGCAGGTAATTTATAGCGGACACTTACAGGACTATAAATTGCAATCACGCCGAAAGATTTTCCTAATGGTCTTGTCGCGACAATCCAAACGAATGAGATACAAAGGGTGCTTGAGGAAAAAAACGTAGAGAAGAGCGAAACATTCGTGTTTTTTCGTTGCAAAGATACATAGATCAAGGCCTAAATAGATAAGGACGGAAACGATGAAGATAGAGCCATGTGAAGCTGTTAACCTGTTGGCCACAGAAGAATCTCAGATTCGCAACCCAATATCTCTGTTGGCTACTTCCACAGTTCAGTGGACCAAGCAACGCACAAAATCCTGGCATTCAAAGCACGCTTAAATAAGTATCTCAATATCAAGTACTGGGGAATAAATTCCAGGGGAATAAAAGAAAGGTGCAAGCATCAGCCTTCAAATTAACTGAATGCTACGGTATGTTTACGTTCCGTTTAGGGAAAGTTACCAGAGCTGGCGGTCCCTCCAATATATTCGACAAAAGTGCAGTGGGTTCAAAGCGGGTGGAAAGTTGCCAGAGCTAGTGGTTCCTCCAATGCATTTGATATGAATTGCAATGGATTCAAAGCAAAACAAAATAGGATAAGACGTCAACTTTCCTGACAGTTAATGGTTAAGAGGTAATACGCTGCAAGCTAATTTGAAACAAGTTAGTGAAGAAATTCAATATCCTAACAAGGCCTTCGTTTTTTTTTGTTATAACCGTTGAACTAAGGAAAAGGCATCAATTAGAGAGTCTAGTACAAGCAACCAAAGTGCACAAACTAGGGCGACTATCGAGATGGCCTTACGGCAGGTCTTAATGCCATGGATCCGAATTACGCTATGAAGATGGAATTAGAGGACACCGGAGCAAGATCATCAGAATAATCCTCGTATCCCAGCATGACAATCATCCTGAAAAAACTAGTGCCTCTAAAAGAAGGGTACCATGAAAACTAGAAAATCTCAGACGAGCCATGAGATTAGCTCAGAACACAACAAAAAAACTAGAGAATATCCATAGGATAGATATATTCAAGAGGAACCAGCAAGACTACAAAAGTTCTGGAAGCACAAAGCAGGAGACCTAATAAGTGGCCATTGGGCTTAATGTGGAACTTTGTTGTAGGCAACAACCTCCAAAGAAGAGATAAGAGGAAGACGATTGCTGCACACACTGCGGAAAAGCGGCATAGTGTAGAGATCCCTTTAACAAACTGTCCAGTACTTGCAAAATGAAGATTAGAGCTTCTTGGCTCTGTTCACTCCCCATCTGCGGCATAAGAAAAATATCGTCCGAAGACATATCAAAGTTCTTAAGGAATCTGGATATTATACAGGACATAGCACTGTAGAATCGCAATAGACACAGGAAGATGCAGCGCTAATGGTCACCTGGACCGTCTCCATGCTATCAATCATTAAATCAACGTTTTTGCTGCATTATCATAGATAAGTGTTCATAGATTTAATCAAATCTGTTGTAGACTATAGTGCCGTTAGTCAAGATGTACTCAATATAAGTTATCTAGGGCAAGTATGTCTTTCATATTGCTCCGATACTATTTAAATCTAATGAAACGAGTTAATTTTAATTTATCTAAATTTGATAGACGATTTATAGTGATTTATTTCGAACTAAATATTTAATAATTTATTTTTTTAAATAATATAAATTAAAGCTACTGACGAAGTAATAATAGAGTGGTCAAATATCAAATAACAAATATATTGATCAAATAGTGAAATAATTTAAAACAATATTGTGCAACTGATAAATCGATTCAGCAATGGCTTTTGTGTAATGTTAAAGTTAAATTTTAAGTAGAGTATTCGGTATTCAATTTTTCATAATGAATTTTAGATTTGTACCTACTACATCAAAAATCCTTAAATAAATAATGTGTTATTGTGCATGTGCAGGTGGATTTTTTTTTTCGTTCCAATTTCCTAAGTATCAAATTGAAACGTCACATTAATGCCAGTGTATCTTTTTTTCAATGTATTAATTTTAGGCTCCTGCTCGTTTAACGAAACTGTAATGTTTTGTAGAGCTCTGCCTGAATCCAAACAAAAGAATGAATTACTTCGCTTAAATTAACTTGTTTGTGTATGAAATAATATGCTTGATGTACAGTAGTTGCCAATTTTAGTTAAAAAAAAAAAACCTGGTGTTGAATATTTTTAAAAATATCTAATCATTCTGTTTGTCATTACATGCAAAAGCTCCTTCGCTGTATTTAAATTTGTTGAAGCTGCACAGCTGCTTTAAATAAATATTTTTTTATTGTTTTTTCAAGCAGAAATGCCAATAGATCAACATTTGTGGTTCACCTCTCGGAACTGTCAATAAAATTAATGGACATAAAACAACAAATTTTGTAAATCTCTTCTACTGAATCCTGTTATCCCTTTTTTCAAAACTTTCCTTTTAGCATATCAATAAACTGGCTTGAAAATTCACGAAAGATCAAAAACAAATCTAAAACTACAAAAAGAGTAAAACTGTAATATAATTTACGGAAAATTTCAGTATCAAGTTTTCTTGTCTTTGAACACTCAACAGAAAAAAAGGTTCATAACAACAAAAGAAAAAAAAATACTTTGAAAGATTTGCCCGTAAACGTTTACCTTCAAATCCATTTAGATTTTATCCATTATTGATTCTGCAACTTCTTTTTCTCCAATCGATCTCTCCTTTCTTCGCTTCTCTTCTGCATCTATCTGAAAAGAAGTTTCTGTTTTATTGTTTTGCTAAATGACGGGCTGTCGAGAGACCACCCGCATAGCTAGGATTGCTACCACGAAATCTTGCTTAAGATTTTCCCGGAATTCTTTCGCACGCTTATTGAATTTCACGCAAAATCGAGAAAAGCGATAACGCGAAAAAAAGAAATCTTATTCATACAGCTTATTTTGCTCTTGCATTTTCCGGAATTGGCAGCACCTAGGCATGGATGAAATTCAATTCAGGGATTGAAGTTGGTAGCAATCGAGTTTTCTGATGTTTCCTTTCGATTCTGATTTCACTCAAACAGACCGGGAGGGATCTAATGTTAATTTATTACACTCTTGGCGTTCAAAGAAAATGAAAAATTTCCTCGAATGTTGCGATAAGATTTGTGGGAAAAAGGTTATTAATTACGTTTTCACTCGAGAAGTAATTGGAAGTTTCGTAAATGAAAGATTGAATGGCGTGATGTACTGATTCTCGGGCGATACGATTCACTGTTGGAGATGAAAAGTGATGTTACTGCATTGGAGGAATACGATGTTGAAATTGATTTTGTAATAAGAATCAGTGTCTGTTTTTTCAAAGTAATGAGACTGTTTCAGATTTTTGTAGTTTTTTTCAGTATTATTTTTATAAGTAGAAGCTTGATTTCACTTTAGAACTTATATTTTCAATTCTTTTTTTTAATTTCGGATTTCACAATGTGTCTTTGCAGACTACTCTTAACAAAATACATTTTGATTTAGTATACATAGTTGCTTATTTGAAATTTCCCTGGTATTAAAAAGCGTTTGTCTTTTACCGGTGTGTATTTTTCATTGCTTGAATTATTCTAAAAGGGAATCTATGGCACGCTGAATATTTTGACGTGATAGTCAGTGCCTGTTTGAGAATTAAAAGATGCAAGTGGCATCAACGAATAGGGATCTGTTTTACAAGTTGGATTGAGGATGTCAAATTATGCGGAATTGGCGAGAGAGGCGAACCTTGGGGAGCTCTTGCTTGCATGTGGCGTTTTGAAGACAGGTGATTTTCTATTATTTCTTAAAAGATTCTTCCTTGAAAGATTCAGAAATGGTTCCTTAGCTGGGAGTGTGATTTAGGAAAAAACGGACTATCGAGTTTTACAATCAGTCCCGTGTGCCATATTTTTTTTAAGGCTTCGGCCACATCAAACACAACTAGGCCGATGGAATGTCTTCTATTGAAATTTTGTTTCACATTTAGGACTACTTTATTCAGTTGTATTTTGGTAGAAACCGAAGTGTTCTTCAAACAGGATGTTATTGGGATGTACTTTTTCATTAAATTAGGACCAGAAAATGTGTTTCGCTTGTTTTGCAAGTGATAAAGTCAGGATACCAGGCCTCCAGTTTTGAGGGAAGAATAAATCTTTGCCAGATTTAGGTATGACTATAATTTTGGCTAACTTCCAACAGATAAGATAATTTCTAGCCGGAAGTTGGTATTGATATTATAATATATTTTGCGGAATTTCAGGTAGGTAGTTTGATGAGGCAGAGGTTTAAAATTCTATCTAATATTGCGCGCCAACAGTTTGACTTCCTGTAAGCTGGTGGGAGGAATTTTGAAGTTTTGGAACGAAGTGATCTCAAAACAGTTCGGTCAGGGTGCTCTTCGGCAGCGAGATTGTCGTTTTAGGCGATGTTATCCTGGAAATGAAGTTCAAGTGCAATACCGAATGCTCCGGCTTTATCAATTTTGTTGAATTGCAGAACAGTTCGAACATGAATGGGAAATGTGATACATTTCGTTTTTATTCCTGAAGCATTTGGACTATCTCCAGAATGAGTAGCTTCCATTTTCAATACTCTTTGTTGAGGCTTGCCATTGCTCATTTTTGAATTGATTAAGTTAGACGCGTACGACACTCATTAGACGATTTGCTTCTAATCGTAGCCTATTGTCTCCTGTGCTCCTGGTGCGTCTCCTAATGTGATTTTTCCTTCTGGTGTTTGAGAGTTTTTAATAATCATGGTTATCTTTGATTGGGGTCTCGGGCGTGCATTTATCTTGTGCATGGTTAATACTCCCGGTCAGAATTTCTACTGAATCCTCCAGGTTACTTGTTGTTACAGTGTGTATAGTGACACGGAATGCATGCCAATATGTTGATGATTTTAGGTAGCGGCAATGAAGGCGTCTTCTATTTGAAAAAGAACTGGCTTTTTTCGCCAAAAACAGTAATCTAGATGTTTTGAGAAATGTTATGGAATATCCCGATATCCAAAAAATGGCTTAGTATTGGGCCGAAATGAGTATTTTCATCAGATATATGGAAAGTAGATGGGGACCCCATCACAATTTTGTACAATTTTTTTCAAGTTAGATTATTTTTAAACGACCCACAGTAGCGATTGTGCCATTCAAGTATCCTTCTAGAAAACTGGGACTTTCGAAGTGGAAGAGCTTTAAACGGTTTTCTGTTGAGAATCGTGTAAATTCTGAAAGCTTGTTCTCACTTCAACCGCTGCGGTTTTTACCATATTATTTTTGCCATCATTTTGCCATTGAATGAAGTTGAACCTGTATGATCCCCAGGAATTATCCCACTTATTCTGCGGATTTGGGACTTCGGATAAGTGAAGTTTTAGGTAAGTTTTTGGAAGTGATTTGTGGTTGAGGAGGTCCATGTTTGAGAACCTGAGGGTTTCGTTGATATTTTTGTGGTTTTGGGACAGCCCCCATAGTTTGCGGTATGCTCGCCGCCACAGTTTACACATTTTGGTTTTTAATCTGGAAGCTTATTACAAGAATGTTGATAATGAAGACCATCACCATCGACGCAGTGGGATTATGTACCGCAGTTACTGGAGGAGTGGCCAATTTTTCGGCAATTGTGGCATCAGCCTTCCTTTCACAAAACTAACACGTACTGATATGTACCTTTAATTCAGTGAAGATCTTTGCTATCATCCTATAGTCATTTGATGGTTTCGACATAATTTGAATGCCTAAATATACCCTTTTAGCTGAAACAAACTTAGTATTGCGTAGCTTCAATGCACGTACCCGCCCCGACCATTGTTCAGGCTGGCAAAAATTGGTTAGAGATGCCTTTTGGGGCTGCTTCTTGTTCTTTTTCTTGTTGAGCAGAAGTCGGAGCGTAAGGTTGAGGCCATGAAGCTTTGGCCTCTACATTTGGATTTTTCATGCTGTTTTCGGATCAAAAAGGTACATGATTTTTGAAACAGGTCGGTTGTATTAAAGATCACGTGTGGTAGAATATTTACTCAAAATCTGGAAAATTGCTCAACATTTTTGGTTTATCAGTATTTTCAGCGGTTCCTGTGCGCCAGAGTTTTTTTTTAGTTTATTTGCTCTTCGTACTTTTGTAATTTTCGAGTTTTTTCGCTACAACACTCCTTCCAAGTACGAGTGGCAGCTGAAAGGTTCTGAGCCTAAAGTACTTGCACTAACGTTAATTACTTCCGCGATGGGTCTCTGATTACGAGACATTTAAATTAGAGAGACATTTAAATTAGAGAGACATTTAATACGTTCTGAGTAACTAAAACATAAACATCACGATGTCTGCATCGTCGCTACATCTAACAAAATTGAAGTACTATGCTGTCATTAAGTTCCTTGCGAAATGGGGAGAACAGCTCAAGAAATTTTAGAAGAAATATCTGAGGTTTGTGGAGAATCTGGACCTTAATCTATCACGTTCAAACGTTTGGAACGTTTGTTCCAATAGGGTCAAGAATCATTCGTCACTGAAAAAAAACATTGCTAAAGTCAAAAGATTAGTACCGCATGATAGCAAAATAATAATGCGGTAGATAGCTGAGGAGTTTGGCATTAACAAAAAACAAATTAATTACATTTTGGATACTGATTTGAACATAAGAAAATTGAGTGCGCGTTGGGTTCCAAAAATGCTCAAGCCACTTGAAAAACATTGGCGAGTTCAATCTTTACAGGAGTTTTTAGGTTAGTTTTGTAAGGACAATATGAAAGAAATTTGTACCCACATTGTGAACGTGAATAAAACGTGAATACGAGTCTATGTATGGATCGAGAAAGGAGAAAAGCCGCCAAAGAAGTTTGAATTGGAAAAAAAGTCAGGTACGCAAGTTAATGACCATCATTTTTAGGCCTACCTTCCGGAAATAGTAAAAAGAATGCCGAATAATACGCTAGACTTCTGCCAAATACCCCGATTGGTTCTTAAAAAAAGAAGAGGCAAACTTGGTGAAAGAGTTTTGATCCTCCAAGACAACACAGCTGCTCCGACAGTGTGGGTTTCGAGGCTGGCCTTATGAGAGACTGGCTTCGAAGAAATTAGCCCAGACCTGGCTTCCAGCGACTACTTCTTCTTAAGCAATTTATAATAACAATAACTTGATTGAATTCGTTTAGGTGTTGTGTGGTACAATATCTTAAAGCTAGTGTTTAGACAAAGTCTTTACATCTAAACTTTGATTTTAAGTTAGCTTTTTTTCAGAAAGTTTTCATGCGAGGTGCTTCGTATAGTAACATAGGAAAAACAAGCTTAGAGCCTAATGTTGTGCTTAATCTAACTTAAACTCTTTAGTAATTTGAAATAGGGCTTGCGGGGACTAATATGTGAGGATGGAGAGGAACTGAAGGCGGCCGTTAACGAGCGTTTTGAGGGCAAAGACGGGAATCAATTTTTAAACGGATTTCAAACTTTGTATTGCACTTAATGGAGACTATATTGAAAAACAATTTTTTTTAGAGTATTTATCTTTTGTTTTAATACTTTAGGCTCAGCATTGTTCAGCTGCCTCTTGTACATTCATACTATACATTGAGGTTTTGTTGAACCTTTTACTGCTGGCCGCAACTTATCATTTTTCTACTTACATAATCTCTTTGGCTATTCTTCATCGAGTTTTTTTTCCATACATGATTGCTTTTTTGAACCATCATTGCCTTTCATTTGGTGTCCATTTTAACTGTGTGATGTTTGCGTGCCGTAGCATGAAAATAACCTACCCAAACACTCACACTAGACTGAGCTCGTTGGCAAGGAAAAGCCCTCCGAACCAAAATGTCAGGATGGTACCTTAAAATAGAGTTTTGTCAACCGCAACAATGTTAATGAAAGCAAAACAAGAACAGAAAACTTTTTAAAAACAGCTCTTTTCTGTTTGTTAGTTAACGTTGTTTTTCGTGCAATGAATACATGGGGCTACTTGAGGGCTTTGAATCTCAAAGAAAATGTGCCAAATCAAAGAGGCTTTGTTTGAATTTTTCGTCTCTATCCATTTAATTGTAACATGGAAATTAAAATACATATTGGTAGAACATACATATTGTGCCAAATATTTTATCTCTGAAATACTAATAATGTCTCTCAGCTAAGTGTATATTGGTACAGAAAAATAAATGGAATTGAATACGTTTTCGCTGGAATATTTTTTTAGTGAAAACAAGCGGGAAATAAGTAGATAAATAAAAAATATGATAGTAAATAAATTGAATATTTCTCATGTCTCCTTTATAATGCCGAAAGTGCGAGCATGTTTTTTTCGTGCATTTCTTTAAAATTATTTATGATGCTTCTTAGAAGCTAAAAAAAAGTGAATTCACGTTGAAACTACTTTAATTTATTCTATTCCCGGAATATTAAAATGAATTTGCATTCTGTAGTTCATTATATTTTCCATCCAAATTGAATCTTTCTATTTGTCATACGTCCTCTACTTTTGCGTGTATGGATTTCAATCATTGTCCATTCTCAATGTCCATCTGGTTCAATATATTTCTACTCTTCATATTTTTTTCATGGTGTCCATCTGCAACGATGATACACAGATCAAGTTACAGGTCTAATAGACAATTTAGAAATTTTCGGTTTGCGCACGAAAGCAAGCACTATTTTGCCGACAGTTGGATACGTGAAAATCGATTTTCATGCTGTTGACAATATTGCAACATTTTTTTTAATTGAATTCAATTTTCCCTGGAAAAGTTTAGTATTGATTTGAATTTAATCAATCTCTAAACTACGAAATTTCGAATATATGTACATATATGCATATGTCAATCATTCATCCTATAAATCAATGTGATTCAATGCAATTACACTAGCACTTTAGATCGCAGATATAGATTTAACTATTTTGAGCTCGAATTAATTGATATCTAGTGGCAGTTGCACACTGCAAGAGTTTTATCATCTAATCCATAAAATTACAATATATGAACTCAGATCTTTCTCGGAATTTATATATTTATATATAACATATCTTCACGAGAAATAATGAGCGTTGGCTTTCAAAACGGACTATAAATTCCAGGTGCTTTTTTTTCGATAGAAATATATTATTTGAAATGGTGAACTTACAAAACGTATTTTTTCTTCATACCTAATTTTAGTTCATAGAATATAGGAATATATGCTTCCAACCACAATTTTTTTTAAAAAATAGCCTTAAAACTTCTAATAATAAAATTAAAGCTATTGGATTTTGTTTGGATGTGGTGCTCCATGACTTGTCAGTTTATCCTGCTGGGATTCGAAAATGCTTTTGATTTGCTGCAACCCTCAGTGATTACTTGTTTTCTGTTCTTAGATTAAAATAAACCTGGTAGATTTCACTTGAGTGATGTTGACAGTAATAAAACAGTGATTCTTAATACATTTGGCCTGCTGCCCGTGTTTTGAAGGATCTAAGAAGGGAAAAAGCTAAAATATGAAGCTTCCTACTCAACAACGTTCTTAAGTTGGAAATGATTTTTCGATTTGATAGCAATGGTAACTTGTCAGAATTACTTTGATGTTTCTATAGATGGATCCGATTTAAGAGTATTACTCGAGCGAGAGAGCCACTCAAATTTATATTTATGTAGTTGGGTACCTACTTTGAAGAAAAATCCAGTGATTTATTATTTTTAGACTATGGTATTGTTCACTATTCCGCTGAAAGCATTTCGCTTAGATCTGGTCTACCAGCATGACCTTAAACATTTTGTATGCTTGGATCGAAGAAAACCATATGCTATTTTACTTATGCATATGCATTCACATGAGAAATTCAAGCTGTTACCAAGCATTTACAGATAAAGTTTACTTCTTCGAATGAACTACCACATTTTCCGTGAATAATATTTATGGTCGAGAGCTTAGCTGTACGATCCAGAGAGTTGATATCGTAAAAATTGAATTTAATGCAACCATACGTGTACCTTTGCACTTTACCGATACAAATACTCAAATGTGCACAACATATTGTAGTGACTATGCGAAGTAACAATAGTTCGTTCTCTGCAGATTATCTGAGCTTGAAATAACTCAAATGGTCTACGTAAAAGTGCACTTGCATATGCATGTGCAAAGCAGTTAAAAGTAGTATAGAAGAAAGACTTAAATGACGCGAACGTTAATGTTTCAGTGTAAGTATTGAAATGAAAAAAATTGAAGTGTTGAACTGTTACTTATTCATCCGTTTGCGTGGTTAAATAAATTTGAAGTACATGTAGGAATATTAAATGATTAATCGTTACTTTGCTGCAGTTTATTATTGTAGCTTTGCACCTACATATTTACTATTTCCTAAGAAATCATTCATTTTTTTAGGTGAAAAAGCCTTTTAATGTCTATTTCTAGAATACTATCAAAAATAGTATGTTGCTACCAAACGAAAGCCAGAATACCTCTGTAAAAAAGAAGGATGGAAATATGACCAGACATTTTTTTTGGTGAATTTCACTATTTGATCAAGGTTCATGGGCGTTGACGCAGATTTAATAAACAGATTTCATGTCATTCTTCCAGTTATTTCTTGCAGTTTTGAACACGATGTACAGAAATTTCAACTTTCATCTTCAAATACAGCTCGAGTTTTTGCTAATTTGGACCTTTGGTTTTAGATGCCGACTAGTGTTAATAAGATGCTTATACACGATAGAGTAATTATAATATTTGCTGTACACCAAATTGGGAAATGTCTGAGAAAGTACAAGAATCGTGCAAAAAAATAAATAAAAACGACATCGTCAAGACTTCGCGCCCCAAATAGAGTGAGAGCCAGCGCCTGCCAGACGTACGTCAAAGTATAAAGGCTAAAATTTTGTGTGTGTATTTTCACTGCTGTAGGTAAGAACATTCGAGGGTTAAAAACCTTGACTAACGGTGGCTTATACAGGTAGCAAGTGACAAAGGTGTGCAATAGACTGGCTTACTTACGTTAAAGTATTAAGTCTGGGATTAGAATATTATGTTTAAATAACTATTTTAAGTCAAGGTTTAAGAAGCCAGATTCATCCAAAGGGTCTTACACTCCCAGGACTCCGTATAAGGTCAAATACATCCCCCTGAAAACGTTGCCCACTCCAATACTCTAATTATTTTATTTACATTTTTCAAAGGCTGAAAATATTTTGACAATATATATGTACATAAATATATACATGATTAATAATTATTTATCAATGTTCCAATAATTTAATCATCGTCATTTTCACTATATTTACATGCATTCACACATGCATTTTTTATGATTGGCGACGATAAAATATGCATAATAATAATAATAATAATAATAATAATAATAATAATAATAAATAAAACGAAATTCGCTTAATTCAAAGTTTTAATTAATTTCTTATTTATTTTGATTTTTTTTCTTATATGATTTAAAAATTGAAGAGGAATATTCAAAAACATACAGAAACTAGAAGAAAAGATAACGCGATGGTGATAAATAAGCAAATAAACAAAAACAACACCCACAAAAACAAACACTCAACCACAAAAACACAAACATATCAGCCGAACATGTATCGATAAAATTGTCTTACGGCTATTGGGAGAACGTAATCAAGTTTAGCCGTTTTTTGTTTCCCACTAAACTCCCAAACCAGCCCATTTGCATTCCCATTGGGAAATCTTTTTTTTTTGCGAAGCTACCCTGTTCCTTATTTTCAAATATACTGTAGTGTGGAGTTTGTTTTCGTCCCCCAAGACCAATGTCTAATTGAGTGAGCTAGGAGATTAGGCCCTTGGACATACCAAACCTCGACGTCACAAAATCTTGCATTGATGTTGGCTCGACCGCTCTTCCTGTCGATGAAATGAAAGCCAAAATTTATCTGGAAAAAAAATTTATTCGCTTGTATTATGCACCCACACTGGGCGCATTACATTATATACAGATTTTTCATTATTGTGAGTGAAATTTTTACTCTGACATGAATTATTTGTAACAAAGTGGTCTTAAAGTGTACTATTTTTGCAAATATTTTACTTTGCTTACCGACATAGATGAAATATGCATTATTGGATGCAATTACATTAAAGCAATAAGTACCAAATATACATATTATTAGATGCATTTACATCCACAATACATCCAAGTACTCGAGAGTAAAAAAACTACAGATTATATGTCAATAATAGTTTCTCAAATCGTTATCTATGTTTTGTTCAAGGCGAATATTCTATCCTCCTCTCCACCATCCTCCTCTGATCAGAAAGTTCCTGTTTAATTTGTTCTATGTTGATATGAAGTTCGATGTTTTAAGTGAGAAATTCCGCTTCGAATTTGGCGAGTTTTGATTAAATGCCATTTATTACGAGCATTTCTATGCCACTATCTATTTTTGACTGCTTCGAAAATAACTATAACATATACACTCCTCGAGAAAAGATTCCAGGGTATCAAATCTAAATTTCATTCAGCACATTCGGATAAAACACTACGTTTATTAATTCAGTCAAATCTAGTGGCAATAAAGTTTAGATTTCATCCGCGTGGTGCATCCCCGGTATCGCAAAAGGACCTGTTGGCACGGTTTGGCGTGTTCAAAGGCTTAAACGATTCTAATACCCCACTTAATGGCACTTCTGATACGACCTGACAATGAAAGAGCCTGTTGTTTCAGACTGACGGTTATGGTATTTTGGACCTAGTTGCGTCTCTGTGCGGTACCGACAGAGTGACATTCAAGCGCGAACAACTCCAAGCTAATACCATTACACATCCGTCCAGTTAAAGCTACACCATTATCTTGATAGTGTAGGTTTGTTTGACATTGTTCCTAATTAGCGCTCTGGCTCTAAGCCAGAGGTCCTGAGGCACACTTTTTGGCAAATCGGCAAATCAAACAGCACAAGCAAATAATATGCGTGACAGCACGAGCAAAGGAAGGGCTAGTAACTGCTCCGAGTAGCCTCTTGAGTCAAAGCAAGTCGGCCACCGGAAGATGTGAGAGAACTTCAGTCCCAACAATGGAGGACAGCAGCGTAAAACTCCTCTAAGAATAATTATATTAGGCACAGGTGGACCACCAACGAAAA
The DNA here is from genome assembly GCA_947369275.1 of Nemotelus nigrinus. Taxonomy (NCBI): domain Eukaryota; kingdom Metazoa; phylum Arthropoda; class Insecta; order Diptera; family Stratiomyidae; genus Nemotelus; species Nemotelus nigrinus. The sequence goes on from OX376372.1 coordinate 33,951,245, forward strand.
AGTTGTGTAAATGCAAGTGGATTTGACGTAAAATTCTACAGGCTGGCTGCGTGTAGAAGAATATATCGAAACACCTGAAAAATGGAGACAGCTTTTGAAGTTATCTCCGCCTCTCGAACTAACTGCCAAAAGGTGGTGAAAGAGTAAAAAGGAACGCACTCGGTACTTTACTTAGCTAAATTGATTCCACCGGCAGTTGTTCATACAATTTCCGTTTTCATACAATTCGCAAATAAACAGTAGCTCTATATTCAAGTGGCTCTTAATTAAATAAACCGAAATTTTCATTCTGCTGTAGACACCAAAAAAAGGACCAACTCCTCACCAAATATGGATACTTGTCAAAAAATTGAAGTGTTTTTAGCTGCTTAAGACAAGATAAAGGAAAAACTAGATTTTAAATCAAATTAATTTGATAATTGCCACCAATTGACCATAGCTTCCCTGCAACCTCTACATAAAACGAATTCACTGTCCACCTCAAAAACCTCTTTAGTATTGTAAAAATTATCTAATTCTTCGATTTTCGACTTAACGGGGGAGTAGGGTTTTTACATTTATTTATTTTTCGATTTTATTTTTTATTGTAAAGGAATGACTAATATCTCAAGAATGTTGTGTCTAAATTTCAAGTCGATCAGAGCAAAATTGACGAAGCTATGACTATTTTTATACCTGTCGGATTTTTATACCAACCTGACTCGAGCGCGCTATTGTTACCAGGCAGCTGGTTCGATTTTTATAGAATACCTTAAAAGCTACCCCTATCTTTCTTTATAGAAATTTAAAAATGAGTACAAACGTTTTAACTTTAGTCAATAATAACTTTATATTATATTATTTATAACTTTAGTAAATGTAGAGTATATAATTTAGTGTGGCAGTAAACGTTCTATCGAGCAGTACACGCACTTTCCGATTTTCGCATCATTTTAGCTCCATTTTCGTTCAGTTTTGTGCTAAAATATTGCTAAAATGCCGAAAAAAGTTACAAGATCTGATAGAGCAACAACTAGTGCGAGATTATATCGACCTAAAAAATTTGTATTAGTCTTTTCAACAATTGCAACGGTAGTTAAATGCATAAAATGTGATGGAAAAATAAATTTTCATTCGACTAAAAAAGAAGGCCGACTAAAAACAAAAGCAAACAAAAGAAGGCAGGATTCATCGTAGACAGGAGCAAGAAGATGCTCTAGATATTGTGGGTGATAGCAACATCCTTTATGGACCTGACACTGATGATTCAGTGTGAAGTAAGCCGATAGATCTCGCTTTTGAACGTTTTATCCCAAATTTTTTAGTGTTCAAAACTTTAAAGCGTTTTTCCCACAACTCACGTTCTCAAAGTCGGTGCCCATCATAAAAAACTACTCCAAAAAACTACTAAAACTACTGCACCGATCCTTTTGAAATTTTGAACACTATTTTTCTACATAATTTACAAGGTAACGCTGGAGAGTTTTTTTTCGAATTTGATTATATTTTTAACTTTATAATAACAATTTTTTGCGATTTTTTTCGTTCAAAGTGCTCCCAAAGAGTGAAAAATTTAAATTTAAAAAAACCCTCCCAGCGTTACCTGGGGAAAGCGACTATCTAACGAAATACGTTTGATTTTAGGATTTCAGATGATTCGGCACCGAGTTATGATGGGCACCGCAATTCACCTTTTTTCCGAGACGCTCCAGAAGAATTGCTGCCATTGTCGTATTTTTTAATATTTTTTCATGAAAATTTCGCAAAATATTCTTCAAATGTTATACTATAATGTACCATTGGTTTCAATAAATATATTTTAACTGTTTTATCTAAGAAAAATCACAAAAATGTGCCTTTTTTTACACGAATTAACCCTACTCACCCCTTAAACAGTACTGACCCAAGTTAAATCAATTTGACAGATCAAATATCTAAATTTGTATTCGATTTAAAAAAGATATTAACATATTTTGAACGGTGGTGCTCTATTTTTCAATTAATTATTTCCAGCTTAGGTTTCGAAACCCGTTTAAACCGTTTCATAGCAAAATACTGACGATTCAAGCAAACCTTCTTAGAAATTTCTCCGCAAAAAATTTGGCCGCACCTTAAACGTCATTTTGACTACAATCAAATTTTCATTAGAAATTCTCACATTCATTTAAAAAACATTTTATTTCGCATTTGCATTTAGATTGTAACTCAATGCCGTGTATAACGTTCCAGTGAATTGAAAAAAAAAAATGTATTCTTAGTAAAATAAGCTATGCTTTAAGCTATGCTTTACCAAGCAACATTACCACCCAAGCACCTTATCGAAGAAAATTTCTCCGTAAATTGTCCTGTGAAAAATTAATTGAGTTCGCAGCTTCTCTCCTGGCGACCTTCAATCATAGCATTTGCTCTTTTTTTTCTCGCTTCCATACCGATTTCGTTTACTTTAGCTCTTCAAGTTCCAGCAGTGCTCTGAGCTCTATAGTTTGGGTGGAGACTCCCTAGCAGAATGCAAAGAGATTTTGCATTGCAGACATTGTTTTCATGATGCGAGTGAAATATCGATTTTTCAAAATTAAAGACCTTCGTTGTTTAAAATCAGTAGGAGAAGATGCTTCGAGCGGCGTTGGTTGTTTCATTATGAGTGAAGCGAAAATTTGTATGTAGTTAATGCAACAGAATGTAACACTCTGTTGCATTAACAACTTGCACCTATTCACAATCTTGAAATCAACTTACGTGCAAAAAGAGTGAGAATATTTGGAATTGTATGATGTATTTGTAATTTGCAGGATAACCGAACCCGTCTCTCCTAAATAATTCTTAGAACTGCTTTAATAAGAAATTGTGAGGCAAGTCGCAAAAAGATGTTTTCTACGCCCCAAGAGAATTTCGCGTTACTTAATCAAGTTTTCCCGAATTCTATAAGCTTTTGCACTGTCAACTAAGTTTGAGTCCAGCTATCAAGAACTTTGAATTCTGGAAATTTCAGGAACGATAATGATTTTATTATTGCTTGGAAAGTGGGTACGCTGATGAATTATAATGCTTAAAAAGCATTTAGATGTTTGTATAAATTAGCTTAAATTTAGGGGGCATTAGATGTAAAATATACAGACCAAACATTTATCTGGCTTTCATTCTGCCATGGAGTATTTTCTGTGTTAAGTACTAGCTAAGAAAAAATTATAGACATCTATAATTTTAATACTATTGATTTTCTTTTGAGCAAGACCATAAATAGTACTTTGAAGCTAAAACACCACGCCCACCCACCACGCGATTTCGAATGCCACCCTAAAGTTTCGTGTGCGTTTGCTTTATAGTTAAATTAACTTGCGTTGCCGAATTTATGAAGCATCGGCCCAGCCCTGTTCAATCGAAAATGTCTTTGTATCTCTTAATTAATATTAATTTAGTATCTGTCAAACTCATTCAAACCTGTCCAAGAAGACAGAAGATGTGGCAAAGAAAATCATTATTTGTATTTCTGTCGTCAGTCTTTTTTTACCAGACAAAGGATTATTGAGATCGAACCATTTGCCCGGAAGCAAAAACAACAATGACGAAAACGGAACCAGACCAAAAACAATTCGAAAAGACTCGATGGCCTTCCATAAGCATGGCTATATCAAGTTGTCTGTGTCGAAGCTTGAAAGAGATGTTTTGTTTGGTGTTACATAAGAACTGTCTGGTGTTTGTAAAAACCTACTCAAGAAATTTAATTTTAAGTAAAAGCCCTCGTTATCGGCTCGTGCTGAAGAAAAATGGTGTTCTGATGTATGTGTCCATTGCTATGCTCCTTTTCTAAAGCTTGTTTAACCTCCTTTTCTGCTCTTTGCCTTGTGATTTCCTCTTAATCTACTCGAGATTGATTTATCCAGGATATTCAACCACTTAACTGAGAAGTGTGATGTCTTAGAAATCCTTTCATTGGATATGTCACGTCCTTTAACTTGTGCCCTTTCACACGCAGCCAGTGCACACACACACACAAGCCGTCCCGTGTTTGGGTCTGAAATCCATTCCACTTGTGTCGGCTTCGGCTTGTTTGCATGGTATGTAAAATATGCAAACCGTTCCATGCAAATATTTGCTTTATATTTTCGGTCATTATTTTCCCCATAAAATTGAAAGTTATCCAATGTGTCGGAATTTCAGATACCGGCTCACAGGAAGTCCATTGAAAATGTCGTTAGCGTCTGGGCGTCTGAGTTTTCTCGAGAATGCTCCGTGACGTGCGCGTTCTTATCGGTGCCATTGTAAACATGGGATAATATTGAATGCACATATCCCGAGCACTGTGGAGCACTCGAGGGCTGTTTCCATTTGCCACAGGCGTGATCGTCCCTTTCATGGCCCATGCCGATAACATCAGTCCGCTCGTATTTAACAGTACGGTGAGCATGCAGTTTGTAAATATAATCTTGTCTATAGAGTGTAAACGATTAGAAAGTACGGCAAGTTTTCCCGTTCAGTTACGACGAAATTAAACTGTGCAGTTTGTTTAGTGTGCCAGTAATCACGTTAATTTCGGTGTAAGCTCTTGAGAGTCGTTTGCTTGTATCTTATGCAAATTTCCGGAAAATTTACTTGTTTGGGGGAGAGCTTTGAAGAACATTTTTAAATAGAGTGCCTTAGCTTAAGACGAGTAAAATATTGCTGCTATCGATGGATAATCCAGGATGTTTGGAAATGAAAATCCAGTAGAATTTCACAAAAAAAACTCAAAGTGGAAATTGTTTTTCAAGCTGTTTGCGATTCGCATTCAGATACGTACAACTTGTTTACAGCATATGATGATAGTTCAGTTTCACAAAAAAAAACTGCGCAAATAACTGTGCCAACCAACAAACTGGTATAAGACTAATTTCATTTTTTATTTCATTGAAAAATATATTTCACGATTCTGGGATATCTAGGTACATTTGATTTTATCTAAGTAAATTTTCTATTTGTTCCTCGATGGCAAAAACTCGAACTAAAACTTTAATTGCATACGCCCAATTTTATTTCGGCGCACCCGCAGGGTGCAAAAGTAAGGTTAGTTACGGTACTGGAGGAAAGTCATCAGAGAAGGACCCTTTTTAAAGCAGTTCGGAGGTTGATGCGATCACCAACGACGGGAGGCGAAATAGCACAAGGTCAAGCAATCGGGAGATTGGGGAGGACATCTGGAGGCTGGATGGAAAACGTTCTGGGAGCTACTGTGAGTTCGGTGGAAGTAGAGTTATCCCTCAGCAGAGCAACTAGCCAGCAGTCTGGCGCTGGGTCTAATGAATCACTGGCCAGTCCAACGGAAGCAGCAGTTGAGTCCGCTTCTAGCAGAGCTGCGACGAAGAATGGAGGCGGCAAGAGAATGGAAGTGGCGTCTGAGCCACTTAGCAGAGCAGTAACTGGGACTGAAGGTGGTGGCTCCAAGGATCTGCAGTCCACTGTAAACGTGACGGCAGCTGATCCCCTTATAGAGAGAAAGCGGAATGCCCAACGCTTAAGAAGGAGAGATGCAAAGCGAGCGGCCATAAGTACGGTGACACTGGAATCCAGAGGGATACCCGAGAATATACTATTGAAACCTACTGCTATGGCTGGGAGCAAGCGCTAACGCTCAGAGGAGCAAATTTCGCTGAGAGGTTAGTCGATGAAGAGGCCACGACTGGAAACAGTAGCTTGATCTTTTGGGGACGTAGCTGCTAGTCACCTTAATCTGGTCGTCTTAGACAAACATGAGCACCGGAAATGGAGACTCAAGCATGACTTGGTCAAAGTGAATCTTAAACGGATCACCGAAGAAATCTTTAAATTTGTCATGTCGACAGAAGACTAGTCAAATTGCTTTGAAGGCTGCAACATTGTTCGCGGCCACATTGTAGTATCTGTAGTACCCATTTACACGACGGAGTGGCTTTGGTCAACCGTTCTGAAAATTGTCCGGAGACCATCCAGGTTTAGACGTGGTGGAGGAAAGATATGTGCCCAAGCTTATTAGAGCTAAGGGGGCGGTGCCCCACTCGGACGCTTCAGAGGCCATATCTCTGTTAAAGAAACAGAACCCCGATCTGAAAGTTTCTGGCTAGAGATTAAACCAGAAGGTCGATCTTAGCAAGCAATCGGTGGAGCCCGATTCAACTGGTGCAGCCGAATTGGTGCGTACGCTGAAAATTGATCGGGAGTCCGCGGATCAAGTACGAGCCAACAGAAGGCTGAAGAGAATCATCATGAAGATTGAAGCGGAGAAGGCAAACGAGGAAGCCGAACTGCGGGTTTTCCAAGCAAATCTGCACCAAAGTAGGGTGGCGACGGCCAATCTGTTTCGACACCTAAGTCAAGGGCATGTCGACATCTCTGTATATGAATGCGGATTGTGGATTTGGCACGAGCCTCCTGTCTCAAGTTCCAGCTAACAGGTAGGACCAAAACAAGGGCTTGTATTTTCACCAAAAAAGAGGTTAATGCAATCTTGATTCCGCAGCTTCGTAATAATCTGACCGCTTTGCGCGACGTTATTCAAATTTGCTGGATTCAATTGGAGAGACTTCACGTCAAATTCTGATCAATAACATGATTGAATAAATGTCAAGATATCTCAAGAACAAATGATGAACATGGGAAATAACCCAAATTAGCCGCTTGAAAAGTTCACGGACTATATTGGGATGTCAAAAGCGACCGTTTTAAATTCAAAAAAAGCAATGTCCTAAAAGACTTCCGGTAGCAGATAAGTGTTACTCCTGAACGCAAAGTGCTCAGCATGATGATCATATGGATTCCTGGCAGATTTCGCAATATATTCAAAGATCATGCTGCAAATTTATGGTGAGTAGGAATCGGTTGTGATGAATGAAGGACTGGCAAGATGAACTGTACGAAATCGAAGTAGCTACCATATCGAGCAGCGATGGCTCGCAACACGCAAATTTGGGCCGGCTGAAAGCAAGCTCCATTTAATAAGCTTAAATTTTTCGTAATTATGGGGGAAAACATTAAAAGTTTCATTGTTTTTGAAAATAGCAAGAAGCAAAAAAAATTAGCCTTCGTAAAAAAAATGATCCAATAAGAACCACGACGAGCGCTAGAGTATTTTCGCTAAGAAAGATAAAAGATGGATTTGGGGGTATAGATATGAAGAAAAGGAAGTGTGCTACAAATTAATGACAGTAAAATAAAATACATCTTCAAAATTATCAAAAACTAATTCTCAAAAGCATATGCAGGCTAAAAACATTATTTATATTCATTATTTCCTATTATGGTTTTAATTACCGCGAAGTCATAAAAAATTCTTCTTTTCGTTCATTTTATAGCTATTAATGGCAAAGTATTGGGATGCCGTTGAGCTTCTTTATTCTTAACGCATTTAAATGATGAAAAACTCCTTTCAGTTGAAAATTAAGTTATTCTACTTTGCCGTACTAAGTGGATTATTATTTTTCAAAACAAAAGCGCATACCAAAAAAAACTGTTCATTAAAGAACTTCACGAGCTAACTTTGATCATTAATGGTAGAATGCTTCGTACGAATATGCCAAGCTTTGCTCTGAGCTAGGTTTCCCATTTATTTTCATTCAACCAATCATTAAATCATTCAAAAACGGTATTTTTGCTATTTTACTAACAAAACCATCGTCTTAGCACCCTAAAAAATACTAGGAATTATTCAATGAGAAAACTTGGAACTGAGCTGTTTCTAATCATAAAATGATATTTTAGTGAAACTAAATCTCTTCGGAAACAGAAAGCATTTAAAAAATTGGCTAAAGCGTAGCATTACTGCGTAACTTACTGCTAAGCATAGTTTCAGCAGTTTTTTCTGTTGCTTTAACCCACTTGCACTACAACTTGCACTATATGAAATATGATACAGAAAACCAAGTGAAATATCTTGTAGGGAAGCAAATTCTCGACTGGAGGCTATCTGGAAAGTTTTGAGTCTCGCAGACTGCGCTTCGGTGTGACTAATTTTCTATGGGCCCCAGTTTCAGCCGTAACTTTACTTGACTCTCGCTTTCAGGTTCTTGCTGGGTATGACGCGGCCCAAGTTTCGTTTATTGGATGATGCATGATGCATGATGTAAAGGTTGAGAAATCCAAATCAAGCCAAGATGTAACCAAATTTAGCAGTATGTATTCACTGATGACTTGGATCTTCCAAAAATGACAAGAAATTAAATAATACTCTCAGTGATGCATTGTCGTAAGAAATTCCGTCATCCGAGCCAGGAGAAAATGTTGGATACCAAATCTTCGAGTAATTATCAGGAGCATTAAGAGCGAATGGCAATCAAAGTAGCCTTGGATGGTAGACCATTCTATCAATCGAATAAAGCACTTCAATCGACTTTTCAAGTATATATGATTGGACTTCTTTGAACCACTGTTTGTAACGATATATAAGTGGCACGAGAAACTAGTCGCACTATACACACTCACAACTCGAGCAACCCATTTTGAACCATCCACGGACCTAACTTCAGAGACGTGTATCATCTGTAGTAAGGGGGTAGTACCGGTTATAATTTTGCATTTTTCTCCTCTCAGAAATTACGTAGGGGATAAAAAAATATTTTTTTAAATAATATTCAATAAATAAATGGAAAAAAAACTTTAAACGCGTTTTTCTGGAAATGACGTTTTTTCAAACTGCGGACACTTATTTAAATCAAATTTGGTGAACTACTTTATTCAAGTATCTTGTGTGGTAATCTACCACAATATAGGCCAATAGCTAACCCAAAAAAATTTGGCAAGCAAAACAAAGTGAAAAAAATATGATTTTTTGAAAAATATTTTCAAAAAACCGCCATTTTTTTTGATCATATTTTTTTTAATTTGTGGTAGATTACCACGTAAGAAACATTTTTCTTTAAAATGCGGTTTGGTTTTTTTGTTTCAAATTCTTCATTCCTGAGATTATCTGTCCGCAGTATGACGAGGCATTTTTCGAGACGTCAACTTTGGCACCCTTTATAAATAAGTAGAAAAATGGAATAAATAAAGAAATATTTTTTTTTTGTCATTTTCAAAACGTGTATTTTATCCACGCAAATTTTCAAATTTATACAAAATAAAGAAAGTAGGAAAAAAATATATTGAAAATTAGGCTGTTTTTTAGCATCCTAACCGGTATTACCCCCATTAATTTTTTTTCATATGTACGTCGAAGTGTACTTAAACGAGTACATAGTGATGATAGTAAAAACATCGTAAGAACCAAATGTAAACTATTAAGAGGAACAGGCTTCATGGATAAACAACAAATTCTAAATGAAGAAAGAAAATAAAATATATATTTTAAACTCTTTCGGACCCCCGTTGACAAGGATACTCGGAACGTCTTGCAGGCAGCGTGAAAAGAGTGGTAAAATATACGCTGTATGAAAAATATCCGAACGAGCTTACTCCCAGTAACCTACCGATTGAAGCGGACAAGTAATTACCTTCAGTCCGCGGACCCATCTACCAGTTACAAATGGTGAATATGAATCTCTTACGCTGAACTATTTTTTATAAGGAGGACCAAACTCAACTGCCAATGCTCGATTGCTTTGCGTACAAAAGTAATGGCAAATGGCACAGCAGCTGGAGAACATTGGATCGCCGAGTACTTTAAGGGGGTATTCTGGTCTAGAAATTTGATCGGATCGATTTTTTTTGTTTACCTTTTTTCAAAGTTTAGACCTTTAAGAATAAGCTTTTAAAAGGATTTTCGGAAATTCGAATTATTTTTGGAGTTACAGTAATTTTTGTGACACGCCAACTTAACCAACAAAGGCGATCAACAAAGAATTAACCGCTCCGAGCTACGAGCTTCTCAAGCTTCTAAAGAAGTGGCTGAAAGAGCTCCCGAAAATTTCGCTTTTGAAGTTGAAGAAGGAACATTGCATGAGACGGGGATCTCTGATTGAAAAAATCTAATTATAATAGTTATACCATTAAACGACTCAGACTGCCTGAAACGAGACTCCAAGTCTTAAACGCATTTTTCTCAAAACTACTTTTTTTGATACGGTTGACATGATATCTCCAGTTGTAGTGGACCGATTTACGTGAAATTTTGCAATAAACCTCTTAACACTATTAGAATTGGTCTGACGTAGGGATTTTTGAATTTTTTTTCCTACTATTCGTAAAAAAATCCCAAAGTTGAAAAAATGAGGCAAAAAACGCTTTTTTTTACATGGACGCCGTTTTGCGAAAAAAAATTCAAATCGCCTAAGTCAGACCATTTTTATATTCATCTTTTTACAGAATTCACCAAAAATTTATATTGTTTTAATTGTGTACCAATTTTTTCCTAGCTTGTGAAAATATTTTAATTTAAATCAATTTTTTCCTTTTTGAAGCTAGATTTATTTATTTTATTCGACATATATCGATATTTCGAGGGTAATCTGCCCTCTTCTTCAGTGTCTATTGATCTAATCTTAAAATAACTTAGGTAGTTTATTTAAGGTGCTTACTTTTAAAGTATTGACTAATACTAATTACCTGCTAATTACCGGCTAATTGACTATTAATTATATACTTAAGTACTTTTTACTAACTATATTAATTACATTATCATCAAAAAATATCTGTTTAAATTAACCTGAACAATGGTGATACACAGTTTCCTTTGTCTGTATTTAGTCGCTTATCCATCGGGGTTTTCCATATGCTCAGGCTTTCGTATGCATCCAGTTTTCGTACCTGCTGTTCTTCCTTAATCACCTCCACGTTGTCCCACGTTATGCTGTGCTCCTCCTCCAGGATGTGTTTTGCTACTGCTGATCGTACTACCGTTGTGTTCCTTTTCCTTGCTGAGGCTGCTTCCCGCTTATGTTCGGTTAGTCTAACACCAACTAACCGTTTCGTTTGTCCAATGTATATTTTGTCGCATTCTGGGCAAGTAATTCTGTATATTCCACATTTTTCCTTTTTATCTTTTTTGTCTTTCATGTGACATAATTTTGTACTTAATTTTTTTACCCTACTGGTTGGAACTGCTTTAATGTCAAAGCGTTCAAAAAGTTCCTGAATTTGCTTGAATATTGACGTAAAAATGATTGGAACTCTTATGGCTGGTTTTTGTTTTTCTTGTATAAAGAGCGTCGTTAACAGATCACGCTGTATTTTGTCCTTCTTCTTTTTGACAAGGTTTCCAATTATTTTCTCGTCAAATCCATTTTTTCTCGCGGTGTCTTTAATATATTCCACTTCTGAGTGAAAACTTTCCTGATCCATGGGTACTGTTAATAGTCGGTGGATCATCGAGTTGTAGGGCGCCATTTTTTGGGGATGCCAATGATCAGACGTGTTAGGTGTTGTTTTCTGGGTGTGTGTGGGCTTCCGGTAGATATTAAACCTAAGAAAACCTTCTTTCCGTATAACCATTAAATCCAAGAATGGTAGTTTCCCATTGTTTTCGACTTCTATTGTAAATTGGATATCTTTATGTGCTTGGTTCAACTTTTTCAAAGTTTCTGCCAAAGCATTCTTTTTTACAATAGCTAGAATGTCGTCCACATATCTAATCCAGAAACGAGGAAGGGAACCTTCTTCATGAAGTTTCTTCTCCAGTCTGTCCATAAATATCTCGCTCATTAGTGGGGATAAAGGATTTCCCATGGCAACACCTTTCATAGCTTTGAAGTATTTCCCCCTGAAAGTAAAGTAACTTTCATTCATGCAAACCGAGGCAAGTTTCAAATAGTCTTTAGCCCTCTTCCTCCCTTCCGGTGAGCTATTCTTCTCTAATAGCCAGTCTTCAAAGAACGAGAGTGCTTGTTTTACCGGCACGCTTGGGAATAGAGCCTTGACATCAAATGATACAACTAACTCATCTTCCCCTATTGCTGCCACTCTTCCAAGTTGTTCTATCACCTCGTCACGATTTTTGACTGTTCTATCGCTTAACTTCCCTAAGGACCTACACTCGTCTACGATCCACTTTGCGATTCTCCTTGTCGGAGCGTTTGTAGCGGTTATAATTTCTCTCAGCTCATTTCCTTCCTTGTGTATCTTCGGAAGGCACCTAATTCTTGGCAACGCTGGGTTTGAAACCCGCAGCTTGTTGATCTCTCCAATCGTCCCTTTGCACTCTTTTAAGATTCTTTCTACTCGTTTGATAGAGTCTGGTAAGGGATCTTTCCTTAGCTCATGGTAATCCCCATTGGTGAGCTTCTCCATGACTAATTGGTCATATTCATTTTTGTCCTTTATAACCACGGCATTTCCTTTATCTGCTTCGGTATAATAGACCGGCTTAGTAGCCAACTCTTTAAGCACCCTTTGTGCCTTGCTAGTGTTCCCCCTCTTACGGTTTTCCTTCCTAATGAGTCTAGCCACATTGCCTCTAATTTGTGCTTTCTCCTGTTCGGGAAGGTTTTTTACCGCGGCTTCGACGTCTACAACTAAGTCTTCTGTAGGAAATTTTGTTTCCTTGACAGCAAAATTCAGACCTTGGTTAAGTAGTTCCAATTGCTCTTCTGTGAATTGGACCGTGGATTTGTTCACCACATAGTTAGGGATGGTCTCTACAGTATACTTTTTCTTTCCCATAGTATCCTTATCTCTTGTCAGCTCCATCAGTTTTCTTGTGAGTATTATCCTCTTTCTATCCTTCTCACATTCGAAAGCCCTGTTTGCTTTCTCAACAATGTCTAAAATGTCCCCTTTTCTACCTAAAATATCATTAGCCATTTTTAAATGTAGGGAGTAAACTTTAAGTGTGATTTCCCCTAATTTTTTATACAGTCTATTTACGGAGTGTCTAATGAGATTCCTTTCGGCGAGCACTATCTGTTTTCCCGCTCCTACCAGATGGGACCTAAATTTAATAGAATGACTTTTAGGAGTCACATTCTTCTTCAAACATAATCTAAGAAATCTTATGTCTTCATAGATTCTGCCTATTTCTTTCTTATATACTACAAATTGAATGAAATTGAATTTTGACCTGGTAGTCATTTTAAATTGTTTTAATTGTGTACCAATTTTTTCCTAGGTTGTGAAAATATTTTAATTTAAATCAATTTTTTCCTTTTTGAAGCTAGATTTATTTATTTTATTCGACATATATCGATATTTCGAGGGTAATCTGCCCTCTTCTTCAGTGTCTATTGATCTAATCTTAAAATAACTTAGGTAGTTTATTTAAGGTGCTTACTTTTAAAGTATTGACTAATACTAATTACCTGCTAATTACCGGCTAATTGACTATTAATTATATACTTAAGTACTTTTTACTAACTATATTAATTACATTGTCATCATAAAATATCTGTTTAAATTAACCTGAACAATGGTGATACACAGTTTCCTTGGTCTGTATTTAGTCGCTTATCCATCGGGGTTTTCCATATGCTCAGGCTTTCGTATGCATCCAGTTTTCGTACCTGCTGTACTTCCTTAATCACCTCCAGGTTTCCCACGTTATGCTGTGCTCCTCCTCCAGGATGTGTTTTTTGCTACTGCTGATCGTACTACCGTTGTGTTCCTTTTCCTTGCTGAGGCTACTTCCCGCTTATGTTCGGTTAGTCTAACACCAACTAACCGTTTCGTTTGTCCAATGTATATTTTTTGTCGCATGTAGAGATGAAAAAAAAAAAAAAAGAAATTTATGTTTCAGACCACCAAGAAGGTTGAAATCACGTCAACTATGAGACAAGTTTTTTTTTGAGTCTTCACTTCACCGGCCATTATCTACATCAATTTTTATTTATTTTATTTTTTGAATACATTTTTATACTTTCGAAATGTTAGATTTGGATAAATAGATTTCGAAAATGTTTATGGGTTTTTTTATTGGATCCGTAAAATCACTTCAAAATCGAGCCTCTAGACCAGAATACTGTCTTAAGACTTAATAAGGCGAACGAAATGGTAAAGCCGATTCGACCAAATATAAGCAGGCGACCTTTTTATAGCATGCGATGGCTCTCATCTTAAGAACTAGTGGTTACGCAGACGAAATGTCGAGGTAGCTAGCAGAAGCGAAGCGAAGGACAAATGTAACAAGATTTAGATAAACGAGCGGTTTGAGGTTTCCGTGCGAAACAAAAGACAAAGTCAAAAACAAACGCACTCCAAGATGCCATTTCTTCTTGTTTTTCAAATGTTTCAAGCAATAATTGTTTATTCTTTCAATGAACGTTAATCAAAGGCATCTGATTTTGTCTCAAACAGTATGTATCCTGTCATGTGCCAAATTTGTTCATCCAATTTAGGACGTTAATTTGGTCAAGAAAGAATGAAGAAAATGGAAACAAAGCATCCTCCACAAAATATATTCTTATATAATTTCCTTCAGATACATTAAGGTTTATTTTGCTTATTTCATTTTCCCTAAGATTGATTTATATTAAATTTTATCCAAAAGGATGGGTATCAACATTCCTGGTGTATTTCGTTTTTATCATCTTGAACAAAATCTTTAATTAAAAGAGCAGCGTAAAATTATAAAACAAATCCTGCATTTACTTTTGTTGGTTTGCACGTCAAATCATGTTGTTTTGTGGAATAAGTTTTTATGAAAAAGAACGACTATGTATAGATGAGTGAAAATAGCTGTAATAACCACAAGGCTCTTCGGGAGTCAAATCGACTGGTATCGCCTTGTGTTCGTTAAACCTTGACTGTCACTGATATGTTTCAAATATATACAAATATTTGAGCTAGTTTGTTACAAATCAGGTTTTTTGTTCGATTCTCCTTTCACTTACCATGGAAACCTTATTTTTAGAGCAACGCAACAGACTGAATGAACACGTATATATTATTCCCAAAAAAAAAATGTTAATAAATTGCTGAATACGAAACGATGAAGATCATCAAAACTCAGCACAACAAATCACACAATCAAACGCAAAGCCAGAATTCAAGGCGAAGACCGAGAGAAGCAAACCAAGCGACTTTCCCTATCAATAATTTATCATAAATTACAAACTGCTCTTTTCGCTTCGAGCAATACTGGTGAGAAACTCCTCAAACATCCTACCTCAAATATTTGGCTTCTGAAAAATTTCACCCGACACACCCAGATCGAAAATATAATTTACCGAAACGGGATCTAGCTGATTTATGCTCTCAGTTTCATTCATTTTACTAAAGTAATTTGAAAAATTTTCTACGCAACGATAAGAGGAGCTGTCACAAAGACGTATAAGCAATGCTCCCTCAGTTAGTAGTTACCCATTTGCTACCCAGCTGAAAACTTAATATACAGTCCAGTGAACAGTCTATGAACAGATATTGAATCTCCAATCAACAGCTTCAAGAAACTCTGAGTGATTCCAGTCTAATCATCTCTACAGCTCCTCCTTGAATTTCGAGCTTCCGCTCTCCTCAAGTAGCATGTGATTGGCATAAAAATGTTCATCCCACGCACCACAGCTATATATATCCATCACCTCAGTGGATTTCTGCGCGAAACACGGAGACGAGAAAGAAATAGGACTTTGTGACTTGTAGACTGCATCTCGTATACATGAATACATTTCCACAACATTGTGGTGGCTGATGCCTGATGCCATAACACTGAAACCACACACAATAGCGCCACTAAGGCCCGCGGCTCTTTTACATCTCCAAATACATACACATGTTTCTATACATTTATTCATCACATGAATTTGTATATTTAATGATATTACAGGACTTTGGTGGATTTTTCGCAGCTATTTCGCGAAAAAGGTTACGAATCGTTCCGTGAAAATAAAAGCATTAAAATTTAGGGTTTCTTTCTCAGTTTTTTTTGTGTTGTTGTTGCCCAAGCATTTTTCTCTCATCAAAGAAAGTTTGGTCGAGTTTGGACGAAGTCGATTCAATCCTAACTTTTTATGTAAAGTCAGTAATTTACTGGATCCCTGGAATGTTGAAAATGTTTGGAAAAATGTACAAGACCCAGCAATTTGTTTCTCAAATGGTGTGGAATTTTATTTAAGAGGAAAAGTTCAATGCCGTAACATTGAACAACACTTAACAGAACAGCAAAAGTCCCAGGCCATGAAAATTGAAAAGCGTTTGGATTTTCTAAAGCCCCATAGGACTGCTGGAGATATTGATACATGTTTGAAACATTGGAACATCCGTCACAATAATTCCAATGTGAGAATTTTGCCATTTCAATTAACACGTTAAAAGTAATTAAAATTTTAGCTTTTTGTGTTTGTATCTAAATATCTGTCAGAGTTGTATTCGGACAGATGAATATGAATTCATGTTAAATTAGCTTATCCAATTTCGATAAAATATTGCATCGGAAAGTACTCTCGAGGCGCCATTTGCTAAACATGTCAATTCCACAAAGTGATAATTTTCCAAACTCCAATTCAAAATTATGGCTCGTAATTACAGCACGTATCTACGTTTCGATTACAATTTAATCATCACTTACATAAATAAACAACACTTGCTAATACTGTTGATGTGAATTCAAATGGAATATTTACTCTGCCTCGAAACCATAAAACTCAACTGAATAATATTTAACATTGGAGTTTGTTTGATATCAACGAAAACCACTATTCTGCGTTGGTTATATTAACTTCTCTATTTACTCGTACGTGTATGTTTGGTGGAATGTTTCCCACACCCGATATATTTCTAATCACTGAAAGCCATTTCATTTCATAAATTAAATTCAACGTTAATGAATTAGAGCAGAAAGCATTGATTTTGTGGGGAAAAGTACATTACCGGGCGTGAAAATTAGGAACAAACAAAACCGGAAAACTGCTTTTTGCGGTAAAAATTTTAAGTATCGATGATTTGAATAGTGTAGCGGACTTAACGAATATGAATAAAATAAAACGTTCCATTGTTTTTTGGAACATGGATGTTTCCAGCTCTCATCGTTTATGAAAGTGAATTTATTGACTTACTAATTCAAGAAACAAGCATTTCAGGGTCGGGCATTTAAGCATCTGAACATCAGCTTTTCTAAGGATTCTGTGTATGAAAACTGCATCTTCTATTTCGGTCAAACACAGGTAGATATTATCCAGATATCTGTAAATTCGTATACTAGCTATAGTTGCATATAACTGAAGACGATATTTTATTTATTTATTTATTTATTCTGCACTAAATATAATATGTAACAAAAGTAGTACAATGTACACCCTTAATTATAGAGTGATCAGCAACGCTCCACAACTCAAAAATTAGCCTGTTTTTCATCTATAAGTTAAGTATAAACTATGAGTAATATTAATATAATTACTGTAGGATAAAAATTACAAAAACCTACTAAAAGAAAAAAGATTAAAAACTAGGAACTTAAAAACTAAGTTATAACTAACTGTCCAATTAAGTAATTCAAAGCATTATCTTATAGGTTAATTTGATTTTTAACTCTTAAAATCCAAAATAAAGTGCCGATATCAGCGGGTTTTCGGAAACTCTACACTTTTCTTCAAATTTATTGTTTAAGATATCACAATAATCTGCAAACATAAGCATGTTCATATTTTTATGCAACCTAAAGGTGGAGTAGTATCTAGGGAGATTAGAAATCATCTTGAGCACTCTGTTTTGCTGTATTTGCAACTTTTTTATGTGGCAGGTGGCGGCCGTAGACCAGACTGGAGCTCCGTAAGTTAAGAATGGCAGGAATATAGTTTTGTAAATAAGTAATTTGTTTTCGAGGCTAAGGAAAGATTTTCTATTAATCAATGAGTATAACATCTTAATAAGATTATTGGATTTAAATATTTTATTTTGAATATGGTATTTATAAGTTAGGGACTTGTCGAACATCAAACCTAGATAATTTAAAACAGGACACCATTGTATCTCTTGATTTTCGAGTCTAATGTTTCTCTGTGGGAGGTTTCTGGGTGATTTTTTTCTAGTAAAGAACATACATTGTGTTTTCTCAGCATTAACTCTAATTTTCCATTTTTTGAAGTATAAGGACAGTGCAAGCAGGTAGTTTTCAGTAGCAGACATCAGTTCAGGCGCGTTGGCACCTGCAGAGTACAAGAGCGTATCGTCGGCAAAAAGACCTAAATTTATTACGGGGCATTTCGGAATATCGCTAGTAAAGATAAGGTACAATAGAGGGCCAAGTACTGATCCTTGGGGAACACCGGCCACAACATGGTAAGCATCAGACTTGGTGCGACCAAGTTGAACATAAAAAGTCCTATCTAGAAGGAAGGAGCGAGTTAATTTGATTATGTTAATTGGAAAATTTAATTTAATCATTTTATATACAAGTCCATCATGCCAAACACAATCAAAAGCTTTCTGAATGTCTAGAGAAATAGCTAAAGTAGACTTTTTAAGAACTAAGTTTTGCTGGACATAGTTGGCAAATCTTTTAAGTTGATGCACCGCATTATGGTTTCTCCGGAATCCAAATTGTTCATTGGGTATGATTGAGTGAGTTTCTAGAAAGTTCTGAATTTTGGATTTTATTAATTTTTCCAGTAATTTGCTCATGACGCTCAATAGACTAATAGGTCTATAGCTTTCGGGAGCACTTTTGTCTTTCCCAGGTTTTAATATAGGGATAATACTTTGTTATTTTCCATTTACTTGGGAAGTGAGAGAAAACCAAGCACTTATTAAATATTATTAATAAGTAATTTATTGCTTTGCTTGGTAAATTTTCAATTGAGAGTTGGTTATTTGATCAGCACCCGGCGATTTCTTATTTTTAAGTGAGTGGATGAAATACAACAAGTCTTTTCGTTTGAACGGTGTAGACGTGGAGCTGTTTTCGTTAGCCGTTGTTTTCGTTCATTTAAGCTATTGGAAACCTCAGTTTCAATATGAACATGCCTTATGTTTAACGTAGATTCGTGAACTGTGGCAAAATGATGTCCAAGAATGTTAGCTTTTTCAGATTCCGAAGTAAATAAGCGGCTCTCCTGCTTTAGAGGTGGAATTAATTGCTTTTTATTTTTTAAAAGTTTCGTCAACTTCCAAAACGGCTTAGAGCCTTTGCCAAAAGTACTCAGCATACAGTTGAATTTAATATTTTTTAGCCTATAGAATTCGTCGCATATCAATTTGCTGATATCACTGAACCTTGTTAGAAAGTAAGGGATTCGTGTCCTCTGCCAGAGACGTCTGATACGTCGCCTTTCAGAAATCAAAAGTCTGAGCGACGGGGGAATGTCCGAGGAGCTTTTATTAATATTTAACAATTTAGTAGAAGCCTCGAACGCGGATAAAATGCAGTCAGTAAAGTTTTCAATGCATTTGTCGATACTCGAAGGTGTATAAACGTTGGAAATATTCACCTCATTAATTTTCTGAGTTACAATTTTTCTATAGAGAGTCCAATTAGTACTCCTCAGATCGTAAAGTTAAGTTTCATTACAAACCGGTTTCCCAAAAACTACAAAGTGCACAGGAAGTGTAGAGGGCCTAAAACGTCGTTGGCGTGGAATAAAAGTAGGTTCAGATGGGAAAAGAATGTTGAAATCGTTTAGAAGCTGGCTGTTGTATAGGATATCACCCCATTTGTTTCCCCTTATACAGCCCCAAGAAGAGTGCCTAGCGTTTAAATCACCACATATTAAGTAGTTATGGTTGATGTTAATGAGTTTACGAATGTCGTTTTTATATTGAAGAGCTTTGTTTGAGTTGTAAATACCACCGGGAAAATATACAGAAATGAAATGGAAAATAACACCATCGAGCATTATTTTGACACCAATTGTTTCTACGACATCAGTATTAATATCAGGCAAAACAGTATGTTCCAGACCATTTCTGATCAAAATAGCAACCCCGCCACTTGAGTTATGAAGACGATCATTTCTATAAACTGTAAAATTTTTAATTTTGAAATTAGTCTTAGGCTTCAACCAAGTTTCAGATAATAAAATTATGTCTACTAAACTATTTTCTAAGAAATATTCGAGGTCTAAGACTTTTTTATGAACGCTTTGTGCATTCCAAAACATGCATTTTAAACTTTCACGGGCCATAGAGAAACTTAGAAACTACACCAGCTATTGCTAAAATTTGTTCTTCTTTGGAGCGGGCAGCTTTTAAACTTTGGAGAAGCTCATTTGTAATCAGCAACAGCTCGCTTGTATTAAAAAGATCATTTTGTGTCCGTCTGACCTGCTGTGCGTATGTCAAACCGGTTGAATTTAGTTGACTCTCAGCTTCTGTTAATAATTTAGAGTTTCGTGTGCGCAAGGGAGGAAACTCGCAGCTCGAGAAAGCGATGTTCCGAGTCTGGTTATTTTGATGTGAAGTTGAAGATGTTATTGCTAATAGACGTTTTTGTTGTCTTTGCTTAATATCAATGTACTCCAATCGTTTCCGGCAATTTAAGTCCGAAGATTTGTGAGCTCCGTTACAATTTGCACAGCTAATTTTATTGAGATTTTGACACTCAGTAGTCAAATGGTTCATGCCACACACGCTGCATTTAGGATTAACTTTGCAGTTGTCTTGGCCATGGCCAAACATCTTTCAGCGGTAGCACTGCGTAATCAACTTTCGTTTTCTGGACCAGAAAGACCACCTAACACGTATTTGGAATAACGATGAGATTTTTGAAAGTTCCGATAGTTTCATTGTACCTTTTTTAAAGTACATAATATAATTCACTTTGTGCTGACTGAAGGTTTTGTTTATGAACATTTTGATGTCCAGACAGTTATTGATACCGAGCTTGAGAAGTTCATCGTATATCTCAACTATGGGGAACCGGTCATCACAAATTTGATCGGAAGCTCTGATCTATTGGTGAATGAGTAGAACTCGTTTTTTAATTTTGTAAGAAGCGAAACTGTTTTTTCATAACTTTCTTTTGAATGCGCGAAAATTTTGATGCCGATAGACATCAGTTTCAGCTCGAAATCATTTATATTGTTTGTTTTTAAAGTTGTAAGAATATAGTCACGAGAGACACTTTTGACCACTATTGGGGGAATTTTGATGTGCACTTTTTTATTAGAAGGTTCACTAGCAACATTGACGTTAATATCACCTGCATCATCTAGAGGCAGGATGCTGAATGGGTTTTCGCGAGCTGGGTCCATTTTTCGCTTCTTGACTGAAGCGTAATAATCGGAGCGAGTTTGTATTAGATCACGGTTATTTCCCGAGAATTCATCCTCACTTGAGGACAGCACGTTAAGAGACCTTTTTTGGGCAGAGATTACTACGGATTTTCGAAACTTAACGATTTACAAAACTTTCACTTAGCAACGATGCTCACCGAGCGAGCGAGACGATATTTATCCACATTAATTTATACCTGTAGCAACTGCGACAAAGATCTTTTTTTTTTTTGAATTTCGGAAATGGATTTAGTGATGAGCAACCAAATTATTTATTTATTTATTTATTTATTTATGGTCCGAATCTACATAATAAATCCAATTATAGATTAGACAAGAAGAAAAAATAAAAAACAGTAAAAAAAAGTACATATATAAAAATATATAAGATAGATAGAAAAATAACATAAAAACTAAGAAAATTAATAAAATTCAGAATGGAATAATAATACAAACAAAAGAATAAAATGCTAGTCGACCGAAAAAGAAACAAACAAATGTAGTAAATTAGGACATATTCCAAGTATAAGCAAGAAAGTTATTTTTAAGGTATTTTTAAACACTAATAACGTTCGAGGCAGAGGACCAAGGTTAAGGCTATTGTGCTGACGAGGCAAACGCACAAGGGGGGAAAAAATTGGTGTCGGTACGGGCGAATGTAACATTGAAGTTAAATAATATTCTACTAGAACGGCCCGATTCTCTAACAGAAGGTTGAATGATGGGGTCAACCAATATACTGCCGTTAAAAAGTTTAAAAAGGAGGCACTCGTCAAGGAACACTCTACGTGACTCAAGGGAAGGAATTTGAAGGATGGAGAGGCGCATACTGTAATCACAATACGGAATACGGTACTTATAGAACAAGGAGCGGATGAATCGGCGTTGCACAGATTCAACCGCATCGATCAATTATCCGTAATGTGGACACCAAATTTGGCAACAGTATTCAAGAACACTACGGACAAAGGAAAAAAACAGATATAGAGAAGTGAAAAGATTAACAAAACGTTTACAAGATCTGATGATGAAGCCAGAAAAAGGAGAATCCTTGGCAGTGATGTGTAGAATATGTAAGTCGAGCTTCAATTTGGAATCAAAAGTCACTCTAAGGTCCTTGATACTAGAAACAACATTGAGAGGGGAGCCAAGGACACAGTAGGAGAAGAGCAAAGGGGATGTTTTGTGGGTGAAAGACATTTGATGACACTTCACAACATTCAAAGTGAGGCAATTAGCAGTGCACCAGTTAGCCAAAGCATCCAAATCGCTCTGCAATATGATACAGTCACTAACCGATTCAATCACTCTGAAAATTTTAGGATCATCAGCGTACAAAAGGCAGGGTGAGTTAAAGAGGGAAGGAAGATCGTTAATTAACAAAAGGAACAATAAAGGGCCAAGAATGGATCCTTGCGGAGCTCTTGAGGTAGGAAAAAAGGGTGTGGGAGAACAAAAGCTAACAGTAACAACACAAGAGCGACCACAAACGTGGGAGGCGAACCAGCAAAAAAGGGCACCGGAGAGACCAAACCCTTCTAACTTTGACAGAAGAATGTCATGGTTCACAGAATCGAGGGCCTTGGCAAAGTCGGTATAGAGGACATCTACTTGCTTTTGCTGGTCGATTGCGGAAGCAACGGTGTTTGTCAAAAACAATAGGTTTGTAACCGTTGACTTACCTTTGATGAATCCAGGCTGTTCACTGGCCAGCAGGAGCTGGACGAAAGGGTATACTCTATTGTAAACGACTCTTTCGAGGAGCTTACTGAAACATGGCAAAAGGGATATGGGACGGTAATTACAGATGGAAGATATATGACCAGCTTTATGGATGGGAAGTATATTGGCGGATTTCCAAAGGGATGGAAAGGTTCCGGTTGAGATGCTGAGGTTAAAAATTATTGACAGAGGAACACACAAGGAAGATGACAGTGATTTGGTAAAAAAATTTGGAATACCGTCAGAACCAAAGCTAGTGCTTGCGTCAAGAGACAACATTAACGATTCGACTTCTAAGGGATTAGTAAAAAAAAGCAGAAAGGGTACAATCAGGTAGGGGAAAAATGATTGAAGACGAAGAGTTACTATGATGGGAGGTGAAAGAAGAGAAAAATTGAGCAAAGAGCTCACAAGAATCTTGAGGTCAAGACGCAGACTTATAATGAAGATACATAACAGAAGGAATGGCGGAGGAAGTTTTAAGGGATTTGATATAGGACCAAAAAGCTTAGGATTGTCAGAAGTAATAGAAGTTTCGACATACTCAAGGTAAACACGCATTGCGTCATTGGCTACCCTTTTAGCAGCGGTTCGTAACCTAATCTCCATGATGACCGTTGGTTGGTATATGTTCTGTATCTGTAGGACAAGTTGTAAATTATTAACTTAAAAGCTAAGACAATAGCTTAGCATAAGAACTAATAAATATCATGGAAAGAATGGTATTATGCGATATTTGCCTGGTGGAATAGAATAGCAGAAAGAAGAACCAAAACCAAAATAAGTTCATTTTACTATATGCAAAAGTGAGAAAAGCATACTCTCAAACGACAGGCGAGAATGTACATATAAATCCGTGTTAGCTGATAGGTGAGACTGTGTTGGCGTGCGTATAAGAAACAAACGAAATTCTCTGCAGTGGATTGCATAAAAGTGTCGGAGATATTCATTTTACTCGCCAAATAGTATCGAAAGTAGTATTCTCCATTAACTATCTTATCACTTACCTCAACTTTTGCGAATATTAATATACCTATTGTTCCGTCCACAAATAATTTTTGCAAAAATAAAGTTATCAAAATAAATTTTGAACGTGTTTCAAATGTGAATCGGATAATTTTTTGGAATTTCTTAACCCCATGTGTGCGCTAGGTGCCTAAAAAGTGATCGGAAAAATTTGAAAATTTTGAAATTGCGCTAAATTTTGACAGAGCTATGAAATAATTATGCAACTTTCAGAACATATTGGTACTGTTAAGTTGTAAATGCGTGTTGCTTTTAATGAGCATGTTTGTAACCCTGTAGCAAGAGCAGGTGCTGAAAGTGAAAACCTTCAAATGATCGACTCTCCTGAAAAATCGTCGCTTTTTGGAAAAAAAGCCATTCATATATAAATCTTATGCTTTGTCTACATAGCACAAGGAAGAAAATTTTGAAATTTTACTACGGGTAAGAACGGTAACCCTTTCCCAATTTACCTATATTTTTAGCATCAAAAACTTCTGTTCACGGGAAGTCATGATCCGATAATCAGATACAGTTGAAATTTGCAAAATGTGTTGGTATTGAGTAGGACCAGGTCTGATAGAAGCAATTTTGAAATTCGGGCAATTCTGTACCAGTGGTGCCATCTTGAAAAATCACTAGGGAAAATAACTGCTTTTGGCCCTATAAATTCTGATTCAGTCATTCGATTTTGACCAAATTCTGATTCAGTCATTCGATTTTGACCAAATTCACATAGCCACGTTTGATAGAAATTTGGTTGAAAAATTCGGTTGGAGCTGCTAGCTTTGGTAGTTTTGGTGTCTTAAATTTTGAAAATTCACTCAGGAAAGTAATGCTCTTTGCCCTATAGCTTCCAGTACAGTCATGGAACCATAACGAAATTAAAATGGCAAATTAAACTTCCTGTAGGCAATATTCAGTAAAAATCTAGTTGGAAAAACAATGATAGGGCTGCCAGCTATTATAATTTTTGTATTCTTTGGCATATCTTTAGTAAGCGATTTTATCATAGAATTTTCAAATCGTAGTAATCTTGTAGTGAAAATCAGCACCAAATATTAGGATTTAGAAATTTTGAAAACTTTTGCGAATGTTAACCCTAAATTTCTTTGTATCCCTCTAACTTCCAATATAGTCATCGGATCAAAACGAAACTCGTAGAGTAGGTTGATTTCAACGTGAGGCAGATGTGACATATTTTTGGATTCGGTGATAGCAAAGAGCTGCCAGCACGAAGCGTTTTTGCTATTTTGCATTAAGTATTCACATCGCAAACATTTGCAATGAAAATAAGTAAACAATAAACAAAACATAAACTAAGGTCTGCACATTTTTTGGATGGCAGCCCCAAACACCTTTTTATCGATGTAACTTTCGATGAAGTCATCGAAGTTTAATTGGCTTTGGGGCTATTTTTACTAGGGGTATATTAGTCTTAAGTAACATGGTAAAAGTAGCTAGTGTTAGAAAACACACTCAAAATCTGCACAAATCCTCTACTGCTCTTCGAACATTAGTGTTTCTAGCGGTTTTGATGCGCTAGGGTTTTTATTTTTAATATGTTGACAACAGACGATATAGAAATATCTTAAATAATTTATGGGAATGTGTACTGTTAGCCAAGAATGTTCTTATTTCCCTACATTTCTTATTTCTTATATCCCTTCACTTCTATCGTTCATCATATAACATAAGTACTTCTAGCGGTTCAGGTGCGCGAGAGTTTTTTTTAATTTAATAAAGGAAGTACGAATATTTTTCATGATACTTTTATGAAATTTCGTTTGAATATTTTTTTCAATTTATTCCATTGCACTTTGGTTTTCGTTTCAAACGGCAGTTAACAGATGCTGGAAAATATTTAGCCATTTTGGAAAATTTTGTTCTGCGACCATTTCTAGGTTCAAGTTTAAGGCATATCTGACGAAAGTCTTAGTCTACCCAAAACAATAGCCACAGTTTTTGCGCCTCTATAGATAGCTAGTGAAGATAATGGCATTGTCCCAGTTATTATTGTTTTCAATGCTACTCTGCTAACCATCTTGCAAAAAAGGCGGTTAATGTAAGCTGAAATTTTTAAGGTATCTATACAAAAAATTTGTGAAACTTAGTCATTTCTATATCAAAAAGGCTCAAAAAATGCAACGGTCATTTTTTGCTAAGAAAAGTTCTGATAGAAATAGATTTTATATTATTCGCATACATTGAACATACATATATACGTAGTAATAGACAAAAATATGCTTATAAAACTTGAAGTAGTTGATAAAACTTCCTAAAAACGAATATATTTTTGTTTCCAGGTACAATATCACGCATCATAATACAAGATTGCTCCATCAAGCTTTCACATTACCTAATCGCTTCAGTACGCTTACATATTGCTCATCATAACAATGATCAAGGCTGTATTAGTTAGAGATAGAAAGGTAAGTTCGAAGATATTTTTTGTAGACAGTGCTGTCAGTGATATCAATTCGGAGCTTGATGTTACCGTCTGGGTTGTCATTTAAATCTCAGGTATGCAAATTGGATTAGGGTTGTGATTGACGTTTTCAAACAATTTGCGTTCGGAAATTTATTCATCAAAGTTATATTTGCGACGCATATGAGTATTCTCAAATGCGAGAGAGGAAAAATAATGGCTCATGCTATCGCAACATGTACTGAAATCCCAAACTTCCAAATGAATGTATTAACTCAGATCGAGATTTCAGGGTAATCGATAAAACAATAATGAAAAGTGACGCCTGGAGGAAATCAATTATATAGATGAATGGTGAGCAATCTCTGCCAGGAAGCAGGTTTCCTGTCAACCGAAACACATGTTACAAGCGACGCAGCTTTTGACTACTTCCGAATCATGTTGATGCATTACTAGTCGTGCAGGGGTGCTCATGTGCTCTTTGCATAAAGCACACATCGGGGAAAATTCATTATTCGAAAATAATTAGAACTCGGAAAATCATTGCAACGTACAAAGCTGTAATTATCCGGCTTGTCGGGGTTGAGTGTATGCAAATAATCGTCATGCTATGACGAAGCCATATCCTTAAATGTCTGTTAGGTTATAGTCTGCCGAGAGGTCTTGTTAAAAGTATTCAGTTTCAAACGTACAGAAAATATTATGTGCGGCATTGAGATACACTGAACGATGTTCGGTTCAAAGCGTAGGTTGAAATTGCCTGCAAACGATTTCGGCAATTTATATGGTAAATTTTTATAGAATTCAATGTATATTTGCAGTGCTGCATGCTTCAAGCTAACAACATTTTGACTAACTCCAAATCATGTATTGAAGAATCAGTGTTGTTTTTCAACATTTTTATTCAAAGTTTCACCCTCGAAGGTCACACTGGGTCTAAAAGACCCATACCTCTACTTTGCTCACCAATATCGTTTAGTAGAATTTAAATTTGGCCGTTAGTATGCCATCTGTCGGTATATTGAAGTATTAACTATCATTTTATATACATCCCATGTATAGCGCAGCGCTCAGTTGTCGTTGAGCGTCATTCAAAGTTGGTGCAGGGTCAAACAATTTAGTAATTATCTCCATTAAAATTAATTTTTTATTCAAGTTAAAGTCTGAAGTATGGCCACATTAAGTTTCATTTGTATTGTTTTTATAACAAACTGGAACAATGGCGTATAATTTACGTTCATGGGTTTAAAATATGCTTCCGCATGATGATTCGGAGATCTTTGATGGCGACGCTTCTGATGAAGCAGACAATTTGTCAGTCTAATCAAAGACTGATATATCAAGGAAGTTCGGATTACAGTGAAGCCGAGGGTGAGGAAAATCGAACTTTGAACCAACGTTTGTTGGAGAAGCAACAGCGAGGTCGACCGAAAACTGTATTACACAGTAAAAATAAAAGAAAATGGAGTACTACAGAGCGAAAAAGAACATATAGTAAGCACGTGCTCCACCTTTTTATATATATACATTTATAACAGAGATGGTATTATTTTATAATAAAACAAAAGGAGGCGCAGATGTTTTTGATAAGCTTTGTCATGCGTACACAACTGCCCGAGTAACAAACCGTTGGCCTATGCGTTTTTTTCTTCGGCATGTTTGATCAAGCGGAAGTAAATGCATGAGTTTTATATTTATGTAAAAATATTCAAGCTAACAATCGTAAGATTGAATTCTCTGCTACAACCGCTATAAAGCGACTTGTGGTGCATTTGGTTACTCCGTATTTACAAGAAAAGCTGAAAAATGCAACCTTCAGTAGAGAAATACGTAAAAGTATAGAACTGATTGCTAGATGTACAATGTCCAGCAAATCCGGAAGGTATACTTCAATTGGCTAAGAGAACGATATGTTATCTTTGCCCATACAAAAAGGTAGGAAAACAAAAATGCAGTGTCTCAGTTGCTTGCGCCCAATGTGCGACGATTATCGCTTTTATATGTGCAACGACTGAGCTGGAGATTCATTAAAATATCATTTTCATAAAATATAATAATTTAAACATTTATATGCATAATTAATACATCTATTTAAATGCATATTGAAAATAATCGATTTTTGTGGTTTGAAAAAACTCCGAAATAAATACATTTTTTAAAGCTTTCGATTTTTTGCTTCTCCCAATTTCGTTGAAATTCAGGAAGATAATTGTAAATTTTAAAATTTAAAAAATTAAAAGTAAAAATTTTAAAATTTAAAAAAAAATATTGTTTTTTTTTGTCAAATGCGCTAAAATGAAAAAACACTTTTTTTACGAGCCTCTGAAAAATTTTTGCGAGTTATATTCAACTTCCCACAAACTTTGTTGGACCTTATGCAATCGGCGCTGGGCCATGTCCAAACCTGGGCCAGAAAAGTCGGTCTTAGGGCAAACCCGACAAAAATCGAACTTGTACTCTTCACAAGGAGGCACAGGGTACCGGCTATTGCCACGCCTAACTTCAACGGAATAACATTAGAACTTGCTGATAGTGTTAAATATTTGGGCCTTAAAACTGAACTGGGGGGCTAACGTGAAGCACAGAATTGGTAAGGCTCGCGCAGCATTTTTCGTGTGCCGGTCCGCCTACTCCAATACCTGGGGTCTTAAACCTAGGGCGGCCTATTCATATTCACATGTGTATTCAGACCGATTTTGGTGTATGGAGCGATCGTGTGGTGGAAGGCAGCGGAGAGTAAAACTAATATCAAGGAGCTAACAAGACTGCAAAGATTAATTTGCATATGTATTACGGGCGCTTTAAGAACCGCCCCAACGGCTGGGTTGGAAATAATTTTGGAACTCATGCCCCTAGATCGATTCATCTTTAGAAGCGCAAGCTTAGCGGCGATACGCGCTAAAAATTCCGGTATGTAGAACGATTCAGATCAGTGGGGCCACAGCGGTATTCTTACAGAATGCCGCAAAAGATTTGGGCTCGTTGCAGAAGACACGGACTACATGAGCAAAATAATACATCTTCACAGAAATTTCCAGGTCAAGATACCCACAAGAACGGACTGGAAGAAAAAGGAAGCTACTACCGATGGCGGCGTCTAGATTTACACGGACAGGTCAAAGATGGACACAGGAGTTGGCTCAGGCGTGTTTTCTACGAATCTGAGCCTTAACCTGTGGTGTAGACTGTCAGACCATGCTACCGTCTTTCAGTCTGACTTACATGCTATACGAATGGCAGTTGAGTCCATTAGCGGAATATCAACCAGATCAATGACGATTTGCGTAGACAGCAGAGCAGCCATTCTCGCTCTTGCGTCTTACAGATGTTCGTCAAAAACTGTTAGCGCTTGCAGAGTGGCTCTCAATGAAAAGGCAATTCATATTCCTATCCGGATTATGTGGGTGCCAGGGCATAGTGGGGTCATAGGGAACAAAAAAGCCGATGAATTGACGAGGAAAGGTTCAGGAGCTAGCAATAGCCCTTGTATCACTGTACCTGGGTCAATCGCTGATGCCACAAACAAACTTGATGCCGCCATATGGGCCAAACTAAAGTCCAAATGGGAAAACAGGCTGGGCTACAGGGTGGCCAGGACATTATGGCCATCACCTGATCCAAGCAAAAGCAGGAAACTGCTCAAGCTCAGCAGAAACTGCTTGAGAGCCACGGTCGGCTTGCTCACAGGGCACTGCCTTACCGCATCTCATGCGAACAGAATGGGACTGACATCCAGCAATTTATGCAAAAGGTGCGAGATGGAAGAGGACACCATCGAGCATACTCTCTGCGATTGTCCGGCCCTAAATAATAAACGCCTCAAAAATTTTGGTGCATACCATTTTCAAGGGTTAGCAGAGGTGACGCTGAGTCAACTGATCCAGTTTGGCGAAGCGGTCACTTGGCAGCTCTAAAAAGCCAGCAGAGGGTGGCAAATGGGCCCAAACTGGTGCCTTAATGCAAGCCGCGTTTCCCGGCAGCCCTCTTTACTAACCTAACCTATATTCAACTTATTATTTGCAAAATTTGATTTAAAACGTTAAAACTTTATTTGGGTAAATTTTGGAGACGGTTGGTTGATATGGAGCCAAATGGCGAAAAACAAAAGTTGATGAATCGAAAAAATAGGTGTGACCTTCGAGGGTTACGGTTACTTGTTGCAAACTATTTGAACATGTAATCGTAAGATAATAAAATTTTTATAATAGAGTTTCTTTATATTCTCGATTTGAAAATAAAGCAGTTGAATTTCCAAAGGAAACTATCAGTTTTTGCATAAGTAAGAACATCACTGTAAAATGTTCAATCTCCATACAATTCGTGCTCAACAAAATTGTTTATGAATCCGAAATTCTAATCTAACATTCTGCACATTTTCTTCTAGCCACAAGAAATTTTGTGTACACACGCAAGTCGAAATCTATCTAGTAGTTGCTCAAACATACAAACCGAAGTTAGTTTTACGGTGAAGCAACTACAGCACAAATTCCGCACTTTATTCAACTTGATTTGAAACTTTGAGATATTCCTAACGTCTTAATTTGAAGCAGGTTTATCAGGTCGAGTTGTAAATTAGTTTGCTACTTCTAATAACTGATTTGTTTATTTGGAGTGCAAAGCTGAAACCGACTGTACTTCGTGTACTTGCACGAATCATAAATGGATTTTGAATTTGGAAGTTTTTGATTTTGTGAGAAATGAATTTTGTCGAAACTCGCGAAATGGTGAGAGGAAAGGTGAGATGCTTGCAAAAAGTTCTGAAATTAGATATGTAGCTAATAGCGTTTAAAAGTTTCGGCGAACTAGTTTGCGGTAGAACATTAATTAAAATAGCTGTTTTTGTGTGTGTACATGCCGTTGGGAGTAATATGAATAATTCTAGGAAATAAATCATTTTGGCAGCTTTTTCTTTGCAGTCGTCATATGGAATATCTCTAGATTTCATTCGAAATAATCCAATCTCTCGACAAACTTATATTTTGATTTGATTTTCACTCATTCGTTTGATGGGGCCAGTCCAATGCAGTGTTCGTAATTTTATTACGATGGATACTTCTCGTCATATAGATTGTACAACTCGTTGTTGTATCGAATTTGCTATCAATTTCGCTTTCTTTCCAACGTATTTAGGGCTTCTTCAGACGCCTGAGTTATCATTTAAATGTTACTTCCATAAAATGTAAAAAAACCAACATGTGGTTAATTCTGAAGGCTTTTTGGAATTATGTAAATTTGCAGAAAAAATATAACACACTCCCCAATACAATCACTTTTAATTCTGCATCAACACTTGACCCGGTTGTGAAGGCCAATTTATTTTCGCAATATTTTAGTTCTGTTTTCACATTACCTACAGATCATCACGAATCATTTGAGCCAGTTGATAAGATTGATCTGGTTACACTACAAATACAGTTTTTGATATTATTTCCAAAATAAAAACCGACACTGGGGCCGGTCGGGATGGTGTTCCAAACTTGTTCATCAGAAACTGTATATTTTAACTTGCGCGTCTCGTGTGGATTTTATTTAATAAATCATTGGGTGCAGGATTGATAAATCTGAGAGGAAGGGCGCCTCAAGTGAAGATAGTCTTCTTCTTGCAAGAAGCATACAACAGTACATAAAAAGAACGACAGGCTATTCTTCGTCCTCTGAGCCACAGCTCCTACAGAAATCGTCGAACCCTTCTCCCAACCGGCGCGGGAACCTCCCAATGAAAAAAGTGCCCGTATGACGGGCCACTACACAACAAAGAGCACTACGGGTTAAACTGAACAGCAGCCTGATGTGACCTTTATTAATGGAGGTTCATGGCTGTCTTTCTATCGCACAGAATGATGACCCAGAGATTGGACTTATTGAGGGAGTATACACCCCATCTTAATTGAAGGGGCCTTAGAGGCCGCAAAAAGCTAGTAGCCTGCTCTGCTTGATACATCATTTATGCTTCGGTACTTTGAGTTCCTGTAATGTGAGTCCATATATACTGCTGCCATAAGCGCTGCAGTGCACCTTAAAGCTTTCCGTGTTGAGCTGAAGACTTTACGGAGGTGATTTAGCTTATTGATGTCCTCTATATCGTCACAAAAGGCATTCCACGAAGTTCTCTTCGCCTTGGGTACGGCATACGTAAAAGTCTTCTGTTTCGTTTTATACATTGACCAGACATTAACTCTTTTTCTATTGCTTATTTTTTCCTGCACTCTTTCGATAGGGTGATTTAAACAGACCTATGATTCCCCCTGATTTTTGGGTATAGGTCCGCATGTTGACCTAGCTGCAAAGTTAAGTGTGCTAGCATAGGTATTAGCCGCTTGATCCAGAACACCGCGATGCTCCCCGTAGAAAATTTCAGTGAAGATCGGATCAGGGATGGAAACTTCGTTCAGTGCGTTTTTTTCTCCACTTATAAAAGCAATCTGCTCATTTGAGTTTGAACCACTCACGTTAAAAAATATACATTAATAAGTATATATCCTTTCATTTATTTAGCTGATATGTATGCCATCTGTCGACTAAGATAACGTCAAACCCCTGCCTCTGATTTCAAGGGAGGAAGCTAGATTCGCTACCCACATCTGCGATAGATTGGTTGTTGGCCAATATGATACTAAAGAGTTTTTCATCATGACTTCTATTTGCGTCGGAGCTACTACACACTTCATGGACAATTCGCAAGATAAGAGTAAGCAGCTAGAATTAAAGCCACATGGTTTCCAGTGACTACAGCCCCTTCATCTTTGACGATGTCACAAGGAGGACTTGGGCCATGGGCGTGTGGCATGTAGTAAGCAACAAATTAGAATTACCTTCGATGTTTTGCTGCTGCAACAATCAAGTTATCCTTTTCAAAAAAATGCTAAGAACAAGAATATCATTAGCCTGCTGTATCTATTGGCACGTAAGTCGCATCTCGTTGTTTACAATCCAAGGTTCTTGGATTAGTAATTCCTTCCCGCTTTTGTTAAGCATAGCAGCAGGGTAGGTGCTGCAACTTTGGAATGGTGGAAATCAATTTGAAGTATTCTCACCTTTACCAGTCAAACCCAAGTCAAGGTCTTCCTCCGAAGTAAGGGCTGCCTCCTTCTTTCCGCCTTTATCAGATTCAGGATGTCTAAAGAGCTGCCCAAATTAAAGACGCGCGTCATTGATTCGGTTGTCGAGAGAGACCCCACAGCTGATGCTCGCCCAGATTTACCCCCAGAGATAGTTATGCACCCATTTCCGGATGACTGCTCTGCTTTCAGAGCCTCCTGTTTTGTGTCTTGTTTGGCAGACTTAAGATTTTTTGATTAGCCTTATTACTCCTGTATTTTGTATTTAGTTTTAATTTGTTTTGAATATACATTTTCAAAGAAAACATTTTAAGCCTAATAATAAACTGTGGCGCTTGTCAAATGGCCAGTTTGGTTTTGTTTGCAAAAAATTACTTGGCTTATCGAAATTGTGAAGAACAATTCACAAAGAGTCAGGTTAATTTATGCGATGAAACCTTTTATTCTTGCGTTTAGTGCAAATGTTGATTGTAGTATCTTAGGATAGTCTTTTGACATTAAAAGCTTATGAGCTAACGTCAGACGTAATCAAGTACAAATTGCGCCATCTTTTATGTCATTTGTTCACCGATTGACTTGATTAGAGATGTTTTTCAAACATCAATTTAGTACAATTTTAACCATGAATCGCATCACACCGAAACAACGCGCCAAAATAATAACTGTGTATATTGAAAATAGTCAGTCGGTTGACTCAACGTGCATATCGGTGAGGATATTGTGGCCAACAGGCACCGTATGACAGCACTATACGTCGTTTGGTGTCGAATTTTGTTGAGCACGGGATAGTGAGAGATTGTCAACATGCTGTTCATCAATGACCAAGACGTTCCAATGAAATGGTTGAAGTGGTCAGAAAGAGCGTTGCACACAACCCAAAAGTGTCGTATCGTGAACACGCTCAGCATTTTGGCGTCCGCTGACACACTTTGCGGCGCATTTTGAATGGTGATTTGCATTTGTTTTTGTATAAAGTGCAATTAATGCAAAGAATATTGCCGACAGACCATCCACATCGCTTGGAATACGGCCAAACAGTCGTCGAACAAAATACGGCCGAACAGTTGGTTCAGTTGACACTGAACCTGATTTTGGGAAGCAAATTTTGAAGACCGACGAGGCCCATTCGACACTCTCCGGTGGCGTTAATAAGCAAAATTGCCACATTCGGGGAACAGAGAATCTACACGAGATCCATAAAAGGCCGTTTTATGACCA
This sequence comes from Nemotelus nigrinus, assembly GCA_947369275.1. NCBI lineage: Eukaryota > Metazoa > Arthropoda > Insecta > Diptera > Stratiomyidae > Nemotelus > Nemotelus nigrinus. Next base: position 33,985,666 of record OX376372.1, read on the forward strand.
AAAAGTGACTATTTGTGCCGGCGTTTGCGTCAAAACCATCATATGCCACATTTTTTCAGAACAAACGAAACAGTCGATGAAAATCGATATCGGTGGATGTTGGCTCGATATGTCTGCCCGCAAATGCGTCAAAAAGGTCTTGATGATTACTGGTTTCAACAAGATGCACTGCACTGCCCCCACTGCAAATCAATCAATTTAGTTTCTGCAACGAAAATTCCGAAAAAGAGGTCATTGACTGGCCACCCAGGTCTCCACATTTAATCCCTCCGGACTTCTTTTTGTGGGGTTATTTGAAAAGCAAAGTGTACTCCAGCAAGCTTCAGACCATTGACGAGCTCAAGCCAAACGTTCGTGCTAAATCGCTATTCCGCCCGAGATGCTCGAAAAGGTTATGGAAAATGCAAAAAACTCAGGTTTTGCCTCGGCCAATAAAGTCGGCCACTTAGTTGATGTTGTATTCAAAAACTAGTCCAAATAAACTGCAAAGAATCAAATTGAATAAAATTACCTTACACAAAGAAATCGGTTGTCTTTTTTTCAAAGTAATTCGATGTTTATATACCGACATAAAAGATGGCGCATCTTGTATAAGATCTTCTAAACGGTCCATTAATTTCACAGTTACCATCAAATTTCAATAATTTCTTCGAACATTCGAGGCTATAGTATCGTTATAAATAACATTTGAAATAAGATGTTTTGATCGGTTGACTGTGTCTTTTTCCTGTTTATGCACTTATATTGACATCACTACTGTCTTTCACTTAAATATTTTTTGTTACATTTTTTGAATTTGAAAAATATTTTTACTATAAATTATTTGTACAATCTTAACCTAACTTACAGAGAACAAGAAAAATAACTTAAAATCTAGCGGCTATACTATTTTGGCCTGCTGGCTCATCGTTTTTTTTGGTGTTTTTTTTTGCATACATTTTGTTTCTTACACACTAATGATATTACCCAGCTTGTACAACAGCTGGGATTACACTGGTTGTAGTTTCTTTAAACATTACCTTACATTTAAATTACGATCTAACCTATGTCTAACTATAGTTACTTAGCCTAATTACATCTAATCTTAACCTAGGTCTTAAATCTAACCCCTTCTGTTTGACGGGTGGCCTGTGTAGTCGAAAAGCGCATCCATAAGCTGCCGTTGCAATGCTACTATCGCGGGGCGCATAAATGGCTCATTAGAGCCACCTGTACGTCCTAGTGTCCGAATTAGTCCATTCTCATGTCCGTCTGTCTGTCCGTAAAATCTTGTCGTTTATTCCACAACTCGGTCCCTAAGGGGCTTCAATCCCGACTCCTGATACAGGAGAAGGTTCTTCGGCCACTTTTAAGTTACTGGGTTGTAGAACCTGCCAGTGAAAGATTTAGTTGTAGCAAGTAGTATTCCAGGCTCTTCGCTGCTTTGAGCGGGTCTTGGCTCGACGCGAATAAGAGCGTGTCATCGGCATATTGGAGGATTTGGACTTGAGGTTGGCCCACTGGAATAGGAAAGTCAGTGGTGAATATGGTATAAAGAATTGGTCCAGTGACAGAACCTTGTGGCACTCCTGATGTCACAGGTTTAATAATAGAATCTGCTCCTTTAACGCTGACATAATAAAGTCTGTTGGTAAGAAAGCTTTCGGCGAGTCTTATTACCTTTTCCGGAAATCCAAACTTGATCAACTTAAACAGAAGGCCTTGGTGCCAGACGGAATCGAAAGCCTTCTCGATGTCCAAAGCACACACCACGGTTGGAGTGTTTCGCTCATTCAAGTGAGACACAATCGCTTGCGCCTAAAGCTAAATTGGTGTTCGGGAATTATTTGTGTGAGCTTACAGTAGTTTTTTATCATTTCCATCCAAATTCTCTCAAAAATCTTCCTCAAGCTAGGAAGCAAAGAAATTGGACGGAAATTGCTGGCCTCTTTAGTTTTGCCCTTCTTATGGATGGGAACAATCTTTGCTACTTTCCATGTGTCCGGAAAGTAGCTGTTGTTCAGGGCGTTGTTGAAAACAATTGAAAGAATTCTGAGCATAGAGATTGGTAGATGTTTAATTATGAGATTAGACATTCCATCATGCCCAGAAGACTTCTTACTTTTCATACCGCGCAGCAGTTGCACCAAGTATTCACTATTGACAAAATGGAACCGGTCATCTGCATTTTGCGGATCATCCGAAGGGTTATTGGATGAAAATGTGGTCAAAGGGTCATTATTTCTATTGAGGAAGCGATTAGCTTCCTCTTTTACTATTTGGCTGTTAAGAGCAGAACTTTTGGGCGGTACGGCATTTAGCTGCGATTGCAATGTCGATGCAAACAACTCTGTCTGACGGTCAGGGTTGCGAACAGCAACATTATCAATCGTTACGACCATCTCCTGGCGTTTGAATTTGCCAGAAAACCGATTCATATCTCTAAACATGTCGGGGCCTGGTCGGATGTCAGCCGGCCGCTGCACAAGACACTCACCAACCATTTACCAACGACCTCAGCAATTACTTTACTAAGACAGTTGATATTCGAAAGTAGAGACTTGTACAACGGGTGATCCCTCCCATGCCCATGAAAAATTCGCTTTAATGTTACATTTTTGTTACAATTGATAAGCGTAAAATATTCAAAAACTCTAGCGCACCTGAACCGCTAGAAACACTAATGTTCAAAGAACAGTAGAAGAATCGAGCAGGTTTTGAGTGCATATTCCACCACATGTGCTGCTTATTACGGCCAAACTGTTTCAAATGCCACGTGTTACTTTCGTCTCAAGAATGCATTATAACTCATATGGTGGAAGGTTTCAGATATTACCACTGGCATGAATTTCAACGTTTATGAGAGCAAAACACGGGTTAATTATATTCGTTATCAGTTGCTTATTTCACATAATTTTGAAAGCAGCATCTCATATAACATCAATGAAGAAAATGCTCAGTGCCTGCAGCACTGTAACTGAAGTTGGTGTTTGGGGCTGCGATCCAAAAAATTTGCAGAACTTTGCGAATTGTAACATCGGTTATTTATTTTCATTGTAAATGTTTCCGGTATGTATACTAACTGTAAGCATTTATTGATACAAAAGTAGCACAACCGACTCGTGCTGGCAACCTTTCGCCAGTATCAAAGCCAAAAATATATCAAATCTGCTTCACGTTGTTTAATTACATTCGAAGTTATAGGAGTATAAAGAAATTTAGGGTTACCTGCAGCGAGTTTTTTCAAATGATCGAAAGCTTAATATTTGTTGTTTATTGTCACTACAATATCATTACCATTTGAAAATTCTACGATAAAACCGCTTAATAAAGATATTGCAATTAAACACAAAACCAACAATAGCTGGCAACCCTATTGTGGCTTTTCAACCAAATCTGGCCTGAATAATGTTTATGACAGGTTTCATTAATTGTATGAAATTCGTATTGATTTCATGACTGCACTGGAAGTTATAGTGCAAAAAGTTTCATTTTCCTGAGCGAATTTTCAAAACCAAAGACACAAAAATTACCATAGCTGGCAGCACTAATCAAATTTTTCAACCAAATTTCCACCAAACAGAGATTAGAGTTAGGTTTAGCTACTGTGCCAATTTCATGAAAATCTGGTAACTTATTCACATTTCATAGTGCAAGAAGCAGTTTTTTTTCTTTGTAATTTTTCAAGATGGCACCACTGGCACAGACTTGCGCACAATTCAAAATCGCTTCTATCAAATCTGGTCTTACTTAAGTCCAATGCATTCTGCAAATTTTAGGTGTATCTGATTATTGGTTCGTGAGTTTCCGTGAATAGAAGTTTTTGATGCTAAAAATATAGGTTAACTGGGAGAGGGTTACCGTTCTTGTCCGACATGAAATTTCCAAAGTTTTATTTTGAACGTGTAGATATAACATAAGATTTATATACAGATTGATTTTATTGTAAGAAACGGACATTTTTTTGAATATTCGATGGTTTGAATGTTTTCACTTCCAAATTTTTTTTTTCAAAATGAAGACACCAAAATTATCATAGCTGGCAGCTCCAATCGAATTTTTCAACCAAATTTCTACCAAACGTGGCTTAAAGTAAGGTCCAGCAATTGTGTGAGTTTCGTCAAAATCGAACGATTCAATCAGAATTTATAGGGCTAAAAACAGTTATCTTTTTTAGTGGTTTTTCAAGATGGCACCACTGGCACAGAATCGCCCGCATTTCAAAATCACTTCTATCAGACCTGGTCCTATTTAAGACCAATACATTCTGCAAATTTCAATTCATTCTGCTCATCGGATCGTGAGTTTCCGTGAACAGAAGTTTTTGATGCTAAAAATATAGGTAAATTGGGCAAGGGTTACCAGGCGTGCCCGTTATACCATATCTTTTTTTTTTTTTTTGGTTATGTAAACAAAGCACAAGATTTATATATGAGTGGCTTTTTTTTGAAGAAACGGCATTTTTTCAAGAGAGACGATGATTTGGAGGTTTTCACTTTCGTTGCCTGCCCTAGCTACAGGATTGCCAGCACGCTAATTTAAAGCTACACAAATCTACAACTAAATAATATTAATATGTCCTGAAAATTTCGTAATGATTGAATAGCTCTGTCAAAAGTTATCGAAATTTAAAAATTTTTAAATTTTCCCGTTCTCTTTTTAGGCACCCAGCGCACACATAGGGTTAAAAAATTCCAAAGCATTATTCGATTCATATGTAAAAGACGTTAGAAATTTATTTCGTTAACTTTATTTTTGCGAAAATTATTTGTGCACGAAATAATAGGTATATTAAAAATATCACTTAAATGGCCGCCGGCGCCAAAAAGTTAACAATAACTGACATTTAAAGAGACCTGGACCTATTCTGCATATACACCAATGTATCCTGAAAGTTTCAGCTCAATCGGATGGCGCGTTCCCGAGATTATCTCACTGAAATTTTTTGATGATATATATATATATATATATATATATATATATATATATAAAGAAATATGAATTTTTGGCCGAATCGATTTTAATACTAATGTTCTTCGAACATTAGTAAAAAACCACCGTTCTGGTGTTCTGTTATTGCTCCATAATCGTTAGATAACGTTTGTTTTTTTCCACTGAAATACATATTTCAATCTTTTAGTCTATAGCAACAAATCATTTAAAGCTTGCATATGTATATCCAAATCGCATCGATTTTCTGATTATGAATATCTGAGAAGAATGCTGGCCATAATATTGAACGACTACCTAATGAAAAACTCCCCAGGATTCATAACCTGACTATTGTCAAAATCATCAATTGTATTTTTCTGATGTATAACTTCGTTGTAAGTTTGTATTATCCACAGCACCAAAATATTTTTTCAGTTCCTGGAAGCGTTTTCGGTTCTAATTTCGTGTTTCTGATTTGCTGGCTCTTCCAGATATTCCTGAGTTATCATTTCGGTAGATTTCTTCCTGATATCTAAGCCAAGTAGTTTTTTTCTAAATCGTTTTATGGATATTCGCTTGTTCTTTCAATTGACATGGGTCGAAATTTATCCGTATATATGCTTTCAGTCTTCTTACTTATTTCCGTTTCACAGCAGTCGACTTCCGATTCATTTGCCATTTTGAACTTTTAATCTGGAAAACAGCGATGATTTGGCGCACAGAACTTCGTTTGCCCTATTTACTGGATTAAGTCTTGACACTAAGTTAAAGCAATGAGTATCATGTATTTTCTAGCTCACACAAGAATTAGACATTGATTCCAAAGAATTGTCCAATAACTCCAATAGCTCAAGAGAAGCCTCTTTTCTTTCACAGGTCTTTTGAATAATTTCATTTTTTTATTGAATCTGGATTTGTTGTCACTCGAACTTGATTCTCTCTCTCTCTCTCTGGGTATTTTTTTTCGACAGTTTTACTGATTTTCATTTCCAAGATTGGTTACAAACCATATTTTCTCCCACTTTAGGGTCCCATCGAACTATTATTGATAATTTTTTGCCCTCTCAAATATTTTTACATGTCCCGTATCGTCCCGTATCGTAAAAATCATCATAAAATCTACGTACTTTTATATACCTTAAGTTAAAATAACCAACACTTACCTCGGATATTCTCAAAGTAAATTCTTCATCACGTGGTAAATTATTGCCGAATATTTTATTTGCAATAAATGGTACCCATAAACTTTCAGGATTTTTTTTATTTACATGGGTCTAACAATTAATATGTCGCGCAGGAAATATAGCATAGAAAAAATATTTTCTAGGCGAACGTGGATTAGTGGGATTATATTTTATTTATTTTATTTTAGTTTATTTATTTTATTTTATTTATTTTATTTTATTTTTTATTTTATCTATAGAATTCATTTGATGTATTATCAGCATATTCAAATAAAAATTGACAAACACCTTGGTTAAATTTCGATGCGAATATAAATAAAATAAAAAATAATCTGAAAGTAAATTTTTAATTTTCAGTTTAAATTCGTCTAAATATCTATCTCTGTGGTACTTAAAATCTGGATAAAAAATACTAATAAATCAATCGAGTACGTATTGAAAAAATCTGACTTCGCATCGAAGCCTTGCATTGTAATCTTTTAGTGCCTACGTTCGTTGCGTTAAAGGCACCTGCACTAGCTCAGCTATACATACATAGATGCATGCGGTTAAAAATGATTTATTTGTAAGGTTTCACTACAACCCTTCAAGAGAATCGGTTGAAAACATTTTAGTTTCATGCTTTAAAGAAAATCGCTTTCGATTTCTGTAAGCATTTAACTTACGACCGTGCCCCTCACCTGCAACTTTACAATATAAAGAATGAAACAATGTATTACTTTCATATTGGAATTGTTTTTGCGGGATGATTAAAATTGAAAAATTTTATTTTTAACTTGAAAATTTTTATTTGACAAAGTGGTTTCGAAAGCATGCACTGATTCTCATCAGACACCAGCACTCAGTGCATACTTGACTGGTGTGACCACTTGCAGTTGGAAATCATTAATTGTTATTTACGCTGGTTGTGACAAATTTTAACATCTCCGACTTATATCCATGGAAATAATTTACTCATAAAGGTTAATTCACTTAGCGGGTATTTATTCAATGTCAGACAACATTTTATTGAAAATTCTTCGAAATCAGTAAGATTCAGCGTAGTTAAGATTCAGCTAATGCTTGCTCAATTTCCACGTAAATTTTGTGGAAAATAGAATGAAATCAATATCGTACTACAAACAAAAGTCGAGATTTATATCAAATTCCAGTAAGTTGTCATAGAATTTACCAGACATAGGTCAATGCACCGAAGTTTTCCGATCACGTAGTTAGGGCTAGTTATGAAAGAATATTCTCCGTAAATCAAGCTATCAAAGGTTGAAGCCTGACGTCTGTAATTAATCATTATATTTCACGTAGGCGGTCACAAAACATTAATACCTGAAAGGCACTTGACGTAATCGAAGTGAACAATTTCTTGATTCGAAGAGGGTCGTGAACGAAATCTTAAATCGCTTCAAGCTCTTTTGTATGAAAAGTAAATGAATGAGCTTTGTAACTATTACAATACATCAGCACCGATGTTACTAGGTCGTGTATACCAAAATCTTTTAGTACCTATATATGTATGTATGTTTGCTTTTGATGTTCAACATACGAAAATATTTTGAAGAACTTTATAGAAGTTGGACTTAAATAATACAATTTTGTTTTTGTTGTGACTTACAATATGGAAAATATAAAAAAAACCTCTGAAAAATAATTATAAAAATAAATGGTGGAGTCTATTAGTCATGATCTTATATTTATTGGTAATAGAGCCCAATAGAGTCGACTTTTGCGCTAGGATAATTGACTTAAGGCGTTATGGCGTTATATGTTACAAACTTGCTTCTACTTTCGAAAACCTCAGTGCTCGGCTAATATCTGTTTTTGTAAGTTATGAAATCTTCGATGTTTCTTTTGCAAGAATATTGCGAATATTTTGGTGGCAAGAGTATTGAGAATTATACTAATAACGTCAATGAAACCTCTAATAATACCAAAACAAAACTATAAGCATCATATCGTTCCCCGCGAATAAATTGTTGCTGAAATGTACAAATCTCTGGAGAGCTCAGTAATTTTAGACTATCCATGCCAAAAAATTCAAATGGAGGTTTTTCAACGGAGTTTAGTTTATTTTGGTATTAGAAACACAATGCGAAAAGTCTATTATGAAATCTGTGCGCAATAAAAGTTATTCAATGTCAAAGGCCACGAAAATTAATTATTATTAATTAACAACTGGTCTTACGTAAATTTTCGATTCTTAAATGTGTTTAACCCAAAAATTTGCATGCAAATTTGTATGGGACTCATGATTCTTGAAAAATTGGCCTGAGAAAGCTTTGAAAAATGCACATAATCCATCATCGTTTAGGCATAGTGATGTAAGCAGACGAGAACGCATTAAAACACAGATTTTTTTTCAGGCTCATAAGTGAAGAGCTATAAGTCCGACGAGAATTTTGTGTATAGACATTATGTACATTTTTTCTTTCTGAAACTTCTCATATTCCTTCAAAGTGTTCAAACTAGCGTGGATTTCCTCCTGATGATTTTATTATGGCAAACCTTTTGAAGTAGAAAAATTAATATTGCACTGCTGACGACTTACTCAGGCAGGCTATGCATGAATCCAGAGCTCAAATCGAAATTATCAGCGAACCATATCGAAGAAGAAATCCAGATACCTGTTATTCAGACACTTCAGGCTATGCAGCCATATAGAATCCACACACTTGGAAAGCCCGAGTTGATCGGCGAGTTTCGGGCGATGGAAATGTTTGGATTGAAATCCGAGGCATTAGCTTTTCCAATAAGGGAATTTCGTAGAATGATAGAAGCATTGGACATTGCTCTTCAAGATCTTCTTGGCAAACTGGTAGTAGCTCGTGACTTCATTGCGAGAGCTTTGGATTGGGGGATGCCGACTCAAAACACAAGAAATGGTGCCCAGGCTGAGTATGGTCGTGATGAACTGGGGCTCAGCACCAGCATACCGCAGATCAGGCTTCGGAGAATCCATTCCCGACATAACTCTAGTTTCGGAGACGTTGTCCATTATGGCAATGGACTGGAGAGCGATGAAGAAGAACACTAAAAGTGACCACAACTATATCACCTACTGGTTTTCGGAGGAAAGCCCAGCCTCTCAGAACTCTAGACGGAAGATATTCGGGTGGAATATTTCGAAGTTGGATGAAAGAAAGCTGTTGGAATCATTTGACTTCAGCTTTGCTGGCGAGGTCAGCGAGGGTCAAGCAGGGATAGCAATGGGCTTCGGCGAAATAGGTAAGATGGTAAATTTACAATGCGTCGATGCCACTTTGGAAGTCACTTCCGGGCAAACAGAAGGCATATTGGTTAGTAAAACAGGCAAAAAGCTCTACTGTGCAGGCGACCACAAACGTTGCTATTTGCCGCGACCCACAAAAAGGCTAAAAAAGAACTGAGCGAGAGATAAAGTGGAGGAAAAAAACAAATGTGGTAAACTCTATGCAAGGAAGTTAACTGAGACCCATGAGGCCATGGCTATAAAGCAATATCGGGTAGGCTCGGCCGCATAAGCCCAATCCATTCGCGGAGGCGGATGTACTGAAGAATATTGTAAATTCGCAGTTTCCAAAGCAGAAAACGATCACAAAAGTCCGCCAAAAAGGTATCCCTTTGGTCACTGAAGAAGAACTACGCAGCGCGAGCGTCAAAATGAAGAGCCGAAACGCCCCAGAAACGGACAATAAAGGAGAAACACGCGTCAACATTACTACGTATGTGTAACGAATGTATACTGGCGGGTGTTTTCCTGGAAGGCGCACCTTTCCTTGACTGTCATCGGGCTAGACCCATAGTGTTTTTGGTAACGCTAGATGTCCATAACGCTTTTCACTAGGCAAGATAAATATACATATTGGATTCTCTTCAGCAATATTTTCAGATAAAAGAAGACTTGAAGGATCGCCAGTTGTTTCATGAAATGAATCAGGGAACTTTATGCGAAATCATTACAGCTGGAGCAGCACTAGGGTCTATTCTTTGGAATATTACTTATGATGGCCTCTTGCGCCTCAAAATGCCGGAAGATGTGCTTTTGCTCGGCTATGCGGATTATGTAGCCACTGTTATCACATCTAGAAATCTTCACCTTGTCTAACTTAAACGCAATCAAGTTATGAGCAGAGTTTAAGGGTGGATGGTCACCCGGCGATCGAAAAACTGAGATTGAAGAGGAGGATACCTACCATTATACTCATGACGGTTGTCTCCGAAGCACTTGAGACCAGAAACTCGGCTAAATACCTTGAAGTGATATTGGACTCCAAGTTGGCTTTTGGAGAGCACATTCGAAAACTATGTGATAGGGCGACTCATGGCAAACGTTTGCGGTCCTAGTGCGAGTAGACGTAAACTCCTTACAACAGAAAAGAAAAATGTTGGCTGCTGAAGCACGAGTGCAAACGCTTGAGCTTTGCCTGAAGCGCGGAGCTACGAGCTCAAAGACAGCATGGACGATAAGGCTAATTCGCGCCTTAAAACCTTGGCTTCATCGCTACCACGGTGAAATAAATTTCTACCAGTCCCAGTTTATATCGGGCCACAGCTGCTTCAGAAAATACCTTCAAAGAATTGGAAAAGTCACGACGGAGTAATTATTGTGCTCCGGAAATTGATGACACTTTGCATACCTTTTTCCATTACACCCGCTTTGGAAGGGAGCGACACAATGTTTTCTCTGCAATTGGCCCTGTGACGCCATAGTCAATCGTGGAGATGATGCTACCGACAGATGACGCCTGGTCAGCTGTGTCAGCTTCCGCGGAGCTGGCATTGCATTTGAATAAGAGGAAAGATGCCTTACAGACTCCTGAAAGCCTGACAGAACGGAAGTAATCCAGTGGGACACGTGGTAGGTGTTAGTAGTAAGTAATGCGAAAGCGATTCCGGCTCAGATTTCCATGGTCGGGAGGTGATGTTTTTTAGTGTGTAAGTATCTCACATAATCCTGAATCGTTTGCAGGATACCTATTGAAGGTTTTTGACACCCGCTCCCAAAAAAAAAACGCAAACGAAAGAGAAGCATTATATTACAAAATCATGCACTAGTATATTTTCGTGGTAATATTTAGTACGCCAAATGGATTGTTTAACAAATGTTTTCGCAATTAAATCCTATAGCCTTAAACGCACTTGAGAAGTTGTCATGAATGGTTGCTCTTCCTAGTATTTTTATCCTTCTTTCGGTGTGCCGCAGTGTTCCATACTTGGCCCTCTGCTGATCACTCATTTAATTCCATCTATATTTACATTTAGTTTCTTTTTTGTTGCTGACGAACCAAAATTATTCAGAGAAATCAATGATTTTGTTTCGGTGTAATCTAACTTGTAAGCCTTAAATACGTGGTTTACGAAAAACTTTCTCACTCTTAATGTCTCTAGATCGAAGGTAATGTCTTTCTAAAAAAAAAATACTTAGCACTATTTGTGTTTGTAACTGTTTCTGTCATTCATGTTGATCATTCAGCAAATTTTTCCATCGGTCCCGATCGCAAGCCGATGTTATCAAATTAGGCACCCCTAAGCTTTTTAGTGTTCCATTTTTGGTCTGTGCTAATTTGGCGTCACCTGATATGCTGGTTGTATACATAAATAAATATTGTATTGATGTACTGATGAATACTGGTACAAGAAAACCTCAAATAGCTTTTTGAAAGTAATTTTTATTTATTTGAAAAATAATGAGTTATTAAGTTTTTTATTGGGTCTTAAAATTAATTGATTTTAAATGGAGCTCAAACTCGGTGACACATATGAGACATCTTATCAAACAGTTATTCATTACTGAGGGTTGCGTCAATTATCGTTCGAAATTTATTAGTTTTGTTTTGTCTACTTCCGTTTTGCAATCACCCCACTAGAATCAGGCTCAGTATTGTCGGAATGTAAAGTTTCTGGAAATCCCTTTACTAGGAAATTTTTACTGCAATTATGTCATAACAGCACCGGTTATATGAGAAGTTGTTGAAACCTCACAGAGTTGAAAGATATTCCCCCTCGGCGTTGCTCTATAAAGAAAAACTCTTTCAACATCTTTAAGTAACTTCTCCATTGAGTGTAACTCGAATACCGTTTTCTTCGAAAAAGTAAGACTGGACGTCACAGTTTGATGAAACTGCACACCACCCTGAAACTCGAAGTGGATGCGACTCCGACTCATGGAGTATCTATGTATACTCGACTATATGGTTTTTTAGCAATGCCATTTAGATTGAAAGGATCAAAAGAGGCAAATGCAGTTCAAAATGTTTTTGTTCTCTTCCATCATTTGAATGATCTTCAGGAAAAATTGAAAGCAAATTGGCAAATCTGCTGCCATCGGTTTGCTTGTGAGTTGAATTTGAGAATGAAATAAGTGTAAAACATTTGCAGAACTATCTACAGTGACTATCTGCTGATACCAATTTGAGCAGGCTAGCTTTTTATTGAAACTCTAAGACTGGCTTGTACGGCAGTAGCTACAGCACCAATAGTCTCCTGTGTCCAAACTGAGTGATCTCGATGATAAGGCCTTCTTATGATTGTCTCATACTAGGCAAAATTGTTTACGAGCCTCATTATAGTCCATCTGCTCGGAAGATTGCCGCCAAACGTGCACCTAAATTCTCTTTGGAAGGAAATCACCAACTTCAATCAGTGATGGCAGCGCATAATCCAATTCGTTGTATCATTATCGCAAATGCCCGTTTTTGTTAAATTTAAAGACCAATTTGTAAAATAAAAAAAAACGGAACTGGTTATATAGAAAAAACTTATCACTCTTTTTTAGTAGCGTCATTCATCAGGCACCTTGTACTTGCATAGACAATACCTTGTAAATCGGTAAATTAAATTTGTTATGTGATGCTTTTTCGTATTTCGCTCTATATGTCCAGCAGCAAGACTATCTGGCACACGTGTCCCATGGAAAAATTCGAAAGAATAAGCTCTTGTCGAATTTTCCAAATAAAATTTTGTGTCTTTCATGATATGCATAACTTTTCGGCATCATTTACTTTACTATACTTTAGTATATTTCCTTTTCATTGAATAAGAAATTATATGTTAAGTTTGCATTCGCATGTATCGCATATTTTATTTCAATTTTATTCTGGGAATTGTTAAATACAACCGCATTAAATTACGATAAAAGTCAGTAAATATACGCTCGAATTGTGTGCAATTACAATAAAATCTTGTTGTTCGAATTGTTTGAACTAGTAAACATAGGATTTAAATTTCACATTAATGCCTAGTACTATACTCTTCGCGAAACGAATTCAACGGCGAAATCCCATACAAAAAGAGCTTTTCAATTCATCAGTAAAGCTCTTTTGTATGGGATTTGACCGTTGAATTCGTTTCGCGAAGAGTATAGTACTAGGCATAATAGAGAATCCGATTACGTTGTTCCCCAGAATCATAGAATGATGGCACAAAGGTAATATTGAGAAAATTCAATTACATTATACCGCCAACTCTACATGTCACTTGTTGTTACCAATAAAATACAGGTCGTTTGCCAAAGTCTATCCGCTCCCACATTATTTTTCGTACCTACACATTATCTATGTATGTAGCTCGCAGTTCGCTAGTTTTGAGAACACAAAAGAGTCTCCTTCCAAATGGCTTCATCCTAATTCAGTTGATACTTTGACCTTTCCACCACACTTAGTCTATTCAACGACAAAGCTATCGAGCACAGGCCGCAGGTCGAATTGCTCACCGATGCTCACCTCAAATCCACATTTTTATGATTCAGAATAGACGGAAACTCGCATTCCCGATGACTAGCGATAAAGAACAATATTCCAATCAACACTGTTCCAAACAATGTAATTCCTGCCTCAATACTTTCCACAGAAATGACTGATCACCGGTAGGTACTTGGAGCATGTCCTCAGAGCCATAACCTTTCTTGTGGCTTTGCATCGAGTGAACTACCTGGGTATGTATGTAACTAACCTTTGCCGTCGTCGTTCGTTAAATCGCTTGGATTACATTTTGCCCTAGAACAATAATATTCCCTACATTGCACGTTCCGTGCTCGTCTCACAAATCAAACACTCAGTCATTGCATTGCAGGTATGATGTACCCCACACAGTCCCTTCTTGCTTCCTTGCCTTCCACACTCGAGTCTGTCTTGTACAGATTGTGGCTTATCATGGATTACCGCTTGATTGATAATAACGGAAGGTGCCGTGTTGGGGTTTCATAAGACGATTGTTTCTATGTTGAGGTGGTAATGTCCTGAAGTGGTATACTATTTCAAATCAAAGCAAAGGACGAAGCTATGGACACGCAAGCATAATGACGAGCATTGGCCGCCAACTCCTCGATTCGCTCTATTCAGTGCTGTCAGGTTTGGTCGGGGCTCTTTTTTATTTGCCATCGTATGAAGCCTGGTTGCCTACAACATATCGTACGTAATTGATGTATGTACTTGGTGAGCTCAACTCAATAACGTACCGACAATCGGCCGTATTGCGACTCGTACTATGCCGGTGGAATGCAGCAATCGGTTTTATGTATGGCGTAAATTAACGGTGAAATGCTGGAATTATTGATGAACTGAGAGCAGAACTGGAAAGGATAAAATGAGTTGTAAAGGAATATTTCTCGCTTGATCGGCTGGATTGTGCGGATACTATGTTTGTGGGTGGAATGTCGAATGAAACCTTTTTGGACCCTTTCAGATTACGACTATGACTTCGGTTGCGTATGCGCAAAATCATACCTTAATTATGCATCACGGCTTTTCGCAGATTCACACTTGTATTTGAGGAATAATTTCAATCCAAGTGGAATCGAATGGAATTGAAAACAACTGGCGAAATGAAATACATATGTACATACATATGTATAAATTCATTACTTGTTGATTGATTCTCTAGGCGCTGGCATGCTTTTATTTGTATTTGCAATTTAAATAGTTGAGGTAAAAATGCAGACAATAACATAACCTTCAAGTGTTTTTAGTACTGCAAATTTTTCAAAGCGTCGTTTTAATTCCTCCAAAGATTTTTGTACATAAATATAAGTTTTCACAAATTACGTGCTTCTCTAAAGTCCTATGTGTTTATTTAGTTTTTTTTCTGCCAATTTCGATAAACTCACCTGTGGTAGGTAAGTTTTGCGATAGTGAAAGCGAGAAGATTTGAAATAGATTACCTAAAACTACATACAGCGGTCCTTTGATAATTCGGACAGTTACGTTCCATGGCTTGTCCGAATTACTAAATCGGCCGGATGACCGAGAATATTCATAAGCTAATATTTTAAGTACCTTATGCATATAACAAAATCGTTTTATTTTAATGTACAAAAATTTTATTTGCTCAAATTCATAATTATAAAGTTAGAATATAAATCAACAAACTCCACCAGGAATAAAATCAATCGAGCAGTAGTTATTTGAAAAAATTTGTAATCTTTGCTTGACGAACACGAACCCGTTTGAGATCGAGCTGGCTTTTCTCTTAATTTTTGAAGGCACAGTATTTCCTTTATATTGTACTCTTCTTGTTCTGCATATTCAATGCATTTGTTAAGTGCAGACACAGCTTCAGCATGGGAAACCTTCGTGTTCTCGACAAGTGGTTTATCGATTTGATCTTCATCGTCTTCACCTTCACTACTCAGTTCTTGAATCGCGTCATCTGCAATCCATTCGTTAACTTCTGAAAATTGGTAGACGTCAGGAGAAATATCATTGAGCAAGTCGATAATTGCATTCTCTTCAGACCTAGCAGTTAAATGCTCTCTCAATGTGGAAATAGGCAATTCATCTTCAGATTCCCATTCATCGATTCCTAAAAGTTTATTCCAAAATTTTCGCAAAGTGCTTTCTGTGACAGAGTTCCATGCGTTGGCGACAATCATTGCAACATCTTTGAGATTGAATTGTTTGATGCACTTCATAAAATCGTCATCTAGGGTAGCCAAAAAATGGCAAAGAAAACTCTTGCGGTAACTTAGTTTTAGAATTCGAATGGCGTTTTGATCCATGGGTTGTAAGAGTGCAGTACAATTGGGAGGGAAAAACATAACACAGATTTTGCCATCATCGCTTCTTATCTCGGATATTGTTGAATGGCAAGTCGCATTATCCAATAACAGTAATGCTCTTTTTGGCAACCCTTTAGTTTTTAAATAACGTCTAACTTGCTTGACAAGTGATGTATGAAACCATTCTTTGAACAAAACTTCCGTCATCCAAGCATATTTGCTACTGATGTACTCCACGGGTAAAGACTGTCCTTTCAGCGCTCTTGGGCTTTTGAATTTGCCTATCATCAAGAGTTTCAGTCGATGCTTTCCAGTGGCATTGGAACAAACTAAATGAGTCACTCGTTCTTTTCCAATTTTTCTACCTGCAGCACATTTTTCCGTACGCAACGCTAGAGTCTTTTCCGGTAATTTCCTCCAGAAGAGGGCGGTTTCATCTGCATTATAAATTTGACATAGCTGCAAATTCATCTCTTTTACTCTTTCGTTAAATTTAATTTAAAATGTCATTGCTTAATTTCTCCCCAGAAATCTTTAGAGATCTAAAACCAAACCGTTTTTTGAAATTATGAAGCCAACCTTTACTAGCGAAAAACGTACGTGTGCCTCCATAAATTTCGTCGAAAAATTCTTTCGCTTTTGCACAAACAAGGATTTTGGAGATCGGAATGTGTTGCAACCGTTTTCTCTGAAACCAGGAAAAAAGTTTCTCCTCCATCAAATCGCACTCGGCGGATTTCATAGTTTTCCTGGAACATAGGCTACTCCCAGTTCTGACTGCATAGCTGAAAAGGAAGATGTTTTATCATAATAAAATATTTGCAGTTTTAATATTTCTACCTTTCTATTTTTTCCTTATTCTTTTTAATATCCGAGACTGTCGATTTTCCTACTCCATACTCCTTAGCAATATGCCTTACACTTCCTCCACTTTTCAATTTATCCAGTATTTCAAGCTTCTTCCTTAAGGTAAGGAAATGATGCGTTGAATTCTTGTTTACTCGAAGCATAATTCACTTTAATAATCACATGAAACCACTTCAATGTAAAAAGCAACTATGCACTGATATTCTACACGTCAACACAAAATGACAAAAAATGACTGAACCCGGGAATTCACCGAATGCATTGAAGTATGAATCGAGAAATGCATTCTAATGCTTTAGTTTGTTAAGCCCTGAAATGTATTCGACGCGAAACGGAACGAAGTGTCAAATCCCATACAAAATCAGCTTGGCGCGGAATTTCGTTTCGTTTGGTTTTGCTCGTCAGTAATGTGTTCGAAGGCGTATAAGAGTCTTCGAAGACAGTGCAATGACCCGCTCTGAGATGGCGCTGCACAATGTATAAGTTAAATTTCGCGGCCATTTAATGACCCAGGACCTTAAATTGATGCGAAAAATGTGACAGCTCATAATTTCATTCGAGTTTGCGGATATTTTATTGAAAAATTGGTGAAAATGGATGGATGAACCGCGCATCCTTGCAACAATAGTTTTTGTTTTGCCGATATTATCATTTTTGATGCCGGTTAGTTAAATTTATATGCACCGAATTCAAATGTAATGCACTTGTTAAATGTCATCAGTGGTAATTTATACTGCCCCCGGTGTCGGGGTGCGGAACTTTACTTCGCTCGATTCCGCAGCAGACGTTTTCGCTGTATTTCGTTCGTCGAATACATTACTAGGCTTTAGTCCGGATTACCGAGAATTTTACAAGATTTGAAAATGTCTGAATTACAGAGTCCGCAGTATAAAATGAAGAGGTGTCCTGCGGGCTCTGAATTAACGAGTGTCCGGATTATTGAAGGACCACTGTATTTCTTAAAGCGATTATGGAATGGCGATTGGCTTATGATATGAGGTTCGATTGTAACTGAGCTTAAATTGCTTAATTAATATAAATATTAAGGAACAAGAGAAGAGGAAAGTCAGTTCAAAGTTTCACTAGCTTTGAAATAATGAAAATTGTGGGAAAATAAGAAAGAATGCTTGGATCAAGAGATTAAAACAAACCTGTTCACTATGAACTACATGTGTGGTGAGTGAGTAGCTCACTCCCTATGAGCTGTTCATTCATTACTCATACCTTGGATCGTTAAGATTCAGGTCTTGGATGAAGCGATTGAATGATAGGGTTGTGGTGCTCTGCAGCACAGTGAATTACATTGCTGTTTAACTGAAGCAGATGAGAAGTAAGAGGCTTGCTATTCGATTTTTTATGGAGGAAAATATTCCAATAATAATGGCCATTGGGTATGAGTAATGGGAGGTAACATTTCGGCTGATACGGCGTTCAAATTCCTCCAGTTTCTCAAGTTGATTTGGGGATGCTGGAAATCAGATAAGAGCACTGTAAGTTAGGATCGGTCTAATTAATTACTTATTGGCAATACTTTTAGCTCTAGTAGATATAATGGAGTTTGGCTTGAAGATACAGCCTATGAGGTGGTAGGCTATGGTAGCCTTGTTGAGGTTTGCTTGAATATGGCAACTGGAGTTCCAGCTAGGGTGAGCTTTATACTTAGGTATTTAACAGACTGAAAAGGAGTACAGTATCCCGCCATTGAATTATGACCGATCAGCAAATTTGAGAAAGTTTAGGTTTTCCTTAAATAAAGCAGAAGAAATTCAATTGTTTTTATTTTGCAATAACATATATTTATTGGTAAATGGTTTCTTTAATAATAAAAACATAAATTTCAATTGAATTTTAATATTTTGTGCTGCCTCCTTTGGTCTGTATTGCTGCTTGTATTCTACTAGGAATGCTTTGTACACATTTGTTGATCATTTGTCGCATTCTATCGTCGTTTTTCCACACTTCTTCGATATTTTTCTTCAATGCAGCGATTGTGTTGTTTCTCCGGCTATACACCTTTGATTTTAAATACGCCCAGCAGTTCTCGATGGTATTAAAATCAGATGATTTGCCAGTCCAAAGTAGAACCTCCAATTCTAGGGAACTTAAACAATCCATGCTAGCTCTCGATGTATGGCATGGAGCACCGTCTTGCATGAAGATGTATTCCTCTTTGGGATGTTCTAAGATATCCAAATATGACAGAAGAACATCTCTCAGCACGTCTATATACTGATTAGAGCGCATTGTTCCCTCAACGTAATAGATTGGGCCCGGACCTTCAGCTGTAATGCAGCTCCAAATCATAACTGAGGGCGGATGTTTAACTGTCCGAACCACACCATCTTCTGAATATCTCTCTTGAGGCCTCCTTCAAACGAATTTTTTACTCTCCATAACCGCTTCCAACCTGCATTCGTCACTAAAGATAACCTAGGAGAAAATTTGTTTTAGAAAAGTTAAATGATTCGTAAGGCTGTCTCTTCCTATGACATATGAAATGAGATATGCTAAACAAATTAATTAACCTTATTCCAGAATTCACTCCCGTAGCTGCTGTGTATTTTCGCCCAATATAGTCTTCCTTTGCGCATAACTTTGGTTAATTTTGTTTTTTTTTTGCGGGCCGCCTACATGAAAGGTTGTTTTCGTTGAATCGCCGTTCCAAAGTTCTCAGTGATATTCTGACGCCAGCTTTGTTCAGAGCCCCCAAAATAGCCCTACCTAGTGCGTTGCGCTCCAGCAGAGCATTCTGCATGATTCTTCTACCCGTTCTCGGTGTTGTTCTTCTTTGTCCGCGGCAATATCCCCGTTTGTTCCCAGGGACCGCTGTAGAATCGGTTGAGCTACGCACAGTTTTGGTAATGTTGACCAAGGAGGATTTCAAAATTCCTACAATTTCAGCATAGCTTGACTTCTTTTCATACAATAAAGCAACAACTTGCGCTTTTTTTTCTAACGAAATATCAGCCTTTTTACCCATATTGTCTAAATTATACCACTGACTTAGTAACAATAGTAACTTCACTTCACTTCTGAATTTTCCTAAACTTCCAATGTCATTTACTTGAATTTCACTCACTCACAGATTTCTACTTGTTTTTTTTTCACTTTGAATATTTATAACTTTGATAACTGTCTCGAACACGCTTGAAACTTAAAATGATAAGGAATGCACTTTTACACTTATTTATACTTGCTGTTTTGTTTGAACATCTGGGAATTTCGGATTATCCATTTTATAACTTACAGGTATAGGGAATACCCAACAGATACATAACTACCCTTTTACCGAAAAAAAATAGCAAAAATGAAACTCAGTGCTCATAAAATTATCAAAATTCTTCAGAAATGCAATCGGTCACAATTCAATGGCGGGGTACTATAACTGTTTGGCTTTGGTTTGGGATTCTCTTCTTATAGTCCTTAAGGGTGTCTTTAAAGAATAACTGCTCATTTTTGCTGGCATCTATCTGTAAGCCCCATTTTGCATAATATGCAACAAGCTGATTTGCGTACATTTGTAACACCTCTGTTACAACGCGCGAGCTATGTTGTGGGCTCCAGAAGAGGCGGTCGTCTGCCTACAGTTTGATGAAAACACTTGTGAGAGATACGTTTGAGATTCCTGAAATATCAGCTGAAAAAACATTGAATAAAATTGGTCTGAAAATGGAGCTTCGAAGTACACTTGATTCCATTGGAAAACCGTCAGAGAAAGCCTCATTGAAAGTGACGAAACCCCTTCTGCCACTAAAGAAATTATCAACAAACTTGATCAACCATGTTGGAGAACCAAAATTGGTCATTATAAACAGGAGTATTTCAATCTAAACGGAATCGAAGGTATCGAAGACACGGAATCAAATAGGCACCCAAAACCCTTTTGTTTTGCCTGGTTTCCTTAACAGCACTTTTGAGAATAATTAGCGCGTCCACTGTAGAATGTTTTGCTTTGAAGCCGAATTTTCTTCCAGGTATGATGTAGTATACATTTATGGTGTTATTAAGGTGTTTCTGAATAACCCTTTCCAGTAGTTTTCCCACGATTGAGAAGAGAGAGATCAAACGCGCGTTGAAAACTGAGAAATATTTTTGCACGCTTCCAAGCAGTGGCAAAATAGCCTATGTTTAAGGGGGTAGTACCGGTAAGAATGCTAAAAAACAGGAGAATTTTCAATATTTTTTATTTCACCTCTTTTATTTTGCATCAATTTTAAAATGTGCATGGGTTTGAAGAACATATTTTGAAGAATACAAAAAAAATGAATTTCTTATTTTTTTCATTTTTCTACAAGAATACAAAAAAAATGAATTTCTTATTTTTTTCATTTTTCTACTTATTTATAGAGGGCGCCTCGTCATACTGCGGACAGATAATCTCAGGAATGAAGAATCTGATACAAAAAAACCAAACTGCATTTTAAAGAGGAATGCTTTTTCCGTGGTAATCTACCACAATATTTCAAAAAAAAAATTATAAAAAAAAATGGCGGTTATTTGAAAATATTTTTCGAAAAATCGTATATTTTACACTTTGTTTCGCTTGCCAATTTTTTTTGGGTTAGTTTTTGGCCTATATTGTGGTAGATTACCACACAAAATACTTGAATCAAGCAGTGTATCAAATTTGGCTTAAATCGGTTCCGCCAATCCGGAGAATAAGTGTCCGCAGTTTGAAAAAACATCGTTTCGAGAAAAACGCATTTAAAGTGTTTTTTCCATTTATTTCGTCGTCGTAGCACTACAGCCCCTCTCGGGCCTTGACTTCTCGTAGGTGACGCCTCCAGTTGTCTCGGTTCAATGACCGCGTCCTCCAATTCCGAAATCCGAGCAGCTTTGCGCAGTCTTCGTCGACAGAGTCAGACCAGCGTTTTCTGGGTTTTCCCACTGGTCTTCGACCCTCGGCCCTTCCGTCGAATACCTTAGGTACTCGATGCTCGTCCATTCGTTGCACGTGACCAGCCCATTGCAGCTTCCGCAGTTTCACGATTGTAGCAACCTCCGGCTCGTCAAAAACCTCGTACAACTCGTGGTTGTATCTTATCGGCCATTGGCCGCACTCTTGTTTAGCTCCAATTATACGCCTGAGGACCCGTCTTTCGAAGGCGTTCAACATATTTGCGGATGCTTGGGTAAGGGTCCAAGTTTCACATCCGTAGCACAATACACGTCTGATGATTGATTTGTAGACTTGGAGCTTCGTCTTCCTGTGTATGCAGCTGGTCTTCAGTAGGGCCAGAACGGAGTAGAGAGTTTTATTAGCGAGCTGTATTCTCCGTTTAATTTCGTCAGTTTCACTGCCTTTCGTCGTCAATTTCGAGCCTTAGTATATAAATTCGTCCACATTTTCTAAATTATATTCGTCAAGAATTATATTTTGTCTAATGGAGGTCTTCTTTCTTGTTTGCGTCATGATTTTTGTTTTCGTCTGATTGATCTTCAGGCCTACTTCCTTGGCTTCCTGGTCAAGTTTCAACAGGAGCTCTTTGGCGGATGTGAAGGAACGGGACAAGATGTTAATGTCATCCGCGTAGGCCACTAACTGGTTCGACTTATACAGAAGCGTACCCCCTGTGTCGACAGGAATCTTCCTTATCACGTACTCAAGTGCTATGTTGAACAGCAGAGGGGCCAACCCATCCCCTTGCTTTAGTTCGACATTTGTGTCAAAGGCGTCAGTCAGACTGTTGTTGATTCTGACTTGTGATGCTGTCGACGTCATCGTCATTTTGGTCAGCCGAACTAGTTTTGCCGGGATGCCGAAGTATAGCATTATTTTGTACAGTATGTTTCGGTCAATATGCTTGTTTAAAATCCACGAAAATCTGGTGGACATCGATGTTAAATTCCCAGCATTTTTCAAGCACTTGTTTGACTGTGAAGAGTTGATCCGTAGTTGATCTACCAGACCTAAAGCCTCCTTGGTACTCCCCAAAGACCTTTTCTGCGTATACATTTATCTTATCCTTTAATATTTTCGTCAGTATCTTATAGGATGTACAAAGTAGCGATATGGCTCTGTAGTTTTCGCACCGAAGTTTGTCCCCTTTTTTGTGGATAGGGCATATGATGGATTTGCACCACTCCTGCGGTATTTTTTCTTGACCCCAGATGTTCTGGATCAATTTGTGGATGGCTTTTATAGGGCAGCTTCCACCGTATTTAATTAGCTCGACCAGAATCTCGTCAATGCCCGGCGCTTTGTTATTTTTCTGGCTTTTTATGGCAGACTTGACTTCTTCCAGCGTTGGAGGTGCGATCGGGACTTCGTCAGAGATGTCTATCGGCTCTGATATTATTGAGCCATGTGTAGGATTAAGGAGTTCTTTGAAATAGCAGGCCCATCTCTCCTTAATCTGGCTATCTTCGGCGATGATGTTGCCGATTTCGTCTTTACAGAGTGTCGTCTTGGGCTGATATCCGCGTCTTAAACATTTCACTACTTTGTAAGCTTGTCTAGTTTTATTGCTCGCCAGATTTTCGTCAATGCTCTTTAATTGCTCGTCATAATATTTTCGTTTCTTACATCTAATGATCTTATTTGCTACTCGTCGGAGGTTTTCATATTTTTCTCTCTTCGTCCTGGTGTTCCTTTCAAGGAACTGTTTATATGCCTGATTTTTCTTGTTCAGCGCATCCTGGCATTCGTTGTCTGCAATCTCTAGACCATACATAAGTATTCTTGAGTCCACATAAGCCAGCTGCTCTTGCAGTTGGGCAGTTTTTTTTTGCCCAAACGCGCTTCCTTTGCCACTTTTTCTGCCTGACTTATGCGCTATCCATCTTTTTTCCCCAGTAATTCAAAGCAGTGATTTGTCGTAAACTGCCGTAACTTCTTTATTTTTGGGAATATCTTAATAAAATTTTGAGACGTGATTTCTGAAGGTATAATAAATTGAAAAATGCAAAAAACAAAAACTGATATTTTCAAAATTATAACCAGTGCTACTCCCTTAAACAAAAGCTGAGTAGAATGGAGAGGTGCTCAAGGAAACAAACAGGGTGCTTTTTTAAGATAAAATTAGGTATTTTATACACTCAGGAAGACTTTTAAGAAGAGAGTACTGACACTTAAGTTAGAATTTTTTTCTTTTTTCATGCAAGAACCGTGGCCTTGGGGGTTTGTGGAATGATTTGTAGGACTGAACCTGCCTAAAATTAGAAACAGAACTCTTGACGATTGAGGCAAAATTTGCATCAAAGCTTTGCTTTTCACCACGATAGACGAGAGAAAAGACATCAGCAGTAGCATTTGCAGACGCTTTCTCATCAGGGAGCGAATGGCCGTTAAAAGTGAAATTAATGAAAAGTTTTTTGCGGCCAGTGGTTTTGTTGATTTCTTAAAACATACTCGTATCTTTTCCAGGTACTATTTTCTGAAGACGTTCTTCGAATAAATTGTTGACATGGGCTTTGGTCTTGGCCATGATATGGATATTAAAGCTTTTAATCAGGGCAGAAGTGTACCTATATGAGATATTTTCCGTGTTAAAATATCTATGGTAGATTCTAATAAGACGTCGTCTTAAACATTTCACGGAAGGCAAAGCTTGGGGATTGCTAATTACCAAGGACGTGATTTGGTTAAACCTTTCAAGAGGCTCATTTATTTTATGTACAATCAAAACTTAGGTTGTGAATTTGATTTGCTACATCCGCTGCAAATTTTTTCTAGTTTATCTTACCGGAAGAAATGAATAATTCGGGATCTACAGTTAAAAAGTTTAGGCCACGTTCTCTTTGGATGCACCATTGGATCAACTGATGGTAAAATTCAGCATCGTGGACTTAGCATTCGTAAGTGCCGAAATGTGGAAAAAGAAGTCAATAATGGATGATGACGTCAAAAAGTAGGTTCCTGGGGGAAGGTAGGTTTAATAAGGCTTGTATTTTGCGTCAGGCATTGCCTTGCGACCACGCCGTAAAGGTTGTCGACACGATCGTTCCATGATTGTGATCGAGCGTTGAAATCACCGCCGAGAAAGACCAACCCGAGCGAAGATAATGTTGCTAGTATGCGGTTGAGATCCTGAGCCAGTGCTAGTCTAGATCGTCCCAAGGTTGATCCAATCCAGACCCACTCGATTGTGTTAATATATCACATAAAGTTTCAGCTTTTAAACTATGGCTGGAGTTGGCATCCGAAAAATTTTCAAAACTCGGAAAATTTAAACATCGGTTGCTTATTTGCTATATGCTTTGCTTATGAATACGAAATGGAAGCATCTGTTGGTGCAATCTTTCCGAAATTGTCTGGTGCTGGCAATCATGTGTTAGCACCATAGCCAAAAATTCACGTTGAGTTAAACCCACTCTGCGAATTTCGTTTCGATTGAATGACTGCGCTGAAAGTTATAGGAGTGAATAGAATTTTAGGGCTACCACCCTCAAAACTTTTCAAGTTTTCGAAACGTAAATATTTGTTGTTAATTATCATTGCAAGATCATTCCCATTTGGAAATTTAATGACAACACCGCTCGATAAACAAATGTCAATAAATTACTCATAGCTTCCAGAAATAAGTGCCTTCTAAAATACTGTCGGAGAGTACAGGCCCCTTTAAAATTCTGAAAAAAGTTAGGCTCCGTAAGTCAAAAGAGCAATAAAGCATCAAGTCCATTAAACTTCATCAGATCTCATCAAATATGGTAGCTGAAAGACGAGAAATGCTATCCACAAAATAGTCCAAACAATATTGGACGGAAAACTAGTGCCAAAAGAATGCTTTTAAAGTAGTGTTTGTTCTATCCAAAAAAGAGGCATCTCACTATTTTGTCCGTCCCATAAGATTATGGTGAACATTTTGGGAAAATGAACAAGTTACAAACAGACATGATGGTTTGGGAATTTTAAATCTACATGAAAAATAGCATCAAATCAAATAGCATGGTGTTGTGAAAGCGCTAGGAAATTTTTATTGGCGTGCATTAAATATTCGTCAAATTAAAAGAAGCATATGAAAGTAATTACTGAAACGTGCTGTAAAAACTAATGCTTGAAATCCCAGAAAAACTCGTTTTACAAACTCAGCAGTAGGTTATAACGGTGCAATAAGTTGCACCTTCAAAAAATGCAAATTAAAAGTATCGTTAATCTAAGGATCTTATTTCTATAATGGTAAAATAGACATTATCTCATCACCAACAGCATTCTGCATTTATACCGAAAACACCATCCAACATTCTATGATGAATATAATATCTACCATAAGAATTCCTCACTATTCCATAAATAAAATATTCGTATTAATCCGTTTGATCCCGAACGAACTTGTTTGGACAAATTTATTCATATATTTCGTTGTATCGGATGTATCAATGAATAATTTCGCGTAAAACACCAGTCAATTGCACCTGGGACCATCAACCAACGGTACAAACCAAAAAGTTACCACTTTCGTCACGCTCCAAACAACCACAAAGGCCGACACAAAATTGCATGCTAACTTTTAGATGATAAACACATTTTTACAAAGAAAGAAGCGACAGGAAGTTGCCTTCACCAAAAATCCTTTCGTTCCTAATTAAGTGTTTCGTCCTACTTTTCGCGCCTCAAACTTGAACGAAAGCAAACGGAAACCTTTTTCTTGTTGTTCCCACACAATTAAGCCAAAATAAATTTGTAGCAAACTATTGTTCGTGCACTACACAAAAACAACCATTTTCCGGGGCCTCGAATTGTTTACACATTTTTAAAGGAAAATTCTAAACAAAGGAGAATAATTGTCGAGGAAATATAACTTGAGGCAATCATTCGCCAAACGCTTTGTGTCGTTTTTCCATCAGTGGCGGAGGCTGCTACTATAAGGGAAAAGATGAAGGCAAATAAGCTCCTAGACCAAATCGAATCGAAAGAAGAAAATGGTACGGAATAAGCATAAAAGGAGAAAGGCAGACATTTTCAAGGTGACTCCACTTTGTCAGGTGCTGCGTTGAAAGTTGAATGGCAATAATGATGGCCAAGTGTTTTCTTCACCTCGCGGACAACAAAATGGACCTTTTTAATGACGACTAGTGGATGGTACTTCTTGCTTGCTCGACTTCTACCGATTCCCTCAAGAGAAATTAGGAAAAGAAAATAATCCTTACAGTAGAGATAGTCTCTGTGGAGGATAATGTGATCATTTGTTCTTCTTCTTGACGTTGTACTGTTCTTTTTTTTGTTCCTCGCGGCTATAAATTTAACATCAAGAGAATAGCGTTTGAAGAAAGTCGGTCGGTGTAACTTGATAAGATTTAAGGTTCATGTCCCGTTGCCAAGGCATTTGAATTTAAGCTGTTTGTGAAACTGATATGTGACGGGTTTCAAGCTTGCAGGTACAAGTAGATTCAATGATACATCAGAAACTCTGTGAAGTAAGTGTGCTATGTTTTGTGGGATTTTCCTTGTTTGGATTGTGGACGGATTATGGTAAGAGTGGTTGAGTTGAGTTTGAGATTAGGTAGAGCTTTAAAATGATTTTTCGAAATAAAAATGAGTCAGTGTTTTGGTTTTGAAAATAAAGTCCTACAAATGGGTACTCGCTTTGATCTTATTTTTGAAGAATGTTTGTTTTGTGCGTTGGAAATCGGAAGTTGTGTTGGAACATTAATTCTAAAAATATTTTGATTATTCTATGCATGAGCTTTATTGCTATTTCTCCTGAATTTGTGTTATTAGTTTTTTTAAAGAAAAATCCTATGATATCGCAAACTATAGCAATAAGTATTGATTGCAGCTTTTCAAGTTTATTCATTTATTCATTTAGAAAAATAGCAACAAATTTAGAAATATATTAAAATTAAAAATATAAACTAGAATTAGACAAGCGCATGCCACCATGGTGGTCCATTGGGACATGAAAAAAGCTACGGTTCACAATTTTAAGATACAGATACTATTTTAGGAAAAAGACAGGGAATAGTAGTTGTTGAATATTTATGCGCTCTCTGTCGCCATAAACAATGTGATGGCGACGGTCATTGAGCAGTCGTGTGTATCTTATGCATTTTACAAGATGATTGAAAGTTATTTTATTTGAGAGATAACCAGTGATAATTCAGCCTTTATTCTCATCGAAATGAGCATAATCGTTGTCCTCGAAGAAAGAGTCACCAGTTTCAAAAGACTTAATATTTTACTTTAAAATTTCATTATATGTTACTTTAAACTGGTAGACTATCAACATCATTTGAGTTACATAAACCTTTCAATGCGTAAAGAACGAATTGTTCTTGGATAAACTCCAGTGAAATGGTATGCGATATTGGCTGTTGGCTTTTACCAATGCTCCAAAATTAAGACGAGGTAAAAATTATTCTTTTGGACACAAGCAGTCGTCGCTTTTGCGTGGCGAATTTAACCGCCCCCTTTAGCAATAGCTACGACGTATTTGTGCAAATAATAACAATTATTTTTTATTCTTTGTACAAAGTCTGTTTGGTCGCCGACCAATTTGGCTTACCGAAACAGACTGTCTTTATTATCTCATGTTTCGCTCTTAAATAGTAAGATTTTAGTAAATGAAAAATATAGGTACTAAAATGTTTGGATTTGGCTCTTAATGTTGTTTTTAATATTAAGTGCAATTGTTTGAGTCTCCGCTAAGTCAAGTCTACTATAATTTTAGTGTTCACCACTTTCGTGGAATATCGCTGAAATCGCAAAGTGGACATATTTAATATGTTTTGACATTTATGTGTGTTTACATTTTAGTATTCACAACACCAGCTTATCGCACTAAATTTTGAAAGTTTGACTGTACAGATGTGTACAGATTTTTTATAACCCAGAAGCTCTAGAATTCAGATCATCCGTATAAAAAAGGTGCAGAAAGTCATTTAACATCTCTGAGAGATCCGAAACCAAAATCAATTGAACGCAAATTTCCTCAGGTGGCTGCTTTGAGGTACTCCAGAAGTGACAATATTTTTTTTTTTTTTTTTTGATAGAGAAAAGCTTGGATAGCTCTCGAGGGTCATTTTTCATGTCAAGTGCACTTATTTTATTTCATCAGCGGTAGACAAATGAAGTGGTTGGGAAAGTGCCATGTTAGATGTGCCGCTGAACGGAGAAAAACTTCCTGAAAATGGTCGAAAAACAAATCACTGATATATAAGTTGTAGTTCAGAAGAAGCTAAGTTGTTTTTGATCATCGATATAAGTAGCGTCATACTTGGTGTTTTAATTTTTTATAGTCGTGAATTATATTTTCGCTATGTTAACATAATTTTTCAAATGTGTCGCGAGACTTTCTCAGAAATTCGAGGACTAAGTCAGTATATATTTTCTTCAAATCACCTCTAGCACTGATATTGGTTTGTTTCTTTGATTTTATAAACACTTCAGAGTTCTATCTAACCATGGCTAAGATAGTTTATATATTTTCTTTATCGCCGGTACGACACTTTTCAATTGCATCAAAAATTAACTGCATCGTTCAACTTCAACGTTGACAGGGAACTATTCAAATCAATATTATTCAAATGATAGCTAATACTCTCATAATTAGCATTTCAATAATCATATACAGAGTGATACAAAAAACAAACGGTAACTTTTTAACATCCAATAAAACCAAAAGTGATGGATGAAAAACATTTGGTTCATAGGAATTGAAACCTTAAAATTTGTCATTTAAGAAACATTAATGTAATTTATCATATATAATTTCAAAATACGTTCTTTAGATGCCGTTTTCCTGTGCAAATGCATTCTTCACATCAGCTATTGAGATTCCTCATTGATAGCTGCAACATTTCAGCTTGCATACTGTGAATTTCATCCTGAATTAACAGTTATCGTTAACAGTTATTGTGATCCCCTGTTCATTAGGTGCGTTTTTTTGCGCACCTGAGCAGATTAAATTTTATTAAGTATATTGAATACAACCGCTTGGGTGTTTTTTCATTTGGGATGCAGCTGCCATATTTTAATGATAGCCAACACTTTCGCGGCTTTTTTTCTTTTTGTGCGCTTTCTTCAGCAATAAAACATATCTTTGAAAAAGTGCGAGCCGTCGTCAATGATGAAGAGCTCACTACAACGCAATGACTGCATATGTTATTTCTGAAGCAAATACTATTCCACACCCGGAGTTTCCGCGCCCACCAATTGTGGTGGTCTGACTATCTGTCAAAACGAAACTCCGGGCACCAGGTGATTTGGGCAGCCCTTGTTCGAAGCATACGGATTTCTTGCCTGCGGGTGGTATTCTTTGTATCGTTGGCCTACCGATAAAAAAATTTACTTCTTTCATCATTGGTGTGTCCCCATGAGTCGTTGCCTCTATGTCATTAGTTTTGAGACTTACTTCGCCCTAATAATTCTGTTGTTATCTGTGCAAGCAGATAGGCCACGTAAAGTTTGGCAAACGCCCTTATAGGTTCGACTGATTAGAGCCAGATCAGCGCTGATCATGAAAGCAATTCAACTGAACCTGTCTCGCCATCTTAAAGGCGCATCCAGGGTCTTAGCAAGACGGAGGTGGTATGTTATTGCCCTGGACCCGTTTGTAATCGGATGTCACTTTGGTATTACTAGATCCATAACACCATAACCACCAGCTGAAATGTATCAACTGTTAATCATTAGCTGAGATTTTTGTCCGTGTAGAGTGTGTCAGATTGTGACATTTTAGGTGCACCATATCCGCATGCTGGCGCAATAGGAGAATATGATTACCTTAACCACCAAATAATGGGGGGTCCAGACGTTCAGTTGCTTAAGACAATAAGATCAAAACTTTATCGACAAAATCAAAAGGAAATGGTAATATATAATACCCTAACATTCTGAGGTCGTACTATTGCCTCCATAGCTGCCCAGATTTGCCTGGATATTTTTGCATATCTTGTATCCTTTCTTTTGAGTTCGTGCATCGTGAATTTTTGTACGCTTGCCTTAGATACTGCGTCATCAATTTTATCTGCCTTTGTAATTTAATTTGGTCAGTGTTGGGTAATGTAGTTGTAGGAAATGATAAAATTTGTATGTGACCCACGGTGGCAGATCGTAAGAAAAGTAATACGGATTCTTCTTTAAAGGAGAAAGATCAGGATTGTGGGTTTTCTTGGTTTTGTTCTACGGGTGCTTTTATGAGCAGTCTTTTGAGCATCTGGTCACAGTCACGTTCAAAGTTAGATGTACCATTAGTTGCAGCTTATTTCACGGCTTGCACTTCGCGCCTATTTTAATAATCTTCCGAAGATGTGATAATGCGGGCTATGGCGTCCAGTAGCAGATCACACAACTGCCCTGGATGCCAAAAATATTTAGAGGCGAGTAACCTAACCAAACTAAACAACTTTTTGTTACAGAAAAATTTGCTCCCTGCAGTCACAAAAAGAAGGCACATTCACTAGTTCGAATTGATACTGCACGTTTTTATTTTCACATGCTTAATTTTATTCCCTTTATTCAACAGATGTCTTTAGCTACCTCATTAAATTCTCAGAGACACTAGTAAACTGACTTGTGATAATAGCTTTATTTAATGACGCCGAAAAAAGAACAGAGCTGTCAAAAAGGTCGAGCGAGCTAGAGTAAATGAGAGGCAATTCTCAAAATTGTTTGTTTTTCAGAAGTTCGTTAGTAAATTCATAAATAAAAAAACTCTACTTTTGTGTCAAACGTTGTTGGCCCGAACTTGGTCTACCAAAGAACGGTAGAGCAGAAATTGTGCTCTAAATTGCTCTGGTTGCTCATGGTTGCTCTGGTTGCTCATGAGCTCATGAGACACAAATCAGAGTAACTTCGGGCAAGGTAGAGCAACTGAACTCATTTTACTGACATATCTCAACCGAGTTCAACCTAAAGCAGCTCATTAAACACAACTTGTAATTAATTGAAAATTACAAATGTCAAAAACATTAGGTTAGGTTGTACTGGCTGGTACATGGCTACACATAGACCTGCTGGTCCATAGTGATACCAGATAAATGGACCTTGAGAAAGAAAGTTCAGTCCAAGCGGCCATCAAAGGCCCCGGACTTTTTCACGAAATAATGGCCAGTTATGATACCAACGAGTCATTTGTAGTCAATTCGCGTTAACTCGAGAAGGTACTTGGTCGATGCGAGATTGTATGACCCCCCACATGATTTTGGTTACCCTGCAGGTTTGAGTTGCACCCCATCTGCGCCTCGCACCCTGCATCATTTGGAAGTCAATTGAGTACGTAATCGTTTGGATAGGAGTAAGGATGTTAACCGCTTCCAAAAGGGGAAGACTAGCCCCATACTTGGCTAACGCATCCACCTTCTCATTTCCATCAATGCCCTTATGACCGGGAATCCAGAAGATTCTGACTCTTCTGCTGTTACCCAGTCTGTTCAGGGCCTGAACGCAATCGAAATCACACTTCGATTTGTATGTGTGAGACATCAGTGCTCTTACCTCGAACCGTCAGTGTAGATGCTAAGAGCTGCAGGGCACATTTGCCGATTCTATTCTTGCCCATCTCCCACAGTCGCTCGATATCCCCACTCAAAGCACAGAGTGGGAAACAGGTAGTCAGTGCTTCCTGCGTATCCCCGTTCAATACTGCTGTGGCCAAAGGATCCTGACTCGAAGTGTCCTGATTCCCTAAGCCTAACAGCAGCTTTTGCGGCAGTGCCTCTAATAAAGAGATCAAGCAGGGAGAGGTGAAGCAGAACGCTTAGAGCAGACGAAGGAGTCAAGGCTAAGGCACCTGTAGGGTAGAAGGCCGTCAACCGCTGAACTCTATTCGCCATGGTAGCAATGGTGGTTTTATTCACTGCTGGCCACCAGACCAAGCCTCCGTAAACAAGGATCGGCCTAGCTATCGCCAAGTAGATCCAGTGCGTTAGAGCAGTGCTTTGAACCCACGTTTTACCCAGAACTGTCTTGCTGGTATAAATCGCGTTGCTTACCCGCTTAACTCTTTCCTCTAAATTTGCCTTCCATGTGAGCTTGCTGTCCAGAATAAGACCCAAGTACTTGGTTTGTAACTTGAGACCTAACTTGGAGACGCCCAGCATGATTGGGTTTAAATTGGGAGTTTTGTACTTCCTAGTGAAGAGCACAAGATCCGTCTTATTGGGGCTAATGCCAAGACCTACAGTATTCGCCCACTCCTCAACCAGCCCTAGAGAGTACTCGATGGGCTGACCAAGGGTATGTGGAAATCTACCCGAGACTAAAATAGCAATGTCGTCAGCGTAGGCCACAACCGTGAGTCCCTTGCTTTACAACTTTTTCAGTTTGTTACCAGGTTCCACAATAGAGGGGATGGAACCCGTCCCTGCCGAGTGCCTCTGTGGACCATCTTGTGATTTGCGCACTCGACCAACCCGCTGATATGAGCCTGTGCTTAACATTAGTTTTTGTGTGAATTTCGATTGAAACAAATAATACTGCACAAATAATTTTTAATTTTATCACTAAAATACATTTTTTCAAAGTTTTTACCCCACTGTAAAATAAATAAATATAAATATAACAAGATAATGTAATATAAGTAAATAATAAAATAGCAGAATTCATTCATTTGAACAAGTCTTAAATATCATTCAGAAAAAATATTTGCACATCGCTCTGCATAGTTCACAGCAAAACGATTCTATTGCATCCATTCACTTCTCACTGATGTCATCAAATGAAATTGTCTCCAAAGCCAACGCAACCTACAAAGCTTATTAAAACCTTTCAAAATCCACATAAACAATGCCAATTAAAGTGGTGGAATGAAAAGCAAAACTTGAAACCCAAGGCGGGCTGAATACGAAAATTTATCAACGACCGAATCGAAACCTGTTTCGAATCAAGCCTCCAATGCCCACAACTACTCAAAACAATATATTTAACAAAGTTCGCTGATTGCTCGACCTAAGTAAAATGTGCGTCTAATGGCAAGAACGAAAAGTGTCATCTACACTCCCATGTACTCAAAAGCTGGATAGTATAGTAACCAGCGTTTGTGTTAGCAGTTTACCGTTAACACTTCCGACTTATTCATTAAAACCCTCGACTAACTTTGCACTAATTCTCGCCGGTCCGGTAAAAGCAATCCTGCTTCGCTCGGCAATTTTCCAGTGATTATACACGAATACTAACAGCTAGCATTATTCTATAATATTCCGAACAAAAATCCTTGCTTGCCGTGTTCATTGAAACACAGCCAGACCGTTACGTTTGTATGATAGGAGCGCATAGATATAGATATTTTAATGGTGTTTGCATTATAAAAGTTTTCATCCTCTTTACAGCTGCTTTTCAATTTTCCTTTTTATCCACAGATAACATGAAATTTGCATACAGAGAGGATAGTGCCTAGCGTGGAGAAAGAAGGGAGACTGAACAATCCGTTTCGTTTCCTAAGCGAAAAATAAAATCGAAATAGAAAGATGCCAAATGCAAATCGCCATGCTCAGACATGGATGAGTAACGATCGTTTGAGGAAGCTCCACAAATTACTGTAGGCACAAAACACTAGGCACAAGATACTAGACAACTTAGCAGCACCGGGAAGGATAAGCCGAAACGCAGGCTCTCCTTGACGAGCACGCTACGATTCATTCAATGGTCCCAACAGCCTCAGACTGACTAGGAAAACGACAACGAGCATAGTTGCGAAGATGGCATCGTTAACTGTAAAGTTATTTACGGCCTGGTTTCTAATTGCAACAATTGCCAGTAGTGGTAAGTACACTTTCCCAACATGCATATTTAATGACAATTTTGCAGATGCATTGCCCGACCCCGACAGTTGTCGGTACGGCGCAAAGCCGTACGGAATAGCCAGCTATTCGTTAATGAACATAACTCCTTTCAGGCTCAGTTTCTTGTATTAATGAGATCCGTTTATGAGCGTGCACATTTTGTGCTCGCTTTGTTGCCTCCTTAGGCTGACAAGGTGGGTCGTGCTATTGAAATCTGTCGCCCGAGAACTGCACGCCTTTCATGTGTCAAATGTTGACCGGACAAGTCAAATCCAAGCCTTGGCGCTATCTTTATGCCAGGTCATTTTATAATTTCTTCCCTAACTATGACTGACATTTTCACAGAGCATAAAAGTGAAATATCCTGTTTGGAGCCTGAGCATTGAAACTTGTGTGGGATCGCGAGCGTGAGAGTGGCTGAATAGGATGATGTTGTTTGGGGCTTTGTTTTCGCATCTTGGGAACTGTAAATGTTACGTTCTTTTTAATGGTTGTTTGTGAAAGTTGACATTTTGTCGGGAAGTTCCTGTTGGGGTGTTTAGAATGCTTAGGCGTAAAGTCACGCGGTTTGAAATAGGACTGACAAAGTGATGGTTTGAGCTATTTGTCAAATGTGGGGGAATATGCATTCGTATATAATAAAATACATATATATTTACTAAAGCTAATAGCATGTTTTGTGCCCTACATTTTTGTATCATACTTACGTGTAAACAAGATATTGAATAGAGTTTGCCCTAACAAAGTGCTTTTTATAATTGTTAGAGTAGTTATCGTTCTTTATATGAACATTTAATTTAAGGTTTTTCATATTTTTCTTAAGAATGAAAAAAAAATTATAAAATGGTTGCCCTAAGAATGTTGTTTTATATCAGATAATTACTTAAAACTACTTATTCGTAAGATGTACGGCATTGACCACGCAGTGCTTTGTATTCAAAAACTAAGCAAATTTTTTATTATGAGATATGTACGTGTTGTAATATCTTTTCAAATGAGATGTATTCACTAAAAGTGTTTGGAATAATATACGAATTACTAATAGATTAAAGCTACTTCTGGATGACTACTCAGTCCTGCTTTTATTGTTTGAAAGTTGGAAAGACTTTGAAGAGTTGACGTCGCCCATCAACACTTTTTGGTCAGTGTCTGGTCTGCGATATTTTCAAAACCTCTTTCCTTCAGTTTAGCGACTTAATCTTGTAGTAGACAAGATAATAATTTATTAGTATGCGAGGGAATCCGCTACTACGGGAGCTAGTTTCCACTGCATTTCAAAAACCAAATGCATTGCTTTTTATCTTTAGCTAACTTAGATATAAGAACTGGACAAAATGCAATCTTAGGTTATAGCAACATCTTTAAATTCGTTGCTTTGCAAAAAATTAGCAAACATGTAATCTTTAAACTGATTCTCTCAGTTAGTCATAGTGTAGTTGACCGAACTTACTCTCATGATTACCTCCGAAAATCAATGGCGTCCTACAAAGTGTATGACCTGCAAAATGTGACGAGTCAGGTCCGAAACTTAAGTTTTAATATAAAGTTGCTGTGTGAACGTCATTTTCATGTGTTCTGCAGCTACACTCTACTTAAAACTTGAAACCTTACAAAAAACCGGTAACGAAAGAAAAAAAATTCTAGCGCATCAGAGCCGTTAGAAAACTGATTTTCGAAGAAAGTATCTTTGAGTGACTAAAAAATGTGGAAAGACGTAATACACTTTTTATAGAATCATATCAACCATTTCTTACACAAAGCAAATAGATAATAAATACTGTTTTATGGCTGCATAACTATATCGTTTAAATAACCAATTCTTTGAATTTCGTTTTCATACGAGAGTTTTATCGAAAGTTTCAGCGATAAAACGATGTTTGGGAATGCCATCCGAAAAATTTTCAAAACTCGAATTATGTAAACATTGATTTCTTATATTTGTTGTAAATTCTTTGCGTGTGATGATATAATGGAAGCATCTGTTGGTGAAATATTTACGAAAATATATAGTGCTGGAAACGCTGTGTTAGCACCGCAACCAAAAATATACCAAATTTGCTTCAAGTGATGTTAAACTGTAAATTTCGTTTCGATTGGTCGACTGCACTGGCGGGCAGTTATAGTAGTGAAAATAAAAAACAGCACCCTCAAAACATTTTTTATTCTCGAAACCTAAATATTTGTTGCTAATTGTCATTGCAAGGATCATTCCCATTTAAAAATTTAATGACAATATGGCCTGGTAAAGAATTGAAAAAAAAGCTTACAAAAACGACCATATATGGCATCTCTTATATGATTTTCAACGAAATTCTAAAGGTATTATTTCTACAATAAGGTCCATTAACAACATGAATTTCGTTTTGATTTCATGACTGCATGGGAAGTTACAACAAAAAAGCTTTATTTTGTTAAGCAAATTTACAAGATTTGAGAGATAAAAATTACTACAGGTCGCAGATCTATCCTAATTTTTCAGATAAAATTTTCATGAAATTTGGCGTAAAATAAGGTCCAGTTACTGTGTGAATTTAACTTAATTTGTTTAGGTGACCCTGCCACAAAGTTGCTTGCATTTCAAAATGACTTCTGTCAATCCTGGTCCTAGATAATACCAACAAGCTCTTTAAATTTCATATTGATTGGAATATTTGGTCGTCAGTACTCGTGAACAGAAGTTTCGAGTGCTAAAAATAGAGGTAATTTGGTACTGGTTTGCCATTTTTGTGCAGCGCCAAATTTGGAAAATTTCGATTTAACATGGTAAACGAAGGTTAAAATTTGTCATTGTTTTGCATTTCTTTTCAAAAAGCAAAAAATTTTCAGGAGGGTCGATAATTTGAAGAATTTTTTCACGAGCTTCCTTAGCTACAAGGCTCATTGCACAGTTTTGAAACTCCATGTGTGTATAGTAGGTTGTCTGCTTGTGCTTTCCTTCTGTTTGAAAAATTAATATAAGAAGTAGAATTTTTTCAACAACCGTCCGATATATTTTTACCCAGCATGCAAGATGTCGCCAGAGGACACTTCATGGGTCCAACCCCTCATAATAATTCATAGACTTTGGTAATAGCAGCAATAATGTTAATTTGCAGATTATCTTGCCACTAGCTTGAATTGCTGCCGCTAGATGAATCGAAAAAATGAGCGCTGGCATTCGAATCCGAGCTCGCAAGAGAAAAGCTCTAGAAAATTAAGGAAATTTGGCAAATCCGTCAAGTATAATACTTGTTATATTTCTCCTCTCCTCCTTGTCGAGCGCTGATTAGTTTTTGTGGAAGACGAAAAGACAGGTGTCCTAGCTTAAAGCTTTCACAATCCATAATTCATCAGTCAGAGTCCAGGTGACACCGACACTAAAACTAATATTAAGAATAGCTTCAATAGCTTGCTCAAATTCTTGTGTGACTTCCAACCATGTGACTTCTGTTCCTTTACTAAAAATAAGAATCATCTTACTACCTTGAAACATAATTCATTCCACAAGCATTCGGTTGAAAAACATTCCTAACAGTGCAATCGTATGACTGTGTTTCATTTTCAACTATTATCTGAAACTGGTTTCCTTTCCACTCGTTTGGAAAAATGCAGTTATCTCCCAAACTATCGGCTTAACAACTTGATACCGTGACTAAGCAAGCTCTAGGAGAAAGAAGTTCTTCGCAGGTTGATGAAAATCACAAATGCTCAAAACATATTATCTGACTGGTGGTTCGGTTTTCAAGGCAGGTTTCAACACATTTTACTAGAGTCGTCAACCACATCAATATATACTTTTCTGTCTAGCTCTACTAAACATACGAGTACAAGCACGAGTATAGCACGAAAGATTAATACTTAAATTTATGAAGTATTGCTTTCCAGTCTAAAAATAAAAATAGTTGAGTCCTTGTTCGAGACCAGAAATCTTCCAGCCAAGCGACATCTGGTGGACGTCCCGCAGGGGTCAGTCTGAAGTCCCACACTTTTTGAAATTTACACAGCTAATCTCCACTGCCACAATGATTGTGAAATAAAGATTAACTCTTGTAAAACATAAGATGGAAACAAAGATTAACACGGTTAACACTAAATCCGAAAGTAAACTGAATCCTGCTAAAATACAAGCAATATTTTTCCACAAAAAACGAGGGACAAGAAACGTCCCGAATACTTCCTAGAAGAAGAAAATAAAAAATAAATATTCAATATTCAGTGAAATACCTGGGCGCTCTTTTTGACTCAAAACTAAATTTCAAAGAGAACAACGACGCTGTTGTGATCAAAGTTTCCAAGGGTATTGGAGCCAATTATCCCTTGATTTGCAGAGCCTATGCCGCCTCTATGCAGCCTCTACTATGAGTAGATGCGCTCCGTGCTAGAGTTTGCAAATAGTTGAAAACAAATGCCTGAAAATCATCCGTAATAAACCATTTCATTTCTCAACCAGACTCCTCCACAGGCTTGTCAACATTAAACCGATTTCACCATCATTCGAAAAAAGATTCTCCAAATTTATATCAAAATGAAACGTTTCTGCTGATTCGCTCAATGCGCCTCTAATAAAGGTCTAATTTGAAACAATCATTAATATTATTGAATATAAACTATGTGTATATAATCGAAACTAAGTGAATTTTCCATTTGAAAATTATAAATAAAGATTTTTGCAAGCTTTTTCCTTTAATTTGCGCCAATATATATTAAAGATACTGTTCACAATACCTAGGTTTCCCTACAGGTGAAGTAACGTATATTGAATAAAGCTCTTATTATTATATTTACTTTTTACCGAATATATTTTATAGCAATAAAGCAAAAATAAATTTTTCATATTTTCAAATCCAGTTCTGCTTAACTTAACTCGGAAGGTGATTATCATAAACATACTAAAAAATAATAGGTTTCCAAACATTCATTCGCTAGTTTGTATTTATTAGAGTTGGGTCGTACTAGGATTTTCACATACTAGTTATAACGAGTACGAGTACAAAAAATACCTGTCCCAAAGTACTTGCAAGTATTTTTTGAAGTATGTAAATATATACATGCAATACATACGATTTTGAGTGAAGTAATGAAACGGTATGATGTGCCCTCCCCAACCCTTCAGACACAAAGTGCCCAAGCTCAAATGGTGATAGTGCAAGATGACCTGCAAATGATACCGAGTCATTAGTCCGTGCAGCTTGTTCGTAACTTTCCAATAGTCGGTCATTTATTTGGCAAGCCTTCCTCCAATTTAGGAGCCATCTAAGGGAAAACAATCAATTTCAATCAATTTAATTTGATTTTCATTGCATTATATGCACCAAAAATCTCCTATATTCGTTCATAATACCAAAGTCGATATATTTACTAAGATATGAGCAACTAATCCTGTAGCCACATATGGGATTTTTTTCCACCGATCTCTGATACCAAACTTTTCTTGGCTAATCTAAAACTGTCGGTAATGGCATTAATGCCGAAAATCGAAAATTACATAAATTTTCATTTTTTCCACCATTTCCAAAACACCCAAATCAAATACCCAAAGCAAATCACACTAAGTACGAGTACTCAAAAACAACCTTATTTCAAGTACAATATCATATCAGCAAGTGCTACTTACTCTCAAATATCAAATACTCGCATGTACGAAATACTAGGTACGAAAATACTTGCAAGTACGAAAATACTCGATATGAAAATACTTGCAAGTACGAAATACTCGAGAGCATGAAAGTATGAAATACGAGTATGAAAGCACTTGCAAGTATGAAATACAAGTACTTATTAATATAAGGATATTATTACGTCACTGTTTGATTGAAATGAATCAAATGTAGGAAATTTATTGGGTAAATTATTAATACATGTATAAATCACAAAAATACTCGTACCTAGTATTTTTGAATTTCGTACTAGGCACTGGCTGTTCCAAAAAAAATACCAGTTCCATATACCTGTTCCAGTGTATACTTATCATCAAAATAGCTGTTCGCTTATTTACGACTACTGCCTAATGACCAGTGGCGGCTCGTCCTAATGTGCGGATTTGCATGTGAACCCCCACAAAAGTCAATGATTCAATTGAACAATACACATTGAACAATACTTGTTATGGCAGCACATAATGTTGCTTGCCGATCATTTTCATCATTATTATTTCATTCATACCCAGCGAATATATTGCCACGACAAACCACATACAATTTCGCTTATCTTTACTGCCTCTTGTACTAGCGATCGCACGTGCAACTTTGTGGCTGGAATTAGGGGGCTAGAGGAGCGTGCGAGGAAGCGACGGGTGCATCCACTTCTCCTCAGTACTAGCTGGGGGTTCACATTCAGAATGTGCGATCGACAACCAATTTGATGTGTTCAAACATTGTTGTCGGCGGTCAGTTCTATGTGCTGATTCGTGCTGCCGTTCGAGCGTTTTATATGGATTATTGTAACAATTAGGGATAATTTTAGCAATTACCTCTATTTGTGTCTGTATGATTTCAAGACACATTTGAAATTTAATCCATGTATACTGCTCTACTAAGCACAAATATTCTATCTGCATTTTTCTCAATTTTGAGTATATAATCTATATACTCTATTGCATCATTCTACAAAATTTGAAAAACCTATATTATGTGGAAGTAAGTTAAAATTAATATTGAAAAATGCACTCTCCATATACCTCCAGTACAAGTCAAAACACAAATCATTGAATACTTAGAAAGTACTAATATGTAGATAGAACCTTTATGACTAGTAGGGCAACATATATAAATCTTCTGAAATTTTTGCTGTTAAATACTTGTAAAATGTATTCAGTATTTTAGAAGATTATCCTTGGAAGAAAGTAAATACTTGGAAATGATTTGAGCGTTTAATATCTTTTGTCGCCTTTTCCTGGCCTTTTATGATGGTTAGAACTATATAACTAAATACATTTGAATGTATTGACAGGTTCAATTATGCAGAGATAGTCTGGGCACTTAAATATATCATTTTCGGGTGTAAATATAGTATATGAAAAGTTTTATGCAAGAAAGGTTTTCCCGTTTTTTTATAAATTTTGGGATTATGTGTACCTAGGACTGTTTGTAAATACATTGAGCATATTACATGCTCAATTGTATTTACTTCCAACTCAGTAAAATTACCCTGTTATTAGTCGTCTTCAGACATTCTTCCGATCACGGCGATAAGTATTTGTTTTTCTAATGATCCCAATTTACGAACTGAGGTCATCACTAAATAGCAACCATAAATGATCGTGTTCATTGCTTATCACAAATTGTAATTTTTAATAAACATATTTTTGGAAAATATTACAATTTGCATTTAGCAAGTGTTACTTTATCACGGAATTATGGCAAAAGCTATAAAAAAAAATTTATTGATATCAGTGCATACATTTTTTGTAATTTTTTGTATTTCATCTTGACCGTCACGGTCAAGACACCATGAGGGTTTCTGATCAAAATACCAGGTTCACTGGAAATATAAGTATCAAATCTCTTAAATGTCTTGTTAAAATATGGCTGTTGAAGATTTATAGATCGCCTTTTGAAGGATTTTATAAGTTGTTCTGTTTTTTAAAATAGTTTTCTTTTGACTCGTTCTATAGCAGTATTGCTATGTTTCGGTAAATTAACTAAAATAAATGCAACTCTTAAAAGTATAGCAAGGTAAATATTCATGTGCCCAATACAAATGTTTTCGATCTGTGAGCCCCCATAAAATAAAGGCCACGAGCCGCCACTGCTAATTACAGCACCAATGACAGTATTCTTAAGGTATGTTGATATTACCGGGCCGGCGATCTAATATTACCACAGATGTGCACATACCACATGGTGTTGTTTCAGCAGCTGAAGCCAGTGTCTTAATTTTTACTGAACTAATTTTTCCTGAAAACGCATTTTTACAAAAGAAAGCCATAGTAACGCTTACGGTGTAAGCTGCCTTAAATACAAAATACAATACATTCTCATCTGAAATAAAAAATGCATCATGCTAGTTTATGAGGCAACCGTATTGTCAAGGAATATATTTTAAATCTACGGATTTAAATTATACGACTCCAAACATCCGGACACAATGTCTTTGAAACGACTAATATTCTCGTGGTGTATTTCTTGAAACAATATGATTCAGATACATAAGAGTATGAACGTATAAAAAAATGACATCCACATATACTATAAGTATCACTTTGAAAAATTCAATGGAATTGAATTGAGAGTAATGGAGGTTATATGGTCGCTATGCATCAGTAAGTAGTAATAAAATTGTGAAAATATAAATAGACATTCAACTGGTCAGGACGGGTAAATAAGATAAGTCTTCATGAAAGGAAACATGCAGATGTCGTAGGTTGAGAAAAAGGGATTCCATTATTTGTTCGTTTGTTTCAAGACTTTATTCAACATATCCAGGATTTTTTGACTTGGGGTCAAATATGCACTGTTCTGATCTACATACATAGTGTATTGTCGCCACTTTTTTTTTAGAAACTCTGGTCCTTATTGGAAAAGACTCGAATAAATGGTTTCCACAATCTTTTCTCGAGGAAAATGTATTATTGTCAAGGAAGTTTTGAAGTTTCAAAAGAGGATGGTCCGGACTGTAAGATGGATGTAATAAAATTTCATTAAAGGCTGGTGAATTTCTGGCGGAAAAACTTTTTGATCTGTGATTTCCATTTTTATTTCCAACATTATCTTAAAGAGCAGATAATGTATGCTATCAAATAAGCGTGTCTGATTTTCGTTCTTGATCAGGTTCTTACAAATATGTTTCACATTCACTCGTTCCTGCAGCAGCAGTGACGTCTTGTAGAGAGCTTGCGACGCATATTCCTTCCTCAAAGTTTTTCTAAAGAACTGATGGTTTGCTTGCTACTACTTCATTTATCAAAAAAGCAGCAGCAGCATCAAAAATTGTTATACATTGCATCAAAGGTAGACGAACCTAAAAATGCTTGCTTTTTGAATGGAGGGCCTAAATAAACAGCCCATAAGCACAAATCATTACCTTTGCATGCATTTATTTGGTAAAATTCGACTTATCACAACTCAAAACTCAAAAACAAATATTTGCTAGGCTATACGGTTAAATATATAAAAAAAAAATGATCTCAACCAAGCTAAAAACACTATCATTCTTCATTAAGTATAAAAGTTTTCCATATATTTTTTTTCATAAAAATAAAGAAATTAACTAAAATTCACGAAAGGGTTGAAAATATTCTGGTCAAAATATTGGAAAATCTACAACTAAAATTCATCAATAGCCTCCAATAGTTTCAGTTTTACTGGACCTCGCACTCCTGAGAAAATCAAATTCGGAAATATTTAAAAAGAACTTTTGAAAGTCCACAGAAAAAAAGACTACATCCAAGTATTACTCAGCCTATAAAGTACATAAATATTATGTTTTCTGCGAGATCCGGTTTGCATCTAATTGACCACAATCTATGCCAATTGTCATGCTCCCACAGTGCCAAATCACTTATTGCCTTTTTTAACTCTACGCAATCAATACCAGCATCACTCCACGCAAATTATTGCTGATGCGCAGTAATTAACTTATTCCTGTTTCAGTTTCGACAAAAAGACAAAAAGCTTATAATCACATCAATTGATTACCTCATTTAATAGACTCATTTTGCGTGTCTGACTCAAGTTTTGCTCATTCATATCTACTATGCATACACAAAAGTGTCGACGACAGGGAATAGCACATGATCACAGCAAGTGAAGAAGTGTTTATGAGGTAGCTCACTCAGAGGGCCCTATTCTGAGAGTCACCTCACATGACGAATGAGGTGACGCTCATGATTTCGTATTCTGAGAGTCACGTGAGGTGTTGTTATTTCACCTCAAGTGACGTTTTCGATCTGTTGGCTATTCTGAGAGTCACATGAAGTGACGAGCGTCACGTAAATTAAGATTTTCAGTCACTTGATAATATCAAGTGACTGTGGTCAGAAATGATATAAATTGATATTTTGAATAAAAAGAAGAAGGATTTTCACGAAGTTTGCATCGTGAACCATAAAAAAAAAAGTAAACAAATCTTATTTTGAAGATAATGCGGTTAAACTCAACTACGTGTTCGCCATAGCCGTTAGCCGTTTTCTAATACATTTTTGGCTCGTACCTATATTTGTTATTTTGTAGCTTTGTGTCAATTTTTGGGGAGTTTTATGTTTGATTGGTTGTTTTTGTTTCTGTGATCTTTGAAAATGCAGATGGCATTGATACATGTCTACAATCATTTCACGCCAATTTAGTATGTGCAGCTCATTTTTTCGAGCTAAAAAGAGACATTTGGTGTTTGAATTTGAAAATTGAATTGTGCAAATGT
Source organism: Nemotelus nigrinus (assembly GCA_947369275.1). NCBI lineage: Eukaryota > Metazoa > Arthropoda > Insecta > Diptera > Stratiomyidae > Nemotelus > Nemotelus nigrinus. The sequence goes on from OX376372.1 coordinate 34,030,591, forward strand.
GTTTCCAATAAGAAAATCGATCGGAAATTGACCTGTAAAGTACCAGTTTTAAAAAAAAGGGTTGCACTGAGATAGTCGTGAAGTCTCCATTATCTCGTCAAGTCTCCATTATCTCGTCATTCTTTCGAGCGAAAATTTTAACAATGGAGAAAAACAGATGCACAGCTTATTCCTGACGGATAAAATGTGAAGGATATCAATTTTTGATCTATTTTCTAATTGGAAAGACAAGCGACAATTCAAATGCCTTATTGGACTGATGAAAAGTCATCCACAAAGCCTGAAACAGCACAGTGAACACATAAAAACCACTTCTAATATTCACCAATACTTCTTACTAATCACTATATTTATAATCTTGTATAGCAAGTTTAAGTATACCTGGTGCACTTGTAAACACCGTCCTCTTTTTTATTTCCCAAAGCATTTGCTTATCCCTGGAAATTTCCTGTTTGCGTTCGATTTTCCTTACTTTCTATTTGACTTTTATTTTTTTAATAATTCCACTCCCTCCAAAGTAAGCCGAACTTGTGATATAAAGATATGAAAAGTTTGTGCGTGCCAACGATGTGCAAGCCGTTCCCCATCTAAGTACTGACCAAGCCCAACACAGCTTAACTTCGGTGATCGGACAAGAAACGGTCGATGCCAGTGTGCTATGGACGTGGTGAATTTCGAGCGATGATAAATTTCAATGACATGATAAATATCAAACGCTCAAGCGTTGCCATTCAAACACAAATTCATAGTCACCTCACCTAGAGTCATGTCACGTGACTCTCAGAATACCGATTCATAAGTGACGTGACTTTCCAAGTGACGTGAGATCTCACGTGAGATGACTCTCAGAATAGGGCCCAGAATATAATGGGCCCTATTTTGAGAGTCATCTCACGTGAGATCTCACGTCACTTGGAAAGTCACGTCACTTACGAATCGGTATTCTGAGAGTCACGTGACATGACTCTAGGTGAGGTGACTATGAATTTGTGTTTGAATGGCAACGCTTGAGCGTTTGAAATTTATCATGTCATTGAAATTTATCATCGCTCGAAATTCACCACGTCCATAGCACACTGGCATCGACCGTTTCTTGTCCGATCACCGAAGTTAAGCTGTGTTGGGCTTGGTCAGTACTTAGATGGGGGACGGCTTGCACATCGTTGGCACGCACAAACTTTTCATATCTTTATATCACAAGTTCGGCTTACTTTGGAGGGAGTGGAATTATTAAAAAAATAAAAGTCAAATAGAAAGTAAGGAAAATCGAACGCAAACAGGAAATTTCCAGGGATAAGCAAATGCTTTGGGAAATAAAAAAGAGGACGGTGTTTACAAGTGCACCAGGTATACTTAAACTTGCTATACAAGATTATAAATATAGTGATTAGTAAGAAGTATTGGTGAATATTAGAAGTGGTTTTTATGTGTTCACTGTGCTGTTTCAGGCTTTGTGGATGACTTTTCATCAGTCCAATAAGGCATTTGAATTGTCGCTTGTCTTTCCAATTAGAAAATAGATCAAAAATTGATATCCTTCACATTTTATCCGTCAGGAATAAGCTGTGCATCTGTTTTTCTCCATTGTTAAAATTTTCGCTCGAAAGAATGACGAGATAATGGAGACTTGACGAGATAATGGAGACTTCACGAGTATCTCAGTGCAACCCTTTATTTTTTAAAACTGGCACTTTAAAGGTCAATTTCCGATCGATTTTCTTATTGGAAACACATTTGCACAATTCAATTTTCAAATTCAAACACCAAATGTCTCTTTTTAGCTCGAAAAAATGAGCTGCACATACTAAATTGGCGTGAAATGATTGTAGACATGTATCAATGCCATCTGCATTTTCAAAGCCACAGAAACAAAAACAACCAATCAAACATAAAACTCCCCAAAAATTGACACAAAGCTACAAAATAACAAATATAGGTACGAGCCAAAAATGTATTAGAAAACGGCTAACGGCTATGGCGAACACGTAGTTGAGTTTAACCGCATTATCTTCAAAATAAGATTTGTTTACTTTTTTTTATGGTTCACGATGCAAATTTCGTGAAAATCCTTCTTCTTTTTATTCAAAATATCAATTTATATCATTTCTGACCACAGTCACTTGATATTATCAAGTGACTGAAAATCTTAATTTACGTGACGCTCGTCTCTTCACGTGACTCTCAGAATAGCCAACAGATCGAAAACGTCACTTGAGGTGAAATAACAACACCTCACGTGACTATCAGAATACGAAATCATGAGCGTCACCTCATTCGTCATGTGAGGTGACTCTCAGAATAGGGCCCAATGTGTCAACACGCGAGATGGATGCGTGTGGTTGACTCATTTTGATTGCTTCACTCATGTTTTATCAATCTGTACCAACCCGAGATTTTCCATATAGTCGGCTCATAATATATCTCTATTCTAAAGACCTTACATTATACCGAGTAGAAATATAGGTTTTTTGGAGCAGCATACTCCCTTGACTGTGACTATGAATATTTTGGGCTAAAAGTTAAGCGTTCAGAAAGTGGAATGGCTAATCTATAGTAATAATCTTTATAATCTATAATATAGTCTTTATTTTGGCCTGCAGAAGCCCAAATTTCAATCGATGGAAAGCGTTTGGGTTGTAAAGAAGGAAGCAACACATGCATTGTACCCGAAAATAACTGCGGCACTGAAGCAGAATAAAAAATGTGCAAGGGTCAAAAAGGTCAATGAAGAAAATTTGAAAAACAATTTTCGATTCAATGCAAAAGTGGCAAAGACTAGGATGAGAGCATGCAAGTAAATTTGAGTTGAGTTGAATTTGAAGCATATAAATGGACAAATATTTTAGAAAGTACTGCTATAGAGACTTCAATTCAAACAATATTTGTATTTTATCTGACTTCTTTTTTACCAATTTATATATCTATAGGATATTTGCATTCAGGCCTTTTCTCTACGTAAGTTGTGACATTCAATAGACAAGATTTACATAGTATTATAAAAAGTAATGCAAGCTTAGATTGTGTTCCCTAAACTAACTTGGTCTCTTAGCAATGGTGAAATGTTTGGAAATCATCGATAATCTAAATCATCAACAATTCAAAAGGAAGTTAAATTTTGAATTGTGGCGAATATGGAGCACATGTATGCGCTTTTTTGAAATTCGAACAATATGTATGAAGAATATTATTGAATGATTTCGAATCTATAATATATTATTTCTATAATATATTATTTTTTAACATAACCTGTACGCTATCAACAAAACTATGCACACAATCCCACTAGACAATTTTGCTATGATAGGTATTTTTTCATCTAGTCATGTTGTTGGAACTCTTTTTGAGTTTTTCCCAGCAAAGTTTACTGCGTGTATGAGTAATTTTAATTAAATTAACTATGAATTACTTTTCGTCGGTTACAGTTTTGAGAGCAAATTAATAAACTTTAACAAATAATACATTAATATTTTGTTGGCTTCGTTTCATTGAAAAATATTGCAAAAGCTTTGAAATAAATCGCAAATACTTGGAAATCCTCGTTTTTCATAAATTATCTCGAAAAAATTAATAGCGCCCAACGTGGGCTTTCGATCTTGAAGAGTATGTTGAATAAATGTGATACTTTGTATACTTCATCAGTGATTTCAAACAGCAATTCAAGTCAGTAGCGGCTCGTAGTTTTTAGACTAAGGGAAGTACAAGCAAAATATATGAGTATATAATATATATAAGCATACTTATGAAGCGCAAATTAAACTATACCTGCTATTTTTTTTAAATATCGTGTAAAAAATCAAGTAGGTACTTCAATGCTGACCACATTTCTATTAAAAGCTAGTGATTGATTGTCAACAGCTTGTTTCACTGATATTCCTACTCACCTAGATCAACAATCTCAGGAAAGTTCAAATTATGTATAGTATTTGAAAGCAAAAAAATTACTAATTTCTTAAAAATTTTTTTAAGTAAAAATAAAGTTAAGTTGAAAACATATTAAAGGCTAAATAAGTGGTCAAAGGTTTTTTAATAGCTCAAAGTTGAGTATGTAATGCATTTTTTAGCAAATTAAATTAGATAGCCAATACCACAAAAAAAAAACAAAATTCCTCAAATAATTTGCAAGTAAAGTGCCTAATATAGTTACCTTTTGCCCACAGTTGACTAAGCGAAATTAGTGGTATTGGTTGTCAAAAATCAATAAGATTTTTTTTTCCGCTCAATCGATCCAGATGAAAAAGTGCCACAATAAATCTTCTATGGCATGATCACTTGAAAATCCATAATGAACGGGTAAATATAAACTTTTCGAAACATAATCTAGCACTTTCACGAGCTTTGTGTTGCAATTTACTATCTTTTTATAATAATACAAAATAAATATAAATAAATAAAAAAAATAATATAATACAAAAAATTCAAGTCAAAAGAATTATAACAGGTACTTTTTTGGTGAAGAAAATATAAAAAAACGCACCTAATGTAAACTATAAATGCTAAAGAAAGCACCTCAGAAATTCAACATAGAAATAACACCGATATAGATGAAAGTGGCCATCAAGTGGTCATATCACCCAAAGCACCTGAATCAAAAAACTCATTTTGCGAAAGTAGCCCAAAGCATATACAAAAAAAAATGATCTGGCGAAAATTGCACACGAAACAATGTAACTCCTATATATTCTATTCTCCATATCAACATCACAATAACTTGCACTAAACATACACCATGCGAACAAAGCATAAAATGCGTCAAATCAGAAGATGGACAACTCGTAAAAAGAGGAGCAGAAAATAATCTTCAAATTCTGTGAAGTAAATCATGACGGGAAACAGAAACATAACAGAGACGCTGGTAACTTTCCAGCGTTTTAATTTCATTCATCGTTTAGCGGGTACATGGGCAAAGTTTTGTCTGAATTTCTCTATTGTCCAGGGAAATTTAACATGTAGCTTTAGAAAAATTTGGGGAAAACTGGATTTTGGTGTGAACCATGGTACTGGCGTGCTGAACAAAATGTCAAAAGTTCTCATCGATCCAAGTGCTGCGTTGCTTTTTATACGGGATCAGAGATCACCAAAACATACCTTTCCTAAAAATGTCAGTAACGGTCAGGTCTTCAGAAAAAAATGTGTGACGAATTTGTAGCTTAAAAAATGTCCTACAAAAAAATGTAGCTTTTTCTTGTAAACAGAACCGTTTTTGAGATATATTGATCTAAATATTTGTAACTAACAGTATCGACTTTCTCAACGGCATATTTATGTTATCATTTTTGGTGACCTTTGACCCCGTATAAAAATTAACGCAGCACTCGGATCAATGGGGACTTTTGACATTTTTTTCAGCACGCCAATATCATAGTTAATACTAAAATTCAGCTTTCGCCGAATTTCACTGGACTACTATCCACCTAGATCCTGTGAACTGAGCAGCGTCCGCAACGTTTTTTGGGTACATTCACTGGAAAGTTTTGTGGGCATCATTTATGCAAACCGTCTAAGTAGATCCATGCAAAAATTATGAGTTCGAGCATTGAAGCAAGATCACTTCAGTGATCAGTGTGAAATACCTCAATGCGCTGCAATGAACTATATGTACTGAATTGATTGGTACGCAGTGCTTCAGGTTTTAAGTAATACGCTTCAGTTTTCGTTGCGTCACTGTAAATTTACCTTCGAAGCTCTGTAGTTGAACTGTTATAAAATTAAACCACTCCATGCATAGTGGCCATGGAGTTTTGTTTTGTGAAAAAAAAATTATGTTTTTGGATATTCAAAAATTAAATCTTTTGATTGTTAAATATTGATTGTAAAATAATTTTTTTTATGCAAAGTGGTTTAGCAAGGGAAGCACTACTTCCTTTGCGTACACCGAAGAGCCGCCACTGTTTCGAATATGTATCGATGCTGAATATTTTGACATATTTTTATCTAGAGTGCTAAAAAAAAGAAAAAAAAATTGGATAAGATGCTAAATAATAGCTCATTTTTTAAGCCACACTCAGTGTTTTTTCAGTCTGATTAATAAACTTAACTGGCTAATAAGCTTCTTTGATAAGCATAAGTAGGAACTTAAAATCGATTTTTGTTGAAATATTGTAACAAACGCAGCGAAATTCATATGATTGACAACAGATAAATCAAAAATTACATAGATTAAAATGCTTGAATTTGTTTAAGTAACAGAATAATTACGACAATCTCCAATGTTAAGTCTATTTGAGATGCTGGATATGCTGTTAGTGATGTTATGCTTATGAAATTGAGTTCATGCATAAGGTGGTTTGCAGTTGATAGAGAATGCTGAACAGAAGAGATATTGACAAAGAACAAGAAGATATTGGATACATGTCAACGTTTATTTTCGTGCGGAAAGCAAAATAAGTTGCTCTAGCGCTGCCATGTCATAATTTCTACTCGAAAATATAAAATTCCTCATTCGTTTGTTCTTCATTTCAAAACTAATCGCTGAAATTCATAGGAATTCAATTAAAGCCGAATGTGCCTACTTATACAAATTGGAAGTCTCAGTCTACGAATATTCTCACCTGCTTCAAGCAACATAATGTAGGTTCGTCTCATATTAAATGCAATGTCTTCGGCCAGCAACGTTTCTCGACAGCGTTAAAGGTGTTTGTTTCTGAGAGTTGATAATAACTAGAAGCACGAGTGAAGCTCTTTCGTTTGTCTGACATGTCTAAGTGTTTGAACATTCTGTTGAAAATTGTTTTTGATGTTAGTACCCGAAGTGAAGATGAAATTTAAATACACCCTTGGAAATGTATTATGTCATACAGGCATTGCTCACAGACACGCATTCCACTGCATGACATCGCTTTATATTCGCTCGTCACGTACCATACATGCCTCATATTTTTTTATAGCATCAAACAACAACGATTTTTCATGTCGTGTCAAATATCAAATTAGAGTTTTATTTACGTTTTCCAGAACACTAAATTCACGCTGCGAATTCAAATAAGAAATAACTGAAACAAACAAATCTCATGATTCTGAAGCTAAAAAAACAGAGGCCAGATGAAACAACATCAAAACATAGATCTCAAATTTATATCCAGTTCATTGAGCAATAGTTTTTCCTAGATGAATAATTCCGATAGGAACGAAGAAAACAAGTCCTAGCCAGAGCGGCAGAGAAGCATCCCTTTTGTTTTTCCTTACTCGATTCCTTCGACTAGGCAATGATTTACTTATATAAACACACACGAGAGCCATCTTTTCCGGCGTATTTGATGTAGTATGGGGAGCAAGTATGCTAGGATTCATATGTTATCTTTGCCAAAGATATGGGTATCACTTCAGTAACAGTAGGTACAGAATGGTACCATCATAATTTCGCCTACTTTAATTTTCCCTCAAGGACTATTGATTTTTCCTAACAGAAGATGACTTTGGGGCTCCGCGCAATGTCGAAAGATATGTGGTCCTGAACGAGTTTATTTACTTTCCTGATTTTCATACAACTCTGCTTCATAACGACAGAATCAGGCGGTGATTGTCTGCGGCAGATGGAGAATTCATACTAAGCATGTAGAGTAATTAATTTTTAACGTATTACCATCATTTTCTGAATAATGGATGCATTAAAGATTCATACTGAGTACATACATATGTACATACGTCGAATGTATCTGGGATCGTCTGCTAAATCTTCTCTCAGGCTAAAACATTCGGGATGTCGTCTCGTCACATCTGCTTTTAGCTTCATTATTATCGTACTTTAAAAATTCAAAGCTCATTGAATGATTTATAAGAAGCTCAAGCTACTTAGTATATTAGCGGAACGTCAGCCATTCGTTAAATATCCTTCGGACACTTCCAAACCGTATCATCCCAATTACGCCGGAGTCAATTTCATGCGTGGATGCCGACTAAAACGAATCGATTTTCTCTATTGATTTTCGCTGGATAGTTTCTTTCCGAGAATTTCGCCACGTTTGCTCCTTTCGGCCTTGTGTGTTGATTCAGCCGTGGCATAGTATTTGCCGACAAATATTTGGATGCTGTGCCTATATATTCTTGATTTAAGTATTTCTAAACACTGCCTCATGCCATCCAGTGCGCCATGTTGTCAGCCCATGAATAACGCTATCATATCAATTTATGTGTACAGGCATTTTTTGTGTTTGTCCCCTTTATCGAAATCACGGAGACTGCATTAAGTCAGTCGTTAAACACGTTTTCAATAAACTGAATTCGTAGTACGTGACTGTTAAGATTTGGAGTGGTGACCTCGTTTTTTTTTTTGTATCGAGGGCGGCTTTCACTGTGTAGTATTTGCATATCATGCACGGTGTCGAGGAATACCTGGTTGAATTAAGACGTCAAGTGGCAGTCATTAACGAAATAAATAGCACGTGCTTCGCGAGCCGTGCTATTAACGCGCTTGTTTCCGTGCTCTAATCAGAGATGTAAATGCGGATTTCGTATTCAATTATCCGAAACCGTAAGCACACGACCGAATGCGATGTAGATCGTTTTACAGGTCGTTATAGGTGAATCATCGCAGGAGAGATTCCTTATCGAGCTGAATCGAATGTAAAACAATCTCAGCCAAAACACCCAGTTGTTTGTGTCGGCATCGGCAATGTTTCATTTGCGGATGGATACCTTAACCGGACTGCTCTGTAATCTGTAATTGAAGTCGCCACCAATTACGGATAGCGCCATTATGTAGTCCGAATATCACCATGATGTTGCCACTGGAGTACCATTACAGCTGCTTGCGAATTCCATGGCTCCGCCTAAAATCATTCTGGCATGGAAATGCTCAGACATGTTACTTTGATGGAGACATTGTCGGTAGACCGAAAGCCATTAACCCCCTGCTGGATGTGAAAAACCGACTAATTTTTCCTTTTCACATCCCATCAAACCATCAAGCATGCTGCTCTCGAAGGACAATATGTTGATGGCGGGAATTCAAGTAGAATAATTAGCAAACGTTGTGAGACCCGATTACTCGGAGCTGATGCGAACACTAGTTCACGGAGAGTGGCTGGACATGAAAATGGAGTTGTTTTCCGGCAAAATGAATACACTTGATATGACTGAGACTCTATTGTGTTTAAATAAGTTTATTGTCATATAATTCACTAAGTTGTATGGTCAAAAGCAAACACAATCCTAAACTGTTTACAATACTTGTTACGACCTCGATTTGCATCCTTCCGACGTAATATTCATCAAACAAGTAGAAGGCACAATTTCTTAACCCAGACGTTATACAAGCCTTCGAAATCTCGGCCGACAGCCTGCGAGCGTTCGCAAACAAAAGCCATTTGCACATCCCATTTCATATTCATGATATAGTCGAAAAATAAAAAAAAAGAGACTTAGACGCACTCACAAGCACATATCCTACATTCATATCTCCGACAGGCTAATATTGTTGGAATGCTCGAGCTGGGCTCGATTTCGGCTATCCTAGCATGCCGTCGAAGCCGAAGCAAATAAGATGAAGTGTACTACAAACTCCTTACAAGCACTTTTATTACATATTTGCATATGCGAAGAAGACAGCTCGTAACTTCCGAGAAGGCACAACGAGTCCAAAAGGATTTATATGCATTTACGGAATAAGGGACGTGCGAAGAGCGAATTCCACTGAAATGATAACGATTTCAGTACGGCATGCTGATACGTCGACACAAAATTAAAACATCAAAAGGACGATTTAACAATGTTGTACAGAATACGATATGAAAATATGAGCTGGTCAAATATCAAAAGAATAAACTAAACTTTAAGCCCAGTGTCGATGTAGAGCTACTTATCATAGATTGGAATATATTTACATGTCGAATATCTTTCGTTAGCTGTAATAAATGGAATAGCCAAAAATAAGAATGGGCTTCCTGGTGAATTTGTCTCATAGAAAGGCGCACTGAATATTTGTAATTCAATCACGCTACTAGTGCTAATTCTGCTTTAGTTAATTTTCGAGTTCAGTAATATGGTCTGACTTAAAAATTAATCAAAATATCTGGCAACTTCTGAAATTGTTGCTTCAGCTAGTCAAAAATCAGTATTAGAAAAACGTAGGAAAGTGGTTTTTCACCATCTCGGAAAACATACATACAAAGTAGATACTCGTACGTATATGGTATTGATTTTTTACCGAAACCACGAGTCATGTAAATATGTAGACACAAACTGAAGACAGAGTTCTTGCTTTTATGATACTAGAAAACTTTTCTGAACTTTTTGGTAGAAAAAGGTACACAGTAACTATTAGCAAATGGACATTTCTAAATACACTTGAACGATAGAAATTTCCGAATACGTTGGATCACAGTCTATGGGGAGATATAAGAATACACGTGAAAATTTCACGTATTGAATATGGTTCAAATCATATTTTATGACAGTGATGTTGACTGAAACTCGAATAGAGCGATTGTATTTGTTGATGGCGAACAGTGTGGTCAGATATTTGCGAGAAAATATAGCCCAAAATAGCCAAAATTTCTTATTTGCAGCCCAAAAACCGCCACACCAGATTTATAACTAAATTAATTCATTTAAGCTGATTAAACTATAATATTTAAATCCGTAAAAATCGTGCAAAGTAACATAAATGCTCTAATTGTAGCACAGAAGTCGTTTGAAACAGTAAAAATATTCGATACCATACACAGATATGTTTTATTCACAACGTATTTGAAAAGGGAAAAATGTGAATAAATTACAGGAACTGTGTGGAAATTTTAGAGAAGTCCTATAATGTTCACACAGAAAATAAAAGCTTGCAAAAACAACTTGAAAATTTGGGCGGCACAAAAGTTCAGTTAGTATAAGAAACAGTCTTAATAGCTAGAACGGCTGAATATTTTATTTAAAAGGTAAAAAAACTATAAAACTAAACTATGAATGCAAGTTTTGAAATACATATCGATTAGACGATCAGCTGTTAATATCATGTTTAAACGTTTAAATACTTTCAAAAGGAGATATACGTCAAACAATTTCACTTGTGGGTCTACAAGTGACGTTTCGCGAAAAATTGAAGTGTGCTTTGAAATAAAATGAAAAATTTTTAAACATTGAATTTTCAATGGCTGCGATTTGAATTCACTATCGGAATTAGCAAAAGCTGCTATGGCTTCTTCGGTTTAAAATTAAAAAATACATCATCATTCTTTAAAAAAGACATCTACTCAATCTTCCGGAGAGATTCGTTTGCGGTCGTACATTAGTCGTATCCTGCCAAATTTTGAATGTCTGCTGGAACATTTGTGTTCTAATCACTTTGAATTTGGATTTTCATCACTTTGAATTTGAACTTTCATCACGATTCTGCTTTCGTCCCTCAGATTTCAAGAGAACTCACATTTCTAAAAACACTTACTCCTGTCTCACCAAGATTGTAGATATTTTCACATAATATTCTTAGTTGTGACTGAAATTTCTGAACTGAGTCTAAATCAACATCAGCTTCTTCGCCACAAAGCGTGCCGTAGTGAATATTGTAGTCCTTTTTAACGGATTTTAGCTTTCTGTTTGATTTGTCTTCATAATTCTCCAACGTTATTTAATTCCCGTTTTAGATTGTTTTTGTTTTTTTTAAATACGATGCACCTGACTGTTACTAATTTTAAAGCTATCGCCAGTTTATCTTTGGATGAGCAATGGTTTATCGGATATATTATTGCAAACACTCAGATCGTTGTATTTTGCACTCATAGTAGATCTTTTCAGTTGTTTTGACGTTGCCTGAACAAACGTTCAAGTACTTACATCATAACTATGAAATAAATTGCATTCATACTTCCTTAAAGGGAAAACATGCAAAATCAATATTTTATTATTATCAGAATACCAATAAAATTGAAGCTATCTATAACGTACCGAATTCTACACATTCAATAATTTTTCATCAGAAAGCTATGCAGAAATTATGCGAAAAATTTTCTTGACCTTGAACATATATTTTTCTGGAAAACTCCTTTTTGCGCAATTTTCCATCCTGATCTGAAAACCGTTTTTGGTCCGATTACAAAGTATGTACTACTAAGCAAATTTTTGGCAGCTAATCTGGTTCACGGCCCAATTTTAGAGTGAATTTTCTTCAAGATTATTATGTGCGGTGATGTTATAGCTCAATTGTTCTGGTGGTTCGATCATACAGTGTCCCGATTAGTAGGTTTTGCTGTACAGCCCAAATATAGTTTTTCATAAAAATAGGTAGCCCAAAAATCGCGAACCCGCGAAATGAAAAAACGCCCCGCGAATTCAAATTTTAGATAGCCCAATTGGCGGGAGATAGCCCAATCTGGCCACAGGGATGGCGAAAGACATCACATAATGTTGTTGAGCGCTTACGCTCAATTGACTTATAAGTAAGCTCAGATTGTATCAAATGTTCTCCGCAGACAGCGTTAATGAGTTGAAGAACATTTCCTATTTTGATTATATGTAAAAACTAAACCAGAAGGGCATTGATCTCGATATTAAATTGTAATTCCCGAAACCAATAGACAGTTCCGGGATTTCACGATTTAAAATAGATATCATATTTATGGAAAAGGCCAAAATAAGCTTTATATAAAATACTCAATAATAATATAAAATCTTCGATATTTCCCATATGGCACTGTAACTATCACGGCTATCACACAATATTTAAAGATAATCTCAGATTTGATCTCACTAGAATCCCATTCGATTAGCTATGGAAATCTTCAATAATTTATCAAACATTTTGAATGAGGCCCGTTTTTAAAAGGCTGCTGAAGAATCACATTAGAACCATGTGAATTAAATTATGTACTGTTTACTACTAGTTTTATCAATTTAAGCTCATTAAAAATTTATGCATTCCTCATACCAACACTCTGTTGCTGTCTGGAAAAAAGGTTCTCTGATTATTTTTCAAAAAAAAATTCAATTAATATTTATAAACTGAAAGACCTTCTTCTTTGCATGCTTTATTTTTATGTTTTCTACTAACTTCTCATCAACAAGCTCTGTCTTATTATCTTTCTTCTTCATTTTTAGCACTGATGTTTTTTAGTTAAATGTGTTGAGAGTGTGGTTTGAGATCCTATGCTATATCCTGTTGGAGAATGATGATAATCTAATTGTTTGTCTCTTGACCAAGTGGCTTATAGTTACTAGGAAGAAGTGGCCTATAGGTGCTGCAATGAAACTGACCCATTGTTGTATAAAAAACCTATATTGAGTGGACTTAAACAAATACATTACCATATTCATACGCAATTCGGACTTTGTTTCAAGCTCCTATGTGAGGTCTGTCCGGAAAATATCCGACCAGCATTTATTAAAAAAATTACAAATATCTAAGCACTTAACAAACCCAATCTCCTTCAAAGTGCTCACACACACATTTATTCTAGCGATGTTTCTACTTCTCAAAACATAGTGTAAACTCTTCTTTCGGGATCGTTTTCAATTCCTTCGTTTAATTTTTTTTAATCACTCCAACAGATTGAAATCTCTTTCTCTTCCAGTGTGATTTTAGCTTTGGGAAGAGCCAACATTTGCAGGGAGCCATATCAGGCCTGTTAGGAGACTGGGCCACTTGAGTTATTTGGTGTTTCGCTGTGTTTGCCTGTGGCCGTTACCTTCTCACTGCTTCTCTTAGAGCCACCGAAGAACATCACGGTAGTAATTTTTGTTTACTGTCTGTCCGATGAACAGGAGTGTATTTATGGTGAACGACACCTTAATAATTGAAGAAAACTGTCAACATTGTTTTAACGTTGCTTCGACTTTGGCGTGCTTTTTTTACGCAGGTGTCTTCCAATGACTCGATTGAGCTTTAGTCTCAGGGTCGTGACCATAAATCCATGATTCATCACCAGTTATGATTTTTTTAAGAAACCTTGTATCGGTGTCACACGTTTCAACACAATCGTAACCAATCTGAACACGAAAATCCTTTTGCTGTTACATCAGAATCTGAGGGATGAATTTTGCTGCCACTCGTTTCGTTCCAAGGTCTCCCATTAAAATTTCAGGAACAATGGTTTTTTTGTACTCCGAGGTCATCTTCTAACTCGCTTGCAGTCATTCGACGATCGTGATTAATAGCTGATCTCACAAACTCAATGTTTTGATCGTTTCTGCTCGATGAAGGTCGGCCAGGCCTTGGATTTCTTTCAACTGAATCCCGACATTCTTTGAACCGTTTTTACCACATTTTCATTTGAGTCTCACCCATGACCTCTTCACTGGATGCTCTTTGAATCATACGTATAGTTCCCACTGAAAAATGGCCAAGTTTGTAGCAAAAATTGATTCAAACTCGATGATCTTCTCTTATTTTCATAGAAAAAAACAAACAAATCGCCGACTGCACGGGACAAAACCTAGCTATTGACTGCCTCTGCCTATTGAAGAAATTTAATAATGCCAGACAGGACTGAGCATACTGATACCATTTCAACCCCCCCACCACTACCTACTGTATTAGTTGTTCAAAAGCATTATTTAAGGCACCACAACTAGCGGTCGGATCCTTTACGGACATACCTATGTTGGCTAGTTTGGACTGCAAGCATTCTTTGGATCAGTATGACCATCATGTTTTGCATCAATGTTTGTTTCTGCACAATAGCCAAGAATTGATCAATATGTTCAAGATTGTTTTTTAATAGTAAAAATTTAATTAGTAGAAAAACTTAAAGAAGTTGAGTGCCCAAACACCAAGCATAATGTTCTTCGAACATTAGTAAAAACCAGTACCGTTCCTACTTTACCGACAAAAACTTCCAGACTACTCACGAAATCATCTCTGCTCTATGTAGCATAAATGCTCTATCTGATTTTTTTTTTCATTTTTTAACTAACACCGGACAAACTTTATGATCCTTTACATCATTCTACAAAATATGAAAAACCTATCTTTTGTACACGTATATTAAAATCAATAGTGAAAAATAACGTATCCATCTATCTGCAGCATTTAGAAAAACACATATCTGCAAATAACTCAGCTATTACTAAAATGTAAATAAGGCGTTTATGCTACATAGAGCAGAGATGGTTTCATGGGTAGCCTGGAAGATTTTGTAGGTAAAGTAGGAATCGTGCTTGGTTTGGTGTTTCTGCTCGCTATTTGGTCATTTAACTTCCTTACTTTTTACTAATGTTCGAAGAAGAACATTAGTATTAAAATCACTTTGGCCAAAAATTCATATTTCTATATATATATATATATATATATATCATCAAAAAATTTCAGTGAAAAAATCTCAGGAACGCGCCATCCGATTGAGCTGAAATTTTCAGGACACATTGGTGTATATGCAGAATAGTGCCAGGTCTCAGAAAAAGTTAAAAATCTTTAACCCTTTGGCGCCGGCGGCCATTTTAGTGATATTTTTAATATACCTATTATTCCGTACATAAATAAGTTTTGCAAAAATAAAGTTAACAAAATAAATTTCCAACGTGTTTTACATGTGAATCGGATAATGTTTTGGAATTTTTTAACCCCATGTGTGCGCTGGGTGCCTAAAAAGAGATCGGGAAAAATTGAAAATTTTTAAATTGCGATAACTTTTGACAGAGCTATTTAATCCTTACCAAATTTTCAGGACATATTGGTATTATTTAGTTGTAAATTTGTGTAGCTTTTAATGAGCGTGCTGGCAACCCTGAAGCTAGGGCAAGCACTGAAAGTGAAAACTTCCAAATTATCGTCTCTCTTGAAAAAATGCCGTTTCTTCAAAAAAAAGCAACTTATATGTAAATTTCGTGCTTTGTTTACATAGACAAAAAATAAAATTTGATATGGTATAACGGGCACGCCTGGTAACCCTTGCCCAATTTACCTATATTTTTAGCATCAAAAACTTCTGTTCACGGAAACTCACGATCCGATGAGCAGAATTAATTGAAATTTGCAGACTGTATTGGTCTTAATTAGGACCAGGTCTGATAGAAGTAATTTTGAAATTCGGGCGATTCCGAGCCAGTGGTGCCATCTTGAAAAATCACTAAAAAAGATTTGTTTTTAGCCCTATAAATTCTGATTGACGAATTCACGAAATTCACACAGTAGCTGGACCTTACTTTAAACCACGTTTGGTAGAAATTTGGTTGAAAAATTCGGTTGGAGCTGCCAGCTATGATAATTTTGGTGTCTTAAATTTGAAAAAAAAAAAATTTGGAAGTGAAAACATTCAAATCATCGTATATCCTAAAAATGTCCGTTTCTTACAATAAAACCAATCTGTATACAAATCTTATGCTTTATCTACACGTTCAAAGTAAAACTTTGGAAATCTCATGTCGGACAAGAACGGTAACCCTCTCCCAGTTAACCTATATTTTTAGCATCAAAAACTTCTGTTCACGGGAATTCACGAACCAATAATCAGATACCATTGAAATTTACAGAGTGCATTGGACTTAAGTAGAACCAGGTCTGATAGAAGCGATTTTGAGTTGTGGGCAACTCTGTGCCAGTGGTGCCATCTTGAAAAATTACAAGAAAAAAAAAACTGCTTTTTGCCCTATGAAATGTGAATTAGTAACCAGATTTTCCTGAAATTGACACAGTAGCTGCATCTTACTCTAAACTCTGTTTGATAGAAATTTAGTTGAAAAATTCGATTGGTGCTGCCAGCTATGGTAATTTTTGTGTCTTTGGTTTTGAGAATTCGCTCAGGAAAATAAAACTTTTTGCCCTATAGCTTCCAGTGCAGTCATGAAATCAATACGAATTTCATACAATTCATGGAACCTATTATAAACATTATTCAGGCCAAATTTGGTTGAAAAGCCACGATAGGGTTGCCAGCTATTGTTGGTTTTGTGTTTGTTTGCAATATCTTTATTAAGCGGTTTTATCGTAGAATTTTCAATTGGTAATGATATTGTAGTGACAATAAACAGCAAATATTAAGCTTTCGATTATTTGAAAAAACTTGCTGTAGGTAACCCTAAATTTCTTTATACTCCTATAACTTCGAATGTAATATAACAACGTGAAGCAGATGTGATATATTCTTGGCTTTGATACTGGCAGAAGGTTGCCAGCACGAGTCGGTTGTGCATCTTTTGTCTCAATAAAAGCTTACAGTTAGTATTCATACCGGAAACATTTACAATGAAAATAAATAACCAATGTTTCAATTCCCAAAGTTCTGCAAATTTTTCGGATCGCAGCCCCAAGCACCAACTTCAGTTACAGTGCTGCAGGCACTGAGCATTTTCTTCATTGATGTTATATGAGATGCTGCTTTCAAAGTTTGGTGAAATAAGCAACTGATAACGAATATAATTAACAAGTGTTTTTCTTTCATAAACTTTGAAATCCATGCCAGTGGTAATATCTGAAACCTTCTACCATATGAGTTATAATGCATTCTTGAGACCAAAGTAAAACGTGGCATTTGAAACAGTTTGGCCGTAATAAGCAGCTCATGTGGTGGAATATGCACTCAAAACCTGCACGATTCTTCTACTGTTCTTCGAACATTAGTGTTTCTAGCGGTTCAGGTGCGCTAGAGTTTTCATTTTTTAACTAACACCGGACAAATTTTATGATCCTTTACATCATTCTACAAAATATGAAAAACCTATCTTTTGTGCACGTATATTAAAATCAATAGTGAAAAATAACGTATCCATCTATCTGCAGCATTGAGAAAAACACATATCTGCAAATAACTCAGCTATTACTAAAATGTAGATAAGGCGTTTATGCTACATAGAGCAGAGATGGTTTCATGGGTAGCCTGGAAGATTTTGTAGGTAAAGTAGGAATCGTGCTGGGTTTGGTGTTTCTGCTCGCTATTTGGTCATTTAACTTCCTTACTTTTTTTGCGTTGCGTGGCAGCCCATGTAATCCACCACAGTTCATATATTTTAACCATTCTTCCCTCAGCTTTTTGCTGTGGTTGTATTCGGGAAGCCTTTGCACTCAACGCAACGAGTTTGGGTGTGCTTGGTGCATACTTAAATTGCTGCCAATTATGGAACTGCATCGATCCCATAACTGGTTTTTACAGTTGATGGACGTCATATTCTCTCTTTGTCCGACTTTAGAAGTCATATCTTCAGCAACTTTAATACATTCGTACGCGTTTTGAAATAAAACGCCTCGAAAAATCGATGGAGAACCCAGCGAGTCCTTGATAACAATGCTAATAGACAGTGTGTTTAATATTGGACTCTAATATCATTGAAGAGCTTAGTTATTTGTCCGAGATTCGTTATTGTCGCAGAGATAATTCAACTCTTGCAAATGACAGCCTTTGTTCGAATGGCAAATGGCGAATGGCCCTTGTACAAACTACTCAGTTTGCTGTTGATCTTGAGCTGCATCTTAAATTTATTGAAGCTTCGGACGACATGTAGATTGACTAATCAGAGAATGAGCTAACGGATGCGCTCACGAAAGATCTCTCTACTGCTCATCCACCTGAATTCTCATGGCATGTTCATGACTTGCCGTCTTGCCACTATAATGATTGCCCAAATTTCGAAGCAATGGCTGGTGGTTAGAATGATGGATTATGCAACTTCGTATGATACTTCCCATAACCCTCTTTGCAGAATTGTTGACTCTTGCGTGACCGTGCTGAATGTGATCCAACGTAGTAAACGCATAATGTTTTAAGAACTACCATCTGCCATGATGCTGTCTTGTTCTATGCCCGGAAGCAAATGGCTATAAAGTGATCTTCTTTGAACATACAATAAAGCTGTTGCAATTTTTGCTGTGGTGATAGTTGAATTGCATGATGTGCCGTAATCGTAGTTCGTTTGTTATAATGTTCTTCGAACATTAGTAAAAATACTGTTCATCACCGGCAACGCTTTCCTGATTTTAATTTTGAAAATCTGTAAGATCTGTGAATTTAATTTTGGTTGAATTTCTGTATCGGACATTACAGGGTAGACACTTTTCATTTTGCTGGGAGTTATTTCAGGATGGTACCAGAGCGACAGTCTTGCTACTATATTCACAAAATTCTTATCATACCTGATCCTATTCAAAGCTTATACATTCTTTGAATTTAATTTTGATGTTGTAAACCAATTGTGGGTTTCCGCGAGCACAAATTATTGGTGCATAAAGGATATGTAATTTGGTGAATGTATACCGTACTTGTGACTAGAATTTTGAGAACTTCGAACTGAAAAGGTTTGAAAAACATTGAACTTATATATTTTGTCCATTATTTCCCAAAAAAAATAAAGAACATTTTTCAGGAAACTCGATGAGTTAAAGGATTTATCTTCTCGAACCTTTTAATATAACTTGTGAATTTCGTAATGATTCAACAACTCTGTCTGTAGTTATCAAAATGCGAAATTTTCAAAACCCAAATTTACCCACTTTTAGGCTCGCAATCAAAACTTAGGGTAAGAAATCTCTTAACTGGTAATATAGCCAAACCTAACCCATCATCGATATTCATTTTGCATGCTTCGTTTCTCCAGATTACTTTTCTTTTTTCCATAGATATGTAGGAAAACATGAGAATTCACTGAAATGACCGCCCAATCAAAAGGGTTTAACATATTTTAGCTTAACACAGACTTACTCTTCGTATATATAAATATTTTCCATAAATAACGCAATTACGAGTTATGCTCACTGAGTCTTTGTGTTGAAGGCAAAGTTTTTCTTACACTAATTTTTCTCGAAATTCAGCAAAAATTGTACCACCTTCATCAGAACAATGCTTCATCTTTTCGGTGCTCATTTAATTGCAATTTCCTAGAGAATCATTCTTTCTACAAAATGCTTTGTGCATCCTCGATTCAATTTCTCTATCGTTGATTGTCAAAAAGTCAAGAGCTATTGAAATCTTAAATTTGCACAGCTTTGAGAAAATCCTTGCTTTCGACCGAAAAATCATTCCATAGTAGAAATACTTCTATTATTGATATTCAGGTCAACTATGTGCCTTAAGGCGATTCATTTATTATAGTTCAGTTAATGTGTATACAATAGATCTACCTAGTCCGTGGACAATATGGTTATGTCATCGGTCAAACCATGGATTAATGACTCGCCAGAATTGAGACTATTCATTTTGCCAGTCCTCATTTATCTACACAAATATTTGTGTGTATACGCTTACTTGGGGTTCGCTATCTTGCTCTCTTTCAGCATGGCTAAGGTTGGTTATCGTCACTGCCGACAGCATGATGATGGTCTCCTGTGTGGCATCACAGTCATTCTTTTGCGACTTCATAATATTTTCCAAGAAAATTATGAACGATGGATATAGACTCCCTGTAGACTTCGGCAACGATTAAATGGCTCCGTTGTTGTTTTCGCATATAACAATCGTAGATCCTTTTCGACTTGTGGCTAACGAGAGATGTGAACGGTACAAAGAACGAAGCAAGGAGAAACGAAACCAAGCTAAGTCGGCGCACATAACCCTTGGGCAAACCGTAATTCTGGTCCCGAAAGATATCATAAATAATTGGATGAAATGCAATCCGGATAAACAAGAAGTCATTTAATGGAGACCGCAAAATATGTTTTAATGAGCGAAAATTTACCTTTAACGAAATTATGCTTACGAATTACTTGATTATAGATTTGAAGAAAGGACAACTTTTGGCCTAGATGACCTTTTTAGCCTCGTTTTAAATTCCGTTTGTAACTACTTAAATGTTACTTAGATATGAAAATAATTCGTATCGAAAATAGTCAATTTTCGACAAACCAAGCGCTTTTCACAAAGAACTGATTATACACTAGCAAATGTAGATTCCTTTGATGTAGTAGTACGCAGCAACATGAAGAAGGTGGAAAGTGAATATGAAATAATAAAAGTGGGCCTTCCGAGAATCGGAGTATTTAATAATAGAGAATACGCTGAAATCGTAACAGATACAATGACGAAGAGAAAAATGGTGTGTTTGGTAACGGTTCCAAGGACCAATTGTGAATTTTATTATTTCAACGGAAAATCGCTGACAAGATACATACATATAAAGGGCATATAAAGGGCATCATCAGGTACGGGGTCGAAAAACTGGCCCTACGTATCTATCGAAGCGACAGGCCAAAGAGCTCTGCTTCGGGAGATACGATACCTGCCATGCCTGACCCAAAGATGGTGACCCAAACGACAGTGGAGCCACCTGAAAAAGGATCTGATATCTCTCTGAGGGAGAAATCTGATGAGGAATCGGATTTGGAATCCCTCCTTGCCGATGGGGTTAGTGTCGGAACTGCCTCCGAGTTGGGTGGCTGCCTGGACCTCATGACTCTGGGCGCAGAGCAAGAGGCTGGGACGGCTTCTATGTCCGAGGGGGAGGACCTTGACCTAACCCTAATTAACTAGCTCATTAATGGTGAAGGTACTCCAAGTGAATCTTCACCATTCCATAGCAGCATCAGCTGCCCTGCTACTCCGCCTGTCTAGGACAGAGGAGGAGCTAATTATCATCCAAGAACCATGGGTTGCTAACAACCGGGTTTGCGGGTTACGCACCAATGAATACAGACTGATAACACCTGACGGCTCTTGTAAGCCACGTGCCTGTATTCTTGTCAGGAAAACCATAAATGTCCTTGTATTACATCACTTCTGTGACAAGGATAACATGGCTGTTGCAGTGGAATGCGACCAAAGACCATGCTGGTTTGCTTCTTGCTATATGGCACATGATCATGGCACTAACCCTCCCTGCGACATTGTCAGGGGGATCGTGGCTGAAGCCAGGAAAATAAGTGTGCCGCTGATACTGGGAGCTGACGCTAACGCTCATAACGAAGTATGGGGTAGCTCCAATACAAATGGTCGAGGCGAGGAACTTCTTGATTTCATCCTTGCCCACGACCTCTTCATCGCCAACACTGGCAGTGAACCGACCTTCCTTACCTCAAACCGAAGGGAGGTGCTTGACGTTACCTTGATTAGTGGGCGGCACTCGCAACTTCTCCGTGACTGGAGGGTTCTACAGGAGTGTTCTTACTCTTATCACAGGTACATATCGTACAACGTGGCTGGCCGCAGCTCTGCCGAGCAGGTAGCCTTTATTAACAGAAAGAGGACGGACTGGAAGCTATTTAATTCTCTAATTCGATCCTCAATGGAAATTGTTCCTAAGAGCATTGACTGCTATCATGAACTGGATAAGGCAGTTGACACCCTTACTAGTTCTCTCAACTTCGCGTCTAGGGAAGCTTGTAAGCCACCCACGGGCAGGGGAAATCCCAAGCCCCTCTGGTGGAATAAGGAGATCAGTACCTTGCGAAGAGAATGTAGGAGGGAGTTCAATTGCTCAAAAAGATCTAATGACTGGTCGATGTATAAAACGAAGCTTAAGGCTTTTAAGTATGCCGTACGTAAGGCAAAGAGGTCCTCATGGAGATCTTTCTGTGGTAACGTGGAGAGTCTCAGCGAGGCAAATCGCCTTCGTAAGGTCTTAAGCGCGACACCAAAAGCTATGGGGTGCATCATGAATCCTGAGGGCATATGGACTAGTTCGAGCGCAGATACTCTCAAAGTACTGATAGACGCACACTTTCCGGGCAATCATTGCCCTCTAGAAGTGGCGTGTCAGACGGAGCAAAATTACAGTTCAATCCCGCCGTTCAGAATATCAAATTCTCAACTGAGGTGGGCCATTAACTCATTTGAGCCGTTTAAGTCCCCGGGCCCTGATGGCGTCCTTGCGGCTGACATTCAGCAGTCCATGGAAGTATCGCTACCTTGGCTCAGGGAGATTTATAACGCTTGTCTACGCTTCTCGTATGTTCCCACCAGCTGGCGGGAATCCAGAGTGGTGTTTATTCCTAAAGCAGGACAAGTTACGCATGTTAAGCCGAAGGACTATCGTCCAATAAGTCTTAACTCCGTCCAGCTAAAGATTTTGGAAAGGATAATTGATTACCATATTAAAAGATCAATCGATCCTATGCTGATCTCGCAGTCGCAGCATGCTTATACCAAAGGTAAGTCTGTTGAGACCGCTCTTCACGTCCTTATTGAGCAAGTAGAGAAATCTCTTGCTCTTAAGGAATACACGCTTGCTGTCTTCCTGGACATCGAGGGAGCCTTCAACAACGTTAATTCTAACGCAATTGTTGAGGCTCTCTCGGTGCTGCATGTGGATGAACGGTTGATTGCTTTTATTGTGCAGCTTCTCAAAAGTAGAGTTGTAATCTCTACGCTGGGTAATGCCAGCGTAAGACGAGGAGTCAGCACGGGCACACCTCAGGGTGGAGTTCTCTCTCCCCTGCTGTGGAACATCACGGTGAATACTCTTCTAAGGGAGCTGGACCGCGCCGGCTGCAAAGTGATTGCTTACGCAGACGACATAGCTGTTTCAGTGTCGGGAAAGTATTTATCTACGCTATCGGAGAGGTTAAATCACTCTCTTGACATAATTTCGCGTTGGAGTCGTGAGTGCGGCTTGAATGTGAATCCTAATAAAACGGAGCTAGTGCTGTTTACAAGGAGGTACAAAGTTCCTGATTTTGAGTTACCCAAATTGAATGGGGTCTCCATTAACTTGAGCCAGAAGGTCAAATACTTAGGGCTGATCCTTGACTCGAAGTTACTATGGACGTACAATGGCAGAAAGAGCTCGGAAGGCTTTCAACGCACTTTACTGTTGCAAAAGGGCCATAGGGGCGAGTTGGGGATTGCAGCCTCGTACTGTTGCTTGGCTTTACACTGCTGTGGTGGAACCAATTCTGTTGTTTGGGGTGGCGTTCTGGTGGCAGGGTGCTCTTAAGGCTACCTGCAAAGGGCAGCTTGAAAAAGTGCGAAGAATGGCTGCACTACAGGTAACGGGAGCGCTCCGCTCCACTCCTACTAAGGCACTGTTTGTGCTGCTACATTGGCTGCCAACCAACCTACTGATCTCACAGCAAGCTAATCTTGCTGCTGTGAGACTAAATTGTATCTCAGCATGGAATAGGACAGAGTTCGGTCATGCGAGGATCTTGGCCGAGGGAGTACCCGCACCAGCGGTTGTTGACTACATCGCCCCTCAATGCATACTGGATTTGGAGTTCACAACTCGCATTCCATGCAGAGAGGAATGGTGTGATGGTATCACCCTTGATAATGGGCTTATCCATGTGTACACTGACGGCTCAAAGCTAAACAATAGAGTTGGGAGTAGTGTATACTCAGATGAGCTGAATCTCAAGCTGTCCCTCCGTCTACCAGACCACTGTAGTGTCTTTCAGGCGGAGGTGGTGGCTATTTATCAGGCAGTCGACTGGCTTCTGTGTAATCGAATATTCGGGGTCAATATTGGTATTTTCACAGATAGCCAAGCGGCTATTAAGTCCCTTGCTGGTCCTTGTACAATGTCCAAGATTGTTGCTGAATGCCGTGCATCTCTTAGGGAGATGTCGAGACATTCGGTTGTTCAATTGATTTGGGTACCTGGACATAGGGGTTTTCAGGGCAACTGTGAGGCCGATGAGCTAGCAAGGCTTGGAACTTTGCTACCTGAGGTCTCTTGCTCCTTTTCAATAGGTATACCGATGACATCGGTCAAACTGGCCATAAGGCAAAAATATCTTGAGGACGCTAAGAAGTCCTGGGCAGATGAATCTTCCTGTATGATAACAAGGCAGTCCTGGGTATCCATGGATGCGTATCGCACCAGGCAGCTTTTAGGTTTAACTCAAAGTGCCCTTCGTTGCACTGTGGGCGTTCTAACGGGCCACTGCCTCATAGGACAGCATGCACAACGTTTGGGCGTAGAGTTTAATGACTTCTGTCGGAGCTGTGGCTCTGAGGATGAGGAGGAAACCGTCCTTCACCTCATGTGCCAGTGTCCGGCTTTGGCAAGGAGAAGACTGGCGGCACTTGGTGCACCCTTTCTCTCAAACCTGACGGAACTGTCCCTGGTAGAGCTAAAGGGGATAGTCCGGTTTCTCAAAGGAAGCAAATGGTTTCCTGACTTTAGTGAGTAGAAGAGAGTCACTAAAATATTGTGGTATCACAACGGGCCTCTCCTGTGCCTATGTGTGCTGGTCGTCAGGCCTCTGAAGATCGGCAGCCACGTTAACCTAACCTAACCTACATACATATATGTGCATAAATGAAACAAAACTACATATTCGTATATGTAATACAAAGGAACAGAGAAAATCTGTCATAAAACTGGATGAAGCAAAAGCTTTAAAGCTCTTTGATATTGGACGAATAAGAGTTAGCTGAACTAGTGCAAGGGTAAAGGTAAGGTGCACTGTATCAAGTGCATAGGGTACAACATCACAAAAAAGAGACTGCAAACGACCAGATCGTAGCACCAACTGCTGGAAGAGTAAACAGGTCGGACAACTTGCAACGGTATGCAAGGCCGAGCCATTTTGCCTGTTGTGCAACGACAAAGGCAAAACAGTAAAAACCAAGCATGTTTTGGGTTCGGAAATGTGCAAACTTTTCCGAGAAGCGCTCGATGCACACAAAAATAATTAGAGCTGCCCAGGGTAATCTGCGAAGATACTGCACTGCGAAATTCAGAGCTCAAATCAAGAGACTTGTTATTCAGGCAAGACGTGCTCTTGGTGAGTTATGCTGATTATGTAGCCACTGTCATCACATCTAGAAATCCTCACCCAACACAAGCTCAATCAAGTAGATTGATGCGAACCATTATATGATACCAACCATTATACCCATGACGGTTGGCTCCGAGGTCCTTGAGGTCAGCCGATTGCCTAAGTATCTTGGAGTGATGTTAGATTTCAGGGTGGCTTATAAGGAGCAAATCTGAAAAATATAAATGTCTACTGGCTGTTGTCTCGTTTGCGTGGCTCAAGGCAAACGTTCGCGGACCTAGTGCGAGTATTGTTACACTCTTTATGACGATGACTCACTCAATGTTGCTGTATGGTGCGAATATATGATCCACTTTGTTAAGGTTATTGATTTGTGATCACGGTTCCCTTCTTGTCTATAATCGCATAGACAACGTATATCGTCTCTAAAGCTTATCAAAGCAGAGAATAATTGATACGGGAAACTCGATCGTTTTGCGGAATAAGCCTCCGAAAGCAGAATCAAATTGGAATTGTTTTTGCGGGATGATTAAAATTGAAAAAAAAATTTATTTATTGTGAAAATTTTTATTTGACAAATCATTCAATGTTGCTGTATATCAATTATTCTCTGCTTTGATAAGCTTTAGAGACGATATACGTTGTCTATGCGATTATAGACAAGAAGGGAACCGTGATGACAAATCAATAACCTTTATGAGTAAATTATTTCCATGGATATAAGTCGGAGGTGTTAAAATTTGTCACAACCAGCGTAAATAACAATTAATGATTTCCAACTGCAAGTGGTCACACCAGTCAAGTATGCACTGTGTGCTGGTGTCTGATGAGAATCAGTGCATGCTTTCGAAACCACTTTGTCAAATAAAAATTTTCAAAATAAATAAAATTTTTTTTCAATTTTAATCATCCCGAGAAGCACTGCAAATTGCAAGCTGCTAAAGAACAGTTTCAGGAAATGCCATGTTAGTGATAGCGGGAGTAATAACAATTGATTTATTGGCGAGCAAATGCAGGGAGTTGTTCTTGGACGGAACAGAAGCGAAAACAGAAATATTGACTGCTCAAGCACGAACCAAACGCTTGAGCTTTTGTGTGGAGCGCTGAGCTACGAGCTCAAAGAGAGCATTGACGATTGGGCTTATTCGCGCCTTAAAATATTGACTTAATCGCGACCACAGTAAAAAAGATTTGTAGATTTGAGTTACTTCCTATTGGGATTGGCTACTTCAGGAAATACCTTTATAGGATGGGAATAGTCAGGACGTAGTTCTGTAGGTATTTTAGTGTGGAAGGTGATGACATTTTGCGTACGTTTGACGCCTGAAAGTCTCACAGAATGGAAATAAGCCGGTGGGACAACTGGTATGTGCTAGTAGCGTGGCCGAGCTAAACTAATACGAAAACGGTTCCAGCTCGGATTTGCGTGGTCGACGGGCGATGTTTTTTTTACTAAGCATGAATCTCACATAATTCTGCGTCGTTCGCAGGATACCTATTGATTTCGACCCCCAATCAAAAAAAAAAAAAGATGTAGCAGATTCCGTTTTCCATTTTGTTTCGGAAGACAAGGATACAAACTGCATCACATATTTGCATCGAGTTCATAAGCGCTCTTTACTGAGTTATAGCTGATATTGAACAAAGCTTCAATATTATAATTGCTAAACTTCACAACAAACTTAGATCGCACTGCCACTTGTACCCAAACAACTTCATACCAATTCTTGAAAATTTCCTTTCGATTGTAATTTTCGCAATTTTCATAGCCAATGATCCTCTTCAAATCAAAATGAATTTGCTGTCTAGCTATCGTTCGAAAGAACCCAATGGTTATTTTCAATGATACACCTAAGCGATGGCAACTTCGTTGATTGGATCATCTTGAAATAACATTTTACTATAATTTGCCTCTTCGACAGAACATTGCATCCGCTATCGTCGGACGGACACACATGTCTACCCGTTTCGAGTTTTATACCAAAACGTACGAGCCCATTATCGCAAACTGCCATGAAAGGACCAACCTGAACCCAGTCATCGCTCTGGCAAGCGACGGATAAGAGGAGGACCCGGACTCTTGAAAAACAACGATAGCCCTAAGACACTTATAGCCGCTCTAGAAGCGGTGATACCAATTGAATTCAAAAGCTATTGGCTCTTTGATCTTTCGTCAATTGCTTTTATTGTTCTCATTCGAATATGTTTCCCGTGAAATTGATTTTCAATTTTCAAGGCTTAATTTATTCCATTTCGCCAACTTTTGCTGGCGCTGCATTTATTAAGTTCGTCGAGTGAGAGATGGACCGACAAAAGTTTGAATGGTCATCAATGTAAACGGCTGCCCTATAATAGACTATCATATTTCAGCAAGAGTTTTTGGAAGTTTTGCATTTTTCGTAGGAAAATTCGCCCTTCGGAAGTATTCACTACAGAAGAATGAAATTCGAGAGCAAGACAAGCAGACTTTGAACGAAAGCTGTCTTGCATTCGAGAACTTTCCGAAAACACATTATTTTCTATTTATTCGTCTTAGAAAGTCAATTTCAGTTGCTTGAGCCTGTGGTTGGAAAAGCAAAGCAAAGGAGTGTCCTTGAGAATTTCGGCGGCAGTGTTAAAATATGCATGACCCTTGAAAATTTCGCAAAATTAAATTCGACTTTGCGGCCGAAGGAGACTGATTAGTTTGAATAAATGGAAAATAAATTTTGCCTTCGTTTTAATTAAAGTTGGCTGACTGACTGTATTCAATTACGCCGAACTCTGTTAGAACATCGACTAGCAAAAGACATTTTCGATGTTGGGACAAAGGCTACGAGAAAAATGATCCTGATGGTATTCTGGCTGTAGCATGACAAGGATAATATCTTTTGTTTGAAGAAAGCTTGGGGCCAAGAAGATTCGGTAAAGTGAAAAGTTCGTAGCGATTAGCATCTGTTCGTCGTTCGAAAATCTGTTTGATTTTCGAAAATTGCTTTACAGTTACTTCGATAAGTTTAAATAGTGAAATGAAAAATATCGGAATGCAATCAGAACGACGCTGTAATTATAAGTTTGTTTTCGTGTTTGCTTAATTTCCAAGCCGGAAGCATTAATTAGTTGATTGAAATATCTGCAAATGGAGTTGTGTTGATATTTAGTTCAAAGCTGAAAATGATTTGGCGGGGTTTTGAAAATTCACAATGTACATTAAATTATGGATTTTTCATAAAATGTTTAGGCCCATTTTCCAGGTAATGTTATCTTGTTTGAAATTTTTTTGACATCTTTGAGCGGCCCACTTTGTCTAGTTGAAGGATTTTACTAAAAGTACGTTGGATTTTCCCATGGCGTCAATGTTTTCGGCATAAGCCAATATTTGGCTGGACTTGTTGACGATAGTCCTTCTTGTTGACATGCCGAAACCTCAGATTGGTCTCTCCAATGGAAAGTTAAAGACGAGACAGGCCGGAGCATCGCTTTTTCGTTAATTGGTCTGGATAGCAATTTAGCATTTTTAGCATGGCTTCTCATGCTGATCACAGCTAGGGAGAATTTGTTCATGGCTTGATAAATGAAATAAAAATTAGATGAAATAATGAGTATTAAGTTTCAGACATACTATCGTCGCTCACTAAGGTTGGAAATCTGATTCTCCCGCATCTGTAGGATAAATGAGAGTATTTTATAAGAGATACTCAACCATATTGTGCCACTATAATATCTGGAAATATTTCTTATAAATGGGAAAGATTAAGGCTTTCCGACAATTGTCTGTCACCTCGACATGCTCCCATACAAGATCTATATGTTCATTTATTGCATCGCATATCCCCGGCCCATCGTATTTAATCAGTTTAGCTGACATGGCATCGGCTCTTCTGTTGACATATTTCACTTTGTATCTCCTAACAATTTGTACATAACTCTTCGATGAGCTGACCGTTGAGCAATTTTTTTGTTATTCCGATCACTCTAAAATATCTTCGAAATCGGTGATAAGGACCCATTCTCCTTTTTAAAGTAAGTGTAGAATGTTGCGTACAGCGTCATGCTTTATACTATTTGGTTGAACCTCTGCGCTAGATATGGACCCTGTTAATTTGTTCCTTGTCTAATATATTACTCTGAGACTACTTCTTTCTGTATTCGATGGCTTTTCTCTGTTTTGAGCTCTTTATTTTCTTCTTGGTGCGACCGTGTTCGATGAGATTGATGCATTTTTCGGCATGCAATATTTTTACGTTTAGCTTGAGCATCAAGGCGCTCACTTCATTCTCTGCGACTGCTGCCTAAAAGTTAGCATTGCTAATGGATCGAAAAGGGGCCAACCAAAATTCACTTGGGAAAACAAACTTACAAGAGAGTGATCCAAGAGTCATCAAGGACAAATTACGGTTAATAGCCTATCATTTTCTCTAGTTACGAATGGCATAGCTAGAAAGCCTTTTGAATATCATTATGCGGAAATCTGGAACTATTAACGACCAGGTTCTCCAATGCTGTTAGTTCCATGCAAAGCCCTGAGTTACTACGTAGTGCTTGAATAATGAAATTTGACTTGCTTTTTGTGCTAATATCACCAAAGATCACTTAGGCAAGCATTAGCAGTCCATCAATTTCGCCCAACTTAGAGCTAACCATGTCATAAGAATGGTGGGGTAACCAAGCACGGTCTCCAGCTCGCGGTTTCAAGGAGACTGTCATGCTGATGAAGGATATTGTCATGCTCTCATAACCGTCGTGGTCTAGGTCATGACACCTTGGACACCAAGCTGGCCTCGTGTGATCGTATCCCCAAGGCATGTGACAAGGCTCTTAGTCGTGACTTTGTTGATTAAGCTAATGGCCAATGTCGACGAACCTAGTAAGATGAGATGGAGGCTGCTGATTGTGATGACCAATTTATTCTAGCAGCATGCGGTCAGTGTCCAGCAGAGGGCTGGTCTGCGTATCACCTGTTTCTATCGCAGGCTCTCAGAAGAGTTTGTGATGGTGGTATTAGAACTGATGCCTATAGATATACTATTGCGAGAACGTAAGACGCGTAACTCTCTCGCTCAGAGCTGATCAGAACTGAAGCTCTGACCTCCATGCTTAAGCAAACCCTTGAACGTTGGCCACTACGTAGGAGTGAAAGTAGTAAAGGACACTGAAAGGCTAAACTGAATGGCTATATTGAAGCTTGATTTTGCCGTAGTAACGAAAAGACGAACTTCTACTTTTGTCAATTCTTGACAGGGCCCAATTATTTCAGGAAATACCTCAACAGAAAAGATAAGGTGGGAACATTTTACAGCCGGTGCTGTATGATTGAGCTCAATGTTTTTCAGCACACATTCTTTGTGTGCTGTTGGTCTTTGAGGCGCACCATTAGCTCCACGTTCGACCTGGTCACGCCTGCGATAACCGTCGGTCACGCATGAGACAGCCGTGGGTCGTGTCTAAGACGACCGTGATGAGGAGAACTAGCGCGCTGTCAGAATGTACGTTAAGTAGGTTGTCCGCATAAAACGGAAGACGTGTTGCTTTATTGGCCCATTTAGATAGTTTGTGAAGTCCTTGAGCTACGAGAGATGAATCAGTACCATGAACCAAATACTAGAGATCAGGACAATGCGAGTTCGAAACTTGTCATATTCTGCGCATGTCCAGCCTGGCGCAATTTACGTTACGTAGGAGAGAGCCGTAGACTAAGAAAAATGTGGTGAAAAGAAAAAAAAATACATGCATCCGAAGATGATGGCACGGCGAGTTTCAAACTCGTCTAGTTCTGCGAATGTCCATATCTGCGGCTTTGATTTAATGTACCGTCGTTCATGTTGTAATATATGTTGTAGCATATAGTGGCAAATAAATTGAAATATTGTGAAAAATAGGGTTTGTTTAAAATGTATGGTAATTTTAATGATGCTTTGAAAAATGTGAGTGCTGTATTTCCTTACAGCAATACGTGAATGAAAAATCTGTCAATATTTCGCAGTTATAAATAATCTGCTAATGAATTATAAAATAAAGACGATTATTTTTTCAAGTTAATATTTTTTTTAATTCTCGTTTTTTTGACTTATCATTTTCTTCAATACATTTGTTCAACGTGCGTATTCTTAAGTACATTCTAGTTTTGCTGAACATTTAAAATATCACAACTAATTAATAAGTCTTTAGCTGAATGTAGCCAACCAAAAAACAATACCCTGATTCACCTACACAACAGGACATTTTGGAAAGGTTTGTGTGCGTGTTCGCGCAATTGACGTCACAAAAGGGTGTTGCGCATGACGTGATCTTGTCTTTTTGGTTCATGAATCAGTACGACCAAGTTGATGCGTTGCTTGTGTGGGTCCCGACTTGAAACTTTGTAGGCTTGTAGATGGTATTTTATGAGTGAGTCAAATCTCGCATTGTTGTCTGAGAAATCACCGAGGATCAGTAATTGTTTTCTGTTCACATAAAATTGAGGAGAAAAAAGTATTGACGGTCGGCTACACTTGCTCGTAATTCACTTCTTTTTTGTGGTCAGGTCAATGAACGTTAATGACACTGATGTTTGCAATTGCCTTTAATTAGCGGGTATGTTTTATTAATGGGTAGGTGAACGATAATTTAAGACTTTATTTTTTTTTAACCTTCCTTAGAAGGGTTCAAGTGTGAGCCTCTCTTCCCAATGAGAACTTTCACCACCCCAAATATATAAAACACTTGCATATTTTCGTAGTATTTATCATTCTTTATAGCTCAAATTACCAAAGAAGAATTTTACTGACAGTTATGCTATATCTTTAGATATCTATTTCGAATAATAATCAGTCAGAAAAATCAATCTTAAAAATCAATCATCATAGATCACAAATAATGGCAAACAGCTTTTTGGAGTCAGTCTAGATTACCGTAGATAGGAAGTTAATAAATCTGAGGTTGTATCACCTCCACAAAATTTTGTTTATCCCCTCTGTCCGAGTTTTTGCCATCATCGCCGCGACCTGCATCAAATGAGAGTAGATCAAGTACTTTGTAGGTTAGATATTGCCTCAGACTTGGCTAATGGATTCCCATCAATGCCCTTATGATCGACAACCGAGTAAATCCTGACTTTTTTGTTTTCATCCGACCTGTTCAGGGCCTAAATACTGCCTATCTACTTGGTCGCACGATATTTTCAGTTAAAGCTGTTGATAGCTGGGACCAAGCAGTTTGTGCAGTATTCTTTCCAGCAACATTGTAGCGAAAAAATCCTGATTTGTAGCGTCCTGATTTGTTAAATGTGGTAACAGCTTTCTCAGTAGAGCATCTAGCAAAGAGGTAAAGTTAGGGAAGACGGAGCAGGTCAATAAACGCAGACAAAGAAGGCGTGGCCAAGGCACCAGTAATACAAAGCCTCAGCCACTGAACTGTGTTTAATATGTCAGAAAAGATGATTTTGCTCATTGCTTGCCATCAAAGCAACACCCTCAAACAAGGATCAAGATCTTGCAATCATTAACCAGATCCAGTGCGTTAAATCAGGGTTGAGGCTCATGTTCTTCACCTTTGCGTTGCTTACCCTCTGTGTCAATTAAATTCGGTTCACCCTCCAGGTAAGCTTACTCTCTGGAATAAGACTGAGTTACTTTTTGTGTGACTTGAGACCGATTGGCTCTATTTCAAGAATCTTGAATATCCTTGTGAAGAATACAAGATCGGTTTTATTGCAGCTGATGCCAAGGCCTAGTGTTGCGCTCACTCATTAGCCAGCCCCAGAGCATACTCGATAAGCTGACCATGGATGTGCAGGGACCTACCTATGATATAACATTGCACAGATATGAGTCCCTTGGTGTCGCAATCAACAGGTTCTACAAGCGAGAATGATAATTCTTCCTGAACGGGGTGTGCTAGCGTACTTCTTACTTACAGTTAGCTCTCCTGCCCATTCCACTGATATGAGCTTTCGTTTTAACATACTGTTTTCTAAAGCTTGAGGATGTTGCAATTAGCAGAGTGGGTGTTGGTTGCTTTAAGTTTTTCCATTATGCATGTTTTATATACATAATTTAATGCACCATCATTGTCCGAAAAGACCCCTAGGGCTATTTGAAGGGCTACATGTGCAGAGAAAACTCGAGAGGTTTCCATTTTATATACGCATTTCGAGCCCTCGATGGAGTTTGAGATGCTTGGCTCTCCTTAATTTAAAAATCTGACGGCTTTTGAGAACTGTGGGGAAAAAATGCCTGCAGTATTTCGTATGCGCATACTTGCTTTAACCCGCTTTGGGCATAAAAACAGCTTTAGTGGTTCTCCTCTTGCAGGTTCATGACTAAGCACAAGACAACCTCTGTAGGTTGGTATAGGACAAAATATAATGGACGTTTTTGTCTTCTCGAGCATAGCAGACACAATTATATCCAGTCTTGAAGGCCCAGAAATTTTCGCGCTATTACTTGTCCAGTCCCCATTTGGCGTCACGAGGGTGATTAGCAAGCACTTCTTAAACCTCACCGCTTCCAAAGAGGTGTCAATCTTTCTGCGCAGTCCTTCCAAGAAAATCGTCTAGTTTTCCATATTTCCGATTGATGGAGCCTAAGAGCGCCTTCGTATTCATCCTAGCATTCTTTTGTTAATGGTTAGAAACTTAAGGATAGAAACGTTCAAACTTTCTGTTTAAATGTTTGCAAGTTTGTGCTCCTGCTAAGGGAAGTAAGAATGGCAGGTTGAACTAAAACTCAGAGTTAAGCTTAGGCATCCCAGATCAGAAAATGATGGTTCTTACAAGGCCTTCCAGCTCTCTATCAATTGTTCATCGGACCCATTGTGTAGAGTGATTGTGACTAGTGATTAGATACCCTATAATTATAAAACTGAATAGTGACTTACCTCTTTAGTTGTGTACATGTAAGCAGATGCTAGGAGTATTGTCCCTCTCACACCTCACTATGTTTAGAACATCTATGCTGAATTTGGAAACAATATATGTGTGATCGTTTGTTCTCATCAGCATAGCAGCTCTTATTTTGGCCACTGCATGGGAGAAGAACAGACTAAAATTGCGTAATTATGGATAAAAAAAAACAATAACAAAAAAAAATAACAAAAATGTAATGGCTAAGATTAAGTTCATGAATTCATTGTCCTTTCGTTTCAAATTTGCTTTCAATTTTAATATCAACAAATAATATTCAAAGAAGCAACTTTTTAGATACCTGGCCATTGGATAGTGATCGGCGAATCATTGCTTGTATCAACAACTTTACATTGTCAGGAATGGTGGTGGATATTTTTTTTGTCCAATGTTAAGTATTTAAAGCGAAATGAGTCAATCGTCTATTTCAAGCCAACTTTCATCTTGAATGTTCTGTAAAAGCACTTCCCTAAGACAACAATCAAGTAAAAATTAACAGTTCATGTGAATAAAAAAATAAGTCAGTAGAACAATCCAGGGCATTAAACAAAAGAATTTCTTTGAATTCCTTTTGTAAATCAAATTTTAGAGTTCATCTCCACTTAGCAGCTCGTCATTTGTCCTTCAGGAATATTGTCAGAAAACTCGGAAATTCCAAGAAAATCTCCAATATCTTTGATTGATGTATTCAAAGCTAATCCTGAGGAAATTTTTTTTAAAAAAAACCTGCCCGTTCATACAGCAACATAATATTAAAAGTTGATTCACTTTGTACTACAACATGTTCCATAAATCCGTTTTCACACGAAAGAACATGTTGTCTACCCATACCACAGACCGAGTTGTACAACTGCGACAAGCTTAACATGTTTTTCATATCAATTCCCATCATGTAGATTCTCTTGAATTTTTTTTTTTTTTTTTGAAACCGTGACCTGTTCCTCGTTTTCTGAATTCTAGGTCACGTACAGGATTATCTCGGATTTTAGCAGTAAATCAAAAGCGACCTGTCTTAATGGTTGCTATTGAAATATATCTACCGTTCTTGGTGACGCGCTTGTGACCATAGTGCTCTGCAACTTTGTAAGTGGAGATAATTCTGCGACAAGATGCAAAGAATATGTAAATCCATGCGATTTAAAATTGTTCTCGAAAATTATATCTACGTGAACTGTAATCACCCTCTTATATTAAATATGTGCCAGCGAAAAAAAGTCCGGTAATCCGTGACATGAGCTTTTTCAGAAAGAATTGAAATGTAGAATAAGCGGCACGTCAACAGAACTGTAATGAATTTTAGTGTCAGTCATATTCATTTATATGCATACATATGTATGTATGTATGTATGTACTTATTTGTTTTAGACAAGTGAACGACTTGTGAAACTCTTAATGCCGTAGTGTGCCAGTCAGATACATAAGGTTTTTTTTCTTCAGAGAATTGTTTTTAGCATAATTTTTGACTCCTGCAACCGCATATTAATTCCATGGACTCTGTATTTTTCACTTAGCACAATTTCAAACTTTTCACGGCGAATTTTTCCTGTCAGCAATGAAATTTCTTCTCCCCAGTGGATTGAAAGCTGATGGCAATTTTTTATTCTGCGCTGACTTTCGAGCCACTCGAAAAATTCCTATACGTTCAGAATTCACATGCAGACATCAATCCTCGTCAAGAGAAAATTCAGAAAATTTGGATAATAGATTTTCTAGGTAACGTGGCATTGTCAGGTTCGGTCCTGGGCGATTTGTTAAACAATTCCCTGCAAATAAACATTTCTTCGCTAGTTCAGTCGAATCGCTTGCCTCCTGAACGGACTTAGGCATCGTGGAAATCTATTTTTAGTCCTCATACTCCAAAGAAAACTTGTGGGTGGACAGGACAGGTAAGGACGGTATCGAAAGATATTCCGAATTAACATTCGAAGCTCTTATAGTTTTATAGCTTTGGATTAGCAACGATCCACTCGAATAAAGGAAAGAAATGAAAATCATTCGGATATCCTACATAAATCATCAAAGGTTAGGCCGGAGCCTTCGCAATTAAATATTCAATGTTATTCATAAGAAAAGACTGCCAGTGTTCGTCAGAGCCCCAAACCTACCGAGTAAAGTGTGCGAAGCAAATCCTGAAGCCATGTCTCGAGTGCATTCCACTAAGCCAACGTTCATCGTATCACTTAAATGCCAGAGAGAATTGTAGCCTTAGACTTAGGTGATGGACGTTTCTGTTATGTTTTCGAGAAGCATTAAGCAGACAATAGACGTTAGATGTGTTCGGTATGTAACACGGCCATAAATCTAATTGTTACGATCAATTTGCTAGCACATACTGACTTAGTGCTCTGCTCATCAAAATCGACATGTTTGCTTCGAACATATCAAGGCGAGTTAATTTATTCCGAAGGTCAGATCTGAAAATGTTTGTCAAACAACTGAGCGTATCGCACAAAAATAATGGAAGAAAGGTTGATATACATATGTGCGACAGAATTATTGTTTTACCAAGGACAAAAACAGGAGGCATATTATCTCTGTTCAGAGGCACTCGTATATAAAATATTTATTTTCTGCAATATGTAATGACACCATTTGTAGTTGAAACATCTGTAATAGCTCTTAAATCCATTGCCGTGTTTAAATATTTTCAAAACGAAAAAATACGATGAAACTAAAAAGTTATTTTGTTAACGTACTTACAGATCTCATTAAAATATTTCAATTCGAATAAATTCATCTCAAGAGATATTCGAAG
This sequence comes from Nemotelus nigrinus, assembly GCA_947369275.1. Classification (NCBI taxonomy): domain Eukaryota; kingdom Metazoa; phylum Arthropoda; class Insecta; order Diptera; family Stratiomyidae; genus Nemotelus; species Nemotelus nigrinus. The sequence goes on from OX376372.1 coordinate 34,067,707, forward strand.
AGATTGTTTACAAATTACAAAATATCAGTATTTTTTCATCAGCTTTGACCGTATCGTTATAGTAGCCAAGCGTATCATCATCATCGATGGCGCGACAACCCAAGTCGGGCCTTGACCTCCAGTAACGTTCGCCTCCAATAGTCTCGATCCTGCGACCTGGTTCTCTAATTATTAAACCCCAGTATTGACCTGCTGTCTGCGTCTATCGTGTCTTCCCAACGTTTCCTCGGCTTACCAGCTGGACGCTTCCCTTGTGCTCTACCTTTCAACGTTCTTTTAGGTAGTTTATTGGCCTTCATCCTTTCGACGTGGCCGGCCCATTGTAGTTTTCGTAATTTAATGCATGTGGATACAGGTGGGTCGTCATATACAGGGTGTTTGGTACTCGGTGGACACTTTTGTAAGGAGGCATTCCTTGATATATTTTGAGCAAAAAATTGTTCTACAGGGTGGTCCGGTTTTCAAAATCTACGGAGTTACAGGGTGGCCAATATAAGTGTTTCGGACCTGTACCCTGACTCACTTAAATCATTATATCTTGAAAACCAATAATCATAACGCATAGTTTTATGACTTGTTTTTTTTATGGAATCAAATCACCTTTAATTTGATGTAACATTCTAAATTGTTACTGTACCAATGTAATCAATGTCATTTTTCTCAGAAAATCTCATGAAAAGGTGCCATTTTAATTTATTTTTTTTATGGGCCATATTGTTGGCTACAAAAGTTGCATACATACTTATGACTTAGATTTTACCATTTCGCAAGTAAATAGTAAGCAAAAATACAGTAGTGTGCCTGTTGTATCAGCTGGTATTTTTCTAATGACGTGTTTCAGAGCAAGGTTGAATAGCATCGGGGCAAGTCCATCTGCTTGCTTTAAGCCAGAGTTAGTGTGGAAGCTGTTGGTTAGGTTACTGTTGACTTTGACCTAAGATTCGTCGTTCATCATTGTCACCTTGGTCATGCGGACGAGTTTTGTTGGAAGTGTATTCCTGTCTACAATATCATATGCTTGCTTGAAATCTACGAAGACCTTGTGCACGTCGATATTATACTCCCAGCATTTTTCAAGCACCTGTTTGACTGAGAATATTTGATCTATCGTAGATCGTTCGGACCTGAAGCCACCTTGATACTCTCCTATGATGTTATCATAGAAAGGCAACTGTTCTGCTGCCCAAATTTTGAGTATTAATTGGTGGAGAATGTTGCAAAGAAGAGTTCCACCATTTCTGAATAATTCGGGAGGTATTCCATCTATTCCAGGAGCTTTATTTATTCGAAGGTTACGCATGGCTGCCTGTACTTCTTCGAATGTTGGCGAAGAGATGTAAATTGCCTGCTTTGCTTCTGGGATATTTGGATCTGCTGAGTTTGTCGTCAGCACGGGATTAACCAGCTGTTTCAAATACCGTGCCCATCTTTCTTTAATCTCGACCGAGTTACTGATTATGAATCCACTTTCATCTTTAAAAAGGCTAGTTCGCGGTTTGTATCCCTCGCGTAGCTGTTTGATTGAGGAATATGCAGCTCCTAGATCGTTATAGGTCATGTTTTCGTTCAGTTTCTGGATCTTATCGTTGGTAAGTTGGCGTTTGTTTTGGCGACACATTTTTTTTGCCTGTCGCCGGAGGATGTTATTGTTTTCGGTTTTAGCCCGTGTTGGTCGTTGGAATAACTCTTTGTAAACCTCATTTATCTTTGTAATAGCATCTTGACAGCATCATCAAACCTGACATTCCGAAAGTTTTGGTGTTTATGTCTTAAGGTATTTTCTGGTACTGTTTTGATTCCTTCTTTTACCTTTGTCCACATTGTTTCGATATCTGAGTCGTTTTCTCCCGCCAGCGGGATATCTTGGAGTTGATTTTTGAGCGTCTACATGTATGTAATTGATATCGAGTTTTCCTTGAGGTTTTCTAGGTCGTATTTCGGAATTCGTGATTTTGAGTGTTTTTCACACCTCGATATACGACATCGATATTTCGCTCTGATAAGATAATGGTCGGAGTCACAGTTCGCGCCACGCAGTGTTCGGACATCAAGAATGCTGGTGGCCACCTTTTTTTCTACGAGAACGTGGTCTATTTGATTGTAAGTACGACCATCTGGTGATGCCCACGTTCGTTTGTGTATGTCTCGATGTGGGAAGTATGTTGAGCTTACAAGAAGGTTCCTGCTAGCTACGAAGTCAAGCAGACGCTGCCCGTTTTCGTTCGTAGTTGGATGAAGACTCTGTCTTCCTGTGGTTCTTCTATGAGCCTTTTTGCGGGCAATTTTAGCATTGAAGTCACCTAGAAAAATTTTCGCGTAACTCGAGGGTAGTGCGTCCACGGTGCGGTCTAAGGTGCTGTAAAAATTTTCCTTCACTGCGTCTTCCTTGTCTTCGGTTGGAGCATGGTAGTTCACTAACCAAACATTAAAAAATTTTGTTTTTATGCGGGTCGCACACAGTTGCTCATTGATTGGTTTGAAATTGGTGACGCATTGTTTGAATTTATTGTCTACTATTAATGCAACTCCAAACTCTCGACTTCCCGAAGTTTTTCCACTGGTAAACTCTGTGTGCGTTCGCATCTCATTAATTTCGCTGCCAAGCCATCCAGTTTCTTGAATCGGCAGAATGTTGATGTTGTCGCCCAACCCCCAACCTGGATGGTCGGTCCAACGGAGGACTCGGTTTTATGGCGCAGAGTGCTCGCCATCACCCTTTCTCGTTAGCTGCGTTAGCATTTCCAGGAGCAACCACGTGGAGGTGAGAATATGATTTGGCAGTGGCGCTGTAGTTGACATTTCAGCGTGCTTTTCTCAGTTTTTCAACAATGTACAGTGTCGGATCCATGCATTATCCTGAGACACAAACCTTACTACCCTTTGACTCCCAGCCATGCGTGTGGTTGTCAAAATACACCAATGAGTCTACTTTTTTAATTGCTCTATATCTTTCTTTTAATGATGAGCACAATAAGCAAATGTATATTTTACATGTGTGGAAATTGATAGATAATAGAATATCTTTATTTATTGCAAAATAATTTTGGCATAACTTGGATAAATAGTCCCCAGCAAGAAACTCTGTTTATAATAATTTCAACTTAACTAATAATGAGTGAGCTCATAATGTAAGGAAGAGTAAAATCAAAGCCCTCGAAACCATGTTGACTACAAAAGTAATTTGCGTGCAAAACAGCGGATTCGAGGAGCAATGGTGTACCATTCCGCACTGTTTTCGTGTGGACATTGACTTTTATAAAAAACAATTTAATTTCGTTGAATTTTTTTATTAATATTTAATTTTTTTAGTTCAAAAACTATGACAAGAATAAAAAATGATATAAAAAACATTTTTTTAACAAAAATCTCATGGTTAATTACGAATGATTGATTTTAAAAATAAACAAACTTTGATTTGAAATTCAATTATTAAGATTGGCAGCACGCACAATGTCATTTTTCTACAGCTGAGAGAAAGCCCGGCACCAAGAACTGTCAAAAACGTCCGAAATATCACTCGGTTTCTTAGGATCAGCTGTTTTGAAAAATGTATCGATTGTTTATTATGTGTGTCTGGTAAAGTGACTTGTAATTTTATGAGTACATCCAGTACTGTGGTTCCTATACTGTGCTTTAGTTTTGGTGGGGGGACCTATGTATATATGTCTAGGACTTATTTTTTTTACTATCCCGTAGTGGGTAGACTCCCTGAGAATGTGCAAGATAACCTTTTCATATATTACACACTTTTTAAGTATGGTTCCTGATCGGTTACTTTTCCTGCGCTATAAAAACTGTAAATTTTACCTGAATTCAAATGAGCAAGGTCATTTGTATGCAGAAATCACCACGAGCTGAAAAAACTGAGTGTTTGTTTTTGAATTTTTATTGCTTCTATTTAGACTAGAATGGGAATATGACATTGGTTAATACATATTTTTTCTGCCACAAAGTCTGTCTTTATAAGATGTAATCAGGAAAACGAAGATGATCTGCGGGTCTCATAAATGTTTTCTGAATTATTACTTTGTGGAACTTGCAGTCCAAGAGGAATTGCATCAGTTCTTCTTTCTGGCTAGGGAAGGCACTGCGTTGTTTTTTTGAGGGAGTATTGGTATCTAGGAATACAGAAAACATTCTTTGCATTATTTTTTCCTCATTAAAACCTGAAAATGCTTCTGACTATATATATATGGCTCAAATACTCTATTTTCGAAGCCAGACTGAAATGTTGTAGAGCTTAAGTAAATGTTGTTGTATAGCTTTTTTTTGGCTATTTATTGGCTTAGTTTCAGAGGAAGAAGCACATGTTTGCTCCATAGCGACCTGTGCAAATGATTTTTTTCATATATGTTTTTGTAATGTTTAGGGCAACCTCCACAACTAGCGGGTTGTTCGTCATCGCAGTTTGCGCATTTAACTATGCTTGGTGTATTGCGATTGGCTGTGCGATTGGCACCATACATACCGAATTTGTCTTTGGTGTGACAATTGTTGACTACACGGCCAAATTGTATGCAATTACGGTATTGCGAACGTCCGTAGTTTTTGCGCTTACATTTTCCAGATAAGTCAGCATACTGCTTTATAATGCTATAAATATCCGTTTCTTGCTTAAAAAGAAGGACTTTTACTAGCTTTCAGAGCTCAATCAGATGTAAGTCCTGCTTTTCTAGAACTTCTTTTGTTTTGGCTGTGTTGAGCCACATATACCCCTTAATAATGTCGTATGTATTCGTTTCTTCGAGCAATAGGTAGGTGTCGTATTCCATCTTTTCAGTTGTCAGCAATTTGGTGAGTTTTTTTATAGCCTTGGTGGACTTTTGGGATGACCCAGATTCGTAGGGAAATTTTTTTTTAGCTGCTTTGTGCCCAATATCCATTTCTTTGGTTTCATTTTTATGTTTTTTTTTTGGTTTTGGTTGTTGGGCATCAAGACTTCGAGTTTCGGTTTTTTTTAGGGGGCGGAAGAACGGGATATTTTCAATCGTGATGTCCTTCGTCTGTATTTTCTGCCGTGATTGGCGCTTTTTTACTGTCATCTGCAGTTGATATGGTAGTGGTGGCCTCCTGATTGTTTTTATGCGTTTTTGGTTCGGCCGATAAAATTGTGTTACTTGCTAATATCAGTCGGTTCACCAGCTCCTGATTTTGTATATACGTATCTTTCAGATTTTGCAGAATATCTGCTATCCGTTGAAGGATTCAGCTTGTTTAAGCCGCAAGCTTATCTGACAAGTTACCTTCTGCCCAAAATACTGCAGATGATATTCACATTTCTAGCCTCTGTATAATTAAAAACTTCCGTTCTTTTCAAATTTAAATAAAATAACATCACAATAGTGTCCATTGCATTTTACAGTAAACAAAATCTTGGAAAGTTACTCATTCGTATTTTTTCATCACGCTCTCGAATGTGAAAAACAGGGCTTGGGCTTCGAAACTGAATCGTTCTAAACAATAAGATCAAAAATATAAATAGCTTTTCCGATCAAGGAAAATCAACCTAAGTTAAGCAATTTACTCCATTTAAATAATCTTAAAAACTAACCTAGTTTTTATATATAGTACAACTATTTTTGAATACTCTTAGCATACTATTTTCACATGACTGCTAGTTTCTGCTTCAATTGCACTTCAAGTCCACAAATCAAATTATATTATGTTGACCTATAAATTCCTGCATTAGGAAATTAATTCTCCTCTACTATGTGCGCTGTCTTTGCAGCATCACATGAAGAGGAAACTGTTCATTAAATTGGAAAAAAATGCCATTTCCGAATGTTGGTGTCTCCATGCTTGTGTCTTACAATAAATATTGCTTTCACCATTCTAGGAAGCTACTTAACAGAAGAAATTGTTTCAAACTTCATAAATGAAAAATAAAGTGCTTCATCAAGCGCAAACTTCCTGTAATGGAATTTCAAGGGCTTTTAATTATTTTGCAATACAATTTTCTTCGATTTAATTTCAACGGAAAAAAGCAGAAGAAATTTCAAGAGGAAGATTATTTATATCATCATTAGTTTTTCTGTTTTTGTCTTTTATTCTCGATTATGCCTTTGTGAATAACCTATATTACCTATAAAGTTTGTTTTTCGACCATTATATATTACTTTTTTCAGAATTGCATGAACTTGTCACACAAGTTCACAGAAAAGAGGACCGATAAAAGTATTTTTGGAAAAATTCATGGGGAAAAACCAATCCTGTTAAATATTTTTCCTATTTTCCTTCCAACTGAATTCGATTGGGATTGTGCTTTTCATAAGAAATCAACGGCCTCTCGAAAGCATAAAATCATATGATTTGCGAACATAATTTTCTAAAATGTGTATGTCATCTATAGCGTTGCCAATTTAGCTTCTTTAGGGGTAGATTTGATCCTTTTTGGATTTCTCAGTCCCAAAAAATGGCGTGTGGAATCTTGACGAATGAAGGGGATATGACTAGTTTCACGCCTCATTTTGCCGCTGAATTGACTGAGGCACCGATTGAGAGCCAGTATAACTAAAAGTTCAGAGCACAGTCCCCCGTCCGTACTTTGATTGGTGCCAAAGGCCTTACACGCCAAGAGCCAACGCTCTGTCCACTAGGCTACTCGAACTTATTGATTAAATATACTCCCCAGTTTCAACAAAAACATCATGAGTCCACTTTATTTTAGTTGCTAATTGCCACACTAATTCAATAAAACCCATTGTTGTTACTTTTAATCCATCAATGTATCTCTTATAATTCTTGTTTGGAGCAATCGTCATAAATTGGTAAAATGCTTCAGTAGTATCTGCAGGAATGGCTGGATTATGGCCGACCTCTTCATTGTCTTCAGGGCTCATATGTATGCAAAATGGACTTTCATCTGATGACGTAGCATGGTATCATATATGCCAATAACCAGGGTACATGTCAATAATCACAAAGAACTCATATTGGCTTCTGTTGTCCTTCTGCAAATTTCTTGAGACCCCTGACGTGGCTGGTCATTCTTTTTCATGATTGTGACTGATGATCACAATTAGAATGACCTTTACAAGTAAATTATATCGATGGATAAAAGTCGGAGATGTTAAAATTTGTCACAACTAGCGTAAAGTGGTCACATCAGCCAAGTATACACTGTGAGCTGGTGTCTGATGAGAATCAGTACATATTTTCGAAACCACTTTGTCAAAATAAAATGTTCAATGTAAATAAAAATTTTCAATATAAATAAAATTTTTTTCAATTTTAATCATCCCGCAAAAATAATTCCAAAATTTTAATGTTTGACACACTTATTCTTAACTTTCTGTGTATCACCATGTGCTTCGACATAGACGATACTTTTGTAAGTTTTATTGTCACCGTGGATGTATGACTTGTATACTGCTGTTACGCGTATATTGCATCTTTTGAAATATATCTTGAATTCCATGAGTTTCCATTTAACTTGATGAATGGATATAGTTACTTTTACAAATTATAGAATATTTAAAAAGTAGTCTCTACAAACTTCAATTGGGATTAATTTTCTGCGCGCTCTGCGCAGGAGACATCTGTGCAGCCGTAAGAAATGTTGATAGGTCTCTGGTCACCGGCGAAAAGGTCATGCACGCAATAATGTCCTTGCCAAATTTTAAATTGCTGGGTCTCGATGGTGTCTAATGTAGGGAATTGACCACCTCTACGTAATTGATAACTTAGGACATGATTAACCTTAAGGTACATTTCAACTCCTTGTTAGCAGGTTAAGGTAATTTTTATACCTAAACCGGAGAGAAATGACTATTCAGATACAAAGAACCTCAGGCCGATCTGCTTAACTTTGTTTCTGCGGAAATGCCTGGAGAAACTTTTTGAATGACACATAGGCACTAGGGTCAGTAGGGCACTTAAGCAGTACCTCCAGAATGATGAGCAACATGCGTAGCAGTGAAGAAAATCTTGCGGGTTGGCACTTTATTCTTTGGTTTCTAGAGCTGAACGAGCGATCTTAAATGATGAGTTGTGGGTGTATTTTTATAAGAGGCCTGGGTGTATTTTTATAAGAGGCCTTTGACTGAGTGCCCCTCGGTGGTCATGTGAAGCTGTGAAAGCTCACGGTGTAGACGACATCCTAGTTAAATGGATACATGGCATACTATCGCAGAGATTGTTGCTGTCGGAAACTGGAGCTGACTGCTACTTAAGAATCGACGAAAAATGGATGCTTTGAAGCAGGCGTCCTTTTATAGCTCCTATGAAGTATTTTAGTTGAATCGCTTTCAAACGAACTGATGGCCTAATCACTTTAGCAGTCAGTAAGTATATGAATGGGGTTTGTAAAAATACACAGCGTGCATTTAATTTAACAAATAGTGAATCCTAGTAAAAAATACTATTTTGTTTACCAAGGAAAGAAAACTGGTAAGACTAGTGCTTCTTAACATAAAAATTGCAACTCTTCAACTTTCAGATAAAGTCAAATATTTAGGAGTCATCTGGATCAAAAAACTTATCTGTAAGACACATGTTGAAGTGATATTTACTCGAGCTTTAAATGCTTTCGAGCTTTCGCCGTCAAATGGGCTCTGAAGCATCATATAGTTTTTTGCATTAACATAACAATCTTTAGGCCGATGATCACGTTTGCATCGCTGTTGTAATGGATTATTGTAAAGCTATTTTATGCTCACAAAAATTTAGCCAAAATGCAATGGAGTCTGTGCCTGTGGTGTCGTGAGTACTACTCCAGGGGCGGCCGTTGATGCGCTGCTCAATCTGCCTCCTCTCGACATTTAAATTCAGAGTGTGGCGATGAGCTCAGCCCATAGAATAACTCAGCATGGCCTATGGATAGGAAATACAGATGCGGGATAGGGTTCGACGCGTGAGATTTAATTATTTCTCACGCTGCCTTCGGAGGCTCGATATGAAGTTATCTTCTTGAGCAGAAGTGACTTGGAGGATGCAAATGTATGTACGAGGAGATACTCCGAGATCTTGTCACGGACGGTTCGAAGACAGATTTTAGATCCGGACCTGGTGCTTGCCTACATTCATCACATGACAGATGGGGGCTGGGTACAAAATCTCATATTAGTTTACAAAATCCCAAATACAAAATCCCGCATTACAAAATCCTGCAACATACAATCCCGTAAGACAAAATCCTGTGTTACAAAATTCCGTATAACAAAAACCCGTATTAGAAAATCTCGTATTACAAAATCCCATAATACAAAATCCCGATTTCAAAATCCCATAGTTTTGCATAATATAGAATCAAGCGCGGACGACGGTAACTAAAATTAATGGAGGAGAATCAGAGAAGAAAAATTTGGCAAGATACCAAAAAATTAAAAAAATTATTAGAAAAAGATCTGAAACTGAAACAATCGATTATTTGAGAAGAATCGCGTACAATATGTCTTTATGTTGAAATTTATTCCTAAATAGAAACTTAAATCACTATGTTTTTGTTATTTCATTATATGAATAGGTTTAATTCCACGAGATTTTAATTTCGGGATTTCAACTTTCGGGACTTTGACTTTCTGGATTTTGTTTTTCGGGATTTTGAATTTCGGGACTTTGCGTTTCGCGATTTTTAAGTACAGAATTTTGTATTTCGGGATTTTGGAATACGGGAATTTCGAAACATACGGGATTTCGTCAATTCGGGATTTTGTGATTCGGGATTCTGATACGAGCCCCACTGATGGGCCTCTTCTCTCGGAGAGCATGTTTTTGTTCTTCAGGCAGAAATATTGACTATATTGAGAGCTGCCTGCTGGGCAATTGAAAAAATGTGGAGGAGAAAACGTTTTGCTATTTGCAGTGGCAGTCAAGCTGCGCGACTGATGCTAATAAAATCTCTAACTACTTCGATAATTGCCCAAGAGGATAGAACACGATTGAACTCTTTCACTAGATTTAATAGATTGCATCTACTCTGGGTACCAGAGCACTGAATCTGCCTTGAATCTGGCATCCACATCTGTTCATGCTATTTTTCAGAAATAGGTAGCTGATGCTCACAAAGAGAGCTGAAATTCTTCAGATGTGGGCAGGCACACTAAGGACTTCCGTTCAAAGCTCAATCATGCGACTAGGACTACCAAACAAGAGCAGTAAAGTTTGCAGAGCCATGACAGGCATACTGTCTGGACCCAACTGCCTAGGAGGACATATATACCGAATCGGTGTTGCACAGGATGACCACTGTCTATCCTGTCTAGAAGAGGCTGAATCTTCGGAGTATTTCCACTGTGAATGCTCAATGTTTGCGTGTCTCAGATATCAATACTTTGGCTATAACATGGCACGAATGCAGAAGATAGCCTCTTTTCCCCTATCCTTTTATCCTACATTTCGATAAGAAATCTGGGAAACTATGGTAGGCATGAGGTATGAGTACAATAAGTTTTTTGGCTTCAGTACTTACCCACTCAAATATACAGAATATTTTTCTAGTTATTCATCATGTTTCGGGGAGCTCTCCTCTGAAACAGGACTAACAACAAAAAACAGCACTAACAAAAGCTGGATTTCGAAATGACATCAAGGGTTTTCCAGTGTGGAAACCAATAAACGGTAAAATACCCATTAAACATTTCAATCTCCTTTTTTCCCAGCTCCCGTCACCAGAAACTCTATGACCCGTAATATATATATTCTTTGGCTGACGTTCTTTCAGTTACCTACTTCTTTCTTGTTTAGTTGCACGTGACAAATCGGATTTAAAGACATTTTTGATACATCTGTAACAAATGCAACCATATTATGATAGAAGTTTTGAAGAAATGGTCTCGTCAAATCGATTTAGGCGCAGAATTATTCGGTCCCACCTATTCCTATGTCATTTAGTTTCATGACTAATATAAACAAATTAATTCACTTTGCATGCAATTTTTATGAAACGGCAAGAATTATTTGACTGAATTCAGCTATTCAAATTAATTTAAATAGACGTTCTGTAAATGATTGAAACTGTGGGAACACCAAATACACAACATAAATACACATCCACAATCCACAAACACCTTACACTTCAACATACATCAAAATTAAATATATTCCCAGTAGGCTAAGATAGTTTTCTTTTTTAATGTATTTAGAATGTAAGTTTAGTAAGTATTTTAATCTTAAACTATCTTCTACTCTTTTCTATTAAATAAAAAATATATTTTTCATACAAACTATTATTTTTGTATATTTATTATTAGGAAGCCAAATACACTTCCTATAATTGGTGACCCCGAAAAGGCACGTACGCCTTATATCTTACTGAATCATACAAGTGGAGTAGTGGAGTAGCCTAACCGAAGCCGCCCGATCAGAGCAGCGCACCCGACAAATGGGCAACCGTCGCCTCGCCTACATACTGCAGCGCACTCGATTAAGGACAACCGTCGCCTTGCCTACATGCTGCAGCGCACCCAATAAAGGACAACCGTCGCGTCGCCTACATGCTGCAGCGCATCAGCTAGCTGCCTCGAGGTCTGACATCATAGTCTTCATCAACATCGGCGCTTCAGAGGCTACGCTGCTCAACATGTGGAACATCTCCCCGTTCTCATGCGGACTGGTCATCGAACAAGTTTACGACTCTGGCTCAATCTTCTCACCAGAAATCCTTGACATCAAGCCAGAGGAGCTACGCGTCTTATTCCAAAATAGCGTAGCAAACTTGGCGACTGTGTGCTTGCAAATTGGATACCCAGCTATCGCTTCGGCTCCACACAGCAACGCCAACGGTTTCAAGAACTTGCTGGCCACCGCCACCAGATCCACCTTTACATGCATGGCGCCATCATCAATACTTAAGGAGGCATGTAAGCATGCTGCCCGATCGCGGAAATTTCAAGGAAATGGCTGCCTCAAAATAAATTTATCAAATTGTCAAAATTAGATAGCATAGAAAACAAAATTATTGATTGAAAAGAAAGAATTAAAACACACATGGGGAACAGCCCCAACACAATATTTTATTTGGAAAAACAATCACATCACACATCCGCCATCGGTGACGGTAGCCATCAGCCCCGAGACCTGGCCATCGACCATCTCGGCAGCGCTGCTGGCGACTGCCTAAGCCCCGAGAGCTGGCCATCGTCCATCTCGGCCCTGCGCTAAATACGGGTTCCGGGAGCTGGCCATCGACCATCTCGGTCCCGTACAGGCAGCCGCCAAGGCCACTTTAACAAACCGCAACCGATGGCGGCAGCCACTAGCCCCGAGATCTGGCCATCGACCATCTCGGCCGCGCTACTGGCGACTGCCTAAGCCCCGAGAGCTGGCCATCGTCCATCTCGGCACGCGCTGAATACGGGTCCCAAGAGCTGGCCATCGTCCATCTTGGTCCCGTACAGGCAGTCGCCAAGGCTAACAAACCACGCTACTCCGCCTCCTCGACCTCAGCGTCATCCTGACACTTGGGGGGGAGTAGTGTGGGAACACCAAATACACAACATAAATACACATCCACAATCCACAAACACCTTACACTTCAACATACATCAAAATTAAATATATTCCCAGTAGGCTAAGATAGTTTTCTTTTTTAATGTATTTAGAATGTAAGTTTAGTAAGTATTTTAATCTTAAACTATCTTCTACTCTTTTCTATTAAATAAAAAATATATTTTTCATACAAACTATTATTTTTGTATATTTATTATTAGGAAGCCAAATACACTTCCTATAAAACATTACTTGTTTTAAATCAGTTTGGGTAACTATAACGAGCTACGAATAATTAGAATACAAAAACCTGTAACTGTTTTAAACAAACAACTGTGTGATTCCTGAAACAAACAAATCCAAACTTAAAACGTGACCGTTAAAATGATCCAATCAAGCAAAACTTCTTTAAAAAAAAAAACTTACTTACTAATGTATATCACCTTTGGGGAAAAAGTTTATCCAACTTTTTCAGTTCACACTATTCCGGTGCATCGACAACTCACTTTGAAATGCTACAACTTGACCAATTCAATCCAATCGGCCTCAGTTGGTCGTTTCGTCTTTAATTTAGTACTTCGCAACTTTCAACTTTCCTATGACAATCTAGTCCACTGCAGAACTAAACAAACTGAATTCCAAACTTCGCTTTCTCTGGGCTACAATCTGCCAAGTACTTGCTCCAAACCGCACCAATCCACCCTCGTCAAGTCTCTGCTTAACCATCTGCAGCATTCAGCACCTTATTGTACTTGAGCGATAGGATTGTTCAACTTAAACTATTCGTCCAAAGATAAACCCATTCAAATTCATAGCTTGCCGTGTTGAAATGCTGAAATAACCACTTCGAATCTGTGCACTTCATTGCCTTGCTGCTGCAATTCGAAAGTGTGTTTCCTTTTCAGTTTATAACTAAGCTAATGTAGTAAATTCGTTGTGAGATGCTTTAAAGAGATAGTTTTAGTACAGCCACCTCAAATTTTTCTCATTTTTTTACTGTCTGCAAAGCTTTTTAAAGTCCAGAGAAGAATTTTCTTTTCATTTCCTGACAGTGCCGAAAATGGAGCCTGCAGCCCACGATGAAAATGTCTACTACTACTACTACTGCTACACACTGCGGGCACTGGATATAACAACTGGACCGTACGGAACTGCAGCAAAAAGCAACAAGTTGTTATCACCAGGGCTTATTCCTTGCGAGAATTCGTATTCATCTGCAATCTCGTTCTTGGCACGAACTTTTACTATGCATTCACGAAAATGTTTTTATGGCACGTCTCCATACTTTCTTAAATAACTTTGTTGTACACTCGAGTATATTTCAGTGTCTTGTCCGACTTTTTTCTAGACTGCCAACTATCAAGAACATCTTTCGCACTTATGCATTCCCGGTGTGCATTTCTCTCGATTTCGCTCAGGACTGTTTCGAGGTGTTTTTTTTCTTGACTGCTTGGCGCGAATGGAAGTCCTCGTATGCGCTATATTTATGTTCATCTATTTCATGGAATGGAATTTTTCGTGAAAAAGAAAATTCGTTGTGTTACTAACAATAGCTTAATCCTGAAAGAATCATGCCTAATGCTGCGCATCGATTCTTTGCTCAGATGCACGTGCAGCAACTGAGATACACAGGTCAATTGTGTGCCTGTTGGTATGAATATGGAGTCCATTGAAAATTCCTATGCGAAAGTTCAAGGCAATGTACATGCTAGAGTCTGGACTCCCGCGTGTTGTGTGAGCTGGTTCATTTAAAATTATGAGATCAACAAGCTATAAGAGGCTTTTCAGTGCTCCCAGCATGTAATTAGGTCGGCACTGGTCGAGTAGTCACAAGCCAACAGATACTCATAACGATGACCTTTAAAAACTTAGCGGCAAGGTGAATAGATCAAGTCTTATGAAAGTTGAAAGCCATTTAAACATTCGAATTTGTGGAGATCAGGGGCCCGATGGAGTGCCAGCCGAGGCGCTTAAAGTCACGGCGGATAGTTAACCACCTATATTATTAGATTTCTATAATTCATGTCTAGTTGCGGGAGTCTGTAGTTGCGTTTGCTGTAGTAAAAGCATAGGAGGCATACCCATGACAGGTGGCTCCGTCTAGATCCAGACCAGCAAGTCGATCAAGTATTCGGGAATGAACCTGGACGCCAGGGGTGGCTCGTCGATGTACGCAAAGGAAGCAGTGCTTCCGTTGCTAAACCACAAAATTGATAAAATAATCAATATGTAACAAGCAAAAGATTTACAATCAATATTTAACAATCAATGGAATAACATTTATTTTCTTACAAAAGGCAAAATTCCATCGCTACTATGAATCTAATGGTTTTATTTTCTAACAGTCCAACTACAGAGCTTCCACGGTAAATTTACAGCGACACAACGAAAGCTGAAACGTTTTACTACATACTACAAGCACTGCATACCATTAGATTCAAAACATACAGTTCATTGAGATATACAACAAAGAACACTGATGTAATCTTGCTTCAATGCTCAAACTCGTGGTTTTCGCATAGATCTACTTAGACGCTTTGCCTAAATGATGCCCACAAAAATTTTACAATCAATGTACTCAAATAGTATTGCGGACGCTGGCTCAGTTCGCAGCGTCTTGGTGGATAGAACAATTCAAAGAACCCTTGCCCCATCCACCCGCTGAACGACCGAAAACCTTTGTTAATGAATGAACTTAATACGCTGCAAAAGTATCCGCGTCTCCTATTTGCCCTCATGATTTATCTGTAGATTCTCTTCTGCTCCTCTTCTTACGAGCCGTTTCCCTTAGGAATTAATGCATTTTCTGCTTTGCTCACATGTACACATGTACGATGCAAGCCATTGTGATGCTCATGTGGGGAATAAAATAGTAGAAGTTACATTTTTTCGTGTGCAGTTTTCCCCAGATCGGTTTTTTGTATCTGCTTTGGGTTCGCTTTCGCAAAATGAGTTTCTCGGTTCAGGTGCTTTGGGTTAAATGAGCACTTTCGCCTATGTTATTTCTATGTTGAATTTCTGAAGTGTTTTCTTTAGCATTTATAATTTACATTAAGTGCGCTTTTTATGTCTTCTTCGCAAAAAAACTTACCTGTTTATAACAGGTGCGACTTTTGACTGCGGTAGTCTTCTTCATTAAGGATCTTATTGAGTTTTAGCAACCAAGACCACTAATTTCGCTCAGTCAACTGTTTGCAAATTTTACTGCAAATTATACAAGGAATTTATTGGCTATCTAATTTAATTTGCTAAAAGATGCAATATATCCTCTACTTTGAGCTATTAAAAAAACTTTCACTATTTATTTAGCCTGTAGTATGCTTCCAATTTAACTTTTTTTATAATTCAAAGAAAAGTTCAAAAAATTAGTAATTTTTTTTTGCTTTCAAATACTATACATAATTTGAGCTTTTGTGAGATTTTTGATCTTAGTGAGTAGGAATATCACTGAAATAAGCTGATGACAATCAATCATTAACTTTTAAAGCAAATATGGTCAGCATTGAAATACCTAATTAATTTTTTACACGATATTTAAAAAAAATCGCATGTATAGTTTACTACGCGTTTCTTGAGTATGCTTATCTATATTATATGCTTTTATATTTTGCTTGTGCTTCCCTTAGTCTCAAAACCACAAGCCGCCACTGCTGGACGCCAAACTAATTTATTGCCATAATATCCGCAGAGCACGTGACAGGGGTCTAATAGTCGCCGCTTCGCTAAGTAGGCTAATGAACAACATCGGTGGACCCAATGAGACGAAGCGGGGGCTGCTGGTGGTAGCGACCGATTCTATCTTGGGGGCCGAAATTCGAAGATGCGCTCCGTACGAAGAAGATCCCGTGCCGCATTGCCAGTACCCGGGGCAGGGTGATTAGTTACCGCATGGTCTCAGAAGAGGCCGTGATGGTGGTTTGGGAAGTAATCCCGATAGATATTTTCCCACGAGAATGCAAGGGAGGGTACCTCTCTCGCTTAGAACTGGGCAGAACTGACACTGTGAGACATGCGTGGATGCAATGCTGCGAAACGGAGAAAACTGACACACCGTCGCAGCAGACGTTGAGAAAGTATTGCGCAAATCATGAGCTGTGGTAGTTTTTGACGTCTGTGGGTACATATAGATGAGTCAGCACAACCAGGTTGAAGCCGTGCTTAGGCGGGTCCCAACTTGGAACTTTGTGGGCTTGTAGATTATCTTTTTTAGTGCGTCAAATCTCACATATTCCGTTGTCTGATCAGTCAACCGGGAATCTGGTAAGCTTATTTTTTAGGCCATCTACACTACGGAACAAATTGGGTAAGAGTGATAAAAGGTCATTATGAACGTAAATTGCGGTCGCACTAGATGATAGCTATCCAATTTTGACAATGATTCGTATACGTTTTATGGCATCAGCAATCGTTTGTCCAGAAACACACAGTCCAGATTGAGCAACTTTGTGTCCTACGATAGAAGTTGAAAGTGTATTGTTATTAAGGGCATTTTTTATTTATTTTTTCTTAGCCTGAAACATATCTTTTGATTAGTGCTGGTTTCAAGATTCTCTGATCGTGAAAAGTATCCAAATATATTTTTGAACTTTCCTATTTTGGAGCTTTCTCAAAGATGAACATGTTAAGAAGGTTCCGAAACATGTAGGTAATCGACTATCTATACCAGCTTACTTTAGATTGCGATAAACATATGTTTGAGCAGAAAAAAGGAAAATAATTACGAAAAAATGATTTTTTTTTTTAAAACCGCTGTCGTGAAAAATCGCATTGGTTTTTATTTTGGGGAGCATTATCGCTGAATGTATTCGCAATAGATTAATGCATTTTTTTTTAAATGTAACTGCAGATCTCAGAAAACTTATTCTAGTCCCTTGAAATATAGATTGTATCACTGACGATTTTAATTCACAGGAATTTGATTCGCTGTGTTTCACTTTAGGCCTTTTTCCCCTCAAACAATTAAAAAACGAAAAAAACTAACAATAGAGATTTATAAATATGTCGGGTCAATGGCTTCAAAAGCTTCAAGGCTCAAATTCCATGGCGGATCCAAAAATCGGACAAAAATATCTGGAAGCCAGCAGAACGCAAAAACAGAGAGAAGCAAAAGCAAAAGATGGAGAAACCAAGGTTTAAAAGGAAAGGACACATTTGACCGAAGAGTATGAGCGCGGTAAGTTCCCTATGAAAAGTGGCATGTCCAAAAGAGAAGCCAGTGAAAAGGTACTCACACCAATAGCTCCAGAAGTGAAAAGGGAAAGGCCAAAAATTATAATCCAGATGATAAGCCGGTGAAGAAGACGAAGACATGGATGAGGCAACAAAGTATCCTCAAGCCAGTAAAAAGCAGCGACAGGTAACCTATAGCGGGGCCTTGCAGGGTGTTAAAATGTCCGCAAAATGTCCATAAAATGTCCATTGTTGTTTTCATCTAAAGCTATTGTGGCCTCGAAAATGATATTATTAATTGCGATTTGGATTGAGTAGCCCACAATCACACAATCCCTCCATCAGACAAATTGAAACAAAATTATTAGCACTTTTAAAATACCAAAATGATTTGTTCACAAGAACTATGCAATCGCATTTTACATTCGCACTACATACAGGGGCGGATTTACCACTAGGCCCGGTAGGCCCGGGCCTAGGGCGGCAAATTTTGGGGGCGGCAAATTTCCGATTTTTTTTTGGGGCGGCCCCCTTTCGATTTTCTTTTTGGGCGGCAGTTTTTTTTCTGTCGTATATGTACATATATCTGAGTCGAATGAGCCTAACACCTCAAGCCAACCAAATTCTCCAAAAAAATCAATGCACGCGAAAATTCACCTCTAATGATTTTATTCGGACATTAAAAAGTTTGACTTATAATAAATATCGAAATGCGATCACGGTAAAGGACCAAAGAAACTCAAAAATACCTAACAATAAGTATCTGAAAATACCTAAAAAGAGCCTAAAAAGACCTAAAAAGATCCTAAAAAGAACCCAAATAATGCCTCTTCAATTTAGGAAAAGCTTATAAGAGGTAAATATTTACGTGCATTGATTTTTCAGAGAATTTTTTATTTATTATTATGGTACAGGGTATATCAACATGTGAATCTCTTTATTTTTGACGTGTTTTTTAAATTGTACTTCATTACTGAAATTCATTTCTATAAACAAATTCTATAAAATGAATTCTAGAACATAGGTCAAAATATTTCGGGTTCATCTTTAACTAATAACATATCGAACATTAATTTACAATAGTCGAGTTCATAGTTGATCTCCAGTCAAGTGCGGAAGCAAACTTTGAACGGAATAGTAAACTTACTTATAAAAATTTTAGCGAAGACGTTGGAATTATATGCGATCCAAAGGTGTATACGGTTTTGGACTGTTAAAAATTGGTATTTTTGGATTCTTTTTTTTTAGGTACCTACTTTTAGGTTCTTTACCGTGTGTGTATTTTAATAATTGTTTGTGTGGCAAGGGCGCAATAAAAGGGAATTTTTACGAACGAACCGGTGCCAGTTTTGCTCTGATATTCTTTTTTTTGTGAGCTCGGGCACAACGAAAAACAGCGAAGTATTCTAGGGAATCGAAAAAAATCGCGCATTGTTACATACCATATAATATAATTCACGAAAAGGGCGGCAAATATTTCTGAGGCCTAGGGCGGCAAATTGGTCAAATCCGCCCCTGACTACATATGCTTTTCTCTAGATTACTCATTGTCCGTAAGCACTTGAAATTGGCATTTAAATTAGAACCAAATCCCTGCATGAATTTGCATTATTCGTGGAGTGCACAGTAAACTGCCGTTCTATCATGCATCGAATTTCAATTTGACGAAAGGATCACTTCTAAGTAATTACCAGCGTAAATGACTTCCGTTATCAGGGATTCATTCCCGTACTGGCTGGGATTATCCAGTGCCATCAATATGGTTTTAATGTTGGCAAATATGGGTGAGTTCTTCAGAAGTATCATATACTGTATGTTTCACAAACTTAAATTATGGTTTCATTTTGAATGGTAGATAATGATTATGTATCCGAATTTTTAAAACAGCCATCGGATTCAGTAAGAGAGTTGCAGATTTTTTTTTGCGTTTTGAGGATTATTTCAAAGATATATTTCTATAGATTGAGGAATGAATTGAAAATTAAAGAAAATTAGAGAGAATTTAATTTAATGACTAAGAATTTAAGAAAATCAGAGAGTAATTAATGTTGCGTGGTTTGCTAAAAATAGAGAGATTTCAGGAAATAAAACAATCGTATACATATACAAAATATGGTGAAGCGATTTCACTACAAAGATATATTTCGGGAGAGATTTTTCCAAATAACTTATAGCTTGTCAAAATCGTGTACGTATAGCCTACTATTTCAGTCCAAGACCCCCAAATTTGGAGGAAAATTTGAGCTCTGGGGGATTTTTTTGGGGTAAACTCAGCGTCGATAAGTTTGAGCTTTGAAGATTGTTTTGCTATGAAATCGCAGATGACACAAGCAGAATGTTTCCACTCATGAAAACCATATTGAGAATATGCAGACTATTGCGAAAAATTGATATTTTATGTCACTAAGCGTTTGGATTTGAAAATTGAGCTATGCCAGTATTTTGAATACAATTGATACAGTCTGTTACGTAAGAGCGTGGTCGCTGTTTCATGTAGAAAAAAAATTGTTGCGATCTATTTCTTTTTCTATGACATAGAAGGTACCTCAGTCGTTCATGCTTTATGGAAGGAATCAGCTGTTAGTCGAATTCAGTCGTTCTTCGAATCGTTTTGCGAAATGAGTGCTGCTTACGCGTCGCGCTTCGAGGCAATTTTTATGCTCGCATGAAAAAGGACCTAAATTAACGCAAGCAGTTGCTGCAAAATACATGGGGAAGTCGAAGCAGTTCGTAAACAAATGGGTGAATCGCTATAAAAAGGTCGGTAATGTCGATAATTTTCCTAATCGCGTCAGTGCAAACAAAGTGACAAAAAAGATGAAAAAATGATTCTCGCAGTGTTTTTGAAGGATCCAACTTTGACTCTACGTGAATGTGCTGTAAAATTGAAAGCAAAAGGTGTCGACATATCATACGGAACAGTTCGAAGGCACTTGATTGCAAATAAAGTGAATTATCGGAGTACTTTGAAAAAGCCAATGTTAAGTGGAAAACAAGTTGAAAAACGTGTGGCATGGGCGAAGGAAAACTTGGCAACGTGATCTTTCCTGATGAATCTTCCTTTTGAGCATATACGAGCGTCAAACATGTTTCGAGAACCTCCACTAGTAAACTGCTCAAACGGACTGTTAAACACCCCGTCAAAGTCCATGTTTAGAGGTGCTTCTCAAAAAACGGTTTCGGAACTTTGTTCTTATTTACAGACAATTTGAATGCCGAAAAAATGAGCAAAATCTATCAAATGGCTTTGTTCTATCTGCCAAGCAATGGTCCATCAGAAAAAATGAGAGCTGGATCCATCAAGAGGACAACGATGCAAAACATCGGAGTCGAGCGTGTAGCGAGTGGAAAACGCAAAATGGGGTTGTCAGCCTATATTGGCCATCTCAGTCACCAGATGCAAATCCAATAAAAAATGTGTGGGCTCTAATAAAAATGCAACTTCGCAAACGCAGACCATGTAATTTAGATCGACTTTCTCGATAAATTCGGAAAATTTGGAGGTCTTTTCCAAAAGAATATGCCGAAAACCTCGTGGAAAGCATGCCACGACGGTGTCAGGCCATAATTGATGCTGAAGGAGATTTGACTTGCCACTAAGGTATTTGCATTGAGTATTGACTACCAATTAAACAATAAATGTGCGAATTTTAAGAAAAATCTATTGCTGTTATAATTCAACAGTGACTACGCTCTTACGTAACAGACTACAATACATAAATCGATCGAAAACTGAAATATTTTTCATTTCAACTGTCTGTATTCAGCAGAGTCACCGCTTTTCTTTGTGGTCGAAATTATCACTCTAAAGATACAAATAAATCACAACAACACAGGTTGGTCTGACCGTTGTATCGTTGTTTCACCCCTAAAAGATACTGAATTACAAAACATAAAATAGTCGTGCACTGAAAGAAAAACTCGTGGTTTGTTTAACTATTTTTAATAGTATTGCAACAATTCATTCAAAATCGTTAAGCGAACTACGGCAAATGGTTCTTTTTGCTATGTTAATATTGTAAATATGACGATATAAAAGTAGTTGGCTCTGCCAATACAAAAAAATTCGAAACATTCAAGAAATCAACTGCTCTGATTGTTTCATAGCCACGAAAAACAGTTGATCTATAGCAAAATATTCATCGATTCACTCAACAATACAAAATTTCGAGTAAACAGCAATTTTTATAGTACTTGAACTACTTTGCAATAGTTGAATTCAACAAACGTAATTCAGTAAGAAACGTATTTGGAATTATTCGACGAAACATAAACATAAAATGGTTTCGACATTTGGGCGTTTTTTCATGTTCGGAATGAAATTTTCCATGCAGTAGCCGATAGATCACTTCATCCATCAATTTCATGTCAAATTGAAATTTTCCAAATTCCAGTTTGCACGAGAACGACAGCCCATCACCAAATTACCTCTATTTTCAGCCCTCGAAACTTCTGTACACGAGAATTGACGACCGGATAATCCGATCATAATGAAATTCACAGAACATGTGGGTATTAACTAGGACCAGGTCTGATAGAAATGATTTTGAAATGCAAGTAGCACTGTGGCAGTGTACCATCTTAAAAAATCACTGAGAAAAAAAAACTGCTCTTTGGCCTATAGCTTCCGATTTAATAATCAGATTTTAACAAAATTCACACATTATTTGGACCTTACCTCACACAACATTTGATAAAATTTGGTAGAAAAATTAGAATAGAGTTACCAGCTATGGTGATTTTTGTCTCCTAAATCTTGCAAACTCGTTTAGCAAAATAAGGCTTTTTTTCCTATGACTTCCGGTCCAGTTATGAAATTAAAACGAAGTTCATACAGTAAATTGACCTTAATGTAAACCAAATGTCGTAGGAATTTCGTAAAAAAATCATGAAAGGGCTGCCAGCTATGACCATTTTTATTATATTTTGTAATCTCTTTACCAAGCGATTATGCCATTAGATTTGCAAACGGGAATGATCCTGCAATGAAAACTAGCAACAAATATTAAGGTTTTGAAAATTTGAAGAGTGTTGAGGGTGGTAACCCTAAAATTCTTTTCACCCGTATAACTTCCAGCGGAGTGATCCAATCAAATCGAAATTCAAAGGGTGGGTTTAACTTAACGTGAAGCAGATTTGGCAAAGACGAGTATTTTGCTTTGCTGCTAACACAGGGTAACCAGAATCGGACATTTTCGTAAATATTGCGCCAACAGATGCTTTAAATTACATACTCATATGCAAAGCATTTGCAGTAAAACTAAGAAATCAATTTCTAAATTATCCGAGATTTGAAAATTTTTCGGATGGTAGCCTTAAACAACGTTAACCGCTGAAACTTTTTATGAAATCCTGCTATGAGAACGAAATTGAAAGGATAAGTTAATTTAAGTATGAGCTTGGTTTGGTAAACTTATTGTTGCTTCGTTGGAAAAGTGTTGTCAGCACTGAACATTTTCATCATCTATGTTATAGTTGGCTTTTGTTGCTTTGCATAAGGAATGATTGACATGATACTACAAAAAAGTGTATAGCGTCTTTCCACATTTTTTTTTTGTCACTCAAAGACAATTTCTTCGAAAATTAGTTTTCTACCGGTTTTGATGCGCTAGACTTTTTTCTTTCTATACTCAGTAATTGTTTTTTTATCTATTGAATATGATCAATTAATATATAAATAACCTAAATGAGTAATTTTTGATTAAAATTGTTTTCTTAAAAACACTATTTTACGTAATAATTTAACCAGACTAAGAGTTCTACAGTATTGTACTCTGGTATCAAAATTTCAGAAATGGTTTAAAGCACTTGTTTCCGAAGATTTGTTAATCTAATGCCAATTAATGATCCAAGATGGCACCAGGGTTTTATAGACGAAAAGGAACAGAAAACTAGCATCGATTATTTTCAAGGCTTTAAAAGAGCTTTTCTGCGGCAACAGAATTCCATATGATATGTAAGCTACGTTCAGTTTGCATTTCCTTGAAGTTTTGTCACACGGTCACACTGTTCTATTTTAAGGAAAACAAGAATTCACGTATGCAGTTGACAAGCAGGCACATCAAATGGTGTCAAATAGAATTGAAGCGACCGCATTGAATTCCCTAAGTGTAAATACAACTGATAAAAAACTGATAAAAAACAATTTTCTTTAAATTACATAAGCAGTTTGATATCCTGTTTTATAATTCATCGAGTTTCTACTTTTATAGATGCTATTTAGTATATAAAATTTTTTGGAATTGAAAACTAAGTACTATTCAAAACCAGTTTCAGTTCTTCATGATTAATATTTTTTGTTTTGCTTTAGAAACACCTGTTTTGTAGTTTTTACTAACATATCTAGATACATTGTTTCAAATTTTTTTAAAATGATTAATAATTTGTACATCTTAAAATTATTTCTATTATTGCTTTTATATGTTACTATAACTGTGAATTAAAAATTGCTAAACTCATTTTGAAAAATAAGTTTTGCCCCAATATTCAACCGGATTCAAAAACTGAAATTGTCTTTCAAGATTATCTAATTATTTGTATTCATCTTAATTCTGTAGATGTTTCTTTTTTAAATGAGCTAACTTGGAACTCTGACTGTCAGCCTTCCAAACAAGCAAAAACTGCTGTTCTTTCTTGATTCAGTTTTTGGAAATAATTTTTGCATTTAGTTGTTCCTGTTGCAGTTGAGTTGAGTTCTTATGACGCTCATTCTTTCATCAAAGTTCTTCCAAAGAAGTGGTAATATACTGGATGTTTCTTTATTTAGTGTCTAAATTTCTCGATTTTATTGATACGTTTTTTTGGGGGGGAAACGGAATTGACCTAAAAAAGCTGGTTTCGGTGTGTACCGATGGCTGCCTTTCAATAACCGGATCAGAAAACGGATTTGTTAGAATCTAAACCCACCTTAACAAATATTCTATCATATCATTGTGCGATACATCGATCAAATTTGGCAGCACGTGCTTCCTCTTCTGAATTAAATACTATAATGGAGACTGTCAATAATGTAGTGAACAATATTCATGTAAAAAAACCTGAATCATAGAAAATTCAAGTATTTTTTGGAAGAAGTAGGCAGTAATTATGGTGATGTCATTTAACATATAGCAGTCATTGATATAAAAGTATAGAGGATATGGGCATAGCGAAATTTTTGTTGCCATTTTTTGGATTGTTTGATAGTTGTAGTGAATACATGCATCTGGCATAAAAATACAAAGGTGTAGTGATTATACGATTTCGTATAATTAAAAGGGCCAATATATTTTAAATATATTAAAATGGTGTTTCGATTTAACTGGAAGAATTTAATAGTAAAATACATTCACAATATCTATGAACGGTTAATGATGAAATACGTGGAAATTTTATTTATTAACATTTGTGATGAATTCAAATAAAAGAAATTGAATCAATGATTTGAATAAATTTCTGAATTTTATCCCGAGAAAATGCAACACAAATCAGTGCGCGTTATTAAATTTATAAACCAATGTTATTGATAATAATAACTTCTGTTCAAATCATTTATCAACTATAAACTCAGAATATTTAAAATGCATTTCAAAATACGAATCTTACCACAGAACCAAATCTTAAGTTACCAGCCCCCCTCCTCCTTTTGCAACCGGGCTTTGGACCGGCGTTGGCGGATTTACGGCTTCCCTTGGATAATTTAATTCATAATATAATCCGGGTTATTATTTAGAAGCATAGAGAATAGTTACATTCGAAAATATGTGAGAGATTAGATCTGTTCGCGTACTGCAGCAGCAACATATTTTTGCAGCTGGCTTCTTTCTGTGGCAAAATTTGGGTGGCAGCAAGAGTGCTAAAACGACTTGTTGTGAATCTATTTTAATATAAGGTACGTTTTTTTGCACACCCGAGCAGATCCAAATTTGTTAAGTATATTGAATACAATAACAATTTTGTTGTTGTATTCAATACACTTAACAGATATTGATCTGCTCGGGTGTGCAAAAAAACGCACCTATATTATAATAGATTCAGGTACGTGAACAGACCTATTAGAATCTTCAATATGATTTTCCTTCAATATGATTTCGCGTAAGTTTTTGCTAGTTAATTTCAAATACAGCAGATTGTAAAATATTTTAAAAATTCAATCGTAGTTTCCATTATCTGGGAAAAAAACACAATATAACTTATTCCCCAGAACATTTATCACTTCCACTTACTAATGCAATTTGCACTTTTTATAATGATGCAATTGCGGTATCCAAGACAGTTAAGGCTACGATTTTGAATACATATTCTGCAAACAACAATTTCAAAACATTCATTTAAATATAGACCATTTTTTAAGAGTACTAAAGAACATTACAATACATTTACGTGTGCATGATCTTTGCATATCTATATATATATATATATAATATACATATATATATATATATATATATATATATATATATATATATATATATATATATACATATATATATAAATATATATATATATATATATATATATATATATAAATATATATATATATATATAAATATATATATATATATATATATATATATATATATATATATATATATATATATATATATATATATAAATATATATATATATATATATATATATATATATATATGTATATCTATATAGATAAAAATGTATATATACATAAATGTATATGTATATGCATATGTATATATATATATATATATGTATATATATATATATATATATATATATATATATATATATATATATATATATATATATATATATGTATATATATATATGTATATATATATATATATATATATATATATATATATATATATATATATTTATTTATGTATATATTTGCACATATTTGCGATAGAGGTGCAAAAACTCAGCTATTCTCACAGCTTCGCACCTCCCTCCTCTTTTCTCAACCGGGCTTGGGACCGGCTATGGCAGATTTACAATGCTCGTTACATAATTAACTGTTATTCATTGGCTTCAGAAACTACAATTTTACTATTTCATTTTCTATTTTCATGTACCTGAGCATATGCTGAAAATGCCCCCTTTCATTATTTAGTTTAGTACCCGCTTTGACCTACTTACAAAGTCAACATGTCACACTGCTTAAAATGTAAACAAACCAGGTGATGTTTTCGTTCTCGCGACAATTGCCAAGCTATCATTCACGCAAACGAAATAAACAGGCGTATTTGAAATTTAAACACTTCACGCATTCTCTAACAAAAGCTATATTTTAAAAATATTAAACCGTTCACTCATCAACTTTATTTTCTTTCACCACAACCAAACCGCACAACATAAAACCTGCTTTACCTAATTCTGTATACACATTAGCTTAATGAAATAATCACTCGACACTGCCACTCATATGCGCACGACACTAAATGCAATATTTTTTTGAATGCAGCTCCCGATCACGAATTATAAAGCGTTTTATAAATGCGCGGCTTGAAGACAATCGATTTTATGAAACGAAAATTGACAGTCCCAGTAACTGGAACGATGCTGGAACACCTGAGATTGTCAGAACACTGCATTCTCACCCATATTAATACAATTGTTTCTGGCAACAGTCACGGACAGTATACGTATATGCTATTCGCATATCCTCTATACTTTTATATCAATGATAGCAGTGCGGTAGTTAAGCAGAGGAAACGTCCTCGAAAGATTTTTTTTCATTATGAATGGAAACTATGTTGTTTTAACAGGAGAACAATAAAGTTTACAATGAACTTGATGATGATAGATGATGGAGACTTGTGGCATTTTTTGTGTGATATCACAGGCAAATTAAGTGATTTGAATCAACCGTTACAAGGTGAAAACAAAATTATAACGCAGATTGTCCAAAAAGTATTTGCGTTTGAAGACAAGCTGAGCATTTATTGCGAAGACATATAAAATCAAAAGCTCGATCATTTTCCCACACTTTCAAAGCTAATGAAAATGACAATATGTCTGTTTTTGTCTAAACTACAATATGGATTAAGCTGCTGGGGAGGTACACATTTTCATAAACTGGAACCTTTGATTGTAAAACAAAAACATGCCGTTCGAATTACTTTCAAAGTTCACCGCAGAACGCCAAGTTTTGATTTATTTCAAGCACTAGGAACACTTCCATTAAGGCATTTGTATTTTTTTAAGGTTTTAAGAATTTTCTTCGAGAACTCATGTAATCACACACCAAGAGTTTATGTTTCAGCTAATCCACGGGTTAACACTAGAAATTTAGTGGTAGTTTCCATTTGCAATAAATCGCACTTTAGTCGCTTTTACAGCATTGTTGCTCCTCGTCTATTTAACCTTTTGCCACCAAATATTTGAGGCGAGTCCAGAAAGACAGCGTTTTCGAAAAAAGTCAATTCTTGGCTCTTTTCTATTGATCACTTGGGTATTGAAAAATTGTTGAATCCCTTAATATAACCTTTGCATTTGTTTTCATTATTGTTTTTTGCTATTTTTCTTTATCTACGGTCTTTTGTATCTTAGTTAAATTTACGAGTCCCCCATCATAAATCGACAATTCATGTTTTATTCTATCTTATTAACGGGCATGCGACTCTTGCGTAAAGCAAATGAATGCTTCGTATTTCATTTGCATCTTCTTCAGCAACATTTAAAATATAAAGTATCGAGTTAGTTGTATTTCTGTTTTATTTTTTTCTTGCTTTCTTTCCTTAAATTTTCTATTACTCGGTGTTAGGTATAAACGTAATTTAAGTGCAGAGGATTTTGTTTGAGTTTATTATAGCTGTAAGTTTATGCACATGAAATAAAGACTATTATTTATTATTATTATATTATATATCTACGGAGAAACGCCATGTAATTTTAAATTACCCAATTACCCTGCTGAATTCAAACGAAGGTTTGGAGAGTTGAGAAGATTCAAGAAATGTTTTTTTGCCTATTGAAAACCCCTGGCACTTAGAATCAACAGTTATTAGTCAGTTAGCTGATCTGAGGCTCAATTTTTCTCAATTGTTTGATGAGTTCATTGAAATGAAAAATGATTCGAATTTAGAGGTTTTTTTTTTACAGAAAAAAAAGGGATTTTAAGGAGTATGCAAGATTTTGGCAATTGACACCAAAAACTTATAGGACAGTGAAAAGTTTTGCCCGAATGCTTTTTAACATTGTTTACATCGACTTATCTGTGCGATTCGTTATATTCAAAAAATATTGAAATCGGCTTACACTTAGACAATATCTTAAGAATTGCATGTAGCGATTTTTAGCCTGATTTAACTAAAATTGTGAAAACTCTTTCACAATGTCAGAAGTCGAACTAAATTTCGAATAAATGTTATTTTAACCATGATGTCTCTTGTTTATTTGTCCTGTTTTTGCAGCTATCATTAGACTGCGGCCCACGTCGCTTAGTACACATTTCTTAGTGGCCCTGAAATAAAAAAGGTTGAGTATAGCTGATTTAGACGAACAACTACCACAGAAACTAGAAGCTAGAAGCATGAAATTAAATTTTATACACTAGATCCAATCAGCACCATGTTTCTCGGTGAATAATAAGCACTGAGTAGAGCAGTGTGCTCTCGGTGGCCGATCTGTGTATACTTCCAGCATCTGGCGCTCTGGTCCAAACCATTACAGATACGGCTTGTGTAAACTGCCCACAGCTTCCAACCTCAAATGCATTCCGCTTCTAGCTTTATGAAAGTACTAAGCAGTAACAAAAAGCAATCCTTTTCTGTTAATCAATCAACAAGTTCAATTTTTCCTCAAACTTAATGGTTCGCATGATTGGATTTAAATTTGCATCAAAGTATCAATTGCAGCCCAACACCTACGTCTCATCAAAGTTTGACAATTTAATTTGAAAATATCAGCAATTTAGCGATTCCCCATAAAAAAATTTTCAAAATTGACGGCCACCAATATCGCTCACGTACCTAAACCTGTGAAAATGTCATTCATTTAAAATTACAAAATGTCATTAGTTTCGCGTCAGCCATACTGAGCCAAATGTCCTTGAAGTGGGAACGTGATTTGCATTGATGTACAGCTGAAAGGATTTCACAGCAACACTTTGATTCCGAATATAGCGCCAAAAAGCAAAGCAAAAATATAGCGCCACATCTCGAGAAAAAAAAATCAGTTTTCCGCACGTACTTGTTTAGGTATCAGAAATTCAATTTATCCGAAAAAATTTAGAGGCTATTGAGTTGGAGTGACTTACGCTCTCTATCCAAAAAAAAAGGGAATCGAATTGAGCTGGTGATGTATAATCCGCTTTAGCAATAACGCACACGGCAGTAAAGCAGAGTTAGTATGCCCGTAAAAATTTCAGACTTGCGCACCCTTATTGTCCGAGTTATTGACCATTCGACCGGTAGCGGTCAGTGTGCTATTTCTCGTAGCCGGAAAGTTTGATTTGCGGCAATGAACACCAACAGTGGCAACAGTAGCAGCAAAAGGATCGATGTCCGGTCGAATAGCCCTTAAACAACTGGCTGCGTGTTTTCGCAGTGGCCGTATCTGATTCGACCATCAGTTCGAAGGGCTGTAAACGTGAGAAGTACATAGATCCTAGACAGCGGTCTAGCAGCTTAGCGAAATCCATGGAGGAAAATTCCATTTCCCGTACGCCCAAAAGCCCGATTACAAACAGTTCCTGTGCACCATGAAACCATGCGATGCACAGCTTTAGGACGTTTGGCGGTATCAAGTGCAAAAAGAAAAAAAAAAACGAATAACTCCAAGTTGTGAGTCTAATAGCGTGAGTGACGTAGATTTACCTCGGACCGAACGATTCGAGTGAGAATAGGTCAGAGTCCCTAAAGTCATGCAAATGCTACTCATAAAAAAAAACTTGCAGCAAATACCAACTTAATTGACTTGCAAGTCAGGCAAGAAGTTGATTTCTCCGGACTCAGAAGGAAAAATTGATTCATGTTTTTATAGGCGAGTTTGAGTGGCTCAAAGGACGACTTGAGTGCAGTGTGTAGTCATTTGCAACATTCGACTTGCTATTCGAATCGATTCATGTCTGGAATGAAAGGTAAAGTTTCAAGTAAAAACGATTTCGAGTCCAACATAAATACAACTCTGCGAAGTCAGAAACTAAAAAGCAAAGTAAATTTACCTTGTTATTAAAATCAAGATGCAGAAGAAATGGATATAAATATCTTGCCGCACAGTTTTGGTTTGATATTAAATTAATATTTGATTTCGATGCAGTATGCCCTGATTCGATGATTGTAGTGTTGGTTCGGTATCATTAGAAAGACCATATTGCTCGCTTGAATAAGTCAATGAAAATGATGAATTTTCACTAGAACGAAAATGTCGCTTACACCATTATGAAAACACACAATCGTTTCTCTGATATTTTAACTTCACTAATCCTCTTCAAAGTAAAAATAAGACCCAACAAACTGCATACATCTCTGCCAATAAAGACTTCCTTTCGCCATATTTCTGACTTTGAGGTCAAACTCCATAGCCTGGCGGAATCAATTTCCGTATAAACTTAAGGAAATGGCAGTCCAAGCTGTTTTCTTTGATTATTCGCATCTGATGCAATCAGCACAGCACTTTCGGCGGTGGGTTTTGTAACGAGAAGCAGACCGAGCTCTCTCTTTCTCGATCTCCTTCTGTCGATGCGACTCTATGGGGGGATATCAAGGATGTATGACAAAAGTTTTGCTAGTCTCGCAATAAAACGGATCCGGCTGAAGGCACATTAACCTCGATATGGTTGAAATCCAGATAATAGTTTCATTTCATTCCGGAAGGATTGCAGTTGAAACAGATTTCTCGAAAGTGTTGTTGTTGTTGGTGGTAGTGTTAGTAGTGTCGTTGCTAGTTCTTCTGCTCTAAGTAAGTATGTATCTGTCGCAGGAAAATTTCATGACTCTTGACAATGCTGACTGTGAAGTAGCTATTAGTTGAAGTTGAAACTGATTGTAGATGATATGACTGTTAATTTTAAGGCAGTTGAAACGTTTTGTTCTGCATAAGGTTTTCGAAGTGTGGGGTTTTCATTGCCAAGTTTCGTCTGAGTCTGTAAAATTAAATTTACTCTCAGGAATGGCTGACTGTCGTAGCACTTTGCTCTTGCATTAATTATCAGACAAGACATTTTTGAGATAGCGTTTGAATTTTGGATAAGCTTCGCTCCGGAAAACTTAGTATATCAAATAAAAGCAGTATAATTAACTTTGCTAGTTTTACTAAGCAAGGCAAGAATATTGTCTAGTCCAATAAAGTCAAGAATGAATTTCATCGCATTTGACGTAATCTGCAACCATATTCACACCAGAAAGAAATATTGTTGGATAAACAAGGTTGCCAGAAAATTTTTAAAAAATTCGCCCAGTTGATGTCCATTTATAGCCCAAAATCTCGGGTTTGAGCCATTGGCATGTTAGTGCAACCGTATACGCATTAAAGCAGAGAGTGCTTTTAGATTCAATCTGTTTCTGAGTTTATTTTTGATTATATTCATGTAAGAAAAACGCCACTGTCATTATAGATAATACCATTTCACACAAATCTTTAAATAAAACCACACCCGAGGCAGATATTTAACAAGAAAACAATTGGATCATCTGGAACTTCATTCGAAAATATTTCAGTCATGGATGTCGATCTTAATATTTCAAATTGAGATTCTAACTCTTTCTCATTACCTAGATTGAAATGCAGAGGTAAATGCGAACATTTTATTGAAATATTTTCTAAAAAAAGTTGTTGGTGAAAACATGTATGCTTTTCTGAAAATGAATAAATGAGACAGCATTCTTTTGATTAATTCTTCCAACATCCGTGCGGTAAAATATGGAACAATTATTTTTGAAGGTTTCGGCCTCCAGCTGAGAAAAGTTGCAGTTTAAAAGTTCCGTTTCAAAAGCTTCACCAAAGTGTTGAGCATTTATATTTAGGTATGCTTCACTATCTTGTAAACATTTGCTTATTTGTTCCAAAAAAGCTATTGTCGAAAATGTTTAAAACAATTTCAGTTTTAAACAATCGTTTCGCTATCATATTTATTAAAACTAAAACTTCTGTATGTGCTCGATAAATATTTACATTGTTTCCTTGAAAATATATGTTAATGGTATTTACATATTTTAATAAGGGTTCAATGTACAGTGAGTATAAATAATTAGCATTATTTATAACAAGCATTATAAGTCACTTAAATCATCAGCAAAAGTTTTTACAACTTTTACCAAGCCCAAGAAATTGGTACATATTTCGTTTTTTTTTTCATTTGATAAAAATCGAATGCAAATCGCTAGGTACTTTTCCGAAGAAATATCGGTCGATTCATCTAAAATTAACGAATATTTGGTATATCCAATTGCAGAGAAACCATAATAAAGGGACTGCAAATGTTGCATCCGCTGCGGCAACGGGAACTTCTATATCGAATAATAACTTGACGATGTCTGCATCTCCTCAAAGACCAGACCACTCTGTTAGGAATTGTTCCTAACAAAACACACACACAAACCTCAAACTGTTTTACCACAATTGTGGTGGTTTGAGAGGTAAATTATCTAAACTTTTTCTTGACGCCAAATCATGCCATTTTAATTTATTTGCCTTCACGGAAACTTGGCTTAATAACTCACATACAAACGAAGAAATTTTTGGACTATTTACAGAGATGATCGCGACTACTGCTCTACAGACCAGATGCGAGGAGGTGGCGTCTTAATTGCTGTGAGGAACAAATTTCCAAACAAACGCATCGATACCACACCACCATACGTAATGTTTCAGCACTTAATCGTTCAAATCTCTTTGAATAATACATCGATTTACATTGGTGTAGTTTATATCCCACCCAGATCTGACGAATCGGTATACGACCAGCTATGTGAGTCTGTATCTCCCTTTGTATCATCCCTAAACGAAAAACACAAAGTTATGTTCCTGGGAGATTTCAATCGCCCTAATCTATATTTCATTCCCGATGAAAATGACACTTACCTGCTCCCTGTAAACCTTTCAGATCGCAACGACTTTAACCTTATGAGTGCCTTCTATGGGAATGATTTGCAGCAAGTTTGTCCGGCTCCTAACCAAAACGGTAATTGGTTAGATCTTGTGTTCACTAACGCTTATGACCAAGTAGTGCTAAGTCCAACCAATGACGTAGAACATCTTTTTTGTAATAGTTCGTACTCCTGATTCTATTTACTTAAGAACGTACAATAATTCAATTGTATATTACTTTCGTAATGCTAATTATAAAAGCATTCACCATCTTCTTGACTCTATAGATTGGACGAATATTCTTTCAACGTTAGACGTTGAGGAAGCCATTTTCACTTTTTACAACAAAATATTTGAAGTCGTTGAAACATATGTACCAAAGATAAAAAAAAGAATAAACTGTCAGAGCCATGGCTTGATAGGGACCTTAGGCATTTGCGAAATCGTAAGAACAAACTTTATAAGCGGATGAAAAACAATATTGACATATGTTCGGCTATTCAGGAAGAATAAAATGAAATTGCTAAACAGTTTTTAACAAAGTCCCACGAGGCTTATGATAACTACATTAAGATTACCGAAGAACATATAATCCGCGACTCAAAAAAATTTCTGATTTTGTAAATGTGAAGCGGAAAACTACTGGCTATCAATTGTCAATGTTCTTTAGTAATATCACTTCTTTATCTCCTAATGAGATTTGAGATTTATTTGCCGATAGTTTCCAGACTGTTTTTAAAGCATCAGACTCACTTTCTTACTCTCATTCCGCTCCAACAGCTTTCACGTGATGAAATACATAAAGCTATTTCGGAACTCGACTGCAACAAAGGCCCTGGGCCCGATCTCCTTCCTTCAACAAGCGTGTAGAGCAGCTTATAACTCCCTTGCATATTTTTTTCCAACAGATCACTTTCGTCTGGAGTTTCCCCATCCTGTTGGAAACTTTCATATGTCACACCCATCTTCAAAAATGTTGATAGACGCTGTATCGGAAATTATAGGGGCATTGCCATTTTATCTTCAATTCCAAAACTTTTTGAAAATATTGTCTACAATAAACTTTCCCCACTAGTTGACTCCCGTCTGAGCGAGCAACAGCATGGTTTTAGAAAAGATCGCTCAACTACCACGAATTTGACAGTCCTAATCTCAGACGTTCTGTGTAAAATGGAAAAAGAACACCGAATTGAGGCAGTCTATACAGACTTAAGTAAAGCTTTTGACAGAGTTTACCACCCTACCTTAATTTCAAAGCTTCGGAAATTCGGACTTGCCGGATCTTTGCATAGCTGGCTGACTTCCTACCTTCGCAATCGAACACAATTGGTAAAATTTCAAGGAATTTTATCGAAAAATATATCTGCTGCCTCCGGTGCACCACAAGGCATCACTCCTTTTTAGTATATTTATTTCCGACCTATCTGACGTCTTAGCAAATAAACATCATCTACTTTATGCCGACGCTCTCAAAGTCTATCACATCATTAAATCTAAATTCGATGCACTCTTTCTCTAATCTAAACTTAATTCGCTTGATCATTGGTGGAATGAAAATAAGCTCTCTCTCAACATTGCTAAGTGCCAGGTTATTGGTTTTTCCCGAAAATGCACGGTCTCACATAACACGTACTTCCTTGGCCAAAATTTGTTAGCCCGAGTTGAAGACGTTGTTGACCTTGGTGTTATCTTGGATGAGAAACTCCGCTTCACCTTGCACTATGATAAAATACTTTTCCGTGCAAACAAACAGCTAGGGTTCATCAAAAGACGTTCCAAGGAGTTTCGTAACCTGTGGGTCACAAGATCCTCATACATCTCACTTGTACGCCCCATTCTCGAATATGCTTCCATTTGCTGGAATCCGGCTTTTGAGACCCACAGTAACAGATTCGAGTCCATACAAAAACAGTTCTTGCTTTTCGCATTGAGAGAACTATACAATCCTTACGATTTTAATACCCTTCCTCATAGGCGGGCCGTGGCCTAAACTCTGGCAGGGGCCAGGGACTGAAAAGTTCAAAACATGCGATGATTTTGTTTTTGATTGTGCACGTACTGTTCATAAAACTTATATAATTTACTAATACATTATATTTTTGTTGATTTATTCTTTGTTATTTGCTAATGCATAATGCATATTGGCAAGATGAAAAATGCTGTATCTTACTCTTTTCGAGCCACTTGGTTTGCAGAAATATCTTTGTAGCCCTAACTGCGTGTCCGAGGCTAGATGAAACAGCAAAACCTTTGAAACTAGTGCTTTTTGCTGTTTTCCGTTTTCGCGATCCTCTGGCAAATGTGAGATCCAGACAGTTCTTTTCTGCAAATGATTTCATTTTTTCCCAAACTACATACAAGTCTTCTCGCTCACTTAGTATGTTTTAACTGTTCCATTCATAAGATTTATCCCATCCCTAAGAGTTGCATTTTTAGTTTGGCAATATGTGCTTAACATGTTCGTTATAAAAAGAACATAGTGAAAGATGAAAAGATTTACTACAAATTTAGGATTACTGATTGAATGAAAGATCCCCAATGAATAAACTGAGTCGTTGTATTTTCCCTCATTTATTTCTTTTTCTAAAGCCTCTTTCATAGTCCCATAGCTATCGATCACATATTTGCAATTGTGAAATCTCGTTGACTAACGAGTCGAGCTTAAACTTCTCATTCCATGCCTTGTGTTTAGACCAACTGCCTCTTCAAGCTGCTTCAACAATTCGTGTTGTGATGGCTTCGA
This sequence comes from Nemotelus nigrinus, assembly GCA_947369275.1. Taxonomy (NCBI): domain Eukaryota; kingdom Metazoa; phylum Arthropoda; class Insecta; order Diptera; family Stratiomyidae; genus Nemotelus; species Nemotelus nigrinus. The sequence continues at coordinate 34,104,032 of OX376372.1, forward strand.
AAAGTGTAGGTAAAGGGATTTGATGGCATTGACAAAGGATGTTCACGTTTCGATTGTGAAACATGTGTCAATCACAACCAGGATAATTTTATCAGCTAGACAGTGTACAAATGTGGCTGCAGGGTGTTTCATCTAAATTTAGATTTGTACACCATTTTTTGTCCTGACATGACACTAGCACCATCATAAGACTGCCCAACAACAGGCATTTCGCTAAGTCCGTAGCTGTTTAACAGGCTCAAAATTAGATCTACTAAATACGAGGTATTTCTAGCTCCTGCACAGTCTACAAAGCTTGAGAACGTTTCTTCGACTGCTAGCGCTTTAGCAAATCTGACAACCATGGAGAGTTGTTCCTTTTGTGGACCCTTGCTTCGTTTGCCATAATGGATATCAGTCCGCAATCTTTTATTTCAGCTGTATTGTCCTCGCGAACGATTTCAGCAATTATTTTCATCAATTCATTTTGTGTTTTGCCACTACAGTAGTTCGCAACTTTGTTTTTAAAATTATTTTCAAAATTTGAATCATGTTTTGCGAATAATGCACAAAATTCCAAAAAAAAAATCACGGTTATCACTGGCACTACTTTCATCATGTCCTCTGAAAGCACGTCTTTGGCGACTGAGACACGTCGTAAGGTCGATAATCTTTTCCAAATAATTTTGGTTCGTCTTCACAATATTCCAAGGCTGTTCAAGCACCATATCATTTACTGTCTTCCAAGTACTATTAGAGTTTTCACATTGTGCATGAATTTTACTATCCGGATAATTTATTCGGATCGTGAAGTTTGGTCGAGCTGAAATTTTGGTGTATTTTGGCGACAATGGAAATTTTATGGAAAATTTCGCATTGTGATAACTTCACACTGAGTCATCAGATCATCACAAAATTTACAAGACTCATCAATGGGCATAAAAAATAAGTTTCTGTCGTTTTTAAATAATGTCTGGGCAACCTTGAAGCTACCATAAGTACGTAAACACAAATCTTTCACACGGCTGTTAGAATGAAATGCAAATTATTGATGAATTTGATACTAGATTTATACAGTCAAATCTAAACTTGTAAAATTCCCAATCGCACAATAATCGCACCTAATTATTTATATTTTTAGCACCTGGAACTTGCGTTTACGGTATCTCGCAACCGAATAAAATTGAGTAGATACAGGTTTGGCAAAAGTTCAATGAATATGATAAGAACCATGTGGCGGCTGTGTCACTATGAAAAAATGCTCGGTGAAATTGAAGTGCTATGCCTTTTAACTTCCGATGCAGTTATCAAATTGTAATGAAATTCACACGCATTTAACCTGAGTGTAAACCAATTAGGTCATAGATAGCATAAAAGTGGCAGGGATAACATTTTTATTCTCCAAATGACCTCGAAAATTGTATTCTACGTTAATTACCTTATTGCCTACCATTTTAATACTTAGACTATGCTATGTGAAAAACATAATTGCTTAAAACGCCAGATTATAAAAGTGTTCTTATCTAAATACCTGTATATTGCCTAGTAGGAATGAACAGAACATCTTAATAAAAAAAGGATGATTGGCGAGGCGCTTTTCGTTTTTTTCTTAACGTATTTGTCTAAATTAAATATTGCCGTCCATATCTCGAAATAAGTCCCATAACATCGCAATTAATACCGCAAGTAACACAGTCTCTATGTTATAAGTAGCGAAAGTTGGTATAGGCTTACACTACTGCACTACACAACTCTTGCTGTAACCACAAAAACCTTAGAGGCGAAAGCTTAAGTGTCTGCTGTTGGAAATATTTATTTTTCTGGGAGGGGCCAACCTAGGGTCTGGGGGGGTCCCGGCCCCCCCTGGCCCCCCCTACGGCGCGCCTATGCCCTTCCTCCTTATGAGTTTCAGCTGGGTCATCTAAACTTATTGACACTTGCATTCAGAACGAGGATGATTTCGGTCTGCTTCACATTCGACGTCATTAGAGGCGTTATCAAAGTTGAATTCCCGAATAGTAAAATGGTATTAAATAACCCTGTAAGAAACACCAGGTCCTCTCGTTTACTTAAGGAATATCCACATTCCACTACTTACGCAGCTAATGAGCCGGTAAATATATGCTGCAGAATATTTAACAGCATAATTTTTCTGTATTCTCCGACGATCTCCAAATTCTCCTTCAAATCCTCTCTTTTCCAAGCCATCCATAACCCTTATCTTAAGCTATATTACAATGTTTTATTTGTTTGTTATTTATCAGTTGTTATTGATTTATTTGTTAATTATTTAATTTACTTAATTTTTCGTTTACACACATTTATTTCAAATATTTTCTTTTTATTGTTTATAGCTTGTTTGGTTAATAAATAAATAAACAAAGCTCTTCTTTTGTTTATGATCTTGGTGCATTTCGTCCGATGAAGATAAAGAAGAGCGTAATTTGTTGTGCTTGATTGCCCTAAGTCAAACTAACAGATATTTCGAACTATATATATCTGTTAAATGATCAATCGTTTTAATTGACGAATGCATAGCGATGTGAAATGCTAGCGATATTTCATGCTTTGCTGCTTCTTTTTCCTAAAACATCACCCCTAAAATTGAAATAGTACTAACTTTTGTAAATGTAGACAATGCTAAGCATCACAAATTACCAAAGTTTAATAGCGACGATTCGTTTGGTTCGCATATTTTTGTAGGATTGTTTTTATGTTTTTCCGTAGAACTATGTTTGATTAGGTCCGATTTGTGCGCACGAAGATCTAATCTACGCACCAAACAATGTGCGAAACCACTTTCGTTGGGACTGCTTTTCAGCCATCGTTTGAAAGTAGGTTCGTTTTCCCAACCAGGATTGTAATTTTTGGAATATTTCGCCCATTCACCCATTCACACAAAAAAATGTTGAACTTGGTCGTAGCTTATCACTGACTGCAACGGAAAATGTTTAAGACATATCCATTCTCAGTAAGCAGTTCAGTAGCAGATTTTCACTTGCATATGTAGAAGTTTCTTGTTTAAAATTTTGATGGGGAAAAGTTTGATCAAATTTTAGTCTGAAGAATTGATATTTGTTTTCTTTTTTGAAATGAAGTCAATGTAAAGAATCAACAAAATATAGCCCAAAGTAGCAAGGGACTCGCCCAAATAAAATGTCGCAAAGTGATAAGTCGCCCAAATTGGCAGCCGTGTGCATAAATATAAATATGTAGTATGTATGTACAGTGGCTCACAGCTTATTTCAACCAGCACGTAAAAAAAACTTTAACTTCCTATAAAAACTAAACAAAATAAGTTATTAACATTATTTAAACTCAGATTATTAGACTAATGTTCACAATTATCATTTATTCAGTTTATTAGTATTTTTATTTTATTTCAATAGGTCATAGCAATTAATGACGAAAAAAGTAACTAAAAACAATGTCACAGCTTATTTCAACCAAGTAACAGAATCAATGTTTAAATTAAGTTGCAAGGGACAAAAAAATATTTTAGTATTTAGTTTGATCATTCTTCTGGTCAACAACCATTTTTAGCCTCTTAGGCATTGAATCGACCAGCTTTTGTGTCACTTGTGGGGTAATTTTGGCCCATTCCTCAAACAATGCAGTTTTGAGATCGCTTTTGTTGGATATCCTCCGTTGTCGGATGTTTGTATCCAAAATGGCCCACAAATTTTCGATGACGTTAATATCGGACGACTGTGCCGGTTCAATTGCCGGACAATTCCAGACCAGCCATGTCTGTACTATACCCGACTTATGCTTCGGGTCGTTGTCTTGATAAAATCTGAAGCCAACGCCCATGCCCAGTTTCTCTGAGCCGATAGCCTTGGGTTTTTTCGGATTTTCCGAACAATAAAGCGCTCGTCCGTGTGATTGAAAATTTTGTTGGGGGTATTTCTCCCTTTATCAAGCGTTCTATATTCGTGGACAAATCGGTATATGATGCTTCGCACTGTAGAATCACTTAGCCCAACCATCTTACCAATTTTCCTGCGCGAATGGCCACTTTTAAAATTACTGAGAACAAATTCTCACTGATTAATTGTCGTACGCGGTCCCATTTCAAAAACTAATTTTTCTGCACGATCTTTTCAAAGAATACAGCAAAACTGAACTTGAACACATTACAAATATTATGACTAAAGCATTGACAAAGAAATAATTCCTGCACTGCAAGATAACGGATCATTGCACACCTACAAAGTATTTGGTTGAAATAAGCTGTGGCATTGTTTTTGGTTGCGTTTTTCGTTTTTCGTTGTTTTAGAATACTAAACAAATAAAAATAAATAAAAGAAGAAATATTTGATTAGTTTAAACATAATACTAATAACCTGCTTTAAAATAATGTTGATATCTTCTTTAGTTTAGTTTTTATAGGAAGTTACTATTTTTTTGCGTGCTGGTTGAAATAAGCTGTGAGCCACTGTATGTATAATAAACTTACCGTTTGTAGATCTGGCTGATCTAAAAATAAAAAAAAATGTTCACAACCACATAAAAAAAACTGGTTGGAAAGTATGTCACAGCGGCATATGGTATCTTTTTTCACCGCTAGAAACACAACTCGTCCCAAAATGCATCGTAACTCACCGGTTCCTGCATCACATTGCAGTACATTTTTTTTCTGTCTCTGCTGAACATTCTAAATTATTCGTGGTTTTCCACTAGGTCAATCATCGATTCCCGCATGTGTGTTGATAATTCAGTTTTCACATAGCCTCGGGAAAATTCACAATCAATTCAATATGAGCCGATCAGCTCTCAACGTTCCTGTGCCGAATATACGGTACGAAGCGTACCAACATTGACCAGGATATTGTATATGACTCGCGGCTTATTCTATTTGCGAAACACCTACAATACCACTTTGCCAAAAACTGTTTCGTGCAAGAAATTTCTACAGCACTGACGCACTATAGGCTAATTGGTCGTTTTGTATGTAATGTTATTTCGATTCATGTGGCCTGCATTGAGAATTTGTCAATTTAATTTATTTATTTTATCGGAAAATATACATGTACATTGATACGATATTTTCGATAATTCTCGGACCCGTGAAAGTATGCGCGCTATTGATTTAATTATTTATGGTTCGGTTTGAAGTATTTCGACGTAACTTGTTAAAGCAATTTGCGGAAAAATTGCGGCAATGTAGAATATCACGACTATGTATCATGTTATTTTAATTAAGTTAATAGAACTTGCGGTTTATGAATTTTCCGAGAAAATTTATATGCTTTACAAGAAAATTTATATGCTTTATACTGTGAAAGTGTATAATGAGGCGGTTATTATGTTGTAATAATCTTTAGTTTAGGGGTGTGGAAACGTTTGTTAGGATGACGACGAAAACTCTGCAGGTAAATGAATAAACGATCGCTCTCATGTAATTTACTTTTTATCTTGAATATACCGTAGGTTGTTATATAAAGCATATATTTCTCAGTAATGGGAGACGAACCAACACTTTAGCTTTTACCTCTTTTATGTTTTTCACCAATTATATTGTAGTTACAAATGTTTATTGCAGTCTAGTTATTTTAGACCAAAAAAGCCGTTTTGCAAAAAACAAAAATTCTAGTGAAATTTTTTCAATGGAATAATGCCTATTAAAAGATGAAAAACATAATATAAAAAATCCATAACAAAATTGTGAAAACAAGAAAAGTTATTAAATATTAAAGACCAGGAAAATCAATTTCTCGACAAAGTTTGGCATAAAATCTACACAAAAACGGCATGTACCAAATTCTCGTGGGATCAATAGTTCTCTCAAATTTGCTGTGAATAAAAATTCATGTACTACCAATAGTAAAACCAAATCGTCCAATACTTGTATAATACTCCAAAAAGAAAATCTCGGATAAGGTTGCTTTATTCTCTGCCTACATACATTTGAACATCGAAGAGTGATTATTGAGAGTTCAAAAATATCACAGTTCGACATGATTTTTAACATTGTTGAGAACGGTTTTTTTGCGGTTCATTTAGCTATTTATTAAACCACGTTTTCACAAGATTGGTATAATAGCGCGTCTCATTTTCAAGTTTCTGCTTCTCCTGCATATCATGGGGCCATTGAAACTGTGTGCACTTGACTTTGAACTGACAACATTTCTATTTCCTGTTGTTAACACAGCATCCACAGGCAGTTTTATCGTTTTTTATAGTTTAGTTTCTTTCGGTCACGTATACAGTACATTCAAACATGTAAATTGATTTTATATCAAATGGTAAATTTGAGTCATCAATGTTGCAAAAGATGACAACACGATCCAAACACCGAAAATGGGACATAGCCCTTATGAATTTCCAAGAGGCATAAAGATTTCCTGAGGAAGAAGAGCAGGATTCGAAGAAGGCCGACCCTAGGCCGACCCTAGGATAAGAACGGAAGCACACCGGCTGAAACGTACCACCAACTGTCAGATTGCACAAATCAACAACGAAAAGTCGGGTGACTTCCTGCACAGCATGGAACCTGGAGATGCCAATTATTGACATATTACCAAATATTTTCGCCAAAAAACAAATTTTCTGTGTCTCCTATTCATGGGCCCAATGGGCTGAAATTTGAGAGCGCTAGCAAAGTGGAAGTCTTTGAGAAGGAATTGTAGTTTCAATTTCAGGAAAACTGCTCTAGAAAGGATTATATTGACGAGGAAGAAGAAGCTTCTGAGTCTGTAGACCGAATCATTGCCTCTATGCTAACAGGGAACTATCAAAACAGACCAAAAAACTTCGTTGGGGCCAAACAACTCATTAGCTGGCTCAATAAGCGAAGATTCAACTGTAGACTTGTGACTGGTAAAATTCTCTGACAATACATGGACAACAGTTACTGGTGGTATGAACGTTATCTTTTGAACAAAGAGCTTCTTTGAGGCTTGAAAAACAGAGATTATAACAGTTTGCCTAAATCTTCAATTTCTGCTAAATTGGAGACCAATGAGTCTCCTATTCTGAACAGGGAAATTGGCTGAGCTTCTTCTTCTCGGTCTGCTTAAAGAAATCATCGAGGAAAAATCCATCATCCCGGAGGTACAACTTGGCTTCAAGCCACTACATTCAGCACTCAGTACGCACATCTCGTACTTGCATGATCAAATTGTGTCTCACTTGAATGAGCGAAACATTCCGACAGTAGTGTGTGCTCTAGATATCAAGAAGGTTTTCGATTCCGTTTGGCACGAAGGCCCTCTATTTAAGTTGATCAAGTTTGGATTCCCAAAAGAGGTTATAAGACTCGCTGCAAGCTTTCTTACCAACAGACAATACTATGCCAGCGTTAATGGAGCAGATTCTCTCATAGAGCCTGTGACATCAGGAGTGCCACAAGGTTCTGTCACTGGACCAGTTCTTTATAACATATTCACCGCTGACCTACCTATTCCAGTGGGCCAACCCCAAGCCCAAATCCTCCAATATGTAGATGGCACGCTCTTATTTGCGTCAAGCCAAGACCCGCTCAAAGCAGCGAGGAGCCTGGAATACTAATTGGTAGAACTATGTCTTTACTTTGACGAATGGGGCATCAAACCAAACAGCAGTAAGACTCAGCTATGTGTGTTTCGCAATCCTTCCAATATCAGGGGTCTTTAACTATCCGCAACAAGGCAAAAAAAACTTGCTATCTCGTTTGGAGCATCTAAGATTACTATTAGTTCATCTCTAAAGTACCTTGGAATCGATTTCCAGGAGTTTTTAAAGTTTTATCCCTTTTCGCCAAAAAAGATGGACATGACCACCAAAGCTAAATCCATTTGCTATCAGACCCTCATTCGACCAATCCTGACTTATGCATCCCCATCCTAGATTACCTGCCCAAAGACTATCATGACCGAAGCGGAGATGTTCGAACGAAAAATCCTCCGCTTCTGCACTGACAGGTTCTACAACCCGGTAACTAAAAAGTGGCCAAAGAATCTTCTCCTATATCAGGAGTCAGGATTGAAGCCACTTAGAGACAGTGTTGTGGGATTAACGACACGATTCTACAGACAAGCAGACGGACATGAAAACGGACTGATTTGGTCACTAGGGCGTACAGGTGGTTCTAATGAGCCATTTATGCGCCCCGCGAAGATAGCAGTGCTGCGGCAGCTCACAGATGCTCTGTTTACTTACACACACACCACCCGACGAACAAAAGGAGTTAAACTTAAGACCTAGGTTAAGATTTAGGTCTAATTAGGCTAAGTTAGCTATAATTAGGTATAAGTCAGATCGTACTTTTAGCGTAAGGTAGTTTTTAAGAAAAGCATTGTCAGGGCAATCCCAGCTGGTGTGAGGAAATGAAAATTGTGCCCAAAAAAAACCAACCAGAGCCAGCAAGCTAAAATAGTATAGCCGCAAAATTGTAAGTTTCTTGTTAATTAAACTTTAAGTTAGGCTATGAATGTACGTTTAATTTAAAATAAAATATTTTTCAATTCAATTGAAGCCACTACATTCTACTGAACTCCAGTTCTAAAGAGTGGTGCAGCGTATACATACAGGGTTCAATCAAAGAAAATAAACTGGTCTGGTCCTGCTTAGTGTGGCCAAGTCGTTTGACAAAGGTTGGTTTGCGTGAACTAATTTCCTAAATGCATGCATTCCAAATTCTATTACAACTAATTGCATCCCATTTTCTGAGTTAGAATTGGCAATCACCTCTCTACAATACGGACAAAAGAAGCTGGAGTTCCGTAAGAGTCAACACTCTCCCCAATATTGCATAGTTTATTCACAGCAGACACCCCCAACTTACTCAATGCAAAAGTACCTTGAAGCACGCAGAAGTTATGGATTTTTCCAGAAATGGGAAATCCAAATAAACGCCGAGAAGACACAAGCTATCTTCGTGACGAAACGACTCAGACAACAATCACCACAACAAACAGTTGACATTCAGACAAAAGACTGGCAACAGACATCCAAATACTTGGGACTTGCAGTCGACAACAAACTAACGGCCACGCACCTAAAAAAACAAGAGACAAGCTGTTAATGGTATACTGAGCAGACTGTAACTAATAACCAAACCACCCATACTGAATATGACTAGCAAAGCGCTACTCTAAAAATAGATCATACAACCCATACTGGCATATGGTAGTACTGCCCTCTACCAAATTTGAATCAAGAACTAGGCAAATAATGGCTGAATGCTGTTATGTGTAATAAACTTTTCTCTTCTTTTTTATTTTTTTACTGCAATATCATTTGCCGGAATCGCTAACGTAATAGCTTTGAAAACCACAAAAAATTTACAAAATTAACAGTTAATTCACTTTTAATTGAAAAGTTGCAAATTGGATATCATATAAAATTCCGATAAACCGATTTTCCCACACTGGGCGCATACTTTCTTGCCTAATAAAATCTGTATAAAGTTTATATTCTTGGCCTAGTGTTGAAAAAAGATGAGTTTTTCTTGGTTGCCATAAAAATACATAGCCACATATGTACTAGTAAATACTCGCATACAAATTCCCAATAAAAAGTCCTCGACATCGATAGATTTTTATCGATCCCCATGTCAACAATTTACAAGAAACTAGTTTTTAAAGCTGCGTAAAAAAGACAGCAGCAGCTGCTATGATAAGTCGTTTCTGGATTCAACCCAATCAAATCTTGATTCTAACATAAATAATAATATTGATATGGTTTTGATTCTACGAGAGACAAATCACTACGATAATCAGATTCGCAATCAAAATTCAATACAGATATTTTGAGACGCTACTCTTTTATTTTGATGAGTGACCTGCTATAATTTTGGTTGCTTAATGATATTAGCTTAAGCTTTTTCTAAACTTCAAACATTCAGTGTGTTATTATAAATTGAGCCCATCTAGGAAAAGTTGAGAAAAGTTTGACCGATAGAAACTCTCCGCTCAAAATACGATCCTTTCAAGCGATTTAATATAATAACATCCAAGTAATTTATGAAAATGCAACATTTGGAAAAACTTCCTAAGAGAATCGTCACCATTTAAAGATTGATTTTTTCAGTGAGTTCGACCACTGTTAATTTTATGTTTTTTGAATAATTACAAATTTAACAAAATTAGTAAATACCGAATTTATTTTGTTCCCAGGACTTTTCACCGTCGAATTTTACATAAAAAATTCAATTCGGTGAAGAGGGCACTTTTAATGACTTGGTTCTCTGCATAGCATCATTTGTATCATGATGTCCTTGGATTTAATCATATTCTATCCACGCAAATTTTATTGCTAAATGTGAGTTTAATTTTCAGTAGAAGTATACTGAAAACGTTTCATTGCAACAGATGTTCTCATAACAATGTATGTCCGAAAAGCACTGAGAATTGTTGGTATGATAAGCATTGAAATGTGCCTCGAATTTGAATAAGAACAGTTCTCAAAGCATCACTGATTTCTGGCATAAATTTGATTTTTACTCGAAAATATTGATTTTCTTCACTCGTACAATTCCACTTTGACTATTCGTTTCAGATTCAGCCGACGCCATAGAAAATTCAATCGCCTTATTTCCCTACCGTTGCCTATCAATTGATTTCAATTGGTAAACGAAAATCAAGTATTCACAAAACCGCTCCATATTGAAATTCACTTGAGTCGAAAATACTGAAAACATCTCTGCAGCTGCACTGCAAATTATGTAGTAGACTAGTTGCAAGCTTCTCTCGATCTGAGTCTGCTAAAAAAAAATACTATTGACTACGACACGAAAAGTTTTTGGTATTTTATTGCATTTTCATCACATTACCATCTCCCCGGATGCGAAATCAAACCTAAGTGGTTTTTGCAGAAGGTACGAGGGCATCTCATCTTTGGATTTCGGATGGATATGGTTGAGTACAGATCGATTTCATGCCGAAACACTATGTTTGTTCGCCGGAAGGAAAACTGCAGGAGAAAATAGCTTTGGGGTTTTTATTGTAATCTGATTCCGTAGACAGAACCATGTGTTTGTTGAAATATGAGACTGATGCAGCGCTGATGCATTCTTAGGGAGCTGTGTTTTTGTGGTGTGGCTAATTTATTTGGTTGAAAATATGCATCAGTGTGTCTAGAATTACAATGTTGGTTAGTTGGTAGTTTATTCTGTGGTATAACAAAATTGTGTGAGTAAAAAAAGTATTCACATCTGTGGGAAAGCATGCATCTAATAAATATTTAAATATACTTCAACTTTAGTAAATGTCTAGGTGTCGGAGGACAGTAAAAAGGCGTGGAAGTAGTACGGCTGAACTTGCCCAATATTATTTAAGTGGGAGCGGAGAGGTTGAAACGCAAGGGATGCAGGTATAAAAACTAATTTTTAAATTTTTCCAATTTATTTTATTTTATTTATTAACCAAACAAGGTATAAACAATACAAGAAAATATTTGAAATAAATATGTGTAAACAAAAAATTAAATAAATTAAATAATTAACAAATAAATCAATAACAATTGATAAATAACAAATAAAACATTGGCATATAGCTTAACATAAGGGGTTATGGATGGCTTGGAAAAGGAAGGATTTGAAGGAGAATTTGGAGATCGTTGGGGAATACAGAAAACTTATACTGTTAAATATTCTGCAGCATCTATTTACCGGCTCATTAGCTGCGTAAGTAGTGGAATGTGGACATTCTTTAAGTAAACGAGAGGATCTGGTGTTCCTTACAGGGCTATTTAATACCATTTTACTATTCGGGAATTCAACTTTGATAACGCCTCTAATGACGTCGAATGTGAAGTAGGCCGAAATCATCTTTCTTCTGGATGCAAGTGTCAATAAGTTTAGATGACCCAGTCGATACTCATAAGGAGGAAGGGTATTAAAATCATAAGGATTGTATAGTTCTCTCAATGCGAAAAGCAAGAACTGTTTTTGTATGGACTCGAACCTGTTACTGTGGGTTTCAAAAACCGGATTCCAGCAGATAGAGGCATATTCGAGAATGGGGCGTACAAGTGAGATGTATAAGGATATTGTGACCCACAGGTTACGAAATTCCTTGGAGCGTCTTTTGATGAACCCTAGTTGTTTGTTTGCACGGGAAAGTATTTTATCATAGTGCAGGGTGAAGCGGAGTTTCTCATCCAAGAGAACACCAAGGTCAACGACGTTTTCAACTCAGGCAAAAAAATTATTGCCTAGGAAGTACGTGTTATGTGAGACCGTGCATTTTCACGAAAAACTAATAACGTGGCACTTAGCAATGTTGAGAGAGAGCTTATTTTCATTGCACCAATGATCAAGTGAATTAAGTTTAGATTGTGATTGTGATGTGATACACTTTGAGATCGTCGGCGTAAAGTAGATGAGGTATATATGCTAAGACGTCAGATAGGTCAGAAATAAATATATTTAAAAGGTGTGGACCAAGATGGCTAGTTGTGGTACACTGGAGGTAAAAGATGTATTTTTCGATAAAACTCCTTGAAATTTTACCAATTGCGTTCGATTGCGAAGGTAAGAAGTCAGCCAGCTATGCAAATTAAGATAGGGTGTTCAACTCTGTCAAAAGCTTTTCTGAAGTCTGTATAGACTGCGTCAATATGGTATCCAAACAGTGCGTTTTTTGAAAATTAGTTTTGGCCGCTATGAAGCACCCACCGCGCCTGCTGTACGTGAGACTGGCATGCTAGTTGGCAACACTCATGGCCCTCGTCGTCGTACGGTGCGCACAGACAAGAATGTGGCTGTTGTAGCCGAGAGTGACAGACTCACTCCAAGAACATCAACTCGCCGTCGATCTCAACAGCTCAACATTTCACGCACTAGCCTGACGAGAATTTTGCTTAAAAATCACGGATTATTCACTTACAAGGTCCAATTGACTCAGTAATTGAAGGCGCACGACCATCCGCTTCTTTATCGCTTCGCAATTTGGGCCTTAGACAAGCTTGAATTGGACAACGATTTTGGGCGAAATATCATCTTATCTGACGAGCGCATTTTCATCTTGGCGGCTACGTTAACAAACCAAATTGCCACATCTATGACTTGGAAACCCCGCACGTTATTATGGAGAAGCGAATGCATCCACAGACAGTGACAGATTGGTGCGGATTGTGGAGTGGTTGTATCATTGGACCATTTTTCTTCGAAACTGAAGCTGGGAACAACGTTTCGATCAATGGTGAACGTTACAGAGCGTTGTTATCTGACTTTTTTTTCGACAGGATGTCGCGCCATGCCACACTGCCCATGCCACAGTCGATCTTTTACGCACCAAATTCTCAAATCGTGTTATCAGCCGTCTTGGCGATGCCAATTGGCCTCCTCGGAGCTGCGTTTTGACTCCTTTGGACTTTTTTTTGTGTGGAACCGTGAAGAACCGATGTTATCCCAACAATCCAGAAACGATTCAAGCACTTGAGGCCAATATCATCCAAACCATGAACAAAGGCCTTGGAAAATCGGAGTGACAGAATGCGCTACTGCGAAGCCAGCCGAGGCAGCCACTTTAACGAAATTGTGTTCCATCACTAATAAAAATGTTTATTCTTACTAATAAACCCATAATACATGGTTTTAAATTTTGTTCATTTTATTGAATTTTTAAAAAGAAACTTGTATTTGGCCCACCCGGCATATACCATTTTCGAGTCAAATTCAAAGATTTTTGGTACAAGTTCAAAATATTTTTGAGTTTAATCAAAACCAAATTCGTAAATTTTCGATACCAATTCATAAGATTTCAATTGAAATTTTTCATTTTTTTTTAATCAAACTCATAATTTTTTGGAGTCAACTTCATAGCTTTTGCAAGTTAAATTCATAATTTTGTTAAAATACGTTCATATTTTGCGCATCAAATTCATAAATTGTGCCGTGAGAGAAAAAACGAAAAAAGACAAATAAACTGAATCTTTGAACTGAAAAACTATGAATTTAATTTTTAAAAAAATTGAATTTGAGTGAAAAAATTATGAATCTTACTCACAAAAAATATGAATTTGACTCGAAAACTTATAAGCTGGTATCGAGAATGAACGAATTTGATTCGAAAAAACCATGAACAAAACTCGAAATTTATATGAATTTGTTACAAAACTCTTGGAATATGACTCGAAAAAGGTACATTTATCAAATACTAAATAATAATAACTGTTTCAAGTCGTCTCCTGTCCATTATGTGTATCTGTGTAACATAATTTTTTCGGGCTAAAATATATTTAGGTGAAAATGCGAGTTTTTTTTTCTTTCTAAAGCCTTCATTTTATATTGCAGAGCCCGTCATGCACTCTACTTGCTAACGTTACTACCAATGGCAATCATTGCTTTCTTTGTATGCTAAAGTTGTCACTTGTAATTAATCCAGCCATTTCTCGATTTTTTATTGGCGATATTTTTTGGGTCTGCCGCTTTAAGAAGGCAAGAGCCGTTTAAACAACGTTGTAGCATGGCAAATATTTTTCTCCAGATAACGAATGATTGACCTAAAGGTTTTAGTATTGCAAGAAAAAATAGATGACTCCCATTTAATAAAGTAATCATGCATTGCTTGCTTCATCATGATTTTATTTGATGAACGCAGGGTCAGAAATTTAGCAAGATTAGAAGGAGAATTCGGTCTTCAAAACTTTTATCCAAATGGATTGCCCTCAAACCACGTAACGTAAACCAAGAAAGATCTGCATATTTAGTAGGATGAAAAGTAGAAGTAGAAGTAGAGATAAGAGGAAGTAGGGATGAAATCTGGAAAACGCTCAATCGGTATTTAGCCCATGGAAGAACGTAAATCAGTTAATTTTTTCAAACCCATATTAAATTCCTCGGTGATTATCCTTACGGAAATTTTACCATGAAGCAACTCAAACTACTTTCCTCGAATGGTGACGAGGATTCATCAAAACATATACACACACACACACATAATATCAGACAGGCTAAGGTCGAGAATACGACGATTCAAGTTACAAATTGTGTTAAGCTGCGAAAGGGAGTTGATGGAAAATAAGGTCGAAAGTAGAAGTAGCTTAGAAAGCTGATTAATGAGACATAAAGGTCCTAGGCAACGAAAGGCATATTGAAATCATCACAAATTATTAGTGGGTCAAAAGGGAAAAAAAACTACGAAAGTAAGAAGACAGCCCAACAAAATGTCTTTCATAAACAGCACAAGAACTTCTATTAGTAACATATATACAGAGAAAACTGTTAGCTGAAGGTTGTTAAGAAACAAGTTAGAGCCATCGTGCATTCAACAGGAGGGGAGCGCTAAAAATCACGCCAGAGTGTTCCGTGGTTCGTGTAAGACAATCAATAAAACTCCACGATGCGATTTGTCTGAAATAGAACTATTACGATCTACTCAAAATATCTGGTGCACAGGAAGTCCTTCACTACTCTTGATATCGTCTAAAAGTCAAATAATGTCATCTAAAATATACAGATTAGAGATTCAAATTTAACAATTTTTAGAGTTCGGACTGGAACAGATGCTTTTCTTACCCGTCGGAAATTCGTTTGAGGTCTTCTAATAAATGAATTGGCTTGGCAAGTATATCAGGAGCCCCAAAAAGGGGTGTCCAGTAATTTGTTTTTTCAGCAGTGATTGGAATTTCAAAAGAACTAATCATTGTTCCAGCGAGGTTTTCAGCAGAATATGGGCGGTGTATATGACGTTATTCTTAAAGCATAACCACAAAAGCTTGTAGTGAAGGAATATCAAAGTTTGTGTTATTGTGTTTATTGCTGCAGTGTCGAGCTGGCATCATGCAGAGATATCGCAGTTTGCAAGAGCAGGCTAACAGGTAAAGAAAAAACCAAAGTCAAAGGTTGAGTCACTCTATGTAACGGGCTTAGCAGTTGTGCTATCCAGTGCTGAGGATGGAGCAGATTGCCAAAGTAAGCTACTTGACATTGGTTTAATCACACGCAGTAACGGGCTCAGTCGTTCTTGTTGTTGTTGAATTATCGCAAGGTTCGGCATCTGCAAACGAGTTCGAGTAGCAGTGAAAAACCCGGGTGGGCATTATATGGCTATAACGGAATGTTCAGCCGGCATTCCATGCGGTGACGCAGAGGGCTGTTTGATGATCGCAGTACAAAACAGCTCACCTACCTCTTCTCTAGTGTCATGAAAATCCTGTGTCAATTTTGAAAGAGAGTGAAAAAGAACATCGATAGCCTTTTGAACGAACGTAGCTGGAAGGCATTAGACACCATGGAGTGTTTTCTGAATTTTTCGCAGCGCACTGTTTCAGTACTAACATGAGTCACATTTTAAAACCGCATCGGAGCATTTGCCTGACGGAGAAACGCATTTAGAATGGACAGGTTGCGCACACACATCCGCACAGAAAATAAGTAGAGAGTAGAGTAGAGTAAATAGTAAATAGTAGAGTAAATAAACTCCGAGAAAAGAATAGAATCACCACACACAAAGAGCTATTAACGAAATAAAGTTTTGGCACTTCTCGGGGTCTGACTCCTCACTATATAAACTTAGATAGGAGTAGCAGGTTTGATCCAGTAACATATGATATCTTCATAGAAACTTTAAGAAGTGATAAAACGATAACTGACGAAACAGATTATAGATCCAATCACTCAAGATAACGTTAGCCAAAGTTAACACAAAAGTAGAAAAATGACGACACAGCAATCAGTCCATTTCACACACTTTTTTCCACTAGTAGACCTAGTGATGTAAATCACGTATAAAGCGCCGGACACAATGATCCATTCCATTCCATTCCAGAATAAACGTCAAAGTTGGCGGCATAGAAAATGTACGAGACTGAGCACATAAGGCTGGAATGGAATGGAAAGGACGAGTTGACCAACTTTCAACTTTTCTGGATCAGAGTAGTATTATTATTAGTACTAAAAAAATTTTGCTGTGGTTTTTGTTTATAAAAGGGTATGAAACTTATTAGCATTCCAAATAACTATAGAAAATTGCTATCTGTTTTAAAATAATCACGCAAAACTGAAATTTTAAAACTACAAGTAAACTGTCGCACACTAAACGGAATGGAGACTATGTGTTCAGTTTGCTGGAATGGACATGAGCTGGAGAGTGCTGGATCGGAATGGAATGGAATGTGCTGGAGCATTGTGGCCTGCGCTTAACTCTTGTAATAATTGTTTTTTTTTTAAATTTTTTTTTTATGTATTAAATACATTTCATGGAAATTTAACGTGACTATGTGTGAAATATGACATCAGACAAATGACCACCATTTTGCTCGATACAGGCATTGGCTTTTTTTAACGCATTTTGCATTACACCAGGTAATGTTTCTGGTTGCAGGCTTTGCATTTCGTTTCGAATATTCTACTTCAGCTGTCCAATTGTCTCTGGTTTATTAACATATATTTTATCTTTTAAACATCCCCATAAAAAAAGTCGGGCGCAGCTCACGCAGCATGTCCATAGTTTGCTTAGCGGTATGGGCAGTCGCTCCATCTTGTTGAAACTACAAATTAGCATGTTGCTCCACCATTGGCCGCAAAAAAAATGTAAATCATTTTCGGCAAGAGGCCCCGGAGACCGTTTCTGGCATTTCATCCTCATTCTCAAAGAAATATGGGCCGATGACTTTTGTGGCCATAGCACCGCACCAAACAGTGCATCTGATTGAGTGTAACGGATGCTGATGTATTGCCTTTAGATTTTTAGTGCCCCACAATCTACAGTTTTGCTTATTGACAAAGCCACTTAAATAGAAATGCGCTTCATCTGACATCAAAAGTTTATTTAAAAAATCATTTTGGGTGGCTGATTGTGTAAAGCGAATAGTGTATTGTAGTCGTTGTTGGGGGTCTTGCGGTAGCAGTTGTAGCACAATTTGAAAATTTTATATGGGTACATCTTTAAATCAAACTTTGAAATTTTCTGCAACCCAATTGGCGACGAGTTGAGACAGGTTGATCATTTGCAACACTCTGCCGCACAGCTTCCACGTTGTCTTCAGTGCAAATATTTCGATAAGCACCTCTTCCAGGTCAGTCGACAACTAAACCCAGTACCTCCAAACAGCGGACTAAACTTATAATCATGGAAAATGTGAGCGCTGATCTTGAATTGGAATAGCGGCGATAATTTGGCTGCATCATAGCAATTGATCGTTGAAAAGAATAGAAGAATTCGATAGTTTTAATGCGTTGTTGTGAACTGTACGTATTCATTTTAAATTTCCAAAGATTCAGTTATAATCTGGAAAAAGAAAAATTAAATTATGTTGGATAATAAAAAAAGCTATTTGATTTTCATATCGGTTGGTCTCATTTAGGCCACCCTGTATATAAAATACGAAATTTGCCACTCTGTTAACGCGAGCTTTGGCTGGTGAAAAATCATAATGTTTTATAACCAGCCAAACTGCCTCTACTACTTTTTATCCACCTCTGACCAACGTTCTCACCATCTAGAAACATACCCCAATATTTTGTTTAACTTACTTAAATGAAAAAAAGTAGTTTTAAGTTATAATTAAATTTTCCGATTTCTAATGCAGTTTTATTTTGCAATGATATGTGCTACCATCAATCTCACCTTAAATCCTCATGATCTCAAAAATGTCAATGTCTCTGACCACAAATGGTCAGTTGTTTGCTCCTAAATCTCAACTATTGCACTTGAACACAAAATTGAAATACTACCTACATATATGTGCACAAAAACTAAGTTCACTGAAAAATGACAAAGCACACTCTGAAATAAAA
Source organism: Nemotelus nigrinus (assembly GCA_947369275.1). Taxonomy (NCBI): domain Eukaryota; kingdom Metazoa; phylum Arthropoda; class Insecta; order Diptera; family Stratiomyidae; genus Nemotelus; species Nemotelus nigrinus. Next base: position 34,122,678 of record OX376372.1, read on the forward strand.
TATCTACAGCAACCAGCAAATCCAAAGCAGTGCACCTTAGAGCGAAATGAGACATTTAACCAAGATATTTCTCGTTTATTGTCAAAGGTTAAAATGCTATTTTCAAAACTATTTAACTTAAGTGACATCCTCAAATGACCAGACTGTTGCTTTGTGCGATGCACAAAGCCCGTGCTTCGCAGCGCTACAATAGTCGACTCTACAAAAAAACGGCAAACACACACACACAAGAAGGAGACTACATTTTTCCGAGTTATCTTCTCGTGTGTGTTCTCAGCTCAGCAATAATAAGTATTGCAATATAGAAAGTCTGGCACAAAATCCTCTGCTGCATATTAAATTCTTGAAACTTTCTTCGCATAGATATCAAATTTAAAGTTAGTCCGAGCATATCAAGTTTATTCGAGAGTATACGAGAATTTAATTCACATTTGATCATTAACTTATCGTGTATGGTTGTCTATTACGGAGATTCAATATGGAAGGATCTCGTGTGGTGAGAGAGAATTTGAAAGCATTTTCGATTCCTCCGAGGGATGGGATCGGATTTAATAGAGTGTATATTCGAAGCAGAGAAATTGTATAATTAATGGCAAGTAGTTTCATGTAAAATCAATACAAAAGATAGGGTTATGATACATTTGTTGATTAGATGTATCTACTCTTCTAAGAACGATTTTGTTCTTGATAACTACATATGCTAAAATCCAAGAAAGGAAAAGATATCCCTCCAGATCCTGAAATCGAAAATACCATATTCATTTCTGGGTCAATGCAAGCAAAGTTTGTATTATGTTTCGTAAACTTATTATTCCTGACTTGAATAAGGATTTTACGTGTGTGGATGCATGTACAGTTTGACGAGGCAACTGCAACAAGTATTTAAGTAAATGGCGAGCTTGAATTATTGTTACTCCAATCGGAAATGTCGATGAACGTTGGCTCGGTCGAATTATCCTCTGCATTAGAACACAATCCCCTGACTTTTCTTCTACAAATCGCTCCATCCAAATGCCATCAAATGAGTGGTGCTGAAGTCGAACATACCGAAAGAAACCATTACACATGAGCGACACTGCTTAAAAACTCATTACAGAGCGAATATAAATCAAACCTTGCTCGTTGTAACGCCTACGCCGCAGTATTCTTAAACATGTACCGACATACTGTGCCAAAGATAATTGCATTACATTCAAAGCGAAATAAAGTGAAATAAAGGAAAAAGAGTATCTACCGTTACGGAACAATACATCATGCTTCCTGAAAATCCTTAATGCGAAGGGATGCCCTGGGTAAAGAGTTCTGGAGCTTTATATTCCCAAAGAAACAAGACAATGTCGACATGATGGCAGGACGACGACAAAGCGACAAACCGAACAGGCCCGGAACGATAAAGATGAGAAATTTCCTCGAAAACCGGATGAAATAATGTGTATTCTGGATATTTCATTTTTTTTCTGCAGAAATCAGACATTTTTTTCGTTCTTTCGTTTCGTCTTCTTTTTTTTAATTGAAAATGTCCGTGTATAGACACAAAGTGAATCTATGGCAAAGAATTCGTGCGGAGAATTTTTTGTTTGAGAAATGGTTTTTCTTCTAGCACTCAGGCACGTGGAAGAATGTATCTACAGTACAGACATGTGTCCATCCATCCATGTACGAATAGGATAATGCTGGCTGGATGTTCGTGCCTGTTTTGGTTCAGGAAGGGAAATGAAAAAGAATTCCATTGTTTCATGGCCCGAAATAAATAATAAATTAAATAAATGTGTGAAAAGCACCAAAGTAATATTTATGTTTGCGTTTGTAGATTCTGTCTGTCGTTACGATGAAGGCTACGAGAGTTGTCGGAATACGTACATCCGCCAGTATTATATTCAGACTAACCTGAAATGCACATACATATGTATGTATGTACCTGATTGAGTGTAAAAAAATGACAGATTAACAAATGAATGTGGACTGGGGAACCTTAGTGCTGTTTATTTCGTTGAGCTTTATTTTTGATGACAGATAAATTAGTAATATTGTTCTGAAAGTGTATTTACCTGAATATATAATAAAAGGTTTTTAGCACTTTGTTGATTATTGTTTTGGGTCCCTGGTTCAAACCAATGCTTCCTAGAAGTACGGGCCGTAATGCAGAATGATGATGTCACAGCAATAGGACAAAGTGTCGCGAAAAACACACTTAGTTTTATGGGACGTCCGCGGGAAAATGTTAATTGTACGGGTTATGTTAAAGTGAGTGAAATGAAAACAAAGTGGTATATGCGGAACAGTGCTAGTGAACAGCTAAAACACAAATTAATGCTTTGCATGCAACATAATTGGAAAAATTCGCTACGAAATGTTTATCAGTTGTTGTTAGGTGATTTGAGGTTCCATGTCGATTTACTATTGCGATACAATTGGTCGATACAAAATGAAAGTTATGACTAAATATTTTTATTACAACGCATCCACGCACAAAAGACTAACGTTTTATTCATATTTTAGCTAAAAAACCGCAAGTGAAATCTCGGTGTGTGTCGGCACTGCCAAAATTCCCTATTGCTATGACGTCACAGCGAGAACGATTGCGTAGCCTGACGGCCCGTACTTCTAGGAGGCATTGTTCAAACCCAGGTTCAGACGGATACCGCGCACTGAACTCTGTGTTGACTTACAATGGGTGACTATACTACAGTTAATTCGCGATGGGGCATCACACTTCTATTGAAGAGCGAGAGTAGATAATAAACAATATCAAGGACGAAAAATCTCAAAAAAAAATTTACTGAATTTGTTAAAAGGAGTGATTTAACGGTTCAGCATGTTATTGAACGTTTTTTGCGCGAAAATCGTGTATGAAATCGAATCATAAAGGATCACAATAATTCTTTTCTGAAACGTATAGCCGTTGGATCGTGAGGCAGTCAAAAAAGGATCCTACATTGACTGCCCCCAAATTGGCAGAGTTTGCTGGAAGCACTGTCGGGAAAAATAGCAACCCCTAATCTACAAGGAGGACACTCAAAAACAGTTTGCGCAGGATTAATTAAGCTCGTGAACATCTGAGAAAGGATACTGCTTTTTGGGATGCCGTCATTTTCTCTGATGAAACTAAATTTAATTTTTTTGGATCTGATGGGCAAAAATACGTCGGGAGGCAACCAAATACAGAGCTCAATGCAAAACATTTAAGGGCCACTGTGAAACACGAAGGTGGACATGTTATGGTATGGGCATGTATGTATGTCGCAAGCAGGGGTCGCAAATCTGGCTTTCATCGATGAAATCATGGACAAACACCAGTATTCGAATATTTTGAAAGGACACTTACTGTAAATTGCAGAAAAATTGAATATAAGGGATAATTTTCGATTTTATCCGGACAATGATCCTAAGCATTCCTCCCAACTCGTTCAAACGTGGCTCATTTGGGATTGCCCACATGTTATTCAAACACCTCCACAGTCTCCGGACTTAGTGTGATAGAGAATGTGTGGTTAGAGTTGGAGAAAGGCATGAGGAAACACTCAATTAACAACAGACAAGACCTTAAAAGAGCTTTGCAGGAAGAGTGGAATCAAAGTCAGCCAGAGTACACAAAATCTTTAGTGGAATCGATGCCCCGCAGATTGGATGCAGCTCTTAAACAGAAAGGTTATCCCACGAAATATTAGAGGTAATATTTTTTAATGTGATTAGATATTAAGAGCTTGAAACAACAAACAAACAAGGAAAAACCATTTCATATCATTTTGGCTGTGAGGTCAAAATCGGCACTTTACTGGATTTTTATTCCTTTTTATCGGAAAGCAATGTTACATATTTTTGTTTTTTTTTTCACTTAAATGATAAATAAAAATTAAGTCTGCAATTCCTCACAGCTTTTTTTTCTTTATTTCATTCAGAAGCTGCAAGATAATTATCCTTTTTCATAAGATACTTGGCCACATCATTTTGGCTGTCACCAACTGTGGCTCTGAATAGTGAGCTAATCAGGAGTTAAGTGACTCTGAATAAAGCACTCCACCAGCTTCGACCTCCTGAATTTTTTTACTTTTTTATAATCGCATATTGGGCTTTAACTTGACCTTGCTGTGAACATGTACCTGAGTCAAATAAAGAGTAAAATGAATCGTGGAGCTAATTCTTCAACGTACGTATTCATTGGTTATAAAATGAAGTTTTTACGAGCTTTAACCCAGTGATACTCACGGTTTCTGGTGAAACATATATTTATTATTAGGTTTGATGTTGAACAGGCTCTATTAGTTGATGACTTAACTACTATAGGTTATTCAACTTAGCTTAATACAACTAGTACCGCCATCAACTAAACAGGTTTTGCAATATGCTATTGGGTAGGAATGTTACGCGGCTACCTCCACCGAATAAGCTTCAGAGAATGCCCACTTAAAGATACGTAGGCCCATTGTAATGTCGCATTCAATCACTACGGGTTTCTAATGGGTTGAGTGATCTTCTTCAGGTTTATCGAAGTTCCTTTATTAGGGCTGGTGATGAAATATAGCCAAGGTAGTGTTTCTTTCTTTCAGCAAGGACGGGACGTTTGCACAAGAGGTGGAAACTATTTCCCCTTTCTCCTCGCATATACGAGAGTTGAGCCAAAAGTAATGATAATCGATATAAACCAAGGTGATTAAACTTAAAAAAAAACTATTTAATTTTCAACATAGTCTCCTAACAAGCTAATACATTTAGTCCATCTTTTTTTCCAAACCCAGGATACCCTTTGAAACAGTTTTTATCTTTACTCTCCCAAAACGCTCCAACAGTGGCCATAACTTCACTATCATCTTCAAATTTCTTGCCTCGAAGGTGTTCATTGAGCCGAGGAAAGAGGAAGCAGTCACTGAGAGCTAGATCTGGCTAATAAGCTGAATGTTCAAGCAGTTCGGATCCTGGTTCTTGAATTGCAGCCATTGCAACTGCAGTCTTGTGAACCAGTGCATTGTCTTGATGGAACAGCACTCCGGCTCGCAGTTTACCGCGTCTTTTTTCCTCAAAAGCCACCCACAATCTTCTTATTTGGTTTGCGTATTAAGAGTCTTATATAGTGGCTCCCTTTTCCAAATATTCCACCATAATAATTCTTTCAGTGTCCTAAAAAGCTGATGCATAACCTTCCCTGCCAAACTCGACACCTTGAATTTCTTCGGCGTCGGTGAAAACAGTCGCTTCCAGAACATCGATTGCTGTTTGGTTTCTGGATCAAAATGATAGATCCAGGTATCGTTCATGGTAACGAAACACAGCAAAAACTTCTCCAGATCTGCCTCGAACTTGTCGAGATTCACCATCGAAATGTCGACTCGTTTCTCTTTTGCTCGTAGGCTAACATTTTCGGCACCCAACGCACAGAGACCTTCTTCATATGTAATTCGTTGGCAACGATTCTTTGAGCACAGCCATACGAAATTAATGTGACCTCAGCTACGTGTCTGATGGTCATTGTTCGATCTGCCTAGACGAGATCTTCGACTTTCTCACGCTGTCTTCAGTGAGGATGTGGATGGACGTCCTTTGCGGTATTCATCTTGAGAGGATATTCCTCCAAGCTTAGACTCCTTTGCTAAGCGTGCAACGGTGGAATGTAGAAGAACAGAGTCCCTTAGTGTTTCCACCAAGTCGCTGTCTATGTTTTTGGTAGATAATTTTTTTTTAAATACGCACACATTTTTATTCAAATTCAATCAAAGAAATTTAATTAACATGAAACTCATTTAATAATGAGTAGAAATTAAATTTAACAGCTTTCGAAATAACAAGATAAAGATTTTATGATGCAATAGAGCCGAATTTCGTGATAATCACATAAGTATGGAGAAATTTCCCCACTCGCTTTGGAGAAATAAAACCCAATAAAAAGCAGAGCCAACTCTATAATCATTCTATTACGCTTAGGACCATTCAAGCAAAACATTCCAAGGTATCTTGCTTGTTGCTTCTTTTTTCTATTCCATTGTGACTAGGATCATCCAAGCAACACATTCAAAAGGTGTTTTACTTGTTACATGCTGGCTGTTGCCTCTTTTTCACTTCTCTTATCTTTTTCGGAACTTCGTATACGTGTGAACACATGCCGATCAGGCTATTTCCACACAACATAGCTTTTATTTTGGTCAACGGTTTCGTTAATGATGTCATTGACGGACTCTATTAGATTATCTGACAGTTTGCTAAGATTTCAGTCACAGAAACATCAAGATTTCCCATCGCGACGTCTATGTCGCGCTGAAATTTGCCCCAATCGATATCTTTGAAACTGAAAAAGGAGCGGAACTGAAAGTGATCAGACATACCAGCTGGCATCCCCCGCACTGGTAAGCTGATAATACTGCTGCACAATTCGTCTGACGGGAAAAAGAATTCTGTGATTAAGTTATTACTTGGTCTGTTTGGTGAGCTTGGAGCAACTACTTACAAGGAATTGGGAAGACTGCTTACTTGCAGCAACTCAAGCAACACCCTACCGTTTCCATTTGTTACGGAATCTCTCTATTTTGGGTCTCTCGAGATCAAATCGCCACCGATAAGCGAATATTTATATTGATATATGATTGAGCTAATCACTCCGAAATCATATAACAGACTTGACTTTCACGAACTGCATCGAACGTACAAATATGATACGAGGATTCACCTATTGTACGTTGTTTTGAATGCAGGTGTAGCAAACGCAAAGCATTTCATGCCCAGATTACTCCTAACCAGTAGTGCCAAATTGCCATTTTAGTTGTCGAAGACAGTGGTAAATCCTATAAAGCTGACTATTGAATTTTGATAAGATATTTTACTTTGTTTTTAAGGTTTATGGGTATTTCATTTAGCATCGGTAAGTCGGAGCATGGGACCCTGTGCATTTTCTTTGACAGCAATTGTTCCGTTATTTTAGAATTTGCACTTAAGGGGTGAGTAGGGTTAATTCGTGTAAAAAAAAGCACATTTTTGTGATTTTTTTTAGATGAAACAGTTAAAATCTATTTATTAAAACCAATGGTACATTATAGTATAACATTTGAAGAATATTTTGCGAAATTTTCATGAAAAATTATTTAAAAATACGACAATGGCAGCAATTCTTCTGGAGCGTCTCGGAAAAAAGGTGAATTGGGGTGCCCATCATATTCATAACTCGGTGCTGAATCATCTGAAATCCTAAAATCAAACCTATTTCGTTAGATAATCGCTTTCCCCAGGTAACAATGGGAGGGTTTTTTGAAATTTAAATTTTTCACTTTTTGGGAGCACTTTGAACGAAAAAACGCGATTTTTTGCAAAAAAAATCGGTTAATTTGTTATTATAAAGTTAAAAATATAAACAAATTCGAAAAAAAAACTCTCCAGCGCTACCTTGTAAATTATGTGGAAAAATAGTGTTTAAAATTTCAAAAGGATCGGTGCAGTAGTTTTGGAGTTATGATGGGCACCGACTTTGAAAACGTGAGTTGTGGGAAAAACGCTTTAAAGTTTTGAACACTAAAAAATTTGGGATGAAACGTTTATAAGCGAGATCTATCGGCTTACTTCACACTGAATCATCAGTGTCAGGTCCATAAAAGATGTTGCTATCATCCACAATATCTAGAGCATCTTGTTGCTCCTGTCTAAGATGAATCCTGCCTTCTTTTGTTTGCTTCTTTTTTAGTCGGCCTTCTTTTTTAGTCGTCATTGTATGCATTTAACTACCGTTGCAATTGTTGAAAAGACTAATACAAATTTTTTAGGTCGATATAATCTCGCACTAGTTGTTGTTTTATCAGATTTTGTAACTTTTTTCGGCATTTTAGCAATATTTTAGCACAAAACTGAACGAAAATGGAGCTAAAATGATGCGAAAATCGGAAAGTGTGTGTACTGCTCGATAGAACGTTTACTGCCACACTAAATTATATACTCTACATTGACTAAAGTTATAAATAATATAATATAAAATTATTGTTGACTAAAGTTAAAACGTTTGTACTCTTTTTTAAATTTCTATAAAGAAAGATAGGGGTAGCTTTTAAGGTATTCTATAAAAATCGAACCAGCTGCCTGGTAACAATAGCGCGCTCGAGTCAGGTTGGTATAAAAATCCGACAGGTAAAGTCATAGCTTCGTCAATGTTGCTCTGATCGACTTGAAATTTAGACACAACATTCTTGAGATATTAGTCATTCCTTTACAATAAAAAATAAAATCGAAAAAAAATAAATTTAAAAACCCTACCGTCTCTCGACAGTGACAGGTGAGCCATGGACTTAGTTTATGCGAGATCTCAATTTTATCCCGATTCGGGATTACCCCAAATATCGCGTCGTATAAACGGGCAAAATTTGAATTTGGATTTTCCGAAACTCGAATTCCGTATATTCATAGAAACTTGTTTTGCGGAATAGCTTACACGCATATAGAAACTGTACTGTATAAAAACCAAGTGCACAGCGTTACTATAATGCGCCATGTTGAAAAATCACTTTCATTTACACATTTCGTATGCACACACACATGGTCATCGGGCGTAAACCCAACTGGTTTTAAGCTGAAATTCGAATTTAACCGCTTGTACGACTTTTTGACTGGTATAATCCCAAATCGGGATTAATTTGGGATCTCGCATAAACTAGGTCATGGAAGAAGCTGCAATCTTTGTCGTAGTTGGTGAAATTTTGAAGAAAATTAATGCATCTATTTAATAATAAAATACGTAAGAAAAAATAGACTCTTGAATGGGTTCGCAGAAGAAACCGTCTCAAAGTCTCGAACACTCTGCTAAGGGAACTTCATGATGAAAACCCAAAAAGTTGTTTTAACTTCTTACGAATGGATACGAAAATGTTCGATATCCTTTTGGGAAAGGCATGTCTATAGAATTTTATACCTACCTGGTATATAAATAAACAGATGCATTTAATATTAATAGCCGCTGATAAAAGGTATGAAATACTATGCGAATGTGTCACTGTCGCGGCACTGTCGTGGCAAGTTTCGCTTGATATTGCGACATGACAGTATGACTGTACTGTCATGATAGTACCTTAGTTCACACGATGACAAAAATCGCCACAGTCGCTGTCGCGGCAGCAACTGTCATGATTACTGTCATCATGTGAACGGTACTTTAGGTCTCATTTGCGGCACCTTTGTGAGAAAATATATAACAAATTATTTGATTTTTCCGATAGGGTCGAACTAAAGTTCATACGCTATCATTTGACGCCCAGTTTGATTAAGGAGCTCATAAATTCTAAAATAAGGGAGGCAGAGCATCGCATTCGGGTGGTGGTCGTATTTGCCACTGAGTTGACGTTTAAGCTATCTAAGAACGAATATAATGTACAATTTTAAAGTAGCTGATCATCTATAAGTTCGACTAATTTTGCACTCTATATAGGTTTTCTGGCACTGTTTCGACAGATTTGCCTCCCGCATAAGTTTAAGTCGCTGGTTATTCAATACTTCACAGACCTCCCTAGAATCTTGAATAGAAAAGAGGGTAGACAAACTGGTCAAATGTCCTTTGTTTCAGCGTTTGATTCTTTCCCTGTCTCACTTATTGAGTGCACTAGAAATTAGAGTCAACAAATATACATTTTTATTTGTTTCAATCAGCTAGATTGAAGATGTTTCCTTACCATTGGGGAACTTCCATCGGACATTTTGACCTTACGTACTGCAGTTTTGACACTCCAATTAATTTTTTTATCTTTTTGGCTGATTAGGCTCCTTGTCGCATGAACTTGGTGCAAGCGCATCCTCTACAGGTGTATTTAGAGTAAAAAATTAATTCACGAACGCTCGCGCATGGGACATAAGAAAATTTATTAATTTTAACAGTGGACTGAGATGCTGAGAAAAGAAATATGGTATTTGCATCACCCGTATATTACAGTAATTTATATAGAACTTGAATTCAAAACCACCAGCCCATTAAATTCAAGGTAAAAATATGTGTATGTCGATAATGCAACTCATGGATAGGGGCTTCAGCTAAAGCGGCTGAATCCATTTAAACCTTACGAGAGTTACAAGTAAAAGTGCGTTGAAATATTTATTTTCATAAGAAAAGCAAATAACAATCATTAAACTTTTAGAATCTTAATTTTGTTTCATGTTTAGGAAAGATCACTATGTGGAAAAAATACAATCTCTCACATATGGGTGCACTCAAAGCCATCAGTACATTCAATAGCAAATTAATTTTAACGAAATAAATCATTATGTAAATAAATGCTCAGTCTGAAAATTTCAGATGTTTTCCGCCTACCCAAATTTGCAATGTGACTAATAGGAAAACTATGTGTACTCAGGAAGTACTCTGATGTTGCAAACAACACATAATAATCATCATACACCTTCTCTGAACAAGACCAAAAATATATCATTCTAACAAGATAGTCTGAGAGCCAATCCATCACATTATTCTCTCAGAATTCTGAAAGTATCGTACCATGAAACTTTAACAATATCATTACCCTTTAAGTTTTCATCAAATTTTTTTTTCTGTGTCGCCGTCAAAACTCAATACCTGAAAAAAGATTCGACTCTTTGAATGGAACTCAATTCTTTACCAGTCGAGCAAAAAACACAACAAGCAACGTAAGAAGATGACGACCGTCTTTTCGGTAAGTCTTTGCTTTTGGAAAGAAAAGAGGATTAAACATTTTCTCTCTGAACTAAGTCGAAAATCTGATTCGAACAACATGCGAAAAAATTGCCAAGCTATCTCCGAGCACATTTTTAATAGAATTAGTATATCAAAATCCTTTCATAAGCTCCCTCTAAAGGTTTACGAATATGAGTGGCAATCATTTTGAAGTTTATTTCCGAAAACGTACATAAATCTGTGAATTATGACCGGGTTTATATGATGCTTGTATATGAAGTGCTAATTATTAGTGTTTCCGTTTATTGCAAATGATTTGAGCTATAATACTGAGTGAATGATGATGTCTTTTCAGAAATTTTCTAATGAGATTTGTTTGAAGAGGTAAACTTTGGAATTTTTCGGGTTCTCTTTGAGTATATTAAAATAATTTCAATTGGTTTATGTCCTGGTATACAATATGAAACATGAAACCAAAATGGTTAAAGGTTAAACAAAATGTTTAAGTTGTAATATTTGCATAGATGAAAGTCACAGCAAGGTAACTAGAAAAAAATAATTCGCCAAATGCTAATATAGGTTGTACTTAATTATAAATGTCTTAGAATTTTTTTCCAATTTTAAATAAAGCATGGGATATATTCAGAAGAAAAATATAGCAAGCAACAAAAAATTCTAAGTATTTAACATGCATCGACAGTGAAGATAAAACCTGAAGTAAAGGAAAAAAACTCTAGCGCACCTGAACCGCTAGAAACACTAATGTTCGAAGAACAGTAGAAGAATCGTGCAGGTTTTGAATGCATATTCCACCACATGCGCTACTTATTACGGCCAAATTGTTTCAAATGCCACGTTTTACTTTTGTCTCAAGAATGCATTATAACTCATATGGTAGAAGGTTTCAGATATTACCACTGGCATGAATTTCAACGTTTATGAGAGCAAAACACGGGTTAATTAACGAATATAATTAACCCGTGTTTCGCTCAGTTGCTTATTTCACAAAATTTTGAAAGCAGCATCTCATATAATATCAATGAAGAAAATGCTCAGTGCCTGCAGCACCGTAACTAAAGTTGGAGTTTGGGGCTGCGATCCGAAAAATTTGCAGAACTTTGGGAATTGAAACATCGGTTATTTATTTTCATTGCAAATGTTTCCGGTATGAATACTAACTGTAAACATTTATTGATACAAAAGTAGCACAACCGACTCGTGCTGGCAACCTTTCGCCAGTATCAAAGCCAAGAATATATCACATCTGCTTCACGTTGTTATATTACATTCGAAGTTATAGGTGTATAAAGAAATTTAGGGCTACCTGCAGCGAGTTTTTTCAAATAATCGAAAGCTTAATATTTGCTGTTTATTGTCACTACAATATCATTACCAATTGAAAATTCTATGATAAAACCGCTTAATAAAGATATTGCCAACAACCACAAAACAAACAATAGCTGGCAGCCCTATAGTGGCTTTTCAACCAAATTTGGCTTGAATAATTTTTATAATAGGTTCCATTAATTGTATGAAATTCGTATTGATTTCATGCCTGCACTGGAAGTTATAGGGCAAAAAGCTTTATTTTCCTGAGCAAATTTTCAAAACCAAAGACACAAAAATTACCATAGCTGGCAGCACCAATCGAATTGTTCAACCAAATTTCTATCAAACAGAGTTTAGAGTAAGATTCAGCTACTGTGTCAATTTCATGAAAATCTGGTAACTTAATCACATTTCATAGGGCAAAAAGCAGTTTTTTTTCTTCGTAATTTTTCAAGATGGCACCACTGGAACAGAGTTGCCTACAATTCAAAATCGCTTCTATCAGACCTGGCCCTACTTAAGTCCAACTCATTCTGTAAATTTCAATTCTATCTGATTATTGATTCGTGAGTTCCCGTGAACAGAAGTTTTTGAAGCTAAAATATAGGTTAACTGAGAAAGGGTTACCGTTCTTGTCCGACATGAAATTTCCAAAGTTTTACTTTGACTGTGTAGATTAAGCATAAGATTTGTATACAGATTGGTTTTATTGTAGAAACGGACATTTTTTAGGATATTCGATGGTTTGAATGTTTTCACTTCCAAATTTTTGTTTTTTCAAATTTAAGACACCAAAATTATCATAGCTGGCAGCTCCAACCGAATTTTGCAACCAAATTTCTACCAAACGTGGCTTGAAGTAAGGTCCAGCTACTGTATGAGTTTCGTTAAAATCGAACGATTCAATCAGAATTTATAGGGCTAAAAGCAGTTATCTTTTTTAGTGATTTTTCAAGATGGCACCACTGGCACAGAATCACCCGCATTTCAAAATCACTTCTATCAGACCTGGTCCTATTTAAGACCAATACATTCTGCAAATTTCAATAAATTCTGTTCATCGGATCGTGAGTTTCCGTGAACAGAAGTTTTTGATGCTAAAAATATCGGTAACTTGGGCAAGGGTTACCAGGCGTGCCCGTTATACCATATCAAATTTTTTTTTTTTTATGTAAACAAAGCACAAAATTTACATATGAGTGGCTTTTTTTTTAAGAAACAACATTTTTTCAAGAGAGACGATGATTTGGAGGTTTTCACTTTCAGTGCCTGCCCTAGCTACAGGGTTACCAGCACGCTCATTAAAAGCTACATAAATTTACAACTAAATAAAATAAACATGTCCTGAAAATTTCGTAATCATGGAATAGCTCTGTCAAAAGTTATCGCAATTTAAAAATTTTCAAATTTTCCCGTTCTCTTTTTAGGCACCCAGCGCACACATGGGGTTAAAAAATTCCAAAACATTATCCGATTCACATGTAAAACTTGTTCGAAATTTATGTCGTCAACTTTATTTTTGCAAAAATTATTTGTGTACGGAATAATAGGTATATTAAAAAAATCACTAAAATGGCCGCCGGCGCCAAAGGGTTAAAGATTATTAACTTTTTGTGAGACCTGGCACTATTCTGTATATACACCAATGTGTCCTGAAAATTTCAGCTCAATCGGATGGCACGTTCCTGAGATTTTTTCACTGAAATTTTTTGGTGATATATATATATATATATATATATATATATATATATATATATATATATATATATATATATATATATAGAAATATGAATTTTTGGCCAAAGTGATTTTAATACTAATGTTCTTCTTTGAACATTAGTAAAAAGCAAGGTGAAAATAAACAATTGGCTAAACAAGGAGGAGGCTCTTTTACGCATTTTTTTCAGAAGATAAGAAAATAAAAAAGAAAAAAGGAAGCAGAAAAATAATTATGAAAAATCTTTGAAGAAAGCTTTTTGAGAAATCATGATTTCATCTGAACTATAATTAACTTTTTCGTTTCTTCCTTAGACTTTCCTAAACAAAGTTCATCCGATACTATTACTTAAGAAAGTAACGGTTTTAAAAATTATTTTTCAATAATTTCAGTTTAAAAACCAAATCAAAAACCACCATTCCGAAAGTTGGCTGATTTTAGTCCGAAATCTTATTATATTCTTCTTTCCTTTGCTAAACAATGAACTAGTTCTCCGACGAAGTGTTCTAACGACTGAGATTAAGTAGCGGGAAGAAAAAAAAAACAGAGAAAAAGTAGCCACAAAACCGGCACCACCGTCTGCTGGCAGCTTGTTCAGACCTCTGTTTCCAAGTTGTGAATCAGTGGATTCCGGGACTGCTCCGTAGAATTTTGGCTTTCATTCTTCTTTGGTCCGTGGTAAGGTCAGGGCAATGAAACTGAGCACTGAAGAAAGGAAAAAGCTTGAAAAAGACGGCTGAATCTGCTGCAAGTACTTCAGATGTTGTTGCCACTTCTGACACCAAATACCAAAAAAACACCGTAGTTTTTTTGTGAATAGATACAATCATTTAGTGATGCGACAGGATGAACAATTTTAAGGCCGTCAGCGAATATGTAAGAAGAAAGCTACAATTAGTTTATTTATACTTTGGTAAATCGCATCTATATTTTAGACTGTGGTTCAAGAAACAGGCGACAAAGCTAGTGAATTTGACTAAATTAGTTATCATAGAACGTCCTTTAATGAATTCATGTTGCTCTTTAGAAAACAAGTGACTAAAAGCACTTTGCATTCTTTTATGAACGATTGACTCAAGCAACTTAGGAACAGGCGGGATATAGGACGATAGTTGGTAATATTTCCAATACTCTCCGACTTTAAAATCAGAAAAAAATGGCAGTTTTCCAGCTAGAAAGAAAAAACGCCAGTGGACAAACTCAATTGAAATAAAAGTGACAAAAGTTCACATAAATAAGATGCTACAGACTTAGCAAAGACACTAGGAACAAAAATATTCAAATTTCTACCTCTAGATGACCTGTCATCACAATGCCCACATAGAGGGACACATACGAAGCAGGGTTCTGTGAAAAAGGAAAGGAAAGGAGCAAAAAAACTTGACAAACAAATCACAAATGTCCTTAGGAATAGAAAAAGTAGTTCCCTCTAGAAAAACATGTGTCAGGAAGCTAGTTGGTTGGCTTTAAGGAACGAGCGTTCCTTCTGGAATGGCTTTGAGTTATTTAAAGAAAGAACTGCTTCAGTATGGGTGAAGTATCTACGTTTCGCTTCTTCAACTGTTCTTTAAGCCATTACTTGGAAAGAGCCGGTAACACTGAAAAGCTTCAAAAAATGAGCTATTCAGAAATTCATTTCGGGCCTCATCCTTTTCACCCAAGGAGAACAAGCACCACAAGGAAGACGAGGCACAAGAGTTAACCTAGATAGAAGAGAATTAATGAAACAGTATAAAGAAGAAAGAGCTTTATTGATTGCAAGCCCTCGAAAAAGAGAAAACCCGTTGAAACTGAAGAGTTGAGCATTATTTTGCTGATTATCAACTTCGAAAAAGTTATAAATCGACACACAAAATGATGAGGTACATAAAGTTAGAAAAAATAAGCTCCAACAAACGATTATAATTGGAATGGATAGTGCATTTGGCAAAATAATGTTTAAGGATAAGAGGTTGCTGTGAACAGAAGGTAAGTTATCAATTGATCAGATTGCGTTCAATTTGAAAGAGACTTTGTAACAATTAATAAGTATGGGGAATCCTTGTCGGCGCTTAAATTGAACTGAAGTCTAGTCGAGAGCCTGCCAAGCAGCGTCAGTGATGGCAAACCATCAAGAAGCAAATAAAAGAAACAGATATGCCTCGGGAGCAGTGTATTAGTGGAACACCCTTCAATCTGAACCCCAACGGATACTGGTATGATGCTTTGTTGGCTCTTCGCAGCTGGAGTGGGTCTTCAAACATGAGGCAGATTTGCTCCTAGAAAAGAACGGACGCTACGTATAATTCATTCGTGATGAAAAGTATACTAGCCGCAATATAACACGAAGAAAAGGGAAGGGGCTTTCGTCCGTAAAGGACTAGAACCGGCTCTCAGGCTTTGGGTGTCAGGCCAGACCTAGCCAAGGAGTGTCAAAACACGTTGCTAGCTATCTGAATGGGGAATGAAAATACTTAAAAAAAAAACCTAAACAGGAGAAAACATGCCTTCATTTAGTAGGCCTGAGGTGAGGCAGACAGCCTCAGGCCCCTGCTGTTATTGAAGTCATGACCCCAAATTTTGCGGGGTCACTCCACCCAATGACTTCGGCAGAAAAAAAAACACAGCCAAAAGAAACATAAGTGGGCGAAGTCTCTTCCTTGTACAAGATATGAAATCCCATCAAAAGTTCCTGAAAAGTAAATGTCTTCACGGGCTCTTGTCTAATAGAAAAAATAACGAAATTTCAAAGCAGGAAACTCTGTAGTCGCCCAAAAGCAATAGCTCCAACATTTCTTCTCTTGTCACAAATTGGTACATCGAAGGTGCGATTCGAAATCACGATGATTGCACTACCTTGCGAACAATGGTAAAATAATAGATGACGAATGGTAGCAATATTGCGACGGTATTTGTGACTAGATTATACAGGTACGATGCTTGGAACATTTAGATTTTAGTTATATTAAAAACACTGTCGACGCGACGACCAAGTACTTGCTAGTGCGCAGAGTGTCATGAGGCTAATTCGCAATGGAAACGACAACGGTAACTTGTTTTCGTTTTGAGTGCGAACTTTGGTCTTGGAATGTTTTTTTTTTTACTTAAGGGAGGGGTAAGGGTTTCAGCGTAAAAAAAAACACTTTTTCACTAATTTTTTTTTTTAGAAATATGGATAGAGCAAATTTATTCAAACCTTTTGTATATTATTAATTATCATTTCATTGTGTATTTTTTATGTGAAAATATCGACAAACAAACCGGTGACAAACTTTTTTCAAGAACGTCTTTGGAAAAAGACAATTTGCGGTGTTCGCTGTATCTCAGCTGAAAATTATTGAAAATCAAAGAACATTAATATTTAGTCAAAGTATCATCAAATCCTCCCCCAACAATCTCTGATTTCTATGTTTTCATTTTTAAATTTTTGGTGGTCATTTGAAGTGAAAATTGCTATTTTACACGAAAAATTTGCTATTTTTCACGAAAAAATTGCTATTTTTTTCCTTTTTGTAGGTGGAAAACCCCTTAATGTAAAACAAATTCTAAAACTTATGGTTTGGGGGGAAGTATTTTACAATTAGAAAGTGTGTGCCAAGATTGTAATGAATCGGTATTGTGGTTTTTAAATGGCAGTGAACACTCAACCTCTGAAAATTTGGGACTTCATTTCTAAATATCTGCACATTTTATAATTTACCGCTACCAGGATTAATAAGAAATCACCATAATCAGCAACATAATTCTTTTGCTTTATGGCTTTTAAATTCTACACTTACCAATCTTACAGGAAATAAACTCCAAAACTTGATTTAATTTATCTGTAACACCGAAAATACAATATGTAAAACCCACACTATAACTTTGATGTATAAAAAATAAAAACTATCACTTTAAGTTGAAGCTAAAACCAATAAATAAAAAAATATTTTTAAATATGTAGCTGTTTTTTAAGAAAAATTGAATGAAAACAACGAAAACATCTCATTGAACAAGTGTCAGTGACCCAATTGGTATACGCCAGGAGGTTATATTTGTTAGCTGACGAGCGTCCAAGTCAACGTTCCAACAAATCTCCTAAAAAAGGACACTGATCCCTATCTATTTTAATTTAAATTTAAATTAAATACCACTCCTCCAAAAAAAGTAATTGTACGTTCAATTTTCTGACCAGTCGAATATTCACGCAAAAGCATACTCAACGATTGTCATATTATGTCAACTAGTCGTTCAGTCCATTATCATAATTATTTCTTACAATTTTCCTTTTAATTTCAGTTAATGGCTCCCAGAGGGAATCGACGAAATCGAAAGACACAAACGCTGCAATCAGCAACACGGGCGGAGCGAACCGTAACACCATCGAGATAGAGGAAAATCGAACAGGACCGTACTATGATAAGTCAGCTTCGAAGAATATTACAGCTCTCGTAGGGAAAACCGCTTATTTAAATTGCCGAGTCAAAAACTTAGGAAATAAAACTGTAAGTACAATGAAGGGCATGACTATCTCCATACATAAATTAGAACTGCTACAATACCGAAACCAACGCATGCAAACATATAAATATATTATGTCCTAATTGTATTTTCACGTGACTTTCGCTGTCATTCTATGTTCAGAATATATTACGGTGTTTGTTGGACGGAAAAACCGAGAACAACAAACAGGTGTGAGTTACAATCCCAGCCAAGCACAAACCTCAAGTTTCGTCGAGTTCAGGGTAATTTTCTTGGATCGTAGGCTGTGTTTACTTAGTCAAATGATATTGTTTTATTTTTACCCAGCTAATTGCGTAATATATCGCATCATGATGTCTAACAATATCCTGAAAAAATCAATGAGTATATTTTGTGTGAAACCAAAATGACAAATTTTGATGTCAGTTGACATGTTTTTCACGTCAAATTAAGATTAAAGTGCGGACAATGAACTCTTCTAGATATTTTATCGTCCAAATATTTGAACACACGTCTTGAAATATAAGTGAGCAGATACCTATTAAATGATCATTAAGAATGCAAATGGCTATGGGAAATTGAAAATACAGGCTACAAATTTACTTTATAAATAAATCAGTTATAAAATTAAATGAGCAATAAGGATTATTCTCGAAATATGATACTTTTAATTTAGTACGCTATTGCGCCCATTGTGGGTAGGTTCTAATGAAGAAATTATTTTCATTGGAAAATAATGCTGTTTAATGAGAAAAACAATAGGTATATAATTTAATTTGCCAAAAATGTGCTTCTTTGCGTAGGATTTGTAAGGAAAACTTCTACACATGCCAATTTTCAACGTGTTTCGATATAGCACGAAGTGCTTTAGGCTAGGGCCTCCATCGAACTTGAATATGGAATGGGTGTAAAGTTATTTGCTATAAATAAATATTTCCAGTCTTACTCGAAGAAGATTTAAGAAAACCCATCATCATTGCAATAAATTAATTATTTTAGCTTGTTATGTTAATGTATTACAAATTTAAATACCATTGTAGCTTTAGTTAATGTGTTGTCTCAGCCATTTCACAGTTTCTGAGATATCAGTTAAATATTTGTTTGACCATATTTGGTAACCTTTTTATGTGGTAGGTTATGTTGTAAGCTCGATACTTTTTGCAAGTGTAAACTCTTTCAAAACGTGAACAAATACAACATATATAACCCTTATCGTATGAAAAACAGTAAAATAAAATTAATTCTTTTCATGAGTAAATCACAGAATATAAGGCAAAAAATATTATAACTTTTTCAAAATTTTAGTGCAATGTGTACATAGTTTGGTTTTAATTTTTGAAAAAGTCAGATATTTTTTTAAAAACTTTTTTAGCGGAACATTTGATTAGAACATCTTTCACTTCGTCTGGAGATTATAAGTTGGTTGCATTATTCATCATATATCACTTGATTGTAGAAAGAGAAATCAATGCATCCTGAAATGTAACTATACCCAGGGCCGGATTTGACCTTCTTGCCGCTCCTGAGCAGTTGTGAACTTGGTACTGAATCCGTTACCATCGAGATAGATTTTGACCACTTGAGCGATATGCGGCAGAGCATTGTCATGGTGGAAGATCAAAGTCTCATGTCTGGTTGCCATTCCGGCAATTTTTCCCGCTTCAGTCGCATCAGGTATTCACGTAGAGAGCCCTTTCGATCGTTTGACCACTTTTTAAAAGCTCGTATTACCCGATTCCCTTCTGGTCTCAACAAATGCAGAATACTACCTTGCTGCCATGGATATTTGGCTTTGGCATCGATGGTCCGCGTTCGCCGCGCTTAACGTACGTCTTCTTGTGCTTTAGATTGTCATACTGAATCCATTTTTCATTATAAGAAATATTTCCCAAGCAGTGACATGTCGTTTGGCATCTCTTGGTTTGAATTCGTGAGATACCCAGTTTTTGAGCTTCTGGACCATACAATGGCTTTCAACCGCAACAAAATAATTTGCTGAGTCACGTCTAACATTGTCGCAAGTTTTTCTTAGATTTGAAAAAAGAGGCTTCGTCAAAATTTGCCTACGATTCGCCTCTACAAACGATGATGGCTTTCCTTCGCGCTCATTGTCGTTTGTGACAAAATAACCACTTTTGAAACGTAACTCAAAATCATATGAGACATAATCTAACGGGTGAATTTTACTTTACCCGCAAAATATAGCATTTATCTTATGCAAAAATACAAATAAATACAAATAGATATCTGAACTTTTTTTGCGTTGCATTCATTTATTACGCTATTTGAATTGCTGTTTATTCTGAGATCTAGTGTACGTTCATTTCGCTGCTTTGTTTCAGCTTTAATCTGCAGTGCATAACGAAATTTTTTAGAACAATTCCCATAAAATTTTCTTAAATAACAGCAGATAGTATTTTACTTCAAAATTACTATAGATTAAATTTTCTATTTGTATGGAACCCCCAGGCATATTTTAAAAACTTAAAATCATATTGGAATTGTTTTTGCGGGATGATTAAAATTGAACAACTTTTTATTTACATTAAAAATTTTAATCTACATTGAAAATTCTATTTTGACAAAGTGGTTTCGAAAGTATGCACTGAATCTCATCAGACACCATCATCATCAACGTGGCACAATAGCCCGACGTCGGGCCTTGGCCGCCTGAATCGATCTCTTCCAATTGTCTAGGTCACGTGACCACGTCCTCTAATCTTGGTTCGGCGTCTACATACACTGAGCTCTCCCAACGAGCTCTTGGTCTTCCTCTTGGCCTCGCTCCATCGGCTCGTCTTGCGTTCATGACACGTTTTGGCATGCGATCGTCATTCATGCGTTGCACGTGTCCAGCCCACTGTAACCGTTGTAATTTGACGATTTTGGAGACTTCCAGCTCATCGTAAAGTTCGTACAACTCATTGTTGTACCGGATGCGCCATCCATCTCGGTCGCGGATAGCCCCGAAAATCCGCCGTATAACTTTCCGCTCGAAGGTGTTGATTATATTTTCGGAGGCTTGGGTCAGGGTCCATGTTTCGCAGCCATAGCACAGCACAGGTCTTATGAATTATTTTAAACGCGGAACTTAGTCTTTCTGGGCACATACTTCGATTTCATAATGGGGAGGACCGAGAAAAAAGTCTTATTTGCTAGTTGTATCCGTCGCTTGATTTCGTCAGTTTCGTTGGCGTCAATCGATAGATTGATACTCAGGTAAACGAAGTTGTCCACGAATTAGATGCGAAAGTCCCCTAAGTTAATGTTCGTGTGCGCTGTCGTCCTTGTCCTAGATTGCATCATAACTTTTGTTTTGTCCTCGTTGATTCGTAGTTCAACTTCCTTGCTGTGGTGTCAAGTCTAAGCAGAAGTTCCTCTGCATCGGTAAGTTTTCAAGCGATGATGTAAATGTCATCCGCGTACGCTGCCAATTGTGTCGACTTAAAAAGTAGCATTGCCCGAATAGCGAACTCAAGTGCCAGGTTGAAGAGCGTGGGTGCTATTCCATCGCCCTGCTTCAGGCCACCCAGTGTTTCAAAAGGATCCGTCAATCTATTCTGGATCCGGACTTGCGAGATGGAGTTGGTCATCGTCATCTTTATGTCTCACTAATTTGGCTGGTATACCAAATTACAGCATGATGCTATATAGTGCACCTCGGTTGATGCTGTCATATGCTTGTTTAAAGTCGACAAAGATTTGGGATACGTCGACGTCGTATTCCCAGTACTTTTGCAAAATTAGCTTGACCGTGAAGAGCTGGTCGATTGTAGAGCGACCAGATCTGAAACCGCCTTGATACTCGCCAATGATTTCTTCCACGAACGGTTTAATCCTTTACTCCAGGATTTGTGACAGAATTTTGTAGGCCGCACAGACTACGGAGATGCCTCTGTAATTCTCACACCGCAGTTTATCTCCCTTTTTATGTATGGGATAGATGATGCTTCTGCGCCAATCGTCTGGGATCACCTCAGTCTCCCATATTCGCAGCAGTAGTTGATGTAGCGCACTTAATAAACCCACCCCACCAGACTTGTGTTGCTCAGCTGGTATCTCGTCAGCGCCCTGCGCTTTGTTTCTTTTCAGTGAACGCAAGGCGAGATCAACTTCTTCTACTGTAGGGGATTGTGTGGATGGGGGTTCTTAAACGATATCGCCATGGAGCTCAGCTTCTGCTGCCAGGATGTTTGATGGCGGATTCAGAAGCTCTTCGAAGTAGGACGCCCATCGTTCGCTCATACTTTCGGTGTCGCTGATAATACTTCCATCTTTGTCCTTACAGAGGCTAATCCTGGGTTGGTAGCCATTTTCGATAGTGTTTACTAGTCTGTACGCTTATCTGGTGCTCTTACTAACTAGGTTTACATTAATGTTCAGCAACTGCCCGTCATAGTATTTCCGTTTCTTACGCTTAATTATTTTATTGGATATTGGCCGTAGTTCATCATATTTTGCCTTTTTGGCTCTGGTTGCATGTTTTTTACGTTCTTTGAGTCAAGTGAGTTTCTGCAATCATCGGCAAACCATTCATTTCGCGCTCGTCGGGCTTTGTATCCCAAATCGTTTTCTCCCACATTCTTGATTGTATTTTTTAGCTCTTCCCAGAACTCGTGGACACCTAAGTTGCTAATGTCGCGCAGCATTGGTGAGATTCTCTCCTCAAGCGCGGTCGTATATGTCTGAGCCGTATAATCGTTCAGCAAATTCTCAACCGCGAAGATTTTGGGAGGGCTGAATCTGGATTGGTGCACTGAGGGAATTCTGCACCGGTATGTTATTTTCACTAGAAAATGATCGGAATCGCAGTAAGCTCCGCGGAACGACCGAAGATCCATCACACTTGACCCCCATCTCTTGCTTATAAGGACGTGGTCAATTTGGTTGACGGTATGTGCGTCTGGAGAGTTCCAGGTCTGCTTGTGAATGCGACTGTGTGGAAAGCAAGTTCAGCTTACAACAAGGTTCCTGCTGCAAAAAAAGTCAATTAGACGATGGCCGTTATCATTGCATTCTTCGTCCCCCGATGCCAACTTTCATTCCCGACTTTTGCATTGAAATCTCCCAGTAGCATTTTTACATCATTTGATGGAAGTGAGACGAAGAGAGTTTCAAGGCAGGCATAGAACTCGTCTTTTAGAGAGTCTTCTTGTATTTCGGTGGGAGCGTGCACATTGATGAGCCAGAGGTTGAAAAATCGCGCCTTGATCCAAATCGCACCCAGCCTTTCATTTACGGGTTTGAAGTCGGTAACGCGCAACTTAAGCTGCTTATTCACTATGAATGCTACTCCAAACTCCTTCCGCCCCGATGGTTTGCCGCTTGTAAAAATTGTGTGCAATTTCTTGTCGTTGATCTCGCAGCCTAACCAATTTGTTTTCTGGACTGCAGTAATGCTCAGTTTGTACTATTCGACCTGATGAAGGAGGGCTTTTTCGGCCCCCGGTTTGTTCAGGGAGCGTACATTCCAGGTTCCGAGAGAATAATCGGTTGTGCGTTTGCGTGGTCGTCGTTGTTGATCCGTCCAATCCAAGGCTTTTGTTCCAGGTTTCTTGACAGAGGAAGTTTTTACAAGGATGAGTTGTCGGCACATCGCTCAACCATTTCCATGAGGGACCTCGGTGATATTTGCTTCAGGAGATTTGCCTCGTGCCAAAGTTCACACAACTATGTTGCAGGTCCTACATCGTGGCTAATCCTCCCTAATGACCTGAGACGCTTAGGTGTAATTCAGCCATCAGGTTGCAACTATGCAAGTTTTACTGAGGATAGAGTTACCTCGTTGCCTCAAACCCTCCTCCTTTCTCCGGGCTTGGGACCGGCATATCACAAGCTAGACTTGCGATCTTAAAATACTCTGTTGCAAAAGCTGAAAATAATCTAAGTATAATATTCTCTTTCGCCGAATCAATCGAAATTGACTCCGTAAAGGAGTGAGTATCAATGGGATGAAATCTAGGCATCTCAAACTTTTTACTTACGGCATCAAACCTACACTAGATAGTTCTAACCAAGATCAATTATCAGTATATTTAGCGCTTTATTTGTGCTAAGTAGCTCCATTTTCTGAAAAAGCTGCGTTAAATTAAGATTTGAATTCCGCAAACAAAAATAATTGACTTTAAAATACGATATTGAAAACTTACTGCAAAATTAGCAGAAAAATGTATGTTTAGCTATTTCTAATGTTCTAAATATGTGGCACTCGTGATCAAATGTAAAATATAAATCTTGTACTGTAGCATCTGTTTTATTTTTCCAGTTCATTTCATTGAATGCAAATTCCATTGAATTGAACTGTCTATGGAGCAAAGAGGCTGCCTCGCTAACTTATGGACACCATTTTCCGAAAAAAAACAGTATCAATATATCAAACCATAAATCATACCTATTCCGAGACCCACAAATCTCTTTTCATTTCAGTTGCGCCAACAACAGAGCTCTTTCAATAACCCTTTCATACTTAGCCTGATCCACCACAGCACACACATGCTAAATGTCATAATTTACATAGAGTACCTACTAAAAACATTTATTCAAACATGTATGTAGACGAGTTTTCGCTACCGAAAGTACAAACATTTTCGCCATGCAAGAATAAACACTTGTGATAGTATCAGCCATTAAAAGACAAGCGAAAAATTGAAAATTTCCAGCAATCCCCATTTAAATATTAACGATTGTGTTTGCCATTGGGTTGTGGCGAACGTTTGAAAGTGTGCTCACTTTCGTTTAATGCATGAAAAAAAACTGTTCGTTACTTTCAATGGGATTTACACGTTCATATAAATGTATGCGGTCGTATGCGAGCGAAGATTAAAAACTACGCAACAATTTTTATGAGATCCATTGACAACAATAACCGTTACCCAGTGTAAAATCGATTCAGCGAGCAGGCAACAAAGGCATTTCGAAACTTTTATTTATTCGCATGGGTGCTGTGTGTCAACGATAATTCATTAACTTGCTGCGTGCTGCTGTCAAGCGACTTACAATCAACCGTCAATATTAATACGAATTTTTCATATCCTGTGGATGTTCCTTTGTTGATCATTGAATGTAGAGTTTTTCCAGAAGAATATGCAACATGCAGACTAGTTTGAGTATAATGTTACATGTTTGGAGGGAAGATGAGAATTTTTTGGGGTAGCAACTAGTTTTAATTATAAACCAAATCCATTGAATTCTACAAAGTAGCTGCCAAACAATGTTAAATCAAAAAAATCTAACTGTGATTGGCAAAATGGTATGACCGCCTGAGCTTGAACCTTTTTTGTTGCTAACTGAATCCTTAGAAAGCTTTTCATATTTTAGCGCATTAGTTTAAGCATTAAAATCTTCTCAAACTAATTTTACAAATCTTTAGTTAATCGACTGCATTAACATTTTTAAAAATTATTCAAATTGCGCAACTAACATGCATACATATATGAAAGCACGTTTCAACATAATAACACAACAAACTTTACACGTAGAATCCTTAGATATTTTGACGCCCAGTGTGGGTGAAAATTATTGAACTGATATTAATAACTTGATTACTTAACCATCTCCATAAGTGTTCAGAAATAATTTTTGATTTGTTTCATTTCCATTGCGTAATCTCAAAATGTATTTTTCATTTGATTTTAGCTAGCGATAACCTAATGAGAACTTTTCAAAATAGAAAATATCTTCTACATACTTCTAATTTTTTATTTCTTGTTACCAAAATAACTCTTTCATCTACTCGATAAATTATTGGTTGAATTTTGGGTTGAATATTATTTGAACTTTTTGATGTTTTTAACGAGATCTATTACATGAACGTTCAGCGTAACACGATGAAGTAATAAGCTATTTTCCAAGGATTCTTGTCGCTGAGATAATTGGATTTCATTTTCCTTTTTCCTTAGTGATATAAAGAGCATGTAAGCTATGGTGAAGCTATGGTTCATGTTAAACTTCTTGTTTATCATTCAGTATTCAAATTGATTGTTAAATACCACCTCATAAATAGTATATTTTACAAAACATTAAACAGGAAAGCGATAATTAAATGTTTTTTTATTTTCATATCATCATAGAAAGCTTTTAATAATTGAAAATAATGAAGAAAATTAAATGAGAGAAAAATTACGAGATCAAATCATTTTCACTTAGCTATAGATTAACATATTTCGTACATTGCACTTACCGAGTAGTTTTAAAGTCTCAAAATTGTTGTTATTTTGCTCCGAAATAATAAAAGGATATTGATTCGTTGACTGTTTTATTTCGAAAGCAAGTTTTTTCCGACAGCTCATCCCAAAGCGTATAAATCTGTACATGCGGCAAAGTAAATCAAAGTAAATCAATAAAACTGTGAGCTCACAAGTTCGAATGTGCACAAAACAATGTTCAACAATAAGCTCCTTTTCATAACTGAAATTGTTATATATAATTGTAGCTTCGTGTAAGAATTTGACTCTGACTTTTTAAATACTGCGTTTGCATAGTAAAATAGTTTGGATGATGATGATGATGATGGCCTGGAGTGGGTCCAGAGGGACCCTAGCACTGCGACCTCCTGGGTCTATTGTGCCTCCTTTGCGTTATGTCCTATAGGATGTCCAGGCTTCTAATGAACCTGGATATGTTCCTTGACGGGACATTTGTGATGTCCCTGGTGGAAGGAAGAGCAGAGCCAAGTAGCTCGAATCTTCTTCTCGCTAGTGCTGGACAGACTGTGAGCAGATGTTCTACACACTCTGTCGTTTCCCCACAGTATCTGCAGCGGTCATCGTGCTCCTCACCTATCCTGTGGAGGTACTTTTTCCATGGAAGGTGTCCTGTCAATGCTCCGCATAGGGCTCTTATGCCACTTTTGCAGAGAGCCACTGCTTCTTTTGCTCTTTTATTATCGAAGCCAAGGTAATTTTTTGAGTGTTTTAAACCCTCAATATTAAGCCAGTAGTCTTCGATCTTCTTTTTGCTCCATGCTTTAATTTCCTTTTCCGTATCTGCTTTTGTAAAGCCCCAGTACGGAGAAGGACCTATGAAGGGCATTTTTGCTCCTTTTTTGGCTCTGGTATCAGCTTCCTCGTTTCCTCGGTGCCCCTCATGGCCGGGGATCCATATCAACTCGAGGCTGTTCTGTGCCCCTATTTCATTAAGGGCCTCTCTCACCTCTAGGAGAATAGCCGAATTTATTTGATCGCGATTGATAGCCATGAGAGCCGCTCGACTATCCGATAGGATTTTTATTCTGACCCTTTTTGTATTCCTTATTTTTATTGTTTGTGAGGCTCTTAATATGGCAGATAGTTCCGCTTGATAGATCGTGGCTTCTTTTGGGAGAGGGAAATGCATTTTGCACTTGGGACCTACGATCCCTGCTCCTACTCCACAATCCATCTTTGAACCATCCGTATACCACATTTGCGCTCCTTTGTACGAGGGAGGTGGTCCATCCTTCCATTTGTCCCTTGATGGAATTGTGACCTTGAACCTCTTCTCGAATGCTGTCTCAGTTTTTATTTGGTCGCTGAGGTTTAACATTTCCATTATGGGCCTGACGTCCTCCAGGATTTTTAGGTGGCCTTTGAGGTCCCCTGATTTATACCTGTAGGCTTGTTGTAGGCTAATGGCTTGTCTCGCTGCTTCCTCCTGAATTTTGAGGTGCAGCGGTTCAAGGTTTAGAAGGGCCTCCATTCCTGCTGTTTGAGTGGAGCTCATTGCTCCTGTAATCAGCAGGCAGGCCATCCTTTGAAGCTTGTTGAGCCTATTTATAGCGGTTTTTTGTATGGTTTTCTTCCACCACACTGCTGCTCCATATAGGAGGATAGGTCTCACCATTTGTTTGTATGCCCATAGGGTCTGCTTTGGAGATAGTCCCCAATTGCGCCCAAGCATTTGTTTTGTCACCCAGAGTGCCTTAGTGGCCTTCATTGTCGTTTTGTTTAGATGATTGTGCCAGGTGAGTTTCCTATCTAGGTGTATTCCTAGATATTTTACCTCTTTCTGCAGACATCCGACTGTACCCCTAATATTTAGGGCTCCTATTTCGATTTTTCTTTTCCGGGTGAATGGTATTATGCTAGTTTTCTGAGGATTGATGGATAGACCCTCTCTTTCGCACCATTGGGTTGTTTCATTTAAGGCATTTTGCATTCTGGACCTCACGGTGTCCATGTGTGAGCCTCTTATTATTACCGTAATGTCGTCCGCGTAGCTGAGAGCAGTTAGGCCCTTACTATTGAGGGTCACGAGAAGGTCATCAACTAGTAGGGACCATAACAGGGGGGATAATACTCCTCCCTGTGGACATCCCCTCCTAGTATCCACCCTTAGCTTCGCTTCCCCCAGCTCCGCAACCACACTTCGATTCCTTAGTATTTTGCTCGCCCATTTCACTACTTCTTGAGGAGTATCCTTCCTCTGGAGAGCGACGTGTAGCGAGTCATGTCTTGCATTGTCAAAGGCTCCCTCTATGTCCATGAAAGCACATAGTGCGACTTCCTTGCATTCCAATGCCTTTTCTATTATTTGTGTTAGCTTATGTGTAGCTGATATAGTTGATTTGCCTTTTTGGTAAGCAAATTGCAATTTGTGAAGTGGCATCTTTGTCAAAAGATCATTCCTTATGTATAGGTCAATCAGTTTTTCCATGGTCTTCAATATAAAAGATGTGAGGCTAATTGGCCTGTATGATTCGTCGGCCGGTTTGTTGCCCCTTTAGGGATGAACACAACCCGCGCCAGTCTCCACAATTTTGGTATATAGCTGAGTTGCAAGCTCGCTCTAAATATGTGTACCAGAATGGTTTTTAGTTTCCCTGTTGCTCTTTGTAGCAGAGCTGGGTAAATTCCGTCTGGTCCTGGTGATTTAAAGGGTTTGAACGAGTTTATCGCATATTCAACCTTTTCATACGTGATGATTTGTTTGACCAGAGGAGGTGAGTGACGTATTCGATCAGGACTGTCCTCTTCTTCCTCAGCCTCATTGCTTATTTCACACCCTGGAAAGTGTGTTCTAAGCAGCACTTCCAGTGTGTCGTCAAAGGTGGTCGTCATCCCTCCATCTGGAGTTTTTAGTAGTCCTATATGGCCTTGATGGCCTTTGAATAGAGCTTTCTGGATCCTGGCAGTCTCTGGGATACTATTGAGACTTTCACAGAAGGCACTCCAGGCCTTCCTTTTGGATTTCCTTAGCTCTTTGTTGTATTCTGAGAGTTTCTTTTTATAGGCCTCCCAGCTTGATGTAGTTTTAGCTCGGTTGAACTCCGTTCTTGCGGCTCTTCTGAGTTTTTCTAACTCCCTATTCCACCATGGCACCCTTGTCTTGGAGGCACTGGTTTTCTCAGGGCAGTTATCGTGGTATGACTCGAGGATTATTCTGGTGACATTGTCCACAGTGTCCTCCAGTTCTGTCCTCGTACTGAAACTCGGGTGCAGGCCGTAAAGTCCCGCTGTAAGGCTGTTTTGATAGCCTTCCCAGTTCGTACACTTTGGTTGCCTGTACTTTACCCCTTTTACAGTATCTTTTCCTAGCTCGAAGTTTATATGCCTATGCCTAGTTTGGATAGTAAAATGAATGGATAGCCAAATGATCGTCGCAAGTAAAATAAATGATTTAATACTCCAAGTGCTATAACCAATAAATTAAATTTGCCTTTGCAAATCGCATCTCTTTGTCCAAAAAAAATATTCTTACCAGATCCCCGGATGCCCTATCACCACGGGGTATGTGAGGTTTGACTCACTAAAAAAGGCCATCTACAAGCCCACAAAGTGCCATGTCCGGACCTGCCTGAGTACCGCTTCGACCCGGTCTTGCTGACTCAACTATTGGTAACCTCAAACTGCAAAAGCTTCCATAGCTCATGGGTCGGTAAGGCAACTCACCACCCGCTTAATGCTCAGTACTTTTTCAATGTATGTTGCGACTATGCGCCAGTTCTCTTTGTTTTGCAGTATTGCATTCACGATCGTTTAAGAATGTATCATCCAGTTCAGTCACACTGTACCGGCAGTACTGTGTGACTACCTCACCCATTTTGTTTAGGTATTTGGTGAAGTAACCACACCCTATCAAGAATTGACAAAGATACTCCGCTTAAGCCAAGGCTCAATGAGACCAAAAAGCTTAGCCGTCTAGCGTCCTTTATCACTTGCATTCTAACGCTGTTGCCACAGTTGGACGGTTAGCGTACGTGTGTGTCCAGTTCTGTCCAGCTCTGAGCGTCAGGTCCTTAGATCGATCGCTGTGCCGCACATGAGGTGACAGACCTCGGTGTCATAGAGGAACCATTGGCCCCTGAGATAGTTCCGCAGCATGGCGAGCAAGTAGCCGGGGATACGAAAACTTTGCTCCAGGGCCCGAAGGATGTCTGTCCACCTCACCGATTTTTTTACGTCTAACAATGTCAGGAGGACCACCGGTCCAGCTTGATGACATGCCTTCTCAGCTCTTGCAAAACTCCCAAAAATCTCTGGGATGGCATCGATTGTTGAATGCCCTCTCCGGAAGCCGTGCTGCCTGTAAGAGAGATTGCCAGCCAATCTCGCTACTGACAGCAGTCTTGGCTTAAGTAACCCTTCGAGCAGCTACCCCGCAGTGTCCAGCATGCACAGCGGATGGTATACTGATGGACTGGACTACCTTTCCACTTGTCCACAAATACCAGTCTAGCTACTTTTCACTGCAACGGGAAGACCCCCGTGACTAAACATGAATTATGCAAATTTAATAATAGACGTGGCTGACTCTCCGCCACGGCTTTAAGCGCCTCAACCTGCACCCTATCACGTCCTTAGCCTTTTGGTTCCTCATCCTGGACACTGCGCTGTTCAGCTCCTCGTCCTTTAAGGGAGGAACATACCCCTGGTTGACAATGATAGAATCGTCAGTCCTTAGCGGATGCTCCAGGAGCAGCGAACTAACGATACGCCTCATGAATATCGCATCATGAGAGTGCTAGGTCGCAACCAGCCAAATCTACGGGTGACCAATTTGCAGTCATCTTCCCACGAGTCTGAGCTTCTCCTGACTTCCTCACAAAGAGCCTGGCATTTAGCACTTTTGCTCATTATGGATGGCCTCAGTCAGCTCTTTTCTTACCACAATGTGAGCCGCCGATAGTTCGCCCACTCGCGGCCTATTCCTGGCTCGCTGCATCCTATGCCTTCACGCCAAAACGATGCATAGCAATATAGCTTTCTGTCCTTAATATCATTACCCATGACCTAAAGATCTGGAACAGCTATGCACGCGGAAATTTTCATATGAGTCAAATTTTACTGGGACAACCCTGATTATCTTCAAAACACCGATATTATCAACAAAGGGGGCGATTTCACTTCTAATTTACTTTTTAACAAAGCTATAATACATGGCCTTGAGGGCCATAGTGTTTAAAAACTATTCCCATAAATTTTTTGCCATGCATTGTGCGCTGAAAAAATACATAGCGCCAGACGCCATAGTTTATAGACTTTTGGCGCCATGTACATAGTCGATTTCGGGATTGTGATAAAATATAGCGCCACCCGCCATAGTACATGGCGAAAAGTACATAGGAGCAGGCGCTTTGTTTATAGCCCTCCACGCCATGTACTATAGTCCTCCACGCCATGTAATATAGTGGAGGTCTATAGTACATGACGTGGAGGACTATAGTACATGGCGTGGAGGACTATAGTACATGGCGTGGAGGACCATAGTACATGGCGTGGAGGACTATAGTAGATGGCGTGGACGACTATAGTAGATGGCGTGGACGACTATGGTACGTGGCGTGGAGGACTATAGTACATAGGGTCTGGCGATATGTGTTTTTTCAGTGCAGAGTTAATTTTTTTCAAGAAATTGTATGCGTGGTATTTTTATAGTTCGATTTTTCAGGTGGTTCGATGTGTCCTGATTAAAAGGTTTTACTGTATAGCCCAAATAGAGTTTTTCAAAAACAATATATAGCCCAAATACAGTTTTTCATATACATCCAATACATATAAGCCACCAACCCGCCATATAAAAAAAACTTCCCCCGCCAATTCGACTTTTAGATAGCACAATTGGCGGAAGTTAGCCAAATCTGGCACAAGTGCTTCTATCGTTAATACTCACATTTATACGTCCCCTCACACAGTATGGCTGTGAATTATAATTGGAGCTATCCTCTTCAACTGAAGCCATATTCCATGGCTCATGGTACTATGTAATATGGCGTGTGGGCCATTATTTCTGCGCCATGTAGTTATGGCGCTGGGAGCCATACTACATAGCTCAGGGAATTATGTACATAGCGTGTGGGATCATATATGCTGCGCAATGTTACATAGGACCACCCGCTATGTAGATTCTGATATTATGGCGCTGGGAGCCATATTGCATAGCTCAGAGTACTTTGTACATAGCGTATGGGGCCATAAGTAATGCGCTATGTTACATAGCTCTGGGCGCCATGTGAATTTTCTCAGTGGTCAGGCGCTATATTTTATCATATTGTTATGTTCTTTGGTGCTATGTTTTTTTTTCAGTCTAGGTTTTCTTAACCAAATTCGCCCTATTTACTTTTTCGTAAAGAGTAGAAAGAACTTTCACACGATCAAATCTTTGCTTTAAATCTGAGAATCTTTCGATAACTCACGACTCAAGATTTTCCTCGGGTTTTCCGACACTACAAGTTGACTTTCATGACATTTGGTTTCTTCAACAAGCTTTCAAATTTTAAAAGATTTGTAGTTCCAGCTTGTTTGGACTTTTAATTGAAAATATTCCTCTGAATTTTTGTGTTATGGGTGCATTTCTGGTCGGATCAAACTTTTTTTTGTATCTATTTTTTAGGAACTGATTAAAATACAAGTATTCAAAGAGTCAATAATTATCCTACTCAACTCGATGTAAAACAATTGAGAGCAGTCACCTCCGTCGCAGAAATGGCCCAAATTTATGTTTCGATGTTAAACTGATTTTCTCTTCAGTGTACGTCAGACTGAAAACAATATTAATAAAAATGAGTTACATGAAAAAATTATAAAAAAGATTTGAATTTTTCGAAACTGACTTTAAAAACGGTATACATTTAAGTACAGAGAAATAAGTATGGTCTCATCACTTGAATCTGCAGTAACCTTTAATACTTACGGTTTCTCTCACCACAAAAAAGTCTAGGTTCATAAAAAAACAATGGTCGCACCCATCTCCACCCATCATAATTTCCATGCACATTTCCAAATTTATCATGGAAAAAAATTCAATCTCCGTTCGATTAATACAATATACCCTTTTTGCGTCTTTGTACTATTACTGTAATAAAGCCGAATATAATTTCACGCTTGACCTGATGAAGCAATTTCGTGGATCTAAGACCGACAAAACATAGCTAAATGGAAATATACCGAGTATTTATTTCAGTCAGTGTACGAGATACAAAAAGATGAACAATTCAGGATAAATTTTATGGCGACTTTTCGGAAAACGAAATGCGACACAACACAGCTATGAATCGCTTGATAGATGATTTCATAGTTGAACTATTTCTGATGGCGAATATGTTGTGCCAGCGAAAACATAACAAAAGCAGACTGTGCTGTGTGCATTAGAGTGCGACATAAATAACTTTAATGTCAGCGTAAATGTAAGACTCTAACGGACACAACAACTGAAATATAATCCAACATGGCTGGTTCAAGCGCGACCGTTTATTTTTATTTCGCTGTTGACAGACTGTCTACTTGCTGGACCTGTATGTGCTTCCTTTTCGTGATATTTGCCCTTGGTTGTTAATTTATTGCGTAAGGGCAAATGTTTGAGCAAGTCAAATAACTTTTTTTCTTGCTGGCTAGTTTGGGGGGAAACTATGAATTATTGGTCAGTTTTGAAGATATAAAGCACATTAAGCTGTGAAATTGTCTTTATGGTGTATTGAATGGACCAATGAGTCGGTCATTTACTTTGCACAGTTCTATCATTAATGGCTGTTGTAGTTTTCGGAAGTTAAAGTTCGAATGTTTTTATTTTGTCTGAGAAGATAAATTTAAAAACGCTACAATGTATTCTCCGTCGAATGGGAAATAGCTCTGTGAGGAAGTTCTAAAGCTTATTGATTTAGAAACAACATTAGCTAACTTTGTGATGAGTTTGCGCAACTTAACTTTCTCCAATCATTAGCTTTACTCTTTCCGAAATACATCAATAAATCATCGATGGGTCACTGCTAATGGAATCCAGAAACTAGTAGTTGCTCGCTTGTAATTAATTCTCTTCTCTTTGCTGCTCAAAAGATCCAATCAGAACAAAAGAAGTAAATCATCTCAAGCAATGTTCGGAAGCCGCAACCTAAACACAAACAAATCCGCTTAACAGCCCAATCCCAATTCGAGCCGAAAACTATGCACGAAAACATCACACAACCAAACCAACTTATCGTGCCTGCCAGCGAACACATAAATTATGTTTTCGATACTGTAGCTGCGAAAGAAGATTCCCAAATGAAGAAGAATTAATCCCGGGATGGCACTTGCTCATATTTCAAAGTGACCTTTTAAAATTTAATGTTCCGAATAAATTCATATGATTCGGGGTGCTTCTGGGCCGGCCAGATAAATACGACCGAATTTAATTTAAAGTCCTCTAAGAACGTTGTCATGACGATTAATGGAGAGAGGAAAAGTTAGATGGGCTGCTCGGCATTAGCGGGAAACCCATGTGGCTTAGATGCCAATTAGAATTTATGTAAGGAGTATTCTCTGATGCGGATAATGCGTTACATCAGAGATGCGTAAAAACAGCGACAACAGCACCCTCTAAGTGAAATGGATTACTCTTTTTCGCGGGCAAAAACGTGGAGTTCGAAAAAAGAACACTTGCCATGGGAAGGTCTAATTAGAACCGACAAAACGCAATTTCGCATTTAATTATGTTCATCAAAACTGTATAATTAAATTTAGCTCCCGACATTCAAGCCGCATCCCTACTCTTTTTTCATCTAATTCGGCAGAACGGGAGGAAACTGCTACTTGAACTTTAGCGTGACCTCAGCAGCTTTCGGGATGGTGCGTATTTGCGAATCCTCGTTCAATTTCGATACATGAGTTGATGGTGCGGGCACACACGAACTCCGGACTTCCTGTCCAATAAATAATTAAAATGGAACATGTCAAAGATAAAATAGTACCAGGTAGGTATTAATCGATGTAGGCCAAAGGTAAGGGATTAAGAACATTAATTACGAGTTTAATTAATGTCGAGTCGACGGATGTCGGGACGGGAAACTATCGAGGCTCCGAAATTTCCTGAAGGAAATGTGTTAGTCGCTCGTATTTCATTGTGTTGCGGAGCGGAATAGCTAGTTATTCCACCTGTTACAGCTCAGCATCACCTATGGCCAATCAAAAACATATAATTAATGTTTACAATTACCAAGAATGTGAAGACCGTAGGTGGCCAGATGGCGAGAGCAGTGGAGAAACTATAGCTGAGAAATTCTAGTGTGCGAGCTTTACAATTCGGTTTTTATTAATTGCCAAGCCAAGATGTTGCAACCAAGCCAAGATACTAATGAAATCCAGGACATTAGTGGGACAGAATAGATGAAATTGAATGGACATAGGAAAATGTTCACATTGTAAAAGCAAAATCTGGCTATTCCAGTGGCTATCTCAGAATCCTTATAGCATAAAAAAGGGGTCAACCTCGGAATGAGAGATAATAAGCTGAATTTTCGTATATACCTTCATAAAGTTGCCTCAGAAGTCTCATGCAATCTCGTGTCTGCGTCGTAAGTTATTCAACGTCAAAGGTGAGAAAAAACAGTTTTTCGCGATTATCTTGGTTTCTATTGCTCTAATGATGTTAACATCTATTATAAAAATTGTATTCTTTAATTCTTTATTTATTTGAATTATTATTTATATGATTTTTGTATTATTTTACATTATCATTTGGAATGCTAAAATCGATGTAAACCGATTCCGGCCAGAATTGGGTGAAATAAAGCTCACCCCAAAAAAATAGATATAGTTTGTCATATTTTGTTTCTTCTTGAATTAATTTATGCTGGATTTGTTGTTGTTGTTGATATTGCTTACATATTTTGAATGAAAAATATAATTTCGAAAATAGTAAACACATAGTATTATTATGACAGAGTAGATTGACACTGATAGATAATGATTCTTACGTGGAATCTCCACTGTCCCTACCCTTAAAATGTGTGTAGCTGAAATGTTTCGTTTGCGTGCTGTAGCATGAGGGAATCGTAAACCCCAAATGCTCACGACCAGACTGAGTTAGTCGGCGGGGCAAGGCACGCAGGGTATGTTCCTACACGATTCCTTAATTTAAATGATGCTGCACTGACGACAGCTCGACAGAGTTTGGTCAGTCGCAACAATACAATTTGCGACAAATTTTATTTGAAACATTTTTTCATGTGCTCAACCGTTTTTGCGATAGAGGGCGGTGAGCGCGCAGCACTCACCCATACGTACTGTAATGCAAGGTCAACCGTGAATACCTGTAAATACTACCTTGAATATTGAATTATTTGTATTGTTTATCAGTTAGATAGATAGATAGATAGATAGATAGACGTTTATTTAATATTTTTCTTTTGTTATTACAAGAATGGAACTTCAAGTGACCCAGACTACAAGAGTCTTTACATACTTTGATTATAAGTTAAAGCTTTGCTAATAAAGAATTAATCTAATACTTAGTTTAATTTTGCAAAGAAAATTTACATAAAAACTTTGCTTATATTATATATACTAATCCTAATGTTAACATAACCGTAAGAAACTTAAATTAGTAAAGATCAAAATAAAAAAAATAAATTATGCGTCAATGCAGTGTGTCAAGATTAATAAATGCAAGAAGAGGGCTATTTATATTACGAAGCTTAGCATAGAATGCAATCGTGTGTTTTTCTAAGAATTTCTGTACCGTTGGCAATTGTGCAGTGCAATGCAGAATGTATGTCGAGAAGTACCATGGCTGGTTTAATGACATTTTCAAACATTTATTTTGGGCGATTTGCTTTTTTTTTATGCAACTCTTGGCACACGTACTTCATACGGGAGCTCCATAGGATATAATGGGCTGTATTGCAAGTTGGTAAATGAGCAGTTTGTTGGATTTTCAAAGGTGCGATTTTCGATTTATGAGGGGATAGAGGGCTTTAACGGAAATTGATATCTTGTCGCAAATGTAGCTCACATGTTCACTAAAGGATAAGCTTTTATCAAACATCATGCCGTGGCATTTGATTTTGAATCTCCATTCAATGCTTTGTCCTAAAAAGTTAATAGGGCTGCAAGGAAGATTGATGTGTTTTCTTTTTTTGGTGAAAAAGATCGCTGTGGTTTTTGCTGCATTTATTTTAATCTTCCACCTAAAACAGTATTGATAAATCTTTTCAAGCTTATTTTGCAAAGTGTGGGTGATCTTGTGGGGGCAGTGGTCACTTGTATATAAACAAGTGTCATCTGCATGCATAGCCACTTCATATTGTGCAGTGTATCTGTTGAACAATGTGGGGCTCAAAACAGCTCCTTGAGGTACACCTGCTGATATATCTTTCAAAGACGAGAACTGATTATTGACCTTCACCGAGAACTTGCGGCCAGAAAGAAATGAAGCTATAATGTTTATAATGCAATCTGGAAACCCAAATTTTATTAATTTGTATATAAGACCCTGATGCCATACCGAGTCGAACGCCTTTTCAATATCTAAGGTGACAAGCCATACTGACTTTTTAGCTTTTAAAGATTCAGAAATATACTGAGACACTCTGTAAAGCTGATGGGTAGTTGAAAGTTTCTGCCGAAAGCCAAACTGACAATTTGGGATGTCATTAGATGTTCGCAGGAATGATTGTATTCTCATCAGTAAGATTTTTTCAAAAACTTTACTGAGCATACGGAGTAGGTTAATAGGATGGAAGTCTTTTGTAGATCTTGAGTTTTTCCCCAGCTTTTTAACGGGTAGAATGATTGCCTTTTTCCATTCTGAGGGATAGTATCCATGCTTGATGCAGGCATTGAATATAAATGTGAAAAGCACTATAGCTTTCTTCTGCAGGTTTTTTAGAACAAGGTAAGGAATACGGTCACCACCAGGTGCTTTGCGGTTTTTAAGGGTTTGAATAACCAACACCAGATATTTGGGCTTGCACATAACTTTTTTAATATCTACCTCCTCCCTGGTAAAATTTTGGACTGCTGCCATAACAATACTATTCGTGATAGTGTTGCTCATGTGAGATGTGATGTTATGTGCATTGTGGAAATGATTCGCGAGCGTTTCCGCCTTTTCTGAGTCGCAGCCAATTACTTTACCGCCAATTTCTAGGAGTATCTTGTTTGAAAGATGTTTATTTTTTAAAGCTTTTTTAAT
Organism: Nemotelus nigrinus; assembly: GCA_947369275.1. Taxonomy (NCBI): domain Eukaryota; kingdom Metazoa; phylum Arthropoda; class Insecta; order Diptera; family Stratiomyidae; genus Nemotelus; species Nemotelus nigrinus. The sequence continues at coordinate 34,161,128 of OX376372.1, forward strand.
TTTCCATAAATTTGAGGAGCCTTGATCCATTCTTGAAAGTAAGTTGTTCCATGCAGAGTTTCTGCCCATATAGATCGATTCCTTTATTTCCCGATTTAACCTATTTATTTGAGTCTTAATGCTAATATCTCTATTACGCTGCTATTGGCGTCGGATATAATTCCGCTTTTGGGTCAGAGCTCTGGTGTTAGTGCTGATAGTAGGAGAATTCTGATAGTTCTTCACTTCCATACAAGGGGTTGTAGCATTTATCGCATTCCAGATATTCATATTAGCGTTTGTTATTAGATTTTCTATTTGTTGGATAATTTAGCTTTGAACCAGGAAAGTATACGACACAAACAACTAAGTCGATGTCTATGATTTCGATTGCAATAGCTTCTATGATTTTGGTGGGTAAGAAAGGTAGTGTTTTATATTTAATATTATTCTTAATACATATGGCAACTCCTCTGCCTCTTGCATTTACTCTATCATGTCTTTGCACAATGTAATTTGGTACATAAATTTTATCGTTTGATTTTAGCCAGGTCTCGGTCATTACACAGACATCACAGACAGCCGGCCTGCGGTGTGTTAAAAATTTCACTTTTGTTTTAAGAAGATAAGCGTGCACCTTTTCATATTCTTCGTAAGTTTGTAAGAGAAGCTTCCTGCCAATAGAAATATTTTTGATTTGAAAATCATTTACTTTGAGTTCGATCATTATCGCAATGATCGTGTCCCTCGGTAGTTGTATGAACGTAATTGGTGGCACTTTAGCTTCCTTTCACGTTGTTGTTGTTGCTCCTGCCCATTATCGTCACTGATGTTGACTTCGTCCAAGACATTGTACATATTAACGTTAGCCATTACAGGATGATGGAATGTTTTAGCACGTTTATGAATAATATCTCGAAGGCGAGATCCCGTTTTGGGATTTTCACCCGCCAATCGTTTATTAATCACTGGCACTATTTAAAAAAACTTGTGTTCCCGAGGGCTTTCAATAGATTTACAACAAGATTCTAAGATAACCAAAAAAGTAACGGAGCTGAGTCACTATTCACTATCAAGATTTCGCTTGTGCACCGGTCACTAGCTCACAGTCGAATGAATTTATCAGTTAGTACATTGTATTTAATAACATTTTACATATTTTTAATATATTCATTTAATTATACTTACCTTCTTTGAGTAATTAAAAACTAATTAATTGAAATACTTATTGTATATGTAAATTTATTGAAAGTAGATTAAGTTCAAAAATGATTAAGGCATGATTTAAATCCCTTGGAATGGGGTTGGGTACACCAAAATGAATTCCTCGTGCCAATGAAAACAATATTACCACCAGCTTCTGATGAATTACTTAATACTCAAGTTTGTGATTGTAAGAATTGATGTAGGGCACGGTGCAGATGTATAAAATTGGGGCTGCAATGCACTTTAGCTTGTGGTCAGTGTAATGGGCAAGCTTGTCTCAATGCTGTTTCAATGCAAAGTGACGGTGAGCAAGAGAGTGCATTTGATCCTGATATTCAGGAAGGTCAGGAAACAACAATTCAAGGCAACGAAGATGATGACAATGATACAGAAATTCCCGAACGTCCAGAAGATGACGATGAAGAAGAAGAAAATTAATACTTTTGTTCTTTAAATTATTAAAGATTTATAGATTTTCACTGCAATTCAATTTAAATCGTAAGTAATGTACAGCTGCTGAATAAAGATAAAACTAAAATATATAAACTCGTTTTACTTCTACTCAAAACTTACTTTGAATAAATTAATATAACTTTAAGATATATAATCATACAATAAGTATAATATATTATCTAATATCTAAAAACATACACATTTTAAAGATAAAATACTTAATTATTTTTCTACTTGAATTCTACTTTCAATAAATTTACATAAACAATAAGTATTTCATTTAATTAGTTTTTAATTACTCAAAGAAGGTAAGTATAAATGAATATATTAAAAATATGTCAAATGCTATTAAATACAATGTATTAACTGATAAATAATACAAATAATCCAAAATTCAAGATAGTATTCACAGGTATTCACGGTTGACCTTGCATTACAGTACGTATGGCTGAGGGCTGCGCGCTCACCGCCCTCTATCGCAAAAACGGTTGAGCACATGAAAAAATGTTTCAAATAAAATTTGTCGCAAATTGTATGCGCTACAATTTTTATGGTAGATGTTAACATCATTAGAGCAATAGAAACCAAGATAATAGCGAAAAACTGTTTTGTCTCACCTTTGACCTTGAATAACTTGCGACGCAGACACGAGATTTTATGAGACTTTTGAGTCAGAATTTGAAAATCCCAAAATGAAGGTATATACGAAAATGCAGCTTATCTCTCATTCCGAGGTTGATTGCTAATTTGACTGGACTATTATGGTAGCAGGAATTTTCGTGTTCGAAAAATAGTTTTGTTCATTTACAACACTAAAGAAATTTCGCCTGGCCAAAAAAAATTAACCTGAACTGAATCTGTACGGAGCCTTACCAGTCTACTACAATTACTTCCTGCTGATCTGCATCAGTTCCCGGATGACGTGGCGATCGCCATCCAGAGTACATCAAAACAAGCCCTAGAAAAACAACTAGCAGGTGAAGAAATAATTTACACCAGCTCAAACCAGCTTTCACTAATTCGTAATCTCACTGTAAACGTACACACGTATCCATGCCTACACAGATATGACGACATTAGCAATTTTATTGCAAATGCCAGTAGCAAAAACAATGCCGCGAACTATTAACCCTCCCCAGACACACTACAATTCGAGCACCTCCCTAGACACACCTGGGTCTATGGAGTCCTGCCGTTTTTTTACCACACTTCGAATCGTTTTAAAATCTGAAAAAATTCATGAAGGTAGATCGATATCTATAGAAAAAGAGCGTGCATTAGGTGATGGATATATATGAATTTTTATTATTGTTATTTAATGGAAATCGACACAAAACACGAGAAATACACGTATTCACTTAAAACACCATAGCTTTTTGTTAAATAAGTTTAAGAAAATTCTACTGTACGAAATGTTTCTTGACATATAGTAGATGAAAGAAAAAAAAGGACATAATGAAACTTCGAAAAAAGTATAATTATTATGACAAGAGAAAAAGTACAATTTTTTGGAGTCGAAAATTCGTTTGAAATTACAATTTTTGGTTTGAAAGTAATGTAACTCAAAGTTTTATACGTTTTTGTGTTATTTATTATAACTTACACTTATTCTTATTAAAATAAATAAAGTAACTGAACAAAATTACAAAATGCATTCATTGCATACATGAAGCTTGTGTTCTTCGCAAATTTTTATTTCTTCGCTCGTTAAACTAAGTGCTAACCTTTCAATAAATTTATATCTTCCCAATGCAGTGTTCGCTTCATTAAAATTGTACAAAATGTTACAATTAACTACCGCTTGATCTAATATACCGAAGAAAAGCTTCGAAGAAAATGCACACTTTTATGCTTCCGTAGACACACATGGGTCTTTGGTGTCCGCAGCCAACTTTGACAGCTCAGCAATTCACGAAGAACGGAGGACCGAGCGTGACGTTCACTACGCCAGTTCTGGATCCAAGTACAATTTTTTAAGTGGAGGTTAGAACCCGAAATATTGACGTACCTGTGCGCCCTGACGATTTTCAAAAACGGCCGGACACCAAAGACCCAGGTGTGTCTAGCGGGGGTTAATCAACGCACTTCGTACTTCACAAATTGTTTTCCTGACACGGAATGCTGACGTGGATAGAAATGAAATATTATTCACAGGACGACCTTATCTCGGTATCGTACTGCATTTCTCGCGCTCAGAGATCTATTCGTATGCAAGCGAGAAAAGTTTTCGTTGGTTTTTTTTTTTTCTTTGTTCTCATCCGCTAGGAAGGAATGCTTTGACGATGGCAAGTTCACTTGAAAGCGCATTCGTACGTGATTCAGTGCTTGACAAACTGAAATTCCTCCAAACGAATGTCAACTAACCCGAATTAGACTGGCAAATTTACCGCAACATTCCAGGATCTACGAATTCGAGCAAGTCGGGTTGAGTTAGATTTCACAAGAATGACATAAACGAAATTTTCACAGAAGCTGATTTCGTAATTTGGGCTTGCAATAGTTTAAGGTAATTTACCTTTAGAATAAATAGTTCCTATATACGCAGCTTTAAAGGAAAATTAGTTTTTTCTATGGTAAAACTTGAATGGATGGTAGGCAGGAGTGCCATTTATACTTTTTGTTGTTTCGCTACTAACGGAGTTGGGTCATTTGGAAAGAGCGAGAAATTTCAACATTATTTGATTTCAAAGTAAAGCTAATGAAATACCCAAACACATTTTCTCCTTTTATAGTATGCATTGTTTTATGTTTTTCCAGGAAATTAACTGCATACATATGTCAGTTGCAACTTAGCTCCTTCCCAAAGTACTACAGATAACATGTATATTTCCAACTTTTGTTTATTAAAACAGATTCCATTCATTTCTCATTTAAATAAATGAATGCTAAAATTATTTTAGTTGCAGCTTATATTCTCAGTAAGCGAGATCTTGAAAAGATGTTCCTGCGTATATTTTTCGATTCAACTAGGCTTACAACTTAAAAATCAAAGCTGATGTTGTGCCAGAGGCTCTAACCAAAATTTTTTTTCAACCAATTCATCTACGGCTGATTCGACTTTTGCCGTTTAACAATTATAAATGGCTCCCCCAGCGGGGAACTATCTTAATAAGTTTGCCCTTTTCTGTTGTTTTCTCTGAATAATTAAAGTTAAATAATAATAATGAAAGTTAAAAATAAAAGTATGCAAAATAAAGTTACCGAAATTATGAACAATTATAAGACGGAATACTTTGGAAACATAATTTTGATTTTCAAAAATTGTAGTCCTCATATTACGACGCGAATTGTAAAATAAAGAGTCAAAGGTCAATTGAATCGAACTGTTGAAATGGTTGACTCCATTGCTGATTTAGCCATGAATTGTGTAATTTACTAGTCACTCGTTGTAGTTTTGGGCTAGACAGCCAGCGCAACTATAAACTGGCGAAGTAATTTTGCAAAAGAGTTAAGTGAGTTGAAGTGCAGAAAAAACTTCAATCTTTTCTGTTGAACAGTTTTTGGTGTTAGAATATTTTGACATGCTTTTCGCACATTCCAAGACCCTGCACTTATTAATTGAAATGAATTGAGTAATCGTAATAGTTGTAAGAGAATTCTTCTAAAATAGGTAAAATTTCCACAACATAAAATTAGTCGTTTGAGGTATAATTTCGGTAACAAGTTGATGTACTCGTATATACTGGGGTGTGCCATGTTTTACGAAGGATTAATATCATGACAGTACCTTCTATTATTTGTGCTTTAATCTAAAACAAGTGGCAGACAATTGGAAAAATCCAACCGAGACTTAACTGACTTTTCTAGGCAGTTGAATATATAGAAATATATTTGACGAGTATATGATATTCAGGCCGGCGATACATGTAAAATTTTCAAAAATTCGAGTTTCTTTGTTCTTTGCAAAAATAGTTAAATTAACATCTAAAAAATAAACATACTGAGAGACCTCTGTATGGGTCTGGAATCGCTGATTAGTTGGTAAGTCGCTGTGATCATAGAGTTTCGGTGTGTCAAAACTACGCGTCTTTCTCGAAACGACTTTATATGAATTGGCGGGCAGGATAACATAAAAAGTTCTCAACCGATTCTTATGAAACTTGGCACAGGTTTTCTCTATAGTATAAACTTCTAGTTAAACCTCAATAATGCCAAAAAAAAATTTCAAAATTTATTATTTTCGAGCTAAAAACTGTCGAGAAAAAGGGTCAAAAATCGTACTTTTTTATGAGGTGTGCTAACTCACGATTTTTTAACTTTTCTTTTCTTGGTTCAACTAGAAGATACATGTTTGATAAATGCACTCCAACTAACTTTTTTTATTTTTAGTGGCTGTAACTGATGCTAAAAATCCCGCCGATTGATGGCTTTTGCCGCGAGGGTCTCAGGAGATTCATCACAACGGCGGCCATTTTCAAAAAAAAATTAAATAAAGCCAGATTCTTGTATTGTAGTATGTAATGAATAAACATGATCACTTTTAAAACGATTCATTTATTCCTTTTATTTTAAATAAGCCTCTGAAAAACGGTCTAAATTCAAGCGTTTACATGTATCGCCGGCCTTTAATATGTTAGATAATATGTTAGGACAAACTCAAAAAAGACGACTATAGCTGTTTCGAAATCCATAATTTTAAATTATCATCAATTGATGCAAAAAATCTCAATTATGATTCTATAATAAGTAGGTTTTAAATGAACAATCTGAACAATATCCATATCTTGCTACAATTTATATTTCATTTGCAAAAAAATGCCTAAATCAATGGAAAACAAAAGTTTTAAGTGAAGTTTCCGCTACAATAATTTATAGAAAAACTTGTGTTCAACCGATACTTAGAACTTTGTGTGGCTTTAAAATCACCAATTTTCAAAACCAAATAACTATTCTAAAAAAAGAAATAAATGTGGCACTTAAAAGAATAATGGAATAATTGATATCGGCTTCTCCCATATGTGTCTCCCTACCGCCATCGCTAAGCATTCGCTTCAAAAGGCAATCCCCTGAGCTTTGGCATTATCATAGAAAAAAAAAACAAATATGCGTAATTAGTGATAAATACTTGGATTTCTTTTACTGTTATCAATCATCTATTACAAAATGCTTTTCCACATACAAAACGCTCATTCAAAAATCTTTCCCACACTGGGCGCATATTTTCTTTACTGAAGAATGCCTTCGTTGATGTCCTTTTCACGATATTTACTCCACTTTGGAAGATAAAAGTAATCTGTGCTCAACAAAAGTACATAAACATAAACAAAATATTATAGCATATAGATGTATAATTAAACGTGAGTCAGGTTGGGTCGAACCGATGATTTCAATTCAACCATTCCTCGTACAATGTGCTTTTTAATACATCTTTTGAATTGAACATCTGGATTATTAATTTCACCACTCAAAAAAAACTTATGAGAAAAATCAAACTTGATTGTCTATATAGTTCAGTCAAATTTGCGATCAACCTCGGAATGAGATATAATAAGCTGAATTTTGGCGTTCTAAAAGTTGTCCCAAAAGTCTCATAAAATCTCGTGTCTGCATCGTAAGTTATTCAAGGTCAAAGATAAATAAACAGTTTTTCATGATTATCTCGGTTTCTATTGCTCCAATGATGTTAACATCTCGTATAACATTTTTAGAGCATAAGATTTGTAAACCGTGTTTGCGATAGAGGGCGGTGATCAAGGTCAACCGTGAATATTTGTGAATACTACCTTGAATTTTGAATTATTTGTAATTTGTCAGTTAATATATTGTATTCAATAACACTTTACATATTTTATTTTCATTTAATAATACTTACCTACTTACTTCGACGAAACAATGATTGTGCCAATCAGCCAAGATATGTTTCTATCAAATCGATGTAATGAAAAGAAACTTATTGGTATGCTCTTTGAAAAGTTTGAGAGTTTAAATATCACAACAAAACAAGCGAGAAATGATGCTGATGTTCTTATCATAGAAACAACTATCGAAGAATCCAAACATGAAAGGTCTGCCATCATTATAGGAGAAGATATAGATTTACTAGTTATTTTAATTGGACGCACTCAATTACATCAAGAATTCATTTTCTTTAAAAAAGTTGACAAAGGCAATGTCAAAACACAAGTCTTTTCTTCAAAAAGTTTTGACAAATATCTACTTTCTACGAAAAACATATTTTATTTTTACATGCATTTAGTGGATGTGATACAACTTCTGCGCTATTTAAAAAAGGGAAAAAACTTTCATCATATAACTAGAAAAATTTGCCAATTTCGACGTACTAGCTCAAATTTTTCTACAAAAAAAACTGCCCTGTCTAACACTCATACGAAAATGGAATTCAGATCTTACTAGCGATATACAATGCTCTAAAATCTGATGATAATATCGATCATCTTCGATATACTCAGTTCACTAAATCTACAAAACTTCATCAAGGATGAAACATAGCTTCCCTGAACGCAAAGCCATGTTGACTTCACACATAAACACGCGATAGGAGGTAGCGGCTACCCGACTGATCTTCAAAAATACTTCGCGTCGGTACCAGTAGAAAAGTAGACAGACGGACGAATAAACGGAGAAACTAGATTAACAAAGCTAAGTGAGACAACCGCATCCATCGAAAAATTTGCAATTTGAGGTAACTAGGAGACTCCTCCTTCAAAAGCAATGTCCTTGAGCAAATCGATGGAGCAATAAATTCTGCTCATGCAAATAATTTGTGTTATAACGGTTGGTCCACGCAACCTTTGAAGATAACAAACGCTAAACTACTGGAAGTTAAATATGTAATTTCAGAGCAATTAAAAACCTGACAGCTGAATTCGTCAACGCGAACCTCCTCGAAGAGGGAGCACAAAAGGCGCGACCGAATTGCCGAGGAGGAATTGCTCATTAAATGAGAGCCGTTCTTTTGTTAATTGCTGCAAGCTGGCACCTAATATAACAATATTTGAAAGCACGTCAACGATGGCATGGTTGAATTCGAGGAGGCTCTTGAGGCTATGTCCGATAAAATATTAGCAGATGCGCTTGATGCATCTTTTCACTGAAGAGGCGAATCCTGCAGTTTTCTGTGGTGTCACTAAAGCCAATGACACACACAGCGGTTCTACCGAAGCGTTTCTCAAGAGGTAAATCGAATCGGTTTAGTCGAGCATTACAAAACCGAGAGGCGGCAAAACCGCTGTGAAGCAATGTACCGACTCGGTTTTCGAACTGTCGTGAGTGACATTGGCCTAAGCCTAGAAAAACAAAAGGGTAGCTGAATCGAACAGGGGAGCTCAAAGCACACAAGGATACTGTCGTTCTAGGGCCCGGGAAGTGGGTGACAGTGGCGCCGAAGTAGCGGAGAAATACTTCTTCAAATAAGAAAACAGAGGCGCCCGCTGATGAAAAGGAAAGTGCCGTATATATAATTCCTGACCAATTAATTAATTTGATATATATTGCGGATTGACAGTAAATTTGAATTTGTATTTAATTCGGTATAATGTGCTTCCAATTTTAATTTCTAATAATTCGTTGTTACAGTTTAGTTTTAATTTTTTTCTCTCTACTATAAAAGTAATATTTGCTGTTTAATTTTGCGGTTTATTTTTTTATAAATTAATTTGTTTTCATCAACTTATTTTTTCATTATGATTATGATACAATATATCCATTTGCATTTATTTAATTTTTGCTTTCTGATTACTTCGCCGGTTTTTAGTGATGATGGGACTTAATAATGGGCGGCTAAGCACGAAAAGTTAGATTCAGTGAAGCGAAGTTGATGTCGACTCTTGATTCATCTTCTCTTATACTTTTTGCTGTTGTTTGTTTCTTAGATAGCGCGACATAGTCCAGGATGTGACCTGTCCCTTTAGACCGCTCATGGTGACTGGCCGGAACCAAATTTCACGCAGAAGGTCGCAGAGAGGGCTGAAAAATTATGTTGTGGTGGTGGCTGTGTCCTGGGTGATTGCAGCTGTATCCGCCGTAGAATGATGCATTGAATACAACTAATAAAAAATTGTTTCCACGCTTTGACGCGGTGCATAAACAAAAAGAGAAAATACAAAAAAAATTAAAGATGCTGAATTGAAAGCAAGGGGTCTATTGCGATTGTCGAAAAATAGTCGATAAACGATGCTTATCGACTATCGATCGTCGATTGTGAAGTTCGGTATTGTGAATGTCGATTGTAATCGATAAGTGTCGATTTGACAAACGCTTCTTATCGATGGTATTTTACATGAACGACGACTGACGATCACAAACGCGTTTGATAAAAAATGAAAGTAATTTATAGTCTGTATGCATTAGTTATTTTAAAATTTATTTTTAAGAGGAGTAAACTAGTAAGCAATCGTAGGCAATTTGAAAGGCTCGTAAATTTAATGCAGGTGAATGCCGACATTGCAAGAGGTGTTTGCACAAAAACACATGCAAAGCGGAGATGGGAAGCATTTGCCCAAGAATTGAATAGTTTGGGGCCTCCTGCTCGCGAGTGGGATGAACGGCTAAAGGTTAGTTACAGCAAAAACATTTATTTAATAATTTAGAGTTTATGTGCTATTTAGGTTTGGACTGATATGAAATTTAAAATTAAAAAGAAAATGATTGAAAATAAAGCAGAATTGAATGCAACTGGTGGTTGACCTAATAGGTTGCATACTTTTAGTAATATAGAGGAAGCTGTGATTAGCTTGTTGGAAATTGTCTCGTCAGTAAATCCACCTGAGCAAGAATTTGGTTTATCACACACTGATGAACATGGAGATTGTGAGTTAAATAAGGAAAATGAAGTGTCCGTAATTCAACAGAGTAAAATCCGTGAGGAAAAGCCAGGAAAAAACACAAAAGAAAAGGTGCGTGCATATAAAAATGATAAAAAATGATGTCTGGATAGAAATGTTAGAGAAACAAACGCAAGCATAACATGAATTTTATGAAGTAGCAGAAAATGTAATGAAAGACATAAAAAAAAAGTCTGAAAGGTAATAATAAATGTTCCAGGATGAGAACACGAACCAATAAGTGAAAAAGATAGAGCATACATACATATCTTCATCTAATTCTCATACATACATATCTCGTATCTCTTAATTTCCTTGTAGCTCTACATAACTCCAGTAAATTATTGGAATCGGAACTATCCTCTTCATCAAAAAATAGCTCGACAGAACTCATATTTCTAATATTCTTTTTCAATTAGCCACAAATTACAAAAAAACACACCCTTTTCCCTTAAAATATAAACTCCAAATTCGATGTATTTACGCTGTCAAATACAATTCACAAGCTCTTATATCTAAATTCACAATAATACACATATTTGTTGATTGCACTTACACAATAAAATTTTATCGTTTCGAACGACAGCAGTCGATTGGACATCCAATCGACAATCGCAATACCAAACCAAATTTTATCGTTTCGAACGACAACAGTCGATTGGTCATCCAATCGACAATCGCAATAGACCCCAATATTCGATGAAAATTCATTCAATGAACAGTTCGAAAGGTTGGGAAAGATGCTTATTTGATATGCTATTTAAACAATTGTGCATATAACTGAAAACGAAAATGAAAGAAATTTAAGTGTGCCAGTACGTCTTTTCATGAGGTCCAAAAACACGCAAGGAAAAGTATTGAATTTTTTTTATATTTTTTTTTCAATTTGAGGAAGACTGAATGAGAAGTCGAAGACAGTGCCAACTCATTTTCGAATCTGAAAAGTTCTCAGAACTGACTTGCAATGAATTACAAGGACAAATTTCACTTTGAATTATCGGAGCACTGTTGCATAGTTTTTGTTGGATCAGGAGGAATCTGATTTCTCCCGGGTGTACTTATTCCAATCAAATGGGCTTCAATTATCAATTATACTCAACAATGGTATCCATACATCAACCAACACCAAGAAACAAAGACTGGTGCTGCAATGAAAGTACAATCCTGCCGCCGGTGTAACACAATAGTTGCCATGCGAAATGTAAGCGAACAAAAACTCAATTGGAATGCATAGAAATGAGCTCAAATACTCGTTATGCATTCCAAGAAATGTGATTTTCACACTATGCTTTTCAAAATAATCCAAATCGTAAATTCAGGCATTGCATGAGATAATTGACGAATGTGTTTGCTCTTGCTTTGCTGAGGCTCGATGCAACTAGCAACCGAACTAAACGTATCCGACAACAATGTGCAGAGATTTTCAATGGATTATAGCAAGAGTCCAATCCATACATTTGTGAAATGTCGTCTGAATTACGAAAGGACGTGCCTTGTTGTCGCTGATTAGAATGTAATTTCGCAAATTGGAAATAATGCGAGCACACGCTAGATTTCTTTGTTGTACGAAATAGAGGTTCGGCGACGTGACGTGCATTTTTAATCCGACGGTGCAATGCAAGCAGGAATTTGACAATGGACAGTTATATAAATAGGGTGCTGTAACAAGGATGGCTTTGAATAGTTCGTAGCTTTAGTTAATGTAACTTTAATGTATTATAAAGAAAAGACAGTGTAAAAATTATCTATCTTTATATATGCCTGCCTCTCTCGATTTATCTTCGAGCACTATTTTAATAATTAAATTAATATCGCAACAATCGAAAGTTAGCTCATGTTAACTTTTGGTCATTTTATTCACATTCGCCTTTTCGAATTGACAAATTCATCTTCCACACCCGATTATTACTAAAATTCGAAGAACATTAGTATCAAAATTGATTTGAACAAAAATTCATATTTTCATATGTATATACATATGTATATTATATATATATATATATATATATATATATATATATATATATATATATATATATATATATATATATATATATATATATATATATATATATATATATATATATATATATATATATATAATATCATCAAAAATATATATATATATCATCAAAAATATTCAGTGACTATTTCTCGGGAACGCGCTATTTGATGGAGCTGGAACTTTCAGGATATATTGATGTATATGCAGGATAGGTTTAGAACTCACCAAATGTTAATTATATTTAACCCTTTGGCGCCGGCGGACATTTTAGTGATATTTTTAATATACCTATTATTCCGTCCACAAATAGTTTTTGCAAACATTAAGTTAGCGAAATGAATTTTGAACGTGTGTTAAATGTGAATCGGACAATGTTTTGGAATTTTTTGACCCCATGTTTACGCTAAGTGCCAAAAAAGAGATCGGGGAAATTTGAAAATGTTTAAATTGCGATAACTTTTGACAAAGCTATCAAATCATTATGAAACTTTCACAACATATTGGTACTGTTAAGTTGTAAATTTGCGTTGCTTTTGATGAGCGTGTTGGCAACCCTGTATTTAGGGCAGGTGCCGAAATTGAAAACTTTCAAATCATCGAATCTCATGAAAAATTATCGCTTTTGGGAAAAAAGCAACTCATATATATATCTTATGCTTTGTCTATATAGTCAAAGTATTGGTAACCCTTCTCCAATTTACCTATATTTTCAGCATCAAAAACTTCTGTTCGCAGGAACTCACGACTCAATAATCAGATACAGTTGAAAATTACAGAACGTATTGGTCTTAAAAAGAACCAAGTTTTATAAAAGCGATTTTGAAATCTAGGCAATTCTGTGTCAGTGGTGCCGTCTTGAAAAATTACTAGGAAAAGTAACTGCTTTTGGCCCTATAAATTCCGATTCAGTCAATATAGTTTAACCAAATTCACACTGTAGCTGAATCTTACTTTGGACTTGTTTGGTAGAAATTTGGTTGAAAAACTCGGTTGGAGCTGCCAGCTATGGTAATTTTAGTGTTTTAAATTTTGAAAATTCGCTCAGGAAAATAAATTTCTTTGCTCTATAGCTTCAACTGCAGTCCTGGAATCATAACAAAATTCATATGACAAACTGAACTTGTTTTGGACAATACTCAGCAGAAATTTAGTTGGAAAAAATTATAGGGTTGCCAGCTATGGTTGCTTTTGTATTTTTTTTACATATCTTTAGTAAGCGATTTTATAATACATTTTTCAAACCATAGTGATCTTGTTGTGAAAATACACAATTAATATTACGAGCTAGAAAATTTGGAAACTTTTACGGGTGGCAACCCTAAATTTCCTTGCATCCCTATAAATTCCAATGCAGTCATTGAATCAATACGAAATTCGCAGAGTAAGTTGACTTCAACGTGGGGTAAATGTAACACATTTTTGGCTTCGGTACTAGCAAAGGGTTGCCAATTAATGCTTTCATAAACATTTGCAATGAAAATAAGTAGACAATGATAGCGTTTACAGTAGACGTTTAGTCCGCTGACTATACACCAAATTTCACGATTTCAAGTGACGTGACCTAAAATAGGTCGTGAACTATATCGCTGTAAACACACCCGACCTAAACCTTGATTATTTGTACGTCGAATTCAAGCTCGCAACCCTCTCGTTTGAATTAAAATCATCAAAGCTAATTACAGTGTATGAACTCAAATTGAACTAAATGACAGCTGTCACGTAGATTCTCATCACATCATATGTTTCACAGAAACATGGCTTAATGACAATATTCTGAACAGAGAATTCCTTCCATGTCATACCGTTTTCCGGACAGATCGTGATCGGGTTGCATCTTGCAAAGCCCCATCTTCCGATCTACTGTGTTACCGTTATCAAACCCTTTTGTGTTCAAAACGAAGAGACCTTCGTCCCCAACTGGAACGTAAGGGCGGCGGTTTTCGGGCTGACTACGCTCACGCGAAGAAAAGGGGTGGGTGGGCGCCACTCGTTTCTGATCCGAAAACTCGCCGTCTGCCCGCCACTCAGAAACGAGAAGAGGGTGACGGGTTCCACCAAATAGCACCGCGTAACGTATCGCGAAGGAAAACTGTATCAACAATATCCCGGAAACACAAACACTCGTTTAACAATCTATAATCAAGCTCTATTCTTTCGTTTTTGCTTTGACTTAAATCTAACACTATATATTCCTTAAAAAAACTACTGGCGCCAAAACTGATTCGTACACGAATTATATACTATTAGTTAAACACTTAATTCGTTAAAAAGTTCAAAGAAAATATAGACAATATAATAGCTAGAGATAAAAACCTGGTAGATCCCTCGTTGGGGCCCTGATATGTTCGACGCTCGCTATACTTTTCGTTCGTACGACCGCAGCTCCTTTTCGTCGATGAATTTCCACTTCGCACTCGTTTCGACTAAGTATCTGCTACACTGGATCCAATCGTAGAATAAACTTCGCTCCGCAGCAGGCGCTTAGAAGATTAACTTGTTAAAACACTCCTCCAACGATGATCCCAAATCGATAAGTCCACTCCAATTATAATTCTCGTTCGAATTCCAAAAAAAAGAAATCAATTTAGTCCTGACGACCCTCGATCTAATGCACCTCCGAACGCTTACCAATTCCAAATCGAAAAGAAAGTCCCGCCATCAGTTTCAGCGCTCGTGCCCCAAAATTTTCACACTTATCGGGACTTCTCTGACCCGTTGGGTGCAGTAACCAGCGTTTCATTTCTCTTAGGTGGAACATCGCATCCACTTGTCGTCTGCACGTCCCAAATTGGGACAACAAATTCCCCGATCTTACGTCATCTGACTGGATATGTCAATTTGAAATGTCAACTATCCAAAAGTGCAATCATGTTGTGCCGCCGGTTCGCAAATTTACTTGTGATTTGCAACTGGCTTCGATTTGGTGTCGCCGTCGACCAAATTGCAGGTATGTACTATGTTCTTGGTTTAAATTATCATATATTTCGCGCATTCATTCGCTCCTTTGCCCTCGGCATTATCTGAATGTACATCTCGCATCAGTGCACCCAACCCAAATTTGAACTATTGTGAAGATCACTGTTTACGTTCTATTTACGACACTATTTGCGTTCGGAGTTAAATCTAGTGAAGCTATTATTTCCGTGGTGTTCCTGTAACAATCTAGGACTTAGCTAAGTACTCATATATCGCTATCGTTTGCTCGTCGCCAGCTAAATTTGGGTCAAGTGTTGACCCAGGTCGGGAGTCGTCATCCTAAGTAATTGAAATCGCGCGCTGCTCCGCCGTACGTGTCTGTACGTCAGCATCTCTTATAATGAGATGCCGTGGTCGTTCGTGTCGTATCTTTGATGCGAATATTTTAAAGTTTTTCTTGGTGTGTTGTCGATTTCTGCAGTAATGGTATTGAGCAAATTACATATTCTGTGTCCCGTATGATCGATGTTTCGTGTCGTAAAAATTCGTATCTTAATAACTAATGGCATGCTTATAATTACGCTAAATTACATTCAATCATGTGATCGTGGCTAGCAATTGGTGTTTGAGTTTCACCTCCATCGGCCTCACTTCCGGAGGGCGGTGGAGGTTTTTTTTTTTTTTTTTTGTTTTTATACGGGCTTACGCTTCCAACTCGCGCGCACAATACTCGACCGTGACAACTGGTCTGCTGTGTTTATATCCCCTGTAATTTGTCTGTCACTGCATATTAACGTTTTTATGCTGAGCTTTCAAGTTTCATCCTCTCTCGGTTTCCTTCAACTCCCCTCCTAATTTAAGGCGACTGTAACATGCCCACTGAGGAGTGGAATACCAATCACTTCAGTTTAATATCCTATAACCACCTCTCTGTTGCGACTTCTTCCTTCCTTTCCCTTTGTTCTTGTTCCCAAATTAACACTTTCGTAACACTAATAACAGAATCCTCTATCTAGTCCTTATTAGCGTTCCCTTAGATTTCTCACTCTCCTACTCCTTTTGCATATGTGCAACCTGATCTTCATCACCCTCCTCTCCTGCTGGATGTTGACCTTAACTTCCAGGTAAGGAATAAATGTCCTTTTCAGCGTTGTAATTTGTTGAAAGCTGACTTTCAAAAAATGTCCTCTGAAATCAATCTTATTAATTGGTTTTCATTTTTCAAAGGATTGGATGTTGATTGTGCATTGTTCAAGTTCTACTCTTTCTTTTATAACCTTGTCTTTCGTTTTACTCCCATTAAACGTCCTCCCAAACCTAACGATGTCCCACATTAAAAGTCTCTGATGCTCTTAAAGCTAAGGAAAAAGCTCGTGAAAAGCTGAAGAGGACGGGTTCACCCACTGACCTTCAGGAATTCCGTAGTTTGCGTTCTGACGCTAAAAAAGTGCTGAAGCAGGCAATGTATGATTTCTTTTCGAACATCGAGGGTTCAATCTGTTCCAATCAATCCAAACCGTTTTGGTCCTACATCCGTTCCCTCAAATCCAGCTCTTCAGTTCCTAATTCTATGTCTCTTAATGATGTTGCTGCTTCTACTCCTCAGACTATTTGTGATTTGTTTGCTGCCTTTTTTTCTTCGTCCTTTACAAATAAACTCATACATCCTTTAAAAATAAACTCAATACCTCGGTAGCTCCCACTGTCTCCTGTACCTCTCCTGAATTATCTATGTTTAGTACCAATCCTTTGGAAGTGGAAATCATTTTGCATGCCTTAAATTCTAATGCCATTCTTAATATCCTTGTTAAATCTCTCTCATCCTCGCTCTGTGTTCCTTTAACTATTCTTTTCAACATTAGCCTTACATCTGGTGTATTCCTTTATTTATGGAAATCCGCCAATATTTTCCCAATATTCAAATGTGGTGATCCTTTCGTTGTTCCAATTATCGTCCTATATCCCTCCTCTGCTGTTTCAATAAAATCCTTGAACGTCTTGTCTACAATAGAATTTGTACGTCTCTACAGCCCTTACTTGCTCCTGAGCAGCATGGTTTCATCAAGGGTCGCTCCAGATCGACCAACCTTATGGAGTTCACTAATTTTGTAGCCTTTGCCTTCGATTGTCAACGTCAGGTTGATGTAATTTACACAAACTTTTCGAAGGCTTTTGATTCTGTGAACCATAAACTGCTACTCCTTAAACTTAATGGTTTCGGTGTTTTTGGTCCCCTCCTCTCCTGGTTTTCCTCTTATCTTCATAGTCGTCCTTGCAGAGTTACTTTTAATGGTTCCATTTCCTCTCCTATATTTCCCACATTCGGTGTTCCTGAAGGTTCTATCATCGGTCCCTTACTTTTGATCTTGTTTGACAATGGCCTTTCTTCTGTTATCGACTCTTCCTGTCTTTTATATGCGGATGACTTAAAATTATACAGAACAATCAAGTCTGCCAACGATTGTCATCAATTGCAAGCTGACTTGTTTGCTCTTAATCTCTGGTGTCAAGACAACTTCTTGCCACTGAATTTTTTGAAATGCCATCAGATGTCTTTTGCATATAAAAATACTCCAAATGTGTTCTTTTATTCTTTGTCAGCATTTTAGAGAGCTGGGTATGGTGTTTGACCCAAAGTTAAGATTTGATGTTCATCTCATGAATATGACGCCGAGGGCCTCTAGGATTACTGGATTTGTCTTGCGTTCTTCGTATATGTTTACCAACATTTCCTCCTGTATTTATTTATTTGTCTCCTTAGTACACAGTATTCTAGAATACGCGTGCCAGATCTGGTCTCCGCGCTTTCAGTATTTATCTGATGCCATTGAATCTGTTCAGCGCAGGTTCATTCGCTCGCTTCTTTTTAAATTCAATATCCCCTATTGTCCCTACTCCTCTCGTCTTTCTCTCCTTCGTATATCCTCGTTGCAATCTCGGAGATTGTTCCTCGATGATTGTTTTCTCTTTAAACTTTGCTAGGCATTTTTTTGTCAGATCTTGGTTCCCAAGTAACCAGACGTGAATCTAGTCGTCCAAGTCGTTCTTCTGAGGTTTTCTCTGTTCCGTTTGCTCGTACGGAAGTCTATTTCCATTCACCTTTGCTGCGTTTACCCAGAACGCATAATGCCCTCAAGCTTGGTCCTCTCCGCAATCTTTTTCACAACTCAAGCATGTATTGAAAATGTTACCTTGAATTGCTAGTTACCTTAGTCCTAATTTTAGTTTTCTAATTATTCAATTACTTTTGTTATTTCTTTTCCTTTTTTATGTTTCATTCTTTTATTTTTGCTTTCTTGACGCTGTAATCGGAATTGTATCTGTAGCGCAAGTGATTAATAAATAAATAAATAAACCAGGACTAAATTCGACCTGATCAAATTTTAGGTCAGGTCGAAGAACTAAATTCACTTAGTCCGCGCTACAGGTCAGGTCACACTTGGTCCAACCGATGTAAACGCTACCAATGTTTAAATTTTCTAAGGTCTGGGCATTTTTTGGATGGCAGCCCCAAACACCTTACTATCGCTGCAACTTTCGATGAAGTCATCGAAATTAAATTGGCTTAGGGTATATTATTATTTAGGGTGTGCTTAAGTAGCTAGTAGTAGGATATACACTCAAAATCTGCACAAATCCTCTACTGTTCTTCGAACATTAGTGTTTCTAGCGGTTCTGATGCGCTAGGGTTTTTACTAATGTTCGAAGAACATTAGTATTAAAATCGATTCGGCCAAAAATTCATATTTCCATATATATATATATATATATATATATATATATATATATATATATATATATATATATATATATATATATATATATATATATATATATATATATATATATATATATATATATATATATATATATATATATATATATATATATATATATATCATCAAAAAATTTCAGTGAGATAATCTCGGGAACGCGCCATCCGATTGAGCTGAAACTTTCAGGATACATTGGTGTATATGCAGAATAGGTCCAGGTCTCTTTAAATGTCAGTTATTGTTAACATTTTGGCGCCGGCGGCCATTTAAGTGATATTTTTAATATACCTATTATTTCGTGCACAAATAATTTTCGCAAAAATAAAGTTAACGAAATAAATTTCAAACGTGTTTTACATATGAATCGGATAATGCTTTGGAATTTTTTAACCCTATGTGTGCGCTGGGTGCCTAAAAAGAGGACGGGAAAATTTGAAAATTTTTAAATTGCGATAACTTTTGACAAAGCTATTCAATCATTACGAAATTTTCAGAACATATTGATATTATTTAGTTGTAGATTTTCGTAGCTTTTGATGAGCGTGCTGGCAACCCTGTAGCTAGGGCAGGCACTGAAAGTGAAAACCTCCAAATCATCGTCTCTCTTGGAAAAATGCCGTTTCTTCAAAAAAAAGCCACTCATATGTAAATCTTATGCTATGTTTACATAACCAAAAAAAAAAAGATATGGTATAACGGGCACGCCTGGTAACCCTTGCCCAATTTACCTATATTTTAAGCATCAAAAACTTCTGTTCACGGAAACTCACGATCCGATGAGCAGAATTAATTGAAATTTGCAGAATGTATTGGTCTTAAATAGGACCAGGTCTGATAGAAGTGATTTTGAAATGCGGGCGATTCTGTGCCAGTGGTGCCATCTTGAAAAACCACTAAAAAAGATAACTGTTTTTAGCCGTATAAATTCTGATTGAATCGTTCGATTTTGACGAAACTCACACAATTGCTGGACCTTATTTTAAGCCACGTTTGGTAGAAATTTGGTCGAAAAATTCGGTTGGAGTTGCCAGCTATGATAATTTTGGTGTCTTCATTTTGAAAAAAAAAAATTGGAAGTGAAAACATTCAAACCATCGAATATTCAAAAAAATGTCCGTTTCTTACAATAAAACCAATCTGTATATAAATCTTATGTTTTATCTATACGTTCAAAATAAAACTTTGGAAATTTCATGTCGGACAAGAACGGTAACCCTCTCCCAGTTAACCTATATTTTTAGCATCAAAAACTTCTGTTCACGGAAACTCACGAACCAATAATCAGATACAGCTAAAATTTACAGAATGCATTGGGCTTAAGTAAGACCAGATTTGATAGAAGCGATTTTGAATTGTGGGCAAGTCTGTGCCAGTGGTGCCATCTTGAAAAATTACAAAGAAAAACAAACTGCTTTTTGCCCTATGAAATGTGAATTAGTAACCAAATTTTCATGAAATTGACACAGTAGCTGCACCTTACTCTAAACTCTGTTTGATAGAAATTTGGTTGAAAAATTCGATTGGTGCTGCCAGCTATGGTAATTTTTGTGTCTTTGGTTTTGAGAATTCGCTCAGGAAAATAAACCTTTTTGCACTATAACTTCCAGTGCAGTCATGAAATCAATACGAATTTCATACAATTAATGAAACTTGTCATAAACATTATTCAGGCCAAATTTGGTTGAAAAGCCACGATAGGGTTGCCAGCTATTGTTGGTTTTGTGTTTAATTGCAATATCTTTATTAAGCGGTTTTATCGTAGAATTTTCAAATGGTAATGATATTGTAGTGACAATAAACAGCAAATATTAAGCTCTCGATCATTTGAAAAAACTCGCTGCAGGTAACCCTAAATTTTTTTATACTCCTATAACTTCGAATGTAATTAAACAACGTGAAGCAGATTTGATATATTCTTGGCTTTGATACTGGCGAAAGGTTGCCAGCACGAGTCGGTTGTGCTACTTTTGTATCAATAAATGCTTACAGTTAGTATACATACCGGAAACATTTACAATGAAAATAAATAACCGATGTTACCATTCGCAAAGTTCTGCAAATTTTTCGGATCGCAGCCCCAAACACCAACTTCAGTTACAGTGCTGCAGGCACTGAGCATTTTCTTCAGTGATGTTATATGAGATGCTGCTTTCAAAATTATGTGAAATAAGCAACTGATAACGAATATAATTAACCCGTGTTTTGCTCTCATAAACGTTGAAATTCATGCCA
Organism: Nemotelus nigrinus; assembly: GCA_947369275.1. NCBI lineage: Eukaryota > Metazoa > Arthropoda > Insecta > Diptera > Stratiomyidae > Nemotelus > Nemotelus nigrinus. Next base: position 34,182,478 of record OX376372.1, read on the forward strand.
GTGGTAATATCTGAAACCTTCTACCATATGAGTTATAATGCATTCTTGAGACCAAAGTAAAACGTGGCATTTGAAACAGTTTGGCCGTAATAAGCAGCTCATGTGGTGGAATATGCATTCAACACCTGCACGATTCTTCTACTGTTCTTCAAACATTTGTGTTTCTAGCGGTTCAGGTGCGCTAGAGTTTTAAGATTAAAAATAATACATTTCGAACCCTAAGTTCCATTGAAAAAATCTTTCGCTGTAAGCATCTAGTCCTATGCAGAATAATTTCTATGTTCATGCATATTCATGAGTCCTCCTCACCCATCGGATTGAGGCTTTAAATAAAATTGGCGGATTAAAAGATTAACAGCATACGCGCATATGCAGATACTTGGACAACAAAACTTAATCAATGCATTTATTTCAATTCCCCCCATCAGCATGGTCAATTTCTTTATGCCAACAAATTACGACAAACATTTTTTCGCAAACAAATCGGGTGTACAAGTCATAGCAAGTAAAAGATATCGCTTCATTAGTAAAACATACATCGTCCCTTTTGCATTTGGTTCTTCCGCTTGAATATTTTAAAATGAACACTTTGTGTACTTCACTCATACAAGCAATCAGCCTGGGCAACTGGACGAGACAGTTTATCGGAGCGTGACTTCCTGTCCCCATATATCGTAAAGCCTTGTTGTTTGCCGTTTGCGATAGTAAATACATAGCATAGATACATATGTATTCAGTCTTATTATCCCTTCGGACAATCTCACTGACTAACAAACACTTTCTATTATTACAGATGCTACTACAAGTGTCGTGGGTTAGACATCGTGATATACATTTGTTGACCGTAGGACGATATACATATACGTCGGATCAGAGGTTTCGGGCCATTCATCATCCGCAGACTGAAGACTGGATTCTCCAAATAAAGTATCCGCAACACCGAGATTCGGGCATTTACGAGTGCCAAGTTTCGACGACACCCCACATGAGCCACTTTGTTCATTTGAATGTAATAGGTGAGTAATATGTTTGATGAGTGTCCTTGCCAATGATGAATAGGTATATGATGGTTAACGATGGCATCCGAGCAATGAATGCGAAATTCATAACAGGCGAGGCAGCTTTGACTTTGCTCAGCTTGTCGAGTTTCGACTCTAAGTTGATTCAAAGATACAAACATACATAACATTTATATACGGTTTATACCCACGCATTCAAAGCAGACTATTAAATTGAGATTTACGAGCGATATTTGTGAATAAATAATGACATGGAAGAGGTTAAGGTCGTACCTGTCTGTAATGGATGCGTGTGTTTAATGGCTACATTGGTATACGTATATGTTTGTCGGAATGATTTGAATTTATGTTTTATTGAGCTTTTCAATAAATTTTGCAGGGTTAAATTTTGACTGGATTGAGTTGAATTTTTCATTGAAAGTTAGAAAATTAGGAAAGTTTCGACACATAATCCTTTGCGTTTCCAAATCACATTCTAATTTATTCACTTTTTATATACACTTACCATGATTGTTAGAACTGAAATTAGAGGTTTAGGCAGAATCGCTCTAAAGCTATGAATTTAAATTTAGACTTAGGCAACAGATCAATGCTAAATTCATTTGCTGAATCAATAATATGTATCTGATTCAATATTATTTTTTGCTGGAAAAAGCAAAGTTTTTTTTGTAAGCTATACCTTCCGTCTATCAGGTCAGTCCATAAGTTCTCGCGTTTTTTTGCCTTAGTCATTTGTATGAGTCATATTTGTTGGAAAAGAGAAAAGTAAACTGCGGTTTTATTTTTTCTCCTAAAACTATATACAGTTAGTCATTTTTTAATCCGTTTTTGAGAAGATTGGATCAAAGTGATAGCGAAAAAATATAAAATGCTAACGAATACATAAATCACATTTGATACTTTTTTATCAATATGCTAAAAATGCTACAGTAGTTGCAGCAGAGATAAATACAGTTCATGGTGAAAGCACTATTATTTTAAGAACTGCACAGGAGTCGTTGCAAAAATTTTGGGATGATTGCACTACAGCAGAAGATGCACCTCGCTCAGGACGTCCTGCTGAATTCGAGCACAATGCGTTAAAAACCTGGTGGAAGTAGAGCCAAGTTTAACCATGGATGTGAGTGCAGAGGCTAAAGTCTTCGTAAAGAATCATTTATCGGTATTTTGTGGACATACAAAAAGTATGAAAGCTTGGTAAATGGGTCCCACATCAGTTATCAACATCACGTCTCCATAGGATACGTCACAATGAAACGGAAACTTTTTTCAGTCGCATTGTAACAGACTACAAAGAGTGGACAGGCTATACTGCCGAACCAGAACTGCACCACTAAACACTTGCTGGATCCTAATGAAAGTGGAAGTAAAAATGGATGAGTATGTAATATCGCCAACTCAGTACTTTGAATGCAGAATTGATGAAAAACACCCTTCCTTGGTGAACTGGAGTAAAGTTATTTTTCGTCACGATATGACTGGAAAATTATGCCTCATCCGTCATTTATTACTAATTTTCGAAGAAAATCAGTATTAAACTCGTATATATATATATATATATATATATATATATATATATATATATATATATATATATATATATATATATATATATATATATATATATATAGAGCGCGTCGCCGTATTGGCGACGCGCTCAATAGTGCGTTAGGGCTGTACTGGTTTTGCTCCCGCTGCCGTCCTTCGTCAATGGCTCATTTTGTATCTAAATTCCAAAATTCCAAAACGTGCCTCGAAGACGTTGCAAAGGTCTTAGCTGCTTCCGAGGAAAAAGTAAAACTCTTCCTTAACGCTATTAATCCTCTACTGGATTCTGCGATGCCTGCCGCTGCTCCTACGTCATGTGTTTCTGGTGTAGCTGATGTTCCTTTGGTCGGTGTTACAACGCGGAATAAACAAAAGACTCGCGCACAAGCTGCTTCGTGTACCGAGCCTGCTTCTTCTGTTGCCTCGACTGTTGGCTCACTTCAGCCGTTTCTTCCTGCGGCACATGATCTTCCTGGATCTTCTAGGGGACCGCCGAAACGTCTTCGGTCTCCTCGTGCCTCTCCAGTCCCTCATCTCGACGTATCTGCTAGGAACGCTGATGCTGCTTGTGCTGCCTCATCTATTGCTTCTTTGCAATCGAGTCTACCTACATCTCAATTACATGTTGCTGTTAACGACTCCGTTGATGATCTCGGTTTGCATGTAGTTGCGCCTCCTCTCCAAATTTTTGTATCGCGATTTGCTTCTGAAACTTCTGTGGCTGCCATCGAACGCTACATCTACAAGAAGCTCGGGTTCACTCCTCATATTTTAGATTGCGTCAAATTTACGAAAGATAGCCAGCCTAGAAGATATGTGGCTTCTTTCAAAATAACATTGCCTGCCAACCTCGATATCGTCGCTGACTCCAAATTTTGGCCTCCCGGGACGTTAGTCAAAATTTTTGAAAACCGGCGAAATTTTCGATCATCAAACAACCGGAGAGCTCGAACCTAGTTCTTAAGCGTAAACAATTATCTCTGTATTACCAAAATGTTCGTGGCATGAGGATCAAACTTGATGACTTTAAAACTGCTGCTATTCTTGAAAATGATCACCTGATTCGCTTGTCGGAAACTTGGCTGACTGACGACATTTTTAGCTCCGAGTTCTTCCCTGCATACAATGTTTACCGTTGTGATCGCAATCGTTTGGTATCTAATAAGGCTGATGGTGGTGGCGTGCTTATTGCTGTGCTTAGGGCTCTCAACAGTAAACTTTGCGCTGATTTTATCCCTTGTCCACCTGTTGAATGTGTTGCTGTTTCCATTTCTTTGTCGCTTACATCCTCTTTGTTTGTTGCGTCCTTATATATTCCCTGTAACTTGTCCTTCTCGACTTATGATAAGTTCTTTTCTGAACTTTCCACTTACGTTAATAGCAACTGTCCCTCGTCCTCAATCATTATCTGTGGCGACTTTAATATGCCTTCTGTTCAATGGGACTCTTCTTTTCTTCGTATTATATCCACCAACAACCTTTCTATTGCCTTATCTTCTTTTCTTTTTTCCTGTTCTCTTTCTCAATTTAACTGTTTCCCTAATGCTAATAACAAGATCCTTGACCTCATTCTTTCTAATGTTGAGTCCTCTTCGATTTCTCTATCTTCTGTTCCAACACCCTACACGCACCTACACGCACCTCCCGTTTCAATTAATTTGTCTGTTAGCTTTTCGAATCGTATTAAATCATCCACTGCGCGCCGGTTTAACTTTAAAAAAACTAATTTTGACTGCTTGTCTAATGATCTGAATTCAATAAATTGGTTTGATTGCTTCCGTGGTCTCGATATTGACTCTGCTGTATCCAAATTTTACGGTATTCTTACTGATTTGATCTCGTTGCATACTCCTGTCTTCAGTTTTCGTCGCTCCCGTGACCCCCCTTGGTTTACTGCGATGGTAAAGTGTGCTCTTAGAGATAAAAATTCAGCGCGTTTGAAATTTTTGATTTCTCGGTTGGGTGAAGATTATGCTATCTTCTCCCGTTTACGTTCCTCTGCCAAGAAAGAAATTAGAGTAGCACAACTCAAATATTCCTCGTCTGTTGAATCTTCTTTAAACTCAAACAACCCTAAATTTTTCTGATCTTTTGTACGCTCCTTAAAAGCTTCCTCCTCTCTTCCTGACTCCTTAGTGTTTGATGCCTTTACTGCTTCCAACCCTCCTGACATTTGCAATCTCTTTGCTTTATTTTTTTCTTCTGTTTACACTATGCCATTGATTACTGCTACTGACTGCTTTTCCTTTGATTTCCCTGCTTGCCTCTCCTCAATCGTAACTAACTCAGTAGAGGTTGAATTGCTTTTGTCCTCTCTTGACTCAAACTGTTCCCCGGGCCCGGATGGAATTCCCAATTTCTTTGTAAAAAATCTTGCTTCTACACTTTGCGTCCCTTTAGCAATCTTATTCAATGTCAGTCTCTGTGCTGGTCAATTTCCATCCTCTTGGAAGTTCTCTAACATTCTTCCCATTTTCAAATCGGGTGATCGGAACCTTGCCTCTAACTATCGCCCTATCTCCATTCTTCCTTGCCTTTCCAAAATTTTGGAACGCCTTGTTTACAATCGTATCTATGATTCCCTCCTTTGTGTCTTTGCAACGGAGCAACATGGTTTTGTAAAAGGCCGGAGCACTTCTACGACCCTTCTTGAGTTTACTCATGTATTCGCTTCTGTAATTGACAGCAATAATCAAGTTGATGTCATTTATACTGATTTTGCCAAAGCTTTTGACACTGTCAATCATAAGCTGCTTCTTATCAAACTGAAGCATTATGGCATTCGTGAACCTTTGCTTTCCTGGATCTCTTCATTTTTAACAGATCGCACTTGTATTGTCTCCCTCTTTGGCTTCTCGTCCTCACCTTTCTCCCCTTCTTCTGGTGTTCCTCAAGGTTCCATCTTAGGACCACTTTTGTTCAATTTATTCATCAATGACCTTCCCACGGTTTTTAAGTCTTCATGTCTTCTATATGCAGATGATTTAAAAATCTTCCGAGTAATCAAAAATACTGATAAACTCTCCTTCTTCAGGATGATTTGCATGCTCTCTCTGGTTGGTGTAACATTAACTGTTTGTCCCTTAATGTTTCCAAGTGTTTTTCTATGTCTTTCTCCCATAAGCTTCACACTCATGTCTTTCCTTATGCTATTGATGGTACTTTCCTTTCTTGTGTCGATCATTTCTCAGATCTTGGGGTCACATTTGATCGTAAACTGAAATTCGACGTTCATGTCCTTACTATCACTAGAAAAGCTTCTCGAATTGCTGGTTTCGTGGTTCGTTCCTGCCACAATTCATTTAGTATTTCTACTTGTGTCCACCTGTTTATTACCCTAGTCCGTTCTGTACTTGAATACTGCTGTCAAGTGTGGTGTCCTCGTTTCAAATACCTCGCTGACGCTGTTGAATCAGTTCAGCGCAGGTTTACACGTACTTTACTTTTTAAATATAGTCTGCCGTATTTACCTTATAGTGAGCGTCTATCTCTTCTCAACATTCCTCTCCTTGAGCAGCGCAGAGTTTACTTGGATGAGTGTTTCCTGTTCAAAATCTGTCGTGGCTACTTTTCATCCTCATTAGCATTTTTCTTCATTGAGCGGGACTCCGTAAAGCCAATCAGGTCCTCTATTTTATTTCAAGTGCCGTATGCTCGTACTGACACTTTCATTTACTCTCCCGTTTTGCGACTCTTACGTACTCACAATAGTCTTCAACTTGGTCCTCTTCCACAATCTATTGCCATTTTCAAAAATATGGTTCGTAGTAAAATTTTTGATCCTATTTAATTAGTTTAATTTTCTTGTTTATATTGGATCTTTCTTTTCTTTTTTGCTCTACTTAACTTTACTTTCTTATTTATTACTCGAATTTTTTGTATATTTTTATTTTTATATATAGTTATATATTTTTCTAATTAGTTTTATTTTCTATTTTCTTAATTTTCTTCTTTTTTTCTACTTTATTTTACTTTATTTAATTTACCACTTTAATTATTTGTTTTTTTTTACATACTTATATTTATATTCACTCATTTACTTACTATTTTTTATTAGGTCGATTATTGTAGAATTGGACATTCGTGTTTGTAATGGATTTTTTTTCTCTTTCTTTTTTACTTTACTTAATTTTTAACTTTTATTTTTTATTACTTTATTTTATTTTAACTTTAATTATTTTATATACTTATATATATAGTACCCTTTAGTTCTTGTTATTTTATTTTGTTCGTGGTATCCAATCTGTAATTGGGCAGTCTTGCCTGTTGTATTGAATACGTACCAAATAAATAAATAAATACATAAATAAATATATAGTGGGAAGGCCAAAAATTCAGATATATTTAACCTTTTGGCGGCAGCGGCCATTTTGGTGAATTTTACACCTCAAAATTCAGGAGGAAGCAGCGAAACAAGCCTTTAGGCTACAACAGGCCTACAGGTATAAATCAGAGGATACACATGCTCGTGAGTGTGAGGATAGTGGTATTGTGGGCAGCTTAGTACATTTCTCACTAAGCTGTTGCCAACGAATTTCAAAAAAAGATTTGTGACGACCAAATCTATTCTTCGGATTTTGGCTGTGGCATAAAGAGTGAAAGTGATATGGAATTTGTAGGAGTTGGATTTGCGGTGAACCTCTAGGAGGAAAGATCAGACCAAAACGGAAAACCATGAGAAATTATAAAAAAAAACAAGTAAGCTTGGCTGAATTCTTAAGGTGTGTTGAGCAGTGTATGAGGAGTAACATAGTTTGGTGTTCAAAATTACGCCCAGGTACGTAACGGTGTCATGTCTAGGAATGGAATTGTTGTTCGTTTTTACGACTATAGAGGGACAGAGCTGTCTGGTCGATCAGAGAAGCTTAATTTGGCCTCGAACGACTATGGATTCTGAAACCGACGGGCTATGAATAAGATTCTACAAAAGGCAGTAATTGTGGAGTGTATCGAGGTACATAGATATAAGCTCCGTGTTTATTTTCAGGCTACAGCAGGTTAATAAACAATGAAGGCATCAGCAAACTGTTAAATTTTGAGAGGTAGTTGAGGTCGGGGAATATTGGCTGTATCGACCGCGAATAGAATGAGAGAAAGGACAGAGACTTGAGGGATACCGGCTTTGCTATCATAGGGATTTGATTGGATATTGTTTATGCTCACTACTGAAGATCTATTAGAGAGGAAACTGTAAATAATTTTACACAAGTGCGGATGAAAGTGATAGAGGGAGAACATTTTGTGTATTAGCCCTTCTTGCCAATGGTTCCGAATGTCTTGTGGATGTCGAAGAAACAAGCTGTGATTAGATGACGGTAGTTTAGGCGGACTACCAGGTCAGCTTTTAGGGTTAAGAATGATTGACGGAGTGTTTGGGGAGGTTGGCAAACTGGAATTGTAGAATAACTTGGTATATGTCACGATGAGACATTACCTGTTCCTTGATGACACATTCAAGTATTTTACTGGTAGTGGCGAGGAAGGAAATGAGTTTAAAGCTTTCAGGTAAAGTTGGGTTATTATTTTTCTTACTAATTGAAACAATGTTGGTAGTTTTCCAACTGCTGGGCAGATGTCCATTGATAATGCAATGATTAAAGAGTATGGATAGGAAAGCAGAAATATAATGATTGCATCTCTTCAACACAATGTTTGGGATCAATATCGGGACCGGCGGACGTTTTGTTACAGCTCGTATGGATGATGCACGAGATTGTGTTTGAAGTGGTGAAAGGAAGACTTCCGCATTCATTGCTTAGATGTGAAATAAATGGAATGGAAAGACTAAAAAGGTATTTATTACGAGTGGAATTCAAAGGAACTTCATTTATATTAAAGATGGTGTTGGATACAGCTTGCTCTTTTGTTGGGTTGAGTGTCAAATTGGGGATCAAAGGGGCCGTTTGAAAGTAATTATCAAGCGTATTAACCTTGGATTGGTAGAAAGTGATTGTGAAAGAATGAGCTTCGTAGCAAGCGTGGTTAGGTCTGATGTTTCAAGGCAAGGTTGGGTCTAATGTTTCGTAATTCCCGGAATGTGTTTTGATCGAGGAAGATATTTGAAAGTTTAACTTTGAGGTGTTGAGCTTAAACGAGAGTTGAGTAGGGGCTTGAAAAATTGATATTGCAGGAATGTTGAATAGTACGGCTATATTTTTCAACAAATGCATCAATTTGCTCGTTTGTGATACGCCTAAAAGTGGGAATAGGAATAAGAACTAATTGGTGCGTGATTTCTCTGTTCAGGTGGGGCCAGTTACTGTTACTGTAATTCTGCACTAGCAACAGATCGGTTCTTCTAGGTTTCCGATTGATGCGTAGTGACAAAATGACACCATCATGGTCGGAAATATCTCGGGTAATTTCGAGAAAGGGTTGAAGGCTATGATTGAAGGAAACCTTGTAGATTTTTGAAGTGATAAATAGGTCAAGGTAAGGGTGAATGTCGTTACGACGGTATGTTGGATATGCAGTGCTTAGGAGGGATATATCAAGGGATAGTTGGTTTACAGATTGCTATTTGGATTAGTAAGTAGATATTTTAGTCAAAGTGGATGGTCTGCACTGAAATCAAACCCGACGACAAAAGGTGTAATTTTGTTGCGGGATCGCGCATCTGACTGTATAAATTATACTAAACCATTTAGATGAGGGTGTAATAGGCATTTTGATTAAAGTCTATAGTAACTAGTGTGGTATCCATATTTTCTATGATGTTGGGGGGAAATAATGTCCAAGTAGTCACGACTCCCAGAATTGGACGGTAGAAAGTCAACATTTATATCTTCAATTGTTAAAATCTCAAGTCAAGTCATTTACGTTGTCATTTCGCTTTTGACACATCAGCTGCTCCGGTTACTTTCAAATGTAAAACAGTTTATTGAATATAGTGAATCATGTAACATTTTAAAACACTGTACAACCAGGAGGTTTCAGGGATCTTAGAGTGCTTTCGAGAGCACTGATCAATAGAATGAATGTTAGCCTTCGATCGATTTTTTATGTAATTAACTTTTACGCATCAGAGCACTGCAGTGTGGTGAATAAGGTCACATAAAGTCAAGTGAAAATTATCGCGTAAAACTATGTCATTTTTTCAGTACCGAGTTTTTCAAAACAATGTTTCAAATAGTTAATTGGTTTCTAATTTAAAAATTTCTTCATTTCAACCATTAATGTATATTATATTTATCCTAATGACCAAACTTTTTATATATGCTAGACAACGTGATTAGCTTTTAAAACTATAGCTTATTATTTTAAATCAATGTTAAAATATTGAAAGAAAATTTTTGAGAATACTTGCTGATGATCAGGATATTTGAACTCAAAGAAAGCTTTCAGTGACTTGATGGTATAAATTATAAATTGTTAAAATAAAAATGATAAATTTTTGTATAAGTTTTACCCGTCACTCAACTAGAACAAGTAAATCTCCTTTTTGTCGAACTATTGTTTTCTGAAAATCTTCTCCTGATCCGATAATTCATCTTTAAACGTTATTATTTTCCTCGTAAACAAATATACGTATCATCTTCCAGTCTTGGCAGAAGTTCCGTAATGTTTGTGTGTACTTGACATATTTCATCCGCAATTTACATTTGTTTGAAAACAAACTCAATGTCAAGGAACTGATATTAGATCAGATACTCAATTACTCACTACAAAGGATAAATATTCTTGAAAACAAACATCTAAACATCGTCTTGGTACTTGCTGGTTTTACTCATAGGTAAACACATAATCGAAATCAACCCTCAAAAACATCAGCAAAGTCATGTTAATTGGTATGAAATCCAATATTCGTAATTTGTTTCGTTTCTATGAGCAAACATTTCAGGACAAAGTAAATTGTAGGCTTTCGAAGAAATTGGTTTAAGGAGATTTTCTAACAGAAATACCGCGGGGGCCTCAATTTAAGGATGAAGTACTTTGGTGATGTAAGAGAACGGCAAGCGAATACCTTATTCATTTATTACTAGCGTGATATAAAACCAACGGCAATATTTTCTACCCTCACTGGGTTTGGTGAGCACAACGCACACCTTATTTAACTGTGGCATTTTCTCAAACCACATTTCGTTACAAACCTTTGTCAAAGTACCCAAACGTCCTTTCTGTTTTGCTAGGCAAGCGAACGAATATCATTATTGAATCAAAGACCAAAGTACCGTGGTGACGTTAAACCGCACTCGAATACGTCGCCTTGATTAGACGCAAGGATCAAACCGAGCCATTTGCTCCGCTATTAATCAAGCGGCTGAGTGACATGTCGCTGGAGACCATTGAGCCGTAATGGATGTAGCGATGATTCAGCAACATTCAAGTGATGGCAGACTGATAAATCAGTACAATGACAATGTTGTCGTTAGCGTGGGGTTTCGGATTAAGCGAAGTCGCGTTTCGTATTTGTCATTATTTGATAACGTGAAATAATGCGTGCATCGCGGATTTAATGGCAATTACTGTGGAGATAGTTTGATGGGAAATTATTAGCTAAAAAAAAGTTGACGCTTTATCTTGGCTGGCAAGATTGACAGATTGCAAATACTATTAAATCAGTTTTGATTGATGGTTAATAGGATGAATTATTCAATAATTTGTAATTATAATTGATTTGATTAGACTTCATTATTTTCAAACTAGATTATATGATAGTGTCGGGCTATGTTTTTCAATCTTTTCCGATGGACTTTTGAATTACAAAGAATTGAAATCTAAAATTCTCATTTATAAATTTAGAAAAAAGATTTAAAAATTTAACAAATATATAGCACTTATTAGTAAAATATGCAATGAAAACCTATGACAATTTGCTTTAAACTAAATTCTGACTTGAAAATTATTATAAAAAAATCGTTTGAATGTAGCTTCTATCCTTTTTCATAAGGTAACAGCTCGCGCCCAACGTGGGCGACATAACATGAGCAAACAAATGTTGGGGTAGTCTGTATTCAGTTGGAAAATATATGACAAAGAATTAAGTTTATTGATTGATTGAAATATCTGAATAGTTATCATTTGAACTGATTTGATAATCTGCTAAACATTTACAAATGCTGTTAACTAATAAAAAAATTTTCAAAAAAAAAAAACGTAAATTATATTCTTTTACTTTGATTGCATGACGAAATCAATTAAATTACTATCCACAATACAGACTCAAGAGCATAACGTACTTGTCAATTATTTGACCAATTCATTTAAATATACATGCGTTCACACCCATGAATTTCATCCGGTTCGAAATATGGTTGGCAACGTACGTACATTTTTCGCCAACAAAAAATTGTACAAAATTGATGAAAGTACAATACAACTTTTCGTTTTCCTAATTAAATTCACTCGTCGATATTGTTTAATTTTCTCCTGATTTTTCATGTTATTGCATTATATTTTATTTTTACAGAGCCGACAACTGAAATTATTGGCGCTCCTGATTTATACATCGAGGCCGGTTCGACTATAAATTTAACATGTGTGATTTTAAATTCTCCAGAACCTCCGGCCTATATTTTCTGGAATCACAATAACGCAGTGAGTATACCCTGTCTACCTACAAAGCACCTGAATAAACTGCCTTTTTATGCAAATTCATGGGGATGTTAACTCAACTCAATGTAAAAGTTTGTATGTCGACAAGTCCCATGTCCTGAAGTTCTGGCATTTCTCTACAGTTCACATTGAACTGAAACCAAAAAAATTTATTCACATTGAATCTTAATTATCCGTTTTTAATTTTGTTTGTAATAAGATTAATTGGTATGCACGCTGAAATCAATTTCATGGGCAATAAATATGAGAGCAGTTAATTTGATTAAGGTGTAATTGCAATTTTTTTAATAACTTCACTGTCGTTTCAGATCATAAATTACGATTCGCCGAGAGGTGGTGTCTCTGTGGTCACAATTAAAGGCGAAACGACCACATCATTTTTGCTCATTAAAAACGCTCGACCATCGGATTCTGGACAGTATCAGTGCAATCCGTCAAATGCTAAAAGCAAAAGTGTTTCGGTGCACGTTCTAAATGGTAAATATTAATGGAATTCGCTGAGTATATTTTAGGAAATTAATTTAATGGGCCTTTTCACACTTGTATTCTTGATGCACTCCTCAAACCGGTTTACTGGGCAAGAGACGGAAGAATCAAGGGGAATTCTCTACAAAAAGTAGAGATCATTTAAGATCATTCATCCCCTTGATTCTTCCGTCTCTTGCCCAGTAAACCGGTTTGAGGAGTGCATCAAGAATACAAGTGTGAAAAGGCCCAATGAGGGTGATGGTTGCAGTTAAAAAGCTAACTCGTTTGAATCCACATTATCTGGGTGATATGCTTTTGTGTGTGGTGTGCATGCTTAGAGGTGCGTGCGTGTGTGTGGGTGCTGCTAGTCATAACTGGTTTGATATTCAACATAGATTAGGTGAAACTAAATTACAAAATCAAAATAATTTTATTTAATTAATCAAAGCAGGCATTGTAATTTCACTGCTTGCCCCAGCGAAGCATTATTATTTTGCTGCGTCCGCGGTCGAACAAATGATGGAAAAGTTTTCGGCCTCATTTTCGTCCGAAGAGAGTTGCTTTTGCACTATCTTTGGTGGGCGTACTCGTTTCGCTGGGGTTTTGAGGGTGATTGCCTAATCCAGCGGATTAAGATCTGGAGAGTTGGGTGGCCACGAATTTGGGGTTATGTGGTCATGCAAATTCTCAGGCCTGATCATGGCTTTATGTGAAGGAGCAGAGTCCTGTTAAAAACATATGGTCTACCACCACGTACACTAGGCGTACACCAAGGCTTCACAACTGTTTCTAAAACCTCAATATAGGCGGCAGCATTCACTCGAACTCCTTGAGGAAAGAAGTGGGGTGGCATGCGTGTCCTTCATTACTAATTACTCCCAAAACCATGACAGTTGCTGGAAATTTTGTATGGATAATATGAGGAACATCTGAAGGTTCTGAACACAACCACCTGTCATTACGTCGGTTTATTTTTTGATCTTGATCAAAATTTTTTTCATCAGAAAAAAGGCATAGCTCGTCTGGAACTTCTAGATGTTTTATTTATTTATTTATTAATTCCTTGCGCTACCGATATAATTCTAATTACAGCGTCAAGAAAGTAAAAATAAAAACAAGAATGAAACATAAAAAAGGAAAAGAAATACCAAAAATAATTGAATAATTAGAAAACTAAAATTAGGACTAAGGTAAATAGCAATACAAGGTAACATTTTCAATACATGCTTGAATCGTAAAAAAAAATGCGGGAGAGGACCAAGCTTAAAGGCATTGTGCGTTCTGGGTAGACGCAGCAAAGGCGAATGCAAATAGACTTCCGTACGTGCAAAAGGAACAGAGAAAACCTCAGAAGAACGACTTGGACGACTGGATACACGTCTGGTTATCTGTGAACCGAGATCTGTCAAGAAAATGCCTTGAAGAGGAAACACTCATCGAGGAACTACCTCCTATTACAAAGAGGACATACGAATGAGGGAAAAACGAGAGGAGTAGGGATAATAGGGGATATTAATTTCAAAAGGAAGTGAGCGAGCGAACCTGCACTGAACAGATTCAATGGCGTCAGATAAATACTGAAAGCGCGGAGACCAGATTTGGCACGCGTATAGAATACTGCGTACTAAGGAGACATATACATGAATACAGGAGGAAATGTTGGTAAACATATACGAAGAACGCAACAGAAATCCAGCAATCCTAGAGGCCGTGGACGTCATGTTCATAACATGAACATCAAATCTTAATTTTGAATCAAACACCACACCCAGGTCTTTAAAATGCTGGACAACTGACAGGAAAATACCAGACAAAGAATAAGAGAACACATGTGGGGTATTTTTATGTGCGAAAGACATCTGGTGGCACTTCGAAATGTTCAATGGCAAGAAGTTGTCTTGACACCAGAGATTAAGAGCAAACAAATCAGCTTGCAATTGATGAAAATCGTTCGCAGACTTGATTGCTCTGTATAATTTTAAGTCATCCGCATATAAAAGACAAGGAGAATTCATAATAGAAGGAAGGTCATTGGCAAACAAGATAAAAAGTATGGGGCCAATAATAGAACCTTGAGGAACTCCGGATGTTGGAAATATAGGAAAAGAAATGGAACCATTAAAAGTTACTCTGCAGGAACGACTATAAAGACCTTGAACTTATTCAAAAGTCTTTTTGAGCGCATAAATCGATTTGCTTTAGTTTAGACTGACATAAACTGGCCTTTTCGAATCACATAAGACTTATAACGAATATCTTTGTAAATAATCCGTCGTATTGTGCACTCAGAAAAATGGACATCTCTCGATATGGCTCTCATGGGCTTTGAAGGATCTTCATCGATAATTTCTTGAACATGTTTCACAAATTCCTGTGTTTTCACAATGTCAGAACGTGTCTCATGCTTTTTACGCTTTAAAACACTTCCTACATCACCATCAAATGCTCTGAGCTCCAGAAGAACTTTGTAAACAAACGATCGGGCGACTTTCAAAAATGTAGCAATTTCAAGATCGCTGTGGTCTGCATGTATGGCAACGATAACGGCATATATTTTCATTTCTTGAGTAAGCTTATTATCCTCCATTTTTAACCTGAAAAGAAAAAGATGAAAAAAAATACAATTTAGTAATGGCAACCACATATCTGTATGTTCTCAAATGGCTGACGCACCGTGTATAATAACTGCCGTGTGCAAGGTAAACTCGAAAGGAATACAAAATCTATTGCTGTATTAGAACATCTTTTAAAATTGTTATTATTTTATTCAATGGTTTTAATGCTTATCAATTCATTATTTATAATTTCAATAATGTTGAATCATTTTAAAGTCACACTACTTACGATAAATTGAATCACATTTATAGTGGTTCGTCCCAAATGATTAAAATACAGATACGCATTAAACTGAGAGAATATTTCAATTTATTTGATCAACTTTTCAGACAATTTTTTCCCTATGTAGGGATATCAGCTTTCGATCAGTAGTAACAATATCAGACAGGACAATAAATATACATAACATTCATTTATTTATAAATTAATTAATAATATCAGGTCAATAGCAAAAATATTTCATAAATCCTTATTGTCATGGTATTATTCACATTTATCATCAAAGCACGTTTATATATAATCTTACATGTCATATCTCAGACAAAGTCCACTATTGCTTCATTAAACCCTAGCCCAAACATCATCAAATCATCCAATGACTTCATTACAATATAATCAATACGATTCTCATATCTCCTTCTACGCTCAAGTCCAAGAAACATATTTCTTAACCAAACTGCGTAGGTGATAAATCCATTTTTCACTTATATCATACTCACATAATCCCCATGTATGCCTGAAACACACTTCCAATTAAGATTCTGCCATTTCCGACTATCGACAATTCAATCATGCTATTCACCAAAATGTAATTATCACAAACGCCTCTGGGCCAACTATTCAACAAATTATTAAGGATATCAACACGAGCATTGAGCCAGCATAGCAAAAGGATATTAAGTGCGATTTTTCTATGGAAAAGTGGAAAATCAATTTATGATAAACGTTCCGACACATGCCAATGAAATTATCATAGGCAGTGAAGTGACAAATCATGGCATTTATAGGTCATACGAATGCTTTACTAGAAATTGATTTCGATCTAACGTGGGAAAGTTTTCCAAATCACTTTCACCGTACACATTTACATTTATGCTTATTATTTGTAATTAGTATTAGAATTCATTGAATTGTAGAGCAGTCAAAAGATAATAATTAAACAGGTGTTTCTCATTCCGTTTCCAGGGGAATTCCCAGCAGCAATGCAGCGCGCGGGCCAAGCTCATCATCACATGTCACCGCATCACTACCTTTTAGTCTATATGTCAATATTTTTATCTACCTTAGTGTTTACTACACAACCGCATTTTCTACGCCTAAAACGAATGTGACGCAATGCGTCGTAAGCTGGGCTCTAGCGTTTCCCGTTCTCGCTGTCACCACAGCCCTACTGCATGTGAACAGCGCTATCGACTACTGCCGCAACAGGATCGGCGACGACGACAATGACAGCAACAACAACAACAACAACCATTCCAACAACATCAGTTTCAGCAACACTGACTCTAGGTTATCTAGCTGTAGACGTAAATTTCTAAGATTGTTCCAGGAGTTTCGGGTCGAGGACACCGACGCATCCGTACCTCCTTTCCGCCACACGCAGCCGGAAACTATAAAGCTGCGCTGCCGAAGTGACGACTCGCGAACGAGAACGGTCCAGATTAGCTACCGTTCAAGTAGGAGCTCTAGTTCGTGGATTTCCGAGTCTGTTGTAAAGTAAAATTGAATTTCGTTTAGGCATAAACTATAGTTGTAATTAAGTATGTGTATATAAGAGCAGTATTACATGAGAAAAAAATGAACTCAACTAGCAAGAAACTGCAATTGTTTTAAAACAGAGTAACGATAATGGCATAAATATAATGAATTGTTGCTAAACCTGTAATTAGCAAGCTAATGGCTTTATGTACTTCAAATTTAATGTAAATAATATATATATATATTATGTATATGAAAGGACTTTAAGAACTATTGATGTGAAATTTGAAATTAATTTTCTATACGTGTTTCAGTTCTCTTATTCGGACTTGTTGCATCTGTTACGTTATCGAATGTCTAGGCTAATTAGAGACTAATGGACTATGAAAGATTTTTTGTGATCAGATGTGCTATCAAAATGACATTATTTTCCGAACTTCTGTTTCTAACCTCTAGTGCACCGTTTCCCAACATACTTTCAATATGCTAAGCATTGATTTGACCCTGCCAGGAGTTTATTTTTAAGGCAAACATTATCCGAAAATAAATGATAACTTGGAAAATCTAATCAAGTCAGCTTTATTGATTTATTCACCCCTATCTGTGCTAGTCTCTATGTTACCTTAACCTGAACTTCTTACCCATGCATGCATACGCCTTATCCCAATGTTGTTCCCGGTCTCGCCCAGAGCATTTGACTTCGGTTTTAGGAAACAAGTACAGCACAGTTACGATCAAGTCCTGTAGGCTTTGTGTGTTACCTTGAACTAATAAATTGTGCTATGTGAGAGAAGACAATGTAATTACAGGAACAGGATATTCGAGGAAGGATGGTATTTCCAGAGAAATGGTAAGAACGAAACTGAAACTCTCTAGCAAAAAGGGTTTTTTTTATTTACAGATTATTTACCTCGTTTGCTGAACGAATATAGCTGTGAAAGGATGATACCCGATAAATATATCCCACTCAATGCGTCTCGATCCTACAAAAACAAATACAAGCGCTTTATTATTGCATTCCCAATATCAAAAGGATCCGCGTAACCTGATTAGTTTGTTACCTTCTGGCCCCAGTTTTCATAGTGTCCGACACGAAACGGTTTTTGCTGACTGCATTAAACTACCAAATCCCACTGCTATAGTAACTTCAATTCCCCGTCCCAGCATGGACATCCTGCCACCGTAATCCACGTTGCCAATAAAATTTCCTGTAATTTCGGCGATAATTGATGTGGCAGATGAGACCCATATGAAGAGCAATAAAGCGTTTAGAGAGTGTCTCACATTAGTTTCTGAATAGCTCGGTTTCCTACGGTTTAATGGTTCTATTATTATCGAGTTTCATAGTGTGCCGTGTCGGTGTGTCGACTAATGTTTACGATTTCACGTAAAAGGTGCCGCAAATTGTGCCTTGTTATTATCTCGAAAGTCATTCATTAATTTCGGCAAACACACATTAGGATAGCGGTACACGGAAATTTCGCACACATAGATAACTTTACAGCTGAGGCTATATACGAAACGAATGGCGTGTAAATGAATAGATGCTTGATACGGAAATTTGATATCAAATTTATGTTATGATTCATTTTCCTTGAAACAACATTAAACAATCAAATAAATTAATTTAGGTTGTCGTCAGGTTTATTGGAGTTATATTGTAAATATATTGTTTGACAAGAGTATATTGTAATTATCTCACTTGGAAATGGTTCGGAATGAAACCAAAACTTATATGAAGGTTGATATTAATTATTTCTATGTGTATGTATTATTCTATAGGTAATCAGTATGGATAACTTTGCTAGCATCTGAAGGTATCGATTTTATTCAATTAGAAAACAGAAAATATGTATTGTTTACATTTGAAGGTCCTAACATAGGGGAGTTTCAAAATAAGTTCTTAGGTATGCTCCATTTTCGCTTTGTAAAAATAGAAGAAGATCCCGAAAAAAGTGAGACCAAAGAATATTATTTTTAGAAAAAAATATTTGCAAAAATTAAACTTTATATTATTAATTTTTTTTTTTTGCTTAGTGTTCTGAAAAATGTATAAAAGTAAGTAAAAGTCTTTGGTTATGATTTGGATGGTGATCATGAAACATTAGTTCAGTGTAATCTTCGATCCGTACATTGCGACGAATATTGAACGGAACATTTGGCAAAAAGTTTTGATATTTTGAATCTGCTGATTCGTAAATTTCGTTAAATTTTACGACTTGGCAAATTTCAAAATTTCGTTCTATGAACTATTCCGAAATCGGAGTTTAATTATCCTCGAATGAACTAAATCGATTCCAGATTTCCAAAATATTTTCCATCAAGTCTCAAAGCAGTGATTTAGATTTTAAAAAGTCTAGTGCCTCAGAACCGCTATAAAACTTATTTTCGGAGAAGTTATCTTTGAGGGATTTAAAAGTGTGTGGAGACGTTATACACTTCTTTGTAGTATCATATCAACCATCTCTTACTCAAAGGAACAAATATCATTTTCTGACAGCATTTCCTATAACACAAATGATGAAACTGTTCAGTGCTGGCAACATTTGTCCAACACAGCAGCAATAAATCTACCATAACATGCTGGTGCTTAGTCAACCTATCCTTTGAATTTCGTTTTCATTCAAGGATGTTATCGAAAGTTTCAGTGATTAAACTATGTCTGGGGTTGCCATCCGAAAAATTTCCAAATCTCGGAAAATTTAAATATCGGTTGCTTATTTTATTGTAAATGCTTTGCTAATGAATAGAAGCATATGTTGGTGCAATATTTACGAAATTGTCTGGTGCTGCAAATTTACAATATTTTACAATATTTACAATATTTAGGAAACAAAAATTGCCATAGCTGGCGACTCTATACAGTGCATGCTTTCGAAACCACTTTGTCAAATAAAATTTTCAAGATAAATAAAAAATTTTTCAATTTTAATCATCCCGCAAAAACAATTCCAATTCTATACTAAGTTTTCGGCCAAATTTCTATGAAATCTATCTTAGAGTAAGGTTCACCTACTGCGTGAATTTTGTTAAAACCTGGTGGCTAAATCGGAAGCTATAGGCCAATAACCAGTTTTTTTTCAGCGATTTTCCAAATGGCACTACTGCCACAGTGTTGCCCGTATTTCAAAATCACTTCTATCAGACTTATTCCTAGCTAATACCAACATGTCCTGTAAATTTCATATTGATCGCATTATCCGATCGTCAGTTCTCGTGAACAGAAGTTTTGAGTGCTGAAAATAGAGGTAATTTCATCACGGGTTGCCGTTCTTGTTTACCGCGGAATTTTGAAATATTTTATTTGACTTGGTGGACAAAAATCAAAATTTATCAATAATTTGAATTTATTTTCAAAAATCAAAAATTTTTCAGGAAGGTCGATGATTTGAAGGATTTTTGTTCAGGAGCCTGCTGTAGCTACAGAATTGCCCGCACAGTCTTGAAAGTCCATGTGTGTAAAATCTTAGTCTACATCAACACGCTCTCTAAATTTCACGATGAACCATTGTTCTTCCTAGAAGTTATGACAAATCGAAATTCGAAAAAAAATCCTTGCCTACTTTTAGGCACTCAGCGCCTACACAAGGCTCAAAATTTCCAATTCTTTATCACAAGCAAACTAAAAATATAGTAAGTTTTCGTTTCAAGTACTTTTTTTAACAAAAATTTACACTGCTTGGAAATATAGGAGTACCCGAAAATTCACTTAAATGCCCGCTGCCGCCAAAAGGTTTAAGATATCTGAATTCTAGCAAATCAAGGACCTACCTGTTATATACATCTATGTCCACCGAAAATTTCAGCTCAATCGGATCCGGCCACTCCAGAGATTATCTCCCTTAATCATTTTGCTGATATATATATATATATATATATATATATATATATATATATATATATATATATATATATATATATATATATATATATATATATATATATATATATATATATATATATGTATATACCTATATATATATATATATATATATATATATGTATATATATATATATATATATATATATATATATATATATATATATATATATATAAGGAGCATGTATTACATACAGGCAAAAAGGTATCATGACGGATACCTTAGCTCTTTTACATCTTACGGCATGGTCATTAATAACACGCAAGCAATCTGTAACTTATTTGCAGACTACTTCCAATCCGCGTATGTCTTACCTCTCTGCGACTTCAATAAAACTAATTTCATTTATCTGATGGACTCCCCTAAAACGACGTTGGAAATGAAAGAACTTTAAATTGACATTGCCACTATATTAAGACATATATTCATCTTGAGAATAATTTTCATCCCTGTACTGATGGATTACCGACCATAGTGCTTAAACGCTGCGCCAATGTCCTATCACCACTATTGGCTCATCGTCTTAATCTACCGATAACTTCCGGTATTATTGCACGCTTATGGAAATATTCTTCATTAACTCCGATCCAAATTACCATGCGTCGCCAAGCTCTTTGGAGCTATAATTAAAAACGGGACGAAGAATCATTTGAAATTGACATCCTAGCAATTTATTTTGAATCGTTTGAATATAGGGAGTCGGAAAAAATAAATAAACACTGATTCAAATCTAATAAGTCCAGTTATTAACCCTGGAATGGTACGGTAAATTTTTGGATGATTTTAGGCACATGTTTTTACTAAAAAGATGGCAACAAGAGTATTATGTACATTTTTTATTTTATCATTAAACATAAAAAGATTATATAGCTTCTAGCCTCATGGCAGTCGGAGTGGCCAACTGGCTGGTGCGCGACGAAATGTATACCCTATGTGAGTAAAATTTACTCATCGGTACCATTCTAGGGTTAAGGAGATTTGCAAAATCTTCGTCGTAGTGACTTCTTGCAGAAACCGCCTCCAATTTCGAAATCGGTTTAGAACAGTGTTTCCTAGTTAGGTTTGAGTAGGAGCTCTTTGGCGGATAAAGGAACTGTCAAATGGAACATAAAGGAATTGTATGACTAAACAACTCGCATTCGGAATTTATATTCCAAAGTTTGGCAGATTCTTGTGCGGATAGTGAATTATAATACGAAAGTACGATATCGTGTGAATTCTGATAATGGAATTATTTTATAAACTGGTCATATTATCACCCTAATAAAGAACGTGCTAAAGAACAGATGGAATTAAGAGCAAAACTAAGGAATACTCTTGTGTTGTGAACAATTATACGCCTTCCGATAGACTGACATTACTGTAGTACCAGGTTCAATTTTATTAAATTTATAATCGATCCTTCGCCAGCCATGATTCCACGTATTGAAAGTTTTATGGTAAGTATCATTCTTGACAAAGGTAAGTAATTTTGAAATGTTTAACATATCTTTAATTTCAAATTATTTATATTAAAATGTGTCTGTTGGTTTGGGCTAAAGCTCCTTTTTTGGCCAAAAAAGCAAACTAATGGTAAAGATTGGCTTCAATTGTTTATAAAAAGGCATCATAAGCTATCAGCGAGGATTTTTGTATAATTTACTTAATTAAGCACTGTTGGGCGCGGTTATTACTTAGATGGTGGACCGCATGAGAACATTGCATGTCGTTGGCACGCAAAAACGCTGCCTACCTTCATTTTAAAAGCGCGGCTTGCTTTGAAGGGAGTAATAAAATAAAAACAAGTAAAACATAATATTTTCACGTGCCAAAGCAATATGGTTTGACTCTTTTAGAAGCGAATGCTTGGCTATGGCGATAAGGAGACACATATGGGAGAAGCCGATACCAATTATTCCATTATTCTTTATTTTAAGTCTCACCTTTTTTCCTATTTGTTGAAGTGCTAGTGCTCTTTATGCCTTAGTCGCCACTTAAAGCCATAATGTGACACTAAATCAATGGAGCCAGCTGTTAATACAACTCAAGACGAACAAATACAACCATGAACCCGGCGGAATTTGAGCCCACGAGAAGTAGATCGCTGCTCCGGACTGGCTCGCTACCAACATCTTATTTGTGTAAAGCAAAAGTTAACAGAAATCATAAAAACTATCAATTTTCTCGTCGAATATTGAAGCGTGGTTGACGTTGAATCATGTAAAAACATGTTCGCATTGTAGATATAAATTACTTAATTTGTAGACATAATCTATTAGATTTGAGGAAAATTACTTCCTTGAAATAAGGCAAATTAAAAATTGTATTCCGTCGAATGCAAGAAATTTTTACACAATATTTATACAAATTACTGACATCAAATAAAAGTTTATTTGATTTGGAGAAGATTTCGCATCTCGTAATCAAGTAAATATTTTCTTTGATTTTCGGAAACATATATTTCTGAGTGCAATTTAATTTCGATGACTTCATCGAGAGTTACAGCGATAGAAAAGTAATTGGAGCTGCCATCCGAAAAATGTGCAGACCATAGAAAATTTAAACATTGCTTACTTATTTTCGTTGCAAATGTTCGGGATGTGGTATTAATTGGTACGAAAATATCAAAAACGCCTCGTGCTGGGAGCCCCTTGCTAGCACCGAATCGAAAAATATGTCACATTTGTCTCACGTTGAAGTCAACCTACTCTGTGAATTTCGTGTGGATCCGATGACTGCATTGGAAGTTATAGGGATACAAAGAAATTTAGGGTTACCATTTGCAAAAGTTTTCAAATTTTCTAGATCTTAATATTTGGTGTTTATTTTCAGTACCAAATCACTACAAGTTGAAAATTCTATGATAAAATCACTTACTAAAGATATGCCAAAAAAATACAATTCCAGCCATAGTTGGCAGCCCTATCATTGTTTTTCCAACTAGGTTTCTACTGAATACTGCCTATAACAAGTTTATTTTGCCATTTGAAGTTCCTTATGATATCGTGACTGTACTGGAAGCTATAGGGCGAAAAGCTTTATTTTTCTCAGCGAATTTTCAAAATTTAAGACCCCAAAATTACCATAGCTAACAGCTCCAACCGAATTTTTCAACCGAATTTCTACCAAACGTGGTTTAGTATAAGGTTAAGCTAGTGTGTGATTTCGCCAAAATCTGGTGACTGAATCAGAATTTATAGAGCTAAAAGCAGCTATTTTTCTTAGTGATTTTTCAAGATGGCACCACTGGCACAGAATTGCCTAAATTACAAAATCGCTTTTATCAGACCTGGTCCTACTTAAGACCAGTACATTCTGCAAATTTCAACTGTATCTGATTATTGGCTCGTGAGTTCCCGTGAACATAAATTTTTGATGCTAAAAATAAAGGTAAATTGGCAACGGGTTATCTTTCTTGCCCGTTGTAAAATTTCAAATGTTTTACTTTGGCTATATAAACAAAGCATAAAATTTATATATGAGTTGCTTTTTTCCAAAAAAACGACAATTTTTCAAGAGAGTCGATGATCTGACAGTTTTGTCAAAGGTTACCGTAATTTAAAAATTTTCAAATTTTCCCGATCTCTTTTTAGGCACCTAGCGCACACATGGGGTTAAAAAATTCTAAAATATTATCTGATTCACATTTGAAATACGTTCAAAATTCATTTCGTTAACTTAATTTTTGTGAAAATTATTTGTGGACGGAATAAAAGGTATATTAAAAATATCACTAAAATGGCCGCCGGCGCCAAAAGGTTAAGTATAATTTACATTTGGTGAAACCTGGCCCTATTTTACATATACATCAATGTGTCCTAAAAGTTTCAGCTCAATCGGATGGTGCGTTCCCTAGAAAACATCACTGAATTTTTTTTATTTATATATGGAAATATGCATTTTTGGTCAAATCGGTTTTAATACGAATGTTTTTCGAACCTTAGTGAAAACATTCCAAGGCCAAACGAAAACAAGTTACCGTTGTCGTTTTGATTGCAAATCAGCCTCATGGTAGTCTGTGCACTGGCAAGTGCTTGGCGGTCGCATCGAAATTGTTTTTATTATAATTAAAATCTAATTATTCCAAGAATCGTACCTGTATAATTTAGTCAAAATCGAAATAAATTAATAACAGGTATAACATACTCGTACAACTGAATACAATGCAAATAAATAAACATTCAATAAATAAATACATAACAGCAAAATTACGTGTAAGGCACAAAATTATTAAAAATAAAAACGAAATTAAATATTTGGTTAGTCATGAAAACGATACTAGGCCGGTAGACTAGAGAGGGTAGGATAAGAGAGCCTTCGTTACTCTGTTTTTAAAGGTGGCTTTCGAAATCGTGGGGGAAAATTCACAATGATAGAAATCAATAAAACGGTCCTTGACAGTTGTAAAATATAATCTACGATTCGAAATCAAAAAAAAAAAAACGAAAAAAGTTATCACATCAAAATGGAAAAAGAATCTTGCGCATGTGGACCGCTAGAAAAATGATTTTTGAAGATATTGTCTTTGAGTGACAAAAAAATGTGGAAAGACGTTGTACACTTTTTTGTAGTATCATATCAACCATTTCTTACCCAAGGCAACAAAACCCAACTATAACATAAATGATGAAAATGTTCAGTGCTATCAACACTTTTCTTACGAAGCAGCAATAAATTTACCATAACAAGCTCATGCTTAAATCAACCTATCTCTTAAACTTCGTTTTCATCCCAGGATTTCATTGAAAGTTTCAGCGATTAAACGTTTTTTCAAAACTCGAAAAATTTAAAATTTGGTTCCTTATTTTTATTGCAAATGCTTTGCATATGAATATGTAATGGAAGTATCTGTTAGTGCAACATTTTTGAAAATGTCTGTTGCCGGTCACTCTGTGTTAGCAGCATAGCAAAAAATATACCAAATCTGCTTCACGTTAAGTTAAACCCAACCTGTCAATTTCGTTTCGATTGAATGACTGTGCTGGACGTTGTAGGGGTGAAAAGAATTTTAGAGTAACCACTTTCGAAACTTTTCAAATTTTTGAAACTTTAATATTTGTTGTTAATTGTTATTGAAGGATCATTCCCATTTGCAAATCTACTGACATAATCGCGTAGTAGAAAAATGCCAAAAAAATTACGAAAATGGTCAAAGCTGACTGCCCTTTCATGATTTTTTACGAAATTCCTACGACATTTGGCTTACAATAAGGTCCATTTACTGCATGAACTTCGTGTTGATTCATGACTGAATCGGAAGTTATAGGGAAAGAAGCTTTATTTTGCAGCGCAAATTTACAAAATTTAGGAGACTAAAATCACCATAGCTAAGAACTCAATTCTAATTTTTCAAACAAATTTCTACCAAATGTGGACTAAAAAAAGGTTCAAATACTGTGTGAATTTTGTTAAAGTATGATGTCTGAATCGGGAGTTATAGGCCAAAAACCAGTTTTTTTTTCTCAGTGATTTTTCAAGGTGGCACTCCTGCCACAGGATTGCTTGCATTTCAAAATGAGTTCTATCAGACCGGGTCCTAGTAACCATAAACATCTCTTGTAAAATTCATAATTAATAAGTTCGGTCGTCAATTCTCATGAACAGAAGTGCTGAGTGATGAAAGTAGAGGTTAATTTGGGGATGGGTTGCCAATGCTATGCAACTCAAAATTTGGAAAATTTCAAATTGACATGGTTTGAATTTTTTGTCAAAAAGTCGACATTTTTCCATAGAGTCGATGATATGAAGGAATTTTTTTGAGGAGCCTACCGTAGCTGCAGGGTCACCTGCACAGTCTTGAATAACCATGTATGATAAGTTTTAGTCAACATAAATATGCTTTGCAAATTTCACGATGATCCAATGTTTCTGTCAGAAGTTTGACAAAACAAAATTTGAAAAAAAAGTCCTTGCCTACTTTTAGGCACTCAGCACCCACACACGGCTAAAATTTTCTAGCTCTTGATCATAAACAAGTATAAAACATAATAAGCTTTCATTCCCAATACTTTTTTTTTTAACAAAAATATAGTCTGCTTAGAAATATAGGAGTACCGGAAAATTCACTAAAATGCCCGTCGCCGGAAAAGGGTTCAAGATATCTTAATTTTAGCAAATCTAGGACCTACCCACCATACGCATCTATGTCCTCCGAAAATTACAGCTTAAACAAATCGGCCACTCCAGAGATTATCTCCCTTAATGATTTTGCTGATATATAGATATATATTCAGGGTGTTTGGTACTCGGTAGACACTTTTGTAAGGAGGCATTCCTTGATATATTTTGAGCGAAAAATCGTTCTACAGGGTGGTCTGGTTTTCAAAATCTACGGAGTTACAGGGTGGCCAATAAAAAATTTTCGGACCTGTACCCTGACTCACTTAAATCGTTATATCCTGGTAGGTCCTTCAATTATGTTGAAACTAATTTTAATTTAGTTTATTTTATTGATAGTTTAAAAAGTAATTAATGGACAGTAAAAATAATTAAGTACAAATAACAATTTAAACTTTTCTTTTCAACGAGGACCACTTTAGGGCATATTTACTTTTCAAGCGATATGTATTTTCGCTTACTACTTGCGAAATGGTAAAATCGAAGTCATAAGTATGTATGCAATTTTTGTAGCCAACAATATGGTCTATAAAACTATATAATTAAAATGGCATATTTTAATGCGATTTTCTGAGAAAAACGACATTGAACACAGAATTTTCGGGGTAGAAGCGGCAAAACTTTGTGTTTGGAAGTAATTATCTCAAAATCAGCAACAGTAACAATTTAAAACGTTACCATAAAAAAACAAGCTATAAAAATTTTTATTATGATTATTAGTTTTCAAAATATAACGATTTAAGTAAGTCAGGATACAGGTCCTTTATTGGCCATCTTGTAACTCCGTAGATTTTCAAAACCGGACCACCCTGTAGAACGATTGATTTTTTGCTCAAAATATATCAAGGAATGCCTCCTTATATATATATATATATATATATATATATATATATATATATATATATATATATATATATATATATATATATATATATATATATATATATATATATATATATATATATATATATGTATATATATAGAGTGACTCACAGCTTATTCCGATCAGCACGTAGAAAATACTTTAAGTGCCTATCAAAACTAAACTGAAGAGGATATCAAGATTATTTAAACGCAGTTAACTAGGCTAATGTTTAAACTAATTGGATTTAACTTTATTTACATTTCCACATTTTTTTTTTAAATAATTTAAAACAAATAAAAATGGCAAACGTAATCAAAAACAATGCCGCAGCTTATTTCGACCAAATTCTTTGCTGCTGTGCAATGAACCGTTATGCTGCAATGCAACTGTTATTTCTCTTTCTGTGTATTGATGATTATATTTGTAACGTGACCAAGATCAGTCTTGCTGATTTTTCCAAGAACATCGTGCAGAAACGTAAATTTTGAGAAACGGGACCACGTACGACAATTCAATAGCGAGAACTTGTTCTCAGTCACTTCAAAACTGGCTAATCAGGCAGAAAAATTGGTGAGATGGATGGACTGAGTGGCGGTACAGTGCAGGGCATGATAAACAGATTCTTCCACGAAAATAGGGCGCACAATAAGGATAGAAAGGCTCCCAACAAGATTTTCAACACAACTGATGAGGGCCATATTGTCCGAAAAATACGGGAGAATCCGAGATTATCGGCTCGAAAAATCGCCAGTAAAGTGGAAGATGAGTTGGGTAAGTCATGCCACCCGGAAACTATTTGCCGTGTGCTGCGACAACATGATTTTAACGGAAGAATAGCACACAAGAAGCCGTTCATTAACGCCAAGAATAAAATGTGTCACTTAAAATTTACGAAGAAACATTTGAACAAGGATTCTGGATTTTAGAATACGGTAATATTCGCCGACGAATCTAAGTTTAATATTTTTGGGTCTGACGGTGCCTCACATGTTTGGCGTATGCCAAATACAGGGCTGCAAGGAAAAAATTTAAAAATTTAAAAGCCACAGTCAAATACGGAGGTGGTAGCGTCATGGTTTGGGCCTGTATGTCTGCAACGGGAGTTGGCAATCTACAAGTCATTCATTCATGTCTTCAAATTTTGAAATTGAACTTACTTGAAAGTGCGCAAAACCTGGGCATTCGCGATGACTTCCAGCTCTACCAAAATAACGACACATAAATCGGGTATTGTACAAACATGGCTGATTTGAAACTGTCCGCATATTATACAACCACCGGCGCAGTCGCCCGACTTAAACGTAATTGAAAATTTGTGGGCCATTTTAGACACCAGTATCCAAAAACGGAAAATTTCGAGTAAAATTGACCTCAAAACTGCATTACTCGAGGAATGGGCCAAAATTACCCCATACATTACACAAAAACTGGTCGATACGATGCCTAAGAGACTAGCAATGGTCGTTGATCAGAAGGGGAGTCACACTAAATATTGAATTTGTTATTTTGTGCCTTCAAATTGAATCAAAATAATCAATTTGTGAACTGGTCGAAATAAGCTGTGGCATTGTTTTAAGTTACTTTTTAAATTTTTGATTGTCAAGAAATAATAAAAATAGGTATAAATAAAAATAAAATGAATAAATGATAATTATGAACATTACACTAACAATCTGCGTTTAAATTATTTTAATATCTTGTTTAGGTTAGGTTTTATTGGCAGTTCAAGTTTTTTCTACATTCTGGTCGGAATAAGCTGTGAGCCACTGTATACCTATATTAATATATATAAATAAGAAATATGAATTTTCGGCGAAACGAGTTTAATACTAATTTTCTTCGAAAATCAGTAAACGGTAAACAAAGAGTGAATAAGGGGTGAGATCCCAAAAAATCCGGGACGAGGAGCACCTTGACATCCAATCACAATTATCGTGATTTTCAAACCCTTTTACATAATTTCGACCCTTAAATAACTTCATTGCTCATCTTTTTTTTTGTAGTTTTCGTTTTTTATTATTACTTATATTTTTAATCAAATATGCATCTTAAAACGATGATGAGTAATACATTTATTCGTAGTTCATTATATATTATCATGATTCGCCCAAACCGAAGTGGCTTCATTAGGATATGAAAAATGTCACTTTTTTAGCATTACAAAGGAACAACTAGTCTTTCGGTATTTCTTACATTTCCTTCTTCTTGGTTTTTTTTTTCAAACTCATACAAGCAATACACGACAAAGGAACAACGAACAGTTCAACAAATCACATATCACTGTAACTAACATAAAACGTACGTCTGTGTGTACATTGCATATATTACAACGTGAAAAAAAATTCAACGTAATTCGATTTCGAATCGAAACGAAAACAAAGGAACTTAGTATATCACATCGGAATTTCATCATCTTAAATTTAATTGACAAGTAACTATATGTATGGTGGCATACAGAAGTAATGATATCGACTGCAATCCACTCAAATATCTTTGGCTTGAAGAAGAATTCGGATTTCCTCTTCCGTGAGCTGCTTCGGCCAGGCCTGTTCGAAAAACTAAAGTAAATTGACAGTAAAATAATGGAATCTTGGGTTTAAGATGATTTTACCTCCTATCAGATTCATCTGATCATCGTGTGATGTTGCTGAGCCAGGATGAAGTTTGATTTCTAAAATTGAAAATGAAGGACATTAGTTTTATGAAGGGCAATCGATGTAAATTAAACAATTGATTCGTAAATTATTTGTCAGAATGTGCGAAAAATTTAAAAACCAATAATTTAAAAAAAATTTAAAGACCTGAAACCAATAAAGAAAAATTAATGTCAGATTCTAATCATATAGTTAATATAAGAAATCCCAAAAATTTTAAACACAGGTAACAGATATGCCAAAATGGTATTCAAAATTACAGATTCTGGGTTTGACTTCATTTCAGATGCCTTAATGATCTAGTATTGTTAAAAACTAGTATTGCTAAAAACTATCATAATCATAACCTAGTAGGGCATGTTGTCTCCACGATGGTGAGCCTTGCGGTGCTTATAAGCATAGCCGTTTCGATATTTCAAATCTTTGTTTATTATTTGCTTTTTTCATATACCTTTAGACATATATTAAACAACACAAAATATCGGTGAATTAACATAATCCAATCCAGCAGAAAATGGAGCGATTGGAGTACATAAGTTGTAGTTTGTTTTGATTTCCAATCAAATATCTTTAACTCTTTTGGCGGCAGTGGGCAAAAAAAAATGTTGATCCCATGCATGC
This sequence comes from Nemotelus nigrinus, assembly GCA_947369275.1. Taxonomy (NCBI): domain Eukaryota; kingdom Metazoa; phylum Arthropoda; class Insecta; order Diptera; family Stratiomyidae; genus Nemotelus; species Nemotelus nigrinus. The sequence goes on from OX376372.1 coordinate 34,213,499, forward strand.
GCAAAATGTCTAAAGGTAAGCAGTGTGATTCCCAAAGATATATCAAATCCAGTGTTGTCACCTTACTACATTTGTAGCAAATTTACTACATTTTTTCGGCCTTTGCCGTTTTCGCTACTTCACTACTCAAATTGTTAAATCTACTACATATATGTAATATTGAAGAAGATTTAAGCGCTGGGCACACAGAACGCTATCGGGCGTCATGGCTATGTCAAACACAAGGCAAAAACGCTAACTTTGCAACGTTAGTCTGTTTGCATGACCTGCATGAAGTGTCGTTCAAAAATACTTTTTCAATCAGGCGCCCAGTTTTCTCACATAATTGACTACGACGGCTAATCATCGCTCGGTTTTGTTCGCCAGAGAAATATTAAGCGATGAAAAAATAGATGAACCTTCAAATGACTTCATACATTTTTTCAGCAAGTTTAAATTGTTTGAAGGTTCTTATGTAGAGAAGTAAGAAATTTATGTATGTACACATGTATTTGAAAAACAATTATTTATTTACTATTATTTGCTATAGAACTGAAAAATTCATTTGTTATTGAAATCGTAGAATTTTTTTTATCTGCTGATGGTTTTGTTATTTTTGGGCTAGAAAACAGATTTTACCAGTATTTGACGGTTTTAATTTAAAGGAAACTGATTTTGAAATTTTACTACAAAATGCCCTAATTTACTACATATTTTCCCCCATATCTACTTCAGAAATATCTTTCGGCGGTGACATCACTGATCAAATCATTGCGAAATTCACAAGATACTTAAATGGGAACAAAAAATGCATTTGTGAGGTTTTTGATGGCAGCCCTGCAGAGACGGCAAGTTAATTAATAAAAGCCCTTAAAATCATCGAAGCACCGGATTTTTTTTAGTTTTTAGGAAAAACTGCCAACGATCGATAAGTTTTATGCTTTGTCTGTACAATCATGTTGATTTTTTTAAATTGCTCATCGCACAATGCATTTACGTCCCAATATTTGGATTCAAAAGAAAATTCACAGACTGTATTGGGATTTAGTAGGACCAAGTCTGATAGAAGTTGAATTGGCAACCTTGTGGCAGTGGCGCCATCTAGTAGTTAATTGACTAAAACGAAATTCACACCTTAAACATACTTTATTTCGAGTCCAATTTAGAGAACTTTGGCTACAAAATTAGGATGTAGCTGACAGCTACGGTAATTTTTGTGATTTTTTTTTGACCAAAAGATGCTTCCATGAAATTTTCAAATGAAGTTAAACCACATATGTTTCAGTTTAGTTCTAAATTGTGCTGACATCACATTTGTATATGATTACCATCCTATAAGTTAAGAATGGTTAAGAAAAGGTTAAGAATGAAAAGAGGGCTGCCGTTTACATGGCTTAATTAGGCCACCAGATTGGGCCCATTTGTCACCCTTCGCTGGCTAGATAGAGCCATTTAAGGTTTTAACTTAAATAAACTAACCTAAAAGATCATTTCTCAAAGCTCTACCAATACTTTTTCAGGTGGAAAATCTAAATTAACACCACCCAAACAAAAGCGATATATTTTTACTAAAAAAAACGGAAAAGATCGAACATGCCCTCTAGGAACCTCAACACGCTGGGTCAAAGTATAGAATGGGATGAAGAGATCACGTATTTAGGAATTACCTTTGACAGGAAGCTTACTTATCATAAACGCACCGATAGCATTTGCATAAAACTTTCAAAATGCTCACATGCACTTTATACACTTCTTAACCATAAGTGAGAGCTGTCACTCAGTAACAAAATATTAATTTATAAGCAGATAATGCAGCCAGTTGTTCAGTAGGGAGCACCAATTTGGGGCACTTGTGCAAAATGTCATAAAAGTAGACTACAGATCGCTCAGAATAAATGCCTAAAACTGATCGGCAACAAACCTTTCTATTACACGACTCGCAGGTTACAGAAAAACGCAGCAATAGCTCCGCTCGTATACTTTGGCTCTAAGGGAAGTATTTCATGGAAGCTTTTCGGAAGGATTGATTTGATTTTGAAGATCAACCCCTAGTGCCAAACTTTGCCCCAGTCTTGAAGTACATTTAAAAATACTGCTGCACAATACTTCTTATCTTCACGTGTTATTTGAATATCTGATACGATTCAATGGACCTGTTCAATGTTCTATGTTGTCGTCGAAACTCGAAAATTGGGCTTCCCTATTTGAATATTGGAAATAGATATGTCAGCAGAAATTTCTCGAAAATTTTGGAAACGCTGGATGAAAAGCTTCTAGGTATGTATGACTCCACTTAGGAGAAGTCTTTTCTATGCTTAGAGACCATTATGATTACGGCTGTTTCCCATGCTTCGAGGAAATACGAGGAGGGACCCAAAAAAAACAAACGGAAATTTCGTCATAACTTCTTCATTTCTTAAAATTAACACACTAAAATGTGATCCGATGAACCGGTGTAATGCCGGTTTTGGTCAAGAACTGCTTTACGGAGAGTGCAGTATGAGCCGGCGCATTGTCATGATTTAAAAACCAGTCGCCTGTGTCCCAAAGATCTGCCTTTTTCTTCCGTATACTCTCCTTCAATCTTTTCAAAACCTCCAAATGTAACTTCTGGTTGACAGTTTATCCGAAAGAACGAGCTCCGCGTGCACAGCACCTTGGCAATCGAAGAAGCAAAAGGGGAGTTGTCTTCATGTTTCACCTACCTTGGCGAGCTGTTTTGGGATGAGGAGAGGTGTGACTCTTCCATTGGCTTGATTGGTGCTTTGTTTCGGGGTTTTACCCATAGATTCATCACAACTGAAAAAACGTCTTTTTGAGATGATTTTGAAGCTCAAAAGATGCCAGAATTCGACGCTAACTTTGCTCGTCTGTGAGAAGGCAAGAGACAAATTTGGCTGCAACCATTCTCATGTGCAAATCTTTGGATAAAATCCTCTGAATTTAACTGCATGTCATTCCAGACATCTCATGGAGTTGATCAATAGTTTGGTGACGGTCTTCACGAACGAGTGCATTGATTTTGTCGACGTTTTCGTCAGTTATTGACGTTGAGGGGCGGCCTGAATGGTGTTGGCACTCAGTTGACATTTCTTCATTTTTAAAACAAGAAAACCACTCGTAGACTCTGTTTTTACTTAAGGCAGCATCCCCATAAGCAGTCTTAAGCATTTCAATAGTTCTCGCGGCCAATTTTCCCAACAGGAAACAACATTTCAAAGCCGCGCGCTGCTCTCGACAATCCGCCATCTTGTTTTCGCCAAAATGGAAAAAGTTGTTTTACTAAAAACAAATTCTCACGGGCGAACGGATGCACGCACAGCAACACAACTTCGCACTCCTTCCCCACTGCAGCGCAATTCCAGTCCCCCCACGTATCCGGTTTGGATGATAATGTTCAAGAGGCATGCTGTCGTGCTTGTCATTTTGCTATTAAAATGTAGATAGGGCATTTATGCTAAGGATGGCAGTATAAAAATCAAGAGAATACGATCGGAGGCAACTGCTTTAGCAGCACATTTTCTAGTGCAGGATTCCGGGATGATAGTATATTTGGATGATTTCACTGGTTGTGAACCGTGAGCATTGAAATCAAATGGAGAGTCGCATATGGCTAAGGTGAAATATGTCGAAACCTGTTCTAGGTGAGCTGTGAAGGCAGTTGATTCATCTGCGTCACTTCTAGCTTATTGTACACTCTCATGCATTAACTTAGTTCCTTAACTTTTGAATTACTTTCCACAGCGAATAGTCTTCTTATTGGGAGGGATACTGCTGCAATGGGTGGAACTTTTACTCGATGTTTTTTGCAAGTGCCAGCCTGAGCTGGCTAGAAGTTTTGTTGAATCACGTTTTTGTTTGGGATAAACTATGAAGCTTCAAATGTCTTCCTTCGTACTATTCTTTATAATTATACTTGAGTAATAATGTAGTGAGTTAAGGAGTGCAAATAAATTAAAGGTATAGCAAAAGTAATCCAAGACATTATCATTGAAAAAATTGACTGCAAAATTGATAATGCCTGACGTTTTAAGAGGTGTTCTTAGATATGAGTTTGTGAGATATAGTTTGAAAGCATTCCAGTTGGGAATAAAGAATAAAGAAAGTTCATCTGAGGAAAGATCAAAAGCTACTTCTGATTTTGAGGAATGAGTGAGATATTCCCTTAAAAGTTTATGAGACTCATAATTTTGTTTATATGCGACGACCAAGAAATTGGATTGGTGGTGAAGTATGCCTAAAGTCGTAGCTTCGTGGGGTTTTCAAAGTGCTATAAGTTTAAACCCATAAAACGTGTGTTTTGCGTTGAAGTCGCCAGCAACGATGAATTTGTGTCCCGTCGAAGAGCAAATGCTTTCGAAGATTGCTTTTGGAATTTTGTGATTTAAGTGCGCAGTAGATGGACAAAATTACAATCCCCCTCGATTGTTCATGTCTACAAATTGATTTTGGTTGGGTGTAAAATTAGCTGAGTTCTTCGAAAGGATGATAGAGGAGGTGTTTCTTTAATGAGTCTCGAAAACCCACATCCAGCGTTGTTCTGTGGGCGTTTAGCCTTTTAGAATGAGAATGAAATGAATGAATGTAAAAGGCATTGTTTTTTCTTTGAGGTATGTATCTGATATGAGAAACACTTCAAGTTCATAGGTTGATGCCACGAGTTACTAGATATAAGGGTAGAATACTCTCTAGCATGTAGACTGGTCTGTTGTTTACAGTAGTCAGAGTCTCCTGAGCATAATTTAGAGGCTGGATCACCTTTACTTCTAGAAATTCGAAAACTGAACAAACTTTCGCAACAGGTTGGTTGTAATTAGGAGCAGATAATATCACTAAATAAATATAGATTTTGTACCTTAATTCTGGTTCTACAAAAATAAATCAAAATTTCAGTAGCTTTAATTTCCGGAATGCATTTTAAATAAATTTCCAAAATTTTGCTTTCTGTATATTTTAATAGATTTAACCTGTTATCATTTTCATATCAAAAGATACACTTTTTTCTACATCTTCCCACAGAAGGAAATGAAAATGTATATCCTTGTCCCTCTTAAAATATACCTTAAAGAAAATCTTTTTTATAATTTTCTTCACTTTAAAATATCAACCTTAAGATCTGCGTGTCGTAAAATCAGCCGCTGGATCTATTCAATGACACAGCTAAAGACAAAACTTTTAGTGTTTTAAACACACCCAAGTAGAGAAGAATCCCAAACTTCTCGAAACGAAATCAAAATCGAGCAATTCCATACTACACTTCAAACACAATTTCTTTATCTTGGTTGGAATATCTGCAAATGGACTTCGATGAATTCCTCAAGCGTAATCCGTACACCAAAATAAATTTAAGCAAAATTGCCAAATCTGTACTCCATGATGGGTGGTCAAATAAATTTGCTTCTCTACTCTAATAGAACCAGTTGGCCCAAACACTTGGGAATGTGGTTTTTCCTTTGAAATGCATAAAGAGTTCCCGTTCAAGCGAAAGGTACCACAAATTTCTTCACATGTTGCGCTTTTATGTCTCTCGTTTCAACGCATACCCTGACTCATTCGTCCCCCAGAACTAAAGAGCATTCTATTTTTCTTCATTAAATTATTGAAAGCATACATAAACTTTGGCTTTCTGTATATCGTCAGCGAAAGCTAATTTACTAACTAACAGGTTATTTTGTGAACGATAACTTTCAAACAGCAATAATATTATATTCAAAAAAAAAAAAAAACAAATAAAATTTAGTTCATTCAGAACATAGCTGATTATCGTTTCAAGCTACCTTAATTATAATTAATTTTACTTAACGCACCATATAGCCTTAGTGTACCCTCAGCTCTGCCTAATGAATTCGTACTGACACAATGATATGTTCCAACATCTGATGACGAGAACGAACGAACTATTAGTCGCATAATTCCTCGATAGCCATTCCTTTCCTCCATAATTCCATATTTAGGCCTAAAATATTTTATTATTTTATTTATTAAAAAAAATTGAACTTGCCAAACAAAAATATTTCAAAGACATTGTCCAACTTACCCATCCAATAACATTTCAGGTCGAGGCTGACCCGACTCCGATGAGCTACTGCCTATACTTGCAAATCCACTCGGTGGTACTCTTCCGCCTTTCAGCCAATATGATACTGGAGCCGGGGATGCCTCAACTTGACATTCTAACTGAACATCTGATCCAAGTGGGGCACCCAGCAATTGACTTGGAGCTCGAACCATCGGTGCAACTAAAATGAAAATGAAATTACGAAAAAATGAGACCAGAAATGAATATTTATTTCTTGTATTCGAATGAAAATTTAACAAAACACTGTACGCAAAAGAAAAATAAAATGTCATGTTCCTAATTTGCAGATCTTCTTTCCTTCCTATTTGTTTGGAAATTACTAATAAGGGCAGTTGGTTATCACAGTTATCACTATCTTAATGCGAGAAAACACGGTCTGCTTCTAGACTGGAATAAGAAACCCAAATTTTCATTATTGCAGCGGTAACTTGTTTTGTTTTCATCATAATTAACGGGTTAGGCACACCTTTAAAGTTTCAGGGCTACTAGGAACTATAAATCAGGTCAAAACAAACATTTTTTAGGACAAATTTAAACTTAAAATATTTTTAAAGACGAATAATTTCATAATGAGCAACAGAGACAGGTTCTTTGGTAGGCAAACCGATTGGAACCATTGTGAAAAGTGCTACAGAAAATTAAAAGCAGGAGTTAAAACAGCGGTTACTAAGCGAGAACGACGAAAAATCATGATGATTGCATCCGTTTTGCATGTATTAAGGATTATTTTCTCCAAAAAGCATATATTTGCTTGTCATTTTCTTCTGACAAAACGTAACCAAAAAATTTTTCGTTGTTTTATGAGAGTAGTCTTAAGTCTGGTCAAGATTGGGTTACGGAGCTGATTGACCAATATAAAATGATACTGATTAGACCTTTAGGCTAACCAACTGGACAAAGCGATTTTTTTTTTGGATTTGACGAGAAAATAATTGGAAATCTTGTAAATAAGAAGAAGGACAAAATACAGCGTGATCTATTAACGTCGTTCTTTACACAGGAAAAACAAAAAAAAAGCCATCAGAGTTCCGATTATTTTTACGTCAATATTCAAAAAAAAATCAGGAACTTCTTGAACGTTTTGATATTAAAGCAGTTCCAACCAGTAGGGTCAAAAATTAAGTGCTATATTTTGTCAGTTGGAAGACAAAAAAGATAAGAAGGAAAAATGTGGAATACATAAAATTACCAGCCCAGAATACGACAAAATATACATTGGACAAACGAAACGGTTAGTTGGTGTTAGACTAACCGAACATAAGCGGGAAGCAGCCTCAGCAAGGAAAAGGAAGACAACGGAAGTACTATCAGCAGTAGCGAAATACATCCTGGAGGAGGAGCACAGCATAACGTGGGACAACGTGAAGGTGATTAAGGCAGTACAGCAGGTACGAAAACTGGATGCGTACGAAAGCCTGAACATATGGAAAACCCAGATGAATAGGCGATTAAACACAGACCAAGGAAACTATGTGTTACCATTGTTCAGGTTAATTTTAACAAATATTTTATGGTCAGTAGAGAAATCTAATTAATATTTAATTAGCTGGTAATTAGTATAGGTCACTACTTTAAAAGAAAGCACCTTAGATAAGATACCTAAGTTATTTTAAGATTAGGCTGATAAACACTGAAGAAGAGGGCAGATTATCCTCAAAATATCGATATATGTCGAGTAATTGAAATAAATCTAGCTTCAAAAGGGAAAAATCGGTTTAAATAAAAATATTTTTATAAGCCAGGGAAAAAAGTGGTACACAATAAAAACAATTTCAATGTGAGTTCTTTATGCATCCGACTGTAGCGGTAAAATTTCGGGAGCGCATGAAAACACTGTTAGCGGGGGATATTAGTTTCAAATACTTTAGACTATTTGAGTGACTAAGGAAGTTTAAGATAGTTTGGGCTAAGTCAGATTACAAAAAGGATTGTATCTTACTTTGATTTGCTACGAGTTTGGACTCACTTGTCACTCTCTGCAGGCTACTAAAACAGCCAATTGCCCAGTTTGCTGGAATGAATCAACAGACCGACTTTCAGAGACTACTATTTTACACAACGGTTGGCATTAGGTTCAACGATTTGTGTCGAAACTGTGAGTCAGAGGATGTGCTAGTGCCCAACTTTGGCTATGAGAAAAATGGTCTCACTATGGGCCCATTTTTATCAAATTTGATGAGACCAGATGATTTCTTCCTGCAGTGATTGAGCGAGAGTGATATTTATGTATCAGAACCATAGATATGAAAGAATATGGATACGAAATGGCTATCCGTGTACCCATACGTGAGTGTGCCTTTTTTAATATACGCACAACATTGCTCTCTCACAATAATTCCGCTCAATGCACCCCTTTCTACCGCTTTCACAACCGAAAAGCCTTAATGGTGTGTCTTAATGCTGGGAACACCAGATCGGTGTAAAAGCGTGCAACGGGCAACACGGAATGAAACGTCAATATCAGTTTGTTTTGTGTCGGGGACTGAAAACATTGACTTTCAGTCAAAATTTATCAAATATAATTTGAAATTTTTTTGGCGTATTCAGTGGACACGTGCATCTACGTTTGTGCGCAGTAATTTGTGTCGGTTTCGCGAACAAATTAGCGGTCGAAAATTTTAAATTAGTGCGACAATGAAGTGCCGCGTTCCAGGCTGCAAAAGTAGTTACCGAAGTGCTTCGCAGGGGATATCGTATTTCGAGTACGTAAAATTAACCTTTGGCATCAATTTCGTTTTTTTTTTGTATGAAATCATAATTAATTTCATTCGTAAAGAGCATTTTAATCTCCACTCGCCTGTTCGGGGAAAAAAATGTCAAACGGCGTTCAAAATGGCGATCTCTCGTGGTTTTTTCACATTGGCTTTGCCGTATGAACTGTATAGGGCACACACCTGTACCTCATTTTCACACCAGTAAACAGAAAGTCGAAAATTGGCACATTTCTCTCGTTCAATTTCTCATCTACTCTCTTTTATATCTGTGATCAGAACGGACCTCTGTCGTAACTTTTTGTGCCAAGTTGTTGGGTTTTTCATTTGACAGCCATGCGGCCTATCTACCTACGTAATCCAATGTGAATACTTGTCAGATCTGCTAGCACTTGACAGCGGTAGAGACTTCGAATGCTGAGACGTTTGTTATTAAGGGCTAAACCAGCCCCTGGACACGGACGGTATAACTTTCCACCATTAGCCCCTTCAATCCTCTCGCGCACAAAGCATGTTAAAAATGCCTATCACCCGTGTAAATTTCTTCTTCGCACAACTAGCCTTATAGTTTCGGGGTTAACATTTTTCTGAAGATATTCCGATACTTGTTTGGCTAGTTTAGGAGCACTTAATTTCGGGTTTTTATAAATATTTTGTACAATCCATCGTTCATCTGACTTTGAAAGTACTCTAGGTCTACCACTTTTTTGTTTATTTTACACTGATTTTAAAGATTTAAAACGTTTCATAATGTCATGAACTGTAGAGTGTGCCCTATTCACGATTTTCGCAATGTCACGGACCGATTTCTCTTCTTTATAATATTTTATAACAAGCTGTCTTACTTCTAAAGAACTTTGGCCACTTTGCCTACCCATTTTCAATTTTAAGTTCACAATTTCACACAAATAACAAATTCAGGCCTTTAGCTTGATTCAGTTGAATGCGCAAAGCTGCCAAGTACATAAAATCCGGGAATTCCCGGGAATTTAAACTCACAAGCAAAAAGAATACTGCCATCTGTCCGAGTTTTTTTTTGACATGAATTTTACGCACATTTTTGCTTTTTAATTTTTATAAAATCATGAAATTAAGTTAAGTTTTCAATGTTTTTATTTTTCATAAATAAATGATACGCAGTTAAAAAAAATATATTTAGTTTTTGTCTGAAGTCCATTCTTGGGCAGTTTATTCCCTTTTGAAATATAAGTAGGTATGTGTCCGACTTCTTTATTGAGCCACTGTAGGTATGTAGGTACTAGACATGGGTAACGCAGCGCTGCGCAATTGCGTTGAAGCACTAGCGATGATACCACTGCGCTGATACCGATTGTCGGTATCAGTAGCGCAGTAACGCACTTCGGTATTAGTAGCTCAGTAACGCACTTCGGTATCAATGGTGTTGGCGCTGCCGCTTTGCAATGCCAACACATTTTGGCTTGGCGCTATGCTACGGCGCGGTGCAAAGATATGAGTTGAGAGCACTTACCTCAAGTCTGTTTGAGCAATAGAATTTCATTATGCTTCAATACTACAACTAAATAATACATTTATGGTATATTAAAGCAATGATGTTAATACTTGTCTAATTTACGATTATCAAAAAGTCAGGCGTACGCACGTTTGGAAAGATACCTGAATGGGTACATACTATAGCCTGGGTATTTTAGGGTATTTTATATCGAAAAATTAGTAAGTTCAAATGTGGGTGGCTCTCGTTCCATACAAGCTTTTTCAATCATGTTTTTTTGAGTTAATCATAGCGTCATAATATCAGCGCAATGCTACCAGCGCCGTATGTAAGATAATGGTATCATAGCGCAATGGTATCAGCGCAGTGCGCTGATACCACTGCTGGCGCCGGTATCAATGTATCAGCGCTTCAAAATTTGCTGCGTTACCCATGTCTAGTAGGTACACAAGCGAAAAACCAAAATCTGAATCTACGGCTGCTGCTACTTACGTCGTCATATGTACATACATACGTATATAAATATTAAATCCAATATAAATATTCAAGAACATCAAAAGGTCAATGAGTTTTTCATAGACTCAAACATTATTAGTCTTTACAATACGACGAAAAGGTCAAGACGAAATCTTAGGATGTGACTTTATCATTTTCAGTCCAACTTATCTCATACAATACATATGTACGTCACCATATGTACATATTTCACCATACATCAATACATCACCATTGACTCAACAATAAAAAGCACGTTCATGCCACGCTCATGTAAATCATTTTACAACTTTTCCCAACTTCTCACGTGTCTACCAAGAAGCTCTTCGGCTAAATTCTAAATTTCACCGAAAAGCGAATTTTCATAAAGCTGAAGCATTATAAACGGTTTCTTTTCACATTCCCTTCCCATTATATGCTTGCATATAGCCCACTTCAAAATTGCTTTATGCAAGAGACCGTGCCTTGTGTAAGAATTTCAGGTATCTAAAAATCGATAAGCTGTGAATTGTTTCAAGTTAATTTGACTTCATTAATTTTGCTTTGAGTGTTAAATCGAAATTTCAATTACAGTGATTGCTGGATGTTGAAGGCCAAACGTGACTTCTAAAACGCTGAAAATCAGTCTAGTAAATGTTTGATGAGTTGTTGGTATTGTCAGATGTTTGAAAATTTCATTGTTGAAGTGATTTTTATTTGGCATGAGTAGCGATTTAATGGAACATAAATTTATAATCAAATTAAAATACAAATCTTATAAGGAATCAGTTTGATTCGAGAAATCATTTACTTTCAGTCAAGTAATTGGCAAGTGTGCAATGCCGAAAGTCAATTTTCTTCAATTATTTACCAGCACGAAATCGTAAGTGAAATTGAAGTTTTTGAGAACGCGTCCGCAAAAGAACCTTCAACAACTAATATTTCACTAAATTAGCCTGTAAGATATGTTTGGAAACTGTCACGTGAGGACATTTGATTTTTTCACTGCCGCAGTTTGGTGAGCTCAAAAGTTGCTGCAAATTTGATTTTAACTTCTGTTATTTGAAATGGTTGTGAAACTAAGTTTCATAATAAATGTATAACTTTCGTATGTCGGTATAATTCTGAGGTGCACAGACATGTATTCAGTCTACATTTTCCTCATGTGTATTTGGTAAATTTGTAGGAATAAACACATTGCGAAGTTTTTTCGTATTTAATATCTAGTGAATCTTTCTTAAAACCAAATATAATAACATCCTCAGAGAATTGTAATTGATTAAAAACTTTATAAGTCAATCAATTAAGCTAATATACTTACAATGTACACTGAGTGATACTCTTTTACTAACTGCCGGTGGAACATCATTCGATGCTATGCACAGATAAGCTCCCATTTGTTTTCTTTCCAATCTGGTTAGATGCAACGAACTTCCATTGTAAGATTCAACTGATTGTCAATGTGGTAGATCAATTTCAATTAAATACGCATTAAGCATTCTCTAATTTCGAATGTTTACCTTTGGTTAGCTCTCTGCTTCCAACCTTTCGAATATAAATCATATCTCCATCTTCTCGTCGCCATGTAACTCGAGGTATAGGATTACCTGTGGCACGGCATGTTAGTGTAGCATCTTCGCTTTCTTGTACAGCCAAATCCGCTGACGATTCTTCGTTTATTATATCGGGGGGAACTAAAATGAAACAAAATCATCTTTAATTAGAGAGTATCAGTAATGCAGAATGATATGACAGATTTTCATTGGTTTCATACGAAGCTGTAGCTGTTGTAAATCAGCTTACATTCAGCGCCCAGTGTGGGCAAAGTTGTATACGGCGCAGTTGCTAAGGAATTCTTGAAGCTTGAGATAAGAATGTGCTTGGCGTATAAGTGAATATTTCATTTCTTTCTTTAAGTTTATTTGATTTGTATAGTATTATAATAAAAATATGCATAATATTTAATAGGCTGTCGATCCCACACTGATAAATATCATGTCCTACATGCACGACCAAAAAGGGTTCGATTCAGTTTATTCAATTTTTCGATTTGTAATTTTTATAACCATCTTCATAGCTTAGTTTTATACATTTACAGCTATACATATATTATGTTTGTATTATAATCCATACAATTATAATTTATTTGTGTTTTAATGTAAGGAAAATTGGCAAAAAAATAATTTGTAGATAGCCTAACCTGACAAACCTGACGCGTGGAAATTTTGACAACAAACAAAACTAATGCTGTCCATGAAAAATTATTAGCTGGCTGTAGAGAACTCATTCATGTATGTAAATACCGGTGACGCAGCGGTTTATATTTTTAATTTGAAATATTGAAGGTGTATTCAAAGTTATTTGGTTTTGAGGAGGATTTTTGAACATGTCAAACAAATTACAAATACATTTGATTCTATTCCACATGCACTTATGATACGTTAATTAAATGACGCAAATTTCAGTCCAAGGTGGACAAAATGGATCCAAAGCAATTTGGTAGATCGAAAGCAAAGAGTGAAAATAGCAGAAACACAAAGTAATGAGCTGTCTTTTGAGTACGGTGTTCCACAAGGAACAGTTCTGGGGCCTATCCTCTTAATTATTTACGTAAATGATATTTTCTCACAGCACATAAAAGGCCACCTAATATCATTTGCTGATGACACGGTTCTCTTCGTGAAGGATAGTGATTGGGAAGGAGTGAAGTTAAAAACAGAATATAGTCTTGCATTGCTAAAAGATTGGATGAGCTGCAACTGTCTCACTATAAACATTCTGAAAACTAATTACATAACTTTTGCTTATGACGCAGCGAGGCTTACTTCAAAATCTTGACATAAGCATTAACTCAACTAGCTATGTGTCATTCTGTCATTGTATGCCAATTAAAAATGTTTCTCATACTAAATATTTAGGAGTCACAATTGACCATCACTTGAAATGGGACCACCAAGTACAAACTTCGATAAATAAGCTAAGAAAGTTGATACCACTTTGCTTCGAAGTTCGATCGTTTCTAAATATAAAAGTCTTAAGGTCATTTTATTATGCTTTAATCTACTCAGGACTGTAATATTCAATCATCGCTTGGGGCGGAGCATCGCAAAGTGCGGTTAACCCTCTAAAAAAATTTCAAAAGACATTCATAAAAATATTATTAAAAAAACCTCGCCACTATAGCTCGGAACAATTGTTTCTATGCTTAGATATTCGTCCAATAGACAAAATTTTCAAATTAAACCTCTTTATACAGACCTTCAAGGATCTAGTAGCTAACAAAATTCGAATTAATACCAATGCAACTAGAAGCGGTACCGATGTTACACTCATGCTCCCAAATCGTGTAACCCATATGGGTCAAAACCATTTCCCGTATGTGGGAATTAAATTATTCAATACATTGCTAAAGGAAATAAAAACAATACGAGATCTAAAAAAATTTAAGAACGAAATTCAAAAAATGTATTGACCTAATATATCTGTTATGTTTATGTATCTATGCCTATTTCTTTTCCTTTTTTTATTTATCTTTATTTTGTTTAATTTATGCGTCAAGTATTACATTTTTTCTAACTATTTTTGGACTATTTAACAATTATTAATTATTTTTATGTTATAAGTCAGTAAGAATATTTAATTATTTTTTGAATTATTTTACTTTTATTTTGTCATATTTTGTGTTCATGAATAAACACATTGTTAGCTGACTCCTCAGCCCTAACACAAGGTTTAAACCTTAACAGGGGGAGTAGTGCAATGGATTTTGTATAATATCTAAATTATGAAAATAAACGCCCAGTTATAAAAAAAAAGATAAAAAAAAAATTTATAAGTTGGTACATATTTAATAGTGTGAGTATGATTTGATAGGGAGAAAAATAAGAAAGTAAAATGTATTTATCCTACAGAGAGTAGTCGTTTAAGTTACCAAATTTAAGTTGTAGAAAAACGCATTTCTGACGCAGATATATTTTACCTGTTCTGACATAAGAAAAGAGAAATAAACGGGTTCACTTAGTGCGTTGAGGACTTTGTTTTCTGCAATATTATGCTTACTCATATGAGAGCTTTTTAAACATGTGGCTCTCTATATGTGATAATTGGTTTGATATGTGAATACTCAGAAGAGAGAGATATATGAACATGAAAGTCGCAGTGAGAAGTGAAGCAATTTGCCCGAGGCTGAGCGTTAGTAGTAGTAAGGGAATTTGACATTCACTTACTCTGCGAACAGAAAGATAGGGTGATATAGAGAGAGAGAGAGAGAAAGACAGAGAAAAACTATATACGCGAATTTGACAGTTAGTAACTCAGCAACAAAAAAAGCTCGTAGGACTAAGGTATCGGGGAAACCAAGCGGAATATCTGAGGTAACAATTCTTTCGATTTGTTCTATTCATAGATTTTACCTTTATAGTAAAATTGCTTCACTAAATTTCATATATGTATACGCTTGTTTCATTTCCTTCCCAACGGGAATCGGGGTAATGTATTCTGGGACATGTATGAATCAAACAATGCGGGTAATGTAAATGTAATATGCTAGAAAGCTATTTTCCAGCAATTATATGATATACTCGTATACATGACTTGGAGCATGGGGAATGCTGCAAGGGAGAAAGCTCATATGTTATAAGTCCATGACTGGCCATCACTCGCAGATATAAGGGGGAAAGAACTTGTGAGCATACATCGGCTATGGGTAGTCTGCTATATAAAGCGGAAAGATGAAAATTTCGGAACATTTCAAATCATCACAGGTAAGTAAAATGTATGAAAAACAAGAGTACCAATTCCCCCTAGTAGCAAAGAGCATGCGCTATTGGAATTTCGTCACAATCACTCAGCATGCAAAAACCACACAGGCAGAGATACGATCGGCCGCCGGCCAAAGCTTTAATTCGTATTCACCGTAGAAGACGGAAATGCGAAAATACGATGTCGTACATTCCAAAAAGCTCTTATACATAACTATAAAGCTAAAAGCATAAGTTTCCCTTTGTATAACTCTTCCCAGCCTAGGACATGCAATGTTAAAAAGAAAACAAAATGCAATATTCCAGTAATGCTTCCACGCATTACGCGAAATGCTTACCGAATATATCCGTAACCATTATTTTTCCCGTTGGGTTAGATCTCTATGTTCTTAGTGTGGATATGAATGTGAATAATAATTTGGGCGATGACTTGGAATGTTTGCTCATCAAGTGGCTTTATTTTTTTAAGTAATCAGTGTTGGTGTGCTTTATGCATTCAAGTATATCTTTCGGAGTTTGGTAATTTATATCTTTATCTTTTACTATAATTCATTAGAATTGACTTGGATTTTAAAGTGGTGATAATACTGGTAAAGTAAATCAAGTCAAGTTCAATATTTTCAATTATGTTTTCAAAAGTACTTTTGCCCCCTAGTGTAGAGGGCCGAAAATAAATCATCTTACCAGATCCCTTGGTAAATTATGAAACTCTAGAGTATGTAAGGTTTGACTTACTAAAAACAAACCATCTACAAGCCCACAAAGGTTCCAGGCGTGGCCAACCTAAGAACCGCTTCATTCCAGCCGTGCTAACTCACTTATCTACTGCACAGCTCATGGGTTGTTAAGTCAGCCCTTGGCCCGCTTTATGGGCAGCACTTTCTTGAGATAGTGCACCAGTTCCCCTCGTATCGCATCATTGCATCCACGATTGCCTCAAGCGTGACCAGGCTGAACGTGGATTCAAAGGTGAGCCTCAAAATTGCGAAACGCTTGTACACAAAAAATGTGTGCTGAGTAACAAGGAGCTCAGAAACACAGAGCCAGTAGTACGGTGTATCCACTTTACCCATTCTGTTCAGGTATTTCCTGAATTAGACGTTCTCCACAAAAAAATTAAAAAGGTAGAAGTTTATCTCTCCGTTGCTACGGTTAGCGCAAGGCTCAATAAGATCAATTAGCTTAACCATCCACCGGAGTTTACTATTTTCATACCAATGTAGATGCAAAAGTTGGAGGGTTTGCTTATGGAGACGTGTCAATGCCTCAGTTCTGTCTAATTCTGAGTGAGAAAAGTATGTACCCATCTTTGTGTTCTCGGGTTATCGGTTTGTCTGCCATGGATATGTCAGTTAATATCCTCCGCAATCTCTGTCTGCTCAGTTATCTGCCACTCCACCATCTTCATGACTTGATTAAGAAATTAAAATAACTCTTTCAATATATTAGATTAGATTAGATTCCCGACCGATAGTTTTAGTGAAAAAATAATAGTATTGCACTTCAAATTAGTTGATCCGTTCGCATGGTGTGCACTGTTTGGCTCCAGGGGCTTTATTAAATTTCAGACGACTTATGGCTCTTCGTACCTCCTCTATGCTTGGTGGCGGTAGCATAAGTTCTTCTTTTTATATTATTGGAACCTCCAGTTCTTCGTTGAGCTGACCGTTTAGTAATTCACTAAAATGCACTTCCCATCGTTCCAGAACGATTTCAGTTTCGCTGATCAGATATCTCTCTGCCCTTACAGTACGTGCAGCTTGTTGTATACTGCGTCATGTTTCGCACTATTTGGTAAGACTTCCGCACCTGGTGCGGACCTCGCTCTCTAGTTCTTTCTATATCACAGATCAAGTCCTTTTCCCAGGCTGCGTTCTTCTGTTTGTGAAGTCTCTTCTCTGATTTTCGGAGGTTCGCGGATGCATTGCTTCTATACAAAGTAATTCACGCTTACAGAGCCATACCAACCAGATAGTGACCCGAGTCTAAGTTGGCACCTCGATAAGTTCCTACCGTCATCAGGCTCAAGTAGTGGCGGCGTATCAACATGTATTCTATCTAGTTACGAGTGGCACCCGTTAGGTGATATCCAAGTGGCCTTACAGATATCATTACGTGGGAACCTGGTACCCACAACGACAAAGTTCTTAGATGCTGCCAGTTCTTTGACTTGAAGTCCGTTGTCATGAGTGTTTTCACAATGGGTACCTGCGTAATGCCTGAATACCGGACCTCGGCCTACTTTGGCGTTAAAATCTCGAAAGATGATTTTTACGTTCATAATATGATTCTTGTTCGTCGTCAGCAGATTCTTTCGTAGGTGCGTGAACGTTTAGGAGGCTGATGCTTGCGTTTTTGCCTTGCATGTGAAGAGTGCATAACCTTTCATTGATAGCGTTAAGGCCGATGATGGTAGACTTCATTTTTTAGCTAACGAGGCAGTCTACCACGAGCACATGGGGTTTAGGATGACAGCTGTAGTGTAAGTTATATTCTTTCTTTTATAAAACACCATTCCCTGACCATTTGATCTCTTGTATTGCTGCTATGTCAGCCTTATATTGAGACAGGGTATCGGTTAGCTGCTGAGCAGTTCGAGCTCTGTAGAGCTATCGAACGTTCCAATCGAAAATTTTCAAATCCTTTAGCCGTTTGAATTCGCGTGGTCGTCGTTGTGGTATCAATCTGGTCCCGAGGCTTCTTGATGGTTTCAGGATAACCTCCTCGGAAAGCATTTTCCAGGAGAGATAATCGGCCTCTCGTCAACCTTACTTGGCAAGGACTAGCCTGAAAATATTCATCAACCCTTTCTGGAAGGTTGCTGAAGGTTGCTGCCCGCAGCCATGGCGGGGACATTAGGTTCAGACTTCCATCAGTAGGCCAAAATAGCATAGCCACTAGATTTTAAGTTTTTTTTCTTGTTAATTAAACTATAAGTTAGGTTAAGATTGTACAAATAATTCATAATAAAAAAATATTCAATTAAAAAAAAAAACAAAAAAAAGGCTTCCATCAGCCGAGATAGTTACGGACCATGCATATATTCATATATTACATGTTATTCTCCTTATCCGCCTGATGGCTCGGCTGCAGAACAATAGATACACGTGATCAATTGATCTTAGCTGAACAAAGTATTGAGATTTGCGTCATTTCTAGATAGTAGACTTACAGGAATCGTCAATATAATAGCCTGTTCTATGATTCCATATCACGATCAATGTTAATTCATTTGTACACCTAAGGATATGTTTAATCCGTTTAATGTTAGAGAAAGTTCTTAACTCGAATGTCTTTCTGCCGCCCCCTAACAGCGGCTTCATTCAATCCAATAGGTTGAGTTTCGCTAGTAGAAATTTAAAGCAGAAAACCTTAAAAATCATGCGTTTAGTAAAAACTGTAAATCTATCTTTGGAAAGCCATTTTAAAACACGAAAATCAATATTGATTTTTATCAATCCTTAACATGACATTTGAGATTGTGTATGGGTAACTGAGCTTCATTGTAGCGAAAGCGTTCGAGGTAAAAAGTCAAGTACTTAATCCTCTTCCATTCGGTACGAGCCATCTTTATTAGCTTCAGAAAAGGTCACTTATTAAATATGTATTACATTGAAACTACCTCGGAAATCCATATCTCCGTGCATTTAGCAAAAACATACTTACCTTTCACATATCGCAATATTTCAAAATTCATATGACCAAATGCCAGACCAGATTTGAATTTGTCGGAAACCTCAGTGTCTGAACTCTTCGCTTGTGTAGACGTGTGTGAATTTCAAATGGCTAAGTGCATTTGCTGAGAGCTGGTTGCCGCATAGCCAGCACACAATTCATTTAAATACCTTCCTTCACTCCTGGCACGATATATCCTGGTACGTTGAAGTTTTCTCATAGATAATTGAAATACTGTATACTGCATTACACAAATTCATGATGACCATACCCAAGTCCAAGTACGTATTGTTAAGTTATGAATCCGGTGAAGATGAGACTTGATGGCGTGAATATCATATGGCATCAGGTTGAATTCTTGAGTGTTATTCAGTACGGTAATGGCTGGATGGATGGAATCCGGACGGAAAATCACTGTGGACTTTAGCGTCGGATTCAAATAAACCAAAGCTAATTGTCGGAGAAATGTGAGCCCCTGAGAACGTCCACATATATCTGTTCATTATTCTGAATCGGTCCCTTGGGAATACACAGCCATACATACATATGTGTTTGTGCAAAATGTCGCAAAATTAACAATTAATCAAAACCCCTTGTGTATGAAATTTTTCTTCATAACTTTATTATAAATAGAAGCTACATGTCAAAAGCTTTCGCGGCGAACAAAAAGACATGAAATTTCTTAGATAACATCAAAACTAACTCCATTGAAGAGAAAATGTAAGTGGGATAGAAAATAATTTCATATGTTGAGTAATTGAGTTTTCGCCACACCATTAGTCGGATGAACTCAAACAGTCAGACCGCATGTGATTCCTTGAAAAAGTATTCGTATTAGATTCCGCCGGCAACATTTCACTAAGAGTGTTTTGAACATGCCCATACTGCCATCAGGACTGTGCAAGTTGTTGATTTCGTTTTTCGTGAAAGCCTTCCTAACAGGAAAAACAGGCGGCGTAATGCTCTTTTAGAGTCTTGTTGCTTTGAAGCTGTTTGCGACAAAATCTTATTTTCTATATGACTTAACTACGCCAGAGACTTAATGTTTGCAAGAGACGACGAAAAATGAGACAAATGAAATAATTCTGTTCAAGTATATTTCGTTATATTTACGTTCTACTTCAGTTTTGTGAGTCCTTGATGAAAGTATAGCATATTTCCAGGAGCCTTCGGCAATATGGAAGATAATTGTATTGAGTGTTACGTCATTTGTGGGTTTCGTTTCAAGGACTCAAGGATTCATGAAAATGCTATTGAAAAGCTAGACCAATTTTTTTTTTTTTTTGAATAAAATGCTTTATATTTTTGAATATTATTTTATCAGGCAAAGGTGTGAGTATCAAAATGGATATATCACAGAAAGTGAAAAGTAAGCCTTGAAAGTGGCAGATCAAAAGAAATAAATTTTAAAAAAATCTAGCGCATAAGAACCGCTAGAAAACTGATTTCCGAAGAAATTGTTTTTGAGTGACAAAAAAATGTGGAAAGACGCTATATACTTTTTTGTAGTACCATATCAACTATTCCTTATCCAAAGCAACAAAACCCAATTGTAGCTTATGTATATGATGAAAATATTCAGTGCTGGCAACACTTTCCCCACGAAGCAGCAATAAGTTTACCATAACAAGCTCATACTTAAATCAACTTACTATACAAACAAAATATACAAGGTGATTCATTATGAGGTTGGATTTTCAATAGGCTTTTTTCGACAGATCACACGTGACTCCTGTCAAATTGTATTGTTGTTTTTATTCAGTATTAATTGATAAATCATCATGGAAAGACTGACACTGCAACAATGCGCAACAATTTTTGGAGAATGAGCTCTGAATCAATTATCGCGAAATTTTGTTCAGTGATGAGGAGCATTTTTGGCTTAATGGATACGTCAATAAGCACAATCGCCGTATTCGGGCTGGTGAACAACCTAAAGAGCTTCAACAGCTATCACTACAGCCACAGAAATGCACAGTTTGGTGTGGTTTATGGGCCGGTGGAATCATTGGTCCATATTTCTTTCAATATGAGTCCGGTCAGAAAGTAACCGTCAATGGCGACTGCGATCGCACTATGATAACGGATTTTTTGCTACCTGAAATTAAAACCCATGGTGTCGATGAACTTTGGTTTCAACAAGATGGCACTCCTTCGCACACAGCGAGAGAAACAATGGACTTATTGAGAAATCATTTTGGTGAGAACCTGATTTCACGTTTTGGACCGGTAAATTGGCCACCTAGATCGTGTGATATTACACCCTTAGATTATTTTCTTTGGGGCTACATGAAGTCTCTGGTCTTCAGGGATAAACCACCTTCAGTCAACGCTTTGGAAGTCCATATTACTCTTGTCATTTGCGAGATACCGGTCGCTATGCTGGAACGAGTCTTCCAAAATTGGACCCTCAGGATGGACAATTTCCGGCGTAGTTGCGGTCAGTATTTAAATGAGATAATCTCTAAAAAGTAAATGTCTTTCGACTCACAATAAAGTTTTTACTATAGAATTCAACTTTATGCCTTTTATATGAGATTAAAAACTAAACCTCATAATGAATCACCCTATATACCAAATCTGCTTCACTTTAAGTTAAACTCACCCTATGAATTTCATTTCGATTGAATCACTGCGCTGATAACGAGTTTTGAAACGAATTTTAGGGTAACCACCCTGAAAACTTTTCAAATTTTCGAAACATAAATTTTTGTTTTTAATTATCATTGCTGGATCATTTCCATTTGCAAATCTAATGGCATAATCGCATAGTAAAGAAATTCTAAAAAATTACAAAAATGGAATAGCTGGCAGCCCTTTCATGATTTTTTTCACGAAATCCATACGACATTTGGTTTACAATAAAGTCCATTAACTGCAGGAACTTCGTTTGGATGTCATGACTGGACCCGAAGTTATAGAGCAAAAAGCTTTATTTTGCTGAGTTAATTCACAAGATTTATTTATTTATTTATTTAATTAACAAGCAAGGCGTACATGTATAAAAAGAATAAAATAAAATAAAATAGTACATGCATAAAATTACAAAACAAAATAAAAATAAAACAAACTATATATAAATACAAGACTAGTATATAGTACATAAATAAAATAAGTTATAAACAGACAACAAATAAAGTAGTTAATAAATGACAAATGACAAATGAATGACTAACAAATTAAATACCAAATTTAAATTTATATTGAATATACAATACATTTATATTAGTATGGTAGAGGTGGGGGAGACTATAAAGAGAGCCTTGATGAGGTTATTTTTAAACGTTGATTTAGAGTTCGTAGGGGAAAAGTTCTCGCTCATGCTATTGAATAGCCTGCAGCCCCTATTAATTGGCTCGTTGGTGCATATATTGTGTTGTGTTGGTATTCAATAAGCAATCGTCGGGATCTAGTGATTCTCAAGGGTTGATTGAGTACAAACTTTTCTTTCAAGTAGACAACATTAACCACGTCTCTGAAGCAGACAGATAACATTAATCTTGCAAGGGGTAACAAATTAATACATATAAGGCGATATTCGTATGATGGTGGATTACTGATATCATGAGGGTTGAAAAGATCTCTCAGAACGTATAGTAAAAACTGCTTGTGAACAGACTCAAACCTTTGGCTGTGAATTTCGAAAGCCGCGTTCCAGATAGTGCACGCATTTTCAAGAAGAGGACGCACGAGTGAAATATATCAGGATTTAGTAGATTAAACTCTTAAACTCTTTGGCCCGTCGCTTAATGAAACCAAGTTGTTTACTTGCTCGGGAAAGCACTCTATCGTAATGAAGATTAAAGCGGAGCTTTTCATCCAGGGTGACACCGAGATCTAATATGTTGTCAACCCTGCTGAGTGACGTGTTGTTGAGGCGGTGCGTATAATGAACGCGTGCAGTTTTGCAAGAGAAGCTAATTGCGCGGCATTTGGCAATGTTCAGAGGAAACTGGTTCGCGAACCACCAATTGTCTAGAAAGTTCAGTTTAGACTGAAAAAAGGTGGCGTCAGATGGTGTTCTGATGAAATGGTAGATTTTGAGGTCGTCCACATATAGTAAATGGGGAATGTCAGATAAAACCTCCGATATGTCAGATATAAAAATATTAAAAAGAAGAGGGCCAAGATGACTTCCTTCAGGTACACCGGATTTCACGTCGACTTCCTTAGAAATAAGATCTTGGAATTTCACGAGCTTCAAGCGGTCGTTGAAGTAGGAACCAAGCCACTTTAGTAAAGATCATGCAATGCAAATTTGATCATGCAATGCAAATTTTCAGCAAATTTGGTCTAAAGTAAGATTCAAATACTGTGTGAATTTTGTTAAAATGTGATATCTGACTCGGAAGACTCGGAATTGAAAACTGTCCCATTTGGAGTGATGAACAGCCACAGGCGGTTGTCCAAACATCACTACATCCAGAAAAAGTCACTATTTGGTGTGCTTTATGGGCCGGTGGAATAATTGGTTCATATGTCTTCAAAAATGCTGCTGGGAATAACATAACAGTCAATGGTGACTGCTATAGAGCCATGATCAATGGCTTTCTCGTTCCGGCATTGATTCGCCGTAATGCAAGGGATCTCTGGTTTCAACAGGATGGCGCGACATACCATACAGCTCGTGCAACCATCGAATTATTGAAAGAAGCATTTGATGAGCACATAATTTCTCCGTTTGGACCTGTGAATTGGCTTGCAAGATCTTGTGATTTAGCACCGCTGGACCATTTCTTGTGGGGATACGTCAAATCACTCGTCTAAGCCGACAAGCCCGAGACGCTTGACCATTTGGAAGACAACATTCGCCGCGTTATTGGGGGATACGGCCCCAATTGTTGGTTAGAGTAGTCGAAAATTGGACCACTTGCTTGGACGTGGCGCTCACATGCCCAAAATCATATTCAAATAAAAATGGTAGAGAATTATATTAACTAATTTTGAGCGCTTGTCTGCTGATATGAATTCCATTAATTGGTTTAATTGCTTCCGGTGTCTCGATATTGACTCTGCTGTTTCTAAATTTTAGGCTATTCTTCTGAAATTGAATTCGAAATATACTCCTGTTTTTTGTTCTCGCAACCCCCGTGATTTTTCTTGGTTTACCGTGAGGGTAAAGACAGACCTTAAAAATAAAAATTCTGTGCGTTTAAAATTATTTAATTATCGATCTGGAGAAGCTGGAGAAGATGCTAACTTCTTCCGCTTACGTTTCTATGCCAAGAAGAAAATAAGACTAGCATTGCTCAACTTTTCTTTGTCTGTTGTATCCTTCCTTGAATTTTAATAATCTTCAAAGTTTTTGGTCCTTTACTCGCTCCTAAAAAAACATCTTCCTCTCTTACTGGCTCTCTAATGTTTAATGCCTTTACTGCCAACCCTCTTGACATTTGGATTCTGTTTGTCTCTCTTCTTTTGTAACTGACCCTGTTGAGGTTGAACTGCTTCTATCTTCCCTCACTTATCATAAAAAATCTTGCGTCTTCGCGTTGTGTCCATTTGGTCATCTTATTCAATGTCTGTCTCTGCGTTGTTAAATTTTCGTCCTCCTGGAAGCTCTCTAACATTTTTCTATCTTCAAATCGGGTCAACGCAGCCTAACTTTTAGCTATCGCCCTATATCCATTCTTTCTTGCCTTTCAAAAATGTTTGGAACGCCTCGTTTTCAGTTGTATCTATGATACCCTCATTAATGTCCTTGCAGCGCAACAACATGGCTTTGTGAAAGGCCGCGGCAGCTCTACGAACCTTGTCAAGTTTACTCATGTAATAGCTTCGGCAATTGACAGCAACAATCAAATTGATGTCATTCATATTGATTTGCCAAAGCTTTTGACACTGTTAATCATACGCTGCTTCTTGTCAAACTGAAGCATTATGGTATGCGTGAACTTTTGCTTTCCTGGATCTCCTCTTTTTTAACTGTTCATACTTGTGCTGTCTCCTTCTTTTACTTGTCGTCCTCACCTTTCTCCCCTTATTCTGGTGTACCTCAAGATTCCATCTTAGGACCATTTTTGTTTAATATGATTATAAATGATTTTCCCAGTGCTTTTAAGCTTTCATGTCTTCTATATGCAGATGAAATAAAAATCTTCCGGGTGATCCAAAATTCTCCTATTTCTCTGCTTTATATGATTTAAATGATCTCTCTGGTTGGTGTAATTTGAACTGTTTTTCCCTTCATGTTTCCAAGTATTTTTCAGTGTTTGACTCATGTCTTTCCTTATGCTTTTGATGGTACTATCCTCTCTTGTGCCAAGCATTTCTCTTGGGGTCATTTTTCATAGCAAACTGAAAATCGATATTCATGTCCTAACTGTCACTAGAAGGGCTTCTCAGATTGCCAGCTTCGTGGTTCAATCCTGCCACAATTCATTTGGTATTTCTACTTGTGTCCATCTGTTTATTACCCTAGTCCGCTCTGTACTTGAATATTGCAGTCAAGTGCGGTGTCTTCGTTTCAAATACCTCTCTGACGCTATTGAATCAGTTCAGTGCAGGTTTACACGCGATTTACTCTTTAAATATAGCCTGCCGTATATACCCCACACTGAATGTCTATCTCTTCTTAACATTCCTCTCCTTGAGCCGCGCAGCGTTTACTTGGATGAGAATTTCCTCTTCAAAAGCTGTCCTCCTTTCTCTATGTCATCGCGCGGCAACTCGTAAAGCTAATCAGGTTTTATTTGAAGTACCGTATGTTCGTTCTGATACTTTCTTCCACTCTCCTGTTTTGCGACTCTTATGCACTCATAACAGTCTTCAACTTGGTCCTCTTCCGCATTTAATTGCCATCTTTAAAAATATGGTTCGCTGTAATTAATTTTATTAATTTTATTTCCTATTTTCATTGTATCCAATCTGAAATTGGGTAATTTGTCTGTTGTATTGAATACACACTAAATAAATCAATAAATCTAATTAATAAAGCAAATATTAAACACTGAAATATGATACTAATTTTACTACACCTAACAGTACAGAATAACTCCAACCACGCGGGCGTGTTGCAAACGGTACATATAAACAAAAACCTATGAGAACGGCAAAGGGGTATTAACCCACATTTCTACATCATATTTAACATCACATCCATCGTTTCTAGTAATATGACATTATAAAGTTTCGGACTAATATGAATTTGAGCAATCATGAATTGCTGTTATTCTGATTCAAGCTTCCAATTAAATTAACTATTAAATAAATGAATGCATGGAAAATAAATTGTATGTACAACGATATTTCTCACTATATTTGCCTAGAGCATATTTTTTTTCACATGAATCCATCAATCAAACTTCAAGTGTTTCACTCTAAAATCTGTTTTCTCTAAACTCATAGCTTAATTTAAACGTTTACATCGTCCTTTAACAAAAAGTAAGCAAATGAATTCTAAAGCTAGATGCCCCAAATTTCTAGTTCTTTATTAAGAATTTTGCTGTTATGGTTTACAATTGTTTTTTTTTTTCTAATTTTGGCGATGTCTATTTCGGACAATATTATTTTTGGATTGATGAAACCCCACCATATTACGCTGTTCGACCACTAATAGAAACTCATCGAGCCTACGCTCCTAGTATTTTGCCTACGCTCCAGCCGAAATCAATACTCCGTTGTTTATTTAGTTTAGTATATTTGGCTTCACATGCATACCCCAATAGTCGATGTTAATATATAGCCTCAAAAGACTTATGTGAACATAATAAATAACCTTCGAAATAGTTACAATTGCTAATTATGTACTGTGCAAATATATGGATCAATATTAATTCGCATGGAACATTTAAGATTAAATCTAATTTGTTATGTTAGACGTGATGTTATTAGTTTGAAACTCTGACCTGTTTGTCGTACTAATTCCATTTGGATACCTTATAACAATGTTTTTTTAAACAAACTCTTCAATTTCACTCACATTTAACCGCATTTTTCCAATCCATTCAACTCACCATTAACTAAACAACAAACAAACAAGACTTTTGTATGCACAAGCAGTACCGCAGACACATCTAGAACAACTCATCATGTCAAGGTACACACTGACTTCAGGTAAGTGGACAAACTGCCTATGAAATGCACTTTCAGTCACGTTTTTCCTTGAACTTTTCGTTCGTTAGCTCTTCTATCATACTTACTTCTTTCGCACAGTCAACCATCCTTGCACTCATTCAAAGCATGTCATTTTCCACAAAAACAGTCACAGCACACCTACCTTGAACATCAATGCAGCCGACTTGTTTCTTCATGGGACTCGTATTTATTTGGCACATATAGCAGCCACGGTCCGATTCCCTTAATTGTCGTATCCGCAGTTTCCACGTGTGCATGTCCTCCAGAACGACACTGATTCGAGCATTATGAGTTACTACACGACCTTGTAGCGCCAACACCGTTTGGTCCGAAGCTCGGAGCCATCCTACCTGTGGACGAAAGAAGGTGAGAGGTTTTTCATATGATTCAACGTCATTCGAAAGTTTTTCATCCTTTATTTTTATTTTTACATTTTCAACTTGAGTTTTATTTTCGTTTCGAATTTTTCACAATGTGGATAACATCGAGAATATGAAAGGAAGCATATATTGAATGGGTTTGCGGAGCATCAAAGGAAAAAATGAAATGATTCAGTCGAACAGAGAGCGTTTCGTTTTTAATCAAGAAGAGGAACAACTTTAGACTCGCACTATCATCTTCTGAGTGCTCATTTTCCTCATTCAATATTTAAATGAAACTTGAGATAGGTTCCCGTCAAAGCGAAACAAAGTGGATGTAAGCTGTGTAGTTTGTTATTGTCCGGAATGAAAAGTGGTTTCGTAGATCTGGAGCGTGCATTATTTCGGAAGAATCACTTCAGCTGAAGTAAAAAAATTAATGCAATAAAATTATGCATAAAAAAACCGTTGATGAGTTGTATGAGAGTCCTGAAACCTCATTGAGGCTGGCATTCATATAGAAAGCTTTGTAACTAAATGGTAAAAAATTAACATAATATAGAGTGTGATGTAAACAGGGTAAGCGATAATTGGTGCCAGAAAAGAAAATAAACTTCAAGATACATGCTGTAAAGCAATATGAGAGAACATGAAGTACAAACGAAAATTGTTCTGCTACAGTCTTCTCTCGGTTTGTTTGGGGATGAGAAATTTGGAAATAGCGTGCAGTGTCAAATCGCACAAAGCTTAAAAACTATATGTAGCTCGGAAAGTACGTGAATTGGGATACAATTTGCAATATTTCCCCATTGATTGCGAGAAGTAGATAGCAATATCCAAGTCCAGGTTGAAAAAAAACTCTAGCGCACCTGAACCGCTAGAAGCACTAATGTTCGAAGAACAGTAGAAGAATCATGCAGATTTTGAGTGCATATTCTACCAGACGAGCTGCTTATTACAGCCAAACTGTTTCAAACGTTACGTTTTACTTTGGTCTTATAACTCATATGGTAGAAGTTTTCAGATATTACCAGTGGCATGAATTTCAAAGTTTATGAGAGCAACACTTGTTAATTATATTTGCTATCAGTTGCTTATTTCAAAAAAATTTTCAAAGCAGCATCTCATAAAACATCAATGAAGAAAATGCTCAGTGCCTGCAGCACTGTAACTGAAGTTGGTGTTTGGGGCTGCGATCCGAAAAATTTGCAGAACTTTGGGAATTGAAACATCGGTTATTTATTTTCATTGTAAATGTTTCCGGTATGAATAATAACTGTAAACATTTATTGATACAAAAGTAGCACAACCGACTCGTGCTAGCAACCTTTTGCCAGTATCAAAGCCAAGAATATATCACATCTGCTTCACGTTGTTATATAACATTCGAAGTTATAGGAGTATAAAGAAATTTAGGGGTACCTGCAGCAAGTTTTTTCAAATAATCAAAAACTTAATATTTACTGTTTATTGTCACTACAATATCATTACCATTTGAAAATTCTACGATAAAACCGCTTAATAAAGATATTGCAATTAAACACAAAACGAACAATAGCTGGCAACCCTATCGTGGCTTTTCAACCCAATTTGGCTTGAATAATGTTTATTATTAATTGTATGAAATTCGTATTGATTTCATGACTGCACTGGAAGTTATAGGGCAAAGAGTGTCATTTTCTTGAGCGAATTTTCAAAATCAAAGACACAAAAATTACCATAGCTGGCAGCACCAATCGAATTTTTCAACCAAATTTCCATCAAACAGAGTTTAGAGTAAGGTCCTGTATCAATTTCATGAAAATCTGGTAACTTATTCACATTTTATAGGGCAAAAAGCAGTTTTTTTTCTTTGTAATTTTTCAAGATGGCACCACAATTCAAAATCGCTTCTATCAGACCTGATCCTACTTAAGTCCAATGCATTCTGTAAATTTCAGTTGTATCTGATTATTGGTTCATGAGTTCCCGTGAACAGAAGTTTTTGATGCTAAAAGTATAGGTTAACTGGGAAAGGGCTACCGTTCTTGTCCGACATGAAATTTCCAAAGTTTTACTTTGAACGTGTAGACAAAGCATTAGATTTGTATACAAATTGGTTTTATTGTAAGAAACGGACATTTTTTAGGATATTCGATGGTTTGAATGTTTTCATTTCCAAATTTTTATTTTTTCAAATTTAAGACACCAAAATTATCATAGCTGGCAGTTCCAACCTGATTTTTCTACCAAACGTGGTTTGAGGTAAGGTCCAGCTTTTTTGTGAATTTCGTCAAAATCGAACGATTGAATCAGAATTTATTGGGCTAAAAGCAGTTATCTTTTTTTAGTGATTTTTCAAGATGGCACCACTGGCACAGAATTACCCGCATTTCAAAATCATTTCTATCAGACCTGGTCCTATTTAAGACCAATATATTCTGCAAATTTCAATTAATTCTGCTTATCAGATTGTGAATTTCCGTGAACAGAAGTTTTTGATGCTAAAAATATAGGTAAATTGGGCAAAGGTTACCAGGCGTGCCCGTTATACCATATCAAATTTTTTTCTTTGTTTATGTAAACATAGCACAAAATTTACATACGAGTGGCTTTTTTTGAAGAAACGGCAGTTTTTCAAGAGAGACGATGATTTCGAGGTTTTCACTTTCAGTGCCTGCCCTAGGTTCAGGGTTGCCAGCACGCTCATTAAAAGCTACACAAATCTACAACTAAATAATACCAATATGTCCTGAAAATTTCGTAATGATTGAATAGCTCTGTCAAAAGTTACCGCAATTTAAAAATTTTCAAATTTTCCCGTTCTCTTTTTAGGCACCCAGCGCACACATGGGGTTAAAAAATTCCAAAACATTATCCGATTCACATGTAAAAGACGTTCGAAATTTATTTCGTCAACTTTATTTTTGCCAAAATTATTTGTGTACGGAATAATAGGTATATTAAAAATATCACTAAAATGGCCGCCGGCGCCAAAGGGTTAACAATAATTGACATTTAGTGAGATTTGGGCCTATTCTGCATAGGCACCAATGTATCCTGAAAGTTTCAGCTCAATCGGATGACGCGTTCCCGAGATTATCTCACTGAAATTTTTTGATGATATATATATATATATATATATATATATATATATATATATATATATATATATATATATATATATAAATATATATATATATAGATATATATATATATATATATATATATATATATATATATATATATATATATATATATAGATATATATATATATATATATATATATATATATATATATATATATATATATATATATATATATATATATATATATATATATATATATATGGAAATATGAATTTTTGGCCGAATCGATTTGAGTACTAATGTTCTTCGAACATTAGTAAAAAGACGTCTACAAGACATCTGCACTGACGGCTCTAAAACGGCTGCCGGAGTGGTTGCTTCAACATTTTCTGCAGATGCAACTATGGAAGCAGCTTTCAGGCTTTCTAACCAATTTAGTATTTTGCAGGCGGAGGTTTTTGCGATACGTAAAGCCACAGACATAGCACACGCCAGATATACCACAAGTGAGGAAATCAACATCTTTACAGACAGTCAAGCAGCGGTTAAAGCTCTGATGTCTTACAAATACAAATCGAAGTGTGTACTGGACTGTATTCAGGCCCTGAGCAGACTGGGCAACAACAGTAGAGTCAGAATTTTCTGGGTTCCTGCGCACAAGGGCATTGAAGGAAACGAGAGGGCGAATGAGCTAGCCTAGCACGGAGCTAGCCTTCCCCTGTCAGGATCGGTTGACATTCCAACTCCAATCCAGGCGATCAAATACTATATCGACTTCAATGTAATGCAAGGTGCGATGTGCAGATGGCGTTCAACTCAGACCTGTAAGCTAACTAAAATCATGTGGGGGTCATACAATCACGTAGCCACTAAGTTCTTGCTCGATTTAACGCGGACTGACTGCAAGCGGCTGGTTGGTATCATTACTGGCCTCTGTCTTGTAGCAGCTCATGCCATGAATATGACACTCCTAGCCAGCAACACCTGTAGGAAGTGTCAAGAGCCGGGAGTCTCTGAAACAATCCAACACCTTCTGTGCCACTGCCCGGCACTGGGGAAAACCAGGCAACGCTGCTTCGGTGAGCCCTGGCTGGTGTAGCGGAGCAGAGGCTGAAGGACATACTTCAGTTCGCAGAAAAGTTCGAGGTCGATGGCTGTTTGGACTGAACTTTCCTTCTACGGGTCCATTTATCTGGTATCGCTACGGACCAAATGGGTCTATGTGTGGCCCTGTGCCAGCCAGTTAAACTTAACCTTACTTAACCCAGCCAAGATATGCGATCAGATACCTTTCTCATTCCCACTAGGCAATATACATGTGCTTTGCCAAAGAGACTATTTTAACCAATGGCGATTTATGCAATATTGATTTTCCTAAAAAAAATTTAAGCACTAAAATGGTAAATTATAAGGTAGATAACGCGGAATACTACTTTAGATACCATTTGGCAAGTAAAAAGAATATCAGCCCAATACAGAGAATTTCGTTTGTCACCAGTGAATGTTCGCTGCGCTTATTGTTTCTTGATGGGATTATACGCACGCCAACACACTCTCACCTATCAGCTAACATGGATATATACATTCTTACCTATCGTTTGAGAGTATTCCTTGCCCTATTGATTCATAATACCAAGAGATTTGATGAGATATTAAAACGGAATTTTTATATGCTTTTCTCACTTATGCATATGATAAAGTGAACTTATTTTGGTTTTGGTTCTTCTTAGGTGCCAGCTGATGGTAAATCCTTCACTCTCTGAAAATCTCTTCCATCAGGCAAATATCGCACAATACCGTTCTTTCCATGCTATTTATTAGTACTTATGCTATGACAAAGCGAAGAGTCGGTTTACATGAGCGGTTATTTGCTGGACACAGCACGAGCTTTTAGGAAAGGGAAGTGAAGGATGGAATGGAACAGCGAGCACGAATGGTCTATCGATCATCGAGCACGGCAGCCGTTTTTTTTTTTTTGGTTCTTCTTGTTGAAAACAGTCTGGGGCTCAGAAATTTTTGTTGGAAAGTGTGATTTAGTCTGCTTTGAAACGTTCAGTAGAGCGCATCGATAAAGCTTGATCAAAATTGAAAGTGAAAATGCCAGACAAGTTTATGTGGAGCCAGGAATTAATAACTATGATATTATGTTATTTAATGTTAAATATGTTATTTATATAAATAATAATATGCGGAAAAAAAGTTTAGAGAACATTTACCTCAAACTGAAAAGGTTATATGGGACAATTAGTTTGTATGCGATCCGGAGCAAAATTCAAGTACGAAGAAGTCGATTTGTAAAGGAATTACGGCTGGTAGTAGTTTACAAAAAAAGTGAATGTGGTTGAGAAGAGATTTACCAGCCAAAAATGTGGTGTTTTGATCGGCTGAAATTTGTAAAACGACACTGCGCTATCAAAGCATCAATGTGCAATTGAAACAAAGTAATTATTTTTGATGAATTCAAGCATAGATCAATTGCAGAATTCAATTTCTTTCACGCCTTAGGTAACAAAATTGTTGTAATAATATTTCAATTTAGTGTTCCATTTTCTTGCAAGTCTAATTTTCCCTCAATTACAAAATATTCCGCAAACTGTTGTCTTATTACTACAGCCACCTTTTAGTCACGCATAGAAGCGGTTTTACCTTTTTTTGTCTTGATTTATTGTTTTTTCCCTATCTATAGCATAGTTATTCTGATTATGATGCATTAAGAAAACTGTGTGCTAGCACAGCAAAACACCGCTCGTCTAAACTTACAGCAAGCACCATCATCCAGCAAACTCTGTGCTGGCAAAGCACAACACCGCTCGTCTAAACCGGCTCGAAGTATGGAGCTCATTTGGTAATAAATGTGAACAAAGGACGAAGCTCGTACAAAAAATGTATTTGTAAAGCATCATATGCATACATCTAATGAGTAAATATATCGTTTTCCAATAATTTTAGAAAGCACATAAATAATTCAAAATGTCCGCTGATGATAATTCAAAACATTATCTTTGCTTGTGATACAGCCAATTGGAAGAAGTCTCTTAATTTTGATTTTCAGATCTTCTCTTGCTTGGAGTACATAACTCTATGCAGTTGCAATGCAGATGTCATTTTTAACTAAAATAACTTGTTTCGTGCTAGCTATAATTAATTTTACTTGACTCTTTTGCTTAGTTTGATCGCTAATGGCAGTTACACAGAAAGTGTTTCGCTTCATTAAGTGCCTGATTTGATTCGGGTGAAGCTCAAAGTGGGCCACCCGTCCTTGGTTCCTCAATTTCAAAACTGTTAATCAAATCCCCAACTGGATCGTACTCTTTATAAGCTTAAAACATTGCAGCGATGTCTTCTTCCCTTTGATTTTCAAATCCACCTCCGCCAATTTCCCGACATGATTCGATTAGTGTTTGCAAAAGGCTGTTCAATGACAACTTCAATGTTGTGTCCTCTATTAATGCCCTATCCTGTCCAATGTGATTTGTAGTTTCTCAGAAAAAGAAGTTTTTCTAGAAAGTTTACACATCTACAGCTAATTCATAGTTCAGGCTTCGAAAAACATAGAAAATTGTCTTTTTTATCTATATATATTATAAGTTAATATTGAAATAACGCCTCGAGCCACTGGTTGTAGCCAAGGTGCGGTGTCTGATAGCAAAGAATCCACTTAAATATTTGGATAAATAATATTTAAATAGGTTTAATAGCAACGCCTCTCTGTCTGCATAGATAACGATGGGATCACTAACGTAACCCTTTTGAAGGAAAAATAAAAACGCCAAACTTAAACTCGTCAGAAAAAACCTGGCATAAAATCCAACATACCCTCTAATGTAAAATTAGGCTAACACTGCTTTGCCGCTGGATGTAACTAAAGCCATAGGAAACGCTGTTATGGAGAACGAGCCAGCTCTGCAGATTGATGACTCTTAAACTGCTGACCTGGCTGGTGTTACCGGAAGTATGATGAAAAGTCAGCTGCATTTGCCATTAGCTTATTCTTAACCCCTTTTTCCGGTAGTTCCAAAACTTTGGTCAATCTGTCAAAGAGTGCTACATCCAGTGCTACTCCCTCTGCAGGCAAAATCTCTAGAGATTATGGAAATAGAAGGTTGGTTTTCAAAGTTCAGAGGAAGCTTAAAAACATTCCTCAAACGATGTTCCCCAAGAACAAAAAAACCTTCCAAAGAGCAACAACATTTGTTGGGAAGACCCAACATCTTCAAATTCTAATCAGAAACGACATAGATTGACTGGACAAAAAAAAACAAAGCAGGCTAATTTCGACCAAGCTAAAACTAGTAGCAAATGCTCCAGGGTTAATTCGGCCTTTCAATAAAATGCCCAAAGAGAGCCTCATGTCATAGCCCATGCAATTGTCTGTGCCAAAAACTAGTTGAAAATAAAGTGCTCAAAGTCAGCTGCGAATCGCAGAAACCTAGCTCGTGTAAAGTGAAGTAAGTTGGTGTAGAGGAGTCAAATTGTAAAGATCTGCTCTTGGTCTATTTTGAAAAGCAGACGATATTCGTACTATGAGCAATTTTACCTAAAGGTGGTGGCGGAGAATGAAATTTCCAGTTACATGCAGGGAACTAATTTTCTGGGTCCACTTTGATCCAGACAGAAATTTGGATGTCTTCAGACTCGTCAGCCCTGATTTTCCTATGAACGACTGGAAAGTGGCCAAAATTCATGAGCCTACTCAAAATTAACGGGTGTGTTCTTAATAAAGAGACGGTACCGCTCTTAAAGACCCAAAAAGGTTTCATTGAATACAAAATCGATAAAGTGTATCTTTGTATTTGCAGGAGTAATAATGTTAAGGGCTCTGAATTGGAAGATTTTGAGTTCGCCGAACAAAACCCAAAGCAGGAGGATGTGACAGTTGAGATGACATCTCTATTTCTGGCAGCAAATTTGAGTAAAAGTCAGATACGAAGTCTCCCCTATGCTGATGCGATCAGCGTTAGAAAAACTTTTGAGTTGTACACCTGTTTAGGCCTCCTGGCTCTAGTAAAAGATGAAGAAGGTCAGCCAGTCCTAGTTTTCGAGGAAGATCTTAACTTGATCTTGATACGAGTATGTAATGATAACGGTAGTTTGAATCCACTTTCACCATTGTAAAGCAAAAATATGTACTTAACTTCTCAGCTTGTCTAAGCAAAAGAACGGGTTAATATTAATCCGAGCGCCATGGGCTGTAAACAACAAGATTTACAGGTTACAGTCTAATGGATACAGACAGATTACACCCGACAGTCTACAAAAACCATAAGCCTGCATTCTTCCCAAGAATATCACAAATGTCCTTCTTATTCATAATTTTTATGACACCGATAAGGAGGCTGCTGTGACAGAAATAGATAGATAGAAAATAAGAAGCAACTGGAATGGGCTAACCAACACAAAAATTTTACATTTCAGGATTGGGAAAAAGTTGTGTGGAGTGACGAATCAAAGTTCGAAGTTTTCGGTTCGAGACGAAGGGTCTTTGTACGGGGTGAGCAGAAGGGAACACATTCGATCAATATTTAATGCCCTCCGTGAAATATGGTGGTAGTTTTGCTATGATATGGGGCGGTTTTGGTGGAGATAGAGTCAGCAACATCTGTGGCATCCAAGGATAATGAGGAAAGAACACTATCGGGATATTCTTGAAAACAAGATGTTGCCATCCGAACTGCATGTTTTAGAAAAAGGATTCAACTTTCACCATGACAATGACCCAAAGCACTCTTCGACAATCTGCAACCATCAAAACCAGTTATCAACTGGGAGAGCTCTTAAAATCGTGGTTTAGCCACAGCAGTCACCTGATCTCAACCATATAGAGCTCTTATGGGATGAGCTGGACAGAAACATCCTAAAAGACATCTGTGGAGTACTTTGCAAGCAGAATGAGGCAAAATCTCATCAAAGACCTTGGCACGATTACTTCGTTAAATGCAAAAACTTTGTGAAGCGGCTATTACAAATAAGGGTGGACACATTAATGAGACGAAGATTTAATAATAATTTAACCGTTTCGAAACTTTTTTATAAATATGAAATGTACTCTAAATATACTTTAAACACTATTCATAAGAACTTGTTTTTACTAATGTTCGAAGAAGAACATTAGTATTAAAATCACTTTGGCCAAAAGTTCATATTTCTATATATATATATATATATATATATATATATATATATATATATATATATATATATATATATATATATATATATATATATATATATATATATATATATATATATATATATATATATATATATATATATATATATATATATATATATATACAGATGATATATATATCATCAAAAAATTTCAGTGAAAAAATCTCAGGAACCCGCCATCCTATTGAACTGAAATTTTCAGGACATTTTGGTGTATATGCAGAATAGTGCCAGGTCTCACATAAAGTTAATAATCTTTAGCCCTTTGGCGCTGGCGGCCATTTTAGTGATATTTTTAATATACCTATTATTCCGTACACAAATAATTTTTGCAAACATAAAGTTGACGAAACAAATTTCGAACGTGTTTTACATGTGAATCGGATAATGTTTTGGAATTTTTTAACCCCATGTGTGCGCTGGGTGCCTAAAAAGAAAACGGGAAAACATGAAAATATTTAAATTGCGATAACTTTTGGCAGAGCTACTCAATCATTACGAAATTTTTAGGACATATTGGTATTATTTAGTTGTAGATTTGTGAGCGTGCTGCCAACCCTATAGCTAGGGCAGGCACTGAAAGTGAAAACCTCCAAATCATCGTCTCTCTTGAAAAAATGCCGCTTCCTCAAAAAAAGCCACTCATATGTTAATCTTGTGCTTTGTTTACATAAACAAAAAAAAAATTTGATATGGTATAACGGGCACGCCTGGTAACCCTTGCCCAATTTACCTATATTTTTAGCATCAAAAATTTCTGTTCACGGAAACTCACGATCCGATAAGCAGAATTAATTGAAATTTGCAGAATGTATTGGCCTTAAATAGGACCAGGTCTGATAGAAGTGATTTTGAAATGCAGGCGATTCTGTGCCAGTGGTGCCATCTTGAAAAATCACTAAAAAAGATAATTGCTTTTAGCCCTATAAATTTTTATTCAATCGTTCGATTTTGACGAAATTCATACAGTAGCTGGACCTTATTTTAATCCACGTTTGGTAGAAATTTGGTTGGAGCTACCAGCCATGATAAATTATCATGGCTGGTATCTTAAATTTGTGTCTTAAATTTAAAATTCAAACCATCGAATATCCTAAAAAATGTCCGTTTCTTACAATAAAACCAATCCGTATCCAAATGTGATGCTTTATCTACACGTTCAAAGTAAAACTTTGGAAATTTCATGTCGGACAAGAACGGTAACCCTTTCCCAGTTAACCTATATTTTTAGCATCAAAAACTTCTGTTCACGGGAACTCACGAATCAAAAATCAGATACAATTGAAACTTACAGAATGCAATGAACTTAAATAGAACCAGATCTGATAGAAGGGATTTTGAATTGTAGGCAACTCTTTGCGAGTGGTGCCATCTTGAAAAATTACAAAGAAAAAAAACTGCTTTTTGCCCTATGAAATGTGAATAAGTTACCAGATTTTCATGAAATTGACACAGTAGCTGAACCTTACTCTAGACTCTGTTTGATAGAAATTCGGTTGAAAAATTCGATTGGTGCTGCCAGCCATGGTAATTTTTGTGTCTTTGGTTTTGAAAATTCGCTCAGGAAAATAAAACTTTTTGCCCTATAACTTCCAGTGCAGTCATGAAATCAATACGAATTTCATACAATTAATGGAACCTATTATAAACATTATTCAAGCCAAATTTGGTTGAAAAGCCACGATAGAGTTGCCAGCTATTGTTGGTTTTGTGTTTGTTTGCATTATCTTTATTAAGCGATTTTATCGTAGAATTTTCAATTGGTAATGATATTGTAGTGACAATAAACAGCAAATATTAAGCTTTCGATTATTTGAAAAAACTCGCTGCAGGTAACCCTAAATTTTTTTATACTCCTATAACTTCGAATGTAATATAACAACGTGAAGCAGATGTGATATATTCTTGGCTTTGATACTGGCGAAAGGTTGCCAGCACGAGTCGGTTGTGCTACTTTTGTATCAATAAATGCTTACAGTTAGTATTCATACCGGAAACATTTACAATGAAAATAAATAATCAATGTTTCAATTCCCAAAGTTCTGCAAATTTTTCGGATCGCAGCCCCAAACACCAACTTCAGTTACAGTGCTGCAGGCACTGAGCAATTTCTTCATTGATACTATATGAGATGCTGCTTTCAAAATTTTGTGAAATAAGCAACTGATAACGAATATAATTAACCCGTGTTTTGCTCTCATAAACGTTGAAATTCATGCCAGTGGTAATATCTGAAACCTTCTACCATATGAGTTATAATGCATTCGTGAGACCAAATAAAACGTGGCATTTGAAACAGTTTGGCCGTAATAACCAGCTCATGTGGTGGAATATGCACTCAAAACCTGCACGATTCTTCTACTGTTCTTCGAACATTAGTGTTTCTAGCGGTTCAGGTGCGCTAGAGTTTTTAAAACTTCCAATCGTTTGAAAGAGTAAATTTATTGGGTGGGCAAATACTTTTGAGCGTTTGTGTATGTAAATACGAGGGTTGGGTGAAAAGTTTCCGGCCTGACCAAGAGATGGCGCCACTAGGTCTACTTTTGGAGCGGCGTCCTACAGTACCATTCCTTTCAAGCTTGTATGCACAGTTTCAGCCCAATCGCTACGTCAGTTTGCGTTTGAGAGCACAGTGCGCGAGACGCTTCCGTTGATTTCGCGAAAATGGAAAAATTGGAAAAACGTGCTGTCATCAAAAACTTCTATTTGAAAGGTTTTACACCAAAACAAATAAAAGAAGAGATGGATTCAACACTAAGAGACTCCTCCCCATCATATTCAACTATTAAGCAGTGGGTTTCTGAATTTAAAATGGGTCGTGTGAGCACCTCTGACGAACCTCGCTCAGGTCACAACTTCAGAAATGATTGAGAAAATCCATCAAATATTGTTGGAAGACTGCAGGTTGAAAGTGCATGAGATAGCTGAGACCTGTGGGATGTCAACTGAACGTGTGCGAAATATATTGCACAACCATTTGAGTATGGAAAAGCTGAGTGCAAGGTGGGTGCCGCTTTTGCTAACGCTCGACCAAAAACTGATTCGAAAAAACATTTCTACCGCGAATTTGTCGCTGTATAGGCGTAATCGAAACGAATTTTTGCGTCAATTCGTAACTGCTGATGAGACTTGGGTCCACCACTACACTCCTCAAAATAAAGAACAGTCAAAACAATGGGTTGGAAAAGGGGAACCAACTCCAAAGAAGGCAAAAACGGAAGCGTCTCGCGCACATTAACGTAGCGATTGGACTGAAATTGTGCATACAAGCTTGAAAGGAATGGTACTGTAGGACGCCGCTACAAAAATAGACCTAGTGGCGCCATCTCTTGGTCAGGCCGGAAACTTTTCACCCCACCCTCGTATATTCAATATGAAATACAAACTATATTCCTTTTATACAGATCTATCCTTCTGGAAATTTTAGCTCGATCGAATATCGCTATCATGAGTTTTGCTCACTGAATATTTGTGTTGATAGGTGTTACTGCTGTCATTCAAGCAGCTTAACTATTCCGAGTGGAATTGGAAAGGATCAAAGATCACAGCACAGCACACACACTCGAAATAACTAGCAGTGAAATCGTCACAAATACCAACACACCTTTCCAGTTCAAAACCTTGATTACGCACATAAAGCACGGCAACTTTCGATATTGAGCAGTTTTATTATTATTCCGTTCATAAGAGAAACACGTATACAAGTTTATTTCTATTATTACTAAGTTTCACTTTTGGACCAACCCCTTGATGTTCTAGTTTTGGTAGAGAAGTATAGAAAAATCATCTATGAAATGCAATAACAGATTCGCTACCGTCATTCCGCTGGCATTGTGAAAATTATTCTACCTTCTATAAAACAGTCACATATAATATCGTTACAAATACCGTTTTTTGGATATTTATGTTCCATTTCTTCGAAAGTAGTTACAGCAAACAATTATAAACTGATTTCCCGAATACAATTCATGGAAATATGAAAATGACATACATAATTTAGTCGTACTGAATATTTGAATTATTCTGTTCATTGAATCATATGAAATCACCCATTAATTTACAATAACTACAGTCAATCAAATGTACTTAAATCAACAGGATCAATATTATAGACAGCTTCAAACAGAATATTCGATAAATATTTCTATGTGAATGTATGCAGTTTCGTTGGAATTTTCCCTTAAATTTTCACACTGCTTGCCATAGTGCACTTATGAAATTGATTGAATTGATTTTCATTTTGTATTCGAAATAATTTAAGGGGACATTTACTTTCTTAATTGGAAAAAAAGCATACTCTTAAAACTTTTTTTTTTTTAAATTTATAATATTTATTGAAAAATGGTTTTGTGATTCTATATATATATATATTAAAGTACATAAAAAGATTTTGTTTGATGGTTTTTGACTCTTCGTAGTGGCGGTAGAGGGCGCATTCCAAAAGGCACGTTTTTGTCGGTCAGACACTTTTTGAGCTTCTTAAAAAAAATTAAGTCAAAGTTCAAAATGGGTTATTTTCCTGAGACATTTTTCTAGGGGTTATACCTAAAAAATTATTAAAAAAAAAAATGTTCGTTACTTTATACAAGATTTTCAAAAAGTGTTGAAAAATCGACGAATTTTTTTGGTGAACTACCCTTGTAAAAGGAGTGGATCTACATAAATATAAGTTTTTAGAGGTATAACCCCTAATATATTGTATAAAGAATCAAATACTTTTTGGTTTTTTCAAATCGGATGATTAAAACCTAAGAAAAATGTCTGACAAGTTCAAAAAATGTTGTTTCGAGAAAAACGAGTTTTAAGTTTTTTTTCGATAATTTATACATTTAAATCAATTATTTTAACTTAATACCTTATTCTGCCATCCCTGGTGAATACTGTAGGTCTTCAACTTCTGCGAGATGTAAAATTCTTTGCTCCAAAGCCTTTTTTTTCTGCATGTGAGCCTCTTTTGTGCATTCGGTGTTCCTTCTGTTGGCTTGCAATATTCGGCAATTATCGACAGTTTCTGCATCTTACACCCTTACATTTATGTGTGTAACTTTGGTTATATACGGAGTTTCTCAAAACGGTTTTGGGGAAACATTCCTATTATATATTAGAACACATTTATGAAATAAAAAAAAACGTGTTTTTTTTTTTAATTTAGAAAGTAAATGTCCCCTTAAGTGATTACTGTGCAATTTCAACTTTTGACATTTAGAAAATGTAATTGAAGAGAAAGATAGAGAGACCGATGGTCGACTACGGATATGTGAAATTCATATTGATGTGAAATTCATATTGATGTGAAATTCATTACTTTGCGCGTGCTTGTTTGATTCTGAAAGTACCGTTACTGGCATTTCGTAGATACATTGATGAATAATAAATTTACTTTTTGAAATCTCTATGTCTGTCTAACGTTGGGCTGAAGTGGTGTGACCAGCATTTGGTATGCATTCATACATCGCACATGCATAGACATTGCTTTCGATTTTCAGTTTGTTTTGCAACTGAAAGCTAATTGACTCCGAATCCGAGTAAATATTTCAGTTTTCATGCAAAAAAATTTGAGTGAATGCTCTAAAAATCGGCCATAAGGGAAATGTTTTGTCTTATAACAAATATCTGACTCGCCAAAACTGAATCTAAAGTGCAATATTTGGAACAGTAGGCACAGTACTTACTTTAGATGCCTTTTTATTGAGTTTGGTACGTGGTATGATAAAAGAAAGTGCTTATAAAGAGAGTTGCAGTAAGTTGTATTTTAGGAGCAAGGCTGCCAATCTTTGGAACAATCACCCTTCGCATGGTTTCATTTTTTAACCTGTTAGCTGGGTATGACGAAATATTTCGTCATAACAAGTCAACCGCAACGGGCATGACGACATTTTTCGTCATGAAAATTTTAATCGTAAATGGGCATGATGCCGTTTTTTTCAGGATAATTTTTAACTTTATATGTAACCGTGAAGTAAGATCACGAAATGGCGTATGTGTTAGGAATTGTTTCGTATTTGTGCATGCACTAAAGCAGTCAAGCAAAGGATGTTGGTGAATAAGTGGAAAATAGCCCATAGTATGAATTATGGAAAGTAGTTCGCAAAATAATCAGTTAATGAGTATTTAATTATATAGTACTGTAGATGCTGCTAAAAACAGAGTACCAGAAAGCTCAAGTTAAAAAGGGACTTTTGATTATCCTAGAAAACTGGTTATTTAGGGATGACTTGTAGGCGTGATCAGAGGTGGGGCTGGTATGTGCTTGCCGTCATTTGTTCGTCTAAGTTTATGAATGTTTATGTTAATAATTTGAAATATATTTTTCAAGGTTTTATGCATTTGGGCAAATAATAATTTTCTTCGAAAATCAGGAGACTATGATTCTGTTTTTTTCGACGACATTCCACACAGTTTGGGATTTCAGCATTGAATTTACGCACTGAAAGAAAAATCTTGGTAAAATCAACAATTTTCCTTAGTTGTTTTTGCGTCAATTACGGGCTATAGTTAAAACAACTATAAGAAAATTGTTGATTATTTTTATGCACCATGACGCGTAGTTGATAAACAACGACCGTGGTGCAAAAAAAGTAAGCAACAACAAACAATGGTATTCCAACAATGTACATAGTACGGAATAGTGAATGACTTAAGTCTGTGGTGTGGAATTATGTTTGTTGAATTTAACAATTGTAGAGTGGTTCGCTTACTATGAAAATTGTTGATAATTCAATATTTTGGAGTGTTAAATGAATTGATGCTCATTTTTCTATAGATCAACTATTTATCGTACTTATGGACCAATTAACATAGTTGAATCCTCGAAAATTTCAATATTTTTTGTATCAGCAAAGTCAACTACTTTTATATGGTCAAATTAACTATTTTAGCATAGTAGAAAGAACCATTTTCCGTAGTTAATTCGACAATTTTGAATGAATGGTTGCAGTACTATCTATATTAATTAAATCAACCACGACTTTTTCTTTCAGTGCGATATTTACCGCTAATATCCTTGTGCCCAGTACCGTCTCTAGGCTACTTCTACATACATCTAAGCGTGGACAGATGAACATAACGTGTTCCGCATCCTTGGGTCCATTTTTGCAGACTTTACAGTCCGGTGAGGTGTCGAGTCCAAAGCGATGCAGATAATACCCATAACCGCCATGTTCGCTCAAAAATTGTGTTAGGTCATAGCTTGTTTCTCCGTTGCTTCTTGAAGCCCATTGCACAAACGCTGGGAATTAATTTGTACGTCCAAGGCTCGTTTTGCGCCTGCCCCCTGCTACTCTACCATGAGCGCATTGACACTAGCCGTTGAATCTCCCGCGTGCTTGCTGTCCGTGCTTCATTTTTATAGAGTTGAAGCGTTTCATCCGCAATAATTTCGATGGGCAGCATACTGGCTACAACAAACGTTGCCTGATAGGACGTTGTTCGAAAGGCGCAGCAAGTTCGAAGTGCAATCAGTCGGTAGGCTACTTGCATTTTTCGGCTCTTCGATTCAATGTGTAGTGCTGATGCCCACACTACATTAAAATAGAGGTTACCACTCTTGAAATCAGTAGCCTTTGGCTTTGCCTCGGTCTGCCAGTATTGGGTAGCATTCTAGCGAGCGCTGAACCGACAACGGATGCCTTTTTACCAGCTTTCTCCAGATGAAGTTTGAAGCTCAGTTTGCTGTCGATAATTACGCCTAGGTATTTTATAGCAGGCTGCGGGGTAATTATACAGTCACCAACCTTTATTCGTACTACTGGTAGTTCCCTCCACTTCGTGATTAGTACCATTTCCGTCTTATGGTCGGCTAGTTAAAGCCCAGCGTAACCAAGCCATGATTTCGAGACAACGGGTTGGAAACACGATGCCAATATCGTCGGCGAAGCCTTAGTATCCCGTCGTATATTACGTTCCAAAGTAGGGGCCCGAGAACAAATCCCTGCGGTACTCCCACCGTTACTAGGTAGAATTTTGGTCCTTCGTCTGAGTCGTAGCATAAGGTTCTCTCCGTGAAGTAGTCGACGATTATAGATGCCAA
The DNA here is from genome assembly GCA_947369275.1 of Nemotelus nigrinus. Taxonomy (NCBI): domain Eukaryota; kingdom Metazoa; phylum Arthropoda; class Insecta; order Diptera; family Stratiomyidae; genus Nemotelus; species Nemotelus nigrinus. Next base: position 34,258,352 of record OX376372.1, read on the forward strand.
ATACCGTGTCACTCCATTATCGACCAGAGCGCCTATAATACGGCTCCACCTCGCGGAGTTAAAGGCGTTCTTTACGTGTAACGTGAGCAAAGTATTTATCTACGCTATCGGAGAGGCTAAATCACTCTCTTGACATCCTTTCACGTTGGAGTCGTGAGTGCGGCTTGAATGTGAATCATAATAAAACGGAACGAGTGCTGTTTACAAGGAAGTACAAAGTTCCTGGTTTTGAGTTGCCCAAATTGAATGGGGTCTCCAATAACTTGAGCCAGAGGGTCAGGTACTTAGGGCTGATACTTAACTCGAAGTTACTATGGACTTACAATGTAGCAGAAAGAGCGGGGAAGGCTTTCAACGCACTTTACTGCTGTAAAAGAGCCATAGGAGCGAATTGGGGACTACAACCTCGTACTATTGCTTGGCCTTACACTGCTGTGGTTGAGCCAATTCTACTGTTTGGGGTGGCGTTCTGGTGGCAGGGGGCTATTAAGGCTACCTGCAAACAGCAGCTTGAAAAAGTGCGGAGAATGGCTGCACTACTTGTAACTGGTGCGCTCTGCACCACCCTTACTAAGGCACTATTCGTGTTACTTCATTGGCTTCCAACCAATCTACTTATCTTACAGCAAGCTATTCTTGCTGCTGTGAGACTGAATTGTATCTCGGCATGGAATAGAACAGAATTCGGCCATGCGAGGATTTTGGTTGAGGGAGTTCCCGCTCCAGCGGGTGTTGACTACATCGCTCCGCAGTGCCTACTAGATTTGGAGTTTACAACTCGCATTCCTGGTAGGGATGAATGGCGTGATGGTGTCGCCCTTGAAAGTGGGCTTATCCATGTGTACACTGACGGCTCAAAGCTAAACAATAGAGTCGGAGGTGGTGTATACTCAGATGAGCTGAATCTTAGGCTGTCCTCCCGTCTACCAGACCATTGTAGTGTCTTTCAGGCGGAAGTTGCGGCTATTTTACAGGCAATCGACTGGCTTCTGTGCAATCAAATATTTGGGGCTAATATTGGCATTTTCTCAGATAGCCAAGCGGCTATTAAATCCCTCGCTGGTCCTTGTACAGTGTCCATGATTGTTGCTGAATGCCGTGCATCTCTTAGGGAGATGTCGAGACATTCGGTTGTACAGTTGATTTGGGTACCTGGACAGAGGGGTTTTCAGGATAACTGTGAGGCCGATGAGCTAGCAAGGAACCTTGTTGCCAGAGGTCTCCTGCTCCCTCTCAATAGGTATACCGATGACATCGGTCAAACTGGCCATCAGGCAAAAATATCTCGAGGATGCTAGGAGGTCCTTAGCAAATTAATCATCCTGTGCAATAGCAAGGCAGTCCTGGGTATCCATGGATGCGCATCGCACCAGGCAGCTTTTAGGCTTAACTCGAAGTGCTCTACGCTGCACTGTTGGAGTTCTTACGGGCCACTGCCTCATAGGACGACATGCACCACGATTGGGAGTGCAGCTTAACGATTTCTGTCGGAGTTGTGACTCTGAGGATGAAGAGGAGTCCGTCCTCCACCTCTTGTGTCACTGCCCGGCGCTGGCAAAGAGAAGGTTGGTGGCAATTGGTGCCCCCTTTCTCTCAAACCTGACTGAGTTGTCCCTGGTTAATCTAAAGGAGATAACGCGATTTGTTAAGGGAAGCAGATGGTTTCCCGAATTCAGTGAGTAGGAGAGAGTCACAAATTATTGTGGCATCACAACGGGTCTCTTTTGTTCCTATGTGTGCCGGTCGGCAGACCTCTGTGGACCGGCAGCCACTTTAACCTAACCTAACCTAACCTACGTGTAACGTGACCACGTCGCAGCAGCCTCCTTTATCTCTCGCGTTCATTGCCATGTCCGACACCATTCTGACAGCGTCCACAGTTGATCATCCTTTTCTAAAACCAATTTGCCGGTCCGGTAGTCCGTTTTTGCTTTCGATTTCCGACAGCAGTCGTTCGTATATCACCCGCTCGAAAATCGTCCTCACCGTATTCAGCAGGCATATTGGCCTATAAGATGATGCCTCCCTAATAGGGTTATTCTGCTTGGGCAGGAACTTCTCATCTCCAATCGCAACAGCAAACATCGGCTATGTAATAATAACCTCAAGATACATTACACTCTACTTGAATGAGCTCACACAAATGCTCATTGACTTCTTTTCATCCGAGCGGTTCAAGTGCAAGATGGATGTGTTGAACAACATAAAAGTTAACTCAATTTCGGGACGCTTCATTGTCTGAAAATGGATTTGCTTTGAATTTCTCGAACAAACGCTCTCGACCGGCGTCCCTCCATAGAAACGAACTGAACCACTATCAAAACCCGATTAAGTTGAGAGACCATTCAAGCTCACTCAATATTTGCAATCTAAGTTTTCGCAATCCACCGAATCAAGTGAGTCAGTGAGTACATTCTCATAGTTCGACCATTATATGCCCTATGGACTTTAAAGCACTCATTCGTAGCAACATACACCGAAACTATATAATTCGATCATTTACATGCCAAACAGGACTTTTACATGCGAGTCGGGAAAAAGATGAAATAAAAATGGAACCGACAGATGCATGATTTCGTTGCGAGCCAGTGATGCAAGTAATTTGTAATATTTTAACGGCGATTTATAGTTCGAGTGACCCAGCGCATTTATAGTATGTGTATGACATTTACCTTATATTTCCCTAAGTTGCGAACCGAACACGCCAGGACTGCTTCGCGGCCAGATGGATATGTTACGTTATTTATCGTGCCTATAAACTCCGGTTCCGGTTCAGTGGTCTGCAGATTTGTGTCTGTGAATTAAAAGCGCATTTTATTTTCAAGCATTCCGAAAACGAAATTAATTTGGATTGTTTGATGAAAACCTAAACGATAATGGATTCATCCATACTCTAGAAAAGTTTGCGTACAAAAGGTTGCGATTTAGTTGGATTCCGGCCGAAAATTAAGAAATAAAACAAAAAACGTTAGTCAGGTCATTAGGTGCTTTCATTCTCAAGGCTCATTAGTGTTAACGAAGCAGCAAAACACATGCATTCGTGCAGCTTCGAAAGACTCAGGTCCTCTTGAAGATTCGGGCACAGGAGCAGTTTTGTTTGGCTTATAAATGTATCGTGTGGCGCGATAACGAAGCACGATACTGATCAAATCCCGGAAACCCTAATTAGGCCCTAGTGTAATTATTATGCTCACGAGCTTATTTCATGGCAACATGCATAAACAACGAAAATCAGCATGGATGAACCCGCACATTTACAGGGCCCGACTAGATCACCTTGCATTGCTTGCGATGATGTGTACACACACTTGACGGAAAGCAGGAGCGACATGAAGACCAGCGTGACGAATATATCCATGGTATGATGTTGTCTTACCCGCTTACTTATAATTAATTAACTTTTCTAGTGCTTTCCCTTGGTACAGTACTGATGCGACGATTCAATGTCGAACTGAACTCAGTGGCAACCGCATGGTGATGTAATTGTGGTATTGATGACTTTCCTATTTGACTACTGATGTATGTTGTCAGGAGCTGCTTGGTTCGTTTCTGATGATGGGTATGAGCTCCGCCGCATTGTCGGGGAGTATATGTGCATTCGTATTATGGAAAACAGGATATTAACGAGGTTATCTGAAAAGATATTGAGAAAAAATAGGGATTAATTCAATACTCAATGAATAGGCAAAGCAATAAGTTTTAATTTTGCTTGATGCAGTGGGAAAAGTTAGCTAATAATCCGACTGTAAAGGAATCGTTGCTACTATGATATTCTCGTACAGCACGGTTTATGAAACAAAAGTGAAAATTAAATTACTTGAAAATCGGATTAGTAACATTATTGAAGAATTGTATGCAAAGCAACCATAATTATATTTGCTTCATAGACGACGGGCAATAAATGAGTTACTTTTTTGACGTCATTTGATCAACGGAATTATGCAGCATATTCTAAAAATTTGAGATGATATTTCCAGTTTTGGTTCTCGAAAAATTTACTTCATTTTAATTAACTGTCTACTGGTCTAACATAGTGATGAATTATTGGCAGCTGAGGCTTGTAAACACTAATATTTTAAATTGGAAATGTTTTTGCGGGATGATTAAAATTGAACAACTTTTTATTAACATTAAAAATTTTAATCTACATTGAAAATTCTATTTTGACAAAGTGGTTTCGAAAGTATGCACTGCTTCTCATCAGACACCAGCACACAGTACATACTTGACTGGCGTGACCACTTGCAGGTGGAAATCATTACATTTTTATTTATGCTAGTTGTGACAAATTTTAACATCTCCGACTTATATCCATGGATATAATTTTACTTAGTAAAGGTAATTGAATTTGATCACGGTTCCCTTCTTGTCTATAAATCAGCATATACAACGTATATCATTTCTACAGCATCGAAGCCGAGCATATTGAAACGGGAAACTTCGATCGTTTTGCGGAATCAGCCTCCGAAAGCAGAATCAAATTGGAAATGTTTTTGCGGGATGATTAAAATTGAACAACTTTTTATTAACATTAAAAATTTTAATCTACATTGAAAATTCTATTTTGACAAAGTGGTTTCGAAAGTATGCACTGCTTCTCATCAGACACCAGCACACAGTACATACTTGACTGGCGTGACCACTTGCAGGTGGAAATCATTACATTTTTATTTATGCTAGTTGTGACAAATTTTAACATAATTTTAACTAATATTTTAATACCCTCTAGTTATGACCGAATTAATATGAAGCTAAGTGCCTAATAGGGGCTTCACCTGTAAATAGGTACTCGATTTAGGAGTACTGCTAAGAGTACTCGATTTAGGAGTACTGCTGAATCAATCATTCACATTTTACGATCACATTTACTCAATTGCTATAACTATTTGACTTCATGTAACGCAACGGGTGAAACGAGGATATGTCATCATATGATGATTCATGGAGTGTATGGTCATTTTCGTTTAATAATTGCTGAAAGGAGGATGCCCAACTCTCATTCATCTGGTCTCAGCCACAATGGTACTTTCTACAGCAGCCTAAAACAGACTAGTGCGTGGGTGAAGCCTTGCTTTAAATGCCTCACTACTTTTTACGCTAGTCAGGTGTTGTTCATTATAAAGCTGTCATTTTGGCTATTTAACTAGTCAAAGTACTATGGTTTCTGATGTCTAATTATATACTATTTACTTCTCTTTGAAGATCTGTTTATTTTCCCTTCCCGACACTCATCTTTCGTTTTATGTGGATTTAGTTAGCTGGCTAAACTTGACTACGTGCCGCCCATAGCCGTTAGACAATTTTACCGATTGTGTTTTTTGTGTTTTTGTGGTTGTGTGTTTTTTAAGGTGTTTTTTGTTTGTTTGTTTGTATGTTTTTATACGATTTGTTAGCTGTTCTTCAAGTTTCTGCCCCTCTTACCACCAGAAAACGATTAGAGATAAAAATATTGAAGAATAACCCACAAAAAACGTACAAAAAAATACGCGAAAAAAACAATACACTGAAGATAAACAAAGCCAAAAACAAAAACACAATCAGAAACAACCTGTACAAAACAAACACAATCGGTAAAATTGTCTAACAGCTATGGGGGACACATCGTCAAGTTTTACCTATATGTCATTACCTTTCGGTAGCTACATTCAGAGCGCCTTTGATGGCAGTCCAAACCTCATTGATAGACTAGGGGCTAAGTTTGGAAGCTAGCACAATATCCAGAGCAGATGTGTACTTGGCTTCCACCGTCTTGGTCGGGATCTGGTCAATATCGAACATACATCTGGACCTTGCTCTGGCTTCTTATGTGAGCGAGATTTGGCATCGATATCGTGTCTTTGCTAAATGAACCTCACAGAAATATCCCATATCCAGAAAACTGGAGACTCATCTCTTATGAATCAGAGTGTGACCAATTTGAATAAGGATGTGGCCGTCCAGGGATTGACATGTCTTCTTATGGATGTATCAATGCGGTAAATAAGTGAAGCTTAAGATAAGACTTCTGTTACACGTAAAATCGACAAGTAATTTTCCATTTTCCTTGCAGGAATCGTGAAAGCTGTATTGTTTAGTGGTTCCAAGATGTATCTCTTCCATTCCAACCTTTACGTTTGATGCTACAAGCAGAATTTTCACATGAGTTGTTGGCAAAGAATCATGAAACCTTTATATTGGGCCATTTAAATTAGTTTTTTCTGCCTCATTCATATCTGCTGAAACAAATCATTTCATAAAATCATTTTCACACGTCAATTTTTCTACTAAAAGAGTAAATCAACTTTATCACCTACACATAGGCTGATAAGAATAATAAAAACTGTATTAGATCGTTGGGAAATCGCACCATGCACTTCTGTGGATATAAAAAGAGTCTTTGGCTATACAAAACGTTACTCGCTTAACTATGCACTCTACAGGAATAAAGCTCCTAAAGGTTCACGAAGTAGGCGAATAAAGTACTAAGGTACCAAGATGAATTTACGTAGCTGAGGGAAGAGACAAAGGGGCGATGTCTACAGTGATTGCGACTATTCTTCCAGCTATGACTACTGCTGGTCGATGACCTTCTCACGAAGCTCAACAGTAAAGACTTAATTGCTCTCGGACATGCAAATTATACCATGGTAATAATAAGAGACTAAAACAGGGATACGTGGAGATTCAGAATAGAAAAGGCCCAAGTTGCAAATAAACAGTGGTACGAAAAGAGGGCTAATTCATAAAACCTCGGAAAATCAATAAAGTATCACCCACCAGGAAAAAAACCAAGATAGAGGCAATATAAATTAAGAGTACAGAAGTGCGTCTACAGGAATAGGTAATATATTTAGGAATACTGAATAGGAAACGCTCCTGGAACAGCCATCTAAGCAAAACTAGACTGAATGATACTAAGGCTTTTTGGGCGACAAAGCAAATGATTTTGCGTGATTGCGAACTATTTCCAAACAAATGCTAAAAGCCAAGCTCGGGTAAACTCCCTTGCTGTTATGTGTAGGAATCTCACCCATGACAATCTAAATCATCAGCTGATCTCCTCGTTCTGCATAACTGCCACAGTTGGAGCCTCTGATTTACTAAAGAAGCATTTCGGACCCACACCAGTGGGCCAGAAATGCTTCTGTTTAAGAATTTGCTAAAACCTCATCTGGAAATTTTCAATGAAGATCGGTAAGAAGAATCGTACCTAGAACGTTACAACTATCTTAAAGTTTATTACCAGAACGTTAGAAGATTGAGGACCAAAACTCATCTTCTTCAACTATCGCGTTTGACGACATAATATGCCTAACTGAAACCTTGCTGACTGGGCATATATTCAATAAAGAAATTTTACATCTCTTTAATGTCTTCCCCAAAGATTGTGATCGTTCAGCCAGTGGTTTATCTGACAGCTGCGATGTTTTAATAGCTGTTCGCTATACAGTTAGCGTGACCTCCTGCACCCCCTTCATGACTTCTCCGCCCGTTAAATGCATACTTGTCCGTATATATGTTGCTCCATCTACTGCATTACTTGTATCTTCGATTAATAAACCATGTAATAGTCCTATTGTAGTTTATAAGTGTTTCTTACAGAGATTTCTTCGTTTCTTAATAGCAACTACCCCTCCTGTTTTGTTCTTTTATGTGGTGATTTTAATACTCCCAGCTTAGTCTGGGATACCAACTTCACTGAAATTTTATCAAGGAACAATATTTCCCTAGCCACATCCTCTTTTTTCTCTCTTCGCTCTTTTTCTCAGTTGAACAATATGCCAAATATTAATAACAGATTACTTGATTTTGTTCTTGCTGACTCTCCTTTGTTGTCTGCTCGTTTAAGTGCTGCTCTATCACCTTATGTCAGTCCTGATCCTCACCATCCACCTCTTGTTATAAATTTTTTCTTCACTTCTTTTCCGAAGAATAAAAATACATCTGCGTTGCGTTATAGCTTTGCAAAAGCGGACTTCACTCCCATGTATGAAATTAATGCTGTTACCTAGTTTGCTTTTTTCAGAGGTCTAAATATTGATGATGGCCTTCATGCGTTCTATGCTTTATTGTCTAATCTGGTTTCCTGTCACACTCCCACTTTTCGTGTTAGAGGAGGTGTTGATCCTCGCTGGCTAGCTGTTGACGTGATACGTGCTCTTAAAACCAAAGACATGACGCGTCGTAGATTTCGAAGCTCCGGCTAAGAAGTTGATCTTCTAAGCTACAAAAATGTACGCTTGTGTGCTATAAAGATGGCTAAAGATGCGATAAATGATTATAATGGTCACATTGAAGTTTCCATATCATCATGTCAACAGAAACCTTTCTGGTCTTATATCCATTCCCTAAAAAAATCTCCCGCGATCCCATTGGATATCGAAGGGTTGCTTACTAACCTAGACAGTAATGCCAGCTGCGGATCCGATGGCTTATCTAATTACTTTGCAAAGTCCCTGTCATTATTTTTGTGTCTTCTTTTATCTGCCCTCTTTAACCTTAGTATTTCTTCCTGGACTCAAAGCCGGAGATTCATCTTGCGTCTCCAATTATAGCCCCATATATAATCTATTATTGTATGTCTATAATTGAACCTCTTCTTGCTTCTGAGCAACATGGTTTTGTCAAAGGTATGTCAACAGTTTCCATCTTACTTTCGTTCACCAATACTGTTGCTACCGCCATCGACCAGCAAAAGCAAGTGGATGTATTATATAAATACTTTGCCTAGAATTTTGACTCTGTGAACCATGAAATCCTCCTCTCAAAGCTCTGGTTTCAATATTTCGGGTCAACTTCGTTGCTGGTTTTTCTCCTACTTTCGTGATCGTGCTTGTTTTGTAACGGTTCACTCTTGTTCTTCTTCTCCTTCTATCCTACTTGTGGTGCTCCTCAAGTTTCGATTCTTGGTCGTTTCCTGTTCCTCCTATTTATAAATGACCTTTCTTCCCACATTTACTCTCCGTGTTTTTTTTATGCTGACGATCTGAAAATATTCAGGTTGATTGAATCAGTAGATGACTGCTCCCAGCTACAGGATGACTTTTCTGGTCTGGGCAACTGGTGCTCTGTCAATTGTATTAACTTTAATGATCTCCCACTGCAAGTGGTCAACATCAGTCAAGTATGCACTATGAGCTGATGTCTGATGAGAATCAGTGCATACTTTCGAAACCACTCAGTTAAAAAATTTTCAATGAATCAACTAATTCAAATTAAACATTTGAAATTCAAAACGTGCATGCACAGAGGTCAGTTAGCAAAAATTGAATTACTATTTCATAAAAAGATACATTTGCGAAGATATTAATATGATAATTGAAATGATTTTCAAACTACATTTATAGAACTTACACAAAAAATAAAACAAACTAAAATCGATAGTGTATGAAAAGAATTCATCAAAACTTTCTTTTCATGTGCGTACCTAGTATATTTAAAATTACCATTATTTTTCCCGTCCGTTACAGTCAAATAAAATCGTGTTCAAATTCCATTTAAAAGTTTAAATCCGATATAAACAGAAATATGCCCACATTACAAACACAAAAATATAACTGAATTTCCGCAGGTGACGGAAATTTCAGATGAAAACGGAAACTACGAGAAATTTATCAAATGAATGTATTGCTGCTAGTTAACGAATACAGTTATGCATGTATTCACCAATTCAATGGCTATGTAAATAGTTTTTTTTAAGCGATAGAGCATCCAGAATTTGTATGGATATAGTTTACAAATCATGTTTTCACAGGATATTTGTAATGTAAAAATGTATGATGCAGAAAAATTTTCAGTATCTATAGCTCGAACGGATTTTGTAACAGTAGATATATGAAAGCAGAAATATCAATAAAATTTAATGAGGATGAATAAAGCTGTGTAAGGGCTATTAGGGAAAGAACAATTGATCCGAACTATTCAGAAAATAGGATTTTCCGCCAAAAATGTAGAAAACTTATTCCGAGGATTAATTACATAAATAGTCCTGTCATTTTGGTTCTTGGTCATAGTCAATTGAAAACGATATTAATTCCCTTTTAATTTCAGGAACTAATTTGATTCATTTCTAATGAGGCTATAATAGACTGACAGCTATTTCCTGCAATTTAAAAAAAAATTCAGTCTCATTCAATGTATGTACCACATAATCTACGCAGGCATTGTTGCGTGCCATTGTCACATTAGGCATGCTTTTAAGCCCACGCCGATAATTCTTTATTGTACGTCCTATTGTCGTGAAATAAAAATGTCACACGCATAAATAAAAACATCAATCGTTGTTAGTGAATATATTTGCGTTCCTCGCTGTAAGCCAATTCGCCAATATAGAATAAAGGTTGCTTGAATTTTAGATACACGCAAACAATAACATGCCAGTACATGACTCAGCTATTTCAGAAATTTCCCCGTCTGAAATTTAAATGAATAATTCAGCCTAAAGACATTTATTGCATTCTTCTAAACTGTAATACGTGTGTGAGCTTCAAACTTTGAAAATGCTTGGTTTCAATTTGAATTTCATCTACGCACATACATACCAACTTACATAAGTAGGTTCTGGAGCGATGGATTGAAATTGATATGTTTAAAGTATTGTTTATAAAATTATTGAAAAGTATTATGAGATTTGGAGGGTTATTATTTTAAGAATTATTTTACTCTGCTGGCGTAAATATTTGTTTACTTTAGTTGCATAAATGTGGTCCTCTCAGGGGCAAATGCACACAAACCTGTTAATCTATCTTTATAAAAGATTTAGAAAGAAGAGATTCTGAGACATTTTCAACTTTTTGGGGCATTGTAATGTTAAAAGTGTCAATTGGGCAATTCAATGTCCTTTCCATTGAAGCTGCAACAAGAGGGGAATATAATTGTATAAGGTTGCTGTACTCTTGAGGGGAGATGTTGATGCAGGCAATATGAAACCACCTATCACCGCAAAAAGCCTCGCGTGCAATACTTTGGTGGTTGTCCTCTAACACCTTTCCGCATTTACCACAATTAGTGCCTTCGCTCATGCTTGGCAGTACTGATTTTCTCTGTAGCTGAAAAAGATATCGTTATCTTATCGCAGACACACCAATCAGAACGCTCGTTCAGCAATACACCGCCAGTCACACAAGAAATTTTCACAGAAAAAACAGTGACTACTTCACAAAAATTTTCCAGTAAACAAATTAATAATAAAAGGAAAGATATGACCGAGATCACGCTGAACAGGAAAAAAACACTTTCAAATCACACACGCCAAAATACAAAGTTAGTGAAAATTTGTCTAGTCTGTTTTTCAATTGTAAAAGAACAGCTGATCAAACACACGTCTACTTGCTTTGACAGTAATTGTCATTTTAACGAAAATTCGGATCATTTGCCCAAAAATTGCATTCCGCTTAAAACCATATCTGCAATTAATTGTTAGGATATTTCTGGTATTACTGATAACTTCAAGTGAATTAACAAGGCTCAATTTAATGTTTTTATTCAAGATATTGGTCTTTTAATCAAGAATAAGATGGCTTTAATTCTTGTTTTACCGCAATAATGACACTAAAAGGCAAAAAATCAAAGAAATATGTTTACGCCCAGCGTGAGTTCAATGCCCAGTGTTTTTATTTACATGACTCTTTATAAGTTTTGTAATTATTTCTTTTAAGCGTGTGTGTAGCGCTCGTAGAGATTCTTATCACAGTTCGACAAAGCAAAAAAACTTTAACGAGAATAACTTATCAACCTACATTATATACCTATACAACAAATTGCTTACAATGTTAATAATGAATTTATGATTTTATTACCCGGAATTTCAAATTTTTTTTAAGTAGGTTCCATGTATCGAAAAGGCTTTAATCTGTATAAAAGGTTATAATCTGTAGTGAAGTGAGTAGCAGACTGGCTTCCAGTGTGAGGTTCCAAGTGCAAATTCAGGTTCGGATGAGGGACCGAGTTTTGGATTGACTTAGGTTTGGTTTATTTTTTATTTTATTTTTCATTTTCAAAAAAAAAGTTCGTCTAATACAGACTAGTAGCATACACATTAAAGATTAAAAACTTACAAACAAATCAGTCAAAGTGGGCTATTTTTAGCTAAGCTCTTTTTCAAAGACGGTAAGCATAAATTAAAATCAAATTGATGGTAATCATCGTTAAAACTTCTTTTGATGGACGAAACGGGCTCATTGAAGGCGTAGTTGGTCCGATAGGCAGGGACAGATAAAATGTTGACGTGTCTCACTGTGTGACCCTTGGCATTGAGGCCAAATAAACCTAAATTTTTTCAGATGAAATATTACCCATGAGGAGCTTAGCAGCAAAGATCGTTTTCAAATTTTCACGTCTATTTTTAAGTGTATTCTTGGCCAGTAAGTATAGTCGATCGATGTAAGGAGGCAAGCAAAGAGGATCTGGTCAAGCTAATTCACGCAAACAAAACCGAAGAGATTTTTTCTGAATGGACTCGATACGGTCCACATACACCTGCTGATAAGGCGCCCAAACTATACACGCATATTCAAGTATTGGTCTTACTAACGCACAAAAAAGAATCTTGGTAAGATGTATGTCATGAAACTCTTTGGATCGCCTCCTCACAAATCCCAAGGTAGATGAAACTTTTGATAAGATGGCGTTTATATGATCGTCAAAAGTAAAAGGATTGTTTAAAAGTACTCCTAAATCGAGTACTTTGTCAGAATAACATAAGGGAATACTATTCAATGAGTATTCAAAGCTTAACGGATTAATTTTACGCGTGTACAAAACAACGGTACACTTGTCAATATTAATGACTAATTTGTTATGGTCACACCAAGTCGTGAGGTTATTTAGGTCAGCTTGAAGTTCCAAGCAGTCATGAAAATTAGATACCTTTTTAAAAATGTTTGCGTCATCAGCATATAGTAAAATTGATGAATGTTTTAGGACAGATGGTAGGTCATTTATATATAAAAGAAAAAGTAGAGGTCCTAAGTGACTACCTTGAAGAACACCAGATATGACAGCAATTTCAGATGATAGGGCGCCACGGAAGAATACGCATTCGGTACGACATTCCAAATAAGGTGCTATCCAGGAAATAAATTGCTGAGGAAAGTTAAACGAGGACAATTTACACAATAAAATGGAATGATCCAGCTTATCAAAAGCCTTCGTGAAGTCAGTGTAAATGCAGTCTACTTGAAATCCTGCCTCGATTGATGGGATAACAATATTGGAAAACTCAAGCAGGTTGGTAGTTGTGGATTTGCCTTTCATGAAACCATGTTGGAAAGGGGATAATATGGATTTACTATGAAACGACACAGCATTACTGATTATCGCTTCAAATAGTTTAGCAACACATGGAAGTTTTGCGATGGGACGATAATTGCCTACAACATTTCTATCGCCTTTTTTATGAATAGTTGTGACAATTGCATATTTCCAACCACTAGGAAAAATACTGAGCGACAGAGAAAAATTAAATAGGTAGACAAGGATAGGAGACAGATAGGAGATACAATACTTTAAGATAGCATTGGGAATGCCGTCGGGGCCTGGTAGAAAACGCCAAAATGGTATCTTCGTCTATAAACAAGACTTTCATTCCCAAAGATGATGTTGGGATCATTGTCAAGTTGTCATTATAATTATTACTATTAGTAGAAGGTTCCGTATTGTATGCGGTTTGGAAATGATTAGCGAAGATATTGCTAATAGTTAATGGGTCAGAAATGGCCATGTCGTCTGAGTTAAACGTGGTGGAATACCCATCGTGGTATCTCTTGGAATTGATAAAATTCCAAAACTTTCTAAGCTGCTGTTTAAAAGTAGAATTAAGATTTGTAAGGTGAATTTGGTAAGAACTTTCGACCTCGGACCGATAAATATTCCTCAACTCTACGAAAACCAAAAAGTCACAAACAGAACGAGACGAGCAATATCTTTTCCAAGCTTTAGATTTTAAATTTTTTATGTGGCATATTGCCTTCGATTTCTATGGAACCTTATTGCAATTGTTAGGATAAGAGACTGGCACAAACTGAGCAAAGCATCCAAAAAGAATTAAATGAAAATTGTACACTGCTTTATTAATGTCTTTTTCTGACACCACAGGGGACCAATCACACCTCGCTATGAGACCATTTAGTATATCCAAGTCGACTTTCTTATGTTCTTAGTTATGTAAAGGAGTGCTTAGAGATGTATTGATTTCGTAGATGATAAGAATTGGTTCATGATGTGTTAAATCGCCAAGAGATGATGAACAGTGCTTGACCTCGGATGAGTAGACGTTTGAAGTAAAAACTAGATCCAATAATCTTCCGTGACTGTTCAAAATGCTGTTTATTTGGTTTAGGCCGCACGCAAGCATTGCGTTTATAAACTCTTCGGCATATGGGCGATTACCAGGAGAAAAGGTTGGGGCTAATGTGAAGCCGTCGTCAGATAAGTTGAAGTCACCCATGAAGATGAGTTCATCATTTCCATCTAATAGGTCACATAAATGATGAATGGCGTTAAGTACTTGCTCATGACAAATCGTTGCTGAGTTAGGTGGGTACTTGAGTTAAATCAGGAGTAAAGTGAGTCATAATCAATCCATATTGGTTGTAAAAAGGTATCGTGGGATTACTTCGCCATACTTTACAGATTTAATTTATGAATTTTTTCCAGATTCAAGATTCATTGAGTTATATACCCAATGGCCGTTGATATTTCAAAGTAAGCAGCTAATGTCGTTGGTCTTTAAGGGGAGATATACACCTAGGAGCTGGATAAAACGGTCATTTTTGTGCATTTTTTTAAGGAAAACTATTTGAAATATTGGATTGGGAGTTTGATTATCTAAAAGTATACACATTCAAAAGTATGTTTAATTTTTTTTTATTTAAAAATATAAAAAATATACAAGGATATTGTATGATCCTTGGAGCGCTGTAAAAAAAACAGCGTTAACGGTACCCACTGGCATTTGTTCATAAATTATCTGAAGAAAAAAATGGAAAAAGATTATTAAATTAGAAACTATAATCTAGTTTGTGTCATAGCCGATTTTGAAAATATCGATTAATGACAAAATGGCGGACGTTTGAACATGAATAGTGATTTTTTGACCAAAAATTAGATATTATTTTGGCTATAAAACAAAAACTAAATAACGAAAAAAAAAATCCTATGACAAGTACTAGATAATGTTATATAAAATAATCACAAAAAGAATTAAGGTAATCAGTTACTTGGTTTTCGAGAAATTTTGGGTACCGATTTGAAAAACGTGTTTTTAAGAAAAACGCGTTTGAAAATTTAGGACTGAATAAATCATTAAATTTGTCAACTAACATGGAACCATCGATACCAGGCCCATAGTGTAAGTCTTTTACTGTTTACGGAATATTCATGGCTTCTAAATTATCTTGCCGGCGCCGTATTCAACCTTCTTTCGTCTGTTCTTGCGCTTGCAGTTCGGCTTTCGCTATGCAAGTTTCGTCTTCTTGCGCTGCGTACAAGTGCGCTCCCGATCCGAACGATATTCTTAACACATTCATGACTTCCAGCGATGAGGTGAAACCATTGTTGAATGTACATGTTGCAAGATATACTGCAATGCTAACGATGTTGGCCCCGCTGTTCATCGTTTTTGGGGCTATTGTCCAAATAAGTTGGTTGCAGTTTTGGGTATATCGACCAACACAGCGTTCCAACAATTTTTCATTGCTGAGGTCTTCGTTTACTGGTTTGATGACATCTAACACCATTTTTGGCAATGCTCAATAATTGTGACGAACATTTTCCAGTTCTCCTTTAGTCTTTGCTCGTTGCAACTGGCACCACGATTCGGGGCCTTCGGGACAGAAATGTTGTTGAGGCTTGCTGTCTGTTGAGCCGTAATGGTCAAATGTTGCCCGTATCGCTTTTTTCATATCATCCTTGGAGGCACAGTTTCTGCAAATAGCTAAGCCATAGTAAATCTTCAGTGTATCTATAAACTTTGCCCTCAATTTGTTTTTGCTGCTGATTCCAGGACTTTTTTCTCTCATTCGCGAAGAAGGGTTCACAATGGCTTTTGAACGTGACCCACTCATTCTTTTTTTAAAATTTCAATCTGGTTACCATACGGTTTCGCATTCACTAATCCCGTGTTCGTCTTAGAGTCACCATCCCCGGCGCAATTAGTGTACATAACTCTATACTTTTCGGCAGATTGTGAAAACAATTCTTTCATGGCGTCTACTTCCATTTTACCTGCCGATCCATCATGATTGGCCTGGCAATTTCCATCGTGATTCGATTTCCATTCCTCACATTGCTCAGTATTTTCGAGTTTATTCCAATAGTTACATTTAGCACAATAAGAAGATTTTACAAGAATATCAAAAACTTTTCCTGTAAACTGTCCAATGAGAACCTCAACTCCCTACAATGAGGTAAAAGCACGTTTTCGCCCCGTACTATGTCCAAAAACGGTTAGTTTGGTTATACCAGCACTCGAATTTTGTTTTTATTTCCCGTTGTACTTCTTTTACAGCTTGTTTTAACACCAATTGAACAATACTTGAAGCAGCCTAATGAATGTTATGAATGTTATTATATCGGCTGTAACTAGCTTATTTATAGAAATATTAACTTGGTGTTTTCACCAGATATTTTTGAGACCTGTATCTTCACGAAAATGCAATAAAAAATAAATCGATTTTGCCGACCATTCTAGGTGTATATCTCTCCTTAAGATGCAAAATCACAGTGATTTGTACGTTTGATGGTAGTGTTTGCAAGTATTTGAATTCTAGATTGGAAATAAAAACCTACGCAACTATTTTCAAGACACTTCATACAAAAAACTCTTCAAATAGTTTATTAACTAAGAGGCAATTTAAATAAACAAACACAATCACCGAAAAAGTTTAATTTAAAAATGGACTGAAATTAAAAGAGCTTTGCTTTTAAACATGAATTTCTACTAGAATACTATTCACAGGAGATAAATAAGTAGCAGTTATCCATTAGAGCAGGATTCAGACAGCACATGATGGCTTTGACTAAGTTGTTCAGCAACGATGTTGAATTCGATTGACTATGCCTACATGCAGCAAATAGTTTTAAATTGTTGGTTTAAGTTGTATTGGGAGTTGCTGAAGGATAACAACATTAAACTAACTATTATGATTAAAACTTGAAACGAAAATAACAATAAAGTAATACTCTATGTTTGAAAATATTTGACTAACCATATCCCAGTGGAACGGAAAACTTTCAAAACCACTTTCAAATTTCACTGGAAAAACGAAACCAACAAACATTGTCATCCATTAGCTCCCTAAACACGAATCATAACCTCTTACTGATGCATACCACCACACCGTGATACTGCCTGAATATTTAGCGATAACGATTCGATTTATTTGTAAATATGCTCGCACATTTATTCCGGCCGAAAATTTTAAATTGATGTCAGCTCCTTTTCAGATTCAAATCGCCCACATCAAAACCTATCATATGCTAATATCTTTATCGGAAACCGAGTGAACTACCTCCATTACAACAGTCATTTGGTGCTATCGATGGAGTCTCAAAGTATTCAAAATATATCCTTTCTGTCTTCGCTGTGCCTCGCTTTCCACTTCATGCCGTAGTATTTAAGTTATCATCAGACATCTAACAGTGCCATCCCATATCAAATTTAATGCAATATCACTGTAATAATGACAAACCAGCGAGCGATTTTGCCCGTTGTGCGACCGACGACGAGGCATCGAAGTTGCCCGCCATCGTTGACTTTTTTTGGAAGCAAAATAGAGATGTTGGGTGAAGTGTATTAGGAAAATGTAACCCTTTTGCGAGTCACGGAAGAAATTTCTGGGGAAAAAATTACGGATGTGATGTCTTCAAACATGCCTAACAAGAGATTGTGCGTCTTCGTAGTAGGATTTGTACACAATCTCATTGTAGCAGGTTTGCCGTTACTTAGAAATACATTTAGCCAAGGAAGCACAGAAGGCGGATTGTATATATATATGTAGGTCGCAAATCTTATGTAAAAATAAGATTCGATTAAATTCTAAATTTCCTAGAACTAAATAACAGTAAAATATTGTTTGGATTGAACACTGAAGTGGTATAAAATTCGTTAAAATCTTTTCCTAAAACGATTCAGTGGAAATCAAATGTCAAAGGTACGTTCACCTAAGCTTTAGCAAAATTTTTAATTATCTAAAAACAATACCACCTAATAGAAAATGTTCTTGGTATGATAAATAATTTAATATGAACGTGGCGTCTAGAGCTGATTTAATTGTTTTGCGCCAGATTGATTATTTATTTATAAAACAAACACTAGAATTAAAAAAATGTCTTAAAATTCATAAACAAGATACCAATTCATAAAAATTGTAATTTTAATTGATATTATTTTTGTAAGCTGGTCGAAATAGCAATTAGTTAGATAAGAATGTTGAAAACCCTTTTAGAAGCTATGTTTAAGGGGACATAGCACCTTCAAATTTTTAATAAATTGATTTTTTTCTATTGAACATGTTAGAATGAAACTTTAAAAATATGATTTTAATAATATAAAATTGAGATTCTAAAAAAACAAGGTGTTGAAACTTCAAAAAAAGGCCCGAAAAAAGTTCAACTGACACTAAAATTAATGAAAAATTTATCAACGTATTATGGCCTAATTCGGTTGAAAACATGCGCAAGGCAATTTGGGCAGAATATTACCAAAAAAATTCAACTGATGAGAACCCTCAACACTCTTATTGTCCTGTTGGAGAAAAGACTTGGTGTAACTGGCGCAAGGCGGAGGTTGGTGGTAATGCTTTAAAAAATTTCAAGCATCCTCCACCTTTAGATAATGAGGTAAAAGAAATTTTAAAGCCTATTTATGAAGGCTTATCATCAGAAGATTTACTAAAGCGCTGTTTGGGTAATTTTACGCAGAATAATAACGAAAGCTAAAATTTTTGTATTTGAAATTTGGCCCCCAAACATACTTTTTGTGGAAAAAATATCATAAATATGGCTGCAAAAATTTCTGCATGTACATGCAATGAAGGATTTATGGCTATGTTGAAAATAATCCAAGTCATGGGAATTACAACTGGTCAACGTGCGCTGGAACATGCAGAAAATAGAGATGCTGCAAGAATTAACCAGTCAGAAAAACACTCGACTGAGGCATCTTAAGAATCCAGAACTGCTCGAAGGGAGCAAAAATCTTTGGAAGAGGAGAAGTATGAGCAAAAAGAAGGTATATTGTATGATCCAGGCAATGCAGAATAAACTTCAGTAAGATTTATTACAAAAAATATTAAATTTTAACTTTAAACGCGATTTTCTCGAAACAACCTTTTTCAAGTTGGCGTGCATGATTAAGAAAAATGTGTTTTTCCAATCGTTCTGAAATTTTAACACGTTAATTTGCACATCTTAATGCTTAGAATGAACTACGGATGAAATATCGTCATGACATTTTTTTAGTTCTAACCGATTGGTGTGGGAAAAAAACCTCGATTTTCGGACAAACGTCACCATTTTGTTATTTTTCAACCAAATTTTTATTTTTAGTTCATTCCAAGCCCACTTTGATGTTGATAAAAACCCCGTTTTTGTTTTTTTCCCTCAGCCTCTTCTGAGGGCAGTTATTGTGCACGCCAGGTTTTTTTAGTGTTTTTTCAAAAAACTTGTAGCAGACGACAGAGAGCCACAAAAAATGTTTAACAATTTTTTTTTATGTAGTATAAGGCAAAAAAATTACATGTGCAAAGTTTGATAAAGTTTCATGCAATTAAAAACTAACCTTTATTAGAAACAGTTTTTTTATTTTCCAATATTTTCGTTTTTAAATTCGTCTAATCCAGACTATACACATACAATAAAAATTAATTATTCTTATGCAGAAATCGTTTAAGTGATGCTGTAGATAAATGAAAATCAAACTTATAATAAGCTTCATTAAAGCACCTACTTATTGCAGTGACTGGTTCATTGCAACCATAATTGGTCCGATGTTGAGGGATCGACAAAAAGTTAACCCACCTGACACGTTTGTTATTAGTGTTAAAATTAAGTTGGCTTACTAAGTAGGTTGACTCAACGGTGCCTTCCAACATTTTCGCGGCAAATAAGGTTTTGGAATTTTGACGTCGAGAGTTCAAGGTTAAAATTTGTAAAAGATTCAAGCGGTCTTGATAAGGAGGTAGATGTAAAAGGTCATACCAGGGAAGACCGCGGAGGCAGAAACGTCAGAACCTCTTTTGAATGGACTCAATTTGGTCTATGTAGACTTTTTGATATGGTGCCCATACAATACTTGCTTGTTCGACAATCGGTCTGACTAAGCTGCAAAAGAGGGTCTTAGTTAGAAAAACGTCGTTGAATTCCCTCGAACGTCTTCTGACAAAACCTAAGGCATTGCTACCTTTCAAACCGATTGAATCGATGTGATCGCCAAATGTGAACATACTCCTAAATCGAGTACTTTCGCTGATCTATTTAAATATGTAATCAAAAGTGAGTATTCATAGATTACAGGATTATTTTTGCGTGTGTAAGATATAATCGTACACTTGTCAGGATTAATTAGGAGATTGTTATCCGAACACCAGTTGGCAAATCTGTTTAGATCCTGCTGCAAATCATTGCGATCGTTAAGGTTTCTCACAACTTTGAAAATTTTAGCGACATCGGCATAAAGAAGAATAGAAGATGACTGCAGAATGGAACGTACGTCATTAATAAATAAGGCGACTAGATGACTACCTTGTGGAACACCAGACGTGGCTTTAATTTCAGATGACAAGGCACCTCGAAAAGATACACGTTGGGTTCGATGCGTCAAGTAGGAGTCAACCCAATTTAAAAACAAATAAGGGAATTGTAAGCAATGAAGCTTAGCTAGAAGTATAGAGTGATCAAGCTTATCAAAGGTTTTCGTCAAGTCTGTGTAGGCGCAGTCAGTTTCGAGCCCAGCTTCAATTGAGTTGGTTATTTGGTGAGAAAATTCAAGCAGGCTGGTTGTGGTTGAACGACCTTTCATGAAACCGTGCTGATACGGAACCATAATGGATTTGCAATGAAAAGCTACAACATTCGTGACTGTGGC
This sequence comes from Nemotelus nigrinus, assembly GCA_947369275.1. Lineage (NCBI taxonomy): Eukaryota > Metazoa > Arthropoda > Insecta > Diptera > Stratiomyidae > Nemotelus > Nemotelus nigrinus. The sequence goes on from OX376372.1 coordinate 34,279,416, forward strand.
TTCAAAAAGTTATGGGACGCAGGGAAGTTTTGCAATAGGTCTATAGTTGCAAGCGTCATTACGACTCCCTTTCTTGAATATAGGAGTGACGGTGGAGTATTTCCACTAATGAGGAAAGATGCCTGTTGTTAAGGATGCATTGAAAATATAAGACAGCACAGGTAGTAGTGATGACACACAATATTTCAAGACCAAATTAGGTATGCCATCTGGGCTAGGTGTTATATTATTGTCAAGTTTATTAACAAATGTGATAATAGTGTCCTAGTCAATTTTCCAAGAAAGAAACTGTTGAGTTCGTCAAGTAGAGTGAAAAGTGTCTGGAGTTTGGAAAGTCCGTACAATAAGCTTTACGGAAAACAGAAGCAAATAAATTACTTATATCAAGGGGATCATCCACTGACATTCCATCGTTATAAGTCTTAGAATTAACAAAATTCCAAAATCTCTTAGGTTGAGCTTGAAAATTAAATTTTAGCTGTTGCGTATGTCTATGATATGCAAATGAAACTTCTTTATGATGCAGATCTCGTAATGTAGAAAAACATTGATAGCCAGGCTCTGAGTGAGTCAGGCGAAACTTTTTCCAGGCTTCGTTTTTGGAATTTTTCAAATGGCAAAGCTGTGGAGACATCCAAGGAAAACGAGCCTTGCTTTTATTGAAGGTAGTTGGCAGGCACCGTAAAAAACAGCTAAACAACCGAATGTGGAAATAAAACGTAGCTTTATCCGGATTAGATTTTTGCAACACGGAAGACCAATCATAGTTAGCAACCAAGTCACGTATTTGATCAACATTAGCTTGCCTAAAATTAGATTTAAGTTCAGATGTGCTCGATGATAAGTAATTACTAGACTTTGGCTCGAAAATAATGTTGAGTCCACAATGATGCGCGGTTTTGTTGATGAGAGATGATGTGAGGGGTTTCACGACAGGTGAAGGTGAATTTGAATGTGCTATGTCCCCTTAAAGACAGTTAGACAGATAGATTCCTGCACAATATCTAGAGGGTGAGCCAAACTTAGTGAGCCACTTTATTTGAAAATCATGAAAAAAACACATTTTTTCAGACATACAACTCAAATGCCGCAATATGCCCATTTTTCGGCAATTTCCATCACATTTCCCGTGTTTCACGTGATATTGTACTATTTCCTGATTAATGTTAATTTTAAGTTCTCCAAAGATCCTTAGTTTGCTGACGTAAAGTAGCTCCACAGAAAAAAGGCTGGCAGTGTCAAATCAGGCCTGTCAAAAATAAAATTTTTTGACACTGAATTACCAGTGATGAATGGCTTGAAAACATCGATTGTGTTTCAAGCTGTGTGTTGTGGAACGTAATCTTATTGAAATCAGAAGCATTCCAACCGATTTTCACGCACAACTAGCATCAAAAAATCAATTCCTATAGCACGATAACGCTTCTGATTAATTGTCGCTGTTTCACCAACTGCGATTATCAGCACAAATACTGCACCAAACAGTAACTTTTTGTTCGGAATTATTCATTCTATTATTTTCAATAGTTGCAGGTTTTTCAGTACCAATCGACAATTCTATTTGTTCACGATTTCGTTTACCAAGGAATGCACTTCGTTACTCATGATGATTTATTGCTGAATATAATTTTGAGCCATTCTAACGATGAAATTTGCATATTGCAAGCAACAGGCTTATCGACAGACAACAGTCGTTGAATCAATTGGATTTTGTACGGGAACATCATCAAACCAATACGAATTATAAACCGTAACGTGGTGTAAAGGATACCTAACTGCGTAGAACGACTTCAATAAGATTTTCTCGGAGATGTGTGTAAATATACCCGCAAATACGGCCTTAATATTTTCATTGGATTGGCCCCGATGAGCAATGTTTACACACTTAAAATTAGTGACAGTACCAGGACAGAAAAATCTTTCCTGCAAACGGCATACCATTTATGTACTTCATTTTGTTGTCCACCCACGTTAGATTTTCACAAACTAAATAATTCATACGCGTTCGGTTCGTCAGTAGTGTTCCAAAAATCTTCTTATGTGGGAAATACATATTGGCCGAGACAAGGCGAGCCGAAGTCAGACGAGACCGCGAACATGTGGACGGCATTTGACAGCTCGTCCGAAATCGTTTTGGCTCGTGCTCAACATCCATTCCGATCGGAAAGCGGACGAGCGCCTCTGACATCTGTCAAAGTCGCTTGTCTGGACCGTCCACACACTCGGCTCGCCTGGGCTCGGCCAATATCTATTTGGCACATTAGACTGAAGTATCATGTGTAGCAAATACATATTGGCTAAGGCCAGGCCAACTGCTTATGAGTTTAAGAGTTATCATGTGGACGGCATTTGCCGGGTCGTCACGAAATTACTTTGACTGGTGCCCAGAACCAGTGAGATAGCAGAAGTGAAAATGACATCGACGGTATAACTTTCCACCATTAGCCCCTTCGATTCTCTCGCGCGCAAAACATATTAAAGCAGCAATACCGTTGATTGTCAAATTGGAGGGGAACTACTTGGATTTGACCAGATTTGACAATGAACGGAAACAAATTTACTACCATCCCCTTCAATGTAAATCTTATGGGCATGTCCACTGAATTTCGACTACCTCACTGCCCAAAATCCACTCCAAAGGGAAGTCACACAATCGCCGGCGAATTCTGTCAAAGTCACTTGTGTGTACCGTCAACACGCTAGCGCTCGCCGGCTTTGGCCTGGCCTTGGTCAATGTGTATTTGCTGCAATATAATAGGCGCGTTTTTTTTTGCTCCCCCTTGTCCATAACAGAGCAATGCTAACCAGTGCAGACGCATTGGAAATAACAACAACTCCTGTTATGGAAAGGGGAAGTTGTTGTTGTTCCCAATGCGTCTGCATTGTTCTGTTATAGAAAGGGGGAGCAAAACAACGCACCTATTATATTGCAGCAAATACGCATTGACCAAGGCCAGGCCAAAGCAGGCGAGCGCTAGCGTGTTTTTCAAATTTCTTTACCAAGCGATTATGTCATTAGATTTGCAAATAGGAATGATCCTGCAATGAAAATTAACAACAAATAATAACGTTTTGAAAATTAGAAAAGTGCTGGGGGTGGTAACCCTAAAATTCTTTTCACTTCAAGCGCTGTGATTCAATCGAAACGAAATTCACAGGGTGGATTTAGCTTAAGCAGATTGGGTATATACGAGTATTTTGCTTTGCTGCTAACACAGCGTTACCAGCAACAGACATTTTCGTAAATATTGCACCAACAGATGCTTCAAACTAGTGATGGGCGATTGCGAGATATTTTAACAATCGAGATAATCGCAATCGGCGCCACAAAACAATCGAGATAATCGCAATCGAGAGAATCGCAATCGATGCGCCAAAACAATCGGGAGAACAATCGAGACAATCGAGATAATCGAGACAATCGAGCGATTCGAGATAATCGAGATAATCGAGACAATCGAGCGATTCGAGATAATCGAGCGATTCGAGACAATCGAGGCAACCGAGACAATCGAGACAATCGAACATCTCGCAATCGATCATTCGGTCGGTCAAGTCATCGACAATCGGTTGACGGCAATTGAGTGAGCCATAAAGCACGTTTCGTTGGCGCAGCCAATAAAAAAATGTTCAAATATTTCAGCAAAAATATTAAGTGTTATTATTTGATCAAACTGCAATTTTTTTGGGAAATATTTATGTATAAAAGGATATGTTTATCTTAAGTTAAAATTAAGATATCTTTAACTCTTTGGTGGCGGTGGGCATGTTAGTGTTTAAGCACACCAGTATACACAGTACGCTTGTAGAACCGCTTGTGAAGAATAGATTTGAATGGATTGGATATACTATTTAGTAGATTTTTTTACGTGTGCATACATATGGAATGTAATGATCAGATATGCATGGAAATTTGAATGGCTAGCATTTATCATGCATAAATGGCTGGTAGTTTTGCTAAAACTATTAAGTCTGATCAAAGTGTATGATCAAATATTATATGAAGTTGAGATTTGTCATGCTGTTAAGTATGTTAAAATAAAATCTGCTTCTAGATAGTGCAGTTTGAAATCATATCATGTATCCAGTATTTTCGTACTTGCGAGTATTTTATTCAAATATTCAAAAAGTTTTTAGGGCAAAAGTAGCTGAAATCGGCCAATTTTGGGTTAGAGTGGTTTCGGACATAACAGGCCAAGACCTATTGCTGGGATACAAACATTTCGGTTTTGTAGGGGAGTAAGGGGTTTTTTGGCCATAGTTTGGCAAAAATTGCCTTTACCGCGCTTTCAATGATTGAAAGTGGTTGGAGAGTACAATAGTGATACTTTAAGGATGCAAAAATTTTTTTGTGGGGAAAATTGGGCAAAAACGTCGAATTTTTCCAAATTTTTGTTTTTTGCGTAGCTTGAATTCGGGGACATTTCTGAGCTGTTTCGGGTGAAATGTCCATACAAGTCTGGTAAAAAGTGGCCTAGTTTCGAAGATACAATGTCTCGATTGTCTCGATTATCTCGATTGTCTCGATTATCTCGATTGTAACAATCAAGTCCAACTTAAATAATCGAGATGTTTCGAGATATTTGAACAATCGAAACAATCGAGTTTAATATCTCGCAATCGCGCATCACTACTTCAAACGACATGCTCAAATGTAACCGCTGAAGCACACGGTGGGGGTGTCTACCGCAGCCAAGCTGTCAGTTGAGTTGATTATATGGGTTTTTCATAGCAGTGAGCACACTCTACGTCGACATGTCGCAGCTAAGCGCAGCCGACCGCAGCTCAGGTCGAAATGGATTCAACTTTTGTCGCAGCAAAGAGTTGCAATCAGGGGTGTGTTCAATGTGCATGCTATAGCTACTCCTACATGCTACATGCTATAGCTACATAGCATCACTTTAACAAGTGTCAAAATTCGCAGTAGCTAGGTGAAGGAGCTATGGATATTGGACAGCCAAGAGCTGGTACGTAGCAGCTCTTGGCTGCTACGTAGGTTAGTTTTTACACAGCACAACTCAATAACAAATCTCTTCAGTTTTTTTTTAACTTTAATCTTTGTGTTTACTTGGATTAGCTAACCACTTGCCTTGCATTTTGGAAATTGTAAGAAATTTGCGCGTTTTCAGCATACAGCTGCAGAAAAAACATTAAAATTTTCCAAACATATTCAAAACATTTCACTTATTGCTGGCTTTTGACACCATATCTGTGAAAAAGAGCGGAAAAAAAACGTTGAAAATAGCATGGTACACAATTTAGCGTACCCGGCCTGTTGTGTTTCACACCCGCCTTCTAAAAACTCAAAATGAATTGCGCTGTGTAAAAGCCTACTTAAAACTCGAGTTGAGTTGAAGTGTTCGAAAGCCCGTATTTAGTTTATGATAGCACTTTTCAAGTTTATTGTTCATCTTCTTTGTCACCAAAGTGCGAATACCGCTTTTCATTTCCATTTCTAATCCAAAGTGAAGTTTGAACAGTATGTCAGCTGTGTACGCACGGCCATTTTGCCTTAGCTACTTTCTTCCTATCCTAAAGACTGCGAGCAGGAAATACCTGCTACCATAGCAGCTATTCCGGAATCTGTCAAATAGCAAGCATAAGAAAGTAGCTATTTCGTGACATTGGACAGCCAGAGTTGCTAAAATAGCAGCTAATAGCTGCTACATCAAGAATATTCAACATACTCCAATTGTAATTGCTTGAGAAATCAAATCATTTTTTCAATCAAATTCCACATTGATTGAAAAAATTGTAAAGAAGCTCCCTACCAGCTTCAACTCCTAGAGCCGTACTAGGGTTGTTGTGGGATTATTTTTAATTTAATTATGGTTTAAAGACCAGTTTTTTTCTCCTACAGGCCAGATCTATTCAAATGTATTTATATATTTATTACGAGGGCTATTTGGCTTCCTCCTCAAAGCCCATCGGTGAAATATTATGCTAATAGTAAAATAAACGGATGTTTAATTTAATTTAAATAACATTGGAAAATGTTTAAGAGCCAATTAAGATTTCAAAGGTGACTATGGGAAAAGGCAAGTACTAAAAGAAACTTTTAAAGCATTCGGTATAAATATAAGGTTGAGTTTACGTTGGAATTAAACTCATTTACAGTGCAGAAAAAAGAACACCCTCGAATAAATCAAATAATAGCATTAATTCAAAATGCAATCAATTAAAGATGCAGTGTTGGATGACGAGCCGTCAATAGAGATGCTGGTAGCCCAAGCGAAGGAGTGTCCGATTATTCATGAGAAGGCTACAGGCGGATACAGAGATTTCGCTGTGGAATTCAAACATCAACTGAAAATTCTTCTAATTCACTGACACTTAGTCACGTTGCAGTGTAACCAGGCGAGTTCGTTCACTGCGGTTGGTGACCGTTGGCTGCGCTTCGCTGCGTCAACTGCAATTCAGGCTTAAAGCATTTGCAATAAAAATAAGGAACCAATTTCTAAATATTTCGAGCTTTGAAAATTTTTCGGCTAGCAGCCTCAAACAACGTTAAAGCGCTGAAACTTTCGGTGAAATCCTGTGATGAGAACGAAATTTAAAGGATAAGTTGATTTGAGTATGAGCTTGGTATGGTAAATTTATTGCTGCTTCGTTGGAAAAGTGTTGCCAGCACTGAACATTTTCATCATCTATGTTATAGTTGGGCTTGGATAAGGAATAGTTGATATGATACTACAAAAAAGTGTATAACGCCTTTCCACATTTTTTTGTCATTCAAAGACAATTTCTTCGAAAATTAGTTTTCTAGTGGTTCTGATGCGCTAGAATTGTAAATGCTTTTTATGTGAAGATAAAACGGAAGCATCTATTTTTTGCAATATTCACAAAAATATATGTTGCTGGCAAGCCTGTGTTTGCACGACAAAACAAAAATATACCAAATCTGCTCCACGTCAAGTTAAAGCGATCCTGTGAATTTCGTTTCGATTGGATGACTGTGCTGAAAGTTAAAGGAGTGGAAAAAATTTTGGGGCTACCACTCGTAATACTTTTCAAATTTTCGAAACCTTCATAATTGCAGTTAATTGTCATTGCAGGATCATTCCCATTTGAAAATTAATTGCTTAGTAAAGAAATGCCAAAAAATTACAAAAATTACCATAACTGGAAGCCCTTTCATGATTTTCCAACGAAATTGCTGTGGGAATTGGCTTACAGTAAGGTCCATTGACTACATGAATTTCTTTTTAATTTCATGACTATATCGTTAGTTACAAGGAACAAAACTTTAGTTTCCTGAGCAAATTTACAAGATTTAAGAGACAAAAATTGCCACAGGTGGAAGCTTCACCCAAATTTTTCGATCAAATTTCTAAAAAGTTGTGAATACATATTTCTAGTTATAATAGCTGAGCTATCAGAGTGCATACTGCTATGAAAAAATATCTAGTTCAATTAACTGTATTTTTCCCTTGCATAAGACGGCAGTGATAATTACACACCAATACCACAAGCTGCTAGATATAAACATATTTCTTGTTTTTACTGGACTAAGATATCAAACGAATGACAGCTCCAACATTTTCATCTCATCCTGCATCAAATATCGTCAATCATAAATGTTGATGTTGGTGGCAAAAACTGGCTTATGTTTTCACGGAGATAACGTTCCTCTTTAATTTTGAAACCTAACTAAATTCTGTTTCTTGTGTGTTTTCTTGACAATATTTTTTCTTTTCCTCTATAATACCGTCTAAGCTGCCACTACTTTGCTTTTAATAGAATTCAATAAATTAACTTTTACTTCGAAAACATATCAACATTTATATTCAACATGTAAATTGTACATCTTAAAAGAGAATTCAATTGTAAGCAAAATGCTCAGAGTTTTTTTTTTCATTTTAAACTAAACTTTTGCGAAACACTTCAAAATATTGAAAAACTTTCTTATAATACCAAACAAAAGACGATATTCTGCTGTTGCTATAGAAAACTCAAAGAATTAAGTTCATCACACGAAAGATACCAAAAATATTTTATCATAGAAAGACCTACAAATATTCTATTGAAACTATAAAGAATTTAGAATTTTTTCTTGATTTTTCTACCGAAATTCCATTATTACATTCTTCTCCATCTTAATAGCAACAAGACTTAGTCTTAGACCGCCGCTATTAATATCGAATACCACTACAAAGAACAAAACCTTAAACTGTTTTTGTATGGTAAAATTGACAATTCTTAGAAATTTCGTCCTAAGATCATAAGCGAAAATTGAAAATTGTCCACTTTCTGCTTTTATGCTTGTAATTTAAATAAGCTTTGTATCTTTATTTAAATAAATCTTAGTAATTCTATTTTACATAAATAAATCTGAGCAAACAGATTTTTTTTCAGGAAGCTGTCGAAAGAAAATACCGGAAGTATGTAATTTGTTTATTTGTTTGAAAACTTTCTCTGATGTTTTCCCGCAATTTAATTATCAAAGTAAGTCTTTAGGTTAGTAATTTTTTAAGGATATAATGGTTAGAAATTAAATTTGATTGATTGCTGATTCAGTTTATTACCGTTAGAACATTTTTAGAAGGAAAAAACTACGGGAAAATGGAAATTATCCAGGATTTCTACTCTCTCTTGAAAACGAAGAAACCACAACATTGAAAATTGTAGCCTTCAGTTCAGATTTCTGGAAAATTCAAACGAAAACTGTGAAGGTTCTATTATTCTTTAGGAAGTAAAAAATAACTGCCACAAGATAAATTTGTTTGTTTCATTTTTCAAGAAATCTAAGGCGAAATAATGGTTATTTATGTGCATACTTATGAAAAAAAACAATATATTCTTTTTTTATTTATTTGGTTACCGAAAATAAAAAGCAGTACATTTATTACGCATGTCTGGAACATGTCAATACAAAGTGATTATCAAAAATTTATAAAAACTATTTTTAAATTATGGCCACATTTGGGGCTTTTCATTTGGCCACAAGCTGGTCAACTTTCGAGCAGATAACATCTCCATTGATGACCTTGTAAGGCTGAAAAAAATCACCAACTGGGAAGATTTTCGAGTCACACTAGCTGAAATAGCAGGCCTAGAAACACTCAAGGCAACCAGTGACTTAGTGGGATCAATAGATTTCCTCACCAGTACCATTAAGCAGGTAAATGAGGACAAGATGATCATAACTATGGTGAAAGACGAATACAATACTTACAAACTCTCTAAGTCGATTAGGTTTTTTTTCCCCAGAGCACAAATTAACACTGAAGAAGAGCTTGAGGCACAGGTAACCGTAGAATATAGTAGGGAGCAAACCAACTAATCAATTACAGTCTTTTTGTTTTTGTTTTGAAGTTTTCAAGTTTTATGTCATTATTAGTTTAATTTTTTATTGCTCAGATATCCCAACACCAAAATGGCCAACAAGAAAGAAAGTGATATAAAGTATTGAGCTTGGGGAAAACACTGTAACGGTGGCTGTCTTGATACTTCTTGATAAAAAAGAACCATTCTTGCTACGGCACAAGAAACAAAAATTAAAACAGCCCGGGCAGTGCCGATGTCATTGCAGCTTCTTTTCAGGTACAATTCGAAGAGCGTATCTTTTTGAGTGAATACCAGTAAGCCTTCTCCGTAAGTAAGTATAGTGATAAGTACAACCATCAAGGTCTCGAAGAATTGAAGCTTTTAGTGATCAGGCTGAGGAATGGAAAACAATAAAAAAGTTTCATCTTCTATCTCCAGCATTCTTGCCTTCTCCTTTCCCATTTGCCTATCTTTGCTTGTGACTAATCTCCTAGAATTGTAATCTTTTATGTCAAAGTTTGACTCCAGCTTTTCTCTGGGCCCTGACAGAATTAATAACTTTTTGTAAAACAGCTTACTACTTCTTTTTGTGTTTCCCTATCGATCATTTTTAACATTAGTCTGTGTAATAGCATTTTCCCCAGCTTCTTGGAAAGTGTCAAGCATTTTTCTTAGCCATAAAATTTGGTGATCGAAACCTAGTCACTATCGTCCTATTTCAACGCTTTCATGTTTTACTAAAATGTATAGGTGTCTGGTTTTCTCTTCGTCACGTTTTTGCTAGTCAACAGCACGGTTTCGTGAAAAGTTGGAGTACTGGCAGTAACGTAGTTGAGTTCTTCGATATTGTTGCTTCTGCTTTGGATAGTCACCACCACGTAGACGTCGGTCAATGTAATAGCTTGACGTAATTTAAAATGAATTCTCCAAGTCCTTGACTCAGTCGATCATGAGCTCCTCCTTCTTCTCGTTGATATCATCATTTGTATTTAATCGTACTTACTATTTCTCTCTCCGTGGTTCCTCGAAATTACCTTTTTTCCTTCACTACGGTGTACCTCAAAGATGTACTCTCGGATCTTAGCTATTAAGTATCGTCGTCAACGATCTTCCTAGCGTTATTCTTCTCCTTATCTAATGTAGGCTGATGACCTTCGCGTTATTAAGGCTTCTTTCGATCATCTTTCTCCTCAAAACGATTTGAATTGTCTTGCTTTTTGGTTTCACTGTAATTATTTGTCCCCGAATATCTCCCAATGTTTCGCTATGTCTTTTGCATTGAAACCTTGTGTTTTGCATTTCTTTAACACTATTTGCGACATCACTGTTTTAGATGTGGATCATTTTACTGACCTCGGAGCTATCTTCAATCGGAAGCTAGATTTGATATTAATATTCGCAAAATCACTCGAAATGCTTCCCGGATCACTGGTTTCATTATACTGTTACCCTCATAACCTATGGAGGTCAAGAGCTAGGTAGATTTGTTTGGGTCCAATCTAGCACATCAGAAATGGGCGTTGGCGCCACTCGCTCACCCAAAGTTTGATCCAAGAGCCATCGGGCGAGGTTCGGCTCACCAGCCTCGAAGTTATGACGGAAACCGCTTACCGGGGAATGAGTTACCGGAGGTCACAGCTTAATCTCTAACAAGATTTCTACTCTCCTAAAGTAATTATTTCCTACTTTTTTGTTTGTTCGTTTTTATTGCATTATCAAAAATGTGTTTGTTTAGTAAGCAAATGATCGCGAAGGACGCAACAATCCTTTAAGAAAAAGAAGAATAATTCAAGCTCTACAACGGCTTTCGTCACATTATATATATGTATCTATATATGCAATCTAATTCTCAACGCATTAGCACCACTATATATGTTGCAACTACTGCTTACCGGTTAGGTTACCACTTGTGTACGTCTTTACTTTCCCATGTTCGTTCTATCCTTGAATATTGCGCCGCAGTGTAGGATTCTCGTTTCTGTTATTTGTATGAGGCGGTTGAATCTGTCCAAAGAAGGCTCACCCGCTACCTTATTTTCAAGTACAACCTACCATATTGTCATTACAGTGAATGTTTATCAACCCTTAGTTTTCCTCGGCTTGATCGTCGCAGAACTTACCTTGATGAATTTTTTTCTTTTTAAAGCTTATAGGGACTATTTAGCTTCATCTTTGGCGTGTTTTTTTACGGAACGCCATCATAGCAGACTTATCAGGTCAACCAAAATGTTTAATGTAGCTTTTGCGCCTACTGACGTTTATTTTCACTCGCCTGTTTTGCATTTACTGAGGACGCATAATAATCTTCAGCTTGGTTCTCTGCCACAGTCTATTGGAGTTTTCAAAAATTTAGTTCATTGTACACTTTTTTCGCCTACATAATCAAATTAATTAATTTTTTTTAGTTTTCATTGTATTTAATTACACCCTCAATCCCATTAATCTGTATTTTTACTTTAACTGCATTCAAATTTTGTACTTTTATTCTTATTTTGTGATTTAATTTTTTACATAATTTTTTCGTATTATTTTTTCTAGCTAGGCGTGTTTTCTGTTAAATGCATAAATTTTTATTGTTTTACTGGAACTGGTAAATCTTAAAATTTGCAAAGTACTGAAAGCCCATCAGCCTCTTGTCATCGCATGGCAAATCGGTTAAACGAATTCTCATTTCGTGTTTGACTGAAAATGACTACAAGAACAGGCTTCGCCTAGAGAAGCAGTTTACCTTTAATTAAAAATTCACCTTGCAAATATTAGAAACAGCGAACTTTAAAATTGAAATGAAATATTTTCCAACAAAATGATGCTCGAAAACCCGAAAGGAATTTTTTAAAAAAAACTTACTTGTTGAAGAAATCATAAACATACTATTCCTCTAGATACAAAAACAATGCAATTGTGCAATTGTGTGTTTTTTTAAGCCCATTGTCCCAAACTTGAACAAATTCATTATTAGAGTGCCTTCTCATGAAAATCTTCTGAAATGACAGCGAAAATTGACACAATACCTCAATTTAGATTTTTTAAAATTATAAACAAAATATCCATTTGAAAACCATCAAAATATGCGTAACTTTTGCTTAAACAATAGCTTATCTTACCAACCACAGACACAAAATACTCTTGTTACACACTCATGTTCTAGCCATATCGAAAGCATCAATCCCAATTTTATCTCTTGTGGCAATAAACAATGAACGAAAGATGATGATTTCAAAGTACGAAATGTGTTTATTCTTCTGAATTTATGTGCTTCTGTCGAACTGAATGGTAAATGCGAATAAATAACAATACCGTGAAGTGGAGCTCTATTTCGTTCCACCAAAACACACCCAACACACAATAATAGACAAGCACACTACAAATCGACAAGAATTTTTTGGGAATTTTAGCTGTTTGGTTTTCCATTGCAAGCTGTTCGCCAGCTTTAGGCTCAAATGTTGGATACACGATAGCCAGCCATATTCGAAATGAACATATCTGTAGCCAAGATGACGATCCTAAACGAGTACCTACACTCCACATATGCGATAGCTAGATAGATGGATAAATGGATGGATGAATGACTGTGAGTACAAAATGGTGCATGTTATCATTCGAGAGGCTTTTGTTTTTATATGAATGGGCTTTAAATCTAGCATTATAAAGCCACTAACAAACAAAACTCCAGCACTATTTGGTGGTTTCATGATACAGCATTGAAACATATTGTTTTTTTGATTGTGGACTAAAATGTATTTTCAAGTGATTATCGAATAGTTTTTAATTGTTATGATGCTTTTCAAAAACATAGTATGGGATAAGCTTCAACCGTTATTGTTTGCTAGATGGAGTTGATCGAAATGAACGTTGATTGGATAAGCTATGATGATATTCTGAAACAATATATACAAATTGAGCAGCGTTCGGTAGGATTTAGAGCACAGATAAAACATCAAAAATAATATGAATAAAAATCGAAGTGGATAAACTTTTGGTTTGAATTTCACGACACAATTTATTCCGACACAATTTATTAAAATGGAAAGTGAAAAAATTGGAAAATTATTTGAATGATTTTAGTCGAAAGAAGAGAAACTTTAGGCAGAATCCTGGAAAGTTTCGAAGTAAGATGTTTATCCTAACAGCGCTAAGGTTCGTTCGACGAAACAGCTTTGATTTCGCCGGACACCGCTTCTAATCTGCGGTTAGATAGCAAAAAAAATGCCTTTAGATAGGGAAAAACCAACTTGACTTCATCTCTGCGAAGATGTGTCATGTCCAAGGAATAGACTGTTGGCACTCTGATTTTAAAAATCATCAGTAACGGAAAAAAAATCAATCTGCATGTAAAAAAAGGCTCAAAAGTTCATTGTTTCTTTGAAACGACGTACCACAAAAGGTATGTTGGTTTATTTTATCGAATCATAATATTGCCTAAAATGGTTTCCTCGTTCATTTTATAAAGTTTAAATTCAAACGATATTATTGACCTTCACACGAACAGAATCGGTTGAATAATTTTAAGTCTTGTCACAAGCGTCATGAGCTTCCACTGCATATTTTATATGTCGTAATACGAAAAAAAAAATATTTGAGGGATTTTCTATCCGCAGTGTGTTGTATTATACAATTTTAACACGATTGCACGTACAGAATAAACTCTTTTCCGACAACTGACTGAACGCCTTTTCTAAAGACCTTGCATATTTTCTTTTGATGAGGCGTTCAGGCTTCGATTCATAATATTCTACCTCATATCATACATACGTATTCCGATATTCTTATCATTAACATTGATGAAATTGCTATCTTATAGATTTTTGAAAAACCGTTCAGCACTGAAATTGAAAGCTTACGTTGAGTGGGTTTAATCATCAAATTCGCAGTGAAATTAACGAAAATATGTACCATTTGCAGATTACTCACCACCATAGTATTAACTTGGTGAAAACGTACGGATTTCAAAGAGATAATATTACACTACACTGTACATACACTGTATTTTAAGACCGAATATCTGAATAAGATCAGTGAATACGGCAACAAATAGCTGCTCAAAAAATTGAAGAAAAAAGTTGACACAACTAGGAACAAAAATGGGTTTTTACCGATGAATCTTATATAAATATCGAGCTGGTGACAAAACATTCAGAGCTAGTGTTCAATTTCCGAGAAATGTCATATGCAGCTGCGGGCAGCACACCTGAAGCAATTTTGGGGCCCTGTAATGGAAGCGTAAAAGTCTTGCTTCGCAATAGCATCAGCAGATGTACCTTATTGAACCTAGTGATAGAGCTCAATCTTGTCTGACATTTTTAGGCAGTTTTTGAGATAAGGATAAGCTTAACTGTCTATTACCTATCAAACAGCTGTGAATATAGCGAGTATTTCTGTTTTGAAACCAAAAACATGCTTTCTGAGAAAAAAACCCACATATCATGAAATGAATAAAACATGCCAGTTTCAGACCGAATATCTGCTTTTGATTCATCTATAAGCAAGTTCTCGGAATAACCCTATGTACAGAAAAATGGATGCTTTCAATCACATCTATTTTTAAAAAGTCTAGCGCATCAGAACCGCTAGAAAACTAATTTTCGAAGAAATTGTCTTTGAGTGACAAAAAAATGTGGACAGACGTTATACACTTTCTTGTAGAATCATATCAACCATTCCTTATCCTAAGGAACAAAACTCAACTATAACACAAATGATGAAAATGTTCAGTGCTGGCAACACTTTCCCAAAGAAACAGCAAGAAGTTTACCATGACAAGCTCATACTTAAATCAACTTATCCTTTGAATATCGTTCTCATCGGGATTTCATCGAAAGTTTCAGCGTTTAAACGTTGTTTGAGGCTGCCATCCGAAAAATGTTCAAAACTCGGGAAATTTAAAAATTCGTTTCTTCATTTTATTGCAAATGCTTTGCATATGAGTACGTAATTTGAAGCATCTGTTGGTGCAATATTTACGAAAATGGCTAATGCTGGTTACCCTGTGTTAGCAGCAAAGCAAAATATATACCAAATCTGCTTCACGTTAAGATAAACCCAACCAGTAAATTTGGTTTCGATTGAATCACTGCGCTGGAAGAAAGAAAGAAAGAATTTTAGTGTTACCACCCTCAAAACTTTTCAAATTTTTAAAGCGTTAATATTTGTTGTTAATTTTCATCGCAGGATCATTCTCATTTGCAAATCTAATGACATAATCGCTCAGTAAAGAAATTCCACAAAATTACAAAAATAGTCATAGCTGACAGCCCTTTCATGATTTTTGTATGAAATTCCTACGATATTTGGTTCACACTAAGGTCCATTTACTGCATGAACTTCGTTTTGATCTCATGTCTGGACCGGAAGTTAGAGGGAAAAAAGCTTTATTTTGCTGACCAAATTTGCAAGATTTAGGAGACAAAAATCACCGCAGCTGGCAGCTCTATTCTAATTTTTCAGCCAAATTTTCACCAAATGTTGTCTAAAGTAAGATCTAAATATTGTGTGAATTTTGTTTAAATGTGGTGGCTGAATCGGAAGTTATAGGCCACAGAGTTGCCCGCATTTATACCAACATGTCCTGTAAATTTCATTATGCTCGAATTATCCGGTCGTCAGTTCTCGTGAACAGAAGTTTCGAGTGCTGAAAATAGAGATAATTTGATGATGGGTTGCCGTTCTTGAGCAAATCGGAATTTTTAAAATTTCAACTTGACATGAAGGACAAAGGATAAAATTTATCAAAGATTTGAAATTTTTTTCAAAAATCAAAAATTGTTGATTTGAGGGATTTTTTTTTCAGGAGCCTGCCGCAGCTACAAGGTTACCCGCTTTATCTTGAAAATCTATATGTGTTAAATTTTAGTCAACATCAATACGCTCTGTAATTTTCACGATGATCCATTGTTTTTCTTACAAGTAATGACAAATTAAAATTTGAAAAAAATTCCTTGCTTACTTTTACGCACCCTGCACCCT
Source organism: Nemotelus nigrinus (assembly GCA_947369275.1). Lineage (NCBI taxonomy): Eukaryota > Metazoa > Arthropoda > Insecta > Diptera > Stratiomyidae > Nemotelus > Nemotelus nigrinus. The sequence goes on from OX376372.1 coordinate 34,295,646, forward strand.
GCACCCACACACGGCTCAAAATTTCCAATTCTTTATCATAGACAAGCATAAAACACAATAAGTTTTCAATTCCAAACATTTATTTTAACAAAAATTTACACTGCTTGGATATATAGGAGTACCTGAAAATTCACTAAACGCTCGCCGCCGCCAAAAAGTTTAGGAAATCTGAATTCTAGCCAATCATGGACCTACCTACTATACATCTACGTCCTCCGAAAATTTCATTTCAATCAAATCGGCCACTCCAGAGATTATCTCTATTCACCATTTTGCTGATATATATATATATATATATATATATATATATATATATATATATATATATATATATATATATATATATATATATATATATATATATATATATATATATATATATATATATTTATTTATAAAGAAATATGAATTTTCGGCGAAACGAGTTTAATACTAATTTTCTTCGAAAATTAGTAAAACATACTTCATATCTTCTGGATAACGATAAGAAATCGATAAGAAACATTCAAAATTCGAATGCATTACGAGAACCGAAACATTCGAAGCAGAATTAGAAGCAGATTTGGGAATTGCATCAACTCCCGAAGTGACATTGGGAATTGTATCAACTCTTTCACTTAAAGTGGTATTCATGACACCTCTGCTACCTAGATGGACTGTCGGATTAAAGAGTATACAAGAGCTGTGCAATAGTTCACCACATCACGGATATATTCGTGATCATCAACGTAATAATGTTTCTGTAGATCCACATAACTATGTACATGAGACTTCGCCCAGGCTGCAAAAGCTTTCTTGATTGGGCAGTTCAAGTTAGCTTCACTTTCCCGCGCTTTTTATAGTTATAGAAGAGTTTTTTTATTCAAGTTTACTACTAGATATTTGACTTTCACTGAGATTTGAAGAACTGCACCTTTAATTATTGATAGCACTTGTTCCTACAGTGATAGTACTTGTTCCTTCAACAAAAAAAAAAACAATTTATTTTTTACCAGGATTCACTGAAAGACTGCGCCTTGACCAGTAACTATCCCAATGCAGGTTTTATATTTCTACAAACCACATCCAGAACTCTATTAACTGCTACTGTGACCACGTCCTTGAATCAGTTTTTTTTTGCAGTTCATTAACAAGGGAAACAATTAACATTTTCTACAGGAGCAGCAATAGGACACCTTGTTGTTAGCATCCATTTGCTCATTCTCAACTATCAGTCAGTTCCGGCTTATAGTAGAAATAATACCGATGGCAGCAAGGCATGTATCCATTTGAATACGGCATTGCCCACGCCATGAGCTTTAAGAACTTCAAATAGCTCCTTAAAAAGCCCATACTCATAAGCCACATCAATGTCCACCAATACTCCCATCACAACTCATGATTATAGATAGGTTCTTCAAACCTGAAACCTAGAGAATGAAGTGCTTACTTGCATGATCAAGTCAAGTCAGGTCAGGTCAGGTCATTTCAGGTTTGGATTTCAAGGGCTAAGACTTAAGTGCTCTAGTAGTTATAAGTCGTTCAACAAGTCTCGCTAGGAATTTTGGAATGAACGATGCTTGGCTGATTGTCTTAAAGTTTCCTACCTATCCTTGGTTTCAGTATGAAGACTACCTGAACCTATCACCAAGACAACAAAACATCCCATATATAAAAATCCTTATACTACTATGATATATTGATACTCAAAGGAAATATTTGGAAATATGCATAGAGGATCTTCAAATTTCTTACCCCGAAAGTGTTTCTGGAGCCAAGGAAAGATATAAAAGACACTGGATGATGTAAAAAAAAAAGTATTCAAAGGAAAGATGTAAAAGTTTGAATCCTGCTTTTTAGATTGCAGCCATCGGCTTTCTTAACCGATGCAGCATTCCAGCTCGCAGTTTGCCGCATCTTTTTTCCTTAATAGCCTCACGCAATCTTCTTATTTGGTCTGCGTAGAAAGAGCCTAATATAGTGGCTCCCTTTTGCAAATATTCCACTACGATAATTCCTTCAACATCCCAAAAAATTCATGCATAACCTTCCCCGCTGAGCTCGACATCTTCAATTCCTTTGGCGTTGGTGAAAAGGGTTGCTTCCACGTCACCGATTGCTGTTTGGTTTATGGATCCAAATCTCATCCATGATCATGAAACGTGACCAAAAATTCTCGTGATCTGCCTGGAAATTTTCGACATTCACTCTCGAAATGTCGACTCATTTCTTCTGTTGCCAGTGGGTTGACATTATCGGCCCCCAACGTGCAGCGACCTTCTTCATATGTAATTCGTGCCTGATGGTCATTCTTTGATCTACCAACATGACGTCTTTGATTTTTTTCACATTGTCTTCAGTGAGGGACGTGATTGGACGTCCTTCGCCGTGTTCGCCTTCATTGGATGTTCTTCCCAGCTTAAACTCTTTGGCTCAGCGTGCAGCAGTGGAATATGGAGGAACAGAGTCCCCTAATGTGTCCACTATGTCGCCGTTTATGTCTCTGGTCGACAATTTTTTCAAACAGAGGTACTTAATGACAGCTCTAATTTCGTCTTTCTCCATTTTGATGTTCTCTCTTCAACTGTTCGTTTTCAAATGAATGTACCTCCTTTCTTGGAACTGTATTTTCCTGGACCTAGTGATTTCAGCACTTTGACTCCCCTCCTCTGGGTGGGTGGTTTCTTCTACTCTACTCAACCCTCACCTTTCTCTTGTTGCGTCACTTAGTGCAGATGCTCCGCGCTATACCGTTAGCTGTCGAAGACTCTGGTATATTTCATTGGGACGCGTTACTACTTTTAGGTGTTCCATAGTACTATTAGGGTGTTCGTCGTGTCTTTTGTTGCTTATGTGCTCTGTCCAGGATATCCTGTTATCAAATGTAAGTCCTAAGTATTTGGCTTGTGGTGGTTGCTGCGCGTGGCGTCTTGTTATGAAGATGGCTTGCGTCTTCTCGGCGTTTATTTGAATTTTCCATTTCAGAATATATTCCATTAATACATCAATATATGACTGCAGATTTGAAGATATAGCATTTGCATGCTTGGAGGTATGTAGTGTACAAGTGTCATCTGCGTACAGGGCTACTTTTGTATTGGGCATTTTCGGGATGCCTGCTGTGTAAAAACTATACAACATTGGGTAGTGAGCCTGGCGGGACTCCAGCTTCTATTGGACGCATTCTGGAGAGGTGGTTGTTAATTCTAACACAGAAAGATCTTCCCTGAAGAAAGAATGCAATAGCTTGCACGAGTGGAAGTGGTATTTGGAACGCATGTAGTTTGAATATCAGTCCTACATGCCAGACTTTGTCAAACGCCTTGGCCACGTCAAACATAACCAAACCCCTTGATTTTCGTTGGTTGAAACCTGTACGAATGTGTTGTACCACTCTTGTGAGCTGGAGTTCGGTGGAGTGTAGTGGCTTGAAGCCGAACTATTCCTCCGGAATTATTGATTTTTCTACAACTACTTCAGTGAGCCGATCGAGAAGAAGACGCTCAGCGATTTTGCCAACGGAGGAAAAGAGACTAATTGGTCTCCAATTTTCGAGGAAATGGAAGTCTTTACCTGGTTTAGGTAATACTGTTACAATTGCTGATTTCCAGACCTCTGGGAAGCTCTTCGTGTCAAATATTGCGTTAATGATATCTGTCAGGGTCGTTAGTATATTATCCGGCAGTTGGTTTAGCAACACGTTACAAATCGTGTCTGCTCCACGTGATTTCCGCTTACTTAGATTTTTTATTAAATATTTGACCTCTTCGATATTAGTTGATCTTATTCGAGAATCTCCTGTTGGCGTTGAGTTAAGGATTTGTTCTACAGATCCAGTGATCTCTTCGTCTTCGCTGTCATCGTCCTCCCAAGAGCGGTTTTGTTGAAATTATAATTCCAGCACATCTGCAAAGGCTTCGGCTTTGCCTGAGTTACCGTACTTCAGCCCGTCTTCGCTGTCATCGTCCTCCCAAGAGCGATTTTGTTGAAATTATAATTCCAGCACATCTGCAAAGGCTTCAGCCCGTTTAGACCATGAATTGGTGGTATAACAATTTTGTTTCTATGTACCTCCCTGGAATCGTGGCCCATTTATATGTTTTGGTTTATGCTGACTTAGTTAGTAAATGTGATAGTGAAAAATTTTTTTTTTTGAATTTTATGCGAAGTGGAAATAACCGATTAACAATACTTATTGATCAACTCTCGTATTTTGCGTGGAGAGATAGTGACAAAACATCAAACGAAAATCTGTTGGACTATATATAAGCAAATAAAATTTAGTTTTTCCGTTAAAATCGAATGAATCTGATTTGATGAACATGAACTTAGAATTATTATCGAGATTTTCTATTCGTAAGAGTGTATATGCTGAGAAATGATCGAAATAAATATTTTATATTATTTTTATATTATTTTTTTTATATTATTATAGTAACAGCATTGTCACTAATATATAATTTTAACAGCTCAATATTTTATGTTAGGAAGTTACAATATTATATTTGCAGTTTACGCTGTTAATTTTTTATGCTAAGAATACCTGTGAGCATATTTCGACAAAATGTTTTAAATAAATAAATGTTTTGTCTTTAGTTGAAACAAATATTTGTAAATGTTTTGTCTTTAGTTGAAACAAATATTTCTCCTTCCAATACAAACCAGTACCAACACTTTCAACCAACATCAACCCCATGACTTCTCTTCAAACAATCCATTAACATTTCTTTATCCGTTCTTAACAAGAAAGCCATAATTCAAATAAATTTGCATACACTTAAATGAATAATGGCGTAATTCCCATGTAATGTGACAATAAACACCCAAGTAGCAAAACTTAATTCAATAGACTGCCAGTTTCGCCATCGTCGTCTCCTATCCCTTGGGTAATGCTCATGTAACGGCAAAGAATATTATGTTTGATTTAGGACTCTGGAAAATATGTTCATACGTACGTACACTTATTAAGTTTATTATCTGCTGCCGATGTATGATACAAAGAACGGATGTGAGAAGGTTCAAAAAGGCCCGTGCTTTTTGCCTGAACTGACGGAGCCCGAAGAATGATGGCCCAGAGACTTTGACATTGGCGACAATATAACTGTGCGGTCTTTCAACATTTTGATAGATTACGATAGTGGTTGACGTAGCGCAACCAATGGTCGCAGTAACTTTCCATTGAAATGATTAGGCTTTCCTTATAAATCTAATTTTGTTTTCTTCTTCGAAATAATTCTTCTTGCGTCGGGTGAAAGAGTTGTCCTTCAGACTAATGACCATAGGCGTGCCGTGGTCTAAAATCTGGCTGGGGCCAGGGACCGAAAGGCTCAAAACAAGCGATAATTTTGTCTTCCGTAAGGTACACGTACTGTTCATACAATTTATATAATTTACTAATACATTATATGTTTATTAATTTATTCTTACTTATTTGCTAGTGCATAATGCATTATCAAATAAACTTCGTGTCTGTGAATACGTATGAGCTACTACTATATACATATTATGTGAATTATAAGTATGAATTACACATGAATTATCCATTAGCACTAAGAAATGAACACTTGTAGGAATTATACCAGAATAGAATGGAAGTAATTAGAAATATGAACTATTTTTTCGTTTAGAAGCTAAATATATTTCAATTTATACTTGAAAAAGAAGATAGTTTACTTTCAAAATGTCTTTGAAGAAATTGGAATATATTAACCTTACAAGGAAGAAATTGATCTCTTGTTTCAAATTTTTGTTACCTAGAAAACCAAGGAAAAGCATAAATAATTTGCCAAGACGAAGAGGACTGTAACTTACTCTTTTCGAGCCATTTGGTTAGCAAGGATATCTTTGCAGCCTTAACTGCGTGTCCGAGGCTAGATGGAATATCAAAACCTTTCAGACTTGTGCTTTTTGCTGTTTTCCGTTTTCGTGATCCTCTGGAAAATGTGAGATCCAGACAGAGCTTCTCTGAGAATGATTTAATTTTTTTCAAAACTACATAAAAGTTTTCTCGCTCACTTAGTAGTGTTTTAACTGCTCCATTCACAAGATCCATCCCACCCCAAAGAGCTGCATTTTTAGTTTGGAAATATGTGCTTAACATGTTCGTTGTAAAAAGAACATAGTGAAAGATGAAAGATCACCAATGCAGAAACTGAGTCGTTGTATTTTCCTTCATTCATTTCTTTTTCTAAAGCCTCTTTTATAGTCCCATAGCTATCGATCACATATTTGCAATTGTGAAATCTCAGCTTAAACTTCTCATTTCACGCCTTGTGTTTAGACCAACTGCCTCTTCAAGCTGCTTCAACTATTGGTGTTGTGATGGCTTTGAAAAGTGTATGTAAAGGGATTCGATGACATTGAAAAAGGATGCATACGTTTCGATTGTGAAAAATGTATCCATCACAACAAGGATAATTTTATGAGCTTGACAGTGTACAAATGTGGCTGCAGGTTTTTTTTTATCTTAATTTAGGTTTGTAAACCACCTTTTTGATCTGATATGACACTAGCACCATCATAAGACTGTCAAACAACAGGCAATTCGCTAAGTCCGTAACTGTCTAGCAGGCTCAAAATTATATCGACTAAATACGAGGCATTTTTAGCTCCTGAAACGTCTAGAAAATCTGACAATCACGGTGACTTGTTCCTTTTTGGGGACCCTTGCTTCGTCTGCCATAACGGATATTAGTTCGCATTCTTTTATTTCACCCTCATGTCCTCGCGAACGATTTCAGCAATTGTTTTTATTAACTCACTTTGTGTTTCGCCACTACAGTAGTTCGTAACCTTGTTTTTCAAATGTTTTTCAAAAGTTAAATCACGCTTCGGGAATAATTCACAAAATTCCAAAAAAAAATTCACGGTGATCACTGGGACCACTTTCATCATGTCCTCTGAAAGCAAGTTGGCGACTGAGACACGTCGTAAGGTCGATAGCCTTTTCCAAATAATTTCGGTTCATCTTGACAATATTCTAAGACTGTTCAAGCACCATATCATTTACTGTCTTCGAAGTACTATTAGAGTTTTATTATTGTAGAGTTTTTATTATTGTATGCAATATGTCCTTGAAGACTTTGTGGATGAATTTTACTATCCGGATAATTTATCCGGAACGCGAAGTTTGGTTGAGCTGAAATTTTGTTGTATTTTTGGCGACAATGCAAATTCTATGGAAAATTTCGCATTGTGATAACTGCACACCGAGTCATCAAATCATCACGAAATTATAAGACACATCAATGGGTATAAAAAATAAGTTTCTGTCGTTTTGAAATGTCTGGACAACCGTGTAGCTACCATAAGTACGTAAACACAAATCTTTCACACCATTGACTCTCTAGTATTTTTATCGGTATTTAGAATAAAATGCAAATGATTAATGAATTTGATACTATATTTATACAGTGAAATCTAACTTCTAAAATTCCCAATCGCACAAAAATCGTAATCCGTCACCGAATTATTCATATTTTTAGCACCTGGAACTTGCGTTTACGGTATCAACAATTTTGTCCTGGAGATACATTATATGTTTATTAATTTATTCTTACTTATTTGCTAGTGCATAATGCATTATCAAATAAACTTCGTGTCTGTGAATACGTATGAGCTACTACTATATACATATTATGTGAATTATAAGTATGAATTACACATGAATTATCCATTAGCACTAAGAAATGAACACTTGTAGGAATTATACCAGAATAGAATGGAAGTAATTAGAAATATGAACTATTTTTTCGTTTAGAAGCTAAATATATTTCAATTTATACTTGAAAAAGAAGATAGTTTACTTTCAAAATGTCTTTGAAGAAATTGGAATATATTAACCTTACAAGGAAGAAATTGATCTCTTGTTTCAAATTTTTGTTACCTAGAAAACCAAGGAAAAGCATAAATAATTTGCCAAGACGAAGAGGACTGTAACTTACTCTTTTCGAGCCATTTGGTTTGCAAGGATATCTTTGCAGCCTTAACTGCGTGTCCGAGGCTAGATGGAATATCAAAACCTTTCAGACTTGTGCTTTTTGCTGTTTTCCGTTTTCGTGATCCTCTGGAAAATGTGAGATCCAGACAGAGCTTCTCTGAGAATGATTTAATTTTTTTCAAAACTACATAAAAGTTTTCTCGCTCACTTAGTAGTGTTTTAACTGCTCCATTCACAAGATCCATCCCACCCCAAAGAGTTGCATTTTTAGTTTGGAAATATGTGCTTAACATGTTCGTTGTAAAAAGAACATAGTGAAAGATGAAAGATCACCAATGCAGAAACTGAGTCGTTGTATTTTCCTTCATTCATTTCTTTTTCTAAAGCCTCTTTTATAGTCCCATAGCTATCGATCACATATTTGCAATTGTGAAATCTCAGCTTAAACTTCTCATTTCACGCCTTGTGTTTAGACCAACTGCCTCTTCAAGCTGCTTCAACTATTGGTGTTGTGATGGCTTTGAAAAGTGTATGTAAAGGGATTCGATGACATTGAAAAAGGATGCATACGTTTCGATTGTGAAAAATGTATCCATCACAACAAGGATAATTTTATGAGCTTGACAGTGTACAAATGTGGCTGCAGGTTTTTTTTTATCTTAATTTAGGTTTGTAAACCACCTTTTTGATCTGATATGACACTAGCACCATCATAAGACTGTCAAACAACAGGCAATTCGCTAAGTCCGTAACTGTCTAGCAGGCTCAAAATTATATCGACTAAATACGAGGCATTTTTCGCTCCTGAAACGTCTAGAAAATCTGACAATCACGGTGACTTGTTCCTTTTTGGGGACCCTTGCTTCGTCTGCCATAACGGATATTAGTTCGCATTCTTTTATTTCACCCTCATGTCCTCGCGAACGATTTCAGCAATTGTTTTTATTAACTCACTTTGTGTTTCGCCACTACAGTAGTTCGTAACCTTGTTTTTCAAATGTTTTTCAAAAGTTAAATCACGCTTCGGGAATAATTCACAAAATTCCAAAAAAAAAATTCACGGTGATCACTGGGACCACTTTCATCATGTCCTCTGAAAGCAAGTTGGCGACTGAGACACGTCGTAAGGTCGATAGCCTTTTCCAAATAATTTCGGTTCATCTTGACAATATTCTAAGACTGTTCAAGCACCATATCATTTACTGTCTTCGAAGTACTATTAGAGTTTTATTATTGTAGAGTTTTTATTATTGTATGCAATATGTCCTTGAAGACTTTGTGGATGAATTTTACTATCCGGATAATTTATCCGGAACGCGAAGTTTGGTTGAGCTGAAATTTTGTTGTATTTTTGGCGACAATGCAAATTCTATGGAAAATTTCGCATTGTGATAACTGCACACCGAGTCATCAAATCATCACGAAATTATAAGACACATCAATGGGTATAAAAAATAAGTTTCTGTCGTTTTGAAATGTCTGGACAACCGTGTAGCTACCATAAGTACGTAAACACAAATCTTTCACACCATTGACTCTCTAGTATTTTTATCGGTATTTAGAATAAAATGCAAATGATTAATGAATTTGATACTATATTTATACAGTGAAATCTAACTTCTAAAATTCCCAATCGCACAAAAATCGTAATCCGTCACCGAATTATTCATATTTTTAGCACCTGGAACTTGCGTTTACGGTATCAACAATTTTGTCCTGGAGATCGGTACTATAAAATTTTCAAAAAATAATGATTTCGTAGTGAAAATAAGCCGAAAATATTTCAATTTCAAAAAGTTTAACACATTCGCGGAAGGTAACTCCAAACACCCTTTTATTCGTATAACTTCCAGCGTTTTCAATGGATCAAAATTTATAGGGTAAGTTATTTGAACGGGATGCAAATTCGGTATAATCTTTGCTGTGGTGGTGTCAATAGGTTTACAGTAGCAATATTAGACTTTCCTAGCTATTCAGTATGGACCTTTTGACTCAAACTTAACAAGTACACTTTATCATACGCAAAAGTCAAAGAAACATGCTCTCAAATATGGAATGAGACTGTGTTTGGTTTGATTAATGCTAGGTATGAATGTGCTAATTGTACATGATCCCATCAAAAAAGAGAAAGCGCAGCAAAAATTGTTCACAATAAACAACATTGTCTTGAATAGATAGCATAAATGTAGCAGGGATGCCATTTTTATTCTCCAAATAACTTCGAAAATTGCATTCTACTTTAGCCTACCATTTGAATACTCAGACTATGTTTTGGGAAAAACATAATTGCATAAAACACCAGTTTATAAAAGTATTGTTATCTAAATACCGGTATATTGCCTAGTAGAAATGAACAGATAATCTTAATTAAAAAAGGATAATTGGCGAGGCGCTTTTCGGCTTTTTCTTAACGTATAACTTGTCAAAATTAAATATTTTCTCGAGATAAGTCCCATAACACCGTAATTAACACAGCGAATAATACAGTTTCTATGTTATAAGTAGTGTGTATGCTTTGGTATAGACTTACACTACTGCACTATACAGCTCTTGCTGTAATAACAAAAACCAAAGAGGCGAAAACTTAAGTGTCTGCTGTTAGGAATATTTATTTTTCTGGGAGGGGCCAACCTAGGGTCTGGGGGGGTCCTGGCCCCCCCTGGCCCCCCCTACGGCGCGCCTATGCTAATGACTCTTTAATTTCAATAAAGTAGTCGTAATGTGACAGACAAAAGTTTCTACTTTTCCAACACCACAAACTGGAATTCCGTTAATGTCATAAGACAAACTTATTATCGAATGGATTCATGAAATTTCGAAACAAACCAAGTACACTTTCTGCAGAAAATCAAAGATTTCAAAATGTCAATTAGTCGCTCTAATAAGGTCTTTCAAGATGTTTTCGGTGTATCAAATATTAAAGCATTTGCTCTGTTTGCTTTATATAACTTGTTCCAAAGAAATATCTGAGAAAATGTTCTGCGCGGTATCAGTTACGTGCATAGATTTACAGGACATCATCATTGGAATTAATAAATGAAAGAAGCTAGCTTGAAATTGATGTAAATAATTGATGAACGGATATCAAATTACCAGTACAGATACAGATATAAAATGATGTATCTAACATTTTGTGGTATTATTATAGCATTCCAGCATAATTTTTATGATTATTGATGAGTCACGAAAGGTTATATCAATAATACATGGCAATCCGTATGATCGTCGGTGATACTGCTGATATGAGATTCATTTATTTCAGTTGAAGAAAACAAGTAAAATAATATTTTGATGGTAGAATAAATTCAAACATTAGATTTCTCGCCATACGATTGAGCAGAAACTTTCAGAATACATTTGTGTATATGTGAAATAAGTCCAAGTCTTACCAAATGTTAACTAACTTTAACCCTTTGGCACCGGCGGCCATTTTATTGATTTTTTAAATATCCCTACAAATCTATCGGCAAAAAAATTAAAAAACAAATTAAGTAAGCAATCTTAATTTAAAACGAATTTTCAATGTGAATATGATAAAATTGTGGGAATTTTCAACCCTATGTGTGCGCTAGGTGCCTAAATACAGATCGAACAAATTTGAAGGTTTTTTGATTGCGATAACTTTTGACAGAGATATTAAATCAGTATATAGCTTACAGGACATATTGGCATTACCAAGCTCTAAATTTACTTTGTTTTTTATGAACACGTTGGCAACCCTGTAGCTAAGGCAGGCACTGAAAGTTAGCACCTTCAAATGATCGACTCTCCCGAAAAATTGTCGCTTTTTAGAAAAAAAGTAGCTCAATTATAGTTCTTATGCTTTTTCTGCATAGCCAAAGTAAAAATTTTGAAATTCTATATCGGACAAAAACGGTAACTCCTCCCCAATTCAACTATATTTTTACCATAAGAAACTTCTGTTCATAAGAACTCACGATCTGATAATCGGATGCAACTGAAATTTACCGGATGTATTTGTTTTGGGAAGGACCAGGTCTGATAGAAGCGATTTTGAAATGTGGGCAACTCCACGTCAGTGGTGCCATCTTGAAAAATCACTGAGGAAAAACTGCTTTTTCCCCTCTGAATTGTGATTCAGTATTCAGACTTTAATTAAATTACGACAAAACAAGCCACACATTACGACAAAACAAGCCAGACGACAAAACAAGCCACACTCGGTAAAAAGTTGGTTGAAAAAGTAGGTTGGAGCTGCCAGCTATGGTAATTTAGGTGTCTAGAATTTTGAAAATTTGCTTAGGAAAATAAAACGTTTTGCCCTATAACTTTCAGTGCAGTCATGAAATTGAAACGAAATTCATTTGGTAAATTTAACTTATTGTAGGCAATATTCAATGGGAATCTGGCTGAAAACTATGATATGGTTGCCAGCTTAGGCCTTTTTTTATTTATTACCATATCTTTTGAAGCGATTTTATCATAGCATTTTCAAATGGTGATGATCTTGCAGTTACAATAAACAAAAAATATTAGAGTTTGGAAAATTTTAAAACTTTTGCGAATGGTAACCCTCAAATTTTTGTACCCCTGTAACTTCCAATGCAGTCATCGGATCGAAACGAAACTTGCGGCGTAAGTTGTCTTTAATGTGAGGAAGATTTGATATATTATTCATTTGATATATTTTTATCAATCAATGCTTACATTAAGTATTCATATCGCGAACATTTACAATAAAAATAAGTAACCAATGTTTAAATTTTCCCAGTTTTTTTAATTTTTCAAATGTCAAACCCAAACACCTTTTTACACCCGTAACTTTTGATGAAGTCATCGGATGAAAACGAGATTCATAGGGTTGATTTAGACGAGAAGTAGAGTGAAGTTGAAGTAGCAAACCTGAAAACCTTTCCTCTTTATTAGTTTAAATGAATTCATGAAATCAAAGCGGTACATTGCTCTAAAAACAGATTTTAGCACGTTCCATTCTATTCATACATTTAATGAGAAATGATCATGTGGAGAGATTAGTAGAGTCATTGTTCTTAATATTCAAAGAATTTAATGCTACATTCAAGAATGAACAAAAATAAATCGAGAAATGACTGGAGGGCACAACCCCCACGATGATACTAATGACTTTGAGTGAAGTAGATACATAGTTATTAGTTTGACATAGCTCCCACACCCCAGCCTACACATGAGAACATGAGCATCATCAGCTGGTAATACTCGCAATCAAACTGACCATATTTGTATTCAGTGGAGATGAGCTTCTTCTATATTTGACGTCCATACATCTTTTAGGCGCGAATTGGGACTCCGACAACTACTTGGTAAAATCCAAATAACTGTACAATTGGCCCTTTTTATAAGCTCAACATCATAAAGCTCCAAACGGCCTCAGTAGGTGGAAACTTTGCATAACCTCTTGCGACGAAACTAGCCTCCATTCATAAAATAATAGCACACGGAGAGAAAAGTGTAATGAAATTATACAAAATTTGCAATTAATTTTATTGCAATAGTAGTAATTTTTTGCCCCATTACATTTGTAATCAATTGCACTACACATTTTACTACTTTGTTGTGAATTATGTATACATGAATGTCTCTACTACAGCGCAATGATCATGTGTGAGTTGTAGTATGTAGTGGAATTGACTATTATTTGAAGGAAAATAGTAAATTTTCATCAAATTTGTAATAACATTCATGTTTTCACATCGAATTTTCAGAATAGTAAATTTTATTATCCACTGTAGTAAAAATCATTGCCGAAATTTCTCTCCGTGCACGATACGGCCGTTTGACAAAGTTTCAAGATGACGACAATAATGAATCATTGTACACGAGATCCCAAATTAGGATTTGAAGTATACCCAATTTTGTGAGCTTGTGGCCAATTTCCATTTATGTGTGTACATACTGTGTACATGCACGGAATTTCTTTGTACTAAGTGTTTCTATGCGTGTGTACCGGGTAAAATTGTTTGGTTAAACGAGATTTGGATTAAAACCGATTCAAAATCCCGATTTCGTGTAACCATACAGATTTATTCGGCAGCCCGGCTTACACACACATCGGTTGGGTTTTGTTTTCAATCTGGCGGCTTCTAACAATCGCTGTCCTTCTTGCATGTACAAACGCTTGCACGAAGTGAACAGCGATCGGCAGAAGCCTGCATATTGAAAACTCCTTGTACATACAAAAAACTATCGTGTACACATAAACACAATCATATTATAAGCTCAACAAATCGGGTATACTCCAAATCACAATATAGGATCTTGTGTAAAAGGGCTCAATGGGAATTATTGCAGAACAAGTACCAGTGTATGAAGCTCAACGCTAAAAAAAAACGGCTAGTTTGATGACGAATGCTGGGATGCGCTAAAAAGAAATTCTGGCGTATGGACAGCTCCTCGAAAGGAATACCAGGACCAAGAGAGAACAATGTGAAAACTTCTGACGAGTAGCGAATAAGGTGATTAGATGCAAAAAGAAAAATATAATGACGAGCAATTGACGAAAAATTTAGTGAGAAATAAAACTAGGCAACCTTACAAAGCTGTGAAACGTTTAAGATGCGTATATCAGCCCAAGATAAAACTCTGCGTAAACAGATTTGGTACTTCGCCCTTATCCGAAGATTTGAGAGGTGGGCTGGGTATTTTAAGGAACTTTTTAATTCTGCATACGTCTCAATAATATCAGAGCCGACAGGCATCTCTGATTGAGCTTCAATAGTTTCTCAAATACTGGGTGAAGTCAAGTGCCCCATTAAAAGCCAGAACAATAAAAGAGTGTCGAGCATGAGCAAGATTTCCGTCAAATTATCCAAACGAAAGTCATCCACAAATTGATTCAGCACATTAAGCATCAAGACCGCAAGAAGGCGCAAATGCCTCAGATCATATGGGCACAAAAAAAGGGACATACAATGGTTGAAAAAGTACAAAGGTACATCGCTATTTTCTACGTCCTATAAAATTAAAGTTTATACTGACAATGCAGCTAGGAAGTATCATGGAGGATTTAGGTCAGAACAATCGATGAATGATCGAATTTTTAAATAATGCTGCACCACGGCATCGCAGTAAAGCTACTCTGACTGACCAAAATGACGATAACATCGATAACATCGGTACACGGAGAGAAATTTCGGCAATGATTTTTACTACAGTGGATAATAAAATTTACTATTCCGAAAATTCGATGTGAAAACTTGAATGTTATTACAAATTTGATGAAAATTTACTATTTTCCTTCAAATAATAGTCAATTCCACTACATACTACAACTCACACATGTTCATTGCGCTGTAGTAGAGACATTCATGTACACATAATTCACAACAAAGTAGTAAAATGTGTAGTGCAATTGATTACAAAGGTAATGGGGCAAAAAATTACTACTATTGCAATAAAATTAATTGCAAATTTTGTATAATTTCATTACACTTTTCTCTCCGTGTAGTAAGAATCTACAAATATTTCTGGGACGTCTTTGACACAAACGTCGGACTAAAGCAGGGTGATGGACTGGCCCTTCTGCTGTTCAACTTAACACTTGAGCACGGGATAAGGAAACTGCCTGCCGATGCAAAAGGTATGCTTTTATATAAATTCAGCTAAGTAGTAGCATATCTGGATGACGTTAACATCTTTTCAAGTTCTTTCACATTCGCCAGAGGCCTGCTATTGAAACTGGACCAAGAAGCAAAAATCAGCACGCAAACATGTCGAACGCCTTCCAAAGGGGGGCCCTTAGGCAAACACTTGGACGAAAACGGGAGAGCGGACAAAATATTTGACAATCCGGAGCTGTGGAAGTTGCAACGAGCTGCTTACGAGCTGCGAATTGACGAGCATCGAGTACCTAAAAAGGCTTTCGAGGGAAAAGCCGAGGGTCGCACTGGTCGCGAAAACTCAGGCAATACTGGTCTGACTCAGTAAACTCTCTGTCTCAATACTCAATAAACTCTCTGAACCATGGCTTGATAGGGACCTTAGGCATTTACGGAATCGTAAGAACAAGCTTTATAAGCGGATTAAAAATAATATTGACGTTAGTTCGGCTATTCAGGAAGAATATAACGAAATTGCTAAGCAGTTTTTAACGAAGTCCCACGAGGCTTATGACAAATACATTAAGACTACCGGCGAAAATATAATCCGCGACCCGAAAAATTTTTATTTTTTTGTAAATGTGAAGCGGAAAACTACTGGTTATCCATCATCGATGTTCTTTAATGATATCACTTCTTCCTCTCCTAATGTGATTTGTGATTTATTCGCAGATAATTTCCAGAATATTTTTATTGCTACTGACTCATCAAACTCACATCTCCCTTCGTCCCATTCTAATCCTACAGCTTTTATCAGTCACTTAGAAATTACACGTGACGAAATACGTAAAGCTATTTCGGAACTCGACTGCAACAAAGGTTCAGGGCCAGATCTTCTTCCTCCAACTTTCTTGTGCAAATGTGTAGAGCAGCTTATAACTCCCTTTCATATTTTTTTCAACAGATCACTTTCGTCTGGAGTTTTCCCATCCTGTTGGAAACTTTCATATGTCACACCCATCTTCAAAAATGGTGATAGACGCTGTATCGGAAATTATAGAGGTATTGCCATCTTATCTTCTATTCCGAAACTTTTTGAAAAGATTGTCTACGATAAACTTTCTCCACTTGTTGACTCCCGACTGAACGAGCAACAACATGGTTTTAGAAAAGGTCGCTCAACTACCACAAATTTGACAGTCCTAATCTCAGACGTCCTGTGTAAAATGGAGAA
The DNA here is from genome assembly GCA_947369275.1 of Nemotelus nigrinus. NCBI lineage: Eukaryota > Metazoa > Arthropoda > Insecta > Diptera > Stratiomyidae > Nemotelus > Nemotelus nigrinus. The sequence continues at coordinate 34,312,333 of OX376372.1, forward strand.
AGGATACCAAATTGACGCAGTCTATACAGACTTTAGTAAAGCTTTTGACAGAGTTGACCACCCTACCTTAATTCTAAAGCTACTGAAATTCGGACTTGGTGGATCTTTGCTTAGCTGGCTGACTTCTTATCTTGGAAATCGAACTCAGCTGGTAAAATTTCAAGGACTTTTATCGAAAAATATTTCTGCTACCTCTGGTGTACCACAAGGTAGCCATCTTGGCCCACTTCTCTTTAATATATTTATTTCTGACCTATCTGACGTCCTATCAAATATACCTCATCTACTTTATGCTGACGATCTCAAAGTCTATCATATCATTAAATCTAAATCCGATGCACTCTTTCTCCAGTCCAAACTTGATTCACTTGATCATTGGTGCAATGAAAACAAGCTCTCTCTCAACATTGCTAAGTGCCAAGTTATAAGTTTCTCCCGAAAATGCACCGTCTCACATAACACATACTTCCTCGGGAATAAGTTGTTAGCTCGAGTTGATAACGTTGTCGACCTTGGTGTTGTCTTGGATGAGCGACTCCGCTTCACCTTGCATTATGATAAAATACTTTCCCGGGCAAACAAACAGCTAGGCTTCATCAAAAGACGTGCCAAGGAATTTCGTAACCTGTGGGTCACACGATCCTTATACATCTCTCTAGTACGCCCCATTCTCGAATATGCTTCCATTTGCTGGAATCCGGCTTTTGAAACCCACAGTAGCAGACTCGAGTCCATACAAAAGCAATTCTTACTTTTCGCATTGAGAGAACTATACAGCCCTTACGATTTTAATACCCTTCCTCCTTATGAGTTTCGACTGGGTCATCTAAACTTATTAACACTTGCATCTAGAAGAAAGATGCTTTCGGCCTGCTTCACATTCGACGTCATTAGAGGCGTCATAAAAGTTGAATTCCTGAATAGCAAAATTGTTTTGAATAACCCTGTAAGAAACACCAGGTCCTCTCGTTTACTTAAGGAATATCCACACTCCACTACTTACGCAGCTAATGAGCCGATAAATAGATGCTGCAGGTTATTCAATAGCATAAGTAATCTGTATTCTCCAACAGTCTCAAAATTATCCTTCAAATCCTCCCTTTTCAAAGCCATCCGCAACCCTTTATCCTAAGCTATATGTTCAATGTTTTATTTATTTGTTATTTATTAATTTGTTATTGATTTATCTTGTTAATTATTTTATTTAATTTTTCGTTTTATTTCTATGTACTCGTAATTTCCAATTTTGTTTTTTTACTGTTTACGTTACTTGTACCTTGCTTGGTTGAGAAATAAAATAAAATAGACTCTGTCGCCGGGGACTGCGCATCGCTGTTGTAATGTCGTGATTGGGGGACGCGGTCGTTGGATCGAGACAATTATCGATTCCATCATCATTCAACATCGTGCATTGTCAGTAAACACGAAGTTCTGTGGCGGACTTTAAAGAAACATCCGCTAATCGCAATTCATTTAGGCATGTAAGTATTATCAACTTAGCTGTGGCTTAGCTCCAGGTCCAGAATATTTTGTAAAAGGGTTCAAAATATCCAGCATCAACAACGGTTCCATTCATTGGTATGCGAAACTAGTGTTTCTTTATAAGCGCAATTCCTAGCAGAGTCTTACTCTAGGAATATGCTATGATCAAAGGGTGATTCATACGACGTTGTTATTGGTACGATGAATGAAAAAAAAAAATTGTAGTGAATAATAATTAAAATCCAGAAATGTGTAAAAAAAGCAGAAGAATTCATTTTGGCAGATAGGCGAGTGAATGTTTCCATGATAGCTGAAGAAATGGACATATCGGCAGGCTCAGCTTAAAATATAATGCCTGAACATTTGCAATTGTCTAAAGTCGGTGCCAGAGTGCAAGATGGGTCCCGCGGCTACTGACACTACTTCAAAAGGACGCCCGCCGCGAACGTTGCTAAGAGAACTTGGACCTGATTGGTGAGGACCCAGGAGGTTTTTTTCAACGATTGGTGACAGGAGACGAAACGTGATTTTACCATAAAGATTACCATAAAGAAACTTAAAATATAATTCTTCGAGAGCAACGATTTGCTAGTGATACAAGGGTCAAGGAAGCTGTGGCAGCTTTGTCTGACGAGCAACCAAAGAATTTTTTCCTAAGGTTCAAAATCACTGCAAGAAAAGTTGACCAAGTATATTGAGCTTAACGCAGATAACATTGAAAAATAAAATTCAGTTCTTTTTACCACATTTTATTTAGCGTAATTTCAGTGCTTTTGTCCATGAAAATGCTAATTTTATTATACTTTGAAATTTGATCAGTATCAAAGAGTTTTTTGATTGTTTTGTTTTTTTCATAATATAGTAACTTTCGGTCGACTTAATTGAATGCGACTTAACATAAGTGGATCCGGAAAGCACATTTTTAAAACTAGAATCCGAACTATGACATTCTAAAAAATGTACAATCCGACAATTAAGACCATGTGACAAATATGTAGAAGCTTCGAAAAACATTGGCTAGATTCTACTGAACTAAACTTATAAAAAAAAGTCTAGCGCATCAGAACCGCTAGAAAACTAATTTTCGAAGAAATTATCTTTGAGTGACTTAAAAATGTGTGAAGATGTAATACACTTCTTTGTAGTATCATATCAACCATTTCTTACTCAAAGGAACAAATATCATTTTCTGACAGCATTTCCTATAACACAAATGACGAAAATGTGCAGTCCTGGCAACATTTGTCCAACATAGCAGCAATAAGTCTACCATAACATGCTCGTGCTTAATCAACCTATCCTTTGAATATCGTTTTCATCCAAGGATATCATCGAAATTTTCAGCGATTAAACTATGTCTGGGGTTGCCATCCGAAAAATTTCCAAAACTCGGAAAATCTAAATATCGATTGCTTATTTTATTGTAAATGCTTTGGTTATGAATACAAAATGGAAGCATATGTTGATGCAATAGTTACGAAACTGTCTGGTGCTGGCAATCATGCGTTAGCACCATAGCTGCTTCACGTTGAGTTAAATCCACCCTGTGAATTTCATTTTGATTGAATGGCTGCGCTGGAAGTTATAGAAGTGAATAGAATTTTATGGCAACCATCCTCAAAACTTTTCAAATTTTGGAAACCTTAATATTTGTTGTTAACTGTCATTGCAGAATCATTCCCATTTGAAAATTGTTTGACAACATGTCAATAAATTACAAAATTCATCATAGCTGGCAACTCTTTCACGATTTTCAACGAAATTCCTACAGAATTAGACAAACTACAGAGGCATATCGCTACTTTGTACGTCCTATAAGATACTGATGAAAATATTAAAAAATAAAATAAATGTATACGCTGAAAATGTCTTTGGGGAGTACCAAGGAGGCTTTAGATCTGGTCGATCAACTACGGGTCAGCTATTCACAGTCAAACAAGTGCTCGAAAAATGCTGGGAATTTAACATCGACGTCCACCAGATTTTCGTGGACTTTAAACAAGCATATGACAGTATTGACCGAAACACACTGTACAAAATATTGCTATACTTCGGCATCCCGGCAAAACAAGTCCAGCTGACCAGAATGACGATGACGTCGACAGCATCACAAGTCAGAATCAACAACAGTCTGACTGACGCCTTTGACATAAACGTCGGACTAAAGCAAGGCGATGGGTTAGCCCCTCTGCTGTTCAACCTAGCACTAGAGTACGTGATAAGGAAGATTCCTGTCGACACAGGGGGTACGCTTCTGTACAAACCGATCCAATTAGTGGCCTACGCGGATGACATAAACATCTAGTCACGCTCCTTCACATCTGCCAAAGAACTCCTGTTGAAACTTGACCAGCAAGCCAAAGAAGTAGGCCTGAAGATAAATCAGACGAAAACAAAAATTATGACGCAAACAAGAAAGAAGAGCTCCATTAGATGAAATATAATTCTGGACGAATATAATCTAGAGAATGTGGACGAATTTATATATATAGGCTCGAAATTGACAACGAAAGGCAGTGAAACTGACGAAATTAAACGGAGAATACAGCTCACTAATAAAACTTTCTACTCCGTTCTGGCCCTACTGAAGACCAGCTGCATACACAGGAAGACGAAGCTCCAAGTCTACAAATCAATAATCAGACCTGTGTTGTGCTGCGGATGTGAAACTTGGATTCTTACCCAAGCATCCGCAAATATGTTGAACGTCTTTGAAAGACGGGTCCTCAGGCGTATAATTGAAGCAAAACAAGAGTGTGGCCAATGGCGGATAAGGTACAACCACGAGTTGTACGAGGCTTTTGACGAGCCAGAGGTTGCTACAATAATCAAACTGCGGAAACTGCAATGGGCTGGTCACGTGCAACGAACGGACGAGCATCAAGTACCTAAGAAGGTATTCGAAGGCCAGTGGGAAAACCCAGAAAACGCTGGTCTGATTCTGTCGACGAAGAATGCGCAAAGCTCCTCGGTTTTCGAAATTGGACGACGACGTCATTGGATCGAAACAACTGGAGGCGTCATCTGCGAGAAGCCAAGGCCCGAGAGGGGCTGTAGTGCTACGACGACGACAAAGATCCACTTATCACATGAATTTCGTTTTGATTTCGGTACTGCATCGGAAGTTATAGGGAAAAACCTTTATTTTCCTAAGCAAATTTGCAATATTTAGGAGACCAAAATTGTCATAGCTGGCAACTCTATCCTAATTTTTCATTCAAATTTTTACGAAATCTATCTTAGAGTAAGGTTCACCTACCGCGTGAATTTCGTTAAAATCTGGTGGCTAAATCGAAAGCTATAGGCCAAAAATCATTTTTTTGCTCTCAGCGGTTTTTCAAAATGGCACCACTATCACAGTATTGCCTCTATATATTGCAAATCAGACCTGTTTCTAGCTAAGTCCAATGTGTCCTGTAAATTTCATATTGATCGCATTATCCGATCGTCTGTTCTCGTGAACAGAAATTTGTAGTGCTGAAAATAGAGGTAATTTGATCATGGGCTGCCGTTCTTGTTTACCGCGGAATTTTGAAAGTTTTTATTTGACTTTGTGGACAAAAGTCAATATTTATCAATAATTTGAATTTATTTTCAAAAATCAAAAAACTTTCAGGAGGGTCGATGTTTTGAAGGATTTTTTTCAGAAGTCTGCTGTAGCTACAGAATTGCCCGCACAGTCTTGAAAGTCCAAGTGTGTTAAATTTTAGTCTACATCAATATGCTCTGCAAATTTCACGATGATCCATTCTTGTTCTTAGAAGTTATGACAAATCGAAATTTGAAAAAAAAATCCTTGGCTACTTTTAGGCACTCCGCGCCTACACAAGGCTCAAAATTTCCAATTCTTTATCTTAGACAAGCTTATAACATGATAGGATTTCATTCCCAATACTTTTTTTGTACCAAAAATTTACACTGCCTGGAAATATAGGAGTACCTGAAAATGCACCAAAATGCCCGCCGCCGCCAAAAGATTAAAGATATCTGAAATCTAGCAAATCATGGACCTACCCATATACATCTATGTCCTCCAAAAATGTCAGCTCAATCGGATCGGTAACGCAAGAGGTTATCTCCCTTAATCATTTTGCAAAAATCGCAGATCGGCAGCTGTGCATGTTAATTTTGCTTGATGGGGAAACTGGCAAAATGAATAAAATCAGATGATACTTCATTGAAATTATACTAATTCCAAATTTAGGATAGGCAAGAGATTATCTCCCTTAATCATTTTGCAAAAATCGCAGATCGGCAGCTGTGCATGTTAATTTTGCTTGATGGGGAAACTGGCAAAATGAATAAAATCAGATGATACTTCATTGAAATTATACTAATTCCAAATTTAGGATAATATTCATGACAGAAAGTAGGTAGAATGACACTGATAACTCAATAAAATTGACAATGAACGTACATATCTTAAACTAAAGCAAGCAGCGAAAATCCTAGATAATGAAAGCTTCATTACTTTGAATTATCAGTTGACAGATATCACATTCTTAGCAGCTAATCAACTCTTTCAATGCACCAACACACTTTAATGCACCAATTAAAAATGTATGAGTTGAAATCAAATCCTTCATGAAATGATATAATATGATGAATAGAACTTGTCGAAACTTCTTATTGATACAAAAATACTAATTTCATCACTTTCTGTCAATAATATGGATTACATTAATCTTAATTACAAATAAAGAGAAAAATGAGTACATTTTAAAATATCCGTTACATGTGTCAAATGCGTTTATCACAAAACCAACGCTTTTTTACAAATAAGTGTGAAGAAAACCCCTCCGAGAATTTGAAGGGCAGCTAAATTTACATTAAGTCAGGTTTTCATTTGATTTTTAGCTGCACACGGTATGAAAACTCGACAAACAATTTACTTTTTTATTATATTATATTTTCCTTTGCGAAACTATCATTTATCTAAATTGTTTTCAATACCGAAATGTATAATAATCTTGCCGCCTTAAAATAATATTACAAATGTACAGTTCATGCCGGCCTTTATGTTTAGAATAATTTGATTCTTGACTTAATATTCCCAACAAGCATGGAGGAAAGTCATTTGTTTTTGAGCATGAAGGACTCCAAGCCAGAGCATGATAATTCTTGTAACTAAGCCATAATAAACAGAGTCATATTACAATCAGCTTTCATTTCACCCATTCATCCTTCAACATCACACAGCTAAGATTCCGAATCATGCTTAAGGCTACATGATTCTATTATAATAGACTTGTATATTTTCGGTATATTTTCAAAATACACTCTTCCAATATATGTAACTCCCGGATCAAATACACTCAAGTGTCTTGAAACGGCTTCATTGAAAGTAAATTGTTTAGAAAATATGAACATAATATCCACAAACAAGGACAACATCAATTTCAAAAATTACCATTTTTCTCTTTCAGTCCTTGAATTCCAAAGACGCCCTATACCAATAACACAGCACATACATTCCTCATCTCTCGTGTGTCTCTCGCGTATAGATTGAGATTTTTCAACTAAGGCAAATGCATTGCCCAATATGCCCGAACAAAATCGTTTCCAAATCGAAACGACACTATGACAAACTCCCAGGCATGTACACGTTCCGCGTTACATTCCATTTTGTTACGTAAAAACAGAAATCACGTTTTTCTTTCCGATCCAAACTAGATCGGATATTTCGGTGCCTTGTACCCACAACCAGCCTAAGCCTGTATCCATACCTACATACATGTTTTATTTTTAAATTAAATTTAAATCATATGGTCGGAAGGAGCCTGAAGAAGAGCTAGAACGCCTGAACATGAGCAAAAGGATTCTGTGAAATGTGTTATAAAATAAGGCAATTATAGAAAATCAGGAGCAGACGAGGATGTGTGTATCTGAAGTCGTCTTCGTTTTCGTCTTCGCAACTACGTTGAACAGGAACATATATACGAATACGAAGCGCGCACGTAACGAACGAATGGGGAGAAGGAAAGAAAATAAATGCTTCCAATAGTAGATATTGAATACAACAAAAAGTAACCACATTGCGCGCTATTTGCCCTGATCGATTTTCAGGGGGGGGGCTGAGAAGGAGCTTCGCCAGCAGTTACATACATTTCGAGATGCTCTCGGAATCTCCTATTCTTATTGCTAGTTGCACAGCGTAGAGACAAACATCTATCGCAGCAACAAGAGAAAAATTATGCAGAACGTCATCCCCCATCCCTCTGCCCGCAACTCGTCGACGAGCATATCAAATCAAATCAACTTTTTAATGCAGTCAAGCGCGTTCAATGTACAGACATATATACGAAAAGGATACAGGCCAGTGTGGAATGGGGAAACGAAACGGAACCTATGGCCAAAAGCTGACAGACTCCTGTTGTAGCCAGAGAGCTGTCAGAACTTTCAAGAGCCACTACATACAGCTGTATGAAAATCTGCACAATCAAAACCGTCAAAAGTTTTGTTTGTTGCTTCATGGCATGGCATTGTAGTTTTCATATTTTCTCTAGCACACTTCAAGTATCAAGAGTATCCACTTGCCGAATGAATAGCCCCAAAGTGTCGTGGATGGATGTTGTTGTTTTCGTCGTTTGTTCTGGGTAACGTCTTGAATGCGTCTGAAAGGAGCAAGTTTGCCATTGAAATTTCGACTGCTGCTAACGAATCCGATTTGGCAGTCTGTTCTTCCGGAAATATCACATTTTCTGTTGAACTGTTGTTCTATTTGAGAAAATTGAGTTGATGAGCTTTCAACTGTCTCACTCCTACTTTCGTTTCGGATTAAACTTTTAATGTTCAAGTAGCCCTCCTAGTTCCGCTTACATGCACCTCGATTCTTTCCACTCCTGCTGCACACGAACAAACTGGCTATTTTTCTTATAATCAAATTATAGTATGAATGATTGAATGAAATACCTTTTCTTTCAAGCACTCCAAAAATCAGCTTGAAGCCAACTCTACTTCCTTTAATAATCACCGCACAAAAATCACCTCAATCAACCAACACCGAATTTCTATATTCCACGACAACTGCTAAATTCAATCGAACTCACCTCACGACACTACAACTCAATTCCGTTTACTTCTCCACACACCGAAATACTTGCGTCTCGTGTAACGTTTCAAGATAAACCAATTACAACTCTCGCATCAGTTTGCATCCTTTTTCTGCACGGACAATTATCATCGAACCGACGCGACTTTGCTCTTCTGAGCTGCAATTGCAGTCCAACTTATTCCTATTTCGAACAATCACGAATCCTTAACGCACCAGGTAAGCTCGGCGTTACGGAAGACATTTTTGTCCTTCGACACCGTACAATTTTCGCCCGAAAATCAGCACACACCGCTGCCGAGATAACAAAACTTGAGAGTCTGAGAGCTGAAAGGATCCAACTAACAACAGCACGACGTAACAGTGACACCTATCGCATCGAATACTCCTCGAAAACTAATCATCTGATGGCGAAGCCGTAAGGAACGAGACAGAAAAGCGATAGTCTTTGGAGCTTTTCACAGAGCATCCTTGTTCGGCTCGTATCCTGGCCGTCTAATGTCGTTCCGAGATTTGTAGATACCTTTTTCTATGATGCGTATTTTCAAAGCTGCTGGCTTGACTACTACCTCTAACGAACCGACCAGCACGTAGGACTCGTAGTACGAAATGTGCGCAAAAGCTTGAATCTAGACCATCATTTCGTCTTACTGACAGCATGGTCCTCTGCCAGCTCAAGGATCGCGCGTCTCTTTCCTCCGACATTCCGTAAGCCGCCTAACGCCTATGCGCTTCTATGCTGCACCGCCGCTGATAAAGGGCCAAAGTCATTGCAATTTTCGCAATTATTCACCCAGGCTCCCAAGAGTTTTTCCCGAATTCGATGAGATTTTCAGCTTGTTCCTGTAATCCATGTAATGTAACTTTGCACCACATACACAAGCGCCAAGTGCAAATGAGATAGCACGGCCGAAGAGAGTGTGAATCAACAAGGAGTAGAAAGCTTGAGTAGCGCGAGAACGAAGGGAAGTTATAGTTGGCGGTGGGCGATAGTGATGGGGAAGTAGGATATCATGCGGAAGGACGGGGTGCGCACGCTGTTTTCCGGTAATGAAAATAAGCTTCACTCACGGCAAAGGACGTAGACAGGAAACAGTTTTCAAGGGTAGATTATATGTGACGGTTTATATTAAATGGTATGAAGTGTGAATTTTTTTAGGAATAATTGGAGTTTATAATATTTTATTATATAAGGTATATCATATTTTTATTTAAGGTATATAATATTTTATTATATATGGTATATTGGGGGTCGGTAGCTTAGCTGGCTAACGCATCAGTCCGAAGCAGCGATCTACTGGCCGCGGGTTCTAATCCCACCGTGCCCATAGCTGTATTTGTTCGTCTGGTGTTGTCTTAACAGTCGGCCACAGGGCATAATACCAGCGCTCCGTTAATTAAGTGTCACATTAAAGCTTTAGTAGCGACTAGGCATAACACTAGCGCTTTAGAAAATAAGAAATAAATGTGGCACTAAAAGAACAATGGAATAACTGATATCGGCTTCTCCCATATGTGTCTCCCTACCGCCATCGCTAAGCATTCGCTTCAAAGGGCAACCCCCTGAGCTTTGGCATTATCATAGAAAAAAAATATATATATAGGTATAAAATATATATATACAGAAAACATAAATACACATCACTAAAATATGAATAAAATATAAATATATATATTATATATTATATAAATCATAAGTAAATATTGGACAAATAAATTAGAAAATAATATATAACAAGCATCACATTTACTCATGTTAAGCCGTGCTAAGCCGAAGGGCTACCGTCCAATAAGTCTTAACTCAGTCCTGCTTAAGATTTTGGAAAGGATAATTGATTACCTTATTAAAAGGTCAATCGATCCTATGTTGATCTCGCAGTCATAATATCCTTATACCTAAGGTAAGTCTGTTGAAACTGCTCTTCACGTCCATATTGAGCAAGTTGAGAAATCTCTCGTTCTTAAGGAATATACGCTTGCTGCCTTCTTGGACATCGAGGGGACCTTCAACAACGCAAATTCTAACGCAATTGCTAAGGCTCTCTCGGTGCTGCATTTGGACAAGCGGCTGATTCTATCTCTTCCCTGGGGAATGCCAGCGTGGGGGGGCACCCTCAGGGTGGAGTCCTCTCTCCTCTGCTGTGTAACATCGCGGTGAATACTCTTCTAATGAGGCTGGACCGTGCCGGCTGCAAAGTGATTGCTTATGCAGACGACATAGCTGTAGCAGTGTCGGGAAAGTATTTATCGACGCTATCACAGAAGCTAAATCACTCTCTTGACATAGTCGTGAGTGCGGCTTGAATGTGAATCCTAATAAAACGGAACTAGTACTGTTTACAAGGAAGTACAAAGTTCCTTCGTTTGAGTTACTCAAATTGAATTGGGTATCCATTGACTTGAGCCAGAGGGTCAGGTACTTAGGGCTGATCCTTGACCCGAAGTAACTATGGACCTACAATGTAGCAGAAAGAGCTTGGAAGGCTTTCAACGCACTTTACTGCTGTAAAAGAGCCATAGGAGCGAATTGGGGATTACAACCTCGTACTGTTGCTTGACTTTATATTGCTATGATTGAGCCAATTCTATTGTTGGGAGGGCGTTCTGGTGGCAGGGTGCTCTTAAGGCTACCTTCAAACGGCAGCTTGAAATAGTGCGGATGATGGCTGCACTACTTGCAACTGATGCGCCCCGCTCCACCCCTACTAAAGCACTCTTCGTGTCACTTCATTGGCTGCCAACCCATCTACTTATCTTACAGTAAGCTAATTTTGCTGTTTTGATAATAAATTGAATCTCGGCATGGAATAGAACAGAACTCGGCCATGCGAGGATTTTGTTCAAGGGAGTACCCGCTCCAGCGGGTGTTGACTACATAACTCCGCAGTGCCTACTAGATTTGGAGTTCACAACTCGCATTCCTGGTAGGGATGAATGGGTTGATGGTGTCACCCTTGAAAATGGGCTTATGCATGAGTACACTGACGGCTCAAAGCTAAACAATAGAGTCGGAAGTGGGGTATACTCAGATGAGCTGAGTCTCAAGCTGCCCCTCCGTCTGCCAGACCATTGTTGTGTCTTTCAGGCGGAGGTTGCGGTCATTTTACAGGCAAATGGCTGGCTTCTGTGTAATCGAATGTTCGGGACCAATATTGGCATTTTCATAGGTCCTTGCCCAGTTTCCATGATTGTTGCTGAATGCCGTGCAGATGTCGAGACATTCGGCTGTTCAATTGATTTGGGTACCTGGGCATAGGGGTTTTCAGGGCAAGAGTGAGGCCGATGAGCTAGCAAGGCTTGGAACATTGTTACCGGAGGTCTCTTGCTCCCTCTCAATAGATATACCAATGATATCAGTCAAACTATCCATCAGGCCAAAAAATATCTCGAGGATCCTTGATGGGTAGATGAATCATCCTGTGCAATAGCAAGGCAGTCCTGCGTATCCATGGATGCGCATCGCACCAGGTAGCTTTTAGGCTTAACTCGAAGCGCTGTACGCTGTACTATGGGAGTTCTTCCAGGTCACTGCCTCATAGGACGGCATGCACAGCGATTGGGAGTGCAGTTTAACGATTTTCGTTGGAGTTGTGGCTCAGATGATGAGGAAGAGTCCGTCCTCCACCTCTTGTATCAGTGCTCGGCGTTGACAAGGAGAAGGTTGGCGGCAATTGGTGCTTGCTTTCTCTCAAACCTGACCGAGTTGCCCCTGGTCAATTTAAAGGGGATAGCGCGTTTTGTCAAGGGAAGCAGATGGTTTCCCAAGTTCAATGAGTAGGAGAAAGTCACAAATTATTGTGGCATCACAACGGGCCAGGCGGCAGACCTCTGTGGATCGGCAGCCACTTTAACCTAACCTAACCTATCACATTTACAAATATTTTAAAATTAATGAGTACGAATGGCTTGTACAAGAGAGGATTTTATTTATGTATTTATATCAGACCAAACAAGGTGTAAAAATAAAACAAAAATAAAAATTTACATTTTCCTTAAGCTAAACTAAAATAAAGTAACATAAATAAATAAAATAACACGTCCAAGACTTTTGTCCGATTGTCAATTTGAGGCGGAGACTCCAAGAAAAGAAAATAAGGTTTTATTTAGGAATTTAGCGTTATAATTAAAGCACTTTTGAACGTGGATCTAGAGATAGACGGAGAATAGAAAAATTTGTGAAATATTTTACAGCAGCTATTTATCGGTTCTCTGTCACCATAAATAGTGTGATGCTGGTGCTCATTGAGCAGACATGTGTGCCTAGTCCATCTTACAGAATTATTGACCGTTATGTTATTGCAAATATATGCAACGTTAATCAAGCCCCTAAACACATCAAAACCAAAACAGGAGCATAATAACGTTCTCTTTGAAGAAAGTGTTCTCAAATTTAAAAGACGTAGTATGTAACTATATGATGGAAGGCTTTCAAAATGACGTTTACGTTATTGATTTTACAGGGCAAAAAGAACAAACTGCTTATGGATGGATTCCAGTCTATCGCTATGAGTATTGAAAGTAGGATTCCGGACGAGTAAAAGATGAACTAAAGATATATACAGAGTTTTTGTGACCCATATGTTCTTTAATTCTTTTGCGTGCCTCTTAATATATCCCAGTTGCTTGCGGGCTCTTGCAATAACTTTGTCATATTGAAGATTAAAGCGAAGCTTCTTATCTAGAACGACACCGAGATCCATAATACTATCCACATTCTTCAGCAGCTGGTTACTCAGGCGGTAATAAAAATTTACAGTAGAAGTCTTACGGGAAAAGCTTATGGCATGGCATTTGACAATGTTAAAAAGAAGTTTATTTTGGGTACACTATTGCTCAAGCGATAAGAATTTTAACTGAAGGAATTTTGAATCAGATTCCGATTGAATAGTGTGATACATATTGAGATAGGCCGCATAAAAAAAAAGTGGAATGTCTGATAACACCTCCAATAGATTCGAAATAAATATATTCAACAAGAGTGGCCGTAGGTTTCTGCCTTGCAGTACCCCATAAGAAACGGTATTTTTTTAGAGAGAAAGCCTTGGAATTTTAGATGCTGTGCTTGATTTCTTAAGTAAATATACAACCAATGTGGCAAGTGTCCTGAAAAAACATCATGGTCGACACGGTCAACAGATTTGCTCAAGTCAGTGTATATAGTACCAACCTGACATCCTTTTTCGATATTGCAAAGCACATTTGAGATCATTACGGTAAGGTTGGTGGTAGTGGACCTATTTTTTCTGAAGCCATGTTGCTGCTCGTTTAGAAGAGGATCAACAACAATTGTAAGTTTTTCACAAACAATTTTTTTCATTCAGCTTTGGTATAGCAGACAAAATGGCAATGCCTCTATAACACTCAACCGATCACTTGTCGCCACTTTGAAGAATCGGCGTAAGATGGGAAAACTTCCCGAAACTAGAAAATATACCGCAATGCATCGATTTATCAAAAATTATCTGCAAGGGTGAAATAATCATTTCTGCACACTTAATTATGAAGCCTGGAGGAAGTAGGTTTGGTCTAGGGAATTTTTTCATGTCAAGTTCTCTTATAGCTTTATTAATGTTCTCTCTAGTTAAATATACTCGATCAGCGATTGACAGCTGAGGTGTTTGGGAAAGTGGGATATTAGATGAGCGGACAAAAACTTCCTGAAAATGGTCGACAAACAAGACATATATATTTTGTGGGTCAGAAGAGACTGAGTTGTTTTTTTTTTGCATCGATTTGGAATAACCTGAAGCTTCTTTCACAAAGTCGAAAAAAGTTTTGGGATTGTGAATTAGGTTGAGATCATCACTAGTATTGATATTGGTTTTATAATCTTATGAAGTTTGTTTCTCTGATTTCGTAAACACCTCAGAGTTCTATCCAGCCATGGCTCAAATAGTTTTTTTTTCTTAATCAAAAACCAGCTGGCAGAATAGAGACACTACTTCGTTTAATTCTAAAGTTAAAAGTGTACTATTCTAGTCAATATTATTCAAATGATGGTTAATGCTATCATAATCAGCAATTCGGAAGTAATAAACAGCAGAATTGTTGTATGATTGTAAAGTTGTCAGATCAGATGTAGATAGCTAGATCATAAACGCGGAGTGTTGAAGAGTAAAATCGCTTACTAAAGACATGCAAAAAAAAAACCAACCATAGTTGGCAACCCTATCATGGTTTTTATAATTAGATTTCTGCTGAGTATTGCCTACAATAAGTTTAATTTGCCATATGAATTCCGTTATGACTCCATGACTGCACTGGAATCTATAGGGCAAATAGGTTTATTTTCAAAATTTCAAACACCAAAATTACCATAGCTGGCAGCTCACCTCCTAATTTTTCAACCGAATTTCTATCAAACTTGGTTGAGAGTAAGACTCAGAGATTAAGTTTTGTCAAAATCTGGTAACTGAATCTGAGTTTTTAAGGCCATGTGCAATTATTTTTCTTAGTGATTTTTCAAGACGGCACCACTGGCACAGAAACGCTCAAATTTCAAAATCAGTTCTATCAGATCTGGTCCTACGTAAGACCAATACATTCTGCAAATTTCAACTGAGTTATTGAGTCATGAGTTTCCATGAACATAAGTTTTTCAAGCTAAAAATATAGGTGAATTGGGGAAGGGTTGCCGTTTTTCCCCGACATGGAATTTCCCAAGTTTTACTTTGAATATGAAGACAAATCATAAGATTTGTATGCGATTTCCTTTTTTCTTAAAACGGAAATATTTCAAGAGAGTCGATGGTTTAAATATTTTCATTTTCAGCACCTAGCGTAGCTATAGGATTGTCAGCACAATCATACAAAACTACAGAAGTATACAACTTAATAGCATTAGTATGTTCTATGAGCTCTGTAATGATTCAATAGCTCTGTTAAAAGTTATCGCAATTTTAAAATTTCAAATTTATATATATTTATATATATATATATATATATATATATATATATATATATATATATATATATATATATATATATATATATATATATATATATATATATATATATATATATATATATATATATATATATATAGCCTCTGGGAAACCAATTAGGACCACTTCAATTTTCCGTCATTTTCTTAATTTATACAGCCAACAACAAAAACTGACAAAATTTAATACAAAAAATTATTACACATAATGCTATATTTCATTATTTACTAATAACTGGTATTTCCACCCTTTTTCTGCAATGGCAGCGCGAACTCTTTCAGACATACTCAAAATACATGACCGTATCATAGTTTTGATGCTTTCATCGTTCAGCTAAATATCTTCGATCTTCGATTTCAGATCAGCCACGGTATTATTTTCCGATGAATAAACAATTGATTTAAGCATGCTCCACACATTTGCATTTGGGCTCAGGTCCGGGGAGATGGCAGTACTTTGACCTTTGCTGAAGATAGCAAACTCAACTCAGGACGGTTTTGGCCCTGTGGCACTGTATTCCATCTTGCATGTAAGTAAATTGGCATTTTGAGGAATTCAGCGATCTGTAATATGGCACCAAAATAGTTTTTAGAACATCCTGATACTGTTTTGCATCCATAGTCCCATTAACAAAGTATAGGGGACCCGGCCTTTCGCTCGAAATGCACGACCAAATCATCACTGCTGCTGGATGTTTTACAGTTTTTTGGACGCAATCTTCGCTAAATCGCTCGTGCGGATTTCTTATCACAAATTGAGCTCTCTCTGTTACAGTTTCTAACTGAGACTCGTTACTAAAGAGTACCTAACAGAAAACTCAATATATATAAAAACCGGTGACAAATCGGATATGCAAAAATAAGTTACAAAATTTATGTTTCCTCGATTTTTTTACATTTTACCTTTTCCCAGTCCGCTTTTGTATAGCTTCTATGCGCTTTAGCCCATTCCAGTCGAGCTTTTTTCATTTTGATTGTCAATTTTGGTTTTTTAGCTGGGCGATAACATTTGATGCCTTGTTCGTACAAACGTCTCCGCAACGTTCTCATCGATATTTCAATGTTGCAGTCCTTTGGCTTTTCGTGGAAAGTTTTTTAAGTTGCATGTTGGTTTTCCAAAGCTCATTGATGGATCAAACGATCAGTCCTTGGAGTTGTTTTGCGTTTTCCGCGAGAGTTTTTCCGTTTATTGAAATTCCACGGAATATACTCTTTAATATGTTTGGCTATCCATGAAACTGTTTGATGAGAAATTCCCTCGTTTCTCGCTGTTTCTCGGTAAGAGTACTTGCCTCTTTCGATTAACCTAGAAATATAGGCTTTTTTCTCACTCGAAATGTCTCTTTCCTTGCCCATTTTCAATTTGTCCGGTTCCGTAAGGTTGTCTGCAAAAAATAGACAAACCCAACAAAAAAAATAGATACAAGACATAACCTTTAAAGGATCACAAGTTGGTTCACTTACCTTAAGTTTCCTTTCAAATTAATAAACGAATGATGTAGCATTTCAAATGACAACCATTTTTATACAAAGTACCGAGGTAATGATAATACCGGTACATGGCGAAAATTTGGTTTCGTCTTTATCCACAGGCAAAAAACAAGAAAATCCGAAACACATTTACTAAATACTCTACATACAGAATTGTTCTTCTACTGCCGTAAGCTACCTGTATTTAAGGATTGTCTGCTGTTCGTATTACAATGTGAACAACGGGAAAAACCCAATTTTTATGTGTGGTTCTAATTCGATGGCCAGGGGCTATACATATACATATATATATATATATATATATATATATATATATATATATATATATATATATATATATATATATATATATATATATATATATATATATATATATATATATATATATATATATATATATATATACATACATATATATATATATATATATATATATATATATATATATATATATATATATATATATATACTTACTTAAATCGTTATATCTTGAAACCTAATAATCACAACGCCAGTCAAGTATGCACTGTGTGCTGGTGTCTGATGAGAAGCAGTGCATACTTTCGAAACCACTTTGTCAAAATAGAATTTTCAATGTAGATTAAAATTTTTAATGTTAATAAAAAAGTTGTTCAATTTTAATCATCCCGCAAAAACAATCCCAATTTGATTCTGCTTTCGGAGGCTGATTCCGCAAAACGATCGAGTTTCCCGTTTCAATATGCTCGGCTTCGATAAGCTGTAGAAATGATATACGTTGTCTATGCTGATTTATAGACAAGAAGGGAACCGTCTTCAAATTCAATTACCTTTACTTTTATAGCTTGTTTTTTATGGAATTAATTCACTTTACATTTAATGCAACACCTTAGATTGTAACTGTACCTGATTTTGAGATATTAACTTCTAAATACAAAATTTTGGGACTTAAACCCAGAACATTTTGTATTCAATGTTATTTTTTGTCAGAAAACTTCATGAAAATATGCCATTTTAATTTTATATTTTTATAGACCATATAATTGGCTACAAAAGTTGCATACATGTTTATGACTTAGGTTTTACCATTTTGCAGGTAGTAAGCGAAAATACATATCGCTTAAAAACTTAATACGCCATAAAGTGGCCCTCGTTCTCGATCTGCACTCTTTGCTTGAACTGAAAGAATATAATAATAGTTTTTATGCATTATTTCAAAAGTTTTGAGCTGCAGTAAATGTTCAAAATGGCCACCTGCATTTTGAATACACGCTAAAGCTCGTTTCGCAAACGTTCTTTTCATATTCATTCCGCATCGATCCTGGTATTTAGGTCTTCCAATGTTGACACTTCCGTTGTGTAAACAAAGTCCTTCATCTGTCCCCACGCAAAAACATCCATAACTGTTAGATCAGGAGATCTCGCAGGCCAGTGTATTGGTCCATTTCTACCGATCCAACGATTGGTATAATTTGAATTCAACCAATCTCTGTGTTGAAGCAACCTAAAAAGAAATTATGAAGTCGTGGTTCCGATGTTGTTACTTACCTGATTGTTCGATACAGCGGACTGACTGTCAGCATGACATCGCCCAGCCATTCCAGTGAAATCGGCAAATTCCAGTCAGCTGATATATTAAAAGTTAATGATGTATTCCATTTTGAAAATTTGACCAAGTTAAGATAGTTTAGTAAACAGTTAAAAAATGCACCGAAATGTTCATCGCTATGTAAAAAAAGTACCGGTTAGTTGGAGTTCTCTTCTTTGTTAGTTTAAAATTTGATTTCATTCGCAACATTTCGCATTTAGTTCGATTTTTCGTATTTTTTCGCATTGTACTTTTCGCATTTTCATACATTTGAATTGTTTTTCGTATAATTGAATTAAGAATAAACGTTTGAATAGTTTTTCTCGCGTTTTTTTCTTAGAATTGCAAGTGAAAGACAAAACACTCTGACTGGTCGGCCATAGCGAGCTGGAGCACCATCGGGTTGGTAAAACATGGAAGCCAGTCGTTGCAGGGGAATATTCTCCAATAAGTCCTCCAGATCAGGTCCTAAAAAATTCAAGTATTTGGTACTATTTAGGGTAGGCGGGAGACTAAAAGGTCCAATTTAATCGTTACCAATCACTCCTGCCCATAAATTTACGCTGAATCTATGCCGAAATGATGAAGTCTTTCTCGTGTGTGGATTGCTCTCAGCCCACGTGAGTAAATTGTGTTCGTGATACCGTCCCTGGTAAATAAGGACTCATCCGTCCAGAGAATGGTGTTCAAAAAATTTTCTTTGTCTAATTGTTTCTCAAGGAACCAACTGCAGAATTTCATCCTCTTGGGCAAATTGATCGATAGGAGCTCCTGCACTGGTGTGTGATGGTAAGGACGTAAACGGGGTGCTTTTAATATACTCCAAACTTTCCACGTAGACACGTTAACCTGCAACGCCAAGCGTCGAATACTGATTGATGTGTCAGTTTCCACTGCATGCAGTATTTCTTCATCGGTCCGTACAGCGATTGCAGGCGCAGGATTTGTGTTTACTCGGCTCGTCCTAACGCTGCCAGTTTCCCGAATCCTTGTGTATAGTTGTTGAAACACCCTCCTTTCAGGAATCCGTCGGTGGGGGTATCTCTGTTGATACTAAGATTGCGCCGCTTGTGAACTTCCCCGGCACTCTTTATATACGTACACTCAGAAAAATGTCACTTTAAATCACTTTTTTAGAATCACTTTAAATCAAAAGTTGAAATCACTTTGAAATAAAAAGCGAGTCTTATTTGAATTCAACTTTATTATAAAAATTTTCTTTTCAAATCAAAATTTTTCATCATTGAATTAAAAATCATATTTGAACATTTTTGATTCAAAAATTTTCAAATATGATTTGGCTTCGTATACGTTTCTTTTTAATTCAATGATGAAAAATTTTGATTTGAAAAGAAAATTTTTATAATAAAGTGGAATTCACATAAGATTCGCTTTTTATTTCAAAGTGATTTCAACTTTTGATTTAAATTTGATTCTATTAAATGACATTTTTCTGAGTGTACATAATATCTGCATATTCTTCATTAGTGTAGTGAGACATTTTGAATTTATTTTTGAAATTTTAGTAATATCTTGTAGTTCGAGTAATGTACGTAAGTGGTTCTGTTTTTATAGGGTCTTAATTTTTTTACGTATCTCTTTACTAAAGGCGAAGAACTGTACCCAGTTTTACCTTTAACATCTAGGTAGATGCATCTTATGTTTAACCTAATTTTAATTTAGTTTATTTCATTGATAGTTTAAAAAGTAATTGATGGGCGGTAAAAATACTTAAATACAAATAACAATTTAAACTTTTCTTTTCAACGAGGGCCACTTTATGACATATTTACTTTTTAAGCGATATGTATTTTCGCTTACTACTTGTGAAATTATAAATATGTTCTTCGAACATTAGTAAAAACAAAATCCCTGTCTCCCCGAAATCAGACTACTACACTGCCCTTGCACATTTTACTATTCTACTTCCTAATCTCCCAAATAGCACACTCTTTGCATTTACGCTACTACCCGATTTTTTCGCCTGTTTCGGCAATGTGTCGTTATAAGTCTCTTTCTAACCCCCTCGTCAGCACAACCCCAGCCATACAACTAATACGTACACCCTAAACTCAGCAGGCAGCCTGACTGATTCCATCCATACAACGCACGCGTCAGTCATAAACTTTTGAAAAGACCATTTTTAAGCTTCGACGAATTTTAAGCTTGCATCGTTTTTAACTGTGATTTCGCTAATGGAAATTTTCGAAAGCAACCGTGCGTAATAGAGTAAGTGACTGAGTGAATGATGTAAAACGCTCAACATCGAGCGATGCAAAAGAGAGAGGAAAGGAAACTGAAAGGAAGCCAAATGGCAACTTGTCGTAGTTCTTCGGATTTTCACATCCGTCTTGCACATGACCACTTCGGTTAAAGTAAAAAACAAATAAAGTTGACAACTTTTGAGCCCCCGGGAAATTGATCCTTCCGACCGTTTTGGCTTCACAACAGAGTGTTCAGATGACTGCAGTAGCAATACTACTCGCATTCCGGTTTCTTACGGATATCGTAAGGATCCGAGACTGGGGATTTTACCCATCACCTCAAATCCTTATAAGCCAAAATCCGGAAAGTCATGATGCTAAGAGAGCTCTCATGATATCGTGGAAAACAACAGCCAACCACTTGCCTGCCGGCACCATTGGTGGTGAGCTAACGTTCATTCGTTCGTTCATCATTCACTGTTCGAGTGAAAATGGAAAACACTTAAAAATTTCAGAAATAATCGATAGGACGAGTAATGGCACTAGCGATGGCAGGTAACAATAAAAGCTTTTCGCGTTTATTGAATCTACGTGCGAGCATCGATGTTCGGTTTGATTTTGGCCAACGTAAACGCCCACCCTCATCTTCCAGTCGCGTTCGTCATCGTCTGTCTGTCGATGTCGAGTCAATTTCGCAAGTCACTCATTAACATTCAGCAAACATTCGTCGAGGGATTGCAAAAATTATTACGGTTTACGGGAGATTGCGAAATAAATCAGTGTAATTTCACAGGTATTGTACTTGATGACCAATTAAGTTTTTGTTTTTCAAATAGACATAGTGGAATTTTCCTTTCGTAAAACGTTGGGACGTTTGAAGTAGCTGTAAGGAGCTCAGAATTTGATCCGCTTTGTGTTGAGCAATCTCTCATCAAAAAACAATAAAAGAAAATAACGTATTCTTTGTCTGAAGAAGTTATTACTGTATAAAATACGCCAGAAACCAAATCTCTTGACAAAGTTGATTTATTATTTTCGGGTTAGGTACAAAGTCTCGTATTACAATATCCCGTTTACAAGATCCCGATTATAAAATCCTGTAACATAGAATCCCGTAAGACAAAATTCCGTATTACAAAACACCAAAATACAAAATCCCGTAATACAAAATCCCGATTTAAAAATCCTGTAATTTTGCATAATATAGAATCACCTGAATCGCCTGATTATGCAAAACTACGGGATTTTTAATTCAACCATTTTTTTAAGGAAAATAATGGAGGAGAATCAGTAAAAATAAAATGAAAATTAAATTAAAAAAAAAATATTAGAAAAAGGCTTGAATCTGAAATTATCAATTATTTGAGAAGAATCACGTACAATATGTTTTTGTGTTGAAAATGCTATGTTTTTGTTATTTCATTATATGAATAGGTTTCATATGGGATTTCATTCCACGAGATTTTGAGTTTCGGGATTTTTAGTTTCGGGTTTTTAAATTTTGGTATTTTGAGTTTCGGGGTTTTTAAGTACAGGATTTTGTATTTAGGGATATTGGAATACGGGAATTTCGAAACCTACGGGATTTTGTCAATTCGGGATTTTGTGATTCGAGATTTTGATACAATCCCATTTTTTCCTAGACGAATAAGTGAAAAAAAATGTCATGGCAAACTGTGAAAGTAAGGTGTGCTCCCTACTACGAGTTAAAATTAGGGACGAATGCAGTAATGGCTGCCCGCAGGACACGTGAAACATTTAGAGCCAAATGAAAATTATCCTGTAGCGGTGTCTCGAATAATTGTCATGAAGTTTCTTGTCGACATCCACTGCCGTAAAAACTGCTGTCAGGCTTAGAGAATCGGGATGGTGCGTAAAAAGATTCTTCGGCCACAACAGCATTGAGCGGGGGTATGCAGGTAGGACTGAATACTTGGTCCCCACTCTGTGCTTTGAGCGAGGATATCAAGCAATTGCGGAAGATGGGCAAGAATAGGATCAGCAATTGGGCTCATAGCCTCTACACTGACGGCTTTAAAATAGGATCAGCAATTGGGCTCATAGCCTCTACACTGACGACTTTAAAACGGCGGCAGATGTTAATGAAATATGTAGATGGTGGAATGCATCTATTGGTTTCATCATCGTAGCGCTAATGATACCACAATGAGTTATAGACGGTTAGGCAATGCCATCTAGAAGTACGGATCGTCATACTACGTAATCATTGTAGCTATGAGGTAATGGTGTCTGGTCAATTTGACATTTGAACCAGGTAGTGCCGATATATACGGCGAGTTCATGTACGGATTTTTAATTAAAATTCACATAAAACGCTAGGATATTGTGCGTGAGTACATTGTAAAAATAATAAATAGTCATAAGTATCATTTTGACTAATGTTTTCCCTCATTTTTGACTAACGTTTTCCCTCACAATATGTTAAGAACACTACATATACAGTACGTACAAAAAAAACCTCCACGAATTTGCTTGATTTACTATAGTTAGTGATGATCAGAAAATAGCCGCATTAATTTTAACTGGCCTACTCATATTAAAGAACCAGTTGAACATATGCGGCAAATTCTCAATCAATTTTATACGACAGTAAACCGACACGAAATATCACATAGCCTGATAGCAACTGATTCACATTTCGTCGCAAATTTTTCACACTCTACTGAACGTGTCGCATTAATTTTTATTTTCACTCTTCACTAGCACTGTTTCACAGACCTCACTTTATTTTCAATTCACTCACTTTAGCAAAACCCGTGCAATTTTTGTTTTGCCGCGGACGTCCCATAAGACTCCATGTATTTTTCGCGACACTTTGACCACTTACTGTGACGTCATTATTCTGCATGACGGCCCGTACTTTCAGAAGACATTGTTTTAGGAGGAGACTAAGGACGAGAGCGGGATCGTGCATGGTTATGTTTTAACACTTCAATTGGCCCGAGGGATTGTAACGCTGAGAGCACTGTTTTTTTTTCTAAACAATCCACTCTAGCACAAATATTGCTGAAAACATTTGACGTATCTGCTGTTGTTTCCGCCATAGCATAAGAAATAATAAATAGCATGGAAAGAATGGCATTGTGCTATATTTGCCTGATGGAAGAGATTGGCAGAGAGTGAAAGGTTTACCATCAGCTGGCACCTAAGAAGGACCAAAGCAAAAATAAGTTCACTTTATCATACGCAAAAGTGAGAAAAGCATACTTTCAAACGACAGGTGGAAATGTGTATATCTGTGTTAACTGATAGGTTAGAGTGTGTTGGCGTGCGTATAATCCCATCAAGAAACAGTAAGCGCAGCGAACATTCGCTGGCAACAAACGAAATTCTCTGTAGTGGACTGCATAAAAGTGTCGGAGATATTCCTTTTACCCGCCAAATGGTATCAAAAGTAGTATTCCGCGTTAACTATCAAATCACTTACCATTTTTATACTCAGAATACATGTATATTGCCTATTGGGAATGAGAAACGTATCTGATCGTATAAAAGGGGCGTGTCTTATCTTGGCGGGGTACTTTCTGTCTTTTTTCAAGTTGGACTTGGATATTGCTATTTACTTCTCGCAATCAGTGAGGAAAATTGTACTGCAATTCACGTACTTTCCGAGCTATATAAAATTCTTAAGCTATGGTTTCTGCTAAGACGTCAAACTGACCATAGATTTCCGGAACTGAATCGGCAATCGGGTAAACTGGACTTGATGCCCCACACCCGGGAAATCCTACGACCAGAGGGCGAAAAGGTGGTAGAAGGGGTGAAAAATTGAGGAAAAACAGACAAAATTATACAAAAAAAATAAAAAAGAAGATAAAACAATTAAGAAAAAGAAAAAAAAAGAAAGAAAAGAAGCCCCAAAAGCAAACGCACATCCACAAAAACACAAACATGTTAGCCCGACATCTATCAGCAAAATTTATGTAACAGCTGTGTGGGGCATCAAGTCCAGTTTTACCAGAAAATCTATCGGCTGCATAATCTTAATAAATACAAAAGAGCTGTGAAAGAATAAAATGAGAAACACTTCTGATGATTATTCTGGTCTCTGTTAGAGAAGTTTCTAATAAAAATTCGTAATCAATAAAATAAGACAGTGAAAAATATAATAAAGTTACTTGAAAGCTCGAAACTGAGAATCCCAAAGAACGAGCCCTGCTTATTGCCAAGTAAACTCATCTTTTTTTATCGATAACTTTTTTCTTGTTTAAATAATTTTAGCCTGCTTATTTTAAATTAGTTGAAGTGAACAATTTATAGTCTTAATTTGATACTTTGTTTGGAAATAAAACTTTTGTTGTGAATATTATTATTATTATTATTATTATTATAATTATTATTACTATAATTATTATTATTATTAATATTATTATTATTGAAATAATAGTGCACTGCTAAACAGGTTAGTTAGTAGAAAATATACAAAAATTTATCATCGCATGCGCGTAACCGAAATAAATTAGCATTGCACTTTACCCAAAAGCGAAAACTCATTGAGTGTATTTCCAAAAGGCGACTCTGTCTACTTTTTTGCAAGATCAGGTATATAACTTTTTAATGAATGATTTTATGTGAAAAATGATTGTGATAGTGTTTTGAATCCGAAAGATATACCCCACACAATTCAAGTTTTTGTTTTAGCACATAGCTGCTAATATATTGAAGCATTTTTTTAAATACAGACATTTGTAGGTTTGCTGTTGGCTGCAAAGTAAACTGATTTTCAATTAATGATGTTTTCATTCAGAAACAGTCAAATAAATTAATATAATACTGAAAACTCACACTGTGCACAACATGTGCACTGACACTTCACCAAATTTCAAAAGTCTTTATATCTTACATGACACTGTCTTTGACTTCTATAGCCATAACATACAGTGTGGGCCAAATACAAGTTTCTTTTTCAAATGCAATAAAATGAACAAAATGTAATTTTTTCTCATGTATTAGGGCTTTGTTACTAAAAGTAAACATTCATATTAATGATGGGATACAATTTCGTTCGAGTGACTGCCTCGGCTGGCTTCACAGTAGCGCATTCTGTCACTCCTATTTTGCAAGACCTTGTTGATGTAGCTCACGGATTGCTTGGATGATATTGGCCTTAAGTGCTTGAACTGTTTCTGGATTGTTGACATAACATCGTTCCTTCACGGTTCCCCACAAACAAAAGTCCAAAAGGGTCAAATCGCAGCTCCGAGACGGCCACTTGGCAACGCCAAGACGGCTGATAACACGATTTGGGAATTCGGTGCGTGAAAGATGGATTGTGGTATGAGCTGTGGGGTATGGCACGACATACTGCATAAACCAGAGGTCGTCCAAATCTATGTCTTCCATTTCAGTAAAAAAAAAGTCGAATAACATGGCTCTGTAACGTTTACCGTTGACCGAAACGTTGTTCCCAGCCTCATTTTCGAAGAAAAATGGTCCAATGATGCCACCACTCTACAATTCGCACCAAACTGTCACTCTCTGTGTATGCATTGGCTTTTATAATAACAACAACGTGCGGGTTTTCCGAGCCCCAGATGCGGCAATTTTGTTTGTTAACGTAGCCGCCGAGATGAAAATGCGCCTCATCAGAAAAGATGATTTTTCGCCCAAAACCGTTGTCCAATTCAAGCTGCTCTGAGGCCCAAATTGCGAAGCGATAACGAAGCGGATGGTCGTGCGCCTTCAATTGCTGAGTAAATTGGGCCTTGTAAGCGAATAATCCGAGATCTGTGTGAAGAATTCTCCTCAGGCTAGTGCTTGAAATGTTGAACTGTGGAGATCGACGGCGAGTTGATGTTCGTGGAGTGAGTCTTACACTCTCGGCTACAGCAGCCACATTCTGGTCTGTATGCATCGTATGACGATGGGAGCCATGAGTGTTGTCCACTAGCATGCCAGTCTCACGAAATTTTTGCACAATCTTGCGTACAGCAGGCTCGGTGGGTGCTTCATTGAGGCCACAACTAATTTTCAAAACATGCATTGTTTGGGCTACAGAGCACTCACTTTGGAAATAAGTTTTCAATGTTTCCCAACGTTGTTCAAGCGTAAAGCAACTCATTTCGTTCTGTTGAGGTATGATACTGACTTTCGGTCAAGATTTCGAGCGGGAAACAGCTTTCAGTGTCAAAATAACTTATGATTTAAAAAGAAACGTCTAGATGGCCCACTCTGTACATTCATCAGCTCAGTATCAATCCTAGCCGCAACTTTAGCAATTGTGCGTTTCCAAAAGATGAATTGTAAGTCTCGAATATCGGACAACTTAAGCTAGCGAACGAAATTATTTTTACACCATTTGTTCAGTCTATCACTTTTTTTTTTCAATTTAATTAAAACTTAAGAGGCTTTTGGTGTTGCAGTATCTACCACACATATGATATCCATCCGAAAAGATGTTATTGTTTGAGTAAAAATATTTTACTTGCATATTTTCCCATCAAATTCAATTACTTCACCCACAAGCTCGTTGCTTACGATCCGTATTAACAGGATTTCGCTTCTGGTTTTTAATCAACACAAAATATTGCAATTGACAGATACAAACATATAAATGAAAAACTATATCTATGCATGTATGTATCTTTCATACACATTTTCCCTGATTTCCGAGACTGCACACTACTGATACTGCTGCTGCCTCTGATATACGGTCAAACGAAGCGTTATAGTCATAACATCGTAACTAAGTAAAAAAGCGTGTACTCTCAATATAAATGCCTTCTCCGAACGAAAGCGGATTAAAGGATTTGAATTTTGCCGAAAAACATGCTACTGCAAACTCACTTAAACTGCTTCTCAGCGAAAGATCGAAGCGGGCGAAGTGATGGGGCTCAGGGAAGAGTAGTCTGACTGGCAAATCTATTTCAAATTCCACAAACATAGAATGTACACATGTACACATTCGACAAAAAGTTCTTTGACGGTGACTTTTTATATATTAGTGATTCAAATATTTATGCAGTTCCTTAATCGATTGATTATCCTCGACAGCCGACACGAACGAAAGTCAATTCAGAGCAGCGTGAAATGCTGTGCAACGTTGAAATTATAACGGAATTGATTTATCGCTGAAAAAATCCATGCCACTGCTGCTGCTGCTACTCATGAAGCTGCTGCTACAGAATTTCAATATACGAAGCATTTTTGCCCTACGGGGATCGTCAATCCTCCTATCGTCCCACGCCTGCTTTCAGCTAGCTGAAGCGAACGCATAAAAATATCGAACAGCATAGCGAACTGGCTGTGTAGTTTATCATGTTTGATAGCAAGTACTTAGACAGCAACGCTGAAACCCCTAAAACGCCAAGAGTACATGGATTTATGATTAATGGATACACTTTCCGTATTTAGTTGGTAATCGCAAAATGAATTTTATGTTGCAGCGGAA
Organism: Nemotelus nigrinus; assembly: GCA_947369275.1. Classification (NCBI taxonomy): domain Eukaryota; kingdom Metazoa; phylum Arthropoda; class Insecta; order Diptera; family Stratiomyidae; genus Nemotelus; species Nemotelus nigrinus. Next base: position 34,340,482 of record OX376372.1, read on the forward strand.
AATATGTCGTAATGAGATTCCATAAATACGCAAATTGAAATAAGTCGCCAATAGAGAAGATTATGTATCGTGTTGCTGGTCCATTGTGTCAATACTCGACTACTTGGAGGAATCCTTGAAATTTGAGTCCCGTGTAGGATGATTGTCAAGTGCAGCTTTAGTCAGGTGTGCCTAGCAGGTGATTTGGAATTTACGTGTTTGATGGCGTACTTAAATGATTTCTGCGTATTTCGAACTTTTTTTCAGATAGATTCATAAATATGCGGCATCAATAACGACTTCAGCTTTTGACTGCACGTGGCGTAAGATAGATACTTTGCGTTTGATTGTATACCAAACAAACAATAAATATTGAACTTTGATGACTTTTAATCCCTGATCACATTTTTGCCATGACTATTCAATTGTTGAATCTAGACATGGGTAACGCAGCGCTGCGCCGCGCATTTGCGTTGAAGCACTAGCCATGATACCACTACGCTGATACCGATTGTCGGTATCAGTAGCGCAGTAACGCACTTCGGTATCAATGGTGTTGGCGCTGCCGCTTTGCAATGCCAACACCATTTGGCTTGGCGCTATGCTACGGCGCGGCGCAAAGATATGAGTTGAGAATACTTACCTCAAGTCTGTTTGAGCAATATAATTTCATTATGCTTCAATACTACAGCTAAATAATACCTTTCTGGTATATTAAAGCAATGATGTTAATACTTGTCTAATTTACACTTATCAAAAAGTCAGGCGTACGCACGTTTGGAAACATACCTGAATGGGTACACGCTGCACCGCGCAATTGCGTTGAAGCATTAGCCATGATACCACTGCGCTGGTATCGCTTGTCGTCTTCAGTAGCGCAGTAACGCACTTCGGTATCAATAGCCTCGTTTATAACGTGGTTTCAAACCAGCTTAGGATTAGTCAAACCACGTTGTATACGCGCAGTGGATTGATTTGAGTTAAGTCGATCCGATCACAAAATTTTACTGGATTGGATCGACTTGGGCGTTAAAAGACGCGGATCGAGCGATTGAGAATTGAAAAATTAGAAGCTCACTTGAGTTCTATTCATATATGTGACGTTACGATGCGATATACTTCACTTTAGTAGAACTAGCTGCATTTTATTCGGCTAATCCACTTTAATCCAGTCACACCAAAAACTTACTTTGAAGTTTTATTGCAATCCAAGTCGGTCTAAGCCAGTCTAAGTCGATCTGCATTATAAACGCCGTTAATGGTGTTGGCGCTGCCGCTTTGCAATGCCAACACCATTTGGCTTGGCGCTATGCTACGTCGCGGCGCAAAGATATGAGTTGAGTATACTTATCTCAAGTCTGTTTGATGCAAAGCAATATACCTACGCGTACGCACGTTTGGAAAGATACCTGAATGGGTACATACTATAGCCTGGGTATTTTAGGGTATTTTATATCGGAAAATTAGTAAGTTCAAATGTGGGTTGCTCTCGTTCCATACAAACTTTTTCAATCATGTTTTTTTGAGTGAATCATAGCGTCATGGTATCAGCGCAATAAAAATAATGCCAGCGCCGTATGTAAGATCATGGTATCATAGCGCAATGGTACCACTGCTGGCGCCGGTATCAGTGTATCAGCGCTTCAAAATTTGCTGCGTTACCCATGTCTAGTTGAATCTGAAATAATTTAGGGTGTAGCGTGCATACATGTTAGAGGCTAGAACATGAGAAATTTTCATAAAATACAATTAAGTAAAAAGCATTTATGGAATAACTTTCTATTTTTTGAAGCATATACTAAAATGTCAGTCAAATACAGTTCTTATAGAAATTATTAGCTAACAATCAAATGGGCCATGCAAAATTTACGGCATTGTTTGTGGGGGGGGTTTCAAATCACTTCTAAACAGTTGTTATCTCATTCTCACGAATTCGAACGCTCTCAACCAGTGCTGCCACTTTGGATACCTTCGTATCATTTTGGATACGAATCGAATTTGAAAAATCTGGATGATACGCTGTGCCCAAAATGTATACCTTTCTCATGAATTTTAATTTACCTGCACGAAAGTGTGTATTCATAACAATTACTTTTTTCTCATCTTCATTACATTCTATTTCAAATAGAAAAGTTTGATTGTACAATTTTACCATACTGTTATATTTATCCACTTCGAATGGAAGTAGCAGCGTTTTCTTTCGAAAAAGTTTGGCGTGCTATTCAAAATGGGAATTAGCATGATGTGACTCAGGAAACGGGCAAGAAAGCAAATTCAAAATTCAAATTCATCTGAAGAAGCAACTCAAGAACTATCAAAAATGTACAATAATTTATAATATATAATAATTTATAATGAACAATAATTTATATAGAGCTAAGTAAATATATAGGCTGCTGCTGAAATAAATTGTATTCTAATACTGAATGCATTACCCATCTAACCTAAGAGTTATGCAGAAGTCTTTGAGGAATGGCGAATGAATTTGTTGCAAAATGGTCTGAATTTTAAAAAAGAAGCGGAGTAATTCTGGGAAAACTTATACTTAGTCAAAAACGCGTATGATTTTTCTATGGTTGGCAACTTATGTACTTTATTCTTTAACATTATGAGCTTACCTCATAGTCCAGCGGCCTCTGAAAGGCACAAGAGAGGTCCGCTGTGTCGTCACAATAATTTATTACTCTCTCCCACTCACTGAAATCAGGAAATCATCTACTTCCTTTAACGAACCGCACTATCCCATTTAAATTGACCAGGGGCAAGTCACTCAGATTTGAGCGAAAGGATGCTGCCACCCTTCTCCTTGCACAAAAGATGAAAGCCGGATTCCTCCTCGTCTTCGAAGCCACAGCTCCAACAGAAGCTGTTGAACCCTGTGCCCAATCATTGCGCATACCATACAAAGAACGCTCACAGTGCACCGCAAAGCGCTTGTCACAGAAATTGTGTAGTAAAAGGACGTTGATGATTTTCTTGACAAGAATACAGACACGTGGCTTGTGTAAGCCTCCGAGTACTATCAGTCTGCATTCATTGAAACGTAGGCCGCAAACCGGTTGTTGGCAATCTATAGCTTTTGGATTAGGATTAGCTTCTCCTCTGTCCTAGCAGAGCAGCAGGGCAGCTGATGCTGCTTTGGAATGGTGTAGAGATCTGCAGTAAATTCACTATCATTCATTGTTGATAAGGGTTAGGTCGAGGTCCTCCTCCTCGGACATAGAAGCTACCCAAGCACATTCCTCTGCATCTAGAGTCATGGCGTCCAGACAGCCACTCAACTCGGTGGTAGTCACGACACTGACCCCATCGGCATATAAAATTCCACATCCGATTCTTCCTCAGGTAGACGACAGTCCCCTCTTTAAGTGGTTCCCCGGGCATTTGAGCCACCTGTTTTGAGTCAGGCTTCACATTTATCGGATCTTCTGAAACAGAGCTCTTTGGCCTGTCGCTTCGATAGATCCGTAGAGCCAATTTCTCGACTCCGTATCCGATAACGCCCTTTCGGGCATCCAAAACCGGCAGTGCTTCTTCATTTACAATGAAAAGGGCCTCCCGTCGGCTATCTACTATTAGCAGAATATTTGAAACAAAAATATTTTTAGCTTCTGCCGAATTTTATGCACTTGATTTGTTAAAAGCTGAATGTGATATTTGATTAAGATTTTGATATTTGTTAAAAATATATGTTCAATTTTAGTATATGCTGTGGCATGAATCGCTGATTTATGTTAAATGTCGAAAATAAAATGATATATTTTCGACAAAAATGGCTTTATAGAGCCATGCAGAGCTATTATACTTAGGTATCAATTAGATACGCATTGCTAAAATTTTGGATACGATGGATACGTTTTTCTTACCAATTTTGATTAATTTGGATACGATATGAAAGTTTTGAAGTGGCAGCACTGCTCTCAACCTTCGATCCGCTCATATTTGCTGATAGACGTCATTTCGTTTCTGAATGTACGCAAATTCCAAGAATAATCGCTAAAGCATACTGCAACGTGACTTACGGTAGCTCAACGTTCAGCAGCTATCAGAAAAGTTTATCTAATGGAGTTTCCATTGCAGTGGACGAATTTGACGTCCACACGACACGGCGGGGTGCAACCTAGCGTATTCAAGTTAATATGATTTAAGCTTTGTTGCTGCTACGAACTTGATATTTACGACGGCTGAAATTTATATTCAAATTTGAATTGAAATTTACCTTGAATTTAATAAGTTAAATTCTATACATAATTTTGAATTTCAATACTCGAAAATTTTCGTCTGGGATTTGAAATTTCAATGTGTTTTAGTGTAAACAAATGATTTGGCTTTCTATAGTAGGTAAAGCTAGATCTCGCTCGGCTGTTTTGAGTATAAACAAGCCATAATGCTGGTTTATACTCAAAATTGTAAAAAAGGCTATGCTTCAGTTACACTGTTTGCAGATAGATCAATTATTGACGCCAATCAAACACCTGTCAATCGCTCGTTAGCAATCAATTGCCAGTTTTTGTCGAAAAAATTGCCAATGAGTTTTACAGCAGTGTAAAACTACTTGAGCAAGCAACTGCCGTCCATATCCGGCAATTTACCTGCACTTTCGATTGGCATCGGTGTTTTCAATTTTAACTGCTTGCCAATCACGTACTTGTCTTAAGGGGTTACCCCCACTTGTAACTTTGAAGTTTTTCGTTTTTTTTTTGTTGCATGTTTTTTAAGTATAACTATCTAAGAATACGTCCTTCAAATTTCAAGTCGATCCGAACATAATTGACCGAGATATGAACGTTGAAAGAGAAGAAACTGTTACTTAAACAACCGTTACTTATACTTATAAACGCGTTTTTCTCGAAATGACATCTTTGAAGTCAGTGACCAAAATTACTCGAAAACTACTGAACCGATCTTTTTGAAACTTAGCAGGCTTATTTAATACATAAAAATGTAGTGTTTGATCGTTCGATTTTTTTTTAAAATAAAAAATGGCCGTTTTAGAGCCAAAAGACGACCATTTTTTTAAGTGAAAATCGAAATATTAACTTTGACTGTCCGCCATTTTGTAAAAAATAGATATTATTTTAAATCCTTCGATCAAACACTAGTTTATACTGTTATTTAACTAAGTCCATCGCTATTTTTTGTTTCCGATGATCCAGTTCGACACAATTTTGGTCACCGCAAAAGGTGAAAATTAAAATTCCATTGTTTTGACGGCCATTTGTAATTAAATCATGTAATATTTTTCAATAAAAAAATTACTGAAAGGTGTTCAAAGTATGTACTTTAAGAAAATATAACAGTCGTTTAAAAACATTTCGTAGTTTTGTCAAACAAAATTCATGAAAATGACCTATTTTATTGCGCTACAAGTGGGGGTAACCCCTTAAGGTAGAACTATAATGCAATTAAGTAAACTGAACAAGCGGCATTCCCATAATGTACTTTTCTGCCGTTTCGTTAAGTTTCGTTCAATTCGGGCCACTTAAGTGGCCTACGACTGGGACCGTACATCACTTAAGTAAATTTTATAGGAGGTATGTGTAACGACTACGACCAATAGAAAGTACGTAAAATATTTGAATATGTTTTTGTGGATAGTTTATTATTTTTACTGGAGGTAGAAGAAATGATCGTTCGTATGCGGTATTGAATAGAAGCAATAATAGGTATGTAAAATATTTAGATATTTTATTGTTAAACGGTTCATTGACAATTTACAATACAGGAAGTAGTAATTAGATGTGTGCAATGTGATCCTGCGCGGAATCCGTTTTTGTACTCCGTTTTCCTGAAAACTGAAAATTTCCCCTCTTTCAGTAAATTTCAGTAGGGTCTGAGCCTCTGAAAAAAACTGAAAACTGTCAAACGATTTTTGGCGTAATGTTATGATGAAGAACGAATATTTTTGTGGCGATAATTTATCACCGCTTAGAATGACTTTATAATCACTATTGTTCTCCCAAAAACCGACAACTGACACTTTTGTTTGTCAATTTTCAGGAAATGCAATGAGAGCGTTTTCGTACTTTTCATGAATTTCCCCTATCACATGATTCAGGAAAATTCAGTAAAATTCAGTGACTGAAAGTACGCGAACAGACCTTATATTAGAATTAATACCCAAAATATAATTTCAAAAAGAAAACGCGTTGAACAACATGCGAAATAGTAAAGGCTCGAACATATGAAATAATGAATGGCTTATTTTTAAAAATACAAGTGCATATACTACTTAAATGCCATCACACAGCTTTTTACTGGCAAAACTTATGTTCAAAGAATAACCACACACCATGTTTCAGCTATCCACTATTGAGTATTATTCTTCAGCAGTAGAAAACTTGTTGATTAAATATATTCCGGTCTCATACCAATATTGTGCAAAAAACATTTCTTTCGTACACTTATTTGAAAATAAGTTCAAATTAAGAACTTGCACCAAGCACATCGTTATAGATCTAATAATCTACAGCAAAGTGCCGAGTTTCAGCTCAGCTACAATTTTCTACGATTTCTTGCAACAGAGCTATCAAGCTATGAAGACAACCATATTTCAATTGCAGCCAAAACCTATTCAAATATATTGCACAAATGCTCATATCAGTCGATCTCGTATGCCTGCAAATTCAAACTCATATTCGTCACTCTGGCGGTAGCTTCATGAAGCTTCACTTAATTCTATTATGGGCAAATTAACCGATCGACATCAATTGAGTGAATTTTCGTTCAGTTTCAGCGCTCACTTAAGCTACTCAAAGTGCATTATAGTTGGACCTATAAAGTTTAGTCCAAAAACTGGAAGACAGTCCCCAACAATGACGAGAAATCTCAGTCATATAGCGAATCTCTCACCAGGAGAAATTGACTGACGCACACTGAAAAATATCCACATGGCGCCCAGAGCTATGTAACATAGCGCATTATTTATGGTCCCACACGCTATGTACATAGTACCCTGAGCTATGCAGTATGGCTCCCAGCGCCATAATTACATGGCGCAGAAATTGTGGCTCCACACGCTATATTATATAGTACCATGAGCCATTTAATATGGCTTCAGCTGTCATACCGATTCGGATGAATTGAGGTAAGTGCTTTGTTTTGAAGTCGAGCTTTTATTTTACTGTAATAAAATATTTCTTTTCAATTTGCAATCTATCCAAAGGACATCCGGGAGGCTAGTTAAAGAATTAGCTTAAGCAAGAATCTAGCTGACAATTTATTTCTTTCATAAGTTACGATTGAAAAAAATCGATAAGTTTTGTTAGGGGAAAATAACGATTCATTCTCGAATAATGTTATATGCTAATATCATTAATATATTACAATCCAATTACTGGCCTCTGCATTCAAATTATCTCAAAGCTTTATTTTTTATCAAGCGGAAATATATTTCGAACCTGCAATACATTGTTTGTTCACAGTATTCAATACGTCATTTGAAATTTGTTTGATTTTTCCATAGAACTTGGTGGTATACATAAAGAGTATCATATATTAAGAAATGCCTTTCTTCATCATATGCACTGAAAAAGCACATAGCGTCAGACGCCGTAGTTTATAGACTTCTGGCGCCATGTACATAGTCGATTTCGGGATTGTGATAAAATATAGCGCCACACGCCATAGTACATGGTGAAAAGTACATAGGAGCAGACGCCATGCTTATAGCTCTCCACGCCATGTACTATAGTCCACGCCATGTACATAGTAGACATGGCGTGGAGGGCAATAGTACGTGGCGTGGAGGACTATAGTACATGGCGGGGAGGACTATAGTACATGGCGTGGAGAGCTATAAGCATGGGGTCTGCTCCTATATACCTTTCGCCATGTACTATGGCATGTGGCGCTATATTTTATCACAATCCCGAAATCGACTATGTTTGATAATTTTTGATAAACTTCATGATTTGTTTACAGAGTCAAATTTGAAACCTTCGAAATTCGTCTTTGCAAAACAGCAGTAACATTCCAACGAAATACATTTATTTCAAGCACCATCAATTTGTGTGTGCGGGAACTCATGACCCAATAATCAGTTCCAGTTGAAATGCACAAGCTGTATTGACCTGGAGTAGGACCAAGTGTGATAGAAGTGATTTTGATAGAATTGATGGAAAGGATGCCATCTTTGAAAAATAACTTTTCGCCCTATAACAGTGCTGTCGTGAAATCAACACGAAATTTATATATTAAATGGACCTTACGGTGGTTAGGAACTGCTAGGTTCTGGTGTTCTCTTCATCTTGGTTTCTTTACCCTCCATATTGGTATTTGGAGTAACCGCTGGCTCTTGTGCTATTTCGCCTGACTCTTTGTTGACCAATTTAACATACCCAAACCGGAAGCGTCTCCATTCATCCATTTGGTAGATGAAGCCTAGTCCGCCGCTATGACTAGCATAGCGTACTTTCCTTTGTTTTCGTTGTTCTCCAGGAAATGATGCCGAGATCCTCATTCAAGTGTTCTATGAAAGCTAAGATCATTTCTGTAGCCAACAATGTTGGGGAAGTAGCCAACAACGGTCTTAGGGCTAGAAACCAGAGATTCCTCCATGGTCTGTCGATTGACCCCATCGTACGGTCTTATCTTTTGGACTTTCTCCTTTATCCGCTCCTTGTAGTGAAGGGACACATAACCTACTTTGTGGGTGATGCTGAAGAAGTGAGGGGCAACGCCTCTCTCTATCTCCGCCAGTGTCATCTCCTCATGAGCATTTTGTATCTTGTCCATTTGGTCAGTCGTCAGAAGTCCTTGAGGAAAGTCTTTCGACATGATTGCCATTTTTACACCCTTCAAGACTCCACTATAGGCTAGCTGTCACTGCCTTTTGGTGGGCTGAGAATGTTTTGAGAGCACATCGGTGCCCTTTATTCTGTTTGGCTGCCTGACTTTAGGAGTGCCATCCTCAGGTATGGGTCTTTTGCTACTTGCTTATGGTGCCTTTGCTGGGAAAGCTTTTTTCCTAGCAGCTTCTTTGGACATGCCTTTGATAAATGCCACAAATAATGGTGGAAGAATTTCATGTGCTTTCAGACTACGTCACTCGTGTTCTTCTTTTTTAGAGTGTCATTCGATGGATCCAGCGGAGTCATGTTCAGCTCTTCGATGCTTCGCGAGAGGTCCTCCGGAATTCGTAAGGATGATCTGCCAGCCGAGATCGAGGAAGAGGCTTTGGCAGCCCCTGCAACCTTTCGTTCTTCTGGTTTGCGTCTTCTTTTTGTGAACTGGCTGGGCTTTTTGGTCTTTGCCTTGTCAACCTTTAAATTTCGGTATGGAGTGTGTACATCGCTCGTGCTTAGCTCGGGTACAAGCATCAATGACGTAAAATCTGAGCGTGAGCTGTGGGCGAGTTTCGGTGGATACGAGCCTTTTGACTTCTATGGCAATTTCAGTCTCGATTGTTTCTTCTATCCCTTTGATAATTCATTGAGAAGCATTGGTGCTCTACTGTACGATGGCCCTGATGCCTTTATGCCTCTCAGTATATTCTGTTCTGCCACTGGCATGGGAAATTTTTCCGTAGGGGCTAACTCTCCAAAGCATGAATCATATTAGCTAATCTTTCTATAGCTAATCTTTCTATCTACTACATGGAGGTAATGATCACACTCAACTCAGCCTGACTAGTTACAGCACGTGCGTGTTGATATAAATTGCATGTTATTTCCCATATTCATCTGATGACTGCTGCTTGTATAATTGTCATATACTTAAAGGCAAATGGCACGTGTTTTTGGTAGGCAGGCAATTATTACATTCCTAAAACAATTCAAATCGCCTTATAATATGGTAAAATAACAACAAAATTCAAACGTATATTTGTGCCCAAAAATGAGTCGATACCGATCATGATCGATTTCAGAGCCACGAGCTCTTCATCTGAAAAACGTAATTTCAGGCGATACGACGCGATACTACTATTTTTTCAATCAAGCAAGACTTTCTGATTCAACATGATGCTTTTGAGAGAACTAGCCACATAATCAGAACCATGGTTTAACTTCCGTACTATAATCATCAACGGTTCATAAAAAAAAATGGTGGTGGCGCTCTTCAAAGAACACTCTGTCATAGCTTCCACCCTTCTCCTTCTGTTGAATGTATTATTATTTGTGTCACTTTTGCTCCCTTTAAAAGTCTGATTGTCTCTGATGTTCCATGTAATTTACAATCGCTTTTTTGTCGAGATCTCCACTTTCCTCAACAATCGTTTCTTTTTGCTTTTAATATGTTACGGTTTTAGCTTACGGAGCCTGATGTAGTTGATAACTTTTTTTCCATACTTTTCTCTACTAATATTTCTTTAACTACCACTTTCTTCCTCTCTTTCTGCTCACTGTCTCAATTGAACACTTTTCGTAGGATCCACAATTAATTTCTTGACTTTATCCTATCAAAACTTCCCTCTCACAATATAATTGTCCAAGCTGATAGCATGGTTACATACCACCTGGACTACATCATCTTCTTCTTTCTGTAGTAATTTCTGTGGACTTTTTATCGAATGAAATTCCTTTCAACCCATTACACTTAAACACCCATATAGCAAACGTTGTTATGATGCCAAATGAAATCAATTTAACTAAGTTTTACTCCTTTTGCCGTGGATTAACAGCTCATGAACTCACACTGTGATTTCATAATTTCGTTTCGTTGTCCTGGAAATCCAATGTTGCTCTTTGGCTTAGGCATGATGTAACATCTGGCCTCAAAGCAAGAGATGCAGGTGGTACTTAGTATCATGTTTCGGGCTATCAAGTTGACTACCTGGGATCACTTCATTAGCATCAAGCCCTTTATACATTCTAACCAACACAAGCCCTTTTGATCTGACGTCTACCCGCTTAAAAACTCTCACAATTCATTTGACCCTATATTCCTTAATGATGTCATTGCTTCTAACCCACAGGAGATTTGCCACCTTTTTGCAGAATGCTTTTCCTCTACCTTTTCCGAGCAAAGTCCAATCATGTCTTCTGAATGGCTTCATTCTCCTCCGTCATTTGTCTTTCATATTCATACTGATTCCTCAGAAATTGAGTCGTTATTTAAACATCTTGATGTTATTGTTGATTGTTACATCGACGGTATCCCGAACCTATTCATCAAATCACTTTCGTGGTCCGTCCATGAGTGTTCATTTGCCTATTATTTTCAACCTAAGCTTCTCCTTGGGCACCTTTTCGTCCTACTGAAAGTCTGCCTTTAATCCTTTGATCCATATATCAGGTGACCCAAGCTGTATTTCCAATTATCGTCTGTTTTCCTACTTTCTTGCTTTAGTAAAAAAACTCGAAAGAGTTGTTTACAATAGGCTACTTTCTATCCTTAATCCCTTTCTTGTTCCAGAAAAGCATGGGTTTATAAAAAAATAGATCATTCACCTTGAACTTCTTAGTCTTCACTACATTGGTCATTTCCGTCTGTGATTTGGTACACAGACTTTGCAAAGACTCTGTTGACCACAAGCTTCTTCTCGCGATTTTTCCAAGGCTAAGGAGCATCTTACCTTCCCTTGTCGTGGTTCTCATCGCATGTTTCTGGTCGTTGCTGTTTTGTACCTGTGAATTTCTGTACTTCTTCCCCATACCGCTTTTTTTTGGTGATCTTCAAGTTTCGATACCAGGTCCCTTGTCATTTCTGATATTTATCAACGATCTTCCATTATCCATGCTCTTTGTCTGCTATTTGCTGATGATTTTATTGTGTTCAAAGTAACTGAAACGCTTGATGATTGTCACCAGTAATAGTATTATCTTTGTGCCCTGAGTGAGTGATACTCAATTTTACTCCGAATGGACCTAAATGTCATATACTTTTAAAATGTCTTATCTAATACTTTCTTATTCCTTATCCGGATCATCTCTTACGGTTATCAACAATTTGAAGGACCGCGGCTCACTTTTTGACTCAAAACTTAAATTTCCCTTCACTTGATCTTCTGATTTGTGCGTGATATCATTCAATATTGTAGTAAAGTCTGGTCTCCCCATCTTAACTATTTAAATGGTTCTGTAAAGTGCATTCAGCGTAAATTGATACGATCATCATTAGAACTGAATTTCATAGACATTATTGTGAATTGTCCATACTCTAAGCTCCCTCCTTAAAATCTTGATAAGTGTTCCTTGATGAGTGCCTTCATTTCAGAAATGAAATAATTCCAGAACAAAAAACAATCTTAATTCCGAAATCTCAATTTCGAATTTAAAAGCAATATTTCAATAGACTCAAACGTAATCTCGTATTGGAAACGAACATAAACTGTCACGTTCAAACGTACTTCGAAACAATTTTCAAATCTTCAACCATCTGCTTCCGTTCTATACAACAACAAACCACTTGTAATTGCTACAACAAACATATCTTGGCCCATTTGTAAAATCGTGGAAAATACAAAAAGTAGCCACCTCTTAATAACAAAAGGTCAATTTTATTGATATTTCGCTTTATTGCAATCTTCATAGAAGGAACGCCAATCAAGGTTTCCGGTTTGGGTTCAGTACATTGCGAAAAGAAATCATAAGCTCATCTTACTCGGTAACGCCGGAATTGACTTATTAGGTTGAAAAGCTCCACAAATATTATCAGAAGACTCCAATGTTGCTACTAATTTTACCGTCTACAGTAAAATTTGTTGGAAAGTTTAATTAAAAAACTTTGAACGAATGAATAGAGACAGAGCAAAAAACGGACGAGAAGAATGAGGAAGGAACGCTAAAATATACTACAGTGCACGTAGAGTGCTCACACGGTAGACCTTAGCGAGCGGTCGTGAGGTTGGAATGAAGCTTAAGCTGTGCTGCCCAACCAGCACAGCCCCGACGCAATGAACATGTTCTACAAGTTCTCAAGTGAAAGTGTATGTACTTTTCACGCAGGTTGAACTACAAACAGCTTTGCCGAACAGTAAACTGTAACTTTCACGATATTGTATTTAAAACTTATGCAATTCCATAGCCGTAGCCGCATTTTTCTTCTGTTGCCTCTTCTTCCTTACTGGGTTCGTTCGAGTGTTAATGGATTACTCATGCTGCCGCATTTTTAGCTATTACGCTCGGGTTAGTTGTGATGGTATGGACTCTGGGGTTAAGCTTCATCCGGGAACGATGACAATTCAGGGCATTCGCGGTATGCAAGCAAATTAATTCGTGACCTGAAAGCAATATTTTGTCAACGATAGAAACCTATCTAAGTAGCAAATATGTATTTATAGACTTTTGAGTTCAAGCATGATAAGATTTAGAGGACATTATCTCAAAATGTTTGTTGTTTGTATCCTCACTGTTTTTATGGGGTTCGTTATTCCTAAATAATATCCTTACTTAGAAAAAATCTTGATTTATTTTTTGCGCCCACTGTGGGCTTAATCTTATGAATTAGGCAGCAGATAAAATATTCGGTTCTATGTGCTTGAAACATGTCAATTCAGACGCAAAGACCACAGCAAGCTATGTACTTAATTTCTACTATGTCACTTTTTCCATCTACTTGATACATACATGCATTCGCAAACTACAATCGACGAAAACTTCCGCCAGTCAATCCTTCCACACCACCAAAAAACCAACCGAACTTTGCCATATCAAACATACTCAGTGTCAAAGCCAACAATCCGAAAAGAAAAGCCAAGCCGTAACGGAAATGTAAGAGGAAGGAAACAACTGTTAATTTGACCATTGCTCAGCCGGGCGGTTGGTTGAATGAAATGACTGGATAGCATGAAAACACCTTTCACTGCAATTTGTTCAATTTCGTGGACAATAAATTACTAAATTATTCATTACTTGATAAAATACAATCACCTCTTGTTTTACTGTTGTCGTAGTTGAACTTTTACGTTATTACTGTATGGTATATCAACTCGTCGCCTTTATACACCTAGAATGATGTTCACCCACAGCGTGCCTAAAACTAGGGATCTGTACAAAAAGAAGGCATTCTTTTCGACTGTATTCTTTTCGCAGATAGATACCATTTGATGAAGGTTAATGATGCCGTGAAAAGAAAGCACTTTTAATGTTTTAAGAAGGATACTTGGATCAAGCAAAAATATTAGGTAGATTTTCGGTTGGTTTTTTTTTGTTTAATTCAAGAGCCACCAATTAAGAGAGCTGGATCAAAAATTAAATGAAGCTATTTCGCAAGGGTTCTAAATTGACAAACAGATTAACGGAATAAAAGATTGATAATTAGCAGTATTAGTAGAAATAAATGTGTTTTTAACTTAGTCTTGGGAACCGGAAGCATAAAATAATTCATCTGATTTACAGTAATATGCGATTCTTTAATCTACGCATATTTATACCAAAATTTTCATTTTATTACCCGTATTATTTCCATGTGAAATTATTTTTACTCATTTTCGAAGAAAATTAGGATTAAAATCTTTTATACATTGTACATCTGTACCATATATATGTGTATTTCACATCAACACAAAAATTCAGTGGGTTTCTCTTCGAATCACGTTATTTTATTGAACGAAATTTTTCAGGGGGCTTAGATGTATATGAGTTGTAAAGGTTTATTTTAAATTTTCACTGAAATGTCTTTTCCTCTTTGCCGACAGAAGATGTTTAAGTGAGTTTTAAGGCACCCCTATATTTCTGTGAGAACAAAATATTTGGAAATAATAAGTGCAGAGCATAAAAATCAATGATGTTTTAAGCTTGGTTGTAACAATGCTTTTAAATTTTTTGCCACACTAATATTCTTCCAAGAGCCAAAATAAAAAGTTTACAACAGTTTTGTCTAATGCTTGAAATCAGAAGAACTAATTAGAATGTTCGCAAACTGCTGGCACCTCGTATAAATGATGCGTTGAAGCATAAGCAGACAATTCATTCCAGCAGGAAAAGTCGTTTTTGGCTACTATTTTGTTTGTAGAGTAAAGCGCGAATCAAGTGCAGTGGAAATCCAAAATGTTGTACGTTATAGTATTTGGAGTTTGAACTGAATGTTATAAATTGAATCTTGATAACTGAAAAGTGTGATATTAATTATCTAATTCAAAAAAAAATAACTCTATTCATAACTCTTGAAAAGTAATTTGGTGAACGCGAACCCAAATAGCGCAACAGTGGTGTCAGAAGTGGAATTTTCACGAACAATGTGATAAAAGTGGCATACAGTGATCATAAACTGGAAAATCATGAGATAAAAATGAAAGACAGTAAAGTAAAATGCAGTAAAAAAGTAGTAGTGAATTTTTCTGAGCTTTAAAAAATGAACTGAAAACACCGGTTTTAGTCAATCATCATAGTGTATTGGAAATAAACAAGGTTTTTAAGTAAAAAATTCCGCACACTTGAATGAATTACGTCTGGCTGAGTAAAAGAGGCTTCCGAAAAGGAGAAAGTTTATATGTTAGATGATAAAACAAAATTAGCAATCCGCGCATCCTACCCTCTTGTACCCAAAGAATTGGATCCTCAAACATTAGAGTTTCCAGATATGAAGAATGTTGCAGGAGGTAAAGGTAACGATTGTGAAGATACCGCGAATAAGTCGATATAAGTACTGAAGTTGATACAGAAAAATACGGTGCTACAATCAATAGACCTAAACAAGAACTTGGATGATAAATTTGAGAAGATCCTGCAGCTGTCAATAAAGGTGGGAAAAAACCTGGGAAAACAGCCAACAGATTTTAAACACGAGCTTGAAAATCTAAATCAAAAGCTTAAAAACCAAATCAGATTCTGGGTAGAAAGAATAACAAATGCGGACGGAAAAGTAGAAGCAGCAATAGAAGAAGTGTAGAAAAAAGAAAGATTTTGAACACTACAATAATTTGATGATTTTTGATAGACAAACAGCGTGGAGCACTTAAAAAACACGCGAGAACAAACTATAAATCTGTTGTTAGTGCTATTGGACCAGAGTCAGGGTTATTATAACTCAAAAACCAGAGAAAACTCAACAGCAATTGATGCAGGAAACCGACAGAGAAACATACAGCCCAGAACATCGGATAATTACAACTACAGAAACCTTCATCAGCGAATTGCAAAATCGAGGGATCCAAAGAGCAGTTTGACTACCAGAAAATTGGATTGCGCAGGAAATCTTGGCTTATGGCTTAAACTTTAAAGCACTCTAAATTGCCGACAGTAATACAGGCTGACTTCAGGAGATACCTATAGAAGAGTGCAGATGCGAGCACGTTGACATGAATAGAGAACCACAGACATATGGTGCGCCTATGTTCTGCAGCGAACAAGAACATCTACAACGAAGTTTTTACCAGCAAAGAAAACAAAATTATTTCCCAGTAAGTGCAGCCAAAAGAAAATCAAAGTAGTCGCCAATTCGAGTATGTAGGTCTCCTGCATAAACTGAGAGGGCGGGCAATATGTAAGAGTAAAACTTTGTGGGGCAGAAGTTGGCTAAGAAGATTGACACTCCCAGCAGCAGGATCAGAGATTCCAGGCTACATCGTGGAGAAGCAATAAACTACCACTATAGAAACTGCTCTCGTCTATGGAGAGGTCAATCGTCAAGCACGATTAGAGAATCCTCTATCAATTTCTGGCCGCTAACATCATGGACGACTGCATTTCAGGAATGGATTTCTTGCAATCTGATGTAGTCACTCTGGATTCGTGCCAATGAATCTTGATATGACACAACATTGAGATTTTGATGGAAGCCACAACTAGCCTGGCTACCAAACTAAAAGTAATAGTAAGTGCTGATATGGATATGTGGAGGTCCTTCTATGGTCCCAAATTGACCGTGCTTTTTGGGTGCACCATTTCACTCTGATTAAGCCAACAAAATCACCAGCGCTGCTCAGTCTGAATTTAGCACGAATTTTAAGAAGAGCTAACAAGAATGGCTATGTACCAGCCAGGGTACTTATCACAGAAGATTCTGCTATAAACAACAAAATAGGAGCTATCATTAGCAGCTGTCAGTTTGTTTCATTGTGACATCTTGAGAAATGTAAAATGGTCAACTTAAGGACAGCCAGGCAAAACTCGTGAGTTCATAGTAACAATTTCGAGGAGAGAAGTATTCAAGCACCGAGCCCAAGAACTTTTTCAGGGCAAGTGAAGGCGACCAAAAAAGGACGATCATGGTGACTCACGTCAAAGATAAACAGGATTCACTAAGGCTGCTACCTCATTCAAATTATGGAGAATTATGTATGGTTCAGGATATGGAAAAACATTGTATCATTGAGCAATCTGCTAGTCTGTGGTGGACATCATCAACGGTGCATGTGAAGAAAAAAAGTTGGAAGCAATCACTTTTAACTCAGTAATGCAACCAAGAAGAACAGTTATCCACTTCCATGAATAGATTCGTTGGCTGTGGAAAAATAGTTTGCAGTGCTGAGTCTTAAAAGTGATTATTAGCCACAAAAATCGGCAAAAAGGACCAATAGAAAACTGCATTCTTTGTTAGAACTGGAACTTTTCCGCGACTGATGGGATGTGCCCTGTAACTAAGGTAGAAGAAAAGATTAGCAAATACAGAACGACATCATTTTGACAAGAAAATGTTTTGACCAGCATGTACGAAACTTGGAAGGAGTATTGAAAATCAAGCCCCAAAAAGTACATCCTTCCTGCAGCCGACGAAAAGTATTTGGAGCACGTGGTACCTGCTGACGGTATCAAGATGGATCCTGAAAAGTAGTTAAAATGTTTCTGTACGAAACAAAAAACACAAGCAACTAAATTTTCTTGTGTTGGTGAACTAAGCTTCCACCATTTTTTCCTAGGCTCTCGAGACTTTATCTTGACCGCTCTAATTTTTTATAAACTCGTTTGATTTGTTGCCTGACTTCTGGGATTTATTCGAGGGTCTTTTGATTTTTTCATAGGCTTAAAATTTGGAGCTGGTTACTTCACTGCAAAAAGCTTGAGAGCCAAGTCGCTAGATGAATTGAGAGTTACAAGGGGAAATGTCGAGGAAAAGTTACCAGGGTGGATTGACGATAATTGAAAGCGCAGAAGGATAATCACAGAGGAGGCAATCCAAGACGATCAGCTAGTCGACAAAAATATAGAATCACTACTGATACGGAAGAAGTCTAGGAAACAACCTGAATGAAAGGATATATCGGAGCATGATGCAGCCTTAAAAAGCTATTAGATCCAAGGAACTATCTGCTGCAGTAGGGCATGTAGGATGCAAAAAGTTCATCCCATAAGTAAAGTTGAAGAATTACTAAGAGAGATGTATGCTAAAATGTTGGAAAGTCAAACGTTTGGATGCCAAAAAAACACTTGAAAAGGTATATGAACGGTTCTTTGGGCTAGAATGTCAAAAAGACGTAGAGAATTTCTGCCGAAAGTGCATCAGCTACGTGGCTGAAAATATACTATTTGGGCATTTCAAATGGACGGGAGCTGCTAAACAAGCAAAAGCAAAGACAAAAAAAAAGGATTTTTGCCACATTTTTGCGAAGAGATGCTATCATTATATTTTAGTGATGGTGATAAAACGCAGTAGATGTTTCAAGTTCGAAAATTTGTGTGACCAGTAGCCTTTCAAACTTTTCTATACCTTTAACTTCCCATACAGTCATCGGATGAAAACAAAATTCACAAGGCACGTTAATCAAGCTGTTTTTTAACTGCAAAATGTGGTTCTTTGCATTTACTTTTTGAAGATGGTCTTGCGCAAATGACCGCTGCAACTACTTCTCAAGAAGCCATTTGTAGCGGTGCAGCTTTCGACTACTTTGTGAAGCAACTGGGGCCGAAGAACGTCAATGTTGTGGGTTATATTTACTTCTAAAGCATCGATCGTGGCTGACTTGTCAGTGTAAAGCAGTGACTTCACGTACTCTCACAAGAGGCAATCCAACGGAGTCAAATCACACGATCTCGGTGGCCAATTGACGGGTCCATTTCTTGAGAAAATGCTATTTCCGAATTTTGTCTTCAATAATTCGATGCGTACGGTCGTTGTGTGGCACATAGTACCGTCTAATTGAAACCACATTTCTCACACATCCATGCGTCACAAAATTGAGAGCGAAAACTGGTTTATCCCCGCACAATACAGAGTTTTTGTAAACGCGACGGTGTCTCGACTCGGTGACTTGATGAGGATTTTTCAAATGCGGCAATTTCACTCACTAACGTAGTCATCGAGCCAAAAATGAGCCACATCACTGAACAAAATTTTCTCAAAAAGAAGAGGGTCATCTTCCAGTTGATATCCGGCCCATTCTCTAAATCTTCAGCAACACCAGCTTCCACGGCTGCAATATTCTCTTCGAAACGCATTGTTTTTAATCTTGTCGTTTGTGTACGGTCCAGCAACGTGAAGTGGTTGACAAATAGTCTTATGCGTCAGCACTGATTTTGGAAATACATTTCCCGGATTTGTATACGCTGGCATGGTGTAAATCTGTCTATGGCAATTTGTCCGACTTTATTAAGTATAAATGGCAGTAACATTGGCAGCCGTCATCAGCTAATTTGACAGTACAAAGTTTCAAAATGCGACACCTGAACTAAAAACAAATTTATAAACGACAGAATTTTTTGAACATATTTGAACAATTGAATTTTTTATATATTGCATGCATGAACAGTTATATTGCATGCTTATGATCTTTGTAGCATACGTACACACCACACGAAACGGTAATTTCTTGGTGCACCTTACACTGGCAATGTTAATTACACAATTTTTGTAAGACACGTGTTTTCTTCTACATTCACTTTATTACACATCTTAATTCTACCGCGTTTGCTACAAGTAATTAGCGCTGGAACTTGAATGTTTGTGTAAAAATAGCCTGATTGACATGTATTTACACGTATCCGAAGTTCCGGAAAAAATGTTAGAAGAAAGATAGGAAGATAGGAAACAAATAGTGACAAGCAAAATACCTTAAGAATTTGTTGCTCGGATGATGGTAGTTGCAATAGGCCTGTTGTAGAGTTGGATTTGCCTTTTATTGTGTTTTTAGTTCTCCAAAGTGAGTGGGGAAATTCTCCACACCTATGGTAATCATGAAATTCGAATCTATTATCTTATAAACTCTTTATCTTATTATTCCAAAAGCTGTTGAATTTAATTTCCATTCACTATTAAATGTGTTACATATTAATTAAATTCTCTTGACTGAAATTGAATAAAAATTCGTGTTTCCCATAATTTTATTCGCACAATAAATGGCGGCGTGGTCTCCACTTTCGATTTAGTATAAATTTGGCGGATTCTTATGTATTTTTCTTTCCATATGTTTTTATGCACGAATTAAGGCACCATATTCAATTTAAAAACGAAAGAAATTTAGTTTATTCATGATTTGTGATTTTATTTTGTATGTATTCTTAATTTCAATGCATTTTAGTACAAGTTTGATAATAAATATTCATAATTCAATATAAATATTCATAATCTAGTTCGATTTTAGATGTATATGTAGTATTAATTTTGCGAAGAGATGTCACTAATGGCGTTAATGGGACATATGCATCCAACTAATTTTCAAAACGTAAGTAATATAGTTTTTTTTGTTTTGTTTACTATAATTGTTTTTTTTTAGGGAGCTGCTGCACCAGCACCTCAATTTTCACGTGCTTTAAACAAAAACTCTTTTACAAATATACACATAGAAACATGAAAAAATATAACAAAATCCACCACTAAAAATAATATATCGTCAGTCCCATTAAATCACCATGAAACACATTTATCAAATTTTACAGTATGTTCGACTAATTAATAATGTTGCGTAGAGCAAACGTGATGTGCTCTGTGTCAAGATGGGATCATGTCGCATGCTCTAGTGGGGTTGTATGATTTGTTGTATTAAATTTAATATGCAACAGGTGTCACGTACATGTGTACATTTTACATACAATTATTTGCGCATTTGTCCGAACAGGCTCGTATTCGGAAGGAATTAATGGGCGTACAAGCTGTCCATGTACTGTAGAACGCACCATATTAGAGCACTAGTCCCGGAATTTATTCTGAACACCGGGTAAGTATAACTACTCCAATTAGCACATATTCGCAAAGCCAGCACATTGAAAAATCGATGTTGAAATTATAGTATGAATTACTAGTCTGTATTTCAACTAAACGTCATAAATCACGGCGTTATGTCGTTATTTGAAAAGTGTGTACTTATCTTCATTTCGAACGAATGGGAAAACTCGAAAGATTTCCGTGCGTGCAAATGTGAGGTGCTCGTGCTCAGAGGAAACACACAAACACTGTTTGTACGAAAGCCACACGCCATGCTCCTCCACTCAAAGCAATCATCTTTAAAGCACCATGCGAAAAGAAATTTATGACACTTTCTAGTATGAAAAGGCTCGATTGTGAATTCTTACTAATGCATCTCATTTGCAGATATAACTTGTGTCGCAAATCATGAAATTCGTAACCACTCTTCAGCAGTGATAAATGATTTCATTTGATTGCGGATTCGGTGCGAGCAAGTCGAGTGCGTATGGATACGTACCTTACTCGATGGGCAAAAGTGAAAGAGGGCTTTTTTAAAAGTTGAATGGATGGTAGTAAGCAAATTACATTCTGTATAATATTTCATTTATTGAATAGGACTATGAAAGGGTGGAAATAGAAAGTTTTCAGGAGTTGGAAAAGTTATTCACATACTTAAAAATTGTGGTTGGATGAAATTTACTTTAATGTGATAATATAATAAAAAAATAATTTAAAAATTGAAAAGCTTCTTTTCAATAATTCGTGAGTATTTCACACATTTAAACTTGTATATTTATTAAAACTATTAATCTATCTACTGAAAAACCACCCAATTACAAATAGGATAACACAAAATAAAAATTGAAAATATACATAGAAAATACAAGTTTATAATTCAAAGCCACAAGTAACAGATACGAGAAGCTAGTTTAATCAGAAGCAAATATTGTGTTGCAAATATGACCTTTGAAGGTGGCTACAAAGTTTGAAAGAGGATCGAGTTGGAGACTGTTGTGGATGCGTAAACTGCGCAAAACAGGAGAATGAAAGTAAGTATCTGTAGGTGCTTATGGTACTGCAAAAACAACAGAGGACCTGATTTGTCTCTAATGTTACCATTCGATAATTAAAGAAACTTTTAAAGAAGTTTGATAGCCGTGGCCGATTTCGAACAGAAAAAATTCGTCGAGGCCAGCTCTGCGCTTTGTTAGGAGAGGGAGATTAAGGAGCCACAAGCGCTCATTATAAGACGTATAGAGAAGATTATATGCAAATAGTAAAGCACCAGTAAACTTCCTCTGAACTGATTCAACAGTATGTAAAAAATATGTAAAGATATCTTAACATTTTAAAACTCGAAACGATTACCAGTACACTGAAAAAAATCCACATAGCGCCCAGAGCCATGTAACATAGCGCATTATTTATGGCCCTATACGCCATGTACATAGTACTCTGAGCCATCCAATATGGCTCCCAGCGCCATAATGTCAGAATCTACACAGCGCGTGGTCCCATGTTACATGGCGCAGCATTTATAGTGCCACACGCTATGTACATAGTACCCTGAGCCATGCAGTATAGCTCC
The DNA here is from genome assembly GCA_947369275.1 of Nemotelus nigrinus. Lineage (NCBI taxonomy): Eukaryota > Metazoa > Arthropoda > Insecta > Diptera > Stratiomyidae > Nemotelus > Nemotelus nigrinus. The sequence goes on from OX376372.1 coordinate 34,362,989, forward strand.
CAGCGCCATACTTACATGGCGCAGAAATTATGGCCCCACACGCCATATTAAATAGTGCCATGAGCCATGTAATATGGCTCATGGCACTACAATTATAGCTCGCAGCCATGCTGTGTGAGGAGATTTATAAATATCAGCAAGCTTCTTGAATATAGGAGAGGATATGATCATTGATTCCCTCGGGAATTCCTCGGGAATTTCTTTGATAAAATTCCATCACCTAACCTAACATCAAGTGCTCTACCTCCAGATGCTCCGGAGAAGGTTCGTGGCCTTTTGTTCGATGCAAATTGGATTATCTTCAGATGTACTGAAAAAACACATAGCGCCAGACGCCATAATTTATAGGCTTCTGGCGCCATGTACATAGTCGATTTCGGTCGATTTGTGATAAAATATAGCGCCACACGCCATAGTACATAGGAGCAGACGCTATGCTTATAGCCCTCCACGCCATACAGTATAGTCCTCCACGCCATGCAGTATAGTCCTCCACGCCATACAGTATCGTCCTCCACACCATACAGTATAGTCCTCCACGCCATGCACTATAGTTCTCCACGCCATGTGCTATAGTCCTCCACGCCATGTACATGGCGTGGAGGACTATAGTACATGGCGTATAGGCCTATGTACTTTTCGCTATGTATTATGGCGTGTGGTGCTATATTTTATCACAATCCCTAAATCGACTATGTACATGGCGCCAGAAGTCTATAAATTATCGCGTCTGGCGCCATGTGTTTTCTCATTGTACTGGACAGATTGATCAGCTTGTCAATGATATCACTAATTTCATCTGGAGCTTCGCTTTGGAGTCCACTCCTTGGAGAAAAATTTAAAATGTTGATTCAAATTTAATCAATCCGGGCATAGTAGCTCTTATTCAGCGACGGATTTACGTAAGACGGCAATGGCAACCAATTATTGTTTGACTTGTTCCGCACTTCTAATTACTAACTTTTTGTATGAAATTACGTGAAAGTACGTTTTCAACTCTTTTACTGATTTTTTTCTAGCCAATAAATGGACATGTAACCGAAAAAAGTGTGATTACATAAATGACCTAGTCCCAAAAATACCAGATTTTCAATCGTCCAAATAATTATACTTTTTGGAATCAGTGCATATGCAATATTTTTTCCTAAAATATTATGCAATATATGCAATATTTTTTCCTAAAAGAGCATATCTTTGACTATATAGCTCTGGAATATTTTTTATCTACGCTAAGATCACGCTTAGATATGAACTTTTGAGTAAAAACTCAATTTTTCACGATTTCCTGAAATTCAAATTGTTATAACTAAATAAATATGTAAAAAAAAAACTACCGTAACAACAATTTAATCATAAAAAACATTATTTTAAAATACTTTTATGGGGCAAAAATGAACGACTGAACTTTTTAGGGTCAGTGTACGGACGGTGTATCTGGAATATAGTATACGGACGGAGGGTTAATAGACAGGGTCTTACAAAACTGCAACATAGTCAAAAGCGATACTGGAAACAAAATCAGTGCAGAGTTTACATTCTTAGGAGTCAAACATGGCAATAAGCAGCCCGCTGCCATTGGACTTTTTAGAGGCTAAAATTTTAGGGTCATAACAGTAGAAATTATGGATTGGATAAAAATCAAAGCTGAAAATATCATCTACTAGCCAAGTTTTAGAAAGATAGATCAGATTATCCTTTTTGAGTAAATACACAGCTCTGTTTTCTTTCATCTTGGTCCTCATGCCATGAACGTTCGAGCTAGGTGCGGGATTTTCGGTCATTGCAAGAAAAGAAATTTCCTAGGTTTTCGAATGATTTAACTAACTGGTCAAAACTTTGGACTAACAGCAATATCAAGCCCAGATGGTAGAGTTAGTTTGAAAGAAGTCACATATCTATTAGGTTGACTGCCATTTGTCAATTTGATGAAGTCAAAATTATGCATAGTATGAAAAAGTTTATTGCAAATATAATTTTCTACAGCTACTGTAGACATCTTGTATGCAAAGCGTGATACGAACACCTTAAAACGAGGTGAAAATATCTGCAGAACCGGAATATCAGTAAAAGTGTTAGGAAAACTTTGTGGCAGTGTTAATGGAGGACGCTTAGAAAGCTGATCAGTACAATCACCATACTTGGGTGACAGTTCGCTGTCTAGATTTCTTTCTAAAATCAGGACAACGATCAAGAAGCTCTGTCCAAAGACCATCAAAGCCATACAGGACTACTCAAACCGAGGGGCAATGACTACCTTTAAAGGCACACTAGAAGTGTTGCTCAAAGTAGACTTCCGAAAATGCACTATTAGTAATTATAGTGAGTCTGAGGAAAAAGACGAACTCCTTGAGCGGATATCTCACTCACCACTGAATAAACAAATCATCTCGCATGAAAAGGTTGAATAGGCAACAAACTCCCTCAAACCCTTTAAATCTTCAGGACCAGATGGAAACTTTCCAGCTCTGCTATAAACAGGTACAGAGAAACTGAAAACAATCCTAGCACACATTTTTAGAGTGAGCTTGAAACTCAACTACATTCCACAATCGTGGAGGCTGGCGCGACTGGTGTTCGTCACCAAGCGTGGCAAAAACCCGACTGACCTTTCAAAATTTGACAGGCAAATCAGCATCACATCCTTCATATTGACAATCATGGAGAAGCTGATCAACCTATACATCAAGAGTGACCTGCTAGTGAAGATGCCACTACACTAATTTCAGTTTTCCAACCAAAAGCTCACGGCAACTTTATCAGTCAGATATAAGCTGTTACAAATAATAAAAAAAACATTGGATAGTAAAGAAATCTCACTCTGCCTTTTCATGGACATAGAAAGAGCATTTGACAATGCAAGACACAACTTGCTTCATAATGTACTCCAGACGAGAGAAGTCCTTCAAAAGGTAGTGAAATCGGGGAGTAAAGTACTAAGTTACCGAGGTGTATTCGCGGAGCTGGTGAAGCAAAGCAAAGAGTGACCACTAAGCGGATATGTCCACAGAGAGGAGTAATATTGCCCTGCTATTTTCCTTACTGGCTGACGACCTTCATGGGACCCTCAACAGCTCTCGAATACGCGAGTGATAATAATAAGAGGCTCACATTGGGATACGGTGGGATCCAGAATGCAAAAAATCTTAAATGAAATAGCACAATGGTCCATGAAAAAGAGTATACCCGTAAATCTTCAAAAAAATTAAATAGTCTCTTTATCAGGCAGAGGAAAATTGAAATAGGAGCCCTAAAAAATACAGAATTAGGTCAAATATTTAAGAATCCACCTAGATGCGAAACTCACCTAGAACGGTCATCTTAACAAATCCACACTGAAGGCTCTTCAGATGCTTAAGGCGGCAAACACAAACAGTTGAAGCAACTGAGGATTATCAATCTATCATCCCATATGGATCAGCAGTGTGATGGAAGAAAATCACGCGGAAAACTACTCTTTACAGGCTGACCAAACTTCAAAGAATGGCTTAACTGCTGATCACAGCAGCAATGAGCTCGACCCCAACAGCATAGACGGATACCCTTCTAAACCTTAAACCCCTACACTTCAAAGTCTAAGAGAAAGTAACAAAACAGGCCATAAGCTTACAACAGGCCTTTAGGTATGAATCAAGAGACCTAAAAACCCATCTCAGTGTCCTGGAGGAGGCTAAGTCCATAATGGAAATACTGAACTTCAGCGATCAAATAAAGACTATCACAACGGTTCGCCTCTCTCGGAGAAAAGGGCTGGATGGCTCGAAGATGGATTGTGGAGTGCGGTAAAGATAGTAGGACGCGGGTGCAAAAAAATCGGCTATCTGTCAAGCAGAACTATTTGCTATGCTTAAGACTACGCATCTAATTAAGTTAAATATCACTAAAAAGGGCAGCATTAAGGTCCCATTGGATAGCCAAGTGGTTGCCAAGGTTGTCAGTCGTGATCAAATTAAGTCTGGTATATGCTTAGAGGTGAGAAAGGCCCTAACTGAAATAGGGGCACAGAATAGTCTCAAACTTATATGGATCATTAGAAGCTGAAATCAAGGCTAAATAAGAAGCTAAATTGTCCTAAATTGATTTTTCTTCGTGTTGCGACAAACATCGCTACTGCAATAGTGCATGCAACAGTCAAATGTATTGCATTGTCCTCCAAAACAGGCTTTCTGATGCATTTGATTGTTGCATGTTTGATTGTGGCGCGACGGGTTCGCTGTTTTCGACAATACTGGTGCTGGCTGCGGGTGCGTGCAACAGGTGCACAGCTGATAATAGATTTGAGAACCGGTGCGTGGCAGAATGCTAGGAAGGCTGAGATATGCTGACGGCTCGAGAAGTTGGGATTAAGTTTGCGGCAGCAACGGTGGCTGTCGCCGTAGCTTTTCGAAAACCAGGATGGAGAGAGTTTTGGAAGGTGATCGCGGTAGGCCGCATAAAGAAGAAAAAAAAGAAAATGTGTGGAGTCAATAAGATTTTTTTTGAAAATATTTCGGGGAAATTTAATGGGGATGAAGGATTGAGAACAGTTTGATGATTAGTGCAAATAACGTGTTCGTCTCGGGAATTAGTAAAAACCAAAAACTAAAATCTGAAAATTTTGAGTGAAAAAAATTGGGAACAAAAGAAAAAGGAGACTCTCGTGTTGGCAGTAAAAGTGAAAAGTTCGGCTGATTTTTTTTGCGGCTGAAAATTACGAAAAAAAATAATAATTTGAAGTGAAAATGGTGTAAAGGACAAAGTAGGAGCTTAATGATCCAAGAAAGACAAGTGAATTCGGGGGTCCGAATTGGTGTCCAGTGTTGGGGAGTTTTTGCGATAAGTAACTCCGATATCACCATCTGCGGAATCTGTGACAACTGTTGGCAAAAACTCAAGTCGAAAGTTTCTGCAGATTGTATGATCCAAATTGTCCTGTATTTGGCGGCAAACTACGAAAACTGAGTCTGCGAAGGATAAGGCATATTTGCTGAAACGGATTGGGATGTAGATAAGGATTTCAGCTAAGTACTGCACATTGTTATAGTAGCACATATATAAAAAAAAAAAAAATAGAACGAAGAATAAAAATTTACTCAATTAACATCAATACATTTTTTTTTCTCAAACGTTGAGTAAATCAAATCATTAATTTATCAGGATAGAATGATAGCATGTCTAGATGATGAATTTCTTTTTTCTTTTTTTTTTATTCAATTTCAATTTATTATTTTCGTATTATTTTCGAATATTCATTTTTATTTTGCTGGTGCATTTGGTGTGGAACTTGTGAAGCAATCTTAAGTTTAACATTTTCTTATTATTTTTGATTGTTCGTATTACTCAATCCAATTTATTTCGCATATTATTACAGTTACAGTTACATTATTGGAGATGGGAATTCAGAGTTTTAGACAATTATCGTCTCTACAGCTTTGATACATATATTGAACTTAACACTGACTATTGATATATGATAGTTAGCTTGTAAGCACAAGGAAAAGCGAACAAAAACCTTGTATGTGAATTTTTTTGAATATTACATTAGCCCTAATTTATTTTAACTTATTCTAACTTACTCCTACTTATAACTGAACTTATCTTATATGTATGCTAATACTGAGCTTAATGTGCTTAAGTTTAGTTTGCTACATTTCCTGTAGGTGTGATAAAATTAGAGGATTGTTGCAAGTCCAAGACTTAAGTAGGAAATTTCTTCGCTGTTTCTTCACGATTTCTTTAATCATTTTAACACCCGTAAAAATATGTAACCTGCGAGTCGACCAGTAGAAAGGTTTATTGCCGATCATTGTTAGGCATTTATTCCGTGCGATCTGTAGTCTGCTTTTATGACTCTCTGCACAAATGCCCCAAATCGGTGCTCCATACAGAACAACTGGCTGCATTATCTGCTTATAGATTAGTATTTTGTTACTGAGTGACATCTTTGACTTACGGTTAAGAAGTGGATAGTGTGCATGTGAGCATTTTGGAAGTTTTACGCAAACGCTATTGATGTGTTTATGATAAGTAAGCTTCCTGTCGAGGATAATTCCTAAGTACGTGATCTCGTCATACCATTCTATAATTTGACCCAGAGTGCTGAAATTCCTAGAGGGCATGGTCGATCTTTTCCGTTTCTTAGTAAAAAAATATCGCTTTTGTCTTGGCGGTGTTAATTTTGATTTTCCACCTGAAAAAGTATTGAGAAATGTTCTTCTAGGTGAGAAATTACCAGCTCTGGATCTTTAGCAGCAGAGTAAATGCAAGTATCATCTGCGAAGATAGCGAGTTCACAGTTGGGGCTCGTGGGGATGTCAGCTGTGTAAATGTTAAAAAGGATAGGGCTGAGACAGGACCCCTGCGGTAGGCCGGCTGGAATTTGTCGCTGGGAGGAAAGACTACTTTTTATCTTGGCAACAAATTTGCGATTGCTTAAGAAGGACTGTATTATCTTCACCAAATAAAGTGGAAATGAATGCTGTATAAGTTTGTAGAGAAGCCCTTCGTGCCAGACGTTATCAAACGCCTTTTCAACGTCTAGTGTGTTCATCCCAACTGATTCTTTCAAAGAAAATGCTTTTTCGATGTCTCTTGTTACTCTGAATAGCTGGTGATTTGTTGAGTACCCCTCTCGAAAACCAAATTGAAATGCGGGATGAATGTTTTTGGCATGTGTGAATTGGTTGATACGGCTCCGCACCACCTTTTCGAATATTTTCCCAAGCGAGCATAATAAACTTATAGGCCTGTAGCTTTCAGTTAAACTAGGATTCTTTCCAGGTTTTGGAATTGGGATGACAGTGGCTTGCTTCCACGTGGTCGGGAAGTAAGATAATTTCAGACAGGCGTTAAATATAAAATTTAGCTGGATCACTGCTTTCCTAGGCAACTTTTTTAGGGCTTTGTTTGGTATGCCATCCGAGCCCGGAGCCTTGTTATCCTTTAATTTACGTAGGACTGCTCTTATTCCTGCTGGCTTGCAAAGTGGTCCATCTGGAAATGTGGTGTTTTCGGAAAGCATATTTACAGACCGCTGGGCCATTGTCTTAAAAATGTGGTTTCCCATATTAGCTGTAACATCGTGAAATAATTCAAAAGTACTTGCTATCAAGTCCGCCTTTTCACCGTCAGAAAAAGCTTGTTTGTTTTCCCTGTTTCCAGAACCGGAATTTGATTGCTAGAATTTTTCCTAAACAATTTATTAAGTCTCCAAACTTGACGGGACCCATGTTCAAGATTGCTCAACATATTGTTCCACCGTCTGTTCCTCAGGATGAAAATCCTGTCCCGGATCTCGCGTGTAAGAGAAGTAACTATACACCTCAAATTATGGTCTCTGTTTCTTTGCCAGCTGCGTCGAACCGTGTTCCGCTGACGGATGAGACGTTTTGTTTCCGTATCGATCTCGAATGTACTACATTTTATACTTCTCTTTGGTGTGCTTACCTCAATTCCATTGCTAATTGCACTGGTATATCGTATTAGTAGGTCATCAATATGCTCATTGTTACTAATGTCACTTAAACTGCGTTCACCAAGCGAAATGTTCGCGTTGAGATAATTGCAGAACTTATTCCAGTTGCAGGCATTGAAACAATATTTACTGCGGTCAGGCATGTCTCAGCAGTTTGCGTCTGTACCAATGGTTAACTGTATGGGTAAATGAGGTGAAGAGAGTGCTTGAAACGTAAAGGGAGTTCAGACAGGTAGCCGTCCGTCGCTTATAGCGAAGTCAAGGATGGACCCAGCTCCTCTAGGCGAGTAGAATGTGGGATCAGGAGGAGAATGTATGACGACATTTTTATCCTGTACAAGATCAAACAGTATACGTCCACACTTATTAGATGTAGTGCAGTTCCAGAGCCTATGTCGAGCATTTAGATCGCCACATAATAAGTACCTTTGGTTTTGTTTGGTAAGGAGTCTTATGTCTTTTTCGAATGCTTTTAATTTAACATCGTTCAGTTTGGTTCCCGGAAAGTAAACAGCAAAGATTTTCGTACCATCCTTAAGTTCTATGCAGAGATTTTCTATAATCAAAGTACTTGGTGCTAGATGCAGAGATAGATTTGTGCACTGCAATTGCAACACCACCTCCTATTTTATCAGTCCTATCTTTCCTGTGGATGTAATAACTTGGATGTGATATTTTGTCTTTTGCTGCTTATCACGTCTCAGTAATAACTAAAATATCTGCTTTCTGATCAAACCTTTCTTGGGACTATTTTCTTTTACTGTTATCTGAGTTTTTTGTTTTATTATTTATATGAGTTAATCTTGCTTGCTTAAACTCTAATTTTTTTGTATAAATTATCATTTTTATTCTTTCATTTTTGATGTTCATATTTTTTGTTTAATATATAATTATTTAAAATGAATTGTGAATAGTTTTTTTTAATGATTCTTACAAATCGTCTTCCCTTCCCTTTTATTCGTCCCATGCGTTAAATGTTGTGTTGGCTACGTGCCGTAGCACGAAGGTCAGGTTCGTCCAAAAAACCCACGCCGGGCTGAGCCAGCTGGCAGGTTTGGCACGCGGGACAGACCCGAATCTGACTTAAATTAAATGTTGCACTGACGGCAGCTCGGCTGTCATAGTTTCGCAACAGGCTTTTCAAAAACTGATATCGACAGGGAAATCAAAACATGAACTATAAAAGGATCGAAACTTAGGCTCAATTTAAATGATTTAAAACACTCAAAAGATTACCTCAGCATCGATATAAAAAGAGCAACAGAAGCAATGGATCTCCGTAAAAATGACATAAAGGCCTTATGGGGATCTTTGGCGCACTGATCTTATGGGGATCTAGCACCAGCGAGACGAAGATTAGATCTGCTTGACTCTACTCTTCCCTCTATCTGGGACATTAGAAAAATCCTGTCTGGGGATATATCCTAATCCAAGTTCGAAAGGAATCTGGATATCCTTTTAGACATAACGCTGATGCAACGCAACTTGCCGTGAATTTGGTCTAGGTTGCACTACGACTTTTCCCAGCGAACAAATACGCAGAGGGTGGATTTATATAACGCAGTTTCCATTTAGCGATACAAAAGGCTGTTCTATGATGGCAGCTCGGACCAACTCTTTGACCTCTATTTAGTAGAAAGAAAATCGTCCAGATTTAGTCTTATGTTCTAAAATATGTATATTTTCACGAGTGGTATTCCTTTAAATGCTTCTACTCCCTAACTTCCAGCGCAGTCATCGGATCAAAACGAAATTGACAGAGTTAGTTTGTCTCAACGTAAAGAAGATTTTGCTTTCTTTTGATTGTGTCGCTAATAAAGAGTTGCCAACGCCGGAAACTTTAATATTTTTTATTATTTTAAATTCTTTTTCTCCATTAAATTCTTGAATGATTAGCTTCTTGTAATAAAAATAAGTAGTCAATGCTCAAGTTTTCCAAGTTTTTAATTTTTTGTCGATCAAAAAGTACGAATATACACACATGTGATCTCGATTCGCATTCGATGACTATGTAGCTGTTATAATTTTTGCTTTCACTATTAGCTGCCTTTCAATAAAAAGCATTTACACATTTAATGAAGCAGGTTCAAAATTCGTCTTCCGAAATGAATATTCTATCATATTTGCTATCATTGAAATTGTAGTCTTGCTGTCTATTAACATTTTGTTCTATTAGAAAATTTATTATTTGCTTGCATCGATTTAAATATACAGCAGCTTAACAATTGACTCCATTGAAAACTCTGTAATCCAAAAGCGATTCATTCACCTCCTGTTTTAGCATTTCTACACGACGTCTGCATTCCTTCCTTCATTGCAGATTTCTCACAAACTTTTGGTCTTATTTACATATGCATGTAAGTAATATATGTTTCTCAAGCATTCATTCTGATTTCCAACAAGAATACCACACATCAGTCGAGACGTTTGAAATTTACATTCGACAGTCGGTTCTAGGAAAAATCGAACATTCTTCTTCGCTTACAGCAACATTCGATGTCAAGGATCTTAAAGTGCTCTAAAATACCATTCGATGCTTATTCCACGTCCAAAAAGCCTGAAATAAACGGCTGGGAGTGATCTGATCATTAATTTCCAGAAATGAGGTTGAACTCCGCCCACAACGTAAAAACTTTAATATGGAACTCGCCAGCGCTACCTCACTAATACCAACCGGATCTAATCATCTTGTTAGCAGTCCTAAACATCTCTTGCAAGTTTTCTTTCATCAAACTTTATCGATGCACATACCCGAAAACGGTTGTCTAGGGCCAAATGCGAAAACTCTCGACAGCCTTACGTTTGCGGCTTTAAAACATTACTAAGCAATTAATGCTCTCTTCAATAGTACTTTCATTTGCCATTAAAACAGGTCTGAGCATCCACTACAACTCCCAGTAAATAATCCGAGTCAAATCTTGGCCCCAATGTCCAACAACAATTAGCCAGGATGTGTGGAAAAGGCGTCCAACTTACACGTCGAGGGTGTTCGTATATCGGTCGATGTACAACCGAAAGTGTTCGAAGGACTTTTCACCAAATTGACCATAATCATGGCCCCAACAAAGGAACACAAGTTCGAGGGGCATTAATAACACAAAAATCAGAAGGCGTATGTTCTACAACAAAAGCTCCCATATAGCCCTGTTCCTTTCCCGTCTTGCGCCATTATCTTTGCAAGGGTCAGCGGCAAGACGCGCAGCAAAGGAGGAAACATAGCTAGAGAATAATGCTCGAATTTATTTTTGCTATATGTTTAAGCTCTAGTCGAAAGGATAAAGTGACTTTGGCTATGGGGCGCAATCAAACCGTATGAAATCTACGTAGATACATATGTACGTAGAGTGCGGGAAATTGGAACGAATAAACGAACGAATGACTCCTGGATGGAGCGAGTCAAACAACTGAACGATACGAACAATACGACGCTATTTTTCCGACATCTGCTGTTCTTACGTTGACACCTCATTACAAAAATTTATGCTGTTTATTTTATGGTTATGGGACGTGTGCGATAAAATTGTGAAAATAGCCAGTACTAATCCGATACGTTACGATTTATCGGGCGACAAGTGCTCGGACCAGTAGCGATATACTTATGCTGTGCCTGATCTACCCGTGAACGTGTTTGTTCCGAAAATTTCAGAAATAAGTGATTGCAATATATTTTCATCATTTCGTCAATATCGATAGCACTTGATTCAAAGTTTTTTTTTGTTTGTTTGCCGATACGGTTGTTATTTTCGTTTTGGGCTATTAATCACATTCCTGTGTAATTTATTTGTTTTGGTTTGTTTGCTTTTTTCACATAATTCATCTACCTGAAAGGACTGGTGAACTACTGTCGACTTTACAGTTTATTTATTGTTTTCCGGAATAAAATAATTTGTAGTGATTTGCGTTAATAGCATCCGGGGAAAGTAAATTACGTAGTTTAAACTTACTTCGAAAAAATCATCCAAGAACGGAAATTTCAATTACGATATGTTACAGGTCTATACATACACTGAAAAAAATCCACATGGTGCCCAGAGCTATATAACATAGCGCATTATTTATGGTTCCATACGCTTTATACATAGTACTCTGAGCTATGCAATATGGCTCCCAGTGCCATAATGTCAGAACCTGCACAGCGCGTGGTCCTATGTAACATGGCGCAGCATTTATGGTCACACACGCTATGTACATAGTACTCTGAGCTATGCAGTATGGCTCCCAGCGCCATGATTACATGGCGCAGAAATTATGGCCCCACACGCTATATTACATAGTACCGTGAGCTATGTAATATGGCTTCAGTTGTCATACCGATTCAGATGAATTGAGGTAAGTGCTTTGTTTTGAAGTCGAGCTTCAATTTTACTGTAATAAAATAATTATTTTCAACTTGCAATCTAACCCAAGGACATCCCGGAGGTTAGTTAAAGAATTAACTTAAGCAAGAATCTAGCTGACAATTTATTTCTTTCATAAGTTACGTTTGAAAAAAAATCGATTAGTTTTGTTATGGGAAAATAACGGTTCATTCTCGAGTAATGTTATATGCTAATTTCATTGTTAAATTACATATCCAATTACTGGCCTCTGCGTTCAAGTTACACTGAAAAAACACATAGCGCCAGACGCCATAGTTTATAGACTGTATGTACTATAGTAAATGGCGTGGAGGACTATAGTACATGGCGTGGAGGACAATAGTACATGGCGTGGAGTGCTATAAGCATAGCGTCGGCGAGATGGACAGACATACTGGATTCTCTTCAGCAACATTTTCAAATAGAGGAATACTTGCTGGCAATGGTACGGGATTACCTAAAAGATCGCCATTTGATTTATGAAGTGAATCAGAGAACTGCACGCAAAACCATTACAGCTGGGGCAGCACAAGGATCCATTCTCGGGCCAGACCTATGGAATATTGCGTATGATGGTCTCTTACGCCTCGAAACGCCGGAAGACGTGCTCTTGGTGGGCTATGCTGAGGATGTAGTCGCTGTCATCACGTCTAGAAATCCTCACCTCGCCCAACTCAAACTCAATCACGTAATGAGAAGGGTTGAAGCTTGGATGGAAAACCATGGTCTCCAGCTGGCGATCGCAAAAACTGAGATTTTCATGCTGAATAAGAGAAGGATACCAACCATTATACCCATGACGGTTGACTCTGAAGTACTTGAGACCAGAAAATCGGCTAAGTAACTTGGAGTGACGTTGGACTCGAAGCTGGCTTATGGAGAGCACATCCAAAAAGTATGCGATAGGGCGTTACTATCTGTTATCTCGCTTGGGAGACTCATGACAAACGTTTGCGGTCATAGTCCGAGTAAACGTAAGCTCCTTATGACGGTGACTCATTCAATGCTGCTGTATGGTGCGGAGATATGGGCCACCGCGTAAAGGTTTCAAAAGTATCGAGCTAAGGAGGGGAGCGTGCAGCGTAGTGGAGCGCTGCGAATTGCAAGCAGCTACAGAACAGTTTCAAGAAACGCCGTGTTAGTGATAGCGGGAGTAATCCCAATTGATCTATTGGCGAACGAACGCAGGGAAGTGTTCCTGAACAGAGCAGAAGTGGGAAGAGAAATTTTGGTTGCTCAAGCCCGAGCGCAAACGCTTGAGCTTTGCGAGGAGCACTGGGCTACGAGCTCAAAGGAAGCATGGACGGTTAGGCTAATTCGCGCTTTAAAACCTTGGCTTAATCGCGACCACGGTGAAATAAACTTCTACCTGTGATAATGCTACAGTCAGAAGATGCCTGGTCAGCAGTGTCAGCATATGTGGAGCTGGTATTGCGTTTAAAAAAAGATGAAGGATGTCTCATAGACACCTGCAAGCCTGACAGAATGGAAGTAAGCCAATGGGGCGCCTGATGGGTGGAAGTAGCACGGCCGAGTTGAAGTATTGCGAAAGCGGTTCCAGCTCGGACCTCCGTGGTCGGCGGGTGACTTTTTTTAGTGAATACGAATCTCACATAATCTTGTATCGTTCGGAGGATACCTTTTGAAGGTTTTTGACATCCGTTCCCAAAAAGAAAAAAAAAACAACTAAGCATATCGTCTGCTCCTACACTCAGAAAAATGTCACTTTTTTTAGAATCACTTTAAATCAAAAGTTGATATAACTTTGAAATAAAAAGCGATCCTTGTACGAATTCCACTTTATTATAAAAATTTTCTTTTCAAATCAAAATTTTTCATCATTGAATTAAAAAGAAAACGTATATGGCGCCAAATCATATTTGAACATTTTTGAATCAAAAATGTTCAAATATGATTTGGCGCCATATACGTTTTCTTTTTAATTCAATGATGAAAAATTTTGATTTGAAAAGAAAATTTTTATAATAAAGTGGAATTCGTACAAGGTTCGCTTTTTATTTCAAAGTGATATCAACTTTTGATTTAAAGTGATTCTGAAGAAAGTGACATTTTTCTGAGTGTATGTACTTTTCGCCATGTACTATGGCGTGTGGCGCTATATTTTATCACAATCCCGAAATCGACTATGTACATGGCGCCAGAAGTCTATAAATTAGGGCGTCTGGCGCTATGTGTTTTTTCAGTGTATTGTCTATAAAGACAGTAATTGGGATCTAACTTTTCATAATTTTTATTATTAAACCTGCGTCGCTGCAAAGACAAAAAACGGGGCCAGAGAACTAGTTGTCAGAAATCGACGTGAAGGGGAAATATTTTTCACCAGCACACCAAAAGAACTGCCATGTAGTAATCCAATTCCAGCATAGCATACCAGCTTTATAGTTCTTTCTCTTCACCACAGTAATTATAATCACAACATTTTCTGATGACAGCGCATTTTTTCTAAATATAACAGACACTCCATTTATTTCCACATCACCTCAAAAAGAGCGCTGGATTATATTATTTTTCTTCCCAAAAAAAAACCTCCCTTTGAAGTTCAAATCAAGACATCAGAGACAATAATGAACATCAATTAAGGAAATGTCCACTTTTCAACAATTTACCTGTTCATATCACGCTGGCGCCATTTAAAGATGTCATTTTTTCCGAAGCTTTCACCGATGACTTCTGAATGTGTATTACGTAGCTCACGTGCTAACAAGTGTTTATGCTAATAACATAAGATAACGGACTAATCATTCCATTCAAACAAGATAGTATTTACTCAAACACTGAGCGACTTGTTGCGTGACCGTTAACATTTGTTAGACAGGAAAACAATTCGTATTCGCCCTCGAATGGCGTGATGAGTGTTAGATTTTGATTTGATGAGATATGACGGTGTTGATTGTTGAATGTTTGTTTGGTGGATTATTCGGATTTATATTTGATTTTTTTTAATAATACTCATTTATCAAAAGTTTCTATGAAAGAACTTATCTAATTATGAATTTGAAAACCGAATGAAGCCGGAGCTAGCATTTAATTAGTAACAAAAGACAAGTGAAAAGCCATGGCTAGTGACAAGCAATTAAGTGTTGAAAAAAAGTTGAAAATAGTAGAATGGGCACAGAAAAACGTATCAAACCGTGAAATTGCTAGGCGATTGGACCGTGAGAAGCGTTTTTCAAAAATATGCCCCAACTGGAACTGTACAGTGGAATGAAGGTAACGGAACTGCGTAAGAAATTAGTTCTTAGCGTGCCAACTCTTTCCATTTTCCCAAACAATAGCTTTGACCTTGCGCCTCCATTTACTCAGTGCATTATCTGTCAAAGAAACCTGAGAGTGTGTTGGTATATTTTGCGAGAGTAAATCGTATGTGAGCAACGAAAATTTAGCCTGAGTATGTAGTTGTCGAATCTTATCTTGCCACTCTTTCTGTTCCATGCAACACAATCTCAGGTTAGATCACTGGAGTTTCGGTCCGTATACATATACAGAGTTGGTACGCTGGTTAGGAACTAACTACATACGCTGTGGTAACGGTATGAAACGAAAGACAGCCAACGGAGAAGACAATCATCTGAAGTTCCTCTGCTTATCGAACCGGTTCCATGATGCCTCACAGCTTCGCGCAGAATGGAACACTACGTTATCAAGGCAATGCTCACTTCGGACGGTACAAAAGAGGTTGACCGGGATGGAACTAGTATGGCGAACGCAAGGAAAAAAGCTGTTACTCAACAAGAAAATGCAGCTAATACGCCTTAACTGGTGCAAAGGGATACAAAATTTGGCCTCTACAGACTGAAAGCTGATTGTTTTCTCGGACAAATCAGTCAATATGGGACGCATTTTGCTAAGTTTGTTTCATGGCATTTAATTTTCTCAAGTGTCTTCTTTTTTTAGGTTCTACACTTTAAGAAGGAACTTAGTATTGAGTCGCCTCCCTGGCCAGAAAATAGTCCCACCATCAATCCAATAGAAAACCTTTGGGAGATGTCGAAAAAAGTGATGAAAACAACCCAATAGCTTAAAATGATAATCCAAAAGGCACGGAACAACAAAATAACCCTTGATATTACCGATAGGTTTAACGAGTCAATGCTCTCTATGGTAGAGACTTTAATTGAGGCTAAAAGAGGTGCTGTAATTTATTCATTATTATTTTAATATGAAAACTAACTGCAAATGGGACATTCTATTACTATTTATTGGTTTACAGTGTTCCTTGTTGATTTCAGTTTCAACGGCTACCCCTAAACATAGAAGATGATTTTTGTCGGCAATTGTTACTCACTAGGAGAATGTTACTTTTCAGTCGATTTTTATTTTTTTAATTACATTCTACTTGATTTTTAATAGATTGTGTAAAAAGATATTCTACCCTTTAAAGTACAAAATAATAACCACAGCTATTAATTTAATAATTTTGTAGGGAAAATATACACGAAAAGCTGAAAACTGACTAGTGCGAGGTGTATATTAATTTTTTGTCAAATGTCAAAATTCCAGAGAAAATGTGCTTTTTATAGCCTTTTTGCGGCGAAGGTGAAATAAAAATAACCACAAATATAGGGGAATGCACCAAGCTTGTAAATATAAATATTTTCGCTTAAATCCTGGAACTAAAGTCCGCGCGAACATACATTTTGACGAGTCTTTATTGGCGTCATTCTTTGGAGCCACAATTGGAGCTCCTGCTGATGACTAAAAATTGAAACTCCTGATGATTACTAGCGAATAAAATGTTCAAATAGTTTAACTTTTAATTGTCTTTTTATTCCTTCTTGTACAGAAGAAGTTGGTACAATTTCACTTTTCAAATACCATCGCTTTTTGATATCAAATGACATTTTTTGGCCCGAAAGAATATCCGGGCCATTCTAATTCAGCATGAAATGAATAGAAACATGCTTTTAATGCTACCTGCATTTTCATAGCGAAAGCAATTATACGCAACCAGCTGCATTTAGAAGGCGCCCAATGTGAGTCACAAGTAGTGTTGAAAATCAATAGTATGTGCTAAAAGTTCGCATCAGACATCAAGAAACAATAAATTATAAATACTTATGGCCTAGATACCAAAGTTTAAGAAAGCGTTGCTTCGGAAAATGCATCTCCACCGGAACAAGAACCCTACAATGAAGCCATACTGTACTAAAGACATCCAATACTTTATTCCATTCAAAAATAATTTTCGGTAAATTTATAGGCGATTAGGATAATATCGCCATAAAAATGTCGTTTTCACATGTTATTCATTTCATTAACCTCTAATAAATAGCAGTAAAGAAGCATGCTTAATATTTTGCGTGTGGGAGCTAATGACCAACAACACAATGCCATTAATCATATCCGACCTCTTATGATTTTATCGTCATAAACAACCAAATTGCAGATTGGTTTTTTTAACTTCTACGTAAAATCGGAATACTGTTTATGCTGAGTGTAGAATCATAGTTCTTAAATTGCTTAATAAGAAAGGTTAAGGCTTAAAGAAAGAAGTTAAGGCTGGCAGCACTGGAATTTTCGATGTGCAATTTGAATTGAGTAGCCTAGTGGGTAGAGCACTGGCTTCTTGCGTGTGGGGTCCCTGGTTCGAATCCAGGTTCGGACGAGGGTCCGCGCACCAAGCTTTGAGTTCACCTAGCTCTGATTAGGTACCTGATTTAAATCAGGGGTAAAGTGAGTCGTGGAACTAATCACTCCACACTCGTATTCACAATGATTAAATAAATTGTAATGAAGCTCTCTACCAGCTTCAACCCCTAGACCCGTACGAGGGTTGTCGTGGGATTGCTTTACTTTACATGGACAGGGGGCAATTGGGAAGCCGATGAACTTGCGGGGCCTGGTACGTTAGTACAGGAGGTATCTTCCTCTTTCTCCATAAGAATACCAACACGATCGGTAAACTTAACCATAAGAAATAAATACTTTGAGTACGCTAAAAGATCCTGGGCTGAGTTATCAACCTTGTGATCGTAAACCAGTTATGAATCTCCATGGACGCCGGTACGCCAGACACCGGTTAGATTTAACTCGTAGTACTCTACTTTGCGTTGTGAGGATTCGAACGGGTTACTGTCTCATTCGGTCAGCGGTTGCGCCCTGGGTTCAATGATTTCTGCAGGAGCTGTGGCTTGGAGTACTCATGGGAATCCATCGTGCATCTCATTTGTCAATGTCCAGCTCTCACTAGAAGAAGGGTTATCCCCTCAGTGCACCCTTCCGCTCAAGTTTAAAGGTGTTTTTCATATGAGAATTTAATGGTAGTTTGTCCTGGTAGGAAAGTAACGAAAGTGCCCAGTGATGTCACATCTTTGCCAGCATCAGAGATAAAAGCCACATACTCAATCTAAGTCCATTCAAGATCGACGAAATCTATAAATTTCTTTTCAAGACGGTGATAGCGTTTGAAGTTATAGACGTGGAAAATTTTTAAAGCTAATTTGTAAAAAACAAATTTAAAATTGTTATATTTTTTGTTCAATCTATGCAACTCGAGTAAAATGCCTAGTTTCATACAAATTTTACTTGAGATAAAATAGATAAAAATTTTACGAATGATTTCACCAAATCAATACGGAGCTTCGAGGAAAAACTCAATTTGGTAAGCTCTCCAATATTTTGCCAGGTTTTTACTTACAGGATTTACAATTTTACTTTTGTGAAAAAACACACTTGACTAGATATTTATTAGCGGCCGTTACATTACTTTTAGCATATACCCAAGTTTCGAGTGTTAAAACAATAGGTAATCTAGCGAAAGGTTACTGTTCTTTTTAACTACGTAGGAAAAAGCATAAAATGTATCAAATTTTTGCATTTAATCCAAACAAGAAGCCTGATGGTGTGACGGATATTTATTTTCATACTCGCCATGGCTACAAACCTGAACGCATATTAACCGAAAACCACTCAAGCGTATTTCTCATGTCGCAAATCTCTGATAGCACTGCCGGAAAATTTTCCAAATTGGCAAATTTCCAAAACATAACTATCCAACATAAAAAAAATTCAATTCCCATACTTATTTTTTCCAATATCTTGTTCCTCCAGAGGTACCTTTAGTAAAAATAACTTTTAGTGCTATTTTCATAGTTAATTAAATACAATGTATAAAATGTAATTTTTATCAATGTAAATTAAATACATTAACATAACACATGTAATCGATATTATTTTCCTAGCACAAGCCTTCACTCAATAATATTAATGTACATTACTTGTGATCATTACTAGCTAATGATTTACACCATCATCAAAAAAAAAATATGCTCCAACGAATAAAAACTAATTCACCAAAAAGACATTGCCACTCTCATTTAAAACAATCATTATTCATCTGAAAGCCATCACCTTGATTCCTATACATCATTTCCACCGCTTGGTTCCCGCGCGGTAAAATCAGGACTCCTAGCACGATTCAAGGTGTAAATCTCGTGATAATTACATCGAAAATCATTTCCATCTTATCAATTTCATCCGTTCCGTACAATGGCGGGGGGTAATAATCGCAAAACAGAGAAAATGAACAATATCAACTTAAACGTTGCTGCCTAACCAAATGTGAAAAACAAATCTCTAAAGACATCAGGTGTTTTCTTCTCAGGCTTAACGATGTCATTTGTCTTCGTGTTAGAACAACTCTGTAAAATTGCCTAGGCACGATTTTAAAATGCGCTGTTATAATATTATTCATCATCGCGATGATGGTGATGTCGGTGCTGATAACGATGGAAATAGAAATGAAAACTATAAAAAAAATAAGTACAAGGAAAAATATTATTTTAACGATTCATTATTTTACGAAAATTCGAAGTATGAGTGAAGGACACTTCTATTTCGACAAATCAAGGTTGAAGACTGAAGAATTAATAGGTGGTGTTTTCCTCATATCAATCACGATACATTTTAGATGAGAGAGCTTTTATTTCATATTGAAGAAGCTACATATCGTGTATCGATTTAGTTCTACTTATCGAAGCCAATTGAAGGAAAATATTTTCCAATCATATATACGGTTCTCGGAATTTAGCGGTACGTAGAGAATTCGAATCTAGAAAAAAACACATAAAAACTGGTTTTTCTTGCCATTTTCCTAAAAAATACTGACCCTTCAGAGTCAGTTAACACGATCCTAACGCAAAATAGTTCTAATGGGCCTTTCCACACTTGTATTCTTGATGCACTCCATCAAGAATACAAGTGTGGAAAGGCCCAATGGTTTCTTGTTGTTCGTCAAATCTAAAGTACATTCTAAAAGATTAATGCGTCGCATCGGTCTTCAGGCAACGCATGGTCTCTATGCAAGCCGAATGAAATTTCTCGAAAGTTTCGATGACCGCACTTTTGTAAGCAGGTGTTCTATTAATTTAGATGTTAAGTTGGTCCTGCACCATTAACGTAAGCGAGGCAGAATTAAAAGACGGCTCGCCGTTTGCCAATATACATTTGGGTATCCAAAGGAAAAGTAGAAGTTCCCTAAGAAGCTCAGATTTAGTTGAATAACCTCTACGCAGTTCATCCTGGATAATGCCAACTGATCTAATACCGTCACGACCTTGCTTTCATCTCCGACTATTATTTGATCCTGACTATAATCTTCGTACTGGGCTGGTTACTTTGGCATTCTGAACCTAGTCGTCTTCTGGTGCAGAAGTGACAGATTGAGATCTATGCGGGAATAGCTCATGGTTAGCATTACTATCTCCGTCCTAATAAAACCGTGGTGCTCTTAGTTTCGTAGTCATTAAATTGGCTGTGTAGGTTCTGTTGAGTTTTATTCCAGGCTAGCATCGATCCGCTCTGAGCACATTTTCCCAAAGAAGCTTGCGCAAACCCATGCATTCCAAAAATCAACAAAAGTTCGACACATGTCGGACAGAAGTCTGATTTCCCCAATGCAACCCAGTTCCAATAGTCAAAGCCAATTTCTGCGGCCAAGTGCACTAATGATGGTGGAGAAGTGGTTAAAAGGATTGCTCCAGTATTATCCGGAAGAGAAGTAGCCAGAATGGCTGCGCCCACTTCGCACGGGCACCTTGTCCGTAACTCTGCCCAAGGACCTTGAAGAAATGGCTTCCGAGCCTGCTCCTCGTACCTCTAGCGACCACATCCCTCCTCCTGGTCGGTCCTTTTCTGTGTCCAGAAAAATGAGAGGAAGAAGCCTTTTTTCATCGAGCGGAGTTCACATGGAACGATAACTGAGCCGACTCGGGTACCCACTGCAGGTATCTCAGGTGCCGCCCCCACCTCAGGCACCGACTCCTGAATAAGCTTGGTACGGACACATAGAATCCGGTGGATTGCCTCCTAGATTCTAGAGAGACTTAAAAATGGCACTGTCCAATAAGGACAAAGAAGCCCTCACGTAGGCAGAGTTAAACAAAGAAATTCGTCCTGCAACACAAGCTCCTATATTATTGATTAAAGGTCAACTGAACATGTAAATCAGCAAGTGCCGAAGAGACGCAAGTCTGTTCCAACTGGGTTTACTCGGCTATTTAACGAAGTAGTGGCATCAAAATCGAGTTAAACTAATATCCTGTCAGAATCGACAAAGGCTTGTACAAAGCTAGCGGTAATCAAACGGGGTGAGATATGGCCAGACGGACAATTTAAAATGATGCGAAAGCAACAAATTTCAAGTAAGCCTAGATCCAGGGCATTGAGTCCCCACCGAATCTTCCTAATCTGAGGATATTTTGGAGGTCATAAAACTAAGCAATACCCCCAAGCGACTAAGAGGTAACCAAGATCAGCGAGCTATCTAGTGACCAAGTCCAGACCCTCATTGTCATCAACTAGGAATCTGTTCCCAACTTAAAGGCCCGTGGCTAAAAAATTGGCTACGGTTTTGAACTCAGCCTGTACAGAAGTGACATGACTATCTCCACACCGGAGGATCCAATCCCTACTGAAAATGGAGACAAAATTGACGTGGTGGAGTTAAGGGCTGTGAAAAAACAGCCATTTGATATGCCTGAGATATTTTTGTTGGAAGTACTTTGCAGTTTCCCGATTCATATTCTTACGGTTTCAGTCAAATTGGCTATCAAGTAGCAATATTTAAAGAACGCTGTGAAGTTCTGGGTAGAAAAACCTGAGCGCATCTCGATTTGGGAAGAGGGTCTCTTCGCGCAGCGTTGACTGTTTTTACTGGACATTGTCTGTTTGGCAGGCATCCAGCGCATCTGGGAGGAAGAAAAGAAGGAGGAAGAAAAAAACAGTTCTTCATCTTCTGTGTGAGAGCCCGGCCCTCGCGGAAAAATGTTGAAATTTTTTGGTTAATACTTCTTTACTTTCCAAACAACTTTGGTTAACCTTAAGAGAATCACCCAGCTCATCGAAGACTCAGGGTGGCTCTCCTCGACTGTCCACTACTCAATGAGGTATCACAATGAGCCCATGTGTGCCTAAGTGTGCCCTCTTTGGAGTCTGTATGAAGGAGGAAGCCACGAAACCTATTCTAACCTTGGTTTAAAACTCTGAGACGGTCTCAGTATGTATTAAGCCCTAGTTAAATGCGTGGGCAAGGAGTTTATGCACTGCTTAAAAGTTTTTAAGCCATTAGTTTTGAATGCCGTCAGGTCCAGGGGATCCGATTCTGTGAAGAACTGCAACGTGCTTAGGAATATATCACGAGCTCCGGCACTACCAGCTTCGAGCTTTGGTGACCCGTTAATCTCTGGAGCATATTAGTTTTGCTGTCCATGCGTAATGGATTCTCCAGCAATACTTCAATTGGTTAGGGTTCTTCGTACTCCACGTCGGATTTGATCTAGGTCAGCTTGATAGAAATAATTCTTCCTGATGCCCTGCTTTCTGTCTGCCAGGTTTTGTTCGCCAACTCGTACATCTGATTGTACCAATGAAAACTCTAAATGAATTTTTTGTCTCTAACCTGGAGGTGGGATTTCTTATAATCCATCACGCTTGGATTTTAGTTGGTTTTAGTTTTAGTTACGATCTTCCTAGAGTATTTGATTTCCCCAGTACCTGCTATCCGCCACCTAGTGGTCTTTAAAACCCCACAGGTGTATTATTATTACTACTGTTATTATTATAAAGACCCAATTTTCGTGATGATATAATATGTTGTGAATACTCAAGTTTAATAAATTTTGAATATAATACAATTGTCAAGACTAAGAGTAAGGCTAATTTGCAGTGATAACAGCGTAGAGTAGTGAGCCACCGAAATAGCCCATCAATTTTCGAAAGATACATGAATTTTCGGGCAAAATGTAATTCCTATATTAATTTTCTTCGGAAATCAGCGAAAATATGCCCAACTCACGACACAAAAACCATATTTTTTGATTGATCCCCACCAATGTTTTTGTCCCAACCTATTAACTTATCTTTGTTTAAAGTATATGCAAGTATGAGGAAAGATAATCCAAAAACGACACAAAATCTTCTCTTGTAATATGCTTATTAACTACGTTTGCAATGATAATTTATCGATAAATTTAATTTAACTATCAAGTTAAGCCTTAAAAACTTAATTTCATCATGCTCTACTGCACTTAGATTAATTGGTTTCCAAGTTGAATGACAGAATTAAATCCAGGTACTTGAAAACATCTATTCACTTCCAATTGATAATATGCTCTGTACTTAACGTTACATGAAACTCTAATTAAATGTTAAATGAATTGATTGACATATTTATCGATCGTCATACTAACACAAACTATATATTTAATTGAATGGTCTCTAAAACTTACATTTTTGTATAATAGAGAAAAATCTCCGAATAATTGTTTCAATCAGATACAAAAATTATTCTATGTTTGCTACAAATAG
The DNA here is from genome assembly GCA_947369275.1 of Nemotelus nigrinus. Classification (NCBI taxonomy): domain Eukaryota; kingdom Metazoa; phylum Arthropoda; class Insecta; order Diptera; family Stratiomyidae; genus Nemotelus; species Nemotelus nigrinus. The sequence continues at coordinate 34,386,623 of OX376372.1, forward strand.
AAACAAACTTTTTTGTCATGTTTTGTCCATTCATACATATGACTACATACATCATATGCGTGTGCTAATGTGTTTGAAGGCATGAAAATTAATTTTAATAGATACTCTATTATCCGCGTAATTTTGCAAATTCATAAGTTTATCTATTCTTTAGGTACATGTACATGTGTATGAAATATTTTGCATGCAGACGAGCATGCTGAAAGCTTCATTCACAAAAATAAACAATGGCAAATCGCCGGTCGATTGCATTAAATTGACGATAATGATTCAATTAAGTTTAATTATGAATTTATTTAGATAAATTATGTGCGTCTAGAAATAATCAATACAATGAAACTGTTATATCATCAAGTCGAATTAAAATCGACCCGAAACAATGGAACGATATTTGCGTGAAAATAGATATTCAATTATCATATAATACCTATAAAATATCAAAAGCATAAAATCAAGCACAACTAGATTCTCATACTAGAATGAATATTGATGGAACGTAATGTGCTGGAAATTGGGTCTGATAGACATTGATGTGCTCATAAGTCAGATTCAGATATGAAATTATAGTCGGTGAATGATATTGAAATTGAAATTTCGCGGTAACTGTTCGATCTCTGCAATTAAAATTAAATATTCAGTTGACTCTGAATGGTTACAGTTCAGTTAAAATATTAAGCAGCATGTAGTTTGCCTTAGTTTCAGATTGATAGCTTTGATTCGATACGTTGCCACACTTGAACGTACAGAAACCCATACAAAAATTGTTTATAGTTGATTTTGTATTAATGAAGTAAAATATAGTGGGATATACAACCGGGCAACGCAGAAATGAATGGTCAAGCCTCGTTGGACGAAAAGAATGCGGCCTACAAAATCCACATTGAACGACCGACTAGAGCCAAGAAAGAAAAATATGACGATCTTCGGAGAGTAGCTAATATAATAATTAGACGTAAGAAACGAAAGCAATTTGACAGCATGCTGAATAAGCAAACAAGCGTACAAAGTAGTGAGGCACTTAAAACAAGGCTTTAAATCACGAACTAGCCTATGTAGGGCTGCCGATAGAAGCATCATAAGTGGCTCCGAACAGGTGAAGGAAACATGGGCGTCCTATGTCCAGCAATTACTGAACGGAAATATCCCTGCACCCGACGAATCGCCATCACTAATTGGAACATACCTTGACAGTGCCTCATCTCACCCTCCTACACTAGATGAAGTCCGACAGGCCATGGACCGCTTGAAACCCAACAAAGCATCGGGCATCGATGGAATCCCCGCGGAGCTCCTGAAGACAGGCGGGATTTTCGTTTTAAGGGCAATCCATGGATTGGTGACAGATATATGGCAACAAGAAACGATGCCGGATGAGTGGCGAAAAAGTGTTATATGTCCCATTCACAAGAAAGGAGATAAATTACTATGCGAAAACTACAGGGGCATATCACTACTTTGTACGTCGTACAAGCTCTTGCCAAAAAGTTTAGAGCTAAGGATTTCCCATCACGCTGAGAAAATTCTTGGTGAATATCAAGGTGACTTCAGACGTGGAAGATCGACAACTGACCAAATATTTACGGTCAAACAAATTTTGGAAAAATGCTGGGAATTCAGCATTGATGTCCATCAAATATTCGTCGATTTCAAACAAGCATACGACAGCATCAACCGAACTGCATTATATAACATCATGCTGCAGTCGGAATCCCAGCAAAGTTGGTACGACTGGTGAAAATGACCATGACCGACTCCACGTCACAAGTGCTGATTCAGAATAATATGACCGACTCGTTTTCGACGAATACAGGGCTAAAACAAGGGAATGGATTAGCTCCGGTACTCTTTAACTTAGCGCTTGAGTATGTCATCAGAAAAATCCCCGTTGACACGAGAGGAACTCTTTTATTTAAGTCGACATTGCTAGTAGCTTATGCTGATGACATCAAAATTATGTCACGTTCATTCAACGACGCCAAGGAAGTATTTGTAGCTCTAGACGAAACCGCCAAGGAAGTTGGTCTTCAAATTAACGAACAGAAAACAAAAGTTATGACTCAATCAAGGAAAAGGACGCCAATAAGACAAAACATAACGATAGGGGACTATAACCTTGAAAACGTACACAACTTTGTGTACCTAGGGACGAACCTATCGAAGGATGGGAATGAGGTTGACAAAATCAAACGACGGATTCAATTAACCAATAAGACATTTCTTTCGGTGCTTCCCACTTTGAAATCTCGATGCGTACACAGGAATACGAAGCTTCGCATCTATATAACAGCTATCAGACCTGTGCTATGCTACGGAAGCGAAACCTGGACAATGACTGAGACGTCCGAAAAAGCCTTGAATATGTTCGAGAGAAGGGTATTGCGAAGGATCCTCGGTCCAATACGGGAAGAAGATTGATGGCGAATCCGATACAACAACGAGCTGTATACCATATATGACGAGCCGGAAGTCTCTACCGTCATACGACTACAAAAATTACAATGGGCTGGCCACGTCGAACGAATGAGTGACAGTCGAGTCCCCAAACGGTCTCTCAAGGGGCGAGCGAGCGGAGCCAGGCCAGTCGGTAAGCCACGCAAGCGCTGGAAGGATTCGATAGCTGCTGACAGCAGGTCACTTCTGAGAGCACCGAGCTGGAGGACGTGGCCACTGAACCGAGACGAATGGAGGCGAAGAATTAAAGAGGCTAAGGCTCGATTCGGGCTGTAATGCCCCGATGATGATGATGATGATGGTGATGATGATGCGGTAGAGCAGATGGTGACATCTCAAATAAAAATGGTGGACCTCTGAAAATAAAAAAGCCAAAATAAAACTCCAAATAAAATTGGTTTATTTGATAAAAGTATGTAAATAAATTTTGTTTAATTTGTAGCACATTCCATTAGTTTACCGAAGACGTCATGAAAAAACTTTCGATTTATTTTCTCTGGTCTTGTTTGGAGATGGCGTTTGATGGTGCAGTTACTTGCGTTCTATGTACACGGAAAACTTCTATGTGACGGAAAAATGTACTTGTTACTGCCTCCTATGTTTTAAGTTTGTTAGTAATTATTTTGTCATGTGAACTTAAGTATGTGGTTATTAAAATATAACTGATACATTAAAGCAGTAACTTATTGAAATATGGGCAAACCATATATAGAAGTAGAGTAGCTCCCCGTTATCCAAACAAATCCATTGTAGTTTGAATGTAATCTTGATTTGTGGCAATGCAAACTGTTGAACCAGCAAACTTTTTCCACTTCTGATGCTAATTAATATCGATGATGTGCAATTAAAATTAGTATTTCTTAAAGAAAAATATTGAAAAATTACCAACGTTAGAAAGAGAGTTTTAAAGAGAGTTTTTTTAAGCTGTGAACCTTACAGGTTTTCATATTGCACTAAATTGAACCACAAAAACCTGGAGCTGCTCAAGGTAATGCCATAACTTGCCAGTAAAAGGAATAGTTTTGCGATATGACGAAATTATTTCAGCAACGTCTATAATTATGAATCTGATCTTGAGTTGGAAGGTATCGTGTAAAGGTGCGTACACATAGAGCCAAAGAGAATTCGGCTGAATCGGGACCAATGTCTAGACAATTTGTCTTGACAAAAACCAATCGGGACCAATGACTTGGGACCAAGGCATTGGATGCAGTTCAAGTTGAGTTTCATCGTACACCAAGTGAATGTCAGCGACGAAATTGCTGTTGCAAAGTATGTTCATGCAAAAACACTATTAGTCCAGTCAACAGCCATTTTCCCGTGAAATTTTGAGAATCAAGGTCGATTTTCTTGAAAATTTGGATTTAATCTCTACTAACCCTCTTCTTCAAAATCTACCCTGTGCCGAACCGGGCTTTTGCCCTTGGGGTGAAAACCACCCCATCTAGGGGATGAAAATTTTTTCAATCAAATTGACCATGGAAGTCGATAGATTGACTAATTCTTAGCAACTTTTGTTCTATAAAGTTTTTTTGTAAAGTTGATCTTTCCCGATTTATAAGCGATTGAAACTGTGTATTTTTCGTTAAAAACAACCCCTTTTTTTAACCGTTTTTCATGAATAACTTGAAAAATTTCAATTTTACCAAAAAAATCATTTGGAACAAAGTTGTAGCTTATAAAAAAACAAAGAGACTCGTGCCTGAAAGATCTATGTAGACCTAATAGCGACTGAGTTATTGCTCTTTGAAGGATGCTCATTTTCGAAGAACCCCGAAATTGAGAACCTTCAAACTCAAATATATCGAATTTGGTGAAATTTTTGGAGAAAACACATTTAACATTTTTTAAAGTAAATTAAAAATTCTTTCAAATGAGTTCTAATAAAAGTCTTTTGCATAAGAATTGACTGACTTATGACCAAAATAAAGTGATTATCCTTTTTTTTTTAAAAAAAAATGCAAGAAATCAACTCTCGTCATTACAACCCTAATAGAAATTAATAGTTCCCTTCTTGCAATTAACTTTATTTAGGTATAATTGGTATAATCCATATGATTTGACAGGTTTGAAATGCTTAGTTTAGAAAAAATTATTGTTTAAATGAAAATCGACATTTTTGTAATTTTGAAAAAAATGCATTTTTCTTAAATAAATCAAAAAGTATTTATAACACGAAAAATTGTTTAAAGTATCAATTGTAGCAATTTTTTTACTGAAAATTTTGTTTGTTTTATATTTTTTTATCATAAAAATTGAAGGAGATATGGCGGTTCAAAGTTTGCATTCATGCAATAATTGTGGCACACCCAACCCCTTTGAAGTCACCCCTTTTCAAAAATAAGGATTGAAAATGTTTTTAATAAACATAACGTTAAAGCCCTTCGATTTCTCTACAAAATGCTTTTTTTATAAAGTTTTTTGCTTAAAAAATACCGGAGTTATCGTCGAAAAACAAACTGCTTTTTTTTTAAATTTTGCAGCACGAATATTGGAGCACTTAAAAATAAAGAAAGAGAATCGAAGCTACATCCAAGCAACAGCTGGCACATTGTGAAAGTATTTTACCGGTCTTTTTACATCTGTGTTGGTATATGTGTGTTCATGTATACATATATATATATATATATATATATATATATATATATATATATATATATATATATATATATATATATCTATATATATATATATATATATATATATATATATATATATATATGTATATATATATATATATATATATATATATATATATATATATATATATATATATATATATATATATATATATATATATATATATATATATATATGTATTGTTTTGTATGTTTTGAATGATGCTTCTCGTTTCTGCTCTTGATGTAAGCAGTACACTGTTAGAATCGAAAGAATATACACGTGGCTTTTTTATTCTTCTATTTTTTGTTAAAAATCTTTGTTTATGCGTATTAAGTGTTGTATACCTGTACGAAAAAAAAATAAAACGAAAATAAAAAATAAAAAATAAAACTGTAAGTACAACAAATAATTTTACACAGTTTCAAATTAAATTCGGTTATATAAGTGTTAATTATATACAATGCTCTTGTAGGCACCTTTTTGGCATTGAGCAGCCTTTATTTTGAATTTTATTGCCACAGCTTACGGTGCTTTAAATGAGCATATAAAGAGAGTATATTTACAAGTCCAGATATGGCTTGGTAACAAAAATATTAACCCTCTTGATTGGGGTTGGGTTAAAATTGAAGGAATATTACATCCAGTCAAAAACCCTAATCAACCTGCGCCTGAAGAACTTTTACAAATGATATTTTGTAGTTGTAAAAAGGAGTGTGGCTCAGCGTGCGGTTGTCGACGAGTAGGACTGTTCTGCAATGTTACGTGCAGAGGCTGCAGTGAAGATTCATGCTTAAACAGAGCACCAATTTTGGATCAGGACGAAAATGAAAATAGCGAGAGTGACGATGAACAGCAGAATGAGAGAACAAGAGACGAAGAAGACGACGACAGCGACAATTACTAATTTTTATAAATATAATGTAATATCTGTACTAATTTTTATAAATATAAGATCCGCTTACCAGGGTAATAAATTATTCAATGAATAAATTCAATGAATGCAGTTTACAATTATATCTAATTAAAAAAAAAAAAATTTTATATTTTTTAATATATCATAAGGGTTGAAGTATTATAAGGGTTGAAGTATTTTTTAAAATAATAATTTCATTCTAACAATAATTCAAATTTAATGACACAGTTTTCAATCATTTAAAATTATAATAAACATTTTTAATACTAGTTTTCAAAGTTACTACTCCTTAGGGGATGTTTTATGGGGGTTACATACGTCTGATTAATTAAAAATTCGTTTGAGAGTGTCGAGTAGTCTACAAATAAATATTTTAAACTTTATTTTAACCAAATATATGCTAAAATCCATTTTTTTAATTTTTTTGCAATAAGGGGTAGTTTTAACCCCTAAAAATAAAAATCCCGATTCGGCACGGGTAGATTTTGAAGAAGAGGGTTAGTAGAGCTTAAATCCAAATTTTCAGCTAAATCGATCTTGATTCTCAAAATTCCACAGTTTTTCATTTTTTTACCGCTGTTGACTGGACTATATACGAACATAGCCTACCACAACACACTATAAACGGCTGATAAAAACACTAAATGACAGCCAACTCGAACAACCATTCCCACTAGAACGGAGTCCCAAGGCCAATCTATCGCCAACGCTTTGATGTTACCACCAGTAGAGCGAACGACAGCCAAGGCCAACAAATTCGTTACTTCGCCGTACACACTTAGCCATTCCGGGTCAACGATAGCATTGGCTCCATATGCTAGTTCTTTATGTACACGACCTTAAAATGTAACTTGAGAAGAAGCCAAAATGTGTCAATTGTGGCGATGAGCACCCCGCATGCTATGAAGGTTAATCCAAAACACAAATAAATATAAAAAAAATAATTTGCTCAAGTAAACAGAGGTGCTCTTTTTTCAAGTATTCCTCTTACAAACACAAACAACCCACCCGAAAATTCTACTCCTGAAATATTAAAATTTTGAATTACTACCTAAACTAAGCGGAAAGGAAGCAAAGGTCATTCAAATAGAAACGAATTTTCTCAAATTTACAGTTTTTTAGCAGGAGATCTCAATGCACACTTGTAGAGACATTATTTTTGTAGCATCTGTTTCTAGGAATAATTCCCCTCTCCGATTCTCTCCACTTGGTATCTTTGTTTCAAATTCCTGAGACAGAGATAGTTCGTATGATCAATGTCCGTCGGAACCGGTATGTCCTGCACGCAGTTTTTATCGTGGTCCAGGTCTGTTTTTATCCAAGAATCATCATAATAGCGTACCTCATGCGTTCGCAAATCAATGAAATAGCACCAGTTATCAAGAAAACACAATGTCTTGCAAAATTTTCTGGTCTTTTTCCCCCTAGAAGCATGGAGCCCATAATAATAAGCCCATAATAAGCCCCAAATATTTTGTTTTTAAAGCTTGTAAGAGTTCCGTTGAGCTTCGTTCGGTTAAAGGATGGAACTTTATACTTCTTTGTGAAGAGTATTAGTTCCGTTTTTTTATAGCTAGCACTAAGGCCACACTCTCAGCTCCATTACGAGAATATATGGAAGGAATGATTTAATCTGTCCGACAGAGTCGAGATAAGTTTCCCAAACATGGCAATAGTGATGTCATCAGCAGACGCTCATAGTTTACATCCTGTTTCATCAAGTTTTGGTATAAGCTCATTACCTCTGACATTCTAATGCAATGGGGCTAAATCACCGCTCTGGGAAGTGCCCGTATTTACTCCTTGTATAATGATTGAGCTATCTAGAGCCTGATACCTGATTTTTGAGTGCCTGATTTATCAGTTTGTCTGACTGCATTAGGGATCAACACAAATTTCGTTTCAATTCAACTGCTAGTAATGCACGCAAGCCTTCAGCAGGCATAATATAAAAATAATCCTCTACATTTTACTGAATGTCAATCAGAATGACACCATCTGAGCTCGGTGTCTTGAAAAGGCCAACATAAATGAAAAGCTAATCGTCTGTATCCGCTGGAGATAACAGGAATGGACCTTATATTACTCTTTGAGTTTTGTATGCAACAAAACTGAAAATGCCTCCTCTCTATCATGAAACTGAATGTCCATCAAAACTCTAAACGTCTCGAAGCTTCTTTGAGTCCAACTTCCATCAAACCCATAGCTGCAGTCCCAGAGACGACTGGTTTCATTCGTTAATTCTATACTTTCGCGAAAAGATTTCCATAAAGCTCTTTTTGCCTTACGAATGGCGTTATTGAATAGTCTTAATTTATCTTTGTCGTTTGGCTTATAGTTGAGCCTTGTAGAAGATTCATCCTTTTCCTGCAATCATGCATCTCACTATTCCACCACTAGGGCTTTTTCCCCCTTTTTGTTGTAGTAATGCTCTTTATAAAAATAACAAAACACCCGTGCAAAACCTTTTCTCGTAAGAAGCTGTACAGAGCTTCTCATTTATCACCTCACCTGATGCATCAATAACTATCGCGAAGACGACCCAGTATTCGATTAAAGCAAGTCTTTGAAGCTCACTGAAAGAGTCTTCTACAGCAACTTCTAGTTCTCCGGTTAGAAGATACCACCACTCTTGCTAGTGTCGACAGCTGGCCATTTCATTGAACGACCGTTTTGCGATTTTTCGGCTCCTATAGGCAAGGCTGACATGGTTGTTCAGCCGATTACTTTTATAATGTATTTAATTTTTATTGATATAATATAATATATATTATAATAATTTTATTTTTATATTATAGTTTTCGTTTTTGAGCAGCCTGTGTTGCTGGAGCTTGAATGGTGATTTTATTCCTTTTTTCACTCACTTGAGGGACCTATAGTCCTTTTCGGGCAGTACCGCAGGAGGGAAACTATTGATTCATCTTACGGTCAGTGAGACACTATTCAGAACGCTTAAGGGCTGAGTACCTGAAGTGGAGGCGACAACTGAAGCAACTGCAATGACAGCCTGAGTTGGCCGAGCTGCCGTTCCTATGGATTCCACGGGGCACAGATTTTCTCTGGAAGCTTCTTTCACTCGTCAGAGCCCAGCTTCATTGTCGTGGCACTGTGGTAAATCGAAATAGGGAAGGAACTGAAATTACCCAGCTTCCGTGGAACACACTTAGTAACATTTTCATCAAAATGTTAGGTCACAGTTATAGACAAGTTTTCCATAGACGGTAGAGCAATTTTTCTGACTACTTCTCCTCCGTTTGGCAGTAGAGCAAGCCTTCATGTAACTTTTGTTTCATCATTGGCACCTCCATTGAAAGAGGGATGCAGTGGACATGGTTGGAATATCCAAATCTTTGGTTTGAAAGATTTTGATTTGTGTTTATTAACCACTAATACAGTTTGGTTCTGATGCTAATCAAGAGTACTACTCAACTGAACCTATACAGCAACCTTAATGGCTACAAAATTAAGAGCGTTTCCTGACACCCACAGCGATTTTATTATGACAAAGCTGATAAAGTTAGCCTGGAGTTGTTCGCGATCTGATTTTATTATGCCGCTACCACTTCAAAAGACGACTAGGCTCAGAATGCCAAAGTAAACTTCCCTGCCATAGATCATAGTAGAATCATAGAGCAGTACGTGATCGAAAGGTATCCCACTGGTAATGCAATGCTCCAGTACCACTAGAAACATTTTAGAGGATAAGATCATTTGACGCTACTCAGAATTCACAACATCTAACTACAGCCTTGGCCAAAAGTTTGAGCCCACCCTATTTTTCGGCTGTAGATTAAAAATACTTAAATGCTCGTTATTCATCGGTTGTTCCTCATCGGCGAGGCTACTTGTAAGCTGCAATAAAATAATTTTAGAAAGTCGCTTGAAATCCGGGACACAGGATGGGTAATAATGAAAAATTCCGAAATTTTCCTACATAAGCCTTTGCAGTTTGTTGGTCTGTTACAGTTTGCATACGCTGTTTAAACAATCAACAGTGATTCATTTAGTGAGTCCAAATTCTTTGTTCTCGAAAATGTCCAAAACAAAGGAGGTAAGTTCAGATAAGCGTGCACAAATTCAATTGCTACATGCAGAAGGGTTCAGTTCGAGAAAAATTGCCGTACGCCTTGGATGTTCGCGCGGAGCGGTTCGCTCGACTATTCGAAGATTTGAGCAGAATCGTTCGCATAAGGTTTTAACAAGGAGCGGTCGAAAGAGAATAACAACCGTACAGGAGGACCATTTGATGGTACGTGCATCTTTGAGAGATCGGAAAAAAAACATCTGCCAAGTTAGCTGCTGAGCTGTCCGACGAGTTTGGGAAAAATTTGTCATCCAGAACAGTGCGGAAACGCCTGTGCAAAAAAGGGCTGAGAGGCTGTAAGGCGAGAAAGAAGCCGTGGCTGTCACAAAAAAATCGGAAAATTCGACTAGACTGGGCACGGAGGCATCAACATCTCACCGAAGAAGATTGGTCGAATATTATCTGGTCAGACGAATCTAATGTTGAAGTAAGTTCTCAAAATGTTGTGTGTTTTTATCTGAAAGCATCTAATAAGCTCACGGTTAGATGCATTTTATGTAATGGGCTATTTTCAAGGAGATGTTTTTTTCACTTATTGCAGATTTTTGGAACACCGGGTGCGGTCTTTGTGCGACGACGAATTGGTGAAGCGTACCAACAACAGTGTGTGGTACCAACTGTGAAACACGGAGGAGGCAGCATAATGGTTTGGGGTTGCATGGCTTCAAGCGGAGTTGGAAGTTTGTGTTTGTGTGAAGGTCGAATGGATTCTTCAAAATACATTTCAATACTTGAAAATGTACTTTTCAAATCGGCCGTCAAGATTTTTGGGGAAACCAACCTTGATCATGTTCGATTCCAGCAAGACAACGCACCCTGCCACAAGTCTCCTGTTGCGATGAGCTTATTCCGTGAGCATGGTGAAGATTTGTTAGAATGGCCTCCTCAGTCTCCAGATCTTAACCCGATAGAGCATTTATGGAGCATTCTGAAAAAAGGGATCCATGACCGGCCCATAACTCCCAAAGCAAGTTTAATTTGTGCTTTGAAAGAAGAGTGGGAATCAACTACTTCGGAAGAATGCAAACACCTAATTTCCACTATGCCACAAAGAATCGCTGCAGTTATTAAACTTAAAGGCGGTCCAACAAAATATTGACTTATTTTAATAAAACAATATGAATACTAATTATATTTGACATTTTCTTTCAACCAATATCAAAGCACTTTAATTTTTGTTACTTTTCTGGGGTGGACTCAAACTTTTGGCCAAGGCTGTATATCCCGAGCAAACTTGCTTATTCAAATCCAAAGTCAGGTTAAAAATTTGGCTTTGATGAAATACATTCACGTAAACAGACTCAACTAAGATGCACCTATGATTTATTGTTTTGACCATAGAAGATTATTCATCGGGTGTCGCAAGATGACCCATGGTTAGATTATTGCTTTCTGCTGAGGCATCGCTTTTGATATCTAGAATCTTTGAAAAAAAAAGTTTATATAAAATATTTTTCAAAAAATTTTCTTTAATTCTTCTATGATATTAAACATTGAAATCAACAGCACGTCATCTGAACAAAAATTTACATATACATATATGCAAATATATAACATTCATCCCTCTCAAATAGCACTTAAATAAATTTGTATTTTGTTCTTCATAAAAAAAACTTACTTCTATTAGCCCAACTCAAATTGTATTTCGTAGTATGAAAACCTATACAGCCAGAACTTCTATGGAACTGTTCTGCATTCAACGAATCCTTGCCATTCGTATAAAACTACTTCCCATAAAATCGAGCCAGGGAAAAAAAATTCAGTCTCAACCTGCACATTGCCGCGGCGCTGTCTGTCTTTTCCAGTCTCTTTTCCGTAATAGATACAATGAAACTGTTTTTCGCAAAACAACTTCAGCCCATTCTTCCGATCTCGTCATTTCAACCAGAAAAGCAGTTGCAGCAACAAAAAGAACTGAACCTTTCATGGTAACGTTTTTTTTTTGCTCCTGCCTCGTCTTTAGTAGTTATAGTTTTTAATTCTGTAATCCCTCACACTTCTCGGAGCGAGTAGGCACTCATTGTCTGCCATTACGGTGTATAACATAAGTTTAGTGTCTCATCATTCACTTCACTTCATAGTTTTTGAATGGACGAGAAGCAATTCAAATGTTGATGACAATTTACAGGCGAGGGTATGCGACGAGGGAGCTTGTAAATGCAAAGTGGTTGCACAATAACTGAAGTAGGATACATATTTCTTTGTGGCTGCAATGCAGTGAAAAGTTGTGGAATGTTTTGATGAGGAGTAAAGCGACAATGGAGATCAGCCTGTGATATGTGCAGAATGAATAGTTGTTCAATTAGTAGGCGCTTAAAAGAGGCTCATCCTCACAGATCTCTCTTGATTTCCAGGATATTCACACATGGTAATCAAGATAGATTCTCTCACTAATTCTGCAAAACGAGCGCCCGTATTTCATTTTTTTCCTTTTTCGCAGTCAGATTCGCACCTACTTCACCTTATATATTCCAATGGCAGCTAATATGAAGGAAGCTAACTAAAGCGAATGCTCCCGCAGGGAATTCATTCACGAGTGCACATACCGATTCCATCCTTGCCATATACACACCGAACTAACATTTCTCACGCGGCATAACAAATGTAGAAATGTCCTAGTACTATGTCACCAACAACCTCGACTCGAGACGGCATCGTGGTACGCCATTTCGCAACCATTTGTATTAAGTTTTAAAGAATACAGCTCCTTGGCTCTTGCCTGTATCTAGATGCCTGTTTCTTCGGCTCGAAATAGATTCCGAATAGTTTTAGGGAACCGTTTGTCGCCTCCTGATAGTCGCGTACATGCATAATACGAAGGACACATTTTACAACTAAAAAGGGATTCAGTAGCTTCGTGTAGAGCTGCCAAAGGTGCACATCGCATAAAATTTTTATAAGGACTTGGCCCCTTTTTGCCATTCCAGCACAACTTATTGCGGGTGTGATTTTCTTATTTATATGCAGGTCGAAGTTCAGCACCTGTGGGATATGACTTTTTAGAATAACTTATCGGCACCGGGCTTGTTTTCATGCACCACTGTTTCCGTGGCAAGGACGCCAGCATAAAAACGGTGTGAACAACGACGTTCATTCAGCACAGTGCGGACGGAAGGCGTGGATGCCAAGAAGCTCGGTTTTTCTTCGAACATCCTTCGAACGATGCTTGCACCAGTCCGGGACGGATTTCGTGAGGATTCCATTAGAGAAGTGAATCTGCAGTTCGACTAGCGTTTTCGTTGCTCAACGTTCGACAAACAATCCATCAAATGGCTTGATTACAAATGGTTTTTGGTTTCAGACTTCAATTGTAATATTTTTCCGGTGCCTTTCGTTCCTTCACGTGTGTCTCAAAGGGACGGTAACGAATATTTTTCATTCAATAAAAAGGATTGTCTCCGGCTGTAGGTTGAAGGAACGTAAGAAGGAAAATAATTGATTCGACTGGGTCGAATTCGATTTTTGCAACGGCATCTCATCTACGTATGCCTGACAGCCGGAACACTTGAGAATTGAGGCAGGAATAATAATATGTTTACGTAATAAACGTTCTTACTTCATGGGATACTTTGGTATCGGTAGAGTTAAGACATGAAAAATGTTTTTTTCTTTTCAAAAAATGTTCAGTCGAAAAATTGCTGTTCTAGTCTCTTTATGAGTATTGTCGATTTTTTCCCCTCAATATCAGTGGTATTTTTCTTAATTTTATTTCAAACATAACGAATGGTGCTATCGAAATGCTAATAATACATTCTTCTCTTAAAAACAAAAGTCATCCAAGAAATTGTTTACGGAGTTAATTTCACCTTTTCCAGCAGACTAATTCCAACGTCAGAGAAATCAGTCTGATTCTTCTTATTCAATCGATATTTGTTAAAATAAATTAATTTTAGTGGTGTGCATGGACTTTGGTGGAATAAAAATGAGCTATGCATTAAATATAATCTAATGGATTAAAGGGACATCAATTTAAAATTATTATTTTTAAATATTAACTGTACACCTTCCATCAATTATTTTCGCTCACCCTCGTCTTCCCAATTACTAAATTCATCAGTAATCAGTCCCATATCAAACAAACCCAATTTTTTGTGCAAATATCAACATTGTATTGCTGAACCAATCACTCTACCTCATACATCAATGAATCAAACACAAAATTCATTGCTCCTTTTACACTTTTCACACTACTCCATCACCAAGACCATTTACAATCGTAGAATGGTGGACACGACCTCGTCCTTTAAACCGTGCATATTCGACCAAACAAGGTATGTAAAAATGTAAATTTCTGATTCCATGCTGATTTGTTAATTCGCGAAAACATTTTGTAGAGCAATTAAAATTAAGTGACCGTTAATTATTCAAAGTGCTATGTAAACAAACGGTTTTCAATGAAATTCTAAACGGATGAATTTGTTAAAATTTATTTCATTAATTGAATGACCATGTGGTGATTTGTTATACGCAAAGAATTAGATGTATAAAATAAAGAAAGGGTTATTTCAGGGCATAGATGAAAATGAAATTAGTTGGAATGCTTTGTCAAAAATATGTTTTTGGAAATTATTGTCAATAAGCATTTTGACACGAAAAAAATATTTTAAGGCAGATAGCTAGAAAAACACCACTACAAGCTTCGTTATGCAATAGTGCTATAGTAATTAAATGAAAAACGGCTCACCATATTTGATGCCAATTTTTTGACCACTTGTTCATTGGCTAAACACAAGATTAACGACAAAAACTACTAGAAAGAAAACATGTATGTGTCACAATTTGTGATAACAAGCTGAAGATGAGAACAAAAACGAAAAAGAAAATTGAACGGTCCTCTTACACAGAAATGTTAACCTACAAACTCAAATTCTTATCACTAAAAAAAAACTTAAACTATTTTTCCGCATGTCCCTTACATGGGCTGTAGACCACTCGAAAAAATAAAAGAAAACACATCTATATGATAATGCTTCTGGCAGCTTTATCCGCCAAATGATCCATATTTCCGCATCAAATATTAGGTGCGTTTTTTGCTCCGATACAGAACAGAATAGAACTATGCCGCAAAAACAACGATCTGGTACAAAACAGCAGTGCATTCGCTAAGATTAACATAGGCTGCTGTATTCGCTGTGGTAGCACAAAACAGCTGAGAAAGAACTAACTAGAAAAAGAACTAACAGAAAATTGCCTCTTTTAACTTTCTACACATTATGAGTGCTTTTTGTAATATCCTAACTACCAAAACATTCAACATAACCTTGAAAAAACCAAAGCCACCTTATCGCAAAAAAGACAACTTCTAATGAGCTTTTCTTTTTTCTATCAGCACATTCTATAGTTCAGCACGTGAACTACTTATGAGGAATAGAATTTCTGTACTAGTGATATCACTGGTACAGAAATGTTGTTGTTTCCTATGCGTCTATTCTGTTCTATACTGGATAGAAAAGCAAAAAAAAACGCGCCTTATGACATTGAATTCAGAAAGGGAGAAAGCTGATCGCAATTTCGTATTTTTATGAGAAATCTAGACCGCAAAAACTTTTATTCAATGCTCGATTGTTTTTCTGAGAGGAATTTAAACGTTTAGCTCAAATTTCAGCAATGCGGCTCCACGTTGGCCGCCTGTTAAGAAATGAAATGTACAGGCTCTGTTAATTACCATTATATGGTGTTTTATTTTAAGAGCCGGTAGTACAAAGAAATAATCAAATAACTGCAACTCTACATCGCTTGAAAATGTTCTTCTCCTTAAGTTCCACTTTAAACCTGGAAATAAATAATAATTGGACGAGGTCATGTCTGGACTAGCAGCTCCGTGAGCCTATATTGACAAACTGCATCCTTCGAAACACCAGTGGCAGAGCATACAGACTAATAAATAGCACGAAAAGTGCGATATTTTCCGATAGGAGAGAAGGGTATCATGTGGAGGATTTACGGATCAGGTGCCTGATCCGCGAGGCCGTGAAGCCACGTTAAATAAGTACGTTTTTCCATTTGCAAAAGTGAGAGAAGCATATTCTCGGCCCTGACACGAGATTTCAGTATTGGTGATCAGCTACAGCCTGAGAAGAGCCCGCGCCAAATAAGTATGTTTTTCCATATGCGAAAGTGAGAGAAGCATATTCCCGACCCGGATACATCAACCAATGAGAGGTGAGAACGTGCTTTTGTGCGTATGATCCCATCAAGAAATAGTAAGTGCAGCGAACATTCGCTGGCAACAAACAATATCGTCTGTTGTGGATAGCATAAACGTATCGAGGATGTTGTTTTTATTCTCCAAATGGTATTGGAAATAGTATTCCGCGTCAGTTATCTTATTGCCGACCATTTTAATACACAGACTATGTTTTAAGAAAATTAATAGTGCATAAAACACCAATCGTTAAAAGGGTGTTTTTGCAAAGTATATGTAAATATATTGCCTAGTTGGAATGAAAGAACGTATCTTATCGTCGCATTGCCGCTGACGGGGTTTTTATTCGTCTTGTTTCAATTTTCAAAATCAGGTACTGCTATCTATTTTTCGGAATTTGTGGGGTAATGTCGTTACTTATATCGCAAAGCAGGCGCGTTCCGTGCTATTTATTAGTCTATATACTCTGCCGGTGGTATGAACGGGGGCACGACAACAGAACGCCTTGGACAGTTTGTCTCTGTGCTTCTCCTATATCATGTCTCGCTGTTTCTATGTTAATGAAGCATAATATATAACGTTTACAACTGTATTACGTTCTTTAAAATGTACCATCGGAATACCTTTGAAATCCGAAAAGATTGTGCTCATGACTTTTTTGGTAGATTGTTGCACCTTAGTCTTTCATGGTAACTTTTCACCCGCAACGCCATTCCATTGACTCGCGCTTGTTTTCTGGAGTATGATACTAGACAATAGTTTCATCATCAGTCACTAGACACTTGATTATATTCTTTGGGTTTTTCGCACAAAGATCAAAAAACTCGGAAGCACATAGCACTGGCTTTTTTCATATGATTATCTTCAGGGATTGCACGATGGACGGTACTTTTAAAGCGCCCAAATTTAGCTGGAATTTCTCTAATCTTCAAACGACGCTTTTTTATAACTCTTCTTCGATTGGAGCAACAGTTTCGGGAGTGAGCACTTCCGCCAGTCGACCGTCATTGGGCCTTTTTAGACTTGCTTTCTTGATGCAGTCCTATAACCGGTTTTCTGGGCAAGAGGCAGAAGAATCGAGGGGAAATCTCTACAAAAAGTGATGCACTTGGAGAGAATTTTTCATCACTTTTGAAATTGATTGAAACTGATGCAAATCACTAACACAACTATAAATATAGTTCACGGGTCAGGAATTTTTCATGAAACACTCAAGTCGAAATGAGAAAACAACAACACGCACACATTCCTATGCATAATCGGTATATGAACGGTTCCGTTGCTGAAGAATACAAGTGTGGAAATGTTGATTGTTGTAAAACCAGTTTCAGGAGTGCATCAAGAATACAAGTGTAAAAAGGCCCATAGCCGATATCATAGACGGTTTCTCTCTCGACGTGAAACTCTTCCATCCAATTTTTCACTGTGCTGTAAGAGGAGGTTTAAATGGCGTGTAAAACTATTTAATCGTTCTTTTACTTAAGCGGGGGATAAGACTTTTTTAAACAGAAATTTCATTATGCTGCGATACTCGGATTTCATTATTTTGAAAAAACATGGCTCTTGTTGTTGAAATAACTGCTAAACTGAGACTGTACACAAAGTATATGATAAACGTATTGTACTATTCGATGCAAAATAACATGTATCGACCTGTCGCGTAGAGCTATATCAGGACCCACTACATGCAACTAGTTTCGTTGTTGATGCATCCCCATAAATTGCACTTCGCAAATGACACACTGAAGTCAATACATTGACACTGTTTTAACTAATAAAACAAACATCAGCTCACCTTCAATTTTAAAAGATAGCGGACATAATTTTTTGTAGAAAAAAAAGACACTGTCCACTTACCATGATGAAACTCTATTAAAAATAATTTCCAACCAGCTAGCTCATCAGATGCCCTTCAGCATCGAATCGATATTTGCATATGCATAACTATGCACAGGATATAAAATGCTTCATCAAAACGAACATAAAACCCAATAAGAAAATATCTCATGAATCAAATAAAATACTTTTGCATAGAAGTGAACAAACGGTATTTCAGTTAAGTCCATCGTGCATTTACAATAACGAATAAGGAAAGGATAAACTCTCACGCTTCGTTCTTTTTTTTCGCCCGTCTTTCGCATATAATACATTCTTCCTCGTAAAAATCTCCTTCACTGCTCGGTCAAAACAATAAACTTGTATTTCTTTATTATTACTTCCGAGGAAAATGAATCCCCTGAGAACGAAACTTTTGCCGAAATAACAATAGTTCCACTTATTGACCGAAAGAACGAACATTTTCTCTCTTCGCAGCCATTGTAATCAAGTTTCCAAAGAGAATCATCACGTCAATCCCTTACAAGTTATTTACATACTGGCGAGCATAACTCATTGATAGTTGGGTAGTTTCGGTGGTAGGTGGGTAGCAGTTATAGCGAACATATATACGAGTATATATGGGAGGTACTTCAATATATATGTACGGGAATAAAGTGAAACCAGAAGAGTTTTTGTTTAATGGGTGGCTCGTGGGAGAACTGAGTCTGATGGAGTTGACCTTTATTGTAAGAAGTGGCCGTGAGAATGACTTTTGAAAGCTATAAAATCTGATAAGGAGAAATGTATTCACACTTTTCCACTTTATTGTATTATAGTTGAGACATTAATGAGTATTATCTCGATATCAGTTTTTGTTGGAATTGTAATGTGCTGGATATCTATGAAATACAAATTATCATTTTACTTTAACTTGATGAATCTTACAATACTTTAACTCATGTAAGTTCGAAAAAAACTCTAGCGCACCTGAACCGCTGGAAACACTAATGTTCGAAGAACAGTAGAAGAATCGTGCAGGTTTTGAGTGCATATTCCACCACATGAGCTGCTTATAACGGCCAAACTGTTTCAAATGCCACGTTTTACTTTCGTCTTAAGAACGCATTATAACTCATATGGTGGAAGGTTTCAGATATTACCACTGGCATGAATTTCAACGTTTATGAGAGCAAAACACGGGTTAATTATATTCGTTATTATCGCTTATTTCACAAAATTTTGAAAGCAGTATCTCATATAACATCAATGAAGAAAATGCTCAGTGCCTGCAGCACTGTAACTGAAGTTGGTGTTTGGGGCTGCGATCCGAAAAATTTGCAGAACTTTGGGAATTGAAACATTGGTTATTTATTTTCATTGTAAATGTTTCCGGTATGAATACTAACTGTAAGCATTTATTGATACAAAAATAGCACAACCAACTCGTGCTTGCAACCTTTTGCCTGTATCAAAGACAAGAATATATCACATCTGCTTCACGTTGTTTAATTACATTCGAAGTTACAGGAGCATAAAGAAATTTAGGGTTACCTGCAGCGAGTTTTTGAAATAATCGAAAACTTAATATTTGCTGTTTATTGTCACTAAAATATCATTACCATTTGAAAATTCTACGATAAAACCGCTTAATAAAGATATTGCAATTAAACACAAAACCAACAATAGCTGGCAGCCCTATCATGGCTTTTCAACCAAATTTGGCCTGAATAATGTTTATGATAAGTTTCATTAATTGTATGAAATTAGTATTGATTTCATGACTGCACTGGAAGTAATAGGGCAAAACGTTTTATTTTCCTGAGCGAATTTTCAAAACCAAAGACAAAAATTACCATAGCTGGCAGCACCAATCTAATTTTTCAACCAAATTTTCACCAAACAAAGTTTAGAGTAAGGTTCAGCTACTGTGTCAATTTCATGAAAATCTGGTAACGAATTCACATTTCATAGGGCAAAAAGCAAGTTTTTTTTCTTTGTAATTTTTCAAGATGGCACCACGGGCACAGACTTGCCCACAGTTCAAAATTGCTTCTACCAAATCTGGTCCTACTTAAATCCAATGCATTCTGTAAATTTCAGCTGTATGTGATTATTGGTTCGTGAGTTCCCGTGAACAGAAGTTTTTGATGCTCAAAATATAGGTTAACTGGGAGAGGGTTACCGTTCTTGTCCGACATTCAATTTTCAAAGTTTTGCTTTGAACGTGTAGATAAAACATAAGATTTGTATACAGATTGGTTTTTTTGTAAGAAACGGACATTTTTTTCAATATTCGATGGTTTGAATGTTTTCACTTCCAATTTTTATTTTTTCAAATTTAAGACACCAAAATTATCATAGCTGGCAGCTCCAACCGAATTTTTCAACCAAATTTCTACCAAACGTGGCTTAAAGTAAAGTCCAGCTACTGTGTGAATTTTGTCAAAATCGAACGATTCAATCAGAATTTATAGGGCTAAAAGCAGTTATCTTTTTTAGGGATTTTTCAAGATGGCACCACTGGCACAGAATCGCCTGCATTTCAAAATTACTTCTATCAGACCTGGTCCTATTTAAGACCAATACAATCTGCAAATTTCAAATCATTTTGCTCATCGAATCGTGAGTTTCCGTGAACAGAAGTTTTTGATGCTACAAATATAGGTAAATTGGGCAAGGGTTACCAGGCGTGCCCGTTATACCATATCAAATTTTATTTTTTGTCTATGTAAACAAAGCTCAAGATTTACATATGAGTGGCTTTTTTTTGAAGAAGCGGCATTTTTTCAAGAGAAACGATGATTTGGAGGTTTTCACTTTCAACGCCCGCCCTAGCTACAGAGTTGCCAGCACGCTCATTAAAAGCTACACAAATCTACAACTAAATAATACCAATATGTCCTGAAAATTTCGTAATGATTGAATAGCTCTGTCAAAAGTTATCGCAATTTAAAAATTTTCAAATTTTCCCGTTCTCTTTTTAGGCACCCAGCGCACACATGGGGTTAAAAAATTCCAAAACATTATCCGATTCACATGTAAAACACGTTCCAAATTTACTTCGTCAACTTTATTTTTGCGAAAATTATTTGTGTACGAAATAATAGGTATATTAAAAATATCACTTAAATGGCCGCCCGCGCCAAAAGGTTAACAACAACTGATATTTAGTGAGACCTGGACCTATTCTGCATATGCATCAATGTATCCTGAAAGTTTCAGCTCAATCTAATGGCGCGTTCTCGAGATTATCTCACTGAAATTTTTTGATGATATATATATATATATATATATATATATATATATATATATATATATATATATATATATATATATATATATATATATATATATATATATATATATATATATATATATATATATATATATAGAAATATGAATTTTTGGCCGAATCGATTTTAATACTAATGTTCTTCGAACATTAGTAAAAATTACCGCGTCTATTGTCGCACGAAAACAGCCACATGAAATCTAAAACTCAATCGCGTTTCAAGTGACTTGGTCGATCCTGTCACATCAAAGAACGAAAATTTTTGATTTGACAATGCAGGCAAAGCATTTAATTTGCCAATCGTTGTTTCGAAATAGCAAAAATTTTCCAAAACGGTCAATGATTCGAAGGATATCTTTTTACGTGTCTGTCAATGCTGCAGGGTTGTCCGCTCATTCATCAAAGGCCACAGAAGCTATTTCTTATACAAATTGAATGTATATCAGAGGGAGGTAAAGAAACCTATCTTTTATATTTCAAAAAACCAAATTTGGAGAGCATGATAGAAGTTGCGCTCCTTACTGTGTGAATTGTCACGTAAATAGAATGCAATGGATGCATGGCAAGAACAGTTTTATTCCGTTTGTTGTTTCTATATTGCGAAGAGAACCTCCTGGTCATGTTAGTGGTTGTTACTTTTGTATTACTAAAGCAAAAATGATTTAAAAAACGCAAAGGGAATTAAATCGGTATCCGAATTTCCCTTCTGCATTTAGGCCGATTATTCATACCCAGGAACTACCAGTACCCATTGCGGCTTTAATGCGAATAGGATATTTTACTTCACGATTGTTGGAGTCGATATTTATCGATCTTTCTCTATATTTCTACCACTGATAGGGTAAAATACGATTACCAATACGATACCATGTCGGTGTACAAGCCTAGACTTATTGGTCCTGAACAGATTCGGCAATAATAGTGTTATCTCCATGGTACGGAGTAAGGTGATCTATGTGCACAAGCTTCATCTTTGATCGGTGTTTGCAATGTTGTTGTGTCCAGTAGACAACATCGTTGAGCCGTTTGATAAGTCTGCCCTACTAACCATAAAGGTTCTATCTACATATTATTAGTAGTTTCGAGATACTCAATGATTTGTGTATTGATTTGTACTGGAGATATACACAGTTCATTCAAAATGTTCCGGAACAATTTTTTTTATAAAATTACAACCAGCGGTCTTTTATTTGATGGCAGGACTATGTCATATCAGGTCTTAGTTACACACACTGGTTATAGGAGCGCTGTAACCTCATTTATTTGCCAGCTATGTTTGTTTATCTAGACAGGTTTTTATCGGTGCGTCACAATCCTCGCTATGGAACAACGTGCCGCGATCAAATTTTGTTTTAAATTGCGAAAATGTGGTTCGGAAACATTTGAACTATTGAAAACTGCGTATGGTGAGCATTGTTTAAGCCGCAGCAAGGT
Organism: Nemotelus nigrinus; assembly: GCA_947369275.1. Lineage (NCBI taxonomy): Eukaryota > Metazoa > Arthropoda > Insecta > Diptera > Stratiomyidae > Nemotelus > Nemotelus nigrinus. The sequence continues at coordinate 34,409,382 of OX376372.1, forward strand.
TTTCAGGTGGTTTGCACGATTTAAGAGGGGTCGACAGTCGCTGGAAGATGATCCACGGGAAGGACACCCATCAACCTCGCCAGTAGAGAGATAAATTATATAAATATCTAGATAAATTTAACACCTGCTAATGGTAGTTTAGGAGAAAAAATTGAACGCGCAATTATTCCGGTTTTTGCACTCCAGATAGTAATTATTGTGTGAATAGAGAACTATTAACCAGTTTCATATGTTTTTCGTTGACCCTGGCCACTTTTATTTCGTTTCAGAAGTGACCGGGTTACGATAAAACGGTGAAACAGATGGTCACCCCGACGCGCAAAACTGAATCTGGGGAGCCAAACTTTGTTTGGTTCCTCAAATCCCATACACTGAGGTGAGCAAGAGGCTCCCACATTCGTCTCCAGCGAGCTATTTGGACCCAAAGAGACCTAGTTAAATTCAAATTACGCTAGACCGGGACTAACAACCATTGAAAATAACAATGTTCTTACTCATCCTGAAAGGATCTTAGATCTCATTTTTTCGAATTTATCGATGGCTGAAGCCGAACAAAAGTAGATGTTTGAAGTTAAATCGACGAATATCACCCACCTTTAAACATAACTGTATCACTTTCTGCAAACCATTCATTAACTACAAGCGTTTGAAGTCAAGCATTTTCAAAGCTGATTTCAATGTGATCAACTCAGTGCTGAAAAAATTGAGTGGGTGGAACATTGGCAATTCTTCATTAATGTAGACATCTTTTACTGAATACTTTGTGATATAATAAGTATATACGTACCCAACAAGCATGTTAAACCTTCTGAATATCCACATTGGTAAACTGAAGAACTCATTAAGCGGCTGGATAAGAAAACTAAATAAAGGTCCAAATACAAAAAAAATTGGGAATCCTTTAAATAAACTGCTTTTTTCATTTGCTCGAAATCCTTCAAGGGAAGTTGATAAAATGCTGCCTTAAAGAATACCTGCTAGACCTTGAAAATAATATTTCACACAATGTTATCATCTGGTTTCATATCAAGCATGTTCGTAGCAATAGTATTAATTATCCTACGAAACATATTTGCATGGAACTGCGACCTCAGATGGATCTTCTATGTGTGATATTTTCGCTTCACATTTTGTAAATGTCTTTAAACACTCCAGAGTGAACATATGTAGGGTCAGAGACTTTTCCAAATCATATCAAATTATCTACATTAATTTTTGAATATGAGGTCGTGCTTGAAAGACTTAAAAGTGGTGGCCAAATTGAATAGCTCGAATAATAATTTATAAATGTGCTGACTCACTTGTTAAATCTCTCGGAATGATATTTAATAAATCTTTGTGCATAGGAGTTCTTACTAAAATATGGAAACAGACTAGAATCATACTGTTCTTTAAAATTGGCGAGAAATCTAACGTGTATAGTTACAAACCAAATATAATAATTACAGACCAAATACTATCAGCATTTGCTAAGAATTTTGAATCCCTAATTTGCTCAACTTTCAGTTGAAATATAAAAGCACATAACTGGCAAACAATTTCAATTAATCTAGAATCGATCTATTGAATCTAACCATGAGCATTTTTTGCACTCCATAGCATGATCTTCGAATAAGAATACACAAACTAATTATATTTACACTGATTTTGGCGGCCCGGTAGCTCTTCTCGCTAAGGCGTCAGGCCGAAAAGCGGCGTGCTACGGAGTCTGCGGGTTCGTATCCCGCCAGTGCCATGGCTGTAAGTGTGAATGGGTGTGATTGTCCATGAGGGTGGCAAATGGGCCCAAACTGGTGGCCTAATGCTGGCCGCGTTCCCGGCAGCCCTCTTCACTAACCTAACTTAACCTACACTGATTTTAGTGAAGCTTTTGATAAAGTAGAGCATACTTTACTTCTAAATAAGCTGTATGCACTCGGTATACACTGTTTGTTGTTAATGTGTTAATGTGTGTGTTGTTATACTTTGCCTGCAGATATATGAGGGCTGTTCTTGCCGGATATGAATCACATGAACATTATGCTACACCAGGAGTGCCTCAAGGTTCGATTCTGTTTACTGTACTTTTTATTGTCTTCATAAATGACAATACTTCTTGCTTTAAAAATAGCTGACGACTTAAAGCTTTCAATATGAACTCGAAAGGCTGGTCATTTGGTACAAAAATATCAAAATGGAACTTAATCTTAAAAAGTGCTATCAAATATTAGTAGAAGTAGTGCTCCTAACAGTATTCAGTGCTTAATGGACGAGAGCTTGTTAAAAAAACGGTACACAGCATCAACAACTTAAAAGCAATCTTATATAGTAAGCTACAATGTGGTGAGCATACCGACAGTATAGCTGTGCAAGGTTTTCTAGCGTGACTTGTATCGTGATCAGAAGTCTAAAATAAATTCTTGTTTTTAAAATAGCCAAACGACAATTACTTTATATAAGTCACTGCTCCACAGTGTCTTAGAATATTATTATTCTATTTGGGACCCTTTTTATAATTCTTACATCAAAAAGTTAGAAAGAGCTCAAAAACTCTTTCTTAGCATAATCTGCTTCAAAGATAACATACTGAACAAAGTGCCTGCATTCGAAGAAAGGTTAGATGTTTCAAGTTAGCAACACAGTGGGCACATGGAAAACTAATCTGGGAAAGAATGAGCTTCAGCAATTGACTGCAATGCTTCTTTGTCTTTCCTCCGGAGAAGCACAACCTGTATGCTTAGAATAGGACATTGATCTCCTTAGAATAGGACCTTCATCTGATGTGATTTGCTTCTCTTCCAGGCTATTATTTTCCTTTGATCTTAATCACCAAATTGTGCATTCAATGGCTTTGACTGTGACCATCTTTTCGCTGGTGAAAAGGATATCCATTTTACATGAGCATCAACTGCCTTTTCTTCTAACCGATAGCAATATTTTTCCATTCTTTTTGAAGCTGCACGTTTGCAGCCTACATTTCACCACGTGTCCTTCAGGGCTCTTGAAGTGATTCATGATCAGTCCTCAGTAGGGATCTTTGGTCATATAAGTATTTATGGAACTGTTTGGCATCGTGCACCTGGCTATTTGTGTTCAAGCTGTATGTTTGCAGTATCCATGGCAGTGATGGAACATGCTGTATGGCAGTTGGTGATAACCTCTCCTTCGTTTACTTTCCTTTCCGACCCCGCTAAACTCAGCACCCTTGCAGAAACATACATTTCCTCCATGATTCTGATAGGGCTCCTTACCACCATAAGGTTTCAAGTGCTGGAGTTTGAGTCAGTACAATCATGAAGAAATCACTGTTAAATCTGAGCTATGCTCCCTCCCCGATGCCTACCAACTGTATTCCCAACTTCTTTTACGTGAGTTTACGTGAAGGACTTGAAAGTATATAACAAGAATGCATTCATTTGGCGGTTGAGGAAGCTGGTGTAACGCATCAGTTAACATTATCAAGCCTCGAGGTTTAAAGCAGTCCGTTTGGAGGATCGCCCTCGTCACTACAATTTCAATGGTGATATTGTAAAGTTCACTGTTGATTTTTCCCTGCAAAATCAAATCATTCCCATGCTGATACTGGCTGGAGTCCGTGATGATGGTTCGGGGGTCGATAATTCCAGGAGCCAATCTCGGCTCAAGGCTTTGTCTTTTATTGGTTTACTACCTCCTCTGAAAAAGAATTGGCTACGTTTGCTCAACTAGCCTCGTTTTTTGTTGCCTTCTTGCTGGATACCCGTTTGCTTGATTTCCATAAGCAGCCGTTCACTTTTTTTAGCTTACTGTTCTAACTGTTCTTTGATACATAGAGCTTGTTTGTCCAATTGACATGTTATTTAAGCTGCTGAAGCTCTCTGTTCGGTTGCTTTTTAATATCTAGAGAAGACTGTTGTCTGCTGTGTCAAAATTATTGTTTAATATCAAAATACATTTGCAGCAATTAATCCATGATTGAAATTTTCTCCAAGCTGCTCGGTGCTTCCTAAACCGTTTTTTGCCTGGTCCGCTTGTCTGCGAGTTCAAATGCTTCTGAATAGATTCTCTCCTAGCTCAAATCTTTTCTTCATTGTGATAGCAATAAGTCACATTTTCGGCACTGTACCTTCACTTCCGCCAATGCTGATTAATTCTCTAGCCGCCGAACTATTCTTCACTTAAGTCCACACAGCTTCTCACAACAACCATTTGTTTGCATCTCTTACTTGTTATTTCGTTTGAACACTACAAATTTTCACTTTTCACTTAAATTAACTATCTTCATCTTAAATAAAAATCAGTTGCGGAATCGCGAACACAAAAGAAAAAAAAAGTAAAAACCCCCCTTTATAACGAGAATTCCACTTCTGACACCAGTTGTTGTGCTTTTCAAATAAAACGTTTTTATCGCCATTAAACACACTTTTATTCTAGAAACAATCATCATTAATAAATAAACAATCCATTCACCAAAAATAACAAGCATTGCATAGATTCACTTCGTTCATCTATTGTCATCAAACTACCCAATTTCAGAAGTTTACAGTTCCAACTTTCCGCGTAAGTCATTCATATTGCACAAGCAATCATGTCAATTGAATTTTTCAAAAATTTTCATCCCAACCGGTGTAAGCACCCAAAATGGAACTCCATATCGCTTTTAGTCCCACCGCTTGTATCAGTATCGCTTGAGTTTCATCGATGGAAAATTCTTAATTTCAAGCTTCAATTCATTTCGGTAATTTACGAAAACATTTTGGTTCAATAAAACAAAAGGTGAAATGCCAAGAGGATCTGTCGTGTTGAAATGCTGTTCAGTACGTATGTTCAAGGCTCTTAACCGAAGTCGACGAAAAGCGAAAACAAACGTTTTCGGCTGAAAAGAGAATAGAAAACGATGACACCAAATCGAACGATCGACGTAAGAATGAACAAATGAACGAATGTACATTCAATGGAACCAGAGAAAGAATATAACGAAAATAAAACAACGACAAACGTTTTTAAGAATCTGATTGTGAGAAGTGAAATTTTCCACTCCATTAAAACGGTTGTATTTCGTTCGTTCCGACGAATGAAATTCCTCAATTTTTGAATTTTAATAGAAATGCTAATAGAAAACTTTCGATTAGCTAGTTCAAGAAGCCGGGACATTCCTTTTGAATGCAAATTCGGTAAACAGTAGACGGATTTGGTTTGTAGACAATGTCGCAGTCGTTTTATATTGAGAGTGTTGTGAAAGTTGTCTGAGTGAATTGGCAATTGCATTGTTTGAGAGTTACTCAGTGCGAGTTTGGTGTTGAAGGACAAAGGATAAAATCGATTTTAGAATTTAGATTGATTTTTAGAGCATCTGCGCTAAATTACACCAATACCGGTATTGACACATACCGACATAAGCTGATGCGAACTATTGCTCCCTAGTCTTCTACGGTTCCTGTTTCCCCTCCAACAGTTATTGTGCTTCAAAAGATACCGTGTAGTGTGGCAGGGTTTCTTTGTTCTTGAGGGATAATTATGTGAGTCTACTGGTGGGTAACTTTTAATAAATGCGAGATATAATTTAATTTAATATAATATTTATTTATCTATTAATTCATTTATTTATATAAACATTTTTATCAACAAAATGATTACTAACATAACAGTCATAAGCCGAATAGGCCGACACTTGAACATACCAACGGTATGATGAAAATCGAGCATTTGATGCCATGAATTAAAACTTTGGGCTATTCCGCTGGTCGTTGCATTTAATTTATTATTAGTCTAAGGAAACGGGATGGATAAAGCATACCGCGGCAGAAACGAAAATTACGTCTGGATAACAAAAAATCATTGCAAGCGGTTTTTATAAAGAGGTAAGCGAAAAGACCAGCAGAAAGAACTTACAACGAAAACTAAGACTCTCTTTTTGACAGACTCAATCGAATCTATGTTCTTTACAATTTCGAGATCACACCAAACATCCGTATTTTAGGTTCGAACGAACCAGAAACCAGAATAGAATCTTTGTCTTACGAGTGTCGTTGAATTTTTTAGAACGCATTTTAAAGAAGCCATATTTTTATTATTAGGTACCTCTTTTTTGCTCCGGTGCAGAATAGAATAGAACAATGGCGCAAAAAGAAAACGATCCAGTACAGAACAGCAGGTGCATTTGCTAAGATTTCTATAGGTTACTGTATTCACTGTGGTTGCGCAAAACAGTTGAAAATAAAGGGAAAAAATAATCAATATAAATTACCACAATCGATAGAAAAAAGAAAAAGAACTAACAAAAAATTACCACTTTTAACTTTCTATACATTATGAGGGCTTTTTCTAATTTATTCTTTTTCTTTTTAAAGGGGTAGTACCGGTTAGAATGCTAAAAAAACAGCCTAATTTTCATTATTTTTTTTTCACCTCCTTTATTTTGTGTAAATTTTAAAATTCGCTTGGGTAAAATACACGTTTTGAAGATTACAAAAAAAAAATATATTACAGTTTTTTTCATTTTTCTACTTATTTATAGAGAGCGCCAAAGTTGACGTCTTGAAAAATGCCTCGTCATACTGCGGACATATAATCTCAGGAATAAAGACCCTGAAACAAAAAAACCAAACTCCACTGCTGTGCAAACTGCATTTGAAAGAGGAATGTTTCTTACCTGGTAATCTACCACAATATTTTGAAAATAAATGAACAAAAGATAAATGGCGGTTGTTTGAAAATATTTTTCGTAAAATCGTATTTTTTTCACTTTGTTTCACTTGCCAAATTTTTTTGGGTTCCTTTTTTGGCCTATATTGTGATAGATTACAACACAAGATACTTGAATAAAGTAGTGCACCAAATTTGATTTAAATCCTTTTGGCCAATCCGGAGAATAAGTGTCCGCAGTTTGAAAAACGTCATTTCGAGAAAAACGCGTTTAAAGTTTTTTTTCATTTGTTTATTGAATATTGTTTTAAAAAATATATTTTTGTAGTGCATAAATGTTGTTTCAAACTAGTAAAGACCAGTTTTGGTACTATGTTCTAGTGTTCCCAATCAGCGCTTACGGTCAGAGAGGTATTTTATTATCATCGCTATGAACAGCAATTTATTCGATAATAAACGGTGATTGAATTCGGATCAAATTGTTTTTATTGCTACATTTTTATCACCTACAATTGCTCAGTCTGCAATCCCTGGACCATACATAAGTATTCTTGAGTCCACGTAAGCCAGTTGCTCTTGCAGTTAGGCAGTTTTTTTGGCCAAACGTGCTTCCTTTGCTGCTTTTTCTGCCTGACTTATGCGCTCTTCATCTTTTTTTCGCAGTAATTAGAAGCAGCGGTCTGCCGTAAACTGCCGTAACTTCTTTATTTTTGGAAATATCTTAATAAAATTTTGAGACGTGATTTCTGAAGGTATAATAAATTGAAAAATACAAAAAAGAAAAAACTGATTTTTTCAAAATGATAACCGGTACTACCCCCTTAAATTCATTATTCTTTAAACCTGACAGCTTCTTTTGTGGCATTGCTTCAAACAAGAGGTCAAGCGGAGGGAGCTGAAGCAGGACGTTTAGAGAAGACCAACGAGTCGAGGCTAAGGCACCTGTAGTGCAGAAACTCGCCAACAACTGAACTCTGTTCGCCACGCCAGCAAAGGTAGTTTTATTCACTGCTACCCACCACACTTCGCTTTCATAAATAAGGATCGGCCTGGTTATCGCCATGTAGATCCAATGTGTTAAAGCAGGGCCTCAACTTGCTGGCGTAAATCTCTAAATTCACCTTCCATGTGAGCTTTCTATCCAGAATAAGACCTAAGTACTTAGCTTGTGACTTGAGACTTAACCTGGAGCCGTCCACCCTGATTGGATCTAATATAGAAGTTTTGTACTTCCTTGTGAAGAGTACAAGATCAGTTCTATTGGAGCTCATGGCCAAGGATGTGCGGAAACCTATCCAAGACTAAGTTCCCAATATCATCAGCATAGTTTACAAACATGAGTCCCTTGCTTTCCAACTTTTTCAAAATTGAATTTGTAACTAGGTTCCACAAGAGAGGGGAAGAATATCTCCTTGCGATGTACCTCTGTGAACCTTCCTTGTGATTTGCGCTCTCACTCATCCGCTGACGTGAGCCTTAATATAAGTAAATTGGCTGATAACCAATGAATCATCACGAAATTGATTTAGTAAGGGGTGGTTCTTGGAGCACCCATCATGAGAAGTGAGGTTCACTAACCAACTTTTTAAAGAAAGCATTTGTAGACCGACTTGAGAGCACCCTGCCACTTCATACAGGTATATTCGGCTACACTATTGTGGTATAGAGCCATGCAACAACGCGGGGTCTAGGTCTCAATCCACACCCATAGCTCTTTTGCATCAGTAAAGAGTACGGAAAGCTTTCCATGTTCCTCCCACTATATTTTCATTCAATTCAATTTCGACAGTTGAGGAACTTTGCACTTTCTGGTAAACAGTGCAAGCTTCATTTTGCTTAGGCTCACAGTCAAACCGCCATCTCAACTCCAATGTGAAAGGATATCGAGTGAGCAATAAAACCTTTTCAAAAACGTGGATAGAAATGTTCCTGACACTTCTACGGCTGTGTCGTCCACATAAGCATCCACCTTGCAGCCGGTACGATTCAGCTTCATGCTGAGGGGTGCCCACGTTAGCACCTCATTCAAAGTGAGCATTCCCTAAGGAGGAAGAGAAAACACTACTCCTGAGAAGCTGCTCGACGAAGAATCTTCACAATCAAATCAGGTTAGATATTGGTGAAAGCCCCTTCAATGACTAGGAAGGCAGCAAGATTATACTTCTTAAGAACGAGAGGCTTCTCGATTTGCTCAATCAGGATATAAACAACAGCTTTGAACGGACTTGCTTTTTACATAAGCACGCTGTAACTGCGGAATTAACACTTTGGCGCCAAGCGTGATCCGGTTGAATTTCTTGCGGGCCCAAATTTTACTGTCGCCGCACCAGAAGACTTAAGCGAAGACCAGAGACTTAAGCGGGAATACCAACAATGCAACTCGAGTAGGTTCTGATAGCAATAAACACAAAAAGAGGAAACTGTGTCACTACTTGGAGATTTGCAAAAATCAGCAAAACAAGCCTGTAAGAAGGATCTGCGTCCTGTGTTACCAAATGAAGAGAATGTCGAACGCCAACAAGCGAGGAAAAACGTTAAAAAAACGACAACGTATTGTTTGAATTGCCGAAAATCGCAACAAATGTGCTTGGACTGTTTCAACGAATCTCATGCAAAGTATATAATGTAATAATATTTATATTATTCTAAATATAGATTAACCAAAAGTAGATTATAGTTTGTACATTTTTTATAGTTTCATGCTGTATATTCTATATTTATATTTCAGCGCTTGTTCCATTAAATTTGTTTTCAAAATGCAACTGAATATCTCATTTAACTTGAATCAGAAGAGCGTCACCCATACATGGGTGACGCGGCCCCCACAGAAACATACCCGTCCCCCAAGTACGGGTGACGCGACGCCGAAAGTGTTAAAATAGAATTGATAGAATCTTAAGCAGAACAGAGCTAAGACAAATTGGACGATGTCCCTTGGCTTGACATGCGAAACTTATCTTACTTTAGGAATAAACTCAAATTCCGTTTCATTGCATTGCATTATACATATATGTACATATATCTTTCAGCGATGGAAGTCTTACTTCTATAGACTACTGGATATTAACCGGAAGAACGTCATTTAAGCCCGAAGATTTGAAAGGCCCAAGGGAGTTTATGGCCCAGCTCAATTGGAAGTCAGAAATCCTAAGAGGTGTCGTTAATCTAAAGGCAGAATCCACTTGATGCGCCGCGTACTCTGGGGGATTATTATTCCGTGGGAAATGTCTATGATAACAGTTAACACGTCGGTGCTTGAGTTAGTCCAGATGCCGTCAGGGCCCTGGATACACTCCATTGCATAAAACCTTACGCAGATGATTTGATTCGTTGATACCATCTATGTTACCACAGAATTATATACAGCATACTTAAATTCCTTGCGATTAGAAATATTTGAAGCATTAAACTCTTTCCTACAATCTCTTCGCAAGGCGGATACATCCATATTTCACCATGGTGGCTTAGACTTTCCGTTGGCATTAGGTGGAGCAAACGCTACTCCACCCGCAGACTTGAGAGCACTGGTAAAGTACTAACCGCACGATTTAAATCCTAATGATAATCAATCCCACCCAGAGAAGGTTCCAGTAAGAATCGGACCAACGGTTGAAACTTGGTCCTATCCGTTCTTTATATATTAATAAACGTTACCTGCTCTGATGAGCTATGGTCACCTAGTTCAATCTCTTAATATGGGTACTGTTCTAACAATACGTAACTTCGAATAACTGACACGAACTGATTATAATGGGATTATAAGCCTAAAGTTGAATTCAAACACTTTAAAAAAAGTGGATAAACAATTCGAGCCCGATGGTTGGTTTCTTGAAAAAGTGAACCAATTAGCCCAAAAACAATACCGGATTTGACCGAATCGACTAGCAAATATTAAATCAAATAAACTGAAGGCTACGAGTTCGAAACTTCGAAGCTTAGATAAATTCATAGATTATACACATTTTTCCGTTTCAAAAGTTCACCTCAACAATTCTATCTAAATTCTAAAAATGATGCAGGAGATATTCACACGTCCGGTACAATCTAACATAGAGCGAATTCTTGCCTCGTATACCTTACAATTTCCAATCCCAGCCAACAAGAGCAAACATTAAATTATCCTCCGTCATATTGTGCAATAACAAATATCAAGCCGTGGATCATTCATTAGCAACGTTTCAAGCACCTAGCTCTCTTCAGGTCCTGTGTTGAATCCAAGCAGACATGGCACTCACCACTATCACTGCTGCTCTCGTCCTGGCGCTGTTGTTTTGCTTTTTTCGCTGCCACCTCACCGGGCCATCGTGCTACCGTTGTTGTTCTTATGTCTCACGTAACAAATATACAAAAATGGTACGCTACGCGTATGCAAATTTCTTCTACAGATTCTTCTTTCCACGGCACTTGCCATGCCTGTCACGTAAGAGAATTTATTTATTTGAATGGCGAGGCAAAGCCCGTTTGTTTGATTAAGGCTAGTTTGTGCAATTCTTGCATACTTTATGGATCAAATTGAATTAGTTCGAGGCGTCAAACGGACAAACTAAAGCACATGGGAAATTAAATAAGGTCCGAACGGAAATGGAGAAATGCGAATGAAGAAGGCTTTTCGTGTCCTTCTCATCTTCAAGACGGAAACTATGCTTCGATGTCTGTTTTATGTCGGCGTGAACAAGCGGCAGCGGAGCTGAAGAGAAGGACATGTATAAACAGAAACAAAAGAAACTCCTCTCGGGATTAAGTACTTTACGGGGCTTACGGGCAAAAAAAATGCATCTGGCTATATAAATACGGGATTGAAAGAAAATACTGCTCTATCTAAAGTTTGTTTTTCTTTGTAAATCATTTCACTTACATTAGAGTAAACTTGTAGCAAGTTCGAAACTAAAGTGGTATAGCCTAGTATAGCAATATGATGAAAATCAATATCCTTGGTACTTACTGCAAAGGAGTGATATTTGTACTTGAATTGAACGTATGGCAGCTATACAAATAATATGAGTAAAGAAATATCAAGGTAATCCTTTAAAATTAGTTCGGATTTGCAAGAAATGCTGTTTCAATTGATTCTGGATGAATTTCTGACTCGGCTACTCAACTAGCATCTTCAACATGAATCAGGACCACATACTTTCGTGAGAGACTTCTTCAACGTTTTGAATGCATCATTCGATTGGAGCCAACACTTCTATTTTTGATTGGTACACAGAGAAGTTTAGTTTTTCCAACCACATCAGTCACCCTCACTTCCCGCTAACCAGGAGTCTTGACTCAATAGAGTGGAAAAAAAACGAGCACGGATTCATCTTTGTCGACGCGTTTGCTAAGTTTAACGTGCGGTACAGGCATGCTTGTAATCCAATTAAAAACTTTCGCAAAACATGTTACACTCTTTGGTGGAAATATAAGAAATACTCTTCATGTAGCCACGGTGCATAGAGTTTTTCGATTTTTCGAGTATCTTCATAAACATAATTAGAGATGATATGCAATTAAATCGTCTTCATCTTCTTCACATTTCTTTGAACTAGATTGAAGTTTGCAATAAAGTTGAAGTGTATGTTACAGACAAGTTTCTTTTCAGTTTCTTTTGAAGTCGGCGTGTCTACTGATGGAATCAAGGTGAAATTGAAAATTCTTTAAACTTTTTTCAATTAAATTATGGCCTTGTTTTACAAAGGATCTTTTAGTGGAAACGGAACTAATATAATTCGGTATTAGATTGTTTCAACTGCAAATAGTAAAACAGTCTGAAGGCACATTTTACTTGTTTCACATTTTACTATTAATATATTTAGTGCACTAATCCTAATAATAACATTAATAATAATTTTTATTCATTACTTTGTACATAGATAACTTAACTAAAGGGGTATTTCACATAAAATAAATTATATTTAGCGGCTATCCTGTTTTGGCCTGCTGGCTCTTTTTGGATTTTGATTTTTATTTTTTTATCATTCATTTATTTTTCGGTTTACACTTATAAAATATTACCCAGGTAGTACAATTTACTAAACTAAATCTAGCTTGAGGCAGTATTCTGGACTAGAGACTCGATTTCGAGGTGATTTTACGGACGCAATAAAAAAACAACCATAAACATTTTTGGTATATATATTTTTACCAGTCTATATTATTATATATTTTTACCAGTCTATATTTTTACCAGTCATTTTAAAAGTACAAAAATGTATTCAAAAAATAAAAAAAAATAAAAATTGATGTAGATACAGGCCGGCGAAGTGAAGGCTTAAAAAAAAAACTTGTCTCATGGTTGACATGATTCCAACCTTCCTGGTGGTTTGAAACATAAATTTTTGGTGATTTCTGTAAAAATAAGAATGTAAAATTCGTCTGACGTAGGCGATTTGAAAAAACTTTTTTTTCAAAAAATGGCGCCTATGTAAAAAAAAAAGTCGTTTTTTCGCCTTAGTTTTTCAATTTTGGGAATTTTTAATAAATAGTAGAAAAATTTATTTTCAAAAATCCTTACGTCAGACCAAAACTAATAGTGTTAGAAGGGATGTGCGAAATTTCCCGTAAATCGGTCCATTACAATTAGAGATATCATGTCAACCGTATCAAGAAAAGTAATTCCGAGAAAAACGCGTTTAAAACTTGGAGTCTCGTTTCGGGCAGTTAGTTGGCGTGTCACAAAAATAGCTGTAACTCCAAAAATATTTCGAATTTCCGAAAAACTTTTAAAAGATTATTTTCTTAAAGGTCTAGACTTTGAAAATATGCAAACAAATAAAATCGATTTGATCAAATTTATAGACCAGAATACCCCCTTAAGTCTAAATACAATTAGCTTAGCCTACTTAGACCTAAACTTAACGTAAGTCTTAATTATCCTCTCTGATTCGTCGGAAGGCCCACATATTTGAACAGCTTGTCCACGAGCCGCCGCTATTTCTGCCGGACGCATAAATGGCTCATTAGAGCCACTCGTACGTCCGATACCCCGGATCAGTCCGTTTTCATGTCCGTCTGTCTGCGCGTAAAACCTTGTCGTCAGTTCTACAACCCGGCCCCTAAGCGGCTCAAGTCCTGTCTCCCAGGGGCGGCGGAATACATTTTTCCAGGGTGGGTAGATAAGTGGGTGGCTGGGATATATTGAAAAATCATTTAACATTTGCACATTCATTCATTTATTAGCATTAAGTACATAAAAAACACGAAAAAGGTGAATTATTTATTGCGATGTACGCCGCGCAGAGCGAACGTTGTTAAACGTTTTGAATTTCGACTAATGAACCTATCCATCAAAGACTCTAGATCAAGTTCATCAGCTTAGTCGGAGTACACATATAAAATAACGAGATGATTTAAACGATCCGAAAGTAATGTTTTATTCTGCGCATGATTGAAAAACTCCTTTCATTTGAGCATGACGAACCAGGAATCGTCATTAGCAAACGAACGAACCGTACATATTCAGGCACTAGCTCTGCGCTCCATTGATTTTTGCGAAGAAACCCAACGACGTCTTTTAAATTATCGGCTTTTGCTTCACTTCGATTCATAATTTGCAATATCACGATCGCCGTGATACGAAAGAGAGTAAAAGAGAGTAATTTCTGAATATTAAAATACAATAAACATAATACATATCGCTTAAAAAATACCTTACGCAGCAGGATAGATATCCTGGGTAGTTGTAGCCATAGAGTAAGGATACAAAGAAAAGAAGCACTCCATCTATCCAATGCTGCCCAGTTTTCATAAACGGTTATGTTTGTTCATCATCGCCGTTTTCTTACATTTCTCTCTAGGTCATAATATGATGGCCCTAGCTCATAAAACCAAGCACCCCGCCTTTTTATTTATTTCGTATCTCTTTTTGTATTTCGTGTCTCTTTACATTGGTTTTCTCTATGGTGACACTGAAATGGTGTTGAGGAAGGGTACGTATCACCCAAAAGGTGCCCGTCTGCATCAAATCGGATTTTATGATAGGTCCGTGATGTAGTGGTATATTATTTAGTTTTATTAAGATTAGTCAAGAGATTTAAAGTTTAACTCCGCAATTCGTGGATCTGCAGATTGCAAGAAGCCGCATTTGGCTTGGAGCTACCGGCTTCAGACCATCCATTCGATCGTAAAACATTGCAATATGTAAAATTAATTGAAAGTGTGTTTGGCTGTACTACTGTGCTACTACTTTAATTCTACATCGAACATAGAGGTTAAATTTCAAGAATTCATGCATATTTACTCCAAGATAGCGCAATGTAGGACTAGGAGTGATTCTAGAGGTTCCGAACAAGACAGCGACTTTTTTGGCCTTATTGCGGATGGTTTGGGATCCCCGATACTTGGAAGGGCTCCTAAATACAGCCAGCTGTGTTTTGCAACTATTTAGTTTGATGCCCCATTCATCAAAATAAAATTTAAGGTTGACCAAGTCATCTTCAAAGCTCTTCGCAGCTTTGAGCGGGTCTTGGCTCGACGCGAATAAGAGCGTGTCATCTGCATATTGTAGGACTTTAACTTGAGGATTGCCCGCTAGATGAGGGAGGTTAGCAGTGAAAATGGTGTGTAAAACAGGTCTAGTGACAGAATCTTGTGGCACTCCTGATGTCATAGGTCCCCGGAGTGAATTTACTCCAGTAACGCTAACATAAAATTATATGTTGCCAAGGAAGGTTGCGGCGAGTCGTATTACTATTTCTGGAAATCCCAACTTGATCAACTTGTATAGAAGACCTCCATGCCATACACTGTCGAAAGCCTTCCCGAAATCCAAGGCACAAACCACCGTCGGAGTGTGTCGCTCATTCAGGTGTGATACAATCTGATCGTGCAAGTAGGAGATAGTGTGCTGGGTCCCATGCTTACGCCTAAAGCCAAATTGATATTCTGGTATAATATTGGCGAGCTCGCAGTAGGTGGAAACCATTTCCAACCAAATCTTCTCAAAGAGCTTTCCCAAATTAGGAAGCAGAAAGATCGAGCGGAAATTGCTGGCCTCATTATTGTTGCCTTTTTTGTGAATGGGAACAATCTTAGCAATTTTCCATGTGTCGGGAAAGTAGCCGTTGTTCAAGGCATTATTGAAAATTATGGAAAGTAATCTGAGCAAAAAGATTGGAAGATGTTTGCCCAGATGACTTTTTACTTTTTATACCACCTAACAAGTGCACCAAGTATTCACTAGTGACAAAGTGAAATTGGTCACTTGTGATTTGCGGATCGTCCGATGGATTTTCGGATGAAAATATGACCAGCGGCTCGCTGTGACTATTGAGAAACGAATTAACTTCCTCGAGTACATTTTGGCTATTAGAAGCAGAGAAGTTGGCGGAACAACATTTAATTGCGATTGAAATGTTTCTGTGAACAATTCGGTTTGCAGATCAGGGTTGCACACAGAAACATTGCCAGTCGTTACCGCTATCTCCCAGTTGATGTTTTTACCAGAAAGCCGATTAATTTCCTTATACATATCGGAGCCTGGCAGAATGGCAGCCAGCCATTTCAGCAAGAAGCTTGCTGAGACAGTTGATATTCGAAAGGAGTGACCAGTACAGCGAGTGCACTAATCCTACAGTATTTGAAAACTAAAATGTACTCTAAAGCTAAGATTCTGAAGTGTCGGTATTGGTCTTGGAATTGGACGGCATTCTAGTTCCCGAGCAACATAGTGGAATTCCAACGGACTAAAGTTGGACTATTTTCGCCTCCCATTTTTGAAACATGCAGAGTCCCCGCAGCATATTTGGAATACTGAACTAATTAAATGGCGGTCCGTCATCAGCCAAATAGGGGAAGAACATGTAGTATACGCAAATATACACGTGCCGTAACTATTAGGACTGGTGAAAGTGTGATCTTTAACCTCCTCGCGGTGGCCGCTGGTAACAATCCCCCCAGAAGGGAGGATTGGGTAATTGGATCAGGCTAGTCCCTTCTAAGCAAGGTTGGTGAGAGGTCCCTCTTGCATAAAAAGTTTTTGGTTCTACAGCACGCCCGTACAGCCACCAGTTGTATGAGTTAAGTAAACGGAAGTCTCACCCGTAACCGGCAGAGGAACGTCCTTGTTTCTTTCCGCAGGGGTGACACGGAGGGCTAGGGGCGGGCTTGGGCCGGTGACTGAGAAAGTGCACCTGCAGGGTTCTGGATCCAACACTCCACTTTGCCCAGCTCTGGAACCCTGCAGGTGCACTTTCTCAGTTACTGGCCCAAGCCCGCCCCTAGCCCTCCGTGTCACCCCTGCGGAAAGAAACAAGGACGTTCCTCTGCCGGTTACGGGTGAGACTTCCGTTTACTTAACTCATACAACTGGTGGCTGTACGGGCGTGCTGTAGAACCATCAGTTGTATGAGTTAAGTAAACGGAAGTCTCACCCGTAACCGGCAGAGGAACGTCCTTGTTTCTGACTGAGAAAGTGCACCTGCAGGGTTCTGGATCAAACACTCCACTTTGCCCAGCTCTGGAACCAGGCGAACCACGGTCCACAGTGTAGTGAACTGTTAGGCTAGGGGAGACACCTTGGTTGCCTTAGCATCAAGGTTCGCAGGTTCAGCGTGCAGTGAAAGCCTACGGAGCCCTCAGAAGGTCGTGGTGGAGTCTGCCTCACGATCCCAAGCGGGAGAAGGACGGTCGGAGCAATACGTTGTTCCTATGGGGGTGGGGTGTAGCGGGAGGTGAATGCTAGCAATTGCCTCGGCTGTGGTCCGAGAACGCGAAACCCAAACCTGAAACATTCATTACATTATTTCAATGGATTTAGAAAAAGACAGCGAAAATCGAACTCCCCGCCAATATTACTGGAGGGAAGTCAATAGAGCAGACTCCTTTCAAAGGAGTTCAAAGGTGGTGCGATTACTAACGACGAGCACAGGATCAGGCAATCAAGAGATTGCGGGCCTTGAAGCTGGATGTACCCCTCAGCAGTACCCCTCAGCAGAGCAGCTACCCAGCAATCTGGTGGCAGGTCTAAAGAATCGCTGGCCAGTCCAACGGAAGCGGTGGTTGAGTCGGCTTCTTGCAGAGCTGTGACCAAGAACGGAGGCGGCAAGCTGAAAGGCTCGTAGGTCACCTGGAAGGAAGCGGCGGCTAAGCCACTTAGCGGAGCTGTAACTGCGACTGTAGGTGGTGGCTCCACGGATCTGCAGTCCACTGTAAAGGTGCTGGCAGCTGATCCCACTAAAGGGAGGAAGCGGAATGCCCAACGCTTCAGGAGGAGGGAGGCAAAGCGAGCAGCCATGAGCACGGTGACGCTGGAATGCAAAGGGAAACCTGAAAATACCCAAGTGAAACCCACTGCTAGGCCTACCAGCAAGCGCCAATACTCAGAGGAGCAAATCTCACCGAGAGGTTGGCCAACGAAGAAGCCACGACAGGAGACAGTAGTTCGGCCCTTTAGGGATGTTGCTGCTAGTCACCTTAAGCAGGCCGTCGTCGATAAACAAGGGCACCTGAAATGGAGACAGCGTAATTTAACTGGTGCAGCAAAGTTGGTGCTTGTGCTAGGAATCAATCGAAGGTCCGCGGATCAAGTACGGGTCAACAGAGGATTGATTCACTTCGGCCTGAAGTGGATCACCATGAAGGTTGGAGCGGAAAAGCGACTGAGGGAAGCCGAAGTGCGGGTGGTCCAAGCAATTCTGCACCACAGTAGAGCGTCAATTTGCTTCGTCACCTCAGTCGGGGGCACGCTGACATCGCGCTAATACAGGAACCGCTTCTGTATAAGAATGTGGTTTGTGAGACAAGGGCTTGTATTGTCGCCAAAAAAGAGGTGAATGCCATCTCGATTCCGCAGCTTTGTGATGGGTATACAGCAACTGTGTGTTGGAAGAGGAGGATCGCTGTTAGCGGCACGCAGCGTTGCCTGCTGTTGGTGGTCTATGTACCATTTGACATGGATCCCATCACACCCGGACTAAGAAGATTGATAAAAGTAGCTATGACAACTGATACTGTCATCGGCTGTGACGCAAATGCTCACCACGAAATATGGGTAAGCACCAACATAAACGAAAGGGGTAGATGTTTGCTAGAATTTCTAATGTCAAATAACCTCAACACCCTCAACAAAGGTAGCACACTTACATTTATTACTAGGAACAGGGCTGAGGTAATTGATATTACCCTGGCAACTCCAAGTATAATGGAAAGTGTCCATAGCTGGCAGGTTTCTAACCTGCCTTCGTTATCGAATCACCAGTGGTTATGCTGGAATATCGGAAGTTCTGGTATCTCACCCAAAAAAGTACGGAACCCGAGAACAGCACAATGGGAAGTTTACTCAAGGAAAGTAAATAGACACCTCAGGGCACTAGAAGACCTGGATCTGACGAGTCCAGGACGACTTAACGAGCAGGTGAACCGAAAACAGGAATCTTAGTGTCAGATTTCAAAGACGTTCGCCCGAAAAAGCCCGTAAGGAAAAACGCTACCTTATGGTGGAATGGTGAGCTTACAGAGGCTAGATGTCGCACACGAAGGGCGTTTAACAACGCAAGGCGGTCCGAAAACGTTGAAGACTAGGATCGGTACAAGCAAGGGCTGTCGCTCTTCAAAAACAAGATAAAATGACTCATAGAGGGAATTCTGTGAGAACATTAAACGAAGTGCAGAGGCTGCTAGAATCAGAAAGGTCCTAAGCGTAACTCCCGGCGTACCTAAGTTTTTGCGAAGGGATTGATGTTGCGAGAATCTATGTCGATCAACAGGCGTATCTAGCGGACAGATCAGTGGAAACGGCATTACACAAAATTGTTGATACAATAGAAAATCCTTACAGCAAAAGGAATTCACGTTGGCAGCCTTCTTGGACATTGACGGGGCCTTCAATTATGTTACTGTAGCGAGTATCATCGATGCCTTGGTTCGATAAGGAGTGAATAAAACTCTGGCGACCTGGGCATCGGATTTGCTCAAAAATAGGCAGATTGTGGCCACCTTTTTGGGGGCCAAAGTAGAGAGAACAGTCGGAACCGGAACACCATAAGGGGGGATTATATTTCCGCTTTTCTGGATCCTGACAGTCAACATAATACTGAAGAATTTAAGGGCCAGTAGCTTTGAGGTGGTGGCGTATGCCGATGACATTGTGGTACTTGTGAGGGGTGCGTTCTCACAAACTTTGCCGGACCTTATGCAATCGGCGCTTGACCATATCCAAATCTGGGCCAGAAAAGCCAGTCTTAGGGTAAACCCGACAAAAAGCAAACTTGTACTTTTCACCAGAAAACACAGGGCGCCGGCTATTGCCACATCTAGCCTCAGCGGAATAACATTGGAACTTGCTGATAGTGTTAAATATTTGGGCCTTATACTAGGAAACTGAACGGGGGGACTAATGTGAAGCATTGAATAAGTAAGGTTCGTGCGGCACTTTTCACGTGCCGATCTGCCTACTCCAATACCTGGGGTCTTAAACCTAGGGCTACATATTCACCTGTGTAATGAGGCCGATTTTGGTGTATGGAGCGATCGTGTGGTGGGAGACAGCGGAGAGTAAAACCAACATCAAGGAGCTAACAATACTGTAAAGATTAGTTTGCATATGTATGACGGGCGCTTTAAGAACCGCCCCAACGGCTGGATTTCAAGTAATTCTGAGACTTAGGCCCGTGGGTCGATTCATCTTTAGAAGCGCAAGCTTAGCGGCAATACGCGCTAGAAGTTGTGGAATGTGGGACGATTCAAATCAGTGGGGCCACAGCGGCATTCTTACAGAAAACCGTAGAAGATTTGAGCTCGTTGCGGAAAACGCGGACCACATGAGCAGAATAATACATCTTGGCAGGGATTTTGAAGTCAAGATATCCACAAGAAGAGACTAGAAGAAAAAGGAAGCTACCGCCGATGGTGGCATCGGGATTTACACGGATGGGTCAAAGACGGACACAGGAGTGGCTCGAGCGTGTTTTCTACACATTTGAACCTTAACCTTTGGTGTAGACTGTAAGACCATGCTACTGTCTTTCAGTCTGAAGTATATGGTATACGCATGGTAGTTGAGTCCATTAGCGGAACATCAACCAAACCTACGATGATTTGCGTCGACAGCAGGGCAGCCATTCTCGCTCTTGCGTCTTACAGATGTTCTTCAAAAACTGTTAACGCTTGCAGAGTGGCTCTCAATGAAAAGGCAAGGCATATTCCTATCCGGATTATGTGGGTGCCAGGGCATAGTGGGGTCAAAGGCAACGAAAAATCCGATGAATTGACGAGGAAAGGTTCAAGAGCTAGTAATAGCCCCTGCATCACTATGCCACGGTCAATTGCTGACAACACAAGCAAACTAGATGCTGCCATATGGGCCAAACTCAAGTCCGAATGGGAAAACAAGATGGACTGCAGGATGGCCAGAACGTAATGACCATCACCTGATCTAACCAAAGCAAGCAAACTGTTCAAGCTCAGCAGAAACTGCTTTAGAGCGACGATTGGCTTACTCACAGAGCACTACCTTACCGCATCACATGCGAACAAAATGGAACTGACATCTAGTAATTTATGCAAAATGTGCGAGATAGAAGAGTACACCATCGATCACACTCTCTGGGATTGTCCAGCCCTAAACAATAAACGCCTCAAGATTTTTGGTTCTTACCAATTTCAAGAGTTACCAGACGTGGTTAGTACCGTCACGTTAAGTCAGCTGATTCAGTTTGGCGAAGCGGTCAGTTGGCAGCTCTAACAAGCCAACGGAGGGTGGCAAGTGGCCCCAACCTGGCGGCCTAATGCTAGCCGCATACCCGGCAACCTTCTTTACTACCTAACCTAACCTAGTTGGAAAGGGAAGTCTCAGCGATAAAGCATTGAGGCTTTCATATCATTTTACTACATCCGAAAGCAATTATGAAACAGCTTGGCAAATGATTCGAAAATAAATGGTTGACAGTTACTACATAATTCAATCAATTGCTGCAACAAAACTAGAGTCAATTAATTAATCAAACAAAATCAGTTATAACGAAATGTTGGATACAGGTTCGCAACTGAATTTCTTAACATCGAAAGTGGTTAAGCGTTAAGGTTTGGAGCGAACACATCATAAAGACGATAACGAAGGCATTGGTCTTCATTAAAAATAGCAAGAAAACAAGTAAATATCTCAATAGAGTTCTGCATCAGCAAATCCGAGATCCGGCTTGAAGCAAATTTGCTAACCCAAATTTTAACAAACCGAGTTCAATTGATTGTAATTCTAATTGGAGCCTAACTTTATTAAGATATTCTCGTAGCAGGGCAATTTAAGTTAGGAGAATCTTTCCTAACGCTAAAAAAGTACGGTCATTGATACGTTCATTTGCCGAAAAAGTGGGAAATGCAGGAATATTTTCGAAAGTTTGTACGGTGACGTCAGCTGATGAGCTGTTCCGGAATGATATTGAGTCTTTCTTCTTGAATATTAGAAAATAACGATAGCTCAAGGAATACTTTCACTCTCGCAGAGCAAAGAGAACTTTCTGGTATATTCTTTGTCAGGTTATCATTTAATCATAATGCTGAGGCACTACAGGTCTCGCGTGAGTTAGCCTATAATCGGTTCTCGGTTGTTGGCTGAAGATGTATGCGAAACAAAGAGCTGAGGGCAGAATATGTGAAGTTCATGGAAGAGTACCAGCGTTTATGACATGTGGAAGAAATCGATATCAATTTACTTGACAAACCTCACTAGTCTCTCCCCCATCTTGCTGTTATTGAAGCTAGAAGCTATCCGACAAAGGTCAAACTTTCCCCACGTCTCCAAACATAAATGGCCACGTTCCAAGAAAATAACTTTTTTGTTTCGAAGATAAAGAGCTACAAACACCTCACGTCTTAATTGCAGTGACCCTTGATCTCATCACGGCTTTAGCCCAAAGGAAACATTCATTTAGAGCACATCAAAGAATTCTGGGCTAAGTCTTTCGGTTTACTAAAGCGGTATGTAAAAAGACTCCAATCTTCATCTTCAGAACAATTTTCTTCAAAAGAATGAAACTTGGCAAAGAAGAAACTAATTTATCAGAAGAACTGAAATAACTGAAGTGGTTCGTTGAAGTACCTAAAGGTAGTCCTCTTTCGACCTTAACGCCGTTCATAGACGAAAGGGGTGTAATGAGGGTAGGAGGAAGACTGGAAGCGTCAACTTTAGACTATAGAGACAAACACCAAATGATTATGCCATATTCTAATTCACTAAGGCCCTTTTGTTTAAAAACCAATGTTCTTAAGTGTTTTTTTTACTGATATGAATTAGGCTGACTGACTGACGCTCAAAATATGAATCTTTACGCTCATCGCAACGCAAATAATCCACTGTAAGAAGTTGGTTAATATTTTTAAAAACATCCAAGCACCTCAAGATACATCCACTGTAATCCACAATGCTTTTCTGTTTAATGTTTTTATGGACACACTATTGGAAATTGCATTTGGTGCTATTGCAGTGATATTTCTGTCATGTTAAAATACGTTCTGTAGAAATTTTGCCGAATGTTATGGTGGGAAATCACTTGATGGGAAATCTTTTACTCCTATAAATTTGGTGGTTTGAAGGCTCACACAGCTTGGCTTTCACCGTCCAAATAGTCGGTACTTGTCGCCCATCTTGAATGGCGGAGTACAGTCTGGAATAATATTCCCATATTCTTGTGGATCTACGATAATTTTTTTTTATATATATATATATATATATCTTTTACGATATTCCCGGAAATCTGATCAGCCTATAAATAAGAATATTCCATTTTATAGAAAAAAAAAACCAGATCGGCTGTGAGGAGAAACACTTGCAAACAAAATCTCATGTAAATTCGATTTTTATTTTAATCTCCAAATCCATCTGTAAATAATTGGACTGTGTCAAAATCTGTATTACAAAACCAAGCTTGTATTGCCATCAGAAAATAATAATAATAATAATAATAATAAATATAATAACCCAGTTTTTTTTAGAATTCAAAAAACTTCAAATTTTTATATGAAAATAGTTTAATGTAAACTGTCATAATCTCTGTAAAAATTTCATATTCTCTTCGATACAAAACATATGTCAATAAATACACATATTCTTCCTGCTATTTATATCCCAACATTTTGAACCAGTCAATATAAAAACCATTTAATTCTTTTATGGTATTGCTAACATTCTTGGAATGTAAATATATATACATACACATAATTGAACTAAAGACCAAATAACGATTTCAAATCATCTATGCTCAACTTGCTGCCTTCAGTTGCCTTTACACCGGTTAGTACTCCCTGTGCGAGTCCAAGTTTACGGTCTTGCAGCACTTTTATTCGTTCCTCTATAGTATCCTTACACATAAATCTAAAACATTAAAAAAAAAACATGATTTTGTTTAGAAGGCACAAAGCGTAATTAATCTGTCCGTACTTATAGATGTGAACGAGCTTATTCTGTCCTACACGGTAGATACGATCTTGGGCTTGAGCCTCCAGCTGAGGATTCCAATGCAAATCGATGAGAAAAAGATGATTTGCACCGACCAGATTCAAACCTACACCGCCAGCGGTTAACGAAAGTAACATGATCTGAAAGAATTTATTTTTTAGATTACCAATTGTTGGAATATCACGATTTTCGTTTGATACTAGGCAGAATTTTGCATGCAAAATTTGAGAGGGAACCGTTTGAGAGGGGGGAAAACGTGTAATATTTACAAAAAACAATCTCATTCTTACAACTCAAACTAACTCGAATCACAGTACACACCTTTTTATTACTATGGGGACTGTTAAATTCATTTACGATATCCATTCGCATTTTAACGGGCACCGAACCATTCATTGATACTGTGACGATTCCCTTTTGCGACAAATGGCCCTTCAAAATATCCAACACACTCGTCCATTGCGACACTATTAGCGCCTTTTCTGTGGTTTTCAGAACCCTTTCTTCAAGAATTTCGATTACTTTCTTCATCTAAAACATTTTGTTTAAATAATGGCATTTCCGAAATTGAAAATGAGTCTTCAAACCTTGGAACTAAGTCTATTCAAATCGAACACTGGATTCGACTTCAACAGGACCTTCGATAAAGCTTTCGAGAGCGCTGCTTCTTTGGAGTTGGTCAACGAATCAGACATACCATCTTTAGCATTTGCATCATTCAAATTCAAATGACTCATTTGTTCTAATAAATCAATCTCTTGATTTCTGCTAGCATCGCTATCGTCACAACGAGCTGACACATCATCTTCGTCTTCCAGCATCTAATGAATACCAAACGCCATTTTACCTGGCCCGGAGAAGAATCACAAATATTATACAAACCGAATCTATTAGCCCTGGATGACAGCAAATCTGCCGCAAACGCAATAGAAGGACTAAAATTTCATGAGCTCGGACATCGGCTCGACGATCGAGACGAACGAATCTTTGGTGTAGCTTGTAAAACGCATCGTCCTCTTTTCGCTTCGCTTGAGCGTCATACACAAAGTCGTTGTTTTTTTCGGCTCTCTGGTGAAGGAATTGCGCAAACAATGTCCGCGAATAAATTGTCAGTTTTTGATAAACGGCCATTTCGTCTTTGTCTAGAACTACTTCGACCAGGTCGACTGATTTTTCAGGCAGTGTAAGACTTCCATAGTCTTGAAGTTGTTGTTTGGTCCTTCGGAGCATTAAAGATTTCATCAAGGTATTTAACCTTTGCTGACCGCCAGCACTTTTGTTTTCGATCCATCGTTTCCAATGCTGAAAATGATTCAATTATTTAATACTTTCATGAAGATATTACGTGTTTCTCAATATTTACAGGCAATTCATTGAATGGCGAACACTTCAAAAACTTCAGTAGCGCATACAAATCCATTTCCTTGTTTTGGATTGGCGTGCCGGTTAGCGCCCATCGACGTCTGCCTTTCAATGTGCATGCTGCCTCAGACGCTTGGCTTTTATGGTTGCGTATAATGTGAGCTTCGTCAAGTATGACCCTGTCCCACTTTATAGCGAATAGAGTTCCTTGCCCTTTAGATTCTCGTGTAACGAGATTATACGTCGTGACAACCATGTGATATTTGGCCAAAGTTCTTGGCCTATAGTCTCTATTCTTACCATGATATACGCACACTGAAATTTTATTGCGTCTCACATGCTTTTCCACTTCACCTTCCCATTGCTGTATTAGACTTGCCGGGCACACAACAAGAGTACCGCCATAGTAGTCTGCGAAGAAAAGCAATTTAGTTCAGAAATGAATGAGAGCTATTTAGAAGGTTACAATCTCGTTTTCCTTTTCGTTTCCAAGCCGAATCGGAATTATCCTCTTCACTATCCGATTCTTCTTCTTCTATCTCATCGTCGTTCTCGCGTTGGCTGCAAGCGAGGATAAGTGATATCATAGTAAGGGTTTTGCCTGGTGAATGGAAAAAGAAAAAATATTAAATATATGAACGAAGTTGGTAGTACAATACACAACAAATTCATAATCACATAATTTTTATTCTTACCAGAAACATTTCTTCTGATATCAATTTATGCATTTTATTTTTAGAACAAAGCAATATGTATTTAATTACATACTGATAAGTAAAGTTATCCCACTTCCCGCAACACCAACACATCTCTTGGCGGATCTAGGGGCTGAAACCGGTAGAGAGCTTCATTCACAAATTTTACAATCAATATATGAATGTAACTTCATTTACATTTTACAATTTTTCTAATCAAGTGTGGAGTGATTAGTTCCACGACCCAGTTTACCTCTAATCTAAGTCAGGTATATATACGGAGCTAGGTTAATTCAAAGCTTGGTGTGCGGGTTCCCATCCGAACGTGGATTTGAGCCAGTGACCCTATATACGAGAAACCACTGATCTACCCACTTTACTATACGAGCTTCATATGCTGATAGATCAGTGGCGTGGCGTGACAATTTACCGAAGGGAAGCAATTGGTTGATGTCCATGGCTGACGTCCATGGTTGATTACGCTTTCCGCAAATTCGTTACGTGTAATAGAACCCCTGTATAAAAGCACCCAGGAATTACTAACGGGGACGTGAGAGTAGACATTACGTATTCTTATGAAAATAAAAGTTCACAGTCCTTCACACAATAAGAAACCATATGAATATTTATCAGTAAAATAATAACATTCCTAGAACTAGAAATATAATATTTTTGAAAGTGGCCAAACTTCGAAGAATTGAAAAGATTTAAAAATCTGAAACTTTTTAAGGATGAAAACCTTGACTTTATTTTAACGATTATGCTACCAATTATTTCGACATAAGCACTTGTAAAGAATGATACAACATTCTCATTTATTCAATTATGCACCTTGCTGTTTAACGACGTTTTGGTGTTTCACAAATCAACCATAAATCGTTCCCAATTACCGTGAAACTATTTCTTGAAGCTTGTTTTTGATCTTCAAATTTTGCCATTTTGCGAATATGATACAGTATATTACATTGTTAGGACTGAAGTATATCGACCAGTATGTTTTTTTTTTACATTAAACATTCAACAGAAAAATAAGTAAAATAAAAATTTAAGTAAAATAAAAAGCCCACTCTCATTATTAACGATCTCTCCGCCTCAAATAGCACTATCATTTTCCGTTATATATTCCACGAGTTATTTTAATTGCTCTTTATTATAGAAAAATTGTTAAAAATAACCAACCATTAAAAGTCCACCGTTTCGGAGCTAATTTCGGAAGCATTTTTTGACGAATAAATACAAAGCAAATCAAATTATTGTCGTTGTTGAAAAACTAGTAATAGATTTGGAAAATTCTGCATTCGCGTATACTATTGCACGATTTAGATAAAATCAAATTTAGTCGATGTTCGAAGAAATGAATATATATTGCGTTTTTATCCATTTGTTTTATACATGTTTGCAAACCAGTTGTTTTGGCAGATATTACAGAGGCTCCTCAAGGCTTTGAATTTTCGGACAACATGCAATACAAAGTTAAATGAACGGGACGCATTTTGGTTATCAGAAACATCAGTGAGATTTATGAAAGTATCTTTATCTGCACCGAAAGAAGTAATGTAACCGAAGGTTGTTGAAAGTTGTGATCGATATGATATATCGGTTGTTTTATCTAATATTATTGCTATGAATTTGCTTCTCTGAATTGCATTACAATGATATCGTTTTGAAACTAATGAGATCATTTTGAATATAATTTGATGTGCCGGAAAAAACATTTGCTTGGTCCAAGTGAGCTGGCAATTATCGTTTATGTACTGTCAAAATATTTATTGTCTTTAGGTGATTTACCCCTATTGTAAGAATACACATTTTCATTATGACTATGTAATTGTTCTTCTTGACATCCTAAATGACACACAATGTTCATTATCTTCATTGTTTCTCAATTTCTCCTAACTGTGAGCAATATCACTGAATATTTATATTGACTACTCAGCAATTCTTCAAATCACCGGAAACAAACTTGAAAAGTAAAAGGACTATTTGTACCAAGCCTGTTCACAACTTTAGCATTATTTAAATAACAAAATCCGATATTTCGCCAAATGTCTGAAACGCTCGAAAATAGTACACATAACCAGCAAAATTATTTTTGATTAAGATTACAACCGATAATCCGTTCCGAGTTTTTCATTTATTAATTTTCCGATCAAACTACCGAGTAGATACATCTCTTTGATATAGAGACAATTTACGAATTCGATTTCGATCGATCCTGGTTGATGATGTTTATTTTCAGCAAATTACCGAGATCCATTTATATAAAAATTAGATAAGTTGACGAATTCTAAAATATTGACCCACAGAACAAGTGAACACATTCACCTATTTCAACATTTCTCTATTTCAAATATCAATCAAAAGTATCATGCAATTTTACACAGTAGTTTTACACATTTAATTCGACACAATTATAGTCTACAGCTTTACCTATTACTACATTGAAATATTATTACCAAATCCTATAGGCTATAAGTGACTAAAATCCGCCGCCAATTGAAAACACCTTCATAAAAGTTTCTATACAAAATAGAACACACAAAAAATAATGTCATAATATAAATCATAAATAAAACGACTTATCGAATCCACATCTGGCAATGCTTGCCACATCTCGTATTTCAAATTCGCTCACAGCAAGCATTTTTCATTCACAAAAAGATCTGTACACGCAAAGCAAAATGATAACAATAACAATTTACCCTGCTACTAGTGAGGGGAACGCAGGAATAAGTTCCACAGCACAGTAGTCATGCGTTCGCAGCTCCGCTCATACTCTCTCTCTTGAGAAGATAATTTCCCCTTGGAAGCAACATCTTCATTGCTTCCAAACATACCGTATAGACACATTTTTTTTAATGACGTCACAGTCTAGTCTATATGGGGTCAAATAAATGCTCGTAGATGCAATTTTTATATTGCTTCCAAGTCGTGGTTGTTCGTTCATTATTTTGATTCTGTGGTGTTACCAGATCAACTATGTGAGATGTTCACAATTTGATTTGAGAATTTTTTTTTATAAATGTTTATAAGCGATTATTTCACGATTTCGAAGTGAAAACTATTAATTTAAAACTCATGTCAGCCAAATGTAAGGGAAGCAATGCTTCCCTTGCTTCCATGAACGCCACGCCACTGTGATAAATAGGAGAAATAATTTACCATTCCACTACTGATGCAGCATAATTAGAACCTCAGTTACAAAAAAAAAGATATAAATAGATGCAAGGTAATAAAAATTGTTTAGTTTAATGCTGTTTAATATTTTGACACTTTATTTCTAATTCAATCAAATATTTCATTTCATAAATTTCATTTCATAAATGCTTCGTTATTTTGCTTGATGTTGTTATTTGACGTTCGTGAGTGAATTTTCTGTGAATTTGAGTGCTTTTTTTAAATTTAAATTATTATGAAATTTTTAAATAACTACGAAATCGTTAATTTTCACTATTATTTTTAATTTTGTAATACGTAATGAAAATATACTAATAACAGCCTCAAACTTTTTTACCACAACTGTGTTGGTATGAGAGGCAAACTGAATATACTCTTTCTTGACTCAAAATCTTGGCAATTTAATGTACTGACATTCACGGAAACCTGGTTAAACAGTTCGCACACAAACGCAGAAATATTAGATGGTAACTGGACTATTTACAGGAAGGACCGAAACTATATTTCTACTGGTCAAGCTCGAGGTGGTGGTGTTTTAGTAGTTGTTCGTAGCTCGCTATCAAGTGAACTAGTCGAAAGCAGCTCATATAATCTCTTCGATCACAAGATTATTCGCATTTCCTGGTCCAAAGGTTTCATTTACATCGGAATATTCTACATCCCACCTGGTTCAGACGAAGCCGTTTATAATGATGTATGCGTAGTGATTTCTACCCTAGTTTCATCTCTTAATGAGGAGGAGTTTCATTTCTTATTTATCTCTTAATAGTACATTTTATGGCAATGATTTGCAGCAAATAGCTCCGACACTTAACCAAAATGGAAATTGGTTAGATCTCATATTTACTAATAGCTACGACGATGTAGTGGCTAACTCAACTGTTGAAGCAGAAAATTTTTTTGGCAACACTCTTCACCACTCTGCGTTCACAGTTGAGTTGTTATCTACATCTGATATGTTCACTTCCCTATCTTACAATAACTCTATTGTATATGACTTTCGCAATACTGATTATAAGAGCGTTACAGATTGTCTTCTCAGAGTTGACTGGGCTAGTAATTTTTCAACGATAGAATTAGATGACGCTGTATCATTATTCTATGAGTTGGTTTTTGACGCCGTTGAAAAGTTCACCCCAAAGATCAAGAGAAAAGACAAAACATCTTAACCATGGCTTGATAGCAATCTAAGGTATTTGCGGAATCAAAGAAATAGACTTTACAAAGTAATTACAACCAGCACTGATGTCAGAGATGATATCAAGATAATGAATTAGCTCAAGAATTCCTGACGAAATCTCGTGAAGCGTATGAGCGATATGTTAATATCATGGGCGAAAATATAATTCATGATCCTAAAAAGTTTTTTGATTTCGTGAACACCAAACGGATAACTTCGGGTTACCATACTTCGATGTACAAAAATAACTTTTGTTCGTCATGCCCTCAAGAAGTTTGTGACCTGTTCGCTGAGCATTTTCAGGAAGTATTTTGTTCATGTACAAATTTGTCTACATTCTTTTCTCTCACACATTCCCACCAAATATCATCTGTGAAATGTATTTAACTAGAGAGGAGATTGCAAAGGCCATCAAAGATCTTAATGTCAACAAGGGTCCTGGTCCTGATTTGCTACCTGCTAGTTTCATACTCGAATGCATAGAGTCGCGTATCTTACCCGTGTATTTAATTTTCAACAAATCACTTTCTTGTGGGGTTTCCCACCCCCTTTTGGAAATCATCCCATCTGACCCCGATTTTTAAATGTGGTGATAGGCGGTCAATTCATAATTACAGAGGTATTGCAATACTATCAGCATTGCCTAAACTATTTGAAAAAATTGTCTGTGATCAGTTCACTACTCTAATAGAACCTCTTCTAAATGAACAACATGGTTTTAGAAAAGGCAGGTCAACTTCTACTAACCTCGTGATTCTCGTCTCAGATGTTGTCTGTGGCATGGAAAAAGGGCATCAAATTGATACCATCTACACAGACTTCAGCAAGGCCTTTGTCCGTGTTGATATTCTTATATTATCATGATATTCTTCGAATCAAACTAAAGAAGTTTGTTATCTCGGGGTCTCTTATTAAACTGGTTAGACTCTTATCTTCGAAATACGACGCAGTACGTTAAGTTTCAGGGTATCCTATCCAAAAAAAAAGAAGTTTTATAAGGTGTACCACACGGTAGTCACTTGAGACCTCTTTTATTCAATATTTTCGTATCGGATTTTCTGAAGTTTTAGCAGACATCCCTCAACTTTTTTATGCAGATGATCTGAAAATGTACGACACAATTAAATCGAAATCAGACTCAGTTTTCCTTCAATCGAAACTGCTTTCTCTTGAGCAGTGGTGCAAACAAAATAATCTCGACATTAATGCCAGTAAATGTCAAGTCATTACTTTTTCCCGCAAAACCAGTAATATAAATTTTGATTACCGCCTCAATAATGTTGCAATCAATAATGTTGACAATGTCATCGACCTCGGGGTTACTTTGGATAAAAAGCTGCGTTTTAATTTACACTATGACAAATTCTTAATCAAGGCTAATAAGCAGCTTGGATTTATCAAAAGACGTGCGAAGGAATTCAAAAACCTATGGGTCACGAA
This sequence comes from Nemotelus nigrinus, assembly GCA_947369275.1. Classification (NCBI taxonomy): domain Eukaryota; kingdom Metazoa; phylum Arthropoda; class Insecta; order Diptera; family Stratiomyidae; genus Nemotelus; species Nemotelus nigrinus. Next base: position 34,441,210 of record OX376372.1, read on the forward strand.
GTCTTTATACCTAGCTCTAGTTCGGCCATTGCTCGAATATGCATGTATTGTCTGGCAAACTACGTTTGATGTCCATAGCGATAGGCATGAATCGGCGCAGAAGCAGTTTTTGCGATTTGCGTTGAGAGATTTGTATAATCCTTACGAATTTGATAATCTACCTTCATACAGATACAGGCTAAGTCTCTTAAATCGATCAAGTCTATCTTCGCGGAGGATAGTCATATGCTCCTGCTTTACTTATGATGTTATTAGGGGCTTGATCAATGTTGCGTCCCTGTCCAATAAGATCACCTTCAACGAATCAGTAAGGCAGACGAGGCACACACGTTTACTGAATGAATACCGACACCACACAGTTTACACCAACAATGAGCCAATCAATAGATGTTGCAAAATATTCAATAGCTTCTCAAAACACTATTCCCTAACCATTTCCCGACCTAGGTTTAAAATTGCTCTAACTAAGGTGCTCACGTCATGAATGCCCTATCCAATTCCCTACCAAAGATGGTTATATTTTTAAAATTCTTTTATTATTGTGTATTGTACAAATTTATATAAATTGTTAAATATTAATTGTTAGTGCTTTTTTTTGTACGCCTTGTTTGATTGAAATAAATAAAAAATAAAATAATAATACGTTTTTAATTGTAATAAATATATACACTTATGAAATATATAAAATTTTATTACTAAACCTTAATATAAAATAAAGAAAACAGGTATAATCAGCGAGCATTGTGTAGACAAGTTGGATGTATGGCCATCGACGCGGGTCCGCGTTTGGTTGTAGTGATGAGCTTTATTTGACCGGCTACGTGCGTTCTCCTACCGAGCCGTGCTGGTAATGAACTCTGGTGTACTGATTTACAATGGCAGAACCTCAATATTTAACATAAGCCAAAGCCAAATAGGACAATTTCAAGTAGGGATTTTAGGGTGTGAATGGAAGGGTATTGCCATTCTAATAATGGGATTGATAGGTCGGATCGTGTTCGTAAAACTCCTTAAAAATCTTGAGGAAAAAATTATTTTGTGAGGCTTTTTTTGCATCAAAGATTATTATTTTATCAAAATTCAGATATCTATTCAGTTCATACATAAATTTTGCAAAATTCGAACCAAAACCAAGTCGTAAAATAGTAACAATGGCCATTGTTGATGCGAATTCAACTTAACTAAATTTTGTAAGATATCTTTTAGAGCCATTTTTGAGGGTTCGTTTCTACGGAAGCTGGCGCACAGCTCAAATTGAGATTTATTGATGCTTGTACACGAGGTTGTCGCGGACAATGTACACGCTCTTCGTCCACAACGTCCACATCAAGTGCGTAAACAGAAAAGTAGCTAGCACTTTAAATGTACACGTTTACTGCCGTGCGTTCACTCTGTACGCGCACTACTCCTTTGCTACCCAATCAGAATTTTTATATCACTATTATCGAAAGAAAGAAGAATTTGGAATTGTCATCTTATCGCTTTTCACTCTCTGTCTATTTCTGTCCTATCACACCGAATAATTATTTTCCTATTTCACTGAAAATATCCTTTTTCATTGGTTTGTTATAATCTTTATTAGCGTCATTGTATCCGAAACCGTGCGCAGATGGCGAACAGTTCTTCTGATTGCTCGAATAGCACGTACGCAGCTCGTTCGGTGGATACTAGCCTTAATAAATCTCGCGAAATGGGAATTTTTGTGTTCAATTCGTTCAAATTTGATATTTTTTAAAACTCCAAGTACGTAGTATAAAAAAGGAGCGCCAAGCTTCTTCGTTTAAGAGCCCTTAAAACACATTTTTCTGCTGTCAGATTAATTTTTTCCTCGATTATAAGTAACGTAAAATAATTCTGCAAAGCTGTTCATTGATTGACGGCTTCGCGTATCTCCGCAAGAATTCAAATCGCACGATTTCGGTGGCCAAATGACGGGTCCAATTCTCGAGATAATACGATTTCTGAATTTCGTCTTCACGAAATCGATGGTTGCGGGCACTTTGTGGTACGTAGCGTCGTCTTGTTGAAATCACAACTCTCTCACATCCATGCGACGCAAATTTGGAACAGAAACTGGTTTATCATGACTCTGTGTACCGTTCGCCATTGACAGTAACACGCTCGCATTTGAAGAAGTATGGTCCTATGATGCCACCTGCCTGCAGTTTGCACCATACAGCGCATTTTTATGGATGCAACGGTGTCTCCATGGCTTGATGAGGATTTTTCTGCGTCGCTTACGTCGCTGAATAAAACTTTCCTGGAACACAGAGAGACAACTTCTAGTTGATTTTCGGCCCATTCTTCGAACGTGCGACGCACCCGATGGTCATACGGCTTTAATTCTTGCACTAATTGGATCTTGTAAGCCTTTAGACCATAATGATTGCACAAAATGTTCCACAAGTAGACGGATAAATCCTCACACGCCTGCGAATCGACAAATCTGGGTTGTCAGCATCACTGGCATCTTCGGCTGCGATATTCTCTTCGGAACGCACTGTTATCAATCCTGGCCTACGGTCCAACAGGTGGTTGCGAAAATTTGCAACCATCTAGCGAATAGCGCATGCGTGACGATTGTGCTGTCCATAAACTCAAGAAGCGATCTTTGAGTTGGCACAACTGAATACTGATTTCGGAAATAAAATTCCACGATTTGTACTGCTGCGATGGAAATATGTCCACGGTAATTTGTCACACCTTAAGCATAGTACTGAGTTCGATTTCACGTGAAATTTTCATACAAAATTTCACGTGAAATTGGTTTCGGCGAAAATTTAGCTTGAAAATAAGCAAGAGTAGTACTGTGTTCTTAGCATGAAAAGTTGCTTCGCAGTTGCTTTCGCTTTGAAAATATAGATGGCATTGACACGTGTCTCCAATCATTTCACGCCTATTAAGTATTGCAGTTCATTCTTTCGAGCTAAAAAGTGACATTTGGTGTTTCAATTTGAAAATGGAGCAGTGCAAATGTCTTTCCAATAAGGAAATCGATCGAAAATTGAAATTCTTGACATTTTATCCGTCAGAAATGAGCATTGTCTCTGCTTTTCTCCATTGCCAAAATTTTCGCTCGAAAGAATGGTGGTGAATGAATGAAATAAGGTGTGACAAATTACCGTGGACATATTTACCAGCCTCAGAGGTACCAGCCTTTACTGAGTAAAAATGACAGCGTAATTGACAGTTGTCATCTGCTCATTTGAATAGGTCCAACCAGTACGTACGTACGCATATGCGCCGAGGTAAACCACGCAAAGCATATGGGTAAAAATGGACTTGATGCCCCACACAGCTGTTACATGAATTTGCCGATAGATGTCGGGTTAATATGTTTGTGTTTTTGTGGTTGTGCGTTTCCTTTTGGGGCTTCTTTTCTTTCTTTTTTTTCTTTTTCTTAATTGTTTTATCTTCTTTTTTATTTTTATGTATGATTTTTCTTCATTTTTTCAGCCCTTCTACCACCTTTTCGCCCTCTGGTGGTGGGATTTCCCGGGTGTGGGGCATCAAGTCCAGTTTACCCAGCATATGTTGTACCCAAACATAACTTTCCGAACAGCCAAAAAAGTGGCATGCTCATTAAGCAACCTTTTGCTCAATTGTTGCTATGAGCTGTCCGCACGTAAAACGGCGATGAGATGCGACTTGACATACGTTCGCTTATGCGCTGTATGGGCACTTATGTTCACTCGTGTTTGCAGATGTAAAAAAAAAGTGGCATTTTTGCTCAGAAACCGGTCGGTTTTGACATTTACTTATGTTCGGAGACTTATGTCTGGTTAGGGCTAATGTAGTCTCAAAATGCGCCACCTCTCAAAAAAAAACACAAATATATATTCAACAGCTGCAAACGAGTTTTCACACCAGAAATTTTACTCCTGTTGCAAAACCAATTGCCTTTTCCAAGGGAACTGATTTGTTTTTCAAAAAATGAAGCAAACCCTTTTTCGTTTAATTTTATAAGACCGACAAATTCGTCGACCGCGCGTTATTTGTCTGTGAATTTGATTACCAGCGATTTGTTGTTACTTATACCGGTTATCTCGCTAATTATGATTGAACATTTACTTGTTCTCAATGCGCAATACAATTCATTCGTAGTTATTTACTTAATCACCTTAATCCTTCTGCTACACTTGCGGCTTTGTGTAAACGTTTTTTTGCAAATGGATTAAATAAGGCAGAGTGAAGCATTCGTTGCACTTTAGGAGAGAGAGTTTTCCACAACACCAATTTTAGTTCTTTTTTTGAAGCTTAAATAATGTGCACTTCTAACACTGGCCTGTTGCAAGGAATCTCTGATATTCTGAGAGCTTATCGCCTCGTTTGTTTTCGAGCTATGACCAGGTTTATTAGCGTCTCTTTAAAATAACCACAAATTGCGGATCATATCAAGACCAGCGGAAGGCAAAAAAAAACAGAGGAGCGAGACATAACTCCACACCAAAACCAAAGGATGTAGAAGGCAAGGATCAAGAGTTCCAGCCCAAATCCAATTTCGTAAGCGGAATATCGGAAGTGAGAATGGTATCAGAAGCTCTTGAACACTTCTCCTTTACTTCTGATGACATCTCGGAGCGTAGAATGGAGATCCGGAGAACGGAATTGAAGAGGAGCTCCCCCGAAACAAGAAGTAGGCTACGAAATCAAAGGGCGTCTACAGTGCAGTGAGGAAGCGAATGATGTTACTCATGAAAAGCCGCATGTCCAAAGAAGAGGCAAGGAGAAAATGCACTACTATCAATGGCTTCAGAAGCCAATAGGAAAACGTCCAGAGGACTCTAGACGACAGATCACCGAAAAAGACGAGGGACAAAGATGAGGCAACAAAACGTCTGAAGCATCCTGAGACCAGCAAAAGGTAGCAGCATATTACCTACAGCGGCGCCTTACAGGGTATAAAAATAGCGATCATGCCGAAAGCTTTTCCAGTAGGACTCTTACGACCGACCAAATGGATGAGGTACAGGAGGCCCTCGAGGAAAGACTTCTCCCTTCCTTAGCATTACCAACAAAGTAGGCTACGTGTCCCCTCACTGTAAGGATAGGTCAACGCCTAAATTGATAAGCGCGAAGGCTCTAAGGATAGAGCCAGGGTCTCTTCCGTTCCCAGATCCGCTGAGTTGACAATGTCAAATCAAGGAGAATAGAGCTAAATGTGCTATGCTAGTCATAACAGCGAAGCAAGCGTGAGCCACCGGAATAACGGAAGGAGTCGGCAACGTTAGGTTCCGATTTGGGGAAGTTATATTGACTGTCAAAAAGATACCAGAGCCGGCGGTCCCTCCAGCCACCAGTATGGAGTGCAGTGAAACCAATATGGCGGCAACACCAGATTCTAGCGGTTCCCAAACGACTGAAGACTTGGATTGAAATGTCTAGAGCCAAACCTGTATCATGTCAAAGCTGCCTCGGAGGACATAACTAGCAAGTTTGCCTCAGGTACCCGTAACATGGGGCTAATACAAGAGTCCGGGGTGAGGACTCTTGTATTAAATAAAGGTAGAGCATCTGGCCTATAAATATTGTAAGCAGTGAACGAAAAAATACCGTACCTTAAGCGTACTGTACGCTTAAGAAAAAAACGTACGAAAAAATAACGTACCTTAAGCGTACTGTACGCGAAAAGTACACATACCCTACCTCAGTCTATAATGTTTGCGTACATGTACACAACCGATATACCGAACCAAACAGAAACGATGCAAATGTACGCTACGATTGAATACTGTACTGTACAATGTACACAAACCTTATCCTCTACAATACGGAATGTGTACACCTACACAACCCGTACACAAACGATATACACTAAACGTACCGTACGTTTAGTGTACTTTTGCGGTTCATTTATATGAAAAGGAAATACAAGTCAAAAATATTGAATTTCGCAGGAGACCATAATCAATTAATTTCGGCTGCGGCATTATCACTATCATCTGTATTTCATGGCAGTGCTAATGGCGCGGGCGAAAACTTTTTGTTCACATGATATGGTTAGTCAACATTATATCTAAAATACTAAAAGCAAGAAAAATTTTAAATCACTGTAGGAAGGGTTTGGAAGAAAATTTTAGATAAGAGAGGAAAATTGGAGGAAATATTAATAACGATCCAAAAACAAGTGATCCAAACAGTGTGAAATTTTCTCCATAAAACGGGTTACAAGGAGTGCATTGCAAGAAAAAAACCGTTCATTTTAAGGAAAAATGTTGGGTGACTCTTGGAGTATGCTAGAGAGAAAATGTTATTTTCGTAGATGAAAGTAAATATAATCTTTCTGAGTTTGAATGGAAGCGATTTGTTTGAAAACTTTTTTTGGATAATGTAACGGTATATTGTTTTGTTTTAAATGGTTTCAGTTGTGTACAATTTTTAAAAAGTAAAAAATAAAGAAGGTTTTGTTTGTTCAAAAGATAAATGAGCTTAATTAATGATAGCGTAACGTACGTGTAATTTTTTAACAGAATTTAGATTTAATAAAGAGTTCAGATATTCAGGTAATGCCATCATATGCCATCATATATATGCCATCATATATAAATGAAAGTACGCAAAAGTACACTAAACGTACGGTACGTTTAGTGTATATCGTTTGTGTACGAGTTGTGTAGGTGTACACATTCCGTATTGTAGAGGATAAGGTTTGTGTACTTTGTACAGTACAGTATTCAAGTAGCGTACATTTGCATCGTTTCTGTTTCGTTCGGTATATCGGTTGTGTACATGTACGCAAACATTATAGACTGAGGTAGGGTATGTGTACTTTTTGTAGTGAATGTGTTTGCGTACTGGCGTCATAAATGTACGGTACAGTACACTAAGGTACGGTACCATAAGGTTTTTTTTCGTTCACTGATTGTAAGTTAATCTGGGTCGCAGAGAATGCAAATTTGAAGGCGGGAATAATAATTAAGACAAATTTGCTTTCTTCTAATAGTAGACTGCACCAACAAGGTCACAGTGGCAGTCCAAACACAGGTCTTCATTGAAGGAGGCATAGTAAAGACGATATTTGCTTCAACATACTTCCTCGGTAGTGAGGACAAAATCCCAAGTAACAACATCAAAGGACTGATTGACTACTATAGAGGAGAGCAAAATGCTAATAATTACCTGTAGCAATTTAGCTGTAGCTGGTTAGAGAGCAAGACGCCAACGTTCCTGACAGCTAACAGACAAGAGGAATTAAACCTCACATTGGTTTCTAACAATGCAGTGCACCTAGTGAATTGGAAAACCCTAAAAGGGGTTTCGTTCTTTGATAAAAGACACATCATCTTCGAACTAGGAAAAGATAGCGTAATAAGGGCCAAGTACAGACAAACAAAGTGCACGGACTGACTAGGTTATCGAAATTGTCTTACAACGGATTTATATGATCTGCATCCGGATTGGGAAAGATGGAATTAGAAGTCACGAAGGACAAAGTCACCAGGATAAATCATCTCATATGAAAGAGTTGAATCGGCAACAATCTCCTTGAAACCCTTTAAATCATCGGGACCAGATGAGATCACCCCGGTTCTGCCACAAAGAGCTACAGGGAAGCTGAAAATCATCCTGATACACATTTTTAGAGCGAGCTTGAAACTCAGCAACATACCAGAACCGTGGAGGATGGCGCAAGTGGTGTTCATCGCCAAGGGTGGCAAAAACCCGGCTGACCTTCCAAAATTTGATAGGCGAATCAGCATCACATTCTTCATGTTGAACACTATGTAAAACCTGACCGGTCTATACATACGGAGTGAACTCTTAGTGAAGTTGCCAGTACAGAAATACAATTTGCCTGCATAAGGGACAAGTCTTTCACAATGCTTGACACGATTCGCTGCACCATCCGTTTCGAAGAAGAGAAGCCCCTCAAGAGGTAGTAAAATGGGCAAGTAAATTAGTCAGGTTCCGAGGTATATTCGCAGAGCTGGAAAAGCGAACCTAAAGGCGAACTGTAGGAGGAGGTGTCTGCAGGAATGGCAGGATTATCCTATCTGCTATGGTCCATACTGGTTGATGGCTTTGTTTGGACCCTCAACAGTAAGGGATTAATCACTGCCAAAGTAAAATATCTAGGAATCCACCAGGATAGGATAAATGTTTTGGTATCCTGGAGGAGATCAGGCCCATAATGGAAATGCTGAGCTTCAACGCAAATGTAGTATTCAGACGGATCGAAGATATATTGTGGAGTGGAAGCAAGGATCGTAAGACCTAGGTGCTAAATGTACTTCCCCTTTCCCAAGGAGGCCACAATATATTAAGCAGAATTATATGCTTTACTTAAGGCTACGCATGCAATAAAGATAAGGAACACTAATAGGGTGTACTTTTACAGGCGAGAAAGGCCCTACATGAAATAGGGGCTCACAACAACCTCGAGCTGATGTGACTATAAGGGGACCATGGTCACGAGGGAGCTTATACCACATTGGTCCCACTCCGTGCTGGGGCTTTGCGAAAGTTGACACGGGCAGGAAAATTATAGACTAAGAAAAATATCGAAAGCTTTTGGCTTCATCTGGAAGGATTGAAACGCTCAAAAGATTATCTTAGCTTCAATACAAAAATAACAAAAGAAGTAGTGGGACTTCGTAAAATTGGCTTATGCAGATTTAACAGGCTATCTTCCTTGCAAAGCGTACCTCCACAGGATAGGCAAGAAGCGAGACTACTGTAGATTCTGCGGAGAAGCAACAGAGAGCATAGATAATTTTTTCGAACACTGTCCAGCACTAGCGAGACGAAGATTAGCTGCTTGATTCTGCTCTTCCCTTCATCTGGGGCATTAGAAAAGTGCCGTCCGGGGCTAATCAAGTTTATTGAGATTCTGGATAGCCTATAGGACATAGCGCTGAGGAGGCACATTAGACCCAGAAGATCACAGTGCTAGGTGCCATCTGGACCCGCTCCATGCCTTCATTCATTCATTCAAGACCATGGAAAAGAACGAAGAAAATACTATCAAGACTGCTAAAAAAACAAATCGAAATCAACTCCAGTATAGCAGACAATATAAATAAAAAAGGCACCATAGAATCCAACTGAAATTAAATATATAGAACAATATGTAGTACAAGGAAGCCACAGCTAGCGAAAGACAAATCATCCTGCAAGAACTACAATTAGACCAACTCTAAACTTAAAAAAAGCTCAGAGAAAGATTATATCAAATCATAGATAGCATAGCTTTAGCAAAATATGGTATGGTACAGTCTAGGCTACTGACAATAACTAAAATAGCGATGACAAAATTATACTTTAACTTATCCTGGCAATCAAAATTCCAATGATTTACAAAATTGTAAATCTCAAATTAATTACAGCTTTACCTAACACAGACTATTTAGAATTAAGTTTAGAAGATCAACTGATAGTGGAGATAAATAAAGCAAGACATCAATACGGCAAAGAAATTCAAAATGAAAGAGAATAGTGTATAACAGATATTGGCAGGTAGTTGCAAGTCGCCTGTCAAGCTCAATTTTCGATTCGATAAACTTACAATAATCGGTTATAATAATATTGCGCACTGTATTGATTGTTTTATTTACTTACCTAAGCCCATATCATCCGCCAATATACCGCCAGGAGGTCTTTGCTTTTCACGCCAATTCATCCAAGCAAGAGCGTGTTTTTGATGATTCATTAGAGTTAAATTCAAATACTTTGGATCGTCTGCTAATACGTTTTCAGTCGGACATGTATCCAGAGATCCATGGATATCCTAAATAGAAAAGAAAAAGCAATTCTCAAATTTTTCGGTTAGAGAACCACTACAATCTATAACTTTTTTGTCCTAATTTTGCTTTGCTTGCTCTGTGACAAACACAAAGAAAATGTATATCCTTCAACTTAAGATACAAAATTGATGTTAATACTGCTTACCTTCAATCTCTCAATCGTAAGCGTCTTCTGAGCAATGAAATTCGCCATTCCAACCTTGCCAGTATGCGTCGGCAGTATGGCATTTGTAGCTTTCGTTAGTTCCTCCCAAGTTGGAGCATTCAATTTCGGTGGTTGCGGTTCGATATCTGTGAAAGATTTCTTCTTGAAACTATCATCCACTTTCAAAGTACTAATATAAATGGCCAATTTTTCTATTTCTTGCTTTAATCTTTCGCCTCTTCCCGACATCCGCTTGCCTTTATCGGGTAGCTTGGCTGCTAATGTATTCACTAGATTTTCGCAAGTTGATAGTTCTGACTTCAAGTCATTCAATTTCCGAAGTTCGGAGTCGTAGTAAGCTTGTGAGACATATTTAATTCCACTTGAAAATTCCGTTTTCTGTTCTTTCTTTGGATCGAGGAGAGAGATGATTTTCGGTTGCACCAGACTTTTCGCAGAGCCTCGGGTAGGAGTTGAAGTTAAGCCGACCGAAGCATCAGATTCGCTGCTTATTTCAATTGTTGATCCTTTTACCGGTAATAAAGTAACTGGTGAATCTAGATCTATAACTGGATTGCTGGTAGCAATGACTTCACTTTTTCTATTTCCGAATGGTTCATTTGCGTTGATTTCCGCAGTGACCGTAGTCGAGGAAAGTTTGTCCTTTATGGACGCATTGAAATTGGAGCTTAGACGAGGCATCATCATACTTGTTCGTCCAGACATCCGACTACTATTAGCTTTGTACAGTTTTCCATCGGCAGAATCGTTGGATTGATTAACGGGAACTGATTCTTGGAGCGCTGTGTATGCTTGTGGCGGTTCTTCCGGATTGAAACTGTGCAGCTCGTCTTCATCTTCAGAGAATAGATCCTCGTAATTTTCTATGTTGGATGAAGTTTGTGCTGTTCCTTTTGAGGTCGTCTTCTCACTGATATGTTTTGATAGCTCTGCGGATTTTTCCTCCCCTTTGGAGTTTTCCTTCTCTGCGGATTTTTCCTCCTCTCTGGAATTTTCATTCTCTACGGATTTTTCCTCCTCCCTGGATTTTTTCTTCTCTGCGGATTTTTCCTCCTCTATGGAATCATCTGATGAGCTCTCTTCAAAGAAGTCACTTTCCTCATCGGTCATATCCTTCGGGCGAATACCAGTGATGCTCATTCGTGTCCGAGGCGATAGAGCTCTTTCCTGGAAGACTTCTTCATCTGTGAGATCTTCATCAGTACCTGTCACGGCAAGTTTCGACATGTCTCCTGAAGAATTTACGGTCTTTTGTTCCGGAGAATTTCCGATGTTTTGTTCATCACTATCCGATTCGGAGAGGATACGGACGCGATTGCTTTTCTTCGGTTTGATTATAGGTTGTTCATCATCATCATCATCAGTTTCACCTGAAATATATTTCAATGGTAGATTTATTCTTTTGTATTTGTTTACAGAAAATACTTGAGCCGTCTATTTCTACAGAGCTTTGCTGACTATTCATGCTTGATTTATAACGGCTTTTAAGAACACCTGGAAAAATAACGATTAAATGTAAAGTTAGACCTGAATTCAAACTTACTACTGCCTGTGTTGTTGATAAAAGAATTTTCAATGACTTCATCTTCATCGGAGGTCATTATTTCATCTGAAGTCTTTCGATATGCCGTGAAAGAATTGTTTCCAGACATAGCTTTAGTTTCTTAATCCAATCGGCCAATTCCTGCAGGAGATCAATTTTAAAGGCCACAATAATAACGATATATAAGATATTTTAAGTCACATAGGATGTTCATGTTAAAGAAAACAGTTTTATAACAGGAAAACAAGACTACTTAGTTCTTGAGCATTCGCACAGATATTTACACAAGGGATATACAGCCATTGGATTGTCCTCGGTTCCAGACTCAACCTTTGTAAAACATCCGCCAATAAGAATGAAATAGGTAACTTGCGTAAATCAAATCTGTAGAGGCGAACACCTTCCTTTTATCTTTTTATTCAAATTGAAATGTTTAACCTCTACTAAAGTCTAAATTTATACTGCTTAACTAAAGTCTAAAGTCAAACCTCTTCGATGATCTGCGACCTTGAGGTGACGGGGAGGCTCACAGCAGTGGCTCACCAACCTAGTTGTGTTGCGGCCTTGCTAGGAGCGTGCCTAAAGGAAGGAGACCCTGACAGTAAATAAGAAAAAAATACAATGTAGAGAGTATTTGATGTTGGAACTGTGGAATATCCAGTGGGATAACCACAGGGATGTTCGGTTGGATACCGGTCGGAACATCTTGCATGTTATTGAACTTTACTTAAGACCCTTAAGAACAAAAAGAGAGAACAAACTAAATTGCACAACATAATCCAAGCAGCAATATGAATATGTAAGAAAAAACGACACTCACGCGTTTTGAAATATATGGTTACGAAGGAAAATCGAATGAAATCGAATCAAATCAAATCTGGGATTCGAACACCTGTTCCCAGTAGCGGCTACAGTTTCTATAGTTTCACTCCACTATACTTTCCATTTCACGTATGTGAAATCTAAATTTTTTAAAGCAACTTTAAACTTTTCCTAGGTACAAACCTTATTGCAAAAACTTTTGAACAACAGCTACACTCTTACATAAAATAACGTTTATCAAATCAAAAATGTTCTAAACAACGGTAGTTTCGAGTTCAAACAGTAAGTCATATTGAACAAAAGCAACAATGAACAAAAGCAACAATGTAGGATACCCGTCGGAACATCCTTCATATGTTTACTTTACTTAAGAGCCTTTTCTTAAAAGCAAAGTATTATTTTAAAACAACCAAAAGAAAGAACAAAGTACATCATGCAAGGAGCAAAGAACATAATACAAGGAGCAATATGAAAATGTAAGAAAAAACGACACTCACGTGTTTTGCAAAGGAAAATCGAATCAAATCAAATATTGGATTCGAATACCTGTTCCCAGTAGCGGCTATAGCTTCTATAGTTTCACTTCGCTATACTTTTGATTTCACATATGTGAACTCTAAATATTTCAAAGCAACTCTAAATTTTTCCAAGATACAAACTCATATACAAACTATATGGCAAAAACTTTTGAACTAAAGCTACACTGTCACTAACTTTAAATGACTTTTTAAAATCAAAAATGCTCTAAACCAAACAACGGCAGTTTCGGGTTTAAACAGTCCGTCAAATACTTTTGATGAGCAAAAGCAGCAATGTGACCAACGTATGAATGAAAAACATTTCAAAGTTAATGACGTTTATGCTATAAAGATGCACAATCGGCTTTTACACGAGTCAGTTCAATTGGAAGAGAGCGGGTAATTCCACTTGTAAATGCCTTGGGCAAAGTGTAGGAATAGATAAGCAGGTGAACTCTTTTAATTATGGGGAGAAACCACTGTGACCTTGAAATCGCGCATCCATTTACGCAATGCATTATCTGTCAAAGCAACATGAGAGTGTGTTGGTATTTTTGCGAGTAGTGAGTCGTATCAATGCCTTCTAGATGTACGGGCCGTAATGCAGAATGATGACGTCAGAGCATCGGGTCAAATGTCGCGAAAAACACACGTAGTCTTATGGGACGTCCGCGGGAAAATGTTAATTGTACGGGTTGTGTTAAAGTGAGTGAAATGAAAACTAAAGTGGTTTATGGAGAACAGTGCTAATGAACAGCTAAAACACAAATTAATGCGGTGCGTGCGGAATAATGTTGAAAATTCGCTACGAAAAGTTTATCGGTTGGTGTTAGGTTATGTGATGGTTCGTGTCGATTTACTGTCGCGATACAATTAATTGGTACAAAGTGTACGTTATGACTAAATATTATTATTATAACGCGTCCATGCACAAAAAACTAACATTTTATTCATATTTGAACCAAAAAACCGCAAGTGAAATCTGCGTGTACATCGGCACTGCCTCGTGGAAATGTCAAATTTCCTAAACTCATGACGTCACGCCGAGAACGATTACGTAGCCTGACGGCCCGTACTTCTAGAAGGCATTGGTCGTATCCTCTGAAGAGAGAGATATAAGGAAATGAAAATGGCAGTGAGAAGTGAAGCAATTTGCCTAGGCAAATTGTTAGTAGTAGTAAGCGAATTTGACATTCACTTACTGTGCCGAACAGAAAGATAGAGTGAGATAGATGGAGAAAAATAGTTGGCCATGTGCACGCGAATTTGACAGTTACTAACTCAGCAACAACAAAAGCTCAGGTATCGGGGAAACCAAGGGGAATATCTGAGGTAGCAATTCTCTCGATTTGTTCTATTTATAGAATTTACCTTTGTAGTAAAAATGCTTCACTAAATTTCGTATATCTATACGCTTGTTTCATTTCCTTATATCTCTATGTTCTAAGGCCGTATCACAGCGTAAGAAGTTAGTTCCTCACCAGCGTACCAACTCCGTATATGTATACGGACCGAAAATCACGTGATCTAACCTGAGATTGTATTCGTTGGTCAGCCTGGAAAGTTGGAAGAAATCGCATGGAACAGAAGGAGATGCAATATATGATTCGACAACTACATGCTCAGACACAGCGTAATAACAACCAGCGTACCAACTTATTCCACTTTCCCAAAAAAACACTTTGACTTTGAAATTGCGCCTCCATTTACGCAATGCATTATCTGTCAAAGCAGCCTGAGATTATGTTGGTATATTTTGCGAGAGTAGGCCGTATGTGAGCAGCGAAAAATCTAGCTTGAGTATGTAGTTGCCGAATTGTATATTGCATCTCTTTCTGTTCCATGCGATTTCTTCCAACTTTCCAGGCTGACCAACAATACAATCTCAGGTTAGATCACTGGATTTTTGGGCCGTATACATATACGGAGTTGGTACGCTGGTTAGGAACTAACTTCTTACGCTGTGGCTCAGACTAGATTTTCCGCTGCTCACATACGGCTCACTCTCGCAAAAAATACCAGCGCACTCTCAGGTTGCTTTGACAGATAATGCATTGCGTAAAAGGAAGCGTAATTTCAAGGCCAAAGTGTTTATTTGGGAAAATGGTATAAGTTGGTACGCTGGTTGTTACGCTGCGGCCGTTTTTGAGCAACGAAAAATCTAGCCTGTTCCTTGCGATGTCTTCCAACTTTCCAGACCGATAACCAGCTGATCAACAATACAAACTCAGGTTAGTTCATTGGATTTTTGATCCGTATAGATATACAGAGTTTACACGCAGGATAGGAACTAACTTCTTACGCTGTGCATTGGATTGGCTTTAACCAAGAATTACCCGCCTTCTTCTTATTGAA
This sequence comes from Nemotelus nigrinus, assembly GCA_947369275.1. Lineage (NCBI taxonomy): Eukaryota > Metazoa > Arthropoda > Insecta > Diptera > Stratiomyidae > Nemotelus > Nemotelus nigrinus. The sequence goes on from OX376372.1 coordinate 34,456,357, forward strand.
CTGACTCGTGTAAAAGCCAATTATGCATCTTTATAGCATAAACGTCATTAACGTTGAAATGTTTCATTAAGCTAATATACAAACCGGACCGACTTTAACTGAAACGGATTGAAATGAAACTTCAGAGAAGGTTTTTGGTGCGACTGGATTAACCGAATAAAATTCAGCCAGTTCTACTTAAGTGAAATATATAGCATAGGAACGTCACATATATGCATAGAACTCAAGTCGGCTTGGAATTTTTCTATCCTCAATCCCTCTATCCAGATCTTTTAACACCATAGTCAATCCAATCCGGTAAAATTTTCTGATCGGATCGACTAATCCCAAATCAAACCGATACGCGTATACAACATGGTTTGACGAATCCTTATCAACTTGACACCACTTTGTATACTAGGCCATTCATATGTTGGTCGCTGCTTTTGCTCACTTCCTCATCAAACGTATTTGACGGACTGTTTAAAAGTTACAAGATCTTCCAAACAGATCATATAGCATTATTTTCAAATGCTATCATAAATACATTCTTGCATTAACGTGCACAATTCACCTGAATTGTGCAACGAAGATCAAGTTGCACACGCGCATCCGCCAGAAACAATTTGTCTACATTTAATTTATCTAAATTCCAAAGGTCTGCATTGGAGTACTTTGCTCCAATTACAAATTCATGTCGCGACGGTTGCAATTCCCACGGCAGACCGAAGTTTCATTTGCAATCAGCAACAAACTTGTAGTCAGTCCTAAGTTAGACTTAAGCAAGTCAACTATCATTACCGGGGAATAAAAATTATATATCAGATTATATAAACCGGTGTTTTAATCGTTAAAATATTTTTTTTTTTAAATATTAAAACGCAAATCTTAAGTTTTAAACCCGAAACTGCCGTTTTTTGGTAGAGTATTTTTGATTTAAAAAAGTCATTTAAAGTTAGTGACAGTGCAGCTTTTGTTCAAAAGTGTTTGCCATATCGTTTGTATCTTGGAAAAATTTAGAGTTCCCATACATGAAATCAAAAGTATAATGAAATGAAACTATAGAAGCTATAGCCGCTACTGGGAACAGGTGTTTGAATCCAAGATTTGATTTGATTCGATTTTCCTTTGCAAAACACGTTAGTGTCGTTATTTCTTACATTTTCATATTGCCCCTTGGATTATGTTGTGCTATTTAGTTTGTTCTATCTTTTGGTTATTTTTAAATAATACTTTGCTTTTAAGAAAAGGCTCTTAAGTAAAATTTAATAATATGGAAGATGTTCCGGCCGGTAACCCACCGAACATCCCTGTGGCTATCCCACTGTATATTCCACAGTTTCAACATCAAATTAATGATGTAATGAATGCGACTTGTGGGAATGATTCGAATAAGTAAAATTAATTTCCAATAAGAAACAACAGAAATCCAAAGAAAAATGAATCCATAAGTAGATGTAATGAAACAACCGTCATAACGAACAGGAACATTAGATGTTGTATAGTTAAAGGTAATATACCTTTAGCGTACGGTAATTTTACAATTTTCTATCAATTGCTGTTTTTATCGCTATGCATATTTTCGTCACCTAATTTCCTAAGAGATTTCGTCATATAATATTTCTAGCCACAACATCTCGAAAATTCTCGACTCAATAAATTATTCTTTAAATATTCTGATAAACATTCACAAAATCTTTATTTTAATAAAAATTCAAAGAAACCGAGCTGGCCCGTCGCTAGTCATCAACCATGGGGTTTGAGTTAGCTTTAATTTAACTTGTAGACAACTTTTCCTCTCCAATACTCCGTCTAATTCATTGTCCTACGTCACGTATTGTAGCGACAGGGTCAATGTATGTTGATTGGGAGTGAAATATGAAGGACATAGACCTTCTGAATATACATATGATGTATCCTACTTTATTTAAAAACAAACAATTTCGAAAATAGAGATCTCAAATATGAATTAGTAAATGTCAATATAATTTAGAACTATAAGTATGCTTAACTCAATTATGTATTTACTTTTAGGTCCTACTAGTAGTCTGAAATGCGAATTGTAAGTGGCCAAAAGCTCAAAACTACCTCTACTTTTACAAAAACAACCTCTACATATACAAGGCAAAAATTTTGTGATCGATTGAGTCAACAGATATACAGTGTTCATAACTCGGGAACTCTGTTACTTTGATTTTGAACCCTTCTTTCTTTGATAAAGGCTTTCCCACCAATTTATATATGGCATATTTGTGGTTTTCAGACTATCACAATTCAGCTTCGAATCCTTAAACCAAACTTTCGCCGTCACAGCTAGATTAGTTTCGGTCCAGGTAAATTTTTCTACGTTTCTAATTAGGGATTTGCCGGTCTCCAGAATAAGAACTTCATCAAGTTCAAGAGGAATATTAAACCCGCTACCTTCAAATGGAGCTCCCTTGGCAGGCTCTCTCTTAAACATATGTTTATCACCACCGCCAGCGTAATTCCTACTTTCTTTGCTTGGGTCTGCTCAGAAAATTTAAGAAGCTCCTCCCCCACCTCGGTCGAAACCATGCTTTCCGAATTCGAACCTACGAATACTCTGACACCAGTGAACACTAGCTTCGCGCGACTTGAATGGCTGCCAGCGGAGTTGTCTGCTTCCTTCATTTATCCTGTTAGAAGAAGGGACCGTTGTAGCTTAGATCTCCTCATGAAAGAATAGTGCATCGGTTCCACCACCTCTTTACTTCGTGTAAAACCCCTTTACTTCGAGTAAAACCCCTCGAACATTATATGCTATGGTGGCCAAGTGGTCGCAATTTATAGCATTGCAGTCGCTAGACATCAACAACCCAGGGCCTGCTTGCTCACATTTGACAGCCCCCGTTACTCCACACTATTTTCTAATCTCTGTTCGACTATCTACACCGTAACTTTATTTTGTCTCCTGTCAGGATCTGTCTATTTAGGTCCGCTCTTAGCAAGGTAACAACACAGCTGGCTTAGTGAGCTACTGCTGTAAGTCTCTACATCATGACAAGTTTGGCTTTAGATTTTAGTTTAGCAGAATTAATTTAGACTTTAGGAGAAGATAAACATTTAAGTTTGAAGGGAAAGTTGAAAAGAAGGTGTCCGCTACTGCTAATTTCATTTACGTAAGCTACCCATTCCATTTTTTTAGGCGGATGATTTATAAAGGTTAAGTCTGGAGCCGCGGACCCTCCAATGACTGTCTATCTCTTGTGTAAATTAGAATGTGAACGTTTGTTGATGCCCAAGAACGAAGCAGTCATGTTTTCCTGTTATAAAACAGTTTACCTATATTTTAATAAAAAAATCGATTTTTCCTATTGAAGCTAGATATATTTTAATTTTGTGACAAATATCGATATTTCGAGGGTAATCTGCCCTCTTCTTCAGTGTCTATCGGTCTAATCTTAATCTAACTTATGTATGTTACTTATTGAGCTTACTTTTAAAGTATTGACTTGTACTAATTACCAACTAATTGTCCATTAATGGACTTATACTAATTACCAACTAATTGCCTATTAATTACTATACTAAAATACATTTAACTATCCATATTAATTAAATTTTCCTCCTCACTATCAATGAATGTTCATATTAGCCTGAACAATGGTGATGCACAGTTTCCTTGGCCTGTGTTTAGTCTTCTATCCATAGGGGTTTTCCATATGTGCAGGCTTTCTTACGCATCCAGTTTTCGCACCTGCTGTACCTCCTTAATTACCTCCACGTTGTCCCAAGTTATGTTGTGATCTTCCTCCAATATGTGCACTAACCGTTTCGTTTGACCAATGTATATTTTGTCGCATTCTGGGCAGGTAATTTTATAAACTCCACATTTTACCTTTTTATCCTTTTTGTCTTTCACGTGACATAGTATAGTACCTAATTTTTTAGCTTTACTGGTTGAAACTGCTTTAATATCAAAGCGTTCAAAAAGTACCCGAACTTTTTTGAATATTGATGAATAAATAATTGGAACTCTTATGGTTATTTCTTGTTTTTCCTGCGTAAAAAGCGTCGTTAAAAGATCACGCTGTATTCTATACTTTTTCTTTTTGACAAGATTTCCAATTATCCTCTCGTCAAATCCATTTTTTCTCGCCGTATCTTTAATATATTTAACGTCTGAGTTAAAACTTTCCTGATCAATGGGCACTGTTAATAGCCGGTGAATCATCGAATTAAAGGGGGCCATTTTTTTTAATTCAATTCAATTATCATATGAGTTCTATTAAAAGTTGTTGTATAGGAATATAATTATTAGAATTTTATACAAAGCACATATCTATATACATGCACATGTAGAGTACTAGGAATTCAGCCTGTATTCCAAATGCTAATTTTAATACAACAGCGGACGCGATAACTATTTAAATTATTATTTATTGGACTTTGCTGAATTTGATATTAGGCCCCTAAATACGAAAAAGAAGCGGAATATATCAAGATAATCAAAACCTAAACTTAGTGATATCACACTTAATGAATCATCTCAGTAAAAAAAAACTCAAACTTTTATTTATTTTCCTAATGCAACTCATTCAAAATAACCGGAAGTCCCAAACACGTTACTCTAGCAATCCCAAACTCCCACCTTAAATATATCTATAATTATGGCACATCATTAGTCTGAAGTTAGTCACCGTTCCAGTTTAATTTTAGCGTCCGCTGTCATTCCGAACGTAATGCGCCGTGTTTCTGCCGCGGAAATAAGTTTTCGTCCTCTCGAAATTCCCCTGTAATTTACAGCTATTTATTCCCCGAACAGTGTTATATGTTTAAGTGAAAGTATTTTCGTATAAAACTGTTTTGTCTTGTGTTTAAGAAACTGTCATTTGAAATGTTTGTGCGCGTTATTCCAGCACACGGTGCCAATTTGTTCCACTGCGCATAAAATTTGCATTTGGATTTGAAGACGATAACTGGAAATGAGATATCGTCAGTCAACCCTCATATCCAAGCGGAATGGATTCTAGCAACATCTTATCCCGCGCCTATTCAACATTCCGAACGTTCCATAATATTGATACGACGGCATACGAGTGTAGTGTGCGTGCGTTGCGTGCATAGGTGAATGTGTATTGTACGAAAACGTTCCGTGGTCGCGTTTTACATGAACGTCAGAGTTTTGTGCAAAATAAAATGGGAAGATCGAAATTTCCGGGTAAACCGTCAAAACTAGTGAATAAAAAACGTGTTAGTGTACTTCAAGGAAGTGAAAATAGTGGTTTACATGAATTTAGTGAAGAGAATTCGGATTATTTACTTAGCGATCAAGTTTCATTCTGGAATAGCCGAAACGAAACAACAACATTTGGTAGCGATGGCGCTGTCCAGGTGAGAAAAAAGGAATTTTTACAAAGCGTCCCTTTTAATTTTCGCGTGATTGATTGATATTATGCGTCCGAATCGTTTGTGAGATCAGGCCAAAAGTCGAATGAAGAAGGGCGTTATGCTTGCAAGGTCTTTTCAGATGTCTATAAACAAGCGCACTTGACCCCAACGCCGTCTATTTTAAATTGCAAATGAGACGATTACATGCTCGCAGAGCGTCTATTTATTTACTTCGTGCACAGCAGACTGATAAATTGCACGAGAACCTGGTTAATTTGCTTTCGTTTGCATAATTTTTGGATAAATACTGCACAGTGCGTATCTGCGATGGGGCTGATGTGTGGGTGAAAGGATTTGCGAATTTTGACAGTTGTGTAAAATGGCGGAAAAGCATTGTACACATTCCAAAATATTCGCAATTTTTTGAAAAGATGAGATTTCGATGAGAATTGTTGACACCTGGTTTGATGGCTGCCGTTGGCTCGATTTCGATATAAAAATCACAACCGGAGTAGTTGCAATGCACGTTTCTATGGTATCGGGCTCGGCGAAATGTTTTTGTGCATCGATTTGATTGTTACCCTGGCGCTCGGCTCGTATTACCGAGATGGCATTTCGCACTTTCGCATTCGCCAGCAGAACCAAGGAAATAATTTACATTACTTGCTATAATTAACATGCAAGCAAATCGTCTGCAGATGCGCTCTATTGTTCAGCACACGACATCAGTGGCTGCTATATCAACAGCTCGTTGCTGGCGGCTGCCATTAAATCACACCAGCCGGGCTAAACCTCTAGTAGTGTAAACAATGGAGCGAAGATTCCAATAAGATGTCCGAGGGGCCGAAAACTCAAGTCTTCAGCGAGCCAGAGATGGTGCTGTCTTCATATTCTTGACTGGTATTTCCAGCGACAGCGCTTATTCCATTTTTAACACGCAATTAATTCTTTTGCATATGCGATTAGTCATTTGCCGGCGAACCGAGAACAAGCGTCCGAAGAATGGAAATGATGGGAACCGCTTCGTCGAAGGTCGAATCTACTTGTCGAACTCGGGCCGTAGAATTCAACATCAATTGTTCAAGGTTGGATGAATTCCATAGTTTAGTTTGTTTGGTCGTTTTTATATGATCTAGTAAGATAAGCTACTATACATATATTTTTTATGGAAATGTGAGAAAGATAATTTGTATTTTATGTGACGTTTTTGAAAATAGATGAGCTCAGGCTCCAGCTAGTTGATTTGAATAAAATCTTACGTGATTTGCATGGATGGCGAAAAATGTTACGGAAGTTTTCGTTTTAAGAATGATTTAAAAAAATATTTCAATATCAAGTTTGTTCGGAATGAGGAAATTCCTTGCAAATATCAATCAGAAGTAATTTGTATCTTGTAAGAATTTGCATACATAAGCATATTTTGTTATATGCTAATTCATTTTATTACTAATGTTTAACCAAAAAAGAAACATTGTGCAGCATTATAGAAAGAGCATCGTGTGTTGGTTTCTTGTCAGACAAGCATGAATGCAATTCATACTCGAAGAAAGGCATGACTTATTTAGCATTTTTGCTGTATGGTATTGGTCGTAGCTGCGTGAATTAAAGTTTCAAGTTCAAATATGCTTAACTACTTATTAACTAAAATTTCATTCATGGTTCGTATTTTTTACCTATAACTATTATAAGTTAGTTCAGAAAATTTAACACAGAGAAATAACTCTCGTGTTTCGATCTAAAATGGGAACATAATGAGAAAGAAGTCCAGTGGTCTGTTGACATCTCAAAACGAAGAGGGTAGTATCCTATCAATCAGTTTTTTGGCATAAAACGTCAGACCGTCTGCGCCTCGACAGAGAAATATTTCTCCGCTTTTAAATAAGTGATGTAGACGTTTTGTATGGCTGTAACGAACAATTGCCAATGAACTGGAAGGTTGTTCAAGGCCAACCACTCTCTGATCATAGATACATTAGCTTCACTCTGAAATTCAGCTCAACTTACTATTCTCTGCAAAGTGGGAGACCTTCAAGCGGGAAACCGCTTACGGCTTATATCCTCCTCCCAGAATTGTATCTGTAGCAGACCTGGAGATAGCAGTTAACACATTCACGGGGAAACTCCTTAAAGCTTTTGAACGCTCCTCCCGGAAAGTCTGTCACGCCAAGTCTGATATGCAAACCAAATGGGTAGTGGACATGCAACAGCTTGGAAACGTTGAAGATCCTCGTAAATATTCACCCCCCGGGCAACATGGAAGATTCCACATCCTCCACTGGCGAGCAGAATGTCCGAACTTCATGATATAGAAGGAATATGGGAGATCGTGACCAAGCAGAAACTAGTCTAGGAAATTGACATCTTCAAGACACCAGGGCTGGATGGAATTCTGCGTGTCATGCTTCAGATGACAGGTGTGCTCACTGTATCCTGGCTTTTATCGATTTACAAAGGCTGCCTAGTGGTAAGTGATGCGGCTGCAGACTAGAGGACCCCCCAAGGTTATATTTATACCTAAAACAGGTAAACGCAGCCATGCTTATCAGAAAGACTACAGGTTAATTAGTCTGAACTTAAGGTTTTCGAATGACTTGTATATGTTCACATTAAGAAGAGGCTTGGATTTCAAACTCTATCGAGAGTCGTGAACGAAAAAGAAATCTATTGAGATGGCTCTGCCTAGGGTAGTTCTGGAAATAGAAAAAAGCACTGCATTGCAAAAAAACCGCTTTTTTTTTTACATGGAAGGCGCCTTCAATAATATGCATACAACAAGTCGTAGGGGAGAGCCTCCGAACCCATCCCGCTTCATGCAGCTAGAGAAGCAACCTGCTTAAGCAAAAGCTCATATGAGTGGAATAGGCGGGAGTGCAAATCATAAGGAAGTCTCATAGAGGCACAACCAAAGAGGGAGTTCTATCTCCTCTTCTGTGAAACCTGACAGCAGATAGAGTTTTAAAAGGGTTGGTAAACAAGGAACTCGCATCTGTGACCTATGCTTATGGCATTGCGATCATAGTCTCAGGCAGGCTCCCACATACCCTTGGCCAGCCCGTCGAGTATGATTTAGTCACAGCGTAGTGATTTAGTTTCTAATCAGCGTGGAAACTCCGTATACGAAAAAAGATCCTGCAAATTAGCCTGTCTTAATATGAGTAATGTTTCCCTATCCGGCCATATGATTTACATTGCTGTCATACGAATACATTGTCAGGTCAGATTGTCCTTCTACACGTACGACTCAAAAAGTAGCAATACACAATGAAGCCGGTTTGATAGGTTTATGTTGCTGAATTTACCCTTCTTCCAATATCAAATTGCTTGGCATCAATTTCGCTAAAACTGATTTTATATTGTTGACTTAAAAATTCAAGAATTCTGAAATAGACCCGATCAGGTTGGGCGGCGCTAGATTAGGTTCGAAATCGTACACAGTACTTGTGACTTATTACGGACAGCAAGATCACATGGAAGGTGAATTTAGAGGATAGAGTAAAGTGAGCAAGCAACGCAATTTACGCTAACAAGAAGATACTGGGTAAAACACTGCTCTAATGCAATGGATCTACACAGCGATAGCAAATCCGATCCTTCCTTATGGCTTCCTAGTCTGGTGATTGTTTAGAGGTTGAGGTCTCTCTGGACTACAGGTGCGATCACAATAACTCCTTTGTCTGTGTTAAACGGCCTGGTTCAGAAAAAGCGTTTCTGAAAAAGCTCCTCACGCTTAAGGTATCGGGATATTAAGAAATCAAGGTCTTTTATCCACAGCAGAATTGGGCAGTGGATATGATGACCATTTGGTGCCCACTCATTGCATCAACCGAAGTTATCAAGCGACCACAGGAGATGAGCAAATGAGCACAGCAGCCCTTAGCATCTACACTGACGGATCCAAAACAACTGTAGAAGTAGGCGCTGAAGCATACTCTGCGGACTGCGATATAAAAGCAGAAACTGCTGGTTAATGACTGTAATATTTGCCAGCCTGAGGTATTTGCGATCTGAAAATCCGCAGAACTGGTATATGCCAAGAATACTACAGGTGCTAGGATCAACATTTTTACAAATATTCAGGAGGCGGTAAAAGCTCTGATGTCCACACAAATCAATTGAAGTACGTTTCAGTCCATGAACAGACTGGGCAACAAAAGAAGAGTCAGAATCTTCTTGGTCAGGAATGGGTCCAGCCTTGCCCTATTTCCATTTCTGTTCAAGCCGTTCTTGATTTACTCCAATTTAATACAAGTTGCTATGTGTAGATGGCGGTTAACTCAATACTGCAAATACCCAAAAAAAATGAGGGGCATTTCACGTGAAGCGGACAACTAAAAAAAGTCGAGGCTCTGGATTGGTTCATATTATGCATAATGGTACTTCTAGAGAATATGAACGTGGATACGCATTTTTTTTTGTCTATTAGGTTTAATTGTCGAGCTATGGGCGTCAAAATAATTGACGAAATTGATGAAAGGTTTTTTTTTGTAGCGGATTATAAGATTGGAAAACAAATTTGAAAAACATTAAACAGAATGATTGGTATAGAAAATTTACTGTTCTTTTTAATTTTGAAATTAGATTTGAAAAACAAATTATTTTTCCTGTGTAAAACCGGATGTAAATATTTAAACTTGTTATTTGAATACCTTGAACCAGGTTAATTTTAATTTATTTTTGTATCAAAACAAAGCTTAAAGTGTACTTATTTTACGATAAAAGTTTTAGAATGGGATGGCCAGTAGTTTAGGAGGTAGATGAATTTCAATGCATAAAAGTCGTATGAAGCGTAGACGAAGACTACAAATCGCACGGCGAAATAATCACCAAGGTAGAAATAATAACCAGCGCTTGGATTCTCATAAACTTTCTTATAGCGAGGGTCCAGAAAGGTTGCTGCTGCATATGGGCGAAGTAGCTCGATTTCGGAAAGTTTGGAGTTGATTTCCGCTGAATGACAAAGGCTCTGTTTGTAGATAGGACTTGACATCCTGAAAGTTTAGATGAATTATTAAGTAAGTGTTCAAAGTTATCAAAAATATATACAGGCTGACCCACTAGATCCGGTGTTGTTTTACAGGTAGGCAACACTTCGTGCAGGGCGAGGAGTGGAGCTTGGTGGAGCCTTCCAAGTCTCTCGTCTTGTCGGCAGACGCACAAATTGTAGCCTGCTTGTCAAAAATCCCGGGGCTCACACTCTGCAAATCATAAGTGCCACGCTATTCTCATCGTTTTGAGTCCGTACACATAGGGATGACGTTACTGAGAGTAACATCCTTTTCTTTGGAGAGCATATTGGTTGCCTTCTCTTGAGAATTCAGGAGGTCCCTGATCTCGATCAGAATATTGAACTTTTCCCACCAATAATTGGCGGTGGTCTTCGCTTTGTGGAGCCGAGTTCACGCTGTATCTTGAGAAGTAGGGCAGTAACATGCTCTTTGAGCTCAAGATAGCGTTGCATCATGTAGTAGCCCGAGTTCCAGCGCGTCCGAATCTCTTGGATGAGCTTCAAGCACTTCGCTTCTGATTTTCCAGCCTTGATTTGCTGCTGCTTAAGCTCCTCCGAGGCAACTTCACTGGTGCGGAAAAAACGCAGGATTCATTTCACTTCCGTGAACAGAGCGTGCACTGACAATTTCACTGGGTCTGGTATTTCCTCCTCGTCCTGGATATCCTCAAGCATAACTTCAGCATCCTCTTCGTTTTCAGGTCCATTCACTTTATCCCCTGGCTCTAATTCTGATGGCATGGTGTTGAATTCATGCCGAGGATGGATTGGCCAATGGCATGAATGATGTGATCAGTGCAAATAACGTGCTTCACCGTGCCAAACACTAGGCGAGCAACAGCTTTGACATTGGCCACTCCGTCGGCTACGACGCCCTGCACTTTGTCGGTCTTGATTTGCCACTCTTTGCATATTTCACGAGCACCAGCTGCAATGTTTACAGTATTTTTTTCTCTCTGGCATACAGCGGACACCCAATTCAATGCTGCATAAAAAAGGAGAAAAAGAAATAAAAATTCAGTTGGTAGAATTGAACCTTGTGGGAAATTCTTTAACAAATCCATGATGTCGATTTGTTAACATATTTCCCACTGCAATCCGACTGCAATATTTCAAATCGATACTATTAGTGTGGCTGTATGTTCATAAAATCTATTTATTATAATTTCTCCTTTCAATATCCATAAATGACGTGTCCTGAAATGGAATTACCCTAAAATCATAGAGATAAAACTTCAAAAAATCCGATTTAGAGAGTCTATATTGTTATAGTTTTTCTGGGCACCGTTCATCCACCATTAACTTTTAGTTTTAACCATGCGGAAATTGATACTGTAAATAAGCTTCGAAAGCAAACCCATATACAGCCCATAAACACAACCTCTCGACATAATGCGCTTGTTTCTCTTTTATTCCACTTTCAGGCAATGATTTGCAAATGAAAGATATATTAATGTCTTTATGGTTTCTGTGAAACATTCAATATATTCTCTATGAATGAATGCAGAATGAGTTTCATATTTTCTACCCTCTATTAAGAATTCAGCAATATTGAATTCCGAACCCTTCTTAGAATTAATATTTTGGTGTAATCGCCCTCCAGCTATCGGAATTGAAGTGTAGACATTGAATTAGACGCGGTATGATATTGCTATAATATAACTTAGTATCATACAAAAAGTGCCTAACGTTCGACTTTATATTGTGTAATTATCTATAATTAGAATTTGAACAATGTCAGTCAATCGAACAACTAAAGGTCATAATGCACAATTACTTGCTCGTTTTTATGGGCGAATTAGTTAGTATACTGTCGTAGAAAGATTATAATAATATATTGTATTGAATACTTAAGGGGGAAAATACATGTAACTGCTAAAAAAAATAGATTTTTTTTATTACATTAAAATGTTTCAAATGTTCTAAAAATGCACAAAAAAAAATTTGAAGCGATATTCGTATTAGTTCTCGAGTTATAGTCAGTTATAGGCAGCGCGGCGTTCCCCAGCCGGTCGAGCATACCTGCCGCGCGTCCTTACCTACTTTCTCTTCGGCCCTATGGGCGGTTCTCTAATTGTGTATTCCTACTATATGCTTATAAATCTGAAATTCTAAGGAAATATAGATACAGATGTACATTTACATTTCTATATTTTTATAATATACAAAGGGCCTGTATTTATGAATCTTGTAGTAAAAACCGTTAGATTGCCGGCTTGAAAATAGTTGAAATATCAGCTTACATAGCCGCTGAGATGTTCAACAAAGGCCATACATTCCTCTTGCACCTAATGATTGATTTAGGTATCGAAATAAGTTATGCCAAGAGAGCCGACAACGACAGGATAGAACGATAGACCCGTCGAAGTCTTCTCAGCTCAAAAGAAGCCCGAAATGCTCGCCGTGACCTTCTAATGCACCAAAATGATATGCACGAGGAGGCCGAAGAGCTGTTGTATGGACTTGGAATCGCTGACTTACGAATAAGTGATAATAAAAACGAATAATCAATGATTTTTATCTACCGCAAACTTTAAACGTGGTTTTCTCAAAGTAGTAAGTACTTTTTCAAATTCTGTACAAAATATCTCAAAAAATATTGAACCGATCCGGCTCAAATTTATACCACATCTACAAAAGATTATTATCTACTCGTTGAACCTACATGTTATTGTAATTTCGGAAAAATAATTTGTTTATTAATGTTTAAAACGTGATTTTTTTGAAAAAATTATCGGTTTTTTTAATCTAAAATTAATGTAAAAATTTATTTATTTATATAAATTTTGTTGGCTCACCTATGAACTATACATCTCATTAGCATATTTTTTTTCTCTGAACGTTGCAAGTTCCCCGGAAAAGGCGTTAAGTTGTACGAGATAGTTTTTGATGAGTTTTTTTCATTCGCTCACATCGCCGCCGTTTTGTGTTGAAAAATTATTAAAAAAATATTTTAATTTACTTTGAAACATTTTCTTTAATTATTTAACATTAAAAATTTTCTGAATCAACAATATATATTTTTTAAATCAATCTGAAATTAGCAATTTTTTTCAATTTTACATGTATTTCCCCCCTTAAGTGATTGATGTGACAAAATCAGCCTTACGTAACATATCATATGTGGGCATCCAATCCATCAATATTTGTTTCATGTCTTCACATTGCCATTATACATATGTATCAAATGCTGCAATGCATAATGCATTGAAATTTCTAAATGACTCCAAACTTTACTTTAATTCGTACCATAAAAACGACAAACATCTCAATTGTGCTCGAGATTAAGCATTGATAAATAACCCTGCTTGCTCCGGTAATCGCTATCAATTCCACCCTTCAACCTTTTGCCGGCACTTACTATACGAGCCCAAAAACCAAACCATCACCACCATTTAGACCGAAAAATATGGTCACTTTTGCTGCCTGTATTGCAAACGATACCTATGGCGGTAAATTCATAGATAAAAAGGAATTTGTATACGATTCTCGTATGGGATTGTGAAAACATCAGAGCTACTCACAAGGATTGTGTCGATTTGAAAAAGGGTAGCAAATTGCATTCAGATGAGTGACTCCTTAAATCGCTCAGACTGCCGTGCCGAGAGATTTGATATCTTCGTTTACAGAATGAAATGTGAATTTTTACACTTTGGTTACTTGGAGCACAGGAAGAAGTTGTTTGGGGAATCAGATGAAAAATATTTGGGTGTTTACGAAATTTTTTTATCTCCTAAATTTAAAGGAAGGAAAGGGGTGTCTATTGAAATAGTTTGTTTGACTCTGCTGGATTGAGTTTTTAGGTTGAAGTTTTTATTAGTTCTTCAAACATGAAAAAAAACCATGACTTCTACAAATCATATTATATAAATAAGTTACATTCCAGGCATCATTGCTTCGAAATAATTATATATTATTTCAAGAAATTATAAAGCTTTTTTTCAGAGCTGTTATGAATTCAAAATCAAAATTCTATATTTAACTGTATTACAACTCCTTGTCGTCAAAGTGACACTCCTCCCCATTTAGGACAATTTTCTCTCAAGTACACCCTCAAAAAGTGTCTCGATTCATCAACCACGTCTTCTGTTTTACAGCAACGATATATTGTCTGTGTCAATTGTGCGTCCTCAACGCTTTTTGAGTCATCACCCCATTGTACACTTTCTTTGGCTTGTTTTTCCCTTGAATTTCTTTTCGGAGGACCATCTATCTTCTGTAACAAGCACGTGTCCAGCCCATAGCAGCTTCCTTAGATTATTGATCGTGGCGGTTTTCAATTGTTTGTTTCGTTTTGGTAGCTGGTTTACAATCAGCCATCATCTTGTTTGGGTGTAATAATTTTTCTGAACTCCTCCTTTCGAAAACCTCAAGAAATATGATTTATGATAATTTGTACTTAAGATTAGTGCTTCACTTGTTTGTGTATGAAGCTAGGTTGATATATCTCTTACTATTTATTTTATTTCTACTTCCTGGCCCAATGTCAATAAATTCATCCTTGGTAAATTGCACATTCTTAATGTCCATCGTTTCTGCTTTTTTATGTACAGAAATAGATTATTCCACATGAAAATGAAAGAGACGATAAAAGAATATGGCTATCATTGGCATGTTCCACTATTTGTAAAAATGTACAAAACTCTTTGTAGATGTGTTCGAAGACCATTTTGAACAGAAAAGTTACGAGCCCATAAGATTGCCTTAACCATCTAACCTTCAAACGCATCAATCAGATTGTTGATTAGAATCCGCGTTTCATGGTGCAATGTCCCAATTTCCACAATGATACAAAAGAAACCTGCGTGTAACATAGGCATAGTGTAACCCAGACTATTTGCAGCGGAAATACATTACTATTGCAGACCAATGAATTAGAAATAGAAAGCTTATATACAAACTACAGCATTTTTATGTAAGCCGAACCAAAACCAAAATAAGAACTTTAAAAAAGTAACTTTGTTGATGGCAAGTACAGAAACCACTGTATACTTAAAATGTCCTGCAAAAGAGGGAATTGGTCCGAAATTTTAAATCAATGGGACTTTCTTTGGCACATTTGTGTCATTAGGTCAAACTGTTGCTATCGCAATCAAGTCCAAAACTGAAATTCATCAGAAAAAAAAACACCCTTGCTCTCATATTTAAGGCCTTTTGAATCTTGGAAATAAAGTCCCGGTCTATATCGTCAAATTTTTTAAAAGAAAGTTATCAACGCCAATTCCCCGATTTGAAAAGGGTTGTAGTGCCACTACTTAAACTTTTAAAAAGCAATAAATAGAATCTTAGAAAATGCGGAATACAATAACACGCTAAAAATGATTTCTTACAGTGTTTGGCTATATATAAAGCATATCATAGAATTGAAGGAAAATGAAAAACGATCATATTGGATTAGCAGTTGTATATTATTTAAGAATTAAATGAATTAAACTATTTTGCATTTGCTCCGGTTTTTTTCCTCCCTCTTAAATACTAATTGGTTTTTGTTAATAATTTCCATTTAATTTTGCACAATTTTTTAGTTGTTCTTTCGTATTCGATTCCCATATATTTTGGAAATTTTTTACCTTCATTTTTTCAAATTGGTTTTGATAATTCTCTAGTATTTTTCAATAGGGCGTAGTACCAGTACATTTAAAGAGTCCTTCGATATAAAATGGACGTTATACCATTGAATAGTTTCACTGGCCTAATTGTATCTGGCCAAAGCTGGCGAAAATACTACAGAGGGTTCGTCTTTTCTCACAAACGGTAAAAGCCAGTTTTTGAGGCACCGGTCGTTGGCGTACTAGCATATACTGTCGTGATTTTCCTTTCTATCCTCCTATTGAATGTATTTTTGTGCGTAACGCCTTACCTTCTGCCAAAAGCTTAGTCGTCGCTTCGATATATATCCCTTGTAACCTTCCTCTATCCTTCCTTCCGCTAACAGCCGTTTTTCCACCGCTTACGTTCTGCTATGTGGTGATTTTAATCTCCCAACTCTAGATTGGAATGTTAACTATTCGGTTATCATCTCGACTAGTAGTGTCTCTTTAATAACGTCTTCGTTTCTTTCATTTAGTTCCCTCTCACAGCTTAACAATATACCAAATGCCAATCCAATCAATCTCCCGAAAGCATCACTTTCCTTAAGCGCTGCTATCTTTCCCTACGTTCCTCCTGACTCTTATCACCCCTCTCTTATTCTGGAAATTTCCGATATCAACTCTATGAGGAATAAAACACCATCCTTAATACGTTTTAACTTTTACAAAGCTGATTTCACCGGCATGGCGATTGAAATAAATAGAATTAATTGGTTTTCTTTCTTTCGTGGCCTTGACGTTGATGATGGTTTGTGCAAATTGCATATTTTCCTTTCAAACCTTATTCCACAATCCACACCAACTAATCGTCCTAATAAACCGAATGATGCTCCATGGTTCAGCGGTGAAGTTGCAGTCGCACTCGAAGCCAAAAGTGCAGCTCATTATTTGTATAAAAGATCTGGTCCAACCTGTATAAAGGTCTTCGCTCTAACGCGAAAGAAGCTGCCAGACAGGCGATGCGCACCTACATTGCTCCAACCACACGATCCCTTTTGGTCATTCATCCGTTTCTTGAAGAATTGTTCTAGTATCCCCAATGGTTTGCACTTGGGTGATACAACTGCCTCCACTCCACAAGAAGTGTGTGAACTTTTTGCTTCTTACTTTTCCTTTTTCTTCTCAGAACATTCCTCTTCTATTTCCCAAAATCTTCTGTCCACATCTCCTGAATTGCATTCGTTTCGAACGAACCCTCTTGAAATTGAACTTCTATTAAATTATATCGATGCCAACGGTATTCCAAACGATTCCGACGGTATTCCAAATATCCTGGCTAAATCTCTTTCATCATCTCTGTGCGTCCCTGTTTCTATCTTGTTCAACTTGAGCATATCTTCTGGCTCTTTTCCTTCTCGCTGGAAAATTGCCAACATCTTTCCTATACATAAAGCAGGTGATCGTACATGCATCTCAAACTACTGTCCCATTTCCCTTCTTCCTTGCCTTAGCAAGATCCTTGAAAAAGTGGTCTACAAGCGAGTCCTGTTATTTGATGTACTTACTCCTATAATCTTATAAGTAATTACTCTTTACTCGTTTATCCAGCCTACTCTCGCTCAAGAGCAGCATGGTTTTGTCAAAGGTAAATCCACTTTAACCAGCCTTCTTCCCTTCTCACACACGGTCGCATCCGCTCTTGATCATCATAAGCAGGTTGATGTACTATATACCCACTATTCCAAAGCCTTTGACTCTGTCAACCATGATCTCCTTCATCAAAAGCTAAGGTACGATGGCATTGCTGGTCCTCTTATTTCCTGGTTTAACTCTTACATGCTTGGTCGTACCTGTATTGTAACTGTTAATTCCTCCTCTTTCAATTCCATTTTATCCTGGATCAGGTGTTCCGCAAGGGTCTATCCTTGGTCCTCTTCTTTTTCTTTTGTTCATAAACGTCCTCCCACCTTTAATCCGATCTCCTTGCCTTTTATATCCCGACGATTTCAAGTTGTTCCGAGTGATCGAGTCACAAAGTTTAGAAAATGATCTTAAATCCCTACAGACTTGGTGCGCTGCCAATGCTCTCACTTTGAACATCGCGAAATGTCACAAAATGTCTTTCTCTTTGAAAATTTCACCTTTGATGTTCTCCTATTCTGTTTCTGGCTCTCCTCTTAAGGGGGAAAATACATGTAACTGCTAAAACAAAATCGATTTTTTTAATTACATCAAAATGTTCGAAATGGTTTTAAAATATACCAAAAAAAGTTTTGAAGCGATATTCGTATTAGTTCTCGAGTTATAGTCAGTTATAGGCAGCGCGGCGTTCCCCAGGTCGTTGGAGCTTTAAAACTTTAAACGCGTTTTTCTCAAAGTAGTACTTTTTCAACTGCCGTACAAAATATCTCAAAAAATATTAAACCGATCCGGCTGAAATTTATACCACATCTACGAAAGAGTATTATCTCCTCGTTGAACCTAAATTTTATTGTAATTTCAGAAAAATAATTTGTTTGTTAATGTTTAAAGCGTGATTTTTTGGAAAAATAATCGATTTTTATGTTTAATCTAATATTAATGTAAAAGTTTGGTGTCCTCCTTATGTCTACTTAAATACTGCGTTGGAGTTTGTTCAACGCAGATTTACTCGCATCCTATTCTATAAATTTCATTCTCCTTACCGTCTTTACAGCGATCGTCTTTCGTTCCTTCGTTTTTCTTCCCTCGAATCACGGAGACTTTTCCTGGATTATTAATTTTATATTCAGTAATTGGATTTTATCTGTTGAATATGTAAATAAATAAATAAATATGCACTCAAAAATTGATATAGTGCGTAGATATGACTAAAAAGCTCTAATTTCTATACATTATGGGCTTTTGTGCTATGTACATTATTGATGCGCGATTGTGAGATGTTAAGCTCGATTGTTTCGATTGTTCAAATATCTCGAAACATCTCGATGATTTAAGTTGGACTCGATTGTTGCAATCGTAACAATCGAGACAATCGTAGCAATCGAGGGAATCGAGACAATCGTAGCAATCGAGATAATCGAGACAATCGTAGCAATCGAGAGAATCAAATAAACATCTCGCCATCGTTAGGATAGGTTTATCTTAAGTTAAAGTCAAAATATATTTAACTCTTTGGTGGCGGTGGGCATGTTAGTGTATAAGCACACCAGTATACATAGTACGCTTGTAGAACCGCTTGTGAAGAATAGATTTGAATGGATGGGAAAAAGTGGCCTAGTTAATGCACAGCCGGAGAAGCCAACTATAAAACCAAAAAGGATCTCAACCTTTTCCTATTTAGCACTTTTAGTGCTATTTTCAGCTTTTCCGGACGGTTTTCCGGCGGATTTCATTTTGCCGTATCTTCGAAACTAGGCCTCTTTTTCCCAGACTTGTATGGACATTTCCCCTGAAACAGCTCAGAAAGGTCCCCGAATTCAAGCTACGCAAAAAAAAAATTGGGAAAATTCGACGTTTTTGCCCAATTTTCCCCATAAACACTTTTTTTTCATCCTTAAAATATCACTATTGTACCCCCGACCACTTTCAATCATTGAAAGCGCGGTAAAGGCAGTTTTTGTCAAACTATGGCCAAACAACCCCTTACTCCCCTACCAAACCGAAATGTTTGCATCACAGCAATAGGTCTTGGCCCGTTATGTCCGAAACCACTCTAACCCAAAATTGGCCGATTTCAGCTACTTTTGCCCTAAAAACTTTTTGAATATTTGAATAAAATACTCACAAGTACGAAAATACTCGATACTTGATATGCTTTCAAACTGCACTATCTAAAAGCAAATTTTATTTTAACATACTTAACAGCATGACAAAACTCAACTTCATATAATATTTGATCATACACTTTGATCAGACTTAATGGTTTTAGCAAAACTACCAGCCATTTATACATGATAAATGCTAGCCATACAAATTTCCATGCATATCTGATCATTACATTACATGCTAAATAGTATATCCAATCCATTCAAATCTATTCTTCACAAGCGGTTCTACAAGCGCACTGTGTATACTGGTGTGCTTATACACTAACATGCCCACCGCCACCAAAGAGTTAAAGATATTTTGACTTTAACTTAAGATAAACCTATCCTTACGATGGCGACATGTTTATTTGATTCTCTCGATTGCTACGATTGTCTCGATTCTCTCGATTGTCTCGATTATCTCGATTGTCTCGATTATCTCGATTGTCTCGATTTTCTCGATTATCTCGATTCTCTCGATAGTCTCGATTAACTCGAGACTAATGTACATTGCTCGACTTTTTTCGACAATTGCTCTATTTTAAATTACCTTGAGATACTCTGCTCTTTTTTCGGAGTCATTAAACAGAGCTATTATCAAATATGATTTTCAAAATAATACTGCCCTATTCATTGTCTTATTATAGGGCATTAAAAGATTGGAAATGCTTAAAATACGCTCATTCGAACATTCTACTGATGCACAACGAAATCACAGCAAATTTTTTTCTAATTAACACTAAATCAATTAAATACATTCTCTAATTCCTGTTTAAATTCAACTTCACCTCGATTTTTAATTAGCTTCACTTCCTCAGTATCACTTGTCGTAAACAAAAATGTAAATAAGCAATAAGTTCAAAGAGATTTCCAGGACGATCCGAATTCCAACGAGAAAAAAATACTTCCGCACCTACTCCTACATACCGCCTCACCTATTCCTGTAGCATCTAATTTCGTTAAATTCCACAAGTAGTCTAAATCAGGCGGATCAACAAAAGGAACGAAAAAAGTAGGTTTCCAAGTGTGAGGGACTGACTGACTGACTGCTAATTGTCAAAGTGGCAAAGAAGATCCGAAAAATTCCTTGGGTACATGTACTGTCTCCATATAAAATGAACGATACTCAAGTGTATCGAATTGAATTTTATTCAGATGGTATCATTCGGTATCACTTTCGATTTCATCGTTGTTGATTTCAACTTGCCAAGTGACCATCACTCTTTTTCAATCTCCTTTTTCGGATGTGTTTTTATCTTCGTTTATTGGAATTTCTGTGAAAGATTCATGGAAAGATAAAAACATCAAAAAAGATATTTCCCATTGACAGGCACGGCTAAATCCCTTCTGTGTTGTGATGTGAGTTTGAAAACTACTCTTGGTGTAAAATTGACCCATCACAGCAAATTGCTCTGTCCCCTCGTCATGGTGGATTTTTGTGGAGTGTCGAAATGTTTTACATCGGTTTATTTCCGCTTGATAAGAAGTAGCAATCGGTTTTTTTTTCTCTGGCTGACTCTTGTGCTCGGAATTGAGTTAATAAATGAAAGAACGAGCAAATTTGAAAATTGGGTTTTTGTTTCTTTCATTATCTCCCTTCTGATTGAAGTGTGAAATTCCTTGGCCTTTTGATGTCAGGTTTGAGTCAGTTTATTTGAATTTTGGTTTGGAGGGGATGTACACTAACTATCGCAACTCATCCATCCAGAAATAAACCACCCTTTCAACGAACCAGTCATCAATAACAAACCACTTTTGAAAATACGGATTTATTGCCAATCGTAAAATAATTGTCATACCTATTACGTGATTAACCGCCTAAATCAAACATGTCAATTCCTTTCACTTCAAATCCGCATACCCTTGCCATTTTACAAACTTCACTCAAAGCATGTCAAATGGACTAAAAATTCATGTTATATCCTCGGGATGGCAAAAAAAAACAGTCATTCATTTGATTTATACCATTACGTTCGAATGTCTAGGCCATTGAATTCAGTGAACAAACAGCTGCAATAAGACGAAAAAAAATTGGGGTTTGATTTATTTTCTGGTCCAGGGCAAACTGTAAACGTCGTAAATATATGATGTTCTCGTATGAATTCTTTTGTCCTTCTTCGAACATGTCATATCTTTATGGAAATGATCGTTTCTGAAGCGATAGATACAGATAGTCTTGTACATAGTTTCCGTGGTTGGTATTTTAGCATCAAAAAATTTTTATGCGTACGAAATTGTAAAGTAAATTGAACGAACATAATGGAAAAAGAAGAGAAAATATAGATAGGGAGTTTACAGTGAAGTTTTGATGTTCGTTTTTCAATTTCCCGCCTTTTTTTCGCAACGCCACACTGATAGCTTTACATTGGCCTGCGGACACATTCAAAAGAAAAACCCACAGAAGCGTGAATGTAATCTTATTGATAATTCTTTGTTGTTAAGGTGGTAGATTAATCGACTTGGATAGATTGTAGTGGTAATCCAAGTAGAACAAATTTTTTTGATAAAATAGATTGTCCAAAAAAATTCACCCGACACATGAAAGTCATTAAATGAACTAGGTATGCCATTTCATTGGAGACATCATCTATAGATTTTCAGATTCCTAATTATAAACATGTGTAGTCGAAGCACAATTATCAACTTTCTCGCATCGACTCCAAGAAGAGCTCGTGAGGCTTTTGTTCCGACTTTTTATAAATAGATGTTCTTCAGAGGAACGAAATGGAATTTTCTACATGACAGCCGCATCAAAACAACGCACTGTAACTTCATAGCTGATTACTATAAATAATCGCTGTCAAGTCCACATCACAAGCAGACAAGATTCTTTCCAGCAATCAAACTGTTCCACCTTAACACGAACACCAATTATTTGTATCCGTTTGACATCAAGGGTAGACAGATTTGATTTTAAGTACTGCTGAAATTAGAAAGAGGCACCCGAAAAAAAAATTCTTGTAACCTGAAGAAGTACGTCCCGATGATTAGATATTTTATCCATTTTACGTGCACATATTTCGCAGAGGACTCGACGTTTATCTATTTTATTCTTTCTTACATTTTGGGGAGCTTGAGAAGAAATTTAAATGAAATGAGATTGTCCATACTGGCGGAAATTTATATCGTAACTAAATAAGTTTTTCACCCTCGGCCATAGCGGCACATGCGTATAACGTGATATTTTGGTTTGGAAACATGCTATGCGGAGGATGTAAACACAACAAGAGTGGTTGATCCAGTCAAAGTGGCCTGTCATTCCATTGTAATCTGGGGTTAACGCAACAACGTATCATCATCTCCCGATTTTACAACTTCCGCGTGCCGGTCGATTGTTGCTGCGTATAGTTGATTTGTAGCGAATAGGGTATTTTTATTGGATCCGGTGTAGATAAAAGAAGTAATAAATTTAAGTGTACAAGTGTTAATATTCAAATGATTGTGTTGATTGCTCGGCAATAATTTTGATTTTGAAATAAATAGCTAAAGTGTCATTAGAACTAGATTGACGTGGTAAGAATATGGTATTTATCCATTTTGAAAATATATGTGGTTGTTAGAATAATTTAGAATAAAGGTCCTGTTTTGTAGAAACATGCTTGCCATAATTTATCTCTTTTTCTACATAAAAGCAAATTATTTACAGTCCATTTTGTGGCGTTTGAATATATTAGACACAAATTGAAAGTATATATCAAAAATATTTTCCAATTTAATTAAAAATATAATGCAAGCAATACTCGATAGTGTAAACCTAAACCAAATCCGGTTTATTCATATTTTCGATTGATTCGCACTGTTCAAATAGTGATAAATTCATTAAATGCCAGTATTCAAGTACCCAATGTTTAAAAATTCAAGAGTTTTGTGTAAAATCAGAAAAGAATTCAATTATTAGTTTGAAATTCAACTTCTTGGACGAAAAAAAATTGTTCTAAAATCATTAGTTTTCGTTTGTGTCCTTGTGAAAATTTGCGAGTAGCTTTTTGTCTGATTTCATACAAAATATTCAAATGATTGCCAATGCAGTAACCTTAATTTCTTTACTTCCTCTACATGAAGATACTATCTACGGACATCCATCTACTACCGAATCTATCTGTCTAACGTTATCAAATGTCTACGTCTATCTGCTGAAGATGCTATATACGATAGCAGCTTTAGCAATGAGATCTTTACTCTGCACAGTGTTTTTAAATAGGATAGTGATCTTTTTCTGTTATGCAAAACAAATGGTGGATGGGTTTTTATAGCTGTTAATAAATCCTTAATTAGAAGCCCTTGCTAAAATTTTGTTGTGTCGTACGTTACTGAAAGTGTCGTATTCTTGTCGTGTATCTGTGTCTATGACTTATTCTTTACTGCTGGTGTTAGCCAATTTACTGTGTAAAGCATCGGTATCTGTATATGAGTACTTTTTTAAGAACTGTCCAATTTCATCCTGCTACATTTTCTTGATTTTTCTGTCATGATTTGTGGTGATTTTAGCAAACCGATAAATATTTTTTGTGTATGGTCTCCACTAATTCGTTCTCCATATCCCTCTCTTTTCTTTCCTCGTGTTCCTTTTCACAGTTCAATATCATTCCCAACACTAATGGTTGCATTCTGGACCATATCACTTCTAATATTCTTTCTACTCGTTTATCTCTTTTTCCATGTTGAATTCTTGTATTTATCCTGACTCTGATCATCCTCCCCTTTCCATTCATTTTAGCGTTAGTCAGATATTTCACACAAAAAAGCTGTGAAAGCGCGCTTTAACTTTTATAGAGCCTAGATAGTATGATTGGAATGTTGTTAATTAAGCACTGCTTTCGTTATATTCTTTCCTTACTCCGCTCATAGAGAAACATACCCCCGTAGTTCACCCTCGACCTAACATTCCTCATTGGCTCTCGGTTGCTGTTATCGCAGCTCTTCATGCCAATGACAAGGTTCCTGATTAATTCTTTCGGTCTGCATCTCATGAGGAGCGACAGTGTTATTACTGGTTACAAACTGGGGAAAAAAGAAATCTTACTAACCAAACGCAACTACTTTGCTAAAATTGAGTCATCTGTCCTCTCAATAATCCAAAACCTATCTGGTCCTACATTCGCTTCCTTAATATCAACAAACAACTTCCTGGCTTCCTGGTATTTGGTGGCACAAAATGTCTTATGCTCTTGAAATGTGTACTATGTTTGCTAAATTATTTTCTTCTTCGTTTGTAGCGTCCTATGATTCCCCTGACGGATGTAGCTCACCTATAACACCGCTACTCTTTCTATATACCTCCTTTTACCGCTACTCCTGTTAACCCCCCTTTTACCGGTACTTCTATTAACCTCCTTTCATAGTTATTCCTTCCATTAACCTTCTTTTATCGCTACTTCTTCTATTAACCTCCTTTTATTGCTAGTCCTTTGATTAACCTCCTTTTATTGCTGCTGCTACTAACCTTTTATCGCCAACTCTTCTATTAGACTTCTTTCGGCGAACCCCATCAAAGTGAAAACTTGGATGCAGCAGTGGTCCCGTTGGTATACCCAAGATATTCGCAAAATCTTTTTCATCGTTATGCGTTCTTTCTCGTAGTATTTTCCTATCATAATTGAAATCTACCAAAGTTTTTCGATACTAAAGACGTGGTACAATGAAAATGTTTCCAATTATCACCCCATATCTTTCCTTTCTTGTTTTCCTAAAATGTTGGATATAATTTTACACGATCAAGTCTATCGCACTTTGTATAGTAAAATTTCAAATGTACAAAACGATGGGTCGCTCAACTTTCGCTAATTTAGTCGATTTTGTGTCCTCTATTCTTGACAATGGGCATCAAGTTGATGTAATATATACTAATTTTCCGAAAGCTTTCGACCATTACATATTGCTTGATAAGCTTAGTTGGCTTTGCATACATGGTCTCCTCCTTTCCTGGTTTTCATCCTACATCGTCAATTATGCCTGAAAAATTGTGCTGGATGGCTGTTCTTCTCCTACTTTTTATTATTCTTCTGGTTTTCCACAAGACTCCATTCTTGAAGCTCTATTATTTATTCTTTTTGTAAATGATCTTTCTTCTGTATTTTCAACTCAGTGCCGCTTTTATCCGGACGATCTTAAGCTGTTTCGTGAAATCTCGTCTTTCATTGACTGATTTTTACTGCAACCAGATCTCAGAGCCTTAAATGCTTGGTGTAGCAGGGATTCTCTCCCTCTAAATGTATCCAAATGTCTAGTTATCTTCTTTTCTATTAGGCCAAACTTTTTATCCGTTGAGTATTCTCTGTCAAGTAATATTTTGCTTTATGTGGATTTGCATAAGGATCCTGGTGTTGTAGTCAACGCCAATTTGAAATTTAATCTACATATATGTATATTATATTACCTCTAGGTCATCAAAAGTTGCTAGTTTCGTTCTTCACTGTTTACGTTTCTCCTTGAATATCTACACGTGTGCATCCTTGAGTACTGCTCCCAAGTATGGTCTCCTCGTTTCGTGTACTTGGCGGATGCTCTTGAATGTAACGTCTGTCCCAATAAAGAGCATTTTACCATCCTGAATCTTCCATCCCTAAACAGTAGATTTTACCCTAGATTTTACCCTAACCAATGTTTTCTGCACTATTTATTTAACGGACTTTTCCTTCAGTGTACATTTATATCTGTTTTTGCGTGATGAAGAACGAACCTCTAAACACCAGGCTGCCTTCAATGTCCCTTTTGCTCGCACATAAGTGTATTTTTGTATATATTCCTGCTTTGTCAACTCCTAAGTCAGGGGTCAAAAGTTCATTATTTTTACTATGATCGTTAGTTTACAACGATCAAAGGTATGGTTGACGAAATCAAATCACTTAATTTGAACTCTTAATTACCTTCCGATCGATTCATTTTATTTTGACGATTTACCCCAACCAGCTGACTGCACAAATAGAAAGATGCTGCTTGGTTTCGGTCCGATGTCGTGTCTGCTTTCAAGACTAAAGACGTAGCCCTTGCCAAATAAAAAGCATTGGAATCTCATGATCTTGTCTATCGCTAGACAAGCCATGCGTGACTTTTTTTTCACTAATATTTAGGTTTCTATTTGTTCCAATAATTATAAACCGTTGTGATTGTTAGAATATTTCCCTAAAATATTTCCACCGTTTTTCAGA
The DNA here is from genome assembly GCA_947369275.1 of Nemotelus nigrinus. Lineage (NCBI taxonomy): Eukaryota > Metazoa > Arthropoda > Insecta > Diptera > Stratiomyidae > Nemotelus > Nemotelus nigrinus. The sequence goes on from OX376372.1 coordinate 34,483,160, forward strand.
TCCAATCTATTTTAATGAAGCCATTGCTTCCAACACTCAAGAGATTTGTGAACTTTTCGCTAATCATGTATCCTTATTTACCCTCCCCCAGAAATCTCCAGTATCACCCTCTATTTCCCCACTTGTAAGCCTGTGGAAACGGAATCCATACTCAATTCACTTGACATAAATATAGCTGGCGGCCCTGATGTTACGGTGATTTCGCCAGCTAAGTCACTCTCCTTGTCGCCGTGCGTTCCTTTGTACATTCTTTTCAATGAATACTTCCCGACCCAATCGAAATATGTTTATCTGAAATCTGTTTCCCCTCTTTCTAAGTACTCGAAAGAGTTATTTACAATAAGCGTATTCTCGCCTTCCATCTCTTTTTTGCTCCTAAGAACCATGGATTCATCAAAGGCAGATCTTCACATCTAATCTTATGGCCTTCTTCAACTTAGTTGCTTCCGCTTTGGATCAACAGAAGCAGGCTGAAATTTTTACATCAATATCTCAAAAGCGTTTGATTCTGTTGATCACAAGTTCTTTTTCTCGAAATTCGAGTGTTTTGGCATATCTGGTTCCATTGCTTGGTTTTCCTCGCATCTTCCTCATTTTCTTCGCATCTTCCCCACTTTCTTCGCATCTTCCCCATTCTGTCCTCATTCCGTTGTTCGAATGAAAATTTTGTCCCTACTGAATTTCTTTTTTTTGTGTTTTTACGGTTATAAGTTAATTAATGTAATTTTTTTTTAAATTTATGTTAATAAAAATACATTTGCAGTAAAGTTGCATACAAAATTCTCATAAATATTTGCATTTTCTACTAAATTTATGAAATTTTGAGGGTGTATGGAGAGTTTTGTCCCCAACTGTACATTCACTCGTTTTCTATTTTTTAAATTCACAACCCTTATTGTGAGTATATTGATCGTTTATCCTTGTTGCAATTCCCTTGTTTTAAGATCTGGATGAGTACTAGTATTTTAAATTTCTTAGTTGCTTTACGCTGTTTGATTTCAGCTCTCAATTGCGATTTCGAAACGTTTAGATCACCATTAATATTTAGTATACGACTGTGACTTGATTATTTTTTGTTATAAAATGGAAAATTATTATTCTTCTCAATCTATATCATCGTCTTCAAAGTAGTCCCGTTTCGACACAATACACTGATGCTAACTTTTTTCTCCAATCCTCGATAGAGTTGTTAAAGCCAATTTACGAGATGGCCTTCAAAGCGATTCGGCTGTTTTCGCCTGAATCGAGTCAACACAGTGTCCCCGGATCGTTCTTTTTTGAGCGGCTTTGGCGGGATCTTTTCGGTATAGTTTAACTTTTGGCACGCTAATCGCTCTATTTTCTATTGTTTCCGGTTCGCGTTTCGTGACGTTGAGTCAGATATCATTGTTTCACAAATATTCACCCGACACACTTTTTCTAAAAAACAGTGTTTTTTAGCCAAACGATATTCTACTTTCCTCAGACAAAAACATATTTTAAAACAGTCTGAACTAGAGATGCAAAAAAAACTTAGCTCGGTGTGTTGACACAGTTTGACTCACACATTTGAATGAGTCATTCAGTTGTATCAATCAGTTTTCTATTGAAGAATTATGCATACATGAAACAGGACTACATTTGATGTCTATGTGAAGGAAATAATGAATAAATGGAAATAATGGAAACAACAATTGACAAATATAAATACAACTTTATTGTACCAAATAAAAAAGTTCGTCCTCGTAAAAACGCATATTTTTTATGTCCTACCTATATATTTGCATTTGTAAATAATATTTTTTGTACTTTCTGAGAACTAAGTCTTTGAGCAGATAGCCATTTTTCGAAAATATCCTACACAGAGGTGGAAGGTTAGGTTAGTAAAGAGGGCTGCCGGGAAACGCGGCTTGCATTAGGCCACCAGTTTGGGCCCATTTGCCACCCTCCGCTGGCTTTTTAGAGCTGCCAAGTGACCGCTTCGCCAAACTGGATCAGCTGACTCAGCGTGACGGTACCAGCCACCTCTGCCAACCCTTGAAAGTGGTATGCACCAAAAATTTTGAGGCGTTTATTATTGAGGGCCGGACAATCGCAGAGAGTATGCTCGATGGTGTCCTCTTCCATCTCGCACCTCTTGCATAAACTGCTGGATGTCAGTCCCATTTTCTTCGCATGAGATGCGGTAAGGCAGTGCCCTGTGAGCAAGCCGACCGTGGTTCTCAAGCAGTTCCTGCTGAGCTTGAGCAGTTTCCTGCTTTTGCTTGGATCAGGTGATGGCCATAATGTCCTGGCCACCCTGCAGTCCAGCCTGTTTTCCCATTCGGACTTTAGTTTGGCCCATATGGCGGCATCAAGTTTGTTTGTGGCGTCCGCGATTGACCGAGGTACAGTGATGCAGGGGCAGTTGCTAGCTCCTGAACCTTTCCTCGCCAATTCATCAGCTTTTTCGTTGCCTATGACCCCACTGTGCCCTGGCACCCACATAATCCGGATAGGAATATGCCTTGCCTTTTCATTGAGAGCCACTCTGCAAGCGTTAACAGTTTTTGAAGAACATCTGTAAGACGCAAGAGCGAGAATGGCTGCTTTACTGTCGACGCAAATGGTCATTGGTCTGGTTGATATTCCGCTAATGGACTCAACTGCCATGCGTATAGCATGTAATTCAGACTGAAAGACGGTAGCATGGTCCGACAGTCTACACCACAGGTTAAGGCTCAAATCCGTAGAAAACACGCCCGAGCCAACTCCTGTGTCCGTCTTTGACCCGTCCGTGTAAATCCAGGCGCCCCTATCGGTGGTAGCTTCCTTTTTCTTCCAGTCTGTTCTTGTGGGTATCTTGACCTGGAAATTCCTGCCAAGATGTATTATTTTGCTCATGTGGTCCGTGTCTTCTGCAACGAGTCCAAATCTTTTGCGGCATTCTATAAGAATACCGCTGTGGCCCCACTGATCTGAATCGTTCCACATGCCAGAACTTTTAGCGCGTATCGCCGCTAAGCTTGCGCTTCTAAAGATGAATCGATCTAGGGGCATGAGTCCCAAAATCATTTCCAACCCAGCCGTTGGGGCGGTTCTTAAAGCGCCCGTAATACATATGCAAACTAATCTTTGCAGTGTTGTTAGCTCCTTGATATTAGTTTTTCTTTCCGCTGCTTTCCACCACACGACCGCTCCATACACCAAAATCGGCCTGACTACACATGTGAATATGTAATAGGCCGCCCTAGGTTTAAGACCCCAGGTATTGGAGTAGGCGGACCGGCAAGCGAAAAGTGCTGCGCGGGCCTTACCAATTCTGTGCTTCACGTTAGCCCCCCAGTTCAGTTTCCTGTCTAGTATAAGGCCCAAATATTTAACACTATCAGCAAGCTCCAATGTTATTCCGTTGAGGTTAGGCGTGGCAATAGCCGGTACCCTGTGTTTCTTTGTGAAGAGCATAAGTTCGGTTTTTGTCGGGTTTGCCCTAAGACCGACTTTTCTGGCCCAGATTTGAATATGGTCCAGCGCCGATTGCATAAGGTCCGACAAAGTTTGTGGGAACGCACCCCTCACAAGTACCACAATGTCATCGGCATACGCCACTACCTCAAAGCCACTGGCCCTTAACTTCTCCAGTATTTCGTTGACTGTCAGGATCCAGAAAAGGGGAGATATAATCCCTCCTTGTGGTGTTCCGGTACCGACTGTTCTTTCCGCTTTGGCCTCCAAAAAGGTAGCCTCAATCCGCCTGCTCTGGTAGGTTGAATCATCATTACGTGAAGGACTTTAGACCAATCAGCTTAACATCGTTTCTGCTCAAAACACTAGAGAGGCTTGTTGATCTGCACATCAAAAGCTCGATTGATGTCGCGAGAATCTGTGTTGATCAACACGCGTATCTAGCGGGCAGATCAGTAGATACGGCATTACACAAAGTTGTCCGTACAATAGGAAAATCCTTACGGCAGAAGGAATTCACGTTGGCAGCCTTCTTAGACATTGAGGGGGCCTTCAATAATGTCACTGTCGCGAGTATCATTGATGCCTTGGCTCGATATGGAGTGGATAAAACCCTGGCGACCTGGGCATCTGACTTACACAGAGGTGGAAACGTCGCCTAGTGTTTTCTAGTGATGGACTCAAAAACCCCAAACAGCTTGCAAAAAACGTTTGGCTGCAAAAAAAAAACGAACAGTTTTTCCAAATAGCGACAGTTTTTCTTAAACGAACAGCAGTTCTAAAACGAATCGTTTTTCTACAACGAATAGTTTTTATAAAGCCAATCGTTTTTCTAAAACGGACCGTTTTTCTACAACGAATAGTTTTTCGAAAACCAATCGTTTTTCTAAAATGAAGTGTTTTTCTAAAACGAACTGTTTTTCTAAAACGAATAACTTTTCAAAAAGGAATAGTATTTCTAATACCAATCATTTTTCTAAAACGAACCGTTTTTCTACAACGAATAGTTTTTCTGAAACCAGTCGTTTTTCTAAAACGAACCGTTTTTCCACAACGAAGTTTTTCTAAAATGGACCGTTTTTCTAAAACCAATCGTTTTTCGTACCTAGAAACTAAGGATATTGAAGAGATCAATTTTAAACAAAATTCTAATTTTTTACTTATCAACCGAAACTCTTAAAATCTTAAACAGATTATTATTCACCATTAAATGTTGTCTTTATTTTTACTGTCCTTTCAACTAGATTTTGTGTTAGTTTGGAATATTTTACAAGCGATCTACAATCCAATTACGCTTGGTTGAAACGTCGGATGCATATTTTCATTACAATATATATCCATATATTAGTTATAAGGCTATAAAAATAACCATATCACCGATGCTAAACCAAATGTAACTTCGCGCGTGTATGACACGATATATTGACTCACTTTCAGTCTCGCTGAATGTTATAAAATTATATGAGAAAATATTTATTACTAGCCAGAAGATCATTTCCAACAAATAATAAAAACACAATTTTCGATTTTTCATATTGATGCCATACACTCATAAACATCATGATTCATGTTCGTCTTTTCATATTATTTTTAACAACGATATTAAATTTTATTATTTTTAAAATTATTTTTAGTATTTTTCAACAAATGTAAATTAATAATTCAACTTTTTAATTTCAGACGACATCAGTACCACAGTCACGTGAGAAGCCTCCTTCGTCTGAACCGCCTGATGGCGGTGGAGGTACTCGCCGTTTTCAATCCGTCGTAAAAATTGATAAACCATTTAATTCCGGTATTTCGACACGTTCACATCAATCATTACTATCACCATCATCATCGATAGCAACAAGTGGAAATGACGCGACAAGTATTGGTAATGCTAAGTCCAAATCGGATTCAGATAAACCCAAAAAGAAAACGGTTACATTTAAATCAGTTCTCGAAACCAGTGATGATGCCAGTGCTGTGAAGAAAGTTTATAATCCCGATAATAATACACCGCTCGTTCCGATTATCAAAAAGGAATGTCTAAGTCGCTCCGTGCGTTTGGCACGAAGCGATTGTATTGTCCGACCATCACGCCTAACCGCAATTTTAAAGAATAATGCTAATAATATCGATAAGTTGAATGCCTTGTCATTTAAGATAACCGAATCTAGTACTTCAGTAACATCTACACTTACAACTACGACTACTTCATTAGCATCATCAAAAATCAATTCGATGGAAACAAGTAACGTGCCATGTTTTTCAAATCGACCATCATCAACAACAACAACATCACTTAACAATGAAAATAATGATTCGAACGAATCGAAAAAATCACTTGAAGAATCATCACATCATGACGCTCTGGTTGTGGGCGACAAGCGTTTTATATTACCGAAAAGAAGCGTTCATTCCTGTCGTGTAATCAAGCCGAATAAACGTTTCCTCGATGATATGGATACGACTGTGAAAAATATAAAGAAAACAAATATCTCTGGAAGCGGTAGCGGTAAGAAAGCAACAGGCAACAAACAACTTCCGGATGACGAAGTCGTAAATGAGGATTTGAAATGTCAAAAACAAAATCGCATATCTGATTCGGCTTCTAATCAGGACAATAGCTTTCTCAACAGCACGACTCTCCCTCTTCAAATTGGCATTAGCAGTAATAAGGTGCCGATGGATGATGATACCAGTGATTCGCATTCTAAACTTATCGAAACATCACGTCCCAGTAAAACAACAGATGATACTCATTCAGGTAATTTTTAGAGATTTACATTTTCAATGAGCTGCGTATATTTGAAATCCTTCAAAAAAATTGTAGGCCCATATTTCCCCCCCCCAGAATTCTCTTAAGACTTTTTTCAATGTTTGCCTTTGGGAACGAGATCTATTTCAATTTTTTGCTGTTGTTAATATTTTTAGGATGTATGGATGTACGAGGGTTGATCAATAAGTAATGATAATGAATATAAACCAAGGTGCTTAAACTTAAAAGATATATTTATTTTTCAACATAGTCTCCTAACAAGTAAATACATTTAGTCCATCTTCTCTCCCAAAATGCCTCAACAGCGGCCATCAACTATCAACTTCAAATTTCTTACCCCGAAGGTGTTGTTTGAGCTGAGGAAAGAGGTAGAAGTAGCTGGGAGCTAGATTTGGCGAATAGGGCAGGTGTTCCAGCAATTCGAATCCTGTTTCTTTAATTGCATCCATCGCAACTGCAGCCTTGTGAGCCGGTGCGTTTTCTTGATGAAACAGAACTCCGGCTCGCAGTTTGCCGCGTCTTTTTTCCTTCATCGCCTCTCGCAATCTTCTTATTTGGTCTGCGTAGTAAGAGCCTGATATAGTGGCTCACTTTGCACAAATATTCCACCATAATAATTCCTTCCCTGCCGAACTAAACACTTTGAATTTCTTCTACGTCGGTGAAGAGGGTCGCTTCCAGGTTACCGATTGAATTTTGGTTTCTGGATCAAAATTGTGGATCCAGGTCTCGTCCATGGTCCCAAAACATGACAGAAAATCCTCCTGATCTGCCTAGAACTTTTCGAGATTCATCCTTGAAATGTCGACTCGTTTCTTCTTATGCTCGTCCGTAACATTCTCGGTACCCAACGCGCAGAGACCTTCTTCATACGTAATTTGTTGAGAAAGATTTTTCGAACACTACCATGTGAGATTCCTGGGACCTCAGCTACTTGCCTGATGGTCACTCTTCGATCTGCCAAAACGACATCTTCGACTTTTTTTTACGTTGTCTTCAGTGAGAGATGTGGATGGACGTTAGAGTTGGGTCGTACTCGGATTTTCACACACTAGGTATTCCGAGTACGAGTACCAAAAAATACCTGCTCCAAATACCTGTTCCAAAAATACTAGCTAGTATTTTTTGAAGTATGTACATATATACACACAAGTACATGCGATTTGCAGTGATGTAATGAAATGGTATGATATGCCCTCCCCCACCCACCAGACACAAAGTTCCCAGGCTAGAATGGTGATCGTGCAGTTGATCGTGAAAGGATACGAGCAATTAGTCCGTGCAGCTTCTCCGTAACTTTCCAATGGCCGGTCACTTATTTGGCAAGTCTTTGTCCAATCTAGGAGCCATCTAAGGGAAAACAATCAAATTCAATCAATTTAATTTGATTTTCATTTTAATATATGCACAAAACACCTCCTGTATTCGTTCAAATGACAAAGGTAAAAAAATTAACTATGATAGGACCAACTAATCCTGTTGCCATCTATATGACTTTTCATGATCCCTGATACCAAACTTTTCCTGGCTAATTAAAACAGTTGGTTTTCCACTTACCTCACTGAAGCATGAAGTTTGTCGAAAATATTATTAAGAAATGATAAAAATAAATGTTACGTCTATTAAACATGCACCCATTAGGGGGCCAACCTCTTCGGTAAGGCAGGACACGAGTCACAACCCCGATAGGTCTGGAGTGCAGTCACGAGAAGGGCTTCAGGACTGCCGGAGAAGCCAACTGACGAACCAAAAAGGATCTCAACATTTTTAGTGCTACTTCCGGTGGATTTCATTTTGCCGTATCTTAGAAACTAGGCCGCTTTTTCCCAGATTTGGATGGAAATTTCGCCCGAAACAAATCAGAAAGGCCCCCAAATTTATGCCATTCCAAAAAAGAAAATTTGAAAATAATGGTCGTTTTTGTCCAATTTGAAATTCCGAAAAAAGATCTCCCCTACAAAACCGAAATTTTTGTATATTTACTCCTATCGTTACAAAATACGTTACAAAATACTTGCAAGTATTTTGGAACTTGCAAGTATTTTCGTACTTGCGAGCATTTTATTCAATTATTCAAAAAGTTTTTAAGGCAGAAATAAGTGAAATCGGACCAAATCGGCCAATTTTGAGTAAGAGTAGTTTGGGACATAACGGGCCAAGACCTATTGCCGTGATATCTCTTGCCCGGCGAAAAATGAATAATCTCTTGCCCGGGGAAAAACCAATAATCTCTTGCCCGGCGAAAAATGAATAATCTCTTGCCCGGCGAAAAATGAATAATCTCTTGATCGGCGAAAGATGAATAATCTCTTGCCCGGCGAAAGATGAATAATCTCTTGCCCGGCGAAAAATGAATAATCTCGTGCCCGGCGAAAAGTGAATAATCTCTTGCCCGGCGAAAAATGAATAATCTCTTGCCCGGCGAAAAATGAATAATCTCTTGCCCGGCGAAAAATGAATAATCTCTTGCCCGGCGAAAACTGAATAATCTCTTACCCGGCGAAAAATGAATAATCTCTTGCCCGGCGAAAAATGAATAATCTCTGACCCGGCAAAAGATGAATAATCTCTTGCCCGGCGAAAAATGAATAATCTCTTGCGCGGCGAAAGATGAATAATACCTTGAGATTAAAAAGAGAAATCTGGGAAAAAGCGGCCTAGTTTCTAAGATATCACAAAATGAAATCCGCCGGAAAAACTGAGAGTACGAAATACTCGTGAATATAAAAGCACTTGCAAGTATGAAATATAGTGCATATTAATATTAGGGTACTATTACATCAGTGTTTGATTGAAATGAATCAAATGGAGGAAATTTATTGGGTAAATTCTTTATTACATGTATAGTCCACAAAAATACTCGTACCTAGTATTTTTGAATTTCGTACTAGGTACTGGCTGTTCCAAAAAAATACCTGTTCTATATAACTGTTCCAGTATTTACGCCTCATCTCTGATGGACGTCCTTCGCGGTGTTCATCTTCAGTGGATGTTCTTCCCAGCTTAAACTCCTTGGCCCAGCGTGCAACGGTGGAATATGGAGGAGCAGAGTCCTTTAGTCGCTGTGTATGCCATTGGTAGACAATTTTTTCAAACAGAAGTAATGACAGCTCTAATTTCGTTTTTCTCCACATTGATGTTCTTTCTCCGACTGTTCGTATTCAAATGAATGTACCTGACTTAGTGAGTATATGGGGTGAATCGTGGCCTATTTATATGTTTTTTTTATGCTGACTTAGTGAGTATATGGGGTAGTAAGAACATTTTTTTTGGAATTTTATGCGAACTGAAAATAACCGATTATCATTACTTATTGATCAACCCTGGTATGGATAGCTTTTTTTTTCATTTTTCTCTCTTTCGTTAAAAATGTTGAAGAAAACTATCGAAAAATTGTGCATATATACAAAGTCTTCTTCATTCTTTTTTTGCACCTAGTACGCTGAATAGTATCGCTTTGCGGAAATTACCTTCTGCAAACGATTCACGAGCTGTTTTTTTTGCACAACTTCGGGTGCTATTTTATTCGCTCATGCAAAATAACCTCCTTCAGATTGATTGGGCAGGGAGGGAGCACAAATCTCACACTATTCCATTAGTATAAAGAATGTTTTCGAACTTTTTCTTGTGCCAATGAAAATTGATTGCTGAGTTTATTTCATTCTTTTGATATTTCCAGGTATTTGTCTTTGTCCATAATACTTTCGACAAACAACAGATTCCCAACTCCATTAGCAGACATGTCGTTCCTTGCAAACCGCAACATTTGTGCCTCGGTGTCAATTTTTTTAGCAAATACATGAGCCTTTCTGAACCCAAATTTTCGTAAGTCCAGTCGTGTACTGAATTTCCGCCGGTGTTCTTCCGGATGATGTCCAGCAGTATATAGACGTTACCCTATCATGGCTTAAGGAGATGTATAATACGTGGTTGCAATTCTTATATGTTCGCGTCAGCTGGAGGAAAGCTACAGATGCGATTATTCCTAAAGCAGGGAATGTTTCCATATGTCTTAGCCGATATTGTCCGATATGTCTTAGTTCTATTTTGCTAAAGGTTCTAGAAAGAGCCATTGGTTACCATATCAAAAAGTCGATTGATCGTTCGTTAATCTCGCAGTCATAGAATGCCTACACCAAAGGCAACTCTGTCAAAACTGCTCTATTTTATTGGACAGCTCCTCAAAAACAGAGTGGTATCCTCCTCGCTGAGAGGCGACGAGAGGTCAACTCAGGCACACCTAGAATTGGAGCTCACTCTCCTTTGTTATGGAACGTTATGGTAAATAATTTTCAAAGGTAGCTGGACTGTGGCGGCTGCAAAGTGGTTACCTATGCGGACGACATAACCATAGCAGTTTCAGGAAAGGGTTTATTTATCTATGGAGAGACTAAATCATTCTCTTGGTATACTATATACGCTGGAGCCCGAAAAGCGACTTGACCCAAGGGTCAAATATTTGGGACTGATCCTTGACTCGAAATTCCTATGGAACAACCATATAGCACAAAGAACACGGAAGGTTTTTGATCCACTTTACTACTGCAAAATAGGAGCGATTTGGGGTTTGCAGCCTCGCATTGGGGCATGGCTTCATAACACTATAGATGAGCCGATATTACTATTTGGAGTGGTGTTTTGATGAGAGGCTGCTCTAAATTCCGGCTACTAACGAGTGCTTGAAAAAGTGTGTAGATTGCACTTTTGGTGAACTCTGAACTACCCTTGCAAGGTGCTTTTCGTGCTGCTTCATTAGTTGCCAGCCAGTTTAATAATCTTGCATCAAGGCAATCTGGCTGCTGTGAAACTGTATTGCATCGCGGCATGAGGGAGTTCCCGCCCCATCGGACGTTGACTACATGACTCAGGGCATTGTACTGGACTTCGAGCTTTCAACTCTCATTCCTGGTAGAGATGGATGGAATGAAGGTGTCACCATCGAGTATGGGCTTATTCATGGGAATATCGGATGACTCAAAACTAGACAATAAAGTTGACAGCGGTATATGCTCGGATGAGCTAAATTTAAGGCTGTCCGTTGCCCCTCGAATCATTGCAATATCTTTCAGGGGAAGGTGGTGGCCGTTTCTCAAGCCATTGACTGGCTTCTGTGTGATCAAATATTCGAAGCTAATAAATGTATTTTCGTAGATAGCCGAGCGGCTATTAACTCCCTTGTAGATCCTTGTGCAGTGTCAAGAAGTGCTGCTGAATGTCTTGCACCTCCTAGGGAGACGTCGAGATATTCGGCAGTGAAATTTATTTGGGTATAATTATAGAGGGAGCAACTGTGTGGCCGATGAACTGGCAAGGCTTGGTAACTTGCTACCAAAGGTCTTATGCCCTTTAACTATAGTTACTCCAATCTCATCGGGCAAAATAGCCATTAGGCAAAAATATCTCGAGGACTATAAAAAGGAAGGACCTCCATGGATGCACGTTGTACTAACTTGCTGTTGAGTTTAACTCATGGTGCTCTTCGCTGTATTTTGGTCGTTTTCACGGGCCACTGCTTCATAAGTTGGTATGCAAAGTGGTTGGGCGTAGAGTTCAACGATTTCTGTTGAAGCTGTGGCTCAGAGAATAAAGAAGAGCCCATTCTCCATCTCAGGTGCCAGTGTCTGGCTCACGCGAGGAGGAGAATGGCCTCTCTTTGGGCGCTATTCCTCTATCCCTTATCGAATTAATGGGGACTGTACAGTTCATCAAAGAAACCAAATAGTTCGCACAGTACAGTGGCTATAAGAGAATACATCCGTGATATCACAACGGGCCTCTAATGCTCCTGTGTGTCTCCTTCGACAAGACTAACCTAACCTAAAAACTCTCATCAGACCCTAAAAGGTTTTATTTGCTTTTAATTGATCAGGTTTTGACACGTTTTTTTTCTAGCTTGAAATAAAAGTGTTCTTCTCTTCTTTGACACCAAAGTGAACTTCTCTTCTTTGAAATATCAGGTAAAATAAAAAAAACCTGTTCATTTAACAGGATTATTAATTGTTGTTGCCTATATGAGCAAATTTTTTATGTACGATCAATTTTTTGATCTTTTTTATGCCTCCGTTTTTCCTTTTTTCTCAATTTTATTTCCCCAGCTCTTTCGTGCCACCCCTTCTGCATGGTGGTAACATACATATATACTCAGTCACTGGATAAAACTAACCTCTTTGCTGACATTTTCGCAACCAACATCTCTACAACTTCTCCAAAGCCTTCCAATGTTCGCTTGCCATCACGGGCCTTTATTTTTCCGCACAAGAGAGGTAGTGAAAAGCTTGAAGTCTCTAAATCTACGGGACCTGACGGTATTCGCTGCTCGAAATAAAGCTCTTCACATCCAGTTAATCCTCAGCGCAATCTATTTAACGTGTAATATTGGGCGAGAATATTCTCTTCCACGTGGAACCTTGCACACGTTTAACTTAAACCGAAAAAGGGAAAGCATGTGATCCGTTCAACTACCAGCCAATATCTAAGGTGTTTGAAAATCTCGTAAATTCAAATTTATTGAGCTATCCTGAATCGAACCTTCTTATAAGTGACCGTCCTTAAAACTTCAATTCTGGGTGGCTCCATTGGGGACTTACGTTTTTCACTGTTAGATGGAACCGGAACTTTGGTGAATTAATGGTCGTATTTTTATAGTTTTTCTGACGACAGCACCCTGGACTGCTGTTTTGGTACAGTGGCCGACTCTGGCGAAAACGGTACTTGTACTAACGGAGATTGCATGTTTGCTTCATTAAACGCAGACCTCTTTAACATAATCGCTCGGGGCTCAGCGATCTGTTTAATGTGTAAAAAAAAACTCAACGCTGCCTCCTCCTACCAGACACACTATTTTCGTTGTTGGTGTAATTATTTCTGATTCACCCTTGCTGTGTTTCTTAGGTTTTAACACCTCCAGAAAACTTAGCTGGAATGGTCATGTTTTTCAAATTGCGAAAGACTATGAAATTGCTGGGCTTCCATCAGAGACACAAGAAATACTTTACAGTTTAGACATAGTGCGCATATACATTTATGTGCATAAGTCTACTTCTTTGTAGAGCATTTCCTACGCGCATTACCCGAGATTTATGCCGCTGCGTTTGAGCTTTTTGGTTGCAAGTTGCTGTTAAGATTGCCTACCAACTGAAGTTTGAAAAAGGGCGAAGGTTGGCCGCACTTTTAGAGACTTGTGCCCTCCGCAGCATTCCTGCTAAGACGTTTCATTGGTAACTAACTAATTTACTTATCCCCCAGCAACAAAATCTTGCTGCTGTGAGGGTGCATTGTATTTCGGTATGGAATATAGGGAATTTCCGCTCCACCGTACATTGACGAACTAACAAAGCTCTCTGCCGAAGGTCCCATGTCCCTTCTCCGTAGGAATATCGATTGCATCAGTCAAACTAGTCATCAGATAAAACTACCTTGAGGACGCTAAAAAGTCCTGGTTTGAAGAGTCATTCTGTGCTATCGCAAGACAGTCTTGAGTCTCCATGGATGTGCATTGCACCAGGCAGCTATTGGGTTTAACCTCCTCTGGCGGGGAGAATTTAGTTCACGCGAGGCACCCATACTTTCAAGTCTGACTGAACTATCCAGCTTATTAAAAGAATCAGTTTGTTTCCTGAGCACAGTGGCTGAAGTAGAGCAATATCCGTGGTATCTTAATGGGCCTGTACTGTGCATGTATGTCTTTTGGGCAGGGCAGGCATTAACAGGCACTCAACCTAACTTGCTCGAGCCTCTAATCGCTCTCACCTTCATATTCTTCAGGTCAGTGCCGACCGAACCGCCAAATTCCACTATTCTTTCGTATCTAGAACATAGGAATGTGGAAAAGCCTACATTTCCCTCTCCTCAGCCCCTCCGACTAGAAGCCAAAAGCGTTCAAGCAAAATGTGTATCGCCATCTCATAAAAACTCAGCCCTCACCATAAGTTCCCGTCCGACAAGGCTGTGCTACAGAATAATAGGGAATTCCCTGAGCCTTGACATCATAAAAAAAATAAACATAAAATTAATGTTATTTTTTCATATTATATACACTACAGCGTTGATAAATAACTAAAGAATAAAAGAATTTTTGTTTTTGTTAAACGTAATGATCTGCTTACAACTTACTTTTGACCACAATTAGTGGTCAGGTGCTGTACCAGCAAATTTAATTTAATTTTATTTTTTCAACATTCAAATGGAACTTTAAATTGGAGACTTCAATTTGAAACTTGGTATAGCATGTTGAACTTTATGATTAACAAATTTTCTGAGCTTCCAATCGGACTCATGTGCGTATATAAACGTATGGGTAATCTTTGTATAAGTATAATTGTATCTTATGCTATTTTATGGGAAAGAATTGTGTATCGTTGCCAATATGAATTCTGCTGGATCCTTGACATTAGGCTATAGACTTTGAAATATGCACTACCTCTCGAAAGTAATACTGCCATTGTTCTGGCAATATCTCTTAAATCGCTTGCGATTTAGTTTTCAAATAAAGCACTTGATACCCTATTAAATACACATCATACCTGGATCAGCATAATCATTAGTGTCAACACACTGTTCCGTTGTGCGTGTACGATTACAATATGCCTGAAGAAGTGATAAAATCGAATACAACCAGCAACAATTTCCCATTCTTACTTATCATCGCACCGGGTGATAAAAGCATCCAATAAGAAAGCATATGGTGAATCCCATTTGTCACATTGCGTCCGGCCTTTGCGACTAGTAGTCATCAACTATGTTGCTGGCTAAAACAAAAAGGGTGACTGCGTCAGCCTAACATATCACAAAACACCCTCTTATGAGCTTTGCCAACTCACTCCTAGCATGGAGCGATATAATATCCTATGGCACTCACAGCGAGTTGGTACACCAGTGACAGAGCATGTTAACCACATTGTCATCCTGTTTGTGATTTTGAGGGATTAGCACAATGCCGGAATAATAAATCGTTTTTGCAAAAAGTAATTTAGACGTAACCAGAACATTTCGTGTTATTTACTGTAATATAAAAAGTTGTATATCATAATAATAATGCGAGAACGCACAGATTGGTATAGTTCCTAACAATGCACAGTAGTAGGTAGTTTCGAAGTCAACATGCCACTGTATGAACACGCCGGTTCTCTCCATGACGCCCGCAGGCCATTCTTCATCCTACTACTGAACTTTGTCGGCTCAAATGTTTACCACACTGTTTTTATTAGTTGTGTCACTTTTTGTTATGTTGATATTTGGCTACATCTCTACACTTCTCACATAACTTGCTACTTGTTTCGGCAGCAACGACAACAGCCGGTGTCGCTATTAAAAAGCATTTTGACAAAGTAGTTCATACATTTCGTACAGTCAAGTCTATCGGGAAAGAAGACGCAGGATACGCTGTTTATTGTGCTTCTTGATAAAATGTTGTGTTGTGGAATTAACGTGTGTCTGCACACTTGACAGATAGTTGTATTGGGACTACCATTAGTTTACGCGAGTCTGCTCGAGGAGCACACATTATGGATTTATTTGTAAAGCATGATTTAATGTCACATGTATTAATATACGTCAATGAATTATTACGGGTACTTAAGATGAATGATCTTTTTGAAAGAAAGGGGGATAAGATTTGAAAATTTACACTTGTCGGCAGATGCGTGGGTTGAATTCTTTCTGCAGGAATTGTAGATCAAGTTTACATTCGAAGCGAATACTTCATTATCATCAAAAATATGTGGCATACAAAACATTTGATTTTTTATTGCTAGAATGTTTCAAATATATTTTACTCAGGTAAGTTTTTTTTATTGAAAGAAACGTCATTTTTCACCAATAAACAGAATAAGTTTATTCAAAGTGTCATCGGAATTTACAATATTTTTCAATCTTTCTGGCAAGAGAGAAAAAAATGCCTAGTTGAATAAATTCAATCCAATACTCCATTTTTGATTTCTTCTAAATTACTGAACTGCTGTTTGCTTACACTATTTCAAATGAACGCTTTTTTAAAATTTCGATTAGACCTTCATGACTGGTTCTAAAATATATGTATAATACATTTTTCAATATTCACTTCTATTTTCTTTTGGTTTTTTTTTGAGAAAATTTTGTAATCTCTTTTTTTTTTCTAATATACCGGCCGGTAACAAATATATCTTTTCCCATTATAAAAAGAACGATCTACATTTAATGTATATCGTTTATAGTGATACCATCTGCCCATACTTTCGAAACCATTTAGTTAAATTTCATTTTTTAATCATCTTACAAAAACAATTCCATTTGGCTTTCCAAAGGCGGCTGGTAAGTTCACGGTCTAAGTATCTTAGCCCGAAAAGTCGATGAAATGTATAGGTTTATATATTTTACTTTTTAATGTAATCCCCCCTCAAGTGAAATACACTTTTCATATCGTGAATATAATGCCTTTATACCACTGAAAAAATATTCTTTCGATTTCTCTTCAAAAAGGGTTTCCTACGGCCATCTTCATTTCACTGTCGTCCGAAAACCTTTGTCCCCGTAACTCCTGTTTTAAATTTGAAAAAAGGAAAAAGTCAGGAGGAGCCATGTTCGAACTGTAGGGTGGATGGGAGGCCAAATTGTGTGAATCCCGTAGTTTTCAAGGCATACCTCGCAATCCGAGCGGTGTAAACGGGCGGCGTTGTCTTACAAAAAATAGCACTACCCATGCCAACTTACCACGTCTCTTCTGCACAACTGCCTCACGTGCTATTCAAAAATATACGCTGCAAATTTCAATGTTTAAGTGAGTGTCTTTCGGTCTAATGGCTGTAGCGCGTGGCATTTTCAAACGCGTTTTGCTTGAAACCACTTTTTTTGAATTTGTGTACACTCTAGCTCGTAGAGATTTTGATCACTTATTATCAAACTTAGCACATATTTTCTTTATATATTTATATACCCTTTATTTGAACTTCAATTCTAAACAATATCTTAATATTTACTATTTTTTTATTGCAAAAAAAATGGTAAAAAGTCCCACTGGATTTCCACATTCCTCAAAAAAATATAAATTTTCGATTTTTTTTTGGAAAAATTGAAGCTCAAATAAGAGAGTCACTTATAAAAAAGTTAATTCTTTTGAAAACTTGATTTCTGATAAAAATTGTGACCTCCAGAATGTACATAGATTGCCCAGCTGGATGGCGACATACAATGCACGGCAGCTGATATCTCCATGATTTGACAAGGAAAATATTAAAAAAATTTCTGAAAATATTCTTAAATATATGTATAAAATAATCTCAAGATATTAATAAAAAATATACATTCCCTATGCGTTGAAAAAATTCATGAAAATCACCCAAAATACGCCATTCTACACCTATTTCCCCCCTTAAGGCCAGTACTCAATGAAAAAAATCCCTTGCTATGTCAGAAAATGGTAGTCATAATCTTCGCCGCCGACTTTTCCACTTTGAATTTCTTTAGTAGCCTTTCTCTCTCTTTTTTATCCACTGCATAGACTTTTGTTTGGACACGAAATCATACTGACGAATCCAGGTTTCATCAATGATCACAATGCGGTTACAAATTTCATCCAAGTCACCCGGAAACAGCTCCAAAAATTCTTTACAACTTTCCAATCGTCGCTGATCGCCGAGCGTCTTGAGCATTCGCGGTTCCCAACGTGCACACATTTTTTTCATACGCAAATGTTCAAGTAAAATCAGTCCAACTCGTTCTTTCCTAATGTGTGCTTCTTCTGCTATCTGGCACAATTTAATTCTTTGGTCAGCTTGTACTAGTTTTTCGATTTTTTTAATATTTTCTTCGGTCACGACCTCACTGGGTAGCCCGGACGGGGGTCGTCTATAAAGGTCTCTTTTCCTTGTTGAAAAAACCGAACCCATTTTTTTACCATCGTATATGAAGGTGCGAAATCCTGAAGAACTATTGACATCTCTTCAAACATATTTTCATTTTAATTATATTTTCATTTTATTTTTGAATTGGGAGAATTTCCAATTCCCGTTGACATAATGTTGCTTGATTGTTTCAGGGATAATGAACAAAAGAAAAAAAAAGACGTGTAATTTATACTTATAATGAGTCACACAATTTGTATAATCAGTAACAAGATGATGAGTCATCGCTACATTTATTTATAAAAACAAAAACAAAATTCACATGAAGACTCAAATTCAGTATTTGATGGGTCTGCCATTATTTCGCACAATCTCGCTCATCCTTTTGGACATTGATCCTCAAAGATATCAATTGTCAAAATCTTCCAAGACTCTTAGATCACCGCTTTAGTTCGTTGATGGTATTGAACTGCCTATTATTGGCGTACACCTTGCGAACCAGCCATCCCCAGATGTTTCCTAACATTAATTTTATGATTCGAAAAACACGCGCATAGATCTAGAATCATGAGCTCTTGCATTGCCCTGCTTGTAAACCGGGTTTATTTCAGAATAACAGTCAAGAAATGGTAGGAAATAATTTGCAAGGGCCTCCTGATATTTTAAGGCACTGAACTTATTGAAAAATCCGCCGCCGAAATTGCGTTTTTAAAAAGAAGCACAGATCCTTCCTTGGATTCCGTCAGTCAATTTTCAGCTGTTTGTGCCTTTTGAATTCCGTGGTCAAACAAAACGTTGACAAGCCCTTTTCTCTCTCAGTCAAAGCCTCACCTCGTAGCATGATTACGCGTAAACTAATCTCAAAATAAAAGCTCTAAAAACACCTCAGACTCGTTTATGATAATGAAAAAACGTTTTTTTTTTTGTCAATTTCTTGAATTTTTATTATTTTTATTTATTATTTTATTTTTATTTTTTCACTTCCGTCAAAACTTCTTTTTATATTCGACCGCCCCAACCAAGTGAATGGATATAGACGGCTCAAACTTTGCGGTGCGCCATCTAAAAGATATTTGTAATAGAATATATAGCTATTTTTAGTTTGCGAACGGCCCTCGTATTCTTTTCTTTCGTATTTTTCTTAGAAAGAGATCGTCCAGCGAGGGCAGCGCTGCTCGTGATATTCTGGACCCATCAACAGAGCATTCTTTTGTTCAGATGAATGTTGGATTTTGTCGTTGGTGAATATGTATCAACAGGCTTTACAAAAGCTAAGTTACGCTTTGGATTATTGTGATAAATGCATTTTTCTTCACCAATCAAATGTCAATCAAAAAAAGCTTTCCTTTTCTGTCCCTGACGCAATAATTCATATATGAATTTTAACCTTTCAATATCAAATTCCTAATTTTCAAATGAATTCTATTAGATCAGTCAATTTATCAACATTTGACGCTTCTGCAATTTGCTGTTGCATTTGATGTGGATCTTCATCCAATAAGATGTCTTTGAATTTTTTATCTGACTTAAGGGGGGAAATACATGTAAAATGGAAAAGAAATTGCTAATTTCAGATTGACTTAAAATATATATATTGTTTATTCAGAAAATTTTTAATATTAAATCCTCAAAGTACATATCTTATAGTAAATGAAAATATTTTTTTAATAACTTTTTAACACAAAATGGAGGCGATGCGAGCAAATGAAAAAAACACATCAAAAACAGCCTCGTACAACTTAACGCCTTTTCTGAGAAACTTGCAGCGTTCAGAGAAAAAAAAATATGCTAATGAGATCTATAATTCATAGGTGAACCAATAACATTTAGAAAAAAAAATCAAATTTTTACATTAATATTAGATTTAAAAAAAAAATCCGTTTTTTTTCAAAAAAATCACGTTTTAAACATTGGTAAACTAATTATTTTTCCGAAATTACAAGAAAATGTAGGTTCAACGATGAGATAATACTCTTTTGTACACGTGATATAAATTTGAGCCGAATAGGTTCAATATTTTTTGAGATATCTTGTACGGCAATTGAAAAAGTACTACTTTGAGAAAAACGCGTTTAAAGTTCTAAAGCTCCACCGACCTGGGGAACGCCGCGCTGTCTATAACTGGCTATAACTCGAGAACTAATACGAATATCGCTTCAAAACTTCTTTTGGTATATTTTAAGAGTATTTCGAACACTTTGATGCAATAAAAAGAAATCGTTTTTGTTTTAGCAGTTACATGTATCTCCCCCCTTAAGCGTCCTTTGTCTTCCGTATTAAAATCCTCACTTTTAAAACGTCAGCACTATACCTGGCATGTTAAAAAATCGAATTATTCCAAGGGTATTAAAATGTTTGAAGACTGTTGGAAGAAGTTGGATTTCGCTTAAAGAAGTTTATGTCAAAAAATAAAATTGAGTACACATTAAAAAGTTTGTTCTTTCATTGGTAGGCCGTGGTATATAATCTCTGTATTTTAAGCTCCTGGTATAGATAGTACACTTTAATAGTGATAGTAAAAGTATTCGCAGGGTCCGTGAATGCTCTGATATCATATAAAAGATGATTTTTAGTTGTAAAATTTATATTATTATCATCAAATTCATATTAGCATATATATGGTTTCCTTTGAGGTTTTTTCATTGAGAGCCAGATATTTGGCTTCTATAGGATACAACTGTTGCATCTATATTAAAATAAACGTTTGCTGAAATCCAAAAGCACTTACTGAACGACTTACGCTTGATCCGTTCATTTACATCCACTTGCCGTACATCACAAGTTATTTTTCTGCTCGCTGATTCCTGGATATGATTATAATTTTCTCAACTTTGCAAATTTGCAGCATGTCTTCATTCATGTTGAAGTCTCAATTGTCCTTCTTTTCACTTTCTACGATATTTTTCCATGGACCAGATATACTTTGAACACCATCTTTAAAAAATCACTTGGCCATGGCGAAATGTGCTGTTCTGATATTTTCTCTAGAATCCATAATTTTCCATAATCCAGCTGATTTTTTAGACCACGAAACAAGTAATAGTTAATCCCACTGTTGCCAGATTGGGCGATTTCTCGCCAATTGGGCTATCTTTCCGTTGCATTTGGCGACCAAATTTAATATTGGGCTACTGGCGACTTTTTGGGCTCCACTGACCACCCCAAGTTTCAACTGCTAAAAATATATAAAGTTGAATTCACAATTGATTTCCTCAATCTTGAACGGAAATCTCTTCACTTAATGCTTTAAATATTCACTTCATGTTTTAAATTCCAGTTGAACGTAAACTTTATTTCTAGTCTATTATTTGACCGTCTGCCTAAAGTGGTCAGCAATAAGATTGAAATTTAAATCCGTGCTTGTAAAACTCATAAGTATGAGCAAATGGTCAAAATACACTGAGCACGGATGCATTATTGCATTATTGCATTATTCGATACATGTTTTAGTATGATGAATAACATATAGACTAAAATTTGAAATAAAATGCAACTAAATTTTTCGACATCTTTGATGCGAATTCTAATTCTCTCGAATTTCAACAAATTAGGTTGCAATGACTATAAAATACCACCAGATACAATACAAATACT
This sequence comes from Nemotelus nigrinus, assembly GCA_947369275.1. Classification (NCBI taxonomy): domain Eukaryota; kingdom Metazoa; phylum Arthropoda; class Insecta; order Diptera; family Stratiomyidae; genus Nemotelus; species Nemotelus nigrinus. Next base: position 34,504,757 of record OX376372.1, read on the forward strand.
GAATTTGGCAATTTACACGTTTACTACATCAGAAAATGAAATTAGGTGAGTTTTTTTGCACTCTTGGGCAGGGTAAGCTAAGGTAAGTTAAGTTATTACACTGAATACAACAACAATAGCACTGCGATTGTTGTTGTTTTCAATGTACTTACCTAAACTTAGCTTAACTTACCCAGCCCAAAAGTGCAAAAAACACACCTATAAATATAATTTTCGACTACATAAGAGATTTGTATATAAATAAACAAAAAATAAATACCCATGTTAAAATGGATACAATTTTTTTTTACATTTAATGAGAAAAACTTTTGGCATAAATTTGGCCTCGACCTATTGTTTGGCAGTGTTGGGCTCTTTTGGGCTATTTTAAAACTAAATTGGGCTCATAGGCGCGCCGTAGGGGGGGGGGGGCCAGGGGGGGGGGCCGGGACCCCCCCAGACCCTAGGTTGGCCCCTCCCAGAAAAATAAATATTTCCAACAGCAGACACTTAAATTTTCGCCTCTTAGGTTTTTATGGTTACAGCAAGAGGTGAGTAGTGTAGTACTGTAAGCCTATACCAAAGCATACACACTACTTATAACATAAAGACTGTGTTATTTGCGGTATTAATTACGATGTTATGGGACTTATTTCGAGAAATGGACGGCAATCTTTAATTTCGACAAGTTAAACGTTAAGAAAAAAACGTATAGCACCTTGCCAATCATCCTTTTTTTATTAAGATTATCTGTTCATTCCTACTAGGCAATATACAGGTATTTAGGTAAGAACATTTTTATAAACTGGCGTTTTATGCAATTATGTTTTTTTCACAAAACATAGTTTAAGTATTAAAATAGTAGCCAACAAGGTATAAAATAGGAATAAAAATGGCATCCCTGCCACTTTTATGTTATCTATGACCTACTTGGTTTACATTCAGGTTAAATGTGCGTGAATTTTATTATAAGTTGATAACTGCATCGGAAGTTAAAAGGCATAGCACTTTAATTTCACCGAGCGTTTTTTCATAGTGACACAGCCGCCACATGGTTCTTATCATGTTGATTAAACTTTTGTCAGACCTGTATCTACTCAAAACCAGTATATCCTATGAATTTTATCCGATCGCGAGATACCGTGGATGCAAGTTCCAGGTGCTAAAAATATAAATAATTCGGTGCGATTTTTGTGCGATTGGGAATTTTACAAGTTTAGATCTGACTGTATAAATATAGTATCAAATTCATCAACCATTTGCATTTCTAACAGCCGTATGAAAGATTTGTGTTTAAGTACTTATGGTAGCTACATGGTTGCCCAGACATTATTTAAAAACGACAGAAACTTATTTTTTATGCCCATTGATGAGTCTTGTAAATTTTGTGATGATCTGATGACTCGGTGTGAAGTTATCACAATGCGAAATTTTCCATAGAGTTTCCATTGTCGCCAAAAATACACCAAAATTTCAGCTCGACCAAACTTCACGATCCGGATAAATTATCCGGATAGTAAAATTCATGCACAATGAGAAAACTCTAATAGTACTTGGAAGACAGTAAATGATATGGTGCTTGAACAGTCTTGGAATATTGTCAAGATGAACCGAAATTATTTGGAGAAGGTTATCGACCTTACGACGTGTCTCAGTCGCCAACGACGTGCTTTCAGAGGACATGATGAAAGTGGTGCCAGTGATAACCGTGATTGTTTTTGGAATTTTGTGCATTATTCGCGAAGCATCATTCAACTTTTGAAAATAATTTTAAAAACAAGGTTGCGAACTACTGTAGTGACAAAACACAAAATGAATTGATGAAAATAATTGCTGAATTCGTTCGCGAGGACAATACAGCTGAAATAAAAGATTGCGCATTGATATCCATTATGGCAGACGCAACAAGGGTCCACAGAAGGAACAACTCTCCGTGGTTGTCAGATTTGCTAAAGAGCTAGCAGTCGAAGAAAGGTTCTCAAGTTTTGTAGACTGTTCAGGAGCTGGAAATGCCTCGTATTTAGCAGATATAATTTTGAGCCTGTTAGACAGCGACGGACTTCTCGAATTGTCTGTTGTTGGACAGTCTTATGATGGTGCTAGTGTCATGTCAGGACAAAAAAGTGGTGTACAAATCTAAATTAAGATGAAACACCCTGCAGCCACATTTGTACACTGTCTAGCTCATAAAATTATCCTGGTTGTGATGGACACATTTTTCACCATCAAAACGTGTATATCCTTATTCAATGCCATCGAATCCCTTAACCTACACTTTTCGAAGCCATCACAACAAGAATTGTTGAAGCAGCTTGAAGAGGCAGTTGGTCTAAACACAAGCCGTGGAATGAGAAGTTTAAGCTCAACTCGATAGTCAATGAGATTTCACAATTGCAAATATGTGATCGATAGCTATGGGACTATGAAAGATGCTTTAGAGGAAGAAATGAATGAGGGAAAATACAACCACTCAGTTTATTCATTGGAGATCTTTCATTCAATCAGTAATCCTAAATTTGTAGTAAATCTTTTCATGTTTCACTATGTTCTTTCTATAATGAACATGTTAAGCACATATTTCGAAACTAAAAATGCAACTCTTCGGGATGGGATAAATCTTGTGAATGGAACACTACTAAGTGAGCGAGAAGACTTGTATGTAGTTTGGGGAAAAATTAAATCATTCGCAGAAAACAACTGTCTGAATCTCACATTCACCAGAGGATCGCGAAAATGGAAAACAGCAAAAAGCACTAGTTTCAAAGGTTTTGCTGTTTCATCTAGCCCCGGACACGCAGTTAGGGCTACAAAGATATTCCTGCAAACCAAATGGCTCAAAAAGAGTAAGTTACAGCACTTTACATCTTGCCAAATTATTTTCGGTTTTTCTAGGTTTTCTAGGTAACAAATGTTGGAAGCAAGAGATCAATTTCTTCCTTCTAAGCTTAATATATTCCAAATTTTTCAAAGATATTTTCAAACTGAGCTATCCTCTTCTTCAAGTATAATTTGCAATATATTTAGCTTCTAAACGAAAAAATATTCTTACATTTCTAATTATTTCCATTCTATTCCCGTATAATTCATACAAGCTTTCTTTCTTAGCGGTCATTGATAATTCATGTGTAGTTCATACCTACCATTCACATTATATGCATGTGGTAGTAGCTCTTACGTATTCACATACAAGAAGTTTATTTAATAATACATTATGCATTAGCAAATAACAAAGAATAAATCAACAAATATATAATGTATAAGTAAATTATATAAGTTGTATGAACAGTACGTGTACAAACAAAAACAAAATCATCACATGTCTTGAACCTTTCAGTCCCTGGCCCCTGTCAGATTTTAGGCCACAGCCCGCCTATGATTGGGCTCCATGATCGAAAATTTTCTGGCAACACTTTAATCCCATAGTGCAATGTCCGGCGAATAAGGAGAATAGTTCCCTTTCAAACTACGCCAGTTTCTGTAAAAAAAAGAAGAACACCTTTCGTTTCGAAAGCAAACATTGTGTACGTTTTCTTTTTAGCGCTAACTTCTGCCACTCAAGCTTCTTGAAATAGATCTCTTTGGTTATTATTCGATTAGTATTTGTAAGCTCATAGTGAACTAATACTTTCACATCCCACCAAGCACAGATCATCATCCTGGCCTAAGTCAATAAAGACCTGCTTCAGCCTATGATTTCGAGGAGACTTCTTCCTGTATTCTTCTTCTTGTCGGCGCTTGAAATTTTTGTAGAGGATCCATTTTTGTAACCTGGATTTATCTGGCCCACAAATGGTTCATTCTTGAGACGTATGATCAATGAAAAACATTCATTAAATCTTTGCATGCGATTATACTTTGAAAGTAGATCAGAAACTCATTGACCTAACTAGCTGACGTTCCCGACTTTCATATCAGTATCAATGAATGGAAAACCCAAGCTTCTTTGCAGTTCCTTAACAGTTATGAAAGAGTCTTGTTATGATAGAGTCCACTTGGGCTTGCTCCCTCCTTTCCATGAATTTAGAAAAGCCGCATTATTTATAAGATAATACAATACACCACTATTATACATATAATGCAGAAACGCCAATTTTCATAACATTTGCGACTGCTGAAATGTGTAATTGTAGCATAAGTAATAAATATTTTATTTTATTCAGAACATTTTCATTTTTTTCAAAATATTCAAATGATGAAAAAATTATACTTGAAGCCGCATAAGAATCGATTTATTACATGTATGTAATGCTATCAAAAATAACCTACCACACAAATATGCAGGGATAAAATTCTTACAAGTGAATTCTTCTGTCGAACTTTACTCACATGTGATCATATTCACATATGAATTTTAAGTTACGATATATCAAGTTGAATATGATGAATTGTCATACATTTTCAAGATGACTTGTGTGGTACATTTCTCAAATGTGTTCGACTTTTTGAATTCTAAAAATATTTAGCTCATCATAAATGAATATTTGTGAGAAGATAAAAGGCCTATACTAAATCGTTTTTAATGAAACGATTTTGATCTGTTAGGTTGTCCCCATTGAAGTTTAGACAGACAATAATGAGGATAAAGATGAGAACTTCTAAAATATGATGAATATAATCTCAGGAATTTCTTTCTGTAATTTTTCTGTCGTTTGTCATTAGTTGGACTAAATTGTGTTACTACACGCTATTGTGTTACACTAAATTGTGTTAACTTAAAATTGACAAATAATTGAATGATGTGTACAAGTGTACAAATGTATTTAGTCTGTTGTGAGGCAAAATAAAAATAAACAAAGTGGAGTGAGTTTGAGCCAAAAAGCTAGAATAATAAAATATTAAAAGGCGGAAGAATATTTGAAATTAATTATTGAAATTTGAAACTTTCGTTATATTTAAAAATAATTATCTGTAAGCATTACCCTCTATTTGCCACTTTAACTCTGAGAGACCCAGTAAGAAATGAAAATGTTATAATGTGAAATTATTTTAAATGTAAGGCCTTAGTGTAATCAACAACTGTCGCCTAATTTAGCACAGACATATTTTCATGTATCGGTCACAATGAGTGCCAGTTCTCACGTTGAACATAACCATATCATTCGACGTTTATGGTTCTTGTTACTGCAATAGACGCATTGACATACAAATAATTATAAGGGCACTTAAGCTTTTATTAGTAAATAATATATTTTGAGTTATTTTTAATGTTTGAATCAAAATTTTATTACTTCACGTAATTGTACTTTCAATAACAGGGTATTAAAAAAATAAGAACCTTTTGTTTTAAATTTTATAATAATTAAAACTGAAAGTAAGAACGAAATAATTATAAAGGCACTTAATACTTTCATTGTTTGTTTTTTTGTAGTGGTTATTTATTACCTAAGCTTAGTAAGAAGTATGACTGCCGTTATCGTTTAAAAACTCTTCTAAACGCCTTGGCATTGGATTTATTAAGGTATAGATGGTTGCAGGATCGACGTTCTTCCGCTCCTTGTTGATTGAATCCCTTAGCTCCTTTACGCTTGTGTATTGGCGCCCATGGTGAAAAACTTTAGCTGATAAGATAGACCACAGATTTTCGGTTGGACTAAAATCCGGACTAAGTGCGGGCCAGCCGACAATCGGGATGCCACGGGACCTCAGAAAGTCTTTAGTTTTTCTCGAGCGGTGGATCGTCGCATTATCTTGCCAAAAAATGAACTCTGCGTCAGCAATCTTCTCTCCGGAGTCAATAAGCACTTCATCTAATTAATTAATATAGTATTCCGAGTCAATTTTTGTCGAAACGAAGCAAATAGGTGTGGTTTTTCCCCCCATACGATATCCCTGCCCAAATCATGAGTGACCCTCCACTGAAATTTCGACACTGACGCTTTTCTTGACGCCGAAGAAATTCAAAGTGTCGAGTTCAGCAGGGAAGGCTATGCATCAGTTTTTTGGGACGCTGAAGGAATTATTAAGGTGGAGTGTTTGGAAAAGGGAGCCACTATATGAGGCTTTTACTATGCAGGTCAATAAGAAAATTGCGGGAGGCTATTAAGAAAAATAGACGCGGCAAACTGCGAGCCGAAGTGCTGTTTCATCAAGACAACGAATCGGCTCATAATGCAGCAGTTGTGATGGCTGCAATTCAAGAAACAGGATTCGAACTGCTTGAACAACTGCCCTATTCGCCAGATCTAGCTCCGCGGACACTTATCAACATCTTTCCTTGACTCAAGGAACACTTTTGTGGCAAGAAATTTGAAGCTGATATTGAATAAATACCAAGAATTGTTTCTAAGGGTAGCCTGGGTTTGGAAAAAAGATGGAGTAAATGTATTAGCTTGTTAGGAAACTATGTTGAAAAACATAAATTTTTTTAAGTCTAATTACCTTGGTTTATATTCATTATCATTACTTTTAGATCAACCCTCGTAATTAACCAAGACGAAGAGTTTGCAACCAAAGATATTTTGGAATACAATTTTCGACAGTGGAATTAGCAGGCTGCATTGAAGGGGCAGGGCACTTTTTTGGGCTGGGAATCGGCCGAGCAGTGTTAATTCTCGTAGCTTCTGGATAGCCACTGTAACTGGCTGGTTGACCTGTTAATGTACATTTTACCCAAAACACTGCATCGGGTTCTTTTGGAACAACGCAGTCTTGGCTACTGTGAATTTAATAGAATTTGACGCAACGTATCCCACGAACACAATAGGAGGCAGTGCGCCCAAAACGCTGACACTTATAGCATGCACAGTATTTTTCCTCTGCAGGCGTTCCCATTGTATCTGCTGGTTCAGAAGGTATGTGATGCTAAGGACTACCTTAACATTTACACCTGGAGAAAGCTGGACAATGAAGTCTTTAAATTCTTTGCTTCCTTACGAAAGTGGGCGTTTAAGAAATACCTCACGTGGTAGACCTGATCTTCTAGTAGCTCACAAAGTTAATGAGTACACCATTTTCATCATAGAAGATATGTATTCCCTTAAGAAGGATTGTAGGTTTCTTGGCATACTCTGAGTTGTAGGTGAAGCAAGGAATGGATCCTGCTTTGAGTAACTCAAAAAGACGATGATGCGCCTCAATATTTTTAGGGAAAAGCGTTATTTTGTTAGTTGCTCTTGCTTTTTTTCAGGGGTTTTTATCTTTTTCATCGACATAAGCTGCTGCACTATATTCTCTAAAGCTTCTCAGTTCAATCTTTTGTCAGACTATTGTTGCAAGTCTGCCACTTTTGCTTGTATTGTTTTGGCTTTGTGAAGCCAAATCATTTCTTCATAGATTTTTCCAGATTTTAGATCTGTTACGTATGGTGCCGGAGCGAATAGATGCAAGCCTTATGAACAACTGCCTCCTTACCTTGCAGCTGACAATGTTGAAGTGGAAGGAGCACTGACTGGTGCTTTGCCAGTTTTAATGCCTTCCACAACAAATCTATTGAGTGAATCACTGTTATCGCCGCTGAGTGAATCACTGCTATCAATATAATTTGTGTCCATTGATTTCCTATCACACTCAGTTGCTTCCTTGCTATTAATGGATAAGAATTCATCCTCATTTTCTGCAGTATCGATAACTCATCGTCATAAAATTCAAAACTTGTGGAAATTTGTAATTTGTCCTGTCCCAGAAGCTCCAGAATGAATTCTTCTCGGAAATCGGCGGTGTATCTATGGCAGACTTTTTTCAATTTTTGCTTACATTATTTAGCAAAATTCTCGTGCTCCTTTTGGATTATTGACGGATCCGGGCCGTCGTCCACCATTGTAGTCGGGGTCAGAAATTAGTTTGAAATATTTAAACTGTCTCGCTCAGTAAAGCCACTAACTCAAGTATATAAACAAAAGTTAATTCAATAAAATTATTAATTATTGGAGAGGAAAGAAATCCTCGTGCGTAATATGCTAAATTTATTGACCTATACAAGGCCTCATATATAAATTAGTATACCTTTTCACGAAAGTGCTGAGAATTCTCAATACATTTGATTCAAATCGCAAGCTAAATCAATCTTTAACAAGTCAAGAGCAATGACAGGCACGTCTGAACTGCTTAAACGCTCGACTCAAACCTAGAGAGTTACTTAAAGACATTTTCTCTTTAAAAGGTAAATTACGTTACGCTGTATGCTACATTTTCTAGAGCTTGGATAACGTGATCAGGATCCTAATTTTCAAAATCATCTTTCAAATTTGAAATAAAGGGATCTTTAAATGAAACACCTTGGCTTTGATCTTATGATTTACAAATGGTGGTCTTAACACGTGGGTCAAAAAGTCCCGGGACTAACCAATAGGGGGCACCAGGAATATCAAATGCGCTTTTATTTTAGGTTCATGACGTTTCGTTCAGTAGTTTGCGAGAAGTTGAGGTTAAAGTGACGCTACTTTTGTAAATTTGTAAACGATGAATAAAAACGACTGTTGTGTCTTAATAAAACACTGCTATTTGATGGGTAAAAATACCGTACAAGCGCAGGAATGGCTTAAAAAGTGTTACCGGTAAAATTATCCGTCGAAAACAACCATTTGCCGATGGCACGCCGATTTCAAACATGGTCGTATGACTACCGAAGACGCACAACGTTCTGGCGACCAAAAGAGGTGACTGCGCCCGAAAACATAAAAAAGTGTTGAAAATTGTTCTGGATGATCGCAAAGTAAAATTGCAGGAGATAGCTGACATCCTAAAGATATCAAAAAGCATCGTGTTCAACATTTTACATAAAAATTTAGGCATGAAAAAGCTTTTTTCGAAGTGGGTGCCGCGTTTGCTGACAATAGAACAAAAACGGATTGACGAATCTGAGCGTTGTTTGGATCTTTTTAAGCGGAATAAAAAGGATTTTTTTCGTCGGTATGTGACCATGGATGAAACATGAATCCACCAATACACGCCAGAATCGAAAAAAAAGCATCTGCTGAGTGGAGAGCAGAGGGCAAAAGGCGCCCGAAGCGTCCAAAAACCAAAAAGGTTATGGCGTCTGTATTTTGGGATGAGCGTGGAATATTGTTTATCGACTATCTCAAGAAGGGTCACACAATCAACAGTGATTATTATATAGCCTTACTCGACCGATTGAGCGGCGAAATTAAGCGCAAACGACCTCAAGTGGCAAAGAAAAAACCATTGTTTCATCAAGACAATGCACCGATCCACAAGTCAGCAAAAATCAACGATTTACGTTTGGAATTGATGCCGCATCCACCCTATTCTACAGATTTGACATCAAGCGACTACTGGCTTTTTACTGATTTAAAAAAGAAGCTTCAGGGAAAGAGACTTAGCTCGAACGAAGAGGTTATTGCCGAAAGTAACGACTTTTTTTGAGGCCAAAGATAAATCGTTTCACAAGAAAAGCATGGAAATGTTAGAGAAACGTTAGAATGATTGTATCCCTGTAGAAGGAGAGATATTGATGAATAAAGCTGAAATTTTGCGAAAAAGTTGTGTTTTTCTTGGTTAGTCCCGGGACTTTTTGACCCATGTGTTACATGCTCGTCGATTTTTACGAAATGGGAAAAACCAAGAATTTGTAGATACTTTACGGAACTATTACGATCATTTTCATCGACAACACAATAAGCTTATTATGCGCCCTAAAAGAGGCACCGCGGATAACACGTATAAACCCTAGCTCATACAACATTTGGGTGATATTTAAAATAGTCCTCTGCCTAACTGATCTATAAATATTTCTTGAGCAGGTTACCCGAGAAAAAGTAATAATTAAACTAACAATTCCACACCCAACTCAGTTCTCACATTCTCTTTTTCTCCCTTTCAGATTCCACAGAAGATGAAGATGAAAGTGCAGCCAATAGTAAAAAGAGCTTATTCATGCCTTTTCCGTCGAAAAGATCCGGAAGACTATGTTCTGGATCCAAATCTATATTGAGGCAGCCCCGATTGCAGTTTGATTTTCAAACAAAATCACCAACATTCAGCGCTTTATCTTCGATTGCAAACAATATCACATTTTCGGTTAACCAAAAGAAAGTAACTAGCAATAATGCTACAAACTTAGGTAAGTTTTTTTGTTAAAAAAAAATACAATTAATGTTTTTTTTTCTATAAATAAATTCTTTACCAAAATTATTAACTTCTGATTGTTTTGTGGTACAGGTAACTCGAATGTCTGTGGAGTATGTGGAAGCATTTATAGTAGTCACGCACAAAAATCTCCTACTTTCGACGTTCTCTCATGCGAAGCGTGCCGCAAATTCATTACGAAAACTATCAAGAGAATTGTGAATTCTTCGAGTGGAGATTTACAACTTAATGCATTGCAATGCATGAAAGGAGATGGTAAGTGAATTTTCCCAATATGAATTTATGTTTTCGGGCGTACATCCATAGTTTATTTCTAAGAGACCTAGTCAAATTAATAAAAAAAAAACTTGAAATTTCCACCAATTACAATGAAACATTTCTCTCCACTCTACAGGCAATTGTGCTATTTCACCTGTGATAGGCAATAAATACAAAAATATTAAGAAAACTTTCAAAGAAAGGTGTAACGCCTGTTGGCTTAAAAAATGCTTAAAAACCTTTAACGTATCTGCTAGCGTAAGGAAATTGCTATCGGCCAGGTTACCTGCAACACTTTCAGAAAGTGAAACGGCAGGTCCATTCATTAGCGGAAATAGTAGTGGGAGTCATAATGCTAGTACAAGCAAAGAAATCAATGCAGCATCGACCGTGACTACAGAGAGTAAAAATAACAGCAACAGCACCAGTAATAATTTATTCTCGAGTCCCAGTAGTAATTTGATAAGCTGGTCTGAAAGTATTGAAAACAGTACAGTAGCTGTTCAGTTGCCGTCGAACGCCTTAATGGAGAACAATGCCACATTTGGCAGTAGTCCATTAATTAGGCCTACAGTTTTAGAGAAACGTGTTTTCTCGATCAATTCGAATATAAATACTCTAAGTAGTGGTGAGGGTGATAAGAAAAGTGTGCTAGATGGAACAAAATCTGTGATCAATGTCAATAGTGACTTGAAAACTACGCCTTCCCCGATCGAGGAAGAGAATAACAAGAATAAAACGAAACGAAATCCTGCGGGGGTAACATCACCGACATCAACGACCACTGAGGCTACGAAACGGCAACGTATCGATCTTAAAGGACCAAGAGTGAAGCATGTATGCCGAAGTGCATCGATAGTTCTTGGTCAACCGATGGCAACGTTCGGAGCCGAAGATGAAGATGAATCGCCATTGCCGGAAGAAGAAGAACCTCGGGCTGAAGAAGAAGTAAACGAAACAATCGAAGAATCAGTACCAACTCCAAGGACTGCGACGCCAGTTATAGATGAACCGGAACTCTCGGAGGCTGCATCTAATTCCAATGGAAACTCCAAAGCAAGCGATGACACTTCAGAGGAAATGATCTGCACAAAACCAGAACCTTGTGAAATAGAACTTAGTCCGCCCGCCACGCCTGTAAGTTGCGAAGAAGAAACTATTGACTCATCAGAGAACGTTGTTAAGAAACCGACAATCGAAGTGCAGAAACCGATCACAAGAAAAATTTCCAGGACTATCGCCAACAAAAGAGCTCTGCAAAGAGATGGAAGCAAACACACTCCGAAAACGATTTCGATAGATTTCTGGGAAAACTACGACCCCGCGGAAGTGAGTCAAACAGGCTTCGGAATAATTGTCACCGAGCCTGTTCCAGTACGTGCATTGTGCTTCTTGTGCGGCAGTGCCGGTCAAGATCCGCTGCTTTTCTGCGCTTGTTGCTGTGAGCCTTATCATCAGTATTGTGTCGAAGACGAGTATAATTTGAAGCATTCCTCACTAGATGATACCGTTACAAGTCTTTTCGATTCATCCATCAACATGGGTTCAGGTCAACATGTCATCACTGGACGACTGAATTGGCTATGTCCGCGATGTACTGTCTGCTATACGTGCAGCATGTCATCTGGCTCGAAAGTGAAATGCCAGAAATGTCAAAAGAACTATCATAACACCTGTTTGGGAACCAGCAAAAGATTACTGGGAGCTGATCGACCTTTAATCTGTGCTAATTGTTTGAAATGCAAGAGCTGTGCAACTACGAAAGTTACGAAATTCGTTGGAAACTTGCCGTTGTGTTCGCAGTGCTTCAAACTCAGAAAGAAAGGAAATTTCTGTCCAGTATGCCAGAAGTGCTACGAAGACAATGACTTCGATTTGAAAATGATGGAATGCGGCGATTGCGAAAGGTGGGTGCATGCTAAGTGCGAAGGCTTATCTGATGAGCAGTATAATATGCTTAGCACTTTACCCGAAAATATCGAATTTATATGCAAAAAATGCTCCAAAACAAATGCACAATCGAGCATGTGGCGGGATGCAGTTGCGTCCGAGTTCAAGTCAGGTCTTCTAGGGGTTGTAAAACTTCTGAGCAAAAGCAGGCAGGCCTGTGCCCTCTTGAAGCTAAGTCCAAGAAAGAAAACAGCAGATTGCATATGTCAACCTATTCAAGCGAATCGGAATATTCAATTTGGCAGCTCGAGCAACGATTACAGAAGTTTCGACGAAGAATCTCAAAATAGCAATGATGTTGCACTCGAAGATGTCTATGAGTTTAAAGAATCCTCGCCGGCGCCTGTGAAAAAATGTTTTTGCGGGGCCCGCGACAAACAAGTGTCGAACGCTCCGTCACTGATTGATATCAAGCGTAAGATAAACGCGTGTGAATACGTATCGGTAGCCGAGTTCAACTATGATATGATCAATGTGATCTCAGCCGCTAATTGTGATGAGTTGGTTATAACTTACAAGGAAATTGTGAGCGAAACGTTTCCCTGGTTTCAGAATGAGACGAAAGCCTGTACCGATCTACTGGAAGAGGATATGTTCGATTCGTGTACTTTTATGCAAAACTCGGAAGTGGAATGCGATCAACAAGTCCCTGTGATCGACATACCTGATGATGTTGAAGATTACTTTTACAACACATCCACAGAGAAGGATGATAGATGTTGCATGCTTTGTAAAGGAGTCGGAGAGGGTTTATCATTGGAGGAATCAAGATTGATTTATTGCGGGCAGAATGTATGGGTGCATATAAATTGTGCTCTGTGGTCCGCAGAGGTTTTCGAAGAGATTGATGGGTCTCTGCAAAACGTACACAGTGCGATAGCGAGGGGAAGGCTGATTAAGTGCACGCATTGCGGCAATCGAGGAGCTACAGTTGGCTGCAATGTGAAGAGCTGTGGACAACATTACCATTATCCATGCGCTAAACACACTGAATGTTCGTTTTTGTCAGATAAAACAGTTTATTGTCCGCAGCACATTGCGGAGACTGCGAAGAAAAAGTATGTCGAAACCGAGACAAATTTTAATGTTCAAAGGCCCGTGTATGTGGAGCTGGATCGCAAAAAGAAGAAAATGATGGAGCCTAGTAAAGTACAATTTCTCATTGGGTCACTGGTTGTGAAGAAACTGGGTAGTGTTTATCCGAAATTCTCGGATACGTGTGAATCATTGGTCCCAATTGACTTTTTATGCACAAGGTTGTATTGGTCGATTAAAGAACCCTGGAAGATAGTCGAGTACACCGTCCGAACTTCAATTCAAAATGGAATTCTAGCTTTTGCAGCCGACTATGGTAGGAATTTCACCGTGGACCACACAACAAATGGAAACATTGTTCAGTTAGGTCTGGCGCAAATAGCTCGCTGGCATAATAGTCTAAACATAACGGAAGAAAACGATATGCTCCTAAGACAAGAAAGGTCAATGAAACAATTCTTAGAAGCAGTCAGTCAAAATTACAATAACGACGACGCGACTGAAGAAGAACCGCAAAACAATGCCGATCTCTTGCCTCCAGAAATAAAAGATGCAATTTTCGAAGATCTACCACATGAACTCTTAGATGGAATCTCCATGCTAGACATATTTCCTAAGTTAATGATCTACGAGGATATGGTGAATCTGGATTCGAAAACAACAGAAGCATTTCTGTCCAATGAATGCACAAAGGATGGCGTTATTTCAGAAGAAGATGCAAACGATTCTTCACAAAAAGATGGTAACGCAATCGTCGATAGCAATTGGTCTATAAATACTGGTTTCAATCTGGTGGAGGATGCTATGCTTTCAGCGGTGAGACCTATAACAACTAGTCGCGAAATAAAGAGGAGTAAATCTGAAGTGTTTCAAAGAAGCATAGGCTGCAACAGAAGCCAGCAACGGTCATCCAGTTTGACATTCAGTTGTAAGATCGACGGCTCATCAGCTGCGAAACGCAGGAAGCTGTCAAAAGGATTTCAAGATATAAGAATTCCAGAAAGTGTCTTACTATCCATAGGCCGTCGCAAAGAAGACTTGCCGATATTAGAACGCAGAATGCAAAATGATGACATCAAAACGAAAACATTTAACTGGAGTGCGGCGAAGAAGTATTCTTCTCCGACCTCGGACGTTAATCAAGAGAGTAGTGTAAAAACAAAGGAAATCGGAAGGAATCTCAAGTTATCACAACTTGACGGGGCCGACGATCTATTGAGTGATAACGAGCTGAATGAATACCAGCAGGTCCATAATATGTACGAACAGCATTTGGTAGATTGCCCAGTGAAATGCGATAGGTGTCACTGCACATATAGGACACAAGAATCTTATCAACGACACCTTGCAACATGTGAGCCCCTATCAACGAGTGAAAGTGAATCCGAGTCTGCCCGGTCACCTCCGATTCAAGCTCATAATGTATTGACAACTGATTCGTCTCACAACTATGTATCAAATCTCCATCCGCATACAATGTCGATAGTACAAAACATAAATCAGTCCACATTAAATTCAGCTCAAACAATATCGAACCCGCTTCAATGTAGTACCCCCACATCTTTCCAAATCAACAATACAACGCAAAATATTCAAGTTCAGAATCTTCATAATAGCAACATACCTTTAGCACAGCTTAATCAAGGAGTTTCGAATATAATTCTGGCTAACAGCCACCATTCACAGCAACAAGCACATCAATTTCTTCCTTTACAAACTATTAATGGAGCTGCCCAGATATTACAGCAGAAAAACGAAGTGCCTACTGTATCTATGTCAACCGTACCCGTACCAAGTATACAAAGCATTCAAAGTGTACAAAACCAGCCGCAAATTTTTACCATGTCCACGTCAAATGGTGGAACTCAGCAAGTCGTCACTATTGCTCCACAACAAGCAGCATTACTTGCACAATCGACCACGATGGCCACGAATCCGACAATCGCTGCGCTGTCTCAGCAGAAAGTCTACAGGGTACAAAATGAAAAAAGTCCGCTAAAATCGAAATCGTTTAATTCGCCTCCAGGAAGTAAGATAAGGCCAAAAGTTGCGTCGAATGCTACGTCGAAACCAATTCAAATGAAAAAAGCCATTCAGAGAACCGAGCAAAGGCCTATGTCGATTGTAAATGAAAATACCCATAGTCCTGGTTTGATACTGCAACAGAATACAAACACTCAGCCTATCATTTTGCAACAGATGAACAATGGCACGCATAATTTGGTGTCGTATGTAACTGATGGCCACGGTCAGCCCATGCAGTACCTGGCTGTTCCATCGGCCACAGATTACAAAACACATCAAACACATAATGCGTTTATAACGTCTGCCAACCCCTTAATGCAAGGTACGTTCCTCCAACAAGATTCGAGTGGGAACCTGATTCTCACCAACACATCGGCCGGCCTACAAATGCTTTCTGCTGCACCGCTGCAACTCGCACAACAAACACAACCGCAAGTCATCGGAACCCTGATACAGCCACAATCGGGGGCAATGCAGTGCGGTGTTATGTCGACGGAGCAAATGATGTTGGGTGCAACGCCCGGTTTGGAAATGGTCACGAACCCGACAATGCTACTTGCCAGCCAACCTGTCTATTACGGACTAGAGACTATCGTACAAAACACTGTGATGTCATCTCAACAATTCGTGTCGACAGCGATGCAAGGAGTGCTGAGCCAAAATGCAAGTTTCTCGGCAACTACAACACAGGTAAGCTTTTTAGTAAGTTTAAATGTAGATGTCCTCATAATTTATTGACCGATTTTTGCAGGTATTCCAAGCAAGCAAAATCGAACCAATCATGGAAGTACCCGGAGGTTACGTCGTCCTGAATAACGTAGACGGAACTACGATCATGCAACAACCCACTGCACAGACCAACATTTTGTCTACGAATGTCCTACAACAACCTATTGCCCAGCTACAGCCCCAATCTCAAACAATCCATGCACAAGTGCAACCTCAACAGATAAATACTCAACCAATCTACAACATCACTCAACACCATCCACAACAGCAACAACAAGCCCAGTGCATCGTCCCGCAAATTCAAACAACCAAGCTAAACACCTTGTCAGCAGCCAAGCCAACGGCAAAGTCGACACCAATCGTAGTGACGAAGATTCAGCCACAGATAATAAACAAAGTTGTCCCGAACCTTGCCATGACGAACAACCAGACTCAAATTGCCCAAGATCATGGACTTACTAATCTTGTTGCAAATCAAGTTTCAATTGCTTCGTCGATTGATAACAATGTCATGACGGTGCAGTCAGCAGCTTCATTGCCAAAAGTATCTAAAGTTGTGAAGACTGCTCCGTTAACAATATCGCAGCAATATCCTTTGAAACCGAAAGTTGCATCGTCCTCTCCCAACTTAACTGCGAACAACATTCAACCAGTACAACGAAAAACAAATATGATTCGACCACTAAATAAGTCGGCGTCGGTGTCGATAAAACCGAAGATTTTATCGAAACCTGCAAGCCAAAAATCAAACGCTCAGATGAAAAGCTCAAGTCAAGCGCCAACATTGATAGCTCCGAAGCCCAATTACACAGTTCAAAGGACTACAGGTATCAGTGCAAAGCCAAACAACAATGAAAAAAATGTGCCTATCCAATACAATATAACCTTGGTAGACTCAAATATGTCTGATCAGAATCAGATCAATCAGCAAATTACCGTGACGACAGAGAAGGGTGTGGCGAACTCATTCCAGCCACCATCGCCGGACAACACTTTAGCAAGTAATCTTGCCTATCAGCAGCAGTCGACGAACTTGCAATACAACACAAATTGCTCCTTGAACACTGCACAGCCAGTTGCCTTACATACTTCAAGTATTCAGCTTCCTTCCGCACCATTCAATAATCCGTACGGAAATAGCATACCGACGAATATCGTGAATCCCATCCAGCAGAGCTCTGGAAACAATCAAATGAACAGCACAGTCTCTCGTCCGACCAATCGGGTTCTACCTATGCAAACCATTCAACCCAAACTCAATTCACCGCCTGCGCCTGAACAAAAGATTCTAGAAATGAAGCATGTCATTAAAGAGGACATTGTGAAAGACAAGGATCTGAAGGACTCAATCTCAGCCTCACCTCGAATGAAAGTAGACATTATGGAGAAGCAGCAAGATATCGATATGCATATGCAATCTACGGACCTGCCCTCACCAGAGTTCAGCCAAGTTGTAGAGTCGATTCCAAAGACTCCGTCGGCTCCCAGTGAAAAACTTGACGATCAAGTAGTTATGAACGAGGACTTCGATATGAAAGCAAGCTGTGATGATATTACTGATAATGACGACCGATCAGAAAGTACTATTCCGGAAGTGAAAGAGAAAATCAGTAAAATACTAGAGAATCTTGATGATGAATGCAACAATTTGAATTACAATCAGAAAGACCAGAATATGGAAGATAAATATCTCATGGACCAAAAGGAGAATCTTGATCCCCAGGAAAACTCGAATCTTTGCAAGTCTGAAATCGCTACTCACAGGACAGAACCACAAGTCCAGCCAAAACCGGCTGGTCCACATGTGTTGTACGAGATTCAAAGCGAAGATGGATTCACGTACAAATCGACATCGGTCAGCGAGATTTGGGAAAAAGTATTCGAAGCTGTACAGATGGCTCGCAAAGCCCATGGACTTTCAGCGTTGCCTGAAGGCCCGCTTGCAGATATGTGCGGTATTCAAATGTTGGGACTTAAAACGAACGCTATGAGGTATCTTGTGGAGCAGCTGCCTGGTGTGGAACGATGCCGCAAATATACCCCGAAGTATCATAAGAAGGACACAGTGCCCTGCGCCGATTACAGCTCGGATCAGGAGGAGCTGAAAGAGAACTTTCACGGAGCAGCTCGCTGTGAACCGTTCTCGAAGCGTTCTGATTACGATATGTTCAGCTGGTTGGCTTCGCGACACCGAAAACAACCTGTGCATGTTGTGATCCAACCGTCGGATAATGAACTATTGCCGAGGTAAGATAAGAGGCTCTGAAATGATATAAGAATGTAAAATAATGAAATAATTTCTTAATAGGCGAGGTACTGGCAGTAATCTACCCATGGCTATGAAATATCGTACTCTCAAGGAGACGTACAAAGATTACGTCGGTGTATTTCGTTCGCACATTCATGGTCGTGGCCTTTACTGTACGAAGGATATTGAAGCAGGTATGTAAACAATTAACTTCAAAATAATTACGCAGGTTTTTGTACTTTAGTCATCAAATTTCTTGAATATCGATTTGTTATATGGTTTAAATTATTAAAATTGACTCTCATAATCTTTGTGCAGGTGAAATGGTCATTGAATATGCCGGTGAATTGATCCGATCAACCCTGACCGACAAAAGAGAGCGCTACTATGACAGCAAAAATATTGGCTGCTATATGTTTAAAATCGATGACAATCTTGTAGTGGATGCGACCATGCGGGGAAATGCGGCACGATTTATAAATCATTCTTGTGAAGTAAGTCGAATAGTATTCATAGTGATTCAAAAGATTCAATTTTCACAATTATCAAATTTTACAGCCAAACTGTTACTCGAAAGTAGTTGACATACTGGGACACAAACATATAATCATATTTGCTTTGCGACGAATTGTTCAAGGAGAAGAGCTTACGTACGACTATAAGTTTCCATTCGAAGATGATAAGATACCATGCTCGTGCCGATCGAGAAAGTGCAGAAAGTATTTAAATTAAGAGAACTACTGCAGCTAATAGGAGAGAAGAAGGGCGAAAATGGAGCAGGAAGGGGAGCAAGATGCAGTGAAAGAGGGCAAGAAGAATATAAAAAAGTGTCGAAATAAAGTTCTTTTTTATTTTTAGCAGTATTTATTCGATTTTATATGTTAATCTTTTTATTTATTAAGATCTAAACAAGCAGAACACATTTAAATATAATGTAAATACATAGTATTTAATTAGGAATAAATTTGTTTAACTCTATGTAGAATAGACTTTTGAACATAACAATTGTATGTCTATGGATTGAGCGAATTACACATGCAAAATCCATTTTCTCTTGATTTGAAGCTAGAGCATAGATTCGTATGTTTCTTTTACAATGAATATTACAAGGGCAGTTCCTTATGAATATGACAAGGGCAGTTCCTTATGAATATGACAAGGACAGTTCCTTATGAATATGATAAGGCTCTAGTCTAAAAGCCAACTGAGAAATGAATACATTTGTCTTGGCGGATTTCATCGTTTTTTATAAAATCTGCAATAATAAGCAGTAAAGTTGCCCTACTGCAACTCATTACTGGTCTGGAGATTGAAATTGGGTAGAAAAACGTAAATCAATGTGCGCGTATGGAAAAATAATATTAACGCTCACGTTACCCGTGGTCAAAGTAAATCAAAGCTTGGTGTGAGATCATATTTAACCAGCTATGACTGGATTCGAAAGAAGGATAACATGCATATGGCAGCAATTGGTATTCTAACCACACGGATACACAAGAGGTATGGAGGGCTAACCAAAGCAATAAATAATCGAGTACTGTGGCTATAGCGTTTCTTATAATTCGTGTAAATGGCATTTGCGGTTAATAAAAATTCCAGAACTTTTCAAAAATGAGTTGGTACCCAGATTTGTTTATTTATTTGTTGTCCAATCAACAGAAATTAATTCAACTAAGGAAACATAACTAATTAAGAAAGCAAACAAATTTTAGAGCAAAATAGAACGCGAAAAGAGTATAATACAAAAAATTTAATGAATATGTGTTAGAACACTATTCCCCAATGTATTTTATGCCCAATCTCCAATGTAAATCAGATAACGTTCGGGAAAGAGCGCCAGTGTTAAGATTATTGTGCTGACGGATTAAAAAAGAATATAGTTCTATTAGTACGGCCCGAACCCCTAACAGAGATATGAATGTGGAGTCTACTGCAGTTATTTATTTATTTTATTATTTATTACAATCAAGGCGTACATGTATAAGAAAAAGAATAAAATAAAATAGTACATGCATCAAATTACGAAACAAAATAAAATTAAAACTATAAAAAAAATACAAAACTAATAAATAGTGCATAAATAAAATTAGTTATAAACAGACAACAAATAAAGTAATAAATAAATGACAAATCACAAATAAATGACTAACAAATTAAATACCAAATTTAAATTTAAAATGAATATACAATGCATATATGTTAGTATGGTGGAGTGTGGGGGAGATTATAAAGAGAGAGCCTTGATGGTGTTATTTTTAAACGTTGATTTGGAGATCGTAGGAGAAAAGTTCTCGCTCATGCTATTGAATAGCCTACAGCACCTATTTAATGGCTCGTTTGCTGCATATGTTGTGTTGTGTTGGTATTCAATAAGCAATCGTCGGGATCTTGTGACTCTCAAGGGCTGATTGAGTACAAACTTTTCTTTCAAGTAAACGACATTAACCACGTCTCTGATGACATCCAAGCTGAAGCAGGCAGATAATAGTAATCTTCTCGACGCAAGAGGTAACAAATTAATACATTTAAGGCGATATTCGTATGATGGTAGATTACTGAAATCATAAGGGTTGAAAAGATCCCTCAAAGCGAATAGTAAAAACTGCTTCTGAACAGACTCAAATCTTTGGCTGTGGATTTCGAAAGCCGGGTTCCAGATAGTGCACGCATATTCGAGAAGTGGACGCACGAGTGAAATATATAAGGATTTAGTAACCCAAAGATTCTTAAACTCTTTGGCTCGTCGCTTAATGAAACCAAATTGTTTACTTGCTCGGGAAAGCACTCTATCGTAATGTAGATTGAAGCGGAGCTTTTCATCCAGGGTGACACCGAGATCTAATATGTTGTCAACCCTGCTGAGTGACGTGTTGTTGAGGCGGTACGTATAATGAACGCGTGCAGTTTTGCGAGAGAAGCTAATTGCGCGGCATTTGGCAATGTTAAAAGGGAGCTTGTTCGCGGAGCACCAATGGTATAGAGAGTTTAGTTTAGACTGAAAAAAGGTAGCGTCAGATGGTGTCCTGATGACATGGTAGATTTTGAGGTCATCCGCATATAGTAAATGGGGAATGTCAGATAAAACCTCCGACATGTCCGATATAAAAATATTAAAAAGAAGAGGGCCAAGATGACTTCCTTGAGGTACACCGGATTTCACGTCGACTTTCTTAGAAATAAGACGTTGGAATTTCACGAATTGCAAGCGGTTGTGGAGGTATAGAGTTTAAGTAGGGGACACTCGTCGAGGAACACTCTTCGTGACTCAAGGGAAGGGATTTGTAAGATGAGGAAACGCATACTGTAGTCACAATAGGGAATATTAGATTTGAAGAATGGGGAACGAGTGAATCTGTGTTCCCGCATCAACCAAACAGAAAGTGAGGAAACCATATTTGGCAACAACATGCCAGCACACTACGAACGAAGAAGAAAAACGTGAAAATAAGTGGAAAGGTTGACAAAAGGTTTGCAGAATCTAGTGAAAAAACGAGAGGCCCTAACAGTGATATGCAATTGAATATCTGTGAGTCGATCTAGCAACATTGAGTGGAGAAAGAAGGGGAAATTGTTTTTTAAGTGAACTAAGAGAGTCCCGTTTTACATGAGCGATTTTACCGCGACTGCAACTCGGCGACTTAGCCGCTAGCGACTAAGCGATTGTATTTTTACACAAGCGGTCTCACGGCGTCTGCGACTCAGCCGCTTACCGAAATTTCCTTATTTTGCAAGAGTGATTTGCAAAGAAGGGTTTGTTTATGCTCAATAGGGACGTTAATCGGCCTGAATTGGGACATCATGCAAAATAGTGATGAGCTCAAAAACGACAAACGTTTGGCGGCAAAAAACAAACGAAAAGTTTTTCCAAATAGTGAAACAGTTTTTCTAAAACTAACAGCATTTCTAAAATGAACAATTTTTCTAAAACGAACAGTTTTTCTAAAACCAATCGTTTATCTAAAACGAACCGTTTTTCTTCAAAGAATAGTTTTTCTAAAACCAATCATTTTTCTAAAACGAACCGTTTTTCGTTTGTCAAAACGAACTGGTTGGCAGTGGTAAACAGTTTGCGAATGAAAAATTGTTCCTCAGTGGCAAATAGTTTTGTAGATAAACACTGTTTGGCCAATAAACTACACATATAAAGCAAATAGTACAACCTCAGAAGACAGAGGTATAAGGAAAGAAAACAGCAGAGAGAAATGAAGCAATTTATTTACCTGAATCTGAGTGCTAGTAGTAGTGGAGGAAAACTATGGGCCTGGACTATGAGAAGGAAAACTATGGGACTATAACTTGACAGTCTTCTACTCCGCGAACAGAAAATGGCGGCCATATGCACTGAGGTACTAGG
Organism: Nemotelus nigrinus; assembly: GCA_947369275.1. Taxonomy (NCBI): domain Eukaryota; kingdom Metazoa; phylum Arthropoda; class Insecta; order Diptera; family Stratiomyidae; genus Nemotelus; species Nemotelus nigrinus. Next base: position 34,527,379 of record OX376372.1, read on the forward strand.
CAATATGTACACAAATTTGACAATTTACAACCAAAAGCTCATAGAACTTAGGTAGCGGAGAAACCAAAGGGAATATCTGAGGTAGTAATTCTCTCGATTTGTTATATTTATAGATTTTACGTTTGTAGTGAAATTGCTTCACCAAAATTCGTATATGTATATGATTGTTTCTTTCCTTAAATACTTAGAATAGAGAGATTTAAGGAAATTATGATAATTAGGGGATGATAAATCGGTAAAATTACTTTTTTATGCACCAAAAGACAACAAGTTAATTTTACGTTAATAACGACGCAAATTTTCTTGTTTGTGCGTAGTTAACTTTGATCTAAAAAAACATGTCTCAAATAAGAAAATACATTTTTTTTATTAGTAAGATAGTCTTGTTTGCTTATAAAGCAGTGTATAGCACTATTAGAAGAAGAGGCACGGAATGAATAAAATATATTTTATCTTGAGAAGAGGCCTATCTTTTAAGAAATGGATATATTTTTATTTCGTAGAATATACACCTCTTCTTTTCAATGAAAAATCGGATTTTCAATAATAACTTCAATTAATTGATAGATGAGTTTGAAACAATTACAGTTCTTGAATAAAATCTAGTGTTTACAACTACTTGACCAACGAGTAAAGTTCTATCAATGAGGATGTAAAGGTACTATCGCGTAGAATTGAGCACTGATTAGTGAAGATTTAGTAAGGTTTGCTCATTATAATTTTTAGGCTTTTATGTTTTACTCTCAGAACAGAGAGATTTATGCTCAGAAGATAGATATATAAGGAAATGAAAACAGTAGTGAGAATTGAAGCAATTTGCCTGAATCTGAGTGTTAGTAGTAGTGAGAAGGACAACTATGAGACTATAGGCAAATTCGACAGTCTACTATGAAGAATCGAAACATTGTTAGCTTTGGAGCTTGATTGTGGCACTTTTTGCCAATTACTACAGATTAGCGTGGAAAAATTAGTGGATCTCTACTTTATTATAGATTGCATCACAAATTCGGTATAAAAATAACGAATGAGGTGTCAAATTAGTTTCTAAAAACCATCCATACATATTCGACAAATAAATGAAATAAAAGTCAATCGTTTTCTTCCGAAAAAATTATATTATTCGTGATTATCTTAAAACTGAGATTTTATTCTCTAATCTTTCATACACGTCACTGAATGGCGCTGAAATAAACATTACTACCTAGATTCAATTAATGTCTAAATGAAAATCGAAACAACATTGCAAATTATGCGTGCGTTCTAACTCAAAACCGCAAATCTGGCTTATTTTTCAACATATACTTGTCTAACTTTTCCCAGAACGTCATTAAAACGGCTCGATCTAAATGTCTTTTCGTTCGAGACAAATTCAGCACTGTAACGGCCCACTTCGAAACGTTCGCATCCAACTTCATTTCATCATAGCGTAAATGAAATGCACAAACTGTAAAGAAAGTTAGTATTAAAATAAATGCTTATTAGGAGATGGCCGAATATATAGTGCAATCAAATATTGGATGGAAAGCTCACTTTTCGCAAAAATTTCAACTGGATTGCCATCCCATGGCCATCCTTTAAATTGCCACGCAGGTCCCATCACGAAAACAGCCACGACTCTCGTCCAGTCTTGAGCCGATAGTTTTTGCGGGTTGTCGATGATTCGATATGGTACAGTCATGTTGCCTTCTTTTCGTCGCTGCAAGAGCACTTCGTTGTCTCGCTGCGAGCCTTGGTTTTTCTTCTCTTCTGTCGTCACAAAGCGAAGTTCCTGGAGAATATCTTTTGCGTTGTACATGGTTATGAGGCTGGTAGTAGCCGCTGGTATGATTATGATCGGAGTCCGAGACGTACGCTTGCTCGGTGTTTGTGGAAGCATGCGTGCTTGTGAAGTGGACAGAAGCTCCTTTGGTCGACCTGGTGGCAATGATGATACTGCAGGTTTTTTCTGTAGTGCCGATCCTTCTGTCACTGACTTTAGAGACATGCCGTGGTATGTGCCCATAGTATCGATTTTGAAGCCCTCGGTTTCTAAAAGATCATTGAGAGACGTTTATATATCCGTATACATTTAGTTGCGAAATTACGTTTAATTTAAATTAATTCAAAATCTAATTTGCATACCTTCTTTTTGCCTGTTGAATCGTTCCTGATCGTATCGGTTGTACTGTGCTAACTGGGGTTGTGGTTTCATTGGTCGTGGCGGTTCTGGCATTCTTATTGGTTGTTGTGGTGGCTTAGACCGCCCTTCTTCGCGAGCTTTGATGCCTTGCAAAATTGCAAGTATATCCTTCGCGAATAACTGCATGCATAAATAATTAGTTTCTAAACACACGAGAACATAATAATATACTATACCTTTCCGTTACTTTGAAGTATCGTCGTTCTTGTTCGCCACTGTCGTTCTCTGCTGATAATATCTTTGGTTGAATCGACATCAAAGTCCAGAATTGCCCGCAAATCCGTTCCCATGGCGTCATCATTATCGTTTCTCTTGATTGTCGTCCGTTTATTAGCCAAACGTTTCGCTTTTATGGCTGCAATCTTCTCTACGGACATAGTCTCCGAAAGAGACTTGATATTATCAATATTTACAGAAGCTTCCTTCTTGTTGACCGCCAGCCGCTCAGCGAGTTGTTCGCGCACTTTTTGTACTTGCGTATCCTCATACCGAGCCTTTTTTGCTATCGGATCAATGCCGCTGCCATCGCTTTCCATTGGCCGTTTAACCTGTGTGGGGATTTCCAGTGGGGCACTTTTGTCGATACTCGCACATGTCGCAGACTCTCCATTGAGATAAGCGAGTAGTTCCTTACGATCCGGTCGATTGACTGCTGGAATATCTTCCGCCTAAAATACACAATTTGTTGTCATAAGCACTACCTCGAACTCCGTGAATTATCTGCCAAATATCAACTTACCGCACACTGCCGCACGTACACCGAGTGCTGAAGTTGTACATTTTTAAGTAGATACAGCAAACATTCTAACGAATAATATTCCCTCGGAGCACCTTTTTTACCGGATCTACAAGAAATACACAGTAAATTTGTTTGCCTTAAACTTGACGCGGCACTGCTTACCCATATTTCAAATAGTTAGTTTTGACATTTTTCGGCCACGAAAATTCTCCAAAAATAATCTGATTTTCACGTTCGATAATTTCCTTTTTGTTTATATTGTACTGGCGAAGTAAACTCAACGGATCTGCCATGGTTTTACGAAAATACACTCAGACACAACGGCAGCAACACCAGTTTTCAATCGTAGTTTCACGGGATGAGCTCACGTCAAACTGACAAATCGTGAAAGTGCGTACCGGACTTCATGCACGAACTTTTCAGCCGATGAATTCACAATGGATGAAATCGCCATCTTGGTGTGTGTCGTGGATAAAATAGAAAAAAGTAATTGTTTGGATGTTAGTGTGGATTGCAGTGTCGATCGTGTATTTGGTCATTTTTGGTTTAAAGGTTAGTACGCTGGCGAGCCTGAATTCCGGACACTCGTTGTGCTATTTATTTCTACACGGAAAAATTTTCGTGTCGAGAAGTGTAGAATATTACAAAGTGACAGTTAATTGCTCTCAACTTTGGCGGCATGGGATTTAGAAATTAGCTTTCTTTGAAAATAACCTTTACAATCTACCAACTGTATGTCAAATACTATGTTACTATTCCATCAATGCTTCTTTCAGCTCTTCAATTTTAAATTCATTCAGGTTTGCTGCCTCATCATACTGCTATATTATGAAACAAACCAAAGTTTATGAAAGAAACCAAGTTCTAGTAGCAAATTTTAAAAACTACTTTCACTTTAAATTCAATTAGACTGAATGAAAATAGGCGTAGTTTTTCGAAGTAAAACAATTATGTAATCTATTTAATAATTTTTAAGAGTCCTTCACACGAAGCTTCAAACAATCACAACACCAAATACAATGATAAATGATTTATTAATTATATTACGACACAATCTAATGACATGTCACTCGCGATTGCAATGGCGTCTTCTCTGCTATTGTCTTTCTCGAATTCACACAACGGCGTCCTCCACTTTACCCGGTTGCCAGACTTCTTACTTGTCCTATGTAAGTTTACAGCAGTTTCGGCACGAAACAGCTGATTGGTGGTGCCTGTATCCGCAGTGGTTGTATGATCTATCTTACAACTCGGCCAACCTGACTGTCGATCGACCTCGATCGAAGGGGTTGTGGAAACAGGAGGTTGATTGTCATTGGTGTCATCAGTGGTATAAGGGTTTTGTATGGTTTCATCATCTTCAGTTAGATATTCTGCATCCCAGTTGTCTTCATCCAGGTATTCTGCATCCCAGTTGTCTTCATCCAGGTATTCTGCATCCCAGTTGTCTTCATCCAGGTATTCTGCATCCCAGTTGTCTTCGTCTAAGTATTCTGCGTTCCAATCGTCTTCATTTAAGTATTCTGCATTCCAGTTGTTCTTGTCTAGATATTCTGTGTTCCTTATATCTTCATTTAAATATTCTTCCTTTTGGTTGTCTTGGGTTAAGTAATCTTTGTCGTAATTGGATTCTTGGTTTGGATTTGTATGTTTAGCGGAAGTCGGAACATTTCTTAAGTTGTTAGTAGATTCTCTATTTAAAGTTTCAGCAGTGTCTAAATTTCTATGGGGTATTAAAATTGTGTCTGAATTTTCAACAAGTTTTGTAATTATAGGTTTTTGACTTATATTAGGTTTTAATTGCCATCTCCTCAGCCTGCCAGCTTCCACTATACCATCATAAGGTAGTTGTGAATTTTGGCAGTCTTCAATGTCTCTTATTACATATCTGTCATGGTCTAATTTCTTATATATTACATAAGGGCCTCGGAATTTAGGAATTAGTTTTTTGTTTATGCCTGCTGTGGTGTCTACATTTCGCAATACAACATAGTCGCCTTCGCGATACTCTTTCGCTGGTTTACTGTGTCTGTTGTAATATTCCTCATTATAGGCCTGTGATTTAAGAATTGTTTCAGTTGCAGTTTTACGAATGAGTGGTAAACTTCTTTCTTCATTTATATAGTTATCGTCCAGGTATTCATCTAGTTCGTTTACAATATTACCTCTTTGAGTGATGCCAAATAATAGCTTACTTGGAGTTTGGCTTGTTGATTTACTGACAGAATTATTAATTGCATATTCAACGTCAGTTAATTTTGATACCCAATCTGCATGGTCTATTTCGTCCGTTAACTTTCCTAACATGTTTTTTAAAACACGGTTAATTCGTTCTACTTGACCATTTGCCTGAGGTGATGCAGTAGCTACTTGAATATGTTTGACATTATTGTTTTCTAAAAAGTTGGCAAATTCAAGTGAAGTGAAACAAGTTCCTCTGTCTGAGATAATTCGTCGAGGACGGCTGTAGTATTCAAAATATTTCTTAAGGGCTGCAATTACTTCTTTTGTGCTTGTGCTGTTGGTCGGATATAGTTTTACATATTTTGTAAATGAGTCTACTATAACAAGTATGTGTTTTCGTTTTGATTGCAGTGAAGGTAATGGTCCGAAATGGTCAATATGTATTGTATCAAATGGTATAGGTTTTTTTTGGAATATTGTAAAGGTTTCGTTCAGTTGTACTAGCTGGCTGAGCATACATAATGCAAGGAATGCAATTTCGGATGAATTTTTCAATTTTAGATCGTCTTTCTGGGAACCAATACCTTGTTTTAATTTTTTGAATTGTTTTTTCAATACTTTGGTGGCCAACGAGTTCATGAGCATTTCTAATTATATTATTTTCCATATCTGCAGGTATGTATAGTAAGAGGTTTGAATTTTCTTTTCTGAAGACTAATCCATTAATTAATTCATAATGATCCATATTTTCGTTTTGAAGTTTTCTTTTTAAAAGTTTTATAGTAGTATCTTCTGATTGGGCTATTTGTAAGCGATGATCAGCATCTTCTTCTGTTGTGGCTGCAATTATTGGTGCTCTACTTAAAGCGTCAGCATGAGGCATGCTTGTACCTTTTCTATGGTGGATTATGTAATTAAAGTTTTCTAACTCTAATGCCCATCTGGCTATTCGGGGGTTTATTTGTTTTCGGCTTAGGGTTTGCATAAGGGAATTGCAATCTGTGATTATTCGGAAAGGTATACCTTCGAGGTATGGTTTAAATCGGCGTAGGGCGTAAATGATGGCTAAAGTTTCTAATTCAAAACTGTGATATCTTGATTCAGCTTCAGAAGCAGTTCTTGAATAGTAAGCGATCGGATGCCATTTTTTGTCATTTTGTTTCTGTAGGAGTACTGCACCAAAACCGATCGCACTAGCGTCTGTGTGTATTTCTGTTTCGGCTGACGGATTATAGATGGCTAAAACTGGTGATTGCATCAGTAGTGATTTTAGTGTCTTAAATGCATCGCAGCAGATTTTCGTAAAATTGAACTTAGCGTCTTTTCTTAATAAGTTTTGTAGAGGTTTAGCGATTCTTGAAAAGTTTGGTACAAATTTTCGGAAATATGAGAATAGTCCTAATGTAGATTGCAATTCTTTGGTATTTGAAGGCATACGGAGTTTATTAATTGCTTCCAAATGAGATTTACTTGGAGCTATTCCTTTTGGTGTTACTTGGTAGCCTAGGAAATCTACTTCAGCGTATCCTATTTTACATTTTTCTAGGTTTAGCTCAAGACCGCGGTGTTTGATTCTCTTCAGGACTTCGGATAATAGGCTGCAGTGTTCTTCGTAAGTTTTTGTTGCTAGCATGATATCATCCATATAAATTACGATATTGTTACTCTCAATCAGATCTTGAAAGATTGCATTTATAAACCTCTGAAATACTGCAGGAGCATTTTTTAAGCCAAAAGGCATTTTTAAATATTCGTATTGTCCATTGGGTGTTACGAAGGCAGTATATTTAATTGAACCTTTCGCCATTTGGACTTGATGGAATCCGCTTTTAAGATCCAAAACTGAAAAATAATTTTTTCCTTCCAGGTACTCAAGGCAGTCTTCTATTAGGGGTAATGGGTAGTTGTCCCTGACCGTGAGTTTATTTAATCCTCTGTAATCTATACATAATCGGGTTTTCTTATTCTTTTTGCGGACTAAAACAATGGCTGAAGCGTACGGAGAGTTACTAGGTCTAATAATGCCATCTTTTATTAAGGAGTCCGTAATGTTTTTGACTTCTTGTTTTTCAAAAACGGATAGTCTTCTCGGTGCACAATGGAATGGAACATCTGTTGTTAGATGAATATTCATCTCATATTTTAACGGTTCTATTAGTGAGTCAAATGTTTGGATATACGTTGTATTGACAATATTCATCAAGTCCTTTTGTTTAAGGGTTGATAGATGTTGGTTTATTTGCGGTAATATAGCTTCCTTTTCTATTTCGATGTTAAATATGTCTGGTAATACTGATTCCGAATCTAATTGTGCCGTTTTTGGTTCTAATGAAATTGAATCTAATTTATGTAATTTAGATTTTGGCAGCAGTGTATGAGAATTTGGCTTAGGTATTTTAGTTGGGAAAGTCTTAACAGGCTGAAGTGGCAATGTATCTTCTATAATTTTCATTTTGTTTAATAAGTCAAATTTTTTTAACCTATTTTTTATAATATTTTGAGCACGGAAGGAAGATTTTTCGCAACCAATATTTTCTCTTAATTTTAGTAGTTCTTCTTTTTCGTACTTAATTTTTTGACAGTTAGTTAGATGTATGTTTGCTATCTCCAAGAAATCTCTTCCCAAGATTAGAGGAAACAATGGTTTTTTTTCTTTAATAACATGTAATTTTATTGGAAATTTTTTTTCTTTATATGTAATCATAACTTCAGTGTATCCTATTATGTTTATCGTACTTCCGCCTAACCCTTTATATTTTGGGTTATTCTCGATGATGTTTGCTGATAGTGGCATTTTAACAAAACTTATTAAGCTGATTGGGCTGCCAGTGTCAAATAGAGAAAAAATATTTGTTAATTCCTCTGTTCGTCCGTGCTCAAGACTTGTTGAAAATATGACACTTACCCAATTTGATATTGCCACTCGGTTCTGGCAATTTTCCTGCTCTTCATCCGACGTTCTTGCCATTGATGTTGTTGGTGATGATGGCCTTGTGTAGCTAATACTTCCAGCTATGGGCAGTAGTTGTTTCCTCGGAAAAACGCATTCGCTATGGATGTGTCCAGGTTTCCAGCATTTGAAACAACTTCCTTGTAGTCGTTTTTCATAAGGACATTGGCTGCTGTAATGCCCGGTCCTTGAACAATTGAAACATCTTATTTCTTCAGTTGCTTCTTGTGTTGAAAGTAGGCGGTTAGACGGCTGTAGCGGCATACGGTTTGACGGAGGTGGCAGCATACGGTTTGACGGAGGTGGCAGCATACGGTTTGACGGAGGTAGCGGCAAGCGGAATGACGTACGTGGCATCGGCCGGTTTGGTGGTGGGGACATATTTCTTTTGTATTTTTCATTTATATATAATGGGCGATTTGTCTGAAGGTTATAATTGGTTGTAGGTGCCGTAGTAAATTGTGGCTTTTGATGTTCATCTATTCTGCTGGTTTCAACTTCATATGCAAATCGGCGCGCTCTTTTTTTTAGTTCACCCATTGTGCTGCAGGCTACTAATGTGGCTGTATCATAGCCACTTTTTTTTACATTGCTTACTGCGATGTCGATGGCTTCTAATTCCTCTAATCCAGCTTGCTTTGCATTGGCCTGGATATTAATAATGAATCGGAGCAGTGGTTCATTTTCAGGTTTCCACCTTTTAGCTCTAAGATTTCTTAAGTTTTCTTCTGTTTGCGGCATATCATCAAATTCTTCTAAGAGTTCAAATTTAAGGTCTTCATAATTTGAAGTTTCCGATACCTCTAAAAATGCTTTAGCCGTGCCTTTTAGTGATCTTTTTAGGTATATTAACTTTTTGTCTTGTTGAACTCCCGCAAGGTTTAGTATTTCTTCGAGGTTTCTAATGAATTTTCGAATACTTTGGCTATTATCTCCAGAATATTCAGGCAATGCCGTTTGGAGATCAGCAAAGTTGACAGGATGTTCCATCTGGCTGAAGTATTTATTTAATTCATATGTGGGTGTTAGAGCGGCAGCAATTGTAGGCGGCAGAATATTATCTTCAATTTCTTCATTTTCTTCAGTTTCTTCATTTTCTTCAGTTTCTTCATTTTCTTCAGTTTCTTCTTTTTCTTCAGTGTCTTCTGCAGCAATTTGTATCTTCGTTTTGTTTTTTTCCAAATTTATTTCAAGATTTTGGATATCTTGTTGTATTTCTAACAGTTCTTTTCTTCGTGCTGCTATTCTTAATTGCTGAATAAGTATGTCTTCTTCTTCTCGTAGTTGTTTGGCTACATTTGATAATGACTGAATTGCTTCATCTGGCGATTTTGACCGTATTGAGGGAGTAATATTTTCTATATCTTCCGTTATTGCTGAAGTTTTTATTAATTTTTCTGAATCGGAATCGGCACTTTTTTCCTCGAAAAAAATTTCGGCATTTTTACCCTGTTTCGGCACTGAGACCGGCGGCACTTTTTCTTCTAACTGTTTTTCTAGTTCATGAACTTTATCAATTTTTATTTTTTGTGTCGTACTGTTTTTCTTAATCGCGCCCGTACTTTTCCCCGGCGTTGTCGCGTTTCCGCGACTTCTCACAACTGATGCGGCCTCCTCGTGTTTTCTCGGGGTTATGGGCGCACTGCTCTTTTTCCGTGTAGACATTTTCCAATTACTTCTTTGGGTAATAACCCCACACCTGAGCTTTAAGAGTCCTTCACACGAAGCTTCAAACAATCACAACACCAAATACAATGATAAATGATTTATTAATTATATTACGACACAATCTAATGACATGTCACTCGCGATTGCAATGGCGTCTTCTCTGCTATTGTCTTTCTCGAATTCACACAACGGCGTCCTCCACTTTACCCGGTTGCCAGACTTCTTACTTGTCCTATGTAAGTTTACAGCAGTTTCGGCACGAAACAGCTGATTGGTGGTGCCTGTATCCGCAGTGGTTGTATGATCTATCTTACAAATTGTTTATTTGATATATATTTCCTTCACACGAATACATAATTTCCATCCATGCATTTCATATCGCGTACACATGCGGTGTTGAAAACTTTAGGTCTGTTCGCGTACCTGAATCTATTATAATATATTCAAATAGATTCGCATAATTGCTTCAAGCCAAATTTTGCAGCAAAAAGAAGCCAGCTGCCAAATTATGTTACTGCTGCAGTTTGCTGAAGTACGCGAACAGATCTTTTATAACGTCGCACTAATTCAATTAACCAACCAGCTAATTAAAGTGCTTCCTAGCAAACGTATCTGCCAAAAAAACCAAATGTGCTGGAAAATCATTGCTTCAAGTTCTGCACGAACTATCCTACGCATAAAATTAGAAGACAGAAAGTTCCGACGTACAACAAATTTCAAATTTTCAAACAAAATTCAAATTTTCAAACAAAATTCAAATTTGACGCGCGGTCAAAATGGCCAAAATGATTGCTTTACGTGACCAAGGGTGTGTTCAATGTGCATGCTATAGCTGCTCCAAAAGCATAGCATAGCATCACTTTAGCAAGTGTCAAAATTTGCAGTAGCTAGGTGAAGCAGCTATGGACATTGGACAGCCAAGAGCTGCTACGAAGGTCAGCCTTTACACAGGAAATTCAAAAATAATTTTGTTTCAATTTTTTTATTGTAATTTTTGCATTTTCGGGGATCAGTTCAATACTTCCATTGCACTTTGGAAACTGTATGAAATTTAGGAGTTTTCAACATAGTTTTCAACATAGCAATAGAGTTTTCAACGTACAATTATGGCCGTGTACAAGCCAACTTAAAATTCGAGTTGAGTTTAAGTGTTTAAAAGCCCGTATTTAATTTATGCTGTCACTATTTTCAAATTTATTCCTCATCTCCTGTGTCACAAAAGCGCAAGAACTTCTTTTCATTTCAATTTCCAATTGAAAATGACATTTAAACTGCATGTCAGCTGTGTACGCACGGCCATTTTGCCTTAGCTACTTTCTAGCTATCCTCCAGACTACGAGCAGCGAATAGCTGCTACCTTAGCAGCTATTCCGGAATCTTGGACAACCGGACTGTCAAATAGCAAGCATCAGAAAGTAGCTATTTCGTGACATTGGACAGCCAGAGCTGCTAAATTAGCAGCTAATAGCAGCTATAGCATGCACATTGAACACACCCCAAATAAATAGCAGACCATTTAATTCCGTCACCTCGTGCCTGAAAAAACTCTCCACTTGTGCTGCAGAGCCACCTACGAGCAAAGAGCAGCACTAACATTCTGACACTTTTCAGGCAACGTTTCAGGACAGACTGCGTACCGATTTTCTCAAGTGACCTGAAAAAAATTCAGGTGACGGAATTCCGTCACTCTTTTCCCATGCATTTTAAAGGGGAACCGAAATTCAGGCAAGACTGCGTACTTACCTTGAGTTTGGATGTTATTGCATAATTTTCCATTCATTGGGTGAATATTCATTACAAAACGTTTTATTTTGTAACATTTGAATTTTAAACGTGTTTTGCCGCTTACGCTACTAGTGACATCTCGATTGCAACACTTCAACTACTTGGCGATGTCACTTGCCATTTGACAGGTGAAAAATGTAAACAATAACATGCTTTAAAATATTTAACCTCCGAATTTTCACATAAGTTGAATCTTTCCTTCCATAACATCTTGAAAGCAGGAGATTATATTAGTTTTAAACACAGAGCTAATTTTTGCCGTATAACTAAGTCACCCTCTGATAAGCAATGGCCAAGAAAAAGAAACAAAAGCAGAAGCTAGAAGTAGTTTTTGATCCAAAATCTAGACGGTAATCTACGAAAATAGAACTGGGTGTGATATTGAAATAATTCTTTATTTATTTGTGAATACAGTGAATTCTTAACTGGCTTTCGAAAACGTAAAAATGAACGAAAGAAACGCGCCAAAGACGAACTGGAAAAAATGCTCGACACCGAACGAAAACGGATCCGTTTAGAAGTCAAGGATAGCGTAAAAAATCTGAAACAATCATATGCGCCCATACCCGAATTGCAACATCTACTAGACGAAAAAGAATATGAGGACGATGCTGTAAAAGTGAAAATTGTTGATATGTCTGGAGAAAATCTTGCTTCAGGACTAGAATTCATCGGTGATAATAAACCAGAAGCCGACGTGGATGAAGCGAAAGCGGAATCTGTTGCCAGTAGCGATGATGAAGAAGAAGTTCCTGGTATGGGGACGGCTAAGAAAAAAATAAAAGTAAATATAAAACCTGACCTACATCCAGATTTGACGAAGATCAAGACGAAAAAGGATTTAAATCGTTTGACGAAGAAAACCGCAAGGAAGTCTTTTAAAACGAATAAAGTATTCAAAATGAAATCGAAATTAGATAGTGTAGCTGCTAGGAAAAAAGCGAAAAAAGAAAAGTTTAGGAAAGAAAAGGCTGAGGATAATCAGAGGAAGCGGAAAGGGAAGTTTAAAAAAAGGCGGAAATAGGTTAAAATAGAACTTTATATGTATGCTTTATTTTAAAATAAATCGGAGGACAAATATTTCGTGAAAATTTGTTTTGCGTTATATCAATTAAGACTTTATTTACAATAAAGTGGGAGCAGGTGTTTCGGCTTGACTAATTTCATTTTCAGCCATACAGCTTACCGCGATGAAAGCACACTCGCAGTCTCTGGATTTGGAACTGTATGAACAGATTGTGAAGCTTATTTTTATGAAAAAAATCCATTAATTACGCTAATTGCATTCTTTTCTTTAAAGCTAAACGGAATTAAATGCGTCCTTTTGAACCAATTTGAGGTTGATAAGTCGGCATTCGGAGTTAATATTAAGCACTTCTGACTTTGGATGTTGTTATTTGACTTTAAATATTTGTTTTCATACCATCAATGCTTTTTGTAATTTATGCTGTAAAATTGATCTATTATATCGATTTTTTCAATTATAACAAATTTGATAAATTATCATCAATTATAGTGTTCCAAGATTATCACACAATACTGTTAAAAAGTGAGCAGTGACAGTAGTTAGCTGTATGTATAGCCCCTTAAAGCCCCCCACCTGCTAATTCTGTGTTGGATTGCGTTGCAGTTGTTGTGAATTAACTTGTCAATACATATATCTAATGTCGTCAGAAATGTCAGGGTCCGAAAGTGATTCTTTTTTAAGCGCAGATGAAGAATATCCTTCTTCGCCAAATTCAAGAAAGTCGAGTCCTCTTAAAAAAGGTCGTGATAAGCTTTCTAGTCGAAAGGATACCAAGAAAAGTGATGACAATAAAACAATTGTGACGCAAAAACACGAAATAGTCGTCGAGAAGGAAGTCATTAAATCAGCGAAATCCGCAGAAATATCCGAAGTAGTAAAGGACAATACCGCTGAAGGTAAGATTTGAAATAAACTTAAAAACAAAGTCGATAATAATCGAAATTTTCCAGCTGATGGATGGGATGATTTCGATGATTGGGAAGACGACGGTGATGCCAAAGATGGAGCTAATGTTGCAACAGTTTCAGCCTCTAGCAAAAGTATATCCGCTAAAGCAGACACCCAAAGCACTTTTGCGACATCTGAATCGCAGACAAATGAAAACCTACGCCATAACACATCCTCATCTTATGACACATTTCCCGTTCTAAACACGCTTGAGGGCAATAGAAGTAGGAACAATGTGCAAATGTTTCCGTTAGAATGTGATTCGAAACAAAATGCGTCACAAACCACTCTGAAATCAGATACATCTTGGGGTGGCTGGAAGCCATGGGGTGGAGTTGTATCGTTTTTATCGAATGCAACAGAAGGTGTAACCACTCTGACATCACAAGTGGGCCATGGACTGGCAAGTGTACTAGAAAACAGCATTGGAGTTCCTGAGCCCGAGGAAATGGCTCGGCTTCGACTCGAAGAAGATAAAAAGAAAAAACAAATCGCAGGAGATCAGGGAAATGATGCGAGTACTGAGAAAGTTCTCGAGAAAAAGGATAGCAAAGACGATTTGATTATGAGTAGCGTTGGAAATCTTTTAACTGGTAAGCTATGATCTTCTTTGCATACTTTCTTTTTCGCCCTAGTGTTTTTACATTAAATAAAGGCATTGGGTGATTATTTTGATGCAAGATCCGTTTAAAATTAGATACTGAAATACAAGAGATACAATTAACGGAATGTCAAAACTTGATAAATTTTTAAATAATGTCAAAACTTGATAAATTTTCCCAAATAGAACATTAATGCAGGAATCGTTAGACGGAAAGTATATTCCCCTTTGTTTGGTTCTTTCAAAGTTTATTGATATTAATCGGAAAATGCCTTCTGACTTACCAGACAACATTCACGCAGATGCTTGTTACAAATATAAAATCGTGGGCGGTTGTTGTTGATTAAGACGCTGTGCGGTGCGATGGTCTATGTGGAAAGTTGTTCCATATATTGCACTGAAATCTCAGAACAAGATTATGAGATGTTAAAGCTAACAAAAAATAAGAAAAATATACTCTGGTATTGTGATGTGTGCAGAGTTAAAATTAATAAGTTAAAAAAAAAATGAATTGCAGCTTGTGGATAAGTTTTTCGTAATGCTGGATGCTAAAGAATAAGTGGAGACACTCTCAGAAGTGAATTCATTTATCAAAGGTGAATTCATCTCTCAAAGGTGAATTCATCAATTCATCCAACTCTGCTTTTACTAAAAAGCTCGGTCTCACAAATGATAAAAGCTGCGAAAAATTACCACAACGGCAATTGTCATACTCCATTGTTTTAAAGTCGGCACTCTTTCCGGAAATAAAGGAGAATTACAATAGAAGTATAATAATAAAACCTCAACGCTCTTCAAACACCCTTAAATTTCTTAAAGGTAGCAGTAGCTCCGCTGAGTTTAAGGTCCCAGTAATATTTTCAAATAATTTGAGGAACGGTAGTGTTCTATTACAATTAAAAAACGAAACAAAACAATTAAACACGTAATAGAATACTTAGTAGCCACATTACATCAGAAAGCACACGAATGCGTCTTCTCACCCTGATTGTATTGGGTAAGAGAAGCAATATTCAAATGAAGAGTTAAATTTTCAGTGGCTCGTTTCTGTAACTTAAGAATAGAGAAGTTCTCTACTACAATTCTCTATTTGCGTCAATCGCGATTAGTAACATTAGAATTTCTACTCTCATCATTAGAACAAACAGTTTTGACGTTTCTATCTCTCTATTTCTGTTTGAGATTTGCACGGTTAGGTATGTTAATAGATGACAAATTATCGTGGTACGACAATGTTAGGAAAATCAGATTTAAAGTATGTCTCATTATCAGGTTTCTCTGAAAAAGAACATATGATTGATCTATTCTGCTTTTGTTACTCCATCCATCAACTATTGTATGTAAAATTGGACTTTACTAGCATTTGACAATTCTACTTTCAGACGTTCTATGTAAAATGGAAAAAAGTTACTAAATTTACGCAGTTTACACTGAGACAGCGTTGACCATTCTATCTTGATCATAAAGTTGCGAAAATTCGGACTTGCCGGATCTTTACTTAGTTCTTACTTCCACAGTCGAATCCAATTTGTAAAATTTCAAGGAGCTTTGTCAAAAAATATATTTTCTACCTCTGGTATACCAGAAGCTAGTCATCTTGACCCACTTATTTTTAACATATTGATGTGTTTTAGCCTTAAAACATCTTTCGTGGATTCGATATTCTCCACGTTCGTGAAATTAAACAGTTTCCTTTTACAGCACTAATTATGCAAATAATTCTACAATTTCGCGTTACAGTTTCAAACTATCGCTTTTCAAAATATCACACTTAATTTGTACTCCACTGTATCAGTGTACTAATTGTGTACAAACTAACTCATTGTACAAAACTCTCACTACTAACTAACTTCGAAGGCCTTTTCGCGGCGATATTTATACTCGTGAGGTGAATTTATTATTATCGGCTATTGGGTATTGACTATTGGCTATCTATAGATTGTTTCCGTTCTTTGAATATTTGTATTAGACAGATAGTTCTCGACGTTTGTGGCTCTTTCTGGCGCCGACACAGCGAAATATGCTTTGCTCGGCGTGCATGCAACAATATTCACTTCCAATTAGTGATGGGCAAAATGGCTCTTTGAAGTGAGCCAGCTCCGTAAAACTCACTCACTTTAAAGAGTCGCTCTTAAAGAGTCGCTCTTTAAGAGCCACTCAAAAGAGCCACTTCAAGCAACTTTTTTATGGTTGCAAAAGTATAAAGTAAATTGCTATTTTTTGTTGTTTTATTAATAATAATAAGCTTAAATCTAATATAACATAACATTACTTTAAAAATATAATATAGCATATAATATAAATTTAAAAATAAACCATAAAATCATCTGAAAATCTTTCCATATAAGTGGCCACTCTACTCAATCGTTGATTCACTATCTCCAGATTCTGGGATGTAAATCTTTCTTTTCCTTCCACCAATTGAGAGGGTCAGCAGTTCTGGGTATAGTTACATGTTGTAAACACTTATCCATTTCGTTAATGCCTGCAGCTACATAGCTTTGCTGGGTTCATACACTATTGACTTTGTCATCAAATTTTCGCCATAGCGAATTTTGCGTTCCTTGTGCTGTGGGTACCGAAACTAGATGTATACAAGCAAGTTTGTACGTGGATTCATTTTGAAATGCTAGTCTTTTAAATCGTGGATCTAAAAGAACGCTCTCTAGGCAAAACATATTTTCTTTATATAATTTAAATCTGTTTGAAAGTTCTCTTTGGATCACATTTAAAAAACTGCGTACATCAGCAGTTTTATTTTCGTTCAGACAGAGTTCTGAAATGTAGCTTATAATCGTTGATGTAATAATATATATTTTAGAAATCGTTACTGTTTTCTCACTGCTTATTTCTAGAGTAGCCTCATTAAAGATGCTCAATATATCAGGGGCTGTTTTCATAATATTCCATTCATCAGAAGAAGGAGTTGGTAGATTTTAGTTCAGGACACCTAAGGTGGCTAATAGTGGCTCTTTTACTTCTTGAATGCGCACAAGCATAGATTACGTAGAGTTCCACCTGGTAATAGCATGAAACTTTAATTTAAGCTCTACGTATTCCATTTGCCTCTGTTTTTGTTGTAATTTTGCCGTTATTCTGCTACCAAAATTTTTTCGGACGGTTTTCCGTCAGATTTCATTTTGCCGTATCTTCGAAACTAGGCCGCTTTTTCCCAAACTTGTATGGAAATTTCGCCCGAAACAACTCAAAAAGGTCCCCAAATTCATGCTAGTCGAAAAAAAAATATTTTGGAATAATGAACGTTTTTGCCCAATTTCACCTATCAAAAATTTTTTTTGCCCTTGAAATATCACTATTGTACTCCCCGACCACTTCCAATCATCGAAAACGTCCTAAAGGCAGTTTTTGCCAAACTGTGGCCAAAAAACCCCTTACTCCCCTACAAAACCGAAATTTTTATATCGCAGCAATAGGTCTTGGCCCGTTATGTCCCAAACCACCTTAACCCCAAATTGGCCGATTTTGTCCGATTTCAACTACTTTTGCCCTAAAAACTTTTTGAAGAACGAAAATATTCGATACGAACCTCTTCCATATACCTGTTCTAGTGTATACGCTTAAAAAATGAACGTTTTTGCCCATTTTCCTCTCTCAAAAATTTGTTTGCCCTTAAAATATCACTATTGTACTCCCCGACCACTTCCAATCATCGAAAGCATCGTAAAGGCAGTTTTTGCCATACTATGGCGAAAAAACCCCTTACTCCCCTACAAAACCGAAATTTTTCTATCGCAGCAATAGGTCTTGGCCCGTTTTGTCCCAAACCACCATAACCTCAAATTGGCCGATTTTGCCCGATTTCAGCTACTTTTGCCCTAAAAGGATCTCAACCTTTTCCTACTTAGCACTTTTAGTGGTACTTTCAGTTTTTCCGGACGGTTTTTCGGCAGATTTCATATTGCCGTATTTTCGAAACTAGGCCGCTTTTTCCCAGACTTGTATGGAAAAAAACAATTCAAAAAGGTCCCCAAATTCATGCTAGTAAAAAAAAAATATTTTGCAAAAATGAACGTTTTTGCCCAATTTCCCCTATCAAAATTTTTTTTTGCCCATGAAATATCACTATTGTACTCCCCGATCACTTCCAATCATCGAAAGCGTCCTAAAGGCAGTATTTGCCAAACTATGGCCAAAAAACCCCTTACTCCCCTACAAAACCGAAATTTTTGTATCGCAGCAATAGGTCTTGGCCCGCTATGTCCCAAACCACCTTAACCTCAAATTGGCTGATTTTGTCCGATTTCAGCTACTTTTGCCCTAAAAGGATCTCAACCTTTTCCTACTTAGCTCTTTTAGTGGTACTTTCAGTTTTTCCGGACGGTGTTTCGGCAGATTTCATATTGCCGTATTTTCGAAACCAGGCCGCTTTTTCCCAGACTTGTATGGAAATTTCGCCCGAAACAATTCAAAAAGGTCCCCAAATTCATGCTAGTAAAAAAAAAAATATTTTGGAAAAATGAACGTTTTTGCCCAATTTCCACTATCAAAAATTTTTTTGCCCTTGAAATATCACTATTGTACTCCTCGACCACTTCCAATCACCGAAAGCGTCCTAAAGGCAGTTTTTGCCAAACTATGGCCAAAAAACCCCTTACTCCCCTACAAAACCGAAATTTTTGTATCGCAGCAATAGGTCTTGGCCCGCTATGTCCCAAACCACCTTAACCTCAAATTGGCTGATTTTGTCCGATTTCAGCTACTTTTGCCCTAAAAGGATCTCAACCTTTTCCTACTTAGCTCTTTTAGTGGTACTTTCAGTTTTTCCGGACGGTGTTTCGGCAGATTTCATATTGCCGTATTTTCGAAACCAGGCCGCTTTTTCCCAGACTTGTATGGAAATTTCGCCCGAAACAATTCAAAAAGGTCCCCAAATTCATGCTAGTAAAAAAAAAAATTTTTGGAAAAATGAACGTTTTTGCCCAATTTCCACTATCAAAAATTTTTTTGCCCTTGAAATATCACTATTGTACTCCTCGACCACTTCCAATCACCGAAAGCGTCCTAAAGGCAGTTTTTGCCAAACTATGGCCAAAAAACCCCTTACTCCCCTACAAAACCGAAATTTTTGTATCGCAGCAATAGGTCTTGGCCCGCTATGTCCCAAACCACCTTAACTTCAAATTGGCTGATTTTGTCCGATTTCAGCTACTTTTGCCCTAAAAGGATCTCAACCTTTTCCTACTTAGCTCTTTTAGTGGTACTTTCAGTTTTTCCGGACGGTGTTTCGGCAGATTTCATATTGCCGTATTTTCGAAACCAGGCCGCTTTTTCCCAGACTTGTATGGAAATTTCGCCCGAAACAATTCAAAAAGGTCCCCAAATTCATGCTAGTAAAAAAAAAAATTTTTGGAAAAATGAACGTTTTTGCCCAATTTCCACTATCAAAAATTTTTTTGCCCTTGAAATATCACTATTGTACTCCTCGACCACTTCCAATCATCGAAAGCGTCCTAAAGGCAGTTTTTGCCAAACTATGGCCAAAAAACCCCTTACTCCCCTACAAAACCGAAATTTTTGTATCGCAGCAATAGGTCTTGGCCCGCTATGTCCCAAACCACCTTAACCTCAAATTGGCTGATTTTGTCCGATTTCAGCTACTTTTGCCCTAAAAACTTTTTGAAGAACGAAAATATTCGATACGAACCTGTTCCATATACCTGTTCTAGTGTATACGCTTCATCTCTAAAATCGACCTATGAAATGCACCGCCTAATAGCCAACATTTGGCTACTAAACTACTCGTGAACCAGAGCAAAATATACGCACGTAAACGCATACTGTGTGTTCACAAAATGTCGCCATCAATAACCGCACACGATCAGTATCCATCATTCGCACAGTTCTTCATTCAACGGAGTCGACTCTTTTATTCCTCACTCGCACAGTGTTCATTCAACGGAGTCGACTCTTTTATTCCTCACTCGCACAGTGTTCATTCAAAAGAGTCGACTCTTTTATTCCTCACTCGCACAGTGTTCATTCAACGGAGCGACTCTTTTATTCCTCACTCGCACAGTGTTCATTCAACAGAGCGACTCTTTTATTCCTCACTCGCACAGTGTTCATTCAACGGAGCGACTCTTTTATTCCTCACTCGCACAGTGTTCATTCAACGGAGCGACTCTTTTCACTATGCAATACGATAGTCGTATACATATGTTCGTGTTCCGACGTTAGAATAGCATAGATTTCGCTTCAAGTACACACGGTAGTCTAATGAAGTATTGCCGTGTGTATATGCATAAGCTTTATTTGGTCGGGTGGTTATTTGAGTGGCTCCGCAATATCGCTATTGCCACTAAAGTGAAGGTATGAAGTGTGCGGAGCTATTCTAAATGATGGCTCACATAGCTCTTTCAAAAGAGTCGAAGAGCTGAGTCGCTCAGAGTTGAAGAGTTGACTCACACAGCTCCTTCAAAAGAGTCGCTCTTTTTGAGCGACTCGCTCATGAGCGACCCATCACTACTTCCAATTTATCTGTCCTGTCAAGATACCTAACCTACTCAAACTGTCCACACCATTGAATCTAATTCAAGCTTAACTCACTTGACCAGTGTTGCAATATAAATAACCTTTCGCATAATATTGATTCGTGCATGATTGAACAGAACACGTACTTTCTCTGCAACAACGTATTAACTTGCGTTGATAGCGTTATTGACCTCGGTGTTATCTGGATGGGAAACTTCGCTTCATCTTGCACTATGACAAAATGCTTTCCCATGCAAATACACAGCTCGGCTTCATGAAACGACGAGCCAAAGAACTTAGAAACTTGTGGATCACAATATGACTGTACACTGGACTTGTACGCCCTTTTTTCGAATACGCCTGCATTATCTGCAACACAAAAGTTGAAATTCACAGTGCAAACTCGAGTCCATACAAAAGCAATGCTTAATTTCGCTCTGAAGGAATTGTACAACCTTTTCGACATCGATAACTTTCCCCCCTATGCGGTTACACTAGGCGATTTAAACTTAATTCCACTTGCATTCAGAAGAAAGGTTATTTCAGCCGCCTTCACGTTCGATGTCATTAAAAGCGTTATTGGAGTTGAATTCCTGACAAACAAGATGGTGATTAATATTCCTGTAAGTAACACAAGGTCCTATTGTTTGCTAATTAAAAATCCACATTCCACCACGTATGTAGCCAATGAACCGATATAAATAGATGCTTTTTTTCTACAATAATCCCAAAGCTCAGAGGACTACCCTTTTTCGCTAATGCTTAGCTATGGCGGTAGGGAGACACATGCGGAAGAAGCCGATCCCAATTAATTCGATTGTTCTTTTCGAGTGCCACACTTTATTCTTGTGAAGTGCTGGTGTCATGTCCACTCATCGCTAAAGCTATGATGTGACATTTAATTAGTGGAGCGCTGGTATTATGTCCAGTCGCCGGCTATTAAGACAACACAAGACGAACAAATACAACCATGAGCATGTAGCAGGATTCGAACCCGCGAGTATTAAATTGCTGTTTTGGACTGGCGACTTAGCGAGCAAGGCTACCAACCTCCCAACGGCTTTAGTAACCTTTATTTTCCAACGATTTCCAAATTAACCTTCAAATCCTCCCTTATCCAAGTAAAGTTTATGCTTTAAGCTGTATTAAATAAAGCCGTTAAAGCTCTACTACTTTTTGTAAGTATGGTATTTTACTGATATTTATTTATTTACTATTTATTTGTTATTTATTTGTTATTTGTTTGTCATCTATTTCAAAATTAATTGTGTGTTATTTTTTTGTAGCTTTTTTATTTATTGGTAATGTATTCATTTGTTGTTCATTTTTCGTTTTAATTTATTTATTTATTTATGTATCCCTTGCGCTACAGATATAACTCCAATTACAGCGTCAAGAAAGCAAAAAACAAAACTGAAACATAAAAAAGAAAAACAAATAAAAACAATAATTGAATAATTTGAAAACTAAAATTAGAACTAAGTTAAATAGCAATTCAAAGAAACATTCTCAATACATGCTTGAATTGTAAAAAAGATTGCGGGAGATAACCAAACTTAAGGGCATTTTGCGTTCTGGGTAGACACAACAAAGGCGAATGGATATAGACTTCCGTAGGTGCAAACGGAACAGAGAAAACCTTTAATGAGCGACTAGGACGACTAGATTCGCGTCTGGTTATCTGGGAACCAAGATCTGACCAAACAATGTCTTGGCAAAGTTTGAAAAGAAAACACTCATCGAGGAACAATCTCCGTAATTCCAACGAGGACCCATGAAGGATGGGAAAACGAGAGGAGTAGGGACAATAGGGGATATTGAACTTAAAAAAACAGCGATCGAGTGAATCTACGCTGAACAGATTCAATGGCGTCAGATAAATACTGAAAGCGCGGAGACCAGATTTGGCACGCGTATTAAAGAATACAGCGCACTAAGGAGGCAATTAAATGTTGGTAAACATATACGCTTGCTTGGTATTATTATTTATGTACTTTATACTTTATATTATTATTTATGTACTTTATAATTTGCTTGATGAAATAACTAAATGTAACATTTATATGATAAGCAGGACGCTTAATAAAATGATTAATAAAGTGAAAATTCCTACGATTCAACTACCTAGCATAACGGGTAAGACGGCCTTTTCCAAACTTTTAGTATTTGAGAAGCAAAAGACCATGTAGAAAATAGTTCACCCAAATAATAAATCCTCTGTTTATCTAACAATAATTAATGAGATACAAAGCTATAGAATCGGGCAAACAATACTTATAGACTACCCACAAGCAGATTTAATAGAATGCTTTGCTCAGATATCTCGTTATACGATCTTTCAGAGTACTTAAAAAGTTAAGCATTATTTGAGGACCTGAAAGGGGTTTAAATATTAATTAATCACGATCAATTTTTTACTCATTCACTTTATTTTTATTTATATATTTTTGGATTAGTAAACAACTCAACAAAGTTTTTGATTTAGTTTAGTTTTGTGTTTCGAGTTTTTATCTACCTTTTTCTTTTCATTACTACTTCAAGTATTTATTTTATAAATATTTTTCAATGTTCCGTTCTTAACTTGTTTTTTTTTGCGAGTAGTAGCCAAAAAATCTATTTGGATCAAAAATCTTTAATATAATTTTATATTATTGTTTGCATTTTTTGTCCTCTTATAACAGTGGTACTCAATGCCTGGGGGACAGAAAAAAAAAACAGAAATAAAATTAACCAGATTAATAACTATCATTTATGTATTTTTTTTAATTTGTTTTTAATCACACTAATAAAAAAAAAGCTTTCGTGATTACGTGGCAAAAATAAGCATAATTAATAATTTAAATTTTTTTTTGCATACATTTTTCCATATTTGAGCTTAAAATATCCTTAAGATCAAATTAAATTGCGAGAACTATATTCAAATTGCTGTAAAACAACACTTTTATTAAACTTGCAGGTGTGACTCAGATCGGAAGTAAAGTCATCACTGGTGGCTTAGACACATTGGAAGGTATCGGCAAAAAGACGATGACAATCCTGCAAGAAAACGATCCGCTCTTACTAAACAAGAGAAAGCTCTTAGGTCTCGATAGTGACAAACCTGTTCTAAGCCAAGTAAGTATTCGAAAAGCTTATGAGCGATAATTTGAATGAAAAACATTTTTCTAGATGCTACGGGAGGCGAAAGAAAAGTCCGAAGAAACTGAGAAAAATCTGAAACAAATACAGAAAAATGCATACAAAAAGCAATTACATTTCGAAATGCTCTTCGATCACTATCACGGATTAGTTCATTTGGAAGCACTGGAAATGCTATCGAAACAATCATCGCTTAAGTTGCAGTCCCTGTTAGAACCGTTGACCGGGAAAGCACTTGTCGAGATGCAGGAGACATTGAACGAAGTCAAAGAACTGTGTGATTTAGGTGATCTGGACAGTGATGACAACGATGGTTCGTGTGATATCGATGAACTCAAGGAGAAATTGACGGCGGCCACCGAAGATTTGGGTGTTAATGTTGATTTCACCGAACTTATCAAGTAAGTAAACTACAATTGAGGATGCTTTTATCGTCTATGAATCATTTTCGATTCAGATGCTGGGAGGATAATTTAACTGCATGCAAAGATACAGAGAATCTAGAGCCGCAAGAAATTTACAATAAAGCGTTGCGTTGTCTGGCAGAAACTACTGCTTTGATAGTCAATAAGATGCACAAACTGGCCGAACTGCTTTTGATCAAAGATCATCACAGTACGGCCAATGAAGCAGACAGCTTAGTACAAATGACTACCGTGTTTTGTTGGCATTTGCATGCTGTCGCTAACTATTTCGGGGCCAAACTTAATAGTCATGAGAGAACCGAAGAGACTAGTTCATTAATAACGAGCATTTTTCTAGAGGTATGTAGATATATCTGTCATTATCGGTTGCTTTCTAACTAATGTTCCTTTTTCAGGAATCGAATAGTTCGTCTTATGTGAAAAGCGCCTTCCAGTTGTTTATTCCAATTCTTCAAATCGGGGCTGCTTAGTAATTTAAATGCAGTGAACTCAATTATTTTAGCATATTTTTTTTATATTATCTTGGCATCGAAAAACTAGGGAATCAACTTTTAATATTATTGTATGCCTATCCAATCGTTATTATTATAAAACTATCTATGTAACAGAAAATTCTTCGTTTTATTATTTTATCTTTTGTAGGCTAAATAGAATATGTACCGAAGATTGCTCAGCGCTGGAACTATATTCTCGAATTTAGAAAAGGAAGACAGTAGTTCCCGTTTATAAGCAATCCACTTAAAAGCAATGTTTTCTTTTAAAAAAAAATTTTAGCGTAGCAATAGTTGATTCCATATAAATATTTAAATAATTTCCCCGCATTAAAGCAATCCTCTTAGAAGGACAGCCCCACTATTTGTTATATTCTTTCATATTTTTCGCATGATGCATCTAAACTGTAAAAAAGAATCGCGCAATTTTTCGTAGAATTTGCGGAAGCGACTTCGCTTGATCGGCTGCATTTTTTTAGCGAAAGTTTTGCACTGGACACTTATTTATTTAATGAAATGTTAGTCAGTATTCATTTGTTAAGGAGTTTCGGTTACTGCATAGGTTCATTTCTGAAGTGGTGAAAGATGAAATATTCCTAATTTCTAGGCTAGAGGAGAGAGAAAATATAAATGAGTGCAAACTTAGAAAACAAAAATAATTTTTTTCATTCGCAACATGAATGTCTTTGCTGTTGCGTTCCGCAATTAGAGTTGGGTTCCGCGATCGAAGTTGTGTTTAGCAAGGAAAAAGCTGGTCTGAAGTGTTAGGACTGAGCACCTACACATAAATTCGGAAGAATGGTAAATTGATAGAGATAATTGAATAATTTGTAGCATAAAATATTAAAGTTAAGTAATTCAACATAGAGTCCAGAATCAAGGATAATTTGTTTGATTAAAGTTTGTAATGTTTTACGTTCGTTGGCAAAAGTTAACGGAAATTAGGATTGTTACCATCGTCAAATGATGCAGTTGTAAATTCGGATAAAGTTAGGCAGGAATATGCCTGTTTCGTTAGTTCGAATTAGTCTCATTTGCGTTTTTTACACGCCATCCGAATTTAGTTTGAATAATTAGCATTTATTTCACTTAAGTGAAATTATAGGAATTTGTTTAAGAACTATTTTTACCTTATGAGTATGTTAAACCTAAGTCAAAATCAATCAAAAGCACGCAGCCTAGCCGAAGCTTTACCTAAATTGCGTACGATTCAGTAATTTAGATAAATCGACTTTATCGAAAATTTAAACGGTTTGTCAAAATACTGGACATAATAGTATTAAAATTATAAGAAAGAGGGAGAGAAGAACTTCATATCATTGTGTTTATTGTGATAGATTTGTTTTGGGTAGGGGACCCAAAAAAAGGAAAATACATTTTCAATTGTTTATGGACCTCGATTCAGAAACCTCAGCTGCCATTTGTAAAGTTTCTCCGTTTCTCATTGTAGTAATTGTAGCATTTGAAAAAATATAATAAAATATTGAAAGAAATTTACCTCTTGACATAAATTGTTTCTAACTTCCAAGAAAGGAAAAAGTTTAGCATTGAACAGTAAGTTGGAAAGCTTGAATACATAGTTGCCATTTTTTCGAAATTAAAGAAAGTAATTTAGTTACATAATTTATTAGTACCTATTTTTTCTCAATTCCCCCAATCAGAATCTTTGAGAACCCTTAGGAAACTCTTCCCTTTCGGATTCGGTTTTGGCCTGGCTGGCCTGATTATTAAGTAAGAAAATGCCGGCTAACATGCTTTTCATCGCTCGAAGTCGGAGCTACACGGTGTTGTAGGCCCCCATTAAACCTGAGACTGGAGCCTCTCCACCTTCAATTAGGTATGTTTCGGAAATAGAGGCCGTTTCCCCGCATTTACGGTTTGTTATTTTCAGCTCCCTGCCGTATGAACGCGCTTTGTGGGGTTTCGGTTGCGCCTGGTTTACTAGCTTATATCTGAGAGCCTCTGAGTCCTTTAGGGACCAGAGAAATAGGTTTTTTCATATTCACTTTTTTCTATTCACTAAGTACATCTTTAGTATTCGACGTACAGCTATTTGTTTATTTATAGTTTTTGAAATAACGGCTCTTTTGCCAGAAAACACACAAAAAGAAGACAGAAAAAGTCTGTGTACAAATGCTGAATGAAGATTCCTGGAAACATATTTCAAATGCACTGTATTCTGATGCGTGTTTCATTCACTAATAGTCATTCTGGCAAGTTATTTGGTTGTTAGATTTATTTTAAGAGTAATATTTTTTGCAAAGGGAAATGATTATTGTACAGTTTTAGAAGGATAGGAACAGCTACAGAGATATAGCATAAAAAGTAGAGAGATAATATTCATCGGTTCAAAGAGTTATAAATAATTTCAAATCGTCAAAATTTTTAACTCAAATCATCGTTCCGGTCGTCCATCAAAATTGTTCTATAGGGAAAAGGGAATATCGTATCAATAAAAATCGGTGTATGACTGCACATCAAATGAAATCAAAGACAAATTCAAAAAAATTTCAAAAAGCCTGGATACCATAGACGAAAGAATTTGACGACATGTCACGTGCCTACCGATAAAAGTGCATTGTCTTCGCAAAGGAGCACGTAAATAAGCCAATAAAATTTTAGAAGAATGTTATATTCTCAGATGAGAGTAAATTTTGCATCTTCGGTATAAAAGTTTGTTTGGTTTGTTTTCTGGCAAAAGTGCCGTTATTTTAAAAACTATAAAGTGAAATTAATATATTTTAGTACGTCAAATTTTAAAGAGCTACTTAGTGAACAGTAAGAAAGGAAGACTTATAGATAAAAACCTTTTTTCATTTTTCAACTGTTCGAACTCATACGAAGCAAGTGAGTGCTGACTCTATCAAATGCATGTCCTAGACATTTAGGCCCATGAGACAAATTTTTCGTGAATACCCGGATGATCAATTGAAATATAGCACAATTTATTCCTTGATCTGCTAATTTAGGCCATTCTTACTGCATCACCACAGGTGATTTTGATACTACCGTCACTGCAGCCTTGACGATATATGAGTATTACAACTTTCACTCCAATAAAAAGAGCTGCAGATAGCTTATATACAGGCCAACAGGGTAGTTAGTGCTACAGAATGTTTTATTCTTTGGCCATAGCTACTTAGAGTGCTTCCCGCTCGCACCTAGATAGAATATAGGAAGTGACTCCAATAATTGGAATGCGATTTATCAACTCATACGCGATTTTTTAAATATCAACAAAACAAATTACTTTCTGGTGTATCCACTTGATAGACAGTATTAATAGATAGATAGTATGGACACTATACTACGATATCTTTTTTCATAAAGTAGTCTCTGGAAAATTGAGTGTGCCTATTTTAAGGCTCGTCGTGCTATTTAGAAAGGCTTTTGCTATGGTTATCACGCTAATATGAGACTTTTTTGTATTTTTTGTTTGTTTTGAAATCAACGATTTAGAAGACATTACTGCAGATTCTTAAAAAGCCAACTTGTTTTCCTTTAAACCTAGCAACCATTCACCCCCGAAAACTACATAATCTTAAAATATTCCAAACAAAATCCCATTTTAAGCACAAGCAAGTTATCAACTTAATTTCGCTTTAAATTGTGTTTTTTACATTGTTCTATATTACACTGAATAACATAACAAACAAGAAACTCGGTAAGTTTAAGTGAAACAACTTTAAACAGTGTTTACACTCAATTCGAATGACGACGAACTAGATTTCCAATGGGACGTTGAAAAGAGGTGTCTAATGCGAAACTTTCAGTATTTTATTAATAATATTGTCAGCACACATTCCTACTCCTTATTCCTTTTTGAAGTTCCTGTGTATTTCAGGGACGATACTGTAAACGTATTGGAGAATTTCATTGATAACTGGCTCCTTGCGCGATTGTAAAGCACGATTCATTTCTTCCAATTTGACACGGGTGTCGGCATCGATCTTGGCTGCGACACCTTCACGTGATCCCATGTGCTGAAATGACAATGTTTTTCAAAAATAATAATCACAATTACTGTGGGTTTAGTTGTCGGATATGTCCAACGCAATCAGTAAGTTATAAATTGATTGATTGCATAGTGACAAATAACTGATTTTTTCTCTATCGAGACTACACACCTTCGCCTCGAATTCCTTGAATTGCCGTTCACGTTCCTGGCGGTATTTTTCGATTTCCTCATTCGCCTCATCCTTGGCTTGCTTCAATCGACGTGCCTTGCCTTAAATAAAAATTTTTGCTACAGAATTTGGTTTCCATGATGGGAGGTCATGTCATGTGATGTCCGAAAACATTTTTCGAAGTGGTAGATAAAAGTCTTGGAAAACTTACGTTTTCTTGCTTCTGCTACTTTTTCTGCAGCCTTCTTTTCAGCGGCCAAAAGTTGTTGGATACCTTGAGTTTGGCTAGTCATTTTCTATTTTCTTGCACAGTAGTTGGAACGCAAAACCCAGACCAGGATACGATACTAGAACACGACTCGAAACCAGCTTTGCGAATGAGTGATCCAATTGGAAATTTGCTATGAATGTCATATGACATGTTCGAGAATCGTTTTGATTCGAAGCGATAGTCGAGAGTAGATCGATAAAATTTAAGTTTGTTTGAATTTTGGAGGGAAGTTGGGAAAGGGTGAAATGTCGAGAATTGACTTATTTTTTTATAAAAATTTATTTTTGAGCAAACGTAGATATAAATTGTGGATATTTTAATTAAATTTCTTTTTAACCAGAATGTGTTTTTTGATTAATGAGTGCTAGTAGCAGAAAGTCGCATGAAATAAACATAATTCATGTTTTTTAATGAAAAGTTGATTATTGGAAAATACTATATATCTAACAGGATAGTGCCAGTGACCTAGTGCATATATTATTAATTTTTGTTACAGGCTGGCTAATCAGTATAAGCAAAACGTAATATTAGTGCTTGTCACGAACATATTCAAACGAATATTTCGTATTTTTACATTCCTGCAGGATGTTTCGCAGTCCACCGAATAAACGACATATTTATCCTGCTCAATCACATTGTATTGATGTTTTCTTTAATAATTTATTTCAATTTGTGGGTTTCGAGAACTATTTGCACACCATATATCTGCCATGGAACTTTAGAGAGCACCTCATAAAATCTATGTTTTTTGACACTTACAACTATTTACAAGAGACAACGTACCTTATGTCAAAATTTCAAAACATCAAAAGTGACGTTCTCCTGCAATGGTTGTCCGCTGATTCGGTTTAATTTTTCTCTTGTTTACTTGGAACTAAACAATAATGAAAGGTGGAACATTTCGAAATACACAATGGGATCCTTTCCTATTAGTTTCACAAATAATAGCGATGCAGTCATTGCTGTATGTTAGTCTAGGGATTGTTATGTGTTTTATGGAAATGATTGTTGGCGATGGAACGAATCATACATTGAATCATCTATTTCAATATCATGTAAGTATGCTGCCAGTGTTTGTACGAAATCGGATACCTACTCTACACTGAGCATAGGTCTGTTCCTGTACGTGAATCTATTATAATATATTAAAATAGATTCGCAGCAGGTCGTTTTTGTACTCATGCTACAAACCAAATTTTGTCACAAAGGGAAGCCAGCTGCAAAAATCTGTTGCTGCTGCAGTACGCGAACAGACCTTATATCTATCTACACGAGCAGTAAATATATTCAACATTGTTTTTTGTTACATATATTTAAACCCACATCATAAAGAATAAGTTATATTTTTGGAGATGGCTTATTTTCATTGCCTAGTAAAATAAAGATAAACGAAAAGATACAAAATTATTTAAAAAAATTAGCAGTTTGGGCATTAGCGCGCGTCGATTCATCTCGCCTTTCATGCGATCACTAACAGTGAGCCATCAAATCAGCAGTGGCGAGGTTCCTGGACTCATCCTTTTCTTATGCACATCCTGTTACACCGCTCATCTCAAAAACAAACCCACAAAATGTTCCTCTTATACTTAGCGTTATGTACTGATTAGATTCCTTTTCCCGAAAGAAAAACACAGCTACCGGCTAGACACATTTTCGCTAAGAACCTAACTGCATTAGTCGTAAAGTTATCTTTTTTTGTACAATTTTTTATACCAATAAACCAATTACCTGGGAAGTATAATTAGCGATCATCGAGTTTTAGAGCGTGTGGATTAACGAAGATAACCTTTGCGTACGAAATTTATGAAGATTAATACCTGATCGGCGAATATTTGGATATGTTGCTTTTCAAAAAGGAAAATTTTAATAGAGGTATAGTAATTACGCTAAAAAAGATCAGGATTCGGCGAAAACGGTCCGGAAAGTGAAGGGAGAAATAAAGCCACGATCGCCAAAGACATCAGTAGAACTCGCCAAACCACTGAGAAATGGCATCTTCATAAAATCAAATTCACTGAAGAGTACTGAGATTCTTGCTAACAAGTAAAAGTGTAGATACTAGGCTATTGCGTCAAAATTACGAAGCAAAAACTTCTGCGATTGCTACGATTGTTGTCAGTGTTGTAGGCCTACGAAAAAAAAATTCAACGCAGGAGTTAAAGGAGGAGATAAACAACCTTAAACATTCGATGGACTCAAATCAAATGTATGATGATGAATGTATGATCGGGAGGAAAATTGTTTAAGTGAATGGTCAACCAGTATGTAAATATCGACTTTGGGACCCACTACACCATGAAGACCATAAGTTTATGAGATATTACAAATGCCAGGGAATGCAAATCACAAAACATCGTCATGTCAGAATAAGGACATGTGTGCTATTTGTGCCGGAAATCATTCAACAAACTTCGAAAGAGATTTTAAATGCACTAACTGCACCCAAATGAGACATCATCATCATAATCATCGGGCCGACAATTAAGAATGCCAAAAATACAAAAGGATAGTCGTCATAAGTCGACAAAACATTCATTAAAGCTGTTAAAATTAATATGAATAAAGCCGACAAAGCTTTAAAAGTAATGTTCGGTAACATAAGGAGCATTCGTAAAAAAATGTATAATCGAAATGTCTATCTAACGATACAGTTGTCCTAAATCCAATATAGATATGCAGTAATGAAAAACAACTGTACACACCCAATAAATTTATTGGCTTCTTTTGCTGCAGAAAATCAGGCTCTGGAGGAGGCTCAGCTGTATTTGTTAAGTCCATTATCCGTTCAACGCTCTTCAATGTATCTGTTAATTTTAGTACTCTATCATAGTGGAACTTGAATCAAATTTTGAAAAACTAATAATCTATGAGTTTGTAAGTCATATTGTTCCGGAGTTAAACAGAAAAAAACACTGATTGTTGGTTGACAATGAACTTTATTTGCAACTGGTCTACGTTTTATAGTAACAAAATGCTTATTCTACATTAATTAATTGTATACTTATTGAACTTATGTTTGATTACAATTACCGCTTGCAAAATTGATGACATGATTAACTTAACTCTAGACTCTACGACAGTATGTATACACAAATGAATGTAGGTTACCTGCTTAAGCATGAGACATAAATGTAGGTCATTATTATTGTACTCGCACATTGCATGATTGCAAGCATGCATAAACAATGTTGATGCAGGTCAGTAATATTATTGACGACGGTAAGAGATATTATTGACGACGGTAAGTGATTGTTAAGCATGACCATGCACATTGCCGCCCCCTATGAACCAGTCCGGTTCTTAACACATTGTTTCATTTGTTGCTTCATACCATCTACTTTCCCGTGACTGTGGTGAAATCTTCAAAACCGCTTCTCCACGTCGTTTCTTGAAGATGATGATGTATACCAGAATAGCACTGCAAGAGATGATGATAGAAATGCTAATACTGATACTATGATGCCCGATTTTCTTCCAGCTGATCGAATCTTGTTTACGAATAATTTCTTCCTCTTCCTGAACGTATGATGAAAATGATTCAGAAGCTTTAATGATGGATGGTGTGATTAAATCCTTCACCTTTCTTTCGTGCACTTCTGTATTGATGGTCGTCGGAATGTGCTT
This sequence comes from Nemotelus nigrinus, assembly GCA_947369275.1. Lineage (NCBI taxonomy): Eukaryota > Metazoa > Arthropoda > Insecta > Diptera > Stratiomyidae > Nemotelus > Nemotelus nigrinus. Next base: position 34,560,028 of record OX376372.1, read on the forward strand.
GACATATGCGCTGAAATTTGCGGATTGCAGTCCTGCTTGTTCTGTGACTAGAATAAACTCCTTTGTTGATAGACTGCAATCTTCGGACATCGTCACTATCCCCACGCCATTCAAGACGATATTCTCCCTAACTCCATGACATAATGTCTGGCAATGTGTTGACTGTGGTGCTACAAACATCCATGTATTGTTAGCCAACAGTTTTTTCCATACAATTTCCTTGAGTTTAAATGAATGAACTGAGCATTCTCCCTTTCCGAATGCATGATATATTTCATTTATTATGCAATTGGGTCTTTTGTTGACATCATACAAAGTATCAATACTTGCTAGATATCGTTGCTCGATCAATTGCAGAATACTTGTATCTGATATCTCGAAATACAGTTGTAGATTATAATTGACTCCGAGAATGGTGGTTGGAATGTCAAGAGCTCGGAAAATTCCATCTTCAATATGTTCTGGTACAGGGGTTACCTTTAACATTTCGTATTTGCGTTGATCGATAATCGGAAGAAAGCCTTTGAGTTTGATTCCCACGTCATCGGTTTGAATTTGTATTGGCTCGGAAAATCGCAGAATAATTTCCAGGTGCTTAGGCAACATAGCTTGAGTACGATTGATATCTGCGGTTACATCGCTGAGATTTATACATTCCCAAAATGCTGTTTTTGATCTCACAGTAGTAAGAATGTTGGTATATTTGTTAAAAACTTCTTGGACAAAATTTAGTGCTCTGTTATAAGCTGCGATGAAGTTTATGTTGATTGTGTTATGATCAATTGTTCGATACCAAACGCTAAACTTGTTAATACGATCCAATCCCAACTGTAGTTGTGTCCTAAATCGTTCCAACTGTCGGTTGATCCGTCCAGTAGTGCTGTTAAGTGTTTTCATCGTTTTAAGCATCAATCTGCTTTGCATGTCCATGGTGTGAATGAGGTTTACTTGGTTTCCAGATAACTCATTTATATCCTTATACACTTCATCGTTAATTCCGAATACAGCTGTGAGAAATTTTCCAAAAAGTCCTCGTCGATTCCTCATTCGCAAAAGCTGTAACGTGTCAAGTTTGTGATTCACTTCCTCCTTAAGTTCATTTACGTGCTGCACAAGATCCTTGCAGTCGATTTCAGATGATACGCGGTTGCCAGTTTCACAAAGCGCGCTAATATTTTTCACAACAGCTGCTATATTTCTTCTGTCTTCATTCAAATTACTCCAAGGAATATTGAGATTTACTTGCAAAGCTCCTCTTTGCAAATTCGCGACTCCCAAGTGTTCTACGTATAGTCCATTCGATAAGGGAGAGACCTTGACTCCACATAGCACTATGGGCACGAAACAACAAAGCATTAATGTCGATATTACTAGGTGATTTGGTAGGATGCTTGCAGTGCCTCCTCCCCGCGCTTGTGCCGGTTTGTCTAATTTCTTTCGTTTGGCTTGTGTCTCAAAAAACTGCTGCCACTGACTGTTAACTGGAGCTATTTTTACCTTTCTCCTCTTCGTTGCTTTTGTTGTAGTGACCAAGCTTTTTGTTTGTGGCTCTGAAACACTGCTCGCTTCTACCGGATGGGAGTTCTCAAATGGCAAACGACAAATTTTGGTAATTGGACGCCTCGTTACTCGACCGTGCATTTTAACAGACACAACTCGGACAATTCCATCCGCTCCTGGATGAACCTCAACTATCCTTGCTAATGGCCACTTGGTAGATGGGAAGTTATCGTGTTTCACCAAAACCAAGTCACCTGTATTCAGATTTGCTCGCTGTTTAGTCCATTTAGGTCGTTGTTGTAAACGATTCAAATATTCCAGGCTCCATCGATGCCAAAAATGTTTTCTCATTTGTTGGACAAGTTTCCATTTTCGTCCAATTGATTCCTCAGACGTAGGTTCTGGTATTTCAAACAGGTTGGTGCCAGTCAAAAAATGACCTGGTGTAATGGCTGTGAGATCTGCTGGATCGTTGCTGACTTCACACAATGGTCGTGAATTTAGGCAAGCCTCTATCTGTGTCAACAGAGTGTACATTTCTTCAATGTTTAATAACTGCTCGCCTATGCTTTTGGTTAAGTGTCTCTTGACCGTTTTCACTCCGGCTTCCCACAGTCCACCAAAATGTGGACTCCCAGGAGGAATAAACTTCCATTGTATGCCATCAATTGCTAATTGCTCCATACCCTTTGTTGTAATATGAGTAAAAGCACTTTTCAATTGTTTGTTGGCTCCCACAAAGTTGGTCCCACAATCACTAAAAATTGTGTGACATTTTCCCCGTCGAGCGATGAACCTTCGAATCGCAGCGATGCATGCTGTGGATGTTAATTCACTCACTAGTTCCAAGTGAAAAGCTTTCGTAGACATGCATACAAATACTGCAATGTACGCTTTAGCGGTTTTTGCTCCACGGCCACTACTCCATTTTATTGAGATTGGCCCGGCATAATCAAGTCCTGTTTGTGCGAATCTTCCGCCTACCCTAAGGAGCCCTTCAGAATCCATCCATGGATTAAGAGTCTTCATGCAACTACTATTTGATATTTCGGACTTCCCTTGTAGTGCCTGGATTTCATTTTGAAATGCATGTTTTTGAGCTATTCGTACACAACAAGATTCGGCTTTCTGCAACTCATCGCAAGTAATGATTCCTGTTTTCCTGTCGGTAGGATTGCGGGTATTATTTGCGAAACGTCTGCAGAGTGCAACGACCCTTAACAACTTATTAAACGATGAATATTGCGCGAGTATTTCTGGTTCAGGTGTCGGTGTTACAGATACTATTGCCACTGACCGCTGTTCAACGTCCATAATCTTTTCTTGCTCTGGGCTTAATGCGCTGTCTGATAGGTCAAATTTATTTCCCATCAACCACTGCGGGCCTTTCCACCATAAAGAAGCCTTGAGCAACTTTTCTGGTAACATGCCTCTTGAGCCAATATCAGCAGGATTTTCCTTTGTTGACACATGATTCCATTGATTGGGTGAAGATTCCTGATGAATTTGGCTTATTCGGTTTGCGACGAATACCTTCCAATTTATCGCAGGCTTTTGAATCCAGGACAAAACTATAGATGAATCGGTCCAGAAAAATGTTTTGACATGATTCCACTCGTAAGCCTGCTTTATTTGCTTCATTGTTTCTATCAACAAAACTGCGCTGCACAATTCCAACCGAGGTATAGATATCACCTTAATCGGTGCAACTCTGGATTTTGCGCTCAATAGATAAGTAGTAATTGATTTATCCTTCCTTTCTACACGAAGATATATGGTTGCTGCATACGCTTGATTCGATGCATCACAAAATCCATGTAACTGTATCGTGTGTGCAGTATTACATTCAATCCAACGAGGGATTCGTAAGTTTTCCAATAACTGTAGTTGATGCTGTGTATCAAACCAATCCTTCAGAATTTCTCTTGGAACTTCTTCGTCCCAATCCACTTTAAGAAGCCATAATTTTTGCATAGCTATCTTTCCAGTGATAATGACAGGCTGTAGCCAACCTAAAGGATCGAATAATTTTGCGATGTCTGACAGTATCTTCCGTTTTGTCCATTTCCCGTCATCCTTTATCGATTTCACTTTAAATGAAAATTCATCATGAACTGGATGCCATTGTATTCCTAATGCTCGCACTTCATCTTCTAGGTCGATGTTAAGAGATTTTTGTATTTCTCGATCCTCAAGAGGTATGGTGTTGAGCAGTGAATGACCATTTGTGAAGGTGGAACCCTCCCTTTTTCATCACAATAGATAACTCTCTCTGGATATTTTTAAGCGCGTTCAAATCATCAGCACCAGTCAGAAGATCATCCACATAAAAATCTCGCAAGATTACGGTCGATGCAAGTGGATGAATTGTTTCTTCATCGATTGCTAGTTGCTGCAGAGTGCGCATAGCCAAAAAAGGAGCACTAGCTGTTCCATACGTCACGGTTTTTAGCCTAAAATGCTGGAAAGGCTCTTTTGAGTTGAATCTCCATATGATTCGTTGATAATCACGATCTGATTCATCTACCTCAATTTGCCGGTACATTTTCTCGATGTCGGCTGCAATAACGTATTTATGGCTTCTCCATCGCATGAGAAGATGTAAAATATTATTTTGTATTGCAGGTCCCACCATAAGACAATCATTCAACGACTTCCCTCCCGGGGCTTTTTGTGAGGCATTAAATACGACTCGCAGCTTTGTCGTAGAACTACTTTCCTTTATGACCTCATGATGCGGCAAGTAATAGCAATGAGAAGTTTGGAGCAAGTTATCTGGAACTTTCTCTAGGTGATTGAGTTTTATGTACTCTTCAATAAACTTATGATATTGTTGCTTTCTTTCAGGGTTCTTCTCTAGCCGTCGTTCCAATTGTCGAAATCGGATAAATGCCACTCGAACGGACTCCGTTAATTCAGTATCTGTGACAGAGTTATCCTTAAACGGCAGCTTTACCACATATCTCCCACTCCTTAATCTTCTAGTGTTGTTAATGAAATGCTGCTCTGCCTCTTCGTCCTTTGGTGATTGCGGGTTAGATGATGTTTCCTCAATTTCCCAAAAGCGGCGCAATGTTTTGTCTATATCTTCTTGAATGATGAATGAAACAATAGACTTATCAACTGCTGGTTCTTTGATGGATCCAAATAATACCCATCCTAGTTTTGTTTTCTGGGCACATGGATACCCACGAATGAATCCATTATCCAGTATGTCTCCGTATAAATCTGCTCCTAACAGAATGTCAATTTGGCCAGGAGTGTCATATCCGGGATCTGCAAGTTGTATCTTTGAGAGCCTCTTAGATAACTTCGCCTTGACATATGTCGAAGGTAACGGTGATGTGATTGTCTGAAGGATAAGTGCAGAAAATGGAAATGACTCGATGTTACCATCTTTTCTTGCGATCACTGCTTCGACTGTAACAATTCCCTTTGTTATAGCTGCGTCACTGCCTCCAATACCACCAATTATTCTCTTCGCGTGATCTCGCCTGACTCCCAAAATTTGTACAGCTGATTCACGTATGAATGACTTCTGTGATCCAGGATCCAGTAATGCCCGAAGTTTCACTCTTTGTCCTAATGAGTCTAATACTTCGATTATTGCTGTGCCCAAGAGAACATGATTTTTTGAATTACTTGTTTGAGTGAATAAATTAACTTCTGTTTGAGAAGGTTCTCCTGGTTTTTTATGCAGCTTTGGTTGCTCATTGTGTAGTAGCGTATTGTGACGCTTAGAGCAATGTCGACACGTATGCTTTGAACTGCAATTAGTGATCTTATGTTGTTCACTTAGGCAATTAAAGCATAACCCTTTGCTCTTCGCTATCTCGCGTCGCGTATTGACGCTAGCTTTTCTAAAATTTTCGCATTCAAAAATTTTGTGGTCATGCTTGTTGCACATCGCACATTTAAGTTTCGCAATTTGCACCATATGAGATGCCACTTTCTTATTATTCGTATGTTCTGGAGCTCTATTACTTGATTGCGACAATGAAAGTGATTCCAACATTGTGAATCGTTGATTGACAAACGATAAAAATGAGCTTAATGTTGGTACATCATTGGTTGAACTTATTTGCTTTTGCCATTCTTTTTTTGATTCTTTGTCCAATTTTCCATTTAGGACAAAAATCGCTAAAAGTTCGAATGCATTCAGATTTAAATTCTTGATGCTGGCGAGGAGTTGATTGGTGGTATCTAATATACGTTTCAATGATGTATAGTCATTATTTTGACACAAGCTTAAGTCCCACCACCGTTGAATTATCTCCTGAGCAATGAATTTGTTATTATCATATCTGTCAGATAATAACTTCCAAGCAGTCTCATAATTCTCATCCATAATACTTAGGTGATTTATGAGAGATTCTGCTTCGCCTTTGGTAACGCTGCGTAAGTATTGCAGTTTTTGAACATTACTGAGATTAGCATTTGTGTGTACCATGCTTTTGAATAGGTCTTTGAACGCCACCCATGTTCCATAATTTCCATCAAAAGTTGGGATTCTTACCCTTTCTAATCTAACTGCATCATTAACAGCTGTTTGTGCTATTGCTGGTGTACGGTACTGATGGATTTTGTCTTTGAAATGTGTGATAAATTCCATAGCAAGTACCTCGCAATTTTCATATTCCTGCTGGTATTGAGCTAGCAGCTGACTGTTGTGAGCAAAGTGTGAGTGTGTAGCCAAATGCATCTCTTCGCATTTCCTCCAATACTCTCGTAAACGCTCTAGTCGTGTTTCAAAGTATCCTAGTGAATGCCTGGATTCACTATCCTTTTTGAAATTCGAGATTAACCTCTTTACATCCTCAAAATTAAGTTTTTGGCTGATATTGGGACCATTCGTAGTCATGATGGTGATTGAATTTTAACACTCCGCCGAGAAAGCACACCAAAATCTGGGAAGCACAAGTAAATTATCCGCTACCACAATCCGCAGAACGATATTGAAAGCGACCGTTTCGCAATCTGAATGAAATTCCGCAGCTCAAATCTGGATTCGAAATATCGATAATGCAATCGATATCTGGTCAAGAAAGCACACCAAATCGTTTCTTGACCTACTGCAGCCCAAGTCTGGATTCGAAGATCGATAGTGCAATCGATATCTGATCGAGAAAGCACTCCAAATCGTTTCGCGATCTGAATGAAATACTGCAGCCTAAGTCTGGATTCGAAGATCGATATTGCAATCGAAATCCTGATCAAGAAAGCACACCAAATCGTTTCTTGATCTGAACGAAATACTGCAGCCTAAGTCTGGATTTGAAGATCGATATTGCAATCGAAATCCTATCCGGTTCGAAGGACCAAATGTTCCGGAGTTAAACAGAAAAAAACACTGATTGTTGGTTGACAATGAACTTTATTTGCAACTGGTCTACGTTTTATAGTAACAAAATGCTTATTCTACATTAATTAATTGTATACTTATTGAACTTATGTTTGATTACAATTACCGCTTGCAAAATTGATGACATGATTAACTTAACTCTAGACTCTACGACAGTATGTATACACAAATGAATGTAGGTTACCTGCTTAAGCATGAGACATAAATGTAGGTCATTATTATTGTACTCGCACATTGCATGATTGCAAGCATGCATAAACAATGTTGATGCAGGTCAGTAATATTATTGACGACGGTAAGAGATATTATTGACGACGGTAAGTGATTGTTAAGCATGACCATGCACACATATGGATGTGCTGTATTTATATTATGAAACACTAATTACGCTTGCCGATACTAACATTGATCTGCTGGCTTCCTCAAATATCGCGAGAGACTATACTACAATATTTGAAGACACAATAACGGAGTTATACTCAATCCGAATAAACCGACATGCACAGCACAAGCTTGATCATCATCAGATCATTTAAAAAAATTCATGTTTTGCTGAACAAACTATTTACAAAGATAATGAATGGCCAGACTTGGATCGAAAAATGATATATAGTGAGTTATGTAAATGCAAAACGAACTCTAAAAAATTACTATTAATACTACATTCAAGATTAAATTTAAAACATATTTGACCAATGATCTGCGTCGCAAAATAATGAATTTCAAAGAATTGATTGACTTGTTAATAGGAGCAAAGACCAGAGCAACAACAACCAAAAAAGTGATAAATGTCTCGAAACAGAAGCGAAGAGCATATAATATATATGTGGCAGATTAAAATTCCACAATAAAGAAGCTGAAATATAAACTTCTAAAAAGGAAATTTTGTCAACTAATAAAGGAAGGAAACAGAAATTTTACTTAAAAAAGTTTGAAGCATCGGCTGAAAATAGTTCAAAATACTGGAGAATTATTAACGGGTTAATGCGAACAGGTGAAAAACGCAGAATGTATTAATGAATTGTCTATAAATGATTGATTTTATATCATTAATTTCAACTCCTAAATCTATCGCAATAATTACTTTGCAAAGATTGGAACCAATAGCGCTCGATTATTTTATAATGCATGCAAGTAAAGTGATTGTCCAATACCAGAGAACTTAGCCAGCATATATTTAAGATCTACAGTTCCAAATATAGTAGTGAAAATTATAGACAATCTGAAAACCAGAGTTTCTCCAGCTGACATCAAATTAACCTTCGAAGACGTCAAAATGCTTAAGAATGAAATATTGTCTTGACAAAAATTATTAACGATCACCCAAAAGCTGGTTCATTTCCATCTTTTATCATTTCCTTAAGTTGTCACGAATAACACCAATCTTCAAGGGAGGTGCCCATTCGGATCTCTCAAATTATCGATCAATCGCCGCTACTAGTGTAATGAGAAAGATATTTGCGAGAATTGTAAATTCCCGCATAATGATATATTAATGAAACATAAATTTTAGCACCTATTCAGTACGGATTCCAAGAGCATAGTAATACAATAACGGCAACATTAGATGCGGTCCAATTTATTAACAGTTCATTGGGTAAAGATAACTGTAACAGCCATCTTTGTCGATCTAAAAAAGGCCTATGACACTATTGATCACATAATTTTGCTCCAACTTCTGGAAAAATATTGCATTCGCAAGAAGTTAAAATCAATGATAGAAGATTATTTATTGGATAGGCGATTTTCTGACAAAACAATCACAGTGCATCAGCAGGGAACGTTTAATCAATATAGGCATCCCGCAGGGTTCCATTCTTAGACCAGTGCTATTTATCATGTATATGAACAGTGTCCAACATCTCCAGTTTTCTGGCAAATTGGTCCTTTTCACTGATGACACACTTCTTTTATGTTCCATCTCTGAAGGATAAATCAATTGAGATCTGAAACAATATCTAATGTCGCTTCAGCGTAGCAAACTGGTTATAAACGTTCACAAGACCAAGTACATCATATTCCAGCAGAAAAACAAATGTTCTATAAATCCCTGTACTCTGGTCGACGGAATCCGTCTGGAAAACGCTGAATCAATCAAATACCTTGGATTAATCGTGGAAGAGCAAATACCATGCATACGCCACATAAACCACATCAGATATAAATTCGCACCAAGAATAACAGCTTTACGAAAATGTGAGTTCTCGGAAATCGGTACTAAATTAATGATTTTTGTTGCTTATATGGGGCATTTCACGTGAAGCGGACAAAGAAAAATTTTTTACCACATACTATACCCCCAACAGTCGCTGTATACGCCCAAACAGGATTGTTAAATATTTATCAATTAATTGTTTTTGAAGGGGAAAATGATTTTTAATATCCTGAGCGAGAATTTGACACACTGTGTTGGTGATAACTAACCGGAAAACCAAGACTGCTAGAAACCTGTCTATTGCGACTCCAAGAACAGGTAGATTGAAAATGGACCCAATGCACCAGGCTGTCGCATTATACAATTCAATGCCGAACGCAGTAAAAATCGGCGAATAACATAATACAGTTCAAAGTATGCTGAAAATTACACATGAAAAGTAACAATCCGTAACGAAGAAGATAACAGAGTTTTCTCTGGACACATGTTAAAAAACAAAAATATAATCTAATGTATGATGTTTGGTTAAAACTGATAGCGAATGTATTTTCCCTTATACCAATTTTCACTTGTCTGGGAAGTACTAAGACGATGAGTTTGAGAAAACGATGATGCACATGTACCATGCATATTGATTGAGAGACGGAGAGAGTGGATGGAAGGAGGAAAAAACGATGTAGTTCGCTAAAATTTTGATTGATGTTCGTGCAACATCTTTTCTACATTTTCGCTTATCTTACCGACTTGCTTTCGTCGGAAATTCTGGCGCGCAATGCTAATCATTTTGGAAAATTACCGTTTTACTATGGTGAATGAGATTGAATCTCTAAATACTATTTACTTTTCAGGAAATCCATGTATCAGATATCGAAGGACGGCTAGTGATATGCGCATTTATTGTGAACTCTTTAGTGGGCTCCCTAGCGCTTTGGTTCATTGTGAAGCGAACGAAAATGTGTTTGGACTTCAGGTATGTCGCATTAACACTAGATAATCTATAGTCTACTAATAAGCTTTCCTTTTCAGTTGTACATTTCATTTTATACACTTAATCTCCTGCTGGTGGTATAACGCAGCGTTTCCGTCGAATTTTTCATGGTGGTTTTTGAATGCGATATGTGTTGCTTTGATGTGTGTTGGTGGCGAATTTCTTTGCCTAAAAACCGAACTAAAGGAGATCCCGGTGGGTTATGCAGCTCTAAATCAAAAAGCCGATGTCTGATCTTATGTTTACAAAGAATAAATTTTAATTTATGTACATAATTATAAAACTAATTTAAATAAAAGAAATATTGACTATGTTAACTGAAATGTATTCCAGCGGCGTTGAATTCGTAGAGTATTTTCATGAAATCGTCGATATCCATATTTTTCGCACGCATTTGATCAGCTTCGAGTTTTGACAAGATTTCTAAGACAGTTTCTTGTATACTGAACCCTTCAGGAATATCCTGTAAAGATAATGTTATATCTTTTCGTTATATGCTTTAAAACAAAACTTACAATATTTCGAACTGAGCAGTGAAGCTTGTAGTTCTTCTCTAACATGTCTACAACTGAAGATTGTTTGAAGGCAGCTCCGAGCGTCTTATTTTTCCTCAAAAAAGCGATTCGAGTTAGGCCGTCCCACTCCGTGAAGTTGACCGGCGGCGGTGGGTTACGTGGCTCGATTCTGACAACGCTCGACTCCACTTTCGGTGGTGGTTTGAAGTTGTTTCTGCCAACCTATAGGAACTAACAATAATAACACAAAAGTAATTGTTTACTAGAGACGTACCTTCATCAACAGATCAACTCTTGCTAGCAACTGTGTGTTTATACTGAGCCTGCAGTACAGTTTATCTCCTGGTTTCGCAACTAATCTCTGTGCAAATTCTCTCTGAAACATGAGCACTGCACATCTGAAGAATGGACGGTGAAGGAGCAATTTGAAAACAAGCGGAGAACTTATTTGGTACGGGATGTTTGCGATGCAGATATCGAAGAATGGCATTTCCGCTTTTAGGACATCTCCCACGAGTATTTGTAACTTCGATTGAAATGGTGTGCCTTGCACACGTTTTTGAAGCTCAGCAACAAGCCTTGTGTCGATTTCACAAGCTATAACTTTTTTTACTTTTTCCAATATTTTGACAGTCATATTACCCGTGCCGGGACCGATTTCCAAAACAACATCAGTGTTTCGTAGAGCTGACTTCTCAATCATGCTTGTAATCACCAGGGGATTCTTTAAAATGTGTTGGCCAAAGTCCTTATTGAAGACAATGCCTAAATTATTTGGGAAATATCCGAATTATATCAGATGCTAATTAACAATGCTTTTTTTTCTTTTTTTTTCTTTTTTTTTAATGTGTTCAATATGTTACCTTGTTTTTGAATGTCTTGATGAATTCGAGACTTCTTTACACTCTTTTCCTTAGGCATTTTTACTTCCTTCCTTTAATCAGCAGCTCGATAATATTTTCACAAAATTTAGTGACCAGCGGAAACCTCAAAAACACCGGCCTCGTGCAACCATGGCCATGACTGAAAGGCCATGGTGCAACGCAAAGTACGTGAATAGAAATGCGATATTGACAGCTATCATACTCATGCACATTTACCCAAGACGTGAACCTTCTCTTCAGTCAATAATTATCATCCATCTTTCTTTGCTTGTTTTCACCATTTTGCTTTGCGCATTGAATTGAATGCCTTTTATGTAGGAAATACATACTGGCCCAAGCATGACGAAAGGAGGCTATGGCCAATATGTGTACACCTCGTTGGTGTGAGCTGGGCTGATGTTGGGCTTACTCCCAGCCTGAGTGGAATTTTGGCCAATCTGTTGGGCCAATATGTATTTGAAGAATTAGACGCATTAACTAAACTCGAAAAATTCTTTGTTATCTGCAAATTTTGTAAAGTTTCCAAATTTTTAGCACGCAAACAGAAAAACGAATGAGTTAAGATAAACTGTGAAATTTTGGAGTTCCGAAAGCGTACGGCAGCTCAAATGGGTAAAACTATTCAAAAACTTCCACTCTTCCATGATCTTTGACATCATATCTATCAAAATGAAGAATCATATCATATCTATTCATCAAAATGAAAGAAAAACTCCAAAAATTGGTGGTAGACAAATGAAATTAGTCAATTTTTTCTTCACTTCTGAAAACTCGTATTAAGTTGATGTGTGTAAAAGAGCACTCGATCCAATATCTTACGTCCTCTATGTCTGACATTTGTAGCAAAAAGCACAAGGAAAATGAAAAAAGTAGGGAAAGTAGGACAATACAAAACAAGAGAATTGTCATCTAGCTGTCAAAATAAAGATCTGTCTTGTTAAGACGATAATAAAACCACAATGAAATAATCGATTGCACGTAATGTTCACTAAAATTATCAAAATTAACTGAAACTTCTCATTTGTAAGACTAGTATTAGTATTATTGATTGTATAAATACACGTGATTTTCCTTACAAAATTTTTAATTAATCGATGAGATTAAGAAAAATGGATGCTTCGAAAATTTTCACGAAAGTATTTGGTGAACCGATTGTTGATCATGTACGGGAGACTGAAAGTAATGAGGAGTATTTAGTTGAGTGAGTATATCACATTTTCCAAAAACAATGGATTTCACTGCATGTATGTATATATATTCCATTTTAGGTCAATAGGACTCATGAATGCTTGGATTGATGACAAAATCCATTCAATAAATAAAGCAAGACCGCAACAAAAAGTTCAGCATAGAGTCGGGCCTGAACGTGTGTTGCTCGATGTGGACAGGGACATAACAATAAAAATGTCAAAGGATAAATTATGTGTCCAATCGCATGCAACATTTTGTACGATCAAAGCAAATGTGGCTGTTTATGGTGGAAAGTGGATGTACGAGGTATGTGATTTCTTCTGGAACCGGTCATATTAACTTTGTCAAAGCATTGGAAAAGTTGATGATTTGCGAACGCTGCGAAAACAGCAAATAATTGTTTTATATCATATGACAGAATTAAAGTAGCCTGCACTTACAGATTGGCCTTAGTTGGAGCCAGTAGAACTCAGAATCAGATTTGCTTTTTTCACATTAAATGTTTGGCACAAAGAACTGGTAAATACATCAGAAATACCAGTGAAGCCTAAAAGCAAGTGATCTGCACGCGTATCGGCTGTTTGCAAAAAGTATCAGGCCTGGTTTAGGGCCTTGCTCGCATCCAAGCAAACCAAGAATTATAACAAATAACGAGAAATCTTTTGGTGATCATTTTTCAGGCAAAATTTAGAGAGTATTAATATGAATGGCCATAAGACAGAGCTAATGGTTTATTTAACAATTGAATGGATCCAAAAATTTGCTATATACCCTTCCCGTTATTGCATTAAAAAACTATTCTCTTAGGAATTAAATCGTTCAATTAAAAATGTCAACAGGGTTAGAAAATATACCTATCTACTTTGTCAAACTTATGTGCAAGCAGCTGTAATATATATTCGCTTTACAATTAACGCATGCATACGCTCGTCGTGTTTTCCCAGGATATCAGACAAGTACCTAGTCTGCCTCTAAAGCTTATGTTGGTGCTTCCCCATATAACCTGGTGAGCATTTGCGTCGCAGCCGATGTGAACATCAGCTCTTATTTCTGCTTCTGCCACTTTTTCAGTCCAGATGAGACAGGGTCCGCGTCGCATGGTAGATAGATAGTCGACCGCAGGCAGCGTTGCATGGTACCATCCACATTTCCTCACTCCAAACACATAGTGGTCGTATCCCCGTCAAAAAGCTGCGGAAACAAAATTACATAAAGTTCTTTTTTGGCGGCAGTACAAGTTCTTGTTATGTCCTTACTATTTGGCTGGATCACGTTGACACTCGCGTCGAATCCACAGACTGCGATCTTGTTCAGAAGCGGTTCCTGTATCAGTGCGATGTCAGCATGCGCCGACTAAAGAGCCGAAGTAGTTTGGCCGTTCTCGGTTTGCTGTGGTGCAGATTTGCTTGAACCACCCGCACTTCGGTACCCCTGTGTCGACTTGGATCTTAAGGATCTTTAATTTTCCTCAATAGCCTCTTACAAAAATCAAATAAGTTCAAAAAACTAAAAACTTTAATTCTCATTCAGCCGCTCTTTCACGGGTAATTGATAAGTTAAGGGCTCGAAACAAGCGTGTCTAACGTTATGGCAACCATTGCCTTGTTATTGTCTTTTAATAAGAGAACGGGCAAATTTCGGCAAAAAAAACCTGTTTGAATGACAAAATGGCTTTAAAAACAGAAAAAGATTTCCCGTACAGATCCGAAAATGTCAGCAGTTGGAAAGATGATAAATTAATGTTTTTCAACAGTATTTTGAGAGTTATATTCTAACTATTCCTGTGTTTTGGGTATTCTTAAATAACATCCTTCGGAACTTTTCCTTTATAACCTCCTTTCCTTAACAATCTCACATTTTCTTGATAATCTCTTATGTCGCCTCTATACCCATGATGTGCTACTGCAGGCATCACCATTGTGTAGAGAGATGACGGCTTGTAGTGGCCGGCAATGGTGAAGCATGGAAATGGTGATGGCGGAAGATAGCTTTGAACACATCAAAGCCGGCCATCATGTGTAACTGGAATATCAGGACGGGCCCATTTAATGGCCCAGTGTGTAGAGTCAACTTTGTGATGTCGACCATCACAATAACCATTGTAGAGACTCGTCGTCGGCCATTGTGTAGAGGCGACATTGCAGAAAAAAAATAACCCCAAAAACTCCAAACTATGTTTCCCAATATTGCTCTCGGGCGACATGTTCACGGCTCAATTATTTCTGCAATCAATTGTACAATCATTAAAATATCAAACTCTATTTGACTTTGCACCGACGGCCTGCATAATTACGCAATCATGCCCATACACGATCAATCTGCAAGCATGTATGGGGTCTATAAGTCTCTGTACCCATTTTTTTATCGAATCGATTTTTTACGATCGATTATGTTGTTTCCTATGTTTTCGTAGGAAAAACGCTGGCATACGAGATTTGTCCACGATACTCTAAAATGAATATTCGAAATAGCCTCAAATACGACGTTAAGATGAATTGGCAAATCAGTTCGTAACATTAATCATCGACGCTTGAGAGCAACATTTCACAAATTACTGAACTATTCAAGAATATTTTCCCAGAGTTTCGTACAAAAAATTCAATTTGTTCTAATACCTTGAGTGAGCATTCCTCGACTAAATGCCAGAGCGAGTGGCAGGTTTCAAACGATTTTTTTGAAGCGACTTTTTTCAATTTGTGTACACTTAAGCTCAAAAAGTTTCTATCCTTTAATTCCAAAAAGTAAACATTTTCATGTGATCGTGCTCTATATGAACCTCAATTTGGGGTAATATCATGATAACCTTTCCTTTAAACACCACCAAAAAATGCATTTTTATATTTTGTTGCCAAAGTTAGGTTCATGTTAAAAAGGCGTATGTTTTTAAAACAATTTTTACGCCGTAGTTGGTTCGAATGAAAACTGTGGCTTCAGTTTTATTTTGTTCTTTCTTCTCTTCCAATTACAAGAGAGATGACCATATAGATTGTTACCGGACGGCATGTAAAATTAATTTTAATTTGATAGGACTTACTTAATAGCAAAAACCTTAGTATTAAATGTGTATTTTATTTAATTTATTGATAAAAATGTCCTTAGTCACTGTAGTTTTTTTTTGGAACAGCGAAACATATGGGTAAAAGACATAAAGATGATTTATGCTTTCTATTTTAAAGGTTCAATTGCGAAGTAAAGGAGTTATGCAAATTGGCTGGTGCTCAAACAAATGTGAGTTCAGCACGGATACTGGAGTAGGTGATACGAAAAATAGTTACGGATTCGATGGGAGTAAACAACAAATTTGGCATGTCTATACAACAAAGTAAATGCAATAAATATAAAGGATGCTCATTTTGAAATCCATTACAATATTTTACAGATATGGTGAAAGCTGGCAAAGTGGTGATATCATCGGTGTTTGTATCGATATGGAAGATAGTCAAATTGAATTTTACCGCAATGGTAACTCAATGGGTGTTGCATTCAATGGATTTGAAAAAGGTCCTGGATTAGTTTTATATCCAGCATTTTCACTTGCCTATAATGAATCGTTAGTAGCGAATTTCGGAAATGTTCCGTTCCAGTACCCAGTAAATGGTTTTCAACCATTGCAAACAAAGCCTGAAGAGCAGTTGGACACATCCGAACAGTTATTAGCTTACCTAGTCAATCTATCCGGAATTATGTCTCGTCAGAAAACACGTCAAGATAAAAAGGAAAATAAGGGTTCGAGAAAAACCTTGCAAATATTAATCGCAGCTAGTTTAGTAGAGAAGCTTGCAAGTTCCATTCTAAATCCATATGTAATAGCTGATAAATTTTTTATTTATGTAAAGAATTTGTGTGTTTTAAGGTTAGTATGTTTTAACTTATTTTCTGATTTTTAATGCTTCTATCATGTTCGAAATAAATAAATTGCAGAAGTGACGCAGATAAAGATGGTGTAATTCTACCTGGATGTTCAGAGAGCACATTGGGAATGCTAATGAACCTTTTGTGGACTCATCTGGATGATAGTGAAATTAAATACATATTAAAGACGTTTTTGAATATGCTCTTGAATATGTACCGGCAAACTCCTAGAGATCTTGAATATGAACAGCAGCGTAAAGTTATTGTTGTGCTTACATGCATTTGTAATCATCTTCAAACCAGAAAATTTTATATTGAATACAAATTTTTCAAAGAAAACTGGTAATTATGGCAATGGTTATTGTTTTGATAAACCTAAATCTTTTTATTTCAGTTTACCACTATTCTTATATCTAAAACCTCCTGAGTATTCTATGATGACAAATCTTTTGCCAGATGATTCGGTGTGGACTAAAGGTATGTGGATGAATGTGCTAAGACCTTCGTTGGAGATCTAAACAATTTCTCTGCTTTATTTTAATATTTTATTTAGGTTTTTGATGAGTCATATTTAGTTGCTATGTAGTGTTAATGAAAGTAGTGAGCTCAAACATATGCGCATCTCACGAGTCTGGCAACTAAATGAACTTATACGTACTTATGTTTTTGAAAAGTTCGAGTACAGTCCGTATCGATTAACTAGCAATTCGTGGGCGATCTGACAATACCTGCTTACTGACATTTTTGATGAGGATACGGTTTTCTTGAATTTAGGATCATGAGAGTATGGTAATCCGCCACAGTAATTTTATGACCTGGCTTGTATGGAAGGTGGCTCAATCAACTGCAGAACCTCCGCTGGCAAAGCAATAATTTGCTTTGGCAGTATTTCTCTAAGTAAGTTAATTGCAAGATCGGACGTAATCACGAGCATCCTCAAAGATCTGCTCGTGGAAATCGGATTCATGGAAATGCGTGACCGCTTTCTGGTGCGTTACTCATAGAATCTACGGCAATCTTTATGTCTTGCCTCCTGAGCTTCTTCGGAAAGCTGCTGAATTGGAAAGAGGCAAGATTGAATTACTTCCCCACTATACACTAGAATCCCAGTACTAGAATCTTGTACTTAGTAACACATCGAGTACCACAAACACAGATCAAAGTACAGTTTTCGTGTTTTAACGCAAAATCTTTTTGATTTCGGAACAATATCTCGATGACAAAGTTCTTAAAATTATATGAAATCTTTTGATCAGCCATAAGACCAATCCTTTAATTTTTCTGCTTAAGTCAGTATTAGGAAAAATCTACGAGCTGTATCTCCATCATTCAAGTTATTATACCGAGGTTTTGGTTCATCTACTATAAATCAAACGATCTTTGAACATCTTTTGGATCTCTTGTGAGTGTTGCTCCACAATAGTTTTATCGTCCTTGCCTCTAACTTGCCACTTTCTTATATCTAAACCATAGCTTATGTGAAGCATGCATTCAAAAGTTTGGATTCATGTATATAAAGTAAATGAATACAAAGAGATCTTCGTTGCTGAGAAAGTTCCTCGATTCCACGTTCATAGCTAATGGAGTAGCACCACAAGTATATCACTCTTGTTGAACGTGTTCCCATTAAAGCGTGGTGTCTATTGGGGGGTTTGAAATCCATCAACGTTGCATAATGTTGGAAGAAGATGACTTATTTAATCTAACAATTTAGTCCTTTCTTAATTCATAAACTCATTTCTCTTCTTGGCGAAAATAAATTTGAGAAGACGGCAATATAAGGTTGAAGAATGTCCATTTCGCCAAATCATAGTTTCGCCGTCAAGAAGACTATAAGGCACAAATGAGTACACAAAGAGAAATTAGTCTGTTGCGCTGGCGTTCTCAAATTTCTGCTTATATGTGCTGTGCCCAGAACTACAGTCACAGCTTCATTTGCCTACCAACATAAACGATGGACGAGGTAACAAATTTCTAATAATTTCAGACTGAACTTCAACTAAACATTCAGCCGTTTTATTCCAAATAGCATGAGGACTAATTTCAGTTTGAGATTCAGTTACAGAAATTGTGCATAAGAAAGACAACAAGAATCTTTGGATTTATCTAAACTGTATAATGATGTAAACACTTGATGTTCTATCTTTACTGACCACTTTCTAGTTTGCTTATATGAGAGAGTAGTCGATTTATATGGAGTCTACATAATCAGCGAGCGCTTCATTCGGAGTTGATTGTTTACTTTGGTCAGAGCACTTAATATACTTTTTTTTATTTCATCAACTTCTCTGATTTATTTGGCGACATTTTGGTGCCCTTCATTATGCGTAGCCAATTTCAAAGATTGTGTCAACTAAATTTCGCTTCGAATTTCTAATCTTTCGTTTTCAATGATGAGCCATCGAAGGATATTTTGGGTTGGCAAACAAATCGAACTTCTGATGACGTTCAAGAGCCACGGCTGGTTTACACACACATTAATTTTTATCTCGGGGCCCTCTAACCAATCTTTATGTTTTTTTTTTGCTCCTTTATGCTCCAAAATTTGACAGGAACATCGATGATCTTGTGTTTTACAGTTCAGTATTTCCCACAAGACTGAATACATTTAATTGATGCTCAAGATTTTAATGACTTCAGACAACTCCCTTCACAAAAGTACATGGATTCTGGGAAAATGAGTTGGCATGATGAATAAAGAGGTTTACAGATCAGTCATCCCTAAACCAAAACATTCAATGCAAACAGTAATCGTGTCGATCGACTCTTGGAGCTCGGTCCTCTTCTCAAACGTGCCCTTCAACAAATTTTAGTTGTGTTATCTCAATTTGCATACAACAGAATTAACTGACATCGCTCAAGTCTAAAGGATGTTATCGAAATCTCACCTTCAAAGCTTAGCTAAGTTTTTCACAACTTAACCTTATCATATTCTTTCATATTTTCTTGTAAATTAATAGAGGTATACATATTAGTATTGTAAATGTTTCTCATTCAATTAGGAATCGGCGGCTCCAAAGAAAAATATATAGCTGTATGTGAAAAACTAAATGCTTCCGTGAAAGTTTTGTACAATTTACAAAAGAATTTGCTCACGGTCATTTTGAATAATGACGACGGCGACGAAAATGAAGGTTCTAGCCGAAAAATGTTCACCTCAAAGTTAAGAAAGTACGTGATGGAAAACAGTTTAGAGCACAGAGTAAGTTATTAATAGCTGTTTATACAAACTGTTGAATAGCGAAAAGAGAAATAAATTCCAATATTTTCAGGCATTCTTCTTGCTCCAAGGAAGCTATGCTCCGCCAACTGAAAGCCCTGTGGCGCTTTCATTTCTGTGCATTCTCGTTGATATAACGAAATCACTATTTGAGAAAGAGCTTAGTGGACAGACAGTTCTAGTAGATTCTGTTTATTTTATTGATGGTTCGTTTCGATACTATCATTTCGACCGAATAGGCGGAGTTTTGTCGCATTTACGAAAAATTCATCGGACAGAAATCGTAGCTCAGCTCGGAGAGGAGCATGACGCATTATATAACGTCGATACGACTGATATGATTCGAGCAGATAATAGCGATGTTTGTAAGTAATCAATTGTAGTTTTAGAGTAGGCATAACTTTTGATTTGAATTTCGAAAAGATTCCGCAATGTTTCTCATATCTGGCAATTTAAATGCATTTTCACTAGCGGGCCGAGCACACGGGTAACATTTTTTGAATTAAACATGTTTGTAATAAATACTTGTGCAAGAGTGTATCAAGCTTAAGTGACATTTTTATAACGATTGAAAGTACATATTGATGCATTTATGGTATTTGTATATCTGGTTGTAACTTAGCGCTTGATATATAACTGCACTTGCTTCTACAAATATCATAAGAACCTACTTTATAGATTTGGGATTGAAAGAAGGCAAGAAAGTAGAAATGTACCCATCACTCCAGGCAATAGCACATCTGCACGATCTCTTAGTGAACTTTTAGATTTGGCTGTGATATACTACTATGCGGTTGGTCACAAATATGTTGTGAAGGTAAAATGCAGCTAATTTCTAGAAGTTCTGCAAAAATAATTCAATTTTGCAGATTGCCGCAATACGAGACGAAATCGCTACTTTAAATGATATGTTACTTGAGGCTAAGATCCATAGACAAAATGTAGAAAAGGATATTAAAACAATGCATACGATGCATGCTGAAATTCTGAATACATTGCATTTGAAATTTATGCAGCGCGAAGATGTATTTAAAGTATTTATCAAGGGGTCTGAAAGATACCAGACTTTTCTAAAAATGTATTTTCTCTTTCAGAAAAGATCGATAGAGCTCGCGAGAAAGCAAGCGTGGTATAGATCTGTCGCCCTCGGACCCCATCGGCGAAGTCTACTAATTTGGTTACTTGATTCAGTATTAGCGTCATTGAAGGTGTGTATACGCTAAAAAAATTGGCGAAATATGCTACTAAGATTAAATTTATGCTAATCATACTTTAGCAATCGTCGTCACAAGGTTCATTATTTGCTTTCTTGCCTGAAATATATTTAAATGTGCTGCCAATATTGTTGGATACCGCTTTGGATTTCAGTATACACGATTTGGTGATTCAAAATGACTTATCGGGTACACATTAAAGAATAATTAATGTACATAGTTGTATATTTTCCATTCTCGTAGATGCCAAGAATGCTATTCAAGAAGCGGCTGAATTTTTAGCTCAGCATTCGGCTGATACGCGAGTTATTCTGGCAGCATGCAAAGATTCTCTGTTGCAAGCCCTAGGCTCGCTAACATGTCATCAGGCAGGTATTAAAGCTCTGGAGCAATCGTCACAAGCTAGGTTCGTGTAATGTGTAATGTGTTTGCTAAAAAAACATTTTGTAACTAGTTTTAATTCTCTTAGCCAGTTATCTCTCGCTCATGCACTGCTAAGACCCTACGAAAATCGTGCGTGGGGCCAAAGTAATTGGCTGCTTTTACGTTTTTGGCTTGGCGAAGGGTTTGCTTACAAAGAAGCTCGTCCTCCCTGTGTTTGGCAAGGTGGAAACCGTGCTGTATCGTTGGGTTTGCACAGAAGCAGGGCGAAAAATGAAACGCACACGGGACTTTTACATCATATCGCACCTGCTTATCCATCGAAAAATTATCAGGTCCGATCATTGTATTGACTTTTGTAAATAAATAGGGTTTTTAATATTAATAGCAATTAATTGGAAAACTTCTACTGGAGAATGAACCGTTTTCGACGATGTTTTTAAATTCTGTCCTCTCACAGCTTAACTGGGCTTTTTCCGAATTTATATTGTTGCTACAGGAGGTGAGTAAATCGCATATTGAAATAAATGATTAAATTAGAACAAAAATCCAATTGTGCCACTACATTTCTTTGATTTAGATTCAGAATACTTCAAATAGACAAGAGGCCGACATTATATTCGAACCAAGACAATTGAAAATCTGTTCGATGTGCTTTGAGCTGACTGTCTCTCTAATGCGTTCGCTAGAAATGATCATTTCTGTAGCACCGAGTGTATTTCAAGATTCAGGCCGGCAGAACAGTGATTTGATTTTAAACCGTGTCTGCCAACTTGTTAGTCAAGTATTGTCTCGTGTAACAGTACCGCCTGGATGTTTCCAATATGTTTTAGACTTATGCTTGCCTGACTTGAGCTCTGTTACACATTTTGCTATAATCACTGCGGCATTGGGTATACTTTTGGCCTTACTGAGACCCGAAATGGAAAATGACACAACTCCTCTAAAGGTTTTTTTTTGCTTTCGTGGCTTATTTAGTGAACGAATAATTATAATATGTGTTTGATAGGTTTCGCGCATCACCCGATCTTTATTGACGGATCCTAGCTTTCAAATAGCCAATATAGAATTTGCATTAGGAGAGGTAAGGACACCGATTTTGACTCAGAAAGAAGTACCTCGAGGCAATTTCGATCCTAAAATGCGAGCTCATATTGATCCTCTAACGAATGATGTTCGTGTGGCTGCTCCGTCAACGTCAAAAAGAATACGTGCCGATCCACCGATTATCAAGTTTTCCTTAAAAGACTGTAAGTATGATATGGTTCTATTTTTTCAAATATTTAGTAGTGTGATTAAATCAGTTGAATGTATGTAGTTGCATTTTGATATTGCAATTAAAAAGCTTAAGAAAAAAATGGTTTTGGAATGCTGACGCAATTCTTTTCACAGCTCGCTTAAATAATCAAATAAATAATTTACTATTAGTTTGACCACCTTCTAATTTTTTATATCTGCCGTCGGACACTTTATTCATACTTTTCCATGTGAAACTCACCCTAATATATGAAAATATATTTTTCTATTTTCTACCATGGTCAATAACATGTTTCATAACACAGTTCGCGTGCTACTAAGCGCTCGACAGTTTTCAGCATTCAAAGAATCTGCCTGTTTTGCCCCAAAATTGAATATTTTAGACGTCAAACAACTTTCAAGCATAAAAAACCTATTTAGTGTCGAGAGCAACACAGCTACATAGCTTTTTTCCATCCCTATTATCAAAATAAATATCGTCGTCCTCAAGAGATCTGAGCCGCCATAGTGTTTCGAAAGTTCCTCAATTATCTTATTTATTCCCTAGCTATTAACAGTTCTTTCATTTACTATCAACGCTTATTACCAACAGTTATTTCTCAGTTATTTTTAAATCTTACTAAAGCTACTGATACAAAGTTAGTATTGATATCATGGTATTGATATCGCGGTATATGAAACCAGGAAGTGTGACCTAGTATAGTTTTATATCACCTGCATTATTCGAGAAATTAGGACAGTTATACATCCAGATATTAAATTAACGCCTAAAAATATCAGCTAAACGTATGCCAACGAACGATTTTGGAACGTTTAGATATTCTTCTCCCAAATTGATGTAAAAGTACTACCTATATAATGGCAGTAAAATTTTCGTTCTACTGGGTAAAAATGGAATAGATATCATACATGTATTGATTCGCTTAGCTGCTATCAGAGAATTGGGCGATTCACTTACGGTATGGACGATATCATGGTATCTATACCAGCAGTGTATCAGTAGTATAACATGTATGGACTGGATATACAAAATACTTCATAAAAAAGTAATTTTCAAAGCTCTGTTTAACGGTTTGAAAATATCCTTACAAATAGCACGTGTAAATCTACGTACACATTGTGGTAAGGAACGGGTTCAATGCATTCTGTAGCGTTGGTTAGCGTTCGCTCTGCCCGCAGTAAGAATAAAGAGTTGGCGATGGAATGGCCTTGATCCAGTGATCTAGTGTAGACTAGAGCTACAAGTTGTTTGATCTCTGCTATTTCCGTGAGGCAAATTTCTTAATCTCTTGAAGTCGTTGAGGCTACAAGATTGATAGCTCTTTTCTCAATATCTTCCTCCTGATTGTAATCCTCTGTCATTATTAGGTTTTCTCTGAATTGCAGCTCTAATATGTCTGCAAAAACTTCGGCTTTTTCTTTTGCCTGAAGTATTTGGTCAAGCTCCAAAATTTATTGTCTCCATACTCTGTAAAAAGTTTTCCCACTGTTCGTTCCAAAGCAGTGAAATCTAATGTCTGATTTTGATCGTTGTCGTTTTGTCTGATACGTCCGTTTTGTCAATTTGTTTTTGCTTGCTGAGAGGGGAGATTAGTTTGGGCGTTAATACCATGGGTGCCAGTTTTTTTCGGTGTCTGAAGAACGCGGTACTCTTTCTCGTAATGATCTCTGGCTGTATTCTTCGCCTTCATTGGTGCTGTGGTAGGGGTAGCTTCTTTTTGCCTTTGCTAGGTCTGGCTCCTCGCCTGACTCGCGGTCAAATCCTGAATCCGATTCACAAGCCTCATTATCGGAGTCCTACTCTGAGTATTTATTTCCTTGTTTTAAGGCTAGAACTGGATGATCTGCCATTTAAGAAGAAGAGAGAAATATATATCTTATATTTAAATGCAGATATTCACAACAGTTTTTGAAAAAGTTTGACAAATCCGTCGTACCGCTGCCGAAATTCCTTAACCATTTAAGGTCAATTACTTTTGGAGGAAAGTACTCCTGCTCGTATTTCCTCCAGTCTTCAGATGGAAAATGATTTATCCTTCGCTCTCTTCGCTACCTTACCTTCTCGACACCCCTCGTGTTTCTGTCAAAACCTATCGGCTGCGTGATAGAAATTAAAATTGATGTTCGATTTCCTTAACTATGTGCTCGCCACGCCAGCTCAATGCGGACTTCCTCCTGGAGTACTGTAGCTTTGCCGCAAATTAATAACGCGTGCGAGAGTGTTTGCGACTTCGTACGAGTAAACTCAAGTAAAAGCCAGGATGCGAATGATAGCCAACTCAAACCACAGCTAATCTCTTGGTTCCAAGCGCTTAGTACAAATCCCTTCGTGTGCAGATGGTAGGGCTAACGGCAACCACTGACGACCAACATTCACCCACTGTCATTGTTCGTTCGTTTAAGTACAGGAATACTTAACGATGTTTACATGCAGTTATTTTTGTTCTTCTGTTAACAATTTTATGAGTTCTTCCGTTTTATTACAGATCCTGATCATGTGCAAGAAAAAGAAGTTAAAGAAGTTGAAAAATTAGTTTCAATGCTACTTATGAGACAGTCCTTACTCTCGGATATCACTTTACCATCAGAAGATTCTCTATGTCCAATTTGTTGCGCAAAGCCTGTATCTGTTATATTTTCACCATGCAACCATCAATCGTGCAGGTAAAACATATATCTACATTAGCATTTTTTTTTAAAACTTATTATCGAGTATTTTTCGTTTCAGCAACTGCATCTTACAACATTTGATGAACAGTAAAGTTTGTTTTTACTGCAAATCTGTAATAAAAGATGTCACTAATTTTGACGGAACTGTGATATTTAAAAATCCAAATTATATAAATACACCTGAAATAGCAACTGAATAATGAAAATCTCTTTGAAAAATATTTTTTTAAAGCTTCATTTCTTAAAAGAGAAAAGATAATTGTCATTATGTTGTTGTTTCGAATTTCGAACTGAGCATAAATATGCGATTTAGATAAAAATTATGATCTCTATAAATATTTTGCTTGTTACGATTCTAGTCAAT
The DNA here is from genome assembly GCA_947369275.1 of Nemotelus nigrinus. Classification (NCBI taxonomy): domain Eukaryota; kingdom Metazoa; phylum Arthropoda; class Insecta; order Diptera; family Stratiomyidae; genus Nemotelus; species Nemotelus nigrinus. Next base: position 34,585,581 of record OX376372.1, read on the forward strand.
AATAGATAGTATGTAATTCTTATTTTTTTAAAACAGAAAATAAATGATTTTATTCAATACATATGAGAAATGATATTATTTTATATATAAAAATAACTAAGTTTATGTGAATAGCAGTATTTTATTGGATTTTACTTGAGATAGATAAAATTGAATAAAATTTTTTCTGTCGAGAAATTATTTGGCAAGCAGCTCAATTCTGAAAATTTACTCTTTGGCAAACTTCAAGGGGCATTTCATCTTGCCAAAACTATGCAGGTACGCGGGAATTTAATTTTAAATGAGACAAACACTAAAAATATTGACTGAAAATATTTTTAATTTTATTGAAATGTTTCTTTCGTCGATTTTTCACTAGTTTACTCTCGGTGCATTTCAATACAAGCTTTTCTCTAATGATCTCATATATTTGTTTACACACACACAATCACGCACACTCCTTAAACTTATAAAATCTGACATGCATTTGAATGAATTTTTTGCCTTCCGTTTTGATGATGGCCGAAGCCAGGGCAGCATTGATGTTCTGGAGCATGAGCAAAACTGTGACTATTTGAAACTCTGTCGTGTTGGTAATTGTTTGATATACGATGCGTTGAGCTGAAATATAAGTTAAAATTGCAGAATAATATACATTGAGAGAAATGAGACTTAGATGGTACCCATTGCGATTCATTAGCGAGCCATCTGATAAAGATGTTGGCAATGGTGGTAGACTGAAGGGACACAAATCGGGCATGTCCGTCTCGAGAACCTCTTCTACCATTCTGTCTAGTTTTTCGATTGCTTTAGATTGTTTTGCAGCGAGCAAAGCTTTCCGATTTGCTTTTGCTACTGTAGTCGATGTGTGATTGCTATCGAATGTTATGGTTTTTGGTTCTTCCCTAAAACAGAAGAATTTATTAGTAAATACAGTGTGCTTAAAACAAAACGAACAAACAACGTAGTTTAAATAATAATTTACCTCTTTTTTACTACCGGTTCATTGAAAATATCATTTTCGAAGAGGTTTGGTGCTGTTGGTGGGGGAGATGGCTGCTCTAATACTGCAATTTCTTCTTCTGTATATTGACCGGGTTTCATTGGCCGTGGCTTAGATGGAGCTGTGCCTATTCGGAATTGCGGAGTTGGACTTAAGCCCGGTGATGAAGGAGTCGAAGGCATGTGCATATTGTTTTGAATTGAGCTTCGATTTAATTGTAAGTCTTCTAAGAAGTCTTCAGTGTCACTGATTAGGGATCCGAACACATCGCTAGGACTTCGCATGAAAACGTGTCCTGTTGAATTCGAACGGGACTCACGACCTCTACTACTTGCACTTAAAACACTACGAGCAGGCGAGTTAGCGATGCTACGCCTTGCAACGTCGCTGAACGTAACTGGCGAATACATTCGGCGATCCTCTTGTGTATTTTGAATAGACTTTTGCCTCCTCGAAAGACTCGCAATACTGAGACGTCTGGATTCCAGAGGATCTGGAATGGGAGGCTTGGGAGCTTCCACGCCTTTATTTGGCCGAATCGGTTGAAATGGAGGACGATTTTCGCGCTCGTCGAGCCAGTAAGTTTTCATCACTCCTTTTCCTTTAACATCGATCTCTCCCCGTTCGCTGACACGATAAGATGGACTTAGCAGTTCTCTTGTAGGTTCAGATATGTGAATTTTCATGGCTTTACTAGTTGACTCCATTCGCGATGCTGTGTTCACTGTGTCACCGAACAAACAATATCTTGGCATCTTCAAACCGACAATCCCTGCAACTACTGCTCCTGAGTGGACACCCACTCGTATTTGAAGGTGAGTTCCAGTTGATGGATCTTTAAGATCCGTTATAGCTTCGATCATATCAAGAGCCATATCACAAACTTTTTCAGCATGATTAGCTTCTTTTTCGGGGGCACCGGAAACGACCATATATGCGTCACCTATTGTTTCAACTTTATATACATTGTGCCTCTCTGTGAGTGTGTCAAACATTGAATACATATAATTTAATAAAGATACAACCTCCATTGGAGTAATTCGACTACAAATTTCAGTAAATGTAACTACATCGGAGAAGAGAATGGATACACTATCAAACATCTGTAAATAAAAGAAAATGTTTTGATGATGTTTTCATAGATTGAATAAAGATAATGAATGTTTCGGAATAAAGAACTGGAATATTAAGTCGATAGTGTACAGAAAAATGCAAAAATATTAATATATTTTGATACAAACAAATGTAACTATGATGAGTCTAATTTGGAGATTTATTGATGAAAGAAGCCAGCCTTACCTCGCATGTGTCTATGGGATTTTCTCCTCTTCGTAACCGATCTGCAACTTGTTTCGGTATCATTTGATACAAAAGCTCGTCTGTTCGTCGCATTTCTTCATCCAGTTTTCGCATTGATTCCTCTAACTTTTTGGACTTTTGCTGTTCTTGATCTAAAGCTAATTTGAGCTCAACGGATTGTTGTGTACCAGCCAACATAAGGTCCCTTGAATATAAATAAAATGTTTCGAATCATATAAAAAAAATGTGTCTATGCATTTTCAGTTGAGGTATTGAATCATTAGGTAATTACCTACTGAAATCGTGCATTGAGAGATCATTGATATAAAGACCAGTATTAATAAGAGATGTGAGATCTGGCATAACAGGAGTTCCTAAAAACATAATCATTCTCCAGTTTTCCATGTAAATCATTTGACCTAAAATAATTGAAGTATAAAAATTCATATTTATTCTTTATCAATTGTATTCAATTGAAGAATGTACCTTTTAATCTTAAGTTCTTGTCAGATTCATTATCATCCCCTTCGGGAACTATATCTTTTTTCTTATGAATATTTTGTCGCTCAGGAACTGGCTCCACAGTTACTAATTCAAATATATTATTTGTCCTATTTAAAATCTGTGATTTTTTTTGAAAAAAAAATATGTATTTTAAATTGAACAGAATTTAGTAGATAAGATGTACCGTTTGAAATTTAAAGGCAATTAACGGCCGCACTAAGTCGAACCAATTAGTGATTTTCTTTCCAACTAATTCCGGAAGGATCACCATTAAAGAGTTTCCAATACTTCTCACAACCATATCTGAGCTGGAAAATATAAAATAAGAATAACGTAAGTTTTGCTAGTTGTAGCTTAGCTTAGTTTGTACAATAGCTAAGCATGTATAAAGTAAAAAAGTTTCAGAGAAGTGCTTGAAGCGCAGAAGAAAAAGCTTAGCAGATAAGAGTTCTCCAGAGGTGTGTGGATTAAAAATTGAGATATGAACTGATATCTCAGTTTTTAATCCACACACCTCTGGTAGATTGGTTGAAGGAGGAGGTATAAATAACGGTTGGCTCTGAAATAGTTGGGACCTGAAAGTCAGCTAAGAAAACAAAAGTAGCCGTCGGGATACCTAGTAGGTGCCAGTGGCGCAGTTGAGCCAAAGTAACGCGAACGCGTTTACAGTTCAGACTTACAATACCAGTGGGTGATATTTATAAGTGAGTATGAAGCTGACACATTCGGGTGTCGCTTGGATGACACCCCTCCAAAAAATGGAAAAACTGTTGTAACTTATAATTTCCTCCTAAATTCAATGCCTTACAAAAGATCTGAGCCTTCTGCCATTTATTTTTTGATTTTCAAATGCCAGAAAACATATTCTAATGTCTACTAAATTTGTACTTATTAATTCTGTAGCAGACCTGGAGGTAGAAGTAAATACACACACTGAAAGACTCATGAAAGTTTTTGAACGCTCCTGTCCCAGAGTTTATCCTAACTGCAACTCTAATTAACCCTGGTGGAGCAAGGATTTGGGACATTGCAGAAGACAAGTACTGATCAAATAACCAAAGTAGTTGATTGCAGGGAACGCTAGGATGTTTTAAGCTTTTCGAAATGAGAAATACGGAAAGCCTGGTGGAGCTCCTCGAAGGAGCTGTGCAGCCGATTTGAAGCCACTTAAAAAGCGGCGAGACTTAGGAAACTGCTTGCGCAGCACTCTGCCGTGCTAACCTTAGCATGCAAGCCAGACGGGCAATGGACAAGCAACAGCTCGGAAACGTTGAAGAGCCTCGTAGATACTCACTTTTCAGGCTGTTTGAATGATAAGACACCCCTCCACCTCCACCTTCTCTGGTAAACAGCCTTCATGATGCACAAAAAATAGACGAAATTGTGGTCAGGCAGAAACTAGTCTGGACCATCGACAATTTTAAACCCTTTAAGTTCCCAGGTCTGAATCCAATTCTGCCTGCAATAATCCAGATGGCATGAATGCTCACCATGCTAAGTCATGTAACTGCAGCCTGCAAGACAGTTAAGGTATTTGTATCCAAAGCAAGTAAAAGCAACCATGCGTATTCGAAAAACTACACGCGAATCAGGCTGAATTTTTTCCTCCTCAAAGTATCGAAAGACTTAGATCTTCACGGTAAGGAGTAGCTAGAATCATAAACTCTATAGAGAACCCAAAATACGTACGCGAGAGGGAAGTATATGGGGATGGCTTTTCATAGGGTAGTTCTTGAAGTAAACAAAATCACTCTATTATAATGAGTAGGCTTTGGGGCTTTTTGGGTTATGAAAGTGACTTCAATAATGTGTATAAATCAGCTATTATGGAAGCCCTCCGTACAACCAGCATCCACCCTACTATATGCAGCTTGCTCAAGCTTAAGCAAAACAAAGGCTCATATCAGTGGAATGAGTGGGAGCGCAAATCATAAGTGCAAAGCAAGTTCATAGAGGCACATCTTAGTGGGGAGTTTTATATCCTCTCTTGTGGAACTGATGACACGCACAATTTTAAATACGGTTTAAAGCAAGGATTTCACCATAGGCTATGCCGATAAAATTGCGATCATAGTCTCGAAAAGGTTCTCGCATACTCTAGGCCAGCTCATTGTGTATATTTAATGAGTAGGCGCAGATCGTACGCCTCGGCATCAACTCCGACATAAACGATATTCTACTCTTCATATGGAAATGCAAGAACAATCAGGTTGGACGGTACTAGACTAAGTTAAGTCGTGCACCATGATCTTGGGTCTTATTCTTAACAGCAAGCTTACCTGTGAGGTGAAAATTAGTGGAAAGAGTAAAGAGCAAGCAACGGAATTTAGCCCAGCTAACGGCGATTGCCAAGCCGATACTTTCTGGTCTGGCTGTCGCATGGATAAAATCCTTTTGCTGACATAACGAACAGGACTCAGTGGTTGGTGGCTCTTTGCATTACAGGTGCCTCAACCGCGACTCCTGCGTCTATGTTAAATGCTCTTTTTATCTTCGCCCACTTAACCTATTTATTAGAAGAGCTGCTACGAGACACTACGAGTCAAGACGTTTTGGTCACAGCTGTAATGGGCATGGGCTCACAAGATGCACTGACTACTTGGTCCTCAATCTTTGCTTCAACCCAGAATATTAACCGACCGTAGAGGATGGGCAGAAAAGGATTCAGCAAATAAACACACCGGTGGATCTAAATCAGCTGGAGGAGACGGTGCTGCAGCATATTCTACAGATTGCGTTTAAGATGTATTATTCAGGATTCCGAATTATTGTAGTATTTTCCAGATGGAAGAAAAGTAGCAGAAATAATACACGCAAAGAGCACTGCAGATGCTAAGATCAACATTTTCACAAAACAGTCAAGCTGTGGTAAAATCACTAGTGTCTCCCACATATAGTATTCAGGCCTTGAACAAGTTATTCAACTAGAGAAGAGTCAGAATCTTCTGGGTTCTAGAAGAGCCAATGCGGGTGTGAGCGAAAACTCAGACCTGCAGGGTACCCAAAATTATGTGAGGGTCATACAATCTCGCAGCAACGAAATGCCTACTTGAATTAAGTCACACTTATTGCAAATAGCTGGTTGGCACCATTGCTGGCCACTGTCTTGTAGCAGCACATGCTATAAAACTGCAACACTTAAGGGGGAAAATACATGTAAAATCGAAAAAAAAATTGCTAATTTCAGATTGACGTAAAATATATATATAAATATTGTTTATTCAGAAAATTTTTAATATCAAATCCATAAAGTACATGTCTTACAGTAAATGAAAATATTTTTTTAATAATTTTTCAACACAAAATGGCGACGATGCGAGCGAATGAAAAAAAACACATCAAAAACTGCCTCGTACAACTTAGCGCTTTTTCCGGGGAATTTGCAACGTTCAGAGAAAAAAATATGCTAATGAGATGTATAATTCATAGGTGAACCAATAAAATTTATAAAAACAAATCAAATTTTTACATTAATTTTAGATTAAACAAAAAAATCGATTATTTGTCAAAAAAATCACGCTTCAAACATTAATAAACAAATTATTTTTCTGAAATTACAATAATATTTAGGTTCAACGATGAGATAATACTGTCTTTTAGATGTGGTATAAATTTGAGCCGGATCGGTTCAATATTTATGGAGATATATTGTACGGAAGTTGAAAAAGTACTACTTTGAGAAAAACGCGTTTAAAGTTCTAAAGCTCGACCGACTTGGGGAACGCCGCGCTGCCTATAACTGACTATTAAGGCGGCTTTAGATATGCGGTGTTTGTCAAATACCGAGCACCTAGTTTGGCAAACTTCGCATGTGTGGTTGGGTTGCTCGCCTAGTGCTTGCCCTAGGGCAAGCACAAACATTCGGATGCTCGCTATTCCCGTAGTTTGTCGAACTTTCAACAAACATCAAAGTAGACGAGCACTGTGTCGGATCCCCGCAGCTCGTTCATCTTCCAGTTTTGGCGAACATTCGGCAATGCCCGAATGTCTAATTGACTGTGCTTGTCATTCCGCAAGCACCAAGCCAAATTACTTGACTAGGTGTTCGGTATTTGGCGAATAGGAGGTGTTTGACAAACACCGCATATCTAAAGCCGCCTTAACTCGAGAACTAAGACGAATGTCGCTTCAAAACTTTTTTTGGTATATTTTAAGAGCATTTCAAACATTTTGATGTAATAAAAAATAATCGATTTTTTATTAGCAGTTACATGTATTTTCCCCCTTAACCAGTGATATCTGTAGGAAGTAGTCTCAAAAACATCTGCTGTGTCCCTATGTATTCGACACCGGTGACAACCAGATAGCGCTCCTTGAATGACCCCTGGTTAGTGGAGAGCAGAGGTTAAATAACATCTTTCAAGTCGTAAAAAGGCCTGGCGTCTTGTATGGCTGCTTGATCCGAGCCTTTAAGTTCCAGGCTTTATTTGGCACTGATACGAACCAATAGTTACAACTAATGTTATTTCAAGATTTATTATCCCTTCATAAGATTACTTTATTATCTTGTGGTAGTCAATCTTTCGAAAGTTTAAATTTTAAAAGAATAGTGAAAAAATATAGAAAATAGCTCGTAATAACGAAATTTTTTATATGAAAATGATTTATGAGGCATCACCCAGATAACATGTCCCTGTAAACAACTTAAAAGAAAAACATGAAAGAACCTCTTGAACCAATTAATTTATGAAGTTGATATTGTTGTTTTAGAAATCCAATTGGATTGTGATTGAATTTATTATTTATTTATTTAATATACAAAAGTAATATCTCGCAAAATGCGACATTTGTTATCGAATAAAGAAACCGTTGAAAATTGAATTTTATTTAAAGTTGAATGATTGTATCCACAAGCGTACACCAAACCAAAAGTTTATACTTTAATATTGAATTCTCTTGTCGACTATGGAAATAACACATAGCTATGAAGTCTTTAATATTATTTTATCACGCATTCTAGCATAACAAACGAGTATGCATACACATCGTCCTTCAAAATAAGAAGCCAGCTGATACGAATATCACGTACCAAGGATTCATAAAATCCCATATGGTTGCACTGGATTTTTTTTTGTGTATGTATCTTTTTCTTTCATTCTTTCCATCATTATCACAATTCGCTTTACTGAGAATCACTTTTCATTCTTTTGTCGTTGGTGGAAGATTTATCATAGAGCAAACAACAATATGTATGTGAAAATATGTGTTTCACACAAAGTTTGAAACTTGAAGAAATGTAATCATCATCAAGTAAACATTAAAATATACTCTAGTGAGAAGAGAAGGGAGAAAACGAAACGTGCTGAGACTATTGAAGAAGCTTTGAACAACAATTTGCAGTCGACAATTCGAATGAAGTGTGGGTGGGTAGTGGTTATGAAGGTAAAATTGAATATCATCAATCATATGTACGTGAAAGTTCTTCACGACTGAAGGACTTTATTGCAAGATGAGATGATTGCAAGGTCAAGAGCGTAAACAGAAACGTAGCTTATGTAAGTTAAGATTTTTTTTAATGTACACCTTTGTCCAAGGCCTGGCTCTAACACAGTTTAAAATCGTTTTTCTTGCCTCAGTTGAAATTCGAAAATATCAAACGTTAACATAAGGTGGATGTTACTTCCATGAAGAATTTTATATAAATGTTATGGTAGAGCTCAAAAACCAGACAAAGAAAGGAATTCTATCCTTTTTCCAATATATTGGAGGCATTGGAATTCGATCTTTCGAAAATATATCTTTAATTTTATCTTGAACATCAGCAGCAATAGTAAAAATTTCTGCGATATTTTTGAAGTTGTTTGAAATCTAATACGAGTATATTTCTTATCTTGAGAACATATTTCTTTTGACCTACGCATTCCAGAAAGTAAAAATCTGTTTGTTTCATTATTTAGTTGTTGGTTTTTCTGAAATTTCCATATACGATGATTAAACTTGTGAACAAAACTTGAGTTTTGCTTGGCGAAATTATGATCCTGATATACAGTGGCTGACAGCCAAAATGATGTGGCCAAGTATCTTGTGAAAAATGATCAATATCTGCCAACTTCTGAATGAAATAAACAAAAAAAGATGTGAGGAATTGCAGATTTAATGTTTATTTATAATTTAAGTGAAAAAAAATAATGCATTACGAAAAGAAGTAATAAAAGTTCAGAAAAGTGCCGATTTTGGCCTCACAGCCGAAATGATGTAAAATGGTTTTTTCCTAGAAAAATTTTTATCAAGCTCTTAATATCTTATAAAATTAAAAAATATAACTTCTAGTATTTCGTGGGATAGGCTTTCTGCTTAAGAACCACGCCCAATCTGCGAGGCATTGATTCCACTAAATATTTGGCGTACTCTGGCTGAATTTGGTTCCACTCTTCCTGCAAAGCTCTTTTAAGGTCCTGTCTGTTGTTAATTGTGTGTTTCCTGATGCTTTTCTCCAACTCTGACTACAAATTCTCTATAACATTTAAGTCCGGAGACTGTGGAAGTGTTTGAATAGCATGTGAGCAATTCCAAATAAGCCACGTTTGAACGAGTTGAGAGGAATGCTTAGGATCATTGTCCTGATAAAATCGAAAATTATCCTTTATGTTCAATTTTTTGGCACTTTGCAGTGAATTTTCTTTCAAAATATTCAAATGCTTGTGTTTGTCCATGATACCATTGTTGAAAGCCAGACATACATGCCCATACTATAACATATCCACCTCCGTGTTTTACAGTGGCCCTTAAATGTTTTGGATTGAGCTCTGTATTTGGTTGCCTCCAGACGCATTTTTGCCTGTCAAATCCAAATAAATTAAATTTACTTTCATCAGAGAAAATGACGGTTTCCCAAAAAGCAGTATCCGTTTTCAGATGTTCACGAGCGTGATTAGTCCTGCGGAATCTGTTTTTGCGATTGATGAAAGGTTTCTTCAGGGAAACTCTACGATTCAAATTGGCATTCTTGAGTATCCTTCTTATAGTTTGGGGGTTGTCCTTTCAGCAAACTTTACCAATTTGGGGCCACTAAATGTAGGACCCTTTTTGACTGTCACACGATCCAACGGCAATCCGTTTCAGAAAAATTTTGTTGTGAGCTTTTTTGACTCGATTTCCTAAACGATTTTCGCGCACAAAACGTTCAAGAATATGCTGCACCATTTAAGCACTCCTTTTAACAATCTCAGCAATTTTTTTTTTAGTTTTCCCGTTCTTGAAATGGTTTATTATTAACTCTCGCTGTTCAATAGAAATGTGACGACCGATCGCGTATTAAATGTTGTATTGTTCTTTACAGAATAATGATTTCGTTCAAAAACCAAGGTCTGACTGATAGCCATCATGATTGCAATGCGATATTCTCTCCTCATACACACAAGTTTTTTTCTTTATTTCATTCAAAAAAAGCCAGATATTGATAAATTTTTATAAGTTATCTGGGTACATTATTTTGGCTGTCACCCACTGTACATTGGCTTGCTTCAATTGAAATTTGAAGCCATATTTGATAAGTTGTCTGCACTGATGACTTAAGCGCATTAAAATTTCTGCACACCAACACTCCAAGTGCCAAATCGTCATCATCGTTAAATGTTTTGATGATAATTACAGAAGTAAAGGGAATTTTGCATAATGATAGTTAAAATCAGACGGTAAAAGACGACTTCCCCTATCAAGCGCATGTTTATTGAAGAAAGTATCACACAGTCAGACAAAGGCGTTAAACAGACCACGAGTCGCACTTTGTAAAGAGATCCCTTTACTCTGAAGATGAAGCCTGGGCGCATAAATTGCATAAAAAGGAAACATTGATTAAGAGCTGCAAAGTTAAAATAATTGCAATTCGAACGAAAAACAAAATATATTCCCAAGTAATTTCAAAGATGCGATTCCTACACTTCACGCTTGGTTCTTTGCCAATTTTATTGAAAATACCCGAAAAAGATTTTTTTCTAATTTAGACGAGGCCGCGTATAATGATTACAGATTCGTCCCCAGTATTATTTCTTGGCGATAATGATAATACTTTAATATCAGGAGATTTTTAACCTAAGCTTTTTAGCCTTTAATTCAAATCTTACGGCTGATCAAAATGAAACCAACCTATTTATAGTTAATATACTTGACTCATTTGATATAAATCTACATTGTATGTACATGATTTGCAGCAGATAGCTCCTACTTCTAACCAAAATGGTAATTGGTTAGATTTTTTCTTTACCATTCTTTACGACGATGTAGTAGCTGATTTAAACGTTGACGCAGAACTTCTTTTCTTCAATATTCTCCATCATTCTATCTTCACAGTTGAGCTATCTATGTCCTATTTGAAAACTTCTCATTCATACAATAACTCTACTGCTTATCATTTGAACAACATTAACTCGACTAATACTCGATCAACATTACAATTGGACGATGCAGTGGCGTTATTTGATCAGCTGATTTCTGACGCCGTTGATAAGATACATATCATATATTCACAGCACTAATAGAATCCATCCCAAACGAACAACAACATGGTTTGAGTACACTCTAAAAAGTGGGTCTATAATTAATACTTTGATAATAGGAAATATCTGTCTGGAAATTATTCGGAAAGAATTTTTTTAAAAGTTCATTGACAATATTGGTACATCGACTTAATAATTTTCAAAATAAGACCTTTCTGCATCAACAAAGTGTTTCCAGTTGCTCTACCGAACACCGAAGGACCTCTCAAACGCAGTAGCGTCACGGTATCTTGAACGGCCTGGACCATTCATCCTTCCATAAACCGCCCTTTCATAGATCGTTTGAGTCGGGGGAAGAGAAAGAAGTGTGGAAGAGCGACATCTGAACTGTAATGGAGATAGAGAAGCGTAAACTGTGGCAGTCATAGTTTGGCCAGGCGATACAAACTCTTTATGAACCACTCTTTTACAGTCAAATAAGACAATCAATACGGATTTAACTTTCGATTTGCTCCTACGGGTCTTTTTGGAATGAGATGAGGTGGTGGTGTGCCATTCAGAGATTTTGCGATTTGTCTTCAGATCATACTCAAAAATCCATGGCTCATCTCCAGTTATAACTTTTTCTAGAAAGTTTGAATGATAAAGAACACAATCAAGGAGCTTCTGACACATTTTCACACGTCTGTCTTTCTATTCATTGATCGAAACTTTCGGCAACAATTTTGCACACAATTTTCTCAGCATTTCTTTTCGGTCAACGTTTTTCGCACAGTAAATTTTGACAAATTTGTCTCTGGATATCATCTGCACATTCAATTTGCCATCAGATTTCAAAATGTTTTTCGCCTTCATCAAGTTCTCGTCAGTTTTGGTCGTTCTGAGCGTTGATCTCTTGGTCTCACCAAACAAATTATGCCACTATAAAACAGTTTATTCATTCACGGCATCATTCCCGTAAGCACTTTTGATTATTTCATGGGTTTCTTTTGCGGTTTTCCTAAGTCTGAAGCGACACTTTACCGCGTAACGTTGCTCAGTAAACGATTTATCGTAGAGCGTGACGAAGCGCCTTGACTGGGGATCACTTTTAAATCAACCTACACAACGGAAAGGCTCGAAAGCTCTCTCTTCTGAGCTCGAAAGCGACTGTCAGCCGGTGCGCTGCTTAACTAAGACACCCTCCTTCCCCACTTGACCTGCGCGAAATATTCTCCTTTTTACGTTTTGTCAAATTCAGTCCGACTATTTTCCGGACATACCCTGTTCGTTTCAAAAATAAAGAAAAAAGAGAAACTCTCGGAGCCATAGCTTGATACTTACGAAATCAAAGAAATAAACTATGGAAAAATAAAAACCAACATCATGTAAGCGATGATATTAAAAACATCATCATCACTAGAATTTTTAGCCAAATTCCGCGAAATTTATAAGAACTACATGAATATAATCGAAGAAAATATAATTTATGACCCGAAAAAATTCTTTGTCAATGTACAAGAAAAATCTCGTTACGTCTAATACTCAAGATATCTGCCACCGTTTTGTCGACAACTTTGAAATGGTGTTTTGTCTGTCCAATAGCTCACCTAATGTGAGATTCTTCTATATACCTCAACTTTTTTTTTACTGCTGGTCAAGTCAAATTAATAAGAGACGACATCACCAAAGCCATAAAGGAACTGAACGTGAAAAAGCGCCCAGTAACTGACCTACTTCCTCCGAGCTTCCTCATTCATTGCACAGCATCGATTAGTTTAATTTGCAAACTTTTCATCTAACACCGATTCTCAACTGTGATGATAAACGCTCGATTGAAAACTATAGGGGCATTGCTATATTATTAGCTATATCGAAACTTTTTGAAAAAATCGTCTGCGTCAAACTCACAAAACTAATAGAACCCCTCCCAAACGAACAACAGCATGGTTTGGGTAGAGGCAGATTAACTACTACCAATTTTCCGATAATTACCTCAGATGTTCTCTGCAAATTGGAAAAATACACTAAACTGACAACATTCTAAAATTCAAATTACAGAGCTGTGGCATCTCGCGAAACCTACTTAGCTGGTTGGGTTTCTATCTACGAAATCGAAATCAGTGCGTACAGCTTGAAGACTTGTTATCAAAAATTATAGTTGTTTCTTTGGGAGTACCACAAGGCAGCCACTTAAGACGCTTTCTGTTCCATCTGTTCATTCCATCTGGTCATTCCGCATCTCTTATATGCGAATGTTCTGAAGATGTATCATAGCATTCAATAGAAGAGTTCTTCCAATCAAAATTTAGATCCTTGAAACAACAAACAAACAAAACTAAAACAAAACAAAAACAAACAAAACAAAAACAAACTACATAACTACTAATGTTAACAAATGCCATGCAATAAGTTCTTCCCACAAAATTGCTACATTAAATTTCAGCTGCCACCTCAATAATAAGGTACTGTCACAGATCTCGGTGTAGCTCTAAATAAAAAGATGCGTTTCAATCTACAGTATGATCAAGTCTTAAGTGAGGCTAGCAAATAGCTCAGATTTATAAAGAGGCGTGAGGAATAATTTAAGAGCCTCTGCCTCTTAAAATCTCTGTGCATTACATTAGTGCGCCCGTTAGTTGAGTATGCCTGATTTGTCTGCAATTCTATTTTTGATATTCATAGCGATATATTCGAATCTCTCCAAAAGCAATTTGTACATAATTCACACGATTTTGAAAACCTGCCTTCATATCATTATCTACTACCATCATCACTATCTTCAAGAAGAACGGTATTCGGTTCTTGATGTTAACTTTATTAAGGGCTCGATCAAAATTGATGGTTTGTCTAATAAAATCACTCTCAACAATTCAAAAAAACGAACTAGGCATGAATGAGCATCAACATCGTACTTTGTATGGAGACAGAGAGCCAATTAACACAATCTGCAAAATATTTAATAACTTTGGCAAACATTATCCCTGTCTATTTCCAAGTCTAAAATTAAAACAGACCTTTCAAATCTCTGATATCGTATACTAGCATCTATCGAATCATATCCCCCAAAAAAAACAAGAAATCTCTTTTCCCAATCGACAAACAATCTTGTGATATGCACAATGTACTTTAGAAAGGGGACATAGCACCTTCAAGTTGAAAAAAAATTGTTTTTTTCAAAGGTTAATTTTTAATTGAATAAAAAGACATATCTTAATGAAACTTTGTACACATACTAAGCTTGCTTTATACTACATAAAAAAAGTTGTTAAACATGTTTGTGGCCTCCTGTCGTCTGCTACAATTTTTTTGAAAAAACACCAAAAAAACCTGGTGTGCACGAAAACTGCCCTCAGAAGAGGCTGAGAAAAAAACAAAAACGGGGTTTTCATCAGCATCAAAGTGGCCTTAGAATGAACTAAAAAAAATTTGGTTGAAAAATAACAAAATGGCGGCGTTTTTTCGAAAATCGATGTTTTTCCCCCAAAAATCGGTTATAGCTAAAAAATTTAATGCCGATTTTTTCATCCGTAGTTTATTCTGAGCAATAACATGTGCAAATTAACGTGTTAAAATTTCAGAACGATTGAATAAAAACATTTTTCTTAATCATGCACGCCAACTTGAAAAAGGTTGTTTCGAGAAAATCGCGTTTAAAGCTAAAATTCAATATTTTTTTTGTGATAAATCTTACTGAAATTCAATCTGCGTTGCCTGGACCATACAATAAATCTTACTTTTGTTCATACTTTTCAATCAAAAAACAAAAATCGATTTATAAAAAATTTGAAGGTGCTATGTCCCCTTAATGTGCTATGTGATTAATTTAATTTAGCTTAAGGTGATATTTTTTGTTGTTAATCCGCCTTGCTTTGGCTTAGGTTATGGTTGTACTAGCTGGCACAAGGCCACACATAGACTTACTGGTCCATAGTGATACCAGATAAATGGACCACGAGAAAGAAAGTTCAGTCCAAGCGACCATCAAAGGCCTCGGACTTTTCACGAGCTGAAGGATGTCCTTCAGCTCTTGCTCCGGCACGTGCGAGAGATCCACCAGCCAGGGCTCACCGAAGTATCGCAGTCTGGTTTTCCCCAGTGCCGGGCAGTGACACAGGAGATGCTGGATTGATTTTGAGACCCCGGGCTCACTGGTTAGGTTGGCTTGAAATTGCATTGGCTTGAAATTAATAAGTGTGAATGCTTCAGAAATTATCCTTTTTAAATTGTCCTTTATAAGGACAACACCAAGCAGTTACAGAATTGACAATCAATATATGATAGAACGTGTTCAAAATAACATTTCACCCAATTTTTTACCCAAATTGCTTTTATATTTAATTGCTAGCAGTTAATTAATAATTGGCAACAAGTATATCTAAATTCACCCCAAAAGATATAAAAAGTCTTTAATTATAAGAACTTTAATTATAAGAACATAATATTTATGAGTCATTTCGTTAGTAATGTCGCCATTGGAGTAATAGCTTTGTGAATAACTTTCCGCAACTAGTTAAATAACGCTTTGAAATGTGTAAAAACCAGATTATAATTTCGTAACTAAATGTTCGAACAACACGCACGACAAAAAAGCTCTTTGATATCGTGTTTCCTTGAAAACATAGTCCTACAGCAAAATAGCTTAAAACATTGGCATACAAATGCTACTTTCAAATTTCTGTGTACGTTTCATAATTTTTGAAATTATTCATAAAGCATAAGAAATATTGTCAACTTACCCAAATACTATACAAAATGGGAAAATTTCGAAGAGAACATGCGCACTTATTGGCAAATGCTTCTCTTCACGTGTCATCGCCAGTGAGGCTAATGTGAAAGCTCTATTGTCAAAGGTCAATTGAAATGTTACATGAACGGTATCAAACAAGATTTCCTCTCGTACTAATTCGATATGCATCTCCTTTTGATAAAAATGACGGGCTACCTGTAAAAGTTGATATGAATAACGGTCGTAAAAGAGTTTGAAAAACATTTTTTTTTATCAGAAAAAACAAAATGATTGGAATTTCAGAACATGTATTTGAAATCCATAAAAACGAATTTAACCTATAAGAAAAATATTCAAGGAACGAAATCGACATTTCTGATAAATAAACTGAACGAGTGAGTTTCATAACTAAAACGTACTTAGTAACCTATAAATATTTTATCTAATTGTAATTATAACGAAATTGTGAAAACATTATATATATAAAAATTAAGTTGAAACATCATTTTTTCATTTAAACTTATACATATGTATATCATTCAAACTTAGGGTGAGAATATTAATGGCAATAAACTCACCTCTCTGATCTGTCCCATCGTATAATATACAAAGCCTCTACGTTTTGATCGATAGTGTAATGTTAGTCCCTGTTTTGTTTCATTCTCGCATATGAATGACGGTGCCCGCATTCGAGGATATGAAAATTTCAAATATTCATGTAAATTGTCCAGTCCATTGAGAAAATCTCTCATGTGACGGCCCAGTACAGATAATACTCTATCGTAACCATATTGTCCTACAAAACTTACAAAATATACACCCATTTGGTCCATGAACTCTCGTTCGCTTACTCCAAGAACCTGGAAAAAAGATAAATTAGAAGATAAATGATATTTTGCAATTGTTGAACAAATATAAATGAGAAAATAAATGCTGTCAACCAGAGAAGAAAGAAATTCTCTAAATTTCAGTGAAAATTTCTCTAGATGTTTGTGCGGCATTTGTATACAGGTACCATGGCTAAAGAAATATACAAAAGTGAACTATTACATCAAATCTCTGATAAGGTCTGTTCGCGTACTACGATTCATTGCAATTAATTGCAATCAAACCGTTTTTGTACTTCGATTTACTGAAAACTGAAAATTTCCCCTCTTTCAGTAAATTTCAGTAGGGTCTAGGGTCTGAGTTACTGAAAAATACTGAAAACTGTCAAACGGGTTTTGGCGTAATATTATTATGAAGGACGAATATTTTTGTGGCGATAATTTATCACTGCTTAGGATGACTTTATAATCACTATTGTCCTCCCAAAAACCGATAACTGGCACTTTTGTTTGTCAATTTTCAGGAAATCCAATGAGAGCATTTTCGTACTTTTCATGAATTTCCCCCACCACATGATTCAGGAAAATTCAGTAAAATTCAGTGACTGAAAGTACGCGAACAGACCTGATATACATATTTTTTCCTTGCTACGCATGCATAGGCTGCTCGAGCGCTTGATAAAGCCACGGATGCTATCAAAAATTAGATCGACTGGTAATCTGTCTGACAGACAGCACGAACTTCGAGGATGTTCGAGGAGAACATCTTAGCAGTCATTGGGGCGGTAGCAAGCACGGAGGAGGCATGCCACAACACCAGACCGGTTATTTTACAGCGCACGCTAGATGTTCAAAATGACTTCAATGCGGCGAGGTGTTCAGAGGATGCTTATTACTTTAGGGGTAGTACAAGAACTTGACATCTGAAACATATTTTACGATGGACTGGTGCGCCTGAAAATTTCAATAGATATGTTTCTTGTGGGCTATGCTGACGATGTGGAAACAGTAATCACTTCTAGAGCTGCTGATTTCACCCAATTCCGACGTAACCAAGTCATGAGGAGGGTGGAGCGGTGGATGACCGATCATGGCTTACAGCTGGTGCTGTCGAAAATAGAGGTCGTCATGCTATCATTCGACAACAGTGGCCTCCGGAGAGGTCCAGACCAGTAAGTCAGTTGGGTACCTGAGAGTGATTCTGGGCACTAATTTGGCCTACTAGAACCACATCCGTAAGGTATTTGATAAGGCTCTGAGAGCCATCCTGATGCACTCCAAACGAAAAAGAGGATATGCTAGCGTCCAGCATAAAGGTATTCAGCGTTTTGCCAGTAGCTACCGTACGTTGTCAGAAGTTGCTGTTTTGGTAGTATTGGTAGTAATAACGATAGGATCTACTTGCAAGAGCACTCAGAGAATTATACCTCACTCACTCTGAGCTGAATAGAACAGAAGTTATAGCGCATGTACGTCCGCGAACCTTTCAACTTTGACAACGACGATGGAGAGCCAGCAACAAAGGTCCCTGGACGGAAAGAAGGATAGGTCTTCTGGATCCATGGGCCAGCATTGGCCACGGAAAAGTAAACTCTTACCTTTGCCAATTTCTAACGGAGCGTGATTATTTCAGAAGACACTTTAGCATTCCGGTTGTCCAGACTTTGAAGTTGGAGCGATTATTTTTTAACTAGAAAGGTCTCAGATAGGATTAAGCCAACAGAAATGATCCTGCGATCGAAATATGGACTACGTAGTTCAATTCGAGATTGTCAGATTGCTCAATAAGCCTGGTGCTGTTAAAGAATTGTTACAACAAGTCAGCAAGTACAAACTGAACGTACTGGCAATTTAGCGACTAGACTGAAGGAAATTCTTTGGGAGCGAGGTACGAGAAATAAGATCGCACACAATATTCAAAAGTTGGAATCCTTTAGGAAGGCATGAATTTCGGGGTGGCATTCATCACGAATAGAGATTTCAAAGCAAGCGAACAGTAGTGTTCAATCCGCATTAAAGCTGATTTTTTTAAAATATGGCTGATAAACTTTAATGCCCCGGCGGAATGATTATTCGACTCATTGCCCTCAAATGACGTGAAAATAAAAATCTCCTGCGTCCTCTTCAACCTGACGCTTGAAAAAATTATCCGAGTGATCCGATTTTCATTCATCATGAAAATCAGGTAGGGAATGATGAGCATAGGGCTGCACACAAATGAAGCAAATACAAAATATATGTTAGTACACTGAGAAAACACATGGCGACAGACGCCATAATTTATAGACTTCTGGCACCATGTGCATAGTCGATTTAGGGATTGTGATAAAATATAGCGCCACACGCCATAATACATGGCGAAAAGTACATAGGCCTACACGCCATGTACTATAGTCCTCCACGCCATGTAGATGGCGTGAAGGACTATAGTACATGGCGTGGAAGACTATAGTACATGGCGTGGAAGACTATAGTACATGGCGTGGAAGACTATAGTACATGGCGTGGAAGACTATAGTACATGGCGTGGAAGACTATAGTACATTGAAGAAGCAAATCAGTCAGTCAAAACAGTGCTACTTACCATAAATGAGCACACGGAGAAGTCACTTGCTTGCAACAAACAGGCGCTGGCTGCATTTAGAGTCGCCGAAGGAGCCTTTCAATAATATGCGCCCTTAGCCGATTGAGAATGTTGTCAATCTATCGACGATACTCAAGTATCACTTGCTGACATTTATAGATCCCCTCACACAGTACGGCTGCGAGTTATAATTGGAGTGCCATGAGCCATATTACATGGCTCATGGCACTATGTAATATGGCGTGTGGGGCCATAATTTCTGCGCCATGTAATTATGGCGCTGGGAGCTATACTGCATGGCTCAGGGCACTATGTGCATAGCGTGTGGCACCATAAATGCTGCGCCATGTAACATGGGACCACGCGCTATGTAGATTCTGAGATTATGGCGCTGGGAGCCATATTGCATGGCTCAAAGTACTATGTACATGGCGTATGGGACCATAAATAATGCGCTATGTTACATGGCTCTGGGCGCTATGTGGATTTTTTTCAGTGTAGCGCCGGCATCGGAAACCAATAAATCGGTTAAAATACTCACTCAATAAGTTAAAATACTCACCCATCAGGGTGAAAAATCACAGTCAATAACAACTACAATGACGAAATCCACGCACCTCTATTGGCAGCCAGCAAAGACTTCTTTAGTTTATCAAAGCGATTCTGTTTAAGTCTACCAAGAAGTCTAAGCTTCAGCTGTACAAAACCATGGTCATCCCAATCCTCGTTTAGTTCGAGCCCCTGGATTTTTAGCAAGAAAAATTGCGAACCTTTTTCCGCGTTCGAATGGAGGACTCTCGACAAGAAGATGGATGATTTCGCCGCCTATGTAAGGTGCATTTTTTTTGCGTCTCGATCAATAACAGGTTAGGGTAGGAAGCATTGAAAACAACAACAATCTTGCCTCAGTTTCCAGTTGTTGTTGTTTTCAATGCTACCTACCCTAACCTGCTATTGATCGATATTATAGACTTGGTTCTGAGAACATTCTGAGAATATCAGATGTACCTGATTATTGGGTCGTGAGCTATCGTGAACAGAAGTTTCTGATGCTTAAAATATAGGTAAATTGGAGGAGAGTTACCGTTCTTGTCCGATATGAAATTATAAAAGTTTTGCTTTTTTCAAGAGAGTCGATGATTTGAAGGGATTCACTTTCAATGCCTGCTGTAGCTACAGAGTTGTCAGCACGTTCATAAAAAACTACACGAGTTTATAACTTAGTAACATCAATATGTCCTTTAAGTTTCGCAATGATTTGAAAATTTGCAATTCAATTGCAATTCAACAATTTTCAAATTTCCCCAATGTAATTTTAGGCGCCTAGAGTACACATCGAATCAAAAATTTCAAAAATATTATCATATTCACATTTAAAACACGTTGAAAATTTATTTCATAAACTTTATTTTTGTAAAAGTTATTTGACAGAATAATAGGTATATTCTGCATATACACCAATGTATCCTGAAAATTTCAGCTCAATCGGATATATATATATATATATATATATATATATATATATATATATATATATATATATATATATATATATATATATATATATATATATATACAGTGCCGAGAAGAAGTGATGCAAAAAGATGAAAATATACAAAATTTCGGCTTTGATAGCTTATTTGCGAACTCTCAAAAGTAATATCGGCAAAATTGATATTTCGGAGTATGGTTCTATGTGCCATAGGTAAAATTTCTTCATCATTTTCCCAAGAACCGGTTTCTGAAAGTTTGTTTACGCTTCTATATTAACCTCTAGCTTAAAACATACCGAGAAAAAGTGATGCAATAATTGCTTTTCATTGAAAATGTGTCATTTTATCAGCGATTGCAGTCCATTGTTAGTTGGGATTGTTTTTGCGGGATGATTAAAATTGAACAACTTTTTATTTACATTAAAGATTTTAATCTACATTGAAAATTCTATTTTGACAAAGTGGTTTCGAAAGTATGCACTGATTCTCATCAGACACCAGCACACAGTGCATACTTGACTGGCGTGACCACTTGCAGTTGGAAATCATTACATTTTAATTTATGCTAGTTGTGACAAATTTTAACATCTCCGACTTATATCCATGGATATAATTTTACTTAGTAAAGGTAATTGAATGTGATCACGGTTCCCTTCTTGTCTATATTGAAAATCGATTTTAGCGGCGATTGGAGGAAAACATGGTAAAAGAAAGTAATTTCTGAATCCTCAGGCTTAGGTTTTCATTAATATTACTATTTAACCAATTTTCAGTCGATCAACATGAGAAAAGAGACTTCTTTAGATGAAAGAAAAATTATTCTTCGGCTTCATAGCCAGACCGTTCCATACAAGGAAATCGCATTCATCGTTAATAGACCCATTTCCACTGTTTGGAGGATAATAGACAGGTTCTGCAAAAATAAAAGCTTAGAAAATAAAAAGCGCTCAGAGAGGAAGAAAATATTATCAAGACGTGATATGCGAATAATCGAACGAAAAATCAAGAAAAATCCTTTTATACCGGCGACGAAAATCTATTTACAAAAAAGATATTAGCGTTCATACAGTCAGAAATCATTTAAGGAAATTGGGTTACGTGTGTTGTATTCCACGAAAGAAATTCTTCGTTAGCGACATAAACCGTGAAAAAAGATTAAATTTCGCCAAAGAACATTTGAATAAGGATGTCGAATTTCGGAAACGCGTCTTATTCATGGATGAAAGCAAGTTTAATGTGTTTTCTCACAATGGGCGAGCAAAAGTGCGCAGAAAGCCTCTTACGGAGCTAGATACGAAAAATATGATAGAAACTGTGAAGCATGGTGGTGGTTCTATTTTGGTATGAGGATGTATGGCTTTCAATGGAGTTGGCGAACTTCATTTAATAGAAAAAAAAACGATGGATCACAAAGTCTACATCCAGATTTTAAAGGATCGGCTAGCAGCTAGCGTTCAAAAGTTGAATTTGGGAACAAACTACATACTCATGCAAGACAATGATCCTAAGCATACTGCCCACCAAACTCGAATGTGGATACTTTATAATATTCCAAATTACTTGAAATGGCCCCCACAATCACCTGATCTCAATCCAATTGAGCATGTTTGGGAAGAACTGTCGCGTCGACTTGCAACACATAACATCCGCAGCAATTCCGCGCTTAAGGAAATAATAAAAGAAGAGTGGGGCAAGATCACTCAAGAATACTGCGCTAAGTTGGTTTCATCTATGCCAAGAAGGGTTCAAGCTGTCATAGATCGAAAAGGAATTCCTACCAAATATTAAAAACCATTGATTGCTATCAGTTACCCAATACAGTTGGTAGAATATGATTGAGGTTTAAATTTTTCATCACTTTTTCTCGGTAGCCAAAAATAAATTGATTTACTTTTTAATTTTTTTCTTATAAAAAAGTAATTTTGTTTTTATATTTTTTAATATTTAATCACTGTTTGGAGATATATTAATAGCAAGAAAAAAACCAACGGACTTTTTATTCACTACCTTTAAAAATATGAAAAGGTTAACCCAAAGAATTTCTTAAATATGAGCTTTTGCATCACTTTTTCTCGGCACTGTATATATATATATATATATATATATATATATATATATATATATATATATATATATATATATATATATATATATATATATATATATATATATATATATATATATACATACATATAGAAATATGAATTTTCGGCCAAAGTGATTTTAATATTAAGGTTCTTTTTCGAACATTAGTAAAAATGTATTCTTCACAAAGCTTGAACCCATATCCAAAGTGTCAAGCTCATATTTTATTTTTGCATGCAATGACAGGTTGCGATATTACTTCAGCGTTTTTTAAGAAAGGGAAAATTTATGTGTTCGGATAATTTGAAAGAAAGAAGGAATTATTAAATAACGCAGACATTTTCAGTAAGACAGAGTGTTCTCCAACTTTTATTAGATTTACACAGCTAAAAAAACCTGTTCAACTATCTATTCTTCCGCCAACATCTAGTGCTGCTCGGCAGCATTTATTTCGGGTGTATTACCAAGTTTAAATATGGCTAGGCAACGAGCTTATTCCTAGAGATTGGGGATGGAAGTTCAGCGATACTATTTTGGAGCCAATTAAAACTCTGCTTCCACCTGCTACAGAAATTTTGCTAAATACAATTTTTTGTAACTGCACCAAGGGCTGCAGCCTAAACTGCGGCTGCAGAAAAGTTGGGTTATATTGTTCACCAGTTTGTGATAATTGTCATAGTCAGGCGTGCTTTAATGTATCACCCGAGATGAACAACACCAGTGATTACGGTCCTACGGATAATTTAGATCCACCTTGTTTCTTACAAGGGACAAAAGAAGAACAAGAAGAAGAAGATGATGAAGAGGAAAACATAAACATGGAAATAGAACCCGAGGAGGAATGATTATTGAAATCAACAACCCCTGTTTAAAATAAATAAAAAAGAAAATTATTAATAAATTCATAATAATTTACTTAAAAAATAGCCATTTTCCAAGCAAAAACAGACGTGGATTAGGTCTACTAGGGATTAAAAACACATTAAAAAAACGCACCTTGTACTCTACATTGCAAATGGTGCGGAAAGGGGTGCACGTTTCATGAGAAACACAAAAGTTACCAGTTTATGAATCAATATATCTCAAAAACGAGTATCGTTACAAGAAAAAGTTCGAAATATTTTTTGAAGGAAATTTTCTAAGCTACAAATACGCCATATATTGATCATTACTGAGATATTTCCGAAAAATTACTTTTGGTGACTTTTGACCCCGTGTAAAATGTTACTCAGCGCTCGGATCGATGGGGACTTTTGACATTTTGTTCAGAACGTCAATATCAAGGTGCACACCAAAATCCAGCTTTCCCCTAATTTTCCCGAAGTTTCGCCATTCTCATGTCGAATTTCCCTGGACGATATTGCAATAGGACCGGACTACCGGTTCTTGTGTCGTTGGTGATTATCATTGGTGGTGTGGGAAGATATTGTTCTGAGTACTTTAGTTACTCATGATTTATTTTAATTTTTTATGCTTTCTTTCAAATTCTTATGCCTTTATTTTCGTTGATTTACAATTTGGTTTTTTGAGCTATTTAATTTTAAGCAAAAATAAAAAAGTAAAAAGCAACTCTGATTGATATTGGATATAGCCAACATTAAAATAAATTATAAAATATTTGTGGTTAGATCCTTTCTATAACTATCAAAGTGCTAGTTAAAGCCGTCTTTATTCCTAAAATGTATTTTTTCCATTGGTTTTTTTTAGATTTTGTTGTTGATTTAGAAACCGAGACCCAAACATCAATTCCATATTCCAGCCTTCACATTCCTTTCCAATAGCATGATGAAATTATTTATAAAATATTTATTCTAAGTATATATAAATGATCATGCTGGTTTAAACGTTCATTAGTTTCCGAAATAAAGTATGAAATAATTGGAATATGGAAAAAAAAAAA
Source organism: Nemotelus nigrinus (assembly GCA_947369275.1). Classification (NCBI taxonomy): domain Eukaryota; kingdom Metazoa; phylum Arthropoda; class Insecta; order Diptera; family Stratiomyidae; genus Nemotelus; species Nemotelus nigrinus. The sequence continues at coordinate 34,610,398 of OX376372.1, forward strand.
AATAATTTGTACCTGCTGCGATTTTTTCGCCAGCTTATTAAGCAGATTCTCTGGATAAACTTGATGTACGCTAAAGACTGGAGCATCGATACTAACTTGACGTCGAATCTCATCCCATTTATCCTCTCCATAAACTGTTTTAACATATTCGGATAAATTTTCGAGTAACAGGCCATACATAATTCAGATATCTGTAAAAGAAATGGAAAAAAATATATAATTTCAGCGATTCGCACGTTTATGCTATTAATGCAGTAGCAAATGGCTGTTGTTTATTGCAGATATAATTCTATGTGAAGCAGATAAAAATTGTAAATGTTGATCAAATCTTTCAGCTGATGATAAATCATTTTGGAGTTACGTTTGAAAACAGTATCATTCGGTAAATGTACAGTTTGAGATAGATTTAGAATGATTATGTGCGTGCGTTGTTTTTGTTTGTTTGAAAAAACGAGTGGAAGTTTAAATAATGTATTTTCAGTTAATGAATATTTATAGCTTTGGTGCGAATTTGACGGGGAAGCGACTTTAAATAACTTCACATACATACACATAATAAAAAATATCTGAAGCAACTCATGCGTTGCTTTGAACGTTTTTATCAGACTTTCACTGCGTAAATATCGTTTAATTCATTTAAGTATCGTTTAAACGAATTTCCAGCCTGAAAAGACATTGTTCACACCTTGATGATTTCGAAGATCGGATGTCTGGAAATTTTGAACTTGAGACGATAAACAAACGACGCATAGTCTTTGTTTGAAAAGTCATTCCAACGAATCTTCAGTATCAATGAAAACATCCTGTTATAAAATATATTGTTTATCGTGAAACACAAGTGAGCACTAAATCAAAAATCCTGGCACAAGGCCATCAATTGCGCTGATTCTTTCACGAAAGTATTGTATTATATAGTAGATAATAATTTAAAAATAGACAAGCAGAGCTCTTGAACAGCTACACAGTATTTTCTTTTCTTTCAATTAGAAGGAATGTAAATAGTAAGTATTATATAATTCTGCAGATGCTTTAGTGATTTTCTCTTTTGTAAATATTTCTGGTTGAGCACAAGATTCCGATTTACCTGTGCCAATTCAGCGATGGTTCCGTTGTTAGTTTTAAAAATATACTTGAATTTAGTTACAATAACCGTATGCATATGCGAATAGATACTTTCACGGGATAAAACATTCACTGATTGCTAAAAAAAATACTGTGATGGGAAAAACAATGCCTGCAGAGTTTCGATTCAGTTCTTATACAATGAAGTCACGCGTTGAGATTTGTTCTGCACTAGCAAAGCGAAAAGTTGCGATGTACAGCACGTGCTAAAATGACACCGGAACAAAGTACAAAGAAATAGTTAATTTAAATAATAAAACTCGTTTCATTAGTATTTATTGTTCGAAAAATGAATAGAATTTCCGTGACTTTAAACCGATTCGGTACGGTTTTTGTCGAAGACTAGTCCCAGAGGTTCCGATCAAGTTACGATTGACGGTCGCTTCTTGAATTTTAAATGACTGTTTTAATTTTGGACTTTCGATTAACGATTGATGATTTTTCAATTAATAAAACTGTCATTAATATTTCAGCACAGTCATATATTCAATTTGAAATTATGCGCGTGCGACAGATTTGACGCGGATTGAGTTTTCGCGAATGGTTTTGAGTGTAAGAAATTCCATTTATGAATATTAATATGTATAGACTTGACTGTCTAGATATTTCGGTTGCGGTTGTTGATCGATAATTATATGAAATTCAATTTATTATGCTATTAACGAATATAAGAACTGAATCGAAACTCTGCAGTTGTAATTATTCTTTACGATAATACCGACAATGACCTATATACAGTGAAATTTATGCATATACTTTTGTTTTTGTTCACTATAAGATGAGCCAAGGTTAGCGATTCATGATGTACTAGTGAGAACTCGTTTTACAAATAGTACCCAAAAAATATCTGTTCTGCTCAGAATGTATTCATGAATTTCTTCGAAAAATAATCCTTAAATATCCTCGACTTTCTTTTCAGCGAATTATGAAAGATGCCATTATAAGGTGAACATTACCTGCCGCTCATCAGCCTACAATAACTGTTAAGCCCCATAGGGAGTAGAATTTGAAAAGCAATGAAAGTATCCTGGTGATAAAAGACCGTGCCATTTTGAGGGAAAACAGTATTAGTAAAAAGTTTCAATAACCAAAAACCGATTTTGTACCAAAAATACTCGAATAAATTTAAAGTTTTGTAAATTGAATTGTGAAATGCAAAATATCTTAAGATTCTTAATTACAAACTAATGTAATATTGTAAATTGACTCTTGATACTTAGCAAAAACTTTACGTTGTTGTAATTACAACGAATTGGTTTGCCGTCGAAAGTTAAACACAGCTGGAGCACTAAGAGATTTCGGAATATAGTTTCCGCGAGAGACGTATAAAATTAAGTAAATTAAGTTGTGAAAATGTCGATTTGTCTTACATTGAATTTGAAATAACTATCAGCTTTTGAAAGGGAAGGACAAAACGAATAATATGAAAATATTATTCGAATAATATGAAAATATTATTCTCTTTAGACCTATCAACAAAATTTGTCGGTTATTACATACTTATATTGATTATGGTGGCAGCAGGCACATAAAATCAATGCATCTGACATCAAATCCAGGGCCACACAAGTCGAAAAGTGATAAAGAGCTCTGTGATAACAGTTTGTGTGTTACTTGATATGAAGGATACTTCAGAATTTGATTAATTACCAAGTTACAAGTTAAGCAGCCAATAACAAGCAGTCAAACAAGTGGTGGAATAAGAGATTGAATACAGACTCAACACAAAACAAGCAACCGATCTGATGAGAAATGCTAAGACGCGTTGGATATGAAAGTGAGGGTTATGGACGATGAAAAGAATGGAATCGGCATGGGACTATTGACCAAGAACGAAATTACTCAGAACATAATTGAAGACATGTGTTTATAGAGTAAAGGCTGGAACTGAGTTCGAGTTCACGTGAAATTTTGACATTTCCCCATTATCTGACCATTCTTTCGAGCGAAAATTGTGACAATGGAGAGAAGCAGAGACACTGCTCATTTCTGACGGATAAAATGTCAAGAATTTTAATTTTCAATCGATTTTCTTACTGAAAAGACATTTGCACAACTCAATTTTCACATTCAAACAGCAAATATCATTTTTTAGCTCGAAAGAATGAACTGCACATACTAAATTGGCCTGAAATGAATGGCGACATGTGTCAAAGCCAACTGCATTATCAATGCGAAAGCAACTTCCAAGCAATTTTTCACTCTAAGAAGTGAGTACAACTCTTGCTTATTTTCAAGCTAAATTTTCGCCGAAACCAATTTCACGTGAAATTTTGTATGAAAATTTCACGTGAAATCGAACTCAGTACTATGCTTAAGACGAAAATGAAGATGCAAACGAATAAAACGGAGCCCACGTAACAATATACCACTTAGTTTTGCCGAGCTGCCGTTAGGTTAGGTTAGTGAAAAGGGCCGCCGCGGACGCGGCCAGCATTAGGCCCATTTGCCACCCTCATAGACAATCACACTTACAGCCATGGCACTGGCGGGATTCGAACCCGCAGGCCCTGTAGCACGCCGCGTTTCGGCCTGACGCCTTAGCGAGCAGAGCTACCGGCCCCCCCCCCTAGAGCTGCCGTTAGTGTAGCATAATTAATGTAAGGGACCGTCCTGAAAGTTGTCCCAGCCGACTAGCTCAATCTAGCGTAGGTGTTTCCGCGCTACTTGAACCACTAACGACACAATATTTCAACACAACATAAATGGGAAAGGAGATGAAGAATCGTTGAAGGAATCACTATATGAAAGAAGTTTTGCGGCCCATGTGCGGTTTAAATCATCACAGTTCAGCACTTATTCATGTATTTAGTACTTTCCACATGATTTTGGAATTAGTATGAGGGAATGTTTCTATCATTGGTGCTCCTTTTTATTCATAATCATACCAACACATCTGATTGTGTACCAAGTATAATAAATAGAGTCTATTGTTAATTCAAATGGCTTAGGTAAATGCCATATATACAGTTTTTTTCCTAGAGTGATAGGACTGTCTTTGTGAATGATGCTAAGTTTGAGCGTAATCAGTCAACCAGTATGTTTAGAGCAGCTGATTAGGTTGTTGGACCTCAGTTGTGTTTTACGATTTTTACAATGAAACAAAGAGTTTGCCCCAAATTTTGTGCTAGAAATAAAATTTCGTGTGCGGAAGCGCTAAAAATGTTAGAAAAGGTTTACGGCGATAAAATTTTACCAAAAACAATGGACAATTCGTGGACTTTGCGTGGCGGTAACGCACCTATTCATCGAGCCACTATTTGTGACTGAGTTTAAAGGCAAAAATTCAACAAATGTCATCGGCAAAACCACCGTATTTGCCCAAACTTAAATGTGGTACTCATTTTGAGAAGAGCTTGAGTAGCCTAGTGGGTAGAGCACTGGCTTCTTGCGTGTGGGGTCCCTGGTTCGAATTCAGGTTCGGACGAGGGTCCGCGCACCAAGCTTTGAGTTCACCTAGCTCTGATTAGGTACCTGATTTAAATCAGGGGAAAAGTGAGTCGTGGAACTAATCACTCCACACTTGTATCCACAATGATAAAAAAAAATTGTAATGAAGCTCTCTACCAACTTCAACCCCTAGACCCGTACAAGGGTTGTCGTGGGATTGCTTTACTTTACTTTACTCATTTTGAGTCGATTGAAACCGTTTAAAAATGTTTTGATGATTGAAAAAACGCTGGCATATGTGTATTATACCCAGGGCTGTGGAGTCGGGAAGAAAAACTTGCGACTCCAACTCCGACTCCAATGATAAGCCTTCTAACATCTGCGACTCCGACTCCAAACTTACGACTCCGACTCCGTACTTCTACTCCAAACATTCATAGCTCTAATATATAGTTAAGGCTAGAAGGTTAAAATCGTTTTTTGTCTTACAATTAGATCATATTTTCCTACTACTTTGTTTCCTTTAATAACATCAAACTATAAACTCTACGCTGTATTATCATAGAGATATTTCAAAATAGAAAAAATTCGTATTGCATTTCACACACTAATATTAAAACACAGGAAACACTTAATTCGAGCTAGTTCTCAAAAATAATATTGCTTCAATCAGATCTGGCTTCATCGCTCCTCTTAAATCCGATTTAATTATTCTAATAGCCCGTCCAGACTTCAGATACTTATGTATCCGCATACATAAGTATGGTCCACACTGCAGCGAAATATGTACAATTAGCGCATTCTTTTCATTGATTTTCATGGCAAGGGTAAAATGTATCTGCAGATGTCGCTGCAGTGTGGACCATACTTATGTATGCGGATACATAAGTATCTGTAGTCTGGACGGACTATAAGGGTAGAAAACAAGCGTTCCCCAGATACTTGAGTCGGGGGCAATCTTCTACTTCTAAAGCTGAACTTCGGTCAAACTTCTCAACATCATTCAGTGCTCTATAAAAATCCAATTTAAAAGCTTCCAGTTGCGATGAATTTCTTCCTTCGCTACTTTTTTCCAAGCTTAAGCGCTGCCGCTTTCCTCGTTCTTGTTCGTCAAGATATTTTTCGAACTCATCTTCATCATCAACTTCAGTACTTGGTGGAAGTGATGACGACTGAATGGTTCCCTGCTGTTGTCTAGCCATGGCTTCACTTTCCGTATGCAATCCTTTCATACGAATAGCTAATTCACATAACGCAATTTTAGCACGCGCTTGTTGATCTTCTACCAGGATAACCCGGACTGAAAGATCTACATATATACCAGCTAAAAGGACTGCATTATCTAAGAGACAAATTTCTTTACGTAGAAGTGAATTTTTTAATGCATCGACCAAGTTTCCATTCATTTTGAAAGGCGGAAGATAAGACTTTTCCATTTTTCGAAAAAAAGAACCAGGTGTAAGGTTATCTGCTTGAAATTCTTTCGTCATTTTGTAAGGTTGATAAAGAAACTATAAAAGTTTTTTAGCTTCTTCCCAATCCAGTCAAAAATTGAAAAATCATCCACAAATTTTTAGGCTTGGTGATGAATTTCAGAGTCGGAGTCGGCTGATGAAAATTAGATTCGACTCCGACTCCTACTCCATTAAAAATTGTTCGACTCCTCGACTCCGACTCCTGACTCCAACTCCGACTCCACAGCCCTGGTTATACCTATAAGAGCTTATTTTGAAAGCGACAAAATAAATGTTGATTATTGAACGAAAAATATATGTTTTCTTTGTATGTACCATGTATTTTGTTTTTGTTTCTAAGTCTGCTATATGCATGATTAATGTAAGCCAGTTCGCATATTACTCAAAGTCTAGGTTCATATTGTGTGGTATCGCTAGTTTACTTTTCGTAGAATAGAACAGTAAGGTATCATCGGCAAACGTACCAAATAATTACAACCAAATAATTGTAGATTTTTTACACTGTTCACAGGAGTTAAAAACAATAGCGGACCAAGGATGGATTTCTGAGAATCACCAGCATTTATGTAATTTCCCCTATTGATCGAGGTTGAGTTTTTGGTCAAAATTCGTCTTATTGATAAATATCTTTTGATTAGTTGATTGAATTTCACCATAATTCTGTAGAATTTAAAAATTTGTATCAAAACATCCTGATCAAATGTATGAAAAGCAAGGAAAATAGTCGCTACATAATTTTCTTCGTCCTGTTCGGTGTTGATGAAGTGCATCGCAATTATTAACTCCATTATTGAGTTGCATGCTCTTGAATGTTGTAAGAGGAAATTATTTAATCGTGTGCAGATTCCTTTTTCGAAGACTTTACTTAGCACCTTAGGTTTAGCTACCGGCCTCTAATTTGAAGGATTCTTGATCCACTGGCTTGAAAATATTATTCTTGATAATTTTAGACACTTTGGAAAATATCTTAGTTTCTTGTGCCTGTTAATGCAACCGTTGAGTAGCTGTGGATGCTTATTATTTTAAGGTCTTCCGCGGTAATATTGTCTGATCCACGCGATACTTTAGTCCCAAGGATTTCAATAATTTTTCTGATTTGTCCGTGATTGGTTTGCTGCGGGTGTGCTGATGGCGCTCAAGTAATGTTTATAACGGTAAAGTAATGTGTACTCCATTTACCACAAAATGTTCAATATCAATTGGAGACGATGATTTTCTAGATAAACTAGGAATTATCTCCTTTATAAATCTCCAAAACTCTATGAAATAGACTGTTTTCAAACATTGGCAGATACAAATTTTTGGTGTCCTGGGTGATAATATCTGATTCTTTTTTCTTTTCTCGAATTTTGGATTTTTAGTGTATTATTTCGGTCTGTTTTAAATTTTTATACTTTTTTTCTGAGGCTTCAATAGCTTGTTGTATTATCCACATATCGTTTCTAACTCGTACGAACTTTATTGATGTGATTTTCAGATGCTGTTTAGATGATTTAAAAGTGCTTGGTCACGATGATGGTGCTTTTTAGCATATTTCTATTTTTATTTAACCCATGTTGACATGAAATTCGACTATTATTGTTGAAAATTTATCTGCGGATGTATCGAGTGAATGTTATTTTTTACGAGTATACTGCTGTGCCGCCATCTCATCCTGATTGGAAAAAATATCTGAAATATTCACTTATCGAGGAACAAGACTTTTTAAACTTACAAATCCCTATTTCATTATACACTTCACCTCCATTTCAATATTAGAGTTTTAATAGAATTCTTTTTATTTATTCTAGCAGAAAATTTTTAATTTATTCTAAAAGAAGAACATTTTCATTTTTCAACATAAATCATAGTAAAAGACCATCTGCTTTACAAAATATCCAAAGATTGATACCTAAATTGGAGTAATAGTAAAAAAATTCAAGAATTCTAAATAGTTAAATACACGAAAAAAGGAACATTTTGTGTGGGTGCTGCTGTGATCCAAGCCTTGATTCATTTATACCATCATATAAGAACAGATTTTACCCACAGGGATTGTTCTTTTCATACTTTTTTTTTTTTCTTTGATATGGATTATATTTGTTTCCTTCCTCTATACAATAGAATCAATTATTATCTCTGATTTTGATTGAATTACTGAATTCTTTCTTTTTATTTCAATTTCGTTAACAGAAGGATTTGATGCTGCTGTTATGGGTTTGATGTTTATCTTCGACAATCGATATAAATACGGAAAATAGATTCATTAGGTTACTGGAGTCATCTGCACAATACGCAAGTTGAGTTGAAAAACAACGCAAAAGTAGTCAGCTATAAAGTTTCCGGTTTTGAGGAAAGTTTTTAGCGATAGCTTTATTTAGCAATAGCGTACTAAATTTGTCAGAGTATGAATTGATCGGGAACACGACCCGAATTGTCCGTGATTTCATTAAGTACTGTACTAAGATATTTTCAGAGGTTACTACCGTAATGCGAAATAGTTTGAACGGTAATTATCCTACAGGATCTTAATCTATTGGTTGATATCTCAGGGAATAATGACTGGTGCATAATACCTGATGTTACGATGACTTGATGTTACAACATCATTTGCATCCAGCTACATCATCTACGCCCAGCAAATTTTTGAGATACGCCAATTTCGTCACACTTTTTCTCCACGAGCTCGTATTTTCAAATTACAATATAATAAATACAAAAAAAAAACTTGACTCTCAAAGATCCTAAATTTGTAGCACTACGCGAATGCTTTAACTTTAAAATCCTGGGCAGATAAGGGACTTTTTTTTTATCTAAACTAATTAGGAAATGGTACGAATTTACTATGTAAGAATTAAATGATAGCTGCAGTTTTATTCAAATGTGAAATAAAGTTGAGTGCTTTTTGAAGAAGACAGGTTGTTAAAGAGCCCTAGCTTTTTATTCAAAAATGTTAAAATTTAATTTGGCTCAGAAGTAATAGTTGGAAACGTTTAATCTACTACGAAAACTGAATAATTTTCTGAAAACAAAAATGCGCCCAACGTGGGCTGAAGAAAATTAGCATCTGTGAATTAGATTGCTATCAGCGGGCTGTCTCCGTTATACTGTTACGTTTGTTAGATTTTTAAAAAGCTATCTTGAAATAGATATAAATGATAAATAAATACATTTTGATCATGTTATTACGTCATAACACGATATTCAATCGTTTTTATTCATACCGAGTATTTTAAGATTCGATCTTTGCGTTCATATTTCCTTTTCTGGCCAACGAAAATATAAAATCACATAATAAATCTTATTTGTTATTTTCTGGTTCTGGTGCAAAATCATCTGATGACAAATCTACTTCTCAGCCACAGCGGATTCCATACTGATTTCTGTAATTTCCATATGTACATACGTCAGGTTCGCTATTTATGGAACAAAACAAAAATTATATCGAAAATACACATAGCTCGCTAACAGCGTCAAGGTCTGCCAGCGACAAGCAGTTTTTCTTTCGTCTCATTAAAAAGTCACGAAGGATTATGATAACGTTATTTTTAGCAAAAGGTCAATAATTCTTTAAAAGTTTCTGTTGCATCATTTGTTTGCTCTCGTAGATAATCACACATGGACTCAAACGTCGACCTGATCATTTGTTCTAAGGATGTTTTTTGTACGGAGAGCAAAAGTTTCACAGGTATTTCAGAGTTATTTCATAACATGGTTGTGTCTGCAATACATCCATCCAATATCTGCTCGTACATGAAAATATATAAAATGAAAAATATGAAATTAACGAGTTGTATAACACTAAATTACTGTCCCAATAATTTAGCACGCCGAGAAAGTTTTGTCATTGTGAAATGAATGAAAGCAAACAAGAGTTGTAAAATAGAAGCATTTTCGCACAAATTATTTATAAATAACTCAAATAAACCTGTTTTCGTTGCTTTTCAAACTCATTCATTAGAACGGAAAAAATATATTTGATATCTTGCCAATTATGATGTACACACAAAAGTGTAGGCTTTAATGGACGCTCAATTTTGTTTACACATATTCATTTCGTATATACGCATATAAGTATATTCTATGAATTTTCTTTGCCTTTTAAAGACTGATGCTTGTGACATTAGTAATTTAATCGATTTTCATGGAATAATCGATGGTTTTTGTGGTCTTTGTAATGATTGAATGGTTGAATGAAATAAATTTGTTTTTTTTTTTAAATATACGTCAGAGCATATGTATATCGAGCTGTTACTAGGCTAAGGAGAGAGCTGACTATTATATTTATTTTAAAAACTTGAAAATGAACGCTCTCATTTAACAATGCTCGTAACTCATGACAATTAATGTAAAATTAGCCATTGCTAATTCATCAGTTCAAAACTTAACGCCGCGCCATCTTGAAGCAATTCGGATTTGGCGGGTAGGTAATTTTTTGGTAATAAAACTCTCAACTACATAGCAATATTGGGAAAATTTTGGGGAAAGATAACATGGAGTCTAAATTTCTGGTATAGAAATGTTTGTGGTCAAGTTCTAAAAGTCGTGGGATGCTTTTCGTGCTGAATGGGAAATCCAAAATGCCGAACGAATGAAACTAAGGAATATACTCAACTGCGTGCCCCCCATAGCAGTTAGACAATTTTACCGTTAGACGTTCGACTGATATGTGTCTTTGTCGTTGTGTATTTGATTTTGAAGGTAGTTTTTGTTTGCTTGTTTATCATCATCGTGTTGTCTTCTCGTCTAGTTTCTGTATATTTTTGAGTATTCTTGTTGTATACTTTTGAGTATTCTTTTTTACCAGACGACAAGCAGGGATCAAAAATTGAAGAACAACTAACAAAAACGTACAACAAATACAAGAGAAGACAACAAACTGAGGATACATAAACAAACAAACAAAAACACCCCCAATAACAAAAACACAACAACCACAACAACACAACAAAATTACCAGCAAGATATTAATCGGTACAATTGTCTAACGGCGTTGATAATTGTTGCCAGTCGTTCCGATATTATGGTGATATTGAGAATGGATTCAACAAATCCGGGCCTTCAAAATGTTGGTTTCGTGCCCGTATTCAGTACCGACAAACCTAAACTCAGTGCCATTTCGACTGCGCGTCATCTGCAAGTGTTTTTGATGGGGTTACTCCACTCAAATGCCCGCGCATTGAAGCTACAGCCTACGATGGCATTGCCAGTGATGCTACGAAGAGCGTCCTCTATTGAGCTAAGTTTGTCTCTAAATTCCTGTATTGAGTCATTCGGGGAAAAATAGCTGCTCGCAAAGGTGATCTCTCCTTATGTTGCCATACGTGACTGTTGCTATAGCCACGGTCGCCGATGCGGGTCCACTGCCCATCAGCGATCCGAATATTAGCGTGCCCCGTGACATCTGGTAATCAAACTGACGAGTCCCTCCCTTTATAGGGCTCGCTGATCAATACGATATGAGCCCTAAGTTTGTAGATTAGCTGCGTGAGGAGATCGTTTCCTGCTCTCCAGTTATGCAGGTTTCTTTCGAGGACTTAATTGCTTTTCCTTGGCATCGAGGGCGTCTCTGAAAATCCAACAAGCACTCGATCCTATTAAGTGCTTGGCACCATTCGCACTATATTTCTCAGTGCATAATATGAACTGATCTTACGCAAAGCAGTCTGCGATCCGGTGGCCAACCTGTCCTCACTTCCAGCAGCTAATGCTCCAGTCCAAGCCCTTGCATCTTCGACTTGTGTTGGTCGTAGCCCAGACATCGGTAGCATCGAGCCAATCTCAGCCGACATTCAAACTCGGGTGCTAATCATCCCAATCCAGACCCAACCAGACATGAGGATTTTGGATGCTGGTGCCTCATCCGGCTCCACCACGGCTCTCCTCTGTGCCTTTGTGTCAGAAGAAGAGCGTAACTTTGGCCTCACCAGGACCTTCCTCTTCAGTCTTACGTTTGATGATGGATGTCAGCTTTTCGTTGGCTGTGAGGCAATTGAGGTCCAGAGGCTCACATGTTTTACGTCCTTTCGGCTTCCAACTTCACGGGCGTGATACATGGAAGAAATTCTTTTTCCTCATAAATCTTAGCCGGAGTTGGTTTAACGATGACAACATCTATTTTCCATCCCTTCCGCTGCCTCGGTTTGCTTTTCCTTTTTTCGTTTTAACAACTTTTTTTCTCTCGTTTCTCTTTCGGTGTCTTTTTTCTTTTTCTCCCTTTTCTCCTTGTTTTCTCTCTTTATTTCTCTCTTTTTCTTTTTTCACTCTCTCTTTCCCTCTCTCACTCTCTTTCTCTCTCTCTCTCTCTCTCTCTTTTTTTCTCCCTCTCTTTCATTTTCTTCCTCTCTGTTGAGCGTCCTCTTTCTGAATCTTTTTAGGCTCAGTGGTTACTTCCGGTGGTTTGGCGATACTCCCCTTTGTTTTGTGGGTGACCGTAAAGACATTTTGAGGTCAGAGACTAGGACCTCCTTCCGGATCTGCATTTTTTGGATGCTTCCAGGGCTTGATTCAGCCAAACGCTTATTCTGCAGCTCGCGGAACACCTGTAGGTGTTCTCACCTCAGCGGTGTGTTCCTCTAGCACCCGCTGACACTCAACCTCCGCCTTCTGCCAGTTCGTCCAGCAAGCGAAGATGTCCTCAATAGCCTCCTCCATAGTGTATTTCCTAGTGAATACATGCACTGGTGTGAATTATAGTCCGCCTCTGCACTGACTAAGTGCTTTCACTTGGGTGCACTCTGGTGCACTACAGGTGGCGTCAGCATTTTTGGCTCCTTGCGATCTGTTGCGCACGCGAAACTGATCCCTAGTTTGGATCTTCCAATTATGTCAATATAATCTGCAGAGGCCATTATGTGCTGGGACTTGCTGACGATAGTCTCTCTTTTTGATGTGCCAGAGTCTCGGATTACTTTTTCCAACGCCGGGTTTGGATAGGAAGAAGGCCAGACCATCAGCCTGTCGGCTTGCATTGAAGATGTTGATTATTCTGAATATCGATTCGGCTATTTTTCTTGGCTCGTTACTAGATCAAGATCACCTACATAATCATGTTAGATTCTTTTAAGCTAAAAGACTTTATAAAACTAATTGATCAATAATTTATTACAAAAATTATGAGTTAAATCAATTTATCAAAAAATTAATTTTTAATAAACCAGCAATTTTTTTTTAACTTCATTTCCGCGATATATAAACTTAATCTTATAAACTTAATGAACATAATATTATTCGCTTGGTTGGAATTTGTCTGTAAACAAGCAAAAGTTTCATTTGATTCGAAATGGAGCAGAAATTCCTGCTTACATGATTTACGATGCGATTGTTTATAGTATAAACTGAGCGTAACCGCAAGCCAAGTTACTATAGACTAAACAAACTGGGATCAAAAATAATGAATACCCTATAAAACAACAAGGAATTGTAAATTTTAATACAAAATCTTTTCGAAAATATCCAATTTTCAAACTGGCTTTAGTTAATGTAGAAATGAAAAATGATTTGTGATTAGTCTTCAATGTAAATTTCTAATTTATCAAAGGCCAATGCGCTAAAAAATATAGACTTTACATTTTACTGATCCGATTATGTGAGTACTACGGTTAAGGTCATGCGACCAAAACTATCTATTTATATGATTGTACTGTCGCTCATTTTTGGCGATATTTTACGTTTGTATCTAATTTAAGGTCTATCTATGATATTATAGAGACATGCGGTATAATTCATCATTCTTGTAAAAACCGGACGAATCCTTATTAATTAGCTTGAAGTCGAATTTACAGCATAATTTATTAGAAATAAAAAAGTATATTTTTTTCCAAGAACGCTTGTTAACAGACTGATGAATTACGCATTAATAAAAGATTTCGTGCTGTTGTTGCTGAAAGTTTTATTAAATCCGACTGAGAAAAAAACGTGACAAATTCAGTTTCTTTTAAGTAAATAACATTTATCATATTGCTATATTTAGAAATATGATGCCATTTATATAACCCATAACAATAAATTCATTTCCAGTAAAATGTCTAATTTGTACAGAAATTCCACATTATCCGTACACTTAGCTATGATGCTAGCCAGAAGTTGATTTGAATGTTCCGGAAATAGATATCATTTTATTGATCATTACCATTGCGAACTTCAAAGGAATGTATTAGCCGGATTGAATCCGGCATTCGAAAAATTAATTAGAAATGAGATTTTCTGGCAGCTATTTGAAATTGTTTGAATATCGTTGTCCAAAATCTTTATTCAAGGGTTGAGTTTGTTGTTAACTATGATTTGTTTATTTTGTATCACTATGTCTATGCTTTATATATTTGATTTAATTTTTTAAATTTTTTTTTAAGTTTCCAACTTTCAATGAATGAACGAAGCATGAAGCGGGTCCAGATGACCCGTTGCATTGCGACCTCCTGGATCTATTGTGCCTCCTCAGTGCTAAGTCCAATAGAATATTCAGATTCCTTATGAACTTGAATCTCGCTCGATATGAACGATGTGAGGCTGATTGGCTTATATGACTTTGGAAAGTCAACCGGTTTGTCGCCTCCTTTGCCGTTTAACACTATTAGCGAGAGCCTCAACAATTCTGGTATGAAACTGAGTTTCGAACTCACTCTAAAAATGTATGCCAGGATGGTTTTGAAGATGGGAAGATCCTATGTAGTTCTGGTGATTTAAAGGGATTGTAGGAGTTTATTTCCCATTCAATATTTTCATGAGCGATGATTTGTTTAATCAATGGTTGGTGAGGTGTCCGCTAAAGGCGTTTGTCTTCTTCCTCATCCCCACTGTGATTACTAATTGGACACCTTTTGAAGTGTGTTTTGAGCAACAATTCCATGGTCCCCAAGGGTAGTCGTCGTCCCTCCACCTGGGTTTCGAGGTAGCCTTACATACCCATTGTGATCTTTGGCCAGAGTTTTTCGTATGGTTGCAGTCTCTGGGATGCTGTTGAGACTTTACTGAGATAGAAGGCCCTCCAAGCCTTTCCTTTGGATTTCCTTAGCTCTTTATTGCATTCTGTCAGTTCCGTTTTATAGGCTTCCCAGTTCGATATATTTTTGTCCCTATTGAACTCTGTTCTTCTGTGTCGGGGGGCACTAGATTCTTTCGGGACAGTTGTTATGGTTGGATTCGAAGATTATCTTGGTGATTTTGTCCATCGTGTCCTCTAATTACAACTTTGTAGTGTTATTCGGATGCAGGCCATGAAGTCTCACTGTAAGGCAATTTCGGTCGCTTTTCCAGTCCATACACATTGGTTACCCGTACTTGACCCTTTTCACACTATCTTTTTCTAGATTCTCGTTTTGGCTCTTGTGGTGGAAGGTTGTAGCCGGAGAATTGCTGAGTAATTTGCTTTTCTCCGAAGGACGGTTTTTCTCTGCAATTGGCAAAACGTGAATCAACGTGTCTGAAACTGCGCGTTCGTGGTCGTCGCGTTGTTTGGGGAATGCGGAAATCTCTTTTGTGTTTGTGACTGTAAAAAAAGTGAGCGTTGTTAAAACGCAATTTGTGTTTAAAAATAAATAATCGAGTAAACGTTGGCTGATGCCTGCTAGTCAGGAAGCCATTGCTGTTTCTAGGAATTCTTAGAAACCTTTAGAAAAAAAATATATCTTTTTCTAGTTCCAAGGTTATATTATTACAATCAAAGATCAAAGCGCCTGTTAGGGCATTTCACTTTTTTACTAGGTGTTCTGCATTGTTTGAAACCAAACTTTAGGTCTAATATCTCTTGTCTAATAGCTGTCAGAAACGTTGGCGTTTCGCCCTTATTAGCTCCAGCTAGAAAGGAATTTTAAGAGTGATTCAGCTCTAGCGCTGACACCACTGCTTCTTCATGCCGTGCATCGGGATTGACATCACAGCCAATTATTAGCATTTTGCTCTCTTCTACAGTGGTCGATCAGCCCTTTGATGTTGTTGTTTAGGACTTGGTCTTCTTCTCCGGGGAAGTAGGCTGGGGCAAATATCAACTCTAATACACCTTTTTCAATGAGTACCTGCACTTGGATCACCACTGTAAATGGAAGAAAGCTATTGTTTGTGTTAATTACCATCGATCGGGTTTTTTTCCTCTGCGGCTCAGATTAATTTACTATTTTTTGTATATCGCCCGCATATTCTGTCTTTATTTACTAGGACTTGTGTGTCTGAAGCAAACTTGTTGCTTACTTCCACCGAGACAGTGATGCAAGTTCCACCACTGAGGCAGTGTTGCTTGCTTCCGCCGAGCTTTGCAATGATGCAAGCTCATCTGTAGATGTCTTTAGTCAGTTGAAAACCACTGGGACCTAAAGTTACCTCCATATTGTTCCCACTGCACTCCATACTGATGGCTGGAGTGACCGCCGGCTGTGATATCTTTCCACCTGCCTTTTTGACGACCAACTTAACTTGTCCGAGCCAGAATTCAACGTTGCCGTGCCCTTACGCTTTTCTGAAGGCTGAGACTCAGTTCGCTGCTATGACCAGGATAGTGCACTTGCCTCTATAAGCCCTGAACAAAGTTCTCCAGGCATTGTACAGGCTTTACCAGATCCGCTTAGTTGATGAAGTAGTCGACAAGGGCTTTGTGGTTAGTAATCAGGAATTCCTTCGTGGGTCATAGATTAACTCTTTTCTCCACCCTTATCCATTCAGTCGTTTACCTAACATTACAATGAAGGGATACGTATCCCACCTTGTAGGTGACGCTAAGGAAGCGAGGGGCAACGTTCCTCCGGTAGCAGCCTTTTCTGAAAAACGTTCTGCACCTAATCCATATGGCCAGTCGTAAGAAGTCCTTTGGGAATGATCGCCTTTTTAATACCCTGTAAAGCTCCACTATAGGTTACCTGTCACTGTCTTCTACTGGATTGTCGATGCTTCAGATATTTTGTTACCTCATTCATGCTTCACGCCTTTTTGGACGGCCTGTTCTCTGCAGTATCATTTTTGGTTGTGGGCCTTTTTCTATTGGCTAATGATATATTGAAAGGAGTGCATTTTCCCTAGTCTCTTCTTCGGACATACTGTATTTCATGAGGAACCGTTCAAGCCCTTCGATCTTAGTACCCCTTCAGCAGCTCCCCTGATGCTACGAGAAAGCTTCGCTTTTATTTTCTTTGAGGGTTTACCGTCAGATGTAAAGGGGGAAGGCTTCAAGAGTCTTTGCTATCTTCCTTTCTTCTGGTTTTCGTTTTACCAAATGGGGCTTGGGCGTGGACTTTTGATCCTAGCCTTTTACAACATTTGTTTCGCCTCACTTTTTTGGCCTTCCTCTGATTTTCGGTTCTCTCTGGCCGATTTTTTTAGGTTTGCCATACGATTTGGGCCTGAATTGGACCCTTGATCTGATACCTGCTCCACTGGGAAGCACTAGATTTCGATTGGCGCCTTTGGGTCTGAGTCACCTAAGGCAGCCCACTCCTATAATAATGTATTTTTCCTGTCAATTTCGTTCCCACGAGGATGAGGAATTTTAAAGGCCAACCGTATTATCCTCTGTATCTCGACTTAGTCATGAAATTAGACGGGCTCTTGCCATCTGACACCCGAATCCGCATACCAGCGATTGCTAATCACAGCAGCCATTCAGTCCTCGGCATATACTGCTCCACCATTGGCTTCGCGATTTTTCTGTAAAGCATTGACTTCTCAATGCCCGGTTATATAGGCCATCGTTTAAGAACCCGCAGCCACTACGAGGAGGTTATGATCAGACTTCCAATAGTCCGAATAGATACGGCACGCGCATATTTTTATATACTACATGCTAGTGACCTCTTTCAATTGACGGCTGTCTGGCTTTGTTTGACAAAAAAAAAATATGTACAGTGAAGTATTATAAAATCAACTCGATAGATTAAAATTATCTCTAATTAAATTTGAAATTTTCTTTTTGTTTAAGAAACAGTGTAACAGTAATAGTAACAGAAACAGTAACAGTGTAACAGTACCAGAAAGTGTTGTAATATTGTTTTAGTTTATTATATTGTCCCAGTAATATTATATTCAGTCAATTTAATTTCATAATTCTTTATATAGACATAAATCTATAATAAATTAACATCCAAATACATATTTGTAAGCCCGATAAAGCATCACTTTTCTACAGTTTTGAAACTATGCTCACAACCTTTTTCTGGGTCAAATGTTCTCAGTTGGTATTGATTCTTTTGCCAATAACGATGAGTAAAACATACATATATATTTACTCGTCATCGATGAAGTATGATGCATGATGGAGGTAAAGTGTCTAAATGTTGATTTCAGAAATTGAAAATTTAATTTCCACTTCACAGATTGAAATGAAATTGGAAGGACTCATTACTTTTCTACTAATCTAAGCTAATTTGAGGTAAAAAAGGAATTTTCCAAAAAAAAAAAAAAGGTCGTCCATGCTTTTGTGAAATTCTCGAAAAATTTTTCTAGCGACTTCAAGGACTTAATTCGAGAGTTATTCATCAAAACTAGAACACTGAACGTATAAAAATACCAAGCTATGCTCTTCATGCATTGGAAATTCATTCGAAAGATTCACCTCAACCTTAATTCAGTGATGCGAAGTGTTGGGGAAAAATTCTGAAGTATTTCAAAGGTCACTTAAACATAGAATGATTTTCCCGATTTCTCACTCAAAAGTCAGAAGCAGAGATTTTCACTTGTTTGCTTTCTTTTTAGTTTTGCGATACCGACAGTGGATTTATGGGTACACCTACAACCAACATATGAGACACATTGTTTATCCCGTTATAATGATGATGACGGCGATGGTGGTAAAGTGTATTGTGTGATATAAACATCACCATTTAGTCGTATATACTCCCACACGGCTTTCTTCGATTCGTTTCAGCATCGGGACCGTAGCATATCTCCTATGATTTTTATCTGACATTGAATACATACTCGCGTTCTGGTCCAATATTTCTCTACAGTTCGCTTTGCAGGTTTCACTGTCAGTCCGTACATAAATACACTGCTCCACGTATACAAGTATGCGTCATCGAGTCTAAACCATGAATTATTTTATTCGAAAAAATTTATAAGCTTTTCTTTGCCAAAAATAACCCGATCAGCTTGGAATACAACGAAATAATCGCCGGAATCATTACGCACATCCTGCACCATTCGATCGCGATACCTACGTATTAACGATTCCGATCAATTCGAAACTGGCAAAAAAATTGTAAGCAAAATAAATTCATCAACAGGCTATTTTTGGACTTTTTAGCAATGATCTGTGGGAGAGAGGAAAAACAGAAAGCATTTCACTAGTGTACGCATTAGCAAGTCTATGTTGGTGAATTTTTGAGTAGATGAGCAGCTGAAATGCATGGAGGCTGTTTGTGGACCTTGAATTTTAAGACGACATCGATGATTTCACTAGAATAAGTACGATTAGACTAGTGGCGACGTAGTTTTGCATATGGGAGAATCAAATGTTTTCATGAAATAATTAAGTATTTCAATTTTATTCTCGTTATGTTTTTGTATTTTTGAAAGATATAGCCAAATTTGTTCTTACTACTTTTTAATGCCATTTAAGATTTGAGACGTTATATTTCAGAATGTTTCATTTAATGAGTCTTAACTAGATGCCTGAATATTAGCATAAATGTTAAATATTTTTGATTTTGATTTTCTTTAGTTATCAATTAAAGTAAACAAACCTAGTTTCCTGTAGGCAGTTGAAATATATTTGTTTTACTACAACAAAACTGCTTTTAATCAATTTGAAATTTTGTATTGATTAATTTTAATGGTAGATCGAAATTATTTCTTATTTCTGGCGTCGCAATGTGTGTTTTCTGACTAATTTGATTAAAAGTCTTTCAATTTGCGCTGAATTCCGGGCCGACAGATTTCAACGTCAACTCTTTAAGAGCAATGCATTTTCTAAATGTTTCCAATTTCAAATCTTTATAAGCATATACCTGAGTATTTATAAGCATATCTGTATATTCCCAATAAGCCTACGAACTTTGACTCTACAAACGGCTACGCCCTATATATAGGGATCTCACACGCTCTGAGCCAAAATATGCACATCAACGACCTCGGCGAGCGGTCATCTGATAAAACCAAGTCCTTTTACGTGTAGACCCAACAATAAAGAAGAACATTAGTGGTTGGAAAGTTTTACGAGTAGGACTGACCGAATTATTCAGCCCTGAAGCACCTGAAGTAACCAGGGGCTTTTTATCAGTTAGCCTCTGGACCTGTGCTTGAAAACAAGACTATTACAATTCCGGTAAAGGACAGGTACAGTCCCTACGAACTCCCTAAGTAAACCAAGTAGGTTATACGGAGGACAAACCAAGCTGGAGGAACAGGTGATCCTAAAATAAAGCGGGAAGCAAACTAACTTAGCAATGTTATCTGTTATCAAATATTTCAACACCAGAACGAGCAATGGGAGAGTCTGTTGCAAAGCATGGAGCCTGAGAGTGAGACCCTCTCTCCATTTATACGAAACCACTTATACCACCTGTTGCGTTTGTGGACTCTCTAAAACTGCGATTTGAGGAGAACTCTTCATTTTAGGATGTCCTATAGTATAAATACCGCATCGAACGGAACGCCGTAAGCATTCTCACTTCTAAGCATTAGGAGGTCAAACAGTTAAAATTAGCTGACCTGGTGGAGGTGAAAAACTTAGTGATGGGATTGTATGGACAAAAATCACCCGAGATAGATAGCATCAACAATCTTTGCCCCAAATATTTACCAGAAAACATACTATAAATTCTAATGGACATAACCAGCTCGATGCTTCGTCAAAATAGGTATTTTACGGCATGAAAATCAGCCATTAAGATTGTTTCACACAAGCCTGGCAAATACTTCAGATTTATCTACAGTTGGGGACCTATAAGCGTCTTCTTATCGCTAGCCAAAATGATTGAACAAGTTCTCTATTCTTTTCTGAGCAAAAAAGTCCACGAGAACAACATTCTGATGGAAGAGCAATATGTCTTCAAGCCACTTCACTCCACGGAAGATTAGTCGGATACATTAGAACAGTACAAAAATATACCAAGTTGACCGGACTGGTTATGTTGGATAGAGCAAAGGCCGTCGACAAAGTTTGGCATGCAGGGCTAATCTTCAAAATCGATGAATTCTCAGCTCCTCTTCCGTTAGGCATATGTTGATAGACAGAATTGCCGAAATTTATTTCTTAAAATTATATTTTTACTAATGTTCGGAGAACATTAGTATATATAGGTTGTATATTAAAATCGATTCGGCCAAAAATGCATATTTCCATATACATAATATCATCAAAAAAAATTCAGTGACTGTCTCTCGGGAACGCGCCATCCGATTAAGCTGAAACTTTCAGGACGCATTTGTGTATATGCAGAATAGGTCTTTTGTACTAATAAATGCTTGCATTAAGTATTCACATCGCGAGCATTTGCAATGAAAATAAGTAAAGAATGTTTAAATTTTTTAAGGTCTGGACATTTTTCGGATGGCAACTCCAAACACCTTTCTATCGCTGTAATTTTCGATGAAGTCATCGAAATTAAATTGGCTTAGGGTCTATTATTACTTAGGGTGTATTGGTCTTAAATAGGAGAAGTAGCTAGTGGTAGAATACACACTCCAAATCTGCATGAATCCTCTACAGTTCTACTTTTCTACTATTGCAAAATTCAAAGTCACAGCTGGCCGCGATGGTAGACGGTAGTACAGATACCACTGAGCACTGAGCCAATAGTTCGCAAAGAAGGATCAGAAGTTTAAGAAGCTCTGTAAAAAATGGAACACGGACGTCTTCGAAGATTTCCCCTTTGAGCTTCTAGGACAATGCAAACTTCAGCTTCGTCTTGGCAGATATCAAGAGTGTCATCCCAAGTATTAGTGAAGAAATTGCTGCCGTTGGGATTTTAATAAACGTAGAGGGTATGGATGATTTAATTTATCTTTTCATCTAGCGAGGGGTGGCTGTTGACTAGAACAGGGTAAGAACCGCGTCTTCATCCACATCTCTTATGCCTCAGAAATCCAAAAACATGTTTCAAAGCCTACTCTGATTTAGCTGCAATCGTTAAAACGGCTAATGACATTGCCGATTCACAATCTGCTTCGGCACCATCCTTATTAGCTTCAAAACCTGTGGGGAAGGAAAGGCTCCGACTCCGCAAAGTAATGAGTAACAGAGTTTAAAGTTAAAAATGATAGCTCCAATAAAACAACGCTGCTCCCAAAAAATAATGAGTCGCATCAGGGCTCGAGGCGGGATTCATCCTGCTTCATCTATGCCCAAGAAAATACCAAGAAGACAGCGGTTCTTTTCAAGGGAGCACATACTTCCTATGTTGAAGGTTATGTGTCATATGAGCAGCTCAAATTGCTAGGTGGCCAGATCTCTCACGCGAGACGATTCTCAACCGCCCACTTTCGCAAAGAAACACTAGTGCTAATTGTTGATGTCAAGAGAACATATACACCAAATATCTGCTGCATCAGCAAACATCGCTTGCAGAAGAAATACATCACGCAATGATACTATTACCAACGTGTTGGGGATACTGCCTCAAACTATGTAATTGGCACACACTGTGCCAAATGCAACAGAGTTCACACAAGCAAAGAGTATAATATTGCAATAGGCTCTGATACAGTTTTTGCGTGAACTACAAAACCACAGGCCACTCAGCTAGTTACAGTGGTTATCCAGAGGTTAAAAAGGTTGAAAAGCGTCGTAGTGCAGGTGAACTGAAAAAAACACTGTAACAGCGATAAAAACACTTTTTGGTGTTTCACACAGCGATAAAAACACTTTTTGGTGTTGGTGTTTCTTTTGCCAGCCACTTAGCAGTCAAGAAAAAACCCACCACGAAAAACTAGACATCTAACCGCAGAAATTCACCTTTAATCGTGCTTCGCTAATTATTGACGTATTTCTTTTGTTTCGTCGAAGGAGAGCATAGCCTCGATTTTCTAACCGCTGGTCCCAATCTCTTTTTTCCTTACGATAGACTCAATTGGGAGACATTTGCAACTGATGCTGAAACTCAAGTTCAAAATTTCAATCTTGATAGCTTGCGAAACCTTAGCTCCGAGGAAATTGACGAGGCTCTTAATATAGTCAATCATACCCTTTTATGGTCATTGCTGGTTTAGATGTCTGAATAAATCAAAAAATTTTGCCCTCCTTCTGCACGACATTATTCAGCTTCGAAATAGGCAGAAATTTTTAAGACGGTGTCTATAGATGCTATTGCCGATGCTTCCGCTCAAAGCTATCGTAAAGAAAAAGATAGTTTTGCCATAGTCGTCAAAGCCTCCGTCTCTAACTTTTCTAAGCAAAATCATTCTTCCTACAAACCCTACCAAGGCCACAAAACCTTAGTAAATAGAGAAACTTTGCTATTTCTGGTGTCAATCTTTTACTCAAAAAAGTCCTTCGGGTAAGATAAAATCTCTAATTTAATCTTTAAAAAAACCCTAGCGCATCAGAACCGCTAGAAACACTAATGTTCGAAGAACAGTGGAGGTATGGTGCAGATTTTGAGTGTGTATTCTACTACTTCTTACTTTTCCCACTTAAAACTAATACACCCTAAGTAATAATAGAATCTAAGCTTATTTTAATTTCGGCGACTTCATCGAAAGTTACTGTAGTAGAAAGGTGTTTGGGGCTGCCATCCGAAAAATGTCCAAATTTAAACAACGTTTACTTATTTTCATTGCAAATGTTTGCAATGAAAATACTTAATGCAAGCATTTGTTGGAACGCAAATAACAAAAAGGCCTAGTGCTAGCAGCCTAAATATATCGCATCTGCCTTAGGTTGAAATCAACCTGCTCTGGAAATTTCGTATTGATCCGATGACTGCATTGGAAGTTATAGGGATGCAAAGAAATTTAGGGTTACCATGCGCAAAAGTTTTCAAATTTTCTATATCTTAATATTTGGTGTTTAGTTTCACTATAAGATCACTACGATTTGAAAATTCTATGCTAAAATCGCTTACATAAGGTATGCCAAAAAAATACAAAAGCAACCATAGCTGGTAACCCTATCATTGTATTGAACTTAAATTTCTACTGAATATTGCCTACAACAACTTTAATTTGCCATTTGAATTTCGTTATGATCCAATGACTGTACTGGAAGCTATAGGGCAAAGAGCTTTATTCTCCTCAGGAATTTTCAAAATTTAAGAAAATTTAAGAACAAAAATATCATAGCTGGCAGTTACAACCGAATTTTTCAACCAAATTTCTACCAAACGTGGTTTAAGGTTCAGCTACTGTGTGAATTTCGTCAAAATCGAATGACTGAATCAGAGTTTATAGGGCCAAAAGCAGCTATTTTTCTCAGTGATTTTTCAAGATGGCACCACTGGCACAAAATTCTCCGCATTTCAAAATCACTTCTATCAGACTTGGTCCTACTTAAGAAGAATACATTCCTTAAATTTCTACTAATTCTGATTATCGGATCGTGAGTTTCCATGAACAGAAGTTTTTGGTGCTAAAAATATTGGTAAATTGGGAGAGGGTTACCAGGCGTGCTCGTTGTAAAAAGTCAAATTTTTTACTTTGGCTATAGAGACAAAGCATTAGACTTATTTGTGAGTGGCTTTTTTTCTTAAAAGCGATAATTTTGCAGGAGATTCAATGATTTAAAGGTTTTCACTTTCAGCACCTGCCCTACCTACAGGGTTCCCAACATGCTCATTAAAAGCCACACAAATTGAAAACTAAATAACATCAATATGTTCTGAAAGTTTCATTATGATTAAATAGCTCTATCAAAAGTTAAAAATTAAAAATTTTCAAATTTTCCCGTTCTCTTTTTAGGCACCTAGCGCACACATGGGGTTAAAAAATTCCAAAACATTATTTGATTTACATGCAAAACACGTTCAAAATTTATTTTGTTAAATTAATTTTTGCAAAAATTATTTGTGGACGGAATAATAGGTATATTAAAAATATCACTAAAATGGCCGCCGGCGCCAAAAGGTTAAATATAATTGACATTTAGTGAGACCTGGACCTATTCTGCACATACATCAATGTATCCTGAAAATTTCAGCTGAGAAATAGTCACTGAATTTTTTTGATGATATATATACATATATATGGAAATATTAATTTTTGGCCAAATCGATTTTAATATTAATGTTCTTCGAACATTAGTAAAAAGCTTCCTAGCTGCTTCTTTCAGCACGTTTGTATTTACTTTAACTTTTGCCTCAGCTTTGGATATATTCTCACTGCTTAGAAAAATATTCTCTACTTGGGATTTTCTGAACGCCCGTCCGATACCATATTTGTATAAAATGATCAATTTCGGGTTTTCAACATGAATCATAATAGTTTTTTTCAGTTTCCTCAGTGACAGCAGGGACGTTTATCACCTTTTTCTCTTTGCGGAGTTTCCAATCGAATCGGGGGTACCTCAGAACTCTTCAATATTCTCAGACACCGCTTCCACAGGTGCTGAAGTTAATCTACATGCAACTCCCAGTACAACCTACACTTTGAAACAGCGGTCTTAGAAAGGTGTGCCAACTGGCTTATTGCATGCTACTTGCAATGGGGCTTACAAATTAATGCCCACAAAAGTAAAGCTATCTTTTTCAAAGACGGTTACAAAGAATACATAAAGAGAGCTAACAGGTCAAAATCGTTTTTAATAATCAAACGATCACTCCTTCGAAGATCATAATTTATCTCGGTATTAAACTTGATCCTCGTTAGAACCCCAGCCACCATATTCAGTCAACGCTCAACAAAACAGTCTATATCCCATCTCATAGGCAGAATCATTGAGCTTTAAGAAATAGTTTTAGGTTAGGTTATATCTCAATGCTACTATAGGCTATATCACCACGTGAGGCTATATCACGTGATTCCGATCAGCTGATCAATTTGAGACCAAATCGACCATAAATCTGCTTGATTTCCCATTCACTTTTCTCGGCTTTTGACATTCCAAATCAACCGATTTCGGTAGGGGAGTGGGGAAACACTAGTCGAAATCTGGGGCTATTGTGAATTTTCTCCCGGCTGAATTTTTTTCAGCGCGTGCTGAGTTCCATCCATGAGAGTGATAGCTCGTTTAAATGAACTGTCATTCGAAAGTTATTCCCAAATAGTGGAAATTGTCACAAAAGGAGAATGTGAAGTGCACCAGGAGACAAGAAAATATTCATGCATGTTCGGCGGTTTTTTCAACAAATTTCACGCTAAATAACATCTCTGCTCAACTTCTAAATCACTTCGGTCAGTGCGAAAGCCTCACCTGATTACGTTTTCAGGAATCTTAAGGAATCTCGCAAACGATTAACCGTCAGAAGCACTTAAATGCACCTATTGTGGCTGAGACATATAGCAGGGCGCAAGACTGATGGAAATGAAGTAAGAGTGAAACCCTTCACAAGCTCCAAAATAACCCATGTACAGGTGGATCCAATCAGCCATTTATGCGTCCCGCGAAGACAGCGTGTCAACGGCATCTCATGGATGCCCTATTTACCTATATAGACCTTCCAATAAATAGGAGGGACTAGATTTAAGGACTAGGTTAGGATTTAGCTCTGTTTAGGTTATTATTAGGTTAAGATTTAGCTCTATTTAGTTGCAATGTAGTGTAATTAGGTATAAGTTATGACAATGCTATAACTATAAGTTATAACATTGTTGGGATCAACAAATTTTAAAAAATGAATTATAATTCAACTAATTGAACTGCAGCCTTTTTAAATCCTTTCTTGTCGATATTCATTGTCGTTCAGGTATCTTAATAAAACGTTTTCTTTTGGGTCATTGAACTAAGAGCTCACAAAAGTGTGAGCGGCGATTGAATTATTTGACGTGAAGAACACTTGCACCACTGTAATGAATACCAAAAGCGTTGACGTGACTTCAAGGTTAATTTTCATGGTTTATGCGTAGTTCTTTCCCTATATCAATTTAACCATTGTTTGGGAAGTATAAAGTGAACAAGGAAAGGCAAGATTAATGAACTTGCACTTGGTCCGTACAAATTGAGTGGTGGAGAATGTGTATAGAACGAAGTACCTTTAAAAAAAAATATACGATGTGGAAGTTAATTTCTATTTCGGAAGGATAATAATTTTGCTTAAACACTGCCATGGGAGAAACATTTATACATCTGCCCGTTGAACGACTGGTTTCATGTAAAATTATCAAGAAACCATATAAATCTACGACAAGCCTATTCGTACATTTTGAAAATGTGTGAAAATCTTCTTCGAAATATCTGAAAATAGATTTTCCTCGCATGAGCTTCGCGACGACGCTACTAATACATTTAGACCGTTGTCGTAGGTGTGTGCAGATCGAGCTGAATGCGAAATTGCTTCTGTAGCGATATTCCTGAGACGATCTCGCAACCGGTAGCACCTTTCTAAAGGAATTTATCTCGATCGGTTGGCAGTTTGAAAAAATTCTTTGTTGAAGATAGATCGTTATTTACAAATGTAAGCATAAAATTCACTAAAAAGTTTTTGACAACTAATAAGAATAAAAACTGAAAAAGACTTTCGATGAAAGCAAATAATTCAATTATAATAATTATGATGTTTTTTGTGAACAAATTGGATTGAAAGTGAAAGTTTAGTGACTAGTTTTTATGCAAGAGAAAGAACTTTATCAGTTTTTGTTGAATTTATAATTGCTTGTGTAATACAAATCGTATAGAAAAAAGTGAAAAGTGAAAGGATATCGTTTTGAAGAGATAAAACAAAATTTTTGACTGCATGGTGCCTTGAGAGACTTTTAAAGTTTTATGATTATTTTTCGAGAAATATTGTTATCAATTAAATTTAAAAATGAATGCAGTCAAAGGTTAAAGCGAAGATTTTTCATTGGTTACAGCGAACGAGACAGGAATCGAAAAATAATCTAGCACGATGTTTAAGAATCACTTGGAAATGATTGGGCGGAACGAAACCCCCAGCAAAAAAGCTAAATTCTGGCAATCGTATATCCGATCCCTAAAAGGTAACTAGCATAGCAACTCGAAAACGGGATGTTTGTGTGTTAAACTTATGCATTTGTATTGTGTACGAACAGGATCAGATGACATTCGTGCTCACGAAACGCCCAGAGCCAGGTCAATGAGGCCGTGGAGCGCCTACGTAGACACCCCACCAAACTTCAGAAGCATCTATGCTGCACCTGAAACACCATCAGAAAGGATTTCATCTCATGGCTATCGCTATCTTCCAGTGCATAGAGAAACTTATGGCTACTCTCCCAGAGCAATCTACGATCATCACTACAGCCGAAGTAGTAAGTAAAAATTTTTTCGTCCTTTTTGCTATCGCTATAATTCGCACATTTCACAAACACACTCACCCTTCATATACGAGCGCCGCGCCTGAGCCTGATCTTTTTTTTGCAGGCTTAATGCTTACATATTTCGAATAATACTCATCTGTCCAAAATTAGCTTGGCTGCTTCAGAAGCTTCTTTTTTTTAGCAAACATTTATATCTTATTTAAATCTGCACCACAGAAAATAGAGACATTTTCTCGTTAGCACATTACTTGAAGCTTTTTTCACATTGACCGAATACATACCAACATCTGTACCTACAAACATACATCGATTTTCTTTGGGAAAACTGAATTGCAAGCTTTTTTTTTGTTTCTTGGTCTGAATATTTTTGGATTTTCGCTGGTATTGGTGCCGCGAGTACGACTATGTGCTGATCTAGGTAGTTGTTCTTCTTATTTTTTGTCCCCACTTTTCTTGTCTTCAAGGCTTTTGCGGTAATTTGTTCGTATGGGTGCGGGTTGTTGTGTAAAAATAGATTGAGCAATTGCGTCACTCGGTCAAGCGCAATCCTGACAAATCCATATTAAACGAATTTTTCTGCACGCGAACCGGATCGCACAAAGCTAAAGAGATCGAGTAACAGAAAGTTTTCGGTCGATAAAAAAAAAACAAGATTTCAATGTATTCGAAAGAGAAAAAGCGTGGTAGAAATTTATTAAATTGTAAGGATTATGTCATATGTGCTTATAATGAGTTTGCGAAAAATAAGAGACTAAAAATACCGAATCACTTTTAGAATAAAATTCGAAATTTTGGGAGAAGGAAATTAATTTAACTGGAATAAAATATTAGTTCATCAAAGATAGTCTTTGATGAACTTGATGAAGCAAATGGGCAATGTTTGTGTTATAAACAAGTTCAATGAACGATGAACTGTTTTCAGATCAAAAGGAAACGTCAATTTTTCGTAAATCGAACTGTCCACTTGAAAGCGTCTGGAAAGTGAATAAATGGTTTATTGATGCATATTCCGAATTTTAAGCAATATATCGTACAAACATTTGTGGACTAGATTGAATCTGAATTTGAGTTTCGATTGGCGTCGAATGAAATCAATTTGCGTTCTGAATTCTCTATTTTGATTTAGAATGGCAGCGGAGTATTTATAGCTTTTGGTGTAGGATGAATTTTATCGTTTTGAAATTTTGATGAAAATTCTGAAGTTTTCAAAACGATGTTGGCATTAATCAAAAGAAATTTGACTTCACATTCAAATCTGATAGATTGAAAAAGGCTGTGAGTAATGTTGAAATTATTGGCAACGATACATCACATTGACGCATATGTGCTTTTTTACCAAAGCTTAGCTTCATCTCTAAAAATATCCAGGTGACTGCTTTAAACTGTTCTATTTAGAGAAACATTTCTGGCTATTTTAGTTTGGGTCTGAAACGCCCGAATAATTTGATTCAACGATTTAAAATCAATAAATTTATCCACAATATAATTGTTTTCGGGCTTGATGTTAGAATCCTTTGTTTGGTAATCAATTTGCTTTAATCAATTTGCTGCAATTCACTTTTTTAGTTATTGAGCTCAAATTGGTTCCGAGAATAGAACTAAAATAGTGATGAGCCTAGATGATTCATCGTCCGTATCTAGATTTGAACTAAGAACGTACACTTCAGTTAGATTAGGCCAAGTGACGGTCGATCGGAAAGTCTTGCTGAAAGGCACTCATAGTCTCATAAGAGGCGCGTTGTGATAACACGGATATACGCTTCCTAAGCCACTGGAACCTACGGGAACCATTCGGCTCCCCTTAATTACCCCTTAATTTGGTAAGAGCATATGTGATTAGCTAGACCTGAGATGAAGGGTACCCAAAGAGAGGCTATTCTTTTCCTCGCGAGAGCCGGACACTGGAACATGAGATGGAGAACGGACTCCTCTTCTTCTGGTGAGCCACATATCCGACAGGAATCAGCCGCTGTGCGAAACGCCCTCTGAAACAGTGCCCTGTGAGAACAGCCACAACACAGTGAAGAGCAATACGGGTTAAACTCAACAGCGACTTAGTGCGAGATGCATCTATGGGGGCCCAGGACTGTCTTGCGATCGCACAGTATGGTTTTTCAGCCCTCCAGATATTTTTGGCTAATGACTGATGACATCAGTGTACCTGTAGTTAAAGGGCATGAAACCTCCCGATTCGCTCCGAATATCTCGACATCTCTGTAAGATATGAACTCTTTATAAGGACCAGCAAGGAAAATTGGATGGCTTGAAAAACAGCCAATACCTCCGCTTGAAAGACACTGTTATAATGCGGTAGTCTCCATACGGAATGGGAGTTTGAAACTTGAGATCTAGTGCACTGAAAAAATACATAGCGCCAGACACCATAGTTTATAGACTTCTGGCGCCATGTACATAGTCTATTTCGGAATTGTGATAAAATATAGCGCCACACGCCATAGGACATGGCGAAAAGTTCATAGGAGCAGACGCTACGCTTATAGCCTTCCACGCCATGTACTATAGTCCACCACTACAGGGAGAATACCATCAATGTTAGGGCGGAGAAAAGTTTGCATGATGGAAGCATGTTGTAGCGGCAGAATGTGTCCCGAAAGGCGTTCCGAAGGCGGATTATTTACAAGGTAAGGGATATATGTGGGCTGACGTGTAGGCGGATAAGGTCTCAACAGCGCTATGTAGATTCTGACATTATGGCGCTGGGAGCCATATTGTATAGCTCAGAGTACTATGTATATAGCGTATGGGGCCATAAATAATGCGCTATGTTACATAGCTCTGGGCGCTATGTGGATTTTTTTCAGTGTAGAGTGTCTGAAGTAACGTAATTAAGACGACTGGCGGGGGCCCCCTTCGATAAGAGCTTCGGTTGTTCGTGCTCAGTCCAGTTCATGCTGACATGCAATGCATCCGCGCAGCAGTCTGGTTAGCTTGCTTCGAAATTATTAAATTGGCTGACAACCACAGAAGCAGCACGAAAAGTGCAATTGTAGGGCTGGTTTGGAGGGCCCCTGTCACCAAAAGTTGGTAGGCGGCCTTCAGTACAGCCTGCCTCCAAAACATCACCCTATCCAGTAGTATCGGCTCAACCACAGTGGCATAATACCATGGCACAATGCAAAGCGACTATGCTGCCCTACTAAGAATAAAAGTAATATGTACATTTCTTTCGAGATATTCAATCATTTGTGTCTTGGTTTGTACTAAGGATATATGGACAGTGCATTTTTCAATATTGATTTTAACATACTTCCACAAAAGATAGGGCTTTCAAATGCAGATAGAGCGTTTATGATAAGTAGGGCAGTATGACTCTCCTGCAGCAGTATAGTGCTCTTTTTGCTGTATTTTCTGTCGTTTCATAGAGCTTCGAATCAATTATGAGTCCTAAATATTTGACCCTTAAGCTCAGGTCAATAGAGGCTTCGTTTGATTTCTATAAGTTAAATTAGGAAACTTTTTTACGTTATTGTAAATAATATTAGTACCGTTTTAGTGGAGCTCATGTTCGTGCTATATTTCCAGCTCCAACATTAAATTATATCATGAAATTGAAATTTAGCCTCTCCAAAAGCGTAGATAGATGCTTTCCTGCCACTGCCATGGCTATGTCGTCTGCATAAGCAACCACTTTGCAAGCAGCACAGCCCAGTCCCCTCAGAAGAGTATGTATCGTAATGTTCCTCAGCAAAGAAGAGAGAATTCCTGCTTGAACTGTGCCCGTGTTGACCATTTGTCGCAAGTGACCATTCCCTGACTCTTTTCTTGAGGAGGTTTTCAACAATAGATGTCCCACGGGTGCCTCCGCAATCACATCAGACCTAGAAATATGGCAAGCATATACTCCCTAACAGCGAGAGATTTTTCGATTTGCTCAACAGGAGCCTGGGAGCAGTTTCAACAAAACTTGCTTTGGTGTAGGCATGCTGTAACTGCAAAATCTACGATGAATCAATTGCCTTTAGTATATGGGAACCAATGATTCTTTCCATAATTTTTAACAAAATAGAGCTAATCAATGCAAAACAGGTAGCGTAATCTGTACAGACTGCTGGATATCAGCCGAAAGAACACCACCAAAGCCCGTAGATTTGAACGGCTCGACAGAGTTTATGGCCTACCAGTGCTGCCATTATAGCATTTCAAATGCTGGGTCTGGCATTATTTTTTGTAAAACGATATTCGAAATTTAGAGTTAGGATCTAGCATAATTATTAGCATTTAAATTTTAGCTCCGGAATCATCTATTCTTAGTTTTGTCCGTTAAATTTTCCTCAATAATATTTGACAACATGATGTAAAGCTGCCTCACTCCGACAAATATGCACTTCAGGCTAGAGTATTCTAGAAGTAACTGACGGGACTGTTATAGATATAGAATCATATAATAAAATTTGATAAAATAAGACAGCTGATAAAATAAGAAAGAGTATTATGATTTTACCGGATCTGGCACTATTTAGAATTAAATAGAATCACATCTGGCATTTTTGGAAAAAACAAATTGGTACTACTGTGGCCCACCTCAATTGGAAGTTTGATATCCTTAAAGGCCTCAAAGAGCTGGCTCCACCATATGATGCGCCATGTGTACTGGAGGACTGTGATTCCCTGGGTAATGGCCCAGAAGGAAATTCAACGTATCAGTGCTCGAATTATTCCAGTTGCCGCCAGGGTTCTGAATACACCCTACAGCCTTAAGTGTTGAGATAAAGACCTTACGAAGACGATTTTCTTCATTGCTAACCTCTATGTTGCCTGATTTAAAAATCTTCAGTTTCATTTTATACATTAACCCGTTAATAGATTTTTTAGCGTTGTTAAACTCTTTGCTGCACTAGCCTGGTAGAAAGGTGATTTCCACATTTCCTAATAGGAGTTTACGATTTCCCCTTGCTTTGGGTGGGTTGCACGCTACCCTGGCAGCAAAGTTGACTGTGTTAACTGCTTGATCCATGTTCTGGCCACAATCTATGCTCTCCGTAGAAACAATAAGTGAAGATTGGATCAGTGATTGAAACCTCATCCATTTTTTTCATCTTATTAACAAACGCTGCTTACTCCGTTAAGCTTTGGCCGACCACATCAAAAGATATGTACTTGTGGTCAGATAACATGATGAGCATTAGAGTCAGCACCCAGGATAAGAAGTATACAGATCCTAATTGCTGCAGCCTTTACATCCTTCACGATGTCACAGGAGGGCCATACGCCATGGACGTTTGCCAAGTAACGAGAAAAAAAAACAATATGTCCTACGTCGATTTCCGCTGCAACGCCTAAATTATCATTGTCACAAAAATGGTGAAGAACTAGGACATTGATGAAATTTTTTTTGAAAAGAATGCAAACTCGTAGTTTCTCCAGCCTGTAACCTGGTGCGCAGCCCCCAAAACCCGGCTGTTTATAACCCATGATTTTTGGATTAATATTAACTACTCCCTTGTATTAGATTAGTTTGAAGTATTCCCACCATTATCAATTAAGGTTAAGTCAAGATGCTCCTCAGCTCGTATGTTTCACATTTAGGGGTTTTAAATGCGTCAGTACTTCGCCTACTTTGGAGTACATCTTATGCTTGAGTTACAATCAATGCAACCAACATTTGCTGCCAAGTTTTGTTGGTGGAACGAGTTACAATCAATGCAACACAACATTTACTGTCATCTGTCACTGGCTATATTAAAGAAATTGCTGTTCGATAATATGGATCCTTTAAAGTCTCGGAAAGAGATATCAGTGAATATTTTATCCTCTAAAAGCTGCGGAGTATAAGGCAAAGCGAAAATGAGACAAAAAAATACATATTCTGATTGCCATTTACATATGACAGTTCCGATTTCCCGAACGCTCATAGGAACAGGTGGAATTGGGTATTTTGTTGCCATGCCAAGTTTGAGGTATGAGCAAACTCTGCTGCGTAACAAAGTTGTGTTGCATCATTGTAACTGCTCTCATACGTTCTCATGGGTTCAAAATCATTTTGTTGTGCCACAAATGTTGGTTGCATTGATTGTAACTGCAGCTTTAGGTTGAATATTTCAAGCTAAATTCTGTTCCCACTAACGTCATTGAAAGTTTGAAGTCAGTTTCAAGTCATTTTAAACCTACAATTGCGAAACTATATTATTTTGAGTAGAATAATATTAGTTACGCCCCCATTATAAAAAAAAACGGGTCTTCGAAAATCTGACATCCGCAGACACTCAAAACAGTTTACCTACACGATACCAATTCAAATTCTCCACCACCACCTCCACAAAGCATCAACGAACCTTCAAAATGTGTAAAACCAAAACTCTTTTCCTACATTTCAGCATAAATAGCCATCAACGTAGATCAAAATCAATAATTGCAAACAATGCTTTGCAAAACTATCAAACCATCAATAAGCAGTCCATCGCTTAGCTACTACTCGTTCTCTAACTGAAATGTTTTATGTCGTCGATTCAGATAATCTAATATCTATAAAGTAAATTAATGCTCTGTTATAAAGATCGCAATAGCTTGTCTCGTGTACTTACTTAACTATCAACAGCCAGTATTTTTTGAAAATAAACAAAATGTTTAAAGCCTTAATGATAATACCTATGAATAACATCAATGAACTATGATCAAAATATTGGAATTTAATTAAATATGAATAATGCTTTTTACTCGTTGCTTATAATTCTATGGACAAATAAAATTTACATTATTGTTTGTAATTTTACAAATATCGTTTTAAATAAGCTTATTATGAATTAAATTTGGCTAGCAATTTAACACATTAAACAATATGAAACCAAATGCAAAACAACTAATTTCCGAATATCGAACCGGAAAAACTGCCCTCAACCACGATTCGAGAGTCGAAATTTGTTAAAACAACGATATTATTTTCAATAAAGAATAAAAGATTTTGCAAAATTCAACATTTCTGGATTTTTATTATTTTTGAACTTACAATTTCGTGGAAACTGTTGAGTTTAAGTTTGGAATACAAAGTGGCTTACAACGGCGCAGGTAGTTATCAAGATCAATCTCTATTATTGTGTTCTTCCGAAAAAAAACTTAAGGCATGCGCACGTGAACGTCAAATTGCAAATATGTAAAATATACATCCAAATATAACTATAAAATGTGAACTTGTCTTGAAAAAGAACATGCACGCAACAATACGGCGTATCCGTTTTTCTTTTGTTATTGTCATTCATTCCATCAAAGCATCATACAAATATTTGATTGCGCTTGCTAGAATTCGTACTAAATGTCTATCAATCTCGTCATTTTGCTACACTAACTACAGTTTTTGCTATTTATTTTTTGACTTTTTACGTTTTGTATATTTTTCTTTCTGTTACAATTTTATGTTTTGTACAGAATTGTTTTTTGAATTATTTTTTTTTTGTTGAATTTGCATTTATTCTGATAAAGAAATGATCTTTTGTTAGTCATTGAAATGATTTGTGTAGTAAGAGTTTTTTTCTGCTTTATTTTATAGTTCCAACAGCAAACTATGATGCCGAGAAGGCATGGAACGATCACTTGAAGAGAATGTCAGAAATTGAACGCAGGTATGTACCAGTATAAACATGTTATTTTGTTTGGATTTTGAATCATAATTATTGTTAGGGTTATACTTTTGACAGGCTATGCGCCTATTTTACATCTATTTGAGCATTTTATCTTTATAAAGATAACGTTCAGTTTGTTTATCTATATCTGGATTATGCTCACTTTGCCATCGAAACTTCTTTGGGATTTTTTTGAAGTGGAACTAACAAAGGGTTCATTTAATAATAAATCGTTATGAGTGTGAAATGATAAAATCCTAATTTGTTAACAAATTTCATATTTTGGTCTTATGTAAAACGAGATCTAAGCGACTATAAACTATGGAAAAAAAAACAAAATAAAAAAAGTCTAGCACATTAGAACCGCTAGAAAACTAATTTTCGAAGAAATTATCTTTGAGGGACTTAAAAATGTGTGAAAACGTAATACACTTCTTTATAGTATCATATCAACCATTTCTTACTCAAAGGAACAAAATCATTTTCTGACAGCATTTCCTATAACACAAATGATGAAAATGTTCAGTTCAACACAGCATGCTCGGGTTTAGTCAACCTATCCTTTTCATTTCGTTTTTATCCAAGGATATCATCGAAAGTTTCAGCGATTAAACTATGTGTGGGCAGGGGCGGATTTGACCATTTCGCCGCCCTAGGCCTCAGAAATATTTACCGCCCTTTTCGAGAATTATATGTAATGCGCGATTTTTTTCGATTCTCTAGAATACTTCGCTGTTTTTCGTTGCGCCCGAGCTCACAAAAAAGGAATATCAGAGCAAAACCGGCACCGGTTCGTTCGTAAAAATTCCCTGTTATTACGCCCTTGCCACACAAATAATTATTAAAATACACACACGGTTAAGAACCTAAAACTACCTAAAAAAACAAGAATCCAAAAATACCAACTTTTAACAGTCCAAAACCGTATACACCTTTACATCGCATATAATTCCAACGTCTTCGCTCATATTTTTATGAGTAAGTTTACTATTCCGTTCAAAGTTTGCTTCCGCACTTGACTGGAGATCAACTATGAACTCGACTACTGTAAATTAATGTTAGATATGTTATTAGTATTGTGAGTAATGAAATACAGTTTAAAAAAACGTGTCAAAAATAAAGAGATTGTACCATAATAATAAAAAAAAATTCGCTGAAAAATCAATGCAAGCAAATATTTACCTCTGATAAGCTTTTCCTAAATTGAAGAGGTATTATTTGGGTTCTTTTTTGGTCTTTTTAGGTATTTTCAGATACTTTCTAGGTACTTTTTAGGTATTTTTGAGTTTCTTTGGTCCTTTACCGTGGTCGCATTTCGATATTTATTATAAGTCAAACTTTTTCATGTCCGAAAAAAATCATCAGAGGTGAATTTTTGCGTGCATTGATTTTTTACAGAATTCGGTTGGCTTGAGGTGTTAGGCTCATTCAGCTCAGATATATGTACATATACGAAAAAACTGCCGCCCCAAAAAAAATATCGAAAAGTGGCCGCCCCAAAAAAAAATCGAAAATTTGCCGCCCCCGGAATTTGCCGCCCTAGGCCCGGGCCTACCGGGCCTAGTGGCAAATCCGCCCCTGTGTGTGGGGTTGCCATCCGAAAAATTTCCAAAACTCGGAAAATTCAAATATCGGTTGCTTATTTGATTGTAAATGCTTTGCTTATGAATACAAAATGAAAGCATCTGTTGGTGCAATATTTACGAAATAGTCTGGTGCTGGCAATCATGCGTTAGCACCATAGCTGCTTCGCGTTGAGTTAAATCCACCCTGTGAATTTCGTTTCGATTGAATGGCTGCGCTGGAAGTTATAGGAGTGAATAGAATTTTATGGTAATCATCCTCAAAACTTTTCGAATTTTCGAAATCTAAATATTGGTTGTCATTGCAGAATCATTCCCATTTGGAAATTTTATGACAACATCGCTCGCTAAAGATATGTAAATAAATTACAAAATTCATCATAGCTGGCAACACTTTCATGATTTTTCAACGAAATTCCTACAGAATTAAAAATGCAGCAAGATCCACTTATCACATGAATTTCGTTACTGCGGCGGAAGTTATAGGCAAAAAACCTTTATTTTCCTGAACAAATTTACAATATTTAGGAGACGAAAATTGCCATAGCTGGCAACCCTATACTAATTTATCAATCAAAATTCTATGAGATCTATCTTAGAGTAAGGTTCATCTACTGCGTGAATTTTGTTAAAATCTGGTGGCTAAATCGGAAGCTATAGGCCAAAAACCAGTTTTTTTTTCTCGGCGATTTTGCAAAATGGCACCACTGCCACAGTGCTACTTGTATTTCAAAATCACTTCTATCAGATCTGGTCCTAGCTAATCCCAATATGTCCTGTAAATTTCATATTGATCACATTATCCGATAGTCATTTCTCGTGAACAGAAGTTTTGAGTGCTGAAAATAGAGGTAATTTGATCATGGGCTGTCGTTCTTGTTTACTGCGGAATTTCAAAAATTCCGCCTGCTGTAGCTACAGAGTTGCCCGCACAGTCTTGATAGTCCATGTGTGGTAAATTTTTGTTTACATCAATACGCTCTGCAAATTTCACGATGATCCATTGTTTTTCTTAGAAGTTGTGACAAATCGAAATTTGAAAAAAAATCCTTGCCTACTTTTAGGCACTCAGCGCCTAAACAAGGCTCAAAATTTCTAATTCTTTATCGTAGACAAGCTCAAAACATAATAAGTTTTTATTCCCAGTACTTTTTTTTAACAAAAATGTACACTGCTTGGAAATATAGGAGTAGCTGAAAATTTTCTTCGAAAATTAGTAAAAACAGATTAAACTGTGAAATAACCTCCCACTACAAGTGGTCACATCAGTCAGGTATGCCCTATGAGCTGATGTCTAATGAGAAACGGTGCATACTTGCCAAACCGTCCATACCTTCGAAACAATCAACAAAACACTTCTATATATTTTTCTTGCCTCTATAGACAGAGGACCAGCAACGCATTTTATGTTGTCATTTCAAAAGTCATGAAAATTCACACACTGAATTCTTTTTACTAATGTTCGAAGAACATTAGTATTAAAATCGATTCGGCCAAAAATTCATATTTCTTTATATATATATATATATATATATGTATATATATCATCAAAAAATTTCAGTGAGATAATCTCGGGAACGCGCCATTCGATTGAGCTGAAACTTTCAGGATACATTGGTGTATATGCAGAATAGGTCCAGGTCTCTTTAAATGTCAGTTATTGTTAACCTTTTGGCGCCGGCGGCCATTTAAGTGATATTTTTAATATACCTATTATTCCGTGCACAAATAATTTTCGCAAAAATAAAGTTAACGAAATAAATTTCTAACGTGTTTTACATATGAATCGAATAATGCTTTGGAATTTTTTAACCCTATGTGTGCGCTGGGTGCCTAAAAAGAGGACGGGAAAATTTAAAAATTTTTAAATTTCGATAACTTTTGACAGAGCTATTCAATCATTACGAAATTTTCAGGACATATTAATATTATTTAGTTGTAGATTTGTGTAGCTTTAAATTAGCGTGCTGGCAACCCTGTAGCTAGGGCAGGCAACGAAAGTGAAAACCTCCAAATCATCGTCTCTCTTGAAAAAATGTCGTTTCTTCAAAAAAAAAGCCACTCATATATAAATCTTGTGCTTTGTTTACATAACCAAAAAAAAAAAAAAGATATGGTATAACGGGCACGCCTGGTAACCCTTGCCCAATTTACCTATATTTTTAGCATCAAAAACTTCTGTTCACGGAAACTCACGATCCGATGAGCAGAATGAATTGAAATTTGCAGAATGTATTGGTCTTAAATAGGACCAGGTCTGATAGAAGTGATTTTGAAATGCGGGCGATTCTGTGCCAGTGGTGTCATCTTGAAAAACCACTAAAAAAGATAACTGTTTTTAGCCCTATAAATTCTGATTGAATCGTTCGATTTTGACGAAACTCACACAATTGCTGGACCTTACTTTAAGCCACGTTTGGTAGAAATTTGGTTGAAAAATTCGGTTGGAGCTGCCAGCTATGATAATTTTGGTGTCTTCATTTTGAAAAAAAAAATTTGGAAGTGAAAACATTCAAACCATCGAATATTCAAAAAAATGTCC
This sequence comes from Nemotelus nigrinus, assembly GCA_947369275.1. NCBI lineage: Eukaryota > Metazoa > Arthropoda > Insecta > Diptera > Stratiomyidae > Nemotelus > Nemotelus nigrinus. The sequence continues at coordinate 34,650,353 of OX376372.1, forward strand.
GTTTCTTACAATAAAATCAATCTGTATATAAATCTTATGTTATATCTACACGTTCAAAATAAAACTTTGGAAATTTCATGTCGGACAAGAACGGTAACCCTCTCCCAGTTAACCTATATTTTTAGCATCAAAAACTTCTATTCACGGAAACTCACGAACCAATAATCAGATACAGCTAAAATTTGCAGAATGCATTGGACTTAAGTAAGACCAGATTTGATAGAAGCGATTTTGAATTGTGCGCAAGTCTGTGCCAGTGGTGCCATCTTGAAAAATTACAAAGAAAAAAAACTGCTTCTTGCACTATGAAATGTGAATAAGTTACCAGATTTTCATGAAATTGGCACAGTAGCTAAACCTAACTCTAATCTCTGTTTGGTGGAAATTTGGTTGAAAAATTTGATTAGTGCTGCCAGCTATGGTAATTTTTGTGTCTTTGGTTTTGAAAATTCGCTCAGGAAAATGAAACTTTTTGCACTATAACTTCCAGTGCAGTCATGAAATCAATACGAATTTCATACAATTAATGAAACCTGTCATAAACATTATTCAGGCCAAATTTGGTTGAAAAGCCACAAAAGGGTTGCCAGCTATTGTTGGTTTTGTGTTTAATTGCAATATCTTTATTAAGCGGTTTTATCGTAGAATTTTCAAATGGTAATGATATTGTAGTGACAATAAACAGCAAATATTAAGCTTTCGATCATTTGAAAAAACTCGCTGCAGGTAACCCTAAATTTCTTTATACTCCTATAACTTCGAATGTAATTAAACAACGTGAAGCAGATTTGATATATTTTTGGCTTTGATACTGGCGAAAGGTTGCCAGCACGAGTCGGTTGTGCTACTTTTGTATCAATAAATGCTTACAGTTAGTATACATACCGGAAACATTTACAATGAAAATAAATAACCGATGTTACAATTCGCAAAGTTCTGCAAATTTTTTGGATCGCAGCCCCAAACACCAACTTCAGTTACAGTGCTGCAGGCACTGAGCATTTTCTTCATTGATGTTATATGAGATGCTGCTTTCAAAGTTTGGTGAAATAAGCAACTGATAACGAATATAATTAACCCGTGTTTTGCTCTCATAAACGTTGAAATTCATGCCAGTGGTAATATCTGAAACCTTCCACCATATGAGTTATAATGCATTCTTGAGACGAAAGTAACACGTGGCATTTGAAACAGTTTGGCCGTAATAAGCAGCACATGTGGTGGAATATGCACTCAAAACCTGCTCGATTCTTCTACTGTTCTTCGAACATTAGTGTTTCTAGCGGTTCAGGTGCGCTAGAGTTTTTTTTTCTTTTGCTGATCACGAAAAGTCACTTCTGGCAGGCCTTTGGTCTACTATTCGTGTCCGTGTCTAAAGACAAAACACAAAAGCATTAAAAGGAAAGCTTGTATGCAGCTCAACGATCTAATTGCACCGCGGCTCAAGATCGAAGTGAAATCGGTAGCGAACTAGACTTGTGCTGGATATGATTACGGGGGCTAGAAGATGCAAATTAGTGGCAAAAGGCACAGACAGAAAATCATATCTGGAAATAGATCGTTGCAATTAGTGCCTTTATTCAAAAATAAACATTTGCTGGAAGGAGAAAAGGTACGCTGGTTGATGGTTCTGAAATGTTAGAAAAAAACATTTGCGCAGCTTCAACTGGTTTAGACTGACGCAATATGTAAACCTAGTATCCAGTTCGTGTAAAATGCCAATTATTATACAAATTTGACTAGAGATAATATCAAAAGCAAAAATTTAGCTAATGATTGTATCAAACAAATTGATTGTATCAAATAAAAATATAGTATGTATAGACCAGAAACATGAGCTCGTTGCCCTCCAACATATTTCAAACTGTGTTTGCCACCAGCTTCCACAAGAGAGGCGATAGAATTCCTACATAGGGTGTGCTTCTGTGAACCTTCGTTATGATTTGCGGTATGGAAAGCCGTCTCCACAGATTGCTCTTTTTTGTACGCGTTTTGGGGTCTCAATAGAGCTTGAGGTTCCAGTTTGTTTTTTATGCAGAGGTCTAAAAGTCTTTTAAATACTCTACTAGTTTTTTTTTTTAGATATGCCTGGTTGATTTTACCTGCTTTAGGTATAAATACGACCTAAGCGTTCCTCCAGGTTTCAGATACATGACTTAGCATTAGGCAGCCGTTGTATATTGATATAAGCTAGGATTTTGAGCATTCTTGTTCTCTGGATCATGGCGAACGAAATTCCATCCGGACCTAGGGATTTGAAGGGTTTGAAGGTGTTGATGATCTAGGCTAGTTTGTGTCTAGTCACAACTTCGCCTATTCCTCCCATCATGTAGACCGCACACGTGCTCAGTGGAGTGGACTCATCGAAATAGCCCGGAAAGTGAGTAGCTGCTATGATCTTCTACAGCTCTGTGCTGTTAGTTATCCATTTCTCATTTGGCTTGCATATTAGGCTTGTCGTGACAGGGTGCTTAGCAAGCAGTTTTGTTAGATTTACCGTTTCAAATTGCTTTCAATCCAGCCACATAGTTATTGCCAGAAGCTCCACCTGGTTTTGCGTATTTCTGATTTATAGAGCCTTAGAATGTCCCTGTATCCCTGAATGTCCCACTCTTTGCAATTTGTAACTTTGGCTAACTTCAAGAGGTCCCGTACTTATCCTCTGTGACGACCCAGATATCTGTTTCATCAGGGTGGCTTGGATTTGCGCTTATGACAGGCTCTCGGAGTGCCTTCAGTGTTATTTCCAGGTGTATGACATAGTCGATCGTGGGGGTGAACCTAAACTATCATCAACTTCCCGTTTGAATATCTCCCAGTTTGCAAGAATTGCAAGTCGAACTAAAATTCAAAGTGAAGTTTATGTATCTGGTCAGAGCATAATGGTCCTTCAAAGACCGTTCAGTTCTCTATCAGCCGTTGATAGCACCTATCTAGCATGTTTCCGATAGCTAACAACATTTCTCCGATTTGCTAAGACTAGATTGAATTGATAATAAAATTAAGTAAAGACTCACCTCTTTCGTTAATGTCCTTACTATCTAAAATGGTGTGATATATGCTGGTAGCATCCGCTCCTATGAATAGCAAACTCTTCTTCTTTGGTGGCAAATTTTGTCAGCTCCTCCGGCAGAGCGGTTCTGCTTTGTATCATTTAAGCGAACGCTATAAGTATATATTTTACGTCACAACAGTTAGGTTATCCATGCTAAAGCTGAATTCATCTAGCTGTAAGTAGGTATCAGGGATAATGTGAAGCGTAGAAATTTTCTCTCCATGCTCGTACAGATTGACTGTGAATAAAGTCCCTGGCAGCTTCAACTCCCACACCCGATAAGCAGTGTAGTGAGACTACTGCATTTCACATTACTTTTACACACCAACTAATCTATGAATTAACAAGTACGAAATGAAATGTTGTGCTAAGTGATGTCAGATGATAGAATTTGTATAAATAAGGTGATTTTTCAAGGTGGCACCACTGCCACAGAGTTGCCCACATTCTCAAACTACTTCTATCAAACCTGCTCCATTTCAAAACCAATGTATGTTGTACATTTCACATTGATCTGATGATCCGGTTGTGAGTTCTACTGAACAGAAATTTCGAGTGCTCGAAAAATCGGTAATTTGGTGAAACGTTACCGTTCTTGTACGATGCGGAACTTCGAAAATTTTCAAATGACACGTTAGGCAAAGTATTAAATTTATGAATTATCTAAAAAGCGAAATTTTTTCAAAAGATTATTTGAAAGATTTTTTTCACATGCCTGATGTGGCTACAGGTTTGCCCACACACTAACCAAGGTAGGAAGTGCGGCCGGTCGACAGAGACCTGCCGACAGACACACCTAGGCACAGAAGAGGCCCGTTATGATGCCACAATAATTATTTACTCTCTCCTACTCACTGAAATCAGGAAACCATCTGTTTCCTTTGACCAACCGCACTATCCCCTTTAAATTGATCAGGTCAGATTTGAGAGAAAAGGTGCGCCAAGTGCCGCCACTCTTCTCCTTGCCAAAGCCGGGCACTGGCACATGAGATGGAGGACGGATTCCTCCTCTTCCTCAGAGCCACAACCCCTGCTCATGCCACCCTATGAGGCAGTGGCCCACAAGAGCGTCCACAGTGCAACGCAGAACGCTTTCACTTAAGCTTAAAAGCTGCCTGGTGCGATGCGCATCCGTGGATGCCCAGGACTGCCTTGTTATCGCACAGGATGATTCATCTGCCCAGGACTTACTAGCGTCCTCAAGATATTTTTGCCTGATGGCCAATTTGATCGATGTCATTGGTATACCTATTGAGAAGGAGCATGAGACCTGCGGTAGCAAGGTACGAAGCCTTACTAATTCATCAATTCTTCATATAAATAAATGCGTACCAAAAATTGCTATGAAATGCCACCGCCACCCAAGGATCTTGAGCCTTTTGGCGGTGGCGATGGCTTAATTTTAATTTTACATGCATCAATATCTTGTACAATTAAAAATAACATGGAATTCCCTGAAAATAATATAAATGAAAATAATGAATTGATTGAATATTGTTTTTAAGCTATAATCAATATTTTTATTAGACCTGTCTTCATTTTTATTTCAATTAATTATTTTTCTCTTTATTTTCCAGGTATCCTTCACGCTATGGACTATACCTGAAGGATTGGCCGAATTCATTGGTTCCACTCGAATATGAACCTGAAGATAAGCCACTGTTTTCTGGTAAGGAAGCATAAGAAATAAAACCACACATTTTAGATGGACACAAAATAATCCATAAAAATATATAAACTATTTATATAAAATATATATATAAAAAAAGATTCTGTCTCGTAAAACATGTATAGATGTTAAAAGTAATAATAACTAAAGATAGCAACAAGAACAAATAACGACGTGAAAACGAACGTAGAAAGTAGTACAACAAACAAGATTGAAAATGAGAAGCGTGAAAGGGAGAGAGAGAGAGAGGAAGAAAGTAAAATCTATCTAAACCTAATTGACATCAAACAAAATAACAACCAATACAATCTATCGCTTCTTACTCTCTCAAAATAACAACATCAAGAACTAAAGGGATTGGCTTCCAACAATTGAATTTTTTCAAATCCAACATCAACATTAAAATTTATTGTTTGAGACGTGGTTTTTTTTCGATCATCATCAGTTGGGCTTTTTTCTCCACGACCTTAAACTAATAAAATTTTAACAGCAATACTGCCTACTACAGCTTAACCAACAACAACAAGCATATTTTTGAAAATAAACATGAAAAAATGTTTCGAGTTCTTTTTGTTGGTCCAAAAACAATAGTTTAACGATATTGCGCTAAACTTTAGCTTTTCGAAAATTTCTCACCGTCTCATTCGTGAATATATACTAGATTGCAAATTAAAAAAAGTGTAGCTTGCATTTTCAATAAACCGATGTTTGCAGTAACCAAAAAAACGTTGGTGCTACCCATTCTCATCTACATTCTAAGTATCAACTAACTGTTACGCACAGCTGCTCAAAATTTATTGTTTTTACATGCAAGAATTTTTGAGCGATGATTTTCGACAGCATCGATAAATGCAAGCTTGCTTTTGAAATTTCGCACAAAACTTAAATCGATTGGTTCAAGTTTAACATATTTTTTTTCGAGTTCCGTTCCGAACTTCGCATTTATCTTTTTTGTTGTGTTTAAAATCAAAGTGTAAAACGAACTGTCAAACCATAAGGACAAGTAACGTAGAATGCCTAGCAATAGTGCGGAATCATTGTTTCTTTAGGTTAAACCGCTACAAGTAGACATTAAAATTAAAACTATCTTCAATAACGATTATCCTTTTTTTGTACTCGTAAAAATTTCAAATCAAGTCTAGGGTACTTTCTGAATTGTTAAATGTCGAATAAATTTAGACACGCACGCACACACAAACTATCTGAAAAATTGAAAAATGGAAACTTACTTTACTGTTAATTTAATATCACATTTTGTTCTTTATATCTATTAATTAATGAATTATTCCCAAGAAAATTCTTTTGTTTTAAATAAAACGAAATATTTTTAAATAAGAAAAAAAGAGGCGTTTCTTTTAATTTTTGTTTTTTGAATAAAGGGTACTCCTCTTCCTGCGAAAATCGAAATTCACCTCAAAACATTACTAATTTGCTTCACACACTCCATGCTTTGATAATTCAATTGTTCTGTAGCTGAATTTTATTAACTTTTTTATTTCTCTGGTCTAACATTTTCACATCATCAATTATATATTCTTTACGATTCACTAGACCATTTTTAGTTTATTTGCGATAATAATCAACTTTGACCGTAAGTGCAACATTTGCTAGACGTCTATGGACATAATTTCTATTTTACAACTGATGACTCAAACTAAATCAATACCGTTAAAAGTTTGGTATACTGGAAAAAAAGTATTAATTCCATGACTTTTTTAATTATTACCCTCCAAGCCCTTCAGCACTGCAAATAAATATTATACACACAATTAACACACTAACTGCAATCCGCACATGGAATTCTCGTGATTGTAGAAGGATACAGTAAAACTCATTTAGTAAGCTGATTAAGGTAAGTTGAAGCTAAATATGCGAATTCCGTGGGTCGCAGATTTTATGGTATTCGAAGCTTGCAAATATATTTTATCAATAATGTAAGGAAAATTATTTTAAGTTGAAACATGCAAGGTTTTCTTATGTGAAAACTTTTGTGATGTACCTATCATCATTTCTAGAGAATCTATCTAATCTATCTAAAAATTGTAATTACATACAATATCAATTGATTTTTTCGGTAGCTTCTGTAAGAAAGAAGTTTCTAGCTGACTTACACAACGTACCTTTTTTCATGATAATTCTTCGTCTATACTGAAAACGTGGAAAAGATTTCTGTCATCAATAAATAATAATCAAGGCAAACTTACCGTTTGACATGTGGAAGACCCGATTTTGTCGTTATATATCAATCATTCAAGAAAAGTTGAATTACTCTATTATTTAATGTTTCTATTATTCATTTTTCAATATTTGTCTAGGTAATGCTGATAGATTTTGTTAAATTGAGAGCTGAAAGCTCCATTTGACTAAACGGAGCTCAGCCTCAAAATGTTATATCCTGGGGTTACTAAAATATGTACCAAACTTTATTTTTTCATTACCTTCAAGCGTAAAATGAAACCGAAATGTTGGTGTTTGATATGCAATTGTCCATGCCGATTAAAATTGAAGGGTATTTGTTTCCCTCTTTCATATTCAAACCGTTTCCGAGGACAAAATCAAAAATCAAATAGTTTATACTTTATTTTGATTTTAAATTGTAAATTTTTCGCAAAAGTTTATTAAGAACAATTAGTAAGCTCGAGTCAATATATTTAACTGAGCCTGCATTAACACATGCCAATAGAATTAAAACGTCGGAAAATAATAATGCAATTTTGAATTTTTTGCTGTCTTTAGGTATGACCTTACCCACAGTGGGCGCTCAATGGATTAAAGTTAAATACAAAAATTCATGTACCATATTTGGCTTGAATATCTAATTATTCTTATTTTTGGGATTTTTAAGTTACTTTCTGTCAAAAATGTATGCATCATTTTTCAAAAGGATACTCTTTAGCTTGCAAAAATTTCAATGTGCAACTTAGAACACAAGTCATGATATGTCGTCCTTTAAAAATTTGTTTGTGCTTAAATATTGAGTAAAGAGCTAATCATCGCTGAAATCAATTGGGATTCCCAAATAAGTGAAAAAAAATTTAAACTTTAGTTTCTATTCTAAAAATGATGTGATATTATTCAAAATATGCTGGTTAGAACTTGAACTAGAGAAAATTATAGATACATTTAAGACCATGCGTAAAACGTCAGCACATTGGTTGGCTGAATTGTTAATGATTGGTGAAGAAAGTGATTAGTTTCACGACTCACTTCACCTCTGATCTGTCTCAGATATCTGCTCATTGCCCGGTGTGTGATCATGGCTGGATTTGAACCATAGATCAAACACGCTAGCAGCTGGTGCGAAAAGGAAAAGAATAGTATCAGAAATGAATATTTTGCCCGAAAAAGAGTCAGATAGGGTCTTCTATACCAAACTGTGAGTAGAAATCTTTCTACAAGTACATTTTATATTGTTTTGCAAACGAAAAATTCATGGCTATAAATGAGCAGGTATAAGTTTTAGCAAGCTTGAGTAGCCTAGTGGGTAGAGCACTGGCTTCTTGCGTGTGGGGTCCCTGGTTCGAATCCAGGTTCGGACGAGAGTCCGCGCACCAAGCTTTGAGTTCACCTAGCTCTGATTAGGTACCTGATTTAAATCAGGGGTAAAGTGAGTCGTCTAATCACTCCACACTCGTATTCACAATGATTAAAAAATTTGTAATGAAGCTCTCTACCAGCTTCCACCCCTAGACCCGTACGAGGGTTGTCGTGGGATTACTTTAAGTTTTAGCAAGAGAGGTTTTCAAAGATTCTTTAAATGCAATCTGTGTAAGAAGAAAGGAATCCGAATTTACCCAAAAGTATACTTTCATTGTTACATTAAAGTGTATTCTAAATCACAAGTCGTAAGTGTTTAAAATGTCGTGAAATCTCCATCGTTGTCAAATATAGCCTGACATTTTCTTGGCATACTTTCAACTAGCATCTTCACGTAGTCCGTGGACGAACAGTTCCAAATTTTGCGGATATCGCGCATCAGTTGCTTCGAAATGTGGACTGGCTTTTCGGTGATATGGGTTTCCACGGTTGAAAGGAGAAGCATCCCCAAATATTCAGTTTCACTGGATGTTTAACAGTGTGCTGGATAGCATTTGCACTTGCGGGTGCACCAAGTTCGCTTTAGCCGAACTCAAGCCAAAAAAGTTATTACGTCGGAATAAACAGCTTTGGTCCAATCGCGATTCATATTTTTTTATCAGAGAGCAGAGGTTTTGAAGTCATGAAACGGTAATGTCGCCTCTATGCAATGGCCGATCATGGGCCACTGCATTGCATTGTGTAGAAGGGCGATGGCTTGCAGTGGTCAATGGCGGTGAAGAATGGAAAAGGTGAAAGCCGAGGGTGGCTTTCGGAGCTGTTTTTCCCAACACATAAAGTGGGCCATCATGCGCAACCAAAAGATTAGTTTTGGCCAAAGAGTCAACTTTGCGTTGGTATCCATCATGGCAACAATTGCAGTGGCCCCTCGTGCGCCATTATGTAGGGGCGACATAAGATAGGTTAAACTTCTTCAAACGCCATTCAATCATCTTGGTGCTGACATTTATTCCCCTCTTAACGAGAAGAGTGCGAGTCTTGCGTGGATGCAGAGGAAAATGCAGCGTAAACAGCTAAAGAATCGAATTATTGTGCTTGCTTTGAATTTCGTATTTTAATCACTTTTGCAGCCACGGAGTATGATAATTTTGGCCGTTTCAAGTGCGAACACAAAAAAAAACGCTTCATAATGAGTTGCATACTTTTCGCACATTTTGGTGTAGTTGCGTTGACTATGAGGTTTCAAGCGACTGTGAAATGAACGAATATTGTCGTCGTAGCCGTCTGGTGGAACAACAACATTGCGAAAAGTAGACAGGCATTTATTTTTTACCTCTATGGATTTAAATTACTAGACTATGATTATTTTATGTGCGTATCTGTATAAAACATAGGTTGAATTTGAAAAAAATGAAAATCCATAAATTAGATTTGGAACGAAATTGAAGCAAAATTTCATAGCATTAGCAGCAAAAATGAATATGAAAAATCAAAAGCATTTTGAAAAAAATGCCAACATGCCCCCCAAAAAGATCACAAGATTGCCTAAGCATTTAGTAGTATCAGGTAAAGTTGAAGTAGCTATAGACTCCACAATTTTCAAAAGTAGACAGTAAAATTGCACCAGAATAAGGCAACATAAAAGTTTAATTTAGTCTAAAGTAGGCAACGAACCGCTAGACAGGTTCTCTAGCTGAACGCTGAAGATCGAGAGTTACAATACGCAGAAGCTATAAGAAGGGGGAGCTATAAAAAAGTGAGCCGAAACATATAAAAAAGACAAGAGCGTACGCGATAAAGAGCGAGCATTTTACCAGAGCCAGTTTTGAGTGCAGTCGACAACAAATCAACCAACGACGAATGGATCCGACTGCCACTATAGAACCGGAAGAACCGGTTTGCCGAACGAGTATGTAGTAGAGTAGTAACGAGTACGAGAGTTACGCTGATGACGTGGCAGTAGTGATCACTTCTAGAAATGCTGAGTTCAGCCAATTATACTCTCCCCATAACAGAGTCATGAGGAGAGTATAACCATAGAGGACCGACCATGGCTTACAGCTGGCGCTTTCGAAGACAGAAATCGTTTGCTGATAAAGCGGAGGACACCAACTGGCATGCTGATGACCGTGGCCTCCGCAGAGGTGAAGACCAGTAAGTCGGTAGGGTACCTGGTAGTGATGCCGGATTAATATATGTAATAGGGCTCTAAAAGCCGTCAACTTGCTGAGCAGGCTGATGACCAATGTAGGTGGTCCCGGTGAAATGAGACGGAAGTTGCTGGTAACGACGACCAACTTCATTTTTCTGCACGCAGTGAAAATATGCCTAGAGGCGCTCCAAACGAATAAGTTTAGAGAGCAGTTTTCCAGCATAAAGGTTCCTTGCACATTAGCAGTGGCTACGTTGGCAACAACGCTGGAGAGCAAGTAACAAAGGACTGGATGGCGAGGCTAATAGGTCTTCTGGACTCATATGTCAGCTGTGGCCACGGAGAGGCAACCTTTTATTTTACAAATCCTAATGGTGCATGTTTATTTCAGAAGGCACCTTAACAGAATGGAAAAAGTGCGTTCATAATACTGCTGTCACTATTTGGATGAAAACGATAATGCTCATCATACCTTCTTTGCATGCAGTCGATTTGCAAGTTTAAGAAACAAATTTGAGTGCGCAATCAACTTGGATCGTGGAACCGATACTCCATAACGAAGATAACTGGCGTACAGTCTTAAAACACTTAGAGGAAATACTGCGCATAAAGCAAGGGAGAATTGACTTAACGGCCCACAAGCTTGTCGTGGCTTCTGATGCAAGTGGGCACCGATACGTGAACAAGCCCAAGAGGGTTGAAGTAATGCGAGAGCATATTCCAACCCAGACCTTTGTGACCTGCAGATAGATTTTGTTTTAATAAGTAAAAATCTTACATAGCCCCTGGTTTGGGGTCCCAGATATCCTTTGAAGATTTTTTTTTGGGCATGTGTAACAAAAAACGGGCAAACTTTGCCAACTACTGGGTTAGCCTTAGTTTGAGACTCATTCATTCCAGCCAAAACGCAAAGACTCAAATATAAATAATGTAGGCCTACCCAAAGTAGAGATGACGTACCGCTAGTTCAAAGATAACAATAGTGACATAAAATAGGAAAACAACGATAAACTAAGCAAACTTTTAGACGACGTCAAGAAAAAAATGAACAAGCCAAGCAACGGCACCTCAATGACAAAATGACAAAGCAAAATGAATGTCTTCGTAGCTTAGCAAATTAAGTAAACAAATTTCAGAGAAAGCTAATACAAACCATTCAAATACGAAAGCTACCTATTTTGATACTGAGGAAGATAACACTTCATTCAGAAGCATCTATCAGTTCAAGAGACATCTCCTATTAATAATATAAATAGCAGACTGATAGAGGGAGGAAGTGGCGCAGCAATCAACCACCACCTCATACATAATACAATGCTAAAGTGCATGGAAGCTGCGGCTATCAAAATATCTGCTTACAAACCTCCCAACTCACGTGATTTCGATGATGAGCTTCATGTACTCTACGAAAAAATTAGCCTTACAGACAAAAGGCTTCATAGGTTTACTGCAAGGACTTCCTCCAATTAACGGATCCACTCACTTTGATATGGAGTATATAAAGGAATTCCCCCTAATATCTGTATAAAAGAACTTCCCGTAACATCAGTCAAAACACAAATGCTCTCAATGAATTCCCATCGGTACATAAGCTTGTTTTATTTGGAATCGAGGAGGTCTTCAAAATAGAAAGAAAAGTGAAAGAAAACTTATCCGCTGACTGGCAGGTCTTTCAAGTAACTATGGCTAATGATTACAGTTTCAAAACGTAAGAAACAGCCAGTGACATAGGAGCATCATCCAAGCAAGACAAACCAGGAGACGAGCTAGAAGTACTGGCAACCCTTGGCCTGGACAAGCGGCGAATCGAGTGATTAATGTCATAACTCCAAATCAGTTAGCTCAAAAACAAACAATGGGGAAATTTTATGAGCAGCATCGAGCTCAGAAGTAACTCATTCTGGATGATGGTTAAATACAGGATGTTTTTTTTAGAGGTATAGAACCTTAAGTTGGTAACACTTTTTAATGTTACGTATGGTGAGAAAGCTGTCATGCGTTTTATCGTTAGGTTGGTTTGCCATTTTATCATGAATAGGTTGACGCCTGACCAAGATTTATTTCTGCAGATTTATTTCGAAAAAAAACAGTTCTGTTCGAGAAACTCATCGCGCACTCCGTCAATTTTATGGCGGACATAAGCGTCCATCAGAACAATTAATTCGATTAACCATGTATCGTTTCCGCACCACGTTGGCTTTCACTGATAATATGCATCCATCCAGACGTCGTACAGTGCGTAACGAAGAAACCATAGCAGCTGTAGAGCGTAGTATCGATGAAGACCCAAGTGAGTCCTTTCGACATCGTGCTCAACAATTAAACCTGTGCCCATCCACATTATGGAAGATTTTACGGAAGCATCTTGGTTTGCGGGCTTACAAAATCCAACTCGAGCAGGAATTTAAGCCGAACGGCCCAAGAACAAATTGCTGCAGATCCCGAATTTCATAAGAAAATTGTTTTTATCGATGAGGCTCATTTCTGGTTGAATGGCTACGTCAATAAACAAAACAGCGGAATTTGGAGTTACATCCGGAGAAAGTCACTGTTTAGTGTGTTTTATGAGCCGGTGGAATAATTGGTCTTTATGTCTTCAAAAATGCTGCTGGGAATAACATTACAGTCCATAGTGATGGCTATAGAGCCATGATCAATGTCTTTCTCGTTCCGGAATTGAATCGCCGTAATGCAAGGGATCTCTGGTTTCAACAGGACGGCGCGACATACCATACAGCTCGTGCAACCATCGACTTATTGAAAGAAGCATTAGGTGAGTGCATAATTTCTCATTTGGCACCTGATCTTGTGATTTAACACCGCTGGACTATTTCTTGTTGCGATACGTCAAATCATTCGTCTATGCCGACAAGGCCGAAGCGCTTGACCATTTGGAAGGCAACATTCGCCGCGGTATTGGCGGGATACGGCTTCAATTATTGGTTAAAGTAGTCAAAAATTGGACCTCTCGTTTGGACTTCCTACGCGGCAGTCGTGGCGCTCACATGCCCGAAATTATATTCAAATAAAAATGGCAGAGAATTATCTTAAATAAATAGGCTGAATCAAATAAATAGGCTGAATCAAATCTGATAAACTCTAATTGCTCGGGAAAAAACAATAAATGCCACAGATCTAGAAGAATGTAATCTTCTAATGCTCAAAATTAACAATCGGAAATTGGCAATGCAAATGCCTCACCAAAAGAAATGCAAAAGAAATTTATTGATTAAAAGTAAAAAAAATATGCAAAAGAAATTGATTTATTAAAAGTCAACAAGAAAACTTCACTGTCAAAATTACAGTGAATTTCAGACTGCTGAATTTAAATGTGGTCGGACAAGCCTTGAAGATGACTCACGTAGTGAATATTCAAAGTCTGCATCAACAACATTAACCATTCAACAAGCCCATAATATTATATTTAAAGATCAACGAATACAAATGGACGAAAAAGTTGATGTCATAGAACAAGTAGGCCATATTTTGCATAAACAATTTGGTATGGACGAGCTTTATGCAAGATGGGTGTCAGATTTTCTAACAATGGTCCAAAAACACATATAAATCTGTGTTTCTGGACCTTATTTAGATTGTTTTAAGCAAAATAACCTGGATTTGAAGCATCGTGAAAGGAAATTTGAGTCCACTATAATACAGAAGACTAAAAAGAATGGTCAAAACAATGGACTAAAGCTAGCGAAAGTGTACCAAAGAATACAAAAACGGTTCCATTAATAGCAAATGATTTGGCAACAGTTTTTTAGGATTACAAATGTGTTGTGTTGGTTGATGATCTTGAGAAAGCTAAAAATTAACTAATTATTGTAAATTATTTTCTTATCATTAAAAGCTCATTGAATAAACTATCTATGCAAAAGGAAAATTATTTTTCATCAAGCAAAATCATTCAAGCACGAATTGTCTGAACATCCACCATATTCATTTTGCTTCTAGTGATTATTATCTTTCCTTAAATTTGGAAAAATTTCAATCTAGAAGCAGTTTTCAATCACATGATGAAGCTATTGCAGCCATAGAAGGGGGTTTCTCAGAACTTTCAGAATCTTTCTCTAATGATGGAATAGAACTATTCGATTTTGTAAAACTTTGATAAAGCTTTGAATTTATGTCACCCACATTGGGCGCAAGAAATTGACATTTTTATAAATATTTTCTTTCATTCAACTTCACAAAATAGTATTCAACTTTCGAATTAGTTTGAACTGCTATACGGTATGGAATCATTGAATACTAAGCATTTGTCATTAGAAATGCACATAACTAGTAGCTTAATATCAAGATGATTTCAAAGTCATTTCAAGTTATTATGAGCGCAATTTTCAAGATAACTTAGTTGATACGTTCAATTTAAAATACAAATATTTCGTCAAATTTATGTAACGGCACAGATTCGTTTTGGCAACATTTAATACGAATTTGTCATTTGTTTTTCGAAATGAAAATATCTGGTAAATTTCACATGATTGATTGATTTACTTCACTATTTTATGACATTGAAGTGATGTGCATATAAATATATGGTTGTTGTGCATTTTTACGTTTGATTTGAAGTTTGATTGAGCATGCAATGACGTTGGGCAAAGTGCTTCAGTTGCTAGAAAGTCATTCGGACATGATTGCACAATGTATTTTGAACAAACAGGAACAAGAATTCAACTTAATTTTGGCTAAATAAAATATGATCCAAGTGCTGCAAAGATTATAAAACTGTTGAAGGAAATTTCGACAATTTGTGAAAATCGTTGTCTTTATGTATGACCATAATAACCAGCAAAAATCTTGAAAAAATAGAAAGAAAAATGTATGCATTGCTAATCCAATTAAACAACCAGGTTAATGACATAATAAAATAAATATATATAGGAAAAACTCTTCCGCCAACAGAGATATAAGAGTATCAAGAGTACCGGAGACCGGAAATATAGTTATCCTTACAGAATTGCCGACATACTTACTCTGATTGACGGCGAAATTCTTATAGTAAAAATGTTAAATAACCACAAAGACTATGACCAAAGTGGTTAGCGATGGACATTGACGCATTTTCAGAAATATTAGCATAAGTGAATGACTTTTAATCAACAGTTTTACCGAATTATGACCAACATCTTCAATGGGCTCCGACAAGTGGATGGTCTGGCCTACCTCTTTTTTCAACTGGCATTGGAGAAAGCTATTCCAAACTCTGGCACGTCAGCAAAAGGAACTATCGCCAACAAATCCAGCCAGATACTGGCTTATGCAGATTATATTGACATCATAGGGAGAATAGGGAGATCTGAGCTTGCTGTACAAGAATCCTTCATTCAGATCGACTGGCTGGCACCAGCGAAGCATGTGGTGGCAGTATCTACAGAAAAAACACCTGGGCTAAATTGTTTTGGCTGGCACAAATACCTATTAAAATACCAAATATACCTATTGGACCAGATAAATGAACCACGAGAAAGAAAGTTCAGTCCAAGCGGCCATCGAAGGCCTCGGACTTTTTCACGAACTGAAGGATGTCCTTCAGCTTTTGCTCCGCCACGTGCAAGAGATCCACCAGCCAGGGCTCGCCAAAGCAGCTTAGTTTAGTTTCCCTCAGTGCCGGGGAGTGACAAAGGATTTGCTGGATTGTTTCTAAGACCCCCGACTCTTGACACATCCTATTGGTGTCGCTGGTTAGGAGTCTCATTTTCATAGCATGTGGTGCTACAAGACAATGGCCAGTCATGATGCCAACCAGCCGTTTGCAGTCAGTCCGCGTTAATTCAAGGAGGTATTTAATCCATGGGAGATTGTATGACCCCAATATGATTTTGGTGACCCTGCAGGTCTGAGTTGCACCCCATCTGCACGTCGCACCTTGCATCATTTTGGAGTCAATTTAGTACTTAATCGTTTGGATAGGAGTTGGGATGTCTAGCGATCTTGACAGGGGAAGACTAGTCCCATGCTTGATTAACGTATCCGCCCTCTAATTTCCATCAATACCCCTGTGATCGGGAGCCCAGAATATTCTGACTCTTCTGCTGTTACTCAGGCTATTCAGCGCCTGAATGCAGTCGAGTACACACTCCGATCTGTATGAGTGAGACATCTATGCTTTTACCGCGGCTTGACTGTCCGTAAAGATATTTGTTTCCTCACTTGGAGTATCTTTTGCATATACCAGATCTGCGGCTTTACGTATCCCAAAAACGTCTCCCTGGAAAATACTCAGTGATTAGGAAGCCTGAAAGCTGCTTTCATAGCTGCAGCTGTTTTAGAGCCGTGAGTGTAAACTCTAAGAGCTGCCGCGCACATTTGCTGATTCATTCCTGCCCATCTCCCACAGTTGCCCGATATCCCCGCTCGAAGCATAGAGTGGAAACCAAGTAGTCAGTGCTTCTTGTGTATCCCCGCTCAATACTGCTGTGGCCGAAGGATCTTTACTCGAAGTGTCCTGATTCCCTAAGCCAGACAGCAGGTTTTGCGGCAATGCCTCTAACAAAGAGATCAAGCGGAGCGAGGTGAAGCAGGACGTTCAGAGCAGATGAAGGAGTCGATGCTTAGGCACCTGTAATGCAGAGAGCCGCCAGCCACTGAACTCTGTTCGTCATGCTAGCAAATGTGGTTTTATTCACTGCTGGCCACTAGACCAAGCATTCGTGGACAAAGATCGGCCTAGCTATCGCCAAGTAGATCCAGTGCATTAGAGCAGGGCTTAGATCCCACATTTTACCTAGCACTCTCTTGCTGGCGTAAATCGCGTTCCTTTTCCGCTTAACTTTTTCCTCTAAAGTCGCCTTCCATGTGAGCTTGCTGTCCAAAATGAAACCCAAGTACTTAGGGCCTTTCCGAATTCACTTCTTTGTCCTCATCTTCAGCTTGTTATGACAGATTGTGACGTCAGCAGAGTAGCTGAGCTATTCTAACAGTTTGAAGCAGATTAAGATGAGGTGTCCGAAATCTATGGCTTTGCTTCGTAACATTGACTCTGAGCACCATCAAGCCATAGAAAAGTCAAATCAGAACTGGACTTCGTCAACTGTTATACAGGAGAGTAATGACTAGGCGTGGATAACTGAATTCGGACAGGCTCGACTTGATTTGACGTCACATTCTGTTATAAAAAGCTGAAGGCGCAGGCGAAGACGTCACTTCGGAGAGGTCCTTACTTTGTAACTTGAGACTTAACCTGGTACCGTTCAACATCATTGGGTCTAAATCAGGAGTTTTATACTTTCTAGTGAAGAGTAATTTCTATATTTCAATGAGTACCCTATGGAGAGCCGTTTTAGCTGAGTTGGTCGAATCATCAGGGTAGTGGAGCAAGAATTTGAAGTAGTTAATCTTCCAACTACTTTGGGTGAATTGTAGCAGCCGATAACAAAATAGAGAAAGAAATACGTGGATGGCTTCTCAACTCAAACAAAGCCTACTACAGTATATCAAACCATTTCAAATCCTAATGTCTTACGCGAACATCAAAGGTTCCGCTATACAAAACTGTGGACTAGCCAGTTCTCACGTACGGATCCGATACTTGTGTGCTCAGGAAAAGGCAGTCTAAGATTTTAGCCGCGTTCGCAAGGAAATGTGAAGAAGGGCGATTCCAGAGACGCTACAACCATGAGTTGTACGCTATCTGCCCAGAAGCAGATATAATTACAAAGACAATGCTCGGTAGACTCCGGTGGGGCAGCGCAACTAACTTGTATGAGCGAAGAGGAACCGGCTTGGAAAGCCCTTTGCGACATATTTGAGGAGTTCTGGTTTACGCTGGAGGGACAGCGTTGATCAGGATATTTGGAGCTTAAGGAGCCCATGATGATGATGATTTGATTTCGGTGATTGTTAAAGAGTGCTTTCCATGAAATTTCGTTTATGAAGAATAAGCAATATTTTCAAAAATTGACTAAATTTTCAATGCAAATCCATTTAGCTACCATCTACTACAAAAAAACCTTAAAATTTATGTAACTTTTTAAACGATATATTACTGACAATAATTGAAGTATATTCTCATTTCTTTTACAGAATCAGGCCGTGCCAATAGCGTGCCACCAATCCGTGCATTGAGCCGTGCCAGAAGTACATCACCGTTTCCGGAACGTTTGCGTGCCAGTTCGGTAGATCCCGGATTAGATTCACACTTTAGTAAGTTAGATACTGATACACCTTTGTCTCCGCGTCGCTTTCGCGCTAGCTCACTGGACCGGGTCGGTTCTTTAGAACTGGAATTGCTCTTTAGGTCGCACGATAGACCATCAGAGCTTCGTGCACATTCCCCGACTCCAGTGAAACCTGGCCGTTGGGGACCACGTGAACCTGAAGTAGCATTCGATTCTGATGGTAATTTGTTTTTGATTTTGACGAAAAAACAAGACTACAACACCAAACATTTTGTGAATTTGATTTTTGGACACTTTTAAGTTAATTATCATATTTTGTTATAAATATTGCTTTTGGTGTTTATCGAAACTAGAGACTATCGTTTAAAGTATGGCTTCAAGGTTCATTGAGAATCAAATACGGGAACCAAACATTGACTGTTTTTGGTGAAAAAATGAATCAACAGATAATTCAAATCCTCAAATACTTCTTTCTTTAAATACGTAATTTCTCTTACTTTAAATGGCACACCTAACATAAAATTATTATAAGCTCCCTGATTTGCATGGTCGGCAACAAATATAAATCCGTAAAAAATAATACACAATTTCAATTGTGTGCAAACTAATAAATGTTCTATACGTGTGGCGTAAATTTCAAGTTACTTGAATTTTTTTATGACGTATCTTGTATACACAATGGACATGAGCCCCAGTTAAAACACAGATATAAGTCATAATATGTAAAAAGCTACAATATCTTTTGAAATTGATGCAGCATTGATGCATGATAAGTGGCTGTCATATTTCAAGGACAAACAAACAGACTTTTTCCCGAATCTTGCCACTTGATTTCCATGTGACTAACATCTAGTAAATAGTAACAAAAACAACCCATATTAATCTTGTTTTCTCTAAACAATTGAAGGACTGCCAATTTACCATGGTGGATTTAGAAGAAGCAATTTCGATGCTCTGATGAATCCGAGTCCATATCTTCCAATGTCTGCCATCACTCGTGATCCATGGTGGTGGGATTTGGAAGACTTGAGGCCATACCGCGCATGGCCATACCGTGCACTGCCCCGTTACTTGAGGGATTCGTACCTGTCGCCTGTAAAAAGGACGTACTTGTGGTACAAGCATCCTATCAGGCCGTTTGGTAAGTAAACTCAACTCGAATACTGGTATTTATATTGCAATACTTCTATGCTTCAATAATCTAAATATGTAATTTATACTTTTTAATCATTTTGGCATAGATATCTTCTTTAAATCATTAATAAATTTTTGAATCTATTTTGAATGATGCAGATGACGAAGAAATTTTCTAACTAAACCAATCGACTTTCGAGCTTTCATAAACTGGAAAAGGCATATTTATTCATAATCTAAACAAATTTCAAAACTAACACACTCTTTTTCGGGTGGTAAGCAAAATCAGAACTGACTTTTAATATATCATAGCTCTCTATCAGGACACATGTGCCCAAGAAACGAACGTCATTCATCGCTACTAAAAATGCCATTGTTCTTCTGCAATTGATTACCTATCATTATTTTGCTTCTTTATGGAAATATATAGTCGCTTCGCTTTCTTGTGTCCACGTGTCCCGATTCAATCTTTCCAAGAACCATAAATTATGCAAATAGAGTAGCCTCTTATTTTATTTCGCTTCGAACAAATGGACAGCTTGGGGAAAATTCATTGATCAATTAATCATTAAAATTTCAGCTCACGTCTTCTAAACATTTCTGCAATTGATTAAATACCCAGGACGAAGGATAAATATGCACTTGACCAAGCAAAAACGAAGAACAAAAAAAAAACGAGCAAGATTATAACGAAAAACATATTCTGTAAAATCACTTTTGGGACTGTGAAAAGTTCTACTTTTAAGTTAATTTGATTTTCATTTTATTCGTTGGTTGTTAAGTTGATATTCAGTTTCAAAACTGCCTTTTATATTTTTGTGGTTAATTTTACGTAACGACTTTTGATGTAATCAAAAACTTCGATGAAAACGTGTTATCTCCGAAATAAAGTTATTATTAAATGTTGAAAGTGGCTTTTTAATCAAATTTACATTTCGCATGAAAATTATTGATGCTTTGCAAGAAAAAAGAGTAAAGAGGGGGGTATGAAGAGTAAAATATCTCAAATAAGGAATTTCAATTGTAGATTTTATTTGGAACAATGAGTCAGCGCTATTGTTTGGTAAGTGAATGAGATCCATAAATTTTTTGTATGCTAGGTGGGTATATTTTCCATATTGTGCTACGTGTTAGAAGCAATATGTGAAATATATTATGATTTTTCACAATTGTACTCAAGCTAGTTTGTCCGGCAGTTGCCCAGAATATGTCAAACAGGATTTTTAGCATATTTTTTTACAATTTTTTATTTTTACAGCATTAAAATTTTTGATTTTTTGCTGCTCGATTTCTCAGCGACAAAACTTTCGGCGCCAAGCGTGCTTCGGTTGAGTTTCTTGCGGGCCCAAATTTTACTGTCGGCGCACCAGAACGGAAACGGAGAGTGGGAATACCACAGCGTTACCAGACATACGGAAATTACCGTAGTTTCAAGGTAATTTATATTAGAAAATCTAGCCTATGGTACAAATAAATTACCTTGTATGAGCTCTGCGGAAATTTTAATTTGGGTGTCAAGCACACATATCGTCGCTGTTAAATCAAACCGGCATATCTGCAAAAATTGAGTTTTTGAGTTTTTGGTATCAAAAAATTCCTCTTTTTCCCGTCTATTTTTATGTCGCACCAGCATATCGTATAGTTGAATAAAAATCCGTCTAATGGTGCTGTGCCGGTATGGATTTACGAGGAAACAGCCTACACGCGAAAACTTTAAAACGCTCTGGTGAAAAATATGCATTTGCAGATATGACGGTTTGATTTTACAGCGACGATATGTACCTTTACTTTCAATTATTCGAAAACAAATACTAACAAATTAAGTGAAAAATCAGATATCTTTGAAAAATATCCATGATTATGTACAATTACCACATAACATGACAAAAAATGACATCTACATAGATCAATTTCAAGAACTCATCTGGGAAATTTAATTAAATCCTCAGACACCGATGTGACTAAAAGCTATTTCCCGGACTCGAAGATAGCTTCCAATTTGAAGTTAAAAAGAACTAAAGGAAGTGCTATAATTAAAAATGTAATAGGTTCTAGCAAAAAAAAAAACTTGTTCATAATTTAAGTAAGTGCAAATTTAGTATCTTGGTAGACGGTAACATCGCTTGTCAAAAAACAACTTGCATAGTGGTAAGGTTCTGTGATGAAGCTTCTGGTGTGGTCAAAAGTAGTTTCTATGAGCTGGTAGATATAGTTTAAAATGATCAGTTGACGCCAAGCAAAAATCTTTTTAATTCAATAATGTCTGCATTTGAATCAAGGAACATACCGAAAGAAAATATAATCGGGTTTGGAAGTGATGGCTACAACTTGATGATGGGGGGACATAACTCTGTTTCAACATGTTTAAAACAAGTTTGCCTGGGTATAAAAGTACTCAAATGTATTTGTCGTTGATTACACTTGTGTGCTTCAGCCGCATGTAAAGCTTTCCCCAAAGACTGTGAAATGTTAGCAAGGAATATTCACAGTAATTTCAGACAAAGTAGCAAAAGACAAGCGCATTTAGTATCTATCTAAGCATATTTTAATTTGGAGCCTCATAAGATCTGCGGCCAGTGCAATCAAGATGGCTCTCCTTAGCACAGATTAATTGAAAATTGGAGTGTCCTTCAAGTTTTTTTTAGTTGTCTATAAATTGAAAAATCCATTGACGAATGTATATTTGTTGTTTCTACACTGGATTCTTCCGACATTCAATGCAATCAATGCATATTTTCAGTCTTCAAAAGTGGTTTGAACAGAAGTTCATCATAAACTATCTGCAACGTTTACCGAAATTTTATTATACTATATGAAGAGCTCTTAAGGTAGGTATCCACATGTTGCATTTCTTCCGTATCGTATCCCTGTTGCGTATCATTTACTAAACGGATACGTTGTCCACACTACTCAACATTCCATGTATCATCAATATGATCCGTTGCAAAAAGCTCGATACGCAGCTGCAACGCTTTTATTCACTAATCTATAGTATACAACGCAACGTGTCCACACATGACTCCACAGCGTATCGTTTCATTCCTTTGATGCGACGGCAAGAAACCGCCAAATGACCGATCGAGTTCGTTGCGTTTCTTTGTATCAAATTTTGATACGCAACGAAGATACGTTTGTCGTATCCACTGATACGCAACGGTGATATGATACGCGAAAAAGCAACAAATGGATACATACCTTTACGTTCAGACTACAGCTATTGAAGCTATTAATCCAAACTTGCTAGAAATGATTTTGCCGAACGATAATATATGTACATATATCTTCCAATAGCGGTCGTGTTAGAACTTGATGAAATAAAAAAAGTTCTAAAGGATCGATTCGAACCACAATGCTCAGAGTTCAGAAATCAATGTGTTCAGTTTTATAGAGTCAGTTGCGGAGAAATAAAAAATGATTTGATTTTGACGATCCCATTTTAAAACATATTGATATTCTTTATCCTAATAAGGCTATCAATTTTCAAATTAAGAACACATATCCATCACTTTTTCATGTATATAAAAAATTTAGATAACGAATGGCGTAAACTAGCAACGTTTTCACTTCCACGAGACTTGACCGACCCCGATTTACCCATAGACCGTTTTTATTTTAAACTAGGCAAAATTCTTGACCATGAAAGTCGGAAAGAATTTGAGAACTGAAGTCGTTTTCCCTTAAATTTAATATCTTTCCCACATTCAAATGCAGACTGTGAGAGAATTTTTCGAAGATTCATATAATTAAAACAAATTCAAGAGTAGAATGAAAACATATACTGTAAAAGAGTCTGTTTTAGCATCAGAGAGTGTCAAAACTTGTGGGTGCGTTGAGTTTGAGCCAATTGATTTAATATACGATAAAATTAAATAACATATAAAGTAAGATAGAAAACTTTGCAGATTTTTCTTTCACAATTGAATAGTTGCCATAAAACTGTTTTACTGATATCTCTTTTTTTCTGAAATTTTATGACTTAATAAAGTAGTTTTTTTTTATAATTATGTTATGGAATAAAGTACATTGAACTGTCAAAGGTATTTGTTATTTTCAAATTATGAAAAAAAATATCCTCAAATACGCTTACGGATAAAGCATCTAAAACAAGGTAATTTTCTTGCAAGGCTAGGGTAATTTTTCAAACGGATTCTGGCAACGCTGATACCAACAATACAACTCGAGTAGGTCCGTGCGTTATCGATTATCTACGTTTGCAGAGCTTCCGACCCATTATAAATAATGCATTGCTTAGTTCAGAAGGTCGTCCTCCGAAAATGAAACCTTTGGAGAAAATGGCGTACAATATTGGAAAAACTGGCATTGACAGGAGCGACTAGGTGGTGTCATATGCAACAAAAATACGAAAAACCATCAAATGGTGTCGCAAATTAGCATAATATTTACTTTTACGAACAACGATCGTAAATGCACACTTAGTGTATTAGAGAGCTACACAAAAAAATGGAACTTATTTAATTTGAACAAGAAGAGCCTCACCCATATATGGGTGACGCGGTCCTCACGAAAGCATACCCGTCACCCAAGTACGGGTGACGCGGCGCCGAAAGTGTTAAACCTCAGCCTACTCCGCGAAACAATGTTCCCCAAGCCACGCAGAGCAAATGGGACAGTCCAACTTCATGCGATGATAAAGGATATGATGTAGAGATGGGCAAAATGCCTCATGACACACCACTGATCGCTCTTTTTTAGAGTATTTTACAGTATTGCGCCGTACTCTCAGTACACTGTTCGCTTCGCATTTCATTAAGTTTATTCAAACGAAAGCTTTCGCTCACAGACTATGCTGTGCTTTTTTCAGGCGCTGCACTGTAAGAAAGAGCTATGCCTCACGTGTCGTGAGGCATTTTGCCCATCTCTAATATGATGGCGAAAATTGTGCGGGGCATGTTCCCTATTCAATCTTTCCTAGCGTCTCTTCCACCATTTAACAATAAACGAATAAAGACAATCGTACCTCTATTCTCACTTGGAATGCGAATTACATTTTACCCAGGTAAAGAGAGCTGATACAATTCCTCAGGGAGTGCATGATTGGCATCATGCTCATAAACAAAACCTCTGAATTCCCAATTATCATTTGCATAGGAATTATCATTTGCACCTCCGAGTCCCCAATTATCATTTTCACAGAAATAATAAAAAGGACAGCAATCTTCGTAAAAAGACACATAGACCAAAACGTTTTGAGCGTCCCTATCCTTAAGCATTCTTCATTCTACTGCTACCGCTAACGCACCATATTTTGCGGGAGAACTTCGTGCACTGTACGACCAAGAATGCCCTATTTTTCTTGAACCAGTTCTCAACGCACACAATTGCCTTTGGGGATCTGTTAAAAATAATCTTGCTGGAAAAAATAATACAAACTCGTAACAGGGTCCGCATATTATCTTCATAGCCTAAATGAGCCTATTCATTTCGGCCCGATACACAACCACATATTGGATATTGGAACATCTCATAACATTCTCCAAAATATCATGTAGTATCACAAGCCTTTTCTTTTTCAAATTGAATACGTTTTGGTTGCCGCTTCCTGGAAAGAAAAATTGTGGCACCATTACTAATAGCTTGATACTGTCTGAAACAGCCAATGACCTAGAAGATTTAATCCCGATTCTAACCAGCAGTACTACTTGAGCCCAAGACATGTGTACGTCTAAAACCTCAATTAAGAATAAACACGAACTTTACGAGCTTCCAAACTCCATCAAGAAATCAATCAGAGATCCCCAGGAGCACGGGCGTCTAACAAATTTTATACGCGTCCAAATTAATCGATTCAAAAAAGAACGATGTGGGCTCTTCGTAAAGAGCATAAAACATGGAAGCAATTCATTCTGGAGGTTGCCCAAATACTTCAGTATAAAGATCAAATCCAATCATGCCTCCCATTCATGGTAAAACGGGCCTGAAAATTCAGCAAAACTGATCAAGCCGAAGCATTTCCTGATGCATTCGAGCTACAATCCCATGCAAATATGCCTCCCAATGACGTTCTTAACGTAGAAGATCGCACTGATCAAACTGTTTTGAGCATACTCCGTTTGATAACTATAGGTTGTGACTCACCACCAGTCTAGACGAAGTTAAGCTTTTGGTACGCAGCATCAGCAAACTTAAACCTCCAGGCCCTGATAGAATTACCAACCTCTGCCTCATTTACCTACCAGATAATATTGTTGCATGCACACCAAACAAATCACATTTCTCCATAGCAGTGCCAGAAATAGCTAGGAACGTCGAGAAATATTTATCTCATACATGTATTTCAAAGAATGAAAACAATCTATAGATAAACGCAGATAAGAGCCTTCTAGAAGCCAGATCAAGAGCCTTCGAGAAGCCAAGACACAAATGCAGAATAGCCTAGACACATGCAATAACAATTTACCTCCCCAGAAAGAGTATAAATATCGCCGTGAGATGTCTTAGAAGTCAGTTTTATACAAGTGTCTTTTCAGATCGAAGCGAATCTATCGAAAGCGAACTAAGTATTTCCGGGCGGTTTGTTTTAAGGGAAGGGTAAGGGTTTCAGCGTGAAAAAAACAGTTTTTTAAAATAAGGCACATACTTGAAAATATTTTATTTTATATAATTTATTTCTTCCGTTTTATGTCCTCATTTCCAGTAAGAACTATTTCATCCATTTCCGATTCCACCGAATTTTGCTGTTGTTTTGAAGAGCACGGTTGAAAATACTTCCACATTTGCGGCTGAACAATTGATGTTGGTGAATCCTCGTTATGCACCACTTCCTTGATTATTGTACAGGTGTACATTTCAGGTAGCAAGAATGATGAACTAAGGAAAATCCCACAAATGTTCAAGCAAAAAAAAATATGGAAATTTTGCCGACGTAAATCGAAATTTTGCCGACGTAAATCGAAACTCGGAATTAAAAAGTAAGACAACGTAAATCGAAACGTCGTAAATCGAGGCGATGTAAATCGAAGCCCGCCTGTATTAATTATCATTTCAATAGCATTGTGTAATTGTTTTATGTGAAAATATCGACAAACAAACCAGTGACAAAGGTTTTTCAAGAACGTCTTTGGAAAAAGACGATTTGCGGTGCTCATTGTATCTCAGCTAAAAATTATCGGAAATCAACGAACATTAAAATTTAGTCAAAATATCATCAAATTCTCGACCCCAAACGTTCTTTGATTTCAATTTTTTTAATTTTTAAATTTTTGGTGGTCATTTGAAGTGAAAATTGCTACTTTTCACGAAAAAATTTGGACTTTTTGTAATTGGTAAGCCCCCTTAATGTAAACAAAAATTCTAAAACTTATCGTTTGGTGGAAGTATTTTACATTTAGAAAGTGTGTGCCAAGTTTGAAATGAATCGGTAATGTGGTTTTTAAATGGCAGTAAACACGGACTTTTGAAAAATTGTTTGAGAAAATGACTACCATACTTCGAGCTGTCGGAGCTACAATGATAGAGGAGATGGGACTAAGAGCCTAGACAGACAGCGCAGCCTAAATAATCATTTGCCGTTAATCATCATTTAAGTGCCGTTTGTCATATGGTAATTTGTACTAATCACCACTATATGACCAAATTATCAATCATTTAGCAAATCGCTAATGATCATCAGACTTTCCTAAATTAATCTTTAATGAAGTAGAGTTGCCCGATATAATACAAATTTCCCTTTTAAAAAGTCGCTTTTCCCATTGAAAAATAATAAGACAACTTTTTGAAACGTCAGATTAAATACGGCCATACCACACTGGAACGACCGCAGTGTTTTGCGCGTTTAGTACTTAGATGGGGGACCGCTTGTCATTTTTGCTGTCGGATACCAACAAACTAGTTGTCTAGGAGAAACACTATACAAAAAATTTCAAAATATTTAGTTTTTGCCCGGTTTCTATTTCAACTTTATTAATTAGTACATAAGAGAGGCAACATACATTTAAAACTCCTTCAATTTCCCCATTTTACAAAAATTTGTTTCTTTGAGTGACAGATAGTCAGTGACAGTATTCATCATTAACGCAAGGGTGTCAGGTACTTTTAAATTACTAATTTAGGTATAAATGATCATTAGTAAATTAGTAATTTAAGTGCCTGTGTGTCTAAGCTATAAGTATTCAATAGCTTCGAGAGTTTTGCTCTGATTGACTTCAAATTTTGGAAATATATTTTTGAAACGTTTAACTATAAAGCATAGTACTCAGTTCGATTTCACGTGAAATTTTCATACAAAATTTCACGTAAAATTGGTTTCGGCGAAAATTTAGCTTGAAAATAAGCAAGTTTGGTACTGTGTTCTTATGCTTGAGTTACAATCAATGCAACCAACATTTGCTGCCAAGTTTTGTTGGTGGAACGAGTTACAATCAATGCAACACAACATTTACTGTCATCTGTCACTGGCTATATTAAAGAAATTGCTGTTCGATAATTTGGATCCTTTAAAGTCTCGGAAAGAGATATCAGTGAATATTTTATCCTCTAAAAGCTGCGGAGTATAATGCAAAGCAAAAATGAGACAAAATAATACAAATTCTGATTGTCATTTACATATGACAGTTCCGATTTCCCGAATGCTCATAGGAACAGGTGGAATTGGGTATTTTGTTGCCATGCCAAGTTTGAGGTATGAGCAAACTCTGCTGTGCAACAAAGTTGTGTTGCATCATTGTAACTGCTCTCATACGTTCTCATGGGTTCAAACTCATTTTGTTGTGCAACAAATGTTGGTTGCATTGATTGTAACTCTAGCTTTATGCTTGAGTTACAATCAATGCAACCAACATTTGCTGCCAAGTTTTGTTGGTGGAACGAGTTACAATCAATGCAACACAACATTTACTGTCATCTGTCACTGGCTATATTAAAGAAATTGCTGTTCGATAATTTGGATCCTTTAAAGTCTCGGAAAGAGATATCAGTGAATATTTTATCCTCTAAAAGCTGCGGAGTATAATGCAAAGCAAAAATGAGACAAAAAAATACAAATTCTGATTGTCATTTGCATATGACATTTCCCATTTCCCGGACTCTCATAGGAACAGGTGGAATTGGATATTTTCAAAAATGTTGTTGCCATGCCAAGTTTGAGATATGAGCAAACTCTGCTGCCAAGCAAAGTTGTGTTGCATCATTGTAACTGCTCTCATACGTTCTCATGGGTTCAAACTCATTTTGACGTGCAACAAATGTTGGTTGCATTGATTGTAACTCTAGCTTTAGCATGAAAAGTTGCTTTGAAGTTGCTTTCGCTTTGAAAACATAGATGGCACTGAAACATGTTGTCAATCATTTCACGCCAATTTAGTTTGTGCAGTTCATTCTTTCGAGCGAAAAAGTGACATTTAGTGTTTCAATTTGAAAATTGAGCAGTGCAAATGACTTTCCAATAAGAAAATCGATCGAAAAGTGAAATTCTTGACATTTTATCCGTCAAGAATGAGCAGTGTCTCTGCTTTTCTCCGTTGTCAAAATTTTCGCTCGAAAGAATGACCAGATAATGGAAACATGTCAAAATTTCACGTGAACTCGAACTCAGTACCAGCCTTAAGATAAGAATATTTTTTTTACAAGTGATTATGATTCCTATAGGTTGCTGTATTCGCTGTGGTAGTCAAAAACAGTTGAAAATAAAGGGAGAAAATAACGAGTATAAACTACCACAATCGATAGAAAATATAAAAAGAACTAATAGAAAATTACTTGTTTTCACTTTCTACACATTATGAAGGCTTTTTCTAATTTCCAACTACCAAAACATTCAACATAACCTTGATAAATCCAAAGCCACTTCACGGCAAAAAAAGAAACTTCTCATGAGCCTTTCTTTTTTCTACCAGCACATTCTATAGTTCAATGGCTTAAATAGTAGTAAATGAAATCGATGGATGTTGTAAATGTTATCGATGGATATAAGTCGAGGATGTTAAAATTTATCACAACTAAGGTAAATAAAAATTAATGATTTCCCATTGCAAGTGGTCACATCAGTCAAGTATGCACTATGAGCTGATTTCTGATGAGAATCAGTGCATACTTTCGAAACCACTTAGTTAAAAAATGTTCAGTTTTAATCATTCCACAAAAATAATTGAGTTTTGAAAAATAAGGTTGGAACTGCCTGCTATGGTAATTGTGGTGCCTTGAATTTTGAAAATACGCTCGGGAAAATAAAGCTCTGCCTTATAACTTCCAGTGCAGTCATGAAATCAAAACGAAATTCGTTGGTAAATGGAACTTGCTGTAGACAATATTCAGTAGGAATCTGGTTGAAAAACCTTGATAAAATTGCCAGCTATGATTGTTTTTGTATTTTATGCAAAAACTTCAGTAAGCGATTTTATCATAAAATGCTCAAATGGTAATGATCTTGCATTAACAATAAACAACAAATATTAAGATTTCGAAAATTTGAAAAGTTTTGCAAGTTGTAATCTTAAATTTCTTTCTACCCGTACAACTTCCAATGCAGTCATCGGATCGAAACGAAATTTGCAGGATATGTTGATTTTAGCGTGAGGCAGATGTGATATTTGATGGGTTGCAAAAGGTTGCCAGCAAAATTTACAATGAAAATAATTAACCAATGCTTCAATTTTCTAAGTTCTTGAAATTTTTTGGATGGCAACTCCAAACAGCTTTTTATCACAGTAACTTTCGATGAAGTCATCAGATTTTGACGAGAATCAGTTGCAGTTGCAAAGCGGTGCATTGCCCTCGAAACAGGTTGGAACGCGTGTGGTAAAATATGCACTCAAAATCTGTGCGATTCCTCTACTGTTTATCGAACATTAGTGTTTCTAGCGGCTCACTTGCGCTAGAGTTTTTATTTATCTTCAATCGAATGTTTACTGTCACAAGTCTGCGTCATTATAATTATCGAAGAAGCTACCGAGAATGTTGTTGTTTCCAGTTTAGATCTTTTAATAAAACCATCGCGAAATATGTATTACTTCAAAAAAAAAAAAAAAAACAACAACTAAAACAAGGAAGACTAGACAAGAGCCACGACAAGAAAGGCACCTTCCTAGATGTAGGAAATAAGGCACCTTTCTAGATGTAGAATAATTATTCTTGTTTATGATTTACAGTTTTATTTTTATTAATTTTACATAATTCTAGCTATTCGATTGTTAAGTTTATGTATTACATTATTTCCATGAAAACTTACAAATCACTCACAAAGTTTTAATGAAATTTTCATTCCTACATTCCATATATGTATGTACCTAATTTTCATTCCATATATAAACCTAATCAGTAGCACGCAATAAAAACTTAATCTAACAAATCACTATACACTGAAGAAGAAATAATCAAAAGACTAAATAGATAAGAATCAACTTCTAACTCACTGTTATATGCATTCTACTTTTCCATCCGTCTAACAATAAAAGTGAAAATTACTAACGATGACGTCTGTTTGGTAGGAATAAACCAGAATCCATTGAAGTTTTCCATTCACAAGATCTGCTCACTCATGTCTTCTTTTCATTTAAATATGCACCAATAAAACACTAAATTGCAACGACACACTCAGCTTTAAATACATCTAACTGCACTCTGCACGCACTTTCTACGTACGATCTGGACATGCAGACTTTGCTCTGGGCACTTGCGGAACAAATACGAAATCTTCACCTAATTTTAGTTGATCTAATTATAAATGTTGACTTAAGCTTTTAACGAAACAGCTAAATCATAAAAGGGCCCACGTACGCGCATAGTAAAATCGATAATTTTTTTATCTCTTCTCTACAGTTGTTAAACAAATAGATTTAGTGCATATGATATGGCACGTATGAATGTATGGCGGACTTCCGAATGACCAAAATTGAGTTTGACGAATCGTCAATATTTGTCTTCTAGTGAATGCCCTTGATGTTAGTGCCTCAGATATTATGCCGGTAGGTTTTGTTTTTTATGTTCGACAGAATATGTATACGGGGAAAAACAGTATTTGATACGAGCTTCTTCATTTTGACACTAATTTCGAAATAAATAACTATTAAAACGTAATTATTCACAGAGCACAAATCAAAGCACATTTAATTCTATGCGTTCGCGAACCGATAATACAATACACTTTCAATGCACGTAATGTATGTAACCAAATTCGTCGAGGAACAAACAAAAAAACCAAAACAATACACCATTACTAAGAATTACAGAATGTTATGCCTGTTTTACACATATGGCAAACGTTTCGTCGAGGAACTTGTGAAATTACTTCCCTCCATATCTTCGCATGTAAAAAAAACAGCCGAAAGTAAACAAGGGGACCATTTACACACTCGGCTCGCCAACATTTGCCATGTGTGTAAACGCGGCATTATGGATACGGCAAAACGAGATAATATTTATTCTATTCTGTTTGGTTCGGTTCATGACTCTACGGGGTGGTAGCCTGGTAGGTACTTGGCCTGTAGTACAGCGTGAACGTATTGTTGTTTCAACATAAGACCATCACACTGCATATTGGCATTGCGTACACATTATCACCCACATATTGTAGAAAGGGTTGTGGTTTATCATAGAATCTAAAGTAGAGAGAATACCGTACATACCTACTTGGCAATATGGATCTATTGATCGACAGACATACATTATGTATTACATGCAATAAATCTTGGCCCAATTTAATGAAGATGAAAATTTGAAGATGGAGCCGAATGTGAATGTGTATGTCTCGTCGGATAACTTGGATTTAAGTCTTTAAATTTTGTAAACTTAAACAATAGAACTTGAAGTTAGAAAAACAGCTTAGAGTTTGATTTTGCTAGTTTAAAACAAAATATTTTTTATTCTGTCGGCTTTCAACGAATAAATTTAAAAAAAAAACTATTTAAATTCGTAAAACGAAATTTTTCTGTAGGGACTTCTAGGAATGTCAAAAGTTTTGAAAATTTAAGACCAAGAATAAAGTTTCGGAGGTAGGCTGAACATTTTTTGAAGGTATTTGATTACGATATGTTCAATGGTGGCTCCTAACTATGAGATTAAGGTAGGACATACCTAGTCTAGCCATAAATACTGTTACAAACTTTTTGAAGCACTGTTCAATAAAAGAGGTGTTATATGTTAAGAAATCATTGTTTATTTATTAAATGCATTGTCAACAACGGAAATTGCAACAAGTTATTCGAAGTGATTGCCTTTTGCCTTTACACAAGCCTTTAATCGAGCTGGCCACTTATCTATGGAAGCACGCACGACTTTAATCGGAAAGTTGACGACTGCATGTGTAAGAGACTTCTTTAAGGATTCGATATTAGAATGTCTTTTAGAGCTCGCCATTTGCTCTAAGACAGACCATAATTCGTAATCCAGCGGATTCAGGTCTGGGCTAGAGGAAGGCGAATCTTCAGCTTTAATAAAATCTGGAACATTTTCTTCAAGCCATTTTTGGGTTGACTTCGCCTTATGACCTGGTGCAGAATCTTGCTGGAAACTCCAAGGCTGATTTTTGAATAATGACGTGTTGAGAGGTTTCACTCTACTTTCAAGGACACTTTCTTGATAAATTATGGCAGACGTTTTGACGCCCTTCTCACTAAAATGCAACTTTGTCACCCCGTTGTAGCTAACACCCCACCAAACCATTACTGAGGCTAGATGATGACCTCTTTGAACCTTTTGGGCAACTTGAGAAGCTTCTCTGGCACTGCGAGCATAAATCCTATCGTTTTGTTTATTAAATGTTTCTTCGACAGTAAAAATTTTTTCGTCCGTAAACAAAATTTTACGGTGTTCTTGGTTTGCGTACCGGCAAAGTAATCGTTTAGATTTTTCCACTCTATTTTTTTTAACGAATCTGTTAGTAAATGCCTGGTAGATCTACGATAAGCACCCAACCCCAAGTCACTTTTGATGATACGTGAAATTGTTCTATGGGGTATTTTCATCTCACGCGATAAAATTTTTTGTTTCCGAAGAGGATTACGGCGAATTCTCTAGCACGCGGCTTTAACCGCTTGAGGTGTTCGAGTAGTTCGCGGACGGCCACTTCTTTCACGGTCACTTACTCCAAACGTATCATGAAATCTTTTAATAGCCCGATATACAAACATTCGGCTTATACCAAGGGTATGCAGAGTCTTAAAAATATCATTTGGTTGTATTCCTACTTTATGAAGTGCAATCACAGCAATTCTATTTTCTTTGTCGCCCCAATGAATGTTCACTACACTAAAAATTAAACTCAAATTATGACAAATGCATAAAGCACAAGCGTACTATAGCGATTAGCTCAATTTTTAAGAAATGCAATAAAACGGTTCCTTTCTGCAGGGCTGCCAAACCTTGTAACAATATTTATGGCTAGACTAGGTTTATAAACGCTCATATGTATCTAAGCATGTTAAAGTATCATCTAAAAAATAAAATAAGTATTTCAATGCATCAAATGTTTATATTTAAAAGTTAACGGTGCTTTTTGATTGACAACAGCTAGTTTCATGACTCAATAGTATAAAAGTTAAAACTCTACATAAAATTTTAAGTAAGTTAATATCGAACATTGTGTAAATTGCTAAGATCTGCAAATTCTGAGGTTCTCAATTCATTATTTTCAGGTGGAAAGAGTAATTATTCAACTTCTGCATCCATTAAACATAAAAAGCTCATAAGAAAGTTAACGGTTAACGGTGCCCTGAACCAATCGAATTCAAAATTACACCCACCAGCTGCAGAAAACGCGTTTGAACTGAAAATTCCAAGCAATCAAATCAAAAAAATTTAAATCCACGTTAACTCCGTACTTAGATCACATGATGCATCTCGGGTAACGTCAAATGATCTACTCCCGGTACAACGTAGCTTTCGTTCATGGACGGACCTCTGATCCTGATTATGTTCTTCGCACTGGACTGTTGAACATGGCCTTCTGGGCCTAGTCGTTTAGTGAAACCGCGCCAGTTCTCAGAAAACGTTTTTGGCTTTAGGCTTAGGTTCAGTTGAAATGAGCTCCTGATTAGCACTGACCTATTATCTCTTGGGTCGACCCTCGCATGGCCTCCCTTTTCTACATAGATAACTATGGCATTTTTCGGAGGCTAAACATTGAAGTTAAGATAACTGTCTTGGTTTTGGACCCAATAGCATAGATGCCGCAACGCGGAAACCAGCAAAACATGTCGAACAGAAGTTGGACAGAACCCCGAATCTTGCCCCTGCTGCTGAAGCAAATAACGGCATTGTTTCCACGACAAAGTGCCCTAATGATAAGGTAGTATTGGCTGAAAGGTTGGTTCCACTCTTGCCCGGATGAAAAATAGCCAAAAAGTCTAATCTATTGTATACGAGCACCTTGCCCGTAACTCTGTCCTAATACTTTGGAGAAGTGGCTTCCGAGCCTGCTTCAAGGACCTCTGGGAACCACATCTGTTCCTCGGTATCGGTCCCTCACAGAACCAAGATAACAAAACCGAGTACTGATCAGCGGAAGAAGTCCGATGGAATCGATTGGAATATACGAGGGACGGTAATCAACTCCATCCGGACACCCACTGTTCAGGTGCCGCCTCGACTCCCAAAAACCCCACTCCCATCTCAGCTCTGATATAAGATTATATGCATGATTATAAAGGTTTACGAGCTTCTGCGCTAAGACAATTTCAAAAACCCAAAGGAAGCCCTTAAGTTGGCAAAATTAAATAAAGAGGTTTATCCCGCAACTGAACCTCTTGAAAGCTTAGCCACTCGATAATAGCAAAGATAGACTGAACAGAGAAATCAGTAGAAGCCAAAAAACACAAGGCTGTCCCACGACTTGATGTCGGGTAGCATCAAGGCTGAGTTAGATGGACAATCTGTCAAGATCATTGCTCTGCGGACTTGTACAAACTAGCGACATTTTGGAGGTTATAAGGCCCCACATTCGTCCAAGAGCTTCTGCTAAAACTTGATTAGGAAGTAAAAAAAAAAGTAGACTTAAAAAGAGTCCTGACGAAAATAAAAACATGACGTAAACAAGAAAAAACCCCAATAGACAAAATATAATTTAAAAACGACGTTCAAATTTATCTACTTGGGTGCAAAATTGGTAGTTTAAGGCACTGAAACTGACGAAATCAAAAAGAGAATACAGCTCGCTAATAAAACTTTCTATTCCGTTTTGACTATTCTGAAGACCAGCTGCATACACAAGAAAACAAAGCTTCAAGTCTGTAAGTCAATAATAAGAGCTGTGTTTTGTAATGGATGTGAAATATACAAGCATCCGCTAACATGTTGAAAGTCTTTGAAAGACGAGTCCTTAGGCGAATAATTCGAGAAAACGGGAGAGAACTCAATGGCGAATAAGGGTACAGCTACAAATATTTAACGATCCGATGATCGAAAGCTGGTGGGAAAACCCAGAAAACGCTGGTCCGAGTATGTTGACGAATACTGCACATCACTTCTCGGATTTTGAAATTCGCAGACGCGGTGCTTGGATCGAGACAACTGGAGGCGTTTCCTGCAAGAAACCAAGGCCCAAGAGTGGCTGTAGTGCTACGATGACAAAGACGTCGACATAGTGACCTAAAAATAAAAGAGTGCTAAGTGGCCAAGGTCTGCGAAGTTCCGATGACCGACGCCTAGCTCTCATTGTCGTCGACGAGAAACCTCTTCCAAAGTTAAAAGCCAGTGGCTACAAGATCGGTTACGAGTTATTTATTTATTTATTATTAAACGCCCGTTTGATGCACCTGAGTTTTACTCAGGAACATTCGCATCGGAGGATGAAGTAAGTTCTGTCATGACCGCTAAGCTGTTCGTCAAGCCCTAACGAAGTTTGTGACATGTTTGCTGAGCATTTCCAGGAAATATTTTGTTCATGTACAAGCCTGTCTAACATTCCCATCTGGCCCCGATTTTTAAATGTGGTGATTCGCCAATCATTACTCAAATGATAATTACAGAGGTATTGCAATACTATCAGCATTGCCTAAACTATTTGAAAAAATTGTCTGTGACAAGCTCACTACTCTAATAGAACTTCTTCTAAATGAACAACAACATGGTTTTAGAAAAGGCTGGTTAATTTCTACCAACCACTTGATTCTCGTTTCAGATGTTCTCTGTGGCATGGATAAAGGGCATCAAATTGATACCATCTACACAGACTTCAGCAAGGCCTTTGATCGTGTTGATCATGATATTCTTCGAATCAAACTACAGAAATTTTGTATCTCGGGTCTCTTATTAAACTGGATAGACTATTATCTTCGAAATAGGGCGCAGTGCCTTAAGTTTCAGGGCACCATATCGAAGTTTTATCAGGTGTACCACAAGATAGTCACTTGGGGCCTCTGTTATTCAATATTTTCGTATCGGATCTTTCTGAAGTTTTATCAGACATCCCTCACCTTTTTTATGCAGATGATCTGAAAATGTACCACACAATTAAAGCGAAATCAGACTCAGTTTTCCTTCAATCGAAACTACTTTCTCTTGAGCAGGGGTGCAAACAAAATAATCTCGACATTAATGTCAGTAAATGTCAAGTCATTAGTTTTTCCCGCAAAACCAGCAATATAAATTTTCATTACCGCCTCAATAATGTTGCAATCAATAATGTTGACAATGTCATCGACCTCGGGGTTACTTTGGTTAAAAAGCTGCGTTTTAATTTACACTATGACAAAGTCTTAAGCAAGGCTAATAAGCAGCTTGGATTCATCAAAATAAGTGCGAAGAAAAACCTATGGGTCACGAAGTCTTTATGCATAGCTCTAGTTCGACCATTGCTTGAATATGCATGTATTGTCTGCCACCCTGCCTTTGATGTCCGTAGCGATAGGCTCGAATCGGTGCAGAAGCAGCTCTTGCTATTTGCGTTGAGAGATCTGTATACTCCTTACGAATTTGATAATCTACCTTCATACAGATACAGGCTAAATCTCTTAAATCTATCAAGTCTATCTTCGCGGAGGATAGTCATATGCTCCTGCTTTACTTTTGATGTTATTAGGGGCTTGATCAATGTTGTGTCCCTGTCCAATAAGATCACTTTCAACGAATCAGTAAGGCAGACGAGGCACACACGTTTACTGAATGAATACCGACACCACACAGTTTACACCAACAATGAGCCAATCAATAGATGTTGCAAAATATTCAATAGGTTCCCTAACCATTTCCCGACCTAGGTTTAAAACTGCTCTGACTAAGGTGCTCACGTCATGAATGCCCTATCCAGATGGTTAGATTTTTAAAATTCTTATATTGTATATTTCATCATAGTTTATTGTACAAATTTATATAAATTGGTAAATATTAATACGTCTTGTTTGGTTGAAAATAAAAATAAAATAAAACAAAATAAATAATTAATTAATTATAAAATTAATTAGACATAAGTCATAAGAGGATACTTGGCCGGTAGACTAGAGAGAGTAGGATAAGAGAGCCTTGGTAACTCTGTTTTTAAAGGACGCTTTGGATATCATGGGGGATAAGTTTTGGCTCATACTGTTGAATATTTTGCAGTATCTATTTATTTATTTATTTATTTATTTATTGATTTAATGTCTATAACAACAGATAAGTCCAATTACGCAATAGACAATGATAAATAAAAATAAAAATATACATAAAACGAACAAGAGTATCATAATTCAATAGAAAATAAGAATCCAAAATTTAAATATACAATTAGCCAAGATGAACATGCATTAAAAAGAATAAGTACTTACTTTATCTTTTAACATGTTTTTGAAAAGCATCAAGTTCGGTGGTAGGGAACCAAGTCTAAGTTCGTTATGCTGCCTAGGTAAACGTAGCAGCGGTGAAAAGTAATATGTATCAGCCCGTGCAAATGGAACATTAAACGTTAAAGTTGATCTACATGACCGATCCAATACACGGACGGAAACCAGGTTGCAGAGGTCAGATGGGACAAGTCGATGGTGTAGTTTAAATAGAAGGCATTCATCGAAGAACAGCCTACGAGATTTCAGGGATGGAATTTGTAGCATGGTAAGTCTCGCGCTATACCCACAGTAAGTCAAATTGAATTTGAAAAGCAGAGTGCGGGTGAACCTGCGTTGCACAGATTCAACCGCATCAATTAAGTACTGAAAATGTGGGCACCATATTTGACAACAATATTCAAGGATGCTGGGGACAAAAGAGCAAAACAGGTGTACACAAGTGGAGATATCAGTAAAATGCTAAGAAGATCTAAGTATAAAACCCGAGAGCCAGGACGCTTTGGCAGTTATATCAATTATGTGTTGGTCAAATAAGAGTTTAGTGTCAAAAATAACTCCCAGGTCTTTAAAACAGAATACAGCATCGAGAGAGGTACCGGAAACGCAATAAGAAAACACTAAAGGGTTAGTATTACGTGTGAAAGACATTTGGCGACATTTTAAGACATTCAGAGTAAGATAATTTGCACTACACCAGTTGCCCAGAGTGTGCAGATCATTCTGTAGCTGAAAGCAGTCTTCAATTGTATCGATTACTCTGAATATTTTAAGATCGTCTGCGTAAAGAAGGGAGAAGGAGTTTAGGAGACCTGGCAGATCATTAGTAAAGATTAAGAACAATAAGGGGCCAAGTATCGAGCCTTGCGGAACACCAGAGGTAGGATAGAAGGGAGCAGAGGAGCAGGAATTCACAGTAATAACACAAGCACGTTCATAAATGTAAGAAGAAAACCAGGAGAGCAGCGGTCCATAAAAACCATATTTCTCTAATTTCAAGAGAAGAAGCACGTGATTAACAGAGTCGAATGCCTTAGAAAAATCAGTGTAAAGAACATCCACCTGTCTTTGCTGATCGTTGGCAGAAGCAACAGTATTGCTGAAAGATAACAAATTGGTAACAGTGGATTTACCTTTGACAAATCCATGTTGCTCGTTGGCAAGGAAAGGCTCGAGTAGAGGATAAATTCTGTTGTAGACAACTCTCTCAAGTACCTTGCTAAAGCAAGGTAGAAGCGATATTGGACGGTAATTGGAGATACAAGCGGGGTCACCGGCCTTAAGTATGGGAAAAATGTTGGCTGATTTCCATATGGAAGGAAAAACACCAGAGGCGATGCTTAGGTTGAAAATAATGGACAGGGGTACACAAAGTGAAGAAGATAGTGACTTAGTTAGTATATTAGGAATACCATCAGGGCCAGAAGAAGCGTTAGTTACTCATTAAATATTCAACTTCTAAAGGGTTTGTACGAAACGAAGAGAGCGCTCTAAGGTTAGCGCGAATTTATTGGCTCATTGTCAGTATATTCAGCTAGTATTCGTCGGGATCTAGTGACTGATTATTTTATACTTCTTGCTAAATGTGGCTCTTCATCACAAATCAACGTATATAATCTCGTGGTGTCTTATCAACTGAAATTGGAACCACATCTGGTGATCCACAAGAATGTCATCTGAGCTCCTATCCCGCCACCGCCTATTTTAATTGCCTTGGTAAAGACTAGATTTTTAGAAACCAAAATTTTTCGAGTGTGAAATAATAAGTTTCACACGTCACTTTGTCCCTGATTAAACTCAGGTAGCTAATCAGAGCTAGATTAACTCAAACATAGCAGCCTTCGCTAATGGCTTGAAGGAATAACAAGTAACCTTCTCAACAAATTTATATACTTCAGCCGATACTTGACTTGATTCTTAGCATTACTGATGTAAATTCGAATGTTCTCTTTACTGCGTCAAGGAAAAAAGCTCTTCAACAAGTTTCGATTTCCCAAAAGGTCTTTCCTGATAATAAAACCAATATGTCAATGAATTAAATGAAAGGCAATCGGTACACGGATTCTAAGAGAACGTCGAATTTCAAAGGGCACATACTTAATAAACTTTTATTCTCTGGAGACCATAAAGAAGGCTCTGCAACAAAGAACAAGTACTCACTACGCCTTTGGTCATTTGATGGAAGAACAGAAGTCGATGAATAATTTACATATGCGACGTATTTGTGATTTGTTTTCAATGTCTGTCAAATAAATGTGAAATAAATATTAGCTTAAATATATGTGGTTTCGTTATACACTTTAAGTGTCGATTAATTTACGTATAACTTATGTACTTTAATATAAGAAACCATATTTTACTTTATTGCGACATCACGGCAAATTGCCAAATTGAAAGTGTGATAATCAAATTTCATAATTATTTAAAGTCGTATTCAGCTCGTCAATAAACAATTTAAAATTTGTGTATTTTCAGTAACGTTCCTTACATCTATTCAAGAATATATTCCATGATACCTTAACAGGTGCTTAAGCATATTATATGAGTATAATCATCCAAAATAATGACCTGACGCAAATCCCAAACGAGCCAGTGAATGTTAAATGAATCAATTATAATTTTCAAAAGTATGAACACAAGCATGAAGCATTATGCTACCATACATTAAAAAGCATATCTTTCACCCTCATCTATTCGCACATTATTGCAACAACATCCCAACAGCACACACCACGCACACTTAACTTTCATATGTTTTACCTTGTTTTGGCGTTATTCCAACAGAAGAGCAGAAAGGATTAATTGAATTTAATGAAACCGGTATCACAAGAGTCAGACTAATTGCTTTACAACAAGCAATGACCTTCAGTACAATTATCCAGGATACGACGACATTGCACCCCTCAGGATCCAACCACAAGATCTTCGTGTAAATCCTCGTTGATATTAAACTTTTCTCGAGAACAGATTACCCGCACACTTTCTCTACATAGATAAACACATTGCACGTAAGAGCACTACACGTAAAAGTTTTGATGTAATTAATTTTACTACTTTTCAGCAAAAAGCGATGAACTGCAAAGACACGCTTATTTCTTGGCAATTCTCAATCACCATTTACTGTGCACATAAAATATTTGAACTAACAATTTTTATTGTATTTCACATTCATATGAGCGAATTTTTCAAACGAACTGAATTTGAGCCGTATGCAACAGTGTATATCGAAATCACACGAATTACAACACCAGCATATCGAATCAATTCCTACAAACACTTCGCGTAACCAGCCGAAAACAACTGACTTCCAGATACTTTTTCACGATTTTGTCTCCAAGTCGGTCTGTTCTTCTTCTTCGATGCGTTTCGACACCGCTACAGTTTCGACTTATTGAAATTCGCAAAGTTATTCGCTATCGAATAATAGACAATTGATGACCTTAAATAGAATGTTCAATAACATCTCGAAAGCACGATCAAGTAAGAAAGCCAGCTGACCGCCCAGACCGAAGAAGTTCAACTGAAACACGTTTTCCAAAATTATATACGAATACGCATTGTGTCCTTGGAGGCAGGATGGAATCTCCCAAGGAACGAAGGCATCCCTTTTTGGATGCCTGCTGTGCCACAAGATAGTGAGCTTTTTCGTGCGATTTTCGGCTGGGCGCAAGTCCTCAGCAAGTGGATGTATCAAATTACCGAGTTTCGGGGTAAACAAGAAACATTCGAGGGTGGCTGGATGGGGACACTATTTGGTCGGTGTTATTATTTTACTGCTGACAGCAAATTTAAATGTTGAGCATTTCCATAATAAAAACGCAATGAACAACAAACAATAAAGCTGATGGTTTTCAGCGGGGTGACCAATTAATTACAGGCGGCAATAAGATTTTTGGTTGAGTTCGGGTTATTGAGCTGGGGTCGATTTAAAGCTTATAGGATATGATCAGGAAATGACTTGACGTGTGAAGGTTGTTTGAAATTAATTGTGTCTAAATTGGCTCATGTTTTTCGCAATTGATTTTAACATTCAGTTTAAATGTACCTTCAAAAACTTATAGCTAATAAACAATTTGAAAATAAGTATGTATTATTATTTTATGAAATAAAATGCAATTGATCCGAAGGTATATTAAATAACCACTCTGGTAATAAATTTGCCACCCTCTATGTAGCCATGTTGTATTCCCTGCCTATGCCAATCATTCATTTCGAAGTAAATTAAAGTTGAATGGAGAATCGATCAATTGAAAACGGTAAAATCTCAAATAACGGTTGCGTTTTTTGCGCCTCTGTCGAGAGCTGGTTAGAAGAGTACCATTGAAACAATTGTTGTTGTTTTCAATGCTACTACCCCAGCAAAAAAAATGAGGCCCAATTACTCTTTTCACGTCAACAGATTCTGGTGAACGATTGTGACCAGTAGCTAGATCAAATCAGCAGCTGGACCGATGATTCCGTTTTCTTGCATTTATTTGCCATAGTTGTAGTTTTACTTAATAGTTTTTCCTCAATCGATTATTATAGTTGTACACTTATTAAAAATGTCTATTCTTTTCGTTTTTGCAATAAATCATTCATTCTTCCGAGTATTTGTAGCAATTTTACAAAATGAGGGCTAACAGGATAATTCAACTAAGCCGAAGGCCAGAAGACAGGTGTGATAGGTATGAAGGAGACTCATTTTTGGAGTTGGTAAAGTCACCATTCGAGCGTTTTAGAGAGTCCAACTTAGCTGATTGATCCTGTTCTAGGACTTTGCGAAGCCTCGATGTCTCCCGTGCACCTTCCAGTCCCTCACAGAAAGATCTAAATGATTCCCTCTTGGAAATCCTCACCAGATTCTTATATGTTCTCTGCAAGTTTCTGTAGGCGATCCAGTCATCCTCAGTGCTGCTCTTACAAGCTCTATTGAGAACCTTCCTGGTACTTTTCCTTAGCTTCTGTAGTTCCTGATTCCACCAAGGAACTGTCTTGCGACGTCTGCTCTTACTGATCGGGCAGGAGTCTTCATAGCTATTTATTATGTCCCTATTCACAGTGCTCAACCGGGATTCTATTGGGGGTGACAAATGTGGGAGAAATCCGTGTTTAAAATCATCAGCCCCACAGAATTTTTAAAATCAAAGAGTCTATCTCCTCGGGCGTTACATTTGTTGCTGCCCCAGCTCGTATGCTGGGAGTTCGTATCGCACACAGCCCACCATAAGTTCTAGTCTGTGGCGGGAGTAAGGTGTCAAAGAGAAAGTAAGCTGAGGCGGCTATCGTGCGTTTAGCCTACCGTTTTCCCTGTATTACACGATGACCACTGACAGGTCCGGACTTGAAAACTGTCTGAGCATAGTGGCATCAGGCAGATTGGAAGCCAGAACACAAGTCCTCGGCCATGTCGATCTTTCATAATAAAAGATATTTGCCCCCGTGGTTGAACTGAGTTCGTAGATCCTGCTGCCTCGAGTCCACGGTTCCTGTACAAGTGTAATGTAGGGGGAAGCTTGCAGTTTTGTCAATTTTTCGCTCGAAAGATAGGATGAAGCCTTGGCATGCTGCAAGTTGATCTGAACAAATCTTATACCTTCAGGCACAGAAACGCCCGGAGGTGATGTCTTTGGATCCCTTTGGAGGGACCCTTAGACGA
Source organism: Nemotelus nigrinus (assembly GCA_947369275.1). Lineage (NCBI taxonomy): Eukaryota > Metazoa > Arthropoda > Insecta > Diptera > Stratiomyidae > Nemotelus > Nemotelus nigrinus. The sequence continues at coordinate 34,694,368 of OX376372.1, forward strand.
TGTCCGCGTGACCTCAGTGAAAGAAACTCTATAGCGGATAATTTGCACTGGATCTCTGCGTTTCGTTCTGGAGATCTGTCCATAGACAGCCAAAAAAGTTGGTGCATCACCATTTCCTGATTTGGCTGAATTTAACAGCATACAAAAAGTAGCTCAGCACCATACGTTATCTGTCACTTAGCACCGAGAAACTTCTCTGGTCAAGTACGATCACCAGGTTGAAGCCATCGTCACCGGTGGTGTGACTTTTCCTGGGATTCATGTGCCTGATGATCCAGTGTTTCACATCGATGCCCGGATTCAGTTTGCCGAACATGCCAGTGATGTTACCTGCATTCTTGCGAAGACCACGGTCCACGAAACCAACAAATGATATAATAGGGTTTGGCAAGATCGGAGTCCAAAATGGTAAATTTGGGTCAACTGCCAGTACCCAGTTTCAGAATGTCCACAAACTTCGCTTCCGTGAAGTTGTAATCTTGTCCCAGCTCCGCTATCTCTCGTCATAGTTCGTTCTTATTGATAGCGTACTGACCATCGGTCAGTTTATGATCCTTGTCAGCCACACCTATCACAACGATGAAGGAAGAAGACGCAGCTTCTGCGTACGTTTTCTTCTCTGCTTTTGCGGATGGTTTGTTTGTGCCAAAAGGACCAGTCTCTGCGAGATTTCTCTCGCTGATTTTGACACTTTTCGCGCACCTTGCGTTCAAAAACGCAGGAATCAGCTTTTACCTCAACCTTGCGTTTCTTCCGTGCACCACCGCTGACAGATTTGGGAACTGTGCTGGCCGGCAGGGAAATTTCCGTTGCAACCGCTTCTTACTTTTCAGCGTCATTGCTGAGTTCCGATTTGCATCGGGAATCATTCACTCAGAGTCCTATCATTCAGAGTCCTATTCTGTCAACGGCTGATTCGGCTTCCTTGATTCACAATGTCCAGTTGGCGTGGCTTTGCACCCAGTCATCGATCCAAGACATTTCTCCTCCAAACTTTCACCAGCCAACCTTTCTTTCGCTACTCCAGGCCGGCTCAGAGGCTTCACTGCCTGACATCAAGTCTCTAGCGAAGCACCTGCATTTATTACTGTATTGGTCTCCCTGTCAACCTTCGCCGGCAGCTTGCCCTTTTTGAGCAGTTTCCTAAGTTGCCTGCGACTGAGAGCCTCCACGGGCTTCCAGAGCTCAGAGGAATGAGCACTCTTACTTTCTATACTACCTACGGGAATCTCATTTGCACTAGCCGGACTTGCCTCCATTAGTGCATCTCCTCTCCTCTTATGGGATGATTCAGGATGAAACATATTTTCTCCTGGTACGGCCGTAGTCGAACTTCCAGCTGACGCTGTACTCGCCTTTCCGGAGCCTGTGATCAGAAGGAGTGCTATCAGCAAGTCCGAAAACTTGCTGGCCATGGAATCTTCTACGATTGTAGCCTGTGAGCTTCCACTGCAACCACGGTCCTCCATTGCCGTCGTGCTGCAAAATTTGAGTCCCTGCCGTACACACGCTCAGCACGGGTGGATTTCCAGACTCGGTCTGGCTGCTACCTGCAGAGATAATTTCCTTAGGATTCATCCCCATGTTTATACCCATGAGTTGCCTCTTACGACAAGCTGGATGTGACTTTGGGTGTATTCTACGATTGCTTCATATCGAGGCAAGATCGAAGAATCTAACGACTATGGAAGGTCACAGTCTACCATCATGGTAGATTTCATAGACAGCAAGATTTCAAGCTTACTGATAACATCTTCTGCGGTTACAGGCTTCGCAGAGGCAAGTACAGCGTCAGCTGGAAGTTAGACTACGGCCATGCCTGGGGAAAAGAAGCTTTCTCCCAAATCCTCACAAAAGAGAAAGAGGAAAGCACTGAAGAAGACAACTCCAGTTAGTGCGAATGAAAAGCCCGCAGTGAGTTTTGACGGAAAGAATGCTGTGTGATCTGGACCCTCCAGCTCTGTGAAGCCTCTCGGTCATAGGCAATGCTACAAGCTACAAAAAGAGGGAAAGCTGCTAGCGATAGTTGATAGGAAAATCAATGCAAAAAAACTGCAAGGGCCGATGCTGTCAGTTCGGGGTAGGCTCTCAGCCGTCGACAGAAGAGTGCTCCTCATAAAAAGTCGATGACTCCCGGTGTGAGTTGATATTCAAAGATGACGCTGAAAAGCACCCGGCCTACGCCGGAGAGCTCCATAGATCAGCGAAGGAAGGCAAAAGAAACGCAAAAAGAAAGCGAAAGCTGAAGCCAGAGCTCTCGAGTGCAGGGAGGTGAAAAGTACTACATTTAGCAAAATAGATCTTTCTGAGGCTGATCTTTTAGGAACAAATACATAATCTCCGAAAGTAGGGAAAAAGCGTACGCAGAACTTGCGTCTTCGTCTCCTGTCCTAGTGATTGGTGTGTGCAGGAAACTGACCAAGGGTCAGGGTGCTATTGTTTGGAACGAGCTGTGGAAGGAGATACCGAAGTCAGAGGAGAAGAAGCAACCTGGTGATATTACTTGACCAGAGAAGATCGCATGATGGTGAGCTGCTTCTTGAATGCAGTTAAGTTTAACCAAATCAAGAAGATGTGAAGCATTTTCTCTTGTCCTTGGGTAGGTTGTTATTTGAACTCGTCGTCGATAATCAAACATATATAAATGTATAAATACACATTTATATGTCCGATTTCGTGACACACTTCTTCAGCTCAGCAAACTAGCATTTACTAAAATGAAGGAAATTTCACCATTTCAACATACTCATGCATGAATGCTGAAAGAGGGCTCCGTTGACAAAAAGAATATACAAATATGTATGCACTTTTTATCCACCACCAACTGTAAAGTGTCTCCTACTAACTATAGACAAAATGGGGTTAGTTCGAATTGCTGCTAAGGCTAAGTTAGTAATAAATTGACCATTCCCGAGTAGGGAATGAAGGATCTGTGGATGGGTCCGAAACCACACTCTCATCACAATTTCTTCTTTCTTTAACAAAATGAGGGTACATTGGGAGTGACATAACTGGCTAATTAGTTGTGGTATGGTCGTTAGTTTCTCACATGAATTCACTAGCACCCATAACAAAGAATTTTATATTGCATGCAATTGAATAATTTCATTTGTCACAACTTTCCCCTCAGGCAGTGTCGGACACTGGTATGAGAGAGGACAAGAATTCACAAATCAAACTATTCTTAAGAGCAAAACGTAGAACTTCTTTATTATAGAGTAACTTAAGGGTGAATTGAAGGCGATATCATGCTGAAACTGTGTATCTATTGCTACAAAAAGGTCCGTCAACATTAATTTTGTATATTTCTACGCCTGAAGGTATAAAATTTGTTCAGACTAACTTGCAGCATGGTCCTTTCAGCGAAAAACTGGCGAAACTGTAAGCTTACTCCTATATTTTGCTTGTACAGGAGCCGTGAATTCGAGACAGCAAAATGTGCGGATTTAGTTCTGTCAAAGTGGCAAAAACTTTTTGTGATGAAAGGCCAAAAAAAAACTGTGTTAAATATTATATAAAGTTCGTGTTAAATAGTCTCGAAGCATGATTTTTTCTTTGAGAGACAGAATATGAGACAGAATAGTCAAACGCAAATAAGAAGCAAACTTATTATTTTTGTTTCACATCACTAGACTGATTATGAGAAATTTCGAGGCGAAGATAATTTACAAAGTACACCGAGATTAGTTTTTTTTCTTCTTAATTTTGCAGGTTGCCCGTTGGTTTCGCTAATTTATCCATATTTTTGGTAATGTACACGAGTTTTGTATCTCGAATACAGTTAACAGTTTATATATTATATTAATGTTTGCTTCTTATGCATCTGACTAGCAAAAAACTCCAAGATTCAAAAGGAGTAAGCAGAATTTAAGTATAAAGAATTCGAAACTTACTTTTCGTTAGCAAATATTTATCAACTAGCAAACAGGACTTCGAAATGAATTTTCTATCCGCTCTCATTTCCCCAACCCTACAACTTCACGAGTTTATTTTTTCTAAAATAATCATTATCGGCGCGGTTCTTAACAGCTAAATTTAGGTTAGAAAGACACACGGGTTGACTAAGAATCGAATAATTTGACTGAATTTCCAATGACACTTATCCGTCTCGAATTATTCGAATAGTCATGACCGTTTCCAATCAAACATAAAATAAAATAATGACCCAAATTTTTTACGGTTAATTGTTATTTAACTATAGCGAATTTCCATCAAACCAGCCAGTTACATACATAGTTTACCAATGAGCAATATGAAAAAAGCAATTTTATTGACATTGTCACGCCAGTTAAATTTTTCAAAAAAAAAGTTATGGCAATGAGTCTTTCATTCTGTTCGCCAATTCCATAAACTGTGCAACGCAAACAATTTGATTAGAAAGTCCAATGGTAAGAAGAAGCTGTCGCACGTGTATTTGAACGGTTTATGACATTGCGTGATTGAAATCATAAAAAAATGTAAACTAAATGGTAGATACTGAAGATGATACGTAAATAATTTTTGAATGCTAATTAATTGTTTGTACATTTCCTGCGACACGCAACCGCCGGACAACGAAAAGACGTGGGTGGGAGTAATCGGTTTATTTATTTCGCATTTTCGCCCACGTGAGGCCAAGAACAAAGGCACACTCGATGCAAACTCATTCAAATAAAATTGGAAAATTTTTCGCCTGTTTGAATGAAATTTCTTTTAAAATATATTATAGTAGGTTTAGGATTTCTATATTAATGTCAGATCTAGGATAAAATGCTTTTGCAGCGCTGGTATTGCACTATTAAATTGAAGCCATTCAACGTGCATGTTTTGCAGACATCGGGATTATAACCTATTTTTGCGGGTATTAACAAAAATTATATATCCTCTAATAGTTCTACTGTTTTAATATTTTTAGAATTGGAAGTACTGACGACCTTTATGCTTGACACAACGTGTAATCGATTTTATTTTACTACCGATTCGCAAAATGAATTTCATGAATGACAGACATTTCATGAAAATATCATTTAATGTTTGAGCAATATGCTCACTCTGTAATCAATTACTCAATTAATGTCGATTCCATAATAAATGTGCGAATCGCGTTATCTTTCAATTGATCCATAACAGTCCAATCGATCGAAACGAGTATCCAATCCACACAACTATTATTTATTGCTTTCAAAGGGTATTGTTGCCTCTTGGCGATAAAATCTTCGGAAATTCTCAAGGTTCTTCACATAATGTCGTCAGTTCAAGGACTTTGCAGCCAACACTTGCCGCCGAATTTCACAATAATTCGGCCAAGGACATAAGACAAATTTCAGATGTTATTAGAGCAAAAAAAAAAAACTTTTCAAGTTTTCAACTTTAAATCGAAGATAGGGTAGCTTAGAAAACGGCCGTGCCTTAGGTTTGGTTTTGTAAAGTATTGAATTTAGAGTAATTTAAATATATTTCAAATTGCTTTCAGAAGCTATATATATACTCTATTTCACAACAGTAGATTTGAATATCCAAAAACAAGCATAATTCAAGCGTAATTATTGGTGGGTCAAACTACAATGACACCAGGCTAAATTTTGCTATTTTCAAACTGTGTCAAGGGAGATGATAAGGGTTAGGATTTACAAAGGGAAATAATGAAGAAGAAAGAGACAGTTGAAAGAAAGAAAACTAGTAAAAATATGATCCAATAAATGGTGGTTTTTGTCGGGAAAACAATTAAACTGGAATAATCAACAAAAAGTTAGAAAAGAATAAAACAATCGAGGGAGTATTTGAAGCACTTGAGAAAGACAAACGATCCAACTAATTGGTAGGCAAGTTGAAATCACTTTATATAACAATAGGGAAAGGATATTAAAACAGAATAAAGTCAGATAGATCAATGAAAAACATTAATATATCCCTCCGAGAACACAGGGGGTCAAATTGACCGCAGAGACCGTTTTGACCGATCGCAGCGCTTATGCCTGCGGGAAAAGGGGAGTATTAGAAGCTCCTAAGTGTATTTCCGTGTCTTGACTATAAGTTTACACCGTTCGCATACAGTCCCGAGTCATCAGTCGTCGTTGAGAAGCCTTTGAAGCAGATCAAGGGGTCAAATAGACCCCATATGTACACGACGTCATTTTTGAGTTAAATTTTCATTTTTTTTTTTTACTTTATAAATCAACAGATTAATTTAAAAAGGCCAAAAAATAAGTTTGCAGGTAGTTTTATTTATTGTTTTTAACAGTATGACGTATAATCTGCGTTCTAGTGTACGTAATAATTTGTTAGCGGAAGACAATGATAACAATTTTGGCGACAGTGATTCCTCCGAAGACGACCATGTTCCGGAGCAATCAGAATTTGATTATTCAGAAGTTTATACCTTTTTTCAATCCTTTATTTAGGGCTAATTTTTTTATTACTCTACTATATTTTGAGAGTATCCATATACGTTTTTAGCTCAAAATATTAAAAATTGCCAAAAATATTTTTTATTTTTTGAATATGCAAATTTTCAAATCTAAAAATAAATACCTTTTTTTCAAGGGCCACTATAGGCCTAGTTTTTTTTTAAAAATATTGAAAATTAAAAAAAGTTACGAATTTTTTGTAAGAAAGCTGATTTTCGACAAAACTGTTTTTTCGCGTATGTTTTAAGGTATGTTTAGGACATTTAGGGCACTTCTAACTACTAAAAGAGTTCTCAAATTATACCTACAAATTTTCTCAAATGAAAATCTTCAGTGGCGGCGATTCTATAGACGTTCAAAAGTGGTTGGGGTCAATTTGACCCCAATTGTCCTCGATGATCGAAAAAATAGGTGTGTTCTCGGAGGGATATGGAAGTGGATGCATTACAAGGCAGATACATGTAAGTATATAATAAGCAAACCTTATACATATATAATTCTCAACTAGACCATACACCACAAAGATAGCATAGACGTGACCGTACTACTATTGATATAAATGGCTGTTGACTTTTTTGTTATAAAATTTATAATCTTTATTTATTCTTCTAAATCTATATTTTTGCCTTTAAGGGGAGTGGGCAGCAAGAAATAATTAAAAATTTGATTATTTGATTAAACAATTTTCTAGGCTGTTCTGAATCTAACGGTGTCTTCGAAAGTTCATTTCGACCATTAGAAGTGCTCCAAACGATTTTTTGAACTGAATAAATTTTGACCTGTCATCTAGCGATCATGAAATATGTAAAAAAAAAACTTAAATTTCTATAATCATTTCTACATCTATTATTTCTATTACAGGTATAATAAAAAACTAAAATGACATAAATTAATCATCTTAAATATAACGTCATTATTAAACGTCCTTACGACCGCGAAATACGAATCGCCGCGTTTTTTGTCACTCCTAAAAATCACATTTTTCCAGGTGAATGTTCCTTTTTCTCGAAAACGGCTAAACCAATCGACACATGATATTTTCTGGGTATAAAGTGGCGTCATAAGATCATTTATGACGGACAGTTTTTTAATATATTTCGTACTTACCCCGAAAAAAATTCTGAAACTGGTGTTTAATAAAAACTACTAGCTTTAGGACAATTTCCTCTGCCTTAAATGTTAAATCTATGTTATTGAATTGTGATCATGGTTTATTTCTTGTCCACTTTGTCAAATAAAATTTTCAATGTAAATAACAATTTTTCAATTTTAATCATCCCGCAAAAACAATTCCAAGTTAAGTCTATATTGGTAAAGACACTGTAAAAATGTCAATAATATCGGATCAGTAGTTTGTAAGAAAAAGGAACAAATGTACGGGGTGTTTTCCCATAAGGATAAACTCGCTACTCACTCTCCTTAAAGTAGAACTGCTTCGAATACCAACAACACTAATACCAGCGTTTTTTTCAATCCTCGAAAGAGTTGTTAAAATTTAATAGCTTCAAAATGCGCAGCAATAAGATTTTTACCTCCCAAAGGTTTATTCATATTATCAAGCACGTAACGTGTCAGACTTACGTCGTTTCGGATCCGACAAATATTGTTTTTGTATAATGTGTGGACACTTTCGCATACAACGCAACGTCAACGTAACGGCATCCCCAGGCACGGATCGTGTCCAATAAGGATTCTTTAAAGGAATATTTGTCTGAGATTATGAGTTTATAAAAAACCATATACTCCAATCGGTCCTAATCAGTGTCCCCAGAATGGGTTTTTGAAGTTTTAGAGATGGCGCTGCTAATCCTATTTCCTTATCAATTTTTGTTTTTGAGCCAACTAGCTGTCCTAATCAAGCTTCCGGTACCACGCTTCATACGACTTATGTATATTGAAATTCACTTACCTCTTAAACTACTGACCATTCCATTCTAAAACTTTTATGATAAAGTAAGAATACTTTAAGCGTTGTTTTGTTATAAAAATAAACAAAATTAACCTTGTCCGAATCATTCAAAAAACGTGTTGAAATTGTTACTTCCGGTTTTCAAATCTAATTTCAAATTTAAAAAGAACAGTTAATTTTCTACACCAATCAGTATTTTTGATGTTTTTTAGATTTTTTTTGAATCCTAGAATCCGCTTCCAAAAAAACCTTCCATCAATTTCATTCATTTTTCAGAAGCCCATAACTCGGCAAGTAAACCTCATAGAAACGAAAAATTGTGTACCCAGGTTCTTTTCTTCTAGAAGTACCATTATGCGCAATGTGAAACTCGACTTCTTTTCGTTGTCCGCTTCACGTGATATGCCCCACTTCCATTATATTCATATGCAAAGCGTTTACAATGAAAATAAGGAACAAATGTTTAAATTTTTCGAGTTTTGAAAATTTTTCGGATAGCAGTCTCAAACATCGTTTTATTACTGAAACTTGTCGGGAAATAGTTTTTGTTGCTTTTTAAGGCTGGTACTGAGCTAATCGTGAAGCTAAATTTTGACATGTCTCCATTAAGGTAAGAAATGGTTGATTTTTTGAAATGGACACTTTTTGGTCACTCAAGGACAACTTCTTCGAATATTAGTTTTCTAGCGGTTCTGATGCGCCAGAGTTTTTTTTAAATTTGGGAACAAGAATAAATCGTTGCGGACTAAATCTGGTGAATACGATGCGTGCGACAACAATTCATAACGGAATTCATATATTTTTGCCATTGTAATTGAAGACTTGTGTGTGGGCGCATTATCGTGATGGAAGATAACTTTTTCGTCACCAGGCGAGGCCGTGTCGTTTTGATAACTTTGTTCAGTGCATCCAAAAGTTCTGCCTAAACAGTGATCGTTTTTCGTTTATCCAGATCGTCGAAAGAAATATTGGAAATTGTTCGGATGGCATCTCCAAACATTTTACTGTGTAGTTTTCATTGAAGACATCGGATGACAAAGAGATATACAGAATATACTTATGTTATTGCTTTTGACGTGAAGCAATAGTCGTAGATTCAAAGTGTTTCAAGCACTGTACATTTTCATGAGCTTTGTAAGATAAGCATCCGATTATGAATATAAGTAACACATATTTGGCTTTCCTAAATTTTGAAATACCTGCACATGATAACTCCGAAAACCTTCTCACCCTATGCTTTTAGAATAGGGCCCTCGTTTGACAGACCTATCAAAATTTCCACAATTTCTCTACTTTCCTTTGAAAATCAGTCTTTTGAGTGGTTTCTATCCGCATGCGTTCTTTTTAAATTTACTTCTACCGTCATTCACCAGTACTCAGTTGAACGGTTCGAGACATATGAGTCATTAACCAATAAAGCTCTTAGATACGCAACTAAGACAGCTAGACAGCTAGGCTAGACTAGCTAGAGCCTCAGTCGTATATTGAAAATATTCTTCAAGATGAAAGCATAACATTTTCACGCACTCATATTTATAGGTTTGTAAGTTATGTAAAACCCACTAAAAAAAATTTGAGTAGTAGGTATCGTTTCGTTTCGTATCGCTTCCATGAATGAAAGTTATATCAACCGATTAAAATTCAATCCACATCTCTCCCATCTGCCTGCTTCTACATTACACCATTTAGCGATTTGATATAATCTACAGTCAGACGCTCACTAAATCGCTTAATGCACAGTGAGCACGACGCATCGTCGAGAAGAATGCTGTTCTTGATATTGTTGCTCAAATAAAAATATATCCGCATCCATTTACAAACATATCTGATGAAGAATCTCTTATTGTATTGATTTTAATTACTGTTCTGCGACCATTTCCATCCGCCGAATGCAATTAGCTTCGTATCCGTACGGAAATCCATAGCATCACCCGTAGCACATTATTCCGTGCGAGTACTAATATCACTACTCATGCCTTTTTCATCTTTGGCAAATCGTCTAATAATAATTTCGGTTCGGTTTATTGAGCTGATAAACAATTTTGAACTCGGTTTGATTTCATAGTTTTTGTTTTGCGATTGCCGGTAGGTAATGCACAGTTTATGGAATCATTTGCGTCAATGAAGATGATCGTAAATGGAGAGTAGGCAGTTTCGTTAGCGTGGCTGGAGCGTCGGAATGTTGAACTGCAGAAATAATGGATAATTAAGTTTTGGCTCTTGATATTCAGAAAGATGGTAAAATCATGGAATTGAAAACGGTCAGCATACGGGTCAGGGCAAGTTGTTCAACTTTGAGTTTTCGATAGCGCGAATATTGATGAGTCTGGAAATCGATAAACGCATTGACCATCAATTTGGAAATTAACTTTGAACTTAACTATGTCGTTTGAGAGGATAAAATTAATTCTTATTTGCTAGTAAATGTTTATAAACTTTAACCACGTCACGCAAAATTCATACCGTAAGAAGGTTAATGCTTAATTAACTCTTTTGAAGCATATTAGGAACTGGTCCATGGAATTTGAAGTGTACAGGAGTATCGCTGAAATATAAATTTAAGAATTTTTTTAAGTCGTATAAACTTTCGCTAAGAAGCCACAATTGTAAAAGAAACAAAATCAAGTTTAAATTAATGCAAAAAAATTACTTATTGTTCATGATTTGCAAATTTGAAAAAAGTTTAAATCAAAGATGGAATCTGAAACATTTTACTAATGTTGGCTAATGTTCACTGTCTTACGTTCGGTAAGCTTATCTACGTAAAACGAATACCGTCATTAATGTAGTTACGGCACAAAAAATAATTTTTCGTTAATTTTGCATCAATTGTATCTACTTATATCAATTTTAAAAGTCGTATCCCGCGCTCATAGCCCACAGGCCTGAGCCGCTGTATCCGGCTGAATTGCTTACTACCGCACAGCTGATAAATTTCGTCCCTCGAATGACATTGCGTGCTGAATTCGCGACAGCACCAACCAAGAAAAACTCAAAACGAATCAACTTGTTTGACGGCGAATGTTTTCCGAATTGTAGCGTATTTATCAAATATTCCTCACGTAATCAAAGTTTCCTAAGTGAAATCATTCATATGCTTCGATCATCAATAGCATAGAGTCGAAATGTCTAAGCCGAAAGAAATCGTAAGTACACTCACCCAATGTAGCCTTTCAGTCGCGGTCATTCACAAAGACCGACCGATACTTGGACGAGTCTGATTTGTTGTCTTTCAAAATGACTTGTCATTCGGTAGAATTCTCATCTTGGTTATTTAGACGCAAAAGTGCATGCGCCCGAAGCTACGTAGGTGGGTTGGTTGCCAAAAAATCTAATAGATGATTATTTCAGAAATAGCTTAAATGTATTTATTGTTATATAAACATAACCTCAATGGCGATTTCACTGCCGTTGCCGGCGTCTGAGGTCTTCTTAGTTCGGGAATAGGAGGTAGTGCGAGTGGTTGTGAGTGGGCCAATATGTCGATTGTCCGTGAAGCGTGGTTTCCTCTTTATTGCAAGCAACGACATGTCTTGTTTGCGTTCTTCCGGCACCGGATTTACGTTATGTTCAAAAATTCGGTGAATCGAGTGTGGATCATTAATCACTGTGTTGCCTAAAATCTATACTTCACTCCCATGAAAACATCACTGAGATGTTGTGCTAAAGTATTGTGTACACCAATTTTAGTAGTTTCATAGTTTGTTCGCATCGTGATGACTTGTATTAAAAGGATCAAAACCGAAATTAAGCATGGAATCATGTAATGATAAAAAATGTATGAAAGTCTATTCTATAAATATTAAGCTGCGCAATGGACAGTTCTATGTAGCGTATATCGTCGGAATTATTTTGGTTACTATTTAAAGTATTGTTTGCATTCGTAAGACTTTCAATTGTACATTCGATTAAACTCGTGCTGCTTAAAAGTATTGACATGCCATTTCGCTGCGATATCATGCAGATCCAGCGTGAACAGCATTCTTTTTTTAGAAATCAATTATATTTTGTAACAAAAAATATAATTTTCTGCATTATTTCAACGATAGTGATGTTCTTTGGTTGCTGGAAAAGAGAGATAAGAGAGATCTATCAAAGAGTTGCTTAATTCACAATTTCAAAAACAGTATCAGTTTATGTATACTTGACCATAAACAAATTTTATAAATACCTAATTCGTGTGAAATCGTAGTTATTCTTATATATTTACTAACTTTTGAACTTCGTTTGAGACACAAGCTCTTCTTTCTTTGTCTCTGATCGACATTGATCGCCTGATGATCCACAGTTTGTTTGCAATCGAAATCTTAATTTTGGGTGAATGCCAAATTATTTCAGTGTCTTATCGAGAAACACTATTCACAAACATTGCAAAAGTTTGTGCCAAATAACAATATATTCTGTTAAGCACCCCCTAGACGATCAATATTATTGACCTATATGCATTGATCAATAATATTATGGGTATCATCAATACGCTTCAATATAACTTCAATATGCGAGCTATCAATGGAAATCCTTTTACTGTACGTTGTTGTTTTGTTATGCAAGTTTTTATTTGTATTACCTGTTTTTCTCAATATCAAGTAATGGTGTCCCATAGAGATTTAGCTGCTCTTGCATTGACTTTGGCTGTGGGTGAAATGGAAACATGAAGTAAGTAAAGAGAAAGGTGCTGGTCAAAAGAATGGTACAGGCTGAGAGACCCCTATACATATGAACGTTTCCTGAACTATCTTCGTGTCATAGAACCAGAGGATTATAAAAACTTTCTCCGAATGGATGAAGCTTCCTTTGATAATTTATTGGAGCTAATTAGGCATAAAATCGAAAAACACGACACAATGATGCGTAAAGCAATTCCGGCAAATCAAACGCTTTTTATTACATTGAGATACCTAGCTTCTGGCATAGATTTAGAATATTTGAAGTTTACGTGTGCTATTGCCCCTCAAACGTTGCAGAAAATCATTATGGAAACGTTCGGACTGTAACATTTCGCTTGCGTCGGCCATCACTTAAGTGGTTACACTTCGATATCTCAGACAAAAATGATGCTAATATTGATCAATATACCTCATAAACGTAAATATGAGCATCAATATAGCTTCCATCAATGCAATTCATTATAAATTTCCATCAATGTGCTATCAATATGTTTGACACTCTCCTAAACGATCAATATAGCCCTTCAATTCCTATTGATCAATAATATTGACCATCTAGGAGGTGCTTTATATGAAAATGTTCTAAACAAAGATCGTAAGCAAATATTAAGTCTTAATGTTTGTTTTATGGTTCAAAGGGCCAATTTGAAACATGTAACGATTGTCTTGACAAAAAAGTTGTATTATATTCCTCCTATACCGCAGTCAACGAAAAAAATGCAACAATTCAAACTTTGTTCCTATTAGAGTCAGCTCAATAAAAAATTAAGGAAAATTCGTAACTATATCCTTTGTCGTTTGAATAATAAATAATTGTAGCGCTCGTTTCTGGATCGTATATGACAATAATATCATTTTTATTACATCAGGTAATACATTGCTGATTCTTTCTCCTATAACTGATGACTTTTGTAGAAATTTCGTGAACAGCAGAAGCGGCAAGCTGTGTTAACTTAAGTGAGGTAGTCATTTTTGTAGTCTGGTTGCTGTTAGTGAGGATTGAAAGCATTAATTTAGTGAAATTCGTGATACAGAGCTAAATGGACAAGTAAATCTATAAATATAAAATAAATATAAAATAAATTTACTAGTCTAACGTATGATAAATATAGTTCTCTCAATTACGAAAAAGTGAAGACTGTACAAGCCTGCGCTGGTTAAATGTGTGACCCGCTAGTGTGAACCCACAATAAAAATTCAGTTTGTTTTAATTTGAAAAAAAATCAATGTATTTTAGTTTCAAAATTCGATTTATGCACGTCCGCGATTTGCGATTACCACATTGTTGGGCAGTCTCTCGACTCTATTCACCTTTCCACTTTCGTTGATCTTATTTCTTCATTAATTTCATTCATATTTTTGCTCTAACAGGCCATTTCCTTACTGCATCTTATGCGAATAAAATAGGACCGACAGTCAGCAATTTATGCAAGATATGGAAGAGGATCTCATCGTGCATATTCTCTGAGAGTATATATAATAAACGCCTCAAGATTTTAGGTTTCTACAACTTTTAAGAATTAACAGAGGTGGCTAGCATCACTAAGATGAGTCAACTGATTCAATTTAGCGGAGTGGTCACTTGGCAGCTCTAACTAGCCAGCGGAGGGTAGCAAATGGGTCTAAAATGGCGGTCTAATGTGAACCGCGTAAGCAGCAGCCCTCTTCTATAACCTAACGTTTTCGTTTTTAAGACTAATTATTTGTATAGCGAGTATTTTCGTGCTTGCGAGTATTTTGGGACTTTAGGCTTAGGTTTTTAGGGCAAAAGTAGCCGAAATCGGCTCACACAGCGAGCCTGACTCCTTGATGGCCTTTTTTGCTTCCGATTGGAACGTATCTTCTATCTGGTTTGTTATCGTTCTCCATCATGTTTTGCTTCAATGATAGTTTTGAGGGTCTTCATTTTTGAGAGAGCTAATGCTTCCGTAGTATCTCAAAGACAATTGTGCTTTGAGCGAATCACACAGTAATAATTATATATTTTAAGCTATGGCCAGCTGGGAATGTTAAGCCTTTTTAACCATGTTAAGCCTTTTTAACCTCATCTAAAAACTATGGCTAAAAACCCCTTACTCCCCTACAAAACCGAAAAGTTTGTATCACAGCAATAGGTCTTGGCCCGCCATGTCCGAAACCACTCTAACCCCAAATTGGCCGATTAAGACTAATTATTTGTATAGCGAGTATTTTCGTGCTTGCGAGTATTTTGGGACTTTAGGCTTAGGTTTTTAGGGCAAAAGTAGCCGAAATCGGCATTCAATCGGCAATTTCTTCTTTCCACCAGTACGCATATTGCCTCCTACGAAAGGGTTTCCATTTTGGGCATTCAATCGGCAGGACGATAGTTCATAGCATCAGCTTTATCCCCTGGCTTGAAGACAGGTAAAACATAGCTACATTTCCATTGTATCGGGAAAACTCCAGATGATAGGATTGTACTGAATAAATATGCACGCCAAAGCGATGCGTCGCATTTCGGCAATTTCTTCTTTCCACCAGTACGCATATTGCCTCCTACGCAAGGGTTTCCATTTTGGGCATTGAAGCCTCACACGCCCTGCGAATCCACCCCACAGTGCTATAAGCAGTGGCCTCTACTGCTGCACGAGTCACTGGGGTCCCAGATGTTAGAGGCTCCTCTTTCAAGTTCGAAACGAGCGATGCGACCATGTCGTCCCTGTTAAGTTTAGCAGCATTCCAGCCTAGCCACGCATATTGCATATAAAGCTGATGCTATGAACTATCGTCCTATATGTATAGTCTGTTAGACTAATGATACACTGCTCGTATCGATACCAGGGTATGGATACCACGTAGAGATGAGGCGTATATACTGGAACAGGTATATGGAACAGGTATTTTTTTGGAGCAGCCAGTACCTAGTACGAAATTCAAAAATACTGTGGACTATACATGTAATCAAGAATTTACACAATAAATTTCGTCCATTTGATTCATTTCAATCAAACAGTGGAACTCATACTCACGAGTGTCTCGTACGCGAGACGAAAATACTTGCAAGTACGAAAATATTCGATACGAGTATATACTCGTATCGTTCCAAAATACTTGATACGAGTATATACTCGAATCGTTCCAAAATACTTGCAAGTATTTTGGAACTATATGTTCCATATACCTGTTCCAGTATATACGCCTCATCTCTACGTGGTATCCATACCCTGGTATCGATACGAGCAGTGTATCATTAGTCTAACAGACTATACATATAGGACGATAGTTCATAGCATCAGCTTTATCCCCTGGCTTGAAGACAGGTAAAACATAGCTACATTTCCATTGTATCGGGAAAACTCCAGATGATAGGATTGTACTGAATAAATATGCACGCCAAAGCGATGCTTCGCATTTCGGCAATTTCTTCTTTCCACCAGTACGCATATTGCCTCCTACGAAAGGGTTTCCATTTTGGGCATTGAAGCCTCACACGCCCTGCGAATCCACCCCACAGTGCTATAAGCAGTGGCCTCTACTGCTGCACGAGTCACTGGGGTCCCAGATGTTAGAGGCTCCTCTTTCAAGTTCGAAACGAGCGATACGACCATGTCGTCCCTGTTAAGTTTAGCAGCATTCCAGCCTAGCCACTTACAGGAAGAGCGTTGGCGTCTTTGCCTGCTCTCAGCAATTTGGAAGGTGATGTAATTATGATCACTCCCAGTGTAATCTGCAATCACCCTCCAATCGCTGACGAGTGCCGCAAGTCTCTCCGATGTCATGGGAACATCGGGAATGGATTCGCCAAATCCGGCCCTTCGGAATTTGGCGTCGAACCCGTATTCAGCACCAACAAACCTAACCTCGATGCCATCTCGTCTATGCGCCGTCGGCGGGTGTTTTCTGTGGGCATGCCCCACTCCAATGCCATTGCATTGAAGTCACTCCGTACGATGACATTGCCGACGAAGCCACGAAGAGAGTCCTCCAGTGAACTAAGCTTGACTCCGAAATCCTGCATTGAGTCATTCCGGGATAGATAGGATAGATAGCAGCTCACAATGGCTATCTCTTCGCATGTCACCCACACGTGACCGTTGGCTGAGCCGCGGCCGCCGATGCGAGTCCTCTGCTCGTCAGCGATCCAAATACCCCGTAGCATCTGCCAGCCAAACGGACGAGTTCGTCCTCCTATAAGGCTCGCTGATCAATACGATTTGAGCCCTATATTCGCGGATTAGTTTATTATACTATTATATTATTGCTAACATTTTTATTACGATTAACTTTTGGCACCAGGAAAAACTTTCTAGCAATTAAGAAGGTAAGGCCAACTCATCAGTGGCTAAATAAACAGTCGAAATAATTGTTCGAAATGGTTTTGAGTGGAAACTTTTTTGAAATTTCAACAATGCTGACTTTGGTCAAATAAATTAATTATAAACCCTATAAGCTTGCATATTACTTGTGAAAATAACCATCTATTCTGAGTAATTTAACAGGAAAGGATAAGATGCATGACTTTTAAAAATAGAGAATCGTATGTGGTTTAAATAGTTGTGGCTTAATCGTAATTCTTTAAGCCGTCTTTCTTGACAAAAATGTTTGGTCTATTTTGTTTTTTAATGTTTGATATATTTTGTTCGTTTTTATCCGTATACTGACGCATTTAGACAGAACGTAAAATTTACGAAGATTCATGAATTGTAGTTGCGTTGCCTATCATAATTCATTTCAATTTCTTCTATCTTCATCATTGCCAGCAGGTCTAAGATTAAGTGCCACCAAACTTTTTTTTACAAGACCAGGTTTATGTAGCCCAAATTCGAAATGATTATTTTTTTAAACAAAATTTGTACATATCATAGATATGAGAATTTAAAAAACTTTTGTTTTCAAATGTTAGCTTAGATGAAAATATTAACATAGATGAAAATGTTAACATAATGTGCTTTGTTCCTAAAAAAAAACATCAAAAATCGAGTCGTTTCAATCATTTTGTAAATAATGTGTTAATACTTTCACAAATATTCTATATCATCAAATAACATCTTTATTACAAGGACCTATAAGTAATATCAAAACTTGTACATTCAAGCTTCTTCGAGTGCAATCTCCAGAAGGTGTAAAGCGTGTCGAAATATCGCCTAATTCATCACTACGCGATCTATATGAATCCGTACATAACGCATTTAAACTGAATGACTATGGATTTGCCATCTTTAAAGAGAGAAACTACACAAAAGAAGTAAGGACTCATTCATGCATGAATTTGAATGCAAACAAAATAAAACACTTTTCTCTCTATCATTGATTTCAGCTGGCTTCCAGCCGTTCTCAGACAATTTCAACGAGCAATCTTAAACACGGCGATATGGTTTATATGAAATCCATGTCAGGGACATCATCTCGAGTAAGGATTGTTATCAACAACATCAATGATTTTAGCTAATTTTTATGTTTATCAAAGCGGTCTAGCGCAGCCTTGGTAGACACTATTCCCGAACAATCGAAGCCAGTTTCGGCAAGTCAATCGTTCACAGATGTAAGACAAGCTTTGAAAAGTGGCGAGATGACAGCAGACGAAGTGGATATAATTTTATCGAAAACAGACGGACGAATTCAACGTGGTCGTGATAATAAATTGTGTGTGAATTTTTCTACATCACTTGTATGTTTTTTTTAAATTATGGTTTCCACAATAGATGTCGGCATAATTCAAATGGATGTTGTGTGCATTGTTCGGCACTCGAACCGTACGACGAAAACTATTTGAAAGAACACAACATCAAACATCTGTCGTTTCATTCGTACTTAAGGAAACAAATGTCAGGAATCGATCGTGGAAAATATGTTGCTTTTGAAGATATCAATTGCCGAATAAAAAGCGGTTGCAGGGATCATCCGCCTTGGCCCAAGGGTATCTGTTCGAAATGTCAGCCGTCGGCGATTACGCTGAATAGGCAAATCTATCGACATGTCGATAATGTTATGTTCGAAAATGCTTCGCTAGTAGATCGATTCCTGAACTATTGGCGCGTAACAGGCCACCAAAGAATGGGATTTTTATTTGGAACCTATGAAGTCTATCCGGATGTTCCTTTGGGTAAGACAGATATTATCTATCTGTTGAATTGATGCCTCTAACTCTACACTTCTTCGAAATACTTGAATCTTGTTTTCCTTCTTCAGGCATTAGAGCTCATGTATCTGCTATATACGAACCACCTCAGGAAAGTACTCGTGATTCTATTAAATTACTTGAAGACGAACATGAAGCAGAAGTTGATGCTCTAGCCGCATCAATGGGATTGAAACGAGTAAACTATTTTGGCATTGTTGAAATATTCATTTCTTTTTCATGTCTCATAATTTAGGTTGGCTGGATATTTACTGATTTAATCGGCGAAGAAGATGCACCTGGAACTGTTAAACACGTAAGAGGAATTGAGACACATTTCCTAACTGCACAAGAGTGTATCATGGCTGGATATTTACAAAATAAATATCCAAATGTATGTCAGCAAGCTCCAAGTGGTATATTGGGGTCAAAATTTGTAACAGTTTGCGTCACTGGTAGGCTGTGAAATGGAAAAAAATATATAATCTTATATTTCATATATATTTCAATCATCATAGGTGATGCTGAAAAACAAATAAAAATGGAAGGATATTCTGTGTCTGCTCAATGTATGGCATTAGTTCGAGATAACTGTTTGGTTCCGACAAAGGATGCACCAGAGTTCGGGTATGTTCGTGAATCTACTGACAAACAATTCGTTCCGGATGTTTACTATAAGGTAAGTGGATTTTCTTACATTCTACGACTGATAATTTAGAAGAGAGTAGAAGCTACGAACGTGAACCAAAATGTTCGATGATTTATGCTTGATCCTAACAGTTCTATGAATATAACTGGGAGTTCGGGTGTAGTTAGAGGAAATTTATTTGGAAGAAACTAAAATGCATTTAGTTCCTTCTGTTAACACTTATCATCACTTTTACTTCTGCCTACGCTGTGTCTCTCCTATGCATAGTGTGTCCACATTGTAGTATGTCATTTTTTCCCTACGATTATTTGTAAAACTTCAAACGAATCTTCATTTTATATTGCTGTCGCGGTACATATTTGGTATTGCGGCGGGTGGCTTAGAATCATCAAATCTGCTGCTAAAACAGCGCAATGTATATTTTCTCGACAATTTCTCATCCATTCGATCGGGGCAATTTAATTAAAAGCTTTCCTAGCTACGTAAACCGGCACACATTCGATCTTTTGGGGCAATATTTCATGAATGGCTTGATCAATATTGTAAGTGCATAAATTGTTGCTGGATTGTCGACAATACTTAACGGCACCCCACAAAAAATACCAACAGCGTCAATTCTCGGCTCCCCAGTGGCCAATAAATATGCACGGACCGACAGATTACGCGATTTGCGAGCTTATTGCGCCAAAGATCGTTTGTGATTGATATCGAAGCGGGTGGTCGGTAGCTTACAGTTCCTGAGTTAATTGGACTTTGTGCACGAAGAATTCGAGATCTTATGCATATTTCTCCTAAGGCACGTAGGTCTAATGCTGACTTGTTGCGATCTGTGCCGAGTTGGTGTAAATGAGTGAATATAACTTTTAATAAATTTATAGATTAGGTAGTATATTAGGTTCATATATAAATTGTCGGTTTTGTGTAAAACATGGAAATTTTTTCAAGAAAATATTAAATATTTTTAATTAAAAATAGACAAAATTACAATATAAGACTCTTTGCCAATGTGATGGTAAACAATATATTCCTCCCTTCTGATTTCGTTCTCAACTCAAAAGCGACTTGAATTGGGAGTGCAGTTTGAAATACTTCCTTGGCCTCGTTCAAAGAAATTGATATAATATTGATAATAGAGTTCCCCTAGTGGCAACAGAGATGTTTCTGATGACATGATCAAGTTCTAAATTGATGTAACCCTGTGATCGATAGAAACGAAAATGTTATATCAATCTGGATTAGCACTTTCATGTCATTTTGGATTAGCACTTGTGATACTGAGTCGATCATGCTCATTTTCACTAATCGCACCAACTTTGCTGAGATTGCTAACTGTAGGTTCGGTTCGGTCGATGCTATTGTATGCTTGCGTGCAAGTCGACAAATATCTAATGAATATCCGTGCTGAGTTCCAATCTTTTTTTTTTAAAAAAAAACCGTAAATATTTGACAAATCGATCTTCTACGTCTAGAAAACGCATTAATATTTGTGAAGGATTTTCTCAGCTTGATGAAAAATTCTAAAATCTTTCCCAACAATTTGTCCTACGTACAAAGGAGTTATATCTCCTTCCTTATATATGGGACATATAAGGCTTTTTCGCCAATCAGCTGGCATTGTATCTTGTTTCCAAATACTTATGATTAGTTCATGGTTTGCCTTGAAAACAGTAATCTTACCTACTTTCGGGAATCCCGTAGAGATCCCCTGGATACACAATGATTTATTGAATTTTAAGCGATCCCTGGCCTGTTGGACTTCATCTAATGTGCCAGAGGTGTGATGAGGCGCTGTCATCTTATGAGTCGATTAATAATGGCGTTCATGGAGGACGGGTACATTTCTGTCTAATAATTGCTGGAAGTATAATGCCCTATTTCTCATTCACCTGGTCTGAGGCGTTTATGATGCCTAGATCAGTAGTTCTACACAGCCCGGTGCGTCGATTGAAGCCTTGTTTTAAGTGTCTCACCACTTTGTACGCATCTCGAGTGTTGTTCGCCATAAAGCTGTAATTCATCCTATATAACATATTGTCAAAATACTGGCGGCTCGGTGTTTATGAGCCAAACGTTAAATAACTTTACTCGAATACGTATTGCGCACAATATTTTATTGACAGGCTTGAAAGTCGATTATTTATTAATGTTTTATTTTTATGTTATGCATTGATGTTTCATTTTTATGTTATGCATTGATGTTTCATTTTTTGTTCACGATAAAGGGCACTCCAAATTCGTGTCTTCCAAATGACGTCTCGCTTTTGAGAATTGTGTACGATCCCATGTCTATAAAGTCAACGCCAGACAGTTTCGTTTCCTGGACAGTGGAAATATTACTTGTTCTATAAGCGGCAAAGTGGTCCCCGGCTGGCACATTACAGGTCCCAATAGAGTAGGCCATGCTTCGTTGATCCAATTTAAGCATGCGAAGGGAAGTATCAGATTCCCGAATAAATAAATTTTATGGGATCGATTTATTGACCGATAGCCCAACTTTCCAAACTGTAGAGCCAGTTTAGTTAATTTTGCTGGTTTAAAGACAGGAAAGCTCGCCACCATCCTCCTCCGTTAGCAGTGTTCATAATTTATCACATCATGAACGTCCGCGGCAGCCACCCGATCTGAAATCATATCTTCAGGGAGGTCGAAGGAAGGATTTGATAACAGGCTATTTTCAGCAAGAATTCCTCATGATTCCTTGGTAACCAATGACGACTCCGTTTTCTATACTAAAAAAATGTTGCCTTCGTCGTTTTGACGCTTAAAGGTGATCATTGATAAATAATCATTGATCTTTAACACATTACACTTCATGGGGGTCAAAGGTGACTTGATCTGGGTTTCTTTATTGCGGCATGGGGAGCACCCAAGACTTCATGCAAGAGCTATTATTCATTCTTTCACTGCGCAATATTCTTGCCTAGTGTGCGCACATATTTTCATGGTTGCGAGGTTGTTCGTGCAGAAAACTTAATCTTGTGAGTCTGTTTGTATACAGTATAAAACTATAAAGCTTTGTTGAAATTTACATAATTGTGAATGGTAATGCCACTATCCATTATCTATCAAAAATAAAGTTATATGAGTGAAATAATACAAAATTGGATTTTATAACGTTGTGACATGTCGAGCACGTGCTGAGCGGCAAACAATTTAAAGCAATTTCACTCGCTCTAAGCTTATGTCCCATATATTTATTTTGCGGATATACATATACGGTTTGAGCAGTGTAAGGCTTAACATGCTTTCTTGCGCTGTCGGTCACGTTTTCCGTTTATTTCTTTATTTTGCGTATTCAGTGACTGACGTGGTGCTAGAGAGTAATCCTATGCAGTGTGGCATAGCTGCCTAGTAAAGCTTAGAACATTGATTAAAACCCCAAGAGGTTTGGAAAAATGTAATCACATAATCCATTGTTCATTTAAAATGTATTTTTATTATCAATTTTTAGAACTATTTATGAACATTATGAAAGAAATGCAGGACACGTGTTTTGAAACAAACATTTTATTCAATTTCGTCAAATAAAAGTACGAGACAATGATATTCAATGACAACCACAAAAGTGAAAAATTTTTATGATAACGCACAAATTAGTTAGCATAAAAACGATGTTATAGATAGCGTTGATGTTTATTAAAGCAAAATAAACAGATATGTGTTTCTCCATCACATTAAGCGCAATAACGGTTAACTTTCTTAGCTTTGTTTTTCGTTAACTTTCGTTGAAACAGTTGCACAACATCTTTATAGCATTGTATGCAAAAACGTTTATTATTTCTGACTTTACCCGATCTAGTGACTTTCTCTGATCTAAAGTAGATATATTGCTGTTGTTAGTTTCGGTAAACATTACTCATTTATTTAATACAATGCCTAGCTTTCCGTACCATTTGGCTATCGTTCGTCATGGTGACGAATATGAAGACATCAATCAAATGGTTTCTGTGATTCTTAATAGTTTCTGCCTTTCTTCAAGATTTTATTTTAGTTATCCGAGTGCTTTGCAGACACCATTGTGACATCACGTTTGTCCTTCTACTTCATAGCTGCTAAACTTTGTTTTCCACTGCCAGAAAATCACCTCTTTGTAGTTTAGCTTCTCCTATACTTTAAGGTAAATCTTTTCTGACAGTCTAACAGTCCCGACCAATTGTGTATTATTTTTCAGTAAATTACAGGCTAATTCTAACCTTGTATAATAATTATAGGTCGCCAGAGTGTGACCTAAAGGGAAATTACTACCTTCATGGTCTTGATGTTTACTATGTCTATATTTGCGTCGCTATAAAAAAGCGAAATGATATGTAGATTCCGGAATAGTGAAAGGCTTAAATAGCTTCAATCCATATTTATGCAGTTTACTTTGTTTTGGCTTTAAACGGCACCTGACTTTCGTCCACACACACATACACCTTTGAGTGAATAATATTTTTGAAAAGTCCCTTTCAACATATCTATAATGGGTATTGTCTTAGCGATACGATCTTCTTTATCCGCAGTTTCATTGTCACTAAAATGTAGATAGTGACATGTAGATAGCAAAAATTTCACTAAAATGTAGATACTGCAAAAGAACTTCCAATCTTCCGGCTCTTAGCAGTAGACTGAAAGAATTGTCCCAGAATATTATCTCTATTTCAGTAATAAGACATTTTCGGTACTCTATGTATACGATATGGCCGAATAAATGTTTTATTTCAAATTTGTCAATTGGCTGCCAAGAATTGAATCTTGACAATGGTTTTTAATTTCTTGTTCTTGTTGTAATTTCTTGTTGTCTTGACAATGGTTTTTAATCACTGTGAGGCAAACAAGTCAGTCTATTTCGCAATTAGTTCAAAAACTTCGTCAGGAACTAAGACTTTGCAATTCTCCTAGATCTGCTTTTTTCAATTAAAATTAGTGAATTCGCTATTCAGATCTGAATCTTCGGTAAAAGGAATTACAAATGGTTGTTGTTGTGACCATATTTTCGAAGTACGATCTGTACTAGTAGTAGTCTGAAGTACAATCTGCACTAGTTGGTTGATACGTAGTTTCGAAATAAATCTGGTTCACTCTCGGTGTCACTTTTGATCATCATTCATGTTTGTTTTTTGAAATATACAAATTCTCACTTTCTGAATACGCAAAAAAAAAAACATTTTCTGGAACATAAACAAGTTTATCGAAACACACAGCAGACTCTTTCTCACGAAGAAAATTAGACTCAAGAGTAATGCAATTTCGCGTAAATCTTCTTGCGTAAACCCAAACCACATTTATTTCTCGAAAATTAAATCAACTGTTCAAAGTCTCCATTATTCACTTAAATACATTGATCAAAATAATTCACTTTAGACTTTAAACTTCAAAAGAAACTTTAAGCAACAACCCGACTTCACATTGCGGTACTGAAATGAAGTGGGCGGCGGGATACACGGTATGGCGTTGTCGTAACGAAAAAAAAAACGGAAGTTTTATATTGAAAATAATTTTAGACACGTATCATATTGAAATACGTCCATTACCGGAAAAGTTTTGTTTTACGAAATTTCATATTTCCGCGTTAGCGTTTAATGTGTTTAAGTATGCACAATTATCTTAACGATTTCTACTTATTATCAACTTCTACCATTATTTGACATCGCTGATAGAATTCGTATTCTGTCTACAACAGGCCTCCTCTATTTAAATATCAGAATGTGAGTTTAAAAAAAACTGGTTAACATTGTCGATTCCAAAGTTGCAAAAAACACTTTCCAGGGTCCACCTGTAAAGAATCAACTTAGTTTTCAAGCAACAATAGGTCCTAATAATTACCTGGCAGTCAGGAGACGATGCCATGCGGTTCTAAATATTTTCCCATGGTGATAGGGTGCTAATCAATTCAACATTTTATATTTCCTGCAAAAAGATCTCTTGTTGAAAACAGTTTTTTTTTGTTAAATAAAATCAAGCTTACAATAAGTTTCACACTTCTCAAGTGTTTCCCCATATGAAATGAATATCATAAATAAAAGTCAAAAGCAAACTTGTGGAGATTTCATATATTTCATCAACTAATACTTGAAATTAGAAGTGTAGTAACTTCGGACATTAATGATACATTTTTTCATTTTATTAGCTCTGAAAATACATTTAATCGCTACAGATTGTTTTTTTTTGTCAAATTTTATTTTACCATGCATTTTAGAAAAGCAATAGTTTTTCATATTAGATTTCGATTGCAATCGTTGATTTCATATTATTTGTTCACGGATTAAAATCGATACCGAAATACATTTTGTTGGTTCGCAAAACACAAAAGTTCGTCTTATGAAAACGATCACAAAAAAATAGCAACTAAAATTAAAATGTTCGTATCGCATATTACTCATATTAGCGAGTATAATAACTCAAAAACACCAGGCCGTCCCAACCCCCCCCTTACGCGCTTCGTCGCTCTTCGCATTTTCTATATCGTCGTTATATCCCGTTGTCGCCGCAGCCAACCGTTGCTGTTTTAATTATTCTCTTTATTTTGAAAATATATATTCTTAGTTTTTTCTCTATATTCTTCTATTTTGTAAATCTACTACCGTTTTTTAATGTTTCATTATATTGTTTCTGATTTCATCTATTTAGAACTATTGAAATATTCGATACGATCTACTTCGAAAATGTTTAAAAAATATGAGTCACATCTTTTTTTTTATACGTTTAGACTTAACAATCCAACATCACAAGCCTTTTATGAGATAATCCGTTGCAATCATCGATAAGAAATGTTTTAAACGAAATTTTTTTTGAATGAAAATATTTACGAATGTAGTGTGGTGGTGGTGATAAATATATATAGGGATCAATTTAACTAGATTTTTCAAACATTGGTTTAAAGCATTGTTTGTTTCTCAAACATTCGACTTTTATTATTGCATCGAAGTATATCTATGATGTTTATATATTAAATGTGTTCACGTACATTATTAAGTTTTCTTTTTCGATTTTCGTTCCGTTCTCTATTCTTTAATGTTAATTTTGATATTCAAGGAAACTGGTGTAAGGTTGTATGATGACTTCCCTTGGGTCGGGTGTTTTTATCGAAACACAGATGAAATGAAATGTGTGTTGGTCAGTCATACATGTCGATTGGTTTCATCATGCATTAATTGAATTTCATGTAGACTTGTCCTCTATTTCTCCTACCCGAAGAAAATAAAATTAAAATTTGTCTGATAATAATTTACGGTGATTATCTATGATTTCATATAGATATGACCTTCTTTTGGTTTTTTAATTACAATAATGAGGTTAATTAATTATGTTTGTTCATAAATTGGAAAGGGTTCGATTTTTACTTTTGCAGTTTTAAACTTTTTTCGTTTGTTGTTTTGAACATTTTGTCGTTTCCAAAATAGTATTCCTATTTTCTATTATCATTTGTTTTTGTTTGTTTCTTCACAAAAAAGCGTATTCACGAAAGCGATGACAGTTGCAATTATTGCGAACATTGCATTTATATACATCAATTTATTATATATTTACTTAATATTTTGGTAAGGAGAGCTTACTTTTTTATTTATGGTTCACATTAATATCTCGTATTCGAATCTAGCGATATTTGTTCTTATTTTTTTATAAACCTTCAGCCGAATGAAAATTTACGTTAGACGTCAATTACTGTAAAAGCGTTTATTGTATTTTGGTGTAACTGGCTTCCATGATAACTAACATGCTTTGGTAGATATTTGAAAGTAAATCGAATATTAATTCTTGTAAATTATTTTTGATTCGTGTTGAGGTGATATCAATGAATGAAGATTCATGTTTTTGAATTAACGCTTCATATATTTGGCAGCTTATTTAAAATTCGGATTTTGTTGTGCAAATGTTGTTGTGCAGAAAGCAGAGTTAGACTTCCTCATTTATATCGTAGATTTAAGCGATGTATTTTACATGTTATCATTCAGAGTGCTGAGTTGGAACTTGATATTTTAGTCGTAAGCATAAATCGTATTTTTCTTTTTCGTGTAATTCATATTTCAAATCTTTAAAATTTAAACTGTTTTCAATAATCGAATGATAGCTGGGGTAAGATTTAAATTTTTTATCTGTAATTTAAATGACACCCATAAGAACTGGAATGACTGATCATGCTTTGAAATTTCAACATAGCTAATTTCATTATGCAGGTATATATCAGTGTCGTACACAGACGAGGGCAAAGGAAGGCATTTGCCCCCTCTTATGGCAATTGCTCCCTCTTATGGCAATTGCCCCCTCGTTTTAAAAAATTGCACCTTTGTCTTTACAGTATTTCAATGAAAATTAAGGAAATTTTACTTCAGTGAAAATTAAGGAAAATTCTTGTGTTTTGCCCCTCTATCTCAGAGTCCTGTGCACGCGTATGGTACATATTCTGGACGCAAACATTTTTAAAAGCTTATAAGACAATTTATTGATGAATGGATTCCGCAGTTGTAGGTTCTGCGTTTATTTTGTATGTGTGCCGTCCAAGATAGTCGATCGTCAAAAGGGAGTCCTAAGTACTTGGCCGTTCGTTACCACTCAATCTGTTGTTCGATCACTGTTCGTTTTCGTGGCTTCTGTTTCCTTTTCCGTGTGATGAAAATTGCCTGAGCTTTGTCTGAGTTTATCTTAATCTTCCTAGCTTGGACCTAGACGTTTTCGAGACAATTGTGAGGCCGATGATCTTATGAGGCTTAACACAAGGGGTCTTCATGACCCTTATCTATAAGTAAACCGATGTCATCGGTCAAACTAGCCATTAGGCGTCGGAGCTATTGTTATTTAGCGGAGTTCTGGCTGAGCGAAGGAAGAAGCGATGTCTCTCTGGCGAGGGTAAGACTGGCATGTGCTCTCACAAGTCTGTCTGATCTGCCTGCCCTTGAATTAAATGGAGTAGCACAGTTTATTAAAGGGACCAGATGGTTCCCCGAATATGGTGCCTGAGGGAGAGACACCAATCGTGATATAACAAGCGGGCTCTTCTATGCGTAAGTGGGTCTCTCGATAGTTATCCTCCAACTGACAGCCACTTAACCTGGCGTATCTTAATCTTCCGTTTGTGGAAGTACCCAAGAGACGTATTTATGGAGAATTGGAGCTTTGAAATGACGGCTTCTGCTTGCCGCGGCGTATGGAAGATGCATGTGTCATCGGCGGCTAGTGATAGTTTAGCTATGAGTAGTTTGTAGGTAGGATGTACACAGTGTATTTATTATACAATAGAGGGACAAATAATAAAAATAATTTGCCTCTCGGATGAGCAGTATTTGTCAATTCCGACACAGGATTTTCTGATCTTCAAAAAAGATTCATTAATCTGGATAAGAAGGATGGATATTCAAACTGCTCTCCTGGGGCAATGTTCTTGTAGACTTTTTCATTCAAACGAGGAAGGGTAACGTTTCCAGGCAATTTAACTGTTGATGACAGGAGGCTGATTGGTCTCCAGCTTTCAGGAAATGTCAATTTTTTTTCACCAGATTTCGGTAGAACGATAATAATGGCTACTTTCGATTCATCTGTATACTTCCTCAGACGGAATATGGCGTTGATTATGTTCTTCGTTATGGTTTGTAGTATGTCGTCTGGCTGGTATGACAAACAAATCCCATCTGCTCATGCTACCGCCTTGTACATCCAGTTTTTTTTTATGAAATTACATGAAGACAATTTAACTTGATATTTAACAGGATACCGAATTTTCCCGAATTTTGTTCAATAAGTCAAATTATTTTAATGAGGCGTATACATTAAGTGATATTACCCCAATAGCAATCAGAAAAAGCTTAAATGTTGCCACCAGTTAAAATATTAAAGCGATTGTATAGTAGGTAGATAATATTTGAACCTAATATCTTACGAATCCGACAATTTCAATTAGAAATTCATGCGCCACCAGCAAGTTTGACTAATTCGCAAACTGCAGAACGATGTTATTTGAGATTAGTATGTTTTAAAAATACATTTAGCTAAAGCCGATAGGTAATACAATTTAAATCGTGAAAGCCAGTTTACTATTCACTCGTTAAGTTTTTCGCACCGTTCAAGCTATTAGAATTAGATTGAAATTTCTTCAAATTTAAATTGATGTCGCTAAAATGAGAGCCGGTTTTTTTTATGATCTACTACATTTTTCAATTTCTGTTCCGTATTCGAACAGCAATTTCTAAACAACAAATAATTTCTGTTTTCGCTAAATGCAACAGGTCAAAACGACAAAAATATTCTGCTTGGAGGTAACCGTAGAGAATTTACTTCTGCATGATCTCTTATTTCCTTGGCATGTTTGCCGTTTTTGTTCACAAATGCATAAAAAGTAGGTAACAGTGCAATAAATTCACGCAGTATTTTATATGATAACAATAGCTTAGTATTTGTTTCACATTTCGGCAGCTTTATGTAATTTATATAGATTTTTTAGAAGCAAATTTGTAATTATTTTTGTTTTTGTCTCGATAAGATTTACACGTTTAAAAATCGATGCTATCAAGGACATATCAATCGCGAGGCGATTACTATTTTGCGTTGATTTAAATTTTACCCCAGACACTTAAAACAAACTAACATCTATATTTTATTTATATTTTAACACTTTATGACTTCTGATATTTACTTTTTGTTTTAATATTTAGGTCGCGAATTGTTCTTGTAATGTAGTTTTATTTGTATTTAATGCGTTCACTATGACATGAATCCATAATTTTTTGTTGTTGTTTAAAATATCGATTATTTGAAACATGTGATTTTCATTCTAACAGGTACATTAGCGTCAACATACGCAGCATACAGTATATTTATAATAATGAATTTTGTTTTGTTCTTTGTCCGATTTGAAAAGTATGCAGTTAGTGTTGTTAATTAATATTTTCGTTTTGAACTAGTTTCTTAATAGATAGAAAACATTGACTGGGCTATTTGTTTGCTATCAATAGCAGTATTTTTAAGTCTGATTTGATTACAGTTTTTTCGTACATCCATCTGAAATGTACATATTTGTCCTACTTGATTTGAATTTCGTTACTAAAAAAATCTCTTGTTGCGTATTTTACGATTTTGTTTTCTAGAGATTTTTTTTTTGTTTTTATCTTCTGCCACATTACATTTTTGTAATAACATTTAAATAGAATCTCGCTACTAGTAGCTACTAATGAAAATACAGTGACGAATATTACGTTTTTTTCTGCTTATTTATTCATATTTACGTGTTAACTAACATTTATTTATATATGTATGTTTAGGGTTGGTTGTCACACACTTTAGAAGGAAAGAATCACGTAGTATTTTATATTTATATTAGAATATATTCGCCCGGAACTCTAGAACCAAAAAAAAAATTGTTTATAATATTTTCGTCACGTTTAACACTACTCACTCGCTTATAATTTTACAAAAAAAAAAATAACTCTACGCTCAAACGATTTGAGAGTTAGTGTGCCTCGAAATTTCTGTTGAATTACTCACAACTACTTATTGCCTTTCCCGAAAGGTTTTTTTTGTTTGCTATTTCGATCTTTTGTTTCTAATTTCAATACAATTATGTGGGTTATGGTTTTCAATTACTCGTACACATAGATTTTTTTTTATACACAATCATTTTTCTACTAATCATGTAGAATATATTTTTATTTATTTATAATTTGGTTTTGCAAGTATATAGTATAGTAAGAAGAAGTTAAAGATAGAAAAAATATTCTTTGTTTTCATTGTATATAATTTTTTTCCCCTTCGATGCCCACCAAGAATAGTATAGTAATAGGTACATATTTGAATAGATTCTATTTTTTCTTCGCTATGAAGTTCCATTTCTTGTTCCCATTGAAGTGTGTAAAAAGAAAAAAAAACGTGTTTGTGTATGTGTATACAAGATTTTTGATTCGTAATAAGATACAAAGTCTCGCGTGTGCATTTATAATCTATCATTGGGCTAGTATTTCACCGAATTTTGTTGGATATTTATCGATATTTGATTTGTATTGAGGCTTTCAAAGTTCGGTAAGATATCAATATTTAAATTAATCTGGAAAGCTTTGATTTGCAATGCAATAATTTCAAATGTCTCTCAATTTTCCCGGGTTCGCTCAGATACATAAAGTGAATGAAACATATCGTGAATTGCATTTCATGCATAATAGAATTGTATTAGTAAAATATTTGTTTCTGCAAAGATATCAATCATATCGCTTCGTAAAATTTTCAAATCAAGCGTATTTCATTCAAGCTCACACGTTAAGAACTGATTAACAAATTCTTCAAATAAACTTAATAATTCCTCGTATCGTTTGAAAGTTAACTGCTACCATTCGAATCAATTCCATTTTTGTCCCGTTCTCCAAGCAGTATGTTTATAGTTAGTTAGTCTAATCGAAAAGAACCGAGAAGCAAAGCCATCACTTAGAACTACACCCAAAAAAAATCTATATCCAATCGCTTTTTATCTCATTCTATAAATATTCGCTTAAAACACAGTGTTCGGCCATACTAATAACAATCAATGAAAATATTTTCAATGAATACAACAGCTCAACAAATCGATTAACTATTCGTATCGAAACAATTTAACTAAATCCCTTACAGCGCCAATAAAACAATTCCCTTCATCATTGCACGTCAAATATTTCCATATAGCCTCAATACGACTCCGTCTGACAATACCCTATTACCTACTACCTCTATTTTCATATCGTGTCGCGATCAATTTTCCACAATAAATGGCAAGAACGAAAATAATCTACGAAGAATATAAATATACGTTTCGAATCGCTCTACAATTTATATTTGAAGAACCTTTTTACGTAGGAGTAATAATAAAAGGTCTAATTATGCTCAAAGTATTTTCTGTTTTTCGTTTTCTTTTTATTGCAATTTACCGCAAGTAGCAATCACAATATTACTCTGAGGTTTCCCAGCCGAATCACCCGATTGACTGATCTTCTCAACCAATTCCAAACCTTCGATCACAAATGCAAATATACCCGTAAAACCGCGCATTTCCCTTAAAATTATACGAAACTGCGAACCGACTAAACCTAAATTATCGTGACGTTTCTGGCTGCGTCGCATTCCTACCGAGCCACGTATTGCTAGAATTTTCGTATCGTCCGGCATAAAGAAGCTTTCCTCGAAAACGGATCGGCCACCGCGACCATTATTCAACTCGAAATCTCCCGTTATGATGCTTTCGTTTTCCCAGCACTGGAAAATTTGACAGCCCTTGTAGCCAAAACCCAGTTCTCCAGTCGATAGGGCACTAAAGTTCTTGGCCATTTTCGGAGCAACGTCGTTACGAACCTCGATAAGAATTCGGCCACAGGGTGATCCGTTCATTTCGATGTTGAAGTAGAAGATGGGGTAAACGTGAACGGTGGGGTTGCAAATAAGCGACGATGAGGTTTGACCCGATGATTGGGAATTACTGCCACCGGATCCACTCTTTTGCTGTATGTGGTTGGAATGTTGCTTTTGGAATTGATGTTGCATTAGGGTCATGGTCATGCCATTTAACTCTGAAAATTAGGTGAAAGTGAGAAAATCGGCCTATAAGACTGTGGTCCTATAGAAAAAGGCTGCTCCTTCTCACCTGATTGATTTCCTTTTGGCGAACTGGTTGTGATATCGGCATATGTTTTAGTGCTGACAACTTCACAGGGTGATTGATGGTTCGAGCTTACGATCAACTGTTGATTCGATTGCGATTGCTGCTGCTGTTGCGGCGTTTGCGATTGCTGCTGCGATTGAGGAACATTCGAAAGGTTATGGTAACTACTGCTATTACAACTATTCATGAACTGTGAATGCTTAGCAGATAATACGTGACGCGAGTACAATTGCGATATGCAATAATTGGCTAGCAAAAGTACTGGATTATGGTGTCCGATTCCGTTGATTGTGCTATACGTGTCGTTTGTGTGTAGGGTTGCCAGGGCTTGTTTGATTAAATCGAAATCGAATAGGACGCCGTAATGTCGAATCAAATCGTCCAATTTACATTGCAGGTACATTTCTTGGTGCTTAGATTGTAGACGTTGTTTCTCGATATTTAACGTTGAAAATAACTTTATCGCTTCGGCCGGCGATTGCTGCTCGAGCATATCCAAGCAGATTTTCGCTTTGCTCAGACTCTCACGCATCTCAGCAATCTCCAGTGTTGGTATGTGATTAATCAGTTCTGTCTCGATTTGTGTCTTTAACGCTGTACACGATTCCAGAATTTTCAAAAGGAAATCTCTCTGCTTCAAAACTAAATGCTGAACTTCGTTGAGGATCTTCTGCATTGTGGCCAGTTCGGAACCAATATCCTCGTGAATAGAATTTTTCGCTTCGTTTTTAGTTCGTACGATATGATTTCGATGCTCCTCGGAGCCAGCACAAGCTCTACACAACAAAATGTTACATTTCGTGCACCATAAAGCGTTAGGCATAGCGTGCGTTATACAGTTTTCACCTTTTTTCGCAGCCTTCGCATTATTCGATACCTGCATACTGCTCTGTTGTTGTTGCTGCTGACTATTGTTGCCTACACTCGCTGATGACGATGTCGATGACGAGGATGCGTTCGAATTTGATTGTTTATCAGGCGGCTTCGATTTCATATTTAACATGCCTAGGTTTTGCGAAAGATACAGGATGGCAGTGTAGGTCGGTAGATTTTCAGGTTTCATATCGGGACCTGGAAGCTCAGTACGTTTCCAGCAATGGACACAATAAAGTTCGCTGCCTTTGAGTAGTATGGAATTAACGCATTTGAGACAGAAATGATGTCGGCATGAGAATAGTTTGGGTGGTGCATCGGTTTCATTAAATGGTAAATGGCAACAACTGCATAAAATTAAGTCTTCCAACTCCGGTGGTATAACTAAATCCATCTGAAATGTAAATTGTAAATATGAACTTAGTGTTAGAATATACATTTTTTTTAAATTATGTATGTAATACTGCAGGTATATGAAATCTTACTCCACACCAAAATTGGGTCTGAAAAAAAACAGAGCCCATCCAATCGTCAAACCCTTCTTAAAGTTGGAAATATATCTTTCGAAAAACAAGCAAACGTTTGAATCCCTTTATTTTCTTGACAGATTTTGTCTATTATTGGGGCAATAATCATGAATCTGATCCTTGAAAATTCTATAATGGCTATGGAAAAGTTTACCACTGTATTTATTTTGTTCTTTGAGCAGAAATTTCTTCAAATAAAGGGATAAAAATTGAAATATCTTCAAATAAAGGCATAACTAAATGTGAAATGACGGTCTTCTAATGCAAAATCTAGGAATTTATTGTGAGTACAAATTTGTTCGGTCAGTTTTCAAAAGTTGGGTGTGGCTTCTACGAATGTTTCATGTTGACAGCTGATTTCGGTAGTTTCAGAGAGAGAGAGAGAGAGAGAGAGATAGAGAGATAGAGAGAGAGATAGAGAGAGAGAAAGAAAAGGATCTGTCAATAATATTTATTTATATCACCTTAAGTTTCAAACAAAATATTGTTTTTTAGTTTGTAGTATATGTCCAATTTTGTGTGCGAAGGTTTTTAGTTTTCTGCTTCAATTTGAAGAAAAGTGCAGCTGAAGCTCATCGAATGCTTGCAGATAGTGATGGTGACATAATTCGAAAAAAATCGAAGACAAAAAATTGGAGGCATTACTTGGTGAATAGTCAAATCATATGCAAGATGAGCTCGCAAAATAATTGAGAGTGACTCAACAAGCAGTTCCTGTATGATTAAAATCCATGGGAACGATTCAAAAGCGAGAAAATTGGGTGCCTTATGGACTGAAACTGAGAGACGTTGAAAGGCGATTTTTCACTTAGTGATTCAAAGGCAACAAAGAAAGGTTTATTTTTAAATGGGATTGTGTCTGGAGACGAGAAAAGGATATTCTACGATAACCTCAAGAAGAAAAAATATCACACTATGCTCGGTCAACCGTTGCTATCGACCTCTTCTTGAACAGCAAGGCCGAATCTTCATGGTTCGAAGGTCATGCTCTGTATCTGGTGGAAACCACTGTAAGAATAATCTGTTCATTCATTTTACGTTCTACATAACAACGGATCGGCCTAATTTGCTCCCAATAAATGCGAAGTATAAATGGCAGGTAAATATCCCAATAACATCTAAAATTATATTAAACCTTTTCTATTTTTAGAGCTCTAGACAAATGAAAACGAGCTACATTGCTTACTCATTCGTTTTTGACATTCAGTCAATACAAAATGGAGCTCGAGCGTATTCTACCTACGACATAGCTCATTATTTAGCACTCCGTATAATGCCTGGGAAATTTTAAAAACAAATTCAGGGCCCATGATTGGATATCGACTGTTTTTTATTTGCATTGTTGCAGTCCAGTTCAACAAGTTTTGAATGATTTGAATTGACCGATATAGGAAAAATAATGTCACTTCGACAATATGTTATCGGTCTGATCCTTAAAAATTG
The DNA here is from genome assembly GCA_947369275.1 of Nemotelus nigrinus. Lineage (NCBI taxonomy): Eukaryota > Metazoa > Arthropoda > Insecta > Diptera > Stratiomyidae > Nemotelus > Nemotelus nigrinus. The sequence continues at coordinate 34,730,489 of OX376372.1, forward strand.
AGCTAAGTCATTTGTATTTACTCATTACCATTCCTTAAGAATTTTCTCTCAAAGCAATTTAACATACCTGATATTCATTAACTCTATTATCACCCTAATTCGAATTTGACTTGATATAATTTTCACTTGGCGCATTAGCCAAACTAAACTCTTCCATGAATAGATGAAATTTTCGAAATAGCTACTGCCGCAAACTGAATTGAATCCAAGCTCAAAAACGAAATCTCATAAGCCGCTTGAAACCTTTTAGCAATAAAGTGTGATGCGACACTGATACTTCAAAAATAGAACTATGATTGCACCGAATTATATGAACGACCCAAAAGCAATGAAGAAAGTTCAATTTCAACTCTCATCCTATCTTAGATCATCGTCCCAATTTTCAATTATCCTTTCTTAATCTTAATTTGAGCACATGAATAGTTCTTGAAACATTGTCCCAAACAAATTCTAGTCCCCAAACCTTTCTTCATGCTGTCGCCATAATTAATAACTAGTCGCGTGCTAAACGATTATCCTTCAAATGAAAATCGAATACTCAGGTCATTGGAAGATTCCTACACAAAGCGAGCAAATGGTTCTTATCATTTTCGTCATTTTCGCAACTCACTGAAAATTTTCCATCGGTTTTCTGGCAAAGAAGACATATAATTACTCTTCACCGAACGAGAGATGAGGGCTTATTGAATTTTCGTCATTTGAGAAGAAAGTTTGAAGGTGCAATGTGTGCATGAAATTCATATTGGTAATCCTACAAATATGATTTCGTGTGTGCGAGTGCTGATAAATTTGTGGAAAATAATTAGAGTGTGTTAATGCGAAAGTTGGGATGATGTGCTATTTTCATTTGGAAATTAGGTGAAGATAATGGCCCTGAGTGATGTATTTGTTGGAAAAGAGCTGATGTTAAAAGTTTGTTAATGGATTTAAATGTTAAAGATGTAAGGAAACTGCTGTTCAGATTGATTTGATATTTTACTAGAGCAGTAAAGCATGTAATTTAATCTGATCATTTTTTTTCTAATTTTTAAAACTAAAGAGTTCAATTTAAAGACCAAGTATTTCTTTAGATGCTATTTATATCACAATTTCTTGACAGATATCGATATTCCGAAGGTAGTCTGCCCTTCAGGGACTATCAGTCTGAAAAAGAAAACCGAAGTCAGTCTAATTCGAATGTAAACTAAACGTACCTAAATGTTTATAAATCCCTAAATCAGTTTCATATGTTCGCATTCAAATGAAACTTGCCTCAAATAGCTAAGAAAAACAAAGTTTTTGTTTAAAAAAAACTTGTTTGTCTAATAAAAATATGGTTACATTCAAATAGATAAAAAGTACTCCATTGTCTGCAGTTCTATAAGACGTTACTGAAACTAACGGATTTACTCTTTGAAATATCGTCAGCTTCGATAAATGTTCAAAAGAAGTTTTACAGTATACTTTTTGTATATTAGATCCGAGTCATAATGAAAGCAACGTATGTGAGCAGTTGCATTGATCCAACACAACTTGGTTGCCTCAAACCAAACTTCAAACTTTTTAGAGCAACCAAATTTTTCAAATTTCCGATTCCACTTGTTTCTATAAATGGTTCCGATGTGGGTAATGGTCAAATGTAAATGACAATCATAATTTGAGTTTTCTCGCTTCAGAGGGGAAAACGTGCCACTCTCTATAGGACAGATTACCGCCGAAACATCGATATCCGTCAATAAATTGAGCTTTAGTTAGCTTCTAAAGGGTTAATCGGTTTTGAAATAAAAAAAAAATATTTGGTTTTTAAAGCTAGAAATATCAGAATTGTTAAATTAGCGTTCTCTTTGTACGGTTAAAGTATGAAAAAAAAAATAGTTTCTTTTCAATCTTTCTTTTTTATGCACCTAGTATTTTCTATACACTAAGATCTTTAGTATTCGACGCATAAAAATGTTTTTATTGCGCTTTTATAATGTTTTATGTAACGGCACTTTTGCGAGAAACACACTGAAGCAAAGTAGACATAATCTGCGTTTACTTTTTAAGGGGTGAAATGTTAATTATTTACTGATGGTAGGAGGGTATACTCGATTCTTTATTTTTATTGATTCTTTATTACCTCTTGCAGTATTTTTGGCATCGAATCAACGAGCCTTGCTGTCCCATCCGCCTTTGCGATTTTCCGCTATTACAGTTTTCATCAATTCCTTACTATTTACTGGATGTTTTGGAATTCTCTTCTCAATTCTTACAAGTGTTCGATCAGGTTTAGATACGGTGATTGTGGGGGTTTATATAGCTGTTTTAAGGTATGATAGCGCAAACAAAGCCACACAATTTCGGCTGTATTCTTCAGATCATTGTCATGTTGGAAGAAAAAATTGTATTCATGCCGAGGTGTCTGCTATTTGGCTTCATATTATTTTTTTTTATGTTCAGATATAAAATGTCATGTAGGTATTGTTTTGGAGGGCTGCTCCAAACTGTTTCCATACTTTTCTTTCCGCCCTTTTATGCAATATATACTTTCACCTGGCAGCATTACATCTTCCAAAATTTTACTGGCTTATTAACGTACTCCTTTGGAAAGACAATGCGTTTTTATCGGTTGAAATGTAAAATGAAAGATATCCTTCGAGCTACTCGGCGATGGTATGTAACCTTTTTGAGAATTTTTCTTGCGGTATCAGAATAAATTTTTTTTTTTTTTAATTTTCTTTAATTTCAGTTGCTATTTGATGAATGAATCGCGAATTTTTTTCATTGGTGATACGATGTTCTGTTTTTCCGTATAGGATAATTTTTATATCGATCAGAAAGAAACTTGGAGTTGAAATTTCCTGCCGATGTGAATTTATTTATAACCCTTAACCGATAAATATTGTCTCTCCACTATTTTTGCCATATCTGTGTAGCTTTTCCCATTTTTTCACAAATTTTTAATAATTTTCCCGTCACTAAAACTGATTTCTCTCCTTTTATTTCCCATTGCAAAAAAAAAATATTCTTAAAACAAACCTCACAATCAACTAGTAAAGAACCTGCCAATATGAGTACTACTGAATAAAATATACAGTAAAGTATTAAAAAAATGCATTTGAAATGGATTATTTCCAGGAATCTCAAAATTCAGTGTGTAAGCGCAGACTTTTTTGTCTTAATTATTCGTCTTCTCTGGCAAAATTGCCGTTATTTCAAAAACTATAAAAGCGAAATATATAACTTTTCGTACGTCGATTACTAAGTATCTACTCACTCGGTGAATAGAAAAGGGAAAATGTAAAAAAAATATTTGTTTTTCATTTTTAAACCGTGAAAACTCATTGGGAGCAACTGAAAATTTTTTAAGTTCAAAGAAATACTTGCTTTTTGTCTCAAATATTTAAAAAAAATTAATTTTCCTGCTTGATTGTATAACAGTTGTATGGGTGGGCGTTGAGTAAAGTAAGCAGTTGTATGGACTTAGAATCAGATCAGCTCAATTACTTATTTTGCATGTCAAGAATCTGATTGATTGGGAGTCACTAGTTTTCGAGGGGATTTAATCCATTACATATACAATTACATATATGTACATATGTAAGCTTAATCAGCACACATGACAAAATGATTAGAAGTTGTTTATTCTATTGCAATTAATTTCTTCTTCAATTTATCTTTGTGTCTTGTCTTTGTGAAAAGTATTCGATTGAATAAACTGTGTTTAACACATCAGGCTGACATATAGACGCTACCACTATTGACGAATCCATATTAGTTTTAGAAAGTACCAACCTTCAAACAATACGTGTCAAACATGGCAATCTGATTATTAGTCTGTGATTTGACAGCTATTTCAGTGAGTATTTTTCGAAATGGGCACTGCGTTTACTCTGAGTGAAACAAAAGCAACAACGTATTGATGATTAAAGGCATTGTTTGAAGCTACGTAATCGTGGTAAAAATGATTTCTTGCAACTGTATGTTACAATGATTGAAAGACTGTTACACCACTACTACAGAGTCAAAACGATCATCATCTGAGTGGACAGCAGTCGCTGAAACCAACAATTGCAACAGTCAGTTGGCAAGGTCATGGAGTCCGTATTTTGAGATGCATATAATAATCTTCATTGACTAAATACAGAAGGGAAGGAGCATGAATAACGAATATTATATTGCATTATTGGTGCGTTTGAAGTACGAAATTGCAAAAAATACTGCCTCATATGAAGTGGTCAAATTTTTTTTTCACCACCAAGAAAATGATCCGCCTCGTAGTTTGATGGCAAAAATGCATGAATTGCTTCCGCATCCTTCATATTCTTCAAATTTGGTCCCAAACTAATATTAGTCCTTTGGAGACCTCAAAAAAATGCTCCAGAGAAAGAGATTTTGACTTGAATAAAGGAGTGATTGCCGAAACTTTGGTCTATTTTGAGGCAAAAGATAAATCATTCTACAAAATAGGCATCGAAAAGTTAGGGAAGCTGATTGGAATGATTGTATCATTCTTGAAGGTGACCATGTTGATGAATAAAGTTGAATTTAAGCCTCGGGACTTAATGACCGACCTGTTAATCGCAATCGAGACTTAGATAAGGACTTTTATCACGTTAGAATTATGTCGGGATATTTAATTATTTTTCACAGATCTATTAACATAAGGATCTGTATTTGAATTCAAATATAAATTCAAAAAGTAAATTTCCATATAATTAAATGATGAAATTTGCATTAGACCACATAGTTCAGTTCTATTACTAGGTTCCAAGTCAAACCTACCATAAACTAACGCTTGAGCGAATCAAAATTAAATTTTCCGTGTTCGCAAGGCCATGTCAACGACTAGTTAGATCCGAAGATATGATTTAATGAATATAGCCAGATTCAAGTGCTTTTCAGCTGATGTTTAGTTTACGTTCTCCTTCTCGTTTATGATGCAGTATCGACCCTATCCTATCCTCCCCTATCACTCATACATCCATCAAACATTTATCGGGTACTTCATGAGCTCGTGCTTACGAGTGTTTTCGCTCGCAACTATGTTCTTGACCTTTCAACGTTCCCCCTCAGCAGCTTTTCCGCTACAAGTACTGTTTTCCAAATTTAGTAATCGAATATATCGTAAGCATTATCGTTTTTTATCTTGTTAATAGATTATTCCTACAAGTCACCTGGCTAGCTTGCACCCTCCTCATCGCTGCGCTATTTGTACACATATGTCACAATGCTTTTCGATTCGGATTCCTACTTTATTATCTGGGTGCAACTAATTAAGTATCGTTGGATTAAGTACTAGCCGCCGCTTTTCACATGTTTTCCGACTAACATGACATCGGTCGACAGTAGATTCTACTGGCAACAGAAAATCCCGAGAAAACTACTTAATTTTATTGATTTTGTATGTAAGGTAACTAAAAATCTGCTGCTTGCTCGTGTGTACTGGACACACATATGCGTTACCATACGAATTAATGTAATGATAAAATGAAATTTTATGAGTGCTCTTTAGTTTGTGTTGCCAAACTCTCGCCTAGATAGATAAGCTTTCCTTGTAGCCTGCCTGCCTTTCGTGTGCTTGGGGTTGGGTGGTGGACTTGAAAGACGAAAAGTGCGAAAACAAATATTAAGTAATCATACCACACACCGAACGCAGGGGTAGCAAATGCAAACAGAGGCTTTTTATTTAGGGATGATTTAATTGCTCGTCGAAATATCAGCGACAGAAACATATTGAAGGCTTACCGTGCCGTGCCGCTAAATTGATCCGCTGTGAACTACAATAGGATTAGCATAAACAAACTGATTCCGTCGACTGGGCATTCACTTGCAAGCACAAAATTTACTTATTTATTTAACTTTACGTCGAGCAAAATTCCATCCAAAATAAATTCCAATTTATTTCGATTCGATGTAACTAGCTTTCGAGTAATTACAATACCATTCGAAATTGGCCCAACGATTCCATACGATAATCCGTCATTAGTATACACTGGCGCGAGGTGTTGATTCCTCCATTAGAACAGCTCGAAATTAACACAAATAAAAACCATCGAATCTGTCACTAGAGACTGTTCACAAGTGTGCACTATTTTCACGGAATGGTGTTTTCGTTAAAAGGCTTTTTATTTCAATTAATATTTTTATGACTTCACTTCTCGCACTCGCAACTCCATGCGACAATTACTATCAAGTTTGATTCATTGTAACTACACTTTCGTTATAGGCGAACGTCAGTCAATATTGTAACTCGATGTTTAGTGAAGACGAAGAAGAGTAGTCATTGTAGTCGTTGTGGTTTTTTGTAAATATCGATTTTGTGCGTAATTGGGCCAATTTTATTCCAATTCCTTTTCGTCTTTGTCGTTTTAGTCGTCGTCGTCGTAGCCTTCGTCTCCGTTATCGCACGCTTCGTTTTATTCATTTCAATTAAAAACGAGAAGAGTTTGTTAGCAGTAGTCAACCTGGTTCCTTCCTAACAGCCCTATCAAATACACTTGGAATCGAACGAAACGGAACTCACACAAAAACTTTACTTCACAATTATATTTTCGACGTAGTCCCCAAAGAAATAACCATTTGTATCGTCAACATGTTGATGAACGCTAGAGTCGATGTTATAGGCATACTGCGGATGATGATGTTATATCTCATCTAGCAGATTTTTCGATTTGTCGAGCTGCTAGAAGATCGCACCGACATTGCAATGGACACAATACACACGCGAATCATTGGCGTAAGACAGATAGAACGTTACGAATTCCGAGTTTAGATAATCCAAAAATAGCACATATCACTGCACAAATTGAAAATTAAGAAAATTGAAAGCGTGCAAGGAAAAAATCCAACTTAACTCTGTATAGATTTCTCTCAGCATAATATTTTCCCGCCACGCGTTTTGAAGGTCAAACACAGAAAACACACACTTTGCTGTGGAAACTATAATATGTGCTCGAATGCTGAAGCTTAAGCTAAAGCTAAGCAGTCGCGCTACGAGCTTTACTGCCTCTCCTCCATTTTATTCCTTTGCGTATGACACAAGCGTACAACGAATTGGTTGGAATATGGAAGCTAACCAATCTAAAAATTCGGAGGCATTGAATCGAGCACTGAGAGAAATGCTAACTTGCCTGCTTGCTTGCTTCGTTCTTTGGTTCGTGTATGTATGTATGAATGTACAGTATCTAGGAAAGCTGTAAATGCATATTGGACGTTTCAGAATCAGAAAAGCAATTCGTTGGAGTTGGAAACTCGTCGCAAAATAGTCAAAATCGTATCTGTTCTATTTGAAGTTTACGCAAAAATATGCAAAATTATGTAAATGTCTCCATTTAATATGCTGTCTTCGGAATTAGCTGCCAAAGCAGAAGCAGTCATCAATTTCCGAAATAATCATCACACGTATTGATTGGATTAATTTGCTAATGTCCAATGTTTTTTTTTCTCTCTCCAAACTCATTACATTTCAAGGTCGATTGTGGTGAGTATTGTTAGTGCGTCTGAATTTGCACTTGAATCTGAAAGATATACAGTCGGGAGCAAAAGTTTTCGTATCTTCAACTTTTATAGCAATTACAATTAATGAAAGATGATTATTAATTGTATCACAATTTTCGAAACAGTATCTGCTCCAGATTCAGTAAATAAAATAATAGCACAATTCAATAAAATAAATTGAAAAAAAGCTCTAGCGCATAGGAAACTTTACAAATACTGATTTTCGAAGAAAAGCAGAGGAATTGTGTAGGATTTGAAATAATCTTCTATTCAATGTACTCGTTATTGTAATCAATCTGTATTGAAGGTCATTATAGAATGCTTATCATATGAAAATTTGCTGATGCATCTATTAGTATGAAAATTACCAAATTGTTTGGTACTGGTAGCCCTTCGCTAACACCGCAACCAATAAAATACCGAGTCTGCTTCACTCAAGGTCAACCCAATTTGTAAATTTGGTTTGGATCAGATGACTGCGTTAGAAGTTATAGGGGTGGAAAGATTTTTAGAGCTACCGCTCACGACAATTTCAAAATTTTCAAAACTGAAACGTTTGCTATTCACTACAATTGAAAACTACAATTTGAAAACTTAAGGTATCACTACAATTTGAAAACTTAATGGTAGCAACTCTTTGTAAAAAAAAATTATTATAGCTGGAAGACCCATTTTAATTGGATCTGATTATCGGGTCATCAATTCTTTCGGGTGCTAAAAATAGAGTAGAAATATCGAGTGCTAAAAATAGAGGTAATTTGGTGAATGGCTACCGTTCTTGTGCGATTAGGAATTTCGAAAATTTTAATCTGACTGCGCAGGCAAAGCATGAAATTCGTCAAAAATTTGTATTTTTCCAAAAATTAAAAAAAAACTTCAGAAGATTAATTGGATTCAAAGTTTTCTGACCGAGCTACAGGGCTGCTCGCACATTCATAATCACACAAGCTTACTTCATATGCCCATGAATGTGTCCTGTAAATTTCGTGATGATCATATTTATCGCAATTGAAAGCTTCTCGAAAAAATTAGTAAAAGTATTGGCAACCTGAAGACTTAAGTATCCCCAGGCTCAGAAAATATCATGACGGAAGACCTCAAGATAATAAAATCGCATATTAAAATACCAAAATAACTATATAACTGATAATTTTTTATAACTTTTATAACTGATAACAAGGAATTACTGGATACAAATTTCTGGCCCCCCGGTTTAATTGGCAAAACTTTCATAAGAAGAACTCGTTCGAATTTTTAACGAAAAAGGAAAGCACCTGTTCCAATCTAATCTCAAAAAATTGTAAAATTTCTTTATATTACCAAAACGTGCGTGGCTTGACATCGAAGCTCCAATCCATATCCTTTAACTTTTCACTCGCCTTAGATAACATTATCTGCCTCACGGAAACTTGGCTTTCAAATAATATTAATAGCAGTGAAGTTCTTCCTTTGCACCAGGTATTTCGAGTAAATCGGAATTATTCTATTTCTAACAAATCGCATAGCGGAGGTGTATTGATTGCTATACGCGAACCTCTTCATGGAGCACTCTGTCGTAATTTTCATCTTTCTCCTCCTGTTGAACGCTTGATGGTTCGTACTTGTTTTCCTAACAACTTTCACTTAATAGTTCTCACTGTATATGTATATTCTTTTTAACAGTTCTTGTGCTGTGTACGAACATTTTTTTACCAAGTTATCTTCTTACCTTCATACATTTTTTCCGTTTGATCCGTTAATAATCTGGTGATTTCAATATGTCTTCTATTGACTGGGATCCGGTTTCAAATTGCATCAGCTCTAATAATCAACTCTCCATAGTGCTTTCTTCCTTCCTTTCCCTTAACTCCCTTTCGCAGATTAACACTACGCGTAACTTAAATGGTCGTATTCTTGACCTTATCCTCACTAATATTCCCTCTACTGATATATCTGTTTCCACCGTGTTCCATCCCTATGTTTTAGTAGACGCTCACCACCCTTCTCTTTCTCTTTATGTTCCATTGTCATACTTCTCAGACTCCCTTCAGTTGCTTCTCAATACAATTTTCGCAAGGTTAATTTCCCAGGAATGGCATCGGAATTTCAAAAAATTAACTGATTTTCGTTCTTCCGTGGGCTAAATATTAATCATGCGTTTTCCAAATTTTATTCCTTGCTCAATGACCTTATCTGTACCTATACACCTACCTTCAACCCTCATAAATCTACAGATCCTCCTTGGTTCACCCTACCAGTTTTTAGGGCAATCCAACTAAAAAATGTTGCTCGGAAAAAGTTTCGAAGATCGAATTCTGCCTCTGATCTTGCCGTATTTCCTCCGCTAAAATCGAAATGAAGCAGGCAATGCACGATTACTTTGCTAGTCTGGAGTCTTCTATTTCTTCTTGCCATACTAAACCTTTTTGGTCTTACATTCGGTCCTTGCAGAAAAATTCTTCCATCACTAACCAAGTAACTTTCAATGGCTCTACCTCCTCGTCTCTACAAGATGTAAGTACGTTTTTCGGTAACTTCTTTTCTTCCTCCTTTAAAAGTTCTTCCTCTCTTGTACATCCCCTTGTTTTTCCTTCACTTCCTCCTTCTCTTTCTCTAATTCCTGCTAATCCGATCGAAATTGAGAATTTATTACTCAGCCTTGATCGGCATTCCGGTGGTGGTTCTAATTGGTCTATGTCTTCCTCATTGTGCGTTCCCCTTTCTATCCTCTACAATTGGAGCCTATCATCCGGTATTTTTCCTTCTGCTTGGAAAGTTCCTCCATCTCCAATCATAGTCCTATTTCTCTTCTCCCTTGTTTTAATAAAATCCTTGAAAAAATTGTCTTCTCTAGAATGTACCCCACTAATCATCCTATCCTAGCGCCAGAACAGCATGGGTTCGTGAGGGGTAAGTCTACTTTGACTAACCTTATCCACTTCTCAAACACAGTTGTCCTTGCCTTAGATCGTCGGAAACAAGTGGGCGGAAGTCACCGCTAAAGCCTCCCGAGCCTCTGGATTGGTACTTCGCTTTGCCTCTAAATTCGTTGACATACGTACATGTGTTCGTGTCTTTACTAATGTTCGAAGAAGTACATTGAGTATATATATATATATATATATATATATATATATATATATATATATATATATATATATATATATATATATATATATATATATATATATATATATATATATATATATATATATATATATATATATATGTATATATAACATGAAAAAATTTCAGTGAAAAAATCTCAGGAACGTGTCATTCGATTGAACTGAAATTTTCAGGATACATTGGTGTATATGCAGAACAGTGCCAGGTCTCACAAAAAGTTAATAATCTTTACTCCTTTGGCGCCGGCGGCCATTTTAGTGATATTTTCAATATACCTATTTTTCTGTCAACAAATAACTTTCGCAAAAGTAAAGATTATGGAATGAATGAAAAATTTGATTTTTTTTAAAATTGCGATAACTTTTGACCAGATGATCAGATCATTATGAAACTTACAGGACATATTGTCGTTCCTAAGTATGAACGTGCTGGCAACCCTGCAGCTATGGCAGGCATTGAAACATTCAAACCATCGACTCTCCTGAAAAATTTTCGCTTTTACAGTAAAAACCAACTCATATAGAAATTGTATGCTTTGTCTATACAACGAAAGGGAAACTTTTGAAATTTCACATCGGACAAGAACGGTAACCCTCATCCAATTTACCTATATTTTAAGCATCAAAAACTTCTGTTCACGGGATCTCACGACCCAATTATCTGATACAAGTGAAATTCACAGAATGTATTGGTATTGAGTAGGACCAGGTCTGATAGAAGCGATTTGCGAATGCGAGCAACTCTGTGCCAGTGCTGCCATCTTGAAAAATTATATAAAAAAAACTGCTTTTTGCGCTATGAATTCTGATTCACTTACCAGATTTTCACGAAATTGACATAGTACCTGAATCTTACTCGAAGCCGTATTTGGTAGAAGTATGCTTGAAAAATTCAGTTGGTGCTGCCAGCTATGGTAATTTTGGTGTCTTGGGTTTTGAAAGTTTCGCTCAGGAAAATAAAGATTTTTGTCGTATAGCTTCCAGTGCCGTCATGAAATCAAAACGAATTTCATATGATATATGGAATTTATTATAGGCATTATTCAGAAGGAATCTGGTAAAAGAACCATAACAGGGTTGCGAGCTATTGTTGGTTTTGTATTTATTTGCAATATCTATATTAAGCGATTTCATCGTAAAATTTCCAAACGGTAATGATCTTGTAGTGACAATAAACAACAAATATTAACTTTTCGAAAATTTGAAAACTTTGCGACTGGTAACCCTAAATAGTTGTATGCCCGTAAAACTTCCAATGCAGTCATCGAATCAAAACGAAATTCGCAGAGTAGGTTGATATCAATGGATGCAGGTGTGATATATTTTTGGCTTTGATGCTAGCAAAGGGTTGCCAGCAAGATGCGTTTTTTTGCTATTTTCGTATCAATAAATGCTTGCATTAAGTATTCATATCGCGAACATTTACAATGAAAATAAGCTACCAATGTTTAAAGTTTCTAAGTTCTAGAAATTTTTTTGTTCCAAACATCTTTCTTTTTTTTGACTCTAACCATATTTATATCCCTGTAACTTTCGACGAAATCATCAGATAAAATCGAAATCGATAGATTTATTGAATTTTGTCGTGAGGTAATTGTGGGAGACTTTTAGTTGCAGTGCTGGTAAAGTGTTGCAACCACTAAGCATTTTCTTTGTATTATGTTATGGTATGCTGCTATCAAATTTTGCAGTGTTTGGTTTTCCTAAATTCTGAAATTCATGCAATTGGTAGCCCTGAAATCCTTTCCACCCTATGACTATAAATGCATTGTTAAGATCAAAGTGGTTTTGCACTCGGAACAGGTTGGAGCACGTGAGGTAGAATCTGTTCTACTGTTCATCGAACATTAGTATTTCTAGCGTTTCAGGTGCGCTAGAGTTTTATTTTTTAGCTAATTGTAAACTTAAAATCGTGAGTCATAACGGACAATAAACAAAACCACAAAAGCATCTTCCGCATTCTCATAACAAAGAACAGTCATAAAAATGTAATCTCTGTAATTCGGTCTCATGTGAAGTGAATATCTTCTAAATTTGCATCCGCATATTGAAGTCATTCCGTTAAACTTTCTGACACAAACAGGGCGAGTAAAAACCATTCAAGGTAGAAATAATGAGTATTGTTTTTTTGAACAAAGGTCACTTGGTTTGCTTATCGTTCTAATAGATATGAGCGGTAGGGTAAAAAGAACGAAAAAGAAACTTATTCCACTGCCAAATATTATATTTTTTAACCAACAAATTTATTAAGACCACTAATCAGAATGACTATTTCCTGGCCAAGATACGCGTAAACCATTTTTATAATGATATCGCCTCTGAATTCAATCAGGAAAAGTTTTGCAAGTGGAATGGATAAAAGGAAGTTGTTCGATTTCATTCCATAGAATTATTCATTATCTATAGATACAACTTTAAAGAGATTTTCTTCCCTTCGCTACCAACAGATGAATTTATCATCACAACCAACGGAGTAAATTTTGTTTTGCAGTCAACATTTGTCTAGAGACTATTCACTTTTTAATCTGAGGGAGGAATAAAGTGAAAGTTTGAGCTACAGATTCAATAGCGATATGGCTTACTTATTATTTCTCTTCCGGTAATCAAATACGAAACTAAATTTAACTTTCTTCAAAGTATGAAGAGATTTTTTCATCGATTTTCCAACTTTTCAGATTTTTTTTTATGACTGTGTAAGAAAGAGTGCTTGAAGCACTTGAAATTCCAAAACTTTTGGAAGTTTATTTAATTCATTGAAATGAATTTAATTTTAAATTCAGTTTAGTAACTGAAATTAAAGTAGCTGAATATTTTTTTTTAGAAGCTAATCGCAAAAATAAATTCAATTGATTCGATTTTGAGAAAGTTTAACTAACAGTTTTATTTGCATGGGAATGATGGATTTTTAACAAAAAACTATAATAGAAAAGCGTACGAAGAATTCTTACCTTTAACTATCATTTCATCGCATAGAAACAATTTTGAGTGAAATTTCTCTGTAAGAATGCTTTCGAATGGCATTTGAGAATAAAAAAGAAACAAAAAAGCAGAATATGGTCAGTGTTCATCTTTACGAAATTCGGGACAGCATTCATTCATTAGTAAAAAAAAATGTAGGAAAAGATATTTAGTACATATATTTAAAAAATAAATATACGCATCTAAACCTTCTGAATAGTCGTATATACATAACATAATTAAATTGAATCAAATCAATTTTATGTCAGGAAAATAATTCCTGGAAAACATGTAGGCATACGCCTGAATAAAAGCTCAGTTGACCTTGGAATTGTGAGAATTTTTAAATAGCAGTTCTGTGATTCGGAAGGACAATGACCCATGGTTACTCAGTGTCGAATAGATAGCTAGAAATGGTTAATATATTATTCTTTTGGTTACATAGTACGATTAATTCTTTTGGTTACATAGTACGATTCAGTTCTCATTTATGGGAGGAAACAGTTCAGCAGCTCTTGTCATGATTTTTTTTTACTAGAGTGTACGCAAATTGAAAAAAGCCGTTATGAAAGAAACTCATTTAAAACTTGTCACTCGCTTAGGCACTTAATTAAGGGACGCTCACTTACACTGAAAGAAAAATCTTGGTAAAATCAACAATTTTCCTTAGTTGTTTTTGCGTCAAGTACGGGCTATAGTTAAAACAACCATAAAAAAATAGTTGATTACTTTTATGCACCATGACGCGTAGTTGATAAACAACGTCCGTGGTGCAAAAAAAGTAAGCAACCACAAACAATGGTATTCCAAAAATGTGCATAGTACGAAATAACTATAGCCCATTTTGGTGTGTTCTGGCAGGGTTAACTCTAGAAACGTACAACCCGGGCATTTGTCCGGGGCGGTAAACGTAAAGGGTTTAATAAAATCCTACTGTTTTGCCAAAAGACTAAAAAAAAATATTTGCAGCCCATAATTCTTAATGTTTTTCAAACAGCCATATAAAAGCGGCACGGATAATTAAGTAAGAAAAAAAGCTAGGTCAGAGCATATACACTGTATGCGCTCACTGCTTCGGCGATGCACTGCATCGCAATGCGTGTCCTTTACATGCATACATTAATTGCACAAAAGGCGTCATACAGCGTAATATAAAGGCTTCACAGCATAACATGAATATGAATTATATCGAACAGCAAACCGAACACAATTTTGCCATGTAGCATATGAAACTTCTATGATAGAATAGGAGTATGAGTATGAGGAGTATGAAAAATCAACAGTTTTCCTTATTTGTTTTTGCATCAACTAGGGCTATAGTTAAAACAACCATAAGAAAATTGTTGATTACTTTTATGCACCATGACGCGTGGTTGATAAACAAAAAAAAAAATTTCATTCGGAGCATGAAAAACATCCAAATGTTGAAACCATTCTATTTTGCGTAGAATCATTCCAAAGACGTTGCTCACTGAATTACGTTTGTTGAAATCAACTATTGCAAAGTAGTTTAAGTACCATAAAAACTGTTGATAATTCGAAACGTTGAAGTTTGAACTATTTTTCGTGGTTATGAAACAATTAAAACAGTTGATTTCATGAACGTTGCGATATTTTTTGTATAACCAGAGCCAACTACTTTTATATCGTTAAATTAACTATATTAACATAGTAAAAATAACTATTTTCCGTAGTTCGTTTAACGATTTTGAATGAATCGTTGCAATACTATTAAAAATAGTTGAACCAACCAAGAGTTTTTCTTTCAGTGTAGCATCAGCACGAATTGAAATTTCTATTCGAAACTTTAGGAACATATTTTTGAATAGTTTTGCTCACAAATATGAAAAGAGAAAATTTTTTATGTCGATATAGGCACCGGATGCAAGAGAAATTGATCTATTTAGGAAAAAACAGATTACATGGAATATAGCTTTATTTGAAATTTCTAGGGAGAGGCAGGTTCTTGGAGGTCGATGTGTGGTCGATATAATGTCTAACCGTTCATTTATTACCAAGCAAGCTATAAACTTAGAACATGTATAAAAATACGAAACAAACTAAAACAACGAAAAAACTACAGATGCAAAACTAACGCATAAATAAATTAGTTATAAATAGATAGCAAATAAATAAATAAAATAATAAATAAATGAGTAACAGTTAAATATCAAATTTACAAAATGCTTACAAATTAAGTGGTATAAATTGCTTTGGTAAGGGGAGATTTTTTTTCAATAAAAATGTAATTATACAATACATATATATTAGATGATGGGGGGAAGAAAGACTATGATGAGAGAGTCTTGATAATGTTATTTTTAAAAGTTGCTTTAAATATGGTAGGGGAAAAGTTCTGGCTCATGCTATGGAATAACTTGTAGCACCTATTTATTGGCTCGTTGGTAGCTTATGTTGTGTTGGTATTCAATGAGCATTCGTCAGGGTCTTGTGACTTTCAAGTGCTGATTGAGCACAAACTTGTTCTTTAAGTAGACGACACTTACCACGTCTCTGATGACATGGAAGCTGAAACAGACACATAACATTAATCTTTGCCACGCAAAAGGTAACAAGTTAAGACATTTAAGGCGATATTTGCATGGTCGTAGATTGCTGAAATTATAAGGGTTGAAAACATCTCTCAGAGCGAAAAGCAAAAAACGCTTCTCAACAGACTCAAGTCTATAGCTTTGCATTTTGAAACCCGGGTTCCAGATAGTGCATGCATTTTCAAGAAGAGAACGCACGAGTTGATAAGGATTTTGTAACCCAGAGATTCTTAGACTCTTTGGCTCGTCGCTTAATGAAGCCAAGTTGCTTATTTGCTCGGGAAAAGCATTCTATCGTAACGCCGCGTCCACATTGGCCATGGGAGATGGCATAACATTCGACTTGCCATGCAAATGGAAAATGTAGACGGTACATGACATACCATATTTGATGGCATACCATAAATGTCAAGCCATATGGCAAGACATTTGCATGGCCATGAGTATGGCCATATTCTGACAGTTGTTCATTTTCAAAATGGCGATGTCGAGGGAAATAGTGCTACAAACCCTAAACGAATGCAAAAAAAAGATTGCTTATGGAAATATATGTTCGCCTCTTCCTCAATTAGCGCCTTTCCTCACATTCTGCTTCGTCTAACCTTCGCAGTGCTCTCAAACACCGGATAGCGGGCATATGTTCACTGCTGAATGATATTTTCAAAATGATATGGCATGACATGCCGTTGCCCAGGCATCAGATGGCATGCCATAAACTGACATTCGTTGCCATCGCATATGGCAGAGCTCATGGCCAATGTAGACTCTAGGTAATGTAGATTGAAGCGGCGCTTTTCATCCAGCATGACACCGAGATCTAATATGTTGTCAATCCTACTGAGTGCCGTGTTGCTGAGGCGTTACGTATAATGAACGCGTGCAATTTTGCGCGGGAAGCTAATTGCGTGGCACCTAGCAATGTTAAGAGGGAGCTTGTTCGTGGAGCACCAATGGTCTAAATAGTTCAGTATTGATTCAAAAAAGGAAGCGTCCGATGGTGACCTGATGACATGGTAAATGTTGAGGTCGTCCGCAAATAATAAATGAGGAATGTCAGATAAAACCTCTGATAGGTCTGATATAAAAATAATAAGAAAAAGATGGCCAAGATGACTTACACCGGGTTTAACGTTGACTTTCTTAGAAATAAAACCTTGGAATTTCACGAATTGAAAAGGATCGTGGAGATAGGAGCCAAGCCACTTTAGTAAAGATCCTGCAATTCCGAAATGCTGCAGCTTGGGGATCAAAATGGAGTGATAAACTCGGTCGAATGCTTTGCTAAACTCTGTATAGACTGCGTCAATTTGATCACCTTTCTCTATTTTGCAGAATACGTCAGAAACAAGCACCATAAGATTAATGGTAGTAGAACGATCTTCCCTAAATCAATGCTGCTGCTCGTTCCGTCGAGCGTCGACCAGAGCAGAGAGTTTGCAGTAGATGTTTTTTTTTCAAATAGTTTGGGAATTGCGGATAGAATGCCGATGTCTCTATAATTTTGAATAAAACATCTAACGCCATATTTATAAATTCTTGTAATATAATAAGATTTCCGATACGATGGCAATAGCGCAGATGAGAGATAATTATTAAATATAATATAAAAGGGCGAGATCAATTGTTTTACATACTTAATCAGAAATGTAGCAGAGAGGAGTTCAAATCTAGGGATCTTGTTACTGTCAAGCTCCATAATGGCAGTAAATGTTTCATTTCTCGATATGGTCATATCCTCAGCAAAAATTGTTTGAGTCGCACCCGGGAATCGACACAATGTTGGGATGCTAACTGGGCCAAAAACTTATTGAAAGTGGTCAGCATAAGGTAACATGTAGTCTAGGAAAATATGCTCGTGATGTATCACTCGGACAGATTGACGTGTGATCATTATCTTCTCGTGGTGGCTACTGGGAACAGTCTTTTTTGAAAGAAAAATTGGCTAATGTGATCGGGCTAGACCCTTCTAAGTAAGATTATCAAGACACCGATAATCTCTCCCGTAAATCCCGAAATGTTTATCGTGAACTGAAACGTAGGTCTTGGAACTTGACTCATACCACAACGTCAACCACGCATACGAAAACCGCTCTTATCGATTCGATAAAGTTTTGCGGAATGTTAGAGTTCCCTACAGAGCTCGAGCTGCTTAGCCCTGTCTGTGAATAAGGCTAATTAAACAGCAATATAAGAAATTCAGATGAACATAGAATTATGTTTTACAAAAGAAACTATAGAACATTTACTTCAGTTGTAGAAATGGAGTGGGCATGTCCATAAGATTTGCATTGGAGGTGAAGGTAGTACGTAAACCTTCGGGGAGAATGTCATTTTGGCTTTATGCCTCCTTTTCATGTATGGTAAACGTTTCGTAAGGGCATCTGGCAAAACAGTCCACAAGACGTTCAGCAAGACTTAGTGTGAACATGGCTTATCTCATGAAAGGATACCTAAGCATATCTGTAAACTTAATATATGCATATCTGTACACTTAAACTTCGCACCCTTCTGCATGGTGTGAAGTTTAAGTGATAATATCCTGCAGGTAGGTGCCATTTTCTCTGTTCAGAAATTCGTTTACAAATATTCGAATAGTGTGCCTTGTAACTAGCGAATCCAATCCCGGGATCCCGGATCCCGGGATCCCGGGATCCCGGCCAATTTCTGGTCCCGAAAATCCCGGGATTGATAACTCCTAATCCCGGGATTTTCGGGATCAGAAATCGGCTGGGATTTCGGGGCCGGGAGTCAAGAATTATCGGCAATCAAGTTACAGCAAGACTCGAAAAGTGCAAATAGAATCCATATTTATGAGAAAACAATTAGCTCACATCAAAATGCGTAAAGAATAGAGCAAAATAAACCGATGTAACAGTTAACAAGAGAATACAAAAGGGTTTGTAAATAAATAAGTATGAACTGTTTCGCATTTAGTGCATTCGTTACATCGAATGATTTGAGGAAATTAATACTAGCGAATGCATAAACAGATTTACCAAAATCCTTAACAACAATCAAAAAAAGGTTGTTGGCTATGGATAGGATAAAGAAAATAATAAAAAATAAGATATAACAAGCTAGTATCTCAGGTGAACGGTTCAGTTTGATGTTTGATGAATGGACCTTGACTGCAAATAGGTGCTATATAAATATAAACATCTACTTAGTAAATTCTTACTGGAGCTTGGTGGGAGTAAGAATATCAATGACAGCTGGAAACTACCTAGATATGAGTTTAATGTTTCTCTAGTAAAAGACATTCACTCAGAAAAAAGTCGCATAGTAAAATCAAGAATTATCACTGTAAAAGCCAGGGCCATAATAAACGTACAGCCTCTTTGTATATTCGTTGCTGTTTCTTTCATAATAACAACGAATTTTATGGAATTAAAACGACTAATGTAAATTCAACACGTATGTTGTAAATACAACATGCATTATCGGTTATTTTAGTCATAAACACAAATCAACTACTTGATCTGTTGATTTGAATAGATGCACTTCAATTTCTTTTGTTTTGTTTGATCATTACTAAATCTCAGCAGCATTCATTTCGAGACACAAATCGCGCATATATGTAAGTTGTAGTGTATGTGTATGCAGTGTGTGTCGTTCGGTGTGCTGAATAGTTTATTTTTTGTTACTTACCTTTAGTCATAGCTGCAGTGATTGGGAACAAGTGAAAAAGCAATGGGAGAATTATTTTCTTCTAAGGCAGATAGAAATAAATCTTAAAGCATGGCCAAGGGTATAAAGATACCGAAGGACATCAAATAGGTAGACAGTTTTTATAAAATCAGACTCAAATTGTGTTATAATTTAAATTCCAGATACATATCAACTTCCGGCTATTACACCCAGCCCCAGGAAATGAAAATTTGCTCCTTGCGAAATTGGCATCATTTACGACCAAAATCTCGCCATACTTATTAAACAACATACGCGATAAAGCTTGTAAAGAGCTGTTGCTTGCCAGCAATAAGACACAAAACAGCACAATTTTAATGTCAAGATGTTTCAAAAAGCTCAACTTAAAATACCAATGCAAAAAAGACAATATTTAATGCTTTATATAGTTGAAGGACCCAAGAATTTCAAGAATTATAAATTGTTGAAATTCTTGGGTCTTTCAACTATTCAAAGCATTAAATAGTGTCTTTTTTGCATTGGCATTTTAAGTCGATTTACAACATTTTTGTTCATATTTTAAGTATGCAGTCACACTTTCCTTTCCATGTTATTACGATCCAATTTAGTTGTTGAATTTCCTATTCGCGGCTTCAAAATTACAAGCAGCCCTTGTTGATTCAATAGAGAAAATTGTTGCCAATACAACTCACGCACGTATTACTATGAAGTAGTTAATTCATAGAGAAACCTCTATGGCGCCATTTCATAGTGAAAAATATATGAATTAACAATGTTTTTCCCCAATTTTACAAAGTTTTTTTCTGAGTGTTGTTACCATCGTAACTGATGGGTCAAACGAAATGCGAAAAGTAGGCAGACTAGTTGGTACAGAGCAACATATTTGTTTGGCGCATAGCATCCACTTGGCAGTTTGCGATGTTCGCTATAATATGAGGTCCATTCCGGATAAAAGTGATTTCCCGATAGTCTGAACGACGACCACGAAGATTTGGATGGTCCTGAATCAGCTAACTACGTTGAAACCGGTCGCCTGCAAGACACGCTAGATCAGACGAAGGACATCAGCGCATGCATAAAGAAAGTTCGTTAGGTAGTTTTATATTTTAAAAAAGCTCCAACGAAAAATAATAACGATCTTTAAAACTATGTCGGATCCGAGCAAGGCATTTAACTGTCTCCTTTAAATGGATTGTAAAACAAGATGAAATAGTCTCTTGACAATGCTCGAATAGTTTCCCATTTTGAAAAATAGTATACATTAATAGGCCTGCAATATTCAGAGCAATTAGAAGCAACAGAGTTTGATTCGATTCAGAAAATTATTGAAGTTTTACTCCCTGTAAAATTGGCTGTGACGGCCTTTAGTCGCAGACTTGCAAATTTATGCACTGTTAATACTTCATCAAGATTTGTATTTAGGCTGTTAGGAGAAAAACGGTCTATTCTTCTGAATGCTATGAAAATTGCAATATTGGACCGAATAAAAGAGCGTCAGTGTACCGAGCTATCTGGTATGCTAAGCTATCTCCAGAGTCCACATTGTACCAGCAAAAATTTACCAAGTGAAATAAAATCTCTATTTTTGAAACCAAGCAACGCAAATATTAAAAAAAAATACTTCAATGATCTAGATGCTGAACCCTACACTCAGAAAAAAACTTTGTAAAATTGGGGAAAAACATTGTTAATTCATATATTTTTCACTATGAAATGGCGCCATAGAGGTTTCTCTATGAATTAACTACTTCATAGTAATACGTGCGTGAGTTGTATTGGCAACAATTTTCTCTATTGAATCAACAAGGGCTGCTTGTAATTTTGAAGCCGCGAATAGGAAATTCAACAACTAAATTGGATCGTAATAACATGGAAAGGAAAGTGTGACTGCATACTTAAAATATGAACAAAAATGTTGTAAATCGACTTAAAATGCCAATGCAAAAAAGACACTATTTAATGCTTTGAATAGTTGAAAGACCCAAGAATTTCAACAATTTATAATTCTTGAAATTCTTGGGTCCTTCAACTATATAAAGCATTAAATATTGTCTTTTTTGCATTGGTATTTTAAGTTGAGCTTTTTGAAACATCTTGACATTAAAATTGTGCTGTTTTGTGTCTTATTGCTGGCAAGCAACAGCTCTTTACAAGCTTTATCGCGTATGTTGTTTAATAAGTATGGCGAGATTTTGGTCGTAAATGATGCCAATTTCGCAAGGAGCAAATTTTCATTTCCTGGGGCTGGGTGTAATAGCCGGAAGTTGATATGTATCTGGAATTTAAATTATAACACAATTTGAGTCTGATTTTATAAAAACTGTCTACCTATTTGATGTCCTTCGGTATCTTTATACCCTTGGCCATGCTTTAAGATTTATTTCTATCTGCCTTAGAAGAAAATAATTCTCCCATTGCTTTTTCACTTGTTCCCAATCACTGCAGCTATGACTAAAGGTAAGTAACAAAAAATAAACTATTCAGCACACCGAACGACACACACTGCATACACATACACTACAACTTACATATATGCGCGATTTGTGTCTCGAAATGAATGCTGCTGAGATTTAGTAATGATCAAACAAAACAAAAGAAATTGAAGTGCATCTATTCAAATCAACAGATCAAGTAGTTGATTTGTGTTTATGACTAAAATAACCGATAATGCATGTTGTATTTACAACATACGTGTTGAATTTACATTAGTCGTTTTAATTCCATAAAATTCGTTGTTATTATGAAAGAAACAGCAACGAATATACAAAGAGGCTGTACGTTTATTATGGCCCTGGCTTTTACAGTGATAATTCTTGATTTTACTATGCGACTTTTTTCTGAGTGTATGCTTGGTAGCCAAAGAAATGAAGAGAACCCAGTAGATACCCATATTGATCAGAACAAGGCAGTCGTCAATTAACGCTACAAGAAGAGCTGCAAAAGTATGAAAATAATCAATCATGAAATGCCGCAAGAAACTAATCTAATTAAAACCATTGCAAAAGAAATGAATCTTTTCGAAAGTGGTGGCACTTGCATAGTTTGGAGCAGGCGTACCAATATTTCTCGACCGTTTCCGCGGTTTCCAACATCGGGAATAAATTTAGAAGCAGGCTTGGAGACGATACTTTAGATGCTTTGCTATTGCTTCAATGTTACTTCCGAAAAACCCAATGAACTTTGGCCGAATTTTTTATATGTTACTTTATTATGTATCTCAATTCTAAGAGTTGTGTTTCGTTGTTGTGGTTTTTGGTCGTGATTTTTTGTTGAAATTTGTAATAGATGTAATTTTTAATATCTGTCTTCATACTGTCAACGTTTTGGATAATTAAAATTATTGTTTTTATTTGCATCAATAATATAAAAAAGTAATAATGCAATTTTTTATACAGTTTTGAGCTTACTTATTGTTGTAGTTTGGAAATGATGGCAAATAATATAATCTGTTTACTAGAAACTTGACTTATTTTGTTGTGTTGTATTATGAATTTCAAATCCCGGGATCCCGGGATCCCGGGATTTGAGATTTTTAATCCCGTAATCCCGGGATTGAAAATATGGTTCGGGATTGGAATCCCTACTTGTAACCCATCCGTTCGCATGCATCTTGTCCGATATGATGCATCTTGTCCATGATTTCATGTGCAAACTAAATAGTTCTGTAAATATCATCGCAGCCAGCACCAGACTTTTTTTTCAAATCACTTTGACTCGGTACGTAAAACCGACATCATTTCATCGGGGTAAGACGAGACGGCTATAAACACTCAGTCATCGCCATAAACTGCTCATTATCCCTTCATAAAACAGGCAAGAGCCGACGAGGAAGCCATTTACACACTCGTGTTTGCAATGGAAAA
The DNA here is from genome assembly GCA_947369275.1 of Nemotelus nigrinus. Lineage (NCBI taxonomy): Eukaryota > Metazoa > Arthropoda > Insecta > Diptera > Stratiomyidae > Nemotelus > Nemotelus nigrinus. Next base: position 34,754,075 of record OX376372.1, read on the forward strand.
AACAGCCGAGAATAGACGAGGAGTCTATTTGCGCTCTCACCTCGTCAACGTTTGCTATGTCTCGGGGAGAGTGTAATTGAGGCTTTAGGCGATCTTCGTACAGACAATAAGGGACATGAAACGTACAACAAACAACAGTAAATTTACATTGAACAGATTCAATGGCATCTGACAAGTGTATGAAACGAGGAGACCATGCTTGGGAGCAGTATTCAAGGATATAACGAACTAGGGGAATATATAAATGAAACAGTTGGAATTATTTAACGAAAGACGCGAGCAACGTAAAACAAAACTTGCAAATGCAATTGTTTTTGTGGGATGATTAAAATTGATTTTTTTTAACTAACTGGTTTCGAAAGTATGCAATGATTCTCATCGGACATCAGCTCATAGTGCACACCTGACTGATGTGACCACTTGCAGTAGGAGATCATTAATTTTTATTTACACAAAAAAAAATCCATTTGACAAGAAGGGAACCGTGATCATAAATTAAAAACCTTTAAAAGCCTGCAAGTTTAGATGATCCCAAGATCTAAGTATTGATCTTCATGCGGTAAAATATCGCCAGACAGGACATAGTCGAAAGACAGCAAATTAGGTTTATCATAGAAGGACATAACTAGGCATTTGGAAACATTAAGCTGGGAAATTTCTTATACACAATGTATTTAAGGCTTGTAAGTCAGATTGTAATGATACACAGGCATTGAGGAAGGATATATCTCTGAATAACTTTAGGTTAACAGTATAGAAGAGAGAATTCAATGAAAATACTGATGGAAAAGCGAATTAGTGAAACGCCAAGTATGGAACCTTGCGGAACACCGGGAAGAAGTATAAAAAAAGGTAGAAAGAGCAACCATTTACGACAAGCTCACAAGTACGATTAAAGATATAGGATGTGTACTAGGGCATGAGAGGGCCGGATGTGCCGAATGCGCTGAGCTTTTTGTTTAATAAGATGAAATGATTAATCTTGTCCAAAGCTTTCTGAAAGTTAGTGTAAATTACATCGACTAATTGTCCATCGTCATGTGCTAAGGCCACAAAATTAACGAATTCGATTAAATTAGTCGCAGTTCAGTGACCCTTTAGAAAACCATGCTGCTCCTTGGAGATTTGATTTCTGACAGCACAGTAAACTCTATTGTGGACAACTCTCTCTAAAAGTTGAAGGAAGCAGGATAGGAGGGATATTGGTCGGTAGTTACTGACTTTAATATCGAGATGACATCAAAAGTTTTCTAAAACGATGAAAAAGTACATCGAGGTAATGCCTAGTACTATACTCTTCGCGAAACGAATTCAACGGTCAAATCTCATACAAAAGAGCTTTACTGACGAATTGAAAAGCTATTTTTGTATGGGATTCGACCGTTGAATTCGTTTCGCGAAGAGTATAGTACTAGGCATGAGCTACAATTGAAGGGTATGGACAATGAAATACATAAGGAAGAAGAAAGAGATTTTGCGAAAACATTTGGTATACCATCCGAATCGCTGCTGCCACAAGAATCAAAAGAGATATAATTGTTTCTACTTCAAGATTGTAATGTCAATCTTGGTTTGTCAAAAAGAGATCAACAGGAGAAAGTACACATGGGTTAAAACTGCTGGAGGGATCTTAAAAGGATACAAAAGAGGAAGAAAGGAAGCCAATAAACATATTACACATATCTTGAAAACATGAAGATGCACTACCTTCAAATATCATTGTTTGATGATATTGCGTTCCTGGGTTTAGGGTTTAGGATTGTTGAAAAGAAAGGATGAATTTATTTTCACATATTAGTTGCTGATGTTTTTGTTCTATGTTACAAAATCAAAAAATTGCAAAAATTAAACAAACCAAATGTAAATTCACAAATCAATTCGGACAATTCACGGCTTTCAGTTCTCTCTAAATTTGCCTAAATATCCTTGAAACTTTGCACGTGTTGCATATGAAAAACATGTTGAAAAATTATTTTGTTTCTAAAGGTCATTAGTATGCTTTTCGAAACAATTATTGTCTTGGACCTAGCAATTATTCGTTGTTAATGCCCACTTATTTACCTATAAAATCAATGTTACAAAACAAAAAAAAAATATTCATTGATTTAAGTATATTGTTATTATTCAACAAGAATATCTTTGTTTTCTAAAAATGGTCAGAAGCTTTTATTTCCCTTTTCATATCAAAAACATATGTTCTATATAAAGCACCAGAAAGTCCCCATTTCGTCGTCCTTCACATATACATCTAAAGCTTTACAGGAGAATGATGTGTAAGTGCTTGAAAAATTTGATTTATTATAGGTGTATATTATATATGCATACAAAAATTGTACACATCTTATGAGCCTTTCCCTTTGACCTTCGCTCAAGCATCCATGTAATTGTTGTAAATTCGTACAAGTAAAAATGCATCTCAGGCAGGAAACGGAAAAGATTCCTGGAAATTCGAATACTTTGCTTTGACGTAAAATGAAGGACAATGCTTTTGGAAAAAAATTAATTACGTGTGTGTAAATATTTGCCATTTTGTTACGTTGCGAAATTAATTTTTGTCATTCGTATACTTTAATGAATTTCCCATTAGCTTTGAACTTACGAATTTCGACAACAACAATTCAATTTTCCAGAATCAATTAGTTTGCTTTCATGACTTGCTGTTATACAATAGCAATTATAACAATCTACTTAATATAGATTTCTCTGCTATACTGTATGTTACTACTTAAATATTCTGTAAATTTCGGTTCCATTGATATCCAAATACATATGTTACGAGTTTTCATGCCTATTCCAGATTGCATCTTTGACTTTTCTATTATCTCGTTTGACATGCCATTCTATCGGACACGGATCATCAGCAAAGGTCAGAACGAAGCTTAAACAAGACTTTGGAATCCATACAATTACACTCTAACAACAAATCTCCACGAACTGGATTAAGCCAAATCTAAAAGATACAAACGGAAAAAAATACAACTTTCTGCTCTATGTGTTTCCTGTATTACATATCGTACGCCGTTAGAGCAAACAAAATAGAAACCTGCTGGAACTCCCACTCCTTCTATGTAGCTCTCGACTCCATTCGGCTCGATCCACCAGTGGAGCTAAAGCTTCTCCTAACTGCTTGCTTCCCTTTTTTTCGGGTTTTTGTCCATTACTACATAATATCTATATGTGTTGCCTACCACCATTGAAGCTGAGCTTTATTCTTCCTGACCTACATCCTACAATCTTCAGTACCATAACACGCGCTCTTGTATTGACGCCTCTTCCGTTATTGGGGAGTGGCGACGGCGCGCGGCATGGTATGACGCTACAACAAACGCAAGCAACATTGGACCTACGTCACATTCTGGTGGAGAAGCTAACTCTACGAAGCTAAGATAGCAGTTAATGCACGTTATGTTTATACTTGAACGTATTACATGTTCTGTACATAAGGCAACAATAACATCAATAAGCGTAGAGTGTGGCACACGATGTCTAAGAGCTTTTTCTGGAGTGTGTGTATATGCGGAACTGTGCATTCGTTAGACTTTCATATTGCGTGATGACTACTTTAATTGACAATTTCTCATTAAAAGATACAATAGCGATGGATAATTAGACTTGATACTCTCTCACGCTGAGGCTGAATGAATAGCTTTTCAGACTGAAAATGAATGTAGGGTTTGAGTGAAGACTATTCGACGACACTCTATGAGTAGTGCAAATGAGAGGCTTAGACGAAATCAAAGTACACATATCTATTATACATTTCCACATGAACATACCGTTGATTGTTTCACGAAATATCACAGGAATGCGCAATAAATCAGTGGCCTAGCTGTAAAAATTCATTGCTTTTTCATCTCGTTTCGATACCGATTTTCATCTGATCGCCATATTCCACGTTCGAATCCTAAATTTGGTCATTAATCATCAAATAAATCATCGAATCTTCAAACTAACCAATAATTTCACCAAAACAAAACTCAAAAACTGAAACATAAATCAATTGCACCACACTGCAACCGCTGCTATTCGTGACAAAACACCGATCAACTGATTCTCAGCCAATCATATCATGTCGTCGATAGATAACCCAAAATAAAATTGAAACTTATCGGACAAAACTTCAAACTTAATCTCACTCTGTCGAATCGAAAATATTCTCGAAAATATTACACCACTTAAGATTTTATGTACTGTTGTTAACACAATTTGTTGATAACATATTTGCCGCTGATAAAAACGACTTGCAGTTGATACTTCACTCGTCGACGAAACGAGGCATATGTTCGGGTTATATAACGTTTTTTTAGCACCAAACTTAGGTGTTTTAGAACACGGGACTCACTGCACCGCGCTGATAAATATTATTTCGCGAATTTCGAAAGACCCGATTTGTTTATTTATTATCTCATCCGCACGATAAGATGAAACCACACATACTGCTACTGACACTACAAATCGAACAGTATTTAGTAAACTTTTTTAATTATTCACATATAGGTACCGTACTAAAGTATCGCGAAAACGAGAAAGATAATCGGCAATAGATTCGAGCATTACAGATTAAACGTGTGAATTTCCTCGGATGACGTTATTTATTTTTACATGCAAGAACCCGAATAAAATCTTAGTGGAATGGTGGAGACATCATGTTCGAATTGCGCGAAAACAGAAGAAAAAATGTTTGACCGGGGTTAGAAATCACTACTTGGAGAGGGTCTAAAGCTCCGTCGAACGTTCCACTTTGCTATTCATCGATTCTCTACATGACTCCGTTGGCGGCCATGTTTGTTAAGCGTATAAACGTTGCCTCGTATATACGACAAGTACGTACGTACGTCGGTACGATTTAAATATATGTATGTAATGTATATTTACAAACTTTATGAAAGTTTCGCACAAAATGCTGAATGATTATGGAAAAAGCTTAAGAATCGAGTATAATCTGCTTTTCCGTCGGGTCTTATTCTCTGGAGAAGCTATTGGCGAATGTACGAGGAAGAGCTGATTGCTGGGCTGGTGGATATGGGATGAAGGACATTTGCTGGTGGTGCTTTAGTAAGCTGATTCGAAAGGAATAAGTTGAGTTTACGGTAGAAAAAATCCTTATTCTTTTAATTATTAAGCTTGCCGTCTGGTTTTGTGCAGATTTTCAATGTTACGAGTTTGTAAAGCTTTTCGAAAGAAGTCTTTTCTAATGAGAAGTAAACATTGATTGTTGGATTTAACTTAACCTTCATCGTGTATGAAAGAAATTTCCTGCGTGAATAGTCTTGCAAGTATTTCGATTCGTTTTTAAACGATTACACAGGATAATAACTGGAAGGATTGATTTAAAAACATTTCTTCCTCAGTTTAAACAAAAACTGTTGGAATCGTGCGTAGGGTAAAGTACTTGGAAATACGTTATATGCTATCAATAAAATATTATCTAAAATGAAATGAGTCTTCTCGGTTCAATGACCACGGTACTCTTAGATGCGACCTGCAATTAGCATTTGCTGAGTCCTCCCAGTATTTGACTTGTTTTCCGAATGGCCTGGCTCGGCTCGTTCGTCTTTTAACAACTCGTTTGGTGATTCGATAGTCACTCATTCGTTTGACACATTCCGTTTTTTGGAATTTTATCATGATGGAGACATTTCTAGTAGTTTTTGTAGACCTCTGTGTCAACGTCGACATCGAGCAATGGTGGCGCGCCAAACGGATTTTAGCTGATGGTGGAATTCCTGCCATCGATTCAGATGATCTGAAACGTAAAAATGAAACAAAATCTCATTTAATATACTTTTGTCTATGGCCCCTACCAGAATTGTAAAAAAAAAATGAAAAATTAAACAGTAATGCAATTTTGAAAAAGAAAAACGATTTTTTTCATTTATTTTTTTGGCTACAAATTGTTATGTAAAATGAAAGATTAGTAATATTTTTTAATGATTCTGCTACCAGCCATGAACAAGCCTTTGATACCCAACTGTAAAAAGTTTTGTGATCATTCCTTAACCAGTCTGCCTTCAATCACTTCCACCAAGTCAAAAAATGGAGTGCAGCACGCCGGGCAGTGGCGGCCCTGCGCTCTCGACACCGCTCCTTATTTTAAGGGATAAATTTCGTAGTTCATGCATCTACCGTATCTACCAACATGCATCTATCTATCCGTATGTATCTATCCGAAAATGCGAAAACAAAAAAATCGATTTTTTCAACCGCACAAGGTAGAAACTTGTCTTAAGTGTTTATCTTGCTTGCCTTCAAGAGTTCCGCAGGGATCCCATCCATGGCCGGTGCTTTTTTTGGATTTCAAGCGATCCCTGGCCTATCAGATTTCATCCAACGGTTGCTTTCGAGGCACTTGGCGTCGTATGAGCCGATTAATGGCGTTCCTCTGGAGGTGGGACCATTTGCCGGTGTTGAAGCTATAAAATTGTAATTCAAATTTTTAATTGTTAATTTTTATTTTACCCAGTTACCCGAACACACAACAGCTTCCTCAAGATTTAACGGTGAGAGATGTGCCATTTTCGTCGGGAATGAAAATAAACACACGTGATCTCTCAGGAATATTACTTTGTGTTCTTAAAAATAATTCTTGGAGGCCTAAAAATTTGCAAACAAGAATTTAATTCATTTGCGGTGACTGGCGCTTTACTAGACTATGAAAAATCGAATTTACAATAGTTATAAAAGATGTCCCTAAAGTCTTTTTTGAATTATTTCGTAAACCTGCAATGAAATTGGCCTAAATTACCCACGAAATGAAATTGAATACACATTGGGAACATATCCCCTTAAAAGTTTGCCATAAATTCAGCAAAGCGAAAGCAACTGAAAAGTGCGTTATTAATTTTTATTACAAAATCGAAAAGCAAAGTGTTTAAATATTGTTTATCCAATCCATCTATAAAGCGAAAGCATATACATACAAAAGCTCATCAGATGATTGGCTTAAGTCACGCAAACGTGTTTGTCAACAGACATGCAAAAATATAAATAACTGAACGTCCGGAGGTTACAATAACCAATTAATAGCACCACTTTATGTACAATGAAGTGTATATCTTACAGTCGTTACTTAAATTATTCTACCTGAAGTTTATAATGGGGCTGCCAACCATATAGTTTAATAATTGATTAAGTCCTGCAAGACGCATTCATAAAAATTTGAAAATCATATCCAAAAGGGAACGTTTTCCTTGCATGTAGAATAGTAACAAACATATCAGCCCGTAGAAACACAACCATATGCAGTCACCTAATACAATATATTGTGAAGACTATAGAATATTTTAAAAATTAGTTAAACTTGTTTAATTACCATAAGGAAATACCTATTAACGATTATGATATCTGACTGAGAACTTTGTATTATATTATTATTTTTTCCTGGAGCTAGTGTCGAGCACCTTTGCTTCCTAACTCTGGGCGGTGTATTTTTTTTCATTGGGATGACATCTTAACTAATTATCGAGGGTAAACGTTTCAATGATATTTATATAATAGGCGTGTTTTTTTTTTGCTCCCCCTATCTATAACAGAGCAATGCTATCAACTGCAGACGCATGGGAAACAACAGGCGCGGTTTTTGCTCCCCTTATCCATAACAGAACAACGCTAACCAGTGCAGACGCATTGGAAACAACGACAACTCCTGTTGTGCATAGGGGGAGTTGGAGGGGGGAGTTCTAAACTTCCAGATAAGTCCTTTTTTAATTTGAAGTTCAGTTTGCCATTTCTCGGGCTGGAATGATTGGGATCGTCTTTCCACCGGTTCTTGGGAGGAAAGTGATAGAAATTCTTCAATTTCTACAAGGCTAAAAGCAAAACTGGCGGAAAGGTTACTTTCTTAGTCGGTAGAATCTCCTGTTTTGGAAACACTAGTATTCTCGACCCACTTCCTTTTGAGTGATATATAATATTATTTACCGATTTGGTTTTTTTTTTGTATTTAACTTTTTGTTACTCCCCTTGAAGTCTACGAGGGATCTAAGCAGTTTGTTAAAATCTGCATTTTGAGCTTTTTGCTGCTTAAGCTCGACCTCGATTTGGTTAAATTGCTTCAGGTTGGTCAAATTGCCAGATCTAGCTGGAGATTTCACTGAACAATATTTGGCCAAATTGCTCAATTAGCTTTGTCTATCGTGCCAGATCTGCCTGGAGATTTCACTCAACAATAAATGCCATTCATGAAGTAATTGGTGTAGTAAAGCGCGCCGAGGTTGCATGCCATCAGATTAAACCGATCGTATTTGACGCTGGATGTTCAGAACGTTATTAATTCAGTGAGATGGACAGGTCTTCTAGAGGTCCTTAAGCGGCATTGTTATTTGATACCTGAGATGAACCAGGGAACTATCATCAAAAATATTACCGCTGGAACAGCAAAAGGGGTGAATTTCGGGCCAGACCTGTGAAATGCTGCATATGACGATTTCGTGCGCCCTGCAATGCCGAAACACTTGCACTTGCTTGGCTGCGCTGATGATGTAGCCATCAACTCCAGAAATCCCCTAATCGACCAGATCAAATTGAACTAAGTAATGAGAACGGTTGCAGACTGAATGGTAAACAATGGTCTCCGAAAAATGTGATTGTCATGAGAAGAAAAACTGTTAAGTATATCGGAGTGATTCTTGATTGGAAACTGACTTATAGAGGGCACAACCGAAAAGCATGTGATAGGTAGGGAATCCAATCCCGGGATTAGAATCCCGGGATCCCGAACAGTTTTTAGTCCCTAAAATCCCGGGATTGATGTTTTATAATCCTGGGATTGATGATTTATAATCCCGGGACTATAAACCATCAATCCTAATTGAGATCCGGGATTTTAGTGGCTAAAAACTGTTCGGGATCCCGGGATTCTAATCCCGGGATTGGATTCACTAGTGATAGGGCATTAGAGACTGTAAATGCGCTGAGCAGACTTATGGTCAGAATCCCTAGTCCTGGTGCGAGTAAACGCAAATTACATTCAATTTTTTTCCCCTAGTGTAGATGGCAAAAAAAAATCTGCTAACCAGATCCCCGGGTGACCTATCAGCACGGGGTATATGAGGTTTGACTCACTAAAAAAGGACCATCTACAAGCCCACGAACTTCCGAGTCGGGACCCGCCTAAGCACTGCTTCGACCCGGTCGTGCTGACTCACCGGTAACCACGGACTTCAGAAACTACCACAGTTCATGGGTCGGTAAGGCAACCCTCCTCCCGCTTTATGCGCAGCACTTTCTCAACATATGTTGAGACTGCGTGCCAGTTCTCCTCGTTTCGCAGCATTGCTTCCACGATCGTCTCAGGCGTTGCCAGGTCAATCGTGGACTCAATGGTGCGCCTCAAACTTACGAAGCGACTGCACATAACGAAAGTGTGCTGAGCATCCGGCAGTACGGTGTGACCACCTTACCCATTCTGTTCAGGTATTTCCTGAAGTAACCGTGCCCTCTTAAGAATTGACAAAGGTAAAAGTTTACCTCTCCGTGGCTCCGGTTAAGCCAAGGCTCAATGAGACCAATTAGCTTAGCCGTCCAGCGTCCTTTAGCACTTACACTCCAACGTTGCTGCCAAAGTTGAAGAGTAAACGTACGCGCGTGCATTAGAGCCTCAGTTCTACCCAGCTCTGAGCGAAAGAGGTACCCTTCTTTGCGTTCTCGCGCTAGTAGGTCGATCGGGATTACTCCCGATACCACCATCACAGCTTCTTCTGAGACTGTGCGGTAGCTACAAGCGATACGCAGGGCACCCTTGCGCCGGACACTGGCAATGCGCTTCCGGAACTTCTTAGTTCGGAGCGCATCTCCCCAGATTTCGGCTCCATATAGCAAGATGGAATCAGTCGTTACCATCAGCAGCCTCCGTCGCGTCTCACTGGGTCCACCGACGTTGGCCATTAGCCTATTCAGCGAAGTGACGACTGCTAGAGCCCTGTCACATGCCCTGCGGATATGATCCCAATACGTCAGCTTGGTGTCCAAGGTCACTCCCAGATACCTGACCGACTTGCTGGTCTGGACCTCGACGGAGCCAACTGTCATGGGTATGACAGTTGGTATCCTCCACTTCGTCAGCATAACAATCTCTGTTTTAGAGATTGCCAGCTGGAGGCCGTGTTCGGTCATCCACCGATCCACCCTCCTCATGACTTGGTTAAGTCTGAATTGAGCAAATTCGGGAGATCTGGAAGTGATTACCGCTGTGACGTCATCAGCGTAACCTACCAGAAACACATCCGCAGGCATTTCCAGGCGCAGCAGATCATCGTATATGATGTTATAGAGGTCAGGTCCTAAGATCGACCCCTGTGCCGCACCTGAAGTGACAGGCCTCCTTTTGACTACTTCGTCGGTGTCGTAGAGCAACCAGCGAACCCTGAGGTAGTCCCGCATCATGGCTAGCAAGTAGTCGGGGATACGAAACGTCTGCTCAAGGGCCCGCAGGATGTCTGTCCACCTCGCCGAGTTAAAGGCATTTTGCACGTCCAGCGTTACCAGCAGGACGACCGGTCTGGCTTGATGGCATGCCTCTTCCGCTCTTGCTACAGCCCCAACAACCTCTGGGATGGCATCGATTGTTGAATGCCCTTTTCGGAAGCCGTGCTGCCTGGTAGAGAGATCACCACCAGATCTCACTGCTGACAGCAGCCTAGGCTTGAGCAACCCCTCGAGAAGCTTCCCCGCAGTGTCCAGCATGCATAGTGGGCGGTATGCTGATGGCCCAGGTTACCCTTCCCCTTGTCTACAAGTACCAGTCGAGCTACTTTCCACCGCGACGGGAAGACCCCCGCGACAAGACATGAATTATACAAGTCCAATAATAGACGCGGTTGACTCTCCGCCACGATTTTAAGCGCCTCGACCGGTACCCCATCAGGACCCGGGGCCTTCCGGTTCTTCATACTGGACACTGCACTGTTCAGCTCCTCGTCCGTAAAAGGAGGAACATCCGCCTGGTTAACGATGATGGGACCGTCAGCCCTTGACGGATGCACCGGGAACAGCGAACCAACGATACGCTTCATGGCTTCAATGCTGCTGTATGGTGCGGAGATATTAAAATTTGAAAAGTATCTAGCGTTTAACACAAAGAAGCGCTATGAATCACAAGCAGCTACCGTACGGTATCAGGAAACGCTGTACTGGTATTAGCAGGGTTATTCCTCATCGACTTACTGGGAAACGAGCCTAGGGATGTCTTCCTGAATAGCTCAGAATTGGGAAGAGAGGTAGCAATCGCTCAAGCACGAGACCGGACGTTCCAGCTTTGGGAGGAACATGGACGACTACGCTGATCAGCATCACAAAGCCTTGGCTTAGTCGTGACCACGGTGGAATAAATTTAGATTTAAATTAAATAAAAATCTAATTTAGAAAGGGGAAAGTCGGGACGGAATTCTGTAAATACTGCATTAAGGAAATGCAGTACACTTGCCCTGCGGAATCAGAGACGATTGTAGATTACGATGCATCATTGAGAGAAAGCTTTAGTACTAGTTTCAGCATACTTGAGACATGAAACCAAAGTAGTCCTGGAGCCACCTGACAGGGTTAGTGGCACGGCCGAGTGGAAGTAATGAGAAAGCGGTCCCAGCTCAGACTTCCGCGGTCAGCGGGTGTTTTTTAGAGTGTAAGAACCTCACATTATCCTGCATCGTTCTTAGAAAACCTTAGGAAGGTTTTTCGACATCCCTTGAAAAAAAAGGCTAAATTACATAATCTTCTACACTTTTTTTGCTGGCTATGGTGTCGAAACTGTCGAGAAAATATAGACAAAATATTCGTATGGAAATTAAGGCAACACTAAACTTTGAGAAGTAGTCCACATATATCTACATAAAGTGTCTTGCTTGCGGTTCTTTACTAAAATCGCATGACTGTAGTATCACATAAATTATCTCTTATCAATTTCAGAATTTCGCCTTTGTAATAAATTATTGGAAAACTATTGACTAGCAATCATCGATAATTGTGTTCAACATTCTAAACTGCAATGTTGAGCTCCGAAATTATACTCGTGAGCAAGTAGATATGCACGGAAATGCAAAAGAATCTGCACAAAAATATGTGCAGTTTTCTCAAGGACTTACACAACTTCAGTAGTAAATGTGCGCTGTACGCATTTGGGCTTTTTTTTTTAAAAAAAAAGAAACTCCTTGCCGCAATGAGGCAAATGCATTTTCTCGAGCTGAATAAGGTCTGCTAGAAAACTAAGTACCATAATACACTCCAATTCTTCGCCTCAAACGGAATGCTTTCAAGCGTTCTACAATAGAAATGCACGAGCTAAATATTTCCTTTTCCATCCTCCTTCAAGTGGATTCCACATTACCTTGCGATATAAATTACTCGACTGCAAACACCGAATATGAAACGCTCTATAAATAATTACACTCTCTTGACTTCTATTTTAGCGAGTTGCCTTTTGTAATTGACTTCTATGCGAATTTCGCTCCTAATAAAGCCTAGCGTACATACAAATATAAACACAATCTCGCACCATACGACACTAAGCAGGCTTGGCTTTTTCATCTCGTCTCTCGGTCGAGCTTTAACCTCTGTAATACGAAATGGAATTATTCATTTCACCTTGAAAAGTGTTTCGTGTAGACCCTCCGGTCGAGTTACGGGCATAGCTCGGGAATTGAAAGCTTCCGCGATTTGTTCATGAAGCGTAGGAGTACCGATGTAATGGTGTGCGTTGTATGTAGTGGCAAACTGTTGAACGCAAGTAAAGTACAACAGTTGTACACAGTGCCCAAGAGAAAGCTACTAGCTGAAATTTCTCCGGCCATAATCTTTTCTACTGTCGTCGAGCTGAAGCTTTCCAGCCAGGCCAGAATGTGATGCTCTGCTTGTGGCCATAAAACCCAGTGGTATGGTCATGCTCATGGCCATTCGCTTCGTTAAGGGTGGTAAAGAACGGGTATTTACACATTTGAGAAGAATATGAGTAGAAACGACAGAAGAAAGATTAAAAAGTATGTTCAAGGTCTCGAAAAAAATTGAAAGATAAAATTATAAAATGCAATTTCTACAAAAGAGCAGATTTCATCACAAGCTCGTATATTGAATATGGCCAAAACACGTGTAGCCCAAAAGAAACTATTGTACAGCATTGACCTTCGAACCGGCCCTGGAGCTAACAGTCACTAATGACCTCTGTTTAAGAACAAAACTATGACAACTCAGTAACAACAGTTATAAACCAAAAATTCTATGACCAGATAATCGGAAACATTAATTATGTTCACGTTCTATATGCATCCTCTAATTGCTATTTGAAAATATATTTTTTCTATAACTCCAAAACTTTCTTATTAAATCATAATAAAAACATCATCTTTAAAAAAATATTAAATTTCTTGGCCTATGTTTTAGGAAAAGGACCAATATGGAAACGAAGTTCAACGTTTAGCTCGTCCGTTACCCGTTGAATATCTTCTAGTGGAAGTGCCTGCCACGACTCCGGTTACGCCACTCTATACATTCACGTCATGCAATGTCAACGAATCGTTTCCGATTGAAAATCGTTACTTGGAAGGACATTTACAAGATTTCGGTGCGTTGAGCGCATATTTGTCACGATGGAAACCCGAAGAGTTCCTTGAAGCTATTTCCGATTTTCATTTGCTGATTTACCTCTATAAAATGGATGTTGTACCAATGAAGGCGCATATGAATATCCTGCTTGAGGCTGTTCGAACAAAAAACAAAGACCTGGCCTATCAGTTCAAGAGCGAAGAGCACTGGAGAACTTTGGAAACATTGATTGCAGCCAGTTCGAGTGGTGCAAGGTAAATGCATAATTTTCAAATCGATTTCATATGAATTCCAAGTCATTGCGGGCTTTTATCGTTTATCATTTCAGCGGATCCGGATCATATTCGAATGCAGCTAGCGGAACATCGTCGTCTGCGACGTGGACTTGCAATCACTGCACGTTCATCAATCGTAGTGAGCTAAATACTTGTGAAATGTGCAGTCTGCCCAGATAAGAAAATTCCATAAAATGACAGGTTCTTCTATCTTTTTTTTACTTCTTCTATTCAACAAGCGAAAATAATGTAAAACTTTTGTCCGCGATTCAACGTTTACATTTTTTCTCTATTTTTAAATTTTGCTTTATTTTTAAATGATTGAAAGGTAATGATCTATAATAAAATGGCGACAAAACAGACCATAATAAATCGGGAAAGAAACAAATACAATGTATATGTTGTTTTTTTACTATTGAACCGCGAGATTTTTGCGTTTGTGCTTTGTATCGCGATCGTAAATGAAATTATATGATGGGATTAAAATGAAGTGAACTGAATGATAATGAGATGAGTATTGAGTGTAAAAAATATTAATTACTCATAATTATATAATTTTAATGGCATAAAATAAAATCATATGATATGAATATCTCAATTGTGACCGGTTTTTTTATAGTTTTTTTAGAATGCTTTCTTGGTACACAGCAAAAAATTAAATAGGACAAGAGTAACAAAAATTATGCGGAATCAAACTAAATATTAATAATCCTTGAAATTGCATTTTATTTCTGCTATCTATATAGTTTTGCTGCTATCAATAAAATAAACTGATCGAATCATTCTCAACAGTGGCGATATTCAATTTAATCTGTTCGTCTGTTCAATGAAATTTTCTATATTACATAGCTGCTATACTTGCTTGATCACCTGGACGTTGTCCTATGCTATGTAGTACTTGGGGACTCCAATCTCAGAAGCGTTTTCCAATCCCAAGATTGCGGGAACATAGATTGAAAATCCCGGAATCCCGCGATTCGAAAAGAACGAAGTAGGATAATTAAATTGTTATATTAACAGTGCTTTTATTTCTCCTAACAGTTTCTAGTAAACTATATTTTATATTTTGTGCCAGGGTGTTCCCGCTCCAGCGGGTGTTGACTACATCGCTTCGCAGTGCCTACTGGATTTGGAGTTCATAACTCGCATTCCTGGTAGGGATGAATGGCGTGATGGTGTCACCCTCGAAAGTAGGATTAGCCATGTGTACACTTGGTTAATATTGGCACAGATAGCCAAGCGGCTATTAAATCCCTCGCTGGTTCTTGTACAGTTTCCATGATTGTTGCTGAATGCCGTGCATCTCTTAGGGAGATGTCGAGACATTCGGTTGTTCAATTGATTTGGGTACCTGGACATAGGGGTTTTCAGGGCAACTGTGAGGCCGATGAGCTAGCAAAGCTTAGAACCTTGTTACCGGAGGTCTCCTGCCCCCTCTCAACAGGCATACCGATGACATCGGTCAAACTGGCCATCAGGCAAAAATATCTCGAGGATGCTAGGAGGTCCTGGGCAGATGAATCATCCTGTGCAATAGCAAGGCAGTCCTGGTTATCCATGGATGCGCATCGCACCAGGCAGCTTTTAGGCTTAACTCGAAGCGCTCTACGCTGCACCGTGGGAGTTCTTACGGGTCACTGCCTCATAGGACGGCATGCACAACGATTTGGAGTGCAGTTAAACTATTTCTGTCGGAGTTGTGGCTCTGAGGATGATGAGGAGTCCGTCCTCCACCTATTGTGTCAGTGCCCGGCGTTGGCAAGGAGAAGGTTGGTGGCAATTAGTGCCTCCTTTCTCTCAAACCTGACCGAGTTGTTCCTGGTTGATCTAAAGGAAACGCGATTTGTCAAGGGAAGCAGATGGTTTTCCGAGTTCAGTGAGTAGGAGAGAGTTACAAATTATTGTGGCATCACAACGGGCCTCTCTTGTGCCTATGTGTGTCGGTCGGCGGACCTCTGTGGACCGGCAGGCACTTTAACCTAACCTTACCCCAAAACAACAACTATAAGCACGCTTTAAACTGTTTTGTAATTTAAAAAAAAATAACTTGAATCAAGCATAGTGGAAACATTTTTGTCATCCATTAAAAAGTACTTTACTGCATAAATTACAAAAAGTATTGATAGTATAAAAAATATATCTAAAGTCAAATAGCAACTTTAAAATTGATAAACATCCAAACTGAGATCGAAGCAACAGCAAACCATCCAATGTATCGTCTCCAAGCCTGCTTCTGAATCTACTCTCGATGTAAGAGGCTGTGGAAAAAATTCGTTCTGAATCGATACTTGTTGGTGGGACGGTCATTAATATTCGCAGGCCTGCTCCAAATTATGTTCACTGATGCCACCACATTCAAAAACATTCATTTACTTTTCAATGATTTTAATCGAATTAATTACAGCTCTTCTAGAATAAATTGACGACTACTACCTTGGCTCGATTCAAAATGAGTATCTACAATTGGGTTCTCCTTATTACTTTGGCAACTGGGCAAAAGGTTGATTGAGCCTCTGGATTATTGAAGATCTTTTCACTTTGATCGTTTTGTTGCTAAGGTTCGCAAAAACAGATTCTATTTCAATTGATAAATTTTCATTGACGGAACGATAGCTTAGAATGCCAGATAGCTCGGAACACCGACATTCTCTCATTCAAACAAATATTGAGATTTTCATAGCGTTGGCAAGCACGGTTCGTGTATCTCCTAACTGCCTAAAGAAGAATTTTAACGAAACATTAGCGAAACATTAAACAGTCAATTTTATAGGGGCTAAAACTTCAATAATTTTTATATATCAGCCGACAGTATAGATACTGAATAGTATAGGTATACTAATGCCTTCTGTGTACTATTTTTTTAAATGGGCAAGCGTTCAAGCATTGCCAAGAGACTGTTGCACCTTGTTTTGCAATCCAGAGTTCTTTTCATTGCTCAAATATCACATATTTTTGAAGTACCTTATCATTTTTCGTTGATTTTTTTAAGTATAAAACAACCTTACGAACTTTTTTTATGATTTCGTTGATTTCATAATCGGCTGTCCAATCTAGCGTGTCTTGTAAGCTATCATATTCTATATAGAAAGCTGATTCAAGTCCAAATCTTCTTAGTCGTCGTCGAGGTGTTTAATCAATTCTGTAATTTGGAACGGATCTCCTATTACAGAGAACATTGCAAATATTCAAGTGAAATCTATGCGCCAAACAAATATGTTGCTCTGTATCAACAGGTCTACCTAATTTTCGCATCACGTTTCGCTTATCAATTGCGATGGCAACAATGTTTTTTTCTAAAGAAACAGCTGTCATTGGCATCGTTACTCGCCTCAATCCCAACCTCCAGTAAAAATTCACTGAGTGGATATTAATATTTATATGGCGCGTATTTGCATTGGAAGTCCATTCATTAAACGTCTTATTACATCTAGCTTCTAGCCTGTCTTATTACATTTTTTATTACTACCTTTATCCTGCTTGCATAGCCCCAAACTTTATTTTTACTGTTATTGAGGATTTTGGCAAATCTATGTGCCCATTCGCTAGTAATAATTTCTTCAAATTTTTCGAATTTTTCCATACACTAATGCGAAACAGTCCAAAGCTGTCATTCGAGTTTCATCAGAGTTTCATCAAGGTACTTTGTTTGGTCCATTTTTTCCTCAATAAACTTTAAATTTCTGACTCCGGCTTTGGCCATGCAGGCCCAAACTATCACATTACCACCACCATGCTTCACAGTAGCTTTGAGGTTCTCCTTGTTTAGCTCAGTGTTTGCATTGCGCCAGACATATGACATTCCGTCGGAGCCAAAAATGTTAAACTTGGACTCGTCCGCAAAAATAACCGTATTCCAGAACGCGGATGGCTTTCCCACATGCTCTTTGGCAATGGCAAATCGGCTTATTGTATTTTTTTTGGAAATGAATGGCTTCCTACGAGCTACTCGCCCGTTGAAATCATGGTCGCGAAGCACTCGTCGGACGGTTTCAGCACTACATGACTTCTTTAATTCACGATGAACCTCAGTAACCAATTTTGGAGCGGAAATCTTTGTGTTTGCTTTCACTTTCCTTACAATGTATCGTTCGTCGGATACGGTGAAAATATTGTTTGGCGCATTTCTCCTCTTATTTTCTACCCGATTTTCGTGTACGAAGCGCTCAATTGTGTGTTGCACTGTAGAGACACTCAAATTCACACTTTCAGCAATTTTTCGAACACTTTGTCCTTTTTTAAAGTGGTTTAATACCAATTCGCGCTGTTCAATTGTGGTGCGATGACTCATTTTACAATTTTGGCTCATTTTGGCACTTCAGCTTACAAGATCTTGCAAAAAATTACTTAAGCCAATGTCTAAGCACAATCAAAAATTCAAGATACAAAAACAAGACAGATTAACGGCGGAACAAATAGAAGTTTATTCGCATTGAAGTGTCTGTATCAAATAAGCTGTGAGCTGCAATTTTTCTGCACCAGTGGTATTTCTCTTTTGCGTGACGCCGAGGAATATTGCTGGAACATTTTTTGTTTGCATTGTATTCGTTGAACATGCATCTAGTCAAATACGTTTAAATTTTTTGATAGGGTTCTTTATTTCAAAGTTACAGTGATTTGCATTTTTAAATAGTCACTGTATCAAATAAGCTGTGAGCCACTGTAAATATCAGCAGTATTAAGTTCCACACTCAAGTGCAGGCAGATGTTATGCAAAGGAGCATAAAATTGATTGCAGCTGCTGCTTTTTCTGGCGAATATCACATCCTTCTTTCGTCTTGCAAGTATTGCCATCGACTTTCCAAACACCTATAGCCCTCTGCACGATCCTTCTTGCCTGCCATGCGTTGTGTTAAATACTACATCTCCAATATCTGCATACAGCATCCGATACGGCGTTAGCAGCCACGGTTCTAAATGATGAGTGATGATTTGAACCTCCTTAGCGTGGATTCAAACTTCAAAACCTTCTTTTTAGCTCTGTAGCAATTCTCCAAAATATAAGTAATCAAAACAAAACATTCTCTTTACCTTTTTTATTTTTATTTTTTTTTCTGCTAAAGGTTTCTAAGAATTCCTAGAAACAGCAATGGCTTCCTGATTAGCAGGCATCAGCCAACGTTTACTCGATTGTTTATTTTTAAACACAAATTGCGTTTTAACAACGCTCACTTTTTTTACAGTCACAAACACAAAAGCGCCCCAAACAACGCGACGACTACGAACGCGCAGTTTAAGACACGTTGATTCACGTTTTGATTCACAATTCCAGAGAAAACCCGTCCTTTCAGAGAAAAGCAAATTACTCAGCAGTTCTCCGGCTACAACCTTCCACCACAAGAGCCAAAACGAGAATGTTATTCTATGATATGGAAGAACATGTCCAAAAATTGTCAACATGTCAAAAAAAAAAACAAAGTTCCGCACATTTAAGGGGGTAATACCGGATAGAATGCTAAAAAACAGCCTAATTTTCCATGGTTTTTTTCAGCTTCTTTATCATGTATACATTTTAAAATTTGCAAGCATAAAATACACATCTTGGAGATTGCAAAAAATATTTTTTTATTTTTTTCATTTTTCTGCTTATTTATAGAGCGCCAAGTTGATGTCTCGAAAAATTTCTCGTCATACTGCGGACAGATAATCTCAGGAATGAAGAGTCTGAAACAAAAAAGCCACACCGCATTTTAAAGAGAAATTTTTCTTACGTGGTAATTTACCACAATATTTTAAAAACAAATACAGAATAAAAAAATGCGGTTTAAAATTTGTTTTCGAAAAATCTATTTTTTTTCACTTTGTTTTGCTTGCCAATTTTTTTTGGGTGGACTTTTTGCCTATATTGTGGTAGATTACCACACAGGATACTTGAATAAAGAAGCACACCAAAGTCGGTTCGGCCAATCCGGAGAATAAGTGTCCGCAGTTTGAAATAACGCCATTTCGAGAAAAACGCGTTTAAAGTTTTTTTCCATTTATTTATTGAATATTATTAAAAAAATATATTTTTATCACTTTCAATTGCTCAGTCTGCAATCCCTAGATCATTCGTAAGTGCTCCTGAGTCCTCATAAGCTAGTTGCTCTTGCAGTTGGGCAGTTTTTTTTTTGCCAAACGCGCTTCCTTTGCCACTTATTCCGCCTGACTTATGCGTTCTTCATCTTTTTTCTCGCAGTAATTAAAAGCAGTGGTCTGCCGTGAATTGCCGTAACTTTTTTATTTTTGGGAATAACAATAAAATTTTGAGACGTGATTTCAGAAGGTATAATAAATTGAAAAATGCAAAATAAAAAAAAAGATTTTTTCAAAATTATAACCGGTACAACCCCCTTGACCCTCCGAGAATACACCTATTTTTTTCGATCATCGAGAACAATTGGGGTCAAATTGACCCCAACCACTTTTGAACGTCTATAGAATCGCCGCCACTGAAGATTTTCATTTGAGAAAATTTGTAGGTATAATTTGAGACCTCTTTTAGTAGTTCTCATGCATTTGAAGTGCCCTAAATGTCCTAAACATACCTTAAAACATACGCGAAAAAAGTTTTGTCGAAAATCAGCTTTCTTACAAAAAATTCGTAACTTTTTTGAATTTTCAATATTTTTGGCTAAAAATTTAAGTGGATACTCACAAGATATGACAAAATCATAAAAAAAAAACTAGCCCTATAGTGGCCCTTGAAAAAAAGATATTTATTTTGCATATTTACGGTGGCGATTGTGAAGATTTGAAAATTTGCATATTTAAAAAAAATCACAGCTTTGTCAATTTTTAATATTTTGAGCTGAAAATGTATATGGATACTCCACAGACATAGTAAAATAATAAAAAAATAGCCCTATATAAAGGGTTACAAAAAAGGTATAATCTTCTGAATAATCAGAGTCTGATTGCTCGGAGACATGGTCGTCTTCGGAGGAATCACTGCCGCCAAAATTGTTATGATTGTCTTCACCTAACAAATTATTGCGTACACTAGAACGCAGATTATACGCCATATTGCTAAATACAAAAAAAATAAAAACACTTGCAAACTTATTTTTTGGCTTTTTTACATTTCTGTCGATTTATAAAGTAAAAAAAAATTTAATTTTTACCTCAAAATTGACGTCGAGTACAGATGGGGTCTATTTGACCCCTTGATCTGCTTCAAAGCCTTCTCAACGACGACTGACGATTTGGGACTGGAAGCGAACGGTGTAAACTTATAGTCAAGACACAGAAATATATTTAGGAGCCTACAGTACACCTCTTTTCCCTTAGGCCTAAGCGCTGCGATCGGTCAAAAAGGTATCTGGGGTCAATTTGACCCCCTGTGTTCTCGGAGGGGTAAGAAGGATTTGTCACGAATCTTCTGGCGCTCTTTAAGCTCAAAATAAAAGGTTTTTCTTGAGACACATCGTTCATAATCCGCATGCGAGCAGAATATTCCGAAAGATGTGATGGGCCTTTAGTGATATTTCGTCGTTTTTCTTCAGATATACAGCGGTTTTCGAAGTACTTATTTTTGGCTAACTTCTAATAATTTTTTTCCTGTTTGCTTCTTTGAACGCTCAACTAATATTTTTTTCACACTTTTCCACCTACCCTGGAGTCTGGTAGGTAAGTTTTGTTACATGTTTTTTTCATGCGCCTCTTAAACATAGAAAAACAAACTCACAAAGATTCCAAGTCGTAATCAAAATCAGATAATATCAACATGCCGTTCAGAAAGAGGATGCTGTTAGTAGCAAATGTTTAGATCAATATATTTCAAAAACGGTTATGGATACAAGAAAAAATTATAAAAATTTTTTTTTGGTTGGAAATTGTCCAAGCTACAAATTTGTTATACATTGCTTTTCTGAAGACGTGACCGTTACTGAGATATTTAGGCAAGGTCAATTTTAGTGACCTTTGACCTCGTATAAAAAGTAACGCAGCACTCGGATCGATGGGGACTTTTGACATTTTTTTCAACATGCCAGTACCAAGGTCCACACCAAAATTCAGCTTTCCCCTAGTTTTTCCGAAGTTTCGCCTTTTTATGTTGGATTTCACTGGACTATAATCGCAAATTGTTTTCGAGACGAGTTCGACAGAACTCGAAAATAACCACTGGGTTCGAGTTTCAGAATTCCTCCCCTGGTCCTTCCTGATCAAGCAGTAGTAAAAGTGAATGAGCCTGGGGGTTTGTAAACAGAAATCACCACGAACTCGAAAGACTGAGTGTGAATTTTGATTGCTGTTGCCTCTAGTTGGTCGAGGTTGGGGATGGTGTCATCATTTTGAACGACACCAAAACAATAAATACATTACATACGTACCCAAGTCACCAGGGGGCCTATTATGAATCAAAATCCAAAAGCGGAATTCATACGATATCGTATTTTCGTATTATAATTTGCTATTTGCACGGGAATCCGCCAACTTCGGATTGGAAATTCCGAAGACGAGTTGTCTAATCCGGCAGCTCGTTTGTTGTCGGATTTTTATTAAATTTTAATCCCTATTTTTGTTATTTCCGACTGACCATACTTAGGCAAAGGAAAATAAATTGCCATAGAGTCAATGTTAGCAAGAAACATTGAAGCTCCGTTAATTTTTTGAAATTTAAATAGGAATTTTGGCACTTGATTCTAAATATATTGGAAATCTGGAATCGATTTAACCCATTCGAGTGAAGCTGTCTGCAGTTTAAAATGGGAATTAAATTCCGATTTCGGAATTTGAATCATAATAGGGCCCCAGCTTAAAAAAACACAAGCATAACACATTCACATCCACTCAAACCGAATGAAATAACATTATTTGACTTTTTGAACTTTTCATTTGCTATTTGCAATTTAAATCTGAATGCTTATTTACACATTATATATGCATTAATAAAAACGTTTTTGTGTTTCATTTTATCCTTAACATTCTTAGTGTGTGTATGTTGTATTCTGTTCCAAGTTTTCTTTTCGAATTCTTGTTTCGCTCACACTCACAAGAACTATATATATATTTTAGATTCTTAAAGCGAAATTCTATTAATAAAAAAATATTACAATGTTATTCACTATATTATGATGCATGTGTTGTTTACGTGCTTTTCACTTTAAATCAAACCAGAAAGAAACTTAACTTGTTTAGCATATGAAAATTTTGTTTTTTTTTCTTTAATTTTTGTTTTAGATTTCAAATATGAGAATATAATAAATTATATTTCAAATCGGTATTACTTGTTTCATATGTATTTTTTTTTATGTGTGTTAAGCTATATAAAGAAGTTAAAAACAAACGTACATTTACAGCATAACTTCTATTACTATCGGCTGCTAATTTGCTCTCTAAAATAAACGTACTGTGATTACATTACTCGTTTTTTTGTTGTGGCCAATACATGTATTCCTATGAATTATTCCTTCCAGCTATAAAAAAAAAGATATTTTCAATGCCCCCAACTAAAAAGATTTCTAAAAAAAAATATTGGGAAAGAAGAAACTTTTAAGCAACGAAATATGTTCCATTAAACTCTATTCATATACATATATTTATAGCTTCTACTTTATTATTTTACACAAATATTTATAACAATATTTATTTTGTGGTGAGGAGGCGAATATGTCGTTTCAGATTTTTTTTAATTTTTTTTTTGCATTTTAAACGCTATACTATTTCCTAAGCATTTTAATTTACAATATTTACATGAAAATGTTATGTAATTTGTTATTTTTCATTATGAAAATAGTTGTTTAAAGCCACAATTGTATTTTTTTTTAAAGGTAGATATTACATAGTAAATGACTGGAAAAAAATCATGAAATTTCTGCATTTACGGACAAAGAAGTCTGGTGGACAATGCATTCAAGATGCATACTATATAAGAGCGGTTCATTTAATCAATATTTAATTCATGGTCTGATTTTATTGGCATTTGAGAGAGGTGAGGTGAGATAAACATTTTTGTTTTACATTAATTTTTTTGATGATGACAAGGAGTAGCTAATGCAAGGACCAGAAAATATGAAGGTTTAGTATTAGAAAATCTATATAAACAATGCGATTTACGGTATTTTCAAATTGTACATTGGATTAAGAGAAGACTTGCCTTACAATTTAAGGAACAAATATTACAGAATTTTGGATTTTTGTCTGGACCGCAGTTTGGCGATATATTAATTGCCTTGATTTTGGACAGGGAAGCTACTTATCGGTATTAAGCGTATTATCATCGTCCTCTTTTAGCTCCACAGCTCGAACTCTTCTCTAAACATTTGCTTGGCATCAATAATTTTAACCAAAAAAATTAAATAATATTGTCGAAACTATAATTTTAGATCGCAATATAAACGCGAAAGAATAAATGAACATTAATTAATCTTTTCATTCGAATTTTGATTTTTTCAAACGAGCTATGATTTCATTTTGAAATTGAATTACAAACAAACCACTTCAAAAGCATTCCTGATATCGAAGACAACATAATACACATACATCATTTACAACACAATATTAACAACAAATAACCAAAAACTACACATCATGTCGCTCCTTTTCCCCAGACACTTACAAATGACAGCCGTAAATAGTGCATATTTCTTAAATTTTTTTTATTGATATTTATTTATTATATTTAATATATACTTTTTTAAATATACATACTTGCTACAGTTTTAAGTGTTGTTTATATGTATTATTTTCCCTCTATTCTGTGTTTCCATGGTAATTATTATATTCTAATAAATTTTCCAATAAAGATAATACGCATCTATTTGAAAAACAACTTTTTTTTTGGGGAGAATAAGAAGGAAGAAATTTATTATTATTTTAAAGAAATTCACCGTTTACGGGTAAATACACAGTGCCTACAATCGAAAAACGGTTTGTAATTCATAGAACTCGAATCTCAAAATTATTGATTTAAAAGCGAGAGAGAGAAAAAAAAATCAAAGAAACATTATGAAATAGAAAAAATTCATTGGATTATCTCAAAGAGAGTACGACAACTACGTAACTGAAGATAATAAAATGTTACTATATTAATTAAAGTTATAACCATAATATTTTTTCAAGACATATCATCGAAGTAGTTGACAGCAAATCAGTGTGTGAAAAACTTCTATTTGAAAAAAAAAAAACAATACAAACAACAGTAATCTAATTGTAGCTACGACATTTTCTTTGTCGATTTGTTAATCTTTATTCCAGTTCGCGCCATTCAGGATCGTTTGGATCTTCGTCGGGTGCTCCCGAATCTGCTGAGTCCGTGTCACTGTCCTCGCCGATTAAGCTGTCGCTCGGTCCGTATTCGATTATTTCCGATGTAAATGAAACTATTTTACCACTAGTATCGATAATGCTGGCATTGTTAAGACTGGCGATGAATTGCTGTTCGGTTAGAGTTTTGTTGTCGCCACCACTGACGCTCGTGATGCTATCCTTCCGTGTTGTCTTGTCGGACGGATCATCACATGAATCCGATACTAAACATTCTTCCAAGAGCTGATGATCATTGGGCATTAATTCAAGCATGGCTTCGAAAATATCATCGGAAAGTGGAAATTCTAGCGGTTCGTATGGTTGTACAAGCTGAAAGTTAAGAAACATGGTTGTGTTTTAATTGATTGATGAGTGCAATAATAAGTTAGTTAAATCATTTTTAATTTATTATTTTTCTACTAATTGAAGGTACCAATGCAATAACCGGATAACTTCACTTTTTCCCAAAAATTACTTTTTGACACTAAATATTAGGCGCGTTTTTTTGCTCCTCTATCCAACACATTGAACAGACAGAACAGACGCATTGGGAACAATAACACTTCTGTCCCATTGAATTCACTAGTACATAAATTCTGCTGATAGAAAAAAGAAAAAAGAAGAAAAAATAGAAAAAAGAAAAGCTCATGAAAATTGCATTTTTTTACATGAAGTTGCTTTGGATTTTTCAAGGTTATGTTGAATGTCTTGGTAGTTAGGAAATTAGAAAAAGCCATCATAATGTGTAGAAAGTGAAAAGAAGTAATTTTCTGTTAGGTTAGGTTAGTGAAGAGGGCTGCCGGGAACGCGGCCAGCATTAGGCCACCAATTTGGGCCCATTTACCACCCTCATGGACAATCACACGCATTCACACTTACAGCCATGAACACTGGCGGGATTCGAGCCCGCAGGCCCCATAGCACGCCGCTTTTCGGCCTGACGCCTTAGCGAGCAAAGCTACCGGGCTCCCTGTAATTTTCTGTTAGTTCTTTTTATATTTTCTGTCGATTATGGTAGTTTAGACTCGTTATTGTTCGTTATATTTTCAGCTGTTTTGCGCTTCCAGAAAGCTTAACGAATGCATCAGCTGTTCTGTGATGGATCGTTTTTTGTGTCATTGTTCTATTATGTTCTGTACCGGAGCAAAAAAAAACGCATCTATTAAAGAATAATATTCCCAATCTTTTAGTGCAAAAACCAGACTTCTATGTTCATCCGGTCATTTTTTATTTCAATTATAGCGTTGTCTGGCTCTATTGGTCCGGTGCAAGAATCAGACAATTCTCGGTATTGCCTGCTTCTTGCTCAAATTGCATTGCATGCATCATAATAGAAAATATGTGGATATTATCAGCTGCATGAAAGTGTTTTACATAGTTTTCAGGTAAAAGGATGATTCAGTATGTTGAAGGAAGACATAATGAGTTGTGAAATTAATGAAAACTTTACTGACTCTTCGACGTCGCGAGCAGAGTGCTTAAATGAAGTGGATACTTTTAATGATTCGTGGCCGATTCAAAAAGGTAATAATAATAATAACTTTATTGAATTCGTTTAGATGTTGTGTGGTACAATATCTTAAGGTTAGTGTTTAGACAAAGTCTTTACATCTAAATTTTGATTTTAAGTTAGCTTTTTTTCAGAAATTTTTCTTGTGAGGTGCTTAGTATAGTAATATAGGAAAAACAAGTTTAAAACCCCTGCTTAACCTAACTTAAATAAAATTTTAAAAACTAAGATTCATGAATTAAGCCAACTGTGTATACAGTAACTGACGTTAACTGTCGGTCAGAGATGCAACCAGAGGATTATTGGATGTTGCGGATTTGTTGAGAAATTTTTGGGTCAAGTGTTTAGAGATATCCAGTACTTTCTTGAGCTTTGCTGTAGTGTGCAGCCGATTAGTTGAGTGATAATATGGCTTGTGAAGAATAATTTTTAAACATTTGTTTTGTAAAATTTGCAGACTTTTGATATGTGATATTGCACAATTACTCCATACAGGGCACCCATAGAGAATGATCGGCTGCATTGCACACTTGAAAACAAGCAGTTTGTTCGCAATTGAGAGCCTGGATTTCCTATTAATAAACAGATAGAAGTAGTAAATGCTCTTCAAAATTTTCGACTTTATTGCTTCGACATGGTTGTGAAAATTAAGTTTTTGATCGAGTTGGATGCCCAGATATTTAAGGGGTTACCCCCACTTGTAACTTTGAAGTTTTTCGTTTTTTTTGTTGCATTTTTTTTAAGTATAACTATCTGAGAATACGTCCTTCAAATTTCAAGTCGATCCAAACATAATTAACCGAGATATGAGCGTTAAAAAAGAAGAAACTGTTGCTTATACAACCGTTACTTATACTTATAAGCGCGTTTTTCTCGAAATGACATCTTTGAAGTCGGTGACCAAAATTACTCGAAAACTACAGAACCGATCTTTTTGAAACTTAGCGGGCTTATTTAATACATAAAAATGTAGTGTTTGATCGTTCGATTTTTTTTTTAAATAAAAAATTGCCGTTTTATAGTCAAAAGACGACCATTTTTTTAAGTGAAAATCGAAATATTATCTTTGACTGTCCGCCATTTTGTGAAAAATGGATATTGTTTTAAATCCTTCGATCAAACACTAGTTTATACTGTTATTTAACCAAGTCCATCGCTATTTTTTGTTTCAGATGATCTAGTTCGACACAATTTTGGTCACCGCAAAAGGTGAAAATTAAAATTCCATTGTTTTGACGGCCATTTGTAATTAAATCATGTAATATTTTTCAATAAAAAAATTACTGAAAGATGTTCAAAGTATGTACTTTAAGAAAATATAACAGTCGTTTAAAAACATTTCGTAGTTTTGTCAAAAAAAATTCATGAAAATGACCTATTTTATTGCGCTACAAGTGGGGGTAACCCCTTAATGTCTTTTTCCCAGGAAATTGTGAATCCCAGGATATTTACCTGGGGATTCGGCAAGTGTCTTAATGCTCGCTTTTTAGTGAAGTATATTGCCCTGAGTCTTATCGGAAATAATTTTTACTTTCCACTTGATGCAGAAATTATTAATAATTGAAAGCTGTTGTTCCAGGGTGTTAATTACCACATCTGGACAGTGACCACTAGCAAATATGGCGGTGTCGTCTGCGTACATGGCTATGTGACATTGGGTTTGCTTTTTCTAAGTCGGACATGTAGAGAGTGGAGCTTAGCACTGACCCCTGAGGAACTCCGGCTGGTATTACGTATTTATCGGAGAAGGCTTTGGATTTAACTGAGAAGGTCCTGGCCGAAAGAAAGTATTGGATTATCTTGCACAAGTAAACAGGAACAGAAGATTTTATAAGCTTATATATGAGTCCGTCATGCCAGACAGTGTCGAATGCTTTCTCGATGTCTAATGCAACTAATCCTGTAGATCTTTTATCATTGAAGCTATTTTGCACATATTTCACTACTCGTTGTCGAAAGCTTGGGTTGAAAATCGAATTGAAAATCAGGTATTGTTGCAGACGACTCAATGGATAATCGGATTCTGGAGAGTATAATTCTCTCAAAAAGTTTGCTTGATGACGGCAATAAGCTTATTGGACGATAGCTCCTCCTAGGATACTTAGGATTTTTACCAGGTTTTAATATTGGAACAACGTACGCATTTTTCCAGGCCGAAGGAAAGTTGTCCATATTTTAGGCAGATTTTGAAGATATAAGACAGCATGACAATTGCCTTTCTCAGAAGATTCTTGAGTATGATATTGGGCAATCCGTCAATACCAGCGGAGGATTTTAATTTTAAGGTTTTCAAGATAGAACGAATTTCGGACGGTTTACAGTAAGAATTTGAGTGGAAATCATATGGTTGGACATTTGAATTGGAGATTCCATTGCAGAATATATCGAAAATGTCATAGTTTTGAGAGTGTAGCGTGAGTGTATGTGGTTCGTGAAATTTAGAGGCTATAAGGTCAGCTTTTTCTTTCTCGGAATAGGCAATTGATCCATCATCGCACTGCAATGGGGGACCCGTTCTCGATTTGGATTTTAATAATTTATGGAGCTGCCACAGTTTACGAGAACCAGTTTCCTGAGTTAACAAAAGTTTATTTCATCGATCGTTACGCAGAGCGAGTAAAGTGAAACGGATCTGATTATTCAGCTTATTATGGAAACCCTTAAGGTTTTGGCATCGAGTTCTTTGCCATTGCCTGCGAATTTTATTTCGATGCTTGATGAGTACTGATATTGAGCTATCGAATTTCGTTTGGGGATACTTTCATTGAATTTTTGGAGTGGCAGCGTCACGTGCTGACATAAGCATAGCCACGAAATTAGACACACTATCGTCAATCTGAGCGTGATTTAATGACTTGGATAAGTCGCAATCAACAAATGATAAACTTTCGTTCAGATATTTACGAAAAAGATCCCAGTATGTTTTAGAATATATATAATTTGATAGAGCTGATATTGGGATGGGTTCATTTATTTCAAAGAATACCGATAAGTGAATGGAGGACAGGTCGTTAATAACTATTCCCTTACTCAGTATCCGGTCAATTGTGGAAGAGTTTCCCCTGGAATGAAAACACGTAGGACTATCGGGAATGTGAAAATGTACGTTATTGCTGATCGCTAGCTCAAATAGAATGCTTCCAGCTTTGTTGGACCTAATGCAGTTCCAATGGCCATGGCGTGCGTTAAAATCACCGCAATTATTGTTTGAGAGTTGAAATTGAGTAACATTTTAATGTCTTCTTTAAATAATGAAAGTTTGTGACCGTTCAGTTTGGTGTCACTGAAGTAGACCACAACAATTGTAATATTTTTATCCTCCAGGCAAATCGCAACCGTTTCCAAAATTTTACTGTTTAAATTTTTCAAACGAATAAACTTGATACCTTTTTTAATGCAAATAGCACCGCCTCCAGTTGCATTCTGTCTGTCGTTCCTGTCAATATTAAAGCTAGGACTACTTAGCTTATCTTCTTGTTTCAACCACGATTCACACAGAAGGAAGACGTCTATATTATTTTCCAATAGAAATTTAAAGGTTTCTAAGGACTTATTTCGAATGCTCTGTGCATTCCAAAGCATGCATCTAATGTTTTCTTTATTTGTAAACACATTTAACTGCAAGATCTACGATCACATTGAACTGATTATTTTTAGTTTTGCAGCAAGAAAGCTTTGTAATGAGTTCGCGACTTAAGCTTATGAGCTCTGTCGCTGAGAACAGCTGATTGCAGGA
Source organism: Nemotelus nigrinus (assembly GCA_947369275.1). NCBI lineage: Eukaryota > Metazoa > Arthropoda > Insecta > Diptera > Stratiomyidae > Nemotelus > Nemotelus nigrinus. The sequence goes on from OX376372.1 coordinate 34,784,352, forward strand.
AGAATACAAGTTTCCTTCATTATCTGACTTAGAACTAGTATTGTAGCACTCATCGTTGTATAGTGGAGCGCCGCGAGCAATTGCACTGAACGATAGTGACATGCCATGGAAGTTGATGTTTTTTGAAATATCTGGGCCGATGCCTGGTAGTGCCGGAAAGTTTGGAAAATTGCGAGTAGGAGGCTGTTCGTGCCTAACGTCTGAATGATTAATAATTTTCTTTGCATTCCGCTTGGATGCCAAACTACGTATGCGGAGATAATCGTCTCGTTTGGAGCAAATGCGACTGTTTGATAAGTGAGGTCCATTGCACAGAGCGCATTTGATGTCATTTATATTTTTGGACGGGCAATCTGTCTTACTATGTGCTTGCCCACAAATCAAACATTTGGCGGGCAAGTAGCAAAATGATGTGCCGTGACCGTAGGCTTGGCAGTTGCGGCACTGCGTTGGATGTTGGGCTCTCCTACGTTGAAAATTCCATCTGACTTTCGTATGATCGATTGATGTGATCTTTATCAGATCTGAATATTTAATGGACCCGTGAGCAAAGTAGCAGAGGTAAAGCGTTTCAACTTTATACCTACAGTTTTCAGTGGAGATTTGTATAATTTTAATATCCTCTCATACTAGATTGTGCTTTTCTGCTAAAAGTTTCTTTAACTGTGCACCTTTGAGTCCACGATCGGCCTAGTAACGCCCGAGACGATCGTGGATGCAATGCTGCGAAACGAGCACAACTGGCGCGCTGTCTCAGCATACGTAAAAAAGTACTACGCATAAAGCGGGAGGAGGTTTGCCTTGCCGACACATAAGCTGTGGTCGTTATTGAAGTCCGTCGTTACCAATAGGTGAGCCAGCACGACCGGGTTGAGGTAGTGCTTAGGCGGGTGATCCCGACTCGAAACTTCGTGAGCTTGTAGATGGTTCTTTTTTAGTGAGTCAAACCTCGCACACCCCGTGGTGATAGGTCATCCGGGGATTATTTGGAAAGCAATTTTTTTTTGGCCATTTACACTAGGGGAAAAATCAACAAACATTTCCTTCGGCTACAGCATGCTGGAATTCTGGAGCAACAAAACTCCACCTCTGTTCCAGCTGTGGATTATTCTATGCCCACTGATGGGCTGGGACAAACTAACCGCACCGTTGGAATATCGCATATAGCCAAAGCGTCAGTGAATTTGGTTTGCAGCATAACTATACCGACTCGATTCTCCTCTCGGGAAATGCTTCGGTAGAACCGCCGTGTGTGTCATTGGGCTAAGAAGCGAACTCTATAGCTTCAGGTATAAATGATATGAAAATTGACCTGGCGCTAACCGATCCTCTGAAATGGTAGAAAGAGAACAAAGTATTATTGAACTTAGACTTTTTCGAAGCGAATGCTTAGCTATGGCGTAAGGGAGACACATATGGGAGAAGCCGAGATCAATTATTCCATTTTTCTTTACCACATTTTGTTCTTATTTTCTGAAGCGTTGGAGTTATGCCGAGTCGCCAGCTTTAACACAAGAAGAACAAATACAATCATGGGCATACAGCGGAATTCGAACCCGCGGACAGTAAGATCACTGCTTTTGGACTGGCGCCTTAGCAAAATATGGGATCGTTATTGAAAACATTCAGCCTCCAAAGCACATCTCGGAGAAGCCCTTCCATGCCTGGAATCACTAACTTCAGAAATGTATGAACACAGAAGGATGCTACTTTTGAACTAATTTTCAACTAATTGCTGAATAAATGATTTTTATGAATTTGGTCGCATTACTTATGGAACGCACTCTGTATAATGCCTAGGAGCTCTTCGCCATTAACGCTTTTCATTCCACCCAGTCTATGCATATTTCAGGAATTCAACCAGCACATAGTTAATAAAACAGCGTTTATCTAATTTTGCCCAAATTAGACGATAAACATTTCGAGGGAGAGCAGATAAAAATAATCTGAAAATTGTTCTACTGATTGTTTTATTTTTAAAATAAATCCAAGTGCATAGAATGAAATTTTAGATATGTGCACGAAAGATCTATCCACTTGTATTTTAAATGTGTTCGTTCTTTAAGATATTTTAACAATGTTTTTTTTATGTTTCAAATTTTTATTCAAATACCATGCAATATTTACCTCTTTCGCATCAGGTGTAAGATTTCCACTAGCATCATCTTTGCTATGTTCTCGCTCTTTCCTGCCGGATGCCGTTCTCCTTCGTTCTACTCGTTTTGCTGCCGAGATTGCGGAATTGAAGGGCGGCGGTTGGTTATTATTGGGAGTTGATGTTGAACCTAAACAAACACATGAAGCATGTATTATACAAGCTACATTCATTGGAAATCATTAACTTACAATGATTCAATACAGTATTTTCATCCAACGTTTCGAGCGGTGCCTGGGGAGTAGATGGTGCTGTTGGTGATGGAACCGACTAAAAAGGAAATAAAATGTTGGATTGAGTCAAATTGTCATTTGCCAGATTATTTTGAAGCTCAGATCAAACACAATAGCTTCATAACTTTATTTAAAGCATGAAAATAAAATTCGAAACACGCACCTCTTGATCACCTCCAGCACTGGGTGTATTCGGTGCTGGCGACGACGGATCTGGAGTGTTCGCTCCGCTCGATTCGGCTCGACTATCGGTCCGGCGATTCGCTCGAGATCTCGTGCTCCACGGATATTTCAAGTAAGTTTGAAATTTTTTGCGTTCTTCAAGTAAAGCACGTTCGTGTCGAATCAGAATTGCATCGTCAGTGATATCTTCAGTTTCGTCTTCGTCGTGATGTTGTTCGGCTTCTAGCCGATCTGTTACGTCGACGTCCGCTTTGGTATCAGAATTTGATGAGCTGTCATTGATTCCATCACCGCCGCCGACATGACTATCAGCAGTAAAATTATCAGTCTTATCTGTTTCACTATTCTCCGAAGGTGTTAGTGTTTCGATTGATTTCATTTGGGAATCACCAAGTTCGGATGTTTCGTCAATAATTCGCCATCTAGAAAATAGGCGAATATTGAAATGATGTAATATTTTGAATGATTGCTAAATTGGACGTCAAATTATATTTTAAATGAGTGAGTAGGTAAAATGCTGCAACACTGATTTAGAATCTTCTGAGATGAATGATGTGAATTTCATAAGAATCAATTAGCAAGCAATCAAGAGTACAAACAACTTACTTTGGAGTTGGAATTTCCTTATACTGTAAGATTTCGACGCGCGTTGCCGCCGCTACACTATACGGTATGACTATATTATCGATATCGTAGGAATTTCGATTTCGTCTATCCATTCTGTAAATAGTTATCATCACTATAAAAGCAATTTTACAAAGTTCAAAAGACATGGACTTTGTCAGATCCAATACCTTTCTGATTTATGATTAGAGCTACTGTGACCGCCGGGCGTGGGCGAAGCGTTTTTGCTGCGAGGTAATTGTCCATTTGATGTATCTAGGCTATCGATAAGTCCTATTGAATCCGATCCTGCTGTCGATGCTGCCGATGACATACCACCACCACCGATTGCGCCGCCACCACCAGTTGATGAGCCACAGCCCGATGTCCCGCCACCCATGCTCGTCGATGAGATTAATTTACGATGTTTACTTTTCACGTTATGGTTGTTGTTGTATTGGTCGCCGTGAAGGGATCGGCGTGCTTTAGCGTTTTTCAATTCTAGAGAGTAGTGGTGGGTTTTTAGCAATTTGATTCTTTTAGAATAATTTGAAATTTATTACTATTGGCCGCTATAAGATCCTGCGGGTATTTTCGATTGTATTTCCGGCGACTGTTGTCCACATATTTTTTCGAGCGGTCTTCGCGCTCAGCCGCCTTCTGTACCGCAACGGCCCCCTTCATTGACGCTGATGAAGTTGATGCTTTCGAAGCACATCGTAACACACGATTTTGCCATTCAGGTAGACGCATTGTTGCCTCGAAATGAATACTATGAGATACATCTGGAATGTATCATAAATGGAAATTTGAAAATAATGCAATGACATGATTGAGGTTTGAAAACAAAAAAAAACTGATACGGCAAGATATAAATTTAGTGAAATATTTTTTTAAATTTGTTTTTAATGTTTCATATGAATATTAGCAATACAGTTAAGCTGTATCAGTTGCGTGAATAGTAAAAATTTCGGAACAATGTACTAACCTTCAGGGAAACTAAGAACCGGATGAAAGCCTGAATCCAACAATGCTACCCGCTCTGACGGTGTCATCGTATCAGGCAGGTCACGGGGCGCTGTTGGATCAGACCTTCCCGTGCACAGACCGCACGGCTGAAGAGGCCACTGACAACCGCACTTCACAGTGCTGGAAAAAGCATTTAAAATGAATGCATACTCGTTTCGCTGAATTGTAGTCTTATACCTTGGCCTTGCAGCCTTTTTCGACACCGTATGAACATTTGCTGTTTGCAGGAGTTTTCGCTTCCGAAAACAAGCTCTTTGAAAAGCTCGGGTTCTGCACGAACCCGTTGAGTTGTTTGCGGCTGCATCATATGCTCCGTTCGGTGCGATTCCTGCGTTTGAAGATGTTGGTGAATCGTTGTCCAATGCTTTCGAATTGCCTGGTAGGATCCCACGATAGCCATTTACTGATGATGGTAAAACTGGACTACTGCTTGATGAAACTTCACTCGAGCATTTTTCGAAAGCTACGGCGCCTTTATTTTTCCTGATTTGATGATGCAGTTCGGTGTGTTGTCTTATCCGGTATTCCAAGTCTGAGATTTGTGCCAGTAGCCATGTCCATCGGGATGCGATTGCAGCGCGATCTCGAGCCCATCGCCATGCCGCTCGCTTTGCTCTGAAAATGTATAAAATCGGATTGTAAATATATCAATGAATTTACGTATATCTAATTAAATTTGTTTCTAGCTTTTAAAGAAAAACTATGAAGTTATTTGCCTTTTGAGCTATATTTACAGTTGAAGTATCTTAGCTTAAAATATTCCATTAACATGAAACGTTTATGCTCTGAAAGGCAGTCCCTTGAATCTACCATACAAATCATATTCAGCAACTTGAAATTTCATAAGGTGAAAAGTCCCCTAATTTGAAATAGCGTTTGAGACTACTAGTTTATTTTCCCTCAATTGAATCATAGTTTGACCGTGGTACGTATAGTATGTTTGAAATACGAATTTTTCCGATTAAAAACCACAATTCCGAAAATACAATTTTTTTTTTTTTTTTCGTTTTTTGGACTTCAAAATTACACCAAAAATGGAATAAACAAAATAAATGAAAAAACTCGACAGCGTTACCTCAAGAAAATCATTGGGCCCTATTCTGAGAGTCACCTCACATGACGAATGAGGTGACGCTCATGATTTCGTATTCTGAGAGTCACGTGAGGTGTTGTTATTTCACCTCAAGTGACGTTTTCGATCTGTTGGCTATTCTGAGAGTCACGTGAAGTGACGAGCGTCACGTAAATTAAGATTTTCAGTCACTTGATAATATGAAGTGACTGTGGTCAGAAATGATATAAATTGATATTTTGAATAAAAAGAAGAAGGATTTTCAGGAAGTTTGCATCGTGAACCATAAAAAAAGTAAACAAATCTTATTTTGAAGATAATGCTGTTAAACTCAACTACGTGTTCGCCATAGCCGTTAGCCGTTTTCTAATAAACTGTTGGCTCGTATGTTTGTTATTTTGTAGCTTTGTGTCAATTTTTGGGGAGTCTTATGTTTGATTGGTTGTTTTTGTTTCTGTGGCTTTGAAAATGCAGATGGCATTGATACATGTCTACAATCATTTCACGCCAATTTAGTATGTGCAGCTCATTTTTTCGAGCTAAAAAGAGACATTTGGTGTTTGAATTTGAAAATTGAATTGTGCAAATATGTTTCCAATAAGAAAATCGATCGGAAATTGACCTGTAAAGTACCAGTTTTAAAAAATAAAGGGTTGCACTGAGATACTCGTGAAGTTAAATTTTTACAAGTCTCCATTATCTCGTCATTCTTTCGAGCAAAAATTTTAACAATGGAGAAAAACAGATGCACAGCTTATTCCTGACGGATAAAATGTGAAGGATATCAATTTTTGATCTATTTTCTAATTGGAAAGACAAGCGACAATTCGAATGCCTTATTGGACTGATGAAAAGTCATCCACAAAGCCTGAAACAGCACAGCGAACACATAAAAACCACTTCTAATATTCACCAATACTTCTTACTAATCACTATATTTATAATCTTGTATAGCAAGTTTAAGTATACCTGGTACACTTGTAAACACCGTCCTCTTTTTAATTTCCCAAATCATTTGCTTATCCCTGGAAATTTCCTGTTTGCGTTCGATTTTCCTTACTTTCTATTTGACTTTTATTATTTTAATAATTCCACTCCCTCAAAAGTAAGCCGAACTTATGATATAAAGGTATGAAAAGTTTGTGCGCGCCAACGATGTGCAAGCCGTCCCCCATCTAAGTACTGACCAAGCCCAACACAGCTTAACTTCGGTGATCGGACAAGAAACGGTCGATGCCAGTGTGCTATGGACGTGGTGAATTTCGAGCGATGATAAATTTCAATGATATGATAAATTTCAAACGCTGAAGCGTTGCCATTCAAACACAAATTCATAGTCACCTCACCTAGAGTCATGTCACGTGACTCTCAGAATACCGATTCGTAAGTGACGTGACTTTCCAAGTGACGTGAGATCTCAAGTGAGATGACTCTCAGAATAGGGCCCATTAATTAACAGAATCTGTTTGGTTTTTTGGTTTCAGATGATCCAGCTATTGGTTATGTTTCTCAAGGCAATTTATCTTTTTTTGGGATGTCTATTTGGATGTAGAGTCACTGGATCAATTTTCAATAAAAAAAAACTACTGTATACTGTTTAATATATGTACTTTAGTATATTATTTCAGTAAATGAACTATATTGCTAAAAAAAATTCTTAAAATTATGCTTAAAAAATCAAGAACTAACCATACCCCGCGACCCCCCTTTTAAATTACTATACAAGGCAATAACGAAGATCTGTCGCTGAAGAAAATGAAATTGTTTTGAAGAAGATACCTGCCACAAACATGTCAAGGTTGCACTGGGCAGTACGCTGGCTCTAATAGCTGGTACGAGAATACCAATGATAATGGATTATACATATATAGCGAACTACAGATATGTAGCTGCGACTCAAACGTTGGTCGCTGAGAATGTCTGGTTTGCGCGAAAAGATATTCACCAAGTTATCAGGGTATCTCCAGACGAGGCCACTCTTAACCAAATACACCTTAGATCGCCGCCAGTTTAGTGAACTATAGAATGTGCGAACACAGCAGCGGGGAGTCAATATCGATTTGGACCACTATCTTCTAGTTGGCGTAGTGTGTCGAGCTCAAACACCTACCATCAGACGATCAACGAACCCCACAGAAGTCAAATTCAACATAGAGAACCTGAAAGATGCAGATACTCAAAACACCTACCAGTCAGCTATGCATACCGCTCACTGATGGTCTGAATAGCCCTGCGGTTGAAGCTCATACGAATGACGTCTAGCAGCACCGCAAAGACGCTATTATTGATAAAGCTACAAACGTCTTAGGCCCCAGTTGCAGGAAAGGTTAAAACGACTGATTTGAAGGTGACTGTAAGGTATCTACTGAGTGTGAGAATGCTACGATCCGAGTTAAAGACTTAAAGCTATTTTTGCCGAGTGGAAAAAAGGGTTCACCGAGTCTGAAAGAAATCCTGGGAGGAAGAAATGGCTTGTGAGCTCGAGCAATGTGCGAAGTAACCACATCAGTTTCAGCATGCCACCCAGCCCACGAAAACAAAGAGGGAATCGAAGTCACTATCATACGGTATAATTTCTATTTTTGGAAAAATGCCCATCTAGCACCGATCCTTAAAAGTAATGACACATGTTCGATTGAAAATAACAGGGGTATGATAATTATCTCATATATTTTCTGCAATATGGGAAAAGGCCACCAACCCGAAACCATCTATTCGGGGCCGGGATATTTAATTTCTGACCAGTGAACAGTAGACATGGGCAACGCAGCGCTGCGCCGCGCAATTGCGTTGAAGCAATAGCCATGATACCACTGCGCTGATACCGATTGTCGGTATCAGTAGCGCAGTAACGCACTTCGGTATCAATGGTGTTGGCGCTGCCGCTTTGCAATGCCAACACCATTTGGCTTGGCGCTATGCTACGGCGCGGCGCAAAGATATGAGTTCACCACAGAGTCAAATTCTTACCAAAGCATATTCATTCAAATTTTTGTATGAGTTTTTCTCGAACGGAAAATCAATAGCATGGCAGCTTGTATTTTTTTCCGATCGGTTCGACTCAAGCCACTTGAGTTTTACAGGCTGCATGTGTACTTCAAGCAAGAACCGCTAAGTAAGCATTAGGAAAAGCGATGCGATCGTGGTATCATAGCGTCATGGTATCAGCGCAATGCGCTGATACCACTGCTGGTGCCGGTATCAGTGTATCAGCGCCTCAAAATTTGCTGCGTTACCCAGCGATGGGTTCAGAAATCTGATGCAGGGCTTGGGAGTCGGAGACATTTTTGAGCAGTCGTTTCCGGCTCTCAATCTAATTAGATTAACTAATTATCTAACATTAAACTATTTTTCTTTAAAATTCATAACACATTATTATTACTATAGAATGTATGACGAACAATATTCCAAATAATATAGCGAAAAATTCACCAGCTGAATCAAGTGTATTTGAGTATTTTTCTTTTACTGAGGATGGTATTGCATTGATAGCATTGATATCGACAATGCATCAAATATGAGTTAAACTATTGAGACGTTAAACGAAAATGAAGAAACTGATGATGAGGAAGGTACTGTTGCTGTAGCTATGGAAGAACAACCAAATTATTTGGATGAAGCTCTGTATGATATTGCTGAACCTCTGTATGATATTGCCATATTAAATACTTGCGCTATGCTGTTCACATTTTACAGCTTGTCATAAAGGATGATCTCAAAGATCCCGTTGCATCAAATACGATTGTGAAGCTGAGACAAGTAGCAGCTGCAGCAAGAGCTCCAAACATTCAGTCTATTATAAGAAAGGCTGGAAAAGGAGCCATCTTTGACCAAGTATCTCGCTGAGGAAGAATTACTTCATGACATAAGAGCAGTGTTATGAGATATTTTGACAATCCTGCAATATCATTCCGTTAAATACAGTGGTAGCAAGCGACCTAATTGGAAGAATAAAAACCGAATAATTTTGGATGAAAATCAATCCAAGGAAGCAATAGTAAGTCTCTATAATCTTGCAATAAAAATAATGAAATTCACAGCAAATCTTTAGAAACTCGTGCATCAGACACACTGTATTGAAATCAAATCTCAGTCATCATATTCCAATGATGATGAAATCTTTGAGAAATATCTTGGAAAACTGCAAAAAGGTAAATGTACAAAAAGTACGATTAGAAGCAGATGATGCTCAGCTTGTAAACGTCAAGTTATCCAAATTGAACGAAGACTTCCACAAAATATTGGACGAAATAGAGAAATATGGTCATAAATGTACATTATATTTGGAAGAACTTATTCAGGATTATGCAGAAACCATCAGAGAAGTAACTAGTACAGTTATAACTTTTCTTCCAACACAACTGACAGTGGAGATACTCTTCTCTGTTTTGAAGACAATCAAGTCGGATCTGAGAGCCACTATGTATGGAATATATTGCAGAAACCTTTTATAGCATAGTAATTATAAATAAGTATATTTCTTCATTTATATCATAGGAGTAATAAAGGAAAACTCCAGCTTAGGCTTCATCAATTAGTGCTGAAGGAATGGGATAGTCAAACTGTACTTAACAATTGATATCTTCATCAAAGTGCAACCATTATACAGATCTCACGTTACTAATTACCATCTATTAGGTGTTCTCTGTCAGTCCACTGGGCCGAATAGCTCCATTCGCTCAAAAATTATCCGGCCCATAATCATTACCACTCCAGGTAAATCAGCAACATCAAATTTTCTGCGATCGGCAGTCGATGAGTAATAGAATACGACCTGAAGCTATATGACTGTTTTTTTTCGAATCAAGTAGCCAATTCTTGGAATGTTTTTACCTGACAGTTCAGTTCATTTTTTATTGTCTTGGAATTTCGCTTTCCTTTTTCACGGTCCTCTTCCCCGAGATGACACCATCTTCTCGTTATTCCTTAAAATTTTAGAAACTTTATTTACTGTAGTTTTCAAATTCCCCGGCTTCTCCTAAATTCTGTGCAACAAATTTTCCTCCGCATGAAATCGGTGGGTAGATGATGATGAATTCTCCTTTTTTGGAAATCGATAAACTAACTAACACACATTCTAGTTCTCTAAAAAGTCGCGTTTGAAATCTCTATGACCAATAACTACTCCCTCTTATCAATATTTTAGTTGGCATTTTATGACACATATACTACGTTTTTAGGCTCGTATTATATTATGAATTAGAATAATTTAAGCACTGGGTCGCTTTTAACTGTTACACCTGGTTGCCTGCTCGAGTTTAGCAAAATTGTAAGTTTTTTTTCTGATTGCGGGTAAATTGCGAAAAAAATTTTAATTGATCTAATGATTTCTTCACAGTCGAAGAATAAACGCACCGACTTCCAAGGCTAACCTCAGTTTTAATTTTTCTGAACCTCAAATCAAATTAAAAACTGCATGTTTCACCACAAAATAGTAGATAAAATACATTAGTGAGCTCCCCTCTCCATTACAGCATCAAAACTAACATTTCTCTACAAAGCAGATTTGACCTTCAATATGGCTTTTTTCCAGTTTCAAAATTTCAGCTCAGTGTGCTCAAACACTATTTCTTATCGAACCAGCTTGCAAACACATGAAAGAAAAATAGCAGCAATAGCAGCAGCAGAGAAAAAAAACTGGAAATATATATTAGCTGACTCAGCGACTGATACTCGTAATGGTTATCGAGCAATACCACCATGACATTGAACTGTGATTGCCAATTTTTGCGCTAAAAACAATTCCATAATGACGAAGGCATGCATATATGTATATTAAGAAATATTTATACGAACACATTCATTCAATTGAAATCGATGTATGTGAATCGAGGAGCGCGAAATACGATTTTTATTGATTGTTTTGATTGCGTGTGAAATTGTTTTGTAAAATTGAAATTGCAGTTCAAAAATGCAGAATTATGGCGAATTCAATGCAACGGTTCGCGGAGATATTTTTAAACATTTTCATTTCGTAATTTTCGACGATATTAAGTATATCGAATGACATTTATCACGTTTATAACTGTGAAGCAAAGAAACAGTTCGATCAAAGTTTGCTTTATTCCGTACGTGATAAACTTTAAAGCAAATATGTTCACCTTAAATATAACGCTAATAACCATTTGCATTGTATAATAATAGATGAAATGAGTTTTCAATTGAATTTGCTGCCAGGGTGGTCTTGAGTGAGATTTTTTTAACTATACTGAAGAGCTCAAATTTAACGGTTATTAGATATAACACTTCTACGGGATTATTATAAAGAGTTATGCGTTTTTAGTTTCTTAATCTCGCAGGATATACGAATATTACCTAAACAAACAAAGCAAAAGTTTCTATTCCTTATTTTACTGCTTAAATCATAATTTTTTTTTTGATGCTTAATTTTAATTTAGAATATGTCTAAGCATAGTATGATGGTCAATCAATCATTGCAATGAGAGTCAATCAAATTATACTTACATCGACAAAGGTTGTTGCACTGCATTATTGAACTGTTGCATTTCGTCAGCGGACTCACCACCCGAACTGCTAGCCGTCACATCCGAATCGAGTGCAGCTTGAATTTCTTTGATTTCTGTATGCAAATGACCCGATACGTGTGCAATTTCATTGACCATTTTATCAGTGATGGGTGGCACAACAGTTGCGACAGGCGTCGTCACTTTATTCTGCGAACCACTAGCATCCGCTTGCAGACTAGCATTGGACGGTCGTCCGACTTTATTTCGTTTGGTCATCAAACTAGAATGCTGTTGTTCGGCAGCATTACTAATTCGTCGAACAAATGCTTTTAGCGCTGCCGTCGAAATCTGATGACGCTTATCATCCTCATATGAAAACGATCGTGAGCTGTCCGCTTTGTCGCGTCGCAGCGTAGGATTCGCTTGCCATTCGAACAGACCGGCAATTTCTTCGCTAGCATGCTTGCCCATATAGCGTCCTTGAATTTTTCTTAGCCTTCTCAGAAGGAAATCACATTTTCGTTGCATCTGCAGTTGCCGTTTTTCGATCTCGTCTCGAACTTCTCGCGTTTCGACATCTTTTGGCTGTTGTACATTCACCTCTTCGTACGACGTCATCACGTCGACGTCGGTGAAGAGACTCAGTTCACAGAACGCTCCCTCGCCGCCTGGCGTTGTATCGAATCCTTTCAATACTTGCAGTAGATCCATGTCCGATGTGCCCAGTTCGCCCAGCACTTGTTCCATTTCGGCAGTGTCTTTGATGAAATCCTTTTGCAGACCCATACTCGAAGGGGTACCGGTTTGAGGTGTTAAGGAGGATACAGGTGTTGTTTGAGTTTGATGATGATGATCGGACGTTGGGTCAGAAGGCGGTGTTCGAGGAGGTGATTTATGTTTGATTTCTTCCAGGTCTTGTAAGGACTGATTTGGAGTATCACATTCTTCTCTGTTTACGGGTCCCGATGTCGTATCTAAAAGAATAAACAAAATGAATATGTTATAGAGTGAATATAAACTGAGTGTACATCTCAAATGATATTTTAAAAAGGTTTTTATATGGTCAATAAGGTGCTAGATTAGCCGGTTTATATCTGTTCGTGACTCTTTCCAGCTCTTTGTTAAGAATAGTTTAAAATTTTCAGTTCAAACCACAGCTTAGGAAAGTGTTTGTCATTGTAAGTCGAGGTTGTCTACTTGGTTTCAAAGAGCCAATTGATAAAAATTACCTTTTTATGAAATCTTTTTGCTAAACAGAAAGGCAAGTTAAAATTGCAAAAATTCCTTTTAGAAGGAATTATCAAGAGTGTTTGTTACAATACATATATCATTCTATAATTAAAGATATGCAATACATATATCATATAATTAAAGTCAGGCTAGGAAAATTTGAATTACACGTTGATTATAAGTTGTAAAAGAGTGATATATTGGACAAAGCTGTAAAGAATTGTGAGCTCTCATTAATCGAAACATTTCGAAGGATGCCATGACAGATCGGATGATTATGTAAGTCTGAGCAAAGCTTGTACAGAAAACACTGGTCGAGGAAAATAAGATGAGTGGACAGCGATTAAAGATTGTCAGTTTAGTCATTCAGAATATTCTAAACAAGGACGATTATGCTTAAATAATCAGATACACGTAAAATTACGTTGGATAGATTCGATGGACATATGGTCGCAACTGTGTTGAGAAGACCATACAATGGACGCATATTCTAGTATGGATCTAACCAGTGATAAATAACAGGATTAGGGAAGATTTAATTGTGATGAAATATTGAGAAGACCTCGGAACAAATCCAGAAAGTTTAGAGGCTCAATTCAGAAAATGTAAAATGTGCAAAATGTTTATTTAGCGAGTTATTTTAAAGTTATTAGATTGATTTTTAAGGAGTAGACCATTGTATATTTAAGGATAATATATCCTATTGACGGGATATAACTAGATCGCCTCCTCGCGGTGCATACTGGGTTACGCTAAACGATCTAAATTCTCTTCACGACCGCTTTCGTCCTCGGACAACTCTCTGTCTAACGATTTGTTTGTTGCACATGGGTTGGTGGTCGTAGTATTCCGCACCGAGTCGTCTTCAGCGACGGAGTGAAATCCACTTCGTGAACGACTCCGGGTTAATACGATCATCTCTGTCCTGTTAAAACCCTGGCAGGCCTCATAGTACGGTCTCAGTCTCGTCGCCATTAAGTCGGTGGTGTAGGTTCAGCTGAGGTGGACTCCTGACTAACACCAATCCGGCTCTGACTACACTACCGTGCAAAAGTATAAGGACATCATCTAAATAAGCGATTTTTTGAGTTTTTGATTGTTTTTTACTGTGTTTAATAGCATTTTATGATTAAATCTTGTATACAAACTAGAAAATATACTATTTTGTTATAATTTATGTTCAGTGAATGCAAATTTCGCATAAAAATTTTTAAAAATACCGAAAATATCTAGACAAGTCATATCAAGTTTTTTTCATCAATGTGTCCACCTCGTGCTTTGATGATTGCAGCGCAAATTCTTGGAAGTCTTTCGACCAATTTTTGAAGTGTTTCAGTTGCGAGATTGTCCCAATTCACTTTTAGACTGTCGAACAACTGTTTTGTACTGGCCACCTGCATGTTCTTCAGCTGCTGGCCGAGCTCATCCCATAATAATTCGATCGGGTTGACGTCAGGAGATTGCGGCAGCCTATCCATGCTTTTGAGCGCTTCTTTCTCTTCCTTGGACGGTTGATAGTTTATGCACAGATGAGAGATGTGCTTGGGATCATTATCTTGTTGAAAGATAAATCCGTTGCCGATCAAACCAATGCCAGATGGAATGGCACTTCGTTGAAGAATATTGTAATAGTGTTCCTTCCGCATTATTCTATCGATTTTGACCAGTTCTCCAACACCATCGTAGCTGAAACACCCTCAGATCATCACGGAGCTTCCGCCATGTTTAACTGTTGGCGCAATACACTGGGAATTAAACCGTTCATCTTTGTTTCGACGAACATACTGGATCCAAAAATCTCGAAATTTGATTCATCGGTCCATAACAGATTTCCACTGATCTACTGGCCAATCTTTATATTTTCGAGCAAACAATAGTTTTTCCAGCTTGTTTTGTGGTCGTAGAAGAGGTTTCTTCACAGCAACGCGACCAAAATAGCCCTTCTCTCGCAAACGACGTTTGACAGTATCCACCGAAATTGGGTTCGTCAGGGTTTCGTTGATTTCAGCTCGAATATCTGGTGCTGTTTCGAACCGATTTTGCTTGCTTATCAATAAAATGTGTCGATCATCAGCTTGAGTGGTTTTTTTTGTTGACCAGAACGTTTTCGATTCATATTTGAGTTGGTTTCAGCGAACCGCTTCAACGTGGTTTCAACTCCACACTTTGAAACACCGACAATATTTGCAATTTCACGAATTGTTTTACCCACTTTTCTCAAAATAAGTATTTGTGAACGTTTTTCAAGTGAAATTTCCTTTTTTCGAGACATTTTGAGCGATCACAGTCGGTTTTGCGCGTGTAAACAATAACGGGAATGAATTTGACAGTTCTAGTGCACACAGAGCACAGCAGAAGGCGCAAAGAACCGTTATTTTTTTGACAGGCACTCAAATGATCCAGACTGACTGTTTAAGACTTAGCGCCCATATTTGAATAGTTTAAAATAAAATAATAGTTATTATATTTGAAATTACAGCGCAAAAATGATGCTACTTATAAATAAGAATTTTTGGTTCCTTGATAATTCCATCATTTTCACTAATAATAAGCAGCTAATTCAATGCTAATGTATGTAAATCATAATGAAAACGTATATTTTTTAGTTTATGTACCAGATTTAATCATAAAATGTTGTTGAACACAATAAAAAATAATCACAAACTCAAAAAATTGATTTTTTCGATGATGTCCTTATACTTTTGCACGGTAGTGTACATGTCCCCATAAGGGCTTGTGGCAACCCTCGCATGGCCTCCCTGCTTGCTTTAGACAACCATGGGATCATTAAGATGGCTACAAATTCGGACTGAGATAGCGGCTTTGAGTGGCGACCCTTTTACGTTTGAAAAATTCCAATAAACCTGAACTCGGCAGGCAAAAGCCTGGCAATAAACAAAATCATTCTCCAAATGTGAAGGGGGAACGAAGATGGCTGTACCGTCGGTTGCAGCTAAAGCCCCAGAAAGTAGAGATATGGCGAATGAGCCAGTTTCGCGGACCGAGGCTAAGCTGCTGGTGTTCGTGGAGACATGAGAATTGAATCAGCTCCACTGGCTACCGGCACAGCGGCCAAATTTGCAGAAAGTTGTGAATATATGACGAATGGGCCAGCTGCATTGACTTTCAGCTCTTCTTCAAACCTTGTTTCAGGTGATTCTGGAGCTTTGGTCAACAATTCTGGCTCTGGAAAAGCCTTCTATCTCCGAGGAGGAGGCCTTATCAATTAATGTATGATGGTGAAGGTACTGCAGGTTAACCTACACCATTCCAAAGCAGCATTAGCAGCCCTGCTGCTCCGCTCGTCCAGGACAGAGGAGGAGTTAATTCTAATCCAAAAAACCATGTGTTGCCAAAAACCGGGTTTGCGATTTACGCACCAATGGATACAGATTGATAGTAGCTGACCGGTTACACAAGCGACGTATCTGTATTCTTGTCAAGAAACCCATTAACGTCCTTGTACTGCACAATTTCTGACAAGAATAAAATGGCTGTCGCAGTGGAAACACTAGCCTTTCCTTGCGAAATTGCCAAGGATGTTGTGTTTGCCTGGTGTGTTTTTTGTTGGTGTGCCTCTTGTTCTGCTTATAATGAAGTATGGGGTAGCTCCAACACAAATGGCCGCATTGAGGAACTTTTTGACTTCATTCTTACCTATGACCTTTTCATCACCAACACTGGCAGTGAACCAACTTTCCTTACCTCAAATCGTAGGGAGGTTCTTGACGTTACTTTGGTCAGGAGTGTTCTTTCTCTGACTGTAGGTACATATTGTTTAACGTGGCTGGCCACAGCTCTGCTAAGTAGGCAGCCTTTATTAACAGAAACAGGACGGACTGGAAGTTATTTAAATTTCTGGTCCGATCCTCAATGGAGACTGCTCCTAAAAGCATTGACTGTTACCACGAATTGGATCAGGTGGTTGACACCCTCACTAGTTCTCTCAACTCCGCTTCTAGGGCAGCTTGTAATCCCCCCACACCAGGGGAAATCCCAAGCCCCTCTGGTGGAATATGGAAATCAGCACTCTGCGAAGAGAGCTTCAATAGCTCGAAAAGGTCTAATGACAGTTCGATGTATAAAACGAAACTAAAGGCTTTTAAGTAGAGATGGGACTGCTCCTGCGATCACTGCTACAAATCGCACTGCTCTTTGAAAAGAGCAGTGAGCAGTGCAATTGCTCTCTGCTCATGCTGTTCAATTGCTCACTGCTCTTTGGCAGAGCAGATAGTTTTATGAAGAGCAGTGAGCAATTTGGTTGTGTTCTGCTCATGTTGTTCGACTGCTCATTGCTCTTTTGCTGAGCAGAAAGTTTTGAGGCGAGCAGTGAGCAATTTGATTGTTTTCTGCTCATGCTGTTCATCTGCTCATTGCTCTTTTGCAATACAGAAAATTTTAAATGCTCATCTATTCAGATTCTTTTCTTTCTACAATTGCGAGTATTTTCGGACTTGCAAGTATTTTATTCAATTATTCAAAAAGTTTTTAGGATAATAATTATTCAAAATCGGACAAAATCAGCCAATTTTGGGTTAGAGTGGTTTCGGACATAACGGGCCAAGGCCTATTGCTGTGATAGTTTGGCAAAAACTGCCTTTATGGCGCTTTCGATGATTGGAAGTGGTCGGGGAGTATATTAGTGATATTTTAAGGGCGAAAAAATGTTTGATAGGGGAAATTGGGCAAAAACGTCCATATTTCCCAAAAATTTGTTTTTAGTCAAGCATGAATTCGGGGACCTTTCTGAGCTGTTTCGGGCGAAATTTCCATACGTCTAGGAAAAAGCGGCCTAGTTTTATGGCAAAAGTAGCTGAAATCGGGCAAGATCGGCCAATTTTGGGTTAGAGTGGTTTCGGACATAACGGGCCAAGACCTATTGCTGTGATACAAAATTTTCGGTTTTGTAGGGGAGTAAGGGGTTTTTTGGCCATAGTTTGGCAAAAACTGCCTTTTTGGTGCTTTCGATGATTGAAAGTGGTCGGGGAGTATATTAGTGATATATTAAGGGCGACAACATTTTTGATAAGGGAAATTGGGCAAAAACGTCCATATTTTCCAAATTTTTTTTTTGTCTAGAATGAATTTGGGGACCTTTCTGAGTTTTCTCGGGCGAAATTTCCATACAAATCTGGGAAAAAGCGGCCTAGTTTCTAAGATACGTCAAAATCAAATCTGCCCGAAAAACTGAAAGTAGCACTAAAAATGTTGAGATCCATTTTGGTTTTTTCCTCTGCGGCGGTGCTCGTGACTGCACTCCAACCCTACCGGGGTTGTGACTCATGTCCAGCCTTATCGAAGAGATTCGCCCCCTAGTGGGTGCATGTTTAATACACGTAAAAATTTTGTTATCATTTCTCAATAACATTTTCGACAAACTTCATGCTTCGGTGAGGCGAAGTGGAAAACCAATTGTTTTAGATTAGCCAGGAAAAATAAATCTTCGACATTAAATTATATACTGCATAATACTGTACATGCATAATAACATTTCACTACGTTGCTTGCATCCAATGTATGGCATTTTTAAAACCACAAAACTACTATACGATTTACCAAGCACTTGGCAATACATTCTTCTGCTAGCAAGTTCCGAATTAATGCAGGCAACGTATTCCCAAAAATACTACATCTGTTCTAAACATGAGCATCCATCGCCACGGAAAAATACAGTCACATTGTAAACATACAATGCGATTGCAATCTGAGGCTAGAAATTGCTGTATCAAGCACAATGCGAAAGCGATGAGAAGGTAACGAGCAAACACTGGCAATGAGCAATCAAAACTAGCGAGCGGTTTTTCGTACGCACGAAACTGAAATCGCAATTGTGATTGAATAACTGCTACTATAAACTGCTCTTTGCTCAAACTGCTCTCTGCGATCACTGCTCAGTGAAAAGAGCAGTTAAGCACATCTATACTTTTAAGTATGCCAAGACAAAGAAGGCCTCACGGAGATCTTTTTTGAGAAACGTAGAGACTCTCAGCGAGGCGAATCGCCTTCGTAAGATCTTGGTCACGAGACCGAATGCTATTGGGTGCATCATAAGTCCTGAGGGCATTCGGACTAGTTCGAGCGCAGATACTCTTAACGTTTTTATGGACGCACATTTTCCGGGCAATTATTGTCCTCTAGAAACGGTGCACCAAACGGAGCAAGCTTACAACTTCTCAACTGAGGTGGGCTATTAACTCTTTAGAACCGTTTAAATCCCCGGACGCTGATGGCGTCCTTGCTGCTGATATCCAGCAATCCATGCAAATATCGCTACCATGGCTCAGAGAGATTTATAACGCTTGCCTAGGCGTCTCGTATGTTCCCGCCAGCTGGCGGGAAACTAGAGTTGTTTTTATCCCTAAAGCAGGTAAAGTTTCGTATGTTAAGCCGAAGGACTATCATCCAATAAGTCTTAACTCTGTCCTGCTTAAAATTTCGGAAACGATCATTGATCACCATATTAAAAGATTAATCGATCCTATGTTGATCTCACAGTCACAGCATGCTTATATCAAAAGTAAGTCTGTTGAAATTGCTCTTCAGTCCTCATTGAGAAAGTCGAGAAATCTCCTGCTCTTAAGGAATATACGTTTCCTGTCTTCTTGAACATCGAGGGGCATTCAACAACGTAAAGTTCGACGCAATTATTGAGGCACACTCGGTGCTACATGTGTATGGGCGGCTGATTGCCTTTATCGTGCAGCTTCTCAAGAATAGAGTCGTAGTCTCTTCCCTGGGGAATGCTTGCGTAAGACGAGAAGTCAGTACGGGCACACCTCAGGGTGGAGTCCTCTCTCTCCTCTGCTGTGGAACATCACGGTGAATACTCTTCTAATGAGGCTGGACCGTGCCGGCTGCAAAGTGATTGCTTATGCGGACGACATAGCTGTAGCAGTGTCGGGAAAGTATTTATCTAATGTGAATCTTAGCAAACGTTTACAAGGAGGTACAAAGTTCCTTGTTTTGAGTTATCCAAATTAAACGAGGACTCCATTGACCTGAGCCAGAGGATCAAGTACTTAGGGTTGATCCTTGACTCGAAGTGGCTATGGAACTACAATATAGCTGAAAGAGCGCGGACGACTTTTAACGCACTTTACTGCTGTAAAAGAGTCAAATGGGCAAATTGGGGATTACAGCCTCGTACTGTTGTTTGGCTTTATGGGGCATTTCACGTGAAGCGGACAAAGAAAAAAAGTCGAGGCTCTAGATTTCGTTCATATTGTGCATAATGGTACTTCTAGAGGATATGAACATGGATACGCAATTTTTTTTCTATGAGATTTAGTTGCCGACCTATGTGCTTCAGAATAACTAACGATATTGGTGAAAGGTTTTTTTGGAAGCCCATTCTGAGATTCGAACAAAAATCTAAAAAAAACACTAAACATACTGATTGGTATAGAAAATTAACGGTTCCTTTTAATTTAGAAATTAGATTCGAGAAACAATTTTTTTCCCCTGTGTAAAAAACCGGAAGTGAACACTTCAACTCGTTTTTTGAATAATTTGGACCAAATTAATTTTGTTAATTTTTAATACAGAACAAAGCTTAAAGTGTACTTATTATATGATAAAAGTTTTAGAATGGGATTGCCAGTGGTTTAGGAGGTAGGTGAATTTCAATACACAAAGATAGAAAAAAAAATGCGTATCTACGTTCATATCCTCTAGAAGTACCATTATGCACAATATGAACGAAATCCAGAGCATCGACTTTTTTCGTTGTTCGCTTCACGTGAAATGCCCCTTCTACAGCTGTGGTTGAGCCAATTCTATTGTTTGGGGTGGTGTTCTGATGGCAGGCTGCTCTTAAGGCTACCTGAAAAAGTGCGGAGAATGGCTGCACTACTGGTTACTGGAACGCTTCGCTCCACTTCTACTAAGGCTGCTAACCAATCTACTGATCTTACAGTAAGCTTATCTTGCTACTGTGACACTGAATTGTATCTCAGTATAGAACAGAGTTCAACCATGTGATGATTTTGGTCGAGGGAGTTCCCGCTTCAGCAAGTGTTGACTACATCACTCCACAATGCCTATTGGATTTGGTGTTCACAACTCGCATTCCTGGTAGGGGTGATTGAAATGAGCTGAATCTCAAGCTGTCTCTCTGGCGGTAGTGTCTTTCAGGCAATCGATTTGGCTTCTGTGTAATCGAATTTTCGGGGTCAATATTGGTATTTTTACAGAAAACCAAACGGCTATTAAATCCCTTGATGGTCTTTGTACAATATCCATGATAGTTGCTGAATGCCGTGCATCTCTTAGGGAGATATCGAGACATCCGGTTGTTCAATTGATTTGGGTACCTGTACATAGGGGTTTTCAGGGCAACTGTAAGGCTGATGAACTAGCAAGGCTTGGTACCTTGCTACCGGAGGTCTCTTGCTCTTTCTCAATAGGTCTAACCAATGACATCGGTCAAATTGGCCATCAGGCAAAAATATCTTGAAGACGCTGGGAAGTGCTGCGCAGATGAATCATCCTTTGCGATAATGGATGCATATCGTACTTGGCAGCTTTTAGGCTTAACTCGAAGCGCTCTGCGTTGCACTGTGAGCGTTCTTACGGGCCACTGCATCATAGGGCGGCATGCGCAACGACTGGGCGCAGAGTTAAACGATTAATTTCGGAGTTGTGGCTTTGATGACGAGGAGGAATTCGTCCTCCATTTCATGTGCCAGTCCCCGACTTTGGCAAGGAGGAGTGTGGCGGCACTCGGTGCGCCCTTTTTCTCAAACTTGACCGAACTGTCCCTGGTCAATTTAAAGAGGATATTGCGGTTCGTCAAAGGAAGCAGATGGTTTACTGAGTTCAGTGAGTAGGAGAGAGTCATACATTATTGTGGCATTACAACGGGCTTCCCTTGTGCTTATGTGTGTCGGTCGTAGGGATTCCAATCCCGGGATTACGGGATTAAAAAATTGGAAATCACGGGATCCCGGGATTTTCGACATTGTATTCCACTTGGTAAATTTTCGCTGGCACAACGTGGGTTCTGGAGATTGCTCAGCATACCAGATAGCTCGCTACATTGGCACTCTTTTAGTCGGTCCACTATGGTAACTTTCATAGGGTTGGGAAGAATGGACAGTTTTTCTGCTAACTGCCTAAATAAAAATCTTTACAAAGCATTAACAGTGCATACATTTGCACCTTTTTTTTCTATGATAATGCCAAAGCTCAGGGGATTGCTCTTTGAAGCGAATGGTTAGCGATGGCGATAGGGAGACACACATATGGGAGAAGCCAATATCAATTATTATTCTGTTAAGTGCCACATTTATTTCTTATTTTCTAAAGCGCTAGTGTTATGCCTAGTCGCTACTAAAGATTTTGGTATTATGCCCAGTCGCCGACTGTTAAGACATCACAAGACGAACAAATACAGCCATGGACACGGCAGGATTCGAACCCGCGACCAGTAGATCGCTGCATCGGGATGACGCTTAGCCAGCTAAGCTACCTGCAACTTAAGGCCTTCACAGTCAATTTTACAGGGAGTAAAATTTCAATAATTTTCTGAATCAAATCAAACTCAGTTGCTTCTATTGAATCTGGATATTATAGGTCTATTAATGCCTTCTGTATACTACTTTTCAAAATGGAAAAACGTTCGAGCATTGTCAAGAGACTATTCCATCTTGTTTTGCAATCTAATAAAAGAGACAGTCCTTTGCCTTGCTCGGATTTTACATAGTTTTGAAGATCGTTATCATTTTTCGTTGGAAATTTTTGAAAATATAAAACTACCTTACGAACTTTCTTTATGCATGCGCTGATGTCATAATCGTTTGTCAGATTTAGGCGATCGGGTTCAACGGAGAAAGCTGATTCAGGACCGCCTAAATCTTCATGGTCGTCGTCCAGACTATCAGCTGTTTCATCAACTCTGTAATCTGGAATAGACCTCCTATTATAGAGAACATAGCAAACTGACAAGTGAATGCTATGCGCAAAACAAATATGTTGCTCTGCATTAACTAGTCTGCCTACTTTTTGCATTTCGTTTGGCCCATCAGCTACGATGAAAACAATGTCTTTCCCTAGAGAAACATAAAACTCAGCAAGACGCTCTTTTAATATATCTAGGCAGTTTGCAGGTGTCATTGACATCCGCTTTCGCTAGTATTAATTTCCTCAAATCATGCGATGTGACGAATACATTAAACACTAACTGTAGCTCAGAAATTTGCTAATAAAAAGTAGATTGTATTAATGTTTTAAAGCGATGCATATAAGTAGTAGTTTAAGGCTAACGTTATCTTTATTGGTAAAAATATCAAATTACCTTGATTGATTCCAACTGTTTGCTGTTCATCACCTCGACCATCACCAGCTACAATCTGCTGCCTGCTATCCTGTGCAGTATCATTCTCGCTAGCTTTGTCTTGTCGCTCGCCGTTATTATTGTTATTGTTAGTGGTTTGTAAATTAGAGATATCATCCTGATTGGCACTATTGATGATTTCATCACAACTTGAAAAATCCATGTGTGTCTCCTCTACGTCTTCCACTCGTTCGCCACCTATGCTCTGCTGTCCCTTAAAAACGCCAATTTCCGAATCGTCCTTGTGTTCAATTGTGCTTACTTCTTGGAAATTTATATTCGTGTCACACATTGGGCCCATTTGACCATTAGACAGACGTCCATTAACTGGGGACGCTACAGTCGAACGGTGCTGTCGTTCCGTCGGCGACTTCTTGGATTTTGGTGAGGTTTTCGTTGGGAATTCGGTTTGTTGACTGTTACGTTGCAGCCGTCGAATTTCCTGAAAGTGTTCGAAAGCCGATTGAAAGGATCCGTTCTTATTCGCAAGGCCTTTGTCTTGATGATTTTTGTTGTTCGTGATTATGAACGAAGAAGACGTCTCGTTTTGGGACAGTGCGTTCGAATTAATTAGAATGTTCTCGTGCGAAACAGACAAACTGTCGATGGTTCTGGACACCGATTCAGATTCGGAGATAAAATTGTTTGAGGAGGGACGCGGCGATGCGGACGTTGCAGACGAGGATAGCTTATTCGTCTGACTTAGAGGCTCAGTCAGAGCAGGTGCCATATTGCCATGACCATGAGCTGATACATTTGGATCGGACAAAGGGACGACTTCGACTCCTGGCACGATTATAGACTCCCCAGTTGCAGCCACGTTCCTTGCTTCCTTTACCGAAGTTATAGGTTTCGAAGCTGATAGTGTGGTCCGTAGTCCCATTCATTAAATCTGTTGGAACGTCGATGTTAATTCACGTCAACTCATAAAGTTGTCATTTACTCTTCTCAAAGTTAAAAACAAAACAATGCACAATTCCAGGGAGCAATAGCTTTCACGAAGAATTAGAGGCAGGTAAAAACGTATGTTGTGAAATGAAATTTCACCGTCAATTCAATTGGACTTTTTCCGTTCGAATAAACTCCCCATGAACCGTTTTCCACGTGACACACTTCGATCACACAACAACGTACATTGTTTTCTCGCGCACAAGAAAGATTTCGGTCTGAATGAAACCGTACATTGGTGCTGCCACTATTATTACAAAGGGCCCATTGTGTATTCCACTCAAACGCAAAAAAAAACCAACGATTCCACTACGACGATGCCGTTTCGTTTACGAAATCGAACTGAAGACGTTTTCGTCGTGACGTCATTTTAGTCAAAAACGGGGGACTGGGAAACGTTACCAAACGATTTCGCGATTTCACAACACTCTCGCGCGCTTTAAGCGAAGTAAAGGCTGACCTTTACTTGCCTTCAATCCATGACGAAAAATGTGCTCATCGTTGCAAGCCTGTAGATATATCGTCAGATATCTGCAAATAAAAGAAAAGAGAGAACTTTAACAAGGGCGAAAGATACATATACTTAAGTAGGAAAAATAATGTTACATGAAACCACTTTGGAAGCATTCGTAAGCAAGGAATTCGTAATACCCGTATGTTCGTACATAGCTAAGTCCCATTACAATCGCATTTTTATTTAGTTGTTTGAAACTTTTGAATTGCTAATGAATGGATCGGATCGGACGGCATAATTGTTGTATTTGTGGAAAATCACTTGGAGCTGAGCTGCGGTTTCAATTGCACACGATTAAAATTGCCAGTTAAGCGTCGTGACAATGAGTGGTAAGCGGGGGTCCTTGAAATGTTGATGTGTTTCAATGATCGTTACAATCGTGACGTCGTAGTTGGAAGCTATTTACGCCCCAAAAAGCTGGCATGATTCAAAAAAGACGGAACAGCTAATTTCATGAATACACACAGTCACACATCAGCCATCCAACCAGTCAACCAGACGTGTACTCTGTACTGTGAGCAATGTGCGGGCAAGAAAATATCTGGTTGCTTAGCTCGTATTTATGTGCTGTGCTGTGCTGCGCTGCTGTTTCGATTTGAAACGAGGGGAGAAGCACAACAAAAGCGCTCACGAAATCTATAGAGCTTCGTGTAGTTTTACTCTGCGGATATCATGTGTTTGGTTACTGGCATGGCAGACTCGGTGGATGCATCGTTGCCAGATTTTCTTTCCGTAAAACGGCCCACAGACGAGAGATCTCGTCGACAACTAGATCTGCAATATGCGATATCTGCAACGAAATTCTCTGTCTGTGGGCTAGTCTCAGGTTGCATTTTTAGTCTCTGCAACGGTTGCAATAAATATCAAAATTTTTTGATATTTGGTGGGCGGAGCTACTGGTCGACGACCAAGTTTCTGTGTCTGTTGTGATTTTGAGACTAGAATGGAGATCTCTTTGAATTTAGTGTAACGTAATGGTAACATAATTCGAAATAATTGATTTAACAGGCTGAATTGTGTATGAATATGCTCAACAAGAGTCAGTTAGCATACCTCATGATCCCGTTAATGTTTTATCTATTTCAGGAAATATTTATGAACGAAAAGAATAGATGTGGAACAATAATATCTTTAAACATTTGGCAGCAATGGAGATTTAGTTCATTTTCAGTGCTGCCTGGCTATGATGACCGCCAATTGAAAATTATTTAGACGGATGACCGCCAATTGAAAATTATTTAGGCTACAGATGCCTGAAGCAGAAAGTACAAATACCTCATATACCCGAGTATATGTACCTGTTCGAAATTACTTTACGTAAAACATCATTTGCTAACAATGCTTATAATGTATATCCTCCGTATTCTTACAACGAAAATGACCTGAATACACCCATTCCAAAAGTGTGTTGCGTCAACGAAAACAACGTTCGGATGAGATTGCAATTCAAGTTGCGATTACATTCTCTGTGTCTGTGGCAAATCAATTGAGATCCAGTCGACGACTAGATCTCCGTGTCTGTGGGCCGTTTAAAGCATGTTCACTAGAATGGAAATCGGTTGGATTGTATTGGGACTTTAAGATGCTGTTTGGCAAGAAAATGTAGTTATATGGAAATTATTCAAGGGGAGCAATAAGGAAAACACTGACGCGATTCATTTCGTATGTATATATCTAGTTCTAGCTTGATATGCATAGTGTAGTCTGGAGGAAAATATTCGCAATCGCTATAACCAGGCTGGTTGTAGTTATTGATGACCAAAGACTTCGATCTTGATGACAAAGTACTTTGATGCCCATAGACATATGCTGAAATATATTTTAATCTTAGATGTGCAAATCAAACAGATTGAAAATCCTAAGTCTAATATGAAGAATTTGATAAGGACTACATATCAACAAGCAATCCAGTCATAATCAAACGGACTCCAGGAACAGTTACTTGAGATGACTGGTTTTAATTTTAAGTGATTGTGCAATGCCACGAAGAATTTATGGTTCCAGTTAGTTCATATACTGGTGACAGACTAAGAGTAGAGATTCATAACGAATTTCAGGATTGAACGCGTTTCAAAATTGAACGAGAATCATCACCCGCCCTCCCCCTTCGAATCTCGTTTAAAACGAATTTCAAAACCGGATTCGAGCATCTATACGGATTCACGAAACTCATTTCAGATGAGTTTCGCACTATTTGAAGATTCGTTTAGATTATCGTATAAATTCACCAAAAGCTTTATTTCACGCAGATCTACTATGGGATGAAATTCATTTGTACGTTGGCAGTAAATAAAAATTGTCCATTTAATAAAAACAATTTTCCACAAACTCTCTTAACACCATTAGAATTGGTATGACGTAGGGATTTTTGATTTTTTTTTTTCTACTATTTATAAAAAATTCCCAAAGTTAAAAAAGTGAAGCAAAATAACTTTTTTTACATGGACGCCATTATGCGAAAAAAAAAATTTTCAAATCGCCTACGTCAGACTAATTTGACATTCTTCATTGAAAAAAATCCACATGGCGCCCAGAGCTATGTAACCTAGCGCATTATTTATGGCCCCATAAGCTATGTACATAGTACTCTGATCTATGCAATATGGCTCCCTGTCAGAATCTACATAGCGCGTGGTCCTATGTAACATGGCGCAGCATTTATGGTCCCACACGCTATGTATATAGTACCCTGAGCTATGCAGTATGGCTCCCAGCGCCATAATTGCATGGCGCAGAAATTATGGCCCACACGCTATATTTCATAGTACCATGAGCCATGTAATATGGCTTCAGTTGTCATACCCATTCGAATGAATTGAGGTAAGTGCTTTGTTTTAATAATTCTTTTCAATTTGCAATCTAACTCAAGGACATCCGGGAGGTTAGTTAAAGAATTAGCTTAAGCAAGAATCTAGCTGACAATTTCTTTCTTTCATAATGTAAGATAACTGGCAGCCATACTGTGTGAGGGGACGTATAAATATCAGCAAGTTACGTTTTGGAAACCACTTCGTCCCGCACGACTTGAAATATTCCGTAATAACTCGAAAATTGTGATTGTTTACCGAAATGATGTTGAATAATGTCTTCGGATCTGACGGCTAAGTCGCATCAGGGTTTAACTTGGATCTAGGCAAGTAAATTGATTATTGTAAATGTTTGTAGGTACGTGCGCTCATGCATCTCTAATTAATGGCAGGTACACTGATATGTAAAAAAAACAGGGATGAAGACCTGCGGGCATTTCACTGAAAAAACACAGCGCCCGACGCCATAATTTCTTTTGATGTTAACAATGCATTTAAACTCATATGAAGGAAAGGATTTCAGAGCTACCACTTGCATGAAATTCAAGATTTAGGAAAACCAAACACTGCAAAACTTTGAAAGCAGTATAACATAACATAAACAAAAAAATGCTTAGCGCTTGCAACACTTTACCAGCACTACAACTAAGTCTCCCACAATCGCCTCACGTCGATGATCTCGTCGATAGTTACAGGGATAGAAAGATGTTTGGGACCGAAAAATTTCTAGAACTTAGAATATTTAAACATTGGTAACTTATTTTCATTGTAAATGTTCGTGATATGAATACTTATAATGTAAGCATTTATTGATACGAAAATAGCAAAAAACGCCTCGCGCTGGTAACCCTTCGCTAGATCAAAGCCAAAAATATATCACACCTGCCTCACTTTGAAATTAACCTACCCTGTGGATTTCGATTTGATGACTGCATTGGAAGTTATCGGAGTACAAAGAAACTTAGGGTTACCAGTCGCAAAAGTTTTCATATTTACGAAAACTTAATATTTGTTGTTTGTCACAACAAGATCACCGTTTAAAAATTTCACCATAAAAACCGCTTAATAAAGATATTGCAAATATATATAAAACCAATAGTAGCTGGCAGCCCTATATTGGTTTTTAACCAGATTCGTTCTGAATAATGCCTATAATAAGTTCCATATATCATATGAAATTCGTTTTGGTTTCATAATTGCACTGGAAGTTATAATGCAAAAAGCTTTATTTTCTTGAGCGAATTTTCGAAACCCAACACACCAAAATTACCATAGCTGGCAGCACCAACCGAATTTTCTAACCAAATTACTATCAAACACGACTTAGAGTAAGATTCAGCTACTATGTAAATTTTATGAAAATCTGGTTACTGAATCAGAATTCATAGAATTCTGGTTACTGAATCAGAATTCATTTTTTCTTTATAATTTTTCAATATGGCACCACTGGCACAGAGTTGCCGGCGTTCCCAAATCGCTCATATCAGACGTGGTCCTACTTATTACCAATACATTCTGTGAATTTCAACTGTATCTGATAATTGCATCGTGAGTTCTCGCGGTCAGAAGTTTTTGATGCTAAAAATATAGGCAAATTGGAGAAGGGTTACCGTTCCTGTACGATGTGAAATTTCAAAAGTTTTGCTTTGGTTGTATAAACAGAGCACAAGATTTCTACATGAGTTGATTTTCACTGTAAAAGATGAAAATTTTTCAGGAGAGTCGATGGTTTGAAGGTTTTCACTTTCAACGCCTGCCGTAGCTGCAGCGTTGCCAGCACGTTCATCAAAAACTACGCGAGTCTACAACTTAGTAATATAAATATGTCTTAAGTTTTATAATGATTTGATAATCTGGTCAAAATTTCGAACATTAGTGAAAAAAAATTTGTTGTACCCTTTTTTAAGAAACAATTTTAAAAGTACGTCGTCATTGCTTATTGTCCAAGGTTGTGACTTTGAAAGTCCATTGAATCGTCACAATTGTTCATTTATGTCTTTTGAAATTGTAATAAATGAATCTTTTGCTCTTTTAATACTTTTTCTTTTCAAAGCAAATCCAACGAAATTAACTGGTATGTGAGCTATATCGCCTCCTCGTAGTGCATACTAGGTAATGCTTAGTAATCTAGACTGTTCCACGAGTGCTTTCGTCTTGGGACTTCTTTGTATTTATGATCTTCATCTGTTGCGCTAGGGTTGGTGGTTGTAGCATTCTGACCTAATCGCCATCTGCTTCGTGAACTGCTCAAGGTTGATAGGACCATCTCCGCCTCATTCAAATCCTGGCTGGCCACAGAGTATGTTTTCAGTCTTGTCGCGATTAAGTTGGTGGTGACATTCACTTTAGGCACACTCCTGACTATCACCGATTTCGCTCTGAGCACATGTCCCCATTAAGACTTGTGCTAACGCTCGCATGGGTCTCTGCTTGTAACCTTGGATCAAAGATGCTACAAATACAGATTGGAATAGCGTTTCTGAGTGGGGAGCCCCTTTTGAATGAAAGGCAGAAGCCTGGCACAAAATCTAGCATACCCTGACGACTTTGCCGTTGGGTGCAACTGAAGTCGTGGGAAGCGCAATAATGGAGAATAAGTCAACAGCGTGGACTGTTGGCGTTTTAGCTGCTAAAGTTACTGGACATATGACGAACGAGTCAGCTCCACTGTCTCTCAGCTCACCCTTAACTCCTCTTTCCAATGATCCCGGATTTTTGATCATCAAACCTGACCTGGGAAACCCACAAGCTCGTTTGTGGGCATAGTTTCGAGCAGGTTACGGCAATAAAAAAAAACTACCTCTATTGCCGTTTTCTGCTTAAGGCACTCATCGTTCATCCGTTAACTTCTCTTGGCATTTAGAGAACTAAAAGGTTAGCCTTCAAAGTTCTGAGGAAACCAAAAAAAATCACTCTAACACGTTACCCGAAAAGGACAAAAAGTATCATTTTTAACCGTGCAGATTCTGTTCAGAAGTAACAGAGTTCAGGTAAGAGTCGAAAAGTTGGCAAATATCGATAAGGCCTAAACGAATTGCAACTGATCCGGTCAGTCAGTGAAATGGCCAAAAAGAGCCTCATTTGGGCTATGGTGGAATGGAATCATCTTTGCAGAAAACTGGCTGAATGCAATGTCGTTTTTGCCCTCCGCCTATTGCGAATGACGTGGATTGGCTGTAAATGATTCAGACTGGTAGCGTGTGAACATCAACGCTCGGCCGATTTCGAAACGCATAGGCCGAAATTGGCGAGCCTGGTGAAAATCGATGGGAAGCTTCTTTAATGCTAAATGAAAAGATAGTACCGCTGTTAAGAAGCCCGGAGCGGCATATAAGTACGAGGTCGAAAAATTATCTCTGCGTGTATAAATGAGTAAAAAGGCTAAGGCGTTTCGATCAAATGACCCTGAGTCCGCCAAACACGACCTGAAGCAGGATGCTGTGATAGTAGAGCATTTATCTACCATAAGTCCATCACTCTTTCCAGGGGTGCGTCTGAGCGAGAATCAGACACGGTGTCCCTTCCGATTGATGGGTTCAGAGTTTGAGACTACCTCGCATTTGAGCGGCTGTGGCTGGCTCAGACAATAGGAAAGGTGAGTGAGGCAGCTCGAGGAACCCAGGTGGACCTTGACTTGAACTTGATTGACAATGGTGAGCGAAAGGACCACAGTAAACTTCATTTACATCTGCTTCTCTATTTGTTAAAGATGGATTTGCAGATTACGCAACTTAATGAATACAAACTGATTACACTTGACAGTCTGGAAAAACCACGAATCTGCATTTTTGCCGAAAATATCACAAATGTCCTTGTCCTTCACATCTTTTGTGACAACGATAGTATGGCTGTTGCAGCGGATATCGTTCAGATGACATGCTGATTTATATCTTCCTACATGGCATAGGACTATGACTCATCATCCCTTCTATATCGACAAGGACGTCGTGGTTGCAGCCGCTAGAATTTGCATGGCTCATGATGATAAGCATATGTGAGTTAGTTCCGACACAAAATGTGGAAGCGAAGCATTCTTTTGCTTCATCTTGGCGTGCATCCTCTTTTTTTTCCCTAGTGTAGATGGCAAAAAAAAATCTGCTTACCAGATCTCCGGGGATGACCTATCACCACGGGGTATGTGAGGTTTGACTCACTAAAAAAAAGGACCATCTACAAGCCCACAAAGTTCCGAGTCGGGACCCGCCTAAGCACTGCTTCGAACCGGTCGTGCTGACTCACCCATCGGTAACCACGGCCTTCAGAAACTACCACAGTTCATGGGTCAGTAAGGCAACCCCCCTCCCGCTTTATGCGCAGGACTTTCTCAACATATGTTGAGACTACGCGCCAATTCTCCTCGTTTCGTAGCATTGCATCCACGATCGTCTCAGGCGTTGCCAGACCAATCGTGGACTCCATGGTGCGCCTCAAACTTACGAAGCGACTGCACATAAAGAATCTGTGCTGAGCATCATCGAGCTCAGTCACACAGTACCGGCAGTACGGTGTGACCACCTTACCCATTCTGTTCAGGTATTTCCTGAAGTAACCGTGCCTTGTCAAGAATTGACAAAGGTAAAAGTTTACCTCTCCGTGGCTCCGGTTAAGCCAAGGTTCAATGAGACCAATTAGCTTAGCCGTACAGCGTCCTTTAGCACTTTCACTCCAACGTTGTTGCCAAAGGTGGAGGGTAAGCGTATGCGCGTGCGTCAGAGCCTCAGTTCTGTCCAACTCTGAGCGAAAGAGGTACCCTTCTTTGCGTTCTCGCGCTAGTAGGTCGATCGGGATTACTCCCGACACCACCATCACAGCCTCTTCTGAGACCGTGCGGTAGCTAAAGGCGATACGCAGGTCACCTCTGCGCTGGACACCGGCAATGCGCTTCCGGAACTTCTCAGTTCGGAGCGCATCTCCCCAGATTTCGGCTCCATATAACAAGATGGAATCGGTCGTTACCATCAGTAGCTTCCGTCGCGTCTCACTGGATCCACCGACGTTGGCCATTAGCCTACTCAGCGAAGTGACGACTACAAGAGCCCTGTCACATGCCCTGCGGATATGATCCCAATACGTCAGCTTGGTGTCCAGGGTCACTCCCAGATACCTGACCGACTTGCTGGTCTAGACCTCAGCGCAGCCAACTGTCATGGGTATGACAGTTGGTATCCTCCGCTTCGTCAGCATGAAAATCTCTGTTTTAGAGATTGCCAGCTGAAGGCCGTGTTCGGTCATCCACCGATCCACCCTCCTCATGACTTGGTTAACTCTGAGGTGAGCGAATTCCGCAGATCTGGAAGTGATTACCGCCGCGACGTAATCAGCGTAACCTACCAGAAACACATCCGCAGGCATTTCCAGGCGCAGCAGATCATCGTACATGATGTTCCAGAGGTCAGGTCCTAAGATCGACCCCTGTGCCGCACCTGAGGTAACAGATCTCCTTTTGACTCCTTCGTCAGTGTCGTAAAGCAACCAGCGGTCCCTGAGGTAGCCCCGCATCATGGCTAGCAAGTAGCCTGGGATACGGAACGTCTGCTCAAGAGCCCGGAGGATGTCCGTCCACCTCGCCGAGTTGAAAGCGTTTTGTACGTCCAGTGTTACCAGCAGGACGACCGGTCTGGCTTGATGGCATGCCTCTTCCGCTCTTGCTACCGCCCCAACAACCTCTGAGATGGCATCGATTGTTGAATGCCCTTTTCGGAAGCCGTGCTGCCTGCAAGAAAGATCACCATCCTCTTTACTCACCAAGTTATTGACGTTACCTGTCAGTGGCCACACACACATCTCCTGAATCCGTCTCGGATCATAGGTACATAACCTTTAATATGAGCTCAACTGAGCTAGTAACTTTTATTAATAGGAAAAGAACGAACTGAAGGAAGTTCCAATCCCTGACCTGATTGTCACTGGAATTTTCCAAGGGGAGCATCGATTGCTCTCTCAATTCTGCAGCGAGAAAACTGAGAGAATGTAGGAAAAGATCTTACGACTGATGAATGTATAAAACAAAATAAGTTGTTTGAGTACGCCGTACGTAAGGCTAAGGTAAGAGGGTAACAATGAGTTAACTCGCCTTCGTAAGGTCTCAATCCAAACATCGAAGGCGATAGAGTACATTCAGAGCCCTGAAGGCAACTGGACTAACTCGAGTACTGATATACTGGCTGTCCTTCTTAGCCCATATTTGCCGGGGAATCATAGTTTCGAAAGAAACTGCTCGGGTGCCCCATCATAGAAGGATTCAATGTGATAGGAACGGAAACACTTCAAAATCTCATAGATTCTATACCACGAAGACTGAAACGGCTATTAAAACAAAAGGATGACTTATACCATATTACGTAACTAATCTTAGAAACAACAAATCCCTAATGAATTTAAAAAAAAAACTTTTTTGGTCTATACAAAGCAGTCTGAAGCCTTCTTCGTTTTACACAAACCATTATTTGACAAGAAACACAATGACAAATTGTCATGTCTTTTAACGTTTAAGCTCTGATGTCTTACACATACAAATCGAAGTGTGTATTGGACTGTATTCAGGCCCTGAACAGATTGGGCAACCACAGTAGAGTCAGAATTTTCTCGGTTCCTGGTCACAAGGGCATTGAAGGAAACGAGAGGGCGGATGCGCTAGCCAAGCACGGAGCTAGCCTTCCCCTGTCAGGATCGGTTGACATTTTAACTCCAATCCAGGTGATCAAATACTCTATCGACTCCAATATGATGCAAGGTGCGATGTGCAGATGGCGTGCAACTTAGACCTGCAAGCTAATCAAAATCATGTGGTGTGTCATACAATCACGTAGCGACTAAGTTCCTGCTCGATTTAACGCGGACCGACTGCAAGCGGATGGTCGGTATCATAACTGGCCACTGTCTTGTAGTAGATCATGCCCTGAAAATGGGGCTCCTAACCAGCGTCAAGTGCCGGGAGTCTCTGAAACAATCCAACACCTTTTGTGCCACTGCCCGGCACTGGGGAAAACCAGGCAACGCTGCTTCTCTCACATGTAGCGGAGCAGAGGCTGAAGGACATACTTCAGTTCGCAAAAAAGTCTGGGGCCTTCGATGGCCGTTTGGACCGAACTTTCCTTCTCCGGGCCCATTTATCTGGTATCGCTATATTGCCCCATATACTAAAGTCGAGTTTTTTTAAATTTTTTATGCATAAATGTTTCAGATAAATCTTACAACATTGCCGACAATATTGATTGAAACATTAGTATCGGCTGACTTATCACTCTTTTCGAAGACACATCATTTTCAAGTGTATTCCCAACAAGTCAGTCAGTTAACCAGCCAGTCAGCCAGCCAGCTAGCTGGCTGCCTACTTATCCATAGCTTCTTTTCGCACTTGTGTTCGAGAGCTTGTTTCGGATCGAACATTACGTTATATAATGAAATAAAAGATATTATACACATTCGACCAACTCGTCGGCGGAGGCAAACATTTTTCTCACGAGTCACTAAAAAAAAGCTAAAAAGCATATGGGCGCGTAATAGTCTTGCATATGAGCTAGCTAGATTCGTCTTGAAGTGATGTACGAATGAGAGTCTAGTTGTGGAAGGAAGTACTCGTCTTTGAATCTCATCACTTCCCAACGCGCTTTACGAAACCGCTCACTCGATGTGTTGTGGCTAGCTATGCGAACGAGTTCAAAGCGAAATGAAAATTGTATCTTTGAGGACGACTACTAGCAATATGAATTAAGTATAACCCAGTGCCGTCTCCATCTCCGCCGCATTCTCAACTCCACCGTGTCCAATTTATAAGTCATATTGAGCTGAGGTGAGACTGTGAACGAAACGGGCAAACAGACAAAAAAGAAAACTGGAAGTTCAACGAAAACTGGCAACGCGAACTGAACAACTTAAGATCTCTTTTATTGCTGTGAGTTGCGATATTTTTTGAGTAAGTATATAAATTTTTTTAAAAGCCGGCCGGGAAAACAACGTATTTTCGACGACGCGGCATCAATTATGTTTTTGATCTCGCACGCTAGTTCGTTAAGGTTAGGTTTTTTTTCGAAGCCAAAAGAAAGGGAAATTGACGAAACGAACATAGATCGATAAGAGGAAGCTTCAGTTAGGTATGTACATAAATCAAAATCTGTTGATATTGTTTGTATGGGTTAGTCTTTGTTCGGCGGTGCGTAGATCGTGTTTATATTCGGTGTTTATAATCGCCGCGATAATAGAAGCTGCTATGGATTATCCATGTGTATATGACACAAAATGTAGACAAGAAGTTAATGAAGCGCCAGCCAGATGACCTAGTTCGTTGTGCGATTATTCATACGGAAATTATATTTATCGCCCTGATAATGTATATATAATGTGAAGAGGTGTTCGTAAGATGTTTTTATTTTGTTGTATCACGCTCTTCATTAATTTGAAATGTTTACTAAAAACCATTTCTTGTACTCACGAGCGGATCATCAAACCAGATATATAGCATGTAAACATTTTAATTTCTCAATGCACATGTGATCAAATTTTCGGTATATATAGGAGCAGAAAGAAAAAGAATATAAAGACTAGCCCATATCCAATACACATTTATCCTGTGCTTTAACCTCGAAAATCAATTTTTCTAGTGGTTTCTAGGCGCTAGAGTTTTTTCTTTAAATACATCCACCGGAAGATACTGTGACGAATATATCAGAAGGATGGTTTCTGGGTAAAACGATTCAGATGGATTTGTGTAGGCCAGGCGAAAATAAATATAAATCCACCTTAAGTGATTGTATTTTATAGCAAAGTTTATTGAATAAATCGGTAATATCTGCACATAATATATTTGAGGAGAGGGTTTTAAATAATTTCATTTTGTTACAGTTGCTTTTCTTTACTCCAGAAGAAATGCCGCGTGTACAGTTTAAGTGAGGAAGAAAAGGCAAAAATAAAAGCATTTAAAGACTGTGGCGTCTCTAACAGCGAATTAGCTAGAAAACTAGGTAGATCTCACTGCGTCGTGAATAATTTTATAAATTTAAAGGAGAACTATGGCACAAAAACTCGATTAGGACGTAAACCAACTATATCTGCAAGGGACAAACGCCAGATATTTTCGAAGGCAACGCAGTTACACCTTACAGCTGCTCAGATTAAGGCTGAATTGAAGTTGCCAGTGACCACCAGATGCATTAGGCAAATCCGGCATAAAAATAAATATGCGGTCTGGATAAAACGTGTTAAAAAACCAAAGCTAAATGAGGGACACAAAACGGCCAGAATGGATTTCGCCAAAAAATTTATGAAAAATGACGAAGAATGGAAGAAAATTGTGTTTAGCGACGAAAAGAAATTTAATATGGATGGCGCCCAGATCCACTGAAAAAAATCCACATAGCGCCCAGAGCCATGTAACATAGCGCATTATTTATGGTCCCATACGCCATGTACATAGTACTCTAAGCCATGCAATATGGCTCCCAGCGCCATAATGTCAAATCTACATAGCGCGAGGTCCCATGTAACATGGCGCAGGATTCATGGTCTGACACGCTATGTACATAGTACCCTGAGCCATGCAGTATGGCTCCCAGCGCCATAATTACATGGCGCAGAAATTATAGCCCCACACGCCATATTACATAGTGCCATGAGCCATGTAATATGGTTCAAGGCACTACAATTATAACTCGCAGCCATACTGTGTGAGGAAATGTATAAATGACAGCAAGCTTCTTGAATATAAGAGAGGGTATGGGCTTTGGTGTCATTTATCCATCGGGAATTTCGTCGATAGAATTTCATTACCTAACATCAACTGCTCTACCTCCAGGTGCTCAGAACTGAGAAGGCTCGTGGCCTTTTGTTGGATGCGAACTGGATCATCTTCAGATGCACTGAAAAAACACATAGCGCCAGACGCCATAATTTATAGGCTTCTGGCGCCATGTACATAGTCGATTTCGGTCGATTTGTGATAAAATATAGCGCCACACGCCATAGTACATAGGAGCAGACGCTATGCTTATAGTCCTCCACGCCATACAGTATAGTCCTCCACGCCATGTGCTATAGCTCTCCACGCCATGTAATATAGTCCGTCACGCTATGTACATGGCGTGGAGGACTATAGTACATGGCGTGTAGGCCTATGTACTTTTCGCCA
Source organism: Nemotelus nigrinus (assembly GCA_947369275.1). Classification (NCBI taxonomy): domain Eukaryota; kingdom Metazoa; phylum Arthropoda; class Insecta; order Diptera; family Stratiomyidae; genus Nemotelus; species Nemotelus nigrinus. The sequence goes on from OX376372.1 coordinate 34,822,049, forward strand.
TGTATTATGGCGTGTGGCGCTATATATTATCACAATCCCTAAATCGACTATGTACATGGCGCCAGAAGTCTATAAATTATGGCGTCTGGCGCCATGTGTTTTCTCAGTGTGGTTTCCAATTTTATTGGTATGATTTACGAAAGGCTCCGGAAATAAGAATGATCCGAAATTTCGGGGGGTGGCTGTGTTATGATATGGGGAGCGTTTCCATCATAGTAAGCTCCCATTGGCATGGGTTCCCACTCGTATGAATTCGGCAATGTATACAGAGTTATTAGAAGATATGCTAATCGACAATGCCGAACAGATTACACCGGATTTTATCTTTCAACAAGACAACGCGGCAATCCATGTTTCGAAATACACCAAACGTTGGTTTAGAGAAAAGCATATACCTGTGCTTAATTGACCTGCTTGCAGCCCTCATTTAAATCCCATAGAGAACGTATGGGGCGTTTTGGCTCATCGAGTTTACAGAGACGGCAAGCAATACAATACTGGGCAGGAGCTGAAGACAGCAATTAAAACAGAATGGAATGAAATTGAAGAAAATATAATAAAAAAATTAATTTCATAAATGCCAAATAGATTATTAGAGGTCCTCCAAGAGAAAGGAGGACACACCAAATATTAATGAATAATAAAGAACTCTATTTTAGTAGATACAGTTGCTCACGAAAGTCAGCATACACCGCTTAAAAACGCGAAATTGGCAATATATAGGTAGAAAGAAAATGAAAATACGGGTGAAAAACGTACTTAAAAGGAATATCAGAGACATTGTAATCTATTTTACACAGAATTAATGAGAACATACATATACATAAACATCATCATCGGGGCACTGCAGCCCGAATCGAGCCTTAGCCTCCTTAATACTTCGCCTCCATTCGTCTCGGTTCAGTGACCGCATCCTCCAGTTCGGTGTTCCCAAAAGGGACCTGCTGTCAGCATCTATAGAATCCTCCCAGCGCTTGCGTGGCTTACCGACTGGCCTGGCTCCGCTCGCTCGCCCCTTGAGAGATCATTTGGGGATTCGATTGTCGCTCATTCGTTCGACGTGGCCAGCCCATTGTAGTTTTTGGAGTCGTATGACTGTAGAGACTTCCGGCTCGTCATATATGGTATACAGCTCGTTGTTGTATCGGATTCGCCATCCATCTTCCTCCCGTATTGGACCGAGGATCCTTCACAATACCCTTCTCTCAAACGTATTTAAGGCTTTTTCAGATGCCTGGGTCAGCGTCCAGGTTTCGCTTCCGTAGCATAGCACAAGTCTAATAATTGTTTTATAGATGCGAAGCTTCGTATTCCTGTGTACGCATCGAGATTTCAAAGTGGGAAGCACCGAAAAGAATGTCTTATTGGCTAATTGAATCCGTCGTTTGATTTCGTCAAGCTCATTCCCATCCTTCGAGAGGTTCGTCCCTAAGTACACGAAGTTGTCTACGTTTTCAAGGTTATAGTCCCCAATCATTATGTTTTGTCTTATTGGCGTCCTTTTCCTTGATTGAGTCATAACTTTAGTTTTTTGTTCGTTATTTTGAAGACCAACTTCCTTGGCGGTTTCGTCTAGAGCTACAAATACTTCCTTGGCGTCGTTGAACGAACGTGACATAATGTTGATGTCATCAGCGTAAGCTACTAGCTGTGTCGACTTAAATAATAGAGTTTCTCTCGTGTCAACGGGGATTTTTCTGATGACGTACTCAAGCGCTAAGCTAAAGAGTACCGGAGCTAATCCCCCCCTTGTTTTAGCCCTGTATTCGTCGAAAACGAGTCGGTCATATTATTCTATACCAGCACTTGTGATGTGGAGTCGGTCATGGTCATTTTCACCAGTCGTACCAACTTTGCTGGGATTCTGAACTGCAGCATGATGTTATATAATGCAGTTCAGTTGATGCTGTCGTACGCTTGTTTGAAGTCGACGAATATTTGATGGACATCAATGTTGAATTCCCAGCATTTTTCCAAAATTTGTTTGACCGTAAATATTTGGTCAGTTGTCGATCTTCCACGTCTGAAATCACCTTGATATTCACCAAGAATTTTCTCAGCGTGATGGGAAATCCTGAACTCTAAAATTTTTGTCAAGAGTATACATAGTAAATAACAAGAAATTCCGCTGAAAGTGAGGAAACAAAAGTCAACATACACCACAGAAAATTCAAAAGAGTCGATCTAAGCGATGAGTCATATTGCGATAAAGATTGCTACCGTGTTAATATACAAAGATAAACATTAGTACATTGCAAGTCGATCAAACTAAAATGGTTTGGGTGCCTTTAATACTTAAAAATGAGTACACGGAAGGAAACGAGTTTGGAAGTGCGAAAAATCATCCTTAGTGAACGAGTGGAAGGGAAGTCGTATAGCGAAATTGCTAAAATAGTTGAAAGAAGTCGGGCAACGGCGCAAACGATCATACGGAAAGCAGAAACGGAAGGGAGAATACAAAATAAACAACGAACAGGTAGACCGAAATCCTTAAGTAAGAGAGATGAGAGAGACTTGTTACGGAAAATAAGTAAGGAGCCACAAAAAAGTGCTCCGACAATGGCCACTGCACTTGCAAAGGCAACAGGGAAGCAAGTGAGTGCAGAAACAATACCTACAGTTTTGCGTAATCAGGGTTATAATAGTAGAGTTCCGTGCAGAAAACCTTTCATTTCTCCAGTTAATGAAAAGAAGAGGCTTGACTTCGCTCGCCTGCATCTTAATAACGACGACAGTTTTTGGAATCAAGTTCTGTTTAGTGAGGAGAGCAAGTATAATATTTATGGCTCTGACGGGCGGGGATACGTGTGGAGGATCAAAACATGTATTTGAACATATTACGAGGCGATTTGATACCTTCTGTGCAGAAATTACACCTACAACCAGATTAGATCTTTCAGCAGGACAATGATTCAAAACATACAGCTAGAAGTGTCAAGGAATGGTTGCTGTATAACGTCCCTCATCAGCTTCACAGTCCGCCTCAGTCTCCCGATTTAAACCCTATAGAGCATTTATTTATGGGAGGAATTGGATCGCAGAATTCGTGAGCCGGCCGTAAGAGCAACTATTACTAGCAAAGAGACCCTGAAATCTGCTCTGCTGTGTGCCTGGATGAATATTCCACCCGAAATTACCGGAAATCTCGTTCGTTCGATGGCGTTTAGAATCTGTTATTAAGGCTGGTGGAGGGCCTACGAAGTATTGAGCTCGTTTTTTGGTCATTCTCGTTCTTTTCGAAACATGGCTCGTAGTGTATGCTGACTTTCGATGGATGAATAGGCAATGTCAAGAATAGGCATTTAACAGGATAAAAAGTGATATTATCTTGATTAACAGTAGGCAAAGAGTAGGCAACGAGCTCATTCCTGAAGATTTGGGAAGGAAGCTCAGGAATACCGTTTTATGGAAAGGGCGGGGGGTGGTGGGAACTTTTCGGAGCACACTTTTCCACCTACCCTGGAGTCTGGTAGATAAGTTTGTTTACATGTTTTTTTTATGTGCCTTTTAAACATAGAAAAACCAACTCACAAACATTCCAAGTCATCATCAAAATCAGATAATATCAACATGCCATTGAAAAGGAGGCTGCTGTTAGTAACAAATGTTTATCGTTTAACAAATGTTTAACGGTTATGGTTACAAGAAAAAGTTATCAGATCTTTTTTGTTGGAAATTTTTTAAGCTACAAACTCCTCATACGTTGTTTTTCTGAAGACGTGACCGTTATATTTAGGAAAGGTCACTTTTGGTGACCTTTGACCCCGTATACAAAGTAATGCAGCTCTCGGATCGATGGGGACTTTTGACATTTTGTTCAACATGCCAGTACCAAGGTTCACACCAAAATTCAATTCAACAAAAAAAAACCAAATTACCCCTAATTTTTCCGAAGTTTCGCCTTTTTTATGTCGGATTTCACTGGACTATGTTGCAATATAGTATTATTGAACAGAATCAAAACGATCAAATAAAGACGAAATATAAATGTAAACCAATTTATGGAATGCAGGTTATGATAATAATAGGACCTTGGAGGTATGTTGCGTCCGAATAGAATTTAAATGAAATTTTAATTCGAAGATAACTTCACGCTTAGATTTATTGTTTTTCATTTACAATTATTTATAAAAAAAACAACGAAACTTCGATAAAACTAACCCTTTTCAATGTTTCAATAACATCCCTGTCGGACCATAGTCGAGTTCTACGTTAAATGCACATATAAATTGTAATAATTGCACCTTTCAGTAAACCTACCCTAAACTTTTCTCGATGAGAAAGTTTCAATTGATCTTACATTTTCAGCTCTTGCTAATCATTCGAGTGAAAAATACCTAAATATAACAACATAATCCGCATATAATTTGAATACACAATACCGCAATAGCAGCAACACACAGTTCATTGCGTTCTTAACTCGAATCGAACTCGTTTCTTCGTCGGCCGCACGAAATAAGCAATTTGAATAAAACTTAGGTAGGTAAGTATAGGAAATCAATAGAAAACACACCTTTTAAACTTTGCGTGTAATATATGATTCATGAATTTGAATATTCGTGGTGAATGTGAAACGGGGAGAACAACGAAGACGGAGGGTACACGTCGTTCAGCAAAGAAAATTCAAGCTTTTCGACGTGGGAAAAATGAAATGTTTTCTGTAAGGGGAAAAGTATCGATTGAAAGTGAGTGTAGGTTGTAACAGACATGATGGAATATTGTATCTGATTTTCATATCAATGGAGAAAAGTAATGATGTGTTACATATGTATGTATGTATGGGTAATAGGGATTGGTGCATTCGTAGGCCATCAGACAGAAAAAGAACTAATGAATAATATAATGATATGGGCAAATATTCATTTTAATTGACCAAGAATAACATACATAGAACATAAATATATTCTTATTGTGTAGATGAAATAATTTAGATATAGCGATTAGCAAACTAAATTCAACCATCTTTGGCAATTTACTTGCACAGTGGATACTAAAATAGATGGGAAATAGCTGAAGTTGGATTTTAATAGCATGAAAACTAAAATATCGGAAAAAAAGAGAAGCTGTGTATATGCTACTGTCTGCCTCTGGTCATCTTCAGTTGGTGTAAACAAACTTAACCTGTGTTTGCTAAATCTTCAAATTTTGCTGCGAAGCTGGTACGAAATAACTCGTTCATTTTCGAACCATGTAAAGCAGCGTACAAAGCTTACTGAACGCGTCTCCCGATCACATCACCTCTAAGATGATGTCCAGATCTATCTACACCATCGGAACAATTTACTAGCACAGTGGGGTGGTTGAGAAGATTGAGTCTACGATTGATTGTTGTGGCGATATTTTGATTCATCGAAAGCAGTAAATTTTTTGTTTATAGGTCATTGGTTGATGATTGTTTAATGAATTATGTTAGCATTAGTTTTCATGAAAATACATTACGTACATTACATTTTTCTTTTTTTTTTGGTGACAAGCTTTTAGGAGGTGGTGTTTTGTCTAAACTGAATTCAAAAATATTCAGGTGCGGAATATTGCAAAAATATGCTTGTAGATTTGTTTTTTTTTTACAAATGGTATAAAATCATGTTCAAGTCGACTTGATCGTTAGAACTGCAAACATCGAAAGGTAAATGAGTGGTACCCAAAAATAGCTTGCTTTGTGCTAGAATACAGACTAGTTTGGAAGGAAAAATGGCTAAAAAAAAAGTTTAACAATTATTTTATGTGCCAATATGTCGAGTGAAATTACTGGTGATCTGGAGATATGTACACCAAACTCAAATGCTTCAAAGCTATCAGTGAAATGCTAGGGGGAAATTCAAAAAGTGTAGATAACAACGGTGGTCACAACAAAGTGGAATATCTACGCCGAGAAAGCTGGACAGAAGGTACGCGGAGCGTTCAATAATTTATCTACCTAGACAAGAAAAATACATTGGAGTAATAAGAATTTATTTTTATTTTTCAATGTAATCTGCAATAGGGTGTACACTTTATAAATTTCAAAAAATCGTTTTAATGTTGCAAATTTTCGACTCATAATTTCAAAAATGACCCCCTGAAATATTTTTTCGAAATTCGAAATTTTAATATGTAAATAGCGCATGCGCGGTTTCGGCTATTTGCACGGGTTCGAACAGCTGTCGGCCGCGTAGCGTCTCTTTGATTTCCCTTCACTAAATTACCCTTCACTAAATTAATAATCTCCAATAAACATTATATTTTCAGCTTTCTTGCATTTGCTTATTTAGACTTCTATGTATGAATTGCATGTTATTGAAAAACGCCTCCGAAAAATCAATATCGTAAAGGAAGTAAAGGTTCGAAAGTGAGAAAAAACAGATCTGCTAGAAGATCAATATCAATATTTTTAAAAAATCTATAAACCTTCATAACGCCAAATATGCCTGTTATATAGGCGATGGCGATTCGAAAATCTTTTCAAGTATTTCAAATGCCAAACCATATGGAGATTTTGTAATCTAAAAGAAGCAAAAAAAAATAAACAAACAAAGGTAAGCTTAGAAGAGCCGAAGAAAACTCGTACGGATCTAGGGGTTGAAGCTGGTAGAGAGCTTCATTACAATTTTTCAATCATGAGTGTGTTCAATATTCTTACTATTAGCTGCTATTTTAGCAGCTCTGGCTGTCCAATGTCATGAAATAGCTACTTTCTGATGCTTGCTATTTGACAGTCGGGCTGTCCAAGATTCCGGAATAGCTGCTATGGTAGCAGCTATTTGTTGCTCGCAGTTCGGAGGATAGCAAAAAAGTAGCTAAGGCAAAATGGACATGCGTAAACAGCTGACATATTGTTCAAACGTCATTTTCGATAAGTAGTTGAAATAAAAAGGAGTTGTTGGGCTTTGGTAACAAAGGGAATGAGCAATAAATTTGAAACTACTGCTATCATAATCCAAATGCGGGCTTTTGAACACTTCAACTCAACTTGAGTTTTAAGTTCGCTTTTAAACAGCGCAGCTCATATTGAGTTTTTAGAAGCCGAGTATGAAGCGCAAAAGTTCAGGTACGCTGATTCGTGTGCCATAAAATTTTGAATGTTTCTTTTTCGCTCTTTTTCACATATTTGGCGCCAAAAGACGGAAATAAGTGAAAAGTTTTGAATACGTTAGGAAAGTTTTAATGGTTTCAGCAGATGTATTCTGGAAACTCCGAAATTTAATACTATTTCCATAGTATAATGCAAGTATTGAGCTGATTCACGTAAATACAAAGATTGAAATTTAAATAAAATTATTATTGACTTGACATAAAAAAGGCGAAACTTAGGAAAAATTAGAGGAAAGCCGAATTTTGGTGTGAACCTTGGTACTGGCGTGTTGAACAAAATGTCAAAAGTCCCCAACGATCCGAGTGCTGCGTTACTTTTTATACGTAAATATCTCAGTAACGGTCACGTCTTCAGAAAAAAAATGTATGATGAATTTGAAGCTTAGAAAATTTCCAATAAAAAAAATCATAAATTTTTTTCTTGTAACCATAACCGTTAAACATTTGTTAAACGATAAACATTTGCTACTAACAGCATCCTCTTTCTCAGTGGCATGTTGATATTATCCGATTTTGATGACGACTTGGAATGTTTGCGAGTTTTTTTTTTCTATGTTTAAGACGCCCATAAAAAACGTGTAAACAAATTTATCTACTAGACTCCGTGGAAAAGTGTGCTCCGAAAAGTTTCCACCACCTTTGACCTTGAATAACTTTCGACGCAGACACGAGATTTTATGAGACTTTTGAGGCAACTTTGCGGACCCCAAAATGAAAGTATATACAAAAAATTCAGCTTATTATCTCTCATTCCGAGGTTGATTGCTAAAATGACTGGGCTACAAGCAGACACGATCCTTATAAACATAAACCGGCTCTAAGTGCGGAGGTGCAGAATTACGTAAAATCTGTGTTCGAAAAGCTAGGAGATGTTGAATTATTGATACGTTGCTTAGGAAAAAATACAGAGAACAACGAGTGGTATAATAAAACACTGTGGGCAAATTGTTCCTAAGCATACATTCGTTGAAAACGAAGTCATTCATTATATAACAACCACTGGAACAATCCAAGCTTTGTGCTTGGGATTGTTATCGAGGTAAAAATAAAAATTACTTGTGATATTAAACATTTCAGCGCATTGTTTTAAGTTTCCTTTTAAAAGTGTCAAGTAAATATCTTTGTTCTTTCATTGTAGTGTCAATAAAAACTAAATTGCCAACATCACTATAAATTATTCCACCCCAAACCATTGCACTATTTCCACCATGCTTTACTGTATAATTTAAGTTTTTAAGACACAACCCTTTGTCGACTTGCCGCCACACGCTTTCTTGAATTTTATCACTTCTGAACAATTTAAACTTCTTTCGTAAACAAAAATGGCTTTTCTCTAAAATTCCACCCCTATATTTCTGTAATTTCTACCGAATTCAAATCTCTCTTTTTTTCTGTTGATTCCATTTAGCAAAGGTTTCTTCCTACTAACCCTTGATTTAAGACCGTTCGCATTCAATACTTTCCGTACTGTAGACGTGTGAACTTCCTTTTGGTTGAATTTTTTCCAATTTCACTGTTAACTGAGTACCATTTTGTTTTGGATCTCTTTTTATTTTTCTAAGAATCCATTTTTTATCACTTTCCGCTATTTTCTTTGGACGACCAGAACGTTTTTTTTGTCTTCAATTAGATTATCAGTATAGTATCTTTTGCAAATATCAAATACAGTTGTTGTACTTAAATTCATTATATCTGCGATCTCACGCAAATTTTTGCCTCTTTTCTCGATGAAAAATCACCAAAGAACGAATGGTTATATCAGTATTCCTTCTTGTTTCGCATGGCATTAAAATACTTTGATTTATCAACACTAACGCAAAACAATTTGCAGTAGCCGATGTCAAATTACCAACTGGCGGTCAATAAATGCGTTTGCCCTACAGATCAATTTTTACCGTTACCACTACAGTGCTATGAACATTATCATTGCGGCTGTTCGGAAAGTTTTTCACACCTTTTCTCGCAATATTTACGTAATTTTATTTCCTCTAACTAACGGTAAATAACGGTTGAATTTATTTACTTTATGTTGTTAACATGCTTTATCATGGAATAATATTTTAAAAGAGAAAATTGGCTCCATTTATAGTCGGAAGTTGTTTGAATAGCTTTCTTAAGGAAACTTTTCCTCGCCAGTGTATGTGCACTGTCCGTATTCACTAGTCTCACACACAGTAGCTAATCCTAGAACTTCCCAGACAATTTGAGTATTTGTATAAGGAATTAATAGTCTAAGCATAAGCCCAGAGAAAGATTTAATAAAAGAACTGTTTTGCTACGTTCACTGTGCAATTTCAAGCACACCTTTTTCATTTGCTGAATTTTAGATCATTTCAGCTAAGTTCTGATCAGGATGCACGATGAATTTTCGAATTTCATTAAAATTGCCTTTGTTTTGATCAGTGCTGCCATTTTAGCATTTTGAATGCTAGATCTGGCATTATTTTTTCCTAAACGGCATTCAAAATTCGGAGTTAGCATCTAGCATTATTTTTAGAATTTGAATTTAGATTTCGGAATAATCTGGCACTCTTTTATTCACAATCTTGTCCATCAAATTTTTGCTCAATAATAGCCAAGTTCGTGTACTTTCAATCGCGTGCATGAACTAAAACTTCCTGAATTATGTGGTGGGGGAAATTCATGAAAAGTAGAAAAACGCTCTCATGGCATTTCCTTAGAAGTGACTACCAGAAGTGACAGTTGTCTGATTTTGAAATAATGATATTAGGTCTGTTCCCGTACTTTCAGTAACTTAATTTTACTGAATTTTCCTAATCATGTGGTGGGGAATTTCATGAAAAGTACGGGAACGCTCTCATTGTATTTCCTGAAAATTTACAACCGAAAGTGTCAGTTTTCGGTTTTTGGGAGAACAATAGTGATTATAGTCATCCTAAGCGGTAATAAATTATCGCCACAAAAATATTGGACCTTCATAGCAACATTACGCCAAAAATATGTTGCTTGCCGCGCACATTTGAAAATATTTACTCCGTTTGACACTTTTCAGTAGCTCAGACCCTACTGAAATTACTGAAAGAGGGGAAATTTTCAGTTTTCAGTAAAACGGAGTACGGGAACAGCTTCATTGCAATTAATCGTGGTACGGGAACAGACCTATTGATTATAAAGTCAACTAAAGCAGTAATAAAGTATCTCTACAAAAATATTCGACTTTCATGATAACATTGCGCGAAAAATATTTTCCTTACCGCGCATATTTGAAAATATGCGCGCTGCCGATGAATTCGCTGCAGACCGATCGTAGCCAAAAGTACTTTAGAACTAGTACTACACTTTTGTACTTTCAAGAGAACAAAGGATATATAGTTGATCTTCTATTCTTTGTTTACAATTCCCGGGAAATACCAGTGCTAGTGAAAAGTGCTATTCTGCCCCACTAAGCGCAAAAGCGATGTCTCAAAAAAAATCGAAAAATTGATTTTTATAACATAAGAAAGCTTACAACAATACACATCTAATGAACTAAGCCTTTTAATGGTATCTTATTTACAACATATAGAAAACACCTTAAGAAAGTTTTTTAAATCTAAGTACTCGATGTAGACCGCTCACCGAGAAAAGTGGAGTAAGGAGACTCCTCCACCAGCTCCAAATGAACCCAGTTCCTCGTCGCCTATCTCAATTTTACCTTAAATCACTAAAGGAATTAGATGTATATCAATATTACTACTTTTACATAACTTCAATTTCTCGTTCCATTAAATCGTGATGATGCTAAAATTTCTTCTTAAAAATTCAGACTCCCAGGAGCCTCGGGCATCTATAAGCTCAAGATAACCAACGTACAGTGGTGGACACCTAAATAGAACACTATCCTCGCAGGCTGTTCAATTTAAATTTGCTGGAAACATGCAGCGAGGAATTGAGTGTTTACATTTCTTATCGCATGCTCACATATCTGAGAACTAGTTTTGAGCATCGTCATAAAATACGCAATGCATCTTCCCATTGCATTGCGTATTTCAGTGTAAAAGGAAGTGTTTTTATCTGGTCACCTAAATAGTACACGCTTAGTGAGTCGAAGTGAATTTTCTTGAATAATAACAAATTTATTTGAAAGTAAGAACAGTTAATACTACTTTTTGAAAAAGTTAAATATAAAGAAATATTTGTGAAGATGGGAAGAGGGCCACATTGCTCCGAAGAAAAGCGTGAGATCATCTGCAACATGAAAGACAGAGGTTCAACAATTACGGAAATATCCAAGCAGCTGGAGTGTTCGCGGATGGTAGTTTACAATGCTTTACGTCATAAGGAGCTCTATGGCAGTGCCAAAAACGTTCCGAGAGCTAAAAGGCCAAGAAAAACAACAAAAAAAAGAGGACAATGTTATATACAGAGCAAGTGTCGCCGACCCCTTTTCGAGCTCCAAAGCGATAAAAAGCAGTGTTCTGAATGATAGCAATATTTCTGTGTCAGATAGAACAATTAGAAGGCGTCTGCAAGAAAAAAATCTCAGAGGATGCATCGCTAAAAAAAAACCACTTGTGACAAAGAAGAACTTAAAAATGAGGAAATCGTTTGCAAAGGAACATCTAAACAAACCGACAATTTTCTGGAAAAATGTGCTGTGGAGCGATGTATCCAAGTTTTGCAGGTTCGGATCAGATGGGAAAAGGTGTGTTTGGCGTCCACTTAACCAACACAATCCCAAATACACACAGAAAACTGTTAAATATGGTGGCGGAAATGTGATGGTGTGGGCTGCTTTTTCCTGGCATGGAGTGGGACCAATAATCAAGATAAACACGAAAATGGATCAACACGTCTACAAACGAATTCTTGAGGACCACATGATCCCCTTTGCAGACGAAAATATGCCACTGATATGGCGTTTTATGCAAGACAATGATCCTAAGCACACTTCTCCTCTTGTGAAGGGTTACCTTAGTGATAAAAATGTCCCCGTTTTACAATGGCCCGCCCAGTCTCCTGATCTAAATCTGATCGAGAACCTGTGGAATGATGTCGAAACTCACATAAACAGGGTGAAACCTAAAAATGCTGCTGAATTGTGGGACCAATTTCAGATCGCCTGGAGATCTATTCCTAACGAACGCTGTCAAACTTTAGTGGAGAGTCTACCAAGGCGATGCTTAGCTGTGCTTAAGAACATTAAGAACAAAGGATTTGCAACAAAATATTAAGTTATACGGTTGCTTAAAGACATTTTTTTTATAACTTTACTGCAATGCAAATTTATGTACTATTTATGTGGCCACGCGTATTTTAATTAGTGTGTTTATATATTTTTACTTACAAACAAATAGAGTCATCATTTCACATTTTAAATAAGCTTTTATAGTTTCAATAAATAATACATAAGTTCAAAATCAGTTGTTTCATTAAAAACTGAAAAAATGCCCTTTTATTGATAGAAATGCAAGTGTTCTATTTAGCTGTCCACCACTGTATGTGCATTCTAGTTATATATTTTTTCCTGAATAATGTGAATCAATTGCTTTGTTAGGGCTTGAAATGCAAGCAATCGTACGGATAAGGTTGATGAAAAATATTGGTAGAAATGAGCTTAACACAAAAGAAGAAGATTGAGATGTAACTAACATATCTTTGATAGATATAGAATCTTAAGATGTAAATTTTAAGCTTCTAATCTGTTTTTATTATATAAATATATATTGTTTTCATATCGAATCAGGTTTTTTTTAATAAAATAAGAGCATTATTTTTTAATTATAATTTTACAGCATCTGGCTATATAACATTAAATAAAATTGAATCTAGCATTATTTCAAAAAAACAAATGGCAGCACTGGTTTTGATTGATTCCGGTAAGTGATTTTAGGTTAGATGTTGCTGGCTGATAAAATATCAAAGAGATTATAGAAATGTATTGCTTGTTGTTCGGGATCGATCTCCAGCCTGTTTTTCTCCGATTAATAAATGCCCAATATTTCACTAAGGTTGAAACAAATAAAATGCATGGTCTGACTTGAGTATTGGTGCACAAATATTAGGCGCGTTTTGTTGCTCCTCTATCCAGCGGAGAGTAGAATGAGAGTAGAGTAGACGCATTGAAAACAACAACAACACTCCTACACCAGTGAATTCACTGGTGTAGGAGTGTTGTTGTTTTCAATGCGTCTACTCTACTCTCATTCTACTCTCCGCTGGATAGAGGAGCAAAAAAACGCGCCTAATATTTCAATTATATTTAATACAAGTTTCTCAGTGTCAAAGACGACGAACCAAGATAAACGTCCATATTTGAAACTATTTGGACATTATGACGCGTCTGTATATTTATCACTTGATATCAATGCCCGATATGAATTTTAAGAAGATTAAACTGATTATATACTAAACATTCCCATTCGCGTGATCTGATATGCCAACAAAATGTTTGTACTGTGAAACTGAGCACACATAGCACTTTTCTTAACACTGAATCAAATTTAACAAATCCACTTCGATATTTTAACGAATTTCCCAGATTTAAAGAGGGTTTTCATTGCATTTAATTTTCAGCGCTTATTAAATAATCCTGGAGTATTAGCACTTTTCAGTAATCTTCAGAAGTTAATTTATGATTTTTTGTGGCAAAACTAAATTTTAATTGGTTTTGTACTTTCCAGACGTTCGAAAGACACTATTGATTCTGTTTCATTTAATTTTTATGGTTTCCGGAATGGTGAGAAACTTCTGAACTCTTACTTCTGGAAATAAACTAAGTATTTGCTTTCTCCCGCCTAGAATAATACACTTTCACTTTTAACAGGACTAGCAGACTGCCGAATTTCATCCTCAGCGTGATAAGAACTTTTTCACTCTCATTTTTGGCCGGTGTTACGAATTTCATCATACTATTTCACATGCGTAAATTTTTGCTCAACATCAAATGTACGTTGCGAAATTGCACAAAAAGACTAAAAAATTAAATAAAACGGCTAGCATCTGCTGCTGTACATAAATTATATAACGGCGGTCTACAAGTTAGAAAGTGCGAGTCATTATGCGTGCGATTCACGCAAGCTCGATGAACATTTAACATGTTCTGATAAAAACAAGCCTCAACTTTTATCGACATATTCAAGCCGCTTTTTATCGAAATTTGTATTCGAAGTGAGTTGAGAATATTTTCCGGCGGCAAGCGAACAAAATGCAAACAAAACGTGTTCGCGACGGTCCAGATAAAATATGTACGCCAGATCCATGTATACATACATACATACTTATATACAACCCAACTGGCTTCACACATACCCAAGCGAAACAACTTTGTAGGCCACTGTACTGTTCGAGGCCGACTATGCTCAGTTCATCACCATGCTAATGGGGAGTCAGAGTGAATAGGCGTACATAGGACACATATGCCAGCAGTTGTGCGCTGTTTTTTTTTGTACGTCGCTCGCACACACAGGCAAGTGTTCATCGTACACCGTGTGCTCACGCATATGTGAGTTGATTTCACAATGAGGAGATAGTTTACGCGCCCCAGAATTTCATTTGCGTTAATCGGTTTATTTGAAAATAAATGCTTAATTAACTGTGTTCCCCACGCTATATCCAAGCGGGTATGAGACAACGCACCGCAGTCTTTTAGTACAAGAGCTAGTCGACTCGATCATAACCTGCGCGTGTATTTGAGGCAGCGTGGAAGTACGATTCTAATCGTTTCTTATCGAGTATATAGGGGCACGACGAGCCATAGCAGGCGGCTATAGTCCCGCTCGGCTTGATTCACAGTAAGTGCAGAACAATACGCAATGAGTAACACAAGTATACGCAACGATAAGACGAAATCGCAAAATGCACTTACTATGATACTGTTTCCGTATCCGTACAAAAATGGGGCTCCCTTGGCGTTCTGGCTGGCAAAATAGAAATATCACTGCCGCGCGCTCGCGGGACGGATTTACGCGCCCGTACACACACCACCACACTTTCACATGGACACGGTCGACTACCGGGCGACGACAAATCAACACCCTTCGCGGGGGAAGCGAAAAGTTTTTACTGTTTTCACGTCGTCTGATTCACTTTTCACTACAATTGATTTTCTCTGTTTCCTCCGAATCACTGCGCGCTTTTCACCGTTCTTTCTGCTATCACCAGTAAACCAGGCGTACCGCTCAACAGCAACTTCGTCGTGGAACTCGTCTAATGGCTGCTTGTTTGCTCGGCTCTCGACTATGCGCTGCCACCAACTTGTGCAGTTCTCGACACTGAACAATGGCGGACGTTTTCCCGTTGGCTTTTCATCAATTTAAATTATCGAACGCAATTTAATGATGGTCGTCGTCGAGTTTCTCTGCGGCGTCAATTTCGAATCGAAATTGTAAAATTCCACATGAAAATAATTCAGTAACAGAGAAAACTCGATTAAATTCGAATATTCCCTTTACAGCTCCACACTCCACTACGCCCGGTCGCGGTCGTTGCGTCGATCACAGCAACTTCCGTTTCAGAACTATTCCTTTTGTAATTAGAATCGGATTTTTCCCCGATTTTTCGTCGGACTGCCCAGTACGATTTTCCACGGAATCGGACCACTCGCAATTGTATTCACACACCGACAGAAAATGCCTGGAATCTTCAGCACTAGAACTCCCCACGGAATGTTTGCGGACTACAAAATCGGCAGAAAAACTTGTCCAATATAGAGATTGTACCGAAAGAAATGCGACGTTTCCTAGTTTTTTGAACTTTTCGAAATCTAGCGATGAGGACGAGCGTAGAAAAAAACAAACGAAACGAGGAGCTCTTCGAGTTTTTGTTCCGAACAATCGAATCGAAAAATGCGATGCGCGTTTCCCGTGTTCGCGATGAGACGAGAAATTTATTTCGACGAGTTTTTTTTTCTATGGAACGGCGGAGCCACCGTCTGCAAAACGATTCCACTGTGCGCGAAATTTACGTGTTCTAGTCTCGTTAGCGAACGCCACGACATCTGGATTTTTCATTTTAGTTTACGGTTTGGATGCGAAGATGTCGTATGGAAATTCAGTAGACGCTATAGAGAATTTCGGAAATTGAACGCGGTTGGCTTGGAGGGAAAACACTTTCAAAATTGGTTTTTTTTTAATATTTTGAACTGATGATTTGTTGTGAGTGAATGAAACGGATAGTATTTTCGACATTGGAGATGATCGCACGCTATACCTGGAAATAAAAAAATAACGTAATTAGAGTTATAGTAATTCAAATTAATTTTGATATAATTTTGTGGTAATAAAAACAGAGATTTAATTGTACTTATTTAACTTTAGAATTTTTCTGCATGGAACATAAAGCCACTTACAGCTTAACAGAAACTAAAGGCATAAAAGTCAGCTAGCGATCTCATTTATTACATTGAATATAATAAAACATAATTTTTTTTAATTAATCAAGAAAGAAAAATCGAATAAATTCTAAACGCTGAAATCACGCCAGTGATGTGTCTTTGAGAGAGTATGAGATTTTTTAAAATCTAAATTATAAGATATAATTACTGCACATGCTGTTTTTTAAAGTTTGGGTGAAAGCTGATGGGTATTTCCAGTAAACGTTTGTACGTCATTTTGGTTTAATAAAAGTATTAAAATTTAGTTCCGGCAGAACTGGGACAGCGAACTATGATTGAAGTATGAGTAGTGATAGTTAATAATTTATTTAACTGGAAGAGATTTTAAAACAAAGGAAAAATATTGTCTAAATCAAATTCTACTGTCCAGCAAATAATTGCTGCATGCGGAGAGAGCTAAATGAACTGAAACTACAAAATCTAAGCAGTACGGTACTGTAATACACAGTGATCACCATATGATGGTTTGCGAGAGCATTTTGCTTTCTGAAGTATGAAACGGTGTTTATCGAGGGTTGGGTCGAGGATCGAGAAATTTAACATCTTGAAGGCTAATTTGTTACAATGTTCCGATAACCATTTCCATTTTTATCGAAGATGACTCCCAAGTATAACATGGACGTTGCTGATTTCGAATTGTTCAAATAGATGTGTTTATTAATTTTGGGACAAACTGGAAAAGAGAACCACAAAACATCGGATAAGCACCAAAGACCCCACATCGAATTTCACCAAATTATGAGGAAAATGATCGAAGAAGCGGAAATACCGAGGCAGACATCGGAATAATGAACGAGCTGTTGACTTTTCAAACATGACTTTTTCATGTGCTCAACGATCATGGGTTCCTTGAGGGAGCTTTGACAGTTTAATAGACAAAACGCCCACAATAGGGCAAAGGAGTTGGACAGATAAAGGTCCTATTGTAAACTTCTGGAGCGACAAATAAATAATGATTTAATTGTTTATGGGTCCTGGCTTTTGGGAAACAGGTTTAACTAGTTACACGGTATTCAAGGAGATTAATAAGAGTGAGATCTGCCTTAACATCAGAATACATGGAGAGGAGATACAAAGAGTGGCTGGATCTAAATACTTAGGACTAATTATTGATGATAGATTATCTTGGATAATTGATAATTTAAGTTGGTTTTCTGGGTTAGGCTGTTCAGAATGAAATATTACTTGGATTTAGAGGTAAAAAATATGAGCTACAACTCTTTTGTGCTGCCTAAGATTACCTTTGGTTTTTTGAATTGGATTCAAAATTCAGAGATGAATATTGACTCAATTCATAGAATACTCAATAGGATAGTTAAGGCAGTGCTTGGACTTGATAGACTGACTCCAAGTGATATACTATGTGTGTTTTTTTTTGCTCCGATATGGAACAGAATAGAACTATGCCGCAAAAGCAACGATCTAGTATAAAACAGCAGTGCTTTGGCTAAGACTGACGTAGGTTGCCGTATTCGCTGTGGTACCACAAAACAGCTAAAAATAAAGGGAGAAAATAACGAGTATACACCACCACAATCGATAGAAAATAGAAAAAGAACTCACAAAAAATTACCTCTTTTAACTTTATACACATTATGAGAGCTTTTTCTAATTTCCTAACTGCCAAAACATTCAACATAACCATGAAAAACCCAAAGCCACCTCACAGCAAATAAGACAACTTCTCATGAGCTTTTCTTTTTTCTATCAGCACATTCTATAGTTCAGCACATGAACTACCAATGAGGAATAGAATTTCTGTACTAGTGAATTCACTGGGACAGGAGTGTTGTTGTTTCCAATGCGTATACTCTATTCTCTACTGGATAGAGGAGCAAAAAAACACGCATACTATACAGACAAACGGATAAATTCAATGTAAGGGATATTATATTTATGGAAAAAGCTAAGATAATATATAAAATACTCAATAACAATGTAAAATCTTCGATATGTCCAATAAGATTATCACAGCTATCACACAAGATTTAAAGAAAATCTCAGGCTTGATATCGCTAGAACGAATAGAAAACATAAGATCCTATTAGATTAGCTATGGAAATCTTTAACAATTTACCTAACTCTTTGAAGAATGCTAGGCCTTTTCCCCGTCTTTGAAAGGCTGCTGAAGAATCACATTAGAACCATGTAAAATAAATTACGTACTATTTAGTACTAGTTTTTACTGATTGCTGATTTTTGAAATTTAAATTTTTTTTTTGCATCCCTCATACCAGCACTCTGATGCAGTCTGGGAAGCACTTTCTCTCCTTTTGTTTTCTTCTTGAAAATGTTTTAATTAATTTTTATTTATATTATGAAAGAGCTTCTTCTTCTTCTTTGCATGCTTCTTATTTTTCATGTTTTCCACTAACTTCCCATCAATTAAGTCTATCTGACTTTCTTTATTCTCCAGTTATCCTATGGATGTTTTCTTTTTAATTATTATATAATTTAATTTCAAATTAAATGTGTCGAGAGTGTGATTTGGGATTCCTTTCCTATCCTATTCCCTTTCGGGGGATGATGATAATTTTAATTGCTTGTTTCTTGACTAAGCGGCTTACTGCTGCTAGGAAGAAGAGGCTCTGCAATGAAGCTGATCCCCCGGTGTTATTGTGTAAAAAAAAAGGTTGATGAAAGTTCGTTGGAATAGAATTACACTGCAAGTCGAAAAAAACCATAAGCTATTAAAAACAATTAGCTGTAAAATTGAGCAAATGACGGAAGCAACCGTTACGCCTATTCCTATTCCCATATACGCAGATATCACCAGGACAAAACCAATTAGCGCGGTTGAAATGAAAATGGTTGAAATAAACTAAACCATAGCATAGACGTGAATGGTAAATTTGAGGTGGTATATATGAGGCAGATAAAAAAACAAACAAAAAAATGGATAGCTTTTGTGGAGGCTAGTGAGAGGTTATTTGAAAGAATGGTGAACCAATACATTAACATCAATTTTGGTTCCCATCACATTGTTGAAGACCACAACGTAATGGGAAGTTTTAAATGTCAAGGATTCAGCCATAAATCGTCAAAATGCCAGGCGAAGGAAGTGTGTGCCAAGTGTGCTGGGAATCATTTTAGGCACACATGCATAGTATCATTGCTCAAATGCAATAATTGCATAATCGTGCATCGCGCAGACAGCTATGAGTGTCCGGAATTTAAGAGAATAATTGAAGTTAATCAAAAGCGAATCAACTATGGATATTAGACCATGAGCAAACGAAAAAAAATAGTATTTATAATATTTTCTACGCAAACGTTAGAAGCATTCGAAATAAAATTGATGAAACATAGATTTTGTTGTCCTTAACGATGTACAGCAACGAACAGGAACTGTACACACCGAGAGGATGCACAAGCTATTTTTTGTACCAGACAATCGGCACAGCAATGATCTCAACCAAAATATTGCCTGTTTGGTGTTTTAAAAATGGGCAAATATATAATTAGTGCAACTAGAACTGGAAATAGATGTAACTGAAAATCTGGATTTTTATCCTCATGGTTGTAAATATGTGACTCAGTGAGGGTGACAATATGCTAAAAATGGGCAAATACATAATTGGTGTTAGGTGAGTTGCATGAATAACCTCCATTCAAGTATCAGAATGCCATTAATAGTGCATGGTATTTTGATGCCAAAAAATGAAAACAAATGCCAAATCCAATAGTAGAGATAGGTTAAGGATGAAGGTGATAATAATTGAAAACAATGCTGTTGATAATGATGACAGCGATAATGATGCTGCTATTGTTGCTGCTGGGGATAAAGAGAGCAGATTACATCAATATGTGAAGATTTTAAATTGATCTGATATAAAACACCAAGATACAAAACAAACCAAGAATGTGATGGTGTGGGCAAGACAGCCTCGCATAACGAATTGATCGGCTGATATAACGTAAAAACAAACATGCTGACCACTCGTGCAGGACGAGACAAGGCTCGAAACACAGACCAGCTCCATATAACCAATCTACCAGCGGAAGAGACACTAAGCCAAGACCAGTGGACAGGATAGCTCTACATAACAAATACAGCGGTCGATCCAACGCAAAGCCGGTAGTGCTGATCACTCGTCAAGAAGAGTCAAGGCTCGAAGCAAAACTAGCTCCACCTAACGGATCCACCGCTGGAAGAGACACTAAGCCAAGACCCGTGGACAAGATAGCTCTGCCTAACAAATGCACCGGCTAATTGGGACGCAACGCCAGTAGTGCTGATCACTCGTCAAGTAGAGACAAGGCTCAAAGCAGGGTTGACTTCACATAACAGATCCGATGGTTGAAGAGATGCTGAGCCATCTATGGCCCGTGAGCTTCACATCACAAAAGTGATCTACATTGATTATTGTTATGTTTTTATTCTTATCATTTCTGAATTTTGTTTATTTTAGGGTATGATTTTGTAAACCATGCTAAAGACTATGTACAACCAATGTAGGAACAATGTGATGTGATGAAAAACAATGAAGAGAAAGACAATATACCGTGGTAAAGATGAATCAAATCTCCAGCAAAATATAAATGCTGACCAAGGAAAATATTAAAATTGGCTCGGACAAAGCTAATTGATTATAAACATCCTGAAGACTAAATATTTATTATTCCAACAACAAAAAGCAGCAAATTAATCCGTCCATACAAATCAATGGAAAACAATTGGAAAATATCAACTCAATTAGATACTTAGATTTAATTCTAGATGAGAAAATGTCTTGGGTACAACATATCAATAGCATCAGACATAAAGTGGCGCCTATGATAGGAGTCCTGAAAAAATATGATTTTTTATCGCTTACATTCAAACTTGACATATACAATGCGTTTCAAATTTGATATATACAATATGTTGAGGAGTTTTGATGCACACGGACCGTGCATTTTGATTGAGTGATGGAGAGAGTTTAAGGGAGGAGGTAAAAAAAAGCATTGTAAAATTTATGTGAGCCCAAGATAAATTGCTATCGTTGATATTAGCGACAATTTGTACAAATTGGGAGCACCAAACAAATTTTGCGTAGTTGAAAATTCATCGAACAATTGTATTCACGATTGGCATAGCGCAGATGGACATCGGGCTGCTGAAATAGAAAGAGCATTATCGTCTGAGCAATTTGTCGAATGCATTTAGCTTAGGGAGTGCACGGATGATTGCGAACAATGGAATAGCTGCGAAATATGCCTGCAAAGTAAGATGAGTCTAGTAAAGTTTGCTCAAGTGTTAGAAGATCGACCAACACAGAAGTTGCAATTAGCACTTTCGAGTGTTTGTGGAGCCTGCAATGACCGCCGATTGTATACAAAATCGATTACCTGCCAAGATCATCAATATAGCACCAATGGAAGGTTGGCATGGCGTAAAAACAAAAATCAGTCACTTCAAACGCGTTGGAGGAAGATGGTACGTAATTATATCAACTCATCATCGAAGAAAACTCGATGAAAAAATCAATTTGGCTGGGCTATTATTGAAAATCAAATACATGCAGGTGCTATGTGCCAACAACTGACCGAGTTGCCATCAGTCGTGACGTTAAGTTTACAAGCAAGGACTTCGATCGAGAATTTAAACCTGAAAATGAAGAGATAACAATCGTGATGAAATAAAGTATGAGAAAAAAGATTTGGAAAAGTTTTATCAACGTTTTTTTTGACGTGTTTGATTATTTCTGCGGAAACGCTTGACAGTTTTCACTTCATATTTTTCTACTTTCCTGATGGAAGCTTATAATGAACATGGATGCTTATAATATCTAGAATTATACGGCCAAAGATCATAAAATGCCCTCCCACGCAGACACGGTAACGCAGCCTAGCAATCCAAAGACTTAAAAGTTTAATAACAGCATTATAATGAAGCATAATAAAAAGCAGGGTCTGGGAAAAATGGATTTGAAAGATAAAATAAAACCGGTGCGCTCAAGTTTCTAGTAGAAAACACCAAGCCATTGTGAAATGCGAGTGCACTAACAAAATAAAATTTGTTTTGAGAATTCAGAAATTTTATTTCCAAAATACAAGAGCACCAGGTAAATGCAGTGCGGAAATGGATTGCATTTATTGAAGTCGGGGGAAGGCTGTTCGAACGATTGCTAAACCAATATTTGAACATTGATATTGGGACAAATTTCGTTGTTGAAGATCATAATGTCATGAGATGCTACAAATGACAAGTGTTTAACCATAAAGTATAGTTATTAAGTGCGATGAAATGAGTTTATTTATAAATCCTCAGAAAACTAGCATAGTACTATTAATTAGAAACAGAAAAATTGAAACAGGTGCCCTAAATATTAGGAACACTGTTGTATGTCTGCAGGAAGAAGAAAAATATCTAGGAATTCATCTAGATAGGAAACTCACCTGGGACAATCATCTAAACAAAACGACACTGGAGGCCACTAAGGGACTCCGGGCGACAAAACAAATGATTGGACGAGATTGGCGAGTATCTCCAAGGTAGACACTTTTGGCATGCAAATAAATGATGAGACCTATCATCCTATATGGAGCTGTAATGTGGTGGAAGAAAACCACTCAAAAAACGGCTGAGAATAGGATCAATAAGCTTCAAAAGAGGGCTAGCCTGCTGATTACAGGAGCGTTGAACTCCACCCCAACGGCAGGAATAGAGCCGCTAAATTTAAGTGCAGGAGGAAGCAGCAAAACAGGCTATTAGTCTACAACAGGCTCATAGGTACAATCACGAGACCTAAAAGACCATCTGGAAATTCTGGAGGACATCAGGCCTATAATGGAAACGTTAAACTTCAGCGATCAAATAAAGATCAAAACAGCCTTCGGAAAGATGTTCAAGGTCACAATTCCATCAGGCAGCAGGGATTGTAGGTCTCAAGTGCAAAATGCATTTCTCTCTTTCAAAAGATGCCACCATGTATCAAGCAGAATTATCTGCCATACTTTGAGCAACACATATACTAAAGATAAGCAACGCTAATTGGATCAAAATTAAGATTCTATCGGAAAGCCAAGCGGCTCTCAAGGCTATCAATCATGATCACATAAATTCAGCTATCTTAGAGGTGAGAGGGGGCCTAAACGAAATAGGGGCACAAAACAGCCTGGAGTTGATATGGATCCCTGGCCAAAGAAACGAGGAAACTGACACCAAGAGGAGCAAGAATGCCTTCCGTAGGTTCTCCTCACTGCGGCTTTACAAAGACAGATACTGACAATGAAATTAAAATATGGATCAAGAAAGAGCTCGAAAGCAGCTGGCTTAATCTTGAGGGTTTGGAACACTCAAGAAAATACCTTGAGAGGAACAGAAGCAGTGGTTCTCTGCAAAAGCGGTATAAGAGCCCAATGTGAAGCATTGGCAAGCCACTTTCCTTGCAAGAATTACTTGTATCTTCATAGAATAGGTAAGGAGCGGGACGACTGCTGCATATACTGTGAAGAAACGGCAGAATGTGTAGAACATCTTCTCACACAGTGTCTAGTACTAGCGAGACGAAGATTAGTGCTCCTTGGCTCTGCTCTTTCCTCCATCAGGGGCATAACAAATGACCCGTTAAGGAACATATCCAGGTTCATAAGAAGCCTGGACATCTAAAAGAACATGACGCAGAATACGCGCAATAAACCCAGGAGGTCGCAGTGCTAGGGCTTTTCTGAACCCACTTCATGTTATCAAACAATCAATCAAAGTATGAAATTGTCAAAAAAGGAAATTTGTGTTAATTGTGCTGGTTACCACCAGATAAATTCATGCTCTAAGACAGCGCTAAACACATAAGCTGTTCGCGAAAAAGCATATATATACTAAAAATACATCTGATAGTTACGAATGCCCAGAGTACAATAAAACGATTACAAAAATTGATTGCTTGCAATAGATAAGTTTTTATTTCTGAGCCTAATAATGATTAATCGAAGCAGGTTATCAATAATTAAAGCAGGTTTTTAATAATGACATCAGTGTAGTTATTCTTAATTAAATTTGGATATATCAAAACGAAGTGCATTTATACACACCCAATGGACACATTAACTATTTTTGTTGTAGTAAAGCGAGCCACAGTAATATTTGTTAAATCAAGTATAGAATCAAAGCTTATCACTGCGACAGAAGTTTTCAACTTTGATCATAAGATGCTAAATATCAGAGTTAGATTATTAGATGCTAAATATCTCTATCGGGACTTGTCTGAAGGGAAAGTTGCCTCCACAAAAATAAAATAACGATGAGTACTGGTAAACCAGTTAATTTATAAAGTATATAACAAAAGATCTGAATAGTAAACCACATGTTAAGATTGATGAACAGGTATTCAATTACAAGCTATAGCTAAAGCAAACAGTTAAAGATACGACAAGAATCGTTGATCATAGAAAGAGTTATGGATATATCCAAGCGAAATAGGAATGCATATAGAATGCACGAAGCACAGCCAAACTGTGTGATGAAGAGACAAAATTGCCAATATTTAAATAACCAGTCAAATCGAATAGTAGGAAAAGAGAAAAAATATGCTAAAATGTTTGAAGTTGCAAGCGAATTTAATTGGTAAAAACACAAAACTGACCTTACATCATGCATCATAGTGTTACAGATACACGGATCGTTGATCTCCTCTAGCAAATGAATTGCGGAAAATTGAAATAAATATTTTGTAGCGATTTGATCAGATAACACTCAACATCATCATCACATATTTAACCAACATCATTGTCCAATACCAAACTGCATGACTAGCAGACATTTAAGATCTACAATATTCAGCCAAGTAACTGAAATAAACGAGAATTTAAAAAACTGCGTTTGTCCGAAAGTGGGTAATATAATACGAGAGTATATCAAAATGCTAAAGGAAGAAATATCTCCAGTTTTAACAAGAACCATAAACAGCCACTTAAAAGCTGGTATGTATACAGCGTGCCTCAAGCTTCCAAGATTAACATAAGAGGCGATCTGTTGTATTAAAACATTAATACCATATTAGAGCTACCCTCCAACTTCCAGCCCCAAATAGAGTGATGCTTGAGCTGAATCTAGATACATAAATGTGTTTCTATTTGACAAATTTCAAACAGAACTGTGAGATTTTTCCCGCGCTAAAATTTCGTAGTTTCTACTAGAATAACAGATGTCTCATTGAGCGCTACATAGGCGTATTGCAACACCGTCGATAATACAGATCGAAAGATATCTGACATGCCCATTTAGAATTGTCACAGGCAGTTGCCAAAAATGTAAATAAACGAACTATTTCAACAAATCCATAAACAACATTGAAAATGCCTACCCAATGTCTAGGTTACATCCATATCCTTCCTCTGCTTCCATTTCGGGAGGAGGTGATTCACGACAAGCTTACGTGTAATTGACCTTGTACGTGAACGTCGCAACAACCGAACCGCTCGGAGGCCACGGCGGTGCCCCATTTTAACCGTACCGATAACTCGAATCTGAAATGAGACAAAACTTGATTTAATTGTAGCTGAAGCGATAATATAAAAAGAATTCAAAATTCTTGAAATGCGAAAATGGAATGAAAATCGGAAATATACAGCTGATTTTTTTCAGAAATTTATATTACAATACTGCAAAAAATACAAACTGATTTGTAAATAAAAGCAGCTAAACGAGACTTTCGAACACTTACAGCTTTTGTGGTTGCTTGAAACTGACAACAGCCAGGCAATCCTTTCGCGGGATTACAATCGACGAAATTTGTGTCGGCCATTATACGATGGGTTCTTGACAACTCCTGAACATTCTCGAATTTACTACGAATTTTCTTCAGATTCTTAATTTTTCCGTACAGGAGTATATATTCTGCCGATTTCTCTTGGAATCGAAAGTATTTTATGACAGAAAAGTCTCAAGCAAGGTATTCTGTCAAACATTGACACAAGGCCTGGGTCGTAGCATGGATGTCAAACTCGAATTTTTCGCAAAATTTTGGCAAAAATCCCTAATCATTCTCAGCTATACTAGCCTATGTTTTCTCAAGACTATAGCTTCTTCATATTTCAACAGTATTTACAAAGAAAAATTGAAAGGGTTGCAGATACAGAACATTGCTACTTTGACATACTACCAATGTATCAGAGTTTGGGTTTATCCTCGATTAGAGCAATAAAACTCATTTGCTAAAATTAATTAGCAGAAATACTTTCATTTATACTGTATTGAATGTTATTTGAGTATCTGGCTTGTGAAATATATGCAAAAATTCTACAATATCGATAGTACAATGATACTCTCTGGCCATAAATTTCTATCAGAGATTTTCACTAAATTAACTGAGGAAGCTTGTGGTTTTTTACAAGATATACCTTAAGTACTATATGAAATATGGAAAAGATATCTTACCATTGAAAATAAACGCGATGGCTTGCTGAAATTTACGGATTTAATACGAGCCCGAATCACACGAACGCCAAGCAAGAGCCATGGACAAATGACTGTTTTGAATCAGCACCATCTGTCGGAGTCGACGACAGCGTTTGGAAATGGTTGGTGCCTAGTTCAAAAATTGTAATAACGTGGCGGAAATTCCTGTAACTACTGTTTGAATTTTATTGAAATATTTCGTTGGAAGAAAGTGATATTTTAGGATACCTGTTTCTTGTCATTCAATAGGATGAGACCGAAAAAATAAATGCTGGGTATGTGCATGAATGTATGTACTTCATTAATTTGTGTATTTTGCCTGCGACGATGGACGACTCGTGTAGTGAATCATTAAATAAAACACTTGAATATAACAAATTTCTGATTTTCGGCGAGAATAAAATACGAATTGATAAAATAACTTTTTATAATTAGGAATATTAAGATTGTTTCCAGGTGAATTCAAGCATTTAGCACACAAAATACATGCTTGAAGTGTGTGCGTGAGCTTGTTTCGAAGTAATTTAATAAAATCTTAATGTAGATTCTGTTTGAACTTATTGATTGATTAGAAACTCATTTTTAAGCTTTTAATTGAAATGCGTTATATTTGTACACATATATTAGACAATTTAGAATAAATTTGTCTGTGATAAGTTTCATCAAACAAGCGCTTCATAAATTTTATGAAATTTGAAGTGTTGGCTTCAATGCTGCTAGTCAGGAAGCCACTAAAAATGTCTGAAAGATTTCAGAAAAACCGGAGGAAAAATATATTAACTAGAAGCTATTTATATATGTAGGTCTGATCGCGTACTCTGATTAATTGCGATTAATCGCAATAAATCGCTATGAAGTCAGTTTTGTACGCCGTTTGACTGAAAACTGAAATTTACCTTTCTTTCATTAAATGCGATGAGATTTCAGTAGGATCTGAGCAGTGAGGAAGTAGAAATGGAGTGGACATACCCATAAGATTTACATTGAAGGGGATGGTAGTAATTTTTTGTCCGCTGAACGTCAAATCTGGTCAAATCCAAGTAGTTCTCCTCCAATTTTACAATCAGAGCGAAATGGCGGAAAGGCAGCTTTAACATGCTTTGTTCGCGAGAGGATCGAAGGGGGTAATTGTGGAAAGTTATACCGTCCGTGTCCACTCCGTTTCTACTATCTCACTGGATCTGAGCTACTAAGAAATACTGAAAAATGTCATGACTGAGCCACAGCGTAATGAGTAGTTCCTAACCAGCGTACCAACTCCGTATATGTATACGGCCCAAAAATCCAGTGATCTAACCTGAGACTGTATAGTTGGTCAGCCTGGAAAGTTGGAAAAAATCGCATGGAGCAGAAAGAGATGCAATATACAATTCGGCAACTACATACTCAAGTTAGATTTTTCGCTGCTCACATACGGCCCACTCTCGCAAAATATACCAACATAATCTCAGGCTGCTTTGACAGATAATGCATTGCGTAAATGGAGGCGCAATTTCAAGGTCAAAGTGTTTTTTTGGGAAAGTGGAATAAGTTGGTACGCTGGTTGTTATTACGCTGTGACTGAGTCACAGCGTAAGGAGTTAGTTCCTAACCAGCGTGCGGACTCCGTATATGTATACGGTCCAAAAATCCAGTGATCTAATCTGAGATTGTATTGTTAGTCAGTCTGGAAAGTTGGAAGAAATCGTATGGAACAGAAAGAAATGCAATATACGATTCGACAACTACATACTCAGGCTAGATTTTTCGCTGCTCACATACGGCTCACTCTCGCAAAAAATACTAGCCCACTCTCAGATTGCTTTGACAGATAATGCATTGCGTAAATGGAGGCTCAATTTGAAGGTCAAAGTGTTTTTTCTGGAAAAGGGAAGGAGTTCACCCACTTATCATTCTATACACTTTGACTGAGTTACAGCCAATGCAGCCTACCGCACAGTGCTGCCAGATAGGCGCTGCGGCTTACCCCCAGACAATCCCTATTTATCCCTGAAAATACCCTAAGTAGCCATAGTGACGTCATTTCCGGGAAATTTTTCGGGATTCTCAAAAACCAGGTTGTTTAAATATAAATTTTTATATGTGTAAGACTTTCGTCACATAAAGCAAACTTTTTTAAGGTGAGGTGGAACTTTCCCACACTCATCCTAATCTTTTGGGACTAATTTTTTCCTGGGTGCGTTAAGTTTTCACTCAGAAAAAATTAGTTCCGAAAGGTTTATTATCGACAGAGTCGCGAGAGACAGTTAGACAGTACCATGGGCATATTTCATCAGTTGATTAATTAACAAACGAGCTCGGAGAAACGAATATGACTTATTCCGATATTTTGGGGTATCCCCGTGTTAAATGCAATACACATCAAACAATGATAGAGCGAGGGCGGTTAAATGACCCCATCATGGATTTGACGACAGCGTATTTTAAATAGTACCTACGAAAAAGTGAATAGGTCACTCAGCTGAATAGATAGAGATATAGGGTACGGCAATCGCGGCCTCTGTCGTCAATCGGTGAGGTAGAAATATCAATTTTGAAACATCATCACCAATATCCGCTTATTGGTATGATGGAAGATTGATATTTTATATTAGAAAAAGGTGGACATGACCTATTTCGAAATTATTATTTATCGAAACATCCGTTCCGGAAAAATGCATTATCAAATTTCAGAACACCCTAAACAAAACCCTGAATATTTTTTCCCCCTGTTTGTCCCCTGTCCTCTTTAAAATATCCCTAAATCTAGGCACAGCGTAATAACAACCAGCGTACCAACTTATTCCATTTTCCCAAAAAAACACTTTGACCTTGAAATTGCGCCTCCATTTACGCAATGCATTATCTGTCAAAGCAGCCTGAGATTATGTTGGTATATTTTGCGAGAGTGGGCCGTATGTGAGCAGCGAAAAATCTAGCTTGAGTATGTAGTTGCCGAATTGTATATTGCATCTCTTTCTGTTCCATGCGATTTCTCCCAACTTTCCAGGCTGACCAACAATACAATCTCAGTTTAGATCACTGGATTTTTGGGCCGTATACATATACGGAGTTGGTACGCTGGTTAGGAACTAACTTCTTACGCTGTGATCTAGGGTTAAAATCCCTAATATGGCAGCACTGCTACCGCAGACAACAGGGCTCAACCGCAGCGAACAAAATCGTCTGGTTACCAGGGCCGGATTTAAGTATGAGCACTTATGGGCAACTGCCTAGGGCGCAGTGGCGGCTCGTGGCCTAATATTATGGGGGTTCACAGATCGAAAACATATGTATTGGGCACATGAATATACTTTTAAGAGTTGCATTTAGTTTAGTTAATTTGCTGAAACATCGTAATACTGCAGTAGAACGAGTTAAAAGAAAACTATTCTAAAAAACAGAACAACATATAAAATCCTTCAAAAGGCGATTTAAAAATCTTGAACAGCCATATTTTAACAAGACATTTAAGAGATTTGATACTTATATTCCCAGTGAACCTGGTATTTTCATCAGAAACCCTCATGATGTTTTGACCGTGACGGGCTTAGCATAGTTTATTACAAAAAATTTATGCACTGACATCAATAAAATTTTTTTACAACTTTTGCCATAATTCCGTGATAAAGTAACACGTGCTAAATGCAAATTGTAATATTTTCCAAAAATATGTTAATTAAAAATTACAATTTGTGATAACCAATGAACATGATCATTTATGGTTGCTATATAGACATGAGTCCAAAGTAACTGCTGTAAGTCGAGATGACCTCAGTTCGTAAATTGGGTTCATTAGAAAAACAAATACTTATCACGGTGATCGGAAGAATGTCTGAAGACGACTAATAAAAGGGTAATTTTACTGAGGTGGAAGTAAATACAATTGAGCATGTAATATGCTCAGTATATTTACAAACAGTCCTAGGTACACATAATCCCAAAATTTATAAAAAACGGGAAAACCCATCTTGCATAAAACTTTTCATATATTTACACCCGAAAACCTTCAGTGTTTTATGGTATAATTAAGTGCCCAGACTATCTCTGCATAATTGAACCAGTCAATACATTCAAATGTATTTAGTTTTATAGTTCTAATCATCATAAATAGGCCAGCAATAGGCGACAAAAGATATTAAACGCTCAAATCATTTCCAAGTATTTAATTTCTTCCAAGGATAATCTTCTAAAATACTGAATACATTTTACAAGTATTTAACAGCGAAAATTTCAGAAGATTTATATATACTACCCTACTAGTCATAAAGGTTCTATCTACATATTAGTTCTTTTTAGATATTCAATGATTTGTGTTTTGATTTGTACTGGAGGTATATGGAGAGTGCATTTTTCAATATTAATTTTAACATACTTCCACAAAATATAGGTTTTTCAAATTTTGTAGAACGATGCAATAGAGTATTTAGATTATATACTTAAAATTATACTCAAAATTGAGAAAAATGCAGATAGAATGTTTAAGCTTAGTAGAGCAGTATACATGGATTAAATTCCAAATGTGTCTTGAAATCATACAGACACAAATAGCGGCAATTGCTAAAATTATCCCTAATTGTTACAATAATCCATATAAAATGCTCGAACGGCAGCACGAATCAGCGCATGAAAGTGACCGCCGACAACAATGTTTGAATACATCAAATTGGTTGTCGATCGCACATTCTGAGTGTGAACCCCCAGCTAGTACTGAGCCGAGCTAAATGGATGCACCCCTCGCTTCCTCGCACGCTCCTCTAGCCCCCTAATTCCAGCCACAAAATCGCACGTGCGATCGCTAGTACAAGAGGCAGTAAAGATAAGCGAATTTGTATGTTTTTTGTCGTGGCAATATTGTCGCTGGGTATGAATAAAATAATAATGCTGAAAATGATCGGCAGGCACAGCATTATGTGCTGCCATAACAAGTATTGTTCATTGTGTATTGTTCAATTGAATTATTAAATTTTTTGTGGGGGTTCACGTGCGAATCTGCACATTAGGACGAGCCGCCACTGCTAGGGCGGCAAACATTTGGCAGTAGTGGAAGGGCGGCAAATTTTCGAAAAGTTTCATATTACCTAAGACTTTCAAGTTTTGTTGCAAAAACATAATTCTAATCTTAGAAAATCAGCAAAAGCTGAATCAATTATGCATTTCTTGAATCATAAACTCCTTATACTTACACACATTTCTTAAAGAATTCCTTAAATTAAAGCTAGAGTTACAATCAATGCAACCAACATTTGTTGCACGTCAAAATGAGTTTGAACCCATGAGAACGTATGAGAGCAGTTACAATGATGCAACACAACTTTGCTTGGCAGCAGAGTTTGCTCATACCTCAAACTTGGCATGGCAACAAAATACCCAATTCCACCTGTTCCTATGAGCGTTCGGGAAATCGGAACTGTCATATGTAAATGACAATCAGAATTTGTATTTTTTTGGCTCATTTTCGCTTTGCATTATACTCCGCAGCTTTTAGAGGATAAAATATTCACTGATATCTCTTTCCGAGACTTTAAAGGATCCAAATTATCGAACAGCAATTTCTTTAATATAGCCAGTGACAGATGACAGTAAATGTTGTGTTGCATTGATTGTAACTCGTTCCACCAACAAAACTTGGCAGCAAATGTTGGTTGCATTGATTGTAACTCAAGCATAAATCAGTACATCTTACTTTATATATTGCGCGGTAAAAATTCAAACTTTCGCTTGGCGTCCTTGGCAGCTATATATGCCATGTTCCATTTTCACTAATTAGTAGGTGTGTTCGCGTACTACGATTAATTGCAATTAATTGCAATGAAGCCGTTTTTGTACTCCGTTTTACTGAAAACTGAAAATTTCCCCTCTTTCAGTAAATTTCAGTAGAGTCTGAGCTACTGAAAAATACTGAAAACTGTCAAACGGTTTTTGGTGTAATATTATTGTGAACCACCGCTTAGGATGACTTTATAATCACTATTTTTCTTCCAAAAACCGACAACTGACACTTTTGTTTGTCAATTTTCAGGAAATCCAATGAGAGCGTTTTCGTAGAAACAATCCAGCATCTCCTGTGTCACTGCCCGCCTTTACGAAAAACCAGACAGCGCTGCTTCGGTGAGCCTTGGCTGCTGGATCTTTCACACGCGGCAGAGCAGAAGCTGAAGGACATCCTTCAGTTCGCAAAAAAGTCCGGGGCCTTCGATGGCCGTTTGTACTGAACTTTCCTTCTCCGGGTCCACTTATCTGATATCAAATAGGTTTATGTGTGGCCTGTGCCAGCCAGTATAACCTAACCTAACCTTTCATGACCATGTGATTTCAGTCGGATCTGAGCTACTGAGAGCCATCCAGTGAGGTAGTAGAAATGGAGTGGACATGCCCTTAAGATTTACCATGACTTAGTTTATGCGATCTCCCAATTTAATCCCAATTCGGGATTATCCCAAACATCGCGTCGTATAAAGGCTGGTACTGAGTTCGAGTTCATGTGAAATTTTGACATTTCCCCA
This sequence comes from Nemotelus nigrinus, assembly GCA_947369275.1. Lineage (NCBI taxonomy): Eukaryota > Metazoa > Arthropoda > Insecta > Diptera > Stratiomyidae > Nemotelus > Nemotelus nigrinus. The sequence goes on from OX376372.1 coordinate 34,855,320, forward strand.
TTATCTGGCCATTCTTTCGAGCGAAAATTTTGACAACAGAGAAAAGCAGAGACAATGCTCATTCCTGACGGATAAAATGTCAAGAATTTCAATTTTCGATCGTTTTCTTATTGGAAAGTCATTTGCACTGCTCAATTTTCAAATTCAAACACTAAATGTCACTTTTTCGCTCGAAAGAATGAACTGCACAAACTAAATTGGCGTGAAATGATTGACAACATGTTTTAGTGCCATCTATGTTTTCGAAGCGAAAGCAACTTCAAAGCAACTTTTCATGCTAAGAACACAGTACCAAACTTGCTTATTTTCAAGCTAAATTTTCGCCGAAACAGATTTCACGTGAAATTTTGTATGAACATTTCACGTGAAATCGAACTCAGTACTATGCTTAAACGGGCAAAATTTTCATATTCAATAAAATTAAACTCATTTCAATAAATCAAATTAAAAAAAAAATCAAATTCATTTCAATAAAATTAAAAAAATTGTCATCTTCCTTTTCAATGCAAAAAGCAACTTTTTATTAGAGGATTATGTCGTATATCGGGCAGCTCTACATCATTTAAGAATAAATGACCAAAGCGATTTGCTTAATGATTAATAATTTGGTCATTTAGTGGTAATTAGTCCCAATTACCATATGACACACAGCACTTAAATGATGATTTGCGGCAAATGATCATTAAGGCTGCGTTGTCTGTCTTGGCTCTAATTCTAAAATGATATAGAGCTGACGGATATAACACATAATCCCCATGTAAAAATTCGTTTTTTCCATTGAAAAGGAAGAAGAAGACAACTTTTTTTGAGATGTCAAATTTCAATTCGGAATATTTGAAGAATTTTAATGTAGTTCTTGCGCGGTTTGTATTCCAAGTTCATTAATTAGGATATAAAAGAGATAACATAGACTTAAAACACTTTCACTTTCTCCATTTTTCAAAAACGAATTGCTTTGAGTGACAGACAGTCAGTGACAGTATTCATCATTAACGCAAGTGCTTTGTGGCAGCAACTTTTAAATTACCAATTTAGATATAAATCATCATTATTAAATTACAAATTTAAGTGTCTGTATGTTTAGGCTCTTACGATTGATAATAGGTCGGTTCCCGTACTACGATTAATTGCGATTAATCGCGATTAGTTGCAATGAGGCCGTTCCCGTACTCCGTTTTACTGAAAACTGAAAATTTCCCCTCTTTCAGTAAAATTCAGTAGGGTCTGAGCTACTGAAAAATACTGAAAAGTGTCAAACGCGTGTTGCGAGTAAACATTTTCAAATGTGCGTGGCAAGCAATATATTTTTTGCGTAATGTTGTTATGAAGGTCGAATATTTTTGTGGCGATAATATATCATCGCTTAGGATAACCTTACAATCACTATTGTCCTCCCAAAAACCGACCACTGACACTTTTGTTTGTCAATTTTCAAGAAACGCAATGAGAGCGTTCGCGTGCTTTTCATAAATTTCCCCCACCACATGATTAAGGAAAATTCAGTAAAATTCAGTGACTGAAAGTACGCCAACATACCTATTGATAGCAGTTTGCTAGCATAGACGGCTCCTGCTTTCCTCTTGGAGATTTTTAATTGGAATTTTTAAGTAGTGGCGGAGCATTTTAACTTCATGGAGAAGTGAATCGCCCCTGGGTCTTCCCCTTGATCGTTGTACTTTCTATCAAATTTTTCAATAGAGCTACAACTATCTCATTCAGCTGCTAATGTGTTGAAGAGACTTTGACTGGACATTTGCCGCAACCTCGTTGAGAAAAATTTGGAGTCCATCGAGAGTTCTGCCGGAAAGGATGTAGTACGCGCAGAAATGGATTACATTTACTTTTGCTGTGATGAATTCTTCGTGAAACAGCACAGCATCAAGTGCTGTTTCACTTGGTTTTATGTGGTTTGATTATCAGGGTAAACTCGACATCCTGCTCCTTCATCGCTTATAATTCAAATTTGATTGAAGCAGTTTCATCTTGCAGTCCGATTTTTGAGCGCCTTTTTGGGAAGGAATCATTTGCTTCAGCCATTTTCCAGTGTTTCGCAATCAAACTTTTACCAAGCTCGGACTTGATGTATGTATGTATGTAAACAGACTTCTGTTTCTCCTACCAAGAACATTGCGGTGTTTCGTCCTGTTTTAGATAGTTTGATTCGGTTTTCTGGGCCTTTCCACAAAAACCCACAGCGAATCCCTCTCGCCCTCCATCTTTACAGGTTTCGGTAACCACACCAAGATCCACCACCTATGGCCCCACAGTAGCTTGAATTTAGGCCCTGTGAATACCCATGGGTATATTCCATTGTCTCTTGGCTGCATCTTTTATCTTTTCAATAATACCTTTGTATTTCTGCAACAGCTGCTCCTCGCTATCGTTCGTTTTGGCAATATACGCTCTTTTAGGCGAGTTGCGTACTTAACCCTCTTTCTTGTTTATTATTCGAGGTTTAATTTTAATGAAATATAAATTGAAATAATAATAATAATAATAATAATAATAGTAATCATAGTAATAAGCAACATTCGGTTTTAAAAATATGTGACATGAATTTATTATTCGGTGAGATTTCGGTCAACAAAGTTACAAGCAAATAACAAAAATAATATGAATAATTATTTAAAACAAAAGTTTCTTTCGGCTTTCTCATTTACATACATAATCTGACATAATTTTCTCAATGACAACCTGTGCCTTTGCAATGCTTAATTTTGACCATCCGCGATCATATAAATTGTGTACTATTACAAACGTTAGTTCGAACATGTATTTTTCCAACCTTAAATAAAGCCTAAATCTTCATAAAAACCAAAATAGACATAAATCAATTAAAATACCTCCTCATCTATTTATCTATTGCGATTCGATAGTACGAAGACTAGAACTCGGTAAATTCCAAAAATAATCTCCCCCTCTAAAGTGCATTCGTTGACTATGGACTTAAGAACATGTGAACTATCCTTCGAAGCCTATCTAGAATCTAAATATGTACGTAACGGTATTCCGCCAAAAATACATTTGCATGTCCTAAACAATTAAAACAAATCCATTTACTTTGGAGGAATGATTCGCGATTTATTCTCAGATACATACGAGTACCTAAAACGCTTAAATGAGTCCACATTTGAATGAGCGACTCGAAGTAATGGAATGATTGCAATCGAGAGCCAGAAATTGTGGAAGGTATTTTTAGATCAACGAATGTTTCGAATAATCCAAGTGGATGATGACATGTTTAGATAGTTATAACAAACATTTTTTTTTTTTTGGAATAAAGTACGTGGAGAGACAAGACAAGCTCATGAAAACTGTTATTTTAGTGATTTGTTCGCGCTTTACTTCAATGAACTTGTAGTATTACTCGATACTTATCTTGTTTTGAATTCATATTTTCGAATGTCGCTTTAAAAATGGCAAAAACAAATTTGCGGTTTTTAGTCACTGCAATATTGAAAGCTCTAATCTAACCGCTAACATCAAAGTCAAACCAACAGATCGACATCTACCTCCTGCACTTGTTGCTAACCTTGCACACCAATTTCGGGCTGTCGTTTCGCCATCGCCTCCGTTTCAGTTTTTATTGCATCTCTAAATTGCCAATATTAAATGTCATAATGCATCAACATATGTAAGCCTGTATATAGACATACATATGACGTAGTATGCATATTATCTCTCTGGTCATCGCATTTTTTTTTGCACAGCCAGTCAGACTAGGTCTATTCGCGTACATAATTTGTTAAACGAGTGCACTGAGTGTATTACACGCAAACTGGGCCAGTACCCAGCTGATCCTCACCCACTTGTCTACGTGCCGAATGATTTACTAAGCTCGTAAAGAAACATCAAAACAGCCTCTCCATGGTGTCTCATGAGATATCCACCCCCGTGTAGGTCAAACACATTATCGACTGCGAGCAGGCACATTACGAATTTCCGTTGAGAATTGCCGTTTTATGGAAATTTCGTTGGGGCGTTGTGTAGTAATGCGATTTTTCATGCTTGTTCACACAAAGCTGAGGCTTCTATTAAGAAAGAATTTATTCGGAAGAGTGCGAAATCGATTTATTCGAAGTTTTCTTTGAACAATAACTTAAATCACAGCAAAAAGTTTATTATCGAAATGTCTACTTTGTGCTTGTTTGTTTGAAGTAAACTCTTAGGAAAGGGATTGTGAGCAAAATATATTTCGGGATTAGTTCAACGAAATGTAAACGGAAGAGCGTATTTCTTCAAAGTTTTCGCCAAATGTTTGCGTCGTTGTGCAAGCTAATGTCTTATTTATTTCGGGCGCAAAAATGTTCCAGTAAATTGGATGCAAGATACCGGCCAATAAAACAACGATGGATCTATGGGATATTTTATTAATTATAATTATGTAATTATAATTATTTACATATAATTATTTGCTATATTTCTGCGTTTTTTGGTTTTTTGTCAATGAGATAAAACTCTAGCGCATCAGGCCCGCAATAAAACTGAATTTCGAAGAGATTATATTTGTGTGACTAAAAATGTAGATAGGACCTTATACATTTTTTTTGTAATATCATATCAACCAATTCTTACACAAAGCAAATAGATGTCAAACACTTTTATGGCTACATATATCTTCTGAATTTCGTTTTCATTCAAGGATTTCATCGAAAGTTTCAGCGATAGTACGATGATTATGGCTGCCATACGAAAAATTTCCAAAACTTGGAACATTTTAACACTGGTTGTACCATTTTTTGTGAATGCTTTGCATGTGAAGATAAAGGAAGCATTAACTTAATTAATTGGTGCAATATTTACGAAAATGTCTAGTACTGGCAACCTTGTGTTTGCACCATAGCCAAAAATATACCAAATCTGCTTCACGTTAAGTTAAACTCACCCCTTGAATTTCGTTTCAATCGGATGACTGCGCTGGAAGTTATAGGGGAGCGGAGAAAAGAGTTTTAGGATTACCATCCGCAAAACTTTTTCAATTTTTGAAACTCTAATTTTTGCTGTTAATTTTCATTGCAGGATAGTTCCCATTTGAAAATTTAATGACAACATGGAAATTTCATGAAAAAAATTACTATAGCTGGCAGCCCTTTCATGATTTTTCAACGAAATTCCCACGAAATTTGGCCAACAATAAGGTCCATTGACTATATGAGTTTCGTTCTGATTTCATGACTGTATCGCAAGTTAGGGAAAAAAGTTTTATTTTGCTGATCAAATTTAAAAGATTTAGGTGACAAAAATTACCATAGCTGGCAGCTCTATTAAACTTTTTCAACCAAATTTCTACCAAATTTTGGCAATCAAATTTTGGTAATCTTGGCAATGCTCCCATCCTCCGTAAGAAGATCTGGGTTGAAGAACCGCACTCTGTCCAGGACTTCCACTGGATCCGAATGAAAAAATTTCCTGCATCTTGGCCGACTGGAGATTTCATCCTTAAGCACCATCTTAATCTTGACGCCTGGCCAGAGTTCTCCAAGCTCGGATATTGCCCGCTTGTAGAAATCGGCCAACCGTTGGTCTCTACACGCAACCAGCCTGATTCCTTTGTACTAGCTCGCGTCGTTCACCGTAAGTGGAGAACTGAAGCTGGCCTTCTACAGCTTGCAGCAAACTCCGAATAAAGCTTGCCTTATCTTGAGCCAGTTTTCGGGGGAGATGATTCTATCTCCCTTTGTTAGCATCAATCACGGCCCAAACAAGGCACTCTTTGGCCATTTCATTAAATGACCGAATTATCTTTGAAGTGGTTGCCATTAGCTTCTGGTTTTTGCATTCTTTCCTGCCCTGATTCTTCTGCTCAACCGATTTCTGTCGCTTCTGAGCTGGATCTGCACGGTTTAGATTGAGCGCGTGCTCCCCAGTATGTTTTTTTTGCCCATTGGAGGGACTTTTTGTCTTTGTCAGACATTGTGTCCGGTGAGACGTTTTCAAACTTCCTCAGAACTTAAACGGCTGCCCTTATAGTTCCGCAAGCCTGAGAAGATTTGGCGGAGAAGCGTTGCGTGACTGAAATGGAGGCGGCAAAGGAGGTAGCTCTTGTTGACGGGCAGGCTGGCTCATTGGTCGTAACCTTTCAATCACACTGGCCACAAAGGATCTTCTTGGCTTTCCCAGAGTCAGGCCTTGTGATCAAAGCTTCGGAAGCACCTGAAACAGGGGTTAAAAAACAGCTGAAAGTCAGTGGACAACTTTCTGCAAGCTTAGCCGCTATGCCGGTAGCCAGTGGAGCTGACTCAATTGCTATGTATGTCTCTAAGAATACTAGCCTCAATCCGGGAAGCTAGCTCATTCGCCATATCTCCACTTCCTCGGGCTTTAGCTGCAACCAAAGACACATCTATCTTAGCCCCCCTCTTCATTAGATGATAGATTATATTTATTGCCTGGCTTGTGCCTGACGAGTTTAGGTTTAGAATTTTTCATACAATAAGGGTCCCTATTCAAAGCCGCTATCTTAAGTACGAATGCGTAGTCACCTTAATGATCCTATGGCTATCTAATGTAAGCAGGGAGGCCATGCGAGGGTTGCCACAAGCCCTTTTGGGAGGACTAGTAGTCAGAGCCGGATCGGTGTTAATCAGGAGTCCACCTCAACTAAACCTACGTCACCAACTTAATGCCAACGAGACTGAGAACGTACTATGAGGCCTACCAGCGTTTTAACGGGGCGGAGATGATCGTATTAGCCCGGAGCCGTTCACGAAGCGGATTTCAATCCGTCACTACCGCTCCTGAAAACGACTAGATCCAGAATGCTACGACCACCAGCACAAGTGCATCAAACGAATCGTTAATCGGAGATTAGTCAGAGGACGACCATTTAGCGTAACCCAGGATGCACTGTGGGGAGGCGATCTAGTTACTTAAAAAATCAACATATTTTAATAAAATAATGCAGCTTAAAATAATTCACCGGTCTTTTTTTCTAAATAATTCAAGTGTCAAACGTATACTTGCATTCTCATAAAAACGCACATGACTTAAATGTGCATGATATAAGCACAACGTTCTGATAAGGAGAGTTTTCACACAATTATAGCAAGAGTTTCAGAAACTAAACTCTAAAAAGCAGAATTCGTTCCTCATAAAAACAATGCAAGTCTGAAACGTGCAAGATATAACCGCTGCAGCCTGATAACGAAAGTTTTCATCTAAATAATAGAACTTTGTACTACTAAGAGCACTTTTTTGTTGCAACCATATTTTTTTTAATGAATATGAAAACTCCTATTTTAGGTTATAGCCATTTAATTTCATCAAATCAATGAGCAAACTAAGTAAAACCGTTTATTTTTCAGATAATAAGTTATTTTTGTATTAGTTTGAAGTAGATACGTTTGCGAAATATTCAAGTTTTACCTAGTCTTTTGATTTTAGAATGTTTTTAAGTGATTTGTTTAAATGTTGGTCGATTTTGAAGCGCTTCTATGATTTCAAACTAAAATACCAGTTTTCATCGGTAACATTTTGCTCACATAGTCTTATATTTTTAACGTCCAAAGTCATAAACTTTTAACGCCTTAATATTTAACAAATTTCATTAGTACTTAGGGATGGTAGTAATTTTTTGTTCGCTAAATGTCAAATCTGGTCAAATCCAAGTAGTTCCCCTAGTAGTAGTAGTAGTATATGTACTTTATTGAGACTTTATAATACAGATTATTTTCAAGTTATAAATGTAGAGAGCTATGTTTGACAGTGACACTAAAACGTCAAACCGATTGTAGATATGATATTCGACCGTGGTCAATACATTTATGGTAGTGTAGTAACATGAAGTTGATGCCGCTTGCTCTTGTGGCTTATACATTGAAAAGATTACAACTATTGCTTAAATCTACTTAAATTAACTTAAAAACTAGCTTAACCTAAGCTAATGGCTGAAAAAGCCTAGTTGTGGTTTAACCCTTTTATGGAAGATATTTGTTTTGGCTGGCCGCAGATTCTCTGGCACGAGCTCTATTGCATGCATAGTCGGAGAGAATTTACGCTCAGCATACTGACACCACAAATAGTGTTTCCTAGTGATCATATTAGGTCTGTTCCCGTACTACGATTAATTGCGATTAATCGCGATTAATTGCAATGAAGCTGTTCCCGGACTCCGTTTTACTGAAAACTGAAAATTTCCCCTCTTTCAGTAAATTTCAGTAGAGTCTGAGCTACTGAAAAATACTGAAAAGTGTCAAACGGAGTAAAAATTTTCAAATGTGTGCGCCAAGCAACATATTTTTTGCGTAATTTTGCTATGAAGGTCGAATATTTTTCTGGCGATAATTTATTACAGCTAAGGATGACTTTATAATCACTACTGTTCTCGCTAAAATCGAAAACTGACACTTTCGGTTCTCAATTTTCAGGAGATACAATGAAAGTGTTCCCGTACTTTTCATGAAATTCCCCACCACATGATTCAGGAAAATTCAGTAAAATTCAGTTACTGAAAGTACGGAAACAGACCTATTATTATTTAGTGACTCGTGGTGAAAGCTAGGATCAATCCAATATTATTAAGTACATACTGTTTGTTGTGGGGCACTAAATCGATGTTGTGGGGCACTAAATAAGTTTCTAACTGATTCTAGGGGGTGTGAATGTAGCTTCTCGATACGTTTCCGGCTAGATTGAAAAAGATAGTCAAGGATTGGTGTAACGTTCGATTCTTTGTAGAGGATTTTAGATCGAAAGTGTTTTTTATTCTTGCGGCGATATTTTGAAAGACACTTTCGAAGAACACATCTTTCGAAAATTTGTAATTCTTCCGCCGCTGAGTTTTGTACATGAGAATCTTTGTACTTTTCTGAACGGATTTAGAGGAAAGAAGCGGAGCGAGCATTGAAGTGGCTGCTTTTGCCTTTTTCAGCGTTATTCTCGCGTGCGGGTTTGCTTTCAATCGGTGGTGGAAGTTGACTCCAAGGTATTTCAGATTCTCTTTCAGTGGAATAGGTTCACTTCCAATGTTTACCGAAAGAGATCTGCTCTCCTTTACTGCGCGTCGATGCCCTTTTCCGCTTGCGTTGCGAAAGCAGATAAGTGCCGATTTTGATGCGTTTGGTGTGAGTCCCCAATCCTGCATGAATGCGCCAACAGTGCTGGCTACTCCTTGAACTCTTTCTTTTGCTAAAGAGGGGAGGAGATTCTGTGCATAAATGAGGATGTCATCCGCGAACATAATAACACCCAAGCTGTCATTACCGTGACGGGATGGAGTGGTTCTGGATTCATTGGGAAACGGAGAGGTTGGTATGTCATGAAGAAAGAAGTTGAAGAGAAGATGTTCAAGGGTTGAGCCCTGAGGAACTCCAGAACGGCAGGGAATGGGGTTAGAAGTCAGATGGGCTATTCTGATTTCTATATATCTGTCCGTGAGAAAACTGAATAATATGAGTTTGAGTCCATTGATCCTGGAGATCGAGTGAGCAAACTACTGTACGTTTTTTGTCCGTTAGGTTACGTGTGATGGTGTTGTGCAATAGCATTAAAGCCTGCTCAGTGGATCTCTGTGGCTCAAATCCAAACTGGAATTCGGGAACAAGGGAAGAGGTGAAATTCCTTAATTTTGCCCTCTCTAAAATTGTTCCTAGGTTGGGCAAAGGAGAGATGGGACGAAAGTTACATATTTGCACGTTGCTACCCGCCTTGGGGATGGGAATGAGGTGAGCTTTCTTCCAAGCGATGGGGAAATATCCATTGTTTATACAGTTATTGCATAATATAGTGAGATGGCGTGAAATAACTGAACTGCTCTTTTTTATGACTTTGTTTGGAATGCCGTCTAGGCCATGAGACGTCTTGCTATTCAGATTTGAAATAATATTCTCTAATCCTAGTACAGTGATAAAGTATTCGCTGGAATTCTGCGGTAGGGGAGACGATGCTCTATTTGACACAGTTAGATAGGAGCCTTGGGGACATCGCGTGGTGACATTCGCTTTTGTTTCGGCTTCTTCATTAAGACTGATATTTGGGGAAAACCTCTCGCGGTAAAGGTGACCATAGAACTCTGGACACAATTGAACTTTCTCCTCCGGGGAAGCATAGCTTGTATCCCCTTGCCTGATTGTGTCTGAGTCCAAACTAAAATTTGTATATTTACGTCCCGTAAGGATATTGATTTCCTTAAATACGTTTGGTGAGGGTTTCAGTGAGCTTAATCTCCTTTTGTAGTACTCATTGACTTCCGATTGTATGCAGTTTCTGATATCACCAGACAAATCATTTATTTGAGAACGGAGAGAAAGATATTCTTGGTTGACTCTATTAAAGTGGCGATGGAAAGTTCGTTTGAGACTTTGTAGCATTGCTCTGCGTCTGTTTATCATAAGCAGTGTATGTTGCGATAAGCAACGGTAGAGTGAGCTCTGATGCTTCTTCAGTGGTGCATGGAGGTTTATACATGATGTTAGGGATGCCGTCAGATTCTCAATGTGAACATCTATTTCTTGTTCAGTTAGGACTTGGTTATCGGGGGGAAGGTCGGGAAGGTGGTTCCGTAGATCTTGGTTAAATTCATCCCAATTGATGGAAGTATACGGTCTGTACATTTTTGGAAGAGCAGGTATGGGCAACTGATCCGGAAGCGTTAATCTCAGGAGCATTCCATGATGGTAAGTAGTTCCCCTCCAATTTGACATTGAACGGAGAATCTGCTTTAACACGCTTTGTGCGCAGGAGAATCGAAGGGGCTAATGGTGGAAAGTTATACCGTCGATGTCATCTCCACTCCTACTACCTCACTGGAACTAAGAATTCTCGACACGCATATGTGTAGGCGTTCAAAGGGGCACAAGACACAATCACAGTAAGGTTTTATATATCTATGGATGAAATCATTCACCTGTCTAGACTCGAAATTTTAGGTCTCCGATGGTTTTTCTAAAAGCTATTTCGCTCCCAAAAAGCCTATAATCAGGAGATTGCTGGAGTGAGACGTCTAGGCAGGTCCTGTGCTCGGTGGATCGGTAGTGTATGCCAGGAAGCCAAAGAAATGCTGATGATATCGAACTGGACGTTCAACACGTGAAACCCAAACGTCTAGAGGTCTAGTGCGGGCTACCGGTCATTGCACCGTTAATGATTTTATGTTGGGGGCAGTGCACACAAATCATTCGGGCCTATAATTTTGTAAAAAGTTAAAGACGTTGAACTTGTTCACTCAATCCTCCTCGTATTTCGTGTGCTGCACAGATATATCCGTAAAAATTTCCATCCATAAAATGTTAGCTCTGCTAACTATTGCTTCCAATAATAAAGTGCAGTGCTGATTAACTATTTATTATGGCGACTACTTTAGAACCCATATTTCATCACTATTACCTTGCTTCGACCGAAAAAAAATACTAGAAGAATGAAATAAGTAGTCATTTTCGCACTGTAGCTTCCATTACAATACAGCTGATGACAAATGAACACACGAATAAAAGCTTTTCTGCCGCCCATTCGATGAACAAGCTGGCAACGACCACGCAATTTTGCCGGCTAGTTCTATTGCGAAAATGACGAAAATGCCGCTCGATGCTCATAGCGAATGTGGCAAATAAATCCAAAACGGCAACAACGACGACGTCGCGTCGGCCGTCCTTCGATGACGGGAAATTGTCCGTACGTTGTACGAAGAAAGCTTTCGCTGCCTGACCAGCCTAAAAATTTTTAAATTTAGTCAATCGGTGTCCGACCTATAAGTTAGATCTCAATTTTAAGTTAATTTCACGTTAAATTCTAGCAATAATTAATTATCTTAGTCACACATAAAACGATAAATACTTAAAACAAACAATCAATCCAGTTACATACACGTCACGTACATTTTTCGAATCTAAAGATTTTTTATTATAATTCGTACGTTGCTTTGTATTTCTTCTGCCTTAAACTATTTGCATCGAACGAAATATACGAACTAATTACGCATAAAATACATATGAGAAATAAATAATCGAACGAAGTGTAAAAGTTGTGATTGAATCTCAAGAAAATTATTAAAATTTATTTAAAACGAAAATTTAAATGTTGTGCAGTGTATTTTCGTCTATTTCCTTAAAAATTCATTTCCTTGCAACGCATTTTCTTCTGCACGAAAATAGAAGTGAAGTCATTGAAACGTGAAAATTTGTCATAAAATCAAACATAAATAAGTAAACTTGCAAATAACGAGTAAAAAACGTCAAATCAACGAAGAACGAAACTTATTTTGCAGTGTTTTCGATCAAATTCAAATTCACCAGAAGAATCCTTGCGCGACTGTATCGAATCCTTTGCCGAAACGAACCTTATGTTTTAAGCTTTGCATAGTTCATTGTGCCGATCACGACTGTATCCAACGTAGTATTTGCAACCAAAAGTGAAAAGTGTGAATTGTTCGCGTTTACGTTTGTGTTTCGTGTACCGGTGCGTTCGTGTTTCGTTTCGTTTTCGGTGTCGTCGTCATTTTTCGAATATTAAATAAATGATGTGCAAGTGCCTGTGGAATTGAAACAGATTGCTACATGGACAAATGAAAGTAGAGTTTACTAACGCTAATTACAAGCTTAATTAGTGCAGATACAGTTCATTGATAAAAAAGAGATAAAGAGACTTAACCAAGATAAATGAATATTCGAGTTTTATGTGTGCTGGAAAATAGAACAAAAAAAAAATAAAAACTGAATAAAAAATATAAAAGATAATTCAGGATATTCAAACAGAGGGCTATTTTTTACGAAAGGGATATATTTTTCATGCAAGAGAATTAATACTATTCAAGGTGAGTTAATTAAAGCTGTTATGAGATTATATAAAATTTATTTAACTCTACGGTTTCAATTCGAATGTCATCCTCAGTCAGATTACTTATCTATCGTTTATGAGAATACTAAATATGTGATGGGGTTCATGTTTTGTTGTTTCTTATGCAAATACATACATATAAGGGGAAACTACAGGAATGTTTTTTGTGTCAAATTCATTTGAGCAAAAAAAAAAATGCGAATTATTTGAAATTACAGGCTTAAGTTTAAGTTTTACTGTAAATTTTATGCAGTTTTCGGACGGATTTCTTTGAATATTGTACAATAAAAAGCTTCTTCAACGAATTCACTCGAGATTACGAACTTGAATTACATAAATAGATTGGATTCTAAGCCCTCGGATATGGGATCCTTATGTTTTAAAATGGAAATACTTGTATTGCTTGAACAAAACCAACTTTCAATGCATTTGAATACAGTTATGGTGGTAGATTATTCGCAAACAAATTTATCAGTATACTTTTGGAGTATGCTTTTTAAAAAAAAAATGACGGTGAAAAGGAAATCGGTAGGTGCAGAAATCCGTGAATGTTTTTGCGACGTTGGAAAATATGAATGGCGTATTCTGAGATTGGAATACTAATGGGAAAATCAAGCTATACAGGGAGAAATGTAATAATATAAATCAACCCAATCGTTTGAAACAAAGCATCGGTCAGAAAGGACTAAAATCTTATCTGAGCGTAAAAAAATGGATTATCAGATAAATTAAGAAAAACCCTAAACCAAGTGTCCCAGTTTTACAAATTAACGTGAAAGAACGAGTTAAAACGAAAGTCGCTACTCAAACTATTCGAAATTTAATAAAGAAAGCGGGCTTTAAGGGCAGAATGTGCCTAAGTAAACCTTATATTAGTACAAAAAATGAAATGGTTAAATTACGTTTTGCTTAAGAGTTCGTAAAAAAGCCAAAATCATTCTGGAAGTCCATAATTTTTGTTGATGAAGTTAAAATTAATGTTTTTGGATCTGATGTTCGGCGATATGTTCGGCGAAAGCCTAATACAGAATTTAGGAGGAATCAGACTTCTCCCACTGTAAAGCACAGCGGAGAGAACATTATGCTATGGAATTGTATGGGGCCTTCTGGTCCTGAAAATATAGATTTTGTGAACGGGTTGATAGATCAAACCTGTTGCCTGGGTATTCTTAAAAGAAATATTAAACAAAATTGCTGAAAAATTAGGCATTTTATACAAATTTAGCCTGTATCAGGACAACGATCCGAAGCACAATTCGGAGCAATGTCGGCTTTGGGCTATTTGTAACTGTCCAAATGCTATTAAAACCCCCACTCAGTCAACGAACTTAAACCCGATCGAGCATTTATGGCGTCATCTCAAAATCAGAGTAGCATTGCGAAAGGTAAATTATAACAAAGGTCTCCAAGATGTCATTATTGATGAAGGGACCAAAATTTCACCCACTTTTTTTCAAAAAGGTGCCGAAACGACTGCGAGAAGTGATAAAAATGCGTGGAATAGCCACAAAGTATTAGCGCTATGTAAGGAAATTTTTTTGAAATTGATCTTATTAACACAATTGAAATAACTTCAGATATAATTGCGCTGTGCCTTAACTTTTTTTGCGCTATTCTGGTACTTCACTGAAAAATGTTAGGTTAATGTTTTGGAATTCGCTTCGTTACCGGTTTTTTGATATTGTTCTTAAAGCAAACATGCAACACTTTTAATTAAATGCAAAAACACAATCATTTATTATTAAAATCGCATTAAAAATAGGTTTTTTGTGCTTACTGAGTGTTCGTGCTTTAACTTTTTTTACCCACTGTATGTAGATAAAAAATCCGACATGGAAAACGTGGAAATGATGAACTCGGTGAAAACAAACTGAAAAATAAATTTATACCTAGGCCAGACAATATTATCGCTATAAAATAAAACCCGCTAAAGTGAATCTTCGGATTGCATATCAAACAGAATTTCATTCAAATTTTAGTTGCAGCTAGTCTGTCTAGTCAATCATGTCAGCCCAATTTTTCAGTATGTATATTTTTGATCGTTCCGGCCTGTATATCTTACGAACGGCTCGACGAATTTTGTGCTTAAGCTCAACAAGTTGCAGCTCTACCGCTGCCAATAGCCATCGCAAAAACGGTTGATTCAGTGCTGCCAGACAGGCACTGCGGGTTACCCCCAGACAATTCCTATATATCCCTAAAATTACCCTAAGTAGCCATTGTGACGTGATTTCCGGGAAGTTTTCCGGCATTCTCAAAAATCAGGTTATTTAAATGTACATTTTTATGTGTGTAAGACTGCCGTCACATGAAGCAACCTTTTTTAAGGTGAGGTAAAACTTTCGCCCACTCTTCCTAATCTTTCGGGACTAATTTTTTCCTGGGTGCGTTAAGTTTTCACTCAAAAAAATTAGTCCCGAAAGGTTTATTATCGACGGAGTCGCCAGAGAGACAGTTACACAGTACCATGGGAGGCCGACGAATGCGACCAATCACAACACCACATTCCGCAATCAATTGACGTCACTTATTTCATTCACTCTACATTTTCTTATATCCGAAAAAGATAGACATTACATATTTCGAGATTATTATTTATTGAAACATCCGTTCCGGAAAAATGCATTATCCAATTTCAGAATGCCCTAAACAAAACCCTGAATATTTTTTTCCCTGTTTGTCCCCTGAAGTTTTTAAAATATCCCTAAATCTAGGGTTAAAATCCCTAATATGGCAGCACTGGGTTGCAAAGAGCGACATAAAAGGTCCCCCAAGCTTGAGTCTTTAACTGTTTGCCACGAAAAGTCGCTCATCATACTCCCGTACAGCGTTTCGTTGACTATCGTTGCATGCCCCATTTTTGGAGAAAAATGGGCAAATGATGCCTCCATTCCAAAAACCACATCACAACAACCACAACATTGATACCTCTGTGACTAGGTGTGGCGTTTTCAAGCCACGAATGCAACAATTTCGCTTGTTTACATAGCCGGCAAAATGGAAATGTGGCTCATCAGAACACAACACCATTTTTCGAGCAAATTTGATGTTTTTTGAGAGCTGCTCTTGGGCCCCATGGAGAAGTGATAGAGTTATTATAGGAGCTGGAGTTAGACCCCAATCTGTAGCCATTCTTAGCTTACTTTCACACACAGACCTAGAGGACCAAGTTTCTATTCTCAAAAATAATATATGATCAATTCATTTATTGTTTTTCTAATAGTCCGGGTCATTGGCAAGATTCCAGTGCGCATTAATAAATCAAAGAAACTGCTCGGCTTATATCAAAATAAAGAAAAATTATTTTAAACATCAGCGTAAATTCATTCCAGTCGTGTGCACATTCTTCCCACACTGGGCGCTTAATCTATCTGACATTTAAGGACCTCATTGCGACCTGAACTACACATTTTGCGCTTCGTTCTTGTCTGTCCCGCTTTTTTCTTCTACCTTTTTCAATTGTTATTTGTTTCCTTCTATTTTTATCATATGTTGTTTCGCGTCTTACGCTTTAGTTTGTTGCTCTTTCTTTTTTTCTTTCTTTATTATTATTATTTATTTCAATTTTTTCTCTTCTCGACCTTATTTCAACTTACCAATACACCATCTCAACCTAAAAATATTGATTTCAGATTTCTTCGACTTTCGCGCATTTACCAAAGCCGGCTTTGGTCGAGTAATTTGAGACTGTAGTTGCATTGTTCGTCTAACACAGATGACCCACGTGTCAGAATCGGGCATATCATCTCACTGAAGGTATAAAGATATTCACTTTGACGTCAGGTCAGCATAATGCTGAGTAGCCTTAAAAGGGATACATTTTTATAATGCATGCTTCTTCAACATCCATTTGCATATGCTTTCAGATCAGATCTTTCTAGGTAATGTTTGATTTCTAGATGAGGCGAGCTATTGACTTGGCGCCGCAGTGATGCCAGATCCAGATTTAAGTCTGGAGATTGCCAGATTTTCACAAAGTTTCCCAGACATCCAGATTTTATTCAAAATATCGAGATTTTTTCACACTTCTATTTAAACTTTTATATTATGAATGTTTAAGCAAAAGTGTGACAAAATCAAATATCGCAAATCAAAAATTCAAACAAAAAGGTATAGAGTTTGAGAAGCTCACCCTGCGGCTAGCACTTTGTCGAATTCTACAATTAAATAAGCTCTTTCAAAAAGAACCCCCAAAAAATATTTTGCCTTAATTTGGAAATAACAAGATGAACGAAAATAATACGCAGCAGTTATATTCAAAGGGATTACTTTGAGAAAACGAAAAAAGATGTTTAATTTTTAAATGAAATGTAATTTTTACCATCGGATAACATTTACTTGGGGGCTGCAGTGAATGGACTGAAAGCTTATATTTTAGTTTTTAAAACGAACTGTTTAATGTATCAGTATCAGTTTCATGGGTCCTCGAAATGTTGTTTTGAAAAGACAACCCTCCATAATCGCACTATGTCAATGTTTTCCATACTTAATAGAAATATCAGAATTGCAGAACATAGATTCACAGTGGTGGGAGCTACGAAATATTGTTGGTGCAATATTTACGAAAATGTCTGATGCTGGCAGCCCTGTGTTAGCATCAAAGCCACAAAAACGCTTCACGTTAAGTTAGACCCACCCTTTGAATCGATTCAATTGGATGACTGCGCTGGAAGTTATAGGGGTGAAAAGAATTTTAGGGCTACCACCCGCAAACTTTTTCAAAATTTTGAAACCTAAATATTTGTTGTTCGTTGTCATTGGAGCATCATTCGAATTTGAAAATTTAATGATAACATTGCTTAC
Source organism: Nemotelus nigrinus (assembly GCA_947369275.1). NCBI lineage: Eukaryota > Metazoa > Arthropoda > Insecta > Diptera > Stratiomyidae > Nemotelus > Nemotelus nigrinus. The sequence goes on from OX376372.1 coordinate 34,872,891, forward strand.
TAAAGAAATGTCAAAAAATTACCATAGCTAGCAGCCTTCCTATGATTTTTCAAGGAAGTGCTTAAGAAATTTGATTTACAATAAGGGTCATTTATTGCATGAATTTCGTTTTGATTTCATGACTATATCGGAAATTACAGGGAAAAAACCTTATTTTGCTCAACAAATTTCCGATATTTAAGAGCTGGCAGCTCTATTCCAATTTTTCAACCAAATTTGATTTGAAGTAAGATCCAGGACTGGAGTCTTGGATCTCGACTGCAACAAAGGTCCTGGGCCTGATCTTCTTCCTCCGACCTTCTTGCGCAAGTGTGTAGATCAGCTTATAGCTCCTTTGCATATTTTCTTTAATAGATCACTTTCGTCGGGAATTTTCCCATTCTGTTGGAAGCTTTCGTATGTCATACCCATATTCAAGAATGGTGATCGACACTGTATCGAAAATTATAGGTGCATTGCCATTTTGTCTTCGATTCCGAAACTTTTCGAAAAGGTGGTATACGATAAACTTTCTCCGCTTGCTGATTCCCTTTTGAACGAGCAACAACATGGCTTTAGAAAAGGTCGCTCAACTACCACGAATTCGACAATCCTAATCTCTGACGTTCTATGCAAAATGGAAAAAGGATACCAAATTGACGCAGTCTACATTGGCTTCAGTAAGGCGTTTGACAGAGTTGATCATTATTCTTAATTCTAAAGCTTCAGAAACTTGGTATTGCCGGGTCTTTACTCAGCTGGCTGACCTCCTACATTCGCGATCGAACACAATGTGTAAAATTTCAAGGATTTAGTGCTACCTCTGGTGTACCACAAGGTAGCCATCTTGGCCCACTTCTTTATAATAGATTTATTTTCGACTTATCTGCCGTCCTAGCAGGCATACCTCATTTATTCTATGCAGACGATCTCAAACTTTATCAGACTATTGAATCAAAATCGGATGCCCCCTTTCTCCAATCCAAGCTTCACTCATTTGATGAGTGGTGCAATATAAACAAGCTCTCTCTCAACATTAATAAATGCCAAGTTATTAGTTTTTCTAGGAATGCACGGTCACACACAATACGTATTTCCTCGGCAATAATATGCTAACTCGAGTTGATAGCATTGCTGACCTCGGTGTTATCTTAGATGAAAAACTCCGCTTCACCTTACACTTTGATAAAATACTTTCTCGTGCGAACAAACAGCTAGGTTTCATCAAAAGACGTGCCAAAGAATTTCGTAGCCTGTGGGTCACAAGATCCTTATACACTTCACTTGTACGTCCTATTCTCGAATACGCTTGCATTAGCTGGAATCCCACTTTTGAAGCCCACAGCGACAGACTCGAGTCAATACAAAAACAATTTTTACTTTTCGCCTGGAGAGAACTGTACAGCCCTTATGATTTGAATTGCCTACCCCCTTAAATTCATGATGAAGTTCTCCATTAGCTTCAACCCCTAGACCCGTACGAGGGTTGTCGTGCGATTAATTTTACGATCACCTCTTACCAACGCGCAAAGAAGATTGTAGATCAGAGTTTGTTTCTAACAGAAATACTATACTACAAGGAATACGCTTATACATATACATATAAGCAGAGTGTAATATACAGAGCCGTCTTTGATCAATTTGGGACATTGGGCACTTTAAAAAAAATGTGGCCCCTATGACAGAGGGTTATTAGCAACAGGTAATAGAAAAGAACAGGAACAAGTAAGCGAAATTCCAGATATATTTATCTGTTATTTTTATACATTTAAAGTTACATTAAATCAATAGGTAATTATAATCCGGAAAAATGACTCTTCGACCATTATACGCAGGTTAGTAATTAAAAACTCTATGGTGATTGAAGGGGTACTTTTCTAGATTTTAGACAATCATTAATCACTTCTTCACATTATATCTCTTTGAGCATATCACATTCTATGGAGATCAGGGACAAACTGGTCAATCTGTTTTGAAGCATTGTACTTCTTAATTCATTTTTATTCTTTTCAATTTTGAGAAGGAGCGTTCCCCACTGGAGTTAGTTACCATCATGCTTAAAAAGATTCTCATTGTAATTTCTACATTTGGAAAATGTCTTCAATTTTCTCTTCTTTCAAAAGATGATATATTCTTGAAAAACTATTAGTTTCTTCATTTTCACTAGTTTGAACACTTTTCAAGTATTCTGTTAAATGCAAACATTCCATTTCTAGTTCTTTCGCGCTAACGTCGTTATGATAGATTTTAGTGAATTCTTTGCTACTTTGTCTCAACTCTTCGGGACTCAAATTTTTCAAGCGAGATAAAAAACCGAACCGATGACTTATTTTCTTGTACGAATTCAATCGCTGTTTTAGATAAACGCTCAAAATACAAATTTTTCGAATAAACGTTTCTACTTTGAATTTCTCTTTTCCATTTAGTTGGACTAACGGCGCAAACCAGCATACTTTCCTAACATATTTCAAGCATTGTTGTAGTTTTGGCTTCTGCAATCCTTGATTCCCTAAAAATTGCAGGATGGTTTCCGCTAAACATTCTGACTTATGTTCATTTCTAAAAACCTTTCAATTGGAACACGGTCTTTTTCAATTAAAACAGTTGTTGGTGAAGCTATTGCATTTTTCCCATAGGGACGAACGCCTTCTATACAATATAGTTCAATCGCTTTTTCTGAAGTGATAGGACTTAGCCAAGAACAAGCAGATTGTAAAGTTCCCACTAGGATATGACCGTTTTGTCATTTTGTATATATAGATATAGTGGTCAATATATGTTATTTAATGGCACTAAAAACAATCGCAAACACAAAATAAAACATACCGTTTACAAGTGCAATCTTGAGTGAAATGATTTGAGTTTTTTTAGTCCCGAACAGAAATGACGCCTTGGCCATGCTTTTCAAATAGGAACAGCAGAAATTAAAATGCTCTCATCATACTTGACGGGGTCACAGATCGATTTGTTTATGTTTATTCCAGTCATGCCCAAACTCACCCATCTAAAATGTGCATTTGCAACAACAACAGTTTTTACAATAACAACACATAAGGGTGATTCATTCACAAATAATTTAGGGAAATAACCTACTAGTAAGCAGATAGAGTTGCCAATGTTAGGTCTATAGTTATTAAGTATACTCAGTTAATTATTAAGCATAGTCAGGTAATTATAGTTTAATTTTGATAAATATATTTATCGGTTGGTGATCTGGAAATAAGGGGCCCCATATATCGCGGGGCCCTGGGCACTTGCCCAGTGTGCCCATGCGCTAAGATGGTCCTGGTAATATAACAAATAAATTAGGAAAGTACTTTCCCTTAAACTTGTCTGGGAAGTACAATAACAATTGCTGATTTGAAAAGAATATGTTGCGCACGGACCGTACAATTCTATTTAATCATGGAGAGTGTGGAAGGAAGGAGATATATTTAAAACAAATTAAGCTTCACATAATGTTTTTTTTTCTGTTTATACTAAATACATTTTCACTGCTCTAAAATATCACATATCCCACATTGTGTGGAGCTAAGGGCTTCCCAAACTCTAATATGGTCTCAAATTATTTCTCATGCATCCTCCTATTCAGACCCCATATAATAGGCTATATTTATTTATTGCTACCAATTTTTGAAATTAAGTTTATTGAAAAGTGACTCAAGAACATTTAAGATGACGTAAGATAGCGTGAAAATCGTTCGAATTTTAAGTTAAGTATCGTGAAAAATATATTTGGATAGGAACCCCCATATGTCTATACGCATATCGTATGCTATTTGAGTGTAATGTTCAGAAGCTATTCAACCGTATCGCTAATATTATGATTCACAATCAAATTATGAACATTTCTCATTTCTGGCTGCTCTGATTTAACAAAGTAAACATATTGTTAATTTATCTCTGAGCTCGAAAAATTCTTGCATTTAATAGTCATATCCGACCACAAAACTTAGTCGGTCAAATGGCTTTTGCAAACACAAACGCACGCATACACATGCGTGTGTATTGTGTTTTATTCATGGCTGAATTAAAAATATTATGTGGGAGTACATTGAGCCTAATTGCCAATAAAATGATGATGATCGCCATCGTCGCTGTCGTCTCAAATGCAAATCATGGTACAAATATGTATGTAATAGCTCTCAAGCACAGAGGGTCGATGAACACTATTAGAACCTGTTGAAAAGGTCAGTTAGTCCATGTACTAATGCTAATGGTAATCATTGGAAAATAATAATAACGGTCGCATGACCAAATGTTCGTTTTCGGTGCGATAATATTTGCAGATTATGTATAGCCGCTAATCTATTTGCATATAGGAATCATTTAGGAAAATCAAATAAAAGTCGCGGAATGTGGTTTTGCTCATAGAATTGGCTTTTGAATAAGGGTCTTGCTAGTCTCACGTACTAAATGAAAATTTATTAATATAGATTTGATTGAAATAGCAATATTTCGGTTACACACGCCAGAACACCTACTGCGTTGTTCTTCAAAAGATTTAAACAATGTCCACATTAGCAAAAATCACGCACAGTTTCTTGACATTATATTCTTTTGACATAAATATCTAAAATTCGTACAGAAAGCGAAATTATGATGCCAGAGAAATTCTACATGAATACATTAATTCATACATTTTACGTCTGAAACATAACTCTAATGCTTGTGTCGGGTCTCTAGAGATGATTGAAAGGTGAGAATTAACACACGCATTAATATGTTGTTTCGTAAAAGGCTTGGTTTTCGTTTGGCGTTCTCATTATCTATGCAGGGCGAGTTCGTTCGCAAATGAAACCACGAGTAGATTTATCGCTGGTCGGCATAATGACTCAAAGTTAGTTGAACCAGTGCGAAAATAATGGTTTTACTAATTAGTTTTCTTAACTGATTATCAAGCAGTATCTATAGAAAACCTGTCCGAGTGAAGTGCGTTGCTTTGACTGCACGAATAGGGTAAAGTGGTGTTCATGAAAGATTTTTTTCTAAAGGATTACATATATTTGGTTTCATTAATCTGTAAGCATGTTTTTTTTGTAAACTTCATAAAGCATATAAGAGTGCATAAATTTGATCTTAGTTCTATTGTAAAAGTTGTGATTATTGCGTAGTTTTAGACATAAAAATATCTGGAGGCACATAAGAAAATATGCTCTATGAGAAACCTAAACTATATTTTTTCCTTGAAATGACTTTGAGATAAACGTAAATAAAAAAACTTATCGCTTAATATTTTCGATTCCATTCCATCATAAATGTAAGAAATAAGATGAATGTTAAGTATTTTAAACTTATTAAAACAATAAATGGGAGAAATATTGCTTGCGATTTATGAAAATTTGCTTAAGATTTATTATATTGTTACTGAGTAAATCAAATAAAATTTCGCTGATCCTACTCATTTTTTTTTTTCAAATCGTTGTTATTACACTATTTCTCCTTAATAGCGATAGGAAAACAATTTTAAAAAAAGTCGGTACAGGATCAATTATCGACATAATTTTTGCAAATCCATGTTCAGCGAACACTACACTACAAACGGTGATGCTAGATATAAAACATCATAACGATAAGAGAAGACGCTCTGGTTTCAGGTGAAAAGTAACATCTTTTCATCAAGAAACGTTTCATGAAGTAATCAGCTCATACTCTTTTGTTATAGGGTCTGTGGAGCAACATATCTGTGCCACGTTGAAAACAGAGTACGGTCGGACTGTCTAATGGACGGAAGGCTCAACGTGCCAGAGGAAGACCAGGATTCAATGGCAGGCTGATCGCGTTCAAAGGCCTTCTACACTCGTTAATATCTGCAATCAAAAATGTCAAAGAATAGAGCCTGGATCGACTTTGAGACTTAAGGTCCAACCAGTGATGAGTCTGCGTCCGTACGTGCGCATATGCGCCGAGGTAAACCACGCAAAGCATATGTTGCACCCAAACATAACTTTCCGAACAGCCAGAAAAGTGACATGCTCATTAAGCAATCTTTCGCTCAATTTTTGCTATGAGCTGTCCGTACGTAAAGTGGTGATGAGATACGACTTGACATACGTTCGCTTATTCGCTGTATGCGCACTTATGTTCACTCCTGTTTGCGTATGTCAAAAAGTGCCTTTTTTGCTCTAAAACCGGTCGGTTTTGACAGACGATTATGTTCGCAGACTCATCTATGGTAAGGGCTTTAGCCGACACCAGCCACTGGTACACTGAGTACCGGGTGTTCATGAAGAAACTGGGTGTTAATACTTCACGTAAGATAACATACCCGATAATGCTTTATAGCATCATCACGACACTTTCCCCATTTAGGAAGCGAACAAATCTTCCTAATAATAAAATAAATATAAAAAAATGTTGATATTTTTTTAAAATATATATTTTATTTAATCAATACAAAATTCAAAAACTTACTGAACTTATATTCTAAGTACATCGAAAATGAAAACTTTCTTAGCCTACTTTAATTTATAAATTTGGTGTGTAGTATAGTGTTGTGTATTGTAATTGTGGATTGTGTTCCCACACCCGCAACATATTACAACTACTGTTACTGGCGTCATAAGAGCATTATTTGTAATCGAGGAAACATCACCAGTAACCAAGAATGAGTCGAAAGAACTCTACCGTAAAATCTGCGATTAAACTAAACCAGACGGAACTCCAATGCAAAGAAAACTGAGCACATCTGTGAAAGCCTTCCATCAATGCATAGACAAAACAATCCCAAGTCAATCGAAGCTGCAAAGACTGGTGGACTCGATAGGTAAAGTTCTGAATCCCTTTATTTACAATCGTGATAAAATTCCAAATTCCACAGCGGTAATCGCCGCTAAAAAACACTATTATCAATAAATTTTTTTTTGCGTGGAAATTATTAAAAAGAGCAATTCATTATTCTTTTGATTATAGAATTATAGAATGAAATATTTATGGCAGCATATGCTAGTACAAAAAAACAATGAATCAATGAAAAACAATGAATGATGAATTCTCAAAGACTTACTTCGCTATAGCATCAGCAATTTCGTTTCATACAATACCGCAGTGTCCTGGTACCGACAGTAGATGCACCTTATTGAACAGAGCTCAATTGTGCCTTATTTGCTGGACAATTTTTAAAGTTCTCAGGGCTGTACTTAACCCCAGCAGCGCATTGACTGTTCTTTGTTGGAATTGTTTTTGCGGGATGATTAAAATTGAACAACTTTTTATTTACATTAAAAATATTAATCTACATTGAAAATTCTATTTTGACAAAGTGGTTTCGAAAGTATGCACTGATTCTCATCAGACACCAGCACACAGTGCATACTTGACTGGCGTGACCACTTGCAGTTGGAAATCATTACATTTTTATTTATGCTAGTTGTGACAAATTTTAACATCTCCGACTTATACCCATGGATATAATTTTACTTAGTAAAGGTAATTGAATTTGATCACGGTTCCCTTCTTGTCTATAAATCAGCATGGACAACGTATATCATCTCTAAACCTTATCAAAGCTGAGAACATTGAAACGGAAAACTCGATCGTTTTGCGGAATCAGCCCCCGAAAGCAGAATCAAATTGGCGGGCTGCATTATTACAAGAACTGCACAATAGGTTTGCGTACACGATTGCGTACATGATCATCGGCTTCATGATTGTTACGTATATTAACATAGCTACATGAGATCTTATAACTACGTATGGTGCCAAAAGCTCTCTTGCACTGCCCGAAATCATTACCAGAATGGATTAAAAAGCCACGCTCAGAGCCCCAACTATCATTGAAATCCAATACCCATTGTGTAGTTCTGCATACCATATTCAGACCCTTATTGACTGCTAGTGTGGCCATGTTATCAGCATACGCTTGCGCGTGAAGCTGTTCTTGTTGCAGTTTGTTTAGCAAGCAGTCGGTTGGCATACTCTTCAGGAACACATCCGTTTATTACTCCCTTCGCAAAAGCAGTTGGCTTCAGCTTTGGACAGTAATAATCTCACTCAATCTCTCATCATTTGACTAAGACATCGTCCATGTCATGAACTTTAACCACATAATTCCTTAAAAAGCACGCAGTCATAAGCCTCTCGATATTTGATCTGTCGCATACTTACTATTGGAAAACGTTCCCTCAACACTGGAAACCAGAAAATGAAAGGCCGACTCATAATTTTCGTCGCTGGCACGCATATTGCTTCTCATTTAAACGGATATACTTAAAAGCCCAAGTGCATATGTATCTTTCAACAACTCTATCCAGGCATTTCAGCATAAACGGCCACAGTCTAAAGTTCTTTGGTTCTGAGTAGCCATCTTTCTCAGGTATTCGTATTCGACGAAATATACCCCAAGGCTAGGCATGTCTAAAAGATTTCATTTTAGTCTCCAGTTGGTCAAATTAGCGCAGCTTTATGGATGCCAACTAAGCCCAACTAAGCGTCCCTGACTTTTTTGCTTGTGACCAAAGATCTAACTTTATACTAGACTTTTCTACTAATACTTTTCTACTGACTTCTTCTTTTTATTTTCAAGTGTGTTTCCAAAGTGATTACCAAGTAAATTCTGTAATGGTTTCTTTTTGGATCTCCATTGCTAGGGCTTTCCTCAGCCTCAAGCTTTCTCCTCCAGGATCTAGTCCCTCACAGGACTTTTTTTTGGGGGACCTCACTATATTCTTAGATTCTTCAGGTGATCTAGTCATCCTCTGCGTTGCTCTTACAAGCTCGATTGAGGACTTTTGTGGTATATTTCCCGACTTGCTTGAATGAATGTGTGAACTAGTCCCGATTCTGCTATCTCTTTTTTCAACTTGTTCCGAAAAAATGGGCACTTATCATCGGTTTGTTTACAATCTTTGTTTTATATACTTATCACTACGATGAGAAACATTTGCGTACATTTTCTCCTCCTTTTTCCTCTCTTTTTTCCTTTCTACTTTCGCGATTTATGTTTTTTTTTGTGCCTGAATGATCAGCCTATGGTGATCAGTGCTGCGAGAAAATTTTCGTTCATGGAGCCCAATTCGAGTTTTAAAATAGCCCAAAAGAGCCCAACACTTGCCACACAATAGGTCGAGGACCAAATTATTAAAAATTTTTCTTATTAATTGCAAAAAAAATTTATCCACTTCACATGGGTTATTATCATTTTTATTTATCCATATACTCTTATACAGTCAAAAACTATATGAACAATTTCATTTTCTAATATAATAAACGTGTAAATTGAAGAATCCAGTAATTGTATCATATCTGGTGGTATTTTACAGTCGTTGCAACATATTTTGTTGAAATTCAAGAGAACTACATACATCGAATTCGCATTAAAGATGCCAAGAAAATTTATTTGCATTTTACTTCAAGTTTTAGTTTTTATGTTATTTATCATACTAAAACATATATTGGCTATTTTATTAAAAAGCTTTATTAATAAAAAAAATCGAGCTCGCATATTTCTTTGAAAATTTGCTATGCAGCAGTAGATTTTACTTCATTGGCTTTTACCCAAATTGTTTCCGGCTCAGTGTATTTTGACCATTTGCTTATACTTATGAGTTTTACAAGCACAGATTCAAATTTCAATCTTCTTGCTGACCACTTTAGGCAGACGGTCAAATAATAGACTAGAAATAAAGTTTAGGTGCAACCGAAATTTAAAACATGAAGTCAAGAAATTTCCGTTTAAGATTGAGGAAATCAGTTGCAAAATCAACTTTATATAAGGCGTGTTTTTTTGCTCCTCTATCCAGCAGAGAATAGAGTATATGCATTGAAAACAACAACACTCCTGCACCAGTGAATTCCGTAGTACAGAAATTCTATTCCTCATATGTAGTTCACGTGTTGAAGTGTAGAATGTGCTGATAGAAAAAAGAAAAGCTCATGAGAAGTTGTCTTTTTTGCTGTGAGGTGCCTTGGGTTTTTCATGGTTATGTTGAATGTTTTGGTAGTTACAAAATTCAAAAAAGCTCTCATAATGTGTAGAAAGTTAAAATAAGTAATTTTCTGTTAGTTCTTTTTCTATTTTCTATCGATTGTGATAGTGTATATTCGTTATTTTCTCCCTTTATTTTCAGCTGTGCGAGCTACCACAGCAAATACAGCAACCTATGTCAGTCTTAGCGAATGCACTGCTGTTTTATACTAGATCGTTGTTTTTGCGGCATAGTTAGTTTTGCCAAAAAAACGCGCCTAATTTTAGCAACTGAAACCTGGGCAACAGTGGTGGTGATCAGAATGACCAGAATTGTGGTACTTTTCGGTATTGACTTTTTATGTAGAGCCCTCTTCTGCATACGACTGGGATCCTTTCCTAGTTGCGTTCAGTCATCCGTAAGATGCATTTCTGCATCTAATACAACTTTCTTCCGTCTTATATAACCTCCTCTCTTCCAGTGACTGCATTGGCAACACTAGCCAGCCTTTCTCTCGATCCCTAGCTAGGTTCTGAGGTACCGTAGCATGACATCTACCTTCCTGGGAAACCATTGCAGTTTTTGTTTCGTTGCTTTCTGTCTTACCTTTGCTGGTAGTTTCCACTCCTTTCACAGCTTCATGCATCGCCTGCAACTAAGAGCTTCCAGAAGTTTGCAAGGTTTTCGGAACAAATCACTTTTTTCCCATACACTTTTTGCCAGTGACTCGTTTAAATTAGCCCGAGTTGTCTTCTTCAGTGCTTCCTTTTTCCTCTTTGATGAGTATTTGGGAGATAAATCTTTTGTGAGGTACAGCCATAGTCGGACTTCTACCAGACGCAGTAACTGTAACCTGTGACCAAATGATATTCAGCCTGCGATTTTGCACTGCAACCGGGGTCATCTATTGCAGTTACTTGAGGAATAATGATTCTAATAGTACTTTTGTTCGAAAATTAATAAACATCTTCAAAACACATTTATCATTGAAAGATATTTGAGCTTTAATCAAAACCCATTTATTTAGAAAATTATTTAGAAAAGAATTTTTCATACAAAATCGTAAAAAAAGCCCACCAGAACCAGCTTTACCGTATACTGGCAGTGGCAGTTGCAATTCAACTGAACTATGTAAACATTTCAAGTTGACTTTATCGTACAATATGAATAAGACGCATGTTTGCTTAAACCAAAATTTAATTTAAAGTTCCACTAAGTAAATATAACTGTATATTAACTGTTTTTTTTCATTTTCAACGAAAGAATTGCGTGGGTGACTTTTTTTATGTACATACTTCTATGGAATGTATACAAAGAATGTGTACCTGTATGTAAGTACATATGTACATTAGTAGTGAAACACTTTTAATGAACTGAAATGTGTCTTGACACATATTCTAGATAGTGAAAAATACACATGAGCAAATAAAATAGCATGGTGTGAAATAGAAATTTTGCAAGATTTGCAAGAAATTTATGTGTTCAATTTGAGATGTACAACCATAAGGCTCAAAAATAGATATGAATTAAATGTTACTCCGCAAGCTTATTTACACCAATTTAACCCCTATTTGCCAAAGGTCACTGTTCCATATTTGAAATACGTTGCTCAATACAAAGTATGTAGGTTTTTGCCACAATTTTTCGCACTTGTTTGTTTTCGTGCAGTTTTCCAACAAACGTTTGAACGACGAAGGAAAGCTTCCGCTTATCTATATGTATTTTGATGTTCTCTGTCTAGAATAATGGAAGACTTGCAAGTGCATAACTAATTTCCTGATATGCATATGCCTACGAATAGAGACCAGCCGCATAATACTATTATTACTCATAAGTGAGTTCTTAGGTCAAAGATACGTTCTATATTTGATAAATTGAGAACTAAACTGTCACAACAGGTGGTGTCTGTTCTTTGACTCTTAGTAACTTAGTACTGGTTGACGCGTTATCGTTTTGCTATCATGTGCTATTAGTGATAAAAGTGGATCGCACAACGTAAAATAAAATATCGATTTATTTTATCAAATGTCCGACTAATGCATTGATAATTGATATTACTGTTAATAGAGCGCCAGAGTAAAATGTCAAAAACACTCAATTCATTATCGTAGTATTTATTACGTAAATAAAATGTAGGTTAAGGTGATAATTTATTATATGTATTTACTCTGTCTCAGGTCAAAGAAAATATTGTTCGAAAAGCTTAATTGATGTTGCATGATAAATAATTAAAATCACAATGTACAAAATGAGTAGGAAATAAAATGAGTTTATTGCTGGCCCAATATATTACAATTTATCATTAAAACATTTTACGCTAAAAGCGAATTTCAATGCTCAAATAGAACATCTTACCCATCGGACATATTGCAGATATGACCTCTTATATCATTTCCCAACGTCTTTTTTTTTCACAACACACACGCCTAGTTGCGGCGTGATTTTTGTTAATTACCAACCCGTTGGCACCATTTCAATATTTATTTCGCTAAACATCTTGCAGACGCCTGGTAGCATTTTGCATCTTCTCGGGAATGAAAAACACGAAATTATAGATTTTCTTTGGCAAAAACATCCGGTAGGTACATTTGTTCGTACATTTTCATACCTAATTACATGTGCACGTACATATGTGCATAGTGCTTTTGATTAATTGTTTTTAGATTATTTTCGTATATCTCCAAGGTCAATTGAGTAAGAACATTGCATGTTTTGCTTCAATATGAAAATCTTTGCGAAGCACGTCTCTCTGCCGGGCTCTTGTAGTCACGAAATGCTTATTTATGGCAAAAAGTGTTAAAACACTTGTGTGGATATCAAACTATAATCGAAATATAATTTCACTAGTTCATTTCACAGAGTTTCTTTTAAAATCACAATACATAAATTGATTGAGATTATTTTCTTTTCGATCTGATTGTTGATTGGTCTGGTTCGTTTAAATTCAGCTTTGGTTGAATAAACAGAAATTAACTTCCAAATTTCCCGCCTACCCGCAATAGTCGATCAAAAGCCCATTGGAAAACACGACGGATTGTTTTCAATTCGAATTCGGCTGTTTCGAATGAGTACGAAAACAAATAAAAGATTTCTGATGTATTTGGATAGAAGTTGGTGGAAAAATAAAATACAAAATAATCTGAAGGTTTTGAGTTTCAAGTGGAAATTTCAACTCTACGCTGGTGGTTTAAGCTCTCAGAATTATTGGAAGCTAGTAGCGTATAGTCACCATTTATGATATTACAATACAAAGTAATACAAAGACAAGTTGTATATAATCCAGTTGTTCACATCAATCCAATTTTTTACAAAATACAAATACAAAATGAAATAAGTTTCCATGAAAAGAAATGTCACTCTTAAAAACTGCGGCCATAATATCTACGTCACAGATTCATATCATGGCGTTGCTCGATAATAAATTTCTTTGAATATTAATACTTGGACGTTTTCCAAAACTGAAATGATTTATGAGAACGTTGTGTGAATAACAGATGCAAATATCGAAAACAGATTTCATAGAAAAATCGCTATTTGCCCGAATGTCTTGAGTACAATTCATCTGATTGTTGAAAAAGTTTGGGCAGGAATTTGTTCCGCTTCAAGTTTGTTCTCTAAGGTATGTAATTAAAAAGATCTTGATATTTCGAATCAATTCGATCGAAAACTAGTGGAACTCAATTGTTCTCCGAATTCATGGGCGAAACTAAACTGAACAGAATTTTATTTGAAATTTTTCATTACTGCGAAACAATAGAGATACGTTTAAAACAGATATTAGCTTCCATGTGATTGATTTTGTCGTTACTGCTCAGTGCCAAAGATTTTTTTGAATCGAAATCCTAGCTGCATCACACATTTTTATGCACATAGGAAACAATTAAAATCTATTAGGCGCTTAACGGTAGCAAAGCCTTACAGAACCTAATTCAAATTCTACTCTGATATTATCTCTATATTTCTCTATAATAAAGGAAACGAAAATATTGAACATACAAATTCTACAATATATTCTACAAATAAAGTATAATGTCGGATTCAGGAAGCTGGTGAGAAAGCTTAACTCAGACACCGCATAAAAAGAAAAAAGTTAATGGAAGCTGATTGAACGATCCTCTGTTTAGTGCTTGGCTTAAAAAACGAGATGATTTTACCGCTGAATGTAAGTTCTGCAGAACCAATATTTAAGTAAAATACGAAGGTAAAAGAGCTCCAGTTGTGCATTCGGAAGTTAAAAAACATAAGTTATTTCACAAAAACAAGCCTTCTTTGACATCAGTGTCTAGTTTTTTTGTGAAAAAACATTCAAGAGACGAAGATCTAATAACTGCCGCGGAAATAACATCTGTAAATCATGGAGTTAAACATAACCACATTGATTGTAACAATAAGTTGTTCTCTACGTTGTTTCCTGATTCTGAAGATGCAAAACAAATAGCGTGCGGTCTAACTAAATTTACAACTATTTGTAAAAATGTCGTAACCCTTCTATCGCAAAAAATCCTTCTATCGAAACTGCAGGAGTGTACTTATTTCTCTTTTGGAGCCGATTCGTCAAACAACGGGAATTTAAAAATGTTTCCAGTGACGGTGCAATGGTTTTCACTTAAAGGAGGTTTGAAACAAGGTTTACTTGACTTTTATCAAGACCCTGCTAAAACTAGTGAAGCTATTAAAATACCGCTCTGTAAAGTTTTACAGGAAAACGGTATCTGAACTATCCGCAGATATTGCTTCCATCAATTATGGGGTTCATAATTTAGTTTTTCAAAAACTTACCAAATCCAAGTACTTTGAAGGCGAATTGTAAGTGCCATATTTTACACAATTGTAACAAACATGCATTAAAAGCTTTGCAGTTTGATGTCGAATCGTTGTTATTAAAATTTTCCAGCGAATTTTCCGCATTTGCCAAGCGAACTGCAGAGCCCAAAGAATTCTTCGATTTCGCTCATTTACAGTATAAGTCTATTCTTCGCCACGTGCCTACACGATCGCTTTCTTTGCTTCCAGCTTTAGATAGACTTCTTTTGAATTGGCCGGTTTTATAAGAGAATATTTCCTTAATGAAGGCGAAGACGACTGTGCAGAAATAATTTGGAAAGCCTTTAAAAATGAGAACTGTTTTGCATTTGCTACTACTATTTTATTCACAATATAATGCAAATTTTTGACATTTCTATTAAAAAACTGGAAAGTGATTATATTACATGTGCGGAATTACACACAGCTATGACCGAATTACGATCTAAAACTATCAATCGAAAAAATGATAATTTTTACGGACAATCGGCGGTTCAGTGCTTGAGAAAGTTGACGGTTAGTGAACACTTTCAAAGAAAATGCAGACAGATATTTGGAGCGTTGGTTAAGCTATTTTCCATTGAAATCCTCCAAAAAATAAAATGGTACGAATTCAACACTTCTATTTATAATAAAATGAACATTTTGACAGTAGACAACGAAATTGACTTCAATGAACTCCAAGATCTGAGTGCTTCTCTAAACGTGCCAATAAATGAGGATAAATTGTACGACGATTACTGTTTGCCGCGAGAAGTGCGTAACCTTGTGGCAAGTGAAACAAAGAGGGTAGACTTGCGTGGAGTTAATTTCTTTAAAAAATGTAAAGAAGAATCGGGCAAAAAAAAACTTGTTACATTCGCTCTATCGATCCCTATCGCAAATGTTACCGCTGAACGTGTTTTCAGCGTAGTAAACGAACTGTGGTCAAACAATCATAATCAACTTAATGAAATACATGTAATATCAAAAATAAAGGTGTGCACGAATTTTAATTACACATGTAAAGAATTCTACAATTTTATTCTTGCAAATCAAAAGGCAGTACAAGCAACTCATAGTGTAAAGAAACATAATTTTAAATAAATAAAATTGTTTTTACTCATTTTTTTATTTTCCTCCCAGATTTCCGATCCACTGAGATAGCGATCCTGCTTATAAGAGCTATTCTTTGATTTTAATAATATAAAACGTAAAACTGCCAGTTATCTTGCGACGATATTCACGATTGCTTCATTTCCTCCGCAACAAAGAAGATCCAAAGCTCATCGCAGATAATTTTCAGGAAAGCTTCCATTCAGTATAGTCCTAAAATTCATACCTGTATTCCCTTATTTTAGTTTCAATAGTTCTTGTAAACCATTTAACAATAGCAGACGAATGCATTTATGGGAGCACATAATACACATCTTTAAATCATCATCAACGGGGCACTACAGCCCGAATCGAGCCTTAGCCTCCTTAATACGTCGCCTCCATTCGTCTCGGTTCAGTGACCACATCCTCCAGTTCGGTGCTCCCAGAAGTGACCTGCTGTCGACATCGATCGAATCCTCCCAGCGCTTGCGTGGCTTACCGACTGGCCTGGCTCCGCTCGCTCGCCCCTTGAGAGACCGTTTGGGATTCGATTGTCGCTCATTCGTTCGACATGGCCAGCCCATTGTAATTTTTGTAGTCGTATGACGGTAGAGACTTCCGGCTCGTCATATAAGGTATACAGCTCGTTGTTGTATCGGATTCGCCATCCATTTTCTTCCCGTATTGGACCGAGGATCCTTCCCAATACCCTTCTCTCGAATGTGTTCAAGGCTTTTTCAGACGTCTGGGTCATTGTCCAGGTTTCGCTTCCGTAGCATAGCACAGGTCTAATAATAGTTTTATAAATCCGAAGCTTCGTATTCCTGTGTACGCATCGAGATTTCAAAGTGGGAATTACCGAAAAGAATGTCTTATTGGCTAATTGAATCCGTCGTTTGATTTCATCAAGCTCATTCCCGTCCTTCGAGAGGTTCGTCCCTAGGTACACGAAGTTGTCTACATTTTCAACATTATAGTCCCCTATCGCTATGTTTTGTCTTATTGGCGTCCTTTTCGTTGATTGAGTCATAACTTTTGTTTTTTGTTCGTTAATTTGCAGACCAACTTCCCTGGCGGTTTCGTGTAGAGCTACAAATACTTCCTTGGCGTCATTGAACGAACGTGACATAATGTTGATGTCATCAGCGTAAGCTACTAGCTCTATAAATACACATCCACAATTCGCAAACACTTTACACTTCAACAAACACCAGAATTAACATTCACAAAGTTGGCTAGCAAAAATCATTTAAAAGTTTTTGTAGAAATAAAATTGATCAGGGCATGAATCATAACTGACGATAGACGACATCGACTGTCGAAATTTGCAGTGTTTGGAACTATGAAAACCGACAAACGATGATAACTATCGAAAACATCAAATGCCCTAAAAGTTATTTGATGGAAAGTCCGAGGTTCGAAGGCCAGAAGGAAAACCCAGAAAACACTGGTCCAACTTCGTCGACGTGGTCGTTGGACCCAGACGTTTTTTGCAAGGAACCAAGGCCTGAGAAGGGCTGTGGTGCTACGATGCTGACGACACAGTTCAGACGACACAATCAAAAATCATATATCAATTCGTCCTGTGAATTTCACAATTATCTGTCCAAAGTTATCACAAATTGAAATTCGATAAATTTTTTTTTACTATGTCGGTTCGCCTACCTAGTGGCTCAGTTGTTATGCAGGTTAATAGCATTTTTCAATGCATATGGGGTTAAAGTTTTTAGTGGCAATGACTGAATCGTAAGCTATAGAAACTTCTCATATGCGCTCTGCCGCTGAAAAAAGAAATTAATATTGCAATACACAACTAGTTTTCATCTATTGAACCTTAGGAACCTTAATAGGTTATAGTCATTTACCCGCAGTTTATTTATTTTTTAATAAATTTTCCACATCTACTACTGCAGACTTTTTTTTCCTCTGTATGTTCTTATCTAACTTCTTCTACTACGTTCCTTCTTTTTTTATTTTTTACTACTTTCCTTCTTTTTGTTTCAGCCTTTTGCCTCTCTTTACTACTTTTCACCACTTTTTTCCTACTCAACAGCAGAGTTTCGGCTAGTTTCAACAGCAGAGTTTTGGCAGAGTTTCTCAGCTAAGTTATCACTAACCTACCTGAGTTTCCCATATAGTTGCACGTCATATACATTGACTTCTACAAGACCTTTGACACAATCCATCATGAGATCCTCCTACGCTAATTAGAGTGTTATGGCATGTCTGAGCACATTTGTTTGTTTTTGGAACAATCCTTAATTTTTCGCAGGACGTCTGCGTATGTAACGCCCTCTTTAGCAATGATAATAATTGCCTCCGGGTGAGACTTCTGTTTCAACTGTTTCTTTTTTGACCTTTCGACCTTAGTCCACTCTTCACTCTTTTGCTTGCCATTACCCTCCCCTAGTTGCACATGTCTTTTACTGACTTCGTGCCCCAGTTTGACACTGGAAAGAAACTGCTTTGGTGTCCTCACCCTCTTTCTTTTTGGAGTGGCTTGTGGCTCGCGTAGATCGGTAGCACCTCGGTTTTACCGCGAGCTAGTCAACCAGCACTAGCCGTTACACCTAACGGAATATATCTTTCTCTGACAGGTGTCTTCGGTGTAGTTTACCATGGCCTCTGCTTACACTGCTCTATGTGCAATTTGCTCATCTCTCACCTTGTTGTAAGTCAATCTTATTGCCCGTAGCCGATCCTTAATTACGTTGTGAACGTTATGGCACGGGTTGACATACTCCATCAGATCAACAATGAGGTTTCCCAGTTTTATTAAAAAGGGTATTATTCAGGTTTGAGAGAGAGCCCATACTCTCGTCGATATCGTTATTTGTATTTAATCGTACTTGCTATGCCTCCCTCCGTGACTCCTCATCAGAAGTGATTCCTCTGGTGTACCTCAAGTATCTATCCTTCGACCTTTGCCCTTTAACCTCTTCGTCAATGATGTTCATACTGTGATTGCTTCTGCATGTTTAATGCACGATGATGACTTGAAATAGAGCAGTGATTGAAAATGGAATTCGAATATCTAGTGCAAAAGATGGCTTATTGAATCCGAAATCCATACAATGATTTGCATTGTTTAAACAAAATATTTAAACAAGTTTCATGACAAGTAAAAATATACAGGGTGGGTCATCTAGTGGTTTCTTTTTAAATCATAGGTTACTTTGACACTGAAAGCTGTTTCCCGCTCGAAATCTTGACCGAAAGGCAGTATCATACCTCTGCGGAACGAAATGAGTCACTTTACGCTTGAACGTTGGGAAATATTGAAAACTTATTTCCAAAGTGAGTGCTGTGTAGGCCAAACAGTGCGTTTTTTGAAAATTAATTTTGGCCGAAATGAGGTACCCACCGCGCTTGCTGTACGCAAGTTTGTGCAAAAAATTCCTAAGACTGGCATGCTAGTGGACAACACTCATGGTCCCCGTTGTCGTACGGTGCGCAAAGACGAGAATGTGGCTACTGTAGGCGAGAGTGTGAGACTCACTCCATGAACATTAACTCGCAGCTCAACATTTCACGCACCAGCCTTAGGAGAATTCTGCACAAAGATCTCGGCTTATTCTCTTACAAGGTCCAATTGACTCAGCGATTGAAGGCGTATCACCATCCGCTTCGTTATCGCTTCGCAATTTGGGCCTTAGAGCAGCTTGAATTGGACAAGGATTTTGGGCGAAAAAGGACGAGGCGCATTTTCATCTCGGCGGCTACGTTAACAAACTAAATTGCCGCATCTGGGGCTCGAAAAACCCACACGTTGTTGTTGAGAAGCGAATGCATCCGCAAAGAGCGAAAGTCAACGGTGAACGCCACAGAGCCATGTTATCCGACTGTTTTTTTTTTTTTTTACTGAAATTGAAGACATAGATTTGGACGATTTCTGGTTGATGCAGGATGGCGCGCCATGCCACACAGCCCATGCCACAATCGATCTTTTACGCACCAAATTCCCAAATCGTGTTATTAGCCGTATTGGCGATGTAAATTGGCCGTCTCGGAGCTGCGATTTGACCCCTTGGGGTTTTTCGTGAGGAACCGTGAAGGACCGATGTTATGCCAACAATCCAGCAACGATTCAAGCACTTAAGGCCAATATCATCCAAGCAATCCATGAGCTACAGCCCGAAACCATCAACAAGGTCTTGGAAAAATGGAGTGACAGAATGCGCTATTGCCAAGCCAGCCGAGGCAGCCACTTGAACGAAATTGTGTTCCATCATTAATAAAAATGATTACTCTTACTAATAAATCCTTAATACTTGGAAAAAAATTAAATTTTATTCATTATATTGCACTTTTAAAAAGAAACATATTTAGCCCAACCTGTAAATCTAAAAAAATCAATATAAATGTAAAGATCCCATCTAAATATTTGGAAAAGTTTTTAAAAAAATGAGAATAAAAAACACCGTGCATCGAATAATTTCAAATTCTAAAAACTTTGTATTCAGCACGATTTGTCTACATGAAAAACAAAAAAAGAAGCTGAGAATAAAATGGCACCAGAAAATTTTGTCACTGTAAATTTTATTAATTTACGCAGCTTCTCATAAATCGGATAGTGATTTCAAAATATTTTTTATTGGATTGAAACAAATCATCCAGCAGTTGATATCAGAATATTTAAGTACCCAGAAAATGCAGACGCTTTAAATTTTTAAATATTTCCACGTCAAAATTGTCACGTGATTATATCAAGTCTGTTAATGTTTGCTTACTTAGGTATATTTAATTCGATTGTCTTTACATAAGAACTTCATAAACCATTCAAGTTTCATTATAATTCCAATCATACAGGTACATTTATCAATCCATTGAAAAGAGTGCTCCTGGGGCCAACAAAGTGTCTCCTCTTTGGCATTATTTATGTTCGGACGAATGTATGAACAATAAAGTTTCGGTATTTTTACCCTCGAATTTTTTAGGAAAAAAAACTATAAATGACTACCTACTCTTAATAATCACATTTCACTCTTTTCTTCCAGTCAAACGGACAATATTTTCAATCCCGAACAGAAGAATAATAAACAGCTGAAACGTGATCGAAATACGAATCCATAAATATATCACTTGAAGAAAAACGACAGAAACAAGAATAAATTAAAAGAATACGAAATTGAGTTATAGGTTGGACCTTTTAATTTAGTAACGAACATTCTATGAAGAACGAACCATAGAAAAAATGGCAGATAATTTAACGACCTCCAGTGAATCGATGATAGTTGATATAAGCCCGATACAAGATACCAAAGATACAACAAAGATTTTAGATATAAATCATAAAGATATTGAATCCAAAGTGAGACAAACAGCCATGACAGCCGCCTACACCAAGGACAATAACAAACAATACGTAATGATGTCGATGACAACGTCACCATCGGCCGGAACAAACCTTCAGCGATTGATACGAAATAAATTGAAGCGCAAAAAGAAACCGATACAGGGTCAAGGATCGGTTGAAGATACACCAGCCAGTGATGTAAAAAAGAGAAAAACCAAAATTGAAGCACAGAATGCGTTGAATTCAGATACTAAATTAGCTTTGTATTGTGATAATAGGAATCAATTGTCAAATGTAAGCTCAGGAATATTACCGGCACCAAATGAAAAACGAGTGGTTTCGAAACCACCGTTGCCACCGAAACCAGACAAAATTCCGAATATACGCGTGGTTCCACCACCTCCGCCGCGACTCAAGCGTAAATTGGAGGATAATGCGCTGATCATACAAAAATTGAACGCCCGTGCGGAGCAACTTCGATTGGAAATTACGGAGTTGAAGGCTGCATTGGCTAGTGAACGAGGTGCTGTTCGAACGCTAAGGTAAGCATTTTCATGGATTATAATGTAGGCATAGAAAAAAAATGGCAATTTTAATTTCAAAATATCGTAACTAGTAGATTTATTGGCGTTCAGTTTGGAAAATAATTATGGGATTCGAGGTGAAAATATATAAAATTATTTATTTATTTATTTATTTATTCACCAAGCAAGGTGTACATGTACAGAAGAATAAATAATATAGTACATGGATAAAATTACGAAACAAAATAAAATAAAATAATATACGAAACAAAGTAAAAAACAAAACTACATATATATGAATACAAGACTAATAAATAACGCAAAAATAAGTTAGTTACAAATAGATAACAAATAAAGTAATAGCTAAATGAAAAATTACTAAATGAATAACAAATGACAAATAACTAAGTGAATTTAAATATACAATACATTTTTCTTAGTATGGCGGGGGAAAGGAAGAGACTACGAAGAGAGAGCCTTCATAATATTTTTTTTAAAAGTTGCCTTAGATATCGTAGAGGAAAAGTTCTCGCTCATGCTATTGAATAGCCTGCAGCACCTATTTATTGGCTCGTTTGCTACATATGTTGTGTTGTGTTGGTATTCAATAAGCAATCGTCGGGATCTAGTGACTCTCAAGGGCTGATTGAGCACAAACTTTTTTTTCAAGTAGACGACATTAACCACGTCTCTAATGACATCGAAGCTGAAGCAGGCAGATAACATTAATCTTCTCGATGCAAGGGGTAACAAGTTAATACATTTAAGGCGATATTCGTATGGTGGTAGATTACTGAAATCATAAGGGTTGAAAAGATCTCTCAGAGCGAACAGTAAAAACTGCTTCTGAATAGACTCAAATCTTTGGCTGTGAATTTCGAAAGCTGGGTTCCAGATAGTGCACGCATAGTCAAGAAGAGGGCGAACAAGTGAAATATATAAGGATTTAGTAACGCAGGGATTCTTAAACTCTTTGGCTCGTCGCTTGATGAAACCGAGTTGTTTACTTGCTCGGGAAAGCACTCTATCGTAATGTGGATTAAGCGGAGCTTTTCATCCAGGGTGACACCGAGATCTAATATGTTGTCAACCCTGCTGAGTGCCGTGTTGTTGAGGCTGTACGTATAATGGACGCGTGCAGTTTTGCGAGAGAAGCTGATTGCGCGGCATTTGGCAATGTTAAGAGGGAGTTTGTTCGCCGAGCACCAATGGTCTAGATAATACAGTTTAGACTGAAAAAAGCCCACGTCAGATTGTGACCTGATGACATGGTAGATTTTGAGGTCGTCCGCATATAGTAAATGAGGAATATCAGATAAAACCTCCGATATGTCAGATATAAAGATATTAAAAAGAAGAGGGCCAAGGTGACTTCCTTGAGGTACACCGGATTTAGCGACGACTTTCTTAGAAATGAGACCTTGGAATTTCACGAATTGCAAGCGGTCGTGTAGGTAGGAGCCAAGCCACTTTAGTAAGGATCCTGCAATTCCGAATTGTTTCAGCTTGGGGATCAAAATGGAGTGATCAACTCGGTCGAATGCTTTGCTAAAGTCTGTATAGACTGCGTCAATTTCATCACCTTTCTCCATTTTGCACAAAACATCAGAAACAAGCACCATAAGATTAGTTGTAGTAGAACGACCTTTCCTAAATCCATGCTGCTGCTCGTTCAGTCGAGCGTCGACCATAGGAGAAATTTTGCAGTAGATGATTTTTTCAAATAGTTTGGGAATAGCAGATAGAATGGCGATGCCTCTATAATTTTGAACAGAACGTCTACCGCCACTTTTATAAATAGGTGTAATATAAGAAGATTTCCAATATGAAGGAAATAGTCCAGAGGAGAGAGAATTATTGAATATAGTATGAAGGGACGAGATCAGTTGTTTTACACACATGATCAGAAAAATAGGAGCCCTTGTTACTGTCAAGCTCCATAATGGCAGAAATTATTTCACTCCTCGATATGGTCATATCCTCAGCAAAAATTTTTTGAGTCGCACCCGGGAATCGATACAATGTTGGGATGCTAACTGGACTAAAAACTTCTTGAAAATGGTCAGCAAAAAAGTTGCAGATCTCCTGAGGAGAAGAAGACAACATTGAATTTTCAGTGGACATTGAAGAGGGGTAGCCGCTTGTTTTCCGCTTCATATTAACAAAATCAAAAAATTTTTTAGGGTCGTGGATTATATTCTCCCCAGTAGTTTTAATGTATCTGTCATACGTATCGTGAGATTTGGTATAGAATTCCTGAGCAATTAAATCGTATTATTCTTTAATACGGTGGTTAATGTCGATTTGATTCTTCATTAGTCTGTAAAGCTTATTTCTGTGGTTTCTCAGACGTCTAAGGGTCTTGTCAAGCCAAGGTTCAGAGAGTTTATCTTTTTTCCTAATCTTGGGTACAAACTTATCTACCGCGTCAAATACTATTCTATAGAACATGGCTACATCATCATCAAGGGAATGGCACATAAACACATTTGTCCAATCGACATTGTCAAGGAAATTGGGAATGCTATCATAATCAGCATTATGGAAATCATATGCAATCGTATTATTGTACGTACTTAACATGTTCCAATCTGTAGTGGAAAGTTCAACTATAAGAGCGGAATGGTGAAGACTATTAGAAAAGAGATTCTCTGCGTCATTAGCTGGGCTAACCACTACATCGTCGTAAACATTTGTAAAGATTAAGTCTAACCAATTACCATTTTGGTTGGGAGTCGGAACAACCTGCTGCAAATCATGGCCATACAACGTACTCACAAGGTTAAAATTAGAAGACTCAAGTAGGTTTACTGGTATTAAACCATCATCAGACTTATCAGAAACAGAACGCAAATTCGGGCGATTAAAATCACCCAAGAATGTTACTTTATCCTCAGCACTACGAGAAGCCATAAAAGAAGATATTTGCTCACATATATGATTGTACACTGATTTGTCAGATCTCGGTGGGACGTAAAATAAACCAATATAAACCGAGGTTTAGTCAATTGAAACGCGGATAAATATGTGCTGAAACAATTTGTGCGAGGCAGAGTTTACAAGTTCACTTGAGTGAGTGTTCTTAACTGCGAGTGAGACACCACCACCTCTTGATTGACCAGTGGAAACATAGTCTCGGTCATTTCTAAAGATTGTCCAGGTACTGTCAAGGATTTCTTCATTGATATGCGAGTCATTTAGCCATGTTTCAGTGAAGGCAAGCACGTTGAAATGGCAATATTTGGTGTCAAGATAGAGTTTATTTATTTTACCCCTCATACCACCGCAATTGTGGTAATAAATTCTGGGGCTTTTGATTGAGGATGTCTTGTTAGGAGCGATACCCGATACGGTTATAGGTTTTACGTAAAGAATTAGAATTAGCAGAATTCGTAGCAAGAGCAGTGTCAATAGTTGATGTTCGACTGAATGAATTTGAATTACGAGTTACGATTGAGTCGGAGCATACCTTACGGGGATGAGAAGCCTGAGATAGAGAGAAGTTAAAATTTGTATTATTTCAATATAAATTTTAAATATATATTTTTCCACCAAAGTGTTACATGACCTTTGAAATAGGTTGGTTGTAATAAAAAGCATTCTATTTTTCTTCGAAAATAGTGTTTTTGGCGGTTTCTATGGGTTGGTTTTTTTTTTGTCAAAATTTCACATCCAATTGATATTACTTTGCCAAATATTTTTTTTATGTCTCATATTCGTGGTATCTAAAAATCTAAAAATCATCTAAATGGCCGTTGCCCGCAAAGGGTGAAAGACAGTTGATTGTCACGGACCTAGTCCAATTCCATGCAACTTCATCGCGTTGATCGCATGAAGCAATCATAGGATAAAGTCACTGAATCTTTTGAAGAAAATTCTTGTAAATACAGTTTTCTTACAAAACCAGTAAAAACTTCGCGCATTAAGAATTTAAAAAACACAAAACCACATTCATGTTTTCTTTAAGTCTTATTTTCGCAAAATCATTTAATCGTTTCCCACTAAAATATTTATTATTTAATTTTAGGGCACAAAATGAAGCTGAATCTCGTAAATCAAAGACTGAAATAAAAAAACTACAAACTATTCTGGATGCAACCAAGAAAGTTGTCAAGAAGAAAACGAAAGATGAAAGTGCTTCAATCAATGTCAAAGAAAATCTGAACAACATGGATTTTGGAAAAAATACTCAAGAAATTGCCGCATTAAGAGATGCGAATCGAGTTCTCGAAGAAAAAATTCAGGTAAGTTTATAAAATATGCATGAATGAGTTTCTTTGATATTTTGTGTTTTTGTGGTAAAAAAATATTAGTCTCGATTTTAAATAAAATGAAGTTTTTTTTTAGTTGTTGTGATGCATTTTCCTTAATATTTAAGTAGATCATATTGGAAAGTTAATATATCCGTTGTAGAAAATTTGATTTGTTTATTTGTGAAAGTTCGAAATAGGCATATTCATATATAAGTACATATTAGGTTAGGTTAGGTTAGTGAATAGGGCTGCCGGGAACGCGGCCAGCATTAGGCCACCAGTTTGGGCCCATTTGCCACCCTCATAGACAGTCACACGCATTCACACTTACAGCGTTTGCTTCGAAAAGATCTGTAAGATTTATTACCTTAGCTATTGAAAATACATAAATACAATGTCCTCATGTACTTTTGACAATGGCTAAGACGAGAGGCTGCTCTTCAAAATGCATAATTTTAAAATTCCTCCCTACCTTATTAAGATTGTGGAATCTGGAACTGACTGGAAGTGAATGTCAAGCTTTGGGTTCATAAAATTTCTCATTTGGTTCTAACACAGACAACGCTTGCTTGAAGGTCGCAAAAAGTGCACATGCCCCTTTTTCCAATGTTAAACCGCAACACTAGTACTACTGTACGGAGCACCAGTGTGGGACACATGTGCAAAATCTCGCATAAACAAACTACAGATTATTCATAACGAGTGGCTCAGTATGATCTGCAGTAAGCCATTTTTATATTCCACGCAAGCTTCATAATGAAATCGGAGTCAAATAAGCAAAATACCTAATCGAAAAACAAAATTAAAAATTTATTGAAAAGTGTAGCTACGGTAACGAAGCCCTTACACAATCAATTGTACAAGCTTATAATACAACATAAAGCGTAATAAGATATTTTTAGCACTAGCCTAGAGCAGATTTAGGGTATATATAAGTTAAGATACGGCACAAAGAAAAGATAAGTCTAGATAAGTCTAAAAACGGGACGAAATCATCTTAGTACTTTATACCAACGTAAATGGCCAGGCCAGTCGGTAAGCCACGCAAGCGCTGAAAGGATTCGATAGCTGCTGACAGCAGGTCACTTCTGGGAGCACTGAACTGGAGGACGCGGTCACTGAACCGAGACGAATGGAGAATTCAGGAGGCTAAGGCTCGATTCGGGCTGTAGTGCCCCGGTGATGAAGTGGGACGCGATCTAAACTTAATAAGTTCTATGAGCTGTCAAACTCTGAAGCTTTTGATGTCATTGCGATCACCGAAACGTGGCTTTGTGCAAATATTCACAACGCTGAAATTCTTAGCTCGGAGTATACTATTTTCCGCCGGGATAGACATGGAGGAGATCTTACTGACGCTCCTGTCAGAGGTGGTGTTCTTCTGGCCTTTCACAAAAAATTCAAAGTATCTCTAATAGGTTCTATCCCTTCTTTTGTGGAACCTTGTTACAAACTTAATTCTGGAAAAGCTGGAAAGCAAGGGACTCACGGCTGCGGCCTATGCTGACGACATTACTATTTTAGTCTCGGATAGGTTTCCACATACCCTTGGCCAGCTCATCGACTACTCTCTAGGGCTGGTTGAGGGGTGGGCGAATACCGTGGGTCTTATCATTAACCCCAATAAGACGGATATTGTGCTCTTCACTAGGAAGTACAAAACTCATGATTTAGACCAAATCATGCTGGGCGGCTCCAGGTTAGGCTCAAGTTACAAACTAAGTACTTGGGTCTTATTCTGGACAGCAAACTCACATGGAAGGCAAATTTAGAGGAAAGAGTTAAGCGGGTAAGAAACGCGATTTATGCCAGCAGAAGAGTGTTGGGTAAAAAGTGGGTTCTAAGCCCTGCTCTAATTCACTGGATCTACTTGGCGATAGCTAGGCCGATCCTTGTTTACGGATGCTTGGTCTGGTGGCCAGCAGTGAATAAAACCACCTTTGCTAGCATGGCGAATAGAGTTCAGCGGTTGGCGGCCCTCTACACTACAGGTGCCTTAGCCTTGACTCCTTTGTCTGCTCTGAACGTCGAGCTTCATCTCCTTCTGCTTGATATCTTCGTTAGAGGCACTCCCGCAAAAGCTGCTGTCAGTTTTCGGGAATCAGGATACTTCGAGTCAGGATCTTTCGGCCACGGGGATACGCAGAAAGCACTGACTACCTGGTTTGCACTCTGTGTTTCGAGCGGGGATATCGAGCGACTGTGGGAGATGGGCAGGAATGGAATCAGCAAAAGTACCCAGCAGTTATTAGCATTTACACTGACGGCTCCAAAACAGCTGCAGGAGTGGGTGCTGCAGCATATTGTGCAGATGCAGCTATGGAAGCAGCTTTCAGGCTTCCGAATTACAGTGGTATTTTCCAGGCGGAGGTTTTTGCGATATGTTAAGCGGCAGATCTGGTATATGCCAGAGATACTACAAGTGAGGAAATAAATATCTTTACGGACAGTCAAGCGGCGGTAAAAGCATTGATGTCTCACACATACAAATCGAAGTGTGTACTCGATAGCATTCAGGCCCTGAACAGACCGGGTAACAGCAGAAGAGTCAGAATCTTCTGGGTTTCCGGTCACAATGGCATTGATGGAAATGTGAAGGTGGATGTGTTAGCCAAGTGTGAGGCTAGTGTTCCCCTTCGGGATCGGTAGACATCCTTACTTCTACACAAACGGTTAAGTACTCAATCGACTCCAAAATGATGCAGGGTGGAACGTGCAGATGGGGTGTAACTCAGACCTGCACTGTAACCAAAGTCATGTGGCGGTCATAGAATCTCGCATCGACTAGATACCTCCTCGAGTTAACGCGGACTGACTGCAAACGATTGGTTGGCATCATTACTGGCAATTGTCTCGTAGCAGCACATGCTATGAAAATGGGACAGCCATATACGCGGCTCCACGTCGCCTCCGGAGATTTTAACTCCGCCAGACTAACCAAGCGCCAGTTTCAACTACTACTTAAGTGGAATGCAGCAGTCTCCCCGGATAAGGCTCTAAAACCACAGCCCCCGCGATGCTCCCACTAGTGGGCCAATTCCAGTGGTAAGGCTGGACGGAGTCCAGGGGCTCCTTACCAACCGCGGTCTCGTATCTTTTATAATCCCGGCAAGGGTTAAAGGATCTCAAAGTGGCTCACTGCAGGCACAGAGAGAACCCTTTTGGCGGTGAGAAGATGCCTGCCTATTCCCATTGGCACCCCTCAACATTTCAAATGCTTGCTTAGTCGTTTTCCTTGATACTTGGTTCTTCAAATCTTTATCATACTTTTTTACGACAGTTACTACATCTCTGTCTTTTTTCCTTTATGCCAAGAACTGTATGTGTAACACATTCAGCCTTGGCAGGAAACTTGTCTTCTTTTTCCAATTGTCAAAATTGTCTATGCAAGCACAGAAAGTTTTGCAATAGAGCCTTCAATGTCCATTTCCTCAGAATTAAATATTAATTCAATAAACCATAAACTGCATGTGTGCGCCCGCACAGCTCTTATCTGCATAGCAAAAACTCATATTAGTCCTTATAATATTTTCATTTTACTTTGCCGATTCCTTCACACCTGGTCGTCGTCATTTCTTTCTTACTTTGCGCTTCTAGTTTCGAATCAGCCATCTACCATCCCTCTTACTTTCATCCATTACATGTCATTCTACTTTGCTTACTAGGTTCTTGGTGGCAAAGAACCTTTCGTCATTTCGTCTAACAATGCAGTACCCTCTCACAATCTCCACACTTCCATCAATCAAAAACTGTTTATGCGCACACATGCAGTCTATGATCTCGATATTTCTACATTGTTATGCTACTATTGGCTACTATTTGCCACTATTTGTTATCGTGCTTACATTTTACGGCCATCTGCCAGTATGCAAACTTTAGTAGTACTTCTTTAAGATCCTAAATAATTTCATCGACATATACCGAGGCAACTCGTAGTTCCTCAAACATTCTTCACTCTTCATTCATTCTCAAACTGTTCTTATGACATTCAAACCCAAGTACCAATTCCGGCGACCAAGCTTGCAGGATCCATGTTAAGGAAAAGCTGCTGGGTCCTGTCAATCAACAAAGTCAATAAATATTGTCCAAAAATAATAACTCCGAAAGCAGCTACAAAGAACGAAATTATTTTTACTTGACCTGACGACGACGATTGATCTAATTTATTTTGTATTTTGGACAATCGATAACTAAACACTCGTGGCTCTGCAGTTTCATCAACGGACTTCCACGCCAGCATCCCACATATCGATCCCAGGTGTTTCCCGTTTTTTCTGAATCGAATTTTCAACAAGTTAATTGATTAAATTTAAATTCATCATAAATTTACCATAAAAATCAATAAGTTTTTATTTGAACTTAATTTGATTCGAAGGAATTGCATATCTTTGGGCGCTTCTCCGACCAAATCAGCATACGCTACAAAACAATGAATTTCAAGTGCAGCCTAGATAACTGCTTTGCTTTTGATAACACGTTAAAATTTGTGACTTGCAAAGCTTTCTGCAACAGAAAATTGCATGGCGCTTGCATGGGCGCTCCAAGGGATTGGTATCATCCCTATTTAGACAACCATTTCATATGTACAGACTGCCAAAATGTTGAGCGACTCATGAAGAGTATGTATGACAGCCTAATCAGCTTTATTGGAACGTTGAATGCTGAAAAGGATCATTTGATTTCCAAACAGCAAGCCCAGACAAAAGCAAATGAGGAAATTCTAATCGAACTAACACAACATTTTGATGGTTTTACGTCAGCAATTTCCGCGTCAAACAACAACAACAACAATAACAAAAACGTCGCGAAGTCTTTCGACACGTTGGATGAAAAAATTGATAAGTTAGCGGACAAAATGGAATCCATTGCTGCACTATTCTCATCCTCCAGAAAATCAAGTAACAGTTCCCAAGCTAGCAGCACCGATATACTAGAAAACATAGAGTTAAAAATTACGAGTATGATGAAACCACTTATTGATTCGATAACGGATGCGTTCTCTGCACAACAATTAAAGTTTGAAGAATTGAGCGGCCAACTCGAAAGTTTGAGGGGCGCCCAGCAGACCCTGATCGATGATAATATCAAACATATTGCGTTGAACGAGCAGTCACTACACCAGGAACTGCTGATGGTAAATCATAACAGTTCGTCAAGCATCTCAACAAGCTGTAAGAGGATATACACGCAGGAAAAAGCTTCTTCAACTATAAAAGAGTTGATAAACAGCACTGCACCACCAGCTCCATGCTCTAGTTTACGTTTACCCTCAGTTTACCATCTACGAATTCGGTACCTTTTGGTCCAAGCACGACTGGGCCACTCGCCTACAAAAACTTAAGACAGCTAACACGCACAATCATGTTGAGAAAGCATGCTCCAAACAGCCTATCAAAGTAAACCGAGTGGCATTCTACGTAAATAAAGTTCCTCACAATGCTGATGATGGATGGCTGGGAAGACTTCTTGAAGCTGATTTCTGCATCACCGATTACAATATCGAACAACTACCCCAGCGCAAATGTAGATCACCTAAGCGGTACAAGGTTTTTATACCAACTAAATATGTCTGGCTCTTTATCGATCTCAATGGAAATAGCGGCAGGTTCGACTGGAAAGGAATCACGTTCAGCCCTTGGAAGAAAGTCAGAAAGTCAAAATTAGCAGTAAGCCAAAAAAGAATATTGTAAAGAAAAAATGTATATATCCAAATGTCCTTACCTGCGATATCCCCTTCAATCACAAACCTTACTCCTTATCTTCTCCTTAATCTCTTCTTCTCAAAGATACTGATCCTCTGCCTCCCACAACTTCACGAGGCCGCCTCTTTAGCGGTCCGTTCAATGTTACTACTAACCGTACCAAGATGCTGAAATCACCTGATTCTAGTATTTCCTTTTCCTCTTCTCTAAAAGCTTGTAACAGGGCGGCGAATATATGCCCATTGAGAAACCATAACAAAGGGACTGCAAATCTTGCATCCACTTCGGCAACGGGAACTTCAATATCGAATAATAACTTGGCGACTTCTGCATCTCCTCAAAGACCAGACTACTCTCTTAGGAATTTTTCCTAACAAAACACACACAAACCTTAAACTGTTTTACCACAATTGTGGTGGTATGAGAGGTAAACTATCAAAACTTTTTCTTGACGCCAAATCATGCCATTTTAATTTATTTGCCTTCACTGAAACTTGGCTTAATGACTCACATACAAACGAAGAAATTCTTGACAGTAGCTGGACCATTTACAGAGATGATCGCGACTACTGCTCTACAGGCCAAACGCGAGGAGGTGGTGTCTTAATTGCTGTGAGCAACAAATTTTCAAGCAAACGCATCGATACCACACCAAACGTAATGTTCCAGCACTTAATTGTTCAAATCTCTTTGAATAATACATCGATTTACATTGGTGTAGTTTATATTCCACCCAGATCCGACGAATCGGTATACGACCATTTATGCGAATCTGT
Organism: Nemotelus nigrinus; assembly: GCA_947369275.1. NCBI lineage: Eukaryota > Metazoa > Arthropoda > Insecta > Diptera > Stratiomyidae > Nemotelus > Nemotelus nigrinus. The sequence goes on from OX376372.1 coordinate 34,905,206, forward strand.
ATCTTCCTTCGTATCATCCCTAAACGAAAAGGACAAAGTTATATTCCTGGGAGATTTCAATTGCCCCAATCTATATTTCATTCCCGATGAAAATGACACTTACCTGCTCCCTGTAAACCTTTCAGATCGCAACGACTTTAACCTTATGAGTACCTTCTATGGCAATGATTTGCAGCAAGTTTGTCCGGCTCCCAACCAAAATGGTAATTGGTTAGATCTTGTGTTCACTAACGCTTATGACGAGGTAGTGGTAAGTCCAACTAATGACATAGAGCATCTTTTTTGTAATAGTTCGCACCATACAGCACTCTCAGTTGAACTTGCCACTCTTGATTCTACTTACTTAAGAACGTACAATAATTCAATTGTATATGACTTTCGTAATGCTAATTATAAAAGCATTCACCATTTTCTTGACTCATAGATTGGACGAATATTCTTTCAACTTTAGACCTTGAGGAAGCCATTTCTACTTTTTACAATAAAATATTTGACGCCGTTGAGAGATATGTACCAAAGATAAAGAAAAAGAATAAACTTTCTGAACCATGGCTTGATAGGGACCTTAGGCATTTACGGAATCGTAGGAACAAGCTTTATAAGCGGATTAAAAATAATATTGACGTTAGTTCGGCTATTCAGGAAGAATATAATGAAATTGCTAAGCAGTTTTTAACGAAGTCCCACGAGGCTTATGACAACTACATTAAGACTACCGGCGAAAATATAATCCGCGACTCGAAAATTTTTTATGATTTTGTAAATGTGAAGCGGAAAACTACTGGTTATCCATCATCGATGTTCTTTAATGATATCACTTCTTCCTCTCCTAATGAGGTTTGTGATTTATTCGCAGATAATTTCCAGAATATTTTTATTGCTACTGACTCATCAAACTCACATCTCCCTTCGTCCCATTCTACTCCTACAGCTTTTATCAGTCACTTAGAAATTACACGTGACGATATACGGAACTCGACTGCAACAAAGGTCCAGGGCCAGATCTTCTTCCTCCAACTTTCTTGCGCAAATGTGTAGAGCAGCTTATAACTCCCTTTCATATTTGTTTCAACAGATCACTTTCGTCTGGAGTTTTCCCATCCTGTTGGAAACTTTCATATGTCACACCCATCTTCAAAAATGGCGATAGACGCTGTATCGGAAATTATAGAGGTATTGCCATCTTATCTCCTATTCCGAAACTTTTTGAAAAGATTGTCTACGATAAACTTTCTCCACTTGTTGACTACCGACTGAACGAGCAACAACATGGTTTTAGAAAAGGTCGCTCAACTACCACAAATTTGACAGTCCTAATCTCAGACTTCCTGTATAAAATGGAGAAAGGATACCAAATTGACGCAGTCTATACAGACTTTAGTAAAGCTTTTGACACAGTTGACCACCCTACCTTAATTCTAAAGCTACTGAAATTCGGACTTGGTGGATCTTTGCTTAGCTGGCTGACTTCTTACCTTGGAAATCGAACTCAGCTGGTAAAATTTCAAGGACTTTTATCGAAAAATATTTCTGCTACCTCTGGTGTACCACAAGGTAGCCATCTAGGCCCACTTCTCTTTAATATATTTATTTCTGACCTATCTGACGTCCTATCAAATATACCTCATCTACTTTATGCCGACGATCTCAAAGTCTATCATATCATTAAATCTAAATCCGATGCACTCTTTCTCCAGTCCAAACTTGATTCACTTGATCATTGGTGCAATGAAAACAAGCTCTCTCTCAATATTGCCAAGTGCCAAGTTATAAGTTTCTCCCGAAAATGCACCGTCTCGCAAACACATACTTCCTCGGGAATAAGTTGTTAGCTCGAGTTGATAACGTTGTCGACCTTGGTGTTGTCTTGGATGAGCGACTCCGTTTCACCTTACATTATGATAAAATACTTTCCTGGGCAAACAAACAGCTAGGCTTTATCAAAAGACGTGCCAAGGAATTTCGTAACCTGTGGGTCACACGATCCTTATACATCTCACTAGTACGCCCCATTCTCGAATATGCTTCCATTTGCTGGAATCCGGCTTTTGAAACCCACAGTAGCAGACTCGAGTCCATACAAAAGCAATTCTTACTTTTCGCATTGAGAGAACTATACAGCCCTTACGATTTTAATACCCTTCCTCCTTATGAGTTTCGACTGGGTCATCTAAACTTATCAACACTTGCATCTAGAAGAAAGATGCTTTCGGCCTGCTTCACATTCGACGTCATTAGAGGCGTCATCAAAGTTGAATTCCTGAATAGCAAAATAGTTTTGAATAACCCTATAAGAAACACCAGGTCCTCTCGTTTACTTAAGGAATATCCACACTCCACTACTTACGCAGCTAATGAGCCGATAAATAGATGCTGCAGGATATTCAATAGCATAAGTAATCTGTATTCTCCAACAGTCTCAAAATTATCCTTCAAATCCTCCCTTTTCAAAGCCATCCGCAACCCTTTATCCTAAGCTATATGTTCAATGTTTTATTTATTTGTTATTTATTAATTTGTTATTGATTTATCTTGTTAATTATTTTATTTCATTTTTCGTTTTATTTCTATGTACTCGTAATTTCCAATTTTGTTTTTTTACTGTTTATGTTACTTGTACCTTGCTTGGTTGAGAAATAAAATAAAATAAAATAATTGATGACTGTTTTCACTAGCTAAGATTCTTCCATGTTTTTCAATAAATCAAAATAACGTTTATTCTCAATTCGTCAATAATCAATACATTCTAGAAACTTGCTCTATATTTCAAAGCTGGCTTTGTAACAGGCAACAATTTTGTTTCTCTTGCTTTAGTTGCAGAATCTAAGTTGATATTAACATTATTTCCACTTGGATTATTTTCACATGCCGAACTAGATTTTCGACGTTTCCGGACGATAGAGTTTTGAGTTTTAGCCGGTTCGGCTGTCCTTTTCTTATTAATTGCAGTTGATGTTTTACTAGTTGTTATTATCACCTGATAGGTGTGTTGTAACATTCTACTAGTAGACGGAGTTTTTGGCTGGATTGGTCCAGGAGCGGCTGTACTCGTAGATGGTGCTTCGACGTCGATTTGATCAAATTTTGTCAAGTCCAACCCTAAAATTTCTGGAATTTTATTGGTCTTTTTGCTGAACAATAGCATTTCTAAGATAAACACTATGCCAGCAATCAAGAATCCGAGAAGAAGTATGAAAAACGCTACTTGCAAATGAATCATGCCAATTACAATCAGTTCGTCTTCTTTGCGTTTATTCAAAACCACAAACTTGCCTGACAGTTTCGAGTTTAGATCCATAACTCGATCCCAGAATAAAATCATTCCATTTTCTTGTGTATGCCTCAGTATTTTGTTGATATACCCTAGAAACGGCGATCCATATGGGACAATATAAACTGTGTAGAATGGCACTGGGCATTCGTTCATTTTTCGGAAAAGTTTTCGGCCGCGATACGTATGCGAGCGAGCATTCACGCGGAAATTTGTTATATGATTTTTGTCGATATAGGCTTTAGTTATATCGTTTGCCCTGACACTTGCCTGAAAATAATGGTCTGTTACAGGTTGAATGCGTTTCTTCAACTCCAATTGCGCTGCTTTCGTAGAATTCAGGTATCGATAGATATGTGGAGAAAATCTTTTATAAATCAGAATTTCCAAAGGAGAATTCACCAGCTGCTGTATTGTATTAATAGGTGATGTCATTCTCGGTAGAACGATGTTACTAGTCAAGTTTCCCTGGTAGAAGTTGTTGATGAAGAAACAATATAACAGAAATATTGCCACAGTGATTCGAAATCGTTTGATTCTCGTTATTTTACCCATCGAATTGCTGAGTGCTGCACTACAAATGCAAAGAAACGTCCAACGATCGGCCGGGCTCATGAGTTTCAGAGCAAAATATACGACGCATGGTGTGATCAGGACCACAACCCAAACGTCACTATCGAAAGAACGAAACAGGTTGAAAATCGGTGCCTGTAACTCCGATGCTGGCACCATGACACAAAGGTCATCTCTTCCGTGAACATATGTGCTTTCGATTCTGCGATGAAATTTATCTGGGAGCAAATAGCGGGTATTCAATCCAGCATCGACTTCACCTCTCATAACATATCCGATGCTTCCATCTGCCGTGTTATTTCCGTAAATTTCACCGGAGTAGTTGTCATCGGGCACCACAATTATTTCGGTTGCATTCAGTCTCTTCGCTATCAGATTGGCCATAAAGCCATCTGATCCTTTTAGTTTGGCTTGTTTCGAAATAATCGCTCGAACTTCCTCCGCATAGAGCGTTATTCGCAGCGGGTGTTTGTTCATGTTCAGGATATTCGTTGCGAATAAATCTTCCTTGTGGAAGGAGTTTGGTGGAAGTTTCTTCAAAAATGATTTGGTGAACGGTGAGTATGTATAAATTTGTAGACCATCGTCCCAGAATACAACGATCACATTGAGAATCCAAAGATCCCAGAAGCGTTGAAAGGCGCTGCGTAGCCATTCGATAGATAGTTTGCCAGATTCGATCAGGACTATGAAAAATGAACGATGTTTGTCGGCAGATTTTTTTCTGAGATATGACAGATTAATTGGTTCTTTTGCATCGTTTATAATCATAAGCATGTACATGGTAATTCCATCGTCTTTGACAATTGTGATGCCTTGATCTGTACTGATATATCTGAAAATAAGGAAGGTTGTGAGAATTAGGACAGTATTGTATAATTGAGACTAATGTTATCCTGGAATAAGTGTGAGACATAAGTTGCAGTTCTAATTGAATTTCGATGCAAATAAGTACTAAAATCACTCAGGTAATAAAAAATTGAAAAATGTGATTTAAAAAAAGATGAAAGCAATTGCGCCCAATGTGGGAGAGTTTTTGACGTGAACAACCGCGCATCAATTCTTTTTATAACCTGTTTCTGACCTCGTGGTCGAGTTTGACTGTTTTTAACTCGGATCCCATTTGTCGTTGTGATTTCATTCGTATTGCTTAAGTGCAGTGAAAATTAGTTCCATTGCGAGTGGCTCGAAACGCAAACGGGAGGAATTTTCCACCGAGCTTCTGTTACGAGACCGGCTAAGGCTCCAAAGGCCCATACCGCCTCACTCATTGCTGCCATGGAAAACCCTAACCCATTTCATCTGCTGTCGAACATTGCCGACGATGATGCTGAAGTTGCTCGTAATGATAAAGACACCCAGCCTCCCAGGAAGATTAAAATTCCTCCCCTCATTCTCCCCAACCTCGACCGTCAGTCGATCGTAGCTATGATTAATAGCCTCAATATCTCCGCTTACAATCTCCAGTATACTAGTGTGGGTATAAAGCTATTGCTCACCAACTTAGAGTGCTTCAACAAAATTCGAGAACATATGGTAAAAACCAAAGTGCAATTTTACACGTACGCTCGTGCGGACCAAAAACCACTCAAATTCATTTTAAGTGGTTTACACAATATCGAATGCTCCGAGCTGAAAAAACTCTTAGCCGAAGAGCACAATCTAAAATGTGTTGAAATTAAGAAAATCTCCTCAGCGGCAGAATCCCGATGTTATAGCGATCAAACTCGCGCGGAACAGTCAAATTATCTGATCTCAAGAAAATTGATTCCGTAAGTCACATCGGAGTCAAGTGGAGCGTCCAACAACACAGCATCCTACTCAGTGCCGGACCTGCCAAGGATGAGGACACGGAACATCGTTCTGTTACCTTCCGACGAAATGTTTAATTTGCGGCAAAGACCATGACAAATCAAAATGTCCTGGCAAAAACACATCGGAAATAGCCTGTGCCAACTGTGGAGACCCACATTTGAGCAATTACGTTCTTTGCCCGAAACGTGAAGAGTTTTTAAAATACGTAAAATTGCTGCTTCCCGCCGCCCAAACACTATTCAAAGCTACACTAATCCAACATGTTCTTGACAGCCGCCAGTTCTTGACTGTGCTAACTTTCCGTCATTACCTTCCAGAGGCAGTCGTATCGGCAATCAATACAATAATCCTGAGACGGATAAAGCTTACAGTGCAATCGCCCGCAATGCTCCCATTTTCAATAACAACAACAGTACTACTCTTAGCCTACACAATGTTACTAGTGCATCGTCTTCGTCAAGCTCAGGAGACCTATTTTCCGCTACTGAGTTACTAAACTTGTCTCGGGAGCTCATTACACGTCTCTCTTTGTGTAAAACGCGCACCGATCAATTCAATGTGATCGTATAACTAGCGACCAAATTTGTTTATAAATAAACAGAAAATTCAATGTCTAACATGGAACGCTCAAAGTATTCGAAACAAATCTATCGAAACTTTTGCTTTTCTAGATGAAAACAATATCGATATTCTCTTTCTCAGCGAATCTTGGCTTAGAGAAGACGACGTACTGAATAATTCTAACTATCATATAATTTAAAACGACAGAAAAGATGCAATTGGTGGTGGCGTAGCATTATTTATCAAAAAAGGCATGAAGTTTCAACGATTATATAATCTACCCACCCAAATTGTTGAAACAGTAGCAGTGTATATCGAAGAAATCAACATCACTGCTAATTCAGTTTACTTCAGTGGCACTAAATTGAAGTCCCTCAAGGCAAAGCAGTTCCATAACGATCTAAAATTGCTCTTTTCCTTGAAAACAAACTACTTAAATGCCTGACACCGGCATTGGAACTGTTTGAAAGCCAACCAGGTCGGAAAAATCTTATCTGAGCTTTCATTAGAGAAAAACACTTTTATACATACCCCCGATGGTTCAACCTGCTTCCCTCCAAGAGGAAATCCCTCAACTCTTGATCTTATTATAACCAACAGCAATGTTCCCTTGTCGCAGCCCTCAGTGATTAACGAACTATCCTCTATTCACCTGCCGGTTCGATTTGACATATACAAACACTTAAAGCTTTCGACCTTTTCCTGTTTCAATTACAATAAAACCTCTTGGGTTGCTTATCGTAGAATCTTGGAAAATGATATTAACCTTAACAATTATGACCTCTCGAAAATTGTAAACGTCTCCCAAATTGACAGTCTAATCTCTACTTTCTCTAACAAGCTCACATTAGCCCGAAACAACTCCACCCCCACTTCAAAGCTAGTGATTTCCAAATTTAATATAGACAACGCCACTGCTACTTTAATCAAACACCGCAATGACACTCGTAGGCAGTGGCAAAGAACTCGTTGTCCCCAATTAAAAGCCCACTTTAACACTCTGAACACCCAAATACGTAAAACGTTTCTTGAACTTCGTAATAAACGGTGTAATGACTTACTATGCACACAGGCACCTGAGTCAAATCGTCTCTGAAAATTGCTCAAGCTACTGAAGAACAAAAAGCGTATGCTTCCTCCCTTGCTCCTTCCTAATGGCGATGTCACTTATACTGAAAGAGAAAAAGCTGATGCACTTGCTGACTCCTTTCAAAACTCACACAAGTTTACGCTTCTCTGCAGTGACCCTGACACCAGTCTCCAAGTAGACTTTGAAATCGCCAAACTATTAGAAGCCAGAACCCATTTCCAACCTAGTGATTTCTGCTCTCCTGCAGAAACAAGATCCCATCTCAAAAGCTTGAAATTGAAATCCGCGCCTGGTGATGACGGTTTGCCGAACGTCCTTTTTAAAAACCTTCCTAGGAAGGCAACAATTTTAGCTAAATTTATTTTTAACTGCTGCTTAAAGCTAGGATACTTTCGTTCTGCTTGGAAAAACGCAATCGTCATTACAATTTTAAAACCAGGTAAAAATCCTAGGCTCCCCAGTAGCTACCGCTCTTTCAGCTTACTTCATTCCTTTAGTAAACTTTTCGAAAAAGTTATCCTTTCCCGTATTCGAAAAGAACTCGAAGCTGCCTCCACTATTCCGGATTTTCAGTTCGGCTTTCAACCTGGTATGCCTACCATTCATCACCTACTCAGAGTTGTTCACCACATTAATGATAATTTCATATCAAAACGCACAACTGGTCTCATAGTGCTTGATATTGAAAAAGCCTTTGACACAGTATGGCATGACGGCCTAGTTTTCAAACTTATTAAATGCTCACTGCCCACCTACCTATGCAGATTTGTCCATTCCTTTTTAGACTCGCGCACTTTTAATGTAAAGACACTTAGATTATCAAAAAAATTTGGTTAACCTGCCGGAGTTCCCCAAGGCTCAGTCCTTAGTCCCACACTGTATAATGTTTTCATGTCTGATCTCGAAAAATAACCACGTTGCAACTTTGATATGTATGCTGACGACACTGCTATCTTTGCCAGCGAAGCTGACCCAGCGTTGATAATTAACAATCTCCAGGAGCAATTATCTCTCATAGATCAATTTTGTTAAAGGTGGAAGATTAAAATAAACTCAAATAAAACTCAAGCAATTTCCCTCACAAAAAAACGTGCCCGAAAAAAACCTACCGAATTCGCAAATGAATGTTATCGGTTCAATTGTTAATTGGACAAAAGACATTAATTATCTTGGAGTCCATCTAGACTCAAAATTAACGTTTCACTCGCACACTGAAAGCTTCAATCTAAAATATTGGAAAGCATACGCTCCTTATACCCACTTATCAACAGGAAGTCTAAGCTGTTACTACACAATAAACTGCTAATATACAAATCCGCGATGCAGCCTATTATCCTATACGGTTGTCCAATTTGGATTAGCTGTGCAGCTTCTCATGTTAACCAGCTACAAATACTCCAGAATAAATGCCTCAAAATCATATTGAACAAACCCTACTACTTCTTCACCACTCGCCTGCACAAGTTGGCAAAAGTCAATAAAATCAAGTCCAGAGCTCTTACTCTGCATCAAAAGTTCCTTGATAAATGTGCACGTTCGTCTAACGCACTGATTGCATCCTTGAATCGTGCGTAAGGTAATGTATTCTCCAATATATTTCCTTAACCTAGTTTGTAATCCTTAGTTGTAAAAACTATCCTAAGTTTAGTTTAAGTGTTTCAGTAGGTTTTAAGCTAATTTAGCCTAATCTGAAATAACTTGTAATTCTATATACAATTAATCATTTCTAAATTTATATCTATGAGTAACTTAGTTGTAAAGACAATGTCTAAACTCTAGATTTAACTCAAACACTGAAAATATTTCTAAATCCGTTCGATCAATAAAATAAAGCTATTATTAATTAATTAATTAATTAACATATAAGTCCTTGATATTGTTACTTTGGACCTGCTTTTCATAGCGGGGGAAGTAATAAGAAGCAAATGTTGTTTCTGGTACACTTTCTTCAACGGATACCTCTGCTTGAACCACCATTGTGTAACTATTACCGCCAAGTCAGCTAACTTTTATTTCACATGTAGGATGAAGTAAGATATTCGGTCTTTGGTTAACCGAAGGTTTTTGTATTAGTCACATAGTATAGCTACCTCAGGCAAACCTGGTGCTTATTCCCGCTTCGTTACCATTGGCGTCATGTAGGCTCATCAATGCGCGCTATTATTTAGTTGGTTGGGAACCGCTGGAACCTGGTGCTGTCTTTTTATCAGTACAACCACACTGATAATGGTGACTACTAATAACACCTACCTTAACATGTGTCCACATCAGTTACCGTCCACATCAGTTATTCTGAATGCTGAGACATGAGTATTATATCACACTTATCTTTATTCTCTCTACTCTCCAAGACTTTATACCTATATATTTTGGATTTTTATGAACATCAGGATCCTATTCATTGACAGGTCCACTGTGGTGAAAAAGTAGCAAGCAACTTGCCAAGGTAACCTCCTTTCCACAATTTTATCTTAAGAATCTGCATTTTTATCTATTCAGTCATTGGTATATCCTTGTAATGGAGGAACATTTATCTTACTTTGTAGATGATGTAAGAAAGCGAAACCAAATCCATCTATCTCTGCTTGCACGGTTTTTTCCATTTGAGCGAATATGATAAAACCTTCGGGAAAATTTCCTGGCATGATCGTCATTTTTCACAATATTTATCGCCATAAGTTTTTTGTCGCTTATTTTTGCTGGGTTGAGAATATAGATGATGTAATCATCGACCTCCCTTACCTCTGGAGTACCATTCTCGTGTCTGGGCCTTTTCCGATTGGCCTCTGGTGCAATTGGTAGGAATTTTGTCTTCTTGGCCTCTTCTTCGGAATCTTCCTGATCGATTTTTTTCTTCGATGGCTCTTCCGTTATCACGTCGATAGTTTTTATGTTTCCAGAGAGCCCTTTTGCAATTTTGTTTGATGATGTAAGATCAGATGTAGATGGAATGCTTTGGTAGTCTTAGCCACCATCTCCTTTTTGGGTTTGGGCTGGAATTCTTGGTCGTTGTTTTTTTCATTCTTTATTTTTAGTGAAGAACTTTGTCTTGATCCCCTCTTTTTCGACTTCCCCTTGCTACTGGTTTTTCCTTCCGGGTTTTTTTTAGCTGCCTTGCGATCCGGGCTTTGATTGGTTTTTGATTCGTTAAGGGATTAACTGGGAAGCACTGGAGCTCCAACGCTGTATTTTCCACTTGGAATTTTAGTTCCACGGGTATGTAAAACTATAAAGATGAATCTAGGTATAAAATTAGACGGGCTTTTTGCTAATTGAAATCACACATCAACGAATGCTTAACTCAGCAGTTACGATGCTACTGTGCTACTGTGCTACTTCATCACGGGTTTTGATTGATTACTTGATTGTTTGGATAAGAGTTGGGGTATCTACCGACCCTGACAGGGGAAGGCTAGCCCCGTGCTTGGCTAACGCGTCCACCCTCTCGTTACCTTCAATGCCCTTGTGACCGGGAACCCAGAAAATTTGGACTTTTCTGTTATTGCCCAGTCTATTCAGGGCCTGAATGCAGTCGAGTACACACATCGATTTTTATGTGTAAGACATCAGAGCTTTAACCACCGCTTGTAGTATATCTGGCATGTACTAGGTCTGCGGCTTTATGTACAGCAAAAACCTCCGCCTGAAAAATACTACAGTGATTTGGAAGCCTGAAAGCTGCTTCCATAGCTGCATCTGCAGAATATGCTGCAGTACCCACTCCAGCAGCTGCTTTAGAGCCGTCAATGTAGATGCTAAGAGTAGCTGCGCCCATTTGCTGATTCCGTTCCTGCCCATCTGCCACAGTCGCTTGAAATCCCCGCTTGAAGCCCATAGTGGGGACCAAGTAGTCAGTGAGCGTACCCTCGCTCAATACTGCTGTGGCCGAAGCATCGTGACTCGTAGTGTCCCGATTCCCTAAGCCTGACAGCAGCTTTTGCGGCAGCGCCCCTAATGAAGAGGTCCAGTGGAAGGAGATGAAACAGGACGTTCAGAGCAGGCAAAGGAGTTGAGGCTAAGGCACCTGTGGTACAAAGAACCGCCAACCGCTGCACTCTGTTCATCATGGTAGCGAAGGTAGTCTTATTCACTGCTGGCCACCAGACCAAGCATCCGTAAGCAAGGATCGGCCTAGCTATTGCCATATAGATTCAGTGCGTTAGGCCCCACGTTTTACCCAGCACTCTCTTGCTGGCGTAAGTCGCATTGCTTGCCCGCATAACTCTCTCTTTAAATTCACCTTCCAGGTGAGCTTGCTGTCCAGAACAAGACCCAAGTACTTAGTTTGTGACTTGAGACTTAACCTGGCACCGACTAACCTGATTGGGGCTAATTCAGGAATTTTGCACTTTCTTGTGAAGAGTACTAGATCAGTTTCATTGGAGTTGATGCCGAAGCCCACGATATTCGCCCATTCCTCAACCTGCTCCAGAGCATACTCGATGACCTGTCCGAGGGTATGTGGAAACCTACTCGAGACTAAGATCGCAATGTCATCAGCATAGGCCACAGCCGCGGGTCCCTTACTTTCCAACCTTTCCAAAATTGTCTTTGTAACCAGGTTCCACAAAAGAAGGGGTAGAACTCTTCCTTGCGGTGTGCCTCTGTGAACCTTTCAAGTGATTCGTGACCCCGCTTACTTCAGCATGCAGCTTATCCAGCCATCAATAGTGGAATGGGTTTTAGTTGCGTGGAGGCTTTCCATAATGGCTGTTGTATGCACATTATTGAAGGCGCTTTCAATATCTAGAAAATTCAATATCTGCAGGCACGTGGCTTAGCAATAGGCAACTTTTGTAAATTTGTGTATGCCAGGAAACGGTGATCATACCTGACTTTTGAAGCATGGCCGGTAGAGCTCCACCCGGACCTGGGGACTTGAAGGGCTTGATGGTTTATACTGCTTGGTGACAACTTCGCCAATGCCTTCGATGTCAAGCAGATCAGACGCCTGCTCACCAGTGAAAGGAGTGGAGTCATCCGAACAGCCCGGGAAGTGAGTATCTACGAGGACCCTCACCGTTTCCGAGCTGTTGCTTCTCCACTTCCCATCGATGCATACCCGGCCAGGAGCGACAGGACGTTTAGCCAGCAGATTTCTTACTCTCGCCGTTTCCGAGTTGGTTTCAATTCTACCGCACAGCTCTTTCCAGAAACTCCATTTGGCTTTCCTAATTTCTGATTTATAGAGCCTAAAGACGCTCTTGTATTTGTCCTAACATTCCCTGCAGTCAGCTGCTTTGGCTGGCTATGATGCTTTTAAATGAAAAAAAATTAAACGTCAAATGATATGAATGTAGATCAGCACACCAAGCATAGACACTGAAGAAGAGGGCAACATACTCTCGAAGTATTGGCATCTGTGAAAAAATTGAAATATATCTAGCTTTTGGAGGCAAAAAGGTTTTCAATTAAAATACTTGTCCATTTTGAAGCTCTTTGGGGCGTATTTATTATGTGTGTATATTTATGTAGGTAACCTGAATGTTATTTTCAATAATTTTTTTGTTCTTCAGAAATAGCTCTGTCTCAAATTGCTGCCAAAAGTACAAAAGTAGAAATGATTACCAACTACCACATAGTGTCGAATGCACCTTCTGGAAATATCTAGTCCAATGCAAACGGTTTATAAGACACTGATAGAAGTCCGAGTCTAACAATTGCTTTTGTATTTCCCAGCAGAAAATGATACAACATTTATTTTTCCTCAATGTATTTGAATATTTAGTTTTGTTGTATATGAGGTTTAATTCAAAAGCAGTGATAATCGGCTACTTTCAGTTCGCATAAAATTGAACAAACAATTTTTTTTTTACTACCTAATATACCCACTAAGTCAGCACAAAAAAAACATAAATAGAAAAGAAGAAACGAGTTGACATTTCGAGGGTGAATATCGAAAAGTTCCAGGCAGATCTGGAGAAGTTTTTGCCACGTTTCGTAATCATGGACAAGACGTGGATCCACCATTTTGATCCAGAAACCAAACAGCAATCGATGACCTGGAAGCGACCCTCTTCGCCGATGCCGAAGAAATTCAAGGTGTCGAGTTCGCCAGGGAAGTTTATGCATCAGTTTGTTGGGACACTGAAGGAATTATTGTGGTGGAATATTTGGAAAAGAAAGCCACTATATACGGCTCTTACTACGCAGACGAAATAAGAAGATTGCAGGAGACTATTGAGGAAAAAAGACGCGACAAACTGCGAGCGGAGTACTGTTTCAACCAGATAACATCGGCTCACAAAGCTGTAGTTGCGATGGCTGCAAGTCGAGAAACAGGATTCGAGCTGTTTGAACATCCGCCGAATTCGCCAAATCTAGCTCACAGTGACTTCTACATCTTTCCTCGGCTCAAGGAACACCTTCGGGGCAAGAAATTTCAAGATGATAGCGAAGTGATGGCCGCTGTTGGGGGCGTTTTGGGAGAGGAAAGACAACAAAATTTTTCTAATGGTACCCTGGGTTTGGAAAAAAAATGGACTGAATGTATTAAATTGCTTGGAGACTATGTTGAAAAATAAATTTTAAATTTATTCACCTTGTTTTATATTGATTATCATTAATTTTGGATAGACCCCGTGCAAAAATTCACAATCTCCTGATATGCACTGTGATATTTAGTGTAATACCATTTAGGGTTTCCACACACGCATTGTGCGAACGAAAATGTGAACAATATGGCGAACGAAAATGTGAGGTAAAGGTGCTACTGAAATTTAAAAAGAAAAATGTGTAGAAGATTATATCAATGAGATCTTTCGAGTTCCATTTACTGTCGAGATATTTTAAGCATGCTTTGAATACGTCAAAAATGAAGCCGAAAAAACTTTAACAAAACACTGCATAATATTTGTGAATGCAAATAAATAATACAGCCTGGAATCTTACCCCAATGTTACATATGTTGTTCCACATTTATTCAAACTGCTCAAAATAAATTCGTTCATATCCAACGATGCACCGATCTCGAAATACACATGAATAAAATTCGCATGAAAATCACATAGAATCCTTACAACACTTGTGGCTAAGTAGAAGGATTCATCTGACAAAATATGACTGTCAACTGTCAAGTTGCTGTGATATTTGCCCGTTCGAGAACTTTGTATGACTACGTGACAAACTATCGTAATTAAAATTACTGATTTCACTAATGCACTGACCATTATTAAAGTTTTCCGAAGTGAAGTAGTTAATGTTCACTCGACCATTAGAACATTGATAATGCAAAAGATTCACGCGATAAGCTCTATTTAAATGTGGATAATGCTCGTTCCGGTTCCAGTTCGCCTTTGCAAGTCCGATATTTAATTAAATTAATGGTGTCGCACACAGAGCTGGAGGTCTATTGGAAAAACTTTTTTCGGAGCTCGTTAAAAAGTTATTGCAGTTCAATATTTGTTATAGCAGCAATCACTGGGATTCGATAAAAATATCGAAAGACTAACAACATTTACCGATTTTAAAGAAAGCAAATATGTTTAAATATGTTTTGTTGATAGACTGTTTTCGCACGATAGAAAAATTGCTCCGTCCTATGCTAAATAGCTACATATAAATTGTTTAATTCGCGGAAGTGCTTTTATTTCGATCAACAAATAAACGGAATTGCAGGACAACTATTCAACCGACGTAAACTTTGCCTAGTTAGAGTCATGATGACGTCCAACAATTCCATGATTAATTGCCAGGGACTATAAACATAATTAAAAAAATACTTTCAGTTGTGTTGGAGTAGCAAAGTAATTGTTGTTTATATCTATTAATTATTGAGAGAAATTGCTGATGGTTCTGAGGGAATTTGTAAATTGGCTGGATATGACATTTGATATTGGTTTTCAACAGTTGTATGAAGGTCGAACACTAACGAATGAACGCAGCAGGAATATTTTAGGATCAGCAATGCAATGGATAAGTGTGGGAGGAATTTTTCTTTCAAAGTCAACCTACAAACTACAAATACACATTCAATCTTCTGAAAGACAGTATAAATATGAAATTTTGCATGTTCACCTCATATCGTTGAATTTGGTTTGTTTTTATTTTGCTGATTATATGAAATTTCAAAAACTAATCAAGCATGTCTGTTCCGAACGAAGAGTTTTTGCCGGTGTGTAGCTTAGCGATGAAACTAACTCGTTCACGTGAATGCAGTAACGTGTGCTGTTCTGTGCTATATTGTTTTCAATGCATTTCATCAGACCCAACATTGTCTTATCCAATTTCAGATAGTTAATGAAGCTGAACGTCGTAAAGCTTCAGACGTTCGTTCGCTTAAGGATTCATATGAAATCCGATTGACTCAGATAACAAAATCTGCCAAAACTGAGATCAGTCGATTGGTAAGTAGATATCACTTTATCTTTTTATTGGTAGTTTTTTGCCGATCTGCATTGAAATTTTTAACCGGATTGGTGGTCCGAACATATTGCGATAAAAGTTTTTGGACATATAATCTAGAATAAAATTTACGCGATCTTGTTACTAATACTCGAAAAACATTAGTATTAAAATCACAATTCATATATATATATATATATATATATATATATATATATATATATATATATATATATATATATATATATATATATATATATATACATAGATATATATATATAAACAGTGGCGAACACAACTATAAGTTCATTCACAAAATTGCACTTCAAATGTGGATGCAAGTTTGAATGCTTTTTTATTTTGTGCGTACTGTAAAATAGAGTTCCAGGAAATACTGTTATGTCACAAACCTTGTTTATTCTGCTTATAATTTACTCAGTTAGTATATTTCAGGCATTTCAAGCGGACATATTTATAAGTTCAGTAAATTAGAAAGTTCTGTTTGTGAAATTTGGAGGAATTAGGTGGAAATTTTTGAAGTAAGTGAATTAATGGCACTCTGAGGAACTCATTTTTTGAAAATAAATTACATTTTCCGTTTTCTATAGAAAAATGCCACGAGGAGTGGTATTATCGATGGAGTAAATGGAAAATATTGATGCCTGGAAAGAAAACTGTTTCTCCAACTGGGAAATTGCAAGAAGGCTTAATAGATTTATAAGTGTAATTAATAATTACATAAAATTAAAAGAAAGGTACAACACTATCAGATGAACAGGCAGAAATCTACAATAAATGGACGTCAAAAACGGCTAATCCGGTAGAAAGCTAGAAAGTATGAATGCGTCTCAAGTTCAAGCAGATTTAGACTTACCTGAAACGGTGCGACACGTAAGAAGAAATTTGAGTAGAGCGACAATCTGATATGGACAAAAAGGAAGCCTAAACCACAACTAAAGGAGAAGCATAAAAGTGCAAGATTACTGTTTGCGGAAACCTACATGTCTTACAAATATGAGTAGAAAAAGGTTCTTTTCAGTGATAAAAAGAAGTTGAATTTAGTCGGGCCGGATAGATTTCAACACTACTGGCACGATCTAAGAAGAGATAAGAAATTGCGACTCTCCCGCAATTTCGGTGGCGGTCCGGTTATAGTTTGGGAATGCTTCTGTTATCATGCGAAGCTTCCTTTGGCCACAATATCCACAAGAATGAATTCGAAAAAGTATATTGAACTCCTCATAGGCTTGATGATTGATCACGCAGGGTAATTGTTGGACCAGATTTTGTTTTTAAAACAAAACAATGCTGCCATATGTATCTTGAGAGCAGGGGCGGATTTGACCATTTCGCCGCCCTAGGCCTCAGAAATATTTGCCGCCCTTTTCGTGAATTATATTATATGTAAAAATGCGCGATTTTTTTCGATTCCCTAGAATACTTCGCTGTTTTTCGTTGCCCCGAGCTTACAAAAAAAGAATATCGGAGCAAAACCGGCACCGGTTCGTAATAAAAATTCCCTATTATTGCGCCCTCACCACACAAATAATTATTAAAGTACACACACGAAAAAAAACCTAAAAAAAGAATCCAGAAATACCAATTTTGAACAGTCCAAAACCATATACACCACCGCATAAAATTCCAACATCTTCGCTCATATTTTTATAAGTAAGTTTACTATTCCGTTCAAAGTTTGCTTCCGCACTTGACTGGAGATCATCTATGAACTCGACTACAGTAAATTAATGTTCGATATGTTATTAGTTAAGGAGGAACCCGTAATATTTTGACCTATGATGTTCTAGATTTCATTTTATAGAATTTTTTTATAGAAATTAATTTCAGTAATGAAGTACAATTTAAAAAACACGTCAAAAATAAAGAGGTTCGCATGCAGTTGATATACCCTGTACCATAATAATGAAAAAAATTCTCTGAAAAATTAATGCATGCAAATATTTACCTCTGATAAGCTTTTCCTAAATTGAAGAGGTATTATTTGGGTTCTTTTTAGGATCTTTTTAGGTCTTTTTAGCCTCTTTTTAGGTATTTTCAGATACTTTCTAGGTACTTTTTCGGTATTTTTGGGTTTCTCTGGTCCTTTACCGTGATCGCATTTCGATATTTATTATGAGTCAAACGTTTTAATGTCTGAAAAAAGTCTTCAGAGGTAAATTTTTGCGTGCATTGATTTTTTAGAGAATTCGATTGGCTTGAAGTGTTAGGCTCATTCAACTCAGATATATGTACTTACATATACGACAGAAAAAAACCTGCCGCCAAAAAAAAAATCGAAAAGTAGCCGCCCCAAAAAAAATCGAAAATTTGCCGCCCCCGAAATTTGCCGCCCTAGGCCCGGGCCTACCGGGCCTAGTGGCAAATCCGCCCCTGCTTGAGAGGCAAAAGCTTGGTTTAACCCATAGATATACCAGTTTTAGAATGGCCAGCTTGTAGTCCTGACTTGAACCCCATAGAGAATAATATCGAGAAGGGTGCATGAAAACAGAAGGCAATTTTTGAACATAAGAGGACTAAGGGAGCAAATGATAGGAACATGGAACTATCATTCCTAACAAGAAGTTTTCGTTAAACAGCCTCAAACTTTTTTACCACAACTGTGGTGGTATGAGAGGCAAACTGAATAGACTCTTTCTTGACTCAAAATCTTGCCAATTTAATGTACTGACGTTCACGGAAACCTGGTTAAACAGTTCGCACACAAACGCAGAAATATTAGATGGTAACTGGACTATTTACAGGAAGGACCGAAACTATCTTTCTACTGGCCAAACTCGAGGTGGTGGTGTTTCAGTAGCAGTTCGTAACTCACTATCAAGCGAACTAGTCGAAAGCAGCTCACATAATCTCTTCGATCATAAGATTATTTGCATTTCCTGGTCCAAAGGTTTCATTTACATCGGAATATTCTACATCCCACCCGGTTCAGACGAAGCCGTTTACAATGATGTATGCGTAGTGATTTCTACCCTAGTTTTAGCTTTTAATGAGGAGGGTAAAATTATAATTCTCGGTGAGTTCAATCACCCAAATTTAAAATTTATGCCTGGTGAAACTGATAATAATCTCATTCCTTTTAACCTTTTTGACTCCAGCGATTTCAATCTAGTTAGTACATTTTATGGCAATGATTCACAGCAAATAGCTCCGACACCTAACCAAAATGGAAATTGGTTAGACCTCATGGGCGAAAATATAATTCATGATCCTAAGAAGTTTTTTAATCTCGTGAACACCAAACGGAAAACTTCGGGCTACCCTACTTCGATGTACAAAAACAACTTTTTGTATTTTGTTCATGTACAAGCATGTCTAACATTCTTTTCTCTCAAACATTCCGAGCAAATATCATCTCCATCTGTGAAATCTATTTAACTAGAGAGGAGATCGCAAAGGCCATCAAAGATCTTAATGTCAACAAGGGTCCTGGTCCTGAAATCTTATGCTTTGTCTATACAACCAAAGAAAAACTTTTGAAATTTCACATCGGACAGGAATGGTAAACCTCATCAAATTTACCTATATTTTAAGCATCAAAAACTTCTGTTCACGAGAACTCACGACTCAATTATCTGATACAAATGAAATTCACAGAATGTATTGGTATTGAGTGGGACCAGGTCTGATAGAAGCGATTTGGGAATGCGAGCAACTCTGTGCCAGTAGTGCCATGTTGAAAAACTATAAAGAAAAAAAACTGCTTTTTTCCCTTTGAATTCTGATTCAGTTACCAGATTTTCATGAAATTGACACAGTAGGTGAACCTTACTCTAAGCCGTGTGTGGTGAAAATTTGGTTGATTTTGGTGTCTTGGCATTATTCAGATTGAATCTGGTAAAAAAACCATTATAGGGCTGCCAGCTATTGTTGGTTTTGTATTTATTTGCAATATCTTTATTAAGCGATTTTATCGTAAAATTTTTAAACGGTAATGATCTTGTAGTGACACTAAAAAACAAATATTAAGTTTTCAAAAATTTTAAAATTTTTGCGACTGGTAGCCCTAAATTTCTTTGTACGTCTGTTACTTCCAATGCGCCATCGAATCAACCGAAATTCGCAGGGTAGTTTGATTTCACAGTGAGGCAGGTGTGATATATTTTTGGCTTCGATGCTAGCGAAGGGTTGCCAACGTCAGGCGTTTTTCGCTATTTTCGTATCAATAAATGCTTACATTAAGTATTCATATCGCGGACATTTACAATGAAAATAAGTTACCAATGTTTAAATATTCTAAGCTCTAGAAATTTTTCGGTCCTAAACATCTTTCTTTTTTTGATTGCAAACATCTTTCTATCCCTGTAAGTTTCGACGAAATCATCGGAAAAAATCGAGATCGATAGAGTTGCTTGATTTTGGCGTGAGGGAATCATGGGAGACTACTAGTTGCAGTGCTGGTAGAGTGTTGCAAGCACTAAGCATTTTCTTTATTTGTGTTATGTTATGTTGCTTTGAAAGTTTTGCAGTATTTGGCTTTCCTAAATCTTGAAATTCATGCGAGTAGTTGTCCTGAAATCCTTTCCACCCTATGAGTTTAAATGCATTGTTAAACGATTAAACGATTCTTCTATTGTCTATCGAACATTAGTATGTCTAGCGGCTCAGGGGCGTTAGTTTTTTTCCTTTTGATCGTTGTTCAATTTTTCAGAAGTGGGACTTTAATCTCACTGGAACTTTAATCTCACAATTTCTCTAAATCTCTGCAAGAAGAGCAATTTTAAAATTGTATCGAAATTTCAAAATCGTACATATTGATAAATACTTACTACCACCAACTATTTTGCGTTACTACTCTAAACTGTAAAGTAAATAATAGCCACGTTCCTTCAAATATTGTATGGAAAATAATGAGAACTTTACACGCTTCAACCACATTAGTCAACCTAAGCGCAATTGTGAATCAGTGTCAAAAACAGTACTTGTCCGCAAAGGTCAGCCACCCATGAGCCAAGAGGACTTCTTCGGTCATGGCCTGTGCTGGCCTAAAGACAACCTATATCGAAAGAGTGTTTCAAATTCCTTATCGCACATCAATCGTTATGACTCATTTTAAAATTGCCGCAAGACAAATTCACAGACAGATTTCAATTTTTTTTCATTACTTGTTCGATATTTTATTTTTTATGCTAACCGTCGTTTTTGCTGTCATGCAAACTGTATTTTAAATTCAGTTATGAATGGATATGAGCATCCAGATACTCAGACGTGATTCAACTCATATGTACAGGCGTATGGATGTGAAATTCAATAGTGTTTACCTCACTTGATGTTTAAGATAAATAAGCGACTTAAGTTACAGGGATAATGTTTACTTGTATTGTTCATCTGGCAAATATATTGCTAGTTTTGACACAGTGTATTTCGTGCAGTTTATTTGCTTAACGGTTATTTGTTTCTCATTAGTGAATTTGCAACGATCTTATATTTTATTTTTCAAAATTGATATCGAATTCTGTATGTCTTATACATATTACAGTACAATATTCTTATGAATTTGACTGTCGAACGAAGAATGAAAGCTTAGGTGAACGTTCGCCTATATGCATTTTTGCGAAACATATATTGACTAAGGCTAACACAAGAATCTTCGAAAAATGAACGGTGTTTTAGATTCATTTCTTCACAATTTTGGAAATGTGGTTACAGTTCAGCGAGTCCCGACTGGGTATAAAATGATGTACCTGCAGCTCAAATATCCTCAAGCTCTAGATTTTTTTTTTTTATCTACGAACTGAGAAAGCATAATCGGCCACAAAACAGATAATTTTACATTTTTCTTTCACCTTCACAGCATCACCCTTGCTGCAATTTGTATTTAATCTAGGTTTGCGTGATCTCCAGAGCACTGCCCGCGATGACTATAATGTGTATAATTTTGACGAGATTCGATGAGTATCTGTGATTCGTCGGTAATTTCACCAGTCCTGAACATGGCACATGCCTAAGGCAAAATGTTTTAATAAAATATGTACCTACAAAAGTTCACGAAATTGTAACAAAACAGTTTCGAGCAATCAAACAATATCTTGTCAGAATCAGTTTAATGGCAGTGAAATTTTCACGTGGTTTCGGGTGTGATGAATAGGCGGCAGACAATCTTTCTTTTCTTGTTGCGTCAGGTTGATAGTGAAGAAGGTAGGGCTGAGTAAAGATATAGAGCGAATTTCAATGAATCGTTATTGTGGATTATTTTCATTTTTAAGGAATATGTTTCTTAGAAGGGGTTTAAATTGTTGTTAATTCTATCTGTACTAAAAATGCAATTTTTAAGGTTTTCTTGAGTCTCGAGACCTATGTATTTGAAGAAAAGTTTGGGCAAAGATACATATTTAAGAATTAAACTCAAATAATATTCATGATATTTTGAATAATCTTTCTCTGTATCCATCTCCAATCAAAATTTTTTGTCCAAAATCGTAATTCAACTTGATCTTTCAAATCTCTTTAATATCAAAACCAAACGATATTTCCTATGCACCCTTATTATAAATTTCCGTCAAAGTTATTTTACATACAAAATGACCGTATATGTAATTCAATTTAATTTAACTAAATCCGGATGAAATTTGATTGTGGGAGGTCGCAATGGCACTATATAGACAAGCATACATCAATTGGTCTACTTTCATGCAGAGCTATCGGCATAATAGAAGTACTTACCTGATTCAAGCAAATCAAGTCATTCAAAGATCTAGCCCTGAGTAACAAGCACAGCTCGTTATGCTGAACACAATCCGAAAAGTGTGTTCACGATTTATCTGGTGGTCAAAAAGTCTCACATCGATCAAACCGTACTTAATCGTTGAGTGAACCATGCCTACAGTCTGTAGTGTGAATTAAAGAGAATTGGAGTCGAGCGTTGGAGTTTTAAGTGCTTATTAATTTAAGTAAATAGAATTCAGGCAAAATAAACCTGTTTTATATTCAATTAGACATGAAATTTGAATTATTAGATTGGCCCGATAGTTGGGAAGAATGCTAACCAGACGCATGAGAGCATTCTTTCATAAAAGAAATGAAACAGAGGATAATTTTTTTTTGCGGATTTTGACAAAGCTTAGACGAAATTAATGAGTAAGCAGAATAAATTGTAAGTAGTCCGTTTGTTTGGGAAACCGAAAAGAGATTTACTTTTTCCATGTGAAAGTTGATTTACGCAATCTAAAACTTTTGAGTGCGTGAAACCTGCTAATTGGGGCACTGTATGTTCAGACTATCTGGACAATTGAACCATAGCTTCACACCACATGCAATCTCGAGAATAAAATTCATGTTGTAATGAGGGCACTTCTAGAATCGGACCGTGGACCAGATTAGATGCACAAAAATTTGCCTAGTGGTACTTGCTAGTCGGACAAAACGGTTTTACATCCAACAGATAGGCCCGGGCCCAGTAGGCCCGGGCCTAGGGCGGCAAATTTCGGGGGCGGCAAATTTTCGATTTTTTTTGGGGCGGCCACTTTTCGATTTTTTTTTTGGGGTCGGCAGTTTTTCTCTGTCGTATATGTACATATATCTGAGTTGAATGAGCCTTACACCTCAAGCCAATCAAATTCTCTAAAAAATCAATGTACGCAAAAGTTCACCTCTGATGATTTTTTTCGGACATTAAAAAGTTTGACTTATAATAAATATCGAAATGCGATCACGGTAAAGGACCAAAGAAACTCAAAAATACCTAAAAAGTACCGAGAAAGTATCTGAAAATACCTAAAAAGAGCCTAAAAAGACCTAAAAAGATTCTAAAAAGAACCCAAATAATACCTCTTCAATTTAGGAAAAGCTTATCAAGGTAAATATTTGCGTGCATTGATTTATATATCAATAAAAAAATTTCTATAAAATGAAATCTAGATCATCATAGGTCAAAATATTTCGGATTCATCCTTAACTAATAACATATCGAACATTAATTTGCAGTAGTCGAGTTCATAGTTGATCTCCAGTCAAGTGCGGAAGCAAACTTTGAACGGAAGAGTAAACTTACTTATAAAAATATGAGCGAAGACGTTGGAATTATATGCGATGTAAAGGTGTATACGGTTTTGGACTTGGTATTTTTGGATTCTTTTTTTTAGGTACTTTTAGGTTCTTTACCGTGTGTAGATTTTAATAATTATTTGTGTGGCAAGGGCGCAATAATAGGGAATTTTTACGAACGAACCGGTGCCGGTTTTGCTCTGATATTCCTTTTTCGTGAGCTCGGGCGCAACGAAAAACAGAGAAGTATTCTAGGGAAGTGAAAAAAAATCGCGCATTGTTACATATAATTCACGAAAAGGGCGGCAAATATTTCTGAGGCCTAGGGCGGCGAAATGGTCAAATCCGCCCCTGCCGACAGTTCAGAGTAAAGTCTGTCAAATCTCTACAAAATTAATACTGGGTGATATTAAGACTTCAAACGGATAGCTGGAATCCTTTAAAAAGCGTTCAAATATTAACTACGGCACACTTTGTGGCGAACCAGCTTATGTTGATTTAGACACAGTTCAGGAGTTTCAGTCATAGCTAAGAATGTTATGTGATGGCTTTGATGCTTCAAATGTTTATAATCTTGATGATACAGGATTGAATGAATTGAAAATATATTTATTTTAAAGTAATGGTACATTCTTAGCCTAACTTAAAGTTTAATTAACATGAAAACTTAAAATCTAGCGGCTATACTATTTTAGCCTGCTGGCTCTGATTGGTTTTACTTTTTTATACATTTCCTTGGCACAATTCACACACTAATGGTATTACCCAGCCTGTACAACAGCTATGATTACCCTGGCAATGATTTTCTTTAAAACTACCTTACACTAAAAGTACGATCTAACTTCTAGCTAATTATAACTCACATAGCTTAATTATAACTAAATCTTAACCTAGGTCTTAAATCTAACCCCATCTGTTCGTCGGGTGGCCTATATAATTGAGAAGCGCATTCGTGAGGCGCTGCTGCACTCCTATCTTCGCGGGGCGCACAAATGGCTCATTAGAACCACCTGAACGACCTAGTAACCGAATGAGTCCATTCTCATGTCCGTCTGTTTGCCTGTAGAATCGTGTCGTTAGTTCCATAATTCGGTCCCTAAGTGGCTTCAATCCCGACTCCTGATACAGGAGAAGGTTCTTCGGCCACTTTGAAACGCAGGATTCTTCTTTCGAACATCTCGTTGATGCAGGATTGTAATTTCAGAGCGCTGTCACAGCAATTACTATGCCTAAAGTTCGAAAAATGTGCAATGGAAAACGTTCAAAGGAACGCGTGGCAATTGTAGTGGTGCATAGTCTAAGCGGTGAAAAGAAAGATCTGCTGGTTATAGGAAAAGCCAAAAGACCAAGATCGTTTGAATTAATTAATATTAAGCAAAGTTTGGCCATCCAAGATCGATCGGAGGAATTGAAAAGTTTGGGCATAACTCGGCGAGCTAACACCCAACCTTGGATGACGGGTGTTATTTTTTTAGGATACACACACTTGATATCAAATGCAGAAACAAGACGGGAAAAAACCATAATGTTCCTTGATAATGCTAGTTGTCACAGCATTGGTAATCTGGAAAACATGGAGCCACAGTTTTCTCCCACTTTATTGCACTTCTTATTTACTGCCCTTAGATCAGTGGCGGCTCGTTCTAATGTGCACATTCGCACGTGAACCCCTCAAAGATATCAATGATTCAAAACTAATATATCATTATATAAGTATTCATATTGAACAATGCACATTGAACTACATTAAACAATATCTAACTTGTTATGGCAGCACATAATGTTGCCTGCCGATCATTTTCGTCTCTATTATTTCACCATGAGGGTTTCTGATAAAAACACCATGTTTACTGTAAATATAAGTTTCAAATCTCTTGTCTCGTCAAAATATCACTGTTCAAGGATTATTAAATCACTCTTTGAAGAATTTTGTAAGCTGTTGTTTTTTTATAACATTTTTTTTTAACAGGTTCTATAGCAGTTTTGCGATTTTTCGGCAAATGAACTAAAATAAGTGCAACTCTTAATAAAAGAGCAAGGTAAATATGCATGTGCCTAATACAGGTGTTTTTGATCTGTGAACCCCATAAAATTAGGCCACGCACCGCCACTGCATTAGCTGATGGGATTATTTAAAATATCAAGAATTACCGCACATTTATGACGAACCACATACTGTGTGCTCTGAAAAATGCTGAGCATACGTCAGACCTAACAAAATCAGCTTCTATATTTGAAGCTCTCTGCTGGGTACGATCTGTTTGGAATAATGTGTCTCCGCTCACAATTCAAAAGTGTTTTTGTAAATGTGGGTTCCCTGCAAATCTGAGAATCTAAGAACTCATATGTTTCACCAGACATTCAAAATTTGGCAGAAGTCGATCAACTTGTAACCACAAACGAATCTCTCCCTGAAGATTGAGAAGTTGTCTATTGACGGGTTTTCAACCGAAGAAGCTGTAGCAGCCTTTGGTAGGTCAAATAATGAATTCAAACAGCAGTATCCCGATGCATTCGATGAAGCTCATCAGCAGAATACTAACGCCATTATCACCATAATCAAGCTAATACGAAACATTAAATCTTATGCTTTCCAAAAGGACATACCCCAAGTTCTACAAAAAAATATATGGTTGCGGAATTTTAATGGAGCAAGCACATCTTACGGGCGCAGAGAGGTAAATATTTTCTATATACTTTAAACTCAACATTCATTCTGTCAAAAGTTAAACATTTGTAGAACGTGAAAAACCAACGCTTTGCTTTCTATTTTTCTGTAATACGAGTAAATACTCATAATACGTTCATAATCAATAAGTGAACATAATTTGCTGTAACCTTTGATAAAAATAAAGGCTACGCAAAATATCTTCAACGTTATTTCTTGAACTTTTAAAATTGGAATACCTATGAAATGGAACCTTTTTTTCCGACGCTGAGGTGGTTCAGTTCCATGGTTTTAGTGTACAAGCATCTGAAAAGTAATATCCGATCCATAGAAGAATTACTGAAACTTAAACAATATATTTTTGCTTTGCGTCAAGCATTTCAAACTTCGTGCCAAAAAAAAGCAAAAAAAAAACCTGCAGCTGTATAACAGGACATTTTCGTAGAAATTTAAAGCGTATCTAGTCTGTCAGACACAAGAAGCTGAGATTAGCAAAAGAAGACGAGCAAAATGAATACAAGGCTCCGAATAGAGAGATTTCTGTTGGGGAGACAAAGGTTTGAGAATGCCCAGTGTTTAGATTCGTTAGCTCCGCAGAAGCTACGATTTCAAAAAGGTTGCAGCCTCTGGTATTGTATTTGATGCTATTCTTATTATTGCACTGGGAATTAACGCCATAGCCTAGCAGGACTTCGAGTTTTTCTCATTCAATGTACTAAATCATCGTGTTCCTGTTATGAGAGTGGGACAAACGAGTAAAAAAAATTAAGGTTAAGCGATTATAACACGTTTCTACCCACCATTATCCCGGTATTGCACGATGACTGCTGACAAGTCCTGGATTGAAAACTGTCTAAAGCGTAGCAGCATCAAGCAGATTAAAAACCAGAACACAAGTTGTAGCATTACTAGAAATTTTTTGAATGGTTATTTTTTTTGCGCATACTTTTTGCGACGATGTTGTTTTTTCACCATCATTTTGAAGCTGAAACGAATAATTATTGTTGCGATGACGGAACTTGACAAGAGAATGCCGAAACGAGGGCCGTTGGTCGAGAACTCGAGGAACGGGACGGTTTTGACCGTACGCTGTTTTATATTGTAGGAAACTTGTTTGGCTCTGAGAAAAAAAAATTCTGATTGAACTTTGCTAATTATATTGAGTGTATTTTTGCTGTGGGAGATTGTCGACGGACGAAAGCAACTAGAAATCAGCCGCGTTTGTTGGTTCAGCCAACTTCACTCAGTGCCTGGAAAGAGTCTTACGAGGCTTTAATCTTGCCCCAGTTTGGCATGTTTGCATTCGTGCTCAGATATATAAGCGCCTTAAGTTCTATGAGCCTTAATTTCTTTTTTTTGTCCCGTTGACGGCTGTCCATCAGACTTTTGGCAGGGGCTGGTGTTGTTGAAATGCCCTGCCATTTTCTCCAACTATTAAAATTGCTACAAAGTCCTCGGCTACGTGTTGACCGTTTTATATGTTTGCAGATCCTGCTACTTTGAACCCAGGACTCTTGTACAAGCACAATCTAGGGTTTGTTTCACCAAATATAGTTTTAAATAAATCGCTTTGTTATGCTGAAAAAAATAAAAAACAAAAAACCAAAGAATAAATCGCTTTGTTATGCTGAAATTTATTATGAACAAATCTTACATCGTCAGCCAAAGAATTGTTCACAAATGCTGAGAGCTTTACTTAGCTGAAAATATCTTTTAGCTGTAGGTTTGCTCCCAGTCATTTGTTGGGACATTTTGCTTGAAACTGACAACATTGGTATCACCAGCCAAACTCAGGCAGGCTCTGAAATTTCCTGAGAAATGCTTGCAGACTTCCTTGTTCGCCTTAGCTTCCACATTTTGTACAACTTGCAACGCTACCTTCGCAATAGAGCACTTCTTTCTCCTAAATTTCCTGCAGTGTCGCGTTCGGACTAGCTAGAATTGTCTTTTTCAATGTTTGCCTTCTCCTCTTTCACGAGGATGTAGAAGATGGCATCTTTTCCAGAGGCACGGCCGTAGTAAGACTTTTAGTTGATGCTGTACTCTCCTTTCTAGAATCTGCAACTAAAGGATCCACAATCAGCAGTTCGCAAAACTCGTTCATTATGGATTATCCCATGACGGTAACTTGTAAACTTTCCACTGCAACCAGAGTTCTATATTGCAGTCACACATGAGGTTGGGGACGACAAAATCGGTGGTGCTGCCGTACTGAGCGAGCCCAGCACGGTTGCATTTCCAGACTAAGTCTCACTGTCAGTATGATCAGGCCTGTTACAAATTCAAAGAATATACTAGTAGCCCTGTGGATGTTGATCAAACAAAATTCACACTAGATTCATTTTACTGGATCAAAATGAAATCCACCATATAGGTTAATTTTAACGTGAAGATGTGTTTTTTTGTTTATAATTTATAATATAATTTTTTTTGTTTTATAATTTTTGATGCAACCATCCGATCAAAATTGAATTCTATGGACGAGTTGATCTTAATGTGGAGGAAGTGCGGTAGACTCTTGGCAAACGTCGACGGACGAAAGCAACTAGAAATCAGCCGCGTTTGCTGGTTCAGCCAACTTCACTCAGTGCCTGGAAAGAGTCTTACGAGGCTTTAATCTTGCCCCAGTTTGGCATGTTTGCATTCGTGCTCAGATATATAAGCGCCTTAAGTTCTATGAGCCTTAATTTCTTTTTTTTTGTCCCGTTGACGGCTGTCCATCAGACTTTTGGCAGGGGCTGGTGTTGTTGAAATGCCCTGCCATTTTCTCCAACTATTAAAATTGCTACAAAGTCCTCGGCTACGTGTTGACCGTTTTATATGTTTGCAGATCCTGCTACTTTAAACCCAGGACTCTTGTACAAGCACAATCTAGGGTTTGTTTCACCAAATATAGTTTCACCAAAAAAGAAATCGCTTTGTTATGCTGAAATTTGTTATGAACAAATCTTACATCGTCAGCCAAAGAATTGTTCACAAATGCTGAGAGCTTTACATAGCTGAAAATGTCTTTTAACTGTAGGTTTGCTCCCAGTCATTTGTTGGGACATTTTGCTCGAAACTGACAACATTGGTATTACCAGCCAAACTCAGGCAGGCTCTGCAATTTTCTGAGAAATGCTTGCAGTTTTATATATTAACTTATTTTATTATATTAACTTTCTTGTTCGCCTTAGCTTTCACATTTCGTGCAACTTGCAACGCTGCCTCCGCAATAGAGCGCTTCTTTCTCCTATATTTCCTGCAGTGTCGCGTTCGGACTAGCTGGAATTGTCTTTTTCAATGTTTGCCTTCTCCTCTTTCATGAGGATGTAGAAGATGGCATCTTTTCCAGAGGCACGGCCGTAGTTAGACTTTTAGTTGGTGCTGCACTCTCCTTTCTAGAATCTGCAACTATCCCATGACGGTAACTTGTAAACTTTCCACTGCAACCAGAGTTCTCTATTGCAGTCACACATGAGGTTGGGGACTACAAAATCGGTGGTGCTGCCGTACTGAGCGAGCCCAGCACGGTTGCATTTCCAGACTCAGTCCCACTGTCAGTATGATCAGGCCTGCTGCATATTAAAAGAATATACTAGTAGCCCTGTGGATGTGTATCAAAAAAAATTCAGACTAGATTAATTTTACTGGAAACCAAAATTGGTGAACTTATTGTTGTTAATTAAGGATAGTGGTGCTGGCACCCGATAGTTTTAACCATTTAGTACTCTGAAATGTTGCCATCAAAATTTCAAATCAATATCATCGTGTGATAATTTTTTTATATATCATAAATTTTGCATTTTTAGTTTGCGGTAGCTCTCAAAACTTGGGTGCTCCTATAATATCGGATCAAAATGAAATCCACCATATAGGTTAATTTTAACGTGAAGACGTGTTTTTTTGTTTACGGTGCCAGCAAAGTGTTGCCCAGCATCGGTTGTCTTTATTTTGATGCTAACACATACTAGCATAAAATTTTCATATGACATCACATTTTCTAGTAAGAATAAGGAGTATGTATTCAGATTTGCTAAATTTCGGAATTCTTCCGGGTGACAGCCCCTAAACCCTTTCTTCTTTCATAATTTTTGATGTAACCATCCGATCAAAATTGAATTCTATGGACGAGTTGATCTCAATGTGGAGCAAGTGTGGTAGACTCTTGGTTGCAGTGCTAGCAAAGAGTTGCTAGCAGGAGATATCTATGTCGGTAACTGGGCGGCTTGGATATAGCAATAATTTCACCAATTATAAGAGAAAATTCATATTTAACAGCTTTAGCAGCTTGCCTTCTTCTTTTCTCGTATAGGTTAGATCGATTTTATACCGCCCCATTGAATGTCTTGTACTATTTTTGACTCTCTCCAATATTCATTCAACAGGTTGGAAAATTTTACAATAGTAAAAATATAAGGTGATGTGAAGTGCAAAAAAAACAAGCGTGTACTCTGCGTCTTAAACATAGCTTAGCTTTAAAAAATATGTGATTTATGTGTAGGAAATATGCAACTTTTTTTGTTTGGATTTTGTGACTTAATAATATACTTCAACGTTTATATTTATGGGGATGTCAAAAGCAGTGTGGAGTTTCAGAAGTAATCTGATTCATCTGCACTGTGTTCTAAAAAATAGAATAGATTCAAGTGTTTCCGGAATTCTATCTATTTCACTGTTTTTAAATTATTTTCTTCGCTACATTTTTCTTACTAAATACCTATTTTTTTATCAAATACCAAAAACAATGCATTCCACTGACCAATGTTACCAGACTAAATTACCGTACCAACCACCAGATCAACTCCGTTGTAAATATTACTTTTTAGGATTAAAATATCAATTCTAATAACTGATATATTTCTTATAATAATTTTGCCATGAAATAGACAGGAGTCACAGAAAATATGGCAAATGTTTAAGCGAAATTGTTAAGATCGCAAGATTGAACTTTGAAAAAGAACTATTATGATAGCTAATTTTTTATTCATTAGCCGTATGTACAAAGAAAAACGGTGGAGCTTCTAGTTTTTCAAATTGTTTAGTAATCCAAAACCAGACAAGAACGAACCGTTTTTCCAACACTTCAAACGCTTTCAAAGCTATTGAATATTTTATAAAAAAAAACAGCCTTCAAGTTGTTTTATCGTATCTTTGAAAGGAAAATTAAAAATTTTGTCTTACGAATCACTTCAAGAAACCTGAACGGCTACAAAACTTTGCATAACATCGGTTTTATTCCATTCCCTTATGTTTTCAATATTTTATCTACATGTCCAACCCAATCAAAAAGACAAGATTAACACGCAACCGATTCGAAATATTGGATATCCCCGAAAATCTCGAAATCGTAATTACTCCTGACACGGTTACATGGGTGTTCAATAATTGTTATGAAATGATCGACATTGAGTAATACCGATTTGTTCACTTTAAAGTTTTGATCCTGTTAAAGTCTATTTAACGTAATCCATATTAATGGGCCTGTCTGTAAAACAACGTAACGCCGGTTGTTTTCGGATGCTTGCCTAATTAACATGGTGTCCGCATCGAAGTCTTTTGAATATCAATGCAACACCTTGTGATTGAAATGAAAAGTAAAAGAATTATGCATTAGTAGGATGGTTCAATAGATAGCAAGATTAACGAATCGCTAGATGATGCAAGTTAAAACGAAGATTATGCGAAATGATTTGAACAATTGATACAAACAGACAATAGGGCGGAATCAGTTTGAATATTACAATCTATTATGCGAAAAAACCGTTTAATCATTATCGTTCTATTTTTGGTGCATGATAGTTAAATGATGTTATAAAATTTGGAAATATTGTTCAAGTAGAGCCAGATGCAGTTATTTGATTTATTTTTTTTAAAGGTATTTCTCTATTAATTTTTCGGTTAAATATTTTGTCTTCTACATTTCTTTTATATATTAGTTGAAAATATTTAAAATATCACTTCTAACTGATTTTGAAATTTCATCTTGAAATTTTCAGCTGGAGGAAATAAAAACCAAAGAACGTAATATCGGGCAATTGAAGAAGGAAATACACTCATTCAAGGGTGTAACGAACAGGAAGGACGCACGAATCGTTCAACATCCGCCTGAGGTAAGTTCACCTGCAATATTTCATAATCTCCGTCATCCTTTTCCTTTTCAAACGCAAACTCGTTCACTTTTATGCGAACATGTCAGCTAAAGGGGAACATGAACACAATTTACACGCTTATTCAATACAGATAAGCTATGTATAATCGGTTCTTGAAGCTTAAGTGAGGCAAGAAAAAAATCTCATCGATGATGTGCGTTCAGAACGGATGTGTGATACCATTAATCACAATCTAACCAAGCACTGATTAAACATAATT
Organism: Nemotelus nigrinus; assembly: GCA_947369275.1. Lineage (NCBI taxonomy): Eukaryota > Metazoa > Arthropoda > Insecta > Diptera > Stratiomyidae > Nemotelus > Nemotelus nigrinus. The sequence goes on from OX376372.1 coordinate 34,937,879, forward strand.
TGTCTTAAGGGCGTGTTACTTTTATGATGCGATGGGAAAACGATTTAGAATGCAGATTTTATCGGTGCTTTGATTAAGTAGGTTGTTGTTCTGAACGTTTAAGATCTTCCTGAGTTTTGTTGCTGTTGCTTTTTTGAAGTTACTCAACATGGGATTACACTCGACGATGATATTTTGATGTGTGAGATGGTAGAATAGTTTGGGGAAATAATAGATAAACTATATTTTCGCTATATTTCTATTTTATATGCTAATCATGTTGATATGTTTGCTTTTTTGTACATTTGCAACTTGAAATAAATTCAAATATTTGCTTGACAAGTTTAATTAAAATAAATTTAAATATAAGGCATCCTTACAAAATTTAAAGTAAATTTTCTCTCAGTCATATTACTTTTTAACAGCGACATAAAATTTGGAGGCTCAAAAATAATATTGCCCGTCAAAAAATTCATGTTCAACATTAGTTGAAATTAACGAAATGTTTTAAGCTCACCAATGACACAAAAAAATGATTCAGTCTAGTGAAAAGGAAAATTTTTACATTAAAGGAGCTCATCACACTTCTAATATTTGAGATGAAAATGCTAAGCAAGGTCAGGCCAATGATAGAGCCCTGTTAAGCTACTAGAGTTTAGACCGAAGAGTCTAAATTCAGAACCATTCAGCTCATTTGTTATGGAGGAAGCTAACTAGATATTTTTACTTAATTAGATATTTAGGAACTCCAAAGGGTATAGGCTTTTGAATCAGACGATTATTCTAAAAAAAAACTGTTTCCTCATCAATTAGGTAAGCCGTGGCAAATTTACTGTCGGATTATTTATGTCAGTCGTGAAGACCTCAAGGACATCGAAAGTAGCGTGATCTCTTTTGAAGCCAAATTGACGATGAAAAATAATTTTCTTCTTGGTTACAGCTTTTTTGAAGGAAGAACGAACAAATACCCTTATTGGAGAGAGAAATATTGTCTGTCTCTTTGAGAATGGGATTAATCTTCGTATGTTTGCATTTAAAAGGAAAGTATCCGACGCTCGAGCTGCTATAGAAAATTATAGAAAGTGAAGCAATAAATATTCATAATCTTTATGAACCTTAAATCCGAAAGGCTATCTGCACTAGCGAATATTTTCCGGTCTGAGACTAAGTGTCAATTTCAAAAAGATCTGCCGAGCTAATGAAGATGAAATGCCGTTTGGGAAGATAGTTGGGTTAGAAGAAAAAAATACTATCAAGCAGTCTTCGTGATATATTGATTGGTTGATTGCATGGATATTGCATGGATGTTCCAGATGTTCCCTAGCACTGCGACCTCCTGAGCTTGCTTGGCTGCTTTAGCGCTATGTCCAAGATACCCAGGCTTCTTATACACTGAAAGAAAAACTCTTGGTTGGTTCAACTGTTTTTAATAATCGTTAAACAAACTACGGAAAATAATTATTTTTACTATGTTAATATAGTTAATTTAACGATATAAAAGTAGTTGGTTCTGGTTATACAAAAAATATCGCAACGTTCATGAAATCAACTGTTTTAATTGTTTCATAACCACGAAAAATAGTTGATCAATAGAAAAATATTCATCAATTCACTCAAAACTTCAACGTTTCGAATTATCAACAGTTTTTATGGTACTTAAACTACTTTGCAATAGTTGATTTCAACAAACGTAATTTAGTGAGCAATGTCTTTGGAATTATTGTACGCAAAGTAGAATGGTTTCAACATTTGGACGTTTTTCATGCTCCGAATGAATTTTTTTGTTGTTTATCAACCACTCGTCATGGTGCATAAAAGTAATGAACAATTTTCTTATGGTTGTTTTCACTATAGCCCTAGTTGACGCAAAAACAACTAAGGAAAATTGTTGATTTTACCAAGATTTTTCTTTCAGTGTAAGCCTCTGTCCCAGGAGGAGACTTTTCTTATGTACCAGATCGAGAAGCTGTAATCTTCGTCTGGATAGTGCTAACCTTTCACTTCTTTGCTATATTTGTAGCCTCACCTCACCTATTAAACGGAGATACTTTTTGCACGAAAGATGGCCTGTTAATTTGCCACATAAGGCTCTTAAGTTACTTTTATCAAAAGTCACTGCTTCTTTTGGTCTCAAAGCTGAAGTAAAGTTTTAAATATTTAAAATTCTCCAGATTAAAGCAATAGACATAGGTAGCTGATTGGGAAGGGTTAATTTCAGGAGCTTACTATGACGGTAACATACCATTTTTTTTTTATAAATTAATGGTGAAATGCATTCAGAAAAAATGTCTTGTACAGTTATTAAGTTATCTAGGAAGGGGTAACCTCTTAGGAAAGAAAGTACTTCTGCGTTTATAGTAGCGCGCAGTAGGTATAGGTAGAGAGAAGCCACTCGTGCAAGGAGTTACTATTTAGGTGGCATGTAACCTTTAGATGCCACCCAAATAGATAAGATGAGAGCGATGTTCATAATAGATTTTAGTGCTTACAAAAGTGTAAGGTGCAGTCTACACGGTAAAAAATTGAGCCAAAATGATTTTGTCCATTCTTCGTTTGGTGTTTTAGTTTTGACAGTGAAAGTGTGCAGGAACTTTCAGGATGGTATTTCGATAGATTATAAAGTGGTCCTAAAAAGATGTGTGACCCCTGGCAGAAGAATTATACCGACCGATACTTGGTCAGGGCTTGTCATAGAGTGCGGTTTCAGCCATAAGAATAATGTTGAGATGATAACGCTGGGAAATATTGGATGAGAAGAGGCATTTATCATAGAAAACTATAGAGTTTATGTTGATGTTAATTACTGAGAGTTTACTGGTCATTTGCTAAACCTTGTGAGATGAACATTTTGGGTAGGATTGCCAAATAATCCAAATTATAGTGACTATCGTACCGGGAGACAAACCAAAAGTTTCAACGATCTTTTGATGCAAGAGCTTGCGGAGACTTTCGTTGGTTGAATTAGAACTTCAAGGAAGGTCTGTTGCGCTATAATTGCCAAGCATAGGAAACATTAGATTGGCTTGTCATCATTGTAGTAAGTGATTGTAAGAGTCTGATTCCCTATTAGAACAGTGTACACTTTTTTTTGATAACTGATCTATATATATATATATATATATATATATATATATATATATATATATATATATATACATATATATATATATATATATATATATATATATATATATATATATATATTTCTTTCGACTGCATGTCAGACGGTTTGTTAGGTGACCCTCTCTGTGTGACGGCCCCTCCGGACAGTTTGCAGGGTAACCATCAACTGAAACCCAGTATAGATTGTTACGGAACAGCCTTGCCGCCACCACGCACGCACACACCTACAGACGTTGCGTATGCAATGCTGCATTCGATGATCAAATGCATTCCATGGCCATCCGAAAACAGGCTATGTATATGCGTTTGATTTTCGAATGGTGCATTGCATTTAGGGATTCCAATCCCGAACCATATTTTCAATCCCGGGATTACGGGATTAAAAAATCTCAAATCCCGGGATCCCGGGATCCCGGGATTTGAAATTCATAATACAACACAACAAAATAAGTCAAGTTTCTAGTAAACAGATTATATTATTTGCCATCATTTCAAAACTACAACAATAAGTAAGCTCAAAACTGTATAAAAAATTGCATTATTACTTTTTTATATTATTGATGCAAATAAAAACAATAATTTTAATTATCCAAAACGTTGACAGTATGAAGACAGATATTAAAAATTACATCTATTACAAATTACAACAAAAAATCACGACCAAAAACCACAACAACAAAACACAACTCTTAGAATTGAGATACATAATAAAGTAACATATAAAAATTCTGCCAAAGTTCATTGGGTTTTTCGGAAGTAACATTGAAGCAATAGCAAAGCATCTAAAGTATCGTCTCCAAGCCTGCTTCTAAATTTATTCCCGATGTTGGACACCGCGGAAACGGTCGAGAAATATTGGTACGCCTGCTCCAAACTATGCAAGTGCCACCACTTTCAAAAAGATTCATTTCTTTTGCAATGGTTTTAATTAGATTAGTTTCTTGCGGCATTTCATGATTGATTATTTTCATACTTTTGCAGCTCTTCTTGTAGCGTTAATTGACCTTGTTCTGATTCAATATGGGTATCTACTGGGTTCTCTTCATTTCTTTGGCTACCAAGCATAGGGTTCAGCATCTAGATCATTGAAGTATGTTTTTTTAATATTTGCGTTGCTTGGTTTCAAAAATAGAGATTTTATTTCACTTCGTAAGTTTTCGCTGGTACAATGTGGATTCTGGAGATAGCTTAGCATACCAGATAGCTCGGTACACTGACGCTCTTTTATTCGGTCCAATATTGCAATTTTCATAGCATTCAGAAGAATAGACCGTTTTTCTCCTAACAGCCTAAATACAAATCTTGATGAAGTATTAGCAGTGCATAAATTTGCAAGTCTGCGACTAAAGGCCGTCACAGCCAATTTTACAGGAAGTAAAACTTCAATAATTTTCTGAATCGAATCAAACTCTGTTGCTTCTAATTGCTCTGAATATTGCAGGCCTATTAATGTATACTATTTTTCAAAATGGGAAACTATTCGAGCATTGTCAAGAGACTATTTCATCTTGTTTTACAGTCCATTTAAAGGAGACAGTTAAATGCCTTGCTCGGATCCGACATAGTTTTAAAGATCGTTATTATTTTTCGTTCGAGCTTTTTTAAAATATAAAACTACCTAACAAACTTTCTTTATGCATGCGCTGATGTCCTTCGTCAGATTTAGCGTGTCTTGCAGGCGACCGGTTTCAACGTAGTTAGCTGATTCAGGACCATCCAAATCTTCGTGGTCGTCGTTCAGACTATCGGGAAATCACTTTAATCTGGAATGGACCTCATATTATAGCGAACATCGCAAACTGCCAAGTAGATGCTATGCGCCAAACAAATATGTTGCTCTGTACCAACTAGTCTGCCTACTTTTCGCATTTCGTTTGACCCATCAGTTACGATGGTAACAATGTCTTTTCCTAGAGAAACATTAAACTCATATCTAGGTAGTTTCCAGCTGTCATTGATATTCTTACTCCCACCAAGCTCCAGTAAGAATTTACTAAGTAGATGTTTATATTTATATAGCGCCTATTTGCAGTCAAGGTCCATTCATCAAACATCAAACTGAACCGTTCACCTGAGATACTAGCCTGTTATATCTTATTTTTTATTTTCTTTATCCTGCTTGCATAGCCAACAACCTTTTTTTGATTGTTGTTAAGGATTTTGGTAAATCTGTGTATGCATTCTCTAGTATTAATTTCCTCAAATCATTCGATGTAACGAATGCACTAAATGCGAAACAGTCCATACTTATTTATTTACAAACCCCTTTGTATTCTCTTGTTAACTGTTACATCGATTTATTTTGCTCTATTCTTTACGCATTTTGATGTGAGCTAATTGTTTTCTCATAAATATGGATTCTATTTGCACTTTTCGAGTCTTGCTGTAACTTGATTGCCGATAATGCTTGACTCCCGGCCCCGAAATCACAGCCAATTTCTGATCCCGAAAATCCCGGGATTCGAACTCATCAATCCCGGGATTTTCGGGACCAGAAATTGACCGGGATCCCGGGATCCGGGATCCCGGGATCCGGGATCCCGGGATTGGATTCGCTAATTGCATTGCATTAGGTTCACTGGCCTGAGCGCAGCTGATTTGCAACAAAACTTGTATCAGCTGCGTTATCAGGCCAATGAAACTTGTAATGTTGGGTGTTGGCTGCGTGTGCTGTGCAACAAGTGCATAACGGATAGCGGCTGGTTGGAACCGGTACGTGGCGGATCGCTGAGCGATCAAGGGAAATGCTGGCTGCTGGGGCAGTCAGGTTTTAGCTTTGATTCGCGGCGGCAGCGCTGGCTGCCGCCGTGGGAATTTCAGAGGAAGTGGGATTTTAGCTCTGAACCGGGGGAGACGGTTTTTTTTTTGGCGCAGCAGCCAGCGGTAGCCACGGTCGTGTGAAATTTTATTTTTGGGACACCGTTTTTTTTTGGACAAAAAGCTGCAATCGTAGGCATTTTGATGGAGTACGCATCATATTTTGATGGTTGAAAGTTTCGTGATTTTGGTTGCGATTTTCGGATGATGGAAATTTCACTTTCGAACGCAAAGTATAATCTTGATGGATCCAAAACGGAAGACTAAAAGAAGTCGAGGTGGTGTTAGTGAAAGAGAATCAAAATAACGTTTGGTAATCGAAATTAAACAGCGGACTCAATGAACAATCAGTGAACACATGCATTTAATTCGGAATAATTTCGTGAAATTGTTAACTAATAATAAAAAAAAAAACGTTTAAAAAGCTTGGATAGGGAGCCTTATGCTGGCGCAGTGTAAAGTCTCAATTGTTTCACTTTGTGATAAGCGGGCTCGCATTTGAAATGTGGATCTCTTTGGAAATGTTTCGTGTTTCGAAGATTTCGACCGGCGGGGTCGTCAAATCGACACCAAACGTTGTGCTAGACACAGACTATAATATCAATAAAAAAAAAGTGTTTTGAATGCAAATGATTTCATGTTGGAGGAAAAACTTAGTAAATTGAGTGCACTGTGAACATTTACCAAATAAAAATAAAACAGATATAAATGAGGCATAATCGAGTGTTTAATGAATTTTAGTCAAGTGTCTGAATTCCTAAAACTGTGAAATACTGCATATAATTGAAGCCAACAAGTCGTGAATTACGAAGGTTAATTGAAGAAAGTTATTGAACTGGTTTATCTGAGGAATTTTTTTTATTATCAAAAGAATTGTATAAGAAGAGCGAAGAGTGGTATAGACGGGCACATACGAAACTACAAATATGGGACGCTGCTGGACAGGAACGATTCCAGACAATAATCAGTACATATTATCGTGGAACGCATGGGGTCATAATCGTTTACGATCGAACGTGATATTAGGATTCTTTAAACAGATGATGTTGAGTTTTGTTGAAAAAAAAAATACCGTAGACATGTTTTCTGAACTTGGGAATTTAATATTAAATAAAAATTGAAATTTATAATTTAAAATTCGAAATTAAAATCAGTTTCAGTGGATCCTGTACCACGGTCGACCGTCGTCTGGACTCCATGGTAAGTGATCGTTTATTTTGTTTTTATATTTTTTTATTGAATTTTTTTATATCATTTATTGTATGATTTGATGGATGGTTAAGTTTTATCTAGCTACTTATATTTATATTTATTATAATTTTCATTTTGTAATTTCTTAATATCTAATTCTTGATTGTTGTTTGGTTTATTTTTTTCCTTCCTTGGTGAATTTCATTCATATTTAGTTTATTTTATTTTGTTTTGAATACATTTGTTTTACGGCGATAAATTTTTGCGTTGTTCTTTTTTATTAATTGAAATGAATTTTGGAACTCCAATGGCTTGCTAATTCCAAGCTTATAGGTTCAGTGGAGCCATGTCTGGGCTCCCTTTTTCCTTTTCCCGATAGGTTTTTTCCTTATGTTGTGTTTTGGTTTTATTTTTTTTATGCGTGACACAGCTAGGGCTTGACCTGCCCCTCACTACACCCACGACACCGGTGACTAGCCGGCACCGCAAAATCACGCGAGGGTAGCAGGTCAAGCTACAATTTCTGTTGTGGTGGCGGCTGTTCACAGCTGCTCCGCAACAAGATATAGCGCATGAGATGCGCTCTTGTCAAGATTCGGCCTTGGACAGTCGACAACAAGCATGATTTTCCGTACAGGTAATGGAACGTGCTTTAAAGGCTCAGTTTGAAAACACATGGCCAGACGTTCGGTACCTTCAGAAGTGTATAGTCTTTTTGTTAGGCTTCACCTGGACAATCTTTTGGTAAAGAATATACCTCGTTTTTAATTATTTGGCCAGTAAGTCTGATCCTTAAACTACAACTTTATATAAGTCGAAGGCAAACTTATTGGCTCTATAGCTTTGCTAGAGTTTGACCTCTGAAGGTCCCTTAAAATGGCCTCGCACAATGGCCTCCTCTGCTGCTATATTTCGCCGCTTCTTAGGTGTAAGATACTTCTTGGGCATTTACAGTGATTTATAAGGTTGATGAGATGACAAAACATTTCAACTGAACTGAACTTAGCAAACATATGATATGCGCATCCATCACCCAGGAAAAATAAATAATGTAATGCCCCTGAAGTAGGGTGTCCTACAAATAATCATGAAGGTCTCTAGTTCGTACTAGCGAAGCACTCTCCAGTCCACACTTGACGAACCCTGATGAGCCGCTTTGATAGTTCCACGCGGATGGGGTGTGTCACTATAAGCATGAGGTGAATTTGTTCTTCGAAAACCAAAGGGTACGTTCCAGGTTATTCATGCGTCATGAACAACAATCGCAATATAAAACAACGCACATGGGGAGGAGGTTTTTTTTCGTAGAAGACAACACAGAAGTGACATGTCAAAGTGCGTTTCCTAAAACATGGAAGTGTGGGGAAGCATGGCTCCATTTCTGAAGTAAACCTAATTGGATATAAGAACGAACGAACAATTCGGAAATTGATAAATCTTGGCAAATAATATAGATCTCCAATTACAAAATAAAATCGAGTTATGGGGTTTGATATATTTAGTGCTATTTACCTTGGTTCATTGTTTCGCATTGTTTATCATTATATTGAATTCATGCTACCGAAGCCTCCTTGGTCAGCGGCAATATAATTGGGGATTTTTTTTCTACCTTGCCAGGGAGAGTATGTTGCCCGCGTATCATGACTATGTGCTAGTAGACCAAAAGTGCCATTTTCGTGGTATTGGGAACCTTGATACTGGCGTGCTGAACAAAATGTCAAAAGTCCCCATCGATCCGAGTGCTGCGTTACTTTTTATACGGGGACAAAGATCACCAAAAGTGACCGTTCCTAAATATCTCAGTAACAGTCACGTCTTCAGTCACGTCTTAAAAAATTTCCTACAAAAAAGATTATATAACTTTTTCTTGTAACCATAACCGTTTTTGAGAACATTTGTGAGTTTGTTTTTCTATGTTTAAGAGGCCCATAAAAAAACATGTAAACAAACTTATCTACCACACTCCAGGATAGGTGGAAAAGTGTGACCTTTGACTCCGTATAAAAAGTAACGCAGCACTCGGATCGATGAAGACTTTTGACATTTTGTTCAGCACGCCAGTATCAAGGTTCACACCAAAATTCTGTTTTCCCCTAATTTTTCCGAAGCACCAGGTTAAATTTCCCTGGACTATAAGTGAAGAGGATCTGCTCAAACAAACCTCTGCGGCAGCGGGGGAGACCTTGTTTGCTCGCAGTTTAGGATGCCTTGTTAAACAAGACAAGAGGCCAGAACTGGACCCCGGGGTAGCGCTGGTGATGATAATGACTGGTTATTGATAATACTGAAACCGTGTAATATCTAGGGAGCCTTAATTGGTGCCTAATGAGCATGGGAGAAGACTCCCGTTGACGTTTCAAACCTGGTTCAGATACATTTTGATGCCCCCATTGCAAACAATTCAAAAGAAATATTGATAAGTTTGGTTTTATGAGGCCGCAATTTTCTAGATAAAACACAAGTTCGATAAAAAGAGTTGTACTTTCACAATTTTTCACTTGCTGGAGGCAGAGGTAGAACTGAGATTCAAAGTCATTTGCCATTGATCCTGAAACATTATCTAAGCTGTTGGAGAAGTACTTACTGGCCTATTGTAAACATTCTCACTTTATGGTTTTTCATGAATTTTGGGATTCCTTAAAATTATTTTGCTAGTAAAATGTTTGATGCAATAAAAACCAAAACGTTTTAACTAGCTTTACATGCAGTGCATTCCATATCGGAAGTGAACATTCACCGATAAGCGCACGACTATTATCGATGCAGAGTCATCATATTTACTCACGGAACGCCTCCAAGTAACTAGGGATGCAGCAAATCAAATCACTTATAAAATAACAAGTTCCCCTTAATTGTTTCACAGCGGATCACTTTGTTCACATCACTGGTCAAGAAATTATCCATGAAATGACCGTTTAAACTCTCCATGCAAGCTAGATTCAAAATTAATGTTTACCGATTTATTTCCCGGACATACATCTACTTTTTTTTCTCCATTTTCTTCTACGCACCATAGTTGCTACAAGGTGTGTTGTATGTAAGTAGATATGCAGGTAATGTAATTGGATAACAATTAGGCCAAACTGTGAAAGTTAGTGTAGTCCAAGCTCATAATAAATTAGCATATTTCCTTATGCTTCGTTTGCATGTCGGTTTAGTTCATATTTCATGGGTCCAAGAAGTCAATAACCGCTTTGTTGACGTATTCATGTAAAGAATCGATACGGGCGGAGCAGTTATGTTTGTAATTAATTGAACAAATTCGGTTAGTCCGATGATTTATTTTTGTACTGTGTAAGGATTTATTTTTAATGTAAAAAATAGCTATGCTGATTTTCATCATCTGTCTGCTGTGTAGCAAAATATATAATCTATATGCCTGAATGTAGCTGTTCGAATCCTACACATAGCTTTTTGAATACTCGATGTGCGGCTCTATATTCCATAACTGCTTTTTATCAAAAAACTAAAACCACAAAATTTCAGAATATTTCTGAAAGCTAATGTAGTCAGCCCGCAGTTCATTCACAGCGGAAATTATAGCAAATACAATAGTAAAAAGTGTATGAAACCCAGTCGGTGTTGAGTTACGTGACAGGTTGGTGACACCTTGTAACGATGCTGCCTTTACATGGAAGTTTGCAGACGGTCGGTCACTGGGTTTTCAGGTTTTGCTGTTGTTGCGGAAGACAACTAGTCTACGATACATACAGTTATCGTTGTCTTCATTGAGTGTTGTGAAATTGAGTGATTTATAAATGAACAGCACAACATATGTTTAAATGGCAACTAATATGCATAAAAAAGTTAGAATGATGATAAAAGTTGAAAATTAGTGGTTATTTGCAGTTAAGTTGCTAAAGTGAATTTGCTTGACATGTGCCAAATTGACTTCGTGTAATAAAATATTGGTGATTGTGTTACTCGTAGGTAAATTATTGGGAAAACATTAACTTCTAACAATTTTACTGTTATGTTATGAAGCAGCTGAGTCTTTAGTGTAAACGATTCTAATTACCAACTGGTTTCAACTGCATTTGTGCGCTTGATTAGTAGGAGACACAGTGAATGAATGATAATGGCAATCATAGACTGTAATGTTACTCAATAATAGCATTTCAATTGATTTTCACCTCATGTTTAGTACGCTCGTGAGAAGTTGCGACAAGAAATAATTGGATGGGACGGCCAGTCGAATACCGGCGTCTTGAGATTTAGGAAAACATTTTATTTTTACACCATTGCATAAATCCGAGCAATTGTTACTTGTTCATTGAAATTTGGTGATTTTACGCCAAAATATATTCAAAGGAATCAACACAAGCAATATTTTTTCAGCTTCTATCTTACTGCTCTTGTTAATTAATTAATTAATTAATTTATTTATTTATTTATAATCCCTTTCGCTACAGATATAATTCCAATTACAGCGTCAAGAAAGCAAAAATAAAAAAAAGAGTGAAACATAAAAAAGGAAAAGAAATAATAAAAATGATTGAAAAATTAGAAAACTAAAATTAGGACTAAGGTAAATAGCAATTCAAGGTAAGATTTTCAATACAGGCTTGAATTGTAAAAAAGATTGCGGTAGAGGACCAAGCTTAAGGGCATTGTGCGTTCTGGGTAGACGCAGCAAAGGCGAATGGAAATAGACTTCCGTACGTGCAAATGGAACAGAGAAAACCTCAGAAGAACGATTTAGACGACTGGATACACGGCTGGTTATCTGTGAACCGAGATCTGTTGAGAAAATGCCTTGGCAAAGTTTGAAGAGGAAACACTCATCGAAGAACAACCTCCGTGATTGCAACGAGGACATACGAAGGAGGGAAAGACGAGAGGAGTAGGGACAATAGGGGATATTAAATTTAAAAAGAAGTGAGCGAGTGAACCTCCGCTGAACAGATTCAATGGCGTCAGATAAATACTGAAAGCGCGGAGACCAGATTTGACAGGCGTATTCTAGAATACTGCGTACTAAGGATACATATAAATGAATACAGGAGGAAATGTTGGTAAACATATACGAAGAACGCAACACAAATCCAGCAATCCTAGAGGCCCTGGACGTCATATTCAGAACATGAACATCAAATCTTAATTTTGAATCAAACACCACACCCAGGTCTCTAAAATGTTGGACAACTGACAAGGAAATACCAGACAAAGAATAAGAGAACACATGAGGAATATTTTTATATGCCAAAGACATCTGGTGGCACTTCGAAATGTTCAATGGCAAGAAGTTGTCTTGATACCAGAGATTAAGAGCAAACAAATCAGCTTGCAACTGGTGAAAATCGTTTGCAGACTTGATTGCTCTGTATAATTTTAAGTCTTCCGCATATAAAAGACAAGGAGAATTGATAACAAAAGGAAGGTCATTGACAAACAAGATAAAAAGTAGGGGGCCAAGAACAGAACCTTGAGGAACTCCGGAAGTGGGAAAAAAAGGAAAAGAAATGGAACCATTAAAAGTAACTCTGCAGGGACGACTAAGAAGATAAGAGGAAAGAGGGGACCAAAAACACCAAAACCATTAAGTTTAAGGAGCAGGAGGTTATGGTATAGGTGCCTGCTGTAAATCAATACCTTGAAGACGTGGCGAAAGTGCTTCTTTCTTCTGAGGATAACGTTCTCCGTCCGTCAGATAATCCGTTGATAATTCTGGACTGATGACTGATGTTCCGGTGATGGTTGATTTACTATTGGAGTAAAGGCTCGTAATCGTTGAAAATTGTGCGGAAGATGACATTTCCTAGTTTTAAACAATCCGGTAATTCTGCGTTGTCTAGCGAAACTGTGCAGGCAAAATGCCACAAGCCGAAAATTCACATAAACTATCGGGTATTCCTATTAAGGCTGGCTTATCATTTCGTCCAAATATAACATTGATTTCGAATAAATCACCTCAGCGATCTTCATGTCCGCATTCGGAAAAATCGACTTTCTACTTAGTACTTCCAATAATCCTCCTGCTTTCATGGATGTTGCTTCTATTATTAGAACGGAAGTGAAGGTATTACCTTTCGAAGTTTTTGTTTCTCGGTCCTCTTATAGAACTACATTCAAACAAGTTGCTACATACATTCAAGCTAAACTCGGCTATAATCAGTCTTTATAACTGTGTTGAAATCGCACGCGGGACAATTTAAACCATCTACATATATTTTTCTTCTGTGTTATCGCCAGCACGGGTGTTACTCATGTGCTGAAGAAAAACTATTCAACTGGAGTGTTCGTTAAAGATTTTGTCTAGACTCTCGCTAGACATTTTTATTCCAGACCATCGAAAAAAAGAAAAGCTTGAACCGGCATCTGAAAATTTATTATCAGAATGTTCGCCACATAAAGACCCACGTTAATAATATAAAGCTCTCTTCCATAATTACGTCAGATGACTTTGTCTGTCTAACAGAAACCTGGTTGTCTAGAGCAATGAAGTTTTTTCCTCTTTACACTGTCTTTCGCAGAGATCGGGATTGATCTGTCTGAAATCTTTCTTTAGGAAGTTGTATTGATTTCTACAGGATGAGAGCGTTGGCAGAACACTTCAACTGAACTGAAGCCCAGTGAAGAGCCTGCGAGAATGTTGGATGGTTAAAACCACCCAAGAAGGGCAAACAAACAAGAAAGATGTTTTGCCTCTGAATCAGGGTGCCCTAGAAATGGCCGTGAAGGCCCCTCGCCCGCATTAGCGGATCACCGTTTTATTCGACACTTTTTCACTGCTATGCCACTTTTTAATTTTTGTGCCACTGAAGTGCAACTTGCTGGAATAGATAGGCTCCAAGAAAAAAAGGGGACGCTTCGTATATTTCATGTGTAGTGAAAATATACTAGCTGCAATTCAAATAAAAAAGAGGGAAAGGGGTTATTGCACGTAAAGGACCAGAGTTAGCTCTCAGGCATGAGCAGGCAAGCCAGACCCAGTAGAGGCGTAACAAAGCACCTTTACTAGCGATCTGTAACGGGCGATGCTGAAAATGCTGAAAATCTGAAAGGAAGGAAAAATGTCATTTTTAGACTTTCAGTTGAGGCAGACAGCCCTAGGTCCCTGTTGGTGTTAGGGCCATGACCGCTGATTACTCCGCCCACTGATTTTGGCCTAAAAAAAGTGGCTTAAGTCCATCCTAAGATATAGGCCAGCCAATCGCTTTCGATACAAGCCTTTGACCATTGTTCGATTCCCAATTTATTAATTGAAAATTCGCTAACCGATGCAGTACTTATTTGGCACCAAGTCGTTTTTGCTATCTGTAATTTTTCGCCTGATAATAGTTTCATCTCTCTACTGTAGGCAGAACTCCCCCGCGCAAAGTAGACTCTTTGCGTTGAGATTTAGCTGAATTATAAGAATTGAATCCATCTAGATTCCATAATTTTTATGGTTTTCTATCTTCAATATATTTACCGCGTCCATTTTACACGACGAATACGAAATCCTCGAAGTTCGGCCGCCTCCAGCCATGACTTCCCAAAGACTCACCTACCGGTCAATCCCAGCCCGTCGAATACGCTTTCACCACGACCGATAGTTTTAATCGCCTGATTTAATAATGGTAAACTAAAAATTTCCCCAAAGACTTTTCAGATACAGCACGTATCGAAACGATGGAGCGGGCAATTTTTATAAGGACAATTGATGATTGTTACAAAGTGGTGTTTTAATTGGTGCTCATAAATCTCTGAATGGGACGCTCTGTATTGACTTAATTTCCTCCTCCCTGGTTGAATGTGTGGCTGTCCTTATTTCTCTCTCACCATCTTCAATGTTGCTTGTTTCCTCAATCTACATCTACATTATAGTAGCCCGTAATGGTCTATGAAGATTTTGTTGTCAAACTCTTGTCCCACCTCAATGACTGCTTTCGTTCTGCTTCCTTACTTTTTGTGCTGACTTTAGACGTTGGATTTGAATGGCAGTTTTTTTTACAGTATTTTGTCTTCAAGCAATATTTGAGCCGCTACTTCGTCATTTTTGCCTCTTTACTGACTTCCCAATTTCACAACGTACTTAATGCTAACAACAGGATTCTTGATCTTGTCCTGACTTATTTTTCTCTTTCTTCCTTTTGCTTGAGTACTTCTTTATCTCTATATATGCGCACTGATCCTCATCATCCTCCTCTTTCTATAGGATTAACCTGAAATCACTCGTGTAAAATTAAATCTACTTCTACTTTCCATTTTAATTTATCTACTTCTACTTTCCAATTAATTATTCCACTTTGCCCAACGAAATAAATGGAGGACGAAATATATGGCTATGTGTGGATGATGCTTTCCGCAAATTTTATTCTTTAATAGCATATTTTACTCCTTCCTATCGTTGTAAGAGAGGGTTTTCCCGGAAGTTCTGTTGCGGTCGCGATTGCTCTTAGAGCCAAAAATACAGCGCGTAGTGAATACAAAATATGTGGCTCGCTACAAGACATTTTCAAGTTTCAAATGCTACGTGATGCTACTTAGAAGGTAGTGCGTGCTTACTTTGAGCATACTGAAGCTTCTATTACGTCCAAAAATCCAAAGCCTTTCTGGTCCTATATCAAGTTCTTTAAAACTTGCTTTCTTCTGCTATGTATCTTCATGATACTTTTGTCTGCTTTCGACAAGATTTCTGTGAGCTTTTTGTTCAATTTTTCTCTTCTTTCACGTTCCGCCACACTATTTCTTTGCCGTCAATAAAATTTTCTGCACTTGCTTGGACTCTGTCTTCGTTTTTTTTACTCGAAGTCGCATTTTTGATGAAGTTTCTTGACGCACGCACTGTCTTTTTTGCTGATGGCATTCCCAATCTTTTTTGCGAAATAGCTTTCATCTTCTTTCTGTGTTTCTGCCAATAATTTTTAATCTTAGCTTTTCAACCGGTCTTTTCCATCACTTTTGACAACATATTTTCCATCCATTAAGCTGGTTATATTTCTTGTATATCAAATCACTGTCCCATATCCACTTTGCCCTATTTTAGCAAGCTCCTCAAAAGAGTCGTTTACAAAAGTGTGTACCTTCTCATCCAGCCTTCGCTACCCAGTTTGCAGCATAGATTCAGGCTGTTCAACGGTAACAAACTTATTGCCGTTTACAGATACCATTGCTTCTGCAATTGACCAGCAAGAGCAAGTGGATATCCTACATACATACTTTACTAAAGCTTTCGATTCTGTAAACCATGATATTTTTTGGCGAAGCTAACTAGATTTGGTTTGTCTGGTGTCCTATTTCATCGGTCGTCTTTCAACCTTTGTCACCGCTCTTGTGCTGTTACTGTTAATTCCTACGCATCGACACCCTTTTTTCCTATCTATGGAGTTCCGCAAAGATCTATTCTTGGCTCTGTACTGTTTTTTTTGTTAATTAACAACTATATTTTAGTTTATTAACAACTATATTCTCGAGTTTTATTCCTTCTCTTTTTAGCTCACCATGTCTTTAGTACGTTGATGATTTCAAAATTTTCAAAGTGATTGACCTTGCTAGTGGCTGTGTCATGTTGAAAAGCGATCTGGGTGTTTTTGGTAACTGGTGCGCTGTGAATTCCGTTGCTTTAAATGTTGCGAGGTGTCATCGAACGCCCTTCACCTACAAAACGTACAGTCTGGTTTTTTCCCTTGCTCTTTCCAATAGTTTTAAAGACTTTTGCTTCATCTTTGACACTAAGTTGAAATTCGACTAGCTTATATTAGACATCACGGTCAGAGCCTTCTGTTTTTTTTGGCTTCTAGACGTGAAGAGGTGAACAAAAGGTTTAGAGGAACACCTCTTTAGATTTGTATTTATCCTTCGTTCTCAGTGTTCCAGAATACTGTTGCCAAATTTAGTATTCATGTGCAACGCCGATTTACCACTCGTTATTCTACAGATTCATTATTCCTTATTGTGATTACAGTATACACCCCTCCACTCTATAAATCTCGTCCCTTGAGTCACGCAGAGTGTTCCTTTTCAAGCTTTTTACCGGCTGTATACTAATACCTCAGCATTCACTTTTCTGCTTGAGAATCAGGCCATCCAAATAGAACTTTATTCTACTTGAATGTTCCTTTTTCCTGTACAGACAACTATTTCTTTTCCCCATTTTTGCGTTTGCCTCGTCAGCACAATAGCATTAACCTTGATCCTCTTCACCAAAGGCTATCTGTGTTCAAAAGTATATTGAAATTATTATTTTTGAAGTTATACTTCTTTTGGCTCGTTAGGTAGGTATTAAAAAGCATCGGTAAAAATCGCTCTGATCCGTCAGATTTTTTTTGAAACGCTCTGAAAGAGAAAGAAGACGGAGAGAGAAGAGGGGCGACTAGGCTTGCGATAGAATCGTTCAGATCCGTCAGATGTTTGTGAAACGCTCTTACATATTATATATTGCAATGCTTAAGAAAGAGAAAGAAGGTCTGGGTTGATTCACTCGCTCTGTTTATTCATGTTTGTTTCTCACACATATGTAAAGTGTGATATACCTAGTATATAGCTGTTGATATTCAGTACCCGGCTCGAAACTGGTGTTTATGGTGTATGCTCTTCAGTCTTATTTAGTATAATATTTTTGTAATGTAAAATAAAACAGCACAAAAAAGTGAGTATTTTTTACCTATTTAATATTTAACCATTTATTAAATTTGAAAAGCACGTGTTTACGTTCTTCAGAGTAGTAAAAGAATTAAAAAAAAATTGTTAAAATCTCTTGTAGTATCTGGTTCACTATTTTGACCTAAAAATAAATTTCATAAAACAAAGATTATCAACATATGTCCGGAAAAATTTTAATAAAAAAAGATTATTAACATTTGTGCGAAGAATTACACTGCATTTACAAGTATGCTTACAACTTTGGACTGCTGTCTGCTCGCGTTGTAATTCTGCTTTTACATGTTTACCTATAATGCAGCTGTGTTACGCTGATTTACAATGTTCATACATAGGTATAGTGTGTCTCATTGCAAAATTATAGTTAGGCTTGTGTTATCGTGTCAAAAGGTTAAACATTTTGCAAAACTGGTTTCAATTTGTTATTTTAGGGTAGTCTTTGGGTTCCAATAGTGCAGATATCTACATCTCACCTTATTGCAAAATTATTGTTAATAGGCTTGCATTATTGTATTTGTATATTTAAAAATTTGAAAAACCGGTTTGAATTTGTTATTTAAGGGTAATCTTTTAATAAATTGGAAAGTTATTATAAAATCTCTATTTGATAATGGAATTTCATTACGAAATATAAGATGGGTTTGGAAAATCAATAAATAATTTCTTCCTAATTAAAGCCAAAGAAGTATAACTTCAATTGGTCAGTCCCCAAGGACTGCCAATTTGTTTTTTTTTTAAATTAACGTTCTTTCATATACTCTGGATATGTCTTAGTTTTGTCCTCCATTGAATTAGTTTCTTTTCATGATCAATTTAGCTTTGGGTTCCTTTTTATATTGTTATTTTGCTATCTGAATTTGAACATTTGCTTAATTTTTATGTTTCTTGTTTGTTTTTTTGCCTATCTTATAATTGGATTCGTTTCTGTTGGTTTGTACAATAAATAAATAAATGTTCCCTAGATACGTAAAAAAATATTAAAACTAACAAAAAACATATCTTATGTTGATTAATTCCACAAACGAGGACAATCTATCATCAAATTTTTGCATAATCATTTCAACTTTAAGAATCCCCTCTAAAAAGCAAAATAACGAGTACTTTCCTAACATAAATGGTATAATGTTAATGAACTTATCCCACACCATAAAATACTTCAACAAGAAAAAAAATCGAAACAACTATCCAAAGATCAAGCATTCCATTAAAACGATCGCAAACCATCACAATTCGCAAACTTTGCGTTCAAATCGAATCCGATTGACATAGAAATCGAAAAAGATCGGAACAATCAGTATCTCTGTGCTGATTCGTTTCGGTTGTGCATGATAGTGATCAACATGAAAAAATTATGATGGAACGAAAATTACGCCATCCGATTTAAGTAATACGTACTGCTAGATACTTTTGTCTACCTGGTCGAATTGCAATAAGAATTGATACTTCATTCTTCCTTCCGAGGAAAAAATCTTCGATCGGTCAGACGAAAAAAAAAGATGAGCTATGGCTCGTCTATTGACGGATAATTTTGGCGGATGGGTGGGGTTGGGTTTTTTTTTGTAATTTACGAACATCGTTTCGAAGTTATTATCGTTACCTTTATGATTGGATGCGAATCGGATTAATGAAGCAGATATATTAATGAACCGTGGAGGGTAGACTGAGATTGCGTGGCAGAATTTGTAGATACTATAATGAACAAACAGGTAATGTGATTTTTTTTCGCGTAATAGATCGTAGTTTATTTCACGACTCGAAAATTTGAGAGTAACTGCATCTAGGAGTACAGTCACAGTAATGATGTTCGATTTGAGTTTAGACTTAAATGATCTCCAATCAATTTCGAAAGACTCACTTGCATATAATTTTGTATCAGTCGGAATTAATGGAAAAGATGATGTGATTAAACTGTACATTTTTAATCTAAGTTCTAGCTCAATTAATAATAAAAATTTAAAGTCCAGCAGCTATTATTATTTTATTTGGCCTGCTGTCATTATAGTTTTTTTCTCTTAATTTCTATGATTTTTTCTTTACTTTTCATCTTACACGCTAACAGTGATACCTATTCTGTACAGCTGCTGGAATCATCTTGGCAATAGTTTCTTTGCTATGAATTAGGTCTAACTTATACCAAATTACATGTAACTTAGTCTGAGTGAACCTAAATTTTATCCATGTGTTAAATATAACCTTATCTGTTTGTTGGATGGCCTACATATTGTTCCATACATATTGTTCCAAACGAACAGTATGACGTTGTGGCGGCGCCAGAAAAAGCTAGAAACGGCGAGAAATACTCGACATACATCTCATACATGTATTTCATATATGTATTCAAACAACGAAAACAATCCTATAAAAACGTAGAAATACCGTTGATGGGTAACAAGAAAGGAAACGACTGGCTGAGAATCGTCGTCTGCGAAAACACTAAAGTACTGAAGTCGTCGGAAAACATCATCTGGGCCACATTAGATAGTGATCCTGGATGCCACCAATTCTTTATCGTGGAGCCAACGCAAAACCCAGCAGTCAGCAACCTTATGGTGGCAAAAAGCCCAATCACAATTACGGAGGGAAATTATGTTCCTGTAATGGTGCTGAATTTAGCGGAGCAGGAAAAAAACTTAAGAAAGGAGAAGTAATCGCCGACTGCCAACCAGTTTCTTCAATTACTTCATTGGAGATGGCAGAAATAGAATGTGAACACAAAAAGATACCCAACAGCAAGATAGGTGAGCTAGCAAAGAACATGCTACAGTCTTCGGAACTAAGTGACGAACAGTACCAACAAGGAGTTCAGCTAATTGAACGCTATGCTGATATCTTGTCGAGTCGAGATGACGATTACGGATGGGCTAGGTTGACAACGCATCGAATCGATACACGAAATGCATCACCGATTCGGCAGGCTCCTCGCCGCTTACCACTGGCCAAATAAGCGGAGGTCACCGACTTGATACAGGACATGCAAGAACAAGGGATCATAGAGCCTTCGAATAGCCCTTGGACGTCATCAGTAGTCTTAATCAAAAAGAAGGATGGCAGTATATGGTTCTGTGTTGACTATCGACGATTGAATGAGGTTACGAAAAAGGATAGCTACCCATTGCCGAGAATAGATGACATTATGGATACTCTAGTCAGTGCGAATTGGGTTTCACATTGGACTTGAAGAGCGGATACTGGCAGGTCGAAATCGAGAGAAGTGACCGTGAAAAGGCAGCTTTCTCCGTGGGAACTGAACTCAGGCAATTTGTGGTAATGCCGTTCGGACTCTGTAATGCTCTTGTGGCCTTTGAACGACTCATGGAGCGAGTATTGCTTGGACTAAGTTGAAAGACATGTTTGGTGTACCTGGATGACATCATTGTCGTTCAAGGAATACCTGAAAAACCTGGAGGACGTATTCAAAAGGTTGCGAGCGGCTAATTTGAAGCTAAGTCCCAAAAAGTGCAACCTTTTCTGCAGTGAAGTGAAATACACTGGTCATGTGGTTTCTACTGGAAGAATAAAAACCGACCCTGCGAAAATTGCAGCCGTTGAAAATTGGCCAGTACCTAAGGATAAGCATCAACTTCGGAGTTTTCTGGGATTAGCAACGTACTATCGCCGGTTCGTGAAGGATTTCACTACCATCGCCAAAAGTTTGCACCAGCTGACGGAGAAAAATCAGTCGTTTAACTGGAACCACCACTGATGCTTCGGACGTTGCAATCGGAGCGGTCCTTGAACAGTTTGACAAGAAGTAATGGCTACCTTTGGTATATTTCCAAAGAAAACTCACGAATACCAAGTGGTCATACATCACCTACGACCGAGTTCTCCTGGCCATTTACGCAAGCATAAAACATTTTAAGCATTACCTAGAGGGATCGGAATTCACTATTCAGACAGATCATAAGCCATTAACTTACGCGTTAGAGCAGAAAGCAGACAAAAATTCCCCTCGTCAAGCTAGACACCTTAATTACATATCGCAGTTTTCAACCAAAATAATACATATACAATAATAATGCCCAAACATATCGACATAACCGAGTTCATAGAGGAACAACAAAAGGACCTGGAACTAAAATCGCTATTGAAAAGTAATGTTTAAGCGCAATCCGAAGGAGTTTTTGTGTTGGTTCGTGACCGTCGAAAAAACATGGATCCACTAGTACACACCAGAGACCAAAGAACAGTCGACACATTGAACTTCACCCGGCGAACGTGCTCTGGAGAAGGCGAAGACTGTGACTGTGGTGTGATCTACATCAACTACCTGGAGAAGGGCAAAACGGTCACAGGGCTCTACTATGCTGAATTATCGGGCTGGTTCGACGCCGAATTGCAGAAAAAACGTCCCCATTTGCCGAAGAAAAAATTGTTCTTCCACCGTGACGACGCACCGGTTCACACCTTCAAATTGGTCGATTTGGACTACAAACTGCTGCCCCATCCACTGTATTCTCCAAAATTGGCCCCGTGTGATTTCTTTTTGTTTCCAAGCTTGAAGAAGTCACTCGCCGGGCAGAAATTTGAGTCTAATGAGCATTTCATCGCCGTCACGGAGGCCTAATTTGCAGACCTCGAAAAAACGTATTTTTTAAGCGGGTTAAAGAAGTTGGAGCATCGCCGGGCCAAGTGTATCGAGCTAAAGGGAGACAATGTAGAAAAGTAAATCGCCACTTTTCCAAAATTTTCGTTTTTCTACTGTAGACTAAGTACTTATCGGAACACCCTCGTATATATCTATTTTTATTTCATTTCTCACTTTAATTTGTTTGGTATTTACATAAATGTACTTACTCTATATCTTGCTTGGTGAAACAAAACAATTTTTTCATAAGCTCTTTTTTAATCAAACCCGAGAAACATGCCTTAAATTGCAGGCTACTCACTAAATCAATTAAATAATTCGAGCGAAATAGCATACAGATGGGTCATTTTTACAAGCAAACTGACAAGAAATTTCAGTTACCTGTAGAAAACTATGATTGAACCACCCTGTCTAAAGATTTTTCCCACACTGGGCGCATAATATACAAATAAGATTATGCCTTTAATTACCATTATATATACGAAATGGCTATTTTTTTTAATGAATTTAAATATAACTCGAATATGAAGATATCATTAATCGAATCATCAAGAATATATCGTTGATTTTGCATGCCACTGTAACACATTAAGTATCATTCCGATTCGATCACTTAAGAGTATCTCAACGACAGGTGAAATTTCGATTTAGTTGCATCTACTTCCAAGCAACCAAATCACATGTGCTGTACAATGCATTCACTCTACATGTATGAAGAGAGTATCTTCACAGGTGAGCTGAGCCCCAATCTCTTACAACAAAATATATCTGAATCATCATATTCAGCAAAGTATCTTTCAATCTTAACGCTATGGAATGTTACGATCTCTTTACCGTCTCTCTTGCGGCATATGCTACAACACCAAACCACGGCATCTTAGCATAGTCCGCTGTGGTAAAATGCAACAAAAAAAACAAATCCAAAACCACCAGACGAAACTTCTCCAAAGTCACGTCCAAGACGGTCTTAAGCCGGTCCTGGAATGTGAGTCTTTCTTCGAGACTGTGAGTAAGTCGCATGTATGTGAACACCTTTCCCAGTCAGTCTTATATCAGATGTGTTCAGGTGCGCATGATCAAGTGCATGGCTAGATCGCGATCGATTTTAAAAAGATATAGTTATTTTATCTGATTCTGGTTAGATATAATACTAAACAAACAAAATAGATAAAGTTTTCGTGCAGAATTTCTGCATTCGTGAAAGATAAGCGGTTTTACGTGTGCAAGCAATTAACAGAGTGCTAAATAAGCGTTGTGTGTACGCTTTTATTTTATTTCAGTTTTTGAATTGAATTTCGTGTAATCGTGTGTGTCCTCGGCAGCGGTGTTGTTGGGTTGGGTCTTAAACGAAATTTCGATAAATGATTGGCGTGCAATAGTGCATGAAGTGGAATAAACCACAGGGGGGCATAATTTGCAGTCGAACTGCATTCAGGTGTGTCGATTCAATTGTGTTCAATAGATTAGTTTCGTATGTGAAACTATTCAGTACTTCCTGTTCCAAAGACCACGGTGCAGTTTATTTGTTGATCCCGAACCGGTCTGGTTAACACAGTCTGTTGATTTCCCGAACCAAAAACCTCTTTTCTCAAAAAGTGGAAAATTAAGTTATTCGGTATTGTCGATATAGGTGCATCTCAGTTGTGCCTTATTCCAGATCATAAGTGACTTGTGGTTGCATAAAAAAGTTGCAGATATTGAATGAAAGTCGAGAGGTGAACTATCGTATTGTTTTTGCGCGAGGTTATGAATGATATCTGCATCCAGTGACATGACTGCTAAAAGTTGGTCAAAGATGTAGAAAATTCCGCGATAGGTGCTACCGACAACGACGACGACAGCGATCAAGGTGACGGTGACTTTTCACGCGTTTTTCAATGTGTCAACAATCCGGGTCATCATCAGTATCGACATAACCGGTGAAAATCTGAAAATACTACTTCATTCTCGAGATTGGCTTATGGGTGTCTGAGAGAAGTTTTTCTGGAAAGTGTTTTGTGCTATAAATGAATACATTTCGTACGCGACACACGGACGACGACGGTTCGAATGGATAAAGAAGAAGTGTTCCGAAGTGAAGAAAGTGGCGAGG
Organism: Nemotelus nigrinus; assembly: GCA_947369275.1. Lineage (NCBI taxonomy): Eukaryota > Metazoa > Arthropoda > Insecta > Diptera > Stratiomyidae > Nemotelus > Nemotelus nigrinus. Next base: position 34,962,253 of record OX376372.1, read on the forward strand.
AAGCAGTGATATAAGAAACTAAAGAGGTCTTCTGGCCGTCGGTTTCAGTGAATGAATGTTTGAATGATTAATTTATTAACAAGAATCGGTCGTGTCATTTATCATATCTGGAGACCTTACTACGTTAGATGAAAGATTTCTATGTTTTTATGGTGGCCGGTTAGCATGCCTGTGAAGCAGCAGAAATTGGAATAGCATTAAGCAAGAATAAAATTGAAGGAAAATGTTTACGACAACATTGAGATTTGAGGTAAGGTCTTGTGGTTGATAGTAATGAATTTCTTGAGGTGTTACACTAAATTTTCCACTAAATTTTCATCCAATGGAATGTCATACAGCTTAAATAATACATAACTATTCACTTTCTATGTCTAGCAATGCTACGTGTATCAGTGATTGATTAATCAAATTAATCATTATTTTGATCAATTCAAAAAAAGATTGGAAAGTTAGTATTTGCTTCGATTGAAGAATGTGTAATATGAACAGAAAAATATTTCAAGGAGCATTTAGCATTGTTATTATCTTGAAATGGAATATCTACTCATTAATATGTTCTTCATGAACTTAATTATCAGTGTAGATACTTTGTATGATGAGACAAAACTATCAACAATTTACAATCTAAAGTTTTTGTCATTTATCCGACAACATAGCCCATTTTTGAAGATTTGTTTGCGTTTTTGATTCGAGGCGATTCAAGATATAGGCAAATTTACAAAGCTTTTCTAATTGGGCTTATCCCACAATAATATATGATAAGTCTATGTAAATATAATTTTGCCGATAATAATTCATCCGAATTTTAGTTTACGTTGAGTATCTGTCTTTATTGCTTTACTCATAAGTATTTTTTGTGTCCCTTACTGGATGATTTTGGAAGCCATTTGAAAGTATTTGCATTTAGGATGAAAATTGTATGAAAATTCGTGGGGTTTTTTCAAATTTGATTTGATCATAATGACATTCTACTTAAAAAAAAAATTTATTTATTTCGATTATGTGAAATGAATGATAATTTATCTATAATGGAGGAAGATTTCTTTGACCACTTTGCTTCATTAGGTTTATTAAGTTACCTGCAGCTGACATTGACGATAATGAGCAACTTCAAACGCAAAATTCATTATTTTTGAAATCCACTCAGCTACTTCATGCTGGCAAGTTCTCTTTCTTTGAATTTTCTCTAACTCTTTGTGTGTAGCATCTTTTTAACGACCATCACTGGTAATATCATAATAGTAGATTTGATGGGAAAACATAACACTGAAAAGCATTCATATGAGCGTTTTAATGATTATCTACTATAAAACTCTTGTTTATGAGAATTTTTTCCAAAATGGTTTACTTTAAATTAAATTACTCGAACTGCATTTTTATTTGACGTTTCTTATTACTTTTCTGCCATCTTCAGACCTGGTCGCTACGCTTATTGGTTTAATTGGTTTTTTTTTCGGAAAACCTCCATGAAATTGAGTTTTGGCATTCGCTCAGAAAATGTAAAAACGAATACCTCAGCCTAAATCGATCACCAGATCAGATATTCATGTTTTTCTATAAATATATTATCTTGAAATATACAAAATTCCCGGACCCAATAGAATTCTCATGAAATATTACCTAATAGAAATTCGATTTATATATTGCTCAGATGTCTTTTATTTTATATCCGTTAGGGAAATTATCTGGGGTTTCGAACTGAGAGAAATTACTTAAGAATGTTTTCAAAGCTATAATTACTGTTATTTTTAGAGTAAATTTCTATTGCATTACATTCCAATTCAATTTTAAAATTATTTACTTCTTAAATCTCTGAAGCAAATTCGCACAAAAACATCGAATAATTTTTTTACCATAGTTTCTGATGTAATCAATGAATTAAAATTTCAGATGGCATTTCTTTTTAGTCAGCACGTATTCAACAATAATTGCCGAAAACACATAAATTAATTTTCTAACTGGATATGATATTGAGAAACTATCACTGGCCATATAGCTCTCAAAAGCTAAAAGCTACCTAAAATTTGGTTTTTCATCTCATCTCGTAAACACTTAAAATATACCAAATTTTTGACGATAAGCCAAAGCGTTAGTTGGGATAGCTTCCGGTGAATTTATTGAACAGAGAATAAGGTGCTAGGATGATTTTATTTGAAACAACAGTAAATGTACGGTTTCGAGTAGAAATCTTTCTTTATCCGATTAGGAACTTTTTTTTATAAATTTAACTGAACAATTTACCACAAGCTTTTGCATGAAAAGATTGCTGCCAGATTTAAATTGTTGAATTTTTTTTATATACTCTTTCTGGAAATAATAGAAAATCAAATTGTTCTTCACATAAATAACTGCTGATTCATAGCTCCCATTTTCAGGCTGTTTCAACTTTAGAGTACTGTGTATTTTTTCACTTTTGTTTTAAAATTGAAAATTCTATTAATGCACTCAATCGCTTAGCCCATGCGTTAAATGCAGTCACATATCGTGCAGCTAGGATTCTCCTCTACAGCAAAGTCATCAATACTTCTGTAAATCTCCTCCGAGCTTTACATAAACTTAGCTCAGGGCCGAACCAAGAGCGGTCAATTTAATGTAGGGGAATGGAGGGTATTACCGTATACATAACTTTGAAATGTCCTTATTACACAGGCACTAATCAAAAGAGCAAAATAAAAGTTGAAATTTACTTCAAATTATGTTTATTTTATGTATGCTAGGTGAACTCAAAGCTTGGTGCGCGGACCCTCGTCCGAACCTGGATTTGAACCAGGGACCCCACACGCAAGAAGCCAGTGCTCTACCCACTAGGCTACTCAAGCTTCTACTGCTTTTTTATGTAATGCTTTATATGAAATAGTAAAAATGACATTTGAAACATATATAGTATTTTAACAGTGTATTTGTACGCTATCACCGAATAATGCGGGTAACTCCGTAGATACGTACTTTGTAATTGGCTAATTTCGTACATACATGTAAACCGATAAATTAGTGTATTAGCATAAAAAAAACATTATATTTTACTTAAGAGCAAAGGTAACAAACATTTTAATCATCAGGATAAGTCTTTGCTAGGCCTTACATGCAAAATACACGACAATAACTATCTGCAGAATCATATCCCGAACACAAAGCATGTGACCAGCTCCCTTAGCTTTCACATCTGTAACACAGTTCTTTATCCTTTCCAAAATCATCACAAATGAAGCATAGTTCCTCGACACCTGTCTCATCTCTCCTTCCTTCAACACAATCATCAACATGTTCATCATCCATCACCAATCATCATCCATCAGGAGATAATGAGCACTGTTTCTTTAATCTCTTTATTTTTTCCCGTTTTAATACCTTTTGTAATAGTCTTAGTGTATTTTTCTAGTTATACTTTTTGATAGCTCGTTTTGTTTCAATTTCTTCTAAAACAGATTGCATAGCAGTCGAAGTAAGTACTTTTGAGTGTTGTTTAGTCCTCTTACCTTTCTCTTTGCCTTTTTGAATGTTTTTCTATTAAGGAGCTGGTGGTATTTCACTGAAAGATATTGCGCTTTCAGTAGTTTTATTTTTCTCTGAAATTATAACAATAATTCGTTTAACATGCTGAATTTCTGCCTGAACGTTAGAAATAGTTTTGATTCCTGATGTTGATGGAAGCGAATTATAAGTTGAATCTGGTTCTGGATTTTCAGGAAGTAGCGAACTTTCGATTCCTTATGTTGATGGACATGCATCGTCAACAGATTCATTTGATTTTGTACTTGTTGAGACCAAAGACGATAGCTCATTAAAATCCATTGGAATATCTAATAAAGCGGAATCACCCTAATTTTCAGATTTCATCCTTGCGTCTTTAACAGCCTTTTCAGCGGATATCTTGTCAGGAAGATTTTCATCTCCTTCTGGAATCATTTGGCTAAAAGCATTTGGATCGAAGAGCCTAATTAGCTACGTTCAAATAAGCTTGAGTAAACAGTGGAATCAATTGTAGGGGTGTTAGTCTTTCATATCGATAGAGTTTCATAGAAGTATCGCATTCTTTATGGACTGTACACTGACAGTAGTTGCGTCCTGTGCGACGTATGAGGTGGTATTGTCAACATGATGCTGCCATTTTTGCGACAAAAATCGTAAATTTTCATAAAAATATGGTTACTGTGATTGTCTAAGATCAATAAGACTGGGTCCTCCATATATCGTTTTGTATGTTCCGCAAGATGCACTAACCATATATAGAACAATTCTTCAATCATGCACCCAGACTTGTTGCATTTATAAATTGAACCGTTCGGACCTTCTTGCTCTAGTGATGGATGCATTTTCAACCGAGGATATATAATAAGTTGTGTAATATACTAACCTGTTGCACTGATACAACAACAAATAGTAATGTTCTTCCCACGCTCTAAACTAGTGGCAGCTTCTACTTGCTTTATACCTTTAAAAGCAAGTACTTTTCCCGGTTTGTGAACAGCGTTGATGCCTGTTTCGTCTATGAGGACGAACCTTAACTTTGAACCATGTCGAAAGTCCCTTATGGCACTCTGTATTTTTCTGGGCGAACAAGAACACTTCTTTTTAGACTGCATCTGTAAATAAAATTTTCAATTTCTGGTAACCAAGGTTTTAGCAAAGAATCTGGGATGATGTAATTGATGATTGAATTCGAGACATAGATTTTTGGAATTGTAAAAGAGAAATTAAAGTGCGAAATATTTTACTTGACTGGCTGACTCAAAGGCAACTTAGTATCCATGCAACATTAAACTCAATGAAAATTGTATAGGAATGTCTAATTCTCTTTAACATCAACAAATTTACCTATATTCACTGAAATTTCTGAATCTCAAATCGCCCAAAAAACTCGAAAATACAAACTGGAACAATGTTTATAGCATTCTAAACAGGGAAGTCTGTCTCAACACCCTCAATCTGACCAGCGTTATTAGTATTGATCAGATTTAAACTCTGTGTATGTAATAATTGAAACATGCTTAAACATTTTTTATATTCTGTGTATAAAGAAGATAATAATAAAACACAAAAATTTACCACTACTAAGCATTTGTTGAAAAAAACAAAACTTTCACACCTCTTCCATAAAATTAGATTCACGTCTTTAAGTGTTAGGCTAAAACGAACCCCACTTTATATGCCGAGCATGGGTGGATTTGGCGGCAAATTTCGAAGGCGGAAAATTTTTTTTCGCCCATATATATACAAAACAAATAGTTAAATGAATGAGTTAAATGAACCTAACGAAGCCAACCGAATTCTCTAAAAAATTATTGCACGAAAAAATTCACAACTGATGATTTTTTTCGGACATTGAAAAGTTTCACTTATAACAATTATCGAAATGCGATCACGGTAAAGGATCAAAGAAGCTCAAAAATACATAAAAAGTACCTAGAAAGTATCTGAAAATACCTAAAAAGAACCTAAAACGAGCCTAAAAAGATCCTAAAAAGAACCTAAATAATACCTCTTCAATTTACGAAAAGCTTATCAAAGGTAAATGCGTACGTTGATTTTTCAGAGAAGTGAAAAAGAAGTGTATAATTGAAATGATCGATAAATGAATGATTGATGATTTGATAAATTGATAAATTGTTCGTATGTTTGGCATGTTTTTATGTCTTCACATATAGCAACAAGGCTGCAAGGTCGAACCTTCCAAATTAGTACTTTGGGCTCTTTTTTCGGTACTTCTGTGCTCTTTACCATGTGTGTATTTTAATGACTATTTATGTGGCAAGGGCGCAATAATAGAGAATTTTTACGAACAAACCGTTGTCGGTTTTATTCTGATATTCCTTTTTTGTGAGCTCGGGCGCAAAGAAAAACGAGCGGAATATTCTAGGAAATCGAAAAAAATCGCGCATTATTACATATAATATAATTCACGAAGAGGGCGGCGAATATTTATGAAGCCTAGGGCGGCGAAATGGTCAAATTCGCCCCTGATGCCGAGGGTTAAAGCACTTAAAAATCGCAAAGCTCCTGGTTTTCATCGGATTTCCAACAAAGTGCTCAAAAATCTCCCCGGAAAACCTTTATCTTCAACTTATACCTGAAACTCACTTATTTATTTTCCGCATGGAAAGAAGCCGTAGTCCTATCTGCAAAGAAACGGGAAAAATTAGAAGACTGCAAAAGATTTTCGCCCTATTAGCCCACTGCCTACAATCTGCAAAATCGACGAAAAGATAAAGTGATACCTGATTGGTAATTTGGTTTTAGGCAAAAATATTCTATTGCACATCAGTTGCATAGCGTAACGGAAGATATCTCCAAAGTTTTCACCGACAAAAAATCAGTAGTCACTCTCGACATCGAAAAAGATTTCGATGCGCTTATTGTCCAAAGATCTTATTTATTATGCTTCAATAAAATACTCTCAATCAAGCTCATGCTCCAACCTGGCGTCTTCTATGGAGCTCCATATGGAATGATTATGCGAATTGTCACATCAACAAACTACATATTTTGAGAAATAAATATCTCAAATAAATATCTCAAAAAGAAATAAATATCTCTGCCAACAAACCCTGGCAATATCCAATCTATGCTCTTCATAATAATATAAAAGTTTACCAAAGCAATACAAGAGTGTTTTTTTTGGTAAATTGCAAAATTAGCACAAAATAGCATTTTATAATAAATTTTGTATTATGAGCGGAGAGGATTGTTGAATAAATTACATATGCAAAATATACGATTTTATCTATCTATTAATAAATTTTAGATATTGAATTTCGATTTCGAAGAAATATCTTAAATGATAAGCTCTAAAGAAAGGTAAAATTAATAATATTTTGTTATATTTACATAGATAGTCATTTGGTCATTATATAGCTTCAGAAACGCATTACAAATACACCAAATGAACAAACTGCAACTAAAAAGTTTGCACCCAATATATGCCCTTAGCTGAAATGCAATTCATGAAACTGGTACTGAATTAATTTTCCAAAGTCAATGCTCGTGAAAGAGATCAGTCAAAATATCCTTCATACTTCTTAAATATATGACTTGCTGAAATTCGTGATGATTGATCTGAATTGCAATAAATAATGCATGCAAGGATTTTTATATTTTTTCTCCAAAATAAAAACTAAAAAGTACGTTCCTAATAAAATTCAAAACTGGTATCTCAAGTCTTTGAGGGACAAATCAACGAACATTTACCGATGATGAGAATATTTATTAGATACCGTAAATATGTATTGTTTCATTTTAATGTTGAGAGTCCTTGATATTTTCAATTCATATTCAATCAGTGTATGCTTCGATGCGCGATTGATGCGAGAAATCTTGTTTCATGGATAAAAAAAAAACGTTTGAATGGTGCATTTTATCGTATCGATTTGAATTTGATAAATGGCTTATGTGACCATGTTGATTAAACTAAGAATAGATTATATTATTTATTTTGTTTATTTCTGTAATTGAGAATTACTATTATGAGTTTGCATTAGATTAAAATTCACGTGATACAAATACAAAAAAAAATGTGTTGTTCGATTATGATGTTAATTCATCAAATCAACAATTATTGATGAAATTCAACTATTTGTTATTGCAAATATTCAGTAATCAATGCCAAAGCTATTCTTTTTTGAAAGATACGTAATTTTCGGCTCTTTTCCTTCAAGCTGTTCATTTAAGCTTCTAATTGAATAGTTTTGCTTGTAAGAAGCTCAACAAAAGAATGCTTGACTATGTGCATATTGTCAACTCATGCATTTTTATTAAATGCAGTCAAATATGATAAACTATACAATACGTGTACTGTGTCATGACAATTTTTGTGCAATGATTTTCACACCTGAAATTATGCAAAGACTTAACAGCATACGTTTACTTACATAATATGATTTCACACATGGAAGTCGCAAATTTTTTTTTGGTCTGCCACAACCAACTCATTTTTGGTAAGAAAATATAACCGAATTATAAAAAAAAAATGATCATGACTCTTTGTGGGATTCAATGATCACCCCCAGTACAAGTAACCAAGCATTTACTTAGAGTAGTATTGGCGACTTGCAGTATCTGAAAAGGTAAATGTCTAGATCATGCGAGGGGTGAAGCTGGTAGAGCTTGCCTAACCGTAAAAAAGTGATTTTAGGTGGAGCGAAAAGGTGAGGGCGCAGGAAGTGGGGGTAAAAAATCCATTTTTTCGTATTTTTCAAATATGAAATGGGACTTCACCTCCCCGCCTCCACTTTTAAACAACCTTAATCAAATCATCCGACCACCCTCCACCCTCTTCATGTCTTACTTTCATTGGGTGGAGTGAGGTCGGATGATTCCGGTCGACACGCGAGATAGCAAAACGTTATTGGCAGCTATCAGAGAAAATATTGCTGATACCACAGCCACTGTTAGCGTTCATATGATTGTCTGGAACAGACAGGCTATGGACATATGACATTTAATCACTCGATGAATTTTATCAATCCGATGACTGGCGTCCACACTCAAAACATCGAGAGGTTCTGGAGAGGCTCACGAGGTGGCGTGCCCGGTTTGGTCGTAAAAAAGCCCATTGATCCGGTTACATAGCCGCAGTTTTAATTAAGCGCCATTTTGACTATAACAACGTAATCGAAGGCTTTTTCAATGTCATAACAGCCATGTACCCGCTCGCTGATGACCATTATGTACAAGTTCATCATCTGCCATTTCGTAAAATATAATAGAGCTATACTTATTTGAGGTTACCAAGCTCATTTTTTCATCTTTTAATGTTTATTTTAAATGTTTAACGATTTATTTGAAAGTTATTGTGAAGAATTGTTATCCTTATTTGTTATTATGGTTGCCAGGGGCCCGGTAGCTCTGCTCGCTAAGCCGTCAGGCCGAAAAGCGGCGTGCTACGGGGCATGTGGGCTCAAATCCCGCCAGTGCTATGGCTGTAAGTGTGAATGCGTGTGATTGTCTATGAGTGTGGCAAATGGGCCCAAACTTAATGCTGGCCGTGTTCCCGGCAGCCCTCTTCACTAACCTAACCTAACCTATTATGGTTGCCAATAAACTAATTACCTTTCTTACGTTTTCGATGTATTTTTAACACCTCTGCGCACTACATCTCCTGCTGATTGTTCGGAAGTGGGAGCGGGGAGGTGAAATTACTTTTGCAATTTGAAAAATATGAAGAAAAAAAATGGTTTTTTACCCCACCCCCTGCGCCTGCACTTCTCCGCTCCTCCCTAAAACTCTTTTATACTGTTAAGCAAGGTCAGTCTTATCAGAACTACCCTTTTTTACTCCGCTCCGACCGACGGTCCCATCATCTAGACATTTACCCCTGAAAATAATACAGGATTTCTCGATACCAACTCCAATAAATCACACTCCATATTCAGTTTTCGATTTTATCATGGATCTTCGTTTGTTTTAAGTCATGCAAATTGTTGCGCAGTTACTAGATTCTTTAGTATTAGAAATTTTGTGGTAAAATTCAAAATTATGAATGATTATTTCATGGTCTGTAAATGAAAATCATGAAATAACGATCATTATGTACTAAATAGAAGACTTGGAGAAGGAAGGAGCAAAATATAGCTCCAACACACATGATACGCTAACTCTTCAGTAAATCCCAGGAAAAAATAGTTTCTTTTGTCTGATTTATATAATTTATCTTATCTTATTATCAACGTGTAAATAATTTATATTTTTTTAGTTAAAAAAAACACAGAAAACATAACTTGCGCTTGCACTGTCAATGTGTCGGGCCAATATTCAACAGCCAGCTACTGTGAAATTCAACTTATTTTGTTGTGTTATACATAATATTTAATGCATTTTGAAAGTCATGGGGTAAAAATAGCCCCACGTTGTATGCCGAAGGTTAAGCTTAAAATCCAAATTGCTTTCTTAAATAGCTGAACTTGGAAGTATCTCAATTAAATTTAAAATTTAATAAATTATGTAATTATTTATTAAGTATTAGAATAAGGGAAAAAATCCAAGGATAATCCTAGGTTAAGTCGGATAGAGGTGGAACACTTTTATTTTGCTCGACTGCCATATCATCTCGTAGACATATTCGCAAGTCGTGTATGCAATTTTCTCTCATCTAAATCCTTCACTTTATAACTGTGATGCAGATTTTCTATTTAATTTAAATTTTCATAGTCTTAAAAACAATAACTAACCCCCCGCTGAGGTGAGATGGAACACTCAGTTCATGTGATATTGAAAAATTCTTTGTCACACAAAATATGAACAAATTACTCCGAAATTAAAGGAAAAAGTTCTTTTTTGTATTTATTACGGCCTGTGAACTGAAAAATTTGTGTCGGGTCCGTTGCTTTCTGGTAGGAGCTTTCTCCTCCATTGTTAAAAAATTCTTTGCTAAAAAATTGAGGAAAACGCGACTACGTGCCCCCCATGCCATTAGACAATATTACCGGTTGTGTTTGTTTTTGTGTTATTGTGGCTGTGTGTTTGATTTTGGGGTTGTTTTTTGTTTGTTTTTTCATCTTCAGTGTATTGTCGTCGCGTGTATTTTTTGTACGTTTTTGCTAGTTATTCTTGTATCTGCTCGTCCTCTAAGGCCACTAACTAACAAAAACGTACAAAAAATACACGAAAAGACAATACACTAAAGATAAACAAACGAAGAAAAACACCCAAAACCAACAACAAGCATAAATCCACAAAGAAACAAAAACAACCTAATCGGTAAAATTGTCTCACGGCTAGGCGGCCACCTAGTCGAGTTTAGCCAAACATTATTTCTCTCAGCGTCACTGAAGAACAAGCGGGGTTCTTTTTGAACTACATGAGTTGTTTTCTTCTCCATTTTTTTTGTTCGGCTTCCTGTTTTATTTATTTTCATTTTTTTCTCTTCTTGCTTTATTTCCTGTTTTTCTTATTATTTTTCTTTTTCTCTTCATTTTTTCTCTTCTTCTTTTCCTCTTACTATTTTACTTTACATTTCTTCCTCATTTATTCTTTTGCCTTTTATTCTTTTTTCCCTATTTCCTTTTTTTTCTCCCTTTTTCCTCTTTTCCCCTCTTCTTCCTTTGTTATTTTTCCTTCTTTTTTCCCCTTCTCTTTATTTTTCTTTTTTTTGTTGTCTTATTTTCCAATTTTTTTGGTTATTTATTTTTTCGTATTAGTTTTCTTTTTCTCTTTTCCTTTATTCTTTTCTTTTATTATTTTCTTTTATCTTGTTTCTTTTTACATATTTTTCGTTATTAATTTTTTTCATAGATTTTTTTATAGAGATATATCTCAATACTTATTTAAACTATCCATCAAATACTAATTTAAACTATCCGTCAAATATTTACATTCTGGTCCGAGTCTCGCTAGTGATGTGTTGTTTGGGCGAACAATTTTTGAATGATGTACGGAGACATGTCGTCGAGCTGCTTCCTGGAGGCCCATTTTCTTGTTTCGATCTGCATTAACTGCATCATGCCCATTCTACTCCAACTGCCCTGGCTTGAATCTGGTTTCCCTTTATAAACTGTTGGCATCTTGACTCTGTGAGAAACAAGGATTGAAAATCAGGGCCCTTTTTTGCGGTTTGTAGCGCTTTCAGTAAGACTTTTAAGCTTCAATAGGATTACTTTTTTAGGATTTTCAAGCTTTCTAGTATTTCTGGAAAAAATTATAATGATTTTGAAAATATAATATTCAATGATACTCAAAATTTTTGTGATTTTCGAAAATTTATAGCTTTTAGGAACACAACATTTAAATTCAAATACTCGAACAATAAATGTTCCACCTCCCCCGTTAACCAGAGAATGACGGATCAGTATGGAGCAAATACATGTGCGTACCTTTCAAGAGGTCCGAATAATTAGTGACAATACTAACATGAAGAAACAGTTATCACCTGCTAAAACTGGCCACGCAATCGGGTGCACAGAATTGTATGTCCTTCAAAACGCGATTTTTAAACTATGGCGAAGAAAAACTTTTTGTCAAATGGCAGCAGCGAAGCGATTTTCCAGAAGTTTCTGTTCACATACCACGGGGCACATTCACACTGACTGCCGTCACTATCAGCCGAATAGACTAAGAGGAGAGGAAGGTATTTCATCTATCCCAGCGTTCCATCTCCTTCCTACACTGAGAAAAAGCATAGTGCCGCAGACCATAATGCACGGCAAAAAAATTTATGGATGTGTGTATGTATTATAGCTTGTAAAGTCAATGACTACAAACCACAATGCCATGCATTATAGTTTTGATAGAAAAAAGCAAAAAAAAAGTGTAATTGTTAACGTTTTAGACAAATTTTGGCAATTGTAGGTGTCAAAAATTCATATTTACCAAAATTATTTTTTAATTTTTATAAAATAGTCTTGCTCGTATCCGGATTCAAACCTGTAACCGTACGGTTTAAGAGCCGTTACTTTATTCACTAGGCTTCACGAGCTGAATGGAAAGCAACTATTTAGCCTACTTTAATGATATGTCCCAAGATTATGTTCATGGTGGTTGGGACTATATTATATAGGAGTCGAGACTATGTGCATAACAGAAAAGACCATAATTTATGAAAATTTGACCCTTTCAGCTATATTTGATAGCTCAGCGCATGCGGTCATAAATGCTGCATTGTATTACACAGGACTACGTGCTATGTGTTTTTTTTTAGTGTGAAGGATGGTTCGAAATTCGCTTCAAGGAAAAGAGTTTTGTTGGAAATAGATAAAATATTTAGATAGCCTGTTCATCAAGTGGTATAGGATTTTAATAAGCTTAGCATATTTTCCCCTAAACGTTTCTGGTGTTGCTTCTGATAGTAAGTTTTCTAATCAAGATTATGCCTAAGTAGCGATCACGAGTTGGATTCCAGATCATTGAATATTTATTTGAAATAAGAGGCATATTTAATAGAAGACAGGCATTTTTGATTCCTGGAGAAAAAAAGGCTTCAGATTTGTTGGCATTAACTTTCACTTTCCACTTAACGAAGTATTGTGCTGTTTATGTGAACCTGTTTTTTAAGGAATTTTGAATTACAGCTGGCTGTCAGCTGACAAAGAGAGCAATGTGGTGCCATCGGGAAATAGATTGATTATACAATAAACCAAAGATTTGGGATTATCAATTGTGAAAATATTAAAGAGGACCAGGCTTAAATCCGATCCTTGGGGAACCTCTGCTGAAATGTTAATGATGGTGGAAGTGATTCCATTTGTTTTAACATAAAAGAAATGGAATTTTACAAAGCTGATGACAATTTTGATAATTGAAAAATATTGCTTTGCGATTGTTGCGATTGTTGCGATTTTTGTTTCTACGCTTTCATATGAGCTATTATATAACTATCGCATCCATTTAGTACTAAGTGTTTGCATCTAAACTTTATTTGGAAGTTAATTGAATATGCATTGTGTATATTTACATTTTATGCTACTACAATCAATATTCAAAAACGGGATTTCTTAATTTTTGTCACTTTAAAATCTCATAAATTGTACTACAATTAGAAATTTACTTATGGGTGAAAAAGATTTCAAATAAGTGACTTAAAAAGTTTCCAGCATGTCTCAATCTCCAAGTAAATTTATTGGTCAACAGTGACATAATAATCACACCTCTACCAGCACCTACATAAAAACCAGTGTCGGCACAATTCTGTATGCAAATTTCACAAGTTTTTTGAAAACAAGTCAAGTAAGTGCAACGAGTTTGCTAATGTGCAGTAAAATTGTCCAACTCAAAACCGCAAATGTAGTCAGACGCGTATGCCAGAATTAGAAAGAAAGACTGCTTTCAAATTCAAATGCAATTTTCATTATCATAAAATATATGCAAATTAAATGATAACACATAAAAAGCTCGATGTGAAAAGAAGACTTTTCACTTTTCGATTATGCTGTTTCAATATTTAAATGTCTTTTTCCCAAGCGAAAACTAGTTCTTCTTCTTCGATCCAACATTAGATATCTTGGCTAATACCGAAGAATAGATAGTCAAACACAATCAAGATACAACTATTCGCAATATCGAATGCCGTTAATTAAAACCAATCGGTAGCGAAGCGACTATTTGCGTACAGGTGAAAACCACATTATGAACAAAAGTATTTGCAACTTAGTGGTAAGAGGATCATTTCCATAAACCAAAGATATGCATTGTTAGTCGGTATCATGCGGTGCATATCAGACAAACGCATCAGCAATGTCCTCAAGTCGCTATGCTAATCGAGCTATTACAGTCCCTGTGACTACTGGCGTGCGGCAAACGTAAAACGATGGCGGCGGGATCAGATCCAAAGAATTGTTTGCGAAATCGATAGCTTCATTGACAATTGCTTGCCCTTGAATAACAAATAGAAAACCGATCTTCAGCCATTGAACTGCCTACGAAGAGTAGCTTGTAGCTATTCTCCTGATGGACGGTAGTAATGGCGGTTATTCTCTACACGTATTCTTCGCAAACGTCTTTCGATTTGCGTCTAAATGCGATAAATTCTCAAGATAGTACAGATCGTGAAGATTTTATGGGAAAATTCATTTTATTGACGCAGAAGGTTAAAGAAGAATTGTTTCGAATGTGAAAAAAATGTTTCGGTTGTGGTAGTTGTGGCGTGGTTTCAACTTTGCAGTACATGTGGAATATGGAAAATGATACCGATTCCAAGAAAATTAATATGTTTGTGAATGTCAATAGCATAATTTTTTTAGTGATGCTACTCAGCAAGGTCAAAGATCAATATGTTCGTAGCGCAAATTGTCTCAAATACGACAGAAAATCGTAAGTTGACTAAGAAATAAATAATCTAAATTGTTTTTTATTTCACATGTTTCCATTTGGAAAACTAGTTTAGCAGGCTGGAGTGGCTGTTTATCGACAAAAATTTTCCAACATACGCACAAAGGCATAAAAGAGGCCCGCTGTACTGCCACAATAAGTGTCTCTTTCCTAGTCACTAAATTCAGGAAACCATCAGCTTCCTGTGTTAAACTGCACTATCTAGAGGGTGGAAATAGAGGGTCAACCAGTGCTAGGTCCTTCAGATTTGAGAGAAAGGGTGCATGGAGTGCAACCACTCTTCTCCTCACCAGAGCCGGACACTGCCGCATGAAATGGAGGATGGTTTCTGTTTCTTCCTCCGAGCCTTGTTCCGATAAAAATCGTTACGCCCAGCACTCAAACAGTTGCACCTTCCGTCGTATGAGGCAGCGACCCGTGAAAAAATCCATAACGCAACAAAAAGCAATACGGATTAATTAGCTGCTGGGGGTGTCGTGCGTCCATGGAGAGCCAGAATTGGGTTGCTATAGCACAGAATGATGCTTCGGCTCAGAAATTCCTTGTGTCTTCGAGGTATTTTATCCTGATGGCCAACTTGATCGATAACATCGGTATTCTTATGAAGAAAGGGGAATGAGACTTCCGATAGCAAGGTACCTAGTCTAACCAAATAATTGATCTCACAGTTGCTTTGAATATCTTTACGTAGGTACCCAAATCAATTATACGGATCAAATCAGAGATACGTGGCATTCAGCGACAATTATGGACGCTGTACAAGGACCGACAAAGGACCTAATAGCAGCGTGGCTAGCTGTGAAAACACATTTACGTTTTGCACAGAATATTTTGTTACACAGAAACCAGTCGATTGCCTAAAAAATAGCCACAACCTCCACGTGAAGACGAAAGAACAGCTGAAGATTCAGCTCATCTGAGAATACACCACTCTCAATTTTATTGTTTAGCTTTGAGCCATTCGACACCATGATGCCATTCATCCCTACGAGGAATTTAGTTGTTAGCTCGAAATCAAGTAGAACGTCCGAGAGCTGTAGTCAACGTCTGATGGAACGAGAGATCCTTCATATAATAAGAATATCCCTCATGTTACCGTTGATTTTCAGTCTTACAAGCACCCTGCCACTAGGACGCCACTCTGAACAATTGATTTGGCTTAACCGCTACGGTTTAAAGCCAAGTGACAGTTCGAGGCTCCTAAGTTTAATTCGCTCCTATGGCTCTTATGAAGCAGTGAAGTGTACTGAAAGTCTTCCGTGCTCTTTCTGCCATATTGTCGGTCCATTGTAGCTTTAAGTCGTAGGTAAGCACCCTCCACATAATACTTGAACATCCTCAAGGAATAGGATGTCACTCTATTCTTACGAGGCTGTATGATAAGAGCTATCAGCCACATATCTACATCCAGCACCGAAATTGAGAATATAATAGCCAGTGATCTTTTCCAGAATCTTCAGTTAGACGTAGCTAACACATATTGGACAATTGTCATTTGACTTTGCATGTCAAATTTTTCCTGCTTAAGGAATGAACAAAACTCTAGTATCCTGCCAGCAGGTGAGAATATACGAGATTCGCAAACCTTAAAGCAGGTGATGGATCACTTGACAAGTAGCGACTCAGCTGTTTGCTTTGAGACAAGCTTATCAAATACAGGAACTTTTGATCTGGAGCTTTTTTTACTGGCGCTTCGATAGGTACGCAAGACTAATCTCTCGATTCATATACATCCAAAACTGGCAGTGCTTCCTGATTTGGCCATGGTAGCGTTACTTCTATAGACTGCTGGATATCAGCCGCAAGAATGCCATCAGGACTCAGAGATTTAAACGGTTCGAATAAGCTAATGGCCCAACTCAACTGGAAATTAGAGCTCCTAAGAGACGGCACTATGCTAACGGCCTGCTTGGTTTGATACGCCGGTTCTAAAAAAGGACAATAATTTCCCAAAAATGTGAGTCCTTGTGAATGTCTAGAGTGTCTAGTGTCTTTGGAATAGTTCTAGGCTGGAACTAGTCCAAATTCCATCAGAGCCCATGATGCACCCCGTAACCTTAGGTGTCAAGCTTAAAATCTTACGATGGCAGTTTCCGTACCTGAGACTCTCCGATTTGTCATAAGATCTCTTTTCCTTCTGTATGTCATACTTAAAAGCCTTCATCTTCGTTTTATGCAGCGACCATTCATTAGACCTTTTAGAACTGTTGAACTCCATCATGCACATTATCCACAAGGTGGCGGTTTTCATATTTCACCATGGAGACTGGAGATTCCACCTGGCTGAGGCTGGCTTACATTCCCTTAAGCGCAGAGTTAACAATAATAGTAAGGGTATCACCCACTGGATCCAATTCGCGGTAGCAGCCGATGATCTCGGGAGCGATTTCCAGTGAAAATCGGGCCTGGGATTGGAATAGCTTCCAGCCCGACCTCTCTCTGTAAAAGCTACCTGCTCAGTTGAACTGCTGTCAGCCACTTTGAAAGATATGTACCTGTGATCAGAGCATGAACACTCCTGTATAGTTCACCAGTTACGAAGGAGATGCAAGTGCCGTCCACTGACCCAGATAACGTCCAGAACCTCCAGCATTGGCGATAAATAGATCGTGGGCCAGGATGAAATCAAAAGAACCTCGCGACGTCCTTTCGTGCTTGAGCTGCCCCAAAACTTCATTATGACCATTAGAGTTAGCTACCAGAATAAGAAGCACATCAATTCAAGTGCTTTCAAACACGACATCCTTCACAACGCCACAAAGAGGGCTGGTGCCATGGCTGTGTATCATGAAGCAAGAAACAAACCAGCATGATCTTTGATCGATTTCTGCTGTAACAACCATGTTACGCTTTTGAGATAAAAATAAAATTCTTAGCAATCACACAAACTCGTAGATAAGCGGAGAAGCAGCGAAAAAGTCGAGGAGCAGGATAGCTGATGCTACATTGCAATAGTGAAGGTTACTTCATCATTACCTTGGATGGAATAGTTTTGTCAGCTTCCTCTTCTGTTTCGACATCAAGATGTGAAGACAGTCACCCAACTCGTAGTCAGTCCCCACGCTGATCGCATCAGCAATGAGGAATTGCATATTTGATTCTCTCTTAGATGCTGCTCTCAAGCAGATAACCTTGACAAGTAGCGCTTGTGCTGTTTGCTTTGGTATAAGCTCAGGAAATTTTGGTCCGAAACTCTTTGGTCTGCCGATTCGGTAAGCATGCAGAGCCGTTCTCTCGATCCCGTACATGATAATCCAAAACTGGCAGTGTCTCTACATTTATGATGAAGATAATTTTCCGCCAATTATCGACAGGCTCGCCAATATGTAGAACCCTCTAATCATTTGTAGGAAGATTCGAGTGAAAAGTCGAATGATGTGCAGAATTCACACTGAATCCTAATGAAAATAGGAAATATATGCCTTGGTCTAGGCCGGCTGAGAATCTTTTCCTAATGCATCACCTTTAATTTGGTGGTTGACTAGAGTTCCTTAGTTCGGAGAATACCTGCTGAGAGAAATCGGCCTAGCGTTGGTCCTCACACACAACCAACATAATTCTTTTATGGTAGCGCGCATCCTTCAACGTAGGTAGAGGACCTAAGCTGGCTTTTTGCAGCTTGCAACATACTCTAAATATAGCTACCTTATTTTAAGCGATTTTTCCGAGAAGATGATTCCATCTCGCTTGCTGGCATCAATAGTAGCTCAAAGAAGGCTCTTTTACGTCATTTTATTACAGGGATGAGTTAGTCCTAGATCAGTCGCCATAAGCTCGGCTTTTTTGCGATTCTACGTGCATTGATTCTTTTGTTCAGTCAACCTCTGCCGTTTCCAAGCTGGATCTGCAAGATTTAGAGGGAGCGGGTGCTCCCCGATAAATGTTGTTGTTCATTGAAGATATTTTTTAGCCTTGTCAAGGGTGATATATTTTTAACTTTTTCTGACTTTTTAGTTTCGTAAGCCCAAGAGGAGATAGCGAAAGGATATTGAATGCCTGGTGAGAGAGAGAGAGAGGCACCGGTGGTACCGCTTCTTGACGGGCGGGTCAGCTCATTCGCTACAACCTTCCCGCTACGCTAGTCACAATCCGGCTTCTGGCCTTTCTCCGGACTAGGCTTGGTGACCAAAGCTTTGGGACCACTTGAAGCAGAGGTTGAGGATGTACTGAGAGCCAATGGAGATGAATGCCACATTCGTCATATCTCCTCAGCTTCCAGCAGGTTTAGTGACAGTTAGTTGAGTTGGCTCATTTGTCATATCTCCACTTCCTGGTGCCTTAGCTGCATCCGACGACACATCCATCGCAGCCCTCCCCCTTTGCATTAGAGGGTAAGTTTGATTTGATGCCTTGCTTGCGTGTGACGAGGTTAAGTTTGAATTTATTTTCCATGCAATAGGGTCCCCGTTCAATGTTACTATCTCAGTCCGGATGTGTAGCCACCTTAATGATCCATGGTTATCTATGCAAGCAGTGAGGCCATGCGAGAGTTGGTATAAGCCTTTATGGGAACAAGTACTCAGAGCCAGATCGGTGCTAATCAAGAGTCCGCCTCAACTGCATCTACACCACCAACTTAATGGCGACCAAACTGAGAAGTACTCTGAGCCTTGTTCGAGTTTTAATGGGACAGAAATGATCGTATTAATACGGAGCCGTTCGCCACGCGGATATCACTCTGTCGTTACCAACAGATGACTAAGTCTGGAATGCTGCGACCTCCAGCACAACCCGGAACAGACAAAATCGTGAGTCTACAGAAGTCCGAGGACGAAAGCAATCGTGGGGAGTGATCATTTTTTTTTTAGATCATTTAACGTTAGCCAGGATGCACCACGAGAAAGTGATCTAATTTACACTGTAAAAACAAAAATAAAATCTGTAGACCATTTGCATCTAAAGCAATTTTTTTTTTGAAAATTAAAATACAATACATTAGCAGCACCTTATATTTATAATTTGAAACTCTATGTGAATGTGCGTTCTACACATCTTTGCTCATGAAACCTCGCCATCCACAATTTCATCCATAAAATTCTTCACAATTACGAAGCTATTCATGTAAACCTACCTCGAAAACGTGAAATCACAGCAAATCACCAAGAACGAATCGTCAGAACCCAGACTAAAGGCAAATAAAAATGCCGGCCACTTTATTAGCATTTCGTACGCAAAAATTTTTTGCCAGTATAGTGCAGTGATCATCAGAATATTTGATTTCATCAGAGAAGGAAACGTTTTTGAGTTGATGATCATGCGGTTTTTTTTTCATCGGTTGCCGGTCGACGTGCGAAAATTTTGGGATGCTTCAAAACATTCCAGCGATTTTTCGGTTTTTGACCTGATCATTTCGCGTATCACTCACCGATGGAAGAGTACATGGGGCTTTTATCATGCTAAACAGAATCGACAGAGAGAATTGCAAATTAAATATACCATCAGATAAGCTATAAATAAAATTTGCGAATCTGCGTTTATAATTTTTGGGACAGTTGCTCGTTTATTTTTAACTGATTTCTCTCGGCATAATTATTTAATCTGTTAGTTTTTTTTTTGGGTGAAATCAAGAGTTTTTCCGATGGGAATTACCATCAAATGGCACATGTTTTGAGTGAAATTTCCGTTATCAAAATATCTCAAACGTATTGCGAGACGTGAATGAAATATCTTTTTTATGATTTTCAAGTAAATCAAAGCTACTTTTACTTTCATTTACATTCAAATCTTTTTATGTTCCAAAAAAAAGACCTTAAACCATATGGCATCGGACTTATTTTCCTTTTCTACCGTTTCCGAAAGCATTCGAAAAATTTTAATCCAGCCGCGCAAATCTACATTTTTGTGTTATAACCAACGCCCAAAAATGGAAGTATACACGTGCAAGAATCCGAACTTATGCAATGCAAGTTAATCCGATTTAAATTGTGGCCGGAATTGTGTATTTTCTTTGGAAGGTCTGAAACACGCACAAGAAGTTGATTTTTCGATGAATGGACAAAATGTACGTGGATATTTTGCATACGCTAATGAACTTGTGTAGAAAGGTAAAGTCTTTTATTACGTGCCAGTTATACGAATTGTTTGTTTTAGAGTTTAAAACAGCAGCCGGGTTTCTCAAGCGAAATGTCGACGTGCGCAATATGCTCAGGCGGGAAATGAGCTTATTTAGTTGAACTACTTGGATGCATGAGGCAAGTGGTTGGGGAGGGTCAATGAATTTTGTGCGAAATTTGTTGGTGGTTTAAATTCTTGTGAATTAAAAAAAAATATTCTAGTCAGTTTTGTTAGCATGGTAAGATATAATACTCGGACAATGAGCTCATAAAGAAACGAGAGGGAGTTATTTTGGGCTGAATCTGATGATGTTTGCAATAAACGATTCAACGTGACTCGCTTTTAAATTTTCTCAAGCGGATATTCAAGTAGATTTTACGAAATAATTAAGATCTTATTCTTAAAGATAGATAATAATTTTCTTGCGAAACTTTCGTTATATACCTATGTACATCTGTAACAAAATCATAGTGTCCAGAAGTCTTTGCATATTAAAAATTAAAATATCAAATGAACAAATGAGAAAAATGTTTCATTTTGCAATAGCTGCCGATATACAGCTATGTAGATAGAATAGTCTCACTGCAACCCTTTGATATAGCCTCACTTGATTTTGAACACAGGAAATAGTCCTACAAATGGGTGGCTTGATATTTAGGCTTTATATTAGTTATGCTTATCGTGTTGGAGACTTATCACCATAGTTCTCCGCTATGAATTGCATCCACGTGCTACAGCAAGCAGCGGAACTTACAACTGACAAAATCACAGCAACAGCTGCTTCTATGTGAACAGATGATAGATGTTGACTCGACTGATAATATTGTGAACTTACAATTCAAACCAACCTATGACATATGCGTAATCTGATCTAGTAAATATTAGCTGGAAAATTGCTCTTGGAGTTTTTTTATTTCTTTCTAGGCATACATTTCAGTAATTTTTCCTGTGATTCTTATCGGAGCCTGAAAATCTTTTGTTTACTTTGAAAGATATAGACATACTACCCTAAGGTTGCTTCATTTTGGATTTTCTTCGTCTGAATGTGAAGCATTGAATTTTTATTATATCTCTATATATGACCCTTTGGTATTAATCTTAGCTACTGATCGAGGAGGTAAATTTTTAAAGCTGAATACACATGAGCTCACCGTTTATCTCTAGATATAAATTTATAGACTGCCTATTTGATACTTGTAACACATAGATACGAATAGGCATATTACAGATTCGTAGATTTTTCTCGTAATATTGTAATTTTTATCGTAATATTGTAATGTCAAACCGTCCAAAAGCATTTTATTAGGACGATTGTTGCCTAAATATTCGCACTTTTATATTGCGGGTAAAGTAAAGTAATCCCACGACAACCCTCGTACGGGTCTAGGGGTTGAAGCTGGTAGAGAGCTTCATTACAATTTTTTTAATCATTGTGCATATGAGTGTGGAGTGATTAGTTCCACGACTCACTTTACCCCTGATTTAAACCAGGTACCTAATAAGAGCTAGGTGAACTCAAAGCTTGGTGCCTGGACCCTCGTCCGAACCTGGATTCGAACCAGGGACCCCACACGCAAGAAGCCAGTGCTCTACCCACTAGGCTACTCAAGCTTCTTGCGGGTAGTTTCGTTATATCTTGGCAAGTTTCATAATTTTTCTTGCCATTTCGCTGGATTATTACTTGCCCTAATTTTCCACACAAAAGTTTATATTCATGTCGTGTGAATGATGATTAAGCGATTAAGTTTCATTAGTATATAAAACTACAAGCAATTTTAGAAGATTACTTTTTTTTTCAATTAAAGTGTTTGCTAAAAAAACCAAATAACTTTAAGTCTTAGTTCTTATGTCCTCGAACACAAAATTTTCTGATTTCTGATCAAATTTTTGCGCGATAAAGTTCAGTTCACCACCAACCTTGATTATTTAAAAATTCGTTTTTTGATCACTTTCGACTATGGCTCGGATGGCTCCATGTATAACAATAAGTTTGATAACCTTTCTTTTCTTATCTGCTCGAGTTTCTGTGAAAACATTTTGCGTGCTGGATGCGTTGAACTAAATGCGCGTATTTGTGACTCGTTCTATGATGCTTTATGCTTGTACTAGCTCTGAAGACGCTGTCGTGCTGCCTCAATGGCACACTATGTGTCGGAAATGCAAGTTTTCAAAAAATGTCTGGAAGATGTAGCTAAACTTTTATTTTCATTCGAGGACAAGACATAAATCTTACTGAATAATATTCAACCACCATTTGATGCCGTAGTGCTCGATACTCCTGCTGCGGCAAGCGTTTACGAGATTTTGCTAAAGTATCTGAAGTAAGTGATCCAACACGTAATAAACAAAAGACACGTGCACAAGAACCTTGCGCCATTCCTTCAAAGGGTAAAGTTAATTCACTAGTTCCACCGCTATCCTGTTTACATCTCAAATTAATACCCCACTTCCAACTTTCTTACTTTCAGTAAACTGCTTGAAATAGTGGTTGACAAAAGAGTTTACCCTGCTTTTCATTTTTTTTCTGGCTTCAAAGTAGCACGGGTTCATAAAAGGAAAATCTACGTGCACCAACTTACTTTCTTTCTTTCCAACTTACTTTGTTTGTACCTGCTTTGGATCAACAAAAGCAAGTAGGTGTTATCTATACAGATTTTTCCATAGTTTTTCAATTCTGCATTTACTATATTCTTTTTCTGAAGCTATTTATGGTATGTATATCTGGTCCTCCACTATCTTGATTTACTTCCTATATTCTTGATTGCACTTGTGTTGCTTCATTTTATCTTATCCTTATCTGTCCAATTTATCAGCGAGATTCAGACCTTAGCTTCCTGTCGTCCCTATTTTTTTTTTACAAATGACTTCGCATCCTTTATACTGTCTCCCTGGTTTCGGTATGCTGATAACTTCAAGATGCTCAGAGAAATCAAAACAGTTGAAAATTCATATCAGTTTCAAAATAATTTCTCGGTAGTAAACAGCTGATGCATTGCTAACGCACTCACTCTGAATATAGTGACTTGCCATCAAATGTGTTTTATATGTATAAGATTACCTCTATTATCTTTGTTTACTCTGTCTTAATATCGCTGTCAACTTTAATGTTCTAGACGTAATATTTCCCTACTGGACCTACAAATGTGATCATCATATTACCTGTCCCCATCTCTTTGCATCTTTCGTTTTTCGCTCATTGGTTTGCGAATTCAATATCCCTTATTGTTAGTCATTAACTTTTAATACTCCATTACTGTCTAGTTTTTTTTAAATCTAAGCTGCCACGTTTTTGTTCGCAAATTTACTCGTTTTAATAGATACTCATTTTACGAGAGGGGAGACCCAAAAATTACGAGAATTTCGTCAGAACTTCTTTATTTCTTAATATGTTTACACCAAATTTTTATCATTTTCATAGTATTTTCCATTTTCAACATTGGATTTCTGCGAACGATTCTTCCATAGTTCACAACAGTTTTTAAATTCACTTATCGGGATATCCTTCAACAATTTCTGTTTTACCTCTTCCACAGTGGCAAAACGCTTTCCTTTGATTACCATTTTGAGTCTGGTGAACAAAAAAAATCACAGAGGACTAGATCCAGTAAGTAGAGGGGGTGGTGTGAGTTCAATCGATGTCATGCCGTTTTTGGTCAAAAACTGCTTTACGGAGAGGGCGGTGTGGGCCAGCGCATTGTCATGAAGAAAAACCAATCGCCTGTGCCACAAAGATGTGCCCTTTTCTTCCGGATGCTCTCTCAATCTTTTCAAAACCTCCAACCAAAACTTTTAATTGACAATTGCGGCTTGATTGCTGCTTTGTATCGGAATCGTATCCATTTCACCACAATTCATTACCAGTAAACACCTTGGGAAAAATTTGACGGTCCTCTTTGAGCTGATTTTAAAGCTCAAAATATGCCTAAAGTCGACGCTCCCTTTGCTTGTCTATGAGAAGGTGAGGGACAAATTTAGCTGCAACCCTTCTCAAGTGCAAATCTTAAGATAAAATCCTCTGAATTGAACTACATGATATTCTAGACATCTCACAAAATTGATGAATGGTTTGGCGACGGCCTTCACAAACGAGGGCAATGATTTTGTCGATATTTTCGTCAGTTCTTAACGTTGAGGTTCGTCTTAAACGGGGTTGGTCTTCAATTTACATTTTTTCATTTTTAAGACTCTGGTTTTACTTGGTGCAGCATCCTCGTAAGCAGTTTTAAGCATTTCAATAGTTTCCACGACCGATTTGCCTAACAGCTAACACAATTTCACAGCCACGCGTTGCTCTCGGCAATCCGCCATCACGTTTTCTGCGAAAAGGAAAAAAGTTGTTTTACTAAAAAAATTCTCACGGGCAAACGGATATACTCACAGCGACACAACTCCGCACAATGACTCAGGAGATGTGGTCCTAACGGATACTTGGTGAAACAATGAGCTCTCTTACTCTCCCTCCCCACCACAGCCTCATTCCCGTTACTTTTGAGTGCCCTCTCGTATACGTTGCTTCCTCACGAAATGTGATCTCTTCTAATATGAATACTCTAGCCTCGATTTAATTCCACTTGTCATTGAGTCGACTAGCATCTTATCAGAATTCTTATTTGATGATTTACTGACTTTTCTGTTATTGACCCCTGACCATGTTTTTCAATTTTATATTTTATATACATATTCAATATAAAATCTGATGATTTACTGTTATTGTTTTGTTATTGTTGCCATGTTTTTAAGATTTATATTTTATATTTATTCAATCATCAAATCAATCGTTATAAATTATCTGTCATTGAAAGCGAAAGTATTTTTCCAGTTTCAAATCTGACTAGAAAATATTAACTGCCAGAAATATTGAATCAGTCAAGCTAAGCAGAATATATTACAGTATGTTACATAGCTTGCTGTAAAGTTAATGTCGATAAAAATCATTTTATTAAAAATTCTATAAAATAATTGAACGGGCTCAGCAGACCACTACAGTAAAAATACTAAACGGACCACCGTGGCAAACTCAAGTCATCTCTGATTTTGCTTCAGCTTTCATTGCAAATAAAGATCAAACTCATGCTTTTTCTCAAAAGTGCTGACTGAAATTTAGTTGTGTAGTATTTTGCTTCGATATTTTTTCCCTGTAGTTCTATATCAGTTCGAAGTATTTTGAAGTCATATTAACGTTCTCCTGTTTCTGATTCTACCCTCCATTCTGCCACAATTATCTACTATCATTAAATCTATCGAAAGCAACCCACTACCAAAAATATGTTTGATAATGTTATACACTTCAGTTGCCTATCTGTATCCACCATCAGTAACAATTAACTCTCTAAATCTGATTAAATTTTCCTAAGCAGAAATTATTAATCATCCCTCCAGAGCCAGTGTTTGAACTAGGTTCTATCATGGCTTCGCTTCTGTTACTGGTTTGTGTCAATATTATGCCGCATTTTCTTGCTTCAATTTTTCGTGAAGGCTACATCCTTTGAGCGCTCCGTTCTTTTTTAATTTAACTACTTGATTTTCGAAAACTACCCTCGCCCAATCATCTTTACTTTTCCATTCAATCAACTCTTGAATAAGCTAGCTCTGTGGTCCTGAAATTTAATTGTTCGTTACTGAACAGTTGAGGTTGATTATATGGTAGCCTTGATTGAATGTATTCTTTTCTCAATGTATCACTCACTACCTTCCAAATGAACCTATTTATGAAATTATGAAATTCCATAGCACCATTAGAAAACTTCGGTGGCCGGAAACTTGTAAGATTTTCAGTTTTCTTTGGTTCGATTTGAACTCTTTCGAGCTGAGTACTTTATTTCCTATTTTTCCGAAAATCAAAATTTGCAGCCATCTCACGCACAAAAGAGAAACATAAAGTTAGATAAAATCAAATATCATCAAATTTGAACCAATTGACGAGCAATTGTACAAGATCGGCATAGCGGAAAAATTCTTCTAATGAATGGTACTGATTGGGTTTTCTAATTGCACATTTTACACCAAGCTCACTGTATAGCTTTTGTAAAAAATTCTGGAACAACCTACCGTTCTAGTTTTCCGACTAATTGGTTTTTTTTTTCTTCAATCACTCTGACGAATTTGCTATATCACTCAGACAGTGACTAATGTCTTTTTGGAATATTTGTTACAAAACTATCTTAAGGGGACGTAGCACATTCGAATTGAAAAAAAAATGTTATTTTCAAAGGCTTGTTTTTAATTGAATAAAAAGACATATCTTAATGAAACTTTTTACACATACTTTATATGTCTTAGACTACATAAACAAAATTGTTAAAAATGTTTTGTGGCCTCCTGTCGCCTGTTACAATTTTTTGGAAAATACACCAAAAAAACCTGGCGTGCATGATAACTGCCCTCAGGAAAGTCTGAAAAAAAACAAAAACGGGGTTTTGACCAGCATCTAAGCGGCCTTGGAATGAACTAAAAAAAAAAAATTTGGTTGAAAAATAACAAAATGGCGGCGTTTTTTCGAAAATCGAGTTTTTTTTCCCCCAAAAATCGGCTATAACTAAAAAAGTTTAATGCCGATTTTTTCATCCGAGGTTCATTCTGAGCATTAACATGTGCAAATTAACGTGTTAAAATTTCAAAACGATTGGATAATATTGTTTTTCTCAATCATGCACGCCAACTTGAAAAACGTTGTTTCGAGAAAATCGCATTTCAAGTTAAAATTCAATATTTTTTGCAATAAATCTTATCGAAAATTAATCTGCGATGCTTGGACCATACAATACACCTTCTTCTTGCTCATACTCCTCCTCTTCTAAAGATTTTTGTTCCCTTCGAGCAGTTCTGGCCTCTTTAGATGCCTCAGTCGAGTGTTTTTCCGCCTGGTTAATTCTTGCAGCATCTCTATGCTCTGCATGTTCCAGCGCACATTGGCCAATTGTAATTCCCATGACTTGCATTTTTTTCAAGATAGCCATAAATCCTTCACTAAATGTACATACAGAAATATTTGCAGCCATATTTAGTACGTTTTTCCCACAAAAAGTATGTTTGGGGGCCAAATTCCAAACACAAGAAATATAGCTTTCGTTATTATTCTGCGCAAAATTGCCCAAGCAACGCTTTAATAAATCTTCTGATGATAAGTCATCATAAATAGGCTTTAAAATTTCTTGTACCTCATCATCTAAAGGTGGAGGATGCTTGAAATTGTTTAATGCATTATCACCCGCTGCCTCCGCCTTGCGCCAGTTACACCAAGTCGTTTCTCCAACAGGACAATAACAGTGTTGAGGGTTCTCATCAGTTGAAATTGTGTGGTAATATGCTGCCCAAATTTCCTTGCGCATATTATCAACTGAATCAGGATTTCGGCGTATTGTTAAGCCATAATGCGTGGCTAAATTTTTCATTAATTTTAGTGTCAGGTGAACTTTTTTCGGACCTTTTTTTGGAGATTCTACACTTTTTTTAGAAACATCTTTTACAGCTATTTTTTTATTTTTTTTGCCAAGGCTAGCTTATTTTTTGCTTCTTTTAAAGGATATGACTCATTTATCTTTGTCTACACTTTGGCTTAAGTCGATGTAGCGATATAGCGAAGTGAACGAAAATCATAGAAAAAATGATCTTGGGGCGCTTCGCTATATATACTCATAAAATTTTTTTGTTTTAGAATTTCAATTTTATATTATTAAAATCATGTTTTAAAACCTTCATTCTAACATATTCAATCAAAAAACAAAAATCGATTTTTTAAAAATTTGGAGGTGCTACGTTGCCTTAATTGAATGTTTTACATAACGTTTGATTTGCGAAGAAAATTCCATCAATTTTTTGTGACTTCTCTAAATCGTTTCTTGTTTTGCAAGTACTTATTTTGTAATTACGAAGTGTTATGTAATATAGTTACCAGCAAACTTAACCTGGAAAGGGTTAAACAATTTTAAAGGTAGTTATCCGTGATACTTTCTCTTTGAGACCGCTTCGGAAATATGCATTATTTCGTTTATATATTAATTATAAGTAGAAACATTTCCCCGAGATGCTAGAAGTGGCTTAATAGCATAATTATTAGTAAAACTGAGTAGAAATTTACATTTTTCATTAATGTCCTTACAGCCCCAAACAGTGCGTTGCCTGTTGGCATCTACTGCTACGAACAGCAATATATTTTTCCTGTGTGGCTTAGTGCCGAGTTTTGTCACCTCCACCGGTGGAGTGGTCTCTCCGTGTGTCATGTAGGTAGATGTTAGGAGTATGTGTTCCTTTTGGTATCACACGCTATGATGTTTAGATCATCCGTGCTGAAGTTAGTAAAAAGATAAGTGTGAATATTCTTCCTCCCCAGTATGCCTGATCTTATTTTAGCCTCTTCACAGGGGGAAGGAAATATTGGAATTTTGTGACCAAAGTCTAGTGAGCTGGTTTTCTGCACTAGTGGCACGTCAAGCTTAATTTCAGGGAGAGTCAACATTATATCCTTCTTAGCCTGCAACGAAGGTGACTGGCAGTTGATTGCTATTGGTCAGCTATATCCAGATCCCACTCAATTTTAAAGGCGAAAAGAGCAGGTCAGCAGAGTCCTCGTTGATTTGGAGAATATACAACCCTCTTTTGTCCAGGTGGATCTTCTTAAATTTGACAATGCTGCATTTCAACATCCAAACTCTACTTCTGCAGTAGTTTGAGGGTCACTTCTGGTTTCACTGCCCACGGTATTGACACCATTGTTTTGGTAATACTCCCTCTGTCCACAAGCTCCCTCTGCTGGAGGTAACTTCTGACGTGAGCTCGTCATTGCACTTAAAAATCTGAAAACCAACCCGCTTTGTCAAACGAAGGGCATAACTAGTTCAAGATGTTTATCCGTTCGGCCGATTATCACAATGCGCAAAACTGAATCTGCGACCTTTCATTTCGCGAGTAGGAACCAACCCAAAGAGCTGCCACAAATAGGTGCTATTTTGCCTCATCACTAGCTTTCATGACTTTTTTCGTTTTGAATTGGATGGTAGTTATAATTTTTCCGCCCCATGTTCGCAGGTTTTTGACTGTCTGCGGATTTCTGCATTTTTTTGCTGCTAGCTTCTTGGCGAAGCTCTGCTTTTCATTGTTATGGATGGGAGCTTCATTCAGTACAAGCTTATCTTTGCTAGTGAAGAGTTTGTGGCTTTTTGGCATCCTCGTCCTAGTCCACGTCAGTCGTTCCTTCTCGTCCGTGTAGTGGGATGGTTTGTCCTCAAGTTTTTCGACAATGCGCAGTGCGACTTTGAATTCCACCAGCGCTTTCTTTCCTTGTTTGCTTGGTTTAGGCCTGTTCAGAGTCTTTTCCTCACAAATAGTTTTAAGAATCTCCTCCACCTCTTTAGTCGAATCAATACTTTCTGAATGCGAGTCTTCATGCACTATAATACCCGTCAGCAGAAGAGAATTTCATTTTAATTATATTATTCGAAACTTTTAATCCGCACATAAGGTCCATGGCAAACTGATGATTCTTCTTTCATGCGATCACTCCAAAAAGGAAGGAAAAGTTTTTTTTAAATTAAATTTTGAGCTTCATCAAATTTAAATTTGTTTCCGTTATTATAGAAATCTCGTAAACTATTAAATAAATCATGAAGTTTTGCTGCTCCGGCCTCTGCGCCCGACTTAATACGTCCAGCATACGACTGAAATCCTTAAATCCTTTAAAGAAGCAAATACAGAATGGGTTTAAAGTAACCAAATATTTCTGATCATTTTCTAGAATTTTGATAATTTATACGATTTGAAAAATGCAACCTTAAAAGTGTTAAAGCTTTCTTTAATTTTTCATCAAAGTGATAATTGTCAAACTCGAATTTATATATGACAATTAAAGTTCAAGGAAATTTACAAAAAAAAACAATGATTCATGAATACAAAAAAGCAATACAATTCCACGTTTGGGCAAACGAATTCATTTGTATTCCACTAGGCAATCGATTAGCAACCTATTTAGAAATTCAGAAAAGAAAAACGTCTTCATGCGAACAATTAGCATATGGTTCTCAGCATTGATATGCCATTGCAAATCAAATTGTCTGTGTTGTGTATATTATTTGTAATATAGATATGCATTTGTCATACAAAGATGTGTCATCCGTTTATGTTTTTCGAACAGGACAAAGCATGTCCAAGTAAAATGATGATTAAAGTTTGAATTAATGTAATTTCGATGGAATGAATGAATGATATAAGTGAATGGAATACATAAATTAGATATTTTTAGCCAATGAAATTACTGTTATAAACATTTTTAGTTAAACTTAACTGGTTTGTACCTCTCTATATAGTTCCGGCACAGTTCATTGTGCATAGGCTATATGACAGCTGATTTTCAAAATATTCTTGTTGTCTAGTAGGTGGAATATCAGATTTTGGAGTTTGAGATTCCTGGGTTGAATCCAAAGTCCTGTACTCGCCAAATGGAACTTTTTATCAGGGCCTAGAATAAATGACTTTTAGGGCTATAATATGCGCCTTTGAAAGCTATATTATATTTCATCCACTCTTATAAATTTTTCGTCGTACATTATTGCGTCAAAGATTATAAATTATCACAATCCCGAAATCAGCTATGTACATTGCGCCAGAAACATATAAATTGCTGTCTTTGGCACTATAATTTTTCACACCATATATATCATATATGATGTCCGCAAACAAACTTGCATATGTAAAATTTTTAAAAGCACTTACAACATGCCTTGAATTATATACTTCAATTAACACTGATGAGCTAAAGCTTTAAATAAAATTAATTGTTTTTTTATTTTCAGGTGAGTGGTTGTTAATTGTGAAGTCGAGTTGCTGCTTTTGGTAGGTTGTGTTCAATATGATCATTCTATGATCTATAAATTATATGAATTAATTTGTATGCATATGTTGCTGAATGCATTTCATGACACTAGGTCAAATAATTTCTTTTTGGTTGAAAAATCTCTTTACCATGATTTCATTGTGCATATTTTGAATCAGACAATTAGAGTTACGTTAAATCAAAGCTCGGTGCATGGTCCCACGTCCGTAACTGGATTTGAACAGGGGACCTCAAATTCCAAGGGCAGTGCTCTACCCATTAGACTACATGAGTTTTTGTATTGATTATTGCATGCGCAAGCTAATCGAAAACAAGCAATAGACTGTTGGGATCTTAGGTTGGTTGGCTGCTCAATGTGAGTTGTTGATGTGCCACTAGATTTTGTTCTTGGAATTCGAAATAATTGCTAGCACCTGCATAAAAGTTTTTGATATAGTGGAGATCTCATGAATGTGGAAAGGTTCATGAAATAATTT
Organism: Nemotelus nigrinus; assembly: GCA_947369275.1. Lineage (NCBI taxonomy): Eukaryota > Metazoa > Arthropoda > Insecta > Diptera > Stratiomyidae > Nemotelus > Nemotelus nigrinus. The sequence goes on from OX376372.1 coordinate 34,994,362, forward strand.
GGCAATCACTGTGTGTCTGAGCCTGATCAGGAACAGAGTTTGGTTCAATCCAACATAATTAGTCCATATACTTACATTACTGTGGGTGTGTATAATTTAATATAATATTGCTTTCTTGTTCATATGTTTTCGAATGAAGAGGAAAAGAATTACTTTTGAATATTAGTTCTTGCATATTTTTTTACGCCAAACCCATCTCTTGGGATGGCTAAAAGCTATGAACAATTAGAATGAGATACATTTTAGACAAGCGTGTTCATGACAATGAAGCACCTTCGAGCTCATAATAGAGCGATTTCGAGCATTGCAGAGGCGCTGCACGGCCAGATTCAAGAAAATACTAATTTCATGCCCAATGAAGTAAATAATAAAATATTAAATACACTTTTGGATGAGCTTCGTAAAACTCGAAACGAGTTGGCGGAGTAGCGACCTCTCAATGAAGTCCTTATGAAATGAAATAAGGATATACTCAAAACACTTAATGCAAAAATATCTAAAAATAATTATGCTTTCTCTCAAAACAAGAACAGAAAGAGGCTCATCTTCAGAGCTGGCCTACTCTCTCAATGCTGAAGAAACCAACACATCTGGCTCTGAAGATACTTTCAGCTTAGAAAAAAAAACTTCTCCGACATTTCAGCCATTCTGCAGGACCAAAAATTGTCTGTTGAAGCCCCCATAGTAAGACCTAACTTGACTCAACTAAAAACTTTTGAAAAAGTGGAATCCTATCCTAAAGTAGCAAGATCGCTGGCGAGTGAGGAATTCCTTTCACTTCATTCCAGTAAGCAGTCCAGGACAAACACCGCCACTTTATCGGTTTTGTCATAAGCCTTAGTGAATACCTCAACTTTGCCCTAGACATCTGCTTAACAAAAAGCAGAACAATTAACAGTCCCGAAGGCAGTATAAATCATTCTTCGATCAATGGACAGGGCTGGCACAAATTTCAAGCAACGCAATCTCGAGTTTATTTCCGTTGAAAAGGTATATTTTGGACATTTTAATTATGCTGAAACCGCCAAATAACCATAGTAAGATTACGAAGATCTTTGCTGAATTAAAGGTTCAGTACTTAACGTACTACCTTTCCGAAGAAAAGCTATTCAACGTTACCATTCGATCTCTATACGGACTGACTGCAGAAGAGGTCAAATTAGACTTTAAACTAGGATGGACCCCTCTAAACTTACTCGCAATTGGGGAAAACATATCTATGGCTATCTACCACTGTATGTCCAGTCGAAGCTTAGAAACCAACAGCTGGGCAACACCAATTCCACGTTTGACAGCAGTTTGGGCACTCCTACAATAACTGCCACGTCTAGTCCCACTGCGTAAAGTGTGATAGTCTGCACATCACAAGTCTTGTAATAAGCTCCCAGAACATTAACAAATTGTGTCAAATGTGGCGGCGAATATCACGCAAGCTACGGGATTGTCCGAAAAACCCCAAAAATATAAAAAAAAACCTTCTCACAATTAGCTTAAAACAACCCGAGCACTCTTCAATTGTCAACCACTTTTAAAAACATACATAAAACTTCAACTAATTCTAAGTCCTTAAATGTCTCAGAATGCGTCAATTTCTGGCCATCATGCAGGTGCAACTTCATTCGATGATGAAGAACATGATGGAAAAAATGGTGCAGGGCATATATCCTACTCAGTCTACAGCCTGCTTCAATCTTTTGTAAAAATAAAACACACAGTAACGCTAGTCATAGAGTCCGAGTACATCAACGCTAACTGTCAGGAATGGAGTATGAGTAGAAAGCTATAACCAGCTTCAAGAAAATCATAGTTTACAAGAAGGCAAGGATTTGATAGATCTGTAATTGTTTTTTGTTTGTCTTGTAGGTTTGGTAATAAAGTGGTACTGCCGTATTTTATCATGGATTGTATACTTCGTATGTAAAGTAATTTTTTGTTCTTAATGGTTAAATCTGTGGAGCACAATATTGATTGATTTTTTTCTGTTTTTAAAAACAATAGCTGCAAAATAATCTTTTTTCAAACGTCGTTCTAAGCTATTTAGATGTAAGTTGACATTCTATTTGTTGGTTTTCTACTGGTAAGCTGTGGTGGTTGTTGTCTGTTACGTTATATGATAAAAATGGTTTGCGTTTTCTATAAGGATCTTCATAAAGGATTACAGACTTGAAACTATGGTGCCTGCTTCCCATGCTGTGAAAAAATACAAGTATCGTCCGCAAAATGGGAAACTTTTTTTTCTATCGCTTAATGATTCGGTCTGTTGTATAGCATTTGGAAAAGCGGTGAACCTTATAGGATACCAACTTCTATTGAGAGAGGTTGAGAGAGATGATTGCCTTTTTTCACTCGAAAGCTTTTGTAGGAAGTATGCTATTCATCAGATGAAAGGAGGTAAGAACTGGTGTAGCTTGAAGATTGGTCCTGAATCCCAGACTAGTCCTGCATGACCAGGCCTACGGAGTTTCTTTGGTTGAACTTTTATTTTATCTACTGAACCAATCTAACAAGTTGGAACTGTGTCGAATGAAATGATTTGTATCCAAACTATACCTTTTTACAATACAATTTTCCAATGTTATTTCTGTAAGACCGCTGTGAAGAAAGCGTTCCGTGATTTTTCTATGAAGATTGTATTCTTATGAAGATCCTTGCCAGGCTTCGGTATGAGGATTAGTGTTGTTCATTTACGTACCTCTAGAAAAGAATTCATTAAAAACATGACATTTATAATGTTTGTAATAATTATTAGTGTGCTATCTTGTAATGGCATCGAATCCTGAAGTTTTTCGTTTCTTTAGCATGTCTATTAGATTTTTAATTTCTGTTAAGCTATTGATCTGAAGTGAAGCTCCACAGATGGTATAGAGGCAAGGACGTCCTCAATTGGATCAATAATATCATCTTTTTTGCTGGCGTTTGCCATCAGGTTGTTATTTTCTTGCTCTGTCTCTCCATTTTTCATTGTGGAATTACTTAGGCCGATTCTCTTGTTATTTGAGGTTAGGATCATCCGTATGACTAGCTTTTCTTCGAATTTGGTTCCTCTTTTTAAAGAAATCTTTTATTTTTCCAAGCAGTTCGGGATTTTGGAAGTAAAGTCATCTTTAACCTGAGTTGTGTTGTCTTTCAGAGCTAAAATTGCTCTGGTTATATCGCTGGTAATTTTTTGAGTTTTACTTCACCGTGGCATCTTGGAAAGCACGCAAATTTGGTTTTCTCTCTCACTTTTAGAGGTTTACCAGTGCAAATATCTTTTATGATAAAAAAATTATCTTTTGGTCAGATGACAGCTAATCGAACGCGTTGAAACGTATATTGTGGTGAAAGAAATGCGACAAACTTTTTCTACAGCATGACTGTTGATTGTTCCGAACTTTTTGGGGTTGTTTGAGTCATGTGGGCTTATTTTTTGGCCAATAAAAATATTATAAGCTCTGTTATGGCCTTATTGTTTGATTTGTCGGTGAGGTCTTGGGTTAAAAAAGCCTGATTTGAAGGCCTCTAGGTCGAAACGGTTGCTTCTATGTTTTCCTGATTATGGTGCAAAATGAAACACCCTATCGGAAGATGTTACAATTTTTGCAAATAATCGTACGTGAATCATATTTGATATTTGTGAACTAGACAGCTGCAGTATACAAACAGACAAGCAATCTAGCCAATAAAGTCCAAATAAAGATTTCCATGACTCAAAGTCATTTTTTTATTTTGTAAAAAAGTTATTTAAGAACAAAATTTGATGATTAATTTTGCGCCACCCAGTATGAGGATGTGAATAATGTCCCGTTTCATCAAAAACAAAGTATCTCCGCCTCTACCTGTTAATCTATATATCCCGTATTGATTAGAGTTGGATAAATGGCCGGATGAAAAGCATTTATTGGATAAGCGTAATGTCGAAACTATTGTTGTACAAAAACTTCATCAGCTCTCCAGTTTTGTGAGTAGGGAAATAAGCATTCCAAGTTTGGATTGATGGTTGGTTTGTTTTAAACATTACTGGATTTTCTTAGTAGATGAAGCTGGAAAGGTTGCAAGCATTCTTTACACCATTTTCGTCATCATATTTTGGAATTGGCTCTGAATTTTTGGGAAGAGCTGCACGATAGTAGCCAGTTTTGTGATATTGGTCATTAGCTGGAACATATTAGGTCTGATTCTCGGTATTTGTAGTGTGGATGGCAGTGCTAGTATTTTAAAGTCAGTTCGCCACCTGAACAAAAGTCTCTTTGGGACAAATGAGAGTTTTTGAACCACTCCCATAGTTGGCCGTATGATCATCATCACAGTTAACGCATTTCGTTTTGTTTTGCGTTGTTTAGAGTACTTTAAATAGCGATAGCGACCAATGAATTCAATATATTTCGCATGAGCGTGACATGCCGCACATAAGAACTAAATTGTTGGCAGCTGAGATCCTGGGATTATAACCTCTGTGGCTGCTGAGCTTCGAGTTTACAAAATGTGATTTATCCTATAAATGCTAGTTTTGTTTTTAGATAGGATGACTTAAGCTAGCTTTAACTAACTTCATCCAATCAACAGTTTTTCATTACAACTTTATTTTCTCTGGATAAATAATTTATTACCGTAATCAAATAAAATACAGCTCAAATAAATCATCTCGTATCAAAATAATTCTTGCATAACTATCATAATTTCCCATACAATCCCATCAATACAATTCACTGTTTTTTTTGCAAAGTCATAATACAAAACTCACAGTTCATTCAATTGACTTCACAAACTTACTCAAACTACAATTTCCTTGTGATTTTACTTGAATACATTTTAACAAAGACTCTTTAGCTGCTAATAATCGCTAATAACAATCACACCTAATCTCGCAAATCAACTCGAAATCGATCCCTGCACATGGTCAGTCCGCGAACGAAAAAAAAAACAACTCCAACTTCATCATGAAAATTGAAAGTCCATTCATTCAGTTATAAACTCGCTTTGGTGTAAATTATCAAAATAATCATCGGTTTAACTGTTGTGTTTCTTCTTTCATTACAATTCCATCACACCAGTGATGTGATTTTATCCGAATCTGCACTGCGGTTGCTAATGCGAATTGTGGGAAATTACGAAATTTTTGCCAGCATCACAAAAGATGTATGTAAGAAAAAATTTGAGATTGATTGAAATGAAAGCATTTTCGGTGAAGTTTTTTTTATATGTTTGTGGATGCTGGCTGTGGCTGTATGTTGTGTTTGTGGTTGAAACAATACATTTGATAGGCTAATTTTTGGTGGTGAGCGTAATCGACGCACAATATTGAAAATTTGAATAGTTTTACTGAAAATGGATTGATTTTCGGAATAGTTTTAGTGAAGATGATTTAGATTTCTTTAAACATATACTACACCCGTGTAGTGTATATAAAACGTCAACACATAAAATGTCATAACATGTTCAAAATATACACTTTGCGATTTTAGCGACATCCCAAGAAAGTGGTGAACACTAAGATTAGCAGTAGATTTAATTTAGCGAAGACACAAACAAATATACTTAATATTAAAAACAACATTAAAAACCAAGTCCATACATTTTAGCACCTATATTTTTCATTTACTAAAATTTTACTACTTAAGAGCGAAACATGAGATAATAAAGACAGTCTTTTCCGGTATGCCAAACTGGTCGGCGACCAAAAAGTCTTTTCAAGAAGACATCGTCGTTTTTCATTTAAATTCGAACATATCTCAGCTGACACTAGTAGGGGCGGTTGAATTCGCCACGCTGAAGCTGGGATTGTTCTAAGAGGAATTTTTCACGTCATATCCAGCCTATTATTTTTTGAATATTACCAGACTATTCGTTTTGAATATTGTCACACTATTCATTTTTTTGAATATTGCCCGACGTAGTGGTAGCCACTATTGGCAGTTATTGCACATCGAGCAAATATACTCAAACTGCGCATAGCGTACCATTTCACCCGCTAAAAAACTGAAATAGCAATCAATGACGTAGAGTTTGGCCTGAAAATGCATTTTTGCTCTCTATTGAAGGTTTGGTTGTTTCAGTGTGAATTATTTTAATAGAAATAATTGATGACGTCATAGTAGATGGAAAGAAGTAAAACAGAAACAAATACTAACCCGACTAGCCTCCGAGAAAATATATCTAAAACAAATATTAATTTACTAATTTTATGTTGCTGCTATTCGACAGCATAGTGCAAGTACTCATAATTATAGATAAACAGAACATATATCATAGTATGAAGTATGCTGCAGCGGCATCGACAATTCTCTAATGCATCGTCATTTCACCAGTAATTGATGCTTACCATCGTCTTGTTGCACCAGCAGTATGCTATGCCGGTGATTCATTCCCATAGTAAGCTATAATTATTGCTTCAACTGAGAATTTTTAATTAAGAAGATACTAGCTTTCAGCTGTATTTATACACAAAAGAATGTAAAAACTGTAATTTAAATTTACAATAGATGAGAATCTATGTGGAAATGCTGTTTCAGTGGAAAACTTGTAATTGAGTCATGGTAAAGAGAGCTGAGTACTGGAAGAGTTAAGTCGACCATTTATTTACCAGATAATGGTTAATTAGCAACTAGAACTGACATTTGATAGCTTCAAAATGAGTTATTCCATAGGAAGTGTTATTTGTATCAGGAAGTGATATTTGCTGGAAAGAAAAAAGTATACATAGAAGTAGTCTGCGTGGACTCAAAATCAATCAACTTCATTTCAATTTTTTCAATTTCTCAACAATTTTTCAACAAGTAATATGTAACTTAGTCTACCAATTGAAAATCAAAATCTCCAAAACATTATCATAAAAGATAACATATGTGCAGGGCTAAAAATTATTTCACTCCAACTCTCGAACAGTTTGGTGAGGTACTTATTCGCAGAATAAGTTAGTATTGTAGTATTAATCTAGATAATTGATTACAGCACAGTTTTTTGAATGTATTTTTATTTCTTTCTTACTGAACAGTACTCTAAAAGAAAGTAATCCCACGTGTCTTAAATTCATAATGTTTGCTAAACAGTTTTGGTAATTTCGTACTATTGGATAGCATATTGAAATTTTCACATAAATAAGATGTTATCAAAAAACAATTGTTTAGTTTTTCAATTGGCAACAAGAGGTAGTTTTTTGAGATTTTGTTTTACCAAGAAATTGAATTGTGAATAATCAAAGTTGAAAGAAAACCGGTGAAATTGATTTTTCGGTAATTTTTTTTTTTTAAATTTTACTTTCATGAAAATCTTCAGAAAGTTATGAAAACTAAAGGCTGAATATTTATGAGCCATGATTCATTCATGAGCTAGGGCGTGGTGGAGTCTGCCAATATTTTGCTATTGAATGGCCTGTTCAAGTGTTACTTTTAACTACTCAAATAATTTTAAGCACTTTTACTTTACTAGCTATCAACACATAAAAGAGTATTTTTTTGTGTGTTTCGTACTACTTCGTATTGCGTATATGAAATCATATGTACTGTATACATTCCGTAAATTAATTTTTGAAAATAACATCAACCAGGTGAACTACATTACTTTGTGCACCTTCTTGGAAATTTGAGAAAACTTAGCGGTTCATTGCTCATAAAGTAGCGCTTATTTTACGTTGAATATTCTCTTTGGGTAGGTGAGATTAATTTATGCCAATATGAGTCAATAACTTCATTAACTGTAACCTTCGTACGATGTTCAAACTTCCATTGATAATTTTTTCGCCTCGATTTTAAATTTCGAATGCAACCGAAGAGGACAGATTACCTTCCACATTCTGTCTATTCGTTTCATCAGTAAAACAGACTGATAGAAACGGAAAAAGAGGGTAGATTATCGTTGAAATATTGATATATGTTGTTAAAATTTAGCTTCAAACAAAACTATTTGATTTTAAAAAAAAATATTCATTTTGATCGTTTACCTTGTACTTTTAAAATTCTAAATTTCTAAATACTAGCCGCCACATTGACTTTTGATGAGATTACCGAATCGACGCAAAACTTACTGAAAACTTATGCTAAAAACTCGATATAGTTATTTTAATAAAAAAACCGATTTTTCCTTTCGAAGCTAGATGTATTGAATTTTGTGACAAATATCGATATTTCGAGGGTAATCTGCCCTCTTCTTCAGTGTCTATCCCAGGGGTGGGCAAACGGTCGATCGCGATCGACCGGTCGATCGCAAACAGTTCGACAGTCGATCACAGACATTTTTAATAATTTACTAGGTTAATTTAAAATGTGAACTAAAAATTTAGTAGACGATTTATTCAGTACATTTTGGAACCGGACAGTTCACGCAGCTTTAGTTCACACAAAGCTCGCAGAGCCTTGGTTGCCGAGAAGCCGAAGGGAAAATCCAAGATAGCTTTGCTCTCGATTTGTTCAATTTATAGATTTATATCATTGTAGTAAAACTGCTTCACTAAATCTCGTATACGTATACGGTTGTTTCATTTCCTTAAATGTCTCTGGTCTTAAGTACACAATTTATATTTTTACTTCCCGCGATACACCTCGCCAACATTTGCATTCGTCTCCCTGCTACCCAGGTAGTAAATTGGCGCACACAGCGCAACAAAGATTAATCTCAATTTTAGATAAAATAAAATTTTAAATTAAAATCTTTTCACGCCAATTTAGTTTGTGCAGCTCATTATTTCGAGTTAAAAAGTGACATTTGTTGTTTTAATTTGAAAATTGAATTGTGTAAATGGCTTTTGACATTTGACATTTCATTCGTCAGAGATGATACGTATCTCCGCTTTTCTCCATTTTCGCTCGAAAGAATCACCAGATAATGAAGATATGTCAAAAATTAGCTTCACGATTAATTCAGTACTAGCCTAAAAAATGACCTGTACATACTAAATTGGCGTGAAATGATTGGAGACATGTGCCAAAGCCATCTGCATTTTCAAAGCGAAAGCATCTTCCAAGCAATTTTTCACGCTTAAAAGTGAGCACAACTCTTGTTTATTTTCAAGCTGAATTTTCGCCGAAATAACGTGAAATTAACGTGAAATTGAAAACAGTACTAAGCTTTAGATGGCTCAGCTGAGGAAGCTTTTTGCAAAGATTTCTAAATCTTTTGCCTGAATTATTGCATTTTTGGACACATTGGGAGAAAAACATGAACAATTTAAAGATCCAGTATGGGTAAAGAAATTAGCATTTCTTACGGCTTTTATGAGTCGTTACAGCTCGCTTAATTTACAATTACAAGGAAAAGGAAAATATTAGGCGCGTTTTTTTGCTCCTCTATCCAGCGGAGAGTAGAATGAGAGTAGAGTAGACGCATTGAAAACAACAACACTCCTACACCAGTGAATTCACTGGTGTAGGAGTGTTGTTGTTGTTTTCAATGCGTCTACTCTACTCTCATTCTACTCTCCGCTGGATAGAGGAGCAAAAAAACGCGCCTATTGTTGACTTGTTGAGTTCGGTAAATGTTTTCTAAGTAAAATTAAAACCTTTAGCTTCACGATTAAAGAGGCAAAACTTTTAAATATTTTCCATATTTAGAAAAACATATTCAAATTACTGGTGAATGTAAAATACAAAAGCTGAAAGACATCCTTTCGTTCGCGAAAAAGTCCGGGGCCTTCGATGGCTGCTTGGACTGAATTTTTTTTCTCCTTACCCATTTATCTGGTGTCATTATGGACCAATAGGTCTATGTGTGGCCTTGTGCCAATCGGTACAACCTAACCTAACCTAACCTACTGGTGAATGTAATATTGAAATGTTTTGTCCTGAACTGGAAAATTTTAATCAAGAATTCTAGAGACGATTTGCATATCTCAATAACCTTCAACCAATTTTTGAATTTATTTCATTTCTTTTTGGAGAATTCAATAACGAGGATATTTAATCAAATCTAGCTCATACTTTACAATTGAATTCATTGGATCTAGAGTTTAGCATTGGATCTAGAGTTTTTATTTTAACAATAGCGCGCGCAAATGAAATTATTTTTGGATTTTATTACTATAAAAAATATCCATTATTGAGATTGGTGGCAATGAGGATATTTGCATTTTTTTGCTTCCATTCATCTATGTGAAGCAACGTTTTTTCAAATGAAAAACATTGAATCCCAACTTAGGAATTCTCTGTCTAATGACCACTTAATGGCATCTATTCGATTGTGCATCAATCAAGCCTAACTCTACAGTGCTTTTTAATGAAATGGAGTGTCACGCATATACACCAAAAATTCATCCAAAATATTTATTAATAAAGTACATTGCACAAAGTAGTAAATACAATGTATTTAATATATTAAATCAATTAAATTTTTATTTGTTTTTAATTTAACCTATTTTTGGAAGTCGATCGCGTATAAATTAAAAAAATTAATGTCGATCATACCAGTATTAAGTTTGCCCACCCCTGGTCTATCCGATAGATTCGAAAGGAAAAATCGGTTTTTTTATTAAAATATTTTTTTACAAGCTAGGAAAAAATTGGTACACATTAAATACAATCGATATAGCTATTTTTTGAAAGTGTTTAACTCTTTGGTATTCTAATAACCAATTTCGTTAGCGAGCTCGAAAGTTTGGTTATCGTTTTCCAATTAATTTTTACTGCAATAAAACATGGTTAAAGAATAATACCACAGTATGTATTTAAATCGTTTAATAGATTTTATTTTCTATAGAGAATATTTTAATAAATTGATTCTATTCTACATCTATTTACAATGATCAACCTGCCAACAATTCAATCGACAACTTCCTTGAAAAAATCATTGACAACTATTTTTGTTTCTCTAAAAATTTCAAACATTTTTTTCTTAGTTTACTTTGTTTTTGAAATTTTATGTATGATGAAAAGTGGAATGTAGTGTGGTGAGTAGTGGAATGTAAGTGAGATAAGTGTATGTGTTTGTGTATCCACAACTCTATAGCTGTCACATGAATTTAAAAAAATCTAATTAATTCTATTTAAATGATGAAACACGATACTTTATTCGTGGCGCCCAATGTGGGCTTTAAGTGTTAATATTCTAATCTATTAAATTTTTGGAAGCAGATTTGGTTAGTTGAGGCCAAATCAGGCCAGGCACTTGTTTCTGCATATTTTTGATGATTGTTTTCAAATCAGAAACCAATGAGAGCTAAAAAGATTACCCATGATTCAGATTAGCTTTTTATACGTATAAGAGTTTTTGCATGAAAGGTGGTCATTCTTTTACCGTTGTTTTTTTTCTCCAGAACGAATTATTGATATTTAACAAAGTGCAAGACCCACGTTAGCCATTTCAGAAAGTAGCTCTTTTAGTTTTCTACGAGCTTATATTCAAAAGTACTAAAAAAGAAAAAAAAAAAATAAGTAAAAACAGCGGCTCCCAGGGCACAATTTCCCCTAAAAAGACTAATAATCGAACAAAAATAGAGGAATTGTGTAGATTTTGAACGCATGCTCTACAAAGCTTGCTGCTTGTTACAACAAACCTTTATCATGTCATTTACCACTTTGATCTGATGACTGCATCCAAAGTCGTAGAATAGAAAATTTTCAGGGCTACCTTCGCATGATTTTCAAAATTTAGAAAACGAATACGTTTTTTATTCATTATAAGATGCATATTATATGACGATTTGATGGCAGCATATCATAGTATGAAAATGATGCAAATACTCAGTTCTGGCAACACTTTGATAGAACAGCAACCAAAAGTAAATTACAGCTGCTTCACATCAAGATCAATGCACCCTGTGAATTTTGTTTCGACCCGTTGGTGGCTATGTTGATATTTATAGGTGTGAAAAGACGTTAAGAGTTACCGCCAGCAAAATATTCATTTTTTTTTTAACTGAAAAGAAACGTGAAAGTAGGCGCTGCAATATCATAATCATTTCAAAATTTAATGTAAATAAATATCTCTTTGTGAAACAAAAAACAAAAAACATCGTAGCTGGCTACTTTATCCTAATTTTTTAATCAAAATCCTCCCAAATTTGGTTTGCACTAAGGTTTATCTACTATGCTATTTTGTTTGTAGTCTGCTGATTTTTTAGCTGTGATTTTCGGTGAGCGTGAAAACAATCCTGTAACTATGGCAGAAAGGTAAAAAAAACCCTTCAAAAATACAAAATATTTATAAATTTGATTTTACGTTTACACAACCAGTTTAAATTTTTTGAAACTTTTTGAGCCTGAATTTTCCATCACGAGATCTCACGACCGGCTCCAAATAAAATTCACCTTGAGCAATACTGATAGAAATTATTCAAAATATGGGCACTCCTGTAACAGTGGTGCTATCATGGAGTATTTCACATTTTTCCCTCTATTTCTTCCAATGCTTTCATCAAATTAAAACAAAACTTACACTGTTGATTGATAATATCAGGAACAAAGTTTACAGGATTTTTGGTTGTAAAATTAGGATAGGGCTACCACCTACGATGATTTTAGTCATTCTATGCACTAGAGATGTTGATGATAGCTTTCGAATTGTAATAAAGCTGGAATGCAAATAAGTGAATATTGTTTAAATTTAGTAAATTTTGTTTCTTGGTGGGCTGAAGCTTAAAAAATCTTCCTTTGTCAGCTGTGACAGACCCAACTTTTAACAAAAAATTTGACTAAATTTAATAGTGAACTGACAAGTTGAATTTCTGACAAGCAATCAGCTTTGGGAATTTCTATCTGAAAAGTGTTCCATGAGGTTTAATGAAAGCATAGCTCTAACTTGCTTGCCTTTTTTGTTTAACTCTAACTTGCCTTGAGATGCTCTGTTTTTTTTGGAGTCATTGAATACAGCTATTATTGATGTTATACAGCTTAATCAGCTTCATTATTATGCTACCTTTTTTTGGATTATTTATTAACACTTCTTTGTTTGCAATCATTTGAAGGAAATGAGTGCTTGCGTTTCGGAAATAAGGAATATTTATTGATGATCTTAAAAGTCTAGAGTTTGAAATTTTTGTCTTATCTATTTCTGGTAACAATCATGTAAAAAAATCAGGGATTCGAGCTCATTATTCTTTGATGATCGAAATTAGACTGACATGAAAAAAGAGGCGCTGATGAAAGAGAGACATAGGAGTAAATTGCAGAAATATTTCAATTAGAAGCAATATTTTGCAAATACAAAGAAAAAACTTGATATAAGACCAGGTGGAGATTCTAAAGCGATAGCCCAAAAAAAGCTTTTGGTTCAAATTCCTGTAAACGTTGACAAGCGCTACCACCATCAACCATCCAAGGAATCGACTCAAAAACAAAAAGTACAAACAATTTCTGCTGAATCAATCTATTATGAGGCAACCTAATGCATCAGCTAGTGTTGAAAATATGAAACAGCAAACTCACCTACATTTTTGGCTGATCACTCTCAAACATTAAAAGTAAAAGACCGCTGAATGCAGAAACCATAGAAACGTCATGTAACTAAATACTGTTAATATGTAAATGATACTCTCTGCTGTATTTCTGAGATGCAAAACCTTCTTTTGGCCCACCCCGTTTTGTGCTGAAAGTTATTGATCTATATCAACGAAAACTCACTTCCAGCGAACCAGCATCAAGTCATTTCTACGCGACAGTCAGTTTAGAAAAATTATTTATTTCGGCAACTACTATGGAAACGTCTGAATAAATATATGCTGAAGTGATTAGGGGTGTAATTTTCATAAAGTCCAACGAGCTGCTAACCTAAGCTAATGAATTTAATATTATGAGTCAAAAAGAATGAACTATTGAAAAATATCCCACAAAAATTACTCATATGAGAAAAAACAAAATCCTGCATAAATGGAAATGAATGGAGGAAGCAGAAAAAAACGAACAATACACCATAAAAACATATGAAAAGTTCAATACTGGCGAATACGTAAAATCGCTTATCTATTCATTTTTAATTCAAAAACGTAACCAATAGTAATTACAGCAAAACATTCCATTAATTACTACTTTCAGCCAGTTCTGTGAGGTTTCCGCGGCTGAAATTTCCTCGAAAAGGGAATTTTATGCTTGATTTTCCCACAGTGTAAGGTGGGAATTCCCACGAACAGCCTGCGAGTTATTCATCATATTTTTATATTTATTTACCGGAAGCGATATAATTCCAACACTTCTAGGAACTTAGTCACTTAGTAAAAATCATTGGAGCTTAAGAAAAATCAAAAAACTACAAAAAATCCTAGGAATCTGGGAAAAAATCATGCGAGCTATGAACAAATTCAAGAGGAGTAGAAAAAATCTTATTAATCCAGAAAACAATCGTGAGAGAAAAAAAAATTAAAGGCGTCAAGAAAAAACCTCAAAAGTCCACGAAGAAATCATAGGGGCATGTCAAAGATCATGCAAACTTAAGGAAAAATTCTAAATGCCATTTTACTTTGATTTTTTACAGCGAAGAATGAAAAACATATACATGTTTATATTTTTAAAGAAAAGACATATGCCCATTTTATTATTATTTGATATTGCGTTCATTTTCGTTTTAATCAAATAGATGTTGTGCATTGCGTAAACTGGAATGTTTTTCAGAAGGCTTGAAATGAATGCAAGTAATAGCTCTGACCTGAAAATTTGAGCGAATGCAACAAATGTTCAGTGAATTTCCCACTAATTCTGTTTGACGTCTGTTGCAATGGTGAAAATACTTGAAAAAAATGTGGCGAAACAAAAGCATACTTTGATATCTTAGTTAAATGAAGATGCATGCACGCATCTTCAAAATTTTTGGGGTTTTTTTCTATTTTTTTCTAAAACTCCCCTCTGTTAACTGCAATAATTTGTGCTTTTCAAAATTTTAAGAAGTTACTGATAAATCTCTCCATTCGATATTAACAATAGATTTCCCACACCAAACTCTTTTTGACAAAATTTTTAGCTGCAGCTAATTTGTTTGCTTTGTACTGGTAAAAAATTCAATTTTTTCGAAGATATCATCAAATGGTAATTTATCTTTAAGTTTAAATGTCGTAATGTAACCCTTTTCACAGTCTTTTTATTTCTAATTTTGTATCTTCTTAAAAGACGCCATGAACTCTTCACATTTTGGTCCCAAATATATATCTATTTCAAACTAAATGCTCACCATCCAATTCAAAATTTTTTTAGTGGGTCAATGAAACTAGGTTTCACAAAATTTAAGCGAATTCTTCTTAAAATACAATTGAAACTGCAGACAATTTGTACAGCAGCAGTTGCTTTGGCTGAAAGAGTGCATTAAATAAAGTAGCTTAAACTGTTTTCAGAAAAGTAGAAAAATACCTTTACATGATTATTCTGCAATATTTAATATCGTAGATACTGAAGAAGAAGGGCAAATCACCCTCGAAATATCCATACCTGTCAAGAAATTGAAATTGAAATGTTATACGAGTATTTGGCTTTGATTCAATGTTTAGTGCCGGGAGGGAAATTTTTAGTTGAAAGCCCATTTCATTTCTGGTTTTAACTTAAATGTAAGGTTTCACAATGTAAATTTCGCGTAGATAGATCACATTTGTTCGATCAAATAAAATTTTGTTTCATTTGAATCATTTCTCCCAACATTTTGTTCAACGAGCAGCCTTTTCTCCATGTTCCCTGTTTCAAGTTTTAGAAGTCGAAAATTCCCACAAAATTCTCGATCTCACAACACTGCTATCAGCCCTCAAAGAGATCAGCTAAAGGTGTTCTTTAGCTGATTTAATCTTTTCCGCCAAAGCTTCCCCGAAGCTCCTGCCTTTGTCTGTTGCACAATATTCCGGAATCTGTTTAGAACTTTTAAAAGGGATGCTTAGATTTGCCTGTGTCTATTTTGAATGCTGTTTATTTTTTGAAAATCAAAGATTGTAATTGTAAGACTATTTTTTCTTTTAGAAGCTTAACATATTATTCAAATATATCAGGCGTCGAAGAAAGTTGTTTTCCATTTAAATCTTTGGCCTTGATCAACAGTCTGCACATTTTGCAAGAACCCTTCTAATTCCCAAATTGTCTGTTAAAATTAATTCAATTGAGCTCCAGATACCTCAGTTAATTTCTCTACACCTTCAAAGATCCATTTTATCGGTATGTGAGACAAATGCATGGTTTTTTTTTTTAGCTTTTTCGCTGGCTCTGAAAGTCGAGAGTCGACTAGAACGAGGTTTCTCATCAATCAAAATTTTGTCTTTTTTGAAAGAACAAAAGAACGCATACACTTGAGTTTTCCAATTTTTGCATTTCTCCCAAGAAGGAAATAGCATCTTGCAGCCGCAGCTATCAAATCAAGCTCTTAAGCTTATCAATATACGACTGTTGAATTGTCTCGATGCGCTAATTTTTCATGTTAAATTGCAAATATTTCGAAACAAAACATAGCACTAATTAATTTTTTGCAAAAAATCAAACGAAAGTAATTACGAAAAATACTTTTTGTTGGATAAAAAACGTCGAAATATCCACTTAATCAGAAAACACGCAAATGTCATACCACGGAAATATTTAATAAGGTAC
Organism: Nemotelus nigrinus; assembly: GCA_947369275.1. Taxonomy (NCBI): domain Eukaryota; kingdom Metazoa; phylum Arthropoda; class Insecta; order Diptera; family Stratiomyidae; genus Nemotelus; species Nemotelus nigrinus. The sequence goes on from OX376372.1 coordinate 35,010,813, forward strand.
CTCTGCACTCTACAAAATTTCCTGAGAACTTCTTATTTTACAATTTTCCTGCTGATGTTGAAAGATCGATCTAACTAGCTACGAATCACTCGACCAACATCATGTAATATTTCGCAAACATTAAAACTTTCTGAAATTAATAATTTTGCCTTTACACTGAAAGAAAAACTCTTGGTTGGTTCAACCATTTTTAATAGTATTGCAACGATTCATTCAAAATCGTTAAACGAACTACGGAAAATAGTTATTTTTACTATGTTAATATAGTTAATTTAACGATATAAAAGTAGTTGGTTCTGGTTATACAAAAAATATCACAACGTTCATGAAATCAACTGTTTTAATTGTTTCATAACCACGAAGAACAGTTGATAAATAGAAAAATATTCATCAATTCACTCAAAACTTCAACGTTTCGAATTATCAACAGTTTTTATGGTACTTAAACTACTTCGCAATAGTTGATTTCAGCAAACGTAATTTGGAATTATTCTACGCAAAGTAGAATGGTTTCAACATTTGGACGTTTTTCATGCTCCGAATGAAATTGTTTATCAACCACGCGTCATGGTGCATAAAAGTAATCAACGATTTTCTTATGGTTGTTTTAACTATAGCCCTAGTTGATGCAAAAACAACTAAGGCAAACTATTGATTTTTCATACTCCTCATACTCATGCTCCTATTCTATCATAGAAGTTTCATATGATACATGGCAAAATTGTGTTCGGTTTGCTGTTCGATATAATTCATATGCATGTTATGCAGTGAAGCCTTTATATTACCTTGTACGACGCTACTTTGTTCACAATACAGCGTTTTCCGCTGTGGCATAGCATTGGGCTGCGGCAAAGCGCAGTCAAAAAATTAGAATGCACTGTTTTGTATGGTAACGCGCACAATAGCTGCGGCCGAATTTGCGGCAGCGGCAGAATTTGCCAAATATCTAATTTTGCCGCACCGCTAGCGGTGATACCTACCATAGGTTGGCATCACCTTTAGGTTGAATTAAATCTGTTTGAATTAGGTTGAATGGTCTGGTGGAATAGACAAGCGATGGCTGATGTGTATTGTGATAAGCCAACCTAATCCTCGCACAACAGCATTTAGCAATACAAAAGAAAAAAAAATGAATTTGGTTGGTGCCTTGGTTGCATTGACAGCGGCATTGTCGGTGCATTGTGATTCACCAAATTCAACTGCGGCATTCACGCCTCCCCTGCCTATATTTCGTAATATGTATGGAAAAAAAGTAAGCAACCACAAACAATGGTTGGAATACCATTGTTTGTGGTTGCTTACTTTTTTTGCACCACGGACGTTGTTTATCAACCACGCGTCATGGTGCATAAAAGTAATCAACTATTTTTTTATGGTTGTTTTAACTATAGCCCGTAGTTGACGCAAAAACAACTAAGGAAAATTGTTGGTTTTACCAAGATTTTTCTTTCAGTGTAGGCTCAAAACGTACCTCCAACATTTATCGCATATGGTCCATGTTTACAGCCATTAATCTTAACAATATCCAGAGAAAGTCCATAGTACAATCTTTTAATCAATCGTACATTACATTTCACCGTCAACAAGGCTACAACAAAGCCGTAATTCGAGCAAATTCATACCATCAATTTCTCTGTCATCTGAAAAACCACTAAATCGAAATCTTCCTCCTCGGGGCCCATCAATAAAAGTGTCATATCTAAGTTCATATCGATTTTGATTGCATAAAAGTTCTTACGCAACCATGACGACTCGCACGTGTAATTACAGCATGCAATTAATTAATTGGAATGTGCAGTGGGCAGAGAAACCCATCAGGCTGGGTTCCATTCAAGTCTGGCGATACCTGGCTGCAGGCAACCCCACCAGCGACTCTCATGCTCCATTGACGATCAGCATTTTGACGCATCAAGCAGCCTGCCACACTGTGACCGGCCACTCGAGCTTGCTATTTATTAATAATGCACAAAAGTAAAAGTCCCGATCAGAATGTCATGTTGCATTCGAATAGCGAGAGAAAATAAAAAATGAAAAATCAATGGCTCCGACACATCGCATATTATTCAACAATAGCATACAAAGCGCGCAGCCGTTCAATCGCGTATTGCGAAAATAACAGACAATTAAAAGTTTTCGTGAAATACTTAATCAATCGGAGAAAGGTGAAATGACAGACAGACCGCCATCTGCTCTGTACAGTCTTTCTCCAGTTGTTTGATAGTGCTGCTGCTGCTAATTCGCAAAACATCTTGCCCGCAAGCTAAAGAAACACATCTTGTCACGCTTTACATAAGAAAATGACTTACCGTTCCTGTTGCCACTGAGACGATAACGTGATATGTCACTTGAAACGGATTCGACCATTGATCTGTACTTGGTGCCGGCAAACAAAGCAGCAATCAATTGCTGACCAGCGAATTATCTGTGATAGCCCGAAGATCGCTAATGCGAATTTATTCATTCATAAATTCAAAACAGCACCAGTTGATCTAAATTAATTTCGCTTTCTTTTCGCGCGATCGAAGACGGGTGGTAAACCAATCATTCGTTGTGACTCAGCTAGTCCACCTGAGCAAATAACTTGCGAATCGAACACGCTGGTAGCGAATTGAAAACTATGAGACAATAAGAAAAAAAAAACGATTGTGTCCGAGTACTGAAAATGCAGAAATTGTTTGATCAAATCCAATGAAATTGAATTTTCCGCTGGAATCAATCAGTTGCCTGTTGCAGAAGCAAAGAGAATGAATGAAATCATTTAATGAAATCATTGTTTTACGGAAGCTTTCACTTTCGTTGTTTGCATTGAATTTTCAAATTTCGATTTCGAAGCGATTATTGAAAATATTCGCAACACAAAATTAAGTAAAATCGATGACTGTGTCCGATCGGTTGGAAATTCATTAGCTTCGGAGTTTCTTAAATGATGTCCGAAACCAGCTAGTTAATGTTTGATAATTAAATGATTTTCAACATCAGATGAGTCGAACATGCATGCACTAGACAAAAGAAGTGTTTAAAAATGGTTTTTAATTTTATTCAATCTGATCGAGTACAAGCATCTTCGAGCACCATAAAACTGTTAAGCCCAAAATTCATAAGCACAAAAACTACAACAGAAATTCAATTACATCCCGCAACCAGTGGACATACATAGATAAGATTTCACTTCAACCAATTAAACATACTTATTGGTTGCAGCACGAAAACTACACATTAACTAAAAAAAAACTTCGCACCCTAGTAATTAATCGCAATTCACACAGTACGTTGCACGAATCTGGAAACGACAGGTTTTTCCTTCCTCTATCGCATTTCCTCTAGAAAAAATGTGAGATAAATTTTTGACGGGTTATTTTGGTCCATTAGCGTCAAATTTACTTTCAGCACGCAACCGTCCACTGACAACATTGTATGCTTGTAATCATTTCGTATTTGACCGATCCTGCTTGCATAAAAATGCATCACATATGAAATTCTGCATCAAGTAATCTGCGGATTCGCTTGAATACACTACATTCAAATAATTCGAGCACGGTCAAATCGGATTAAGACAAAAACGAAAGTTGTACTGAGTTCGTTTACCGGAATCACGTCAAAGGTTCGTAATTCGATTAAGGTTTTTTTTTTGCAGGAAATGTGAAAAGTGTATTAAGAGATAAATGAGAAGGCAGTTTGGTGGAACGATGGTTTATTACATAAATACTATGGAGCAAAATTATATTCCATTGAACTTATGTGGCTTCAATGATTTTCTGATCCTAAGCATCAATCTGATGATCGTTATGAAATTTTTTTGTTTTATTAACAGTGAAATATATTTCAGTATATTAAAGATGTAAAAAGGTAAATTTTTGAAATTATATTTTACTAACTTTTGATAACATTAGTTAAGTGTAATTTCGAAAAAATGAAATACCTCATAAAAAGGATGAAAGGAAGAAAGTCTCGAGACAAGGATAAAATAAATCCCTTGAGAGTTCAACACAAACCTATGAAAAGCATAGAGTTGCAATTGGTTATTGCCTCGACTCATGGAAGTCAGTCATCCCCATCCTAAGGCCGGGCCTATCAGCTTATTATCTACTAAACAGAAAATATTCTTTAAATCATCCTCACCTGGCTCCTCTCACTCAACCCACACTCACACATCCTCATCAGGCTGATGGATGAAGTCCATACCCACGGTGGGAACTGTTATATTTTTGGAGCTAGTGCCAGCTGCACTTTGACTGAGCGTTCAAGCGCTCTCCTTTCTCTCTTTAGATAATTAATTCCTTTGATCGCTCCCTCGTACGAGAGTTGATTAATAAGTAATGATAATGAATATAAACAAAGGTGATTAAACTTAAAAGATATATTTATTTTTTAATATAGTCTCCTAAGAAGCTAATACATTTAGTCCATCTTTTTTCCAAACCCAGGATACCCTTAGAACAAAATTCTCTATCTTGACTCACCCAAAATACCTCAACAGTGGCCATCACTTTGGTATTATCTTCAAATTTCTTACCCCGAAGGTGTTCCTTGAGCCAAGGAAATATATAAAAGTCACTGGATGATGTAAAAAGATTTCCGAAGAAAGATGTAAAAGTTCGAATCCTGTTTTTTAAATTGCAGCCATCGAAACTTTAGCGTTGTGCGTTTTCCGGTGCGTTTTCTTGATGAAACAGTACTCGGGCTCGCAGTTTGCCGCATCTTTTTGCCTCAATAGGCTCTCGCAATCTTCTTATTTGGTCTGCGTAGAAAAAGCCTAATATAGTGGCTCTCTTTTCCAAACACTCCACCATGATAATTCCTTCAGCGTATCAAAATGGTAGATTTAAATCTCATCCATGATCACGAAACGTGGCAAAAAGTTTTCCTGATCTGCCTGGAATTTTTCGAGGCTCACTCTCGAAATGTCGACTCGTTTCTTCTTTTGCGAGTCGGTTAACATTCTCGGCCCCCAACGCGCAAAGACCTTCTTCATATGTAATTCGTGGGCAACGATTTTTTTAACACTGCCATTCGAGATCCCTGTGACCTCAGCTAATTGCCTGATGGTCACTCTTCGATCTACCAACATGACATCTTTGATTTTTTTCACATTGTCTTCAGTGAGGGACGTGGTCGGACGTCCTTCGTGGTGTTCGTCTTCATTAGATGTTCGTCCTAGCTTAAACTCTTTGGCTCAGCGTGCAACGGTGGAATATGAAGGATCAGTGTCTCCTAATGTTTCCACCATGTCGCCATATATGTCTCTGGTAGACAATTTTTTTCAAACAGATGTACTTAATGACAGATCTAATTTTGTTTTTCTCCATTTTGATGTTCTCTCTTCGATTGTTCGTATTCAAATGAATGTACCTCCCTGGAATCGTGGTCTATTTATATGTTGTTTTATGCTGGCTTAGTGAGTATAGCTGTAAACACATAACAGCGGCATTGTCACAGGGGGAGGCGTGCTTCTATGTACAATGCCGCAGTTGAATTTGGTGAACCACAATGTAGCAAAAATATCGCTGTCAATGCAACTAAGGCACCAACCAAATTCATTTTTTTTTCTTGTGTATTGCTAAATCCTGTTGTACGAGGATTAGGTTGGCTTATCATAATACATATCAGCCACATAGGCGCGCCGTCGGGGGGGCCAGGGGGGGCCGGGACCCCCCCAGACCCTCGGTTGGCCCCTCCCAGAAAAATAAATATTTCTAACAGTAGACACTTAAGTTTTCGCCTCTTTGGTTTTTGTTGTACAGTGCAGTAGTGTAAGCCTATACCAAAGCATACACACTGCTTATAACTTTGCTGTATTAATTACGATGTTATGGGACTTATCTCGAGAAAATATTTAATTTCGACAAGTTATACGTTAAGAAAAAGACGAAAAGCGCCTCGTCAAATATCCTTTTTTAATTAAGATTATCTGTTCATTTCTACTAGGCAATATACAGGTATTTAGATAAGAATACTTTTATAAACTGGTGTTTTATGCAATTATGTTTTTCACAAAACATAGTCTGAGTATTCAAATGGTAGACTAACGTAGAATACAATTTTCGAAGTCATTTGGAGAATAAAAATGGCATCCCTGCTACTTTTATGCTATCTATTCAAGACAATGTTGTTTATTGTGAGCAATTTTTGCTGCGCTTACTCTTTCTTGATGGGATCATGTACAATTAGCACATTCATACCTAACATTAATCAAAACAAACACAGTCCCATTCCATATTTGAGAGCATGTTTCTTTGACTTTTGCGTATGATAAGGTGTGCTTATTAAGTTTGAGTCAAAAAGTCCATACTGAATAGCTCGGAAAGTCCAATATTGCTGCTGCAAACCTTTTTGACTATACTGAATTTGCATCCCGTTCAAATAACTTACCCTATAACTTTTGATCCATTGAAAGCGTTGGAAGTTATACGAAAAAAAAGGGTGTTTGGAGCTAACTTCCGCGAATGTGTAAAATTTTTTGAAATTGAAATATTTTCGGTTTATTTTCACTACGAAATCATTATTTTTTGAAAATTTAATAGAACCGATTTCCAGGACAAAAAAGTTGATGCTGGCATCGCGAGATACCGTAAACGCAAGTTCCAGGTGCTAAAAATATAAATAATTCGGTGAAGAATTACGATTTTTGTGCGATTGGGAATTTTAGAAGTTTAGATTTGACTGTATAAATGTAGTATCAAATTCATCAATCATTTGCATTTTATTCTAAAAATACCAGAGAGTCAATGGTGTGAAAGATTTGTGTTTACGTACTTATGGTAGCTACACGGTTGTCCAGACATTTCAAAACGACAGAAACTTATTTTTTATACCCATTGATGCGTCTTGTGAATTTCGTGATGATCTGATGACTCGGTGTGCAGTTATCACAATGCGAAATTTCCCATAGAATTTGCATTGTCGCCAAAAATACATCAAAATTTTAGCTCAACCAAACTTCGCGATCCGGATAAATTATCGGGATAGTAAAATTGATCCACAATGTCTTCAAGGACATACTGCATACAATAATCAAACCTCTACAATAATAAAACTCTAATAGTGCTTGGGAGACAGTAAGTGATATGGTGCTTGAACAGTCTTGGAATATTGTCAAGATGAACCGAAATTATTTGGAAAAGGCTATCGACCTTACGACGTGTCTCAGTCGCCAAGGACTTGCTTTCAGAGGACATGATGAAAGTGATCCCAGTGATAACCGTGATTTTTTTTTTTTTGGAATTATGTGAATTATTCTCGAAGCATGATTTATTTTTTGAAAAACATTTTAAAACAAGGTTGCGAACTACTGTAGCGGCAAAACTGAAAATGAGTTAGTAAAAACAATTGCTGAAATTGTTCGCGAGGACATGACAGCTGAAATAAAAGAGTGCGGACTGATATCTATTATGGAAGACGAAGCAAGGTTCCACAAAAAGGAACAACTCTCCGTGTTTGTCAGATTTGCTAGATGTTTCAGGAGCTAGAAATGCCTCGTATTTAGTCGATATAATTTTGAGCCTGTTAGACAGTTACGAACTTAGCAAATTGCTTGTTGTTGGACAGTCTTATGATGGTGCTAGTGTCATATCAAGTCAAAAAGGTGGTTTACAAACCTAAATTAAGATAAAACACCCTGCAGCCACATTTGTAGACTGTCAAGCTCATAAAATTATCCTTGTTGTGATGCACACATTTTTCACAATCGAAACGTATGCATCCTTTTTCAATGTCATCGAATCCCTTTACAAACACCTTTCAAAGCCATCACAACATCAATAGTTGAAGCAACTTGAACAGGCAGTTGGTCTAAACACAAGGCGTGAAATGAGAAGTTTAAGCTCGACTCGTTAGTCAATGAGATTTCACAATTGCAAATATGTGATCGATAGCTATGGAACTATAAAAGAGGTTTTAGAAAAAGAAATGAATGAAGGAAAATACAACGACTCAGTTTCTGCATTGGCGATCTTTCATCTTTCACTATGTTCAAATTTTTTCTTCTTTCACTATGTTCTTTTTATAACGAACATGTTAAGCACATATTTCCAAACCAAAAATGCAACTCTTTTGGATGGGATGGATCTTGTGAATGGAACAGTTAAAACACTACTAAGTGAGCGAGAAAACTTTTATGTAGTTTGGGAAAAAATTAAATCATTTGCAGAGAAGCACTGTCTGGATCTCACATTTTCCAGAGGATCACGAAAGCGTAAAACAGCAAAAAGCACAAGTCTGAAAGGTTTTGATATTCCATCTAGCCTCGGACAAGCAGTTAGGGCTGCAAAGATATCCTTGCAAACCAAATGGCTCGAAAAGAGTAAGTTACAGCACTCTTCGTCTTGGCAAATTATTTATGCTTTTCCTAGGTTTTCTAGGTAACAAAAATTTGAAACAAGAGATCAATTTCTTCCTTGTAAGTTTAATATATTCCAATTTCTTCAAAGACATTTTGAAAGTAAACTATTCTCTTCTTCAAGTATAAATTGAAATATATTTAGCTTCTTAACGAAAAAATAGTTTATATTTCTAATTACTTCCATTCTATTCTGGTATAATTCCTACAAGCGTTCATTTCTTAGTGCTAACGGATAATTCATGTGTAATTCATACTTACCATTCACATTATATGTATATGGTAGTAGCTCATACGTATTCACAGACACGCAGTTCATTTGATAATGCATTATGCATTAGCAAATAACAAAGAATAAATTAATAAACATATAATGTATTAGTAAATTATATAAGTTGTATGAACAGTACGTGTACCTAACGGAAGACAAAATTATCGCTTGTTTTGAGCCTTTCGGTCCCTGGCCCCAGCCAGATTTTAGACCACGGCACGCCTATGATCAGCCATCGCTTGTCTATTCCACCAGACCATTCAACCTAGTTTAAGCAGACTTAAATCAACCTAGTGGTGATGCCAACCTACGGTAGGTATCACCGCTAGCGATGCGGTAAAATTAGAAATTTGGTAAATTCTGACGCTGCGACAAATTCAGCCGTCGGATTGTGAGCATTACCATACAAAACAGTGTATTTAATTTTTTGACAGCAGTTTTTCGCAGCCCACTGCGACAAATCGTTGTATTGTGATTAACGCTCATATGTGGTAGTAAAAAATTTTTTTTTTAATTTTATGCGAACTGGAAATAACCGATTATCATTACTTATTGACCAACCCTCGTACATCTGCTACTTTAGAATCCTAATGCTCATAAGTTTAGGTAGGTATTAGGCATGTTTTTTTGCTCCGATACAAAACAGAATAGAACTACGCCGCAAAAACAACGATCTAGTATAAAACAGCAGTGTATTCGCTAAGACTGACATAGGTTCCTGCATTCCCTGTGGTAGCACAAAATAGCTGAAATAAAGGGAGAAAATAACGAGTATACACTACCACAATCGATAGAAAATAGAAAAATAGCTAACAGAAAATTACCTCTTTTAACTTTTTACACATTATGAGGACTTTTTCTAATTTCCTAACTACCAAAACATTCAACATAACCTTGAGAAAACCAAAGCCACCTCTCAGCAAAAAAGACAACTTCTCATGAGCTTTTCTTTTTTCTATCAGCACATTCTATGGTTCAGCACGTGAACTACCAATGAGGTATAGAATTTCTGTAGTAGTGAATTCACTGGTACAGGAGTGTTGTTGTTTCCAGTGCGTATACTCTATTCTCTACTGGATAGAGGAGCAAAAAAACACGCCTATTATTTTCTCTCTGTGCTAGATATTTTAAGATGGCAAGGGTGCTGTTGCGGTGTCTGTCAATTGTCTCGAACAGTATGAGGGACTTGTCGCGTATGTACTTGCCTATGGTTTCTATTCGTAAGGCTTTGTGTATGTCACTGATGTACCAGGGTGCTTTTCTGATGTACCAGGGTGCTTTTGTTAGTTTCATCAAGACCATGTTTTGGCAAATTTGTGACTGTATTTTGTTCGTCCTGTGTGTTTCGTAAAAGATAGTGCTTCCATTTGTGATGGTTGGTCTGATCATCTGCTTGTAGATAAGGGCTCTGTTCTTAATAGGCGTGTTGTTTTGCTCCTCTATCCAGTAGAGAATAGGATATACGCATTGGAAACAACAACACTCCTGCACCAGTGAATTCAGTAGTACAGAAATTGTATTCGTCATCGGTAGTTCACGTGCTGAAGTATAGAATGTGCTGATAGAAAAAAGAAAAGCTCATACGAAGTTGTCTTTTTTTCTGTGAGATGGCTTTGGTTTTTTGAAGGTTAAGTTGAATGTTTTGGTAGTTATTAAATTAAAAAAAGCTCGTATAATGTGTAGAAAGTTAAAAGAGATAATTTTCTGTTAGTCCTTTTGCTATTTTCTATCGATTGTGGTAGTGTATATTCGTTATTTTCTCCCTTTATTTTGAGCTGTTGAGTGGTACCACAGCAAATACAGCAACCTATGTCAGTCTTAGCGAAAGCATCAGCTGTATTGTGATGGATCGTTTTTTTGCGTCATTGTTCTATTCTGTTCTGTATCGAAGCAAAAAAACACGCCTAATATTTAGCTTATTTGAGACAGGTGATGGGTACAGCTAGTTCAGCATCCTGCTGGCAGTTATTCAGTTGGTTTGTATGTGCGCATTCCAAGAGAGTATTGTGTCAAAAGTTAGTCCTAAGTATTTGGCTGTCGTTATCCATTCTATGGGTTCGTTGTCTACTGTCAATTGGCTTGGGCTTTGTCTTCGTTGTCTCGTTACGAAGATTGCTTGCCTTTTTTTTCACGTTGATACGAATCTTCCACTTCCGGAAGTATTTCATCAGAGTGTCTATGTATTTTTGAAGATTGTTAGTTGTAATTTCAGTTTGTCCAGATCCGTAATAGATGCAGATGTAGTCTGCGAAAAAGAAGATTTTTGCTGTGGGCATCATCGGAATGTCTGCAGTGTATAAGGTATACAACAGTGGAGAGAGTTATTTTTGTTGAATTGGTTGTTAATTTGAACGGAAAAAGTTCTGGCCTCAAGAAAGAATCGATGGTATAAGTAGTTTTGGAATGTGAAAATCGTACGTTTTAACGATAAGGCTAGCATGTCATACTTTACCGAATGCCTTGGCAACGTCAAACATGACAAGACCTGTTGAATTCTTTAGGTTGAATCCAGTTATAATGTGCTGAGATACTTTAGCTATCTGCAGCTCGGTGGAGTCGTTGGCAATGGTCGCGAAAGTATTAAGTGTTCGACTAGTTTTCGCATCGAGGATAGGAAGCTGATTGGTCTCCAGTTTTGCAGGAGCGTCAGGTCTTCATGTGGTTTCGGAACCACAGTCAGTAATAGTAGGTTTTTTTCCAGGAATTCAGAAAGTTTTTTCTTCGGAAAATCGCATCGACAATATCTATCATCTCTTGGATTTTTTCGTCTGGTAAGTTTCTGAGGCAGGTAGCTGTTGTCGTGTCTAGTCCTAGTGATTTATGTTTGTTGAGCTGGGCTACTAATTGTTCAATCTCTCTTATGTTCGTGGGACGAATCTCTTTATCTGTTTGGGCCACTGTCGGTAGAATGTTGTTAGCTCTTTCCTCAATCTCTTCTTCCTGGTTGTATTCCTCTGAATTTGTTGGATTCTCTTTGAATTGCAATTCGAATGTGTCTGCAAAAGCTTCCCTCTTTCTCTCGTTGTCATCTTGGAGGACATTAAGTCCATGGATTGCTGGCATAGCAACTTTATTTTTCTGTCTGAAATATTTAGTCAATCTCCAAAAATTGTTGTCTCCTGCTGTCATATTTAGTAGGAAGTTTTACCAGAAGTCGTTCGTGAACAGTGAGATCTGTTGGCTGATCTAATTTGTCAGACGATTCACTTTCCGTTTTGCGCTAGGATCTCCTGTGCATCTGGTTCTTCTCCTGATTTGATTTTTTATTCGGATCAGGTCTTTAATGTCCCTCTGTAGCTCGTAGGGGTTATATCCCTCTCTCGAGTCTTCGTGGTGAATTCCTCCTTCATTTGGGCTATTTTTGCTGACAGATTTTCAATAGCTCTATCGATGTCGCTGGTGGTTTCAAGTAATTGCTGGAGGGTCTCACTGTGAAAATCCTTAGAAAGAGTACTAGCTTATGGTCGGATGAGAGCTCAACCAGTATTGTCGTCCGCACATTGTGCTGAAAATCCAAAGAAAAACTTATGTCCAGTGCATGGTTTTTGGTTATTCCGAAGTGGGTAGGTTCATTTGGAATATTTGGGCTAACCTGTTTATCCACGACACACTTTTTTAGCACTATCAGCGCTCTGTAGCTGCTCCTTTCACTCCAAAGTCGGTGGTAGGCATTTAGATTTTCTGCTATAAAGACTGGTCTTTCTTGGTCAAATAGTTTACAGAGAAATTCAGTGAGCCCAGACATTTGTAAACAGAAATCACCACGAACTCAAAAGACTGAGTGTGTATTTTGATTGCTGTTGGCTCTAGTTGGTCTAAATTGGGAATAATTATGTAATGATGGCTGATATTTCTTCTTATGAGAATAGTGGTGCCACCTCCTCTGCCAGAGAGTCTATCGTTTCTACAGAAGTGATAGTTCGGAAAATGGAGATTATCTCCAGGTTTAAGGAATGTTTTTTGAATGAGAACTATGATTTGTCCAGCTTCCTCAAATCCCTGTAAAAAGGTTCGATAATGCAGAAAACAGTCCTTGCACCATTTTCGCCATCATGTTGTTGATCATGAATTGGAATTGCTTCTGCATGTTGGAGTAATATGACTGATGAAATTTGATTCTGTATTCGGGATCTGATTAGTATGTTGCAGGGACGGAGTTGGTTTTTGAGTTTTGGGGGATTTAGTTGGATTAGCCTCACGAATGGCGGCAGGAGTTCGCTTTTTAGCAACCTGCGCAAATGATTTCTTTATGTGTTTTGGATGTGTCGGGCATTATAAGTAACTGGCGCGGAAACTGTTTGCTGCACTCCGAGTGGTGGTGGAGCCCATCACATTTGACACATCTGGTTTGTGCGTGGCAGGCGTTCAGCAATTATGACATTGCGAGTATCCACAACGTGGTTTTTATGTTTCTACTTTGCATATGAGGTGAGATACCGCCTTGATATTCTATACGTCCGTTTCTTGCCTAGGAAGAAGGACTAAAACTAGTTTAGTTGGTCCATTTCTCAGTGTGGAGAAAAAAACCTTAATTGGGTGAAAGTCTTGCTCTTCATGGTCTTCTTAAATTTCAGCTGTGGTGAGCCCGTGAAGACTTCTAATGATAATATTTCAATTCTTTTTTTCGGGCATAGGTGTGAAATTCTGGGGTGAAATTCTGTCTTTTCTTCCGTCAGCAATCTGATGAGCTTTCTGTGGTCTCGCGGGTTTTTTGGGATAACCTGGAGTCTCAGGTATGCTCCCTTTGCAGTCTCATAGCCAATATTCAGCTCTATGATAGCTCTAGTTAGTTGGCTCTGATTCTCCGGTTGACGAATAATGATTGGAACACTCAATTACATCGCGGCTGTGTCTTTTTTGGCCTGGGCTGTTGTAAGTTTCTCTTGAGTATCCGTTTTGCTCACTTGTTTGCTGCTACGAGGGGAGATTCGCTATGCCAGGACCACCGGTGCTGGTTTTTTTTTATTGTTGACAGGACGCGGAACTTTCTCTCAAAATGTTTACCTACTATACCCACAAAATGTTTACCCATAAAATGTTTATCCACAGTTCTAGCACCGGCTCTCTTTGAGTTGTTGCAGGATCTCTGCTATCCGTCGGTTTATTTATATGGTCTTGTCCTTCTCTCTTAATGGTTCCTTCTCTTCCCCCTCACATGATTCGTTGTCGGCGTCTAGGTCCGATTCGCAAGCTTCGTTGTCGAGGACTTCGCTGAGCGGTCGTTTTCTTTCATCCCGGCCGATAAGAAACTTTCTTCAACTTGTTCGGATTTTACAAACAATATCGTGTAATTAAAAGAAGACAACAAAAATAAAAATAAAACCAGAAGTAATCGCAATAGAAAATTAATTCTAAGAAAATTCGTCGGAGGTAGTTTGTCGTAACTGCTGTCCGTTAATTACTTTCGGATGAAAGGACTATATTACGTGCGTCTATCAGTCGATTGCTCGTAGATGGGTTTTCCTCCATAAAACACTCAAAGACGGATAATTCATTCAATTTAGGATCAAACAAAAAATTGGGTCCAAATCTAATCCTATTCCTTTTTCCCTGTTTTCATCAAAGCCCCATCGGATTCCATCTAAACGGATAAACCAAAAATTAGAGCAGCCAGAAAAACCTTTCCTACTATTTTCCTTTAAACTTTAAACACTTTACACTAAATCCGGGTAATAGAGCAAAAACACAAACCACTCAACAATCGTGCATAACGCAAATCTGATCAATCACAGTTCGCTGCAAAACACGATTTACAACCTGAACGAGATCTCTGACTCTCTCAAATCTGCACCCAGTCTCTGTCCAAATGTTTTATTGCATTGGGCGAGTATCAATTTCGCCGATCCGTAAATCATTCGCATGACACCAGACCGCCAACTGTACGAAATTAATGGAACGCTAAATTAAAACTAAACGTAACGTATCGAAAGCATAGACTTGAGTTCAATATTGAGAGGTTTTTTTTTGCATTACATGGCAGAAAAACGTTGACAACAATGATAACGAGAAAAAAACTTACACCAGAAAATCCACGATTTCCTACTTTTACTCCGGAACAAAGAAATGTGATTTCGTTTCGATTCAACTGATATACCTACTCAAATGTCCGGTAATTGGATTGTATTGAAGTTTCTTCAGCGAATTTAATGATAAGGCCTGGCCAAAGGAAATCGAAGGTGATTTCGAAGATACAAACATTTTACGAGTTTACAAATGATTTGTTGTATTGTATTCGTGAAAGGTGGCAAAACGAAAATGACTGATTATAGCTTTGAATCGAAACAGAAATACCCATGCCATATATTCACCTCTTCGAGACGTGATTCATCCATAAGTGCAGAAATTTTGCAAGTCATGTCATAATTCCGTTACGTCAGTTAAACGTTTTGGAGTTTATCAATATGCATATGTATTTTCGCAAACGAAAGTCGAAGTCGTTACTTATCATAATTTTCAGGATAATCGCTAAGATAAGCTATTTGCATGTAGTCGATGCTCATATTGGCCATACAAATCACTCGACATGACTTCATTCAGTTCGCTAAACTTCAAGATACTTTCATTGATAATTAGAGAAATTTTTCAGATTGCATTCTTGAATGCACTGCATCGTGCAGTCATGACTTAACTGCACTTCTCTGAACATCATAATTTCTCACAGAATCACGGATTACTATCTCTTTTCGTAGACATTTACAATCCAACACTCCAGCCATCAATAACTATCATAATATTTGTGAAGAATAACGTTTTAATAAGCAGTACATCTCAAAATGTTCATCTTGCAGTAATAATGCAATGGACGTACTTTGATCATAGTGCCGTTAAGTGAAATATATTTGTTCAAAAACAACCTGTTTGAAGCTAAAAAGCATGTGGTCATGAAGGTACCTCGACTGGACAACAATGAAAAACGATTTTCCCATCGAGACTTGCATGTGTCTATATACATATTAGTTCACAGTAGTTTTGTTAAGTTTAACGTTCACTTGAAAAGATCATGAGATTGTGGCTGTACTCATATATGATCATCTTCATGTTTACACACAAGTTGAACTTTCCCAACAGCCTTGGTCGTATTACCAAGATCACGTTTTGGTTTGATTATGTTTAATTGAGATGAGTAAGTTGACTAACTGGTCCGTCCCGTTGAGATGAAAGAATGACCTATACAGTTTTGATTTTCCTCGTGACATTTCAATTTACCATTGTTTGAAATAAAAAGCGGCTTTCAGCTAAGCTCTTCATATTAATTTGACTCTTAGGCTAGGTATTTATTAGGTATTAGGCAATATTCAGGAGATTTAAGTCAGTGAGAAAGCATCTGAATGGAATGATTCACACCTAATACCTTAGCTTTTTCGATAATGCATTTTTTACAGTTCAAAAGTGTCTAATAGCCCCCAAACACCTGCAAAAGCGAATAAATTAAGACCTGAAGTATACTTGCATTCATTCAATGGCAGGCAAGTAGATTCAATCAATAAATATATTTGATTTTTACATACGGAATTACTGCTTGAATGAAATGTAGAAAGCAAAGAATTTTTTTTTATGCTGTCACAGCTAACTCTTGTTAGAACTATAATCACCCTAAAGCTCACTAAAAATCGAAGAGCACAAGTGATTTCTATCAGCAAATGAACTCTTGATAGGATTAGTTAGGGCTCTGCTTTATTTTTGTTCTCGGGTGACCCTTTTTTTAACAGACGAGGTAAAACCACTCTCAAACTATAATACATACAAAAAATGCTTAAAATACAGTACCGCAAATAAAAGAATATTTTGTGAGAAAAAATGCATGCGAAAACCACATTGATGGCATTCGGCGTAGATTACCAGGAAATTATTTATTTGCTGCAAAAGAACCTGTTCAAACCCACATATTTATTAAATAATACATAGATTACTTACTTTAAGGGGTATTAAAAGTAAAAGTTCTTATAATTAGTGGCTATACTATTTTGGCCTGCTGGCTCTTTTTGGATTGTAATTATGTAGTTTTATTCATTTTTTGTGTGACACTTATAAAATATTACCCAGGTTGCTTATTACTTGGGGTTAGCTTGGTTATATAATACTTAAATACTAACTTAATTTACTAAACTTAATCTAACATATGTCTACCTACAATTAGCTTAGCCTAATTAGACCTATACTTAACCTAGTTTTTAATTATTACTTCCGATTATCACCTCCACTTAATTATCATAATTGAACAGCATGTCCATGATATTTATATAAATAGTCCATGTCCATGATATTTATATAGAGCCACTCGTGCATCCGATACCCCGGATTAGTCCGTTTTCATATCCATCTGTCTGCGCGTAAAACCTTGTCGCCAGTTCCCCAGCCTGGTCTCTAAGTGGCTCAAGTCCTGTCTCCTGGTGTAGGAGAGAGTTCCTCGGCCGCTTTTTAGTTACCGGGCTGTAAAACGTGCAGAAGCGCTAAATTTTCCGTTCGAACATCTCTTCTTCTGCCATAGCAGATTTAGAGCAGGTAATCCAGGATGAGGATGCATATGATTAAATTTCAAGAAATCATGCATGGCTACTCCAAGGTTACGGAATGTAGGACTAGGAGTAATTCTAGAAGTTCCGAGCAAGGCAGTGACTTTTTTTTGGCCTTGTTGCGGATAGTTATCGATCCCCGATACTTGGAACGGCTTTTGAATACAGCCAGCTGTGTTCTGCTAACATTTAGCTTGTCGCCTCATTGATCAAAATGAAATCGAAGGCTGACCAAGTAATCTTCTTGGCTCTTCGCTGCTTTGAGCGGGTCTAGGCTCGACGCGATAAGAGCGTGTCATCGGCGTATTGTAGGACTTTAACTTGAGAATAGTCCGCTGGAAAAGCTAGGTCAGCAGTAAAAATGGTGTATAAAACAGGTGCAATGACAGAACCTTGTGGCACCCCTGATGTCAAAGATTCCCGAAAATATATCGCTACAAAACTTGAAAAAGTTATCGGACCAAGATGAAGTTTTCTGAATGAATTAATTTCAAAACAATAAAAAGTGTATATATTGCTTGTGGTGCATTATGATTATAGTAGATTATTAAATATAATAATTTCTTAAAAATTATATTTCATAGTACATTAAGTGGCGCACTCATGACACACTCATCACCTCACAATTTGGAAAACTCACTCACAACATAAATTGGTATTAAGTGAAACCAGCTGTGAAGGAAGTTATTCTAAAATGAAAGTAATCCTGTGGCCGTGGTGCCATTTTGACAAATCATTAAAAAATGCAAGCTTTGTGCAACATAAATTCCGATGCAGTCATGAAATTTAAACCAAATTCGCACAGTTCGTGGACCTTATTGTGAGCCAAGTTGAGTTGGAAAATTATGTTAGGATTGCTAGCTATGGCAATTTTTACGGGTTATACCACTATCAAATTTTCAAGTGCTAATAATCCTGCAGTAAAATTAAATAACAGATAATTAAATTTTGTAAATTCTTATATTTTTACAGATGGCACCCCTAAACATTTTTCTATCCCCTTAATTGGCTTGGATACCAGAATACCCTAAAAATAAGCTTAATTCACTAATTGTTTGATTAAAAGTAGGTCTTTCTAGAACTAATCTGTGCTTTTGTCGCTTTTTTCCAACCTTAAGATGTTAATTTAACCTGTATACATTTGAACAGGAGGTGTTCGTGGGAAAGGATAAGAGGCAATCAGATTTTGCGCGCAAGGTTTCATGAGAATGGTTAGAGACAAATGAAATGAATTTTTTGTGGGACATTAGTCCCATTGATATGCGAAAATTGTCATAGGGGTTTCATGAAATTCCTTTCCTAACTTGAAGCACGTCAAAATTGACAATCATGCCAAAAAACAAACCATTTTTCACTGCTTAGAAATTAAAATTATAAAGTAAAGAAAATAAAGTCACAAAAACCTATATGACAATTGGGAACTTACTAGTGCGCAAGTTCTAAAAAAATGAAGTATCTAGCTCTTAAAAAAACAAACTTAAAAAAAACATTTTGAGAAAAAACATATACAATATATTCTTATTTAAAACATGTAGCTTTGCAAAAGTTCACAGCCATTTATTACAGGAACTTAAAAAATATTGACTTTAAAAAAAATGTTTAAGACATGTACAATATTTCCCGGGACAAAAGTGGTTTAGTTCTATGCATATTAGGGATGTTGAATGCACAAAACAAAACAAAATCGATTTTTTGAGGTATCCGACCCCATTAACTTCCAACGCAGTCGTCTCATCGAACCAAAATTCACAGGGCTGACTTTTACTTGAAGCAGATTTACTTTTGGTTACAAAGCTAGCAAAACGTTGCCGGCTGAAGTTTTTTTTGCATTATATTCGCATGCATTTGCATGTGATCAACATCTAAAAACGTTCAAACGTATTTTTAAATTTTTGATGTTTTGAAAATTTTGCGGATGAAAATTCCGAAAAACTTTTTATCTCCTGTAATTACCGAAACAGTCATCGCTTAAAAACGAAATTTTTAGGATGTGTTGATTTTGACGTTGAGCAGTTGTGATAAACTTTCAGCTCTAATGCAAATAAAGTGCTGCCAGTTTAGATAATTTTCATCATTGCTGCACGAAAAGATGCTGCTTTCAAATTTTCGGATGATAAACTTCCAATAGTGCAAATAAGTATTAAATGTTTAACACTCCTGAATTTTGAAACTCATGAGAGCAGTAACTTTGTAACCCTTTCTTCCCTATGGATTGCGATGCAATCATCAGATCAAAGGGATACTTGACTTTCGAATCCGTTTGGTTGTAATATAGAGCACGTTTGATAAGACATTTGATACACGTTTGATAAGACTAACAGTTTGAAGCTGACCAAGACGAGGTGTCCGAAATCGTTGGCTTTGCTTCGCAACATTGCCTCAAAACATTATTAAGCCAACGAAAAGTCAAGTCAGAACATAACCTCGTCAACTGTTTAACAGGAGAACAATGCAAAAACCTAGATACCTGAATTCGGACAAGCTCGACTTGCTTTCCCTTGCTTGTGTGAATAATACAGACTTGATCATTCCGATAAATAGACTGTTTACATCTTCTTTGATGTTTTAATGGAGGAAACTAAGCCTACTTAAATAAAAGATATACGCGCCCAATGTGGTTTATTGTTATTATTAACATAATTTTTTGGTGCAGTTTTGCTTGCTTGGGATAGAATCTTCCTAAGTTTAATCTCACATTCTTGATTTAAAAAAGTACTAGCCACTTCAGTTTTCCAGAAACCGGTTTTTCAATGGGTCTTAGAAAGAAATTTGACTCCAATAAAATAAAACATACACATAGACATATAAAGAATGGACACGAAATCACAATGCATGAACCCGTACGTGAGTGAAGCAATTTTACTACACATGCAATTTTACTCTCTGTAAAACAGCTTCCCCTCAATGCCGCACTCACCACCCCTCAGCGCTGTAGACTCTCTATGTAAACATTCATTTCAATCCATCCAATCTACGGGGTGGTTGGGATAGCGGAAAAACTAATACATGGACACAAATTTCCAAATACATCAACTTTTCTGCATGAAATTTGTTGTTGTTTTATTCAAACACATTGCGACCAGAGGTCGAAAATTGCTTCATTTCTCTCGGCCCATTTCGTATCCATTCCTCTCATATCTATGAACATACATCTTCTTCTTGACAGTTCAGGCCGTTTCTTGCCATGGCCTGCTTAAAGAATAGCCTGCAAAAGTTTTGATTAGGTCTTCCAGTTGCGAAACTCCAAATTCCTAGAGTGAAAGTTCGATCCTTGCAATCGAAGACTTGTAGAAATCCTGTCACTAAAAGTTAATTGTGACAAATATTCTTGCTGTCAAAATGAAACGAAACTTTGCTATAAATTAACGGAAACTAATCGTTAAATGCGGACTTTTGTTGAGAAATTCTTTAAAAACTCTATTTTCTCGCTCCTCTTTTACTCTTTTCTTCTTTCGAGTTATCTTTTTTTCGTTCTAAACGAGATGTAATGCTATGATGTGCTGGATGTTAATTTGAGTAGAACTCATTTCCTAAAGTCTCAATGCTATTGCGATCTAGATAATATTTCATGGCCCGAAAGACATCTTCTTCTTTGAGTTCTCCTACCCTTTCTTTACACTCTGCTGATCTTTAAAGTCGACCTTCACATCAAAAAGTTTTGGGCTGGTTTTTTAATGGTTTTCCGCTGCCAATATTGATCGGTTCCAGATAGCATTCATTCTTCTTTAACACTGGGACACTATTAGTATGGCGATTTATGATAAGCAGATGGCCTTCCGTCACGTCAGAGTAATACCTTATAGTAGAAGTAGTTTGTTGGGTAGGTACTTTATCTAAAATAATTAATGCAGCCCAAAGAATAGGTACTCAAAGTGATAGCTGAGCCAAACAGCAAAGGCATTTATTGGATCAAGCAATTGTTTGATGTAAATCATTCATTACATTAAAGTGTTGGAATTTCTTAAAAAAGTATTGTTTTTTTGGTTGCAAATATACATACAGTATGCACCATTCGTATTCGTACAGTACTGAAATTTGTTGTAAATTTAAAAATTCCTGGATTTGATTATTTGACAGATGTTAGTTAATGCACCGATGATAACATGAACTCTTGTTACTCGTTTAATTGAAAAAATAATATTTGACAGCTGGTGGTCAGCTGTTGAAATTATGAACATATGATTCAGTGTCAGATTTGAATGTGCCATTCGTATTCGTACAGGCGAATGAAAACATTGTAACTATTAACTAAGTGTTCTTTTAGTGGATTTATTATTTCCAGCGTATCATTTGTAATAATATTGTAAGTATTAGCAGAAATTTTCTTAGTGATAAGTGGTTTATGTTTACTTTTTACATTTAAATAGATAAGATGGAAAGAAAGGTTTTTGAAACATTTTTGAAAGCTAGAAAACTAATTACGACGCCACATAGTCAAGGGAAATCATTAGGAAAAATCAGCAAAATGGTTAGCCGAGCACGATCCACAATCCAATATAATGTGAAAAGGTACCAAAGTAACGATAATCTGCAAAACTTGCCAAGGAATCTGAACTGGAGCAAGCTAACGGAAAGAGATAAGCGATATATTAGTGTATTGGTTGGATGTAACCCTAAAATAAGCGCTTCGCAAATTGCCGGCAGGGTTCAAAAATATTTGAAAAAAAAAATTTCTTTAAGCACGATTCCACGTGCTACAAAACAATATGGCTACATTAACTGTGTCGCAAGAAACAAACCTTACATAAGTAAGGTGAACCGAACTAAGCGACTTAATTTTGCAAAAGAATATGCGAATAAAGACTATACCTTCTGGAAACGGGTAATATTTACTGGTGGGAGTAAATTTAACGTAATTAGGTGGGACGATGTCACAAAAATTTGACGGAAGAAAAATGCAAGCTTATTACCGCAAAACAATGTCGACGGTGAAATTTGGTGGCGGGTCAGAGATGGTGTGGGGGTGCTTTGCAGCTGGTGGGGCGGGAAAACTGCAATGTATTGATGGTATAATGGATGCAACGAAATATATCAATATTTTAAAATCCAGTTTGCACGCTAGCGCAGAGCTGCTTGGATTCAGAGATGATTTTATATTTTACCAGGATAACGATCCGAAACACACAGCTATAAATTCTAGGCTCTGGTTATTTTACAACAGTCTTAAGGTTCTCAAAACTACCCCCCAGTCGCCAGATATTAACCCGATAGAAAATCTGTGGGCAAAAATTAAAGGAGAACGTAAGGAAAACGTTGAGGACCTCAGAAAGGCTCTCAACGAAGAATGGAAAAAAATGTCACCGGCTTATACAAAACAGCTGGTCAAATCGCTTCCAAACAGATTAAGAGAAGTTATCAGACGAAAAGGATACCCTACAAAATATAAGTTTTAAGAATTTATATTATTTCACTCAATATATACTGACTGTACGAATACGAATGGAACCTTGTATTTTGTTTATATTTAATGTTAATGATTGTTATTCGCAAAGTCTGCTATGAATTAAGATATTTTTGTATGAATAATGCTTGTTTTTGTTTAATAAATATGAATTTTCTTGTTGAAAAAAAAACGAATGAAAATGCCATTTTTCAAATGTTTTCTACAAAATACTTCACTGTACGAATACGGATGATGCATACTGTAGATAAACGCCAAATTTTAAAACAATACGTTAAAATCGAAGAAGACCCGACATTGAAAGTTAAAAAACCTTCGCTCTTCGATGAAAAAATAGTTGAATCACTTAGTCTTTACAGCAGACAATTCAATTTTCCATTGCACAATCACAGTAACTAAGTATCTACTTCCATTCTTCAGTATTGAATCAAAAGCGACATCATCATCATCTTCATAAAAACCTAATAACAAACGGCAAACATGACACCAACTCACGGAAGACATTTTTCGATTCGTGTGCTTGGATAGTTTTTCAATTGTATTTCTCGATTGTTTTTATTATTCTCGTAAAACAATTCGCATTGGCAATTTTTTCGTACTGGCTATCAATCAACGAAATTCAATAGCAACAATACTGCATGCAGACATTTATTTACGCTGTTGTTTTTATTCGTATCCATTGCAACGTGAAAATATGTAAGTATGTCGGACCATATACTCGCAAAATAATCGGCAGCCGGCGCTATTTTGTCGACAATGACGTTTCCCGAAACCGGCCATACGGAACTGAGTGGCCTTTGTATATTTTTTTTTGGGAGATTGAAATTGGCCCATTCGAAAAATTATTCAGTAAATGAAACTTAATTATGAAAGCCTACTGCAATGTGTGTAGAGTAATAATGGAGTCTACGTCTAATGGTCGGTATGTGATAAAGGTCACAACTTCCGATTTGTTGTGTGATTGCGGTGCTGATATTGGGTTTATGGGAGCGTTTCGAGGTTGGGAATGGTTGCAAATGGAGTGGAGGTACTGTAATCATTAATGTTTGGTCGTAGGGAATGGATGCGGCTGGTTTGTTGTGGGTGTGGTTGATTGGTGGATAGGGTAAGCAAAGCAGACAAGTATCGTGTTCTCTGCGTGAGCTACATCCGGTACATTTTGAGAAAAGAATCATGCTGATTTTCGAAAAATCAGCTATGAAATAGCTGAAATGGTACATTGCTTTATGAATAGCTATGAATTTCAATTTGATTTAAGTGAATGTTTGCAGAACAATAAGCATAAATAATGAAGAATAATGAAAAAAAATTAGCATTTGTTACTAATTTTAATTGTAAGGCGTGTATTACTTGAACATTTAATGGTAGCGGTACACAAATGTCTAGTACTGACAACAATTCGCTAAAGTCCCAGCCGACAGTATGCCAAATCGGGTTAAGATTAAGATCACCTAACCCTGTGAATTTCGTTTCGATCTATTCACTGAGTTGAAACTTATAAGGGTGGAGGGGAGGATTAAGACTTAAGAATATTGAGGATTAAAACTCGCAAAAGTTCTAGTATTTTTGAAATTGAAAAATTCGTTACGTATTTTCGTTACACTACAAAAATGACCTAAATTACACATGCGATAGCAGCTCTGAAAATATAATTAAAATATAATTATAATTTGTATTTGTATAATTATTTTTAATTTAATTTTTATTTATTATTAATTCGTAGTAGCAAAGAGAAGCAGTTTAGGGGTTTGTGATGCCAAGATATGCTTTTTCGGTCAGCTTTACATTGCTCAACTCAATGCAACTCAATACAACTCAATACGATTTTTTTTGTTCTTTAATCTCTTTTAAAATTGGTCTTAGCATTTACATGGCTCAACTCAACACTCGGATCGGTGCGTTTTGACATCAATTTTGTGACCACTTTAAAAATTGTATGAAATTTCCGAGCTTAGGCGTCAAACATCAACACAAACGAGTTAAATTTTCAAATAATATTCAAAAACTTTCAATCATCCGCGACTTTTGAAACCATACATTTGAAAATGATGATGGGAACATTAAAAAGTTGATGGTATACGAATCAGCATACCCAGCTCTTTGCGTTTCGGCCACACGCTCTAAGAACTCGAATTGAGCTGAGCTGTGTGAAAGGCTTCTACTTAGGGTTGACAACATATTAGACGTCATTGTAATCTTGGATAAACAAAATCCACTTCAGTTTACATCAATATCTAGAGTGCTTTCCCCAGCAAGAAAACAACTTGGCTTCATTAAGTGGTTAAGTCACTGTAGAATTTTCGAAAAATCGTTTTTTTTTTAATGGGCCCGTAGGACAAAAATGGTGTCCCAAAGATATTATGGCCGGGAAAAATCTCTAAGTACACGGTATGTGAGCGCTACGGGGAAAGTACTTTAGGGAACTAGAGCAGGTATACGACAAATATTATTGAAATCATTTGTTACGTTACAAGTTTAGACAAGTTTAGACTTGTCAAACGTCTTTTTCAATCAGTTAGGTACAGCAAAGTATTTGAGAAGGGCGCTAGTCGACAAACACTCGTTTTTCTCGATACTTCTGTGAACTTTCATTTCTTTTCCCTTGTGTGATTATGAGTGGCAAAGTGGTGTACAGTGGGAAGAAAGGAGAGAAAACGGCATCTGACAACAGCAAGATACCAAAAACATCTCGAAGAAGACCATTGACTCGCCATGAGGTAGGAGCACCAGATGACTTTAATGCCAATACATCTGCGAAAAAACTGAAACAATCAGAAGATCTGTATGATATCGAAGTTAATCCAGCGTTTGGTTATCGGATCATAAACTTTATTTTAGTATTGCACGACATAAGCCAGCTCTTACAATTGAAGTCTATGAAGCTATAAAACCAGTCTATTAAGAACTGACTAGTGGATATCTTCTAATTCGATGCATCGGCGGCATAGAAATATACTCGGCGGTTATACACAAAACAGTAACGAAAGCTTCAACTCGCCTGTGTGGAAATTGGCCTCTAAATCCATTTCGAGTGGTAAAACAGTCTTGGATACAGCTTGTGTGTACAATGACAGGTCTTCTTCAATTTTGCACATGATGGAAGCAATGGACATGGAAATCACTCTGAACAGCTACGAAATGTGCCTGGAGATCGAAAAACAGCGCATAAAACTTGCAGAGAGATCGCTTTCTGAAGGAGTAAAATAGGCAACGATCACTTCAAGATCAAGCAAAAAAGAAATGCAAGGCCAGTTGTATAATGCAAGCATCGCAAATTAAAGCTGTAGCAAAATTATTAATGATTTTCTACTACTCAAAACTTCAAACGCGTTTATCTCAAAACTGCATTTTTCAAGTTGGCCGGAAACACAACTCAGACAATTTTCAACCGATTCACTTAAAATGTTGAATACATCCTGAAAAAATACATTGTCTATGATAGTACGTAGGATTTTTTTTTTATATTTCATAGTTCATTTGCTATTAACAATTTTCTGACGATTTTTAGGCAAATTTTTCACTTTTCACATAAGAAGTGCGCCATTTGACCAAAAATCAATATATCCTACTAAAAATCCTATGTACTTATATAGCTATTGAAAAAACGAAAAAAAAAAAATAATTGGCTCATCATAATTCAAAAATTACAGAAGCTATTTGTCCTGCCGTGGACCCTGCAAAAACGGAGGCGTCATCGCTAAAATTTGCAAAACCGCCATTTTGAAATTAATCGCTTGATAAAAATTGTTGTGTACAGTCACTGATATGTATGAAAAACACCTTGCTCTTTATTTTGTAGTTTTTCTGAAAAAAAAAACATCCGCGAAAAGAATATTTTTCGGCTTCTAGAGTGGCCTTACCGCTCAAGCGACTAGCCAAAGAGTTATTTCACTTGTGTCAAGAAGATTAATGTTATCTGCCTGCTTCAGCTTTGATGTTATCAAAGACGTCATTAATGTCGACTACTTAAAGGACAAGTTTTGCTCAATCAGCCCTTGAGAGTCACGATTGCTTATTGAATTTCAATACATCACACCATATGCAACGAATGAGCCAAAACGGTGCTTTGAGATATTCGATAGCATGAGCCAGAATTTCTCTCCTACGATTTCTGAAGCAACCATAAAAATAACCTTATCAAAGCTCCCTCATCCGATTAATTCCCTCCTATCAAACACATAAAAAAACTGCTGTTAATAAGCTCAACAAGTTTCAAAAGATGGCCTGCTTGCTGATTACAGCAGCAATGAGCTCCACTCCAACGGCAGGAATGGAGGCCCTTCTAAACCTAGAACCGCTACACTTCAAAACTCAGGAGGAAGCAGCGAAATAGGCCATTAGCCTACAACAATCCTGCAGGCACAAATCAGGGGATCTTAAAGACCACTTCAAAATCCTGAAGGACATCGGGCCCATAATGGAAATGTTTAACCTCAGCGACCAAATAAAGACCAAAGCAGTATTCGAGAAGAAGCTCAAGGTCACAATCCCATCAAAGGACAAATGGGAGGATGGCCCACTTTCTCCGTACAAAGGAGAGTTAATGTGGCATACGGATGGTTCAAAGATGGATTGTGGAGTAGGAGCAGGGTTTATGGAGTAAGAGCAAGGATCGTAGGTGCCAAGTGCAAAATGCATTTCCGTCTCCCAAAAGAGGTCACCATCTATCAAGCAAAACTTTCTACCATACTTAGAGCCTCACAAATAATAAAGATAAGGGGCACTAAAAGTGTCAGAATTAAGATCCTACCGGATATTCAAGCGGCTCTTATGGCTATTAATCATATTCAAATAAATTCAGCGATACTCTGAGAGGTGATAGAGGCCCTAAATTGAATAGGGGCAAAGAACAGAATCGAGTTGATGTGGATCTCCGGCATTGAGGGGCACCAACGAAACGAGGAAGTTGATACCTAAGCCAAAGGAAGAGTAAGAATGACCTCCATAAGGCCTTCTCCGTTCTAAGGCTTTACTAAAGCAGATACGGACAAGGAAATTAAAAGACCGAAAGCTACTGGCTTAATATTGATGGTTTAAAACATTCAAAAAATACCTTGGCTTCGATAACAAAAAAGCAAAAGAAGCAGGGGCTTCTTGCAAAATTGGTATAAGAGTCCTATGTGGAGCATTGACATCTAAATAGAATGCTGTAGATCAGTGATGTCACCGCCGAAAGATATTTCTGAAGTAGATATGGGGAAAAATATTTAGTAAATTAGGACCTTTTGTAGTAAAATTTCAAAATCAGTTTCCTTTAAATTAAAAAGGTAATATACTGGTCAAATCTCTTTTCTAGCCCAAAGATAACAAAACTATCAAAAGATAAAAATTTCTGCGATTTCTATTACACATGAATTTTTCAGTTCTATAACAAATAACAGTAAATAAATCATTGTTTTTTTTCTAAATTTCTTACTTCTCTACATAAGAGCCTTCAAAAAATTTAATCTTGCTCAAAAAATGTATCAAGTCATTTGAAGGTTCATATATTTTTTCATCGCTTAATAGTTCTCTGGCGAACAAAACCGATGAGACTGTTTGAATACTGAGTTTGTTTCTTTTATCAGTTTTAAAATTCTGCATTTCAGAATATTTCCTCTCCGCTGCTGCACTGCTATGTGGCAAGGATAAAAGTGTAAGCATGTAGTGAGCTAAATTCTTAAAGCAACTTTGCTCTAAAACATTTTCTTTTCTACTCAATGAACTCTAAAAATTTACCACGTCATCACATTGACCATATTTAATATTACTGGTAATTAGCAATCGCCATTTGTTGTTTTGAGTTTTTAAATCACATTTTGTTTTAAATGGAAAATAGGAAGTATAGTACATATAATCTTCAATATTACATATACATTCCCGATACAATATGTAGTAAATTTAACAATTTGAGTAATGAAGTAGCAAAAACGGCAAAGGCCGAAAAAATGTAGTAAATTTGCTACAAATGTAGTAAGGTGACAACACTGCTGTAGATACTGTGGAGAAACGGCAGAGTGTGTACAACTTCTTCTCATACTTTGTCCAATACTATCGAGACGAAGATTAGAGCTATTTTTTGGCTCTGCTCTTGCTCCATCAAGGACATAACAAATGTCCCGTCAAGGAACATATTCATTAGAAACGTGGACATCCTATATGACACAACGCAAAGGAGGCACAAAACACGCTGGAAATGGCAGTGTTAGGAGTCTTCTGGACCCACTGCAGGCTATTAATCAATCAATCAAGCAAGGAGCTCCCACCGCAGGCAATATTTTTCAATTTGGTTTTGAGATATTCTATCATTGAATTTTTGTTTGGACAACATCATGTAATCAAAATAAACACCAAATGTCCGTTTGCCAAAATTTTGAAATTTGCATGGGATTATCTTTAAAATCTGTCTTATAGCTTCAAATATAGTTATTGTGTCGAAACAAAATTTTCCAAAAAGGCTGCTTTCTAAATGGGCCAAATTTGCTAGACATTTTGTTGCAACGACGTAGCGATTCGCTTCTTTCGTACTCAAAAGTTATCATTAAATATTAATATGCTAAATATATCATGTGATTATCTAGTGAAGAGTACGAAAAAGTGATTTCGTAAACATTTATAGCACATGGAACCTCAAACAGAATCTAGACATTACCTCTGCTTTTCTGCGAAAATCAGTCTCTACAGCAGTTTGAACGCGCTAGTTTTTTCGACTATTATGTTAAAAATTTCCTGAAAAGTGATCAGTAAAAAATTAAATTTAAACGTATTTAATTATTTATTTTCAATATCTTCTATGAATTTATTTAATTTGTGACCATTAGCTTTTTCAACTTGAGTCCACAGAGGCTCTTTTTTAATCAAATATATTCACATTTCTATAAATAATATATTTCTACACCTCTCTTCTCGCACTCGAAAAAAATCACTTTCATTCGAAGATCATTCATGTATAAATCACTTAGCATAAAATTTACTTTTCCCTTTATGTACGCTGTTTCAAGACTACCATAATATTCTTCACATCACTGAATTTCGTAAAAGTGACTTACTATTCCTGCCATGCTCTAAAAACTTTAGTAAGTATAGTCATAAATCATTATTCTTATCTATGTACATTTCACCGATACAACAATCACCACTTTTCCATAAAAATTTTTTATCGATTCTTCCCCCAAAAAAAAAAAAAAAAAATATAGATGTATCTTCAACTATAAGTAGCTTAGTGAATTTCTTCGTGTGCTATTAAAATATTTTCTCTGGAGAAAACTTCCAAACGTGCTCGAGGAGGTTCGCTAATCCGTCCGAATCGAAATCACTGGTGTTTGATTTGATATGCAACAGTTAAGATTAGTGGATGATCCGCCGCATGTCTGTGTGTGGTATGTCTTCTTCAGCGGAGGTGAGACGATGTATTTCACGCTTGGTGGCCGGCCATCTAACGATAGGAGGTAAATTAAAAAACAAATAAAAAATAGACGAAAATATGGTTTTTTTTGGAGAGAGCATAGAATATCACGGTTGTAGGATTGTAGGCAAGTTGGAATTTCGTTGTTTGACTTGTTATAACCTTTTTAACATTCTATCGGGACAATTGACATAAAATTTGGATGTGATAAAGTAGAGACTAAAATGTAGCTCTGGCTTTCGAATCAATAAGTGTCAAAATACTTTTTCTTTTATCACTTTTAGAACCCTCCGCAATATTTTCGATCCATATTCAGCGTTCTATGTTCATCTCAATTATAATGGTGGTACCTTTTGCACGCCGTCTCTATATTACTTCCATCAACATGATATATACATTTATAGGTTCATTTTTCCACATTCGCACCCTAATTATTTTCAGTGCTACAGGCTAAATTACCGAGTTAAAACTTAGCTTCTTTTGGCACAAAGTTGATGCCTGGGAAAATTCAAATTCGAAGTACACTTCAATTGTCATGGACTTCAACGATGCCTCAGTAGCTTTAAAGGCAACCGATATCTGACATCATAGCTGAATCTTCGTTTTCATCCAATCCCATCGATTCAATGAGACCTATGATTTGCAATTCGTTCCAAATCTCCAAAACTCAAGTGTGACTCGTTTCTTGGTGGCGCGGCTTGCCGGGTGGCGGAGCTGCGTCGGCACAATCGAACCCAAACAACTCTTTCGAGTCCGACTTCTTAATTCTGGTTCTTGAAACGTCTTACGCAAAGGCTGAATAATAAGTCGACTGGCGTACTGAATTTAATTTTTCATGTCGTTATACTTTTTGTCATCTACATGCGAACCAAGTCATGCTTCTTATTCCACACCACCGAGCCGAACTCTTGAGCAATTGGTGGTGGACCTGGTGGCCAGGTGCAGGTCAACAACATTTATTTCTCTTATGCGTTCGTTGACTTGTTAGGCAGTTGGTTTGGTTTGATACTTTTACAACTACAGTACTTGGCATTTGTATGATCGTGGACTTTTTTCGGTGCGCATTCGCCCTGCTACACGCTCGAAGCCCAGCCTAAATTCGAGATTCGAATCAAGCTAGATCTGTCTTAAGATTTCGTTTTGCTTTTGCTTCGTGACTAATATCGACAACCAGGCCACATTATTTAGATACGGCTTGATCGATGTCGATTGATGATATTGATGAGATTTAGTTAGGACGTAACTCAAAAAAATTTGGCTCTCGATTTTGAATTCAAGCTCAACGGTTAATCCATTCATGTGAGTTAATTGCAAAGTTCTTGCTGAGGTCAGCTTGTTCTAGTTCTGAGAAAATGCAAGCTTTTTGTTCGATGGAAGCTCGTTATTATTATATAAGTTACCATGGTAGCTCGTCTGTTCTGAAAAAAAAGACGAAATTATTCGCCTTACAAGAATTTGTTAATGAAGTTCATTTGAGCTATGAAGCCAGGCTTGATTGTAAAGTGCAAATGTTACCTGTTACTATCATTTACTTGGTTGAATAGAAGCAATATTATTAACTGTTCATCGTTTTTCGTTCATACGCACCGGTTAGAATTGAAATTCATTCATTAATCTTCCCACAAAGAACTTTGTGGGAATGAGCAATTGATTATGGCGAAAAATATACCGTGTTCGTTTACAATTAGAAGAAAATATAGCTAGCTGTTTTTAATTGTTTTAAAGTAGCTTAAGTGTGAAATAGCGGCTGTATAATTCATGTTTAGTGAATGTACAACTTCTAATTATTCGATTTTAATTTATACTAAGGCATGGCAATTGATTGTTGCAGAAAGTTTCACAAAAAAAATCCATCAAATAATTTGTAATAATTGATTCTTAGGCCAGTACCGCTCTTCCTATGATGGCCACCAGTGCTTGAATTTGATTGTTTTTGATCAAACGAGCAAATACCGAATATCTAATTTTGGAAATACATAGATTGACTACAGGATTAAGTGTCGGTGAATATGGTGGTAAATACTTCGTAATGAGAGATGCCTGTGTTGATTATTGGCGACATTCTAATATATTTTTGTGTCGTACATTAACTCATAAGCATCTCTATCAACAATTTCATGAAGAAATTCGCAAAACTTAATACCATTAAATGTTCTACCAGGTATAATTTTTGGATATATAATCTCTTGATAATTCATCGGCACAAGGATACTGTTTCTTGAACGAACTGTGATAGTAACTGTTTTGAGCGAGCCTCACTGCGATATATCGTTAAAATCGGTTGCGGTCATCGGGTACCATAGAACTGACTTCCAATGCAAATCCTTTTTGTTTTATGGTTATCAATAAATTCTTGCGATCTACTTTTAGATGTTTCTCACAACTTTTTCCTGGACGCTAAAGGATTTTTTCTGGACTACCTTAATTATTTTTCTTTAAATATTTTTTTTTCTTAGCTTCCATGGCTTTTCCGCAATTCTTGAGACTGGTTTAGCCTCGCGAGATTTTTCGTAGACTCCCTGAACTGTCTCTAAGCCAACATGATTTTTCCTTAGACTTCTAGATTCTAGATGTTCTAGAGTCCCTTGATTTTCTCTTAGCTCCCGAAAAAGCATTCCTTGACTCTCGAGATTTTTTCTTGGCCCCCCTAGAAAAAAGCCGAAAATGTAAATGAAAATGCCGAAAAAGCCGAAAATGTTTAGAAAACCAAGGAAGCCAAGAAAGAGTAAAAAACCACGGAGACCTAAAAAAAAGCATCGGATTTTAGTAAAAAATCACTAGATCTTACTAAAAAATCATGGAAGCGTACAAAATACCTGGCAGGGTAAGAAAACCCCGGCAGTCTAGTTATTGCAAGTTCCCGAAGACCTCTGTGTATGGTTAACTGCTGAAAGTGACGCCTTTATCTATTAGCTTTGGCTTGATCTACATTAGGGTCAAAGATAGACAGACTTCGACTATATCCTCGACCGCGTTTAGAGCATCAGATATTTCTTCGAGTGATATCTCCGTTTTTTTCGCTCCAGTTAATTCCAAATTGTATTTTTTTAACGCTCTCAACAGTTTGAGCATTAATGCCAGTTATATTTTTAAAAAAATCCATACCTTGCTAGCCCGGTTGCCTGCTGCCGGTTGCCCGCTGCCGAAGAAAACTGTGGCTTGGAGTTTCCAATGTGGTATCGCTCACACATATCTTAGAGAAAGAGAGAGATAAAGAGGTACAGAGATACAGAGCCAGAGAGAGACAGTGAAAGATCTATAGGAGAACAGGCCTTAGAAATCGAATATCAGGAGGAGCTGGCATTCTCCTCTACTAGGCATTAAATATGAAATTGAATACTATTTTCACAATGCTGACTGCTTAAGTATTAGACACTATTTGCACGCAGTAGACTCAATAAGTGCTCTTTCGACATTAGATTTAGATGAATCGGTGTCTTCCTTTTACAAAATAATGGTCAATACCATGCACTATTTGGTTCCGAAATTGAAGCAAAATAAGTAAACTCTCAAACCCTTGGCTCGACAAAAATTTAAGGCGTCTAACAAACCATAGAAATAAATTATACAAAGCAATTAAAAGTGAAAGTTTTCCAATCAAGATCTTATGAAATTAAACGATCAGCCATTCAAAAAATGTTCTATCAAATTTCGCAAAGCGTATAAGCTCTATGTTAATTCAATGGGGAAATAAAATCCTTAGCGATCCGAGAAAGTTTTATGATTTCGTTAACTTGAAACGTAAAAGAACCGGCTGTCTTTGTTCTATGCCCCGAGGTAGCATGGTTTTTTTCCTGTTCACAAAGCATTTATAACTTTTTCAATGACAATTATCAAAATAATTTTTGCTCGCCAAAACCCTCCACTTCAACTATGTCTGCTCGAATTACCACAAGACCTCTTATCGACAGGTTCGTCCTTACACGAGAGGCTATTATTGAAGATATTCATGAGCTAAAGACCGGCAAAGGACCAGGCCCTAACTTGGTTTGTCCCTTCTTTGTGGTACAAGTTGCAGACTAATTGATCATCATTTTGATCACCACTTTTCACATGATTCTAAATAAATCCCTGTCCTTAGGTATTATCTCGTTTTTCTGGATCTCCCATACCTTACACCTATTTTCAAAAGTGGTGATAAACAATCAGTCGATAACTATCAGGTGATCGATATTCTATCTGTTTTCCCTAAATTCTTTGAGAAGTTCGTTTGTGAGAAACTTACTCACATTATCGAACCTTTTCTAAATGAGCAACTACATTAATTTTTTAAGGGTATATCACCTTCCAGCAATCTTATGACCGCAATTTCTGATGTGCTTCGTGAAATGGAAAAAAGGAATCCAAATTGACGCGGTCTATATGGACTTCAATAAGGCTTTCAACCGGCCTGACTATCAAAGTCAAGTATAAAAAACTTCGCAACTTTGGTATATCCGAGCTTGTAAAATTCTAAGGTCACTTATCTAAAAGGTTTTTCGCATTATTCTGGAGTACTGCAAGGTAGTCATCTAGGTCTCCTGCTTTTTAACATCTTTATTTCCGATCTGTCTGAGATACTGCTTGGTATTGCTCATTTATGCCGGGACTTAAAAATCAACCACACCGTAAACACGCAATCCGACGCAACCATTCTGCAATCCAGGCTTCAATCTCTCCTGCAGTGGTGCAACGAGAATAATCTGAATCCTAACACTAACAAGTGCCACGTAAGAAGTTTTTCCCGTAAGAATACAATCAAAATGTATTCTTACTGCCTTAACAACACCGAATTGAATAGAGTTGCACATATTATAGATCTCGGGGTAGAACTAGACAACATGATATGCTTGAACCTCCACTACGATAAAATCCTTGCCAGGGCTAATAAAAAGCTCGGTTTCATTAAGAGAGTTAAAGAGATCAAAAATATATGGGCGCTTTATATCACTCTGGTGCGTCCTCTACTGGGATATGCCTGCATAATATGGAACCGAGCTTTTGAGCTACATAGTGTTAGAGTGGAATCCGTTCAGAAACAGTTTTTGCTTTTCACTTTTCGAAATTTCTATGACCTAAAAGAGTTTCAACATCTTCCATCTTACAAATACATACTTTGCCTTCTAAATTTGGCGTCGTTCTCTTCTATAAGAACACTGCTAAGCGCTT
The DNA here is from genome assembly GCA_947369275.1 of Nemotelus nigrinus. NCBI lineage: Eukaryota > Metazoa > Arthropoda > Insecta > Diptera > Stratiomyidae > Nemotelus > Nemotelus nigrinus. Next base: position 35,045,865 of record OX376372.1, read on the forward strand.
GCTTAACTTTTGATATTCTAAGTAGCGCAGTCGTTGTTGAAGATCTCTCCGAAAAAAAAAATTCTAACAATGACCAACTACGATGCATTAGGTATGTAACTACGCTCAAGAAGGGCCATCACAATTCTATAAGCAACCACTACTCTTCGGGAATCTGTGAATAAAGTGAAAATGAAATCTGTGAAACCACAATAAAAAACCAACCATAGAATTAAATGATAAACGAATTTTAACGGGGATGTACGTTCAACTTCTTTTTGGTGAACCCTATCGAAGTGGAAACTTTGATGTCTCGCTTGACTCTAGTGGCAGCAGCGGTCCAGATAGTTAACCAACACATTCGCAAAATCTTTTTCATCCTCCTTATGTGTCCTTTTGTGCATAGCTTTTAACTTAAGCCTTTCTCTCGCTGTTTTCCTTTCATACTTGAAATGGATCATTGTTTTCCCGGTACTGAAGACGGATGGCATTCAAATGTTTCCAGTTGTTACCCTATATCACTTCTTTCATGTTTTCCTAAAATGGTAGGAAAAATTGTACACAATCAATTCTACCGTATTTTGTACAGTAAAATTTCCAAGGTACACACGGTTTTATTCAAGGTTGCTCTCCTTCCACAAATTTGTCGATTTTATGTCCTCTATTTTTGACAACGGGCATCAAGTTGATTGATTTTCCGAAAGCTTTCGTGAAGGTCGACCATTACTTCCTACCTGGTTTCCTCCTTTTCTGGTTTATATAATATATCCTCAATCGAAGCTGCAAAGTTGTGCTGAATGGATGTTCTTCGTGTCTTTTTTATTCATGTCTTCGTGTCCCACAAGACTCTAATCTTGGACCTTTATTATTTGCTTTTTGTATAAATAATCTTCTTTCTGTAAAATGATCTAAGGGCCTCCTTTGTGCGGTCGATCTGAAGCTGTTTGGTAATATATCGTCTGTGCATGATCGGTTTTTATTGTCGTCAGATATCACAGCCTTAAATGCATAATGTACTCACTTCTTTTTAATGTATCCAAATATCTATTAATCCCCTTTTCTATCAAAGAAAACATTTTATTGTTTGATTATTCGCTGCCCTGTTGTATTTTACTTCATGTGGAGCAACACAAAAATTTTGGTGTTGTGGTCGTCGCCAGTGTTCCCTTTTCTTACAGGGAACACTGCACTTATTCAGCTTCTTACTTAAAGCGTCTTACTGAATCTTCATTCCTTAAGCATCCGTATTAAGCATGCAAAGGAGTCTGTACGCTGGTGGTGTTAGAGTCCCGATTTTCCTTGCAATCTGAAAGAATCACGCGACTTTCTAGCGTGACGGAAAAACACCCGCTAATAAACACTACACTCTCCACACCACTACTTTCAGCACTTCTGTCAGAATGCCGTCCGGGCTCGGGGCTTTTCAGTTTTTTATTTTGGCAGCCACGCTGTGCAGCTCTTCCTCAGTGAACAAAGACTTATCTTCCTGCTGGACAATGTAATCGTTTTCTGCTCTCACGCTGTGTCAGGACATCCGCCTCCAAGGGTGAATCGGCCGTATTTATCGAACACTACTTTGTCCTGGTCCCGGCCTTCTAATTTCCGGTCCTTTTGGACACAATAGCTTGCCGAACAGATTTTAAGGCATTTACAAAAATAGTCAAATGTATTGCGAACGAAAGATAGAAAAAGAAAGTTTATTAAAAGTTTTGAAGATCTAAGGGCCACACTGAAAGGAGATTCAGAAATATCATAATGTGATTTGAAAAAAAAAACACAAAAATAAATTTTGTATGATCACATTTAAAGCGAGAAAATTGGTAGCACATTAGATATCAACACAATTAAATCTGCTTAGTAAGTCGAATACTCTAAACATCTTAAGCCATTAGCATACAAAAGACAAGATGAATTAGCGGACGAATTGAGGTAATTAATAAACTGTAGAAACAGAAGGGGCCCAAGGAAATAACCTTGCGGAACTCCAAAGATTGTATGGAAGAGAAATGAGGACCTAGAATGGCCACTGACCACACAGGTGCGATCATCCACGTAGGAGAAAGCCAGGAAAGAAGGAAACCAGAGAAACCAGACCCTTCCAGCTTCAAGAACAATAGCTCATGGTCAACAGAATCGAAATCTTAAGTGAAATCTGTACATAAAACATCTATTTAATTTTGTTGATCCAGTGAATGTAGTGTTAGGGTGAATGAACGAGACAAGATCATGTCCTCTCGCGAAAAATTTGGTTTCGTTAAATGTGACGTGTGACGTCATACAATTGGGCTAAAACTATAATACTGTTTATTTTCGAATGATCTGTTGGCTTTTCTAGCTCCTGTACCTTCAATAATGGGCGCTGTCTAAATGTTTTCGGGATCTTATCTTGTTCATTCATGCTGCGTAAGTAATTCCGCTGAGAGGTTTGAAAAAGAAGGAATTAGTTTTAGTCGGTAAAAGTCCGACAGGTTTCAGTGCAGGAGCCACGCAATTATCATAAAATGTGCTAAATCAAACCAGATATTTCAGGAAAAAAACAGATTTTCGTTATTTTTGACCTTGCTTGAATTTTTTGCGTAATAGATTATTCAAATAGTGTTTCGATGCCACAATACAGATAATTTCATTGGGAAACAACCTTCAGTTGGGTTTTTTTCGCTGCGAACGTATAAAATGGCTGGGCCATTTTATATTTTCCAAAATCCGAAAAAGCAGGATAATGTGAATTCAAAATCTAAAATTCTCAAACTACATTATCTGAAGGCTAATTACACTAAAATTTTCCATTTTCAAAGACGCACCTTTCAGCCACCAATTACGATTCGACCATTTTTGAATCTTACCATCTCCTTCGATTACCTCAAAGTTTAATTACGCATTCCGAAATCAAGTACTTTGACCTCCCCTCTGCTATTGACTGGCAGACGAGCTGGAGAAAAAATCAAACCAAAATATTACAATGTAAGCCTAATCTAAAGCCGCCAAAGATTCTTGTAGATAAGTACTACTACTCGAGATCAGCACAATCGTACTCATCCATACCGATGTATACGGTTGTTATTCGGCGCATAAGAACTAATCAGTACAATGATGAGAAAAAAAGTTTCGGTTATGATAGATTAGTTTCGAAAAAAGGCGCACATTCATGCAACCTGAGAGATACTCAGAAATCTTTTCAGAATCGAAGTTTTTTATTTTTGTTCGTTTGAACTCAAACGTAGATTGATTTGAGCACATCTCTATGTAGGTACTTCAAGTTTTTAACAATTATTGGGTTATATTGTATGTAGTTTGAAGGAACTGAACTGTTTCAGTTGCTCGCATCGATGTAAGCATGGGATATGATGAATTTGTGCTCACGTTTGCTGTAGAGTCAGACAATAATTACGTTGCGATACAAGTGTTTTTTCTTTCATTGTTAGGTCGGCAGCATAACCTGCTGCGACAATAGATTTCAAACCGAAAGCTAACTTTTTACGATAGTTACCTTCATTGTATTTGCTCGGATTTTTGTAAATCCAATTTACTATAGATATTTTCAAAAGAATAGATTTGGTTTGTTTGCTTGCTAATTTAGTTGTATCGTTTTTCTTGTATTTTCAGGTATGTAATCGTATGCACAATGGACATTCTAGTGATTTTTGTTGAAACCAAATGTGGGTATGTCACAATCAGGTAAACTTTTATGATTCACCTTGGTGTTAAGCCAAGAAAAGGAAAAGAAATGCAAATTAGTACTTAGTCCAAGAGTATTTTGAAGTATTTCACACTTTTAAGAAGGTTATACAATATCTGTAACCCCGTCCAGATTACAGATTGCAGTAATGCACTTAGGCTTAATTGTTTGAAATTCAAGTGTTATTAAGTGTTTCCTTGATAATTAATTGTAAACGTTCGAGTCAATGGTGTAGGTACCTACGTAATTTGGATTGTTCTTGCGGGACTGTTAGCCAATTTTGAATACTTAATAATCTAATGCATAGTGCTCTAATACGCTTCTCATACTGTGCTCGTTTAATTTTCAAAGGTAAGGCATATTTGCTTGAAAATTAAAACGCAGGCATGGAAACTGTATGTTTTTTTTTACCGAAGCTCCATTATTAAATTAGTAATTTAATATGATAAAGGCCAGAGTTTCATTGCTGTTATAAATTTTTTTTATTACTGATAACATTGTTTGCAAGCATAATTTTTGCTAAGCAAAATAACAACATTTGAATACAATGTACGCGTATTGAAAAAAGTATCTAACAAATTATTCTATTTGCTTTATATAGTATATACTTTCTGACATATTTTTTAAAAATATTTGAAATTTTGCCTTTACGCTCAATATAAAAACTTGAAGTTTTTAATGGAAATTAAATTTCTTAAGATTCCTTAGATTTTAGTTTGGTTGGCATTTCGGACTCTTTCATGGTCGTCTAAAGCTTTAATGTGGCTATGCTCTCATAGTCGGCTTTAAAGTCTATGATAAATTTAAACGGCCTTAGGTTGTATTCTAAAAGATTTTCCATTGATCTGATCTATTGCTGATTTACATGGAGTGAAGTCTCGCAGGTATGGGCCAATACCTTTTTGAGCAAATAAGGCTAGTAAAATAGCGCAAAATACCTTGCAAATGATTCTTAGGAATGTGATATCCCTATAAAGTCAGCACTCTGTGCTGACTATTTTCTTGTGCTTTAGACATAGTAGTCCAAGTTGTCAATCGTAAGGTATAGTTCCATTATTTCATACTTACATAGGCCTTCATTTAAATAATTCACTGGGAATTCTCCGACTCTGAATTTTTTTCTATTTTCCATACGATTAATCTCACGGACGGGTTCTTTGATGGTGAGCCGCTGCAACTCTCCCTCTTCATCAATTAACGGGGTTTCTTGCTGATTGCTTTCGTTGCTTGGTAGCTCATCAAAGTATTGAACCCATCGCTCCAGTATTTTTGACTGGTCAGAAATCAGATATCCCTCCTTATCTTTCCCAGCTGAGCAGCTAGTTGTGTAATACCTCATCCTGCTTACTTGTTGCATAAATTTCTGCTCCTGCTGCGGTTACTCCCTGTATTGCTTGAGATCACAAAATCCTTTTTTTCAGGCTCTCTTTTTGGCTCAAAAAACCCGTTTCACCACTTTTCGAAGATCGCGAGAAGTCTCTAAGCGTGCCCGTGGTGTTTGCTTCAGGGTTGGATATGCAGCATTCTTTGCAGTCATCGTCAAACTAGTCATCAACTGAAGCCTAAAATGCTTGTTGCCATTGTTGCCATCGTTCACATGAGCTTTAACTCTAAAACACTCCGATCATCAGTTAAGTTAGTTGAGTAGCTGTTCGATCACGATTCTCTCTCTCTCTCTCTCTCTTGAGATTCTCTTTCTCTCTCTCTTGAGATTCTCTTTCTGTCTCTCTCTCTATCTCTCTCTCTCTCTCGAGATTCTCTCTTTCAGATAGCTAAAACTTTTTGTGGGTTTGAAGTCTAACAGTTTATTGTTTCAGTGGTTTGGACATATATTTGTCCAACAGATGGCAAGCCTCTGAACCATTAAAAGCTCCATACAAAGCTGATACTTCCCGATGCGACTCGAGTTTCAGAGATAACACTTAAAAGCAAGGAGGACGTGGCTACACCGGAGAATTTGGTATTGCCAAAAACACCCATGTCAGTTGATGGATTAGCATTTTTGCTAAGCTCAATCCGGACATCGATTTGAAGTACTATAAAATTCCAGAAAGAATCAAACCACTGGTGAAGATGGTTTCAACTTGGCAATATTATTCGAACTAGAAAGCTTCTTAGCGCTAAACTACTTATTGTTTGTGGTTAAATATGACCAAATCAAGAACATGTGAATCATCTACACTTGTGATTGTCCATAAACATGTGCACAGCCAGGGAAACTTCTCTTTAAAAGAACTGCTTTCCCTGAGACCAGGTGGGCATTGTTGGAGGATCGTTACCAAAAGGTCCGCAAGCTGCCCCCATATTATACTTGAACAGGAGCCGTGGGGTCGAAGCAGCAAGATCTTGGGACCAAGCACCGTCCAACGACCAAAAAACTTTTATCAAGAAAAGTCGCGCCACGCTCAGACATTTTTCAAGCCAGTAGTGGTTACTGGATGTTAGGCTGAAACGAGCGGTTGTCGTTTTAGCTTACTTTCTAACAGCTTACTCTTTGCTTTCGCCAGCAACATAAGAGCTGATGAGTCTGGTTCAGTACACTGAATTGGAGAGACGATGCTACCTCCCAGCAAACCAGTTGAGGCAGAAGCGAATACAACATCAAAGTAAATAGACTCTTTGATTTAACAACTTCTGCGGAGCTAATGACTGTAAATACTGGAATTTCGATCAGTTTTTTAGTTTAAAAAAGTGCATGTTACAAGGTAGCAAAAAAAACCGTCCGCGTTCTGACCCAACGTTCAATTGGCAAGGTCCATGGCTGTAAACATCACTTGATAGGGCGTAACCAGGGACGCTATAACAGCCGAATCGTTTGCAGTACTCGTCGGATGCTATCATCCCAGCTGGTGAGTGAAGATTTTAACCGCGTTTTAAAAGAACTGCGAGATACCGCCATCGCAGAGACCAAACCAAATATTATGAAAACGAACTTACCAAGGAAGCTCGCTGAGAATGCTTCAACCAGCCAAAGCTGCCTAGCCAGCGACTTTTCCAAAGACCTGAGGATTGCAACCATAAAAGAAAATATACTTATCTAACACAAATCCAGTCACTGGGGAAGGCGATCCAGGAAGAGTCCTTCCACTTTAACAACGATTTACATCGGTGACGTAAACAACCGATAACAACAATCACACACGTCACTTGCAACAAGCTGAGATGTATCAGGTACAGGTGACTAAACAATTCCCACAAAAAAAATTCTGTTTGTTCAATGTATGTTGATTCGTGTCTTGGGTGCAGAATGTTGATTAACAGTTAGAGCCGTTTCACACGAGACACTCGGTGTCCGGCCAATGAATCATCAGCCACTGTCGAGGCATAGAACTAAATGCGAGATTTCACACAGAGCCACAGTGTCCGGCCCACAGCTCTATACTCCAACAGTCGCTCGAGACACCGTGGCTAGACACCGAGTATCTAGTGTAAAACGGGCGTAAGACGCATTTTAGCCGCGCGTGTAAGGTCAGCATAAGTCTTAGAAGCGATTATTGAAATGCAGCCTAATTTTAAATACATCATGAGGTGCCAATATGTAAATTATCTTCGCTCGCTACATTTGAAACATGCTATGTTTCATATTCTGTTTTAGTTTATAAACGCAGCTCAAGAATTAGGAAAGGCGAGGTTCCTTAGGTAGGCTAGGGCATATTTTGTGGCTAGTTGTATGTTTCGTAGTTAAAGTGACGGGTTAGGATAGATCTGGAAGATAGCGTAGTTCCGCGGTACGTTGAATCTGCACCTATGGGCCTGCGCACAGGTGTTTAGATCGCGCCCTGACAAGAGAAACACGAGACTGGTGGGCCGATTCTTGCTCGATAGCTCGTGGTTAATTTTTTTTTGGGACCCACGTCCGTCTCTGACAAGCTAATCAGATCAAAACGAACCAAGTCAGTCCCTAAATCAGGAATAGTTGAATTAATAAATAGATGGATCGTACCGGATGAGATCTCACTCTTTGATCCTGGCTATTTGGTGTTCCCTTTAGCTACGGATCTAATACTCGAAGTAAAGGGAAGACTTCCCAGAAGCTCTGATTGAGCTAAGTTTGATTGATTTTTTGCAGATAAAGCGTATCCTATAAGTAGAATAAAGTTGCTGAAGTGAATAGAGTCTCGGTTGAATACTCGGAATCGAGCCATATTAAGCAGCTTTGAAGAGGCCTGTCCAATGAAGTGTAAATTGACCTTGTAAGGACTACTCTGAATATGACTGGTTCACCAATAGAATATCACAAAAACCGTATATACATTTGATGAAGACCACCAAGAGGTCAATCATTTGTTAGAGATAAGAAGATTTTAGCAAGACATCAAGGCTGTGTAAGGCCCTCAAAAATAGCTAATTCACTCATCTAAACTCTTTAAAACGCCCAGATGGTTAGTTTACGAAGTCCAAGAAGGAGTTTCAACAGGCTTTACTTAAGAATTATTTTCTGGGCGTTCCGGTAACTCAAAAGTTGAAAGCTTTTGTGCCTTTTACAAAAACTTCTAATATTTACTTTAGTGGGAAATGCTGGTACACAGCTAGATCTTCGGTCACCAGATCAGGGTTGCTGTAATTTATAGATTGCCTGGCCTGAAGAAAATGGATACCCCAAGGTGAACTAAAGAAAATATTTTGGGCTGGTTAGCTGTCGGATATGTTAGCGATGTTAGGTAGGTATATAATGGTGTTTTTAAGCCAAAAGCTGTCAGAGAACTTCAAGGCAATCATCCGTACACCGTTTATGCTAAAATTGTTGGAGAGACTTGTTGAACGACACATATGCATTAAAGAAATTAAGTTTTATGCCAGAAATAAGGAGCAAAATGTGTTTCAGTGAAGGAAAGTCGGCCCTTCATTCTCTGGCTTCCAAGGTTGAGTGAGTATTTGTGAACATCGAAGTAGCCTTTGACTATGCGCCTTTTAGGAAGCTGTAAGAAACTATCAAAGCTCCAAGCACTCCAAGGTGACCGAGACACTCCGGTGTTGAAAGAAACGAATTCATTGATATTGATGCGAAGCAAAGCTCAACGCTTCTACTCTATGGTCAGGATCCTATCATATCTTCAGCTGCTGATTTCGGGAATAGATTGTCGATATCTATAAAGAGAAGTTGATTCTGATGTGTCCAGGTATCATCCTCTTAGGACTGTACCCTTAGAACTGTACCTTCGCTTAGCTGGCTGACTTCCTACCTTCGAAATCGAACACAACTGGTAAAATTTCAAGGACTCTTATCGAAAAATATCTCTGCTAGCTCTGGTGTACCACAAGGTAGCCATCTTGGCCCACTTCTTTTTAATATATTCATTTCTGACCTATCTGACGTCCTAGCAAATATACCTCATTTACTTTATGCCGACGATCTCAAAGTCTATCACATCATTAAATCTAAATCCGATGCACTCTTTCTCCAATCTAAACTTGATTTACTTGATCATTGGTGCAATGAAAACAAGCTCTCGCTCAACATTGCTAAGTGCCAAGTTATAAGTTTTTCCCGAAAACACACCGTCTCACACAATACGTACTTCATCGGCAATAATTTGTTAGCTAGAGTTGAAAACGTTGTTGACCTTGGTGTTATCTTGGATGAGAGACTCCGCTTCACCTTATTATGATAAAATGCATTATGATAAAATGCTTTCCCGTGCAAACAAACAGTTAGGCTTCATCAAAAGGCGTGCGAAGGAATTTCGTAACCTGTGGGTCACAAGATCCTTATACATCTCACTTGTACGCCCCATTCTCGAATATGCTTCCATTTGCTGGAATCCGGCTTTTGAGACCCACAGTAACAGACTCGAGTCCATACAAAAGCAATTCTTACTTTTCGCATTGAGAGATCTATACAACCCTTACGATTTTAGCGCCCTTCCTCCTTATGAGTTTCGACTGGGTCACCTAAACTTATTGCCACTTGCATCCAGAAGAAAGATAATTTCGGCCTGCTTCATATTTGACGTCATTAGAGGCGTTATCAGAGTTGAGTTCCTCAATAATAAAATGGTGTTAAATAACCCTGTAAGGAGCACCAGGTCCTCTAGTTTTCTTAAGGAATATCCACATTCCACTACTTGCGCAGCTAATGAGCCGATTAATAGATGCTGCAGGATATTCAATAGCATAAGTAATCTGTATTCCCCAACAATCTCAAAATTATCCTTCAAAGCTTCCCTTTCCCAAGCCATCCGCAACTCTTTATGTTAAGCTATTTGTCAATGTTTTATTTATTCGTTATTTATTCATTATTATTGATTTATTTGTTAATTATTTGATTTATTTAATTTTTTTTTTTCGTATTACTTTTATATACTCATATTAAGTTTTCGATTTTCTATTTTGCTTTGTATTGTTTATGTAACTTGTACCTTGCTTGGTTAATGAATAAAAAAAAAAAAAACCTGGTTCAATACCGATTTGATCTCATTATTTATGTGCGGTGCTTCTCAAATCGTCAGGCTACGTACATGCTTTCCTTCTATTGCTTATTTTTGTTCATTCGTGTCTTTTGAAACCTACACGGATACGAAAGTAGTGAACGAATTGATATGATATGTGGTGAGACGTTCGGAGACAAATTGATGAAACGCTCAGACAACACATGGTAAGCAGTTCGGACATGAAATGGTGAACTGTTAGAATATGAACAGTTCATTGAGCAGAAGCATTTCTTTTAATTCGTTCGTTCATGAATCACTTTCGAATGCCCAGCGCATCAGATACCAAAATTTCGACTGTGATGTTGCTATTATGCACAGCTCTGTCTATTTTATATATTTTATTATTAAATTTTATATTATCGATCCTAGACTTTATTAATATATGCGAAGAGTTCTAGTGGGCTGGAGATATGAGTACAATCGGTCATTCTATCTTGAGGGCCTTGTGATGCTAGGTGAAATTCTCCCAACTAACGTATGGCTATGAACTCAAAAGAGTTATTTCTCTTTAGAAATTTCAGATACCCTCTTGTAGGAGTGCGAAATAGAAATGACAAGGGTAGCCAAAAAAATTAAACTTAGCATGCATCATATGAGATGAGTATGGAGTTATAAATTGGGAAATTGAAATTCCACAAAAATGTAATAAAAAAACACATATTCATACCTAATGTTTAAGCCATTAAAAAATTGGTTACTAGCTTTTACAGGAATATCTTAAACGCAGTTTGATTTTTTTTTATCGCCTTCGATCATCGGCATCGGGGCACTACAGCCCGAATCGAGCCTTAGCCTCCTTAATGCTTCGCCTCCATTCGTCTCGGTTCAGTGACTGGGTCCTCCAGTTCGGTGCTCCCAAAAGTGACCAGCTGTCAGCAGCTATCCAATCCTCTCAGCGCTTGCGTAGCCTACCGACTGGCCTGGCTCCGCTCACTCGCCCCTTGAGAGATTATTTGGGGATTCGATTGTCTTCCGGCTCATCATATATAGTATACAGCTCGTTGTTGTATCGGATTCGCCATCCATCTCCTTCCCGTATTGGACCGAGGATCATTCGCAATATCCTTCTCTCAAACGTATTCAAGGTTTTTTCAGATGCCTGGGTCAGCGTTCAGGTTTCACTTCCGTAGCATAGCACAGGTCTAATAATTGTTTTATAGATGCGAAGCTTCGTATTCCTGTGTACGCATCGAGATTTCAAAGTGGGAAGCACAGAAAAGAATGTCTTATTGGTTAATTGAATCCGTCGTTTGATTTCGTCAAGCTCATTCCCATCCTTCGAGAGGTTCGTCCCTATGTGAACGCAGTTGTCTACGTTTTCAAGGTTATAGTCCCCTATCGTTATGTGTTGTCTTATTGGCGTCCTTTTCCTTGATTGAGTCATAACTTTTGTTTTTTGTTCGTTAACTTGAAGACCAACTTCTTTGGTGGTTTCGTCTAGAGCTAGAAATACTTCCTTGGCGTCGTTGAACGAACGTGACATAATGTTGATGTCATCAGCGTAAGCTACTAGCTGTGTCGACTTAAATAATAGAGTTCCTCTCGTGTCAACGGGGATTTTTCGGATGACATACTCAAGCGCTAAGTTAAAGAGTACCGGAGCTAATCCATCGCCTTTTTTTAGCCCTGTATTCGTCGAAAATGAGTTGGTCATATTATTCTGAATCAGCACTTGTGACGTGGAGTCGGTCATGGTCATTTTACCAACTTTGCTGGGATTCCGAACTACAGCATCATGTTATATAATGCAGTTCGATTGATGCTGTCGTACGCTTGTTTGAAGTCGACGAATATTTGATGGATATCAATGTTGAATTTCCAGCATTTTTCGAAAATTTGTTTGACCGTAAATATTTGGTGATATTTGGTGGCGTATACATATTTGTCACCTCAATCGAATGCATTTTTTCCGCCATCTATTTAACATTATTTAATAATTCTTCTCGAATTCAATGCCAAGTTCGCCAAAATTCGTCGATTGAATCAAATTCATAAATACCAATAAATGCATCAAATACGGTTTCTATGTAAAACTTGAGAATACAAAACGGTATCGAGTTCAAGGTAATTATTTCTTTTGCATACATCTCTAAATAAATATTTCGATTGCCAAGCTAATTCTGACCTGAACTATCAAAAACCATAGCCGCGATTCAGTAGCAAAACTAGGTTGCCGTAAACTCGACCGCTAAGTTTTCCTTTGCATTATTTCATGGATTATGGTAATATATGGACATCGTAAAAAAAAACTGAGCAATCATCTAAACAATGTGTCTTTCCCATTATTATTTGGACCGGTTTACTACCGCGGCAAAGCTATTGTAATAAGATACTAAAAAATCGATGTCAAAAGTCGTGAGTAAGCGAATTGTTACAACTTTTAATTTCTTCTGTTCGTGGTAAAGCCTATATGTGTATGCGTGTTATGCAGATATGGAACATATGTAGGCACGTATGTATGTCAAAGCTTAAATTTTATTGTTTTCAAGTAGTAGTTTTATTATAATTTAGCTCAGTGTCATAGTTCACCGAACATAAATACTTGCATAACCCATTGTAATATAAATATTAGTTTGGTGCACTATTACTAAATACGTAGGTAATTATGACGCTCTTAATATCATGTTAGCGTCCAAAAAAAAAAGTGAACTTGGCTTACACTTTTATCAGTCAACTGGTGAAACCAGATCCATTTTGAATTCAAGGTGAGAAATTTGACAAATAAATGTTTTGTCCCGAAATCGATCGGTTTCGAAATATGTAATCGAAACAATCCGTTATGGAGAAAAATACCACATCTGGTAATCCATCAATCAACCACAAGAAGTTGTATACTGGCCGTTTGAATGTTTTCAAATCGAACATAGGTAGTATGTTGAAGATACGTGTGTACTTATCTGTTGGAAACTAGTTCATTCGACTGATACATGCTCGACCGTGAATCGATAAGTGTGTCATTTGAAGTTAGTTGCAAACTCATTCCATGAATATTCAAAAACAGCGAAAATGATGGATAATTCTCATGTTCAGTTTTATCGGGCGAAAAATTGCGTAAATCGTTCAGTTCGCCAGATCAATATAGTAACGGTGCGTTGTGTAATTATCTTCGTCAGAAGCTTAAGTTGTTTTGAAAAATTTGATAATAGGACTAGAATACTTTAAACAAATCGATATCAAGAGAAATGGACTTCTGATTCTCAGTTCAGTGAGCTATTTCGAAAATTTAAGATGTCTGTAATCCTCTTTGAAACATTCGATCTCCAATAGAAAATTCTAAATTAACACGATTAGCCTAGTTTTCAATGCTAGCATTAATTCTGATTGTCAAGTTCAGTCGTTTAGCATTGAGCACCAAATCTGGCACACGCTAGAATCAACACAGATCACCATTAATTTCAGTACAAAATTTCCTGCTGAATGATCGTGTGATCGACTCATGCTCGTACTACATAATTAAGAAGAACATTCACTCTAATACATCAGAACTCTGAACAAAAAGTCAGCAAACTACAAAACTAAATGTTTCAAATCGGTGAAATACATATTAATTATTAATTCAAAAATTTATGTATAAGTGTCACGTTCTATACGATAATCATTAATTATAATTCATAAAGCTGACCGCATCATATGGAGTGTGTAAGCTGATTGCAAACATGCACGTCTGTCTGTCTGACCCTCAAAAGTTATGCCGATTTGGAGCGAAAGTTGATTGTTGTAAATTGTTCGAATTGCTTTGAAATGTTTGAGTTAGGTGTTAGTAGTGCATCATCGCTAGATACAGCTTAGCCTGATAGCATTCTTAATTCGAGCGTAGAGAATTTCTAGCGAAAGTTGAGATTTATAGAGATTTGTAAAATGTTCTAGATGCACATGAGTGATGAGGACTCGGCACGCGTACAATGAGAGGTCAGGATTTTCTTAGACGATATTTCTGATAAAATGTATAGTTTTATGATTTTTATGATACGGGTAATGCTATCTAAAACTTGGTCGAAATCGGATGCATCTTAATTTTAAATTAAATGAAAACTTGACATGGTCTAATGACCCGGAATGATCTAATTTGAAAATATGCGGCGAATGTGGATTTTTACACTCAGAAAAATATGTTTCCGCGATCCGAAGAAAATATTTGCTTGTTTGTAACATGTGAAATCTTCTACAAATCAAATAAATTTTTCTTTAATGACAGTAATTTGTATAAATAGTGTGAAAAAATGTATTACATTCAACGGAATACAATTTTTACTTTAACTTATTTCAAGCAAGTAATTTTTGCTCAAATCTAGTAAATTATGTAAATTATATCTATAATGCGAACATGTTTTTACATGTTTCAACATCAGCCACGCTTCAATATTCGACGAAAAAATTGATAGTTTTTATGATTTCTGTTAACATTTGCTTAACACAAATGAGAGGCCGGTAGCTTAGCTCGCTAACGCGCCAGTCCGAAGCAGCGATCTACTACTCGCGGGTTCGAATTCTGCCGGGTTCATTGTTGTATTCGTTCGTCCTGAGTTGTCTTAACAGCTGGCGACAGGGCATAACACCAGCGCTCCATTGATGAAGTGTCACATTATAGCTTTATGTGATGATTAAGGCATAAATAACAAGCGCTTCAGAAAATAAGAAAAAACTGTGGCATTTAAAATAGAGCATAATGGAATAACTGATATCGGCTTCTCCCATATGTGTCCCATAGCTAAGCATTTGCTTCAAAAAGGGTCAAACCATATTGCTTTGGCACGTGAAAATATTTATTTTACTTGTTTGTATTTTTTCCCTCCCTTCAAAGTAAGCTGCGCTTTTGAAATGAAAGTAGGCAGAGTTTTTCCGTGCCAACGAAATGCAATGTTCTCAAGCGGTCCCCCATCTAAGTAATAACCGCGCCCAACAGTGCTTAACTTCGGTGATCGTAGGAGAACCGATCGATGCCAGATTTATGGCATCATTTCCTTGAAACTATACCAAATTTTACTCAGGGCAAGTTCAATATCAGTTCTTTGAAATGAATAAATTCCTTTCTTTCGATTGAGTAAATATCTCTTTGGCGCAGAATCATTACCAATTTTCTTTGATAATGTGTTCAATTTTCCTCAAAAAATTGAAGTATTTTTCTGAGTGTAGATGGAAAATTTTAAATTTAGTATCATATCGTTTGCTCTCAAATCAAATATATTGTTTAAAATGTGTTCAGAGATCAATCATATAATCAATGCCCATTTTTGCATTGTTGCTTAATACTTCTGGGTCTGCTAATACTTCTTTTATTTTGGTCTGTCTTAGCAGCATTCCAGCAAAACCGCCGCTCAACTAGCAGCAGAACAGTCAAATTTTGTTCAATTTTTTTTGTTTCATGTGTTGGAATGTAAATTTCGCATCCTCAATTTCAGCGTAGGCCATAATCATAAATATACCTTTGAGTTGACTGCCTTTAGAGTGGTTTTGCTTAGCTCCAAAGAGCAACAAGCAGTTTTACACATCAAGGAAACAAGCTATAATAGTGAATGGGTGAGTATGGCTTGGGCTAGAAGCACCTGCC
The DNA here is from genome assembly GCA_947369275.1 of Nemotelus nigrinus. NCBI lineage: Eukaryota > Metazoa > Arthropoda > Insecta > Diptera > Stratiomyidae > Nemotelus > Nemotelus nigrinus. The sequence goes on from OX376372.1 coordinate 35,061,499, forward strand.
ATCTCTAAGGACTTAGGCCATAATCACCCATCGTTATCTTACCCCCATCCTAACAGGGCTTCAAAGAGTCCGCTTCTTCTAAGCATGATGGGCAAGCGTCATTCTGAGCAATGCCGATGCGGAACAGATGACCCGCTAAGTGGTTGCGTCTAGTCAGTATGATTGTCCTGCAGAGTCTCGTCTTGTTGAGTAGAAACCATCTAGTCCTATGGTTAGGTTTTGAGAGGAAGATCTTTGTATGGCTAGCCACATCACAAGATATTCATTTTTCTTTATGACCAAACTGCCCAGTTCCAAAAAATTTCTGACACACCTAAGGCGAGTTCTGGAGCCTGCAGTAAAAACGTTGAGCTTCGCTTCTGAATAGCATCAGCAATTTTGTTTCCTTCAGCACAGCATTGTCCCTGCACCAAGAAGAGATGCACATTATTGAAGCTAGCAGCAAACTTCATTCATGTCCTACATTCTTGGGCAATTTTCATAGTCGTTAGGGGTCTACGTAACGCCAGCATCGCAGCAGCAGCAAGCAGCTCACAAGTAAGCGAATATTCCTGTTTGATAAACAGAAACATGCTCTCGATGAGAAAGCAGTTCGAAAAATGTAGGTAGATACTTGCTCGATAATTAACATATGTTCTCTAGTCGTCCGCGATAAAAATCTTAGAGTTTCCTCTCGTACAGATATTTGGGTGCTCCCTGTAACTTTTGCTGGAAAAGATAGCTCCAAATCTTCCGGAATCAAGTAGTTTCATTCGAGTACCATAGAGATGCCTCGCATCAACCCTTTAATAAAGCCGTGCAATACATCGCTCTTGTCTACCTCTTGGCGAAGTAGAATTAGTATACAAGCGGAGCTCATTGCTACACACTGAATTTGAATTTCGAGCGGAAGCAGGTTGAGAAGCAAATCAATTGCCACATCCCAAAGTAGTACTCGTACTACCATAGATTAGTGATGGGCGATTGCGAGATATTTTAACAATCGAGATAATCGCAATCGGCACCACAAAATAATCGAGAGAATCGCAATCGATGCGCCAAAACAATCGAGAGAATAATCGAGATAATCGAGATAATCGAGACAATCGAGCGATCCGAGATAATCGAGCGATTCGAAATAATCGAGACAATCGAGCGATGCGAGATAATCGAGCGATTCGAGATAATCGAGACAATCGAGCGATTCGAGATAATCGGCCGATTCGAGATAATCGAGCGATTCGAGACAATCGAGGCAATCGAGACAATCGAGACAATCGAACATCTCGCAATAGATCATTCGGTCGGTCAAGTCATCGACAATCGGTTGACGGCAATTGAGTCAGCCATAAAGCACGTTTCGTTGGCGCAGCCAATAAAAAAATGTTCAAATATTTCAGCAAAAATATTAAGTGTTATTATTTGATCAAACTGCAATTTTTTGGGAAATATTGATGTATAAAAGGATATGTTTATCTTAAGTTAAAATTAAGATATCTTTAACTCTTTGGTGGCGGTGGGCATGTTAGTGTTTAAGCACACCAGTATACACAGTACGCTTGTAGAACCGCTTGTGAAGAATAGATTTGAATGGATTGGATATACTATTTAGTAGATTTTTTTACGTGTGCATACATATGGAATGTAATGATCAGATATGCATGGAAATTTGTATGGCTAGCATTTATCATGTATAAATGGCTGGTAGTTTTGCTAAAACTATTAAGTCTGATTAAAGTGTATGATCAAATATTATATGAGGTTGAGTTTTGTCATGCTGTTAAGTATGTTAAAATAAAATCTGCTTTTAGATAGTGCAGTTTGAAAGCATATCATTTATCCAGTATTTTCGTACTTGCGAGTATTTTATTCAAATATTCAAAAAGTTTTTAGGGCAAAAGTACCTGAAATCGGCCAATTTTGGGTTAGAGTGGTTTCGGACATAACGGGCCAAGACCTATTGCTGTGATACAAAGATTTCGGTTTTGTAGGGGAGTAAGGGGTTTTTAGGCCATAGTTTGGCAAAAACTGCCTTTACCGCGCTTTCAATGATTGAAAGTGGTCGGGGAGTACAATAGTGATATTTTAAGGATGAAAAAATTTTTTATGGGGAAAATTGGGCAAAAACGTCGAAATTTTCCAAATTTTTTTTTTTGCTTAGCTTGAATTCGGGGACATTTCTGAGCTGTTTCGGGCGAAATGTCCATACAAGTCTGTGAAAAAGTGGCCTAGTTTCGAAGATATGGCAAAGTGAAATCCGCCGGAAAACCGACCGGAAAAACTGAAAGTAGCACTAAAAGTGCTATATAAGAAAAGGTTGAGATCCTTTTTGGTTCGATGATTGGCTTCTCCGGCTGTGCATTATGCCGTATCTTCGAAACTAGGCCACTTTTTCACAGACTTGTATGGACATTTCGCCCGAAACAGCTCAGAAATGTCCCCGAATTCAAGCTACGCAAAAAAAAAAAAATTTGGAAAATTTCGACGTTTTTGCCCAATTTTCCCCATAAAAAATTTTTTCATCCTTAAAATATCACTATTGTACTCCCCGACCACTTTCAATCATTGAAAGCGCGATAAAGGCAGTTTTTGCCAAACTATGGCCTAAAAACCCCTTACTCCCCTACAAAACCGAAATCTTTGTATCACAGCAATAGGTCTTGGCCCGTTATGTCCGAAACCACTCTAACCCAAAATTGGCCGATTTCAGGTACTTTTGCCCTAAAAACTTTTTGAATATTTGAATAAAATACTCGCAAGTACGAAAATACTGGATAAATGATATGCTTTCAAACTGCACTATCTAAAAGCAGATTTTATTTTAACATACTTAACAGCATGACAAAACTCAACTTCATATAATATTTGATCATACACTTTGATCAGACTTAATAGTTTTAGCAAAACTACCAGCCATTTATACATGATAAATGCTAGCCATACAAATTTCCATGCATATCTGATCATTACATTCCATATGTATGCACACGTAAAAAAATCTACTAAATAGTATATCCAATCCATTCAAATCTATTCTTCACAAGCGGTTCTACAAGCGTACTGTGTATACTGGTGTGCTTAAACACTAACATGCCCACCGCCACCAAAGAGTTAAAGATATCTTAATTTTAACTTAAGATAAACATATCCTTTTATACATCAATATTTCCCAAAAAATTGCAGTTTGATCAAATAATAACACTTAATATTTTTGCTGAAATATTTGAACATTTTTTTATTGGCTGCGCCAACGAAACGTGCTTTATGGCTCACTCAATTGCCGTCAACCGATTGTCGATGACTTGACCGACCGAATGATCGATTGCGAGATGTTTGATTGTCTCGATTGTCTCGATTATCTCGAATCGCTCGATTATCTCGAATCGCTCGATTGTCTCGATTATTTCGAATCGCTCGATTATCTCGGATCGCTCGATTGTCTCGATCATCTCGAATCGCTCGATTGTCTCGATTATCTCGAATCGCGCGATTGTCTCGATTATCTCGATTGCAACAATCGAGTCCAACTTAAATAATCGAGATGTTTCGAGATATTTGAACAATCGAAACAATCGAGTTTAATATCTCGCAATCGCGCATCACTACCATAGATACCCTAAGCACAAAGTTCTTTGGAGTGTGGATAACTTGTTGTGAGGATGCAAGAGCTTCAAAAAAATTCACACTACAGACGCGTATGTTATCATTGGTCTAATGAATGTTAAGTGAATCCACATATTTACATGAGGTTTCCAGCCTCAAGTCGTAGCAAAAGCTCTCTTGCACTGCCCAATAGCACTATGAGCTCGAGTAAGCTTCAGTTGCACATGCTTCTTCGAAATAATTTTTTTTGGTTTGCGCTTACTCTCTAGTATTTGACTTCCTTTGAGAGTTGAAGAATTGCTCGCTGTATTTTTCGGTTTGCCTCTGCCGGTGGACAAAAAAACTTTCGTTTTACTGGGATTCACTAACTGTTAATTATATTTAATGCCCGTTATGCATGTTTACATACCACATTCCGATCCTTACTGACTGCTAATATGGCCACATCATCAGTATAAATATGCATGAGGTCGTTCTTGCTGCAGTTATTTTAGCAGGGAGTTGATTAGCGTACTCCACAAGATCGGTCATATAACACCTCCTTGTGGGCATAGGTTTCTCGCTGACATTCCCAAGTAGAAGTTGGCTGCAGCTTCTGGCAATAACAATCTTTGCGTCAACATGGCATGAATTAATTTGACTAAAATACCGTTCTCGCTAGGAGCCTTCGCAGATTTACAAAGCTTCATAACCACAGATTTAGCTACATTTCAGCATTTTGTACATTCGTGAATTGTAGAAGGGTTGGTCAGAGGTACAATGAGCTTTCTGCGTTTCAGGTATCGGAAAGTGATTCTCAACTAAAGTCTGTAGAAGCTCCTTCTTGGAATTTATAAACCCACGATCTAGGTGCTTTAGAACGCCCAATTTAGCTGATAGGTCCTTGAAACCTCTCTTGAACATAGCGATTTGAATGACTTTCTCTCTCACTGTTTTTTAATAAATTTTTCTGAGATTCTATTGGCAATTCACTCTTCCTCTGTGCTGCTCTTAAAGGCTCGATTATGGAGTTTCCTGGTATTTCTAATGAGCTTCCTGCCTCCACTTCTCGGTTACTTTAAGAAATTATTTCATTGCATCTGCTCTAGCTTTTTGGGCGGGTTTCTTCACAGCTACCTAATATGGCTCTATTCAGAGTGCTCAGCCGATATTCTATTGACTTCAGTCACCTTATCCGACCATTTAGAGACGCTGTGTCTTCAAAAAGTCAATTGAAGTTAGCGCAATCAGTGTTTGTTGTATTTCATCTCTCTATTACGGGTGACCTGAAAGATCTTATTCGGTACGCACCACGAGTAATTTATCCAACTATTCCAGATAAACATTTGGCCGTTAGAGGCGGCAATATTGGGAGCAAACTTGCCAATAAATGTACTTGTTGCTGACCCAACTGGTGTTTTATCTCCTATGGCACAAGAGAGTGACAAAGAAGGAGAAATAAGAAAGGTAAACTTAAACGACAATCGCTGTACTGCGCGGTCCTGCATAATGACCACCGAGCAGTTCCGGTTTTAACTGACCTGAGCATGCTGCTATCAAGCAGATTTGAAACCAGGACATAAGCTCCGAGCCACATTGATCTTTTATTCTAAAGGTTTTTGCTCCTTTGATGAATTCTGTTGCCTCAAATGCACGGCTCTTGTGCCAGCACAATGTAGGGGACGCTTGCAGTTTTGTGAATTTTTCGCTTAAAAGAAAGGTGTCTTGGCGTTCTGTAAGTTGACATAAACAATTCCCATACAGAATTAATGATAGAAAGCTTTGCCAAGTTGATTTACGTTTTGCTGTCAGTCATCTGAGACATTTCTACATCGAACTAGCAACAACGACACCACCAGCCTACCTTACACTCGCTTCTTCGAGTAGACTCGTTGGTTCAAGTTCTGACATTCAGTTTCTACCGAATGGATTTCTCTGTCCGCTTTTTCCGCATGCTTTCCTGTTTTCTACAGCTTGAGTTGAATCGTTCTTTGCTTCTCTCGTCCTCTTTTACAAGGACTTGGGAGAGGGAATGTTTTGCCTTAGAATCATCGTAGTCTGACTTCCAGCTGACGCAATAAGTGGCTTTGAGAAACTTGAAAACATAGAAGATAGAATTAGCTGGTTGAAAAACTAGTTGGCCAAAGATTCTTCCATGATGGTAACCTGTAATCTTCCACTGCAATCAGGGCCCTCTGTCATAGTCAAACATGCAATTGGAGTCTGCGCAATCTGGGCTCCTGTCGTAATGAGCGCGCCAGGCTCGAGAAGATTTTCAGACTGTTCTAGGTGCCACCTACAGGTTATCATTTCGTAGCATTCATCTTCATGCATTTGCCTGGTAGAGGCTACCAACACAAGATGTTGCTCTAAGAGAGAAGTAGGAAATAATAAAAGTGATTTGAAGTGTATTGTTATGTGTCTAAGTATTCTTCGAGGTACTATTTGAAAAAGGAACAAAAAGATTAATTCATTCACAAAAACTTACGTTAATCCTTTACATAAGGGAAAGTCCTGTGACTAAAACAGCTGACAGTTTGACAATACGCAGCTGTTTTAAAAGCGTTGTGATGCCTATTTTTTCCAATATATAGTCTCTGTGCTTTCTTCTACCCATACCTTTAAAATGTAGTCTAACGCATTAAAAAATTGTAAACATTTTCCCATTACACAAGTCTGGTGATATTACTGGCATATCCAACTACCATCTTATTTCCCTCCTTCCGTACTTCAGCCAACTTCTTGATCGCATTGCGCCAAGCAAGCTTTACCCACTCCTACAAATATTTTATCATTGACAAACACATTTGTACAGTGGCGGCTCGTGCTTGTTGAGATTGGGTGGGCCCAGTTTTTTATTGTTATCCGAACAAATTTTTGTTGATTTCGTTGTATGCTGGTCAGTTTTTTTAAATAAATAAAATTTAGTGTTTTGGTCGCTATTTATATAACACCTATATGCACACCTTTCAATCGATCCAACCATTCTTTTTGGCCCAGTTAGTTATCTACTACGTTTACGCAGTAGATAGACTTTCGAGAAATATTCAATTTCAATGCTCCTCAGTATAGTTCTCGAAGACTTACGCAATGCCCGTATGTTTCCTTCACGCTCACCTCGCCGTACACCTCGTCAACATCAACGAGAAGAACATCAATATTGATTGCCATTCACAAAATCATTAATAGCTCGAGCAACTCCACCGCATCTGCAAAATTTCGCACCGCGACCATCACCTCAGGACGAAATGATGGACGTTCAAGGCTTACCAATGGTAGAATAAACTAGTTTCATATTGAATCAATAAACGCTAAATATAATTAATAACTTGAAAACAAAAATGAAAATAAAATAAAATATATGAAACTAAAACACTTGTTTCAAGTGGTTTAATATACATATATACATGCAAAATATTCTACATCAAATTTAACATTTTTCAAACGTATTTAAAAATAAAGATTAAAGCGTGATGCACTATATAATTTACTACATATGCTTGTAAATTATTTGGTTACGTCTACTCTTTGATGAAGCAAAGAAATCAATCATTTGGTTGTGAAATTTGAAATTGTAACCTTCTCGCAACATTTTAACTAAATCCCTTTCAATTTCCATTGTACTTAAATCGGAAAGCCTTGTCTGACAAATTGAATTCCGTAAAAAGGTTTTTACTCTCTTAAGATCTGAAAAACTTCGTTCAACTGAAGTGGAAGAAGATGCCAGTGAAGCAACTTGACTTAGCAATTTATAAATATCCAATACTTCCGTTTGTAACTTATTATCAGATATCAAAATTAAAAGGTCCGATAAACTCTGCGTGATTCCATATTTGTTATGATCAGATTACTACCCACAAAGTTCGTTTCGTTGCTTAATTTTTTCAAACATTTAGGGATAGCTATTGATAAGAGAGTCTAGTAGATTTTTAAGAAAAGCCTTCGCAAATGATTTGAGATTACTACTATTAATGAAACTGATAAAATCTATTTTTTTCATATCCGAAAGGTTTAGTTAGATTAGTCTAAATTTAACGCATTAAGTCTTTTAAAATAAGTTTTCGCATCTGAAATGCTACCGTAATTTATTTTACATCTTTTAACAGGTTGCCCAAAATTACTGCAAACATCGTTAAATTTTTTTTCAAAATATGTATTGTCTCCTCTGTATGATTTTAATGTGATTTTGTGATTTTGACTCGCTCTTTACAATAATTAATATCTGCACTTAACTTTACAATAATTAATATTTCAAATAGAACACCTGTTTGTTGACACATAAGGTTGATAGTTTTTAGCAAAAATAAAAACGAGAAGACCGACAAAATATGCCTGAAGCCCACAGACTCTTTAATCGTTTCTCTATGTTGGACGAAGGCTTCATCATTTAAAAATATTTCGAAGACTTCCAGCAACTCATTTGTACTATTTGAAAGAACTTAAATTATTCGAGACTTATAGTTCCATCGTGTATTGCTGCAATCAGGTAGCCACCTACGATTAACTTTATCAACTACACTAGTTCGCTTCGTCGAGTTGGAAAAAAATGCTAATAACCCAGTCAAATTCACGAAAAAGATGCGGCATTCTTTTATTTTGCAAGTCCTCGATATCACAAAAGCACCATCATAGAATTGTTCCACTAATATGCTGGCAATATCGAAATGCTTAAATGTTTAGTTAGTAAATTATAGAGATCTCCAGCTTTTTTGCCTTGACTTACATAAAAAAAAACCATGAATCTCTCTACTGTAATGCCTTGTTCTGAAACGTATCGAAAAATCACTGATAGTTGAGACAAACACTTGGTGTCAGTGGACTCATCGATTTGCCAAGAATAACAGGGAGCGTTATGAATCTCAGCAAGTATAAAGCTTTTTAATGTAGTACAAATATACAGTTTTTTAATGTAGTACATTTACTAATGATGAGATCGTTTTGAATAGTTTTAAAAGTACCACTGAAAACGGAAGACTCATCCAGAAAAAGTTTAAATCATGTAAGTGTTTAGCGCTTTACTTATATTAACGTTCTCTGTGCCGTCTTCACTTTACTATTTTCTTTCCTACGCATGCATGATACAAGCAAGCCCCAAGCCAAAAGCAAGCCCCAAGTCCCAAACAAGCACCGAATCATATAATTTTCTGATGGAGTCATTTTCCATCTCATTGAATGAAAAAAACAGATACTTTCAGAATGCAGCTGAGCTCAGACCTCCACATAATTTTTGAAACCGTAATAAGAAACCCTGATTGTATTTAGTCTTTCTAACGCCATCTGCAAGAGCTGTTATTGAAGAATTTGGAAAATCTGTTAGCACAGTTTATGGACTAAATTTATGCTAGCTGATTTATTTCCATTTTATAAAAGAGTTATCTTTTTTTTTATTTTATATGAAAGATGAGAGGTGCATTTTTCTTCTTGGAATTTTTACACTTTGCATTTTATAGCCAGGATCTAACCTAACCTTTGTTTCAAATTTATCCTGAGAAGACAAAAAAGCATTTCATGCTTCAAATCCTGAAATTAATTTTCTTTTGGGATACATTTCAAAAACAATCATGCAATAGGTAAATTCCCATACCTATTCGCTAATTTTTCACATCAGAAAAATTTGCATATTTTGGATACATGCAGGTGTACATAGATTTGTCTTCCGTCACATTATTCTTCTTTTGATTTTCAGTACAATATTAACACGCTTCGCATTACATTTTTTTCATAATATTTTTCACAAAAATACTCCCATTAATGGAATCTACTATGATCTAACTAAGCTCATTTATAGTTTATAATTTGACAAAAAATGCTGAAAAAAATACCAGAAACAATTTTTCATTCATTCATTCATAAACCGAACTCTCCTGGTGACGCACGCACAAGCATAGAGCTGAGAGAAACTTGCGCGCGTCATGATCTTGTAGTTCTTTGATTCAAGCTACGCATGTGAACGCATGATGGGCTGGCCCAATATGCAACATAGATTTTGACGCGATTGCACACGTCAATTTTTCGTAGATGAAGAGCCGGCCCAATATACAAAATCAATTTTGTTGCGATTGAAAGCGTCAATGCTCATAGATCGCAGCTTGGACTGGTAACAACGCATAGTGGGCCAGTGATGCTTGGGCCCACCGAGCCACATTGATGAACAGAAATCGATAAACACACAAACGCGAACTTATACCTTCGCTTATACCTATGTTTGTAGCATAGTGTAGATGATGTAGAAGAATTATGAATGGGCTAGTGATGCGTCTGCCCGTCGTGGCGTGTATGGGACTGAGAAGAGGAATATACATTTATGTGTACAAGATGCAGGTGTATATTGTATCGTATAGTTTATGCTTGTAGCTTTTTGTAGTAATTGTTTTATGTGTATGAAAATATGTTGATACATTGCGCGATGGACATTCAATGTATGTATGGCACTATGTGATTTTACGTCATTGCATGGTATGAATGAATGATATAAAAATGTGCTGTTGCTGGATTAAAATTATAGAAGGATTTATTATGTTAAACGTATATGAATTAATATGTAAATGATGACTCAAACTTTTATTTAAAATTATTATATATGTGTTTTAGAGGGTGGGCCCGGCCCACTTTGCCCACTGTGACGAGCCGCCACTGCATTTGTATCCATTTTTCATTAACGTGGACAAATAAATGAACTGTGTACTGATATTTCCAAAAGCATTTGACTCCGTTCATCATACGCTACTGCTCTTAAAAATGGAAGGTAATGGATACTCCGAAGCGCTTCTTTCTTGGGTTTCTTCTAAAAAAATAAGAATAGAGTGTGACATTTAAAAATAATAATGAAATTACTTGAAATCGGCTTCACCCATTTGTGTCTCTCTACTGCGATAGCTAAGCATTCGCTTTGAAGGGTAAGGGTTTAAATATGTACGACGGTATCTGTGTAGTAACCCAATTCATGTTTCCCAACTCCCATTCGCCCCATGTCTGGAGTTCTTCCAGGATCTATTCATAGTCTCCTACTGTTTTTGATTTTTGTAAATTACCATCTTTTGTCGATATTTTCAACTTGCTTTCTATATGAGAATGACTTCTAGATGTTGTGAGTGATTCTATCACATGAACATTGCGAGCATCTCCAAAACGATCATTGCACATAGAGCAGCTATTGCTATACCAACTTCTTCACTCTGAATGTCTCAGAATGATATGAAATATCTTTAACTCATAGGAAAAAAACTCCTTTGTAATTTTCAAATTTTTCCTATAATCAGTCAATCTGGAAGCTTATTAAATAAACCTGTTGACAAATTTTCACTCCATCGAAAGCTATTCATTGGACTCACCATTTTAATGTTCTAGCTTAGTTTAAAGGTATCTAACATTGATTCTAATTTCTTTCTTTGAAGAAGCTTTTTTTTGTGTGGCTGATTTTTTTCTGGCTAGAAACTCATATGAGCGTCCTGAAGTACCAGAAACCCTTACTTTGAAACTTCTCGGTTTTAATATTATCTTCACACTTTTTGTTCGTGGTTTAATACAGATTTATTGAGCGGTTTCTACTAAGGCTTGTAAAATCTACTTTATTCGTCCAAACCCAGAGGCGAGCATAATCCCATTTCAAAACCTTGTCTAGAAACTGTTTGTAGAACTACAAGAAGGAATACGACATCTCTAAATTAGACAGCTTGTGATTGCTTTTATTTGATGTACAACTTGAACACATAACTACATGCTTAGTATGCTCGTAGTTATTATTACTTATATGTATATATTCGAAGCCACAAAACCGCAAACCAGATTTCGCTAAATCAACCGATCTCGCGACACAAAAGCGAATGTCCATAAAATAGCGAAAGTGACCGTTCAACTTTGCAATTTCTTCCTTTTGGTTATTTGGTCATAGTAAGAAGACATTAGCCAGTGGCTGTCGGGCATACAACCGCCGGGGAGTCAGTCGCTGAAAGATCAAAAGTATCAAAAGTAAAAGCAAAAAGATTGCAATGAATTCACTAATTCGCATGCATCTATCTAATTCGAATAAGAAAGATAAATACTTGTAGTGATACTTACTCGAATGCAAAAGCAAAGTGTGTTGTCCATTCTCAGGCTTTTACGCATGCCAGCAAGATATGATATAAAAATGCCTTCAAATAAGCAACGATGTGTTGTGGTGAAGATGCATGCGATGTGGTTTAGGACCTGAATATAATACCTGTCGTATATCATAGAGTGTCTCTGGAGCAATCAGGAAAAATTAGTAATGGTTTAACGTGGAGCTTGTCTAGCGTCTGCTACGCACTGGCCGGTTGGAATCATTGCGGCTATGCACCGATCACCTGTTGAGTTAATGGTCAGTATTATGCGCGGCGAAGCATCATAAGTGCAAAAATGCTATTTAGTCAGCCGGGATTTATGCACTGTCGTAAATGGCTGCGGATAGTTTGGCCCGATGGAAGGATTGTCGTAAAAGCGAAATCTTATCTTCGATGAAGATGGAGATATTTTAGTATGATGAGCAAAATCTAAATGAGGAAAAGCGTCGACTAACTGAAAGCGTTAAATTACATGAACGTTAACATACATATATGCGAATTTTTTTTTGCATTCTCTGAATTGCCTGCACTAAAATGATATTTTTAGGTTTAGTTTAAATCCTATTGGTTTCTCGCCATTTACTAGACTTCAAAGTGAAATTCCTTTCAATACTCGAGACGACAAAGTCTTTTGTGCTATGTTTTGTCCTGTAGTGGTTATGCAATCTGTGATTGAGCGTTTACCTGTCCAAAAACTACTATGGATCATTATAACAGGAAACTCCGCAAACAATTGATAGCACTAAAAGTGTACCAGAGTGCTTTAAAAAAACAAAAGTTGTTATTTCTGTTTGATAAATGTTAAATTATATAGGCATTTTCCTGAAATAATTAGAAATAGTTTCTGTATTGCATTAATTATTTGCATATTTCACTTTAAACATAAAAATTGAATGGATAATAGCTCTAATATGAATTATTTTTTGCAGGTACGTAGCACTTGTGCTTGGTTATTGATCGGCTTTAAGGTAGATATAAACAGTTTTTATTTTAAAAAGGTTCATAATTGATAAATTTTGATAAATTTATAAATTTTGAATAATAATTTTATTCTTTTGACAAAAAAAAATTATTTTCTTTCAATTTGAGCAATTTTACATTGGATAATTTTAGCTGATAAATAAAAATGGGAAGTTTGTTTAATTATAATGGTAAAATACAGTTATTTCATTTTAAAACGTACTACTCGTCTATAACTCACAAAGAGTAATTTGTAATGGACAAATTTATCAAACATCTTTCATTTACATTTTGGCCAATATAGGTATTTAATTTATAAATCAGCGCAAAATATCTGTTGAACCGAATTTTTTTCCAAATATTTTTACACATACTTTTAAAATGCTGACAAATAATTAAACGACCTTTTTTTAAATACAAATCTTTTTTATTTGAATATTATCTATTTTGGATACACCCTTGCAAAAAGTTTATATTATATTTTGAAAATATATTTATATCATTATGCAACCTTGATATCATGCGTGCTCTTCAGCCTGTATCCAATCTGATTCCGATATTACAAGTACTGATATAGAGTATAGTACTTCAATACTGGTATAGAGAACTGAGTTCAGTTCAAACTGAGTTTTACTAGAGCTAGTGCTTTTGACACTCTGATTCCTCCCTTCTGGGTGGGCAATTTGTTTTATTTTTATAGTGCTTCCCAGACAACTGGTTTGTTGGTATAAGGGATAGCACAACGTTTTTACGTCCCAACGACACGCGGTGTTCCCAAGTGGTCCCCCATCTAAGTACTAACCGGCCCAACACTGCTTAACTTTGGTGATCGGACGAGAACCGGTTATTCCAGTGTGGTACTTCCGTATAACGATCATTTCATTCTTTACCTTAACCTTAAATTGCCCCACCGTGTTAATGTTCCGCACTATGTCGTTTGCTATCGCTAGCGTAAATGTCGATGTTTTCAGTTCTTCCAGGGTACTATTAGGATGTTCGTCCAGTTTATCGAATAGCCTCAATATTTTGTCGAGTAAGATTGTTTGCTTCTCATGTGTACCCAGAGCCGGTGATGAGCATTTAGGTTTCTTTTATAAATAATACAGGACCTTTGCATTTGAATATTTTACTTAGGCCCGGGCCAGGTTGGTTTTCTTAGGATCAGCTGGTTTCGAAAATGTTTCATGCATGAGCAGAACGCCGATCTCATAATCGTATAGGAACTGCGTCAGCTATTCCAAGTGTTCCAAGTTCCAAGCAAGAATCGACATATAATCAAAATGGTTGAGAAATTATAGTTGTCTGTGGCATACTGGGTAGATTGAGCGGTGCTTCAGGGCTATTTTTAATTTTTTTTGGGGATATTTTGTAGTGTAGAAATTGAGAATATTAAAGAGAAGCTCGCTTGCATCATCTGGGTCAACGTCTTCATCTAGTTCTAAGGATTCATTGGACATCCCATAGCTGGTCCGGTCGTCACCGCCACAGTTGAACATTTGACATTCTCTTCGATCTGCTTAATGCTCTTGGAAAATTGGCTTTCTTTTTTGCATCTAGGGCATTCAATTAATAATTGGCTACATGGAAAATTACGATTGCTTTCCTTGTGATCACTGTGCTCTGACTTTGCAGGCCAGGTAGCAGATTGCTTTAATACTATAGATCTGTCATGCTTCTCTGTAAGATAATTATAGCTAGCTCTAAAGTTCAATTCCTCAGTTTGAGGAAACAGACTCGTATTGATGGGAAGTGTTGATTTGAAGCCTTGGAGCTTGAGATTTTCCTTGGTTTCTCCTGGTATAAAGCCATAAAAACCTCGAATCACCCCATTTAATTTAATTAATATTGTATTTTCTCGCCAGTAAAGATCTTCTTTGAAGTATGAAGTAGCAGAAATTACCTGTATCCCTAGATATTTTCTTTTGGCTACCACATTTTTAATATGCAAGACCTTAAGTAATCGAAACATTTAAGTAAGTTTTTGTGCTTCTCTGATAATCACTGGTTTTTTTTCGATAATGTTTGGTTTTTTCCATAATGTCCTGTCCGTTGGGCTGGTTTAGTAGCCTGTTTCGCCAGCGGTGTTATCGCGGCCACTGCTTTAGGTGGTTGCAGGTTATTCTTTTCCAGTTTGTGTGTCGCTGGTTGAGAAAAGAGCATCTTGCGCCTACATATCCACTTGATAATCTATTTGTTCTTCTACATTCGTGTCTTCTACATTCTTCTGACGACACAGGTTTATCAGTGTAATTATCAGACCTCTTTTTATATGTCGGCTATGGTCTTGGAGATGTCCTTTGTTTTCATTTGAGTTTATCTCTCTTGGCGATCTTTTTCAAAATTGCGTTCGTTAATTTTCTATTTTGTAAGATGATTTTGTTTTAGATGGATATAGAGCTCAGTTTGAGTGTCCATCTGTTGTGTCATCATCTCTCTAATCTTAGATGTTAAATCTTTTTAGTAGCTCCATGATTTTGATGTCCTCGGAATTTTCGTGCAAGACCACCAAAGAGCCTACCACTGAGGTTAATCTCAAAACTTTGCTCTTGCTTAGTATTATAAAAAAAATTGTCCACGACAGCTTGGATTTGAGACTTATTTTCGATTCAGGTTCAGCTATTTTGTTGAGCTAAATAGTCGATCGCTTGGTGGACTGTTATAAATCCTTGCAATTGTTTACAGCAATAATTTACGTACGCTCTTTATTTATGGTGCTAAGACTCTCGCTATTTGCATGATGCTATTGAATTTAAGCCCTTGTATCGCCCGTTTTTTTTTAATTCCTTCTTCCGTTATCACTCAACTAAGAATACGTGTCTTTAATGGTATTTTGTCTGTTGAAGTCTGCGTTGTGTACCGTGTTCATAACTAGAATACAGTCCAAAATCAACAACACAAAAACATAACAGAATGAGTACTTTCACGTTCCACCATCTGTGAGCTCACGCACGATGCAACTTGATCTGGTATAATCAATGCTCGGTGCACGTAAGGAGAAAATACAAAAGAAAATGTTTTGGAAAATAAAAAATCATACTCGGTACTCTGATCTATTCTGAACCCTAAGGAAAATAAACTTGCAATATACTGTTTGATATCGTCCCGCGAAGTGAAAATTCATCTTTGCGACGTTAGTTTTATGCATTTTGTTGTAAATAGTTCTAAGTGTGCTTAATATTATCCTTTTCTTAAATTTGAATAACATTAAGTCGTTTTATGATGCTCATATTCAACTGTCACCAATGCCTCTGATGCACTCGTATTGCGAAAATGACGGACAGCGTCATGATCTCTTGACTTTATGAAGAAGTTGACTTTTTCCAATAAAACAAGGAATGCCAAAAAATAGACAAATCAAACGATATATTCCAAAAGTCGAAAGACACCAAAACAATTTAGCTGAACAAAAATTTCCCAATAAAAAACTAATAAAAATCAAATGTAGAACTGCTTAAAAAAAAACTGACAGAGAAAGAATGAGGCAAAGAAAATAACTTCTCCCTCAACCACGAATAATTCCTCCAGCAGCGATAAAGTCGAAACGAAGATAAACAGTTTTTTCGAGCATTTTCGAGTAAGTAGATCTAGAGACGCAAGCTCACAAACCCGGAGACCAAGGTTAACCTCTTCCCTCAGACCAAAAACATAAAAATGAAAGCTTCCAAAATACTAAAAGAAATAAAATCAAAAAATTATTAAATGATGACAGGGCTCTCAAAACTAATGTAAATTTATCTCCCACAAAACAAAAAGAAGATTTATTACATGCAGGCAATATACCACCTAGTATTGAAGCAAAAAAATCCAGGTCGTGGAAAATCACAGTTTCATAGCTGTCAGCAGTTCGGAGTCGCAGGCCATTACTGTTACATCCAGGTGCGTTGCGTCAAATGTGACAGATTTCATTACCATTCGATTTGAAAAAAGTTGAGAGAATAAAAGTTAAAAGGTGTAAAGTGTGGAGTTAAACATGCTGCGAGCTGTGGGGCTGTCTGCGTAATGCGAAGAATTTAATAAGATCGTTTGGACAAGTAACAAGTGCGAGCCCAAGTGTCCCCAAGGGCTCTGATGGAACTCATAATTCATTCCAACTTATCATGTAGCTTTCATGTAAGATCAACTACATACAATGATGAAAAATGACGAAGATAGTAAAAGGCATGTTCGCTTATCAGACCTTACCTGCCACAAAACCACGCATACGTTAATGAGCCTTTGTAACCTCATTTTGATTTTTATTTGGAATGAAAATTCCTCGGTGCCCAAGAAAATGAGCTAATGAAATGTTTAATTGTTTCGAATATTGATAACATGCTCAGTTAAGAAATATTCCTGCAGCCATCTTCAAATCCGTAACTACATCCTTTACGAAAATGGTCTGAGGGAAGAGGTTAACGTTGGTCTCTGGGTTTGTGAGTTTGTGTCTCTAGATCTACTTGCTCCAAAATGTTCTCTACCTTATAGGAGTTGTTTTTTTGTCAAGCCTACATTCTCTACGCTACAGTCATTGTTTGTCTTTATTTCGACTTTATCGCTGGAGGAGCAATTATTCGTGGTTGAAGGAGAAGTCATTTTCTTTGTCTCATTCTTTTCCTCTCAGTTTTTTTAAGCAGTTCCATATTCGATTTTCATTAATTTTTTGTTGGAAAATTTTTGTTCAGCTAAATTGTGTTGGTGTCTTTAAACTTTTGGACTATATCGTTTGACTTGTCTATTTTTTGGCATTCCTTGTTTTATTGGAAAAAGTCAACTTCTTTATAAAGTCAAGAGATCATGACGCTGTCCGTCATTTTCACAAAACGAGTGCGTCAGAGGCACAGAAAAACAGTCATGACGCTGTCCGTCATTTTCGCAAAACGAGTGCGTCAGAGGCACAGAAAAACAGTCATTGGTGACAGTTGCCAGGAAATGATTGGAAGGAGGAGAAGCACCTCACGTTTGAGAGACATATGAAAAGATAATTACAGTGTATGAACTAAAATTGAGCTAAATGACAGCTGTCACGTACAAACGAGGACTAAGTTCGACCTGACCAAATTTTAGGTCAGGTCGATGTAAACTCCTTAGGACTAAATTCACTTAGTCCGCGCTATAGGTCAGGTCACATTTGGTCCTAAGGTCTGGTTCTAAGGTCTGGGCAGTTTTCACCTTTCACTTTTAACACCTTTCTATCGCTGTAACTTTCGATTAAATCATCGAAACTAAATTGGCTTAGGGTCAATTATTACTTAGGGTGTCCTTAAGTAGCTAGTGGTAGAATGCACATTCAAAATCTGCACAAATCATCTACTGTTCTTCGAACATTAGTGTTTCTAGCGGTTCTGATGCGCTAGTGTTTTTTTTTACTTATTATTAAGTTTTGTTAAACAATAAAAGATTTGATGATTTTTTGAACAATGTTGCATTATCGACTTTAACCTAAAAAAAAAATCGAAAATAGCCGTTCGATCTAGTCGATGTGGCTCAGTACATAGCTAAGTTGGTTTAGAAATCTTTTTCGCTTTTCAGATTTGAATAGTCAGTCTAAAATTAAATGCTTGGTTTCCACTTTTCACTGCAATTGAACGAATATAATCGTTGGTAGACCGAAAACTTTATTGGTCAATATGATAAACCTTAAATGTTGACGCTATAAATTTTTAGGCCTAGATGGTTCGTGGGAATGATACGATTTCCTTCTTTTTTATATTTTCTTAAGCGTAGATCCGCTAGAGCATAATTATTGTTTTTTCTCAAGGAGCATTCAAAAAACAAACAAATCAAAAACATTCATGGCACCCATATTGCTACGATGCATATCTGATATATAAACCAAAAATTAAGCCTGAAGCTATCCTTACACGCCTACACACGTGTATGTTTACCGTACAGCAGCTCCCCAACTGAGCTAATTCACAAATAATCGAACAATTCCGCAAGCCGATCATTAAAAAGGAATTTATTTTGATGATTGACAACATAATTTTTATTTGTATGTTTTTGTTTCGCATCTAACCATGTCTACTGGCTGCACAAATAATTTTTTGCACTACGTGACACCGTTTTATAAGCACAGTGGGTTAATTTAATTTTTTACTCTGACATTCTTCAATCATAGATCTTCTGATTTAAGCTTTACAAATCTCCGATAAATGAGCATGTATACACATTCATATTTACCATCGTGCATTTCGAGCTAGCAAAAAGAATATTAGTAAATTATGTCCAATCAAAGCATTAGGCAGACCTCCATGAGAGCCGTTACAAGCAAGCGTGTCAATTGAATTCATATGAAAAACGTTTAGTGCAGTAAATATTGCTAATGAAGGTCAGTATGGAACAGGCATACGAAGTACATATTTACAAATCTATTACGAAATTGTTTATCTTGATCGTGACATGCGGTCAACCTAATGAGAAACTTGTATGAAATTTAATTAATTTATTATAATCATTTTAACATTATTGGTCTGGTCAAATAAGTTGGTTTCAATTTCATTTTTCATCGATTCGTATTGATTTGGCGATAATCTGATTGCGAAAGTTTACGCATAAACAGATGCGATTAAAGTAAGTCATTGCCAATCGCTTTGTAGAATAAATTAAGATATTTTATAGGAATGAAATTTTCGGAGATATTTATGGAGATATGCTAACCCGTTATTGCTCTTGGCTGAAAACAGTAAGTCATAAATGTATGCATGAAAATGAATAGCAAAAAGTGAGATTAAAGAAGCCCGTAAGACTTGACAACATTAAATGAAGCAGGTGTTGAAGAAATTATTATTTCATTAGTCACTAGGCAAAAATACTGTCATTTCATTAGGCAAAAATACTGTCACCGCAAATATTGAACGCATGGCGGTTTTGACATATGGGTTTTGAAGGATGGTCTTTGGATTGTTTACAAGAAAAAAATAGCAGCCTCAGTCAACGCGATTCCATGGAATGTACAGATAGAGGCTGCAGCCACTCGGGATCATCCGAAGATTTGTGTATCGGTGTGTTTAATAGTTCAAGGATACGACGGACGTGAAAGACCGCCAGAGACAATCAGGCTCGGATCATAAGAAATTCATTCCGAAAACATAAATTTATGGCGTGAGAGATGAATGTGAATGCGAAATCCATGAGCCGCAGCATCAAAAAAGATTTGGGTACGGGGGCCTACAAATGCCGTGCCGTGAGCAATTGCCCGCTCACCGCCGCTCTGAATGAAAATAGAGTGAAAAAATGCAAGTGGCTGTTAGCGGAGTATGCAAATGGGGACTAAAAAAATCATTTTAACGGACGACAAAATCTTCACCGTGCAGAAGAAATTCAATGCGAAAAAGGTGTGAAGACCTTCGCAAAAGTTTATCAACAAACGGTTTTGAACAAAGCCAGAACGTCTCAGGCTTGGCTTGAGCGGCACGTACCTGCATTTTTGAGCCCAGATGATTTTCCCTTCTGCAGCTCCGACTTGAGTCCACTGGATTACAAGCTATGGACGGTTTTAGAGGACATGGTCTACCATAGAAGATACAATACCATTGAATTCCTCAAGTCTGCTCTACAAGAAGCTGTGAACAATTTTTGTCCATATGAGTTGCGTGCTGCGATAGACGATTGGCAAAAGAGACTCAAAGCCTGTGTGAAGGCGAAGGGTGACAATTTCGAATGGTATTATTTTTTATTTATTCTACAGATATGTAGGTACTAATAATTAAGAAAAATTTGAAGGAGAAATTTCAAGCCAATATTTTTTAAATTGAAAAAACCCGTGTGACTGTATATATATACTTACTATGTACATCGCAGAACACTTGGAAACATTAAGAGGGGAAATACATGTAACTGCTAATAAAAATATCGATTTTTTTTACTACATTAAAATGTTCCAAATGCTCTAAAAATACGTCAAAAATAGTTTTGAAGCGATATTCGTATTAGTTCTCGAGTTATATTCAGTTATAGGCAGTGCGGCGTTCCCCAGCCGGTTGAGCACACCTGCCGATTGAGCACGCCTGCCGCTGCACACCCGCCTACTTTCTCTTCGGCGCTATGCGTTGCTCTCTAATTGTGTATCCCTACCATATGCTTATAAATCTGTACAGATGTACATTTGCACTTGTATATTTTTATAATAAACAAAGGTTATAATAAAAACTAGTAATCAATGATTTTTATCTACCGCAAATTTTAAACGTGTTTTTCTCAAAGTAGTACTTTTTCAACTTCTGTACAAAATATCTCAAAAAATATTGAACCGATCCGGCTCAAATTTATGCAAAAGGGTATTATCTACTCGTTGAACCTACATGTTTTTATGATTTCGGAAAAATTATTTATTTATTAATGTTTAAAACGCGATTTTTTTTGAAAAATAATCGATTTTTTTGTTTAATCTAAAATAAATTTGAAAAATTCATTTTTTTTTTCTAAATTTTATTGATTCACCTATGAACTATACATTTCATTAGCATATTTTCTTCTTCTGAATGTTGTAGGTTCTCCGGAAAAGGTGATAAGGCAGTTTTTGGTGTGTTTTTTTCCGTTGCCTTGCATCGCCGCCATTTTGTGTTTGAAAATTATTACAAAAATATTTTCAAGTACTTTAAGATATGTGCTTTAAGGATTTTGTATTAAAAATTTTTTTAATAAACAATATATGTTTTTTAAATCAATCTGAAATTAGCACTTTTTTTTTTAATTTTACATGTATTTCCCCCCTTAAGAGCAAGAGACTTTGTAGAACAGGAGCCACTTAAAAATTAAAAGACCAGATTGCAAATAACAATCATTTTGTGAAACGACAGGACGAAAAAAATTTAATATCATCAAGGTACAAAAAGGAATCAGACTTGAAGTTATAAGGAAGGCCATTGATAAACTAAGTGACAAATAGAGGGCCAAAGATGAAGCCTTGTGGAACGCCAGAAGTAGTATAGAAAGGTGAGGAAGAACAGCCATCAAAACAACACGACAAATGCGATCATGGTTATACAAAGAAAGGCAAAAAATATAGGTAGTGGAAACATCGAAATTTTATGGTTTTTCAAATAGCACTGAGTATATTACGCTGTCATATGCTTTCGCAAAGTCAGTGCGGGTCACATCAGCTTGTAAATCGTTGTCCGAAGGATTGGCCACAAAGTTGTTGAATTCGACTAAATTTGTTGCTGCAGAACGACTGAATGCACTGTGAATTCTTTCAAACACATTTTGAATACCATAGGAAGACTCCAGCAGACATTGATTAACAAATACATTTTCAATACCATAACGACGTCTGTTCACAGAGAGATCTACGAAGGATATTAAGATTCCTACTTCAAGAAGTTAAGCCTGACAATATTCCCATGGAACACACGGAAGCAAAACAGGGTTTCTCAAAAAATCGTTTGGAAGAGAAAAGAAATGAGCTGAAAACTTAAAAAACAAATCGCAAATATCTTGAGAAATAGAAGCACTACTTTCCTCTTGCAAAACTGTGTCAGAAAATTGGTTGGTTATTTCCAGGGAACGAGGGTTGATGGGACGATGCATCGGTCAGGTTATTCCTACATCGCTTGCTACTCCTACGTACACAATTTCGCGACGAAATATGTAAGGAGTGATTTAATCGCTCCGATAGAGTCGGGATAAGTTACGATGATATGGCAATGTCATCCGTACTTCCAGTCCGATCAAGTTTGTTTAGAATCGAATAAACTGTTAAATTTAAGAACAAAAGAGACAAAACATTATCCCGGAGAGTGCACATATTTACCATTCTTTGGATAATTAAGCTACCCAGAGCCCAATTTAATACCCGATTGTTGAAAGGCGTATTCAAAAGGTCGAATAGCAACAAATTGATATCAGGGTATCAGAGAGCATCTACAATTGCCTGAGGGTGCACATTATTGAATGCTTTTCATTCTGCGTTACTTGGATATGCAATCAGTGCTGTTTTGGCAGATTTCTTCAGAATAAAGGAGCTTTAACAAATTTGGCTGCAATTTTTTAGTTAAGCGTGAGATTGTTTCCAAGTTTAAGGGTTGAATATAACTCTCATTTTGTTACAGGTGATGCGAATGCAGCCATTTTTTCTGGCCTTAGAGTAGTTCTCTCTAATGTCCACTGAACGCCAGTCAGGGTGATGTTATCTGGGTCTTGTGACTTGAATGATCTAAAACAATGAACAAAAAAAAAATGCTTGCACTAGAAGTGATAGAAATCAGACTTGCATCCTTGTGTTATTCGAACGGTAAAGCTAGAAATGCCACCTAACAACAAAGAAAGTGATTATCCGTTAGAACCTTGAGCGTTCGTAGCAGTTTTAAGGCAAGCTCCAATCGGGTTTTGTATGTAACCCAGTGCGATACAAGATATCCTTAGAAGTTTATGAAGGCGATTGGCTTTGTTTGTGCCTTCAATTTTTGCGCACAAAGATTTCAATGTATCTCTTTTCGCTTTGTGCATGGCATTCTTGAAAATCTTTAATTTAACTCTGTAGTTTGAACAATTGTTGACCTTTTTGGGAAGATTATTCCCTTAGAAACATGCGTACAATCACACAAGTCCACCACTGGAGCTTCAATTTCCTTATGAATTTAGCTGAGTGGCAGGGCTTCGTAGTGGCTTTACCGAATGCAATAGTTAGAGAGTTCACTGCCTTATTCAGATCTTCTTGATTGGTGAGCGCCAGCATGTGATCCAGCTCAACTAAAAAAAGCTGACCGCAATGTTTGCCTATCAGTTATTTTCCTATTTAATTAAGGAGTTGCATTTACATGTTGCCATCCTCCGAAAGCGAAGGGCGTACTCATGCAGTCTGATTCTGTAAAACTCTCCATCTTGTCAGAAGGTGCAAAGAATACTTACTAATCAGTGCTAAATATAGAACTTCACTTCTGTTTTAGGTCTTAAACGTAAAGCTCATTACGAATATTTGCTAGGACAAGATGAACTCATACAATACTTCACCTATTTCGTTGGTGTGCGCCTTTTATTACTAGGATTCACTGTGTACTTTTGGCTTCTGTCAATTCCCTATTAATGACGTTGATCATAGTAAGCCTTCATTGTGTGTCATGCAGCATGAAGCAATCTAAAATGACTTCTGCTTCGTGTCAGTTGCAATAACAACATTTTGTTTATCATTGAAGCTTGAAGAGGCAAGGACATTTAAGTATGTGAACTCTGGGTTTACCTTAAAATTTAAGTCAAAATAGCTTGTATCTGTCAATGTTCAAATCTGATCCTTAACGACCCCTGGTTCTTAAATTATAGCTTTTCCCTCCGCGTGTTTCTATAGATGAAGGAGAACAGCAGCCGACGCAGCTTTGAAGTGATCAAAGTTAATTTCTAAGACCTGCACTATTTTTACTGCATTGCTGCTCAGATTCTCGTCAAATCCAATGGCCAGATTATAACTTTGGAAGGGATTTTGTTGACAATGAGAGCTTAGCGTCGGCCACCGGATAATTAGCTGAACTCGGACACCTTCCAGTCATTTACAGCTGGATCACTATTGCTCAGTCTCCTGATCTTCATCAGCAAGATTCAGGAGAAGAGAGTTCAATCCATGCACTGGATCTAGGTTTACTTGGAATCTAACGCTTTAGCCATATTTCACCCATTTTGCTTACAAGTGCATACACACAACGTTGATCCTGACATACTATCAGTTCAACTCGGCTTTGATACCACCTGGGTTCGAGGCATGCTAATAATGGCAAAGGATTTGGCTAACTAAAGATTAGCCAACTAAAAATGTCTTCTGAATTAACTTATAGTTATCCGGTGAGATGGTGCCATCGCTTTGACTGCTATTTATGACTACTCTCACTAGACATTCTTCAGCCATTTCATTAAAGCGTCGAGTTATTGCAGTTGGAACGATTTTGCTTATGTTTGGTCAGATTCTCTTTATGTGACGATATTTGGGTGTCAGTTTTCGAATCTAATTCATATCAAAAAACTTAAAACCAGATATTAAACCTCAACGTGACAAACAATATCGCCATCCGGAAGTATTGCTTCTGACATTATCCTGTGAATTGAAAACAAACTCCACCGAGATCATTGCAACTGCCAAACGAAACATAACACAGTCAGTATGCTTCCCTTGACCACAATGGTCATTCTAAAGTTGCAAATATACTATCAGATTTCTCAGGTCAGTGACAGTGTAGCCGGGTTTAGCCCATATACACCCAGTGAGCCTATGCGATAAATATGCGTATGTGCAAAGAGTTCTGGAAGCGGTACTACGGTTAAACCTGGCGACACTCATGTCCATAATAGACGACAACTTCGAGATTTCGCTGATAAAATTCCTTCCTAGCTTTTTCCCTACTATCATGTCGCCACGACGCTATTGTTAACCGTTTCGCGGCACAAAACGTTTATTCTTAATAATACATTTAACTGGTCGCGTCTCATTGTTTCGATTCTGCAAAGGTAAACCTACCAACATTTTATTTATACTCGTACATTCAGAATGTGTGATTTTTCTTGCCTTGTCGCCGTCGCAACCGCAATATCTTTTAGCCGATTTGCACGCATGCAACTGCTTGCATCGCTTCAACAATCTTTTTTGCTTAATGCCCGCTGTAATTCGATGCACGCTCGACGCACTTTGAATTCAGCATTTGTACATTGTTTTATTTTCCATAATTGCTCGGCAAACGAGCCGTGGTCATGGCGGCTGCGGCGGTAGTGATGGTGGTTGTGGTGGCGAATGGATTGCATCTCGAATTGTGTGTATAATTCAATTTCATGATAATATTTTCTTATTGGGAATTTTCTGAAATTGTTGCTGTAGAATCGAATGCGAGACATTAACGACTTTCTGAAATCAAATATTCTTTTACTTATTCAATCGAGCATTGAATTCCTGACGAAATGGATGGAAATGTTAAAACGGCTATTGATTTATTTATTGAATTATTCATTAAGTTGCTGGTTTTTTTTTCTTTGGAATTATGCAAAAAATTATGGAATTGGATCGATTTCGTCTGCACGTTATCGTGGGAGGGAAATGGCTTTCATTTGATATTTATTTTGTAATTAGTAGGTTTAAGTTATGGTGTAGGAGACATTATGTGAGTGCTGGGCAGAAAGCCGTGAAGTTTTTAGATCTACATACATATGTATGTATGTATGTGAAATGTTTTGCAATCTGAAATTTGAATTTTTAATGGCCAGGTATGTTATCTTTTTATGAAAGCGGCGCAATTTAAAGTAAGACGTAAATATATTTATATGCATTCATATGTATGTATCTCCATATTCAGAGTTACGCTGTCGTTATTTCTTTCTTTGGCTTTTGTAAGATATATTTGAAAAACATTTCTTTTGCGTAGACTTGTAGGACTCTGAGATAGAGTGAGTGCAGAAATATAAAATGCTACAGAAACATTCATACATTAACTCTTATTATATTTATTATTTGTCGGGTAAAATTTAGCAAATATAAATTAACATATTAATATTTTTATATTGCAGTCATAAATTATGCTCAAAAATATTTAGTTATTTTGTGATGGCTTAAAAGATGAAAAGCATTCAAAATGTGCTCAAAAAGTATGTATAAATCTGAAAATATTTGAGCTATTTACATTAATTTTCGCTGTGAACTGGATAGTTTACTTAGTTAAGTAATTTCTTTGAATTTCTCAGTGGTATACTACACATAATTAAGAAAAATATAAAGCCATATTGTGCTGGTGGTGAGACAATAAAGGAGTCGTCTACTCTGAACTTCTGAAAGCTGCTGAAACTGCAACTGCTTTTTTCTAGATAACAAGGCTCAGTGGACGCCCTATTGTATTTGGGTTCAACCTTTGGTGGAAGGAAAATTACGGAAAGGGATAGAAGAAGAGTTGAGATTGGAGAAGGTAGAGGTGCCCTTTTACTTAAACAAATGTGCGTCACGGTCAGTGTTGAAAACAATAGATAGTAGGCTGTTTCACAATCGTATTGACCTAGATAAGAAGACGCTTAAGAGGTGCTTTACAAGGAATAAAACTGGATATATTGTTAGGACCATGTCCATAGTAATAGCGATAAAGAAGAGAAAGGCAACCCACATTACGTCTTTGCTCAAATGATTCAATACTTGAAGTAATATTATCATCGTCAATAAGCTCAAAAGCTTAACATTGGACTTTGTCTGCAGAGCAAAGCGACTTGCCCCAGCCCATTTATGGGAGTTTTACGTCAGTTTTGATATTAGGAAAGTCTTCGCTACATATATTGCAGTAAAATATTACCTGCCTCTCAGAAGGAAATCCAGGCATTTTACGACAATTTTGCCAGTTGGAAAATATGGCCGGTCCAACTAAATTTACTGGAGATGATAAAACCTGATTGATTTCGTAAATTGATTTGGAAATGTCCACACCATCAACAAATATAATGTAGTCAGTCTGAGAAGCGTAAGATTTGAGTGAGAAAAGACAGCATTGAGTTTTGGGTGCATTCGGTTCGCTGAGCCCCTAGCGATAATTCTGACTAGGTCTTTTTTTTAAAGAGATAGCAAGGTAAGCATGCGATCTCTGTTAACAAAAGTAACGTTTCCGCGAGAGTCGGCCACTCTGTTAAAAAATTATGCGAAGTCAAAGAAATGATTTCATTGATAAATAAGAAGAAGAAAGTAGTCGCCAGATTAGTACGTTGGGGTATCTCCGCATTGGACACAGGATTTGAGTTCATCCAGGACAACTTGAAAGGAGCGACCTACGAGGAAACTTTCAAACCACTTACCAAAGATAGGATGAAGACTAAACGCATAAAGCTTGGCTAATAGAGTGGGGTGCCAGACCCTGAAAATAGCCTTTGATATATCAAGAGAAACGGCAATTGCTTTAACGTTAAGCTATAAGACAACGTTCCAATCTCTCAGTGAGAAATGTGTGTCCCCAGTGGAGCGCCCAGAACGGAAACCATACTAGCGATCGTTGATAAGATGGTTTGACTAAAGATATCTTATTAATCTTTAATTTACCGGCGATTCGAATACCTCAGACAGAACCGAAACGTATGCGATTGAACGGTAAATAGGGATTTTTTCGGTAAGGGCTGAACTTGTGCAAGCTTTGATGTAAAGGGGAATATTCCGGTCGATACATGGAATGGAAAATTCTGGACGACAAGTAAAATAGTTTGCGTAATCGTTCCACACCGATTTTTCTAAGCGAGGAGGCAAAATTTACTATATAAAGCAATTTATCAATGATCTGAGTGGAATTTTTGTCGAGCTTTCAATGAAGTGAAAAGGTTTCTTATGCAAATTTTTCCAATTTTAAACTCAGGAGTTTTTTTTTACGTCGAAGTAAATAAATTTCCCGATAAATGGAGAATTGATTTTAATAGCAACTTTATCATTGAAAATATATTTCAGTCCAATTTGAATTTTTTGTTCAACCTGAGAAAAACAGCTTAATTTGGTGGGAACTAAATTTAACATTGACTTTCATTCTATCCGTTCTGGTTCGTCAGAAGCCAATGTAACTGACCAGTTTTTTCATGATTCGCAGATGACCTTTCATCTTCACAAGACGCAAATATCACTCGTTAGACCTACCAGCTCGTATCCGTTTTGTAAAACCAGACCAAAAAAATGAATCAGATATGAAAATGTCTGTCTGCACCACTATAAATTTGTCCACGGAAAAAGGATTTGATAAGAAGTTAAAAAAAGAGAATTTCATGCGCTCAGAAAAAATTTCTATTTAAATAAAATCCTTAATTGCTATTTAAAATTACGAAACAGTTAAATGTTTGTAAACAGTTTCTCTACTCAAATCCTACGCAAATGGCCGAAAAACTCCGAAAATATATAAAAAGAATTGCTTGAACCTATAGAATAACAAAAAATTTCAACAAGTAAGCTAAATAAGGTAATATGTAATATGCGAATCACTACTTTCTGATGTATTGAACAGGGATTCAATAAGATCAAGAAGATCATGTTCACAATTTCGCAGTTTGAAAAAAGTGATCAAACGATATTTTCAATCGGTGATGAGTGTTCCCAATGTGTTGGAAGAAGAGAGGATGAAGAGTTCACCGAGCAGTGCATTGGCCAAACGGTGATGCAATCAACTTATGTAGTGATGTTGAGTTGCATCTAGGCTAGTAGAAAAGACGGATTTCTCATATATCAGATAGTAGGTCTAATCCAAGTGCCAGCATAATCTTTTGCATGAAAAATACTCTCCCACTGAAAAAATCTGATCATTGGCTAGTTAAGAGGAATTCATTACAGTGACAAAGTTACTATCAGAATATTATGAACACTTAATAAACCCAATACGTAAGCAAAATAATGATCAAATTTCAAAAATTAAATTCATAATCAAGACTTCAAAATATTGAGTGCATAAACAGTTGTAGAATCTAACAATAAACTTGCGAGAGAACGTCGAAGAAAATTAATGCTTGTCATTAATAGTTGAAGCTAGTAATTTGCAGATCTGTCGATCCGCTAATTCTAAAAACAGTTCGAAGTCAACGAATGCTACTGACTAGACCTAACGGTGCGACCGAGAAATATACTGCAATTATATTAGATAATAATTATAGACCATTCATAAAGCTGTCAAACCTACACATGTGCTGTAAAGCGAACATTTATCAAATAACATTTGAGAAGAGTGGCAATTATTGTGCAACTCAGGAAACAATTAAAAACCCAAAAGTAGATAAACATCATTAAGGTGATGAATAGTCTAAGAAATCTAAGAAATTGATATTATTGACGTCATGGTGCTTTTTGAATTTATCTCAGATCGATAGGTTTCAGTATTGCACCGGTACAGTACAGGGTGTGTCGTAGTTGACGTGAAACTTTTGTATTTGCGGTATACGGGTACCTGAAGTATTTTGAAAACATGTCATGTGTGATTTATTATAGTTTGAACAAATATGAGCAACAAGGAGGGAAGAAAGCTCCTTTACGTCATGTAAACAATGTAACATTTTTATTTTAGGCTTACTGCTCAACTTATAAATTTGTTTGTTACAATATCTCTCACTTTCTCAAAAGCATAGAAATCGTAAGCTTTGATTCTCGAACCTGTGAATCGCGAACTTAAAAATACGCTGTAGAACAAAGTCTAGATATCAAATGATACAACCAGCTCATTTTCTTTTATTTTTCTCACATCTCCAAGTCGCTCCACCACCTGTACAGTTTCTCTTCTTGACAAATTAGATTCTAGGTTAGCGCAGACTACAAGTAAGAAAGATCAAAAAGAGAAGGTTCATACTTGCAGCATAGCCTGCTCGGAATGCAACAGAACATGCATTGGCCAAACTAAGCGTTTAGTTGTAATATTTACTGAACACCACAAGAAGTAAACTCAGCAAGGAGAAGAAACACCAAATAGGTCTGACCAGCAGTAGTCAAACATATCTTAATATAATTTGAGACCACATTGATGTGATAGAGGAGTTGCACCAGCTACTCAATCTGGATACAAACGGGAGCCTTAAAATTGAAAATCCTCTTCAAACAGATGTTTAAAGACATTTATCTCTCACTCAGCACTTTTTAGGCTTATTGAAGCTGAAACGACTGCAAAGGTCATCAAGAGCATATAGTAAAAACATGGCTGAAAAGAAATTTGCATTAAACGTTTAAAATTAGGGTATCAACTGAAAATGAAAGTTTCGATTAAGTTTTGGCGGCTGAAGAAAACATTAGCATCGAAATATCGAATAGTCGTCAAGAAATTGGAATGTATCTAGCTTCTAAAGAATAAAGTTCTTTCAGTAAGATACAACTTTATCTATTTAACTCTGAATACCTTATACAGACATAATTTAGTTGCAAGTGCTCGCTAGTCTAAACTCTAGAAAAAATTACGAATTTTTGAATAAATCTTTATTATTCATGCTGCTATTATTACTACTATTATTATTTTTGTACCCATATGCTCTCAGTAGTATAAGGTAAGCCTTCATAAAGACTTCCGAAAGCAATCTAGCACTAGAAGAAGAACACTTCAACGAGTGCTAAGCTTAGGCAAGAGAGGCTTTTGATGAAAGACGCCTCTCACCAAAATGAACCCAGACGAAGAGCAGCTTTTGCAGAAACGCAAAGGTATCATCAATAATATGAAAGCTGCAAGCAACAGGCAACAGGCCATGGATATTAAAACAGGCTTATTTGAGCGGAAGGATGCAATTGATGTGGTAAATTACAGGTATAATTGGAAGAAAGCGCAGAAGAAATTGCTAAAACATGGCAGAAAAGAGCAAAAAAATCGATACAAAGGAAAAATAAATGGCCTGCTTCCAGGTTGGCAAATCCAATAAAAAACAAAAAAGGTGAAAATAGAGCTCGTAACAAGAATGGAGAGCCATCTTCAAACAAGAAAAACACAGGAAAACGCAGAAAATAAGGGGCTAGGAAGCAATTACAGCTAAGCTTGAAGAAAGTTTGAAAATGTTGTTGAATAATTTGCTACGATGGAGACACATAAGGTCAAACCCTGATCAGAGGCAATCCTGATTAGACTTGAGAAAGGCATATGCCGATGTCTTGAAGGAGATTAAACGCAAAGAAAAATTTGAAGATATCGGAACCAAATTTATGTCCTTACAGGAGTCTTGGTCTGGAGATGGCTTTATGTAGCTTGAGGAAAAAGACAGCACTAAAAGAGCTTTGCAGGAGGTAAATCCATGCAAAAAGAGAAGACACCATCGAAATCCGTTATCTTTGCTACTAAAAAATAAAGATGAAATGAAAGCAGCTCTTCAACGAAACGCGCCAGGTATGGAAACAGTCAAGATTAGCATAGCCGCTGCTAGCCACAAAAGACAGCGGATTGCTTTTCTGGACACATGAGAGGGAATAACGAGGCAGCTTATAGGGTAACTCAAGAGCAAAGAAAGACAGAGAGAGTAGTAGAGAGTCAATAAGCGAAGACATATACACACTGAAAAAGGCTGCAATAAAGATGAACAGTGACATACGCCTGGATCCAGGCGCTGCAAAGTCCGATAGACAGAGTTGGAAAAAGGTAAAAAAGTTGTCCAATGATCCCCATTCTTTAAGCATTAACAGGAATGAAACTACCAATGACTTGTTTTATCGAAATGGCAGAGAGTCTCTTTCTTTGTTCACGGACCTTTTTAGTACAGAGGCTATATAAGTGATAAATGAAAGGATGATGAGTGTGTGGTATGCGTTAAATGCGGAAGACTTTGTTTCTTTAGTTGCTGCTTCACACCAAACAAAGCTATAGAAGATGTTGATGATAACGTCAGTGACTTTGAGATTAAATCGCACGCTTTGGTGAGCAAATATTTGTAGCCCGTGACTTCCATGCCAAAGAAATGGAATAGGGTATGGATTACTCTAATGGTCGTGGTAGTCGTTAGTAGGCCATGGCAGTCGGAACGGGTCTTGTAATAATAAATGTTGGTGCAGCGATAACGTTTCGGTGTCTTGAGGACAAATAAACCAATCCAAATGTATCCTTTTCCTCGGAAAATTTGACGTCATTTATTCAAAACTGGAGAGTGCTTTTTCTGCTTAGGCAGTGATAATCAGAATTTGTAATTGCGTACATTGCGCATAGAGTACTAGACAGTTCTAGCTGGACGCGATGAATCCACAATCCACCAGCATTATAAAACGTAGACAGAAAACGAAAACTGAATTGCTCATTGCCTATGGAGCAAGAACGCCTTGCCATGGAAAGCACTCGGTACACTGGTGGACTTCGGAAATATCAGATATGCATAGATAATGCAGAAGACTCCGACCAATCGTACAATGCATAACGGGCAGCACGGGTCTTAGCTGAGATCCAAGAAATACTGTTCAACAAAGAAATATTTCAGAAAAGCCATTAACCAAGGCTATTAATGGCCCGTGGGGTCTCGGGTAAAAAATTGTGATCCAAAAAATTGAAGCCTAATTGCGTGATAGATGCAGCCATAATAGAAGATCTTTTGGAAGATCTTTCTACTATATATTCTGGACGAGCAGGTGTTGATTTTAAATACATCAAGCTCTTGCCAGTCTCTTAACAGAGAAATTGGATAAAGCCTTGCTTTCGGTTAAAAACATTAGACCATCAGGTCTCAATGACCATCGGAGAGAAGCGGTGAACCAAAGTTTTTAAGAGACAATAATCTAGCTGTCGCGCATCTCCAACGCTTGCCTATCTGATGAAATTTTCTGGAATTGGTAGAAAGTTGCACAATTGTTGCAAGTACCTTCAGCTGCCACCAGCCCATTGCCCGTTATGTCTGGTATATACTGCAGGAAATGTTCTTCGAAAACTTCGATCGTTGACATCATTCTCTTATGTCAATGATCGTAGACGCTGAAGACCTCTCACCCAGACAATATGAGTACACGTCAGGACAGGTCATTAGGAACGCGATTCTGGAGAAAGCTTTACAAATAATTTTCTCGTCGTCTCAACGCAAGAAGTACGGCTAAGCAAAACGATTTTGTTAGGAGTGGGCCAAAAAATCGGACTTAGGTTCCAACATCTAAAATACCTTATATGACAGTCTACTGCGAAGAGAGATGCTTGAGGAAACTCGCTTGGTTACGCAAGCTGAGAACTTTATTGTGCTCGTTGCGGCTCGTGACTTATATCAGGCGACCAAGTAAAGTAAAAAAAAAACCAGTTGGGACGGAACAACCCATAACAAATCATAAGTTGCCGTCCTAACCAAAGAGGGATCGAGAATTATGCTTGCGTTTTAGCAAAGCGATTATCGTAAGTAAACTGGCGGTGTCATATCTAGGAGTGATGATGGACAAATAAGTTTAGTTTCCGTGAGCAAATAAAAAGAACAACAAAGAAAGTAGCTGAAGGTTGTAAGGCTCTAAGTAGGCTGATGTGCAATGCTGATGAAGGAAGCTAAAGCAGACGCTGTTTGGGTCAGGAATATCGGCTAAGTTGAGACCTTGAATAAGCAGATGTACCACAAAAAAACTAGCCGAAATGCAAAAAAAAACCAGTGCTTAGAGAGGTAAGTTTCTACCGCATCGCAGGATCCATTCTTATCTACCTCTTTGCCAAAGAACGAAATCGATATTCTTAAGGAGACATTAGCGCAAAGGCGAGACGGTGAGTTAGAAGAAAGAACCCGAACGAACCAGGCATGACAAAACTATTGGGAAGGTGAAACGAATGATAGGTGAATAGTGTATCTCATTAAAAATGTAAAGCCCTTGTTGGAACGAAAAAAATGAAAATAGGGAAAACCTCTTTCAACGACGGATACAGATGATATCGGATACCGTTTTTTTTTCAATGTGCTAAGTAAGTACATTTAATGCTGCCTCCGCACTGTGGACCATCATCGGCCACTGCAATGGTCACAATGATGGCCACAGTGATGGTCACCATCAAAACCCGCTCCGAAAGCCATCACCGGCCATCACCATTTCCATACTTCGCGACTGTCGGCCACTGTCGGCTACTGCAAGTCATCGTTCGTCTACAAAATCGATCAAAAATTTAAATTCTTAGCATTTTATCCACCAGAAATGAGCAGTGTCTCTGCTTTTCTCCACTGTCAAAATTTTTGCTCCAAAGAATGACCAGATAATGGAGACGTGTAAAAATTTAGCTTCACGGTTAGCTCAGTACCAACCTTTAATGGAGAAAAAGGCATCTACATAGAGCGGAATAAAATGGCCTAGCCTAAAGTAATGTGTCAAACGGTTCAAATAAATGTTGAATATTGATTTACACCATGCAAATGTTGTGGGTTTGTGCAAGTTTTCTTCCCGCTTATAACTTATCAAACGAACCTCTTTCATACAGTTTTTTTCCGAACATCAACTTTGAAACACCCTGTAGATATTTCAGTAAGAAAAATAAAAGTCCGCCCATTCAAACAACCAATCATAACTACTTTGAAAAAAACTTTGCATTAACTGTACATGACACTTTCGATACAACTCAGAACTAACCGGTCAATTATCTGCAACGTTACGAGATTTTCTCATAATTAGTCTTGAGTTCTTTTGCCAGGTCGCTTCATACTTAACGTGTTTTATTAATGCAATGTGAAGGAATGCTTCGAAGCATGGTGTAATCGACTGACGCGACCCCGACAACATTTAAAAAAAACATTTGTATTTAGATAACTAATAGATAGATTTCAGTGTGAGAATTACAAAACGTGAGATGTGCATCTAACATTTTCGAGCCAGCGACTGCTAAGAATAACGTATAACTAAATACATGCAGAGATGTTAGATTCGCAATGGTTTATGGATAACAATCGATTTTTTCTAGCCATTATGAGGAAGGCATTGACATTTGAAGAGTGTTTTCGATTGGAAAACATTGAAATAGCAAATTTAAAGAGAAGACGATTTGAAAAGCAGCAAAGGCTATCGATGTCAGGATTAGATAAGCAATAACAACCAATTTTAACTTTGTACAGGTGCCTAAACGTTTTTTTTATTGGAAAACTGTTTTTCCTCTTTGCAAGAAAAAAAAACTGGTTAAGCCACTTCAATGTAGATAAATTACAGCCGGAATGACAATGTACATTACAGTGTATCAAATTTAAAGGCATATCAAATTCCCCATGTCAGTTTCAAACCTCTACCATCATTAAATCGTGAGAAATTGTTTAATTTTTCATTGAAAACTGATCCGATCCGAATTCGACGCAGCCGAAGATGAATGACTAACTACAAGTGAAAGAAGAAGTGAGTGTGAGTGAGTGTCTTGTTAAGTGTATACCTGCTCACTTAAAGTACTTGATGATACAATCAATTGGGCATTTTGTTATTTTTCGCGGTTATTCCACTACTTTTTTTTTACGATATCCTCACACTCGTGGGAAACATGCCACTGACCGGCACTGGTCTGCCATTTTCCGCGCTACTCACATTCATCATTATTTGTATGGACGTAAGTGTAAGTACGTGAACTATTGGATTTGGATTTTAGCACCTGAAATTGAGGATGGAAGAAACGCTGGCGGATGAATGACGGCTGGAACTGTGCTACATGGCATATTATGCTTGTTAAGAACATGTCGGTAGGCAGCTAGATACATGTACTGCAGGTAGATATATCATTGAATTTTGTAGATACCGTACCGAACATGATGCACGAGTGGACTTATTCAATTGTACTTTCTATTAAGAAAAGGAAAAGTTTCCATTTAATTGTTGGGAAGAATCGTGTTCTCTGACGAAGTATGGCCCAGCCTAATAGACATTTGAGCTTTCCGTGGATCTAATTCGAACTATTTGTTGTTTATGTAGGCTAGTTACATATATGTACCGTCGTATTTGTTATGCTAAGGTATAGGTAGTACCCGTGGAGCTTCCGAAAATTGAGGCCTCGATGAAAGTATGGTTGGTTTAGGAATCATGTAATTCCCATTATTCGATAGAATGATGTTGATCTGGGTCAATAGTTATTTGTACCGAACATTAGACGATTGTAAAAGCAAAGTGAAATGTGTAAATACGGATGTTTTTTTTTGGTATTTGGTGTTTTGTATCCGTCTAGTGGCTATTACGATTTAATATGTCGGGAAAGTGTAACTAAAAAAGAAATTAAGTGTAGTCGTGATTATTTAATGACAGGGAATGTGTTGAAGGCAGGGGTCTTATAGCAAATAGTTCTTTTCCTTGCCATTTTCTATCAGGTATATTAATTTTAATAGTGCTGTGACTAAATACATATCTGTCTTTGTTAATATTGCTGCTGTTGCTTTGCATATGCAGTCATTTGTTGATTTCACTTTATTTCTCACGATTAAAGTCCATACAGATTTTAATATCTATGATTTCCGCATTGAAATTTTAACAAATTTCTGCTGTTAATTGTTTATTCGCTTTCTTCGCGATAAAGCTTTACCTGATTCGGCTTTTTTTACGTTTGAAACTGAAACATTTTGAATAAATGAGAATATTATTCTCAGAACGTCAGTATTTTTCTTTAAACAAAATTGTCTTCAATTTTGCTTTGAATTGTGTTAGGTCAATCTTCTTAGTGCCTGAAATGGCTGCAGTAACAATAGACTAAGTGTATGTCATTATCCTTATTGAATATGAAATTGAACTCTTAAAGAATTTTCAGGGAACTTCAATTTGTTTGTGTCGATTTTCTTTTGTTTTTCTTTATTTTTTTATTTTTATTTTTATTTCATATTACCTTTATTTAAATGAATGATCAACTGTTTATATTCTTAAAAGCAGAGTTAGGTAGCTTGAGATTACGTGACTTGTTAGGCTTAACTTCACGCCACCATTCGCATTATTTTGATAAATCCTCACATTTTTCTTTTTGTCTTGTCTTTCTTTTTCTTTTCATTGTATTTTTTACCTTTGAATGGGATGTAGAGAAAAACGGCGTTATTGCCGTCTTGAATTGTTTTGCATTACTGTCAAATGACTAGTAGTTAAGCGTCATAAATATTTTTAAAAATAATATCAATACAAATAGTCTCACATCATCAAGTAATATATAGTCTTGCGACATCAGCCCACACTGGGCGCCGATGAGCCTTAGAGTAAATAATCTCGAAATATCCAACGTTTTTTGAATAAAAATATGGGGATTACAATGTGTTGTTTTTTCGTCATATAAAGCAGTCAAAATTTATTTTTCGATTTTGTTCTCAGCCAAAAAACCGTCAAATTTGAGATTTTTACTTTTTTGAACCAGTTTGTTTGAAAATCAATAATTGACTTTGATAAAAATGCAATGTCTTATATTGTCATAACGTCTGTCAGAAACATATGATCAGGTTCATATTTTTAGACTACATTGATGTTGACTAAAACTACACGTAATTAAGACTATACAAGAGTGCGCGATCAGCCCTGTCGATACGGCAAGCACATAAAAAAATCCTTAAAATAATCGAACCTTCTGAAAAATTTGCGAGTTTTGGAAAACATATCAATGATTGATAAATGTTATTTTATGTCCACCCTGTAAAATTAAAATTTTAAAAATTTCTCGTTTGTCGAAACGTCAACCCATCATCAAATCCCCACACTTTTGAGCACTCGAAACTTCTGTTTACGAGAACGCACGATCGGATAATCAGCTCGATATGAAATTCACAGGATGTATTAGTCTTAAGTAAGACCAGGTTTGATAAAATTGATTTTGAAATATATGTAATCCTATGGTAGGGGTGGCTTCTTGATATATCACTAAAAAAAATTGTTTTTAGCACTATAAATTCTGATGCAGTCACCAAATTTTAACAAAGTTCACTCACTAGCTGGACCTTACTTTAAGCCAAGTATGGTAGAAATTTGATTGAAAAATTGGGACAGGGCTATCAGTTTTGGTAATTTTTGGGTCTTGAATCTTGAAAGTTCGCTTAGTAAAATAAAGCTTTTTGCTTTATAGCTTTTGGTGCAGCCATCAACTCATATATTAATCGAATACTTAGTCTGCAAAGGCAAAGCAATACTTTTGAAATTTTACGTCGAGCAAGAACAGTAACCCTTCCTCAATTCACCTATATTTTTAGCATATCAAACTTCTGTTCACGAGAACTCACCACCGAATAATCAGATACAACTGAAATTCGCAAAATGTATTTGGTTTTGGGTAGGACTAGGTCCGATAGAAGCGATTTTGAAATATGTGCCAGCCATGCCATCTTGAAAAATCATTAAGAAAAAAGCACTGCTTTTTACCCTATGTATTTTGATTCAGTAACCAGTTTTAAATGAAATTCACACAGTAGCTGAATCTTACTCTATGTCACATTTGGTAGAAATTTGGTTGAACAATTAGGTTGAAGCTGCCAGCTATGGTCATTTTAGTGTCTTGCATTTACGCTCAAATTTACACTATAAATTTGCCCTATAACTTCCAGTACAGCCATGAAATCAAAGCGAAATTAATTTGGTAAAATGATCTTATTGTAAGCGATATTCAATAGGAATCTGGTTAAAAAACCATGATAGGGTTGCCAGCTATAACTTTAAATTGTTTTGTACTTTGTTTACCATATCTTTTGTTACATTGCTTACAAACATTCTCAAATGATATTGATCTTATAGTGATAATTAACAGTAAATGCTAAGATTTGGAAACTTTGAAAACTTTTGCAACTAGTAACCCTAAATTTCTTCGTACCCTTATAACTTCCAACGCAGTCCCCGGATCGAAACGAAATTCAAAAAGGGTTGCCAGTACAAGGCGGCTTCCCTATTTTTGTACCAATAAACGCTTGCATTAAGTATTCATATCGCGAATATTTACAATGAAAATAAGTATCCAATATTTCAAAACCCCAACACTTTTCTGCCCCTGTAACTTTCGATAAAATCAGTAGATGAAAGCGAGATTCATATTCACGAAATTCATTTTCGCACCCTTCCATATTGTGTGAAATATAAGTGGTAAAATTATGCAGGGAGGCAGCATTTTCTCTGCTCAACATTTTTTTTATCCCGCGTTTACACTCTCGCCGAGGAATGGCAAATGTTGACGAGATGAGTGTGTAAATGGTCTCCTTGTCTATTCTCGGCTGCTTTTTTCATGGCAAGCACGCGTGTGTAAATGGCTTGCTCGTCGGCTCTTGTTTGTTTTATGAAGGGATAATGATCCTTTTATTGTTGTGCCTGAGTGTTTGTGACCGTCTCGTCCTAGTTCGAAGCCGCTGGAGGCAAAGTCGGTTTTATGCATCGAGTCAAAGGGATTCGAGAGGGTAGCGAATGCTCATTTACATTTACGAATTTTTCGCCGGGACTTCAAACATGTCCTTGCGTGGCTCGAATTGAAATAACTCAACGCACACCAGACAGTTGCACTAGCCACAACCTGTCTCTCAGCCATCGTTCGCTGAACAGAACAAAACAGCTCACAACTCTCGAAAGGTGCATGGTGCATGGTGCGTGTTGCATGGTGCGTGTTGCATGGTGCAATATCCTAAGTAAACAATTCACCCTATGTCTTGCTAAGTCTTGTCGAATGTTTTGCCGGATGCCCTCACGAGACATTCGTCCCTATGTATAAATGCGGCATTACAAATATTCGAACAGTGTGCCTTGCACCCATCCGTATGCATGCATCTTGGCCGATATGATGCATCTTGCCCATGATTTCATGGGCGAACCAAATAGTTTTGTAAATATTATCGGAGTCAGAACGAGAACTTTTTTCAAATCCCCTTGACTCGGTACGTAAAACCGACATATTTTCGAGCGGCCTCGAGGTAGCACGAGACGGTCATAAACACTCAACACGGCCACAAAACGCTCGTTATCCCTTCATAAAACAGGCAGGAGCCGAGGAGGAATCCATTTACACTCTCGTGCTTGCCATGAAAAAAATAACCGAGAATAGACGAAGAGACCATTTACACTCTCGCCTCGTCAACGATTGCCATTTCTCGGGGAGAGTGTAATTGCGCTAATACACGTAAAGGAGGCATAAAATTCATCTCCTAAAAACGACAACGCGATACCCCGAATTAGTGATGATCAAAATATGAGTATGTTTGGCATATTTGCTGCATTTTATGGATAATTTTATTCTGCAGCTTTGCATTTTAATTCCAAGAGCTCTGAACAGTTCTCTTGAGGTAGGCACATTAATATCATTACTATGTTCTCGTATTAGCAGCGGTTCGGATCGTATACCAAAAGTGTTGCTAAAATTACTTTATTTTCCTTATTTGTTCTCTTCTCCACACTTTTAAACCGTAATTTATATTTTTCCTCTGTATTGGGAAACTTCCAGTGAACTCCGATAAAGAAATCGGATTACATTGGAATTTTTTTGGGTTACTGGCCTATATTTTTTTGCCCCGCTTTCTTAAACTTTTGGAAAGAGTCTTCCATTATAGATTTTACCATGCTTTTAAAAATCAAATTTGCCGTGGAAAAACATGGTTTTCTAAAGGGTCCTTCAACTGCGGCAAATCTAGTTTTATTTATCGATGTTGTGACCACCGGTTTCGAAATGGGACACCAAGCCGATGTTATTTACACTGTTTTTTGAAAACCTTCGAAAATGTAAATGTCTACACTTACTTTGTGCCCTAGTTATGACATACAGTCTCTAATCGTCGCTTCAATAAATTGTTCTGACATACAGCCACCAACAAGCAATTTCGAACTTCAAGCAGGGATACATTGTTATTCACAAGTGAGATTATTCAAACATTTTTGAATTATATTAGTGTGGTGGATCATTAGTCTGGATTACAATCTTGATGTATTTTCAAATGAATTCATAACATCATTTCTACTAGTCTACTAAAACCAGACCTATAACTCCCCACCATTCAAATAATGCTTACGAAAAGCACAGACATACGTTTATTCGAACACAAATTCACACGCTCGGACAACATAATTCAGTAGGAAATTGCAAAAAAAAAAATCTACAGAAATATTTCCGCTCGTCTAATTGGGAAAATTTCCATTTCAAGCTCAGCACCTGACTGAATCTCTGCTTTATGTTCTCATGCTGATTACTATAATTTCATCAAAGACGTGTCGAGAAAATTCCCGACACTATTCAATTTGATAGAACTGCATCTAACCTTAGGTTTGGAGGATGGGCATCTATAATTTCAATAAAACATTTCATGGTGAAATGATTGTGAAATCAACATAACCATCTCTAATCTGTAATAATTTGTCGACATGGAGCGTGTTTCATTGTAATGAAAAGAATCGCAAAAAAGAAATCAAAGTCTTTATTGATACCTTACCTGAAGGTCTCCGACGTTGAATTGAGTAGTATATATTATCTGAAGTTGCTGATCCTCCCTCAACTATCGAGAGATGATTATCTTTTGTAGCTTTTGATGGTCATATCATCAAAAATCATTCATAGGCATTGTCACTTGAATGTCAAATTTGAATCGAAAACAGTGTGAACATAATTTCTAGCACAACAATGGCTTAAGCAAAACTGAACTGAATGAGAAGAAATTGAATTTTTGATTGTCAATAATAAGCCCATGCCTACCAACATGCAAATTCACAAAAATTATTCCATTAAATTTCTTTTTATCACCAACACACGAGTAATAACACAGAATCGAAAATTTACCCGGAAACAATGAAAGCAAAAACCAACATTTCACTTCTGAAATAATAAAAAGGGTCATAATAACGGTAAATTTACCAAATTAAATCCGGTAATAAGTCAAGAAACAACCAATTTAATTCAGGTTCCGAAATTCACATTATTTACATATTCAAGTTAAAATGAATTTAATGCGATTGCTTATCACTTGGACAAGTGAAAATTTTCCTAATAAATTGAAAAGTCAATCAAAGTACAGAATTTACATGTAAAAATTAATTGTCTGACAGAAAATAGTGAGAAAGTAGATCTCACATTAGTAATAATTCTATTGTACTCATTGTTCTAAGATGTATTGCTTGCATAAGGTGGTTAAAATCTACAGTCTTGAATGATCTTAATTTGCAATTTTGATTTGGAACACATTTTTCTTGATTATTTGAATATTAAGAAATAGAAAAGTTCTTTTGTATAGTGAGCTATTTTGTTTGTTTTGTCAGTTAGTTGTGAGAGTTAAGAATAATTACTGCTAATTTTTTCAACTTGGCTAGAATTATTACTCAATTTGGAACATTTTTATAGTTAACATATAGTCAAGACTCCTGTGTATATAGTTTAGGCGCATATAATTATGGTAGGTTATGTTACAGTTATATTTCAAAAAGTTCACGAAACCTTGTGAATAAAACATCAGATCTTAGAATTCGGGATCCCTGGTTCGAATTCAAGTTCGGGCAGGGTGAGTTATAAATTTTTCTCTACGCAGTATGGTGACAGGCACTATAAATTATCACAATCTTGAAATCAATTGTCACGTGTTATTTTTAAAGAAGTACTAATAAGATCACTTAAATACTTGAATTAATACTAATCAACTTAAACTTGAATCAAAGCTAATCACTTTTTTTGTTTTTCTTTCAGGTGAGTGCTCGTATTTCGTGAGGTTGTACTGTTGGTTCTGGTAGGTTGTGCTAAATATTTAGCTATGATCAAACAAAAGTATATTTCTTTTTAAATAATTCAAACAGTATTCAGTTTCAATCTATGAATTATATGCAGCTTACTTACAACCGGAAAATATTTTACTTACGTAATTGAAATTTTTTTAAATGTAAACGGATCGTGATCAATTGGGGTATAATGAGTATTTTGATAATATATATGTATCCGTACGAAGTTTTTGTCGGAATGCTTTTAACGACACTATGCTATATTATTTCTTATTGGTTTGCAATATTCATATTTTTTTTTACATTTAAGATTTTTTGTCTATATTTTTGACTCGGATAATCAAAATTAGGTTAGATCAGAGCTTGGCGTATGGTACCTAGTCCTAACTTAGATTTTAACTAGGGCCAAGAACCTGCTGAGCTAATCGAAAAAAGTATCTAACTGTTGAAATCTGAGGCAGTTGGTTGTTGGGGAGATTAGTTTCTTAAAGAGTTTATCTGAAAATAATAAGAATCAAAGCGTTTTTACAGACAACCATCAATCCGTAGAGAGTGTTTAAATTTCTGCAGATTAAACCCTTTCCGTTCTATATGCTATTACTTACAGCTTTTGTCGCATCATTAAGGCGTCTACGTTGCAGTGTTTGGTGCTAAAGC
This sequence comes from Nemotelus nigrinus, assembly GCA_947369275.1. Taxonomy (NCBI): domain Eukaryota; kingdom Metazoa; phylum Arthropoda; class Insecta; order Diptera; family Stratiomyidae; genus Nemotelus; species Nemotelus nigrinus. The sequence continues at coordinate 35,104,681 of OX376372.1, forward strand.
CGAATCATCTCATAGGTGCTATATGATTTTCTTAGATGGTATGAAGCAACTGTCTCTGAAGTATCCTTCCCAGTAGTTTTTGCAAAGCTAAAAACAGCAATATGAAACGGACTAGTTGTTATTTTTATTACATGAATCAGAAGCTTTTGGAATTTAGAACATTTATAATAACCAATACAGGAGTTGAAGAGAACACGAAAGTGTTAAAAAAAAGCAAGTTGGGAGATTTTTATGGTAGCATTTTAGATCTTACATTCTCATGACAACTTTTTTACCAAAGAGATTGCCATTGAAGCAAGTAGATCATATTTTTTCATAAAAATTTCGTGGCCCCAGTGGTCTGTAGAAAGCTCAGTAAAGCGAAGTAAAACTCCTCGAAAACTTCATTTTTGGAGCAACACTAGGAGCAGATTAGTAAAGAGGAGTGATGGAAATTTGGAATAGGAGTGGAATGACAGGGAGGGAAAGTAAACTTACAGTTACTTTCGTATGTATGGGGAGGAAATATTACTTTCAATTTTGACAGGCCATCAGGATATATATACTGAGTATACTGTACCGGTCCTGCGTTTTGATTATGACCTATAATATTGCAGCATCTTGCTGTTTATATAGCGTGTGAGATTCATTCAAGGAATTTTTTGATGATTGGTTGATTGAAAAGATTTGTTTCATTTTAGTTGTAAATTCTTAGCCTAGCTTATAGTATAATTAGCTATAATAGCTTAAAGTCTAGCGGTTATACTATTTTGGCCTGTTGTCTCTTATGATTTTTTTTTTACTTTTTTTATGTATATATTTTTTCTTAAACAGTATTTATCTTACACACTAATAACACTACCCAGCTTGTACAAATACTGGGGTTACCTGGGCAATACTTGATTTAAAATCTACCTTACACTACAATTAACTCTAACTTATACCTAATTATAACTAGCCTAACCTAATTAGACCTAAAACTTAACCTAGGTCTTACATTTAGCCCCTTCTGTTCGACGGAAGGCCTACATAGCTAAATAGCGCATCTATGAGCTGCCGTTGACACGCTGGCTTCGCGGGCCACATAAATGGCTCATTGGAGCCACCTGTACACCCTATTGACCGAATCAGTCCGTTTTCATGTCCGTCAGTTTGTCCGTTAGCTCTTGTCGTTAATTCTACAACCCAGTCCATAAGTCGCTTTAGTCCCGACTCCTGATAGAGGAGGAGCGTCTTCGGCCACTTTTTAGTTACCGGGTTGTAGAACCTGCCAGTGCAGAAGCGGAGAATTCTTCGTTCGAACATCTCCGCTTCGGCCATGACAGTCTTTGAACAGATAATACAGGATGGGGAAGCATAAGTCAGGATAGGCCGGATCAGGGCCTGATAGCAAATGGATTTAGCGTTGGTGGTCATACCCGTCTTTTTGGCGAACAGATGTCTGATACGTTGAAAAGCGATTTTGGCAACTTTGATTTTACGCCGCACGTAAGGATTACATTTTAGAAATTCGTGAAAATCAACACCGAAGTACTTTAGATATAAGCTAGGAGTAATCTTAGAAGTTCCGAACGAGACAGCGAGTTTTTTGGTCTTGTTGCGAATAGTTTACAATCCCCGAAACTTAGAATGATTGCGAAATACACTAAGCTGTGTCTTGCTTCTATTTGGTTTGATGCCCCATTCGTCAAAGTAAAGACTTAGTTCTGCCAAGTAGTATTCCAAGCTCCTCGCTGCCTTGAGCGGATCTTGGCTCGACGCGAATAAGAGCGTGTCATCGGCATATTGAAGAAATTTGACTTGAGGTTAACCCACTGGAATGGGAAGATCAGCGGTGCATATGGTATGAAGAATTGGCCCAGTGACAGAACCTTGTGGCTCTCCTGACGTCACAGATCCTTTGGGAGAATCTGCTCCATTAACGCTGACATAGTACCATTCAAGGAATGAATGTGAGTTGGGCTAACATGATTGTGAGTGTAATTGGTATTGTGGGAAGCGTAGTGCATTTCTCTTTAAGCTGTTGGGTTGGACAGGACAGTTGCCAAAAAATTTCAAAGATAGATTTGTAAGAAAAAATCTAATTTGGGATTTTGTCTGTGATACAAAGGGTGAGATTGGTTGAGGCAATGTTCAAGAATTTTTCGCTCCTTTGCGATCAAACTCTCCATTTGGTGTGAGAAAGGGGATCAGTGTATGAGGGGTAATATACTGTGGTATGCATGCAGGACTGTAAAGACGGGTAATATATTGTGGTCTCCATGCAGGATTCTAATAAAAATGTTGTTCACATGGGGTGCTGGAGATTAATTTGGTACTCTTAGGTATATAGATGTGCTATGTCCAGAGATGGCATTTTGTTTTTAAGGCTATGGAGCTCGGGGAAGCTTAACGTGCCCTCGAATGATGATGGATTCAGATATGGGCGGGTTGGGAATAAGGTGAAACGAGAGGAAGTAGCTATGAATTGTGTCAAGATACGTAGGTGTATGGTCTGGGTCTATTTTCAGGCTACGAGCAGGTGAATAATGATGAGGTCACCAACAAACTGTAAGGTTTTAAGACGTTTAGTTGAGAGAGTGGAATATCGGCTTTGTAGACGGCGAAGAGAATGGGAGAAAGGACAAGTCCTTGTAGATTTGAATGATGAGATCTTTGATATTGCGTTGTTATGCAACATGGGAAGTTGAGTTAAATATACTGCCGGAGTTGTTGCAGAAGTTGAAAATCAACCAAGAAATTCGACAAAGAAACAAGTCGGTGCCGGTCAATGGAGTGAAAGGATTTACTCATTCTCTAAAAATCCGATAAATATGAAAGATGGAATCTTCGAAAGTAAAACGCTGAAATTATGTAAGAATTATTAATTTATTTTAACAATAAACATCTTAAAAATTTGTATCAACTTTCCAGTTTATTTTTGCATGATCAAAGTGAAATGATAATCTTGATGATCTTGAATTTTTCAGAAAAATATGCTGCAAAATCTAATATCTAACTTGATTTGAAACCTTTCGAGTTAAGCTTAGTACTATCTTCGATTTTACGTGAACTTTATTTCGGTGAAAATTTAACTTGCAAAAAAGCAAGAGTTGTACTGCCTCCTCCAACTTTTCCACCTCCCTTGGCTCAAACCTCGGAATGCTTGCGGCCTTTCGGATAATGCAATCTTAATTGTCTAGGTCAGGGATGGCCAACCTTTTGTATACCATGCGCCAATTTTTCCACGAACGAGTTCAGGTGGGCCATATCACTCGATCAATTTTCTGCCTACTTCACGGTTGGGGTTAGAAAATAGGAAAAGTGATAATATGTGTTTCGCTTAGGGGATGTGTTTCTTTTCTTTCCGTCCCATTCTTCCATCAATCCTGTTTTCAATACAATTCTAATAGTTATAGAATGTTTTTTTTTTATTTTCCTTTAAGTAACTCCATAAACTAACTCCGTACTTTTTAGCGAAATCCAGTCTTTTTCAATTAACCTTACTGACTAAAAGCTTTCTTCTCGCAACTTTATTATTAAACGATGCTCCCGCAAAATGGTCCTTATTGTTTCCAAGACTAGTTTTTCCCAAGATGCTTTTTTTGCTTCAATAGCAAGTTTAAGAGCACTTATAAGGGAATTTTCTTTTATCTCTCACACTGCCCAGCGTTCATCTAACGAAGTGGAAATTTTTTGAGAACTTAGTTTAGATTTATATTCATAGTCTGTGGTGCAATAATAACGTTTTATTATGTTAAATACTGTTGTGGGAGCTCGATGAACTATTTCATCAATTTATCGCACATTTTAACCGGTTTGGGAATGTCAAATCATGGGTTTCCTTAATCCAACTGAAAGATCCTCTTGGTGCCATATTACTACCGTTATCTTTTAAACTTAGGCTACGTGCAACAAGTGATGCCAAAACATTTTCTTGCGATTCGCCACACCCTTCAAATTATAGAAGAAGAGTTAGCTCCAGTTTTTTAGGCAATGCAAACCATACTAAAACATTTTAAACAGATTATGTTTATTTGTTTCAACTATGCACAATTTAATAGCGAAAATCTGGTCTCTTCAATCAAAACCGTTTGATTTTGCATTAGTGCGAACGTACTAATACACATCCAGTAATTGTGAATTGTCAAAATTTGGACGAACTGATTAATTAAAAGACTACACTAATTGAATTCAGAGCACTCAAGTGTTCGAAATATAAAGAAATATTATGTTAAACAAAAAAGTAGGCACAAGAACGTAAAGTGTCACTTGTAACAGGGTAATGCGCCACGTTTGGCGCATGCGCTATGGTTTGGCCACCCCTGGTCTATGTCATATTCAAATGAGCAGTTTTCTTCAAATTGAAGCTCTAGAGAGTCCGCAAACGCATTGGTTTTTATCTAAGTTGTCATATTTTATGCCTTGTGTGCTGTGTATTGGTGACATAATTGGTTTGTTCTTGGTTCGGAAGTACATACTTGGATAGTCGCTTTAGTGTGTCACTGCCAGGTTTGATGCTTTGCATCAGACTCTCCTACTGCTCGTTCCGGTGTTGAAATATCTGATCACGAATCGCGTTGGTAAGCCGGTTTGCTTCCCGTTTTATTCTAGGCTCACCTCCGCCTCTAGCTCTTCTCCGGAGTTAATTCCTCCTCCATATAAGCAAGGACTATGTTTATCCTTTACCGGAATTATCATTCAATGGCGTTTATAAACCCTGCGTTGAAGATTTTGCCTTCGTGATCGAAGAGTGCATGAAGGTCTTCAATAAACTCCTGTTACCCAGGAGGGCGATACGCCGAAACCAGTATGAACTCCAGAAAGCTCATTTGAAATGGCTGTAGCTTCCATGCCCCTGAGAATGTGGATTGAAACAGAATAATAGGCGATGTTTCTTCTTACGTTGATTGATTAGTGGGGTTCATTTTTGCATGCTTGGAGTGGTGGCAGGAAAAGTTTTGGCAGCGAACATGCATTGAAACATCCTCGCCATTATGTCTTTTATCATTGTGTGTAATTGTTCTTCCATGATGTCGAAGAACTGGCCTATATGCTTGGGACTAGTAAGGATAAGAGTGTTGAGTTAATTTTTTGTTAATTAAACTTATGCACAAAATGTGTATAAATAAAAAAACTCCTTCGAAATCGAATGTTTTTCTTCAAGTTTATTTTTTTCCCCATACTGACTTCATACAAAGGACTAACTGTTCGTTTAAATATTATTTTTTTAAAATTTATTATTTGCTTGATATGATCAAAATAAGAAAATTTTAGCAAAATCATGTTTCAACTGAAAGGGGATTTGGTGGTTTTTTTAAATAGGTTAATATACCTTGCAATAAGTAGTAATATTATAGGTACAACAGTAAGATAGCAAAAATGAATCTCATTAAAGGGCATTAAATTTTAATTAGCTTCTAAACGTTGAGTATAAGTAAACGAGTTCTCTTTGCATCGTTATTTGTTATGGAATTAAATGATAAAAGAAAAGTTATATACAAAAGAAAATTCGTCTTAAGATAATATATTGGGGGAAAAAATTATATCAGAAGTATAAAATTAATGGCACACTTTACACCATTAGTCAAACAAAGCAACATTAGACCAGCGAAGCCATTTTCACTTCTTCTCTGATTCTTTACAGGGGCTGTTTTTTCTTCAGTCCAACCAAAGATTTTATAATGCCAAAGATTTGAACATAAGAAGAAGAAAATGAAAATGATACCATAAACGCGAAATATTCCACAAATGTTCCAATCGGCCCTACGATCTTTGATATTCTCGATCCTGCTATGAAGTACCGTCAGATATTGCAAAGTATCCTAGATATTTTCGAAAGCCAATCAACTTAAGATTTGAATCAATTATATCAAAATAAAACTAGTTTCTGCCATAAATAGGGAACCGAATGACCTCGGAATACCTGAAAGTTTGCCTTACAATTCAATAAAAAAGTCTGGTCTCCTAGAATTAAGATGCATAAGTACTCTAAACGAAAACAAGTATATCTGTCATTGACAGCAGTTTTATTCTATATACACAAGCACTGAAATCCAATATTTTCGCTCTAACTGAACAAAAAAACTGCAAGCTGGCTAATAACCTCAAGTCAACTATCAACAATACCATCACTCACGTTCAGACCCTGATTTCCGAATAGTAGTTACAGTCCATAACCAACAGTGTCTCCAAGTCACAGCATCATTTCGCTGACTTGGTGTTTCTCATGCATGGTGACCGATTAAAAACCGAAAGTAAAGCAAATTGATGTCGAGCACCTGTTCGAGTGTAGAATTGCAGCCAAGCATAAATAAGCTACAGCATCAACCAAACACTATGGCATCACACCTTCAACCTAAGTGATTTCGCCATTTCTATTCCAGGAAGTATCACAGATTGATATCACGTATCTGTTCATCTGGTCTTAAATTAAAATCAACGTGATGTAGTGAAGAGACATAGATGCTTTGCTTTGGTGCCAACAACACGATCTGGTGCAGAAAGATCGTTGATACTATCACAGGTGAAAAGGTTTGGTTCGAGGGTCAGTAAATACGATGATTGAAGGGTTACATATTTGCAGATATTTAATCTTAATGATAAAGCAATTATAAGTTGTTTCTAAACAAAATGATGTTTTGTTATGTCAGTTGAAACAATATGCTGTTGCGTCAAGTAGAATATCTGCAGCAAATATCGAATAGATTTTCAATTATACGCGAATCTTTTCTCTCTTAACAAATTGATCAATTAAACGCTTTAAAAGCGCTATTCGAATCTGCACTGAAATTGTAAAGAGTGAAACCTGATTGAATTTTAACGGACCAAGCCACGTGTACTAAAATCGTATACAAAGTAACTCAATCGGTAACGGGAAAAACTTGGTCTTAAGCTTTTCTCATTGTGCGAAACGCATTCGATTCAAGTGAATGTTATATTTGTCTATAATACATACAGCAATATTTACTTTGCACTTAAACAGTTTCTTTTCTATTAAATCGATGAAAAACCTATTGACTGCCGCAGCAGATATACTACAAAACAATCTGTAGATGGTAATGCGTGTGTCGACTACCGTCTGGATACTTCTAGGCAGCACTTGTATCTTTAGCAACAACGTTTGCATCAAAAGTCTGGTGGACAACGTTACCTAGAGCACAATCAATAGTAAAATGTCTGCAACTGAGGCTAATGCAATATTTCCATTGTAAACACATTACGTGCGCAAACTACCGCATCATGCCGGCAATAAAGAGCGAACGTAAAAAAGTTGCGAAAACCAACATAAAACTGTCACATGTGATTATAATGAACATTACAGTCTTTGGTTACTATCGATTCACTAGTACAGTCTATTTGAGGTCCTTATATGGTGCTCAATTTCCGTTCTCCTAACAGAATATTGACTCGGATGTATCTTTTGCGTGGAGTAGACGACGGTTTCGAATGGATGACAAACGGTCGATTGGTAATTCTTGTGTTGACAATTCTGTGAATTGCGAGAGAGTTTTACAGTGACTCAGTGTGAAAATTGGCCTACTTACGGGCTAGAACTGCAAAGTTCTATTGGTTAGGAGATCGAATGATTTGTAGATGTGTAGTGAAGAGTCAGACGTAAGAGACATTTGACAGCAAAAAGGATGTGAAACACCTAGAAAAACTGTAGACCGCTAAAACTATCACATCCTGTTCACAAGATACTGGTCATCGTCGTAGCAATACAGCCCCTCTCGGGCCTTGGTTTCTCGCAGGTGACGCCTTCAGTTGTCTCGGTCCAATGACCGCGTCCTCCAATTTCGAAAACCGAGCAGCTTTGCGCAGTCTTCGTCGACAGAGTCAGACCAGCGTTTTCTGGGTTTTCCCACTGGTCTTCGACCCTCGGCCCTTCCGTCGAATACCTTCTTAGGTACTCGATGCTCGTCCATTCGTTGCACGTGATCAGCTCATTGCAGCTTCCGCAGTTTGATTATTATAGCAACCTCTGGTTCGTCAAAAACCTCGTAAAACTCGTGGTTGTACCTTATCCACCATTGGCCGCACTCTTGTTTAGCTTCAATTATACGCCTGAGGACCCGTCTTTCGAAGGCGTTCAACATATTTGCGGATGCTTGGGTAAGGGTCCAAGTTTCACATCCGTAGCACAGCACAAGTCTGATTATTGATTTGTAAACTTGGAGCTTCGTCTTCCTGTGTATGCAGCTGGTCTTCAGTAGGGCCAGAACGGAGTAGAAAGTTTTATTAGCGAGCTGTATTCTCCGTTTAATTTCACCAGTTTCACTGCCTTTCGTTGTCAATTTCGAGCCTAAGTATATAAATTCGTCCACATTCTCTAAATGATATTCGTCCAGAATTATATTTTGTCTAATGAAGGTCTTCTTTCTTGTTTGCGTCATGATTTTTGTTTTCGTCTGATTGATCTTCAGGCCTTGACCAGGAAGCCAAAGATGGCTTCCTGGTCAAGTTTCAACAGGAGTTCTTTGGCGGATGTAAAGGAACGGGACAAGATGTTAATGTCATCCGCGTAGGCCACTAATTGGTTCGACTTATACAGAAGCGTACCCCCTGTGTCGACAGGAATCTTCCTTATTACGTACTCAAGTGCTAGGTTGAACAACAGAGGGGCCAACCCATCTCCTTGCTTTAGTCCGACATTTGTGTCAAAGGCGTCAGTCAGACTGTTGTTGATTCTGACTTGTGATGCTGTCGACGTCATCGTCATTTTGGTCAGCCGGACTAGTTTTGCCGGGATGCCGAAGTATAGCATTATTTTGTACAGTATGTTTCGGTCAATACTGTCGTATGCTTGTTTAAAGTCCACGAAAATCTGGTGGACATCGATGTTAAATTCCCAGCATTTTTCGAGCACTTGTTTGACTGTGAAGAGCTGATCCGTAGTTGATCGACCAGACATAAAACCTCCTTGGTACTCCCCAAAGACCTTTTCAGCGTATACATTTATTTCATTTTTTGATATTTTCGTCAGTATCTTATAGGACGTACAAAGTAGCGATATGCCTCTGTAGTTTTCGCATCGAAGTTTGTCTCCTTTTTGTGGATAGGGCATATGATTGATTTGCACCACTCCTGCGGTATTTTTTTCTTGACCCCAGATGTGCTGGATCAATTTGTGCATGGCTTTTATAGGGCAGCTTCCACCGTATTTGATTAGCTCAACCGGAATATCGTCAATGCCCGGTGCTTTATTGTTTTTCTGGCTTTTTATGGCAGAATTGACTTCTTCCAGCGTTGGAGGTGCGATCGGGACTTCGTCAGAGACGTCTATCCATGTGCAGGATTAAGGAGTTCTTTGAAATAGCAGGCCCACCTCTGATTAATCTGGCTATCTTCGGCGATGATGTTGCCGATTTCGTCTTTACAGAGTGTGGTTTTGGCCTGGCATCCGCGTTTTAAACATTTCACTACCTTGTAAGCTTGCCTAGTTTTATTGCTCGCCAGATTTTCGTCAATGCTCTTTAAATGCTCGTCATAATATTTTCGTTTCTTACATCTAATGATCTTATTTGCTACTCATCGGAGGTTTTCACATTTTTTTCTCTTCGTCCTGGTGTTCCTTTCAAGGAACTGTTTATATGCCTGATTTTTCTTGTATAGCGCATCCTGGCATTCGTTGTCAAACCAGTTGTTTCTTTTGCGCCGAGTTTCATACCCAACCACTTGTTCTGCAGCGGCTTTGATCGCTGTCTTCATCTCCATCCAGACCTCGTCAACCGGCCTCAATGTGTTATTTTGTAGGATGGGGGTTAGTTTAGTCTCAAGAGTTTTTGAGAAGCTTTCTGCTACTGATGCCGTTTGGAGCTTTTCGATGTCAAACTTACGCAGAGGACTGGTCTTCGTCACGTACGTCTTTGATATCGACATCGATATTTGGATTTGACCAAGTAGTGGTCCGAGTCACAATTTGCTCCTCGAAACGTCCGAACGTCAATTGTGCTGGAAGCCCATCTCCGCTGAATAAGGACATGATCAATTTGGTTAAAGGTATTGCCATCTGGTGATGCCCATGTTCTTTTGTAGATGCGTCGATGTGGGAAGCATGTCGAACTTATGACTATATCCCTACTAAATGCAAAATCAATCAGGCGTTGGCCGTTGTCATTAGTTACATAGTGGAGACTGTGCCCTCCAGTTGTTCCCTGATGTACTTCTTCATACCCGACTTTAGCATTGAAGTCGCCGAGTATTATTTTGACATCGTTTGAGGGCAATGAGTCGAATAGCCTTTCCAAGTGGTTATAGAATGCGTCTTTCGTTTCTTCGTCTTTTTCTTCTGTCGGGGCGTGAACGTTTATCAGCCATATTTTAAAGAATTTTGCTTGGATGCGAATCGCACACAAACGTTCGCTTACTGCCTTGAAGTCCATAACGTGTGGCTTGAACTCCTTATCCACAATGAATACCACTCCAAATTCACGGCCTCCGGCAGGCTTCCCATTCTTGAATATTGTGTGCGATCTCATGTCTTGAATCTCGCTACCAATCCATTCCGTTTTCTGGACTGCCAGCACATTCAATTGATACTGAGTGGCATATAATAATAATTCTTTTACAGCACCAGGTTTATTTAGCGATCTGACATTCCAGGATCCAAAAGCATAGTCCATGTTTCGTTTACCGAGTCGTTTCCGTTGGTCCAATCCTATCCGAGGCATCTCCGTAAGTTCCGGGACGGTTTAAAATTTTGTGGAGGATGGATTGTCGGTCCATCGCTCCAACCCCCAAGCCTAGAGGACCGGACTATCTACCACTTAGTTTCTTTCCCTTCCACCGGGGGTTTAATATCGCTAGGATATCGTTACCCGATCTCTGGTTAAGATTAATAGCACCGCCTACGGGAAGGCGAGTAGATAGGACGAAGAGGAAAGGTGAGAGGAGTCATTTCAAACAGATCGACCATTTACTTGCACGTCACTCTCCGCACGTTCGGGTGCCAGAAGCTACTGGTACTGTAAACCAAATGCTGAGGCTCTTTTTCAACGTAATGTGCTTTTAAAACAACTGTTTTTGTAAGTTGTATTTAGAAAATTAATCTGCCAGACTATTCAGATCACAATTCACTTCAGCCACCAGCTGTTGAAACTAGTTCAACTGAGTCGGTTCATTGATCAATAAACCATAGTTGCATGGAACAAAAACCTATAGTGAATTCACTTGGCAATTACTATATCAATGTTGACTGCTGCATTTGGTTTTCTTGGCTAAGTAAATACCGCTGAAGTGCCGCAGATATTATCGCGGAACTAAAGTCTCAGGTGTTCATTACAACAAGACACCTATCAGACAACGGTGGTGCCAGGGTGACAACATTTTTGCCATTCACTTCGTTGCCAGACCGAAGGCATGCTTTCAAGTTGATGGGCAAGGTGCAGACCATGTAGCATTCGATAATAAAATTTTTGGAATTGCTATTACTTATACGAGTAATGTAACTACGAGCATTGCCCGGGAGCAATACTGTATTAGTGGAATTTCCTGTCGTACGGCGTTTTACCGCCTGAACTGATCTCATCTCATAATGAAGACTCTATGCACTTGATTACCTTTTTCTACTTTATTACCGGAGAGTCTGATGGTGGATGGGTTGAGCTATGTGTTGTTTCTCGGTTACTGGATGAAAACCGCAACCTGATGCATGTTTGCACTTAACTGTCGCAATTGCGGCCTTTGATTCAATTTATATGGTATTTGCAAAGATGAACGGTGTATTTGATTCAGTAATGCGGTTTCATTCATTAGTTTTCTGCAACAGGTTTTTTTTAACTATTTGCTGTCGATAGCTTTTGAGTGCTTCCTGTGATGGAAGCATTTTGCTCTATCATTGGTAAACATTTAAATATGCGAATGAAATTCCTAGCTAAGAAACATAGACAAATTGGTAGAATAAAATGTAAATCATAACATTTTTAAAGTGCGAATTTATTAATATCACATGTTTTACTTTCAAATATTTGTTTTTGCTATATTGAGGTCAAGCGATATTAAAATTCAGTAATTTGTTTAAAAAATGTTTCATTTGAAGTGACACTGATATTCTATTCAATTAAAGTGGTCTTTTTTCTTAAAACTACAGAAAAGAATTAAGCAAACTTATACATAAGAAGATATTATTCCTATGCTCTGCTAAAGGATGTATGCTTACAGTCAAAGTAAAAAGTTTTTCGAGCTACACAACAATAATTTTCGAATCCTTTCGCAGAGGGATATTAGGATTATTTTTATTTTACCTCTTGGGCAGATTTGTATAGAGTATTGAAAAACAAAATCGAAAAAACCCCTAGCACATCAGAACCGCTAAAAACACTCATGTTCGAAGAATAGTGGAGGATTTGTGCAGATTTTGAGTTTGTATTCTATTACTAGCTACTTAAGGCTCTTCTCCTACTTAAGACCAATATACCCTAAGTAATAATAGATCCGATGACTTCATCGAAAGTTACAGCGATAGAAAGGTGTTCGGGGCTGCCATCCGGAAAATGTGCCGACCTTAGAAAATCTAAACACTGTTTACTTATTTTCATTGCAAATGTTCGCCATGTGAATACTTATTGCTAGCATTTTTTGATACGAAAATAGCAAAAACACCTCGTCTTGGCAGCCCTTTGCTAGCATCGAAGCCAAAAATATGACACATTTGCCTCACGTTGATGCATACCTACTCTGCAAATTTCGTATTGATCCAATTGCTGCATTGGAAGTTACTAGAATACAAAGAAATTTAGGGTAACCACCCGCAAAAGTTTTCAAATTTCCTGAATCGTAATATTTGTTGTTTATTTTCACTACGAGATCTGCATGATTGGAAAATTGTATGATTAAATCGCTTACCAAAGATGTGCAAAAAAATACATAACCAACCATGGCTGTCAACCCGATCATTGTTTTTTCATTTAGATTTCTGCTGAGTATTGCCTACAATAAGTTTAATTTGCCATTTGAATTTCGTTATGAGTCCATGACTGCACTGATATCTATAGGGCAAATAGCTTTATTTTCCTGATCGAATTTTCAAAGTTTAAGACACCAAAATTAACATAGCTGGCACCTTCAATCTAATTTTTCAACTAAATTTCTACCAAACTTGGCTTAGAGTAAGATTCAGGTATTGTGTGAATTTAGCCAAAATCTGGTGACTAAGTCAGAATGTATAGGGTCAAAAGCAGTTATTCTCAGTGATTTTTCAAGATGGCACCACGGGCACAGATTTGTCCAAATTTCGAAATCGCTTCTATTAGATCTGGTCCTACACTGAAAAAAATACACATAGCGCCCAGAGCCATGTAACATAGCGCATTATTTATGGTCCCATACGCCATGTACATAGTACTCTGAGCCATGCAATATGGCTCCCAGCGCCATAATCTCAGAATCTGCATAGCGCGTGGTCCCATGTTACATGGCGCAGCATTTATGGTGCCACACGCTATGCACATAGTGCCCTGAGCCATGCAGTATAGCTCCCAGCGCCATAATTACATGGCGCAGAAATTATGGCCCCACACGCCATATTACATAGTGCCATGAGCCATGTAATATGGCTCATGGCACTCCAATTATAACTCGCAGTCATACTGTGTGAGGGGATCTATAAATGTCAGCAAGTGATACTTGAATATCGTCGATAGATCGACAACATTCTCAATCGGCTAAGGGCGCATATTATTGAATGGCTCCTTCGGCGACTCTAAATGCAGCCAGCGCCTGTTTGTTGCAAGCAAGTGACTTCTCCGTGTGCTCATTTATGGTAAGTAGCACTGTTTTGACTGATTTGCTTCTTCAATGTACTATAGTCTTCCACGCCATGTACTATAGTCCTCCACGCCATGTACTATAGTCCTCCACGCCATGTACTATAGTCCTCCACGCCATGTACTATAGTCGTCCACGCCATGTACTATAGTCCTCTACGCCATACAGTATAGTCCTCCACGCCATGTAGTATAGTCCTCCACGCCATGTACTTTAGTCCTCCACGCCATGTACTATAGTCCTCCACGCCATGTACTATAGTCCTCCACGCCATGTACTATAGTTCTCTACGCCATACAGTATAGTCCTCCACGCCATGTGTTATAGCTCTCCACGCCATGCACTATAGTTCACCACGCCATGTAATATAGTCCGCCACGCCATGTACATGGCGTGGAAGACTATAGTACATGGCGTGTAGGCCTATGTACTTTTCGCCATGTATTATGGCGTGTGGCGCTATATTTTATCACAATCCCTAAATCGACTATGTCATGGCGCCAGAAGTCTATAAATTATGGCGTTTGGCGCCATGTGTTTTCTCAGTGTACATTAGACCAATGCATTCTGTAAATTTCAACTGTATCTGATTATTGGGTCATGAGTTCCCGTGAACAGAAATTGTTGATGCTGAACCTGTAGGTAGATTGGTCCAGGGACCCCAGACACAAAAAGTCAGTGCTCTACTCACTAGGCTACTCAAGTAGGTTGTGGCAGTTCTATGATTTGCCTATTCTTGATGCATCTGCCCTTGATTTATTCAACAATTTCCGTTTTTCACCTTTCTTCGTTGCTCGTTCTTACGACACTATCAGACGTATTCACCATTCCTTCAGAAGGGGTCTTGTCGACATTAGTCTCTGCGTCTTCTTCATGTAGATCATCTTCCGCTTCTCAGTACCATTTTGATATACTCCTTGGCAAAGATTGTGTTGGGCCCCGTTGGCAGCTCCACAGCTCTCAACTGCCAATATGATGCTACTGGTTCGTCTATTTGCCTTGCCTCCTTGGGCTGTTTTTTTCGACATTGTGTCATAATTTATTTACCTCATCTAGTTGTGGATGTAATATCTATTCCGTACTATTTAACACACTTATTATTTGCATGATAATTTCTCCAGACGCAGTACTGATCGGCTCTTAATAAACATGTCGCCTGAATACTCTACTAGTTGCGTAGATTCTACGAGTTGCCTACTTCCAGCTTCCACCGAGGTAATCTCCCTCTTGAAGAATTTTAGCACTTAGCTAAATAAACATGCTGTGAAACTGTCTCCTTAGCCTCGAAGACATCATAGTTTTTATTTAGCAACACTATTATTACCAGTTTGACAGAATTGAAAATAGTAACTAGTAGACATCGATGTTGTACTACCAAGATTTCTCGAACACCTGTTTAATGAACTGTTCCGCCGTCTGCGATTTTGATTATGTTTTTAGTGTATTAGAGAGCCAACAGTTTTTTTTTGAATTTTTTTAAGGTTGCTGTGTAACGCAGATGGTTTTTCTTCTTAACGCTGTCAATGTAAGGATTTGTCTGATTTCGACGGGAAAATCGTTTTTCAGCCTTCATTTCGGAGCTCAATAATGACTCGGAATCGTTGATCAGGCCTTACTGTAAGCCTCAATTTCAATCAAATTTGATTTCATCCAAAAATAAAACAGTTCTTTATAGTCTAACTCCTTGTCGCTTGGTTTTACAAATTTCAATCTCTTTATTCACTGCCTACTGCCTTGTTCATTTTGATTATTCTTCATTAATTTTGAGGGTTTTGTCAAGTTTTCCTTAGAGCTTATTAACAGTGCTTACCAAAATTTTGTTGGATACCTCTTTTAAGCCTGATTTAGTCTAATTCTTTCTATTTAAGCAGTCAAAATAAGTATTGTACTGAACCGAGAGACTTGTGCTTGATATCTATAATCGTACGTTGGCTCTCCGAGTTCTTAGGGGCGAAGAACTCACTTAGGTCTCTCAAGTTCCGTTTAACGTCCGTCCAAAACTCAATCGTATTCAATCCCAGTGATTTTATTTAACATTTAACTATATCTTTGATTTGAATCCAATATCGTAAAAATGGCAGGATACGGTGTAAGAGCGATCCCACGACAACCCTCGTACGGGTCTAGGGGTTGAAGCTGGTAGAGAGCTTCATTTCAACTTTTTTAATCATTGTGGATACGAGTGTGGAGTGATAAGTTCCACGACTCACTTTACCCTTGATTTAAATCAGGTACCTAATCAGAGCTAGGTGAACTGAAAGCTTGGTGCGCGGACCCTCGTCCGAACCTGGATTCGAACCAGGGACCCCACACGCAAGAAGCCAGTGCTCTACCCACTAGCCTACTCAAGCTTCAGGATACGGTGTATTTTATGCAATTTTATGTTATCGAAACGAGAAACTTATGACAGAAGATAGTCTGGCTTTAGTTGAATATCTCACCAAGAATGTGAAATGAACATGACGGGAATTTGATGAAGTTCTTGCTGAACTTAATGACTACCAACGTGTAGGCGACCTCATTGCCAACCAAAAAAAACTATATTCCATACAATAAACTTTCATCCCGTATCGATTTCAAACCATTCAATCGATCTTCATTGAATAGCGCTTCCAATCATCTGGCCAAGGTGAGGCCGTTCAAACCCATTTGACCCCCAAATAGTTCATTTCATTCATCGTCTATCTCGCGAACATGTGGGTTAGTAAAAAGGAATTTTCCGCGTGAAATCATCTATCTCATCGTCAGATACTCAACATAAGTATCTACGAATTTTCGATGTCATGTAGCTCTGATCGCATCTTCCGCGACCTATTTACAGCCTGTCTGAGTCGAGCTCAAATGGAAAATGTTGAAAGTGCTGAGCAGATAAAAGACGATTCAGTAAATACTTGCCCTCAGCATCCATCATTCACATTCATGGACATGATCGCGCGCAGTTGCTGCACATCGGACAAGTGGAAATTTCAAAGCCACGGTGATTCTGAGCAAAATTTCACCCATTCTTCAAGTAAACAACTGAAGACGGTGAACAGCAATGTCAGAGGTCAATTATTCGATTTCAAGTTTAGATTTTCTAAATGGTGGATGAATGGATACGAGTACACGGTAAAAATGTGAACTGAGTGCAATGGTGAAAAGCAAAAATCTACACTGAACATGGGTCGCACTGAGCAGAGCCTACCCAAGGCTGGTGGTTCCCAGCACTTTCACATTAATGAGAGCTAATTGTAGACTATTTTGACATAATCGTAGAAATTAGTGATGCAGATGAAATGCAATCATCTTAGCTTGTTCACATGCAGCAGTGCAGTTGTAGATTTGAAGTCGGGCTGATTGCTCGAATGAATGGTTGTTTGAGCGTTCTGTGTTAATGTGGAAATTGCTGTGTTCGGTCCGAGAAATCATAGCTCGGGCGATTGATTTAAAAAGAATACGCTGATTGGCGTTGAAATTACAAAATAGAAAATATCAAGCATATTATATACATATTCAGCAAATATTACTACCATTTCCACCAAATTTTTAAGTTTCTTTCAATATCACATGAACTTATGAATTTAATGTTTTTTGTTTAGGAACTCTGCGTATGTTGTAATTTTCATAGAATGAGATTTGCAACCATTAAATTAAGTTTGAAAATTTCATTATGAGCTACGTATGAAAGCAGAAATTCTGAATCGTTGGGTATGTTAGGGTTGATAGGACATATTCCAATGACACGAAATTTAGTAGCTATGTTGAATGGAGTGGACATAACATCCCTGAGAATGCCTAACTGAATGCCAACCAAGCCCTTATGTCAAGTATATGCCAGCCTCCCCTATACGCCAACGAGCTAGCAGAATGAAAGTACTGGAGATGAACCAAAGCACACAATGCACACCGCACAGTGTCACAGTACCGTGCCGTACTTCCAGTACACTTTTCGCTGAATATATCATTAATTCCAATCGAACGAAAGCACAATACTCAGTACGTACAATACTTTCTGTGCTTATTTTGAGTGCAACACTGTTAAAGTGTGTGGTGTGCAGTGTGCTCTGTGGGCTTTTGCGCATCTGTAGTCAGTATATGCATCTACCCAACCCAGGACAAAGAGAGGCATCTGATTTCTCTAAAGCTAAGAATTTGCAAGCGGTTGAGCAGTCCTTTGATGCGGTTCTGAACAACGAAGGAGACGATCAATTTGAAGCACGATTAGAAGATTAAGGCCAAAAATTTAGGATTATATATCAAAACGAACATCTGTCTATTCAATCTAACTAGTGAAAACAACAAATTATCAAGGTCCTATATAATACCTACCGAATAAGATAAGTATCGAGGTGATAGGTTACATCATGCAGCTCATAAGCCAGTTTTGAAGCTATGACTCAGTAAAATTAATCATGTCCAACACAACGTATTTTTGAGCTCATCTACTCTATTGACAACAGATATCACCTTCTTGAGTAACGTCTAAAACGTATTTTTGCTATTTTTCTTAGCCAGATAAGAATATTCTCTCAAAAGCTAACTGACCCAGGTTAGATTCCGCGTCTACTTCCTCCAGACTCAATCTGGAGAAGGCTTACGGGATCACTTTATGATACGGCACTGCGTAGTAGACAACTCTTTTAGTGGAGAGCCATCCTGACTCCTTGGCAAACTGGGCGATCATCTTAAAGTCCGTTAAAGCTACTTTGGTTATGCTTTTGAAGAAGCATAGGCTAAAGGTCTGCTTCTTTTTTCCAGCAAGAGCTATGAAGTCGAACAAGAAGTGAATCATTGTTTTCTCTTCCTCTTCGAAATTACAGCTTCAGCAAAAGCCGTTGTAACGAGCGCCCAGCCGCGCTGTAAGCCTGTGAAATAGACAATGTCCAATTAGGACAGCCACCGTTGCGTTGGGAGACATTCTTCTTATTTCAAGAAGTTCCCTACACTGTAACTTTTGTTAAAAGCTCTCCATAATTATCTAACGATCGCACTGGAAAACTCATCCATCCATCAGGACTTCACAGTGTCCTTTAAATGTTTTTGCCTGCTGATCAGTTTAACTGAAGCTATCGAAGTGCGAATCGGTAAACTGCAGAGTACTTTCGGCAAAAGCGTGATAACTTTTTAATGAGAGTCTGTTTTACACTTGTCGCTATGTCCTGGCACTCAAAACAGCTACACCATCGAATGTTTCAACATCTCGTTAAGAGACATACGGCTTTTGAGAACTAGCTTTGAAGAAAAGACTATATAGCTGCTTGGCTGTCAGTGAAAATACAAATATTCACTTTGAATAAGAGTCAACCCGCTGTTTTGAGAATTGCTAGCACTTCTAACTGAAAGGCACAAAAGTGATCCGGTAATCAGGAGGAAAGCTTTAAGTTTCGAACGGTTTGAAATATACCTCAACATCGGTATATTTTTTCATAGCATCCGTTTACATCCACACTGAAAAAACACAGCGCCAGACGCTATAACTTATAGACTTTTGGCGCCATGTACATAGTCAATTTCGGAATTGCGATAAAATATAGCGCACAGGCCATAATACGTGGCGAAAAGTACATAGGAGCAGGCGCTATGCTTATAGCGCTACACGCTATCTGCATGTATATAGTACATGGCGTGGAGGACTATAAGCTGCTCCTATGTACTATGGCGTGTGGCGCTATATTTTATCACAAATCGACCGAAATCGACTATGTACATGGCGCCAGAAGTCTATAAATTATGGCGTCTGGCGCTATGTGTTTTTTCAGTGCAATAACATGCTTTTCGAGCGTAATGATTACGATTGATTTGCAGTTTATTTTTGAATTGAAGTTTTATTCGAATAAAATTCGTTTGCAAAAATTATTTGACACACTGGTCTCAGTTTTTTCGATTGATTATCGAAATTTTCGCAGCGTGAAGATCGCTTGCCAATGTATCATGAAGACTTGATTAATTTTTCTCCCATCTCTTCGTCCCTTTTTTGGCAGACTAATTGTATTTGGGTTGTTTCTATTAGCTAAACAATCTTCTTGCAGATATTTTCAGTCGAATAATCTATTACAATAAAACCTCTCCTATACTCAAAAAGCTTGCTGACATTTATACATCTCCTCACACAGTATGGCTGCGAGTTATAATTGCAGTGACGACTGAAGCCATATTCCATGGCTCATGGTACTATGTAATATACCGTGTGGGGCCATAATTTCTGCGCCATGTAATTATGACGCAGGGAGACATACTGCATAGCTCAGGGTTCTATGCACATAGCGTGTGGGACCATAAATGCTGCCCCATGTTACATAGGACCACGCGCTATGTAGATTCTGACATTATGGCGCTGGGAGCCATATTGCATAGCTCAGAGTACTATGTACATATCGTATGGGGCCATAAATAATGCGCTATGTTACATAGCTCTGGGCGCCAATTGGATTTTTTTTAGTGCAGTTTGATCACTTTTCATGAAAACCTCAATGGCTGTTGAAAGTCAAAGCAATGGAGACAGAACACCCCCTAGGAAGTGCTCGCATTTTCTACTTGGTTGAGGGTTGTGCGACATAGAGAAAAAGGTAATACCCGATTTCCGCGTAACTAATTTATAAGTTGGACTAGTTGCACATGAACATCCACGTGCCAGAGAGCATACTACCGAGACTTCAGCCATACTATCCAGGCTTCACTTCCGACAAATAATTTGCAGATCAGATTTTTGTCGATCGGAAACTTCTACTGTGCCACCTGAAGCTCTTTCATTTTTTCATTGACTTCAGAGCATCCTATGATAGCACTGCAAGAGGAATGCTTTACAGTACCATGAGTGGATTTGATATCCCAATCGAACCAATACGATTAACAAGGCCTATCATGATGAATATGTAAAGCCAAATTTATATTTTATTTATAATCCCCTTCAACTAGTCGCATGAAAAAGTGATCTGGGATGCTGAGGTAAGCATAAGAAATACCACCTTCACTTAGTCCACCCAGCTACTGGGCAAACTCTAACACTCGTCTGAAAAAGAAGAATATGCCTAAAGGAGGCCCGTCAGAACAGGACATTGAACAGTTCTTCAATCTGACGTAGGCAGTAGTCGTATATGAAACCGTGATTTTCATGGACTGCTCGGCTGTTGGATTGCTCCTGACTTTAGTTGAGGCTGCAAATGTTGACGCCAGCTGAAATAGGTCCAGTTGTTTCGGACACTATTTAGCTTAAGCGTGAACGTTTTCCAGATCTTACCCAGTATAGCTATAATTAAGAGCCTTTAAGCAAAAATACAATTTTATGATGAGACTCCAGACTGTGCTCCCAAAGATATCCTTCGCGGCTAATAAATAGCTGCACAATCTTTCGAATATAAAAGATAATAATTTATCGAGAATGTTAAAAAAATATTTTTGGCGCAAGAATAGTAGAGAAAGCTGGAAACAAAACCAAAATTTTAATAGCTGAATTTTTTCAAATAAATAAAAACAACCGAAGATAAAGATATAATCTTCAAGATTTGAGGGAGTAAGTTTAAGTTTTTGTAAACTTGAAAAGTAGATAAAGTTTTCAAGACATCCATCTGACGTCAGTAATGAAGTTTTGGACCTTAAATAGTTTAAATTTCAAACTTAAATAGTTGAAAGTTTGAAGATTGAGAATTTTTATGTACTTATTATTGTGCAACTTTTGGAAAAAAAACAGGCTGTAAAAAAACGATAGCTAAGCAAATGAGGTGATTTGTTGATTTTAGGGAACCCAGGGTTGGAAAAGTATGTTAGTAGTCAGAGATACACTGTGTAAATTGATACAGTTAATAGATTTGCGAAACAATCCTGTGCGGATTTGGGTGTGTACAACGCTTATCTAATCTCATAGTTTTCTTTACTTTGACGTCATTATTTATTGTATTAAATTTCTTTGGTTATTTTGGATTATATTTTAATCTTGTTTATCATTTGAATAATGTGTGATTGTTGAACTAAAATCAATCTCTGAAATAAATGATGGTATGTTAATGCAACTTAAACATAAGGTTTAATGATTTCTACTCGGATACAGAACTCTTTACCCTCTTGTTGTTGTGATTTTTTTATATTTTTTTATTTTTTTTTCGCGTGTCGTAGCACGAACGTGTCCATATGCCAACACACTCTGGCCAGTCTGTGCTAGTCTGCTGGGAGAAAAGCAGGCAGGGCTAATATCCAAGATGGTCCTTTATTTAATTTTCTCACAACGTATCCCAACACAATCGATTTTTGGTTTGTAGTTGGGGAAGATCCATTTTCGTAACCAAATTTTCTTTTTCTTTTTAACTCATCAGTTTGCCCTTGATTTAACTCAGGTATCTCTTCGCGGTACTTCTTCCATAGTTGGGACCTTCTATCAACCAAAGACCCCACACTCTAAGAGCTTGCAATCTACACAAGCTCCTTGTCTTGTCTTCCCTTGTTATATCTAATAAATTGGTTTATTTTGTTTTTTCAACAGTTTAAGAAAATTCCAAAAACTTTTCTAATTTTTATTTAGCCAAGTATGTTTTAGACTTCACGTTTTGTTACAAATTCGTATAATCTCGTCTTTGATTCTAGCGAAAATCATTTTTGAACGAAAGGTTTTTTCTTATATGCCTTTTGCTTCGAATAGAGTTTCTCAGAAAAATTAGTTGTTTTGTAAAAGGCGAAATATATATAAGTTCGTTCGTAAATTTGGGAAAGTAAGCGTTTGTTGCCGTCAGAAGTAATTGCTCGCATCGTCTAGCTATGATTATTTATAGCTTACTGCCTATATATACAGGGTGATTCATTATGAGGTTTGGTTTTCAATCTAAAATAAAAGGCATAAAGTTGAATCCTGTAGTAAAATTATTATTGTGAGTCGAAAGAACAATCTATGACATTTACTTTTTAAAAATTATCGCATTTAAATGTTGAAAGCGACTACGCCTTAAATGGTTCATCCTGCCTGAGGGTCCAATTTTGGA
Source organism: Nemotelus nigrinus (assembly GCA_947369275.1). Lineage (NCBI taxonomy): Eukaryota > Metazoa > Arthropoda > Insecta > Diptera > Stratiomyidae > Nemotelus > Nemotelus nigrinus. The sequence goes on from OX376372.1 coordinate 35,127,351, forward strand.
CGACGCGTTTCAGCATAGCGACCGGTATCTCGCGAATGACAAGAGTAATGTTGACTTCCAAAGCGCCGATTGAAGCTGGCTTATCCCTGGCAGGCCGCCTCCACTAGCAATTCCCCATGGCATAACATTTTAAATTGCTAGTGGAGGCTACCTATAGTATGACATATTTTATGGTCTGCCATAAATGGTAGGCAATATGGTATGCCATTTGCTTGGCCATTTGGCTGGCAATATTTTGTTCTAGTTCTTGATTTGAAAATGGCGCTGAACCGTAAGATCTCGTTGAGCAATGAAAATAGTCTACAGCAGGGGTGGGCAAACGGTCGATCGCGATCGACCGGTCGATCGCAAACAGTTCGACAGTCGATCACAGACATTTTTAATAATTTACTAAGTTAAAATGTGAGCTAAAAATTTAGTACACGATATATTCAGTACATTTTGGAATGGGCCTTGGGTTAATAGATCCAATCGGACAGTCCACGCAGTTTCAGTTCACACAAAAGCTCGCAGAGCCTTGGTGGCGGAGAAGCCAACGGGAAAATCCGAGATAGCTATGCTCTCAATTTGTGCAGTTAATAGATTTATATCATTTTAGTAAAACTGCTTCACTAAATCTCGTATACGTATACGGTTGTTTCATTTCCTTAAATCTCTCTGTTCTATACACCTTGCCTGCATTTGCATTCGTCTCCCTGCTACCGAGATAGTAAATTGTCACACACAGCGCAATAAAGGTTAATCTCAATTTTAGATAAAATAAAATTAAAATTAAAATCTTTTCACGCCAATGTAGTTTCTGTAGTTCATTCTTTCGAGCTAAATAGTGACATTTGGTGTTTGAATTTTTAAAATTGAAATGTGTAAATGTCTTTTCAATAATAAAATCGTTTAAAAATTGAAATTCTTGACATCTTATCCGTCAGAAATGATAAGTGTCCCCGCTTTTCTGCATTTTCAAAATTTTTGCTCGAAAGAATGACCAGATAATGCAGACATGTCAAAATTTAGCTTCACGATTAACTCAGTACTAGTCTAAAAAATGAACTGCACCTACTAAATTGGCGTGAAATGATTGGAGACATGTGCCAAAGCTATTTGCATTTTCAAAGCGATTTATCACGCTTAAAAGTGAGTACAACTCTTGCTTCGCCGAAATAAATTTCACGTCAAAATTTGCATGAAAATTTAACGTGAAATCGAAAACAGTACTAAGCTTTAGATGGCTTAGCTGAAGAAGATTTTTGCAAAGATTTCTAAATCTTTTGCCTGAAATTATTGCATTTTTGGACGCATTGGGAGAAAAACATGAACAATTGGAAGATCCAGTATGGGTAAAGATATTAGCATTTCTTACGGATTTTATGGGCCGTTACAACTTGCTAAATTTACAATTATAAGGAAAAGGAAAATATTGTTGACTTGTTGAGTTCGGTAAATGGTTTTTAAGTAAAATTAAAACCTTTTGCTTCACAATTAAATAGGCAAAAAATTTTAATATTTTCCATATTTTGAAAAATAGATTAAACTTACTAGAGAATCTAGCTGAAAGCTGAAAGACATCCTTCAGTTCGCGGAAGAGTCCGGGGCCTTCGATGGCCGCTTGGACTGATTTTTTTTCTCCTGCCCCATTTATCTGGTAGCACTATGTACCAATAGGTCCATGTGTGGCCTTGTGCCAACTGGTACAACCTAACCTAACCTACTGGTGCATGTAATATTGAAATGTTTTGTCCTGAACTGGAAAATTTTAAACAAGAATTCGAGAGACGATTTGCAAATCTCAATAACCTTCAATCTATTTTTGAATTTATTTCATTTCCTTTTAGAGGATTCGATAACGAGGATATTTTATCAAATCTAGCTCAAACTTTACAATTGAATTTATCGAATCTAGAGTTAGAAATTTTAACCATAGCACGCGCAAATGAAAATTATTTTTTTATTTTATTACCATAAAAAATATCCATTATTGAGATTGGTAGCAATGAGGATATTTGCATTTTTATCGATGTGAAGCAACGTTTTCTCAAATGAAAATAATCGAATCGCAACTTAGGAGTTCTCTGACTAATGACCACTTAACGGCATCTATTCGATTGTGCTTCAGTGCTTACAAGCCTAACTCTACAATACTTTTTGATGAAATGGAGAGTCACTCATATACATAAAAAATTAATCCAATATATTTATTAATGAAGTACATTGCACAAAGTAGTAATACAATGTATTTAATATATTAATATCAATAAAGATAATTGAATTTGATCACGGTTCCCTTCTTGTCTATAAATCAGCATAGACAACGTATATCATTTCTAAGCTGTAGAAATGATATACGTTGTCTATGCTGATTTATAGACAAGAAGGGAACCGTGATCAAATTCAATTACCTTTACTAAGTAAAATTATATCCATGGATATAAGTCGGAGATGTTAAAATTTGTCCCAACTAGCATAAATAAAAATGTAATGATTTCCACCTGCAAGTGGTCACGCCAGTCATGTATGCACTGTGTGCCTGTGTCTGATGAGAAGCAGTGCATACTTTCGAAACCACTTTGTCAAAATAGAATTTTCAATGTAGATTAAAATTTTTAATGTTAATAAAAAGTTGTTCAATTTTAATCTTCCCGCAAAAACAATTCCAATCAATAAAAACCTTAATTTAATTTTTATTTGATTTTAATTTAACCCACTTTTCGAAGTTGATCGCGTACAAATTAAAAAAATTAATGTCGATCATAACAGTATTGGGTTTGCCCACCCCTGGTCTACAGAATATGAAATGGTGGGAAATTGCGAAAAAATCGAATTTTGACGCGGTATAGTGAAATTATATATGTTTATTTTATTTAAAAAAGAAATAATTTCAATTTTGAACGACGAGTAAATATATGAGACTCCCTGTTGATGATTGGCGGATTTTTCAAATGACTTTTATCCCATTCCCCTTCGTACCCCAGCAAATCATATAATAGTTACATTTTCGTCTGAAATTTCACCCGCTTATCCAAAAAGTAATTTATCCTACACGTGAAGATTTCGTAAGTAGCAGAATTGCTCCGCTATGCACTTCAAATAACTCTTTAAGAGCATTTGACACTCAGATACAGCGCACGTCCTTCCCGCTCAGAGGCATTTTCGAAATGAAATTGCATGCCATGAAATTGCCCACGCACAGATGGCATACCATAAATTTGACAGTCGTTGCCAACGGAAATGGTAGAGCAAATTGCCAATCGAAGCCCGGTGTGAAGACCAGAGACTTCGTGTAACCCCAAAGAAAATAATCTAAAGGTGTGATATCACACGATCTAGGCAGCCAATTTACTGGTCCAAAACGTGAAATCAGGCTCTCACCAAAATGTTTTCTCAGTAAGTCTATTGTTTCTCTCGCTGTATGTGAAGGAGCGCCGTATTGTTGAAACCAAAGTTCACCGATACCACGGACTTCAATTTCAGGTAGCGAAAAATCCGTTATCATGGTGCGACACGGGTTGTCATTGACGGTTATGTTCTGACCGTTCTGAAAGAAATATGGACCGATGATTCCATCGGCCCATAAACCACACTAAACTGCGCATATCTGTGGCTGTAATGGTAGCTGTTGAAGCTCTTCAGGTTGTTCATGAGCCCAAATACGGCAATTTTGATTATTGACGTATTCATTGCGCCAAAAATGCGCCTCATCACTGAACAAAATTTTGCGATAAAACAGCAGATTTTGGATAAGAAAAATTTGGATACGTTGTACGGTGTAATTCTTTCCATGATGATTTGGCAAACAATACTGAATAACAGTTCCATTACAGTTTGAAAGGAATCACGCCTGATCGGTCAAAAAAAAAACCTATTGAAAATCAAACCTCATAATGAATCATATACATATGTACGTATATTACTGTACATATATTTACAAAAGATTTGAATACAGTCTAATTACAAATTTATATTATTTGGTAATTTGTTTTTTTGACACAACTATCTACTGATATAGGTATTGAATTAAAGCCAAAGGAAACTGAACAAATAATAAATTCACCCATAACTTTGCCGTTGCAAGTTGTGAGGCGATAATTGTATACTACGAGTAAATTATATACTTTTCAGATTTTACGACATCTGTGCTACAAAGATAACAACCTAAACAGTGAACATTTCCAATTAACAGAAAAGTGGAACGGAATCGATCTATTCTTACTGTACAGTGATTCGAAGTGTAATCTTTGAAAACAACAAATTTATTTTGCCGTACGAGTTTGGAGTTTGCAATTATACATATCTTTATGTACACTAAACGCTTGAAGCTAGAAGTTTCAGCTTTAGGTTTCCTTTCCGCCTGCGCATAACATTTGATGGGAATTTGACACCTCTGGGCAATAAAGAATTTATCACCTGACGGTTTTCTTAGAAGTCGAATGTCTGACATTTCAAAATAACGGCAAAAAAGTAATAAATGTTTGGAAAAATCATTAATCATTCCATGCAGAAGCCAATTTGTACGTCTAGTGTGTTATTAAATTTCAATGCAATCGTTGTGAAGTTCTAAAGCAGATTTACCGTATTCTTATGCCTTGAGTACGGCGCAACTGCCTTTTGTACATATTCACAGAAGGAAACAAATGAAACTAAAGTAGAAGACAAGAACGAAAATGTGATTACGTATGAGATAACAGCAAATTATTTACTTTAATCGTTTTTTTTTTTTAAATTACAATGAACCCATAAGCACGCAATGCAAATATTAAAATCGCAGACGGTATATTTTGAAGTGCGCGGAAAAGCAATTGATATTGATTTGATGTAATCAAGCAAATCAAAAGCCGCTACATTATGACGGAATAAATAATAATTGCATTGTAAAGCTATTGTCAGCTTCTCTAACACTCATAAGGTTTGAATACATTGATTTAAGAAATTGGACTATTGATGTATCTGAACGTTACGTATCTTCAACTTACTACACATGCATTTGATTAACTTCACTACAAACTCAACTGAGCCATGAATCCCGCAATAGCTCAAACGAAACAATTCATTATTCATTGGACATATTTTACCTCGACAGCAATTTTCTTTACGATTGCCGTGCCGCCATTTGGTCCATGGACGCAAATCGCGCCAAGATTGAAATCGTTCGCAAAGGTTCGAGAACAAAAGCTCACCGTGTGTTTCTTTCTACCGTCTTGTCTGGCCGTTTTGTAATTCTGAGCGAAATCGGTACAAAGTTTGCTCGATCTACAGTTACCTTAACATGAACAATAACGTCCTGAATTCATCACTGGTTTGCATCACACGACAGGCGGCTCATCAGCATCATTACACTAGGCCAGGCAGCGTGTCGGGGCCCTCAAGTCAAACTATTCATATCAATTGAAAATTCATATGCCATTCATGTATTTATTGGCAACATTCCTTATTACCTATGCGATAATCATCAACGGAACAATAACATACTGAGTGCAGTGTTGAAATTACATCTTTAATTCATCGCCGCTCCATCTTTATACTGTTAATGGAGCTTCTTTCAGATTCACAGTTGCGGAGTTTGTCCGACAAATATTGCTCATGCGAGAAGTATCTTTAGATCTGCATAAATAGCAGACCGTTTGATATGTTGATTTGAGATGAAATCGAAAATTGATTAATCAAGATTCTTTGATGGCGGATAGTGTAGTAAAATGAGACGTCAATCACCTTTGCGCAATAACGATGAAAGATACAGAAAAGAATTGGAACGCAACGGTACGGTATGGTATACGTCTTCAATTCACATTTGCACATTTTCGAAACAGTGAGCTTTATATTGATTTTTAAAACAAATATTATTTTTATAAAACGTGCTATGATTTTGGCGAAGTTGTTTTTGTGAAGTTGACACCCACTTACTTGATTTGTATAACTAGCTACCATCTTTAGCTAATTAGCTTTCGCTTTCATGAATCAAACAAGTTCAAAGATAGAAATGAATATTTGTAAACAGCTAAATAAGTTGTCGTCGCATGCATATAAAACTATGCATGCAGGCATTTATTATGCATCATAGTTAGATAATACTATAATTATATCACCTTTGATCAAACTGGTTCGTATGTGCTACATAAACTGTTTCAAGTGGTGGGATTTCTATTTTTGCTTTTATGTTATTATTTAATTTTATATTTGCGGTAGCTTAATGTCGGCCTACAACAAAAATAGTATCGAAAAAAAAGTAAGTCTTTATGGATATGTAAATGGTTCACATCAGCATTTTCCTATTTTGTTTATAACCGGTAACATTAAGGAATCCAAAGATGGGTAACATTATGATCGCATGCTTTTAAATGACAAAAAATTAATTTGGCAGGAGTTTTGACTGCATTCCATGGTATTTTGCGTCAAATTCGATGAAATCTTACTAATATAATTTATTCAAACACGGCCAGTGCGTATTTAACTTGCATTAAAGTATATTCTAAGTATCGGAAATCGAATGTTAGCTCAGGAAACATTTATCGGTTTGATCCTTAGCTGTCAGAAAATAAAAGTTACATTTAAAAATCAAGCATACTTTTGTGTGTGTTGTAAGTGTAGCGACTTAGAGGTTGGCACGTGTTATGGACAACCATCAAACATGCCAAAAAAAGGATTAATTGCCCCTGGTGTGCCCCTGGATTGGGCCTAGAAATGTTCGTGAAGGCCTCTCGCCCGCAGGTGCGGAACACTCTCTAGTTCACATCCGACGGACGCCAGTGAACTGCTTTGCTGGCTCTACGCGGTTCTGGTGAGCCTCTAGAAGTCGGGTGGACTTGCTCCAAAAAAAGAAACAGGAAGCTACGTGTTATTCATCGCTCATAAGCACAAAATACCTGCAATAAAAAAGGGAAGAGGTCTTTATCCATAAAGGACCAAAAACTCTCAGACATTAGCTGGCGAAGGCTATTTCGCTGAGACGTGTCAAAGTGCGTTCGCTAAAAAGATGGTATCCTGAAAAATCCTGAAAAATCGGGCACACACGAACACAAGCAAAAAAGCGCCTGCATGCCATAGGCAGACCTAATTGGAGGTAGACAGCCCCCTCCCCAGCTCTAGGTGCGGTGGGGGTCTACGGACCCAAAAAAAACCCGGGAGGATTCGGGCCTAAAAAAAACAAATTGGTCCGAAGGCTATCGCTAAGTATTAAGTCAGCCAGCTTAAACGGAACCTGAAAAGAAGAAGATTTTATTGGGCTGGCACTTAATAATTAAGCAAAAAGAGTCACTCAATAAAACATTATATTTATTTGCAATATTACAAATGCCATTAGTAAACACAGGCTTGAAAAATAGTTATCTCATAAATTTTGTGGTTTTTTCTCTCTTCCTTGGCCAAAAATCAAATACAAAAAGACACTTTGTTTTCAACTATACTTTGTCATTTATCTGGTAGTCTTTTAATGTTGCTCTCCCGAAATTCACTTGATAGCGATGATAAAAAAATCTTCTTGACGTCCTCTACAAAATTCATGGCTTCTTAATCAAAATGTTTTTGAAGACTATCGAATAAATTATCATCAGAATGAACAATTTGCGAAGAATATGGCTGGTGGAGCATCATTTCCAAACCAAAATTCTTCAGTTTTTAAATTGTCAAAGGCTGAAAAGCTGTTTCGTTTAGAAATTTAATTTGACCCCTTTTTTAAAAAGTGACGTAGATGGCTCAACTGCTCGCAATATATCCATTTGATTATTATTTCATGGGAATTGAAAAAATTGAAGTAGATTAATTATATTATATCCCACCAAATAGATAGAAAATTTTAACATGATGTAATTGAATATTCTCGGCTAATTCTTGAACAAGATTTGCTAATGGATAATGTGAAAACTCCCTTAAATCTTTTGAATCGCTAGATTCAAGATTTAAAAAGATGCTGCAAAACAGACAATTAACCTACAACAGGTTGTCCTGGAGAACACTATAAGGACAAATCAACCTTCGGTAGAAGTTTCGTGGTCACGATTCTATAGGAAGATGGTATCTTCCTTGGGCAAAAGAAATGTGGTATGCAAATGGGCCAAAGATGACTCCTTTACAAACTTAAGGCCACGCATTTAATAAATAAAAGTAGTACTGAGAGAATTAAATCTTAGATTCAACCTCAAAGCGATCAATTTCCTTCACATAAATTCAGTTAATATCTTATCTTTTCGCTAAAGCGCCAGTTTGAAGCAGCTATCTACTGTCTATGGGCTCGAATCCCATCACCAGAAAGAGAGTATAGTACTTAAGTATCTTGAATGAGATAATTGAAATTGGACTTTCCCAAATGTGTCTCTTTCTGCTATAGTTAAACGTTCGCTTCAAAGGATAATCCCCTGAGCTTTGGCATTATCATAAAAAAGGCAAGAAAGGTCTTAAAATACTGGCATCGAATAGCCTCGGGCTAGTATGGATATTTCAATATAAGAGGCAACAATGAAACGAGGGAGCTGATTACAAAGCCACAAAGGGAAAATTTTTTCAATTTTTGTCCTATTCAGTGGTATAGCTTTATGAAGGTCTACTGAGACTGTTAAATCAAATCATTGGCCACGAAACGGATCAAAAACTGCTTGCCTAATTTGGAGAGTTTGAATCTCTTGAAAAACTCCTTCAGCTTCGATAGCAAATGAGAGGACTATAATTTTAAAACAGTAGTAGCAACTTGTACAGATTACAATTTCAGTCCGATTCAATTTTAGTCTAATTATGTTAATTTTTAAATTTGTACTTTTACTTAAGGGGGTATTCCGGTTTTTCGGTTTGAAAAAATCGAAATTTTTTTTTTTGCATTTTCTTATTCCACTATGATCATATAACCTTGCTTTAAAATTTTATAGTATCTGTTTTCGTTTTGAAGTTATAAGTTGAAGTTAGTATCTGTTTTCGTTTTGAAGTTATTCGCATTTCCACCACTATCATCTCTGGAAAATCCCCGGCACGCTTGAGGCGAGAGTGTTTGAGATAAAACTTTAAACGCGATTTTCTCAAAACCATCTTTTCTCAACTTCTTGGCAAGATTTCTCGAAAACGGTCTTACAGAATTTAATGAGTGATATATCAAATTATTTGCTATAATTTAAGGAAAAAGATGAACTACGATTGTGATGATACAAAACAATTAACTATAATTTTTAATAAAAAAACTAAAAAAAAAGGAAAAATTAGAAATTTTTTTTTTTATAAGCTGCCGTTTTTTAACGAATAATTGGATATTGATAAGCGTAATTCATCTTGTAACGGGTATTCTCCTGAGTAAAATGACACCTCATTTGCTAATTTCAGATAATTCAAACGGACGCAATCCTGCCAAGATTGATTTTCGAAGGTCAACTTCAAGCCCTCATAGCAACAACAATTTTCAACTTTTTTTTTTAAATCCAAGTTTTTTCTAAAGTTTAAATCCTGCAATAAACGCAAAATAAAACCATATCCATTGAGTATTTATTTTTATGTATTAAAATTCATATTGAAATAATGAACGATTATCGCGTGAAAAACCGGAATACCCCCTTAAGGCTAGAGATGAATTTATCATATTCATTTCAAAAGATGATTTGCAGTCCAGAAAAGAAACTTCTAAATGTCACGAAAATATTATATTGTTACAAGTGAAGTTGCTTTTTCCTTTTTGCAGTTTATAGACAGACTTTAGTGAAAGCAAAAACAATATAGAGTGAACATTAGAATGGTAAAATATATACGACTATTGCCATGATATTTTGAATAATAAACTTTGAATAATAAACGTAGAACTTTATGACTATTTAGACTTAACAACATGTTTTTATACATATTCTTATTTTCTTTTACAACTCGCGTGTAGTTTACCTAGTCGCAAATATGCGCACTTAGTCAAAGGAATTGAATGGGCTTTTTTATCATATGGTGAGAAGATTAAATCCCTCTACATGTTTGATTTTAATTCCAATCTTTGTAATTGAAATATACATGTTTTCAAAAGCAGCAGTTTGTATTTTGATTGGGAATATGTATCTGAAATGTAATTGTACGCTCACACTGAAGCGAAATCAGAAGATTTTCTACCCGATTTATCTACCCGATTTACCATATATTTGTCTTGGATTTTGACGTTCCGAATCGACCTGATTTCGGATAAATCAAGTCGAAATCGGTGATATTTTTATTTTCCCGGATGAATTTATCTGAGCGCGTGCTGGATTCCATTAATAAAAGGGCACGTACGTTTGTATGAACTGTCATTCGAAAGTTATTATCAATTAGTTAGAATAGAATACAAAAGGAAAATTTGGAATGCATACGGAGAAAAGAAAATATTCATGCGTGCTAATTCAGCTCCTTTAACAATTTTCACACTAAGTTTATTGTCCATATACACATCCCGCTCAAACTCTAAAGCACTTTGGCCAGTGCGAACGCCTCATCTGATTTCGTTGTCAGCTCAAAATCAACCAGATTTGAGAGTACACTCCGAAGGTGCCATAAGGCATTATAAGAAAATTTACTCATTAGGCAATTTCCTTTTTATTTGGACAATCCTTTCATGATAATGTCTCACAAAAAATAGCAAACCTTCCACGTTCCTGATAATGCTTTGTATCAACGGTAAATTTATTACTTTCCCAGCCGCGTTTACACAAATGGCAATTCCACCCAGTCAAGCTTTTATTCAACGTCAGAGTTCACTATTTGGAGGTTATTGATGATATGATAATTCTGCCGTTGTCTTCTGCTCCTTTTTTCGGTACGTCACCAAGCGAGAGGCTGGATGCACTACGTGAAATCCTGAACCTCCAAACCAAAAAAAAGGCTTATAAATACCATGGGGACTTTGCACGGCCAATTCCAATGGTTAAGAAGTGATTTACTGAGTTGCGTTGTGGTCGTACCATTACAAGTGACGCCGAACGTTCAGGTCACCTAAAAGAGGTCGTTATGCCAAAAATCGTCGATGAAATCAATGGAATGATATTGGTGATCAAACAATAAAATTGCATGAGTTAGCTGAAGCTGCAGGCACTTCAACTTAGCGGGCACATCACATTTTTCATGAATATTTGCACATAAAAAGCTATCCGCGTTACAGGTACCGCGATTGCTTACACTCAATCATAAGCGGAACTGTGTGACCACTTCAAAAGAGAGTTTGATAAAGTTCAGCTGCAATCAGAACAAATTGTTGCGCCGTTTCGTTACCGTAGGCAAAACATGGATCCACCACCAAGACCAAGACCAAGAAACCATCAAAACAATGGGTTTGTTTGGGCGAACGTGCACCAAAGAAGGCCAAAATGGGTCGGTCTGCCCAAAAGGTCATGGCTACAATTTTTTTTGGATGCACGCGGTAATATTCCCTCGCACAAAAGTGATGTTCATTTGGGCACAAAAGTGATGTTCGATCAAGACAATGCACGGGTGTACACGTGTGTAGTCACCAAGGCGAAAACCCATAAGTTAGACTCCCAATCCAGCAATCCAGCAAAATTTCCAAATTTAGCCACCTACAACTATTTTCTGTTTCCAAACCTGAAAAAATGGTTGGGCGATATAAAATTTTGGTCCAATCAAGAGGTCATCACTGAAAGAAATGCCTATTTTCATGGTCTAGCGGAAACTTATTTTTTGGAAGGAATAAAGAAATCGGAAAACGCCGGACCAAATATATAGGGAGACTATATTGAGAAATAAAATGTTTTTTTTTGCCGCAAAAGAATCTTTCATTCAAAAGGTCGCAGACTTATCAAACTACCTTCGTTAATCAATATTTTATACTCACAACTGGATCATCACTTAAGATACAATGCTTATGAAATCTTAGTGTCAGCATTTTTCAAGTGGTCAAATTCTTGGTGATCATGACTACATGGAAAGCTATAGAGGCAGAACAACATTGATTGTTACCACCTGCGAAAATTTTAATGCATCTGAACAGTTCCTGCTTGTTGCTCTTATATTTATCATACGAAAATTAAGTGTAAGTTCTAGTAGCCCTTTGCTAGCACCAACACCAAACACATATCAAATCTACTTCACATTAAGATCAACGTATTCTGTGAATTTCATTTTGATCCTATGACTGCTGTGGATGCTATAGGCCTAGAAAAATTTTCAGAGTTACCTGCCGCAAAAAAATCAATAATTCCGAAATCCCGAAATATTTTCACCAAACTTATACTAGAATACGTTCCATTTGAGGCCAATATATTCCGTAAATTTCAGTTTGTCCTTTCCATTGGTTCATTAGCTTTCACGAACATAAATTTCGGGTGCTGTATAGGCAGTGTTAAAAATATACCATTTGCGAAGGGTTACTGTTGTTGTGCGATGAAGAATTTTCAAAATTTATCAGTCGTTTGAATTTTTTTCTAAAAAACAAAACAATTATCAGGAGGTATGTTGGTTTGGATGATTTTTTTTTATCGTGTCTGCCTAGCTACAAGTTTGTCCGCACATTCATTAAAAACCAAACAGGCATATTTCTTATGCCACCAATGTGTCCTGTGAATTTATTCATGATTTCATAACTCTAGGTAAAGTTTAATTGTGCGCCAACTTTCAGCCACTTAGCGCCTAAATAGGGTTAAAAATTTCCAAAAAGTATCATATCTAACATTATGTCATGACAAATTTTTATTTTCTTTATTTGTGTTTCCCAAGTATAGTGTTTCCCCAGAAATATAAGGGTATCCATAAATTCATGAACGTCCGCTGTCGCCAAGGGGTTAAAGATATCTTATTTTGAATCAAAATTCAATCGAGCCCTACCCTCAAAACTCAATTGGTATTTTTTTTGTTTTTTTTATATGTTCAGATTTTGTTCGACTCGTTAGGAAGTAAACTACAATTCTTTATTTAAATTGTTTTTAAATTGTTTTTTAAATTATCCAAAAAAAAATCTAGCAAATTCGTTGTTTTAGTCAGATAGCAAACTTTTTGCTGTAGATTTATTACATTCATATCAAATACATTAGAAATCATTCCCTAAAGAAATCACGTACTACGCTTGCATAAATTTTCCCTAATCGTAGACAAATTAAGATCATCAATCACGACAAATTCACTTAACGTCCATACTGCAACGCAATCAAGTGCTATAAATCGTGCATATTACTAAGCTTGGTAGCTGGTCATAATTCAACAAAACAAAACGTATGCTAATCAAATAGCTGCTGGAATATAAATGACCGTAAATTGACTCAACAGTTCGCTGGGCGATTGTTTAAAATTTATATCAAAATATTGGATAAACAAGCCGCTACCAAACAAGTACATAGAATCATACACCCGGTAGGTTTATTTATTTAATTAAACTCATTCAATCTCGGAACTTTCTCCTTGATTGTTTCTGAAGTACCTATTGATCGAATGCAAAAAAATTATATCAAATATGTCTTATTTGATTTGTTTTGGTATTTTTGATGTGTAGGAGATTGCTTTGTTTCCTGAGACTCGGTATAGTTAACGAGCACCTCACTTAAGAGATCGTTCAAAATTTTGCATGAGTAAAACCAGCAATGCTCATTTCACCGAAACGATCTGCTTCCTTTCGATTGCAACCTTGGCCTGCCCTCTAGTCTGAATATTATGGTTTTCATCATGCTCCTCTGCAGGCGCACTTTTCTTTTCAATGCCGAACAGATTCGAACAGGTCGTAACGATGACGACTAAATCGCAAGACATTGCGGGTGATCATTTTGATTAACAGCCTTACTCTTAAAAGTATGACCTGTCTGACGTTTACAAGAAGACAGGGGAGAAAGTTCGAAATGTTGCTCGATTGTCGATTAACGTTTTACCACTGAACGAAAATCTTGTTAAGTGATTAGCCTCTGTAACTTCAATGCATCCACCATACGTGCATGCTGGTGTACTCACGGGGAGTGAACAACAATCACGCGGTTTTACTCTGCAATTTCAAAGTTGATTTTCGGTGCCATGGCTGCTGATTGTCTTGTTCGAATGATATTGCTTTCGATATATCAAGTTGCTGCGAAGTCTTGTCGATGAGTGATAAGCAACAGTAATGTAACATAATATTTTTGATTCGAAGAAGTGCTGTGCAATAGACCAAACAATCCGTTCATTTTGCTAAGATATTGGATTTGGTTTAGCACGCTATTGAATTTGAGAATATTGGTGTTATACTTTAAAGTCATCATTGATTGGTTGGAAGTGCATTGAGTTTTGTAATTACTTTCACTTTTGTGGTTAATCGGCCTTTTTGGGAACAAGTTGTTTCATATTTTCGACGAGGTATTGGTCAGGGTTAATCAAAATGATACATCACAGAGTACCTACAGTTTTTAATTGATGCAGTTATTGAAGATTGTGAATTCTGAATCGATATTGCATAATAGCATGTTGATTGATCGATTGAAGAACAGTCGGTCTTAATCAAAAAGATACATTTTAAATGACCATCAGATTCCGCTTGAATGAGGTGATGCAATAATATAATGTTAAGCTGACCAGCAATGGAAATATTGCTTGAAATTTAAATAGTATGCCTGTCTTATTTTTAGCAACAACTAATTCGTCAGCTTCATTGTTCAAATAAGCGCAACAGCGCATTCCAAATCAGTACAACATGTGGATAATGTTGGAAGCTCTAAATACCCACTTAAAGAAATCTGCTTAGCTGGCGTCTACAGGAATGATTTAATCGAATGTCAATCCTAATTGAAATTGGTCATGAAATCGATGATTTTCATTTATTTAGACATAATTACTCACCCACATGGATGCTAAGCGACACACTGATTGGGTTCCATGTTTTCTAAAATTACATTTGAAAGTTCAAGGAGATTGAAATCCATTTTCATCTTCGCGAACTTGATTTTATTGCTGATGTAAGCTGAAACCAAATGGAGTGATTGAAATGGTTGAGTTATTATGATTGGCTATGGTCGAGAGCTTTGTTGTCTTTCCACTTTAAACAGAATAAGCTAGGAAAAATTAGAAGTTGAATTTACTAATAAGGTCGCAATTGTAATCGATCGAAAAGTTTCTACATTGGTCACCTATTATTGAATCACTGTGGAATAAAATTTAACTTTTTGAATACACGTATTTTCAACCAAAAAAAAAAGAAAACATCGTTTGCAAAAATGCAATTTTTAAATTGAAATTTACGAAAACGTGTCATCCCAAAATATAAAGTGAATTCTCAACTCATGAGCAACATAAAGGTCAAGGTTTTTTAAATATGACCCACTGACGTTTAGGCTTTGATTTTCAGTCTGGATTTCAGTTAATCATAAAGCTTCTTTTGTCATACGTACATACAAAGAAAAATTAACAATGGCTTTGAAACGGCCTTATTATGACCGCTGATATGATTGCTGACATAAAAGGATAACCAAGATGCAATGAATGATCAGTTTATTGATAAAGAAAAATAATAGCTTAGTTCAACAGCACCAAACCAACAAATTTATCGATTTGATTCATCAAAACCTATCCCGTCCAAAACTACATCAGATGTATCCCACAGCGCAAAGCAGTACGCCCGCCATTACTAGTGGCAAAGATAAAGTGCGACAACGCTTCAAAGCACAAAAAAAAAATTAAAAACATCGTCAGCGAAGTAAAGCCCGGTAAGTCCCCCTACTTTTGCTAAAATTCCCCCCATTATAATCAAAGAAAAGGACGAGACCTTCGTTGGCATTGCTAAGAACTATCTTGAGAAATTAACACCTAAATTCACATTCAGGCAAACAGGACCCCGTGATCCAGCATAAAATATACTTAGAAATGAGACGATTTTAAAAATAGGAGACAGTACTAAGAAAACGACAGGAAGCAATTGTATGCACATAATACGAGAGACGAAAAAATTAACTAACATTATGCTGCGTAGTTAACACTGGTTTCACACATCTAAGGAGTTAAATGAGGTGATTATTGCAGCCGGCATTGAAAAAATGTCTGTTACTTTGGCCTCATGAAACACTACTGTCACGTTGTCAAGTCAGACAGCACAAAATTTCTATCCCACCTTCAGCTGGTTCCATGTTGCTATGTCAAAGTCTGTTCCGAGACAGCTTTCCTAGCCACCCCTGCTTCTTGTGCTACTGTTGCAAGAAACTAACAACTAACTGTTTTTTCTACGCCTATGTAATGAGAACCAATTTTGATACTCTTTTATCTTTTATGGTTAGTAATTAATATAGTAAAATATAATGGGTCTCCTTCATCAATACAGATCAGAAAATGACGCTCTCAAAAAGAAGATCATGTTGACGTCATGTGTCATGAGCACGATGTCAAATGATGAATAGGCTTGCGCAAATGAATGTCGATTCCAAACTTAGTCGTAAAAAGTGATAGGAACTCTTTTCCTTCCTTAAACTCCAAAATTTTCACATTGTACTCCTCTCTAAAAAGACGCTCAACCACATCGCAAACTCAACAATCTTCGACACAATAACCAAACTAACAATCTGAGCAGAGCAACCCCTTATACTAGTGACAGGAAAGTTTGACGCTAGACAGATAAAAGTTACCGGTACTCTACAAACCAATTATTTGTTGATACAAAACATATCAAAAATAACAGTGTAATGACGTCCATTCCTACCCACCACTTCCAAAAACTGAAGTTTCTCCTCCAATTAGAACCTTCAACGCTTCTTCGAAAATACCTTTGGTGTTTCCGACCATGATGGAGCCGAATTTTTTATAATACCAACTGGTCTCACTTTAAGAGACAAATTGCACACCATTTAGCTCTTATTTCCATCCACCTTTTTATCCGTCTAACAAACGAGCCATTTCATGCGTTGTTTGAATAGTATAATCCCACTACTCAACGTTCCTACAATGGCCAAATTCTAAACTGCAGCTCTCTCTCTCTCTTGACTCTAACACCACACACAATCATGTACATCGAGAACAAGAAGATCCTTAAACGCCAGCAATTCAATAACCTTTTCTTTGCTTTTGATTTTTTCAATCACAAAGCAAGTAGATATCGTGATGCATAACCTGGTTAAAACAATCTATGCTCAGCAAATCAGAGCCAAGCTTGAAAAAATTGGAATGGAGCAAAACACCCTCTGCGAATTGAAAAGCATCAAACCTAACCTTGCTTAGTCCATGTCTGCATCGAGGCCCATTCTTTCACTATTAATACGGACTAGGTCACATCTAAGCAAAAAAAAATCATTATTCCTAATATGAGTTCATTCTTTGTGCATTCTTGCAATAATACAAATTCTATTCATCCCAATGACTTCTCGAGCGTTATGCTGAGGAGATGCAAAAGCATTCCATCTTCACATTCTTATCCACACTCTTTTATCATTGCATTAGCAATGGACATTTTTCCAGCAGTTCGAAAATTGCCAACATTAAGCCAAGAAGAACCCAAAAAAAAATAGAGGCCAACTTCCAAAAAAGCTAAATTTTTGGTAGTGCGAATAACCAATAGCCGGTCTAATCACTATCCTAGCATAGCCGGTTTTTCTTGATTTCACCATCTATACAGCCGATATTCCACGTTCTCTAATGACTTTTGAAATTCAACAGTTTGCAGGTGACCTTGTCGTTTATTCCTCTAGTTGAAGCCTTAAAGTAAACGCGGAGCGTATATCCAGCTTTCTTGGAACACTTCATTATCACTTGCTCTTATAGCTTCTTATACCCAACCCATCGAAATACATGAACATGTCCCGAACTACTAGGCGACTCAGGCCGAAGATGAATGAACGATAATCCTTACACCATTACATACCTGGAAGTAATTTTGAATACCAACTGTCTGCAATGCTAAATATAAAAAAAGATGTTAATAAAAAAAGTCTATGCCTTCGTACCGCAGTATATTACCTCTAGTACTCTGCTCCATACACCATTTGAGAATTCCACCAAGATTGTTTACTACAAGTAACTAATACGCCCTATAATTTCTTATGGGTTTCCTACTTCGACTAAGCTAAGCTTTCCTGAAACCAATTGGAGAAGTTGAGAGTGACAGAACAGAAGATTTTGCGACATTACCTCTATCTTCAACGAATACCCAACTCATACAAATTCCATAGTAATCCAATTCTTTACACCGTAGCTAAAATTTCAAGGACAGATTTGTGCCTTACAAATATACGAGTATCTTTGAAATTCCCCAGCAAATGTCCTGACCACCTAAAAAGTAGAAACGCACTAAGCCCCTTTTCTCCACTTACCAAGGTCCTTGCATTCACAAGTGGTCTAGGCCGTCCCTCATCTTTTCCGTGAATGAGTCTCCCATGCTACTTACACCGCAAGGTAAGATGTTGTATACGCACGACCGGAACGACGACTCAATATATTCCAAAGACCTGTAATAATTGAAAATAATCTTCCCTCCACAGACTTACTAATGCAACTATGCCGAACTTTCCTTCCCTGTCAACCCACCCTTTTCCGAAATTTTCTTCGCTCCTGGTTATGTATCTGCTCCTAGTGCTGCTCCAAAAATGAACATCATCCCAGAATTATCCTTTTCGGGTCTAAGGGTAAAGGCTGGTAGAGAGCTTCATTCACAAATGTACTATCAATGTATACGTGAGTGTATGTATGTGTATACAACTCATATAACTCCTGATTTAACTCAGATACCTATTCAGAGCTAAGTGTCCAGTCCCTCGCCTACACCTGGATTTGAAACATGAAGCCCTAAACTCAAGGAGTTAGTCCTCTAGGCACTTGACGACACAAGATGTTAGATTAGAAAAAGAAAAGTTTGCATTAACTTTCAACTAAAATCTAGATATATTTTTTAAACTGTTAGATCTATAGCACAGTAGGTTGGTAAATTAAGTTGAATCCAAATAGATTATTTCATATTCTAATAAAATGTTTGTAACAAATGTCCATTTTAAAAGTAAATGGAGATAGTGATACTAAAGCAATTGTATGGCTCAATTTTACTTATATCCAACAAAGTACTGTTTTGATTTTGTACAAAACACGTGTATTATGTACAAAGTTAAAAGAGGCCTTGCAATAAACACAGGTGCTAAACTAGTATTCAACTTTTTGCTAATAATATAAATAATTTATGCAACCTTTTTACAAATCATTTATTTATTATTGTTTTATTAATTCAAAGACATATTTTTCATTTTGAGTCTTGAGCATTTGTAGAAAGACTTATCAAAGTAAAAGTTGATCTCGAGCAAAACACATAAATTACGTGTGGTGTTTAGTTATTTATTTGAAATTTTCGTACGCAAGTTACTCTCACAATATTTCCCTAGCCGATCGGACTTTGTCTGTTTCTCCTCTTCTTCTATTTCTCTTATTTCTCCTTTTTGCATTCTAGATCTGCTTCTATGAGCTTCCTTGATAACGAGCAGAAGCTTCACGAAGCATCTTATTACTGAAGTGTGAATTTCACAAGCAGCAATTATATGTCCGTATTAATATTTTTGGCCTCTTATCTGTTTTTCCACATAGCGTACGTATTGAGATACAAAGTTCGATGTTTCACAAAATAATTTTATCATCACATATAGCCAATGTTTTGTTTTGGGCATACAATTCAAAGAGCTCTATCTGGGGAAATATAAACGCTAGAAATTTGATATTTATCTAACATATAAAAATATTAAGGTGCTTCTACCAAAGTAACGTAAAAATCGCCAAAATATATAGAACAATATGACAAAACATGGGACCATGTACATTACGGACATTTTCGTTGCAAATTTTGACCCGTCCATCAACAGATATGTTATACGAATGCTCCCGTTTTGTTACCTGATCTATGACATGCGTGAATATATCCCCGAAGAATATTCTATTGTACCGAAAATTCATTCAATTATTCGTTTAAAACAGAATATTGTAAACATCTAACTTCCGTAAAAATGAATGTTTGATGTGTTATTGAAAAAAAAGTTCTCTAGTCTTTTTATTTCTAAATTAATGACCAAACATTTGTTAACAGAATTTAATTTGGCTGAGAAAGTGGTAAGATTTTAATTGTACATTCAACCCCCTAATCACATTCTCATTTTTAAATATACTCAGCACATCCATTTTAAATTGTCGTAACTAAAATAAACCTGATTTATAAGCTAAACTCATTTACACACTTAACTTGTATCTCGAACTTATCTTACATACACTGCATCTACCCACATAATTGTTCAATTATAGTCGTTAATTACTTTGGCAACTCCAGAAAAGTCTAATTAAATTTTGAAACAATCTTCCGCTAACACCTGTGTGCAGAAAATTGAAAGTTTAACCATGCAACTGTACTAATATAGGCGGATGATTTTAGAATTGCATCTCTGTATGAACTTAAAAAAATTAATAAGTTTTAAGCAAAAAGTTTTTGCTCATAAAAGATGAATCGCACGCCGGAAATATGTTTTAGCTAACACAAAAATCTTTGGAGGTAGTTGAGTGCAAGACAAATACGTGTTATCATTCAAATTATTTCATTCAATTGCGTTTCCTTAGGAGAGAAGAGTGATTGGAAAAACGTTTTTCGTGACATTTACCTGTTCCGAAAATAAAATTGACATACGAAGACTTAAGAATATAAAAAGCAATTGAATATATGCAACATCGTTAAATATTTGTTTTTAATTTTCTCATCTTTTCAATATAAAAAATATAAAACATATGAGCTTTTTGGAAAACAGAATAGTCCGAAAGATCCTCCGCAGAAATGAACTCGTATTCAATATATTCATCCATTATCTCTTACACAATCACTACTCGTATTAATAGACCGACAAAGCATTTTCAGCTTTCCACTATCTAAAAAAACGTGCAAAACTGCACTTAGCTCTTCTGTTCGACTCAAAAAAAAATTCAAACGTCTTCCCGAAGGACACAAAAAACTGATTAATTCACGCATTAACATCAAATAAATTTACAATCATTTTTTTCCCAAACACGATATTTCTACTATCACTTTCACACCACGCCGAAGAAAACCAAAAAAAAAAACAACGATGGTCAGTAGCTAGACGTCTGATTTGCTTAATTATTTTCGAACCGCAGTTAAGTGAAATTAAGTGTAGTCTTGAATTTGTTAATTTATGCAGAAAAAGACACGTTTTTGGGATAGGTTATGTGTAGATTGATTGCTTGCTTGTTGGACGAGAATGTTTTCGTTTCGCAAAATGATTTATGCATTTTTGGGATGTGAAGTGTGTACATGATTTTATTTAATGTTGAATTATTTGATTATTTTGTGTTGCGTAATTGCAGAGGTAAGAAGAAAGTAAGCGAAGGTTATAATCATGATACTACTATGCAATATTCGTGTAAATGACATTTTCTTTGATTACGGGGGTTATTTAATAATTTGAAGATTATTTTTCTTTGTTTGTTGTCCTTGCGGCTTTGGATGATTTGTGGTTGGAGTATGTTGAATTTTGAGTCTGCTTGACAAATGGCAAATTTGTTTGGAAGATCAAATAAAATTGCAGAAGTATTATTATATCATGTGAATGAAAGTGAATTGGTGTCAATTACTTGGCGTTTGATCAGAGCCAAGTAGAATGTGCTTACAATATTGCATTATATGTCCTTGACCGAGCAAAACTATTCTAAATTTAATTTTTTTATTTAAAAGATACTCTTTCAGCACTCTTTAATGTGTTTTTGATTCATAGTTTTTAACCACCTACTGTCGTTAATTTATTAAAAATTTATCATTGCTGGTTTGAGTAGCTTCCTACGCTCTAATATGAATTAAAATTTTCTATTTTTAAGAATATGCCTGTAGAATTTATTCGTTGGCATAGAAATAAGTATTGGGTTGGTAAGAAATTAATAAAAATAGCGCTAAGTTGGGTTTGAAGGACTTTAGTGTTATATCATTCGATATATTTTGACATTTTATAGCTGTCAAATTAAGTTTCCTTGAGAAGGAAATTACCAATTTGATGATGATCAAATCAAGGCCATAATTGAGTTGAATTATAATGTAACTGGGTTGGAAAATGCAGAGAACTTACACACAAAAATCGATTATAATGTTAAATGGCTTATCAAAGAGCTCAATATTTGGGATCTAAAAGGATCAAAAGAGATTCGATTAACACAATCAGTATTCGCCATATGTATCTTTTAAACGAATCATCTCTTTTAATGAAAAGTGGGTCGCCTACGATGAAATCAATTGAAAATGATCACTTTTCAAGCATGAAAAACCAGCATTAACCAAATATCAAATTGATTTGAATCAAAAAATATGATAGGGTAGAGCGGGGCTTAAAGGTCAAATTTCACTGTTTCGAATTATATTGTGAAAACGGAGCCTACTATTTCAAAATGTACAATGCTAACCAAACAAATAGTTATTTGACCATGTTTACCACAATTTTTGATTGAATTATCACAGTAGAAATATGCCATTTTGCAATTTTCCTAGACCATGTCGTCTGTCTCTTTTTGCCCCATAGTAGGGGCAAAAAGAGACAGCCTGGAGATCAAAAGAATCATAATAATCAATCATTTTTTTTAAACAAAGTATTTCCATTGAAAACAAAAGCTACTTTTTCTTCATCTTATTTTTTCTTTGTCTGCGGCTTGAATGTGAATCCTAATAAACGGAACTAGTGCTGTTTATAAGGAAGTACAAAGTTCCTGGTTTTGAGTTACCCAAATTGAATGGGGTCTCCATTAACTTGAGCCAGAAGGTCAAATACTTAGGGCTGATCCTTGACTCGAAGTTATTATGGACCTGCAATGTAGCAGCAAGAGCTCGGAAGGCTTTCAATGCACAGTACTGCTGCAAAAGGGCCATAGGGCGAATTGGGGATTTCAGCCTCGTACTGTTTCTTGGCTTTACACTGCTGTGGTGGAACCAATTCTGTTGTTTGGGGTGGCGTTCTGGTGGCAGGCTGCTCTTAAGGCTAACTGCAAACGACAGCTTAAAAAAGTGCGGAGAATGGCTGCACTACTGGTAACTGGAGCGCTCCGCTCCAGCTCTACTAAGGCATTTTTTGTGCTGCTACATTGGCTGCCAACCAATCTACTGATCTTGCAGCAAGCTAATCTTGCTGCTGTGAGACTAAATTGTATCTCAGCATGGAATAGAACAGAGTTCGGTCATGCGAGGATCTTGGCCGAGGGAGTACCCGCACCAGCGGTTGATGACTACATTGGTCCGCAATGCATACTGGATTTGGAGTTCACAATTCGCATTCCTGGCAGGGAGGAATGATGTCACCCTTGAAAATGGGCTTATCCATGTGTACACTGATGACTCAAAGCTAAACTATAGAGTCGGGAGTGGTGTATACTCAGATGAGCTGAATCTCAGCTGTCCTTCCGTCTACCAGACCACTGTAGTGTCTTTCAGGTGGAGGTTGCAACTACTTATCAGTCAACCGACTGGCTTCTGTAGAATCGTAAATTCGGGGCCAATATTGGTATTTTCACAGATAGCCAAGCGGCTATTAAGTCCCTTGCTGGTCCTTGTACAATGTCCATGATTATTGCTGAATACCTCGCATCTCTTATGTGGAAAATACATATTGGCCGAGCCCAGGCGAGCCGAGTGTGTGGACGGTCCAGACAAGCGACTTTGACAGGTGTCACAGGCACTCGTGCGACTTCCGATCGGAATGGGTTTTGGGCACGAGCCAAGGCGATTCGTGACGAGCTGTCAAATGCCGTCCATTTGACTTCGGCTCGCCTGGCCTCGGCCAATATCTATTTGCTACATTAGGGAGATGTCAAGACATTCGGTTGCTCAATTGATTTGGGTACCTGGACATAGAGGTTTTCAGGGCAACTGTGAGGCCGATGAGCTAGCAAGGATTGGAACTTTGCTATTTGCTACCTGAGGTCTCTTGCTCCTTTTCAATAGGTATACCGATGACATCGGTCAAACTGGCCATAAGGCAAAAATATCTTGAGGACGCTAAGAAGTCCTGGGCAGATGAATCTTCCTGTGTGATAACAAGGCAGTCCTGGGTATCCATGAATGCGCATCGCACCAGGCAGCTTTTAGGCTTAACTCGAAGCGCTCTTCGTTGCACTGTGGGCATTCTAACGGGCCACTGCCTTATAGGGCGTCATGTATAACGTTTGGGCGTAGAGTTTAATGACTTCTGTCGGAGCTGTGGCTCTGAGGATGAGGAGGAATCCGTCCTTCACCTCATGTGCCAGTGTCCGGCTTTGGCAAGGAGAAGATTGGCGGCACTTGGTGCACCTTTTCTTTCAAAGGAAGCAAATGGTTTCCTTACTTTAGTGAGTAGAAGAGAGTCACTAAATATTGTGGCATCACAAGGGGCCTCTCTCAACCTAAACCTAACCTTGCCAGACTCGCCGTTTTCCGAATCACAATTATTAGAAACGAATAATAAAAAAAAAAAAAAAATTTAATAACCTAACATGGACCTTTTACCCCAGCCACGTTAGTATTTTTATAGGTTATAAAAAATTTACTGTTCAAATTAGCCAAAAACTAAATCTTAATTGTGAAAAACCACTAAATCAAACATCATAATGAATGAATCGCTGGAGGGATTTGTAGCATCACCACATATACATATTTTGGACTGACTTTTGCCCACACTGGGCGCAGGCTTATTTTGACTCGTATATCGTTAGTTTGATGATAATTTGAAGATGTGATTATAGTTTATGTATTCAATTGAAAAAGTTTTATCGTTCCATAAAATCTTTCAACTGATTGTTCAGTGTAGAGAATATATCTGTGCATGAATATTTGTGCACTTCTCTTACTAATTGAATGGGATGAATATCGAAAAGACTGTATCGAGAAAGATTTTAGCAACTGTCAAAAGGAATTAATTTTTAAATATGGCTTTCTGTGTTTTTGCGAATAAGCACAGTTGTTTTACTCAAAAATTTCACCTTCCGGAAAGTTAATTTTATTTTGTAAAATGCAGCTTGCTGTCAAGCCTCATTATGATGTAATCACAACCCAACTACCTATCACTTTGGTATGAATATCTAATTGCCTTTTCCATAATTACCATATGCATATCTCAAAAACTCTTAAAATTTATATTGCGCTAAGTTTCAACTCGTGGATACTTGATACTACTTAGACGCACTTTTTAAACACATTATAAATATTACAACATAATAGCATGCTCACACTTTGTTAGCACTTCAATGCCAACATAAATAATTGAACAATCTTCTCTAACAGAACTATTTACGGTAGCGTGGACCGTAAAATAACACCTTATTTTGTCAAGTACATTTTACGAAAATATGCAAAAGTAAATATTACAACTAGAAAATGCGATGAAAGCTTCTGTAAGCAAATTGTTTACATACTTTCACAGAAAATCAATGACAGTACAAAAAAAAATACTTTTATGCGAAACTTATTTCAGAAATTGTGAAAAACGACTTAAAAATTTTCTCAACATGTTACTTTTGTCGGTATGAAATGTTATGCTATGCAAATTGAAATTCACGAGAAAAAAAATTTGAAAAAAAAAAAAATTTGGGGGAGTCAGTAGCTTAGCTCGCTAACGCGTCAGTCCGAAGCAGCGATCTACTGCCCGCGGGTTCGAATCCCGCCGTGCCCATGGCTGTATTTGTTCGTCTCGTGTTGTCTTAACAGTCGGCGACTGGGCATAATACCAGCGCTCCATTAATTAAGTGTCACATTAAAGCTTTAGCAGCGACTAGGCATAACACTAGCGCTTTAGAAAAAAATAAGAAATAAATGTGGCACTTAAAAGAATAATGGAATAATTGATATCGGCTTCTCCCATATGTGTCTCCCTACCGCCATCGCTAAGCATTCGCTTCAAAGGGCAATCCCCTGAGCTGTGGCATTATCATAGAAAAAAAAAAAAAAAAAAAAAAAAAAAAAAAGAATGAAACAGAGCGTGGAAACAGTAGTCGGAAAAAAAACAATGTCCATGAATGAAATATTTTTGTGGAAAAAAATTGTTAATTAGATGATTTCGCACATACTTAGATTCTTTGGAGCCGAAACGCTACAGATTATCTACGTCACTCTCATTGTATGGGAACTGTAAGATAATTTTTCTTGCAATAAAGAAATTTGACGGCTAGTTTCAGATCGATATCATTGCAAATCACACATCATAATGATGATATGATTGTTTAGGTGTTATTTTCATAAAACTTGTGCATAATTTCCTGACATAATCTACATGTTGTTTGTGCTGGTAGGAAAAATATTGTGGTGTCGTTGGACCTACACATTATTATCGAATGCACTTTCTCCAACTTGCATATTATGTAAAAATTGAAGATTTTCTATTGCATTTCGAACTGTGATTATTTTTTGATTGTCACTCGAAAGCATATTGATGCAGATAATATGGGACGCTTCGAATATATCGATTCAGATACTTGAAATACTGTATCTAAAGACTTGTTATTTATGAGATGAAGAAAGCTATTACGTGATATAGTTTGTATTTGCGAGTATAATGAGTTGATCCGAGAGCATGAGAATAAATAAATGGGTTTTTTAGGCTGATTAGGAATCGTTGAAAAAAACGAATCATTTTAGATGACTGGTCATAATTTTTATTTCTCTGTCAAAATTGAAAAATCAGCTATTAGTATGACTATGAACTGCAAATGTTTTTTTCAAATGTGTATGTTTTAAACTCTTTTCACATAATAAAGTAGAAGGCCGGGTGGATATATATTTATTATGGTTTGCATATCAAAAAGCTGTACCGGAGATTGAAAGTGAATCCGCATGAATTATCGTGTTTATCTTGTGGAGGTAGGACTACGAAATTTATCAAAGCCATCTTAGTATAAGTGGTAAAGAAATCGATAAGGATGTTATAAATGTAATAGAACATAAATCTATCAAAGACTTTGAAGAAAGAAAAAGAGAAAGAGAAAGAAAATAAATATAGTGATTTCTCAATGCAAATTTATTTTTAACTAGATTCGTAAATAACAAAAATTGTTTATGACTTTCCCTTCATAAAATCAAATAATACGACAATATTAAATATGAATACGTTTTTAAATTTTTATATATTTATTTGAGTCATCTAATTAAACCAAAAAAAGAAGGAATAATAACAAAGCAAAGCGATGAACGGGAACTAGGTGGAAATTAATAATATGTGTTTTATAAATAAATGAAAAGGCTTTTGCACAGAACCAAAATTATGAATATCATAGCTTCTTAGCGTTCTAAGCTTTCAGTTCTAGGTAGTAATATCAAAAAGTGAGCCAGTCTTTTTCGGAAAATCAAAGACACGTACAAGTTTAGAAATACAATTCCTGGTAGAAAAAAAACACAACAATTTATAGAACAAACGTTAATCATCGAATATTCCTACTAAAAGCATCAAAATTCAACAAAAACAAAAGTTAATTTTTAGGACAATATGGGATATTAAACGTGTGCAATGAAAAACAAGTGAACTTATTTGAACAGTTTCCACATTATTGAGTAAGTAAACGAATCGTGGCGACCACATTCGGGAGCGACTTTCACTACAGACCACTGCAATAAAAAGACGGAATTTTCACTCGCAAAACATTGAACATGCAGGACGAAACCTGTAATCTTCGATGATTTCAAACGGAAAAAATAGATGCATATGATATAGAAATGAAATATTAGCTTATGGTCTAAAAAGATGTTGATCGCCATGTCCCACTTAACATTCGTGCAAGAAATATTTACAGGCCATTCAATTTTTTGTTCGAAAAAGACATTATCAAGCAGTTGGAACCACTGAGTATTCACCTAGGACTATTCATTTAAAGCTTTAAGGCTGGTTTATAATTGAACATATTTCTTCACGAAGTAACATTATGAAAAGTCTCCGAGTAGGTTACATAAAACAGTGAATTGTACTCGAAATTACTACCTAAGAGTTCATTGATAAGCAAGGTAAATAAAAGAAGCCAAGAATGGAACCTTGTGGAACGTCTAGTGAATGATGGAAGGAAATCGAATACTAACCATTGAAGATAATATGACAGGTGCCAATATGGATGTAAAAAAACCAGGACCGAAAAAAATCGGAAATATTAAATAGTAACCGTTTGGACCGTTATTCAAAGAGCTTGCGATATTTTTGAGAAATTCAACTAAACTAGTCGTTGCTGAAAGATTCTTTTTTATTGAACCCATTTTGCTCATTAGAGAACAGGTGAGTAAAGCTACTTTTAAGCAACTTTGAAAAAAGGAGATGAGAGATATTATATGGTAGGTAGAAGTATTACATAAGGCCCGGCAATCGGAAAAACATTAAGAATTTTCCAGTTTGGAGGAAAAAGGCATGCATGAAAACTAAGATCAAATAAGACTGACAAGGAATTCAAGAAGCTTTACAAAAGCAATGGGAATGCAATTTGGGCCAGTTTTTGCAATAAAATCTAATAGGCTTATTAAGGTTTTCGCTTCAAGATGAAAAGTCTTTAGAAAATCAGCATCAAGAGTCAAAGATAAGTGAATGTTCTAAGTGGGAATACAGGCAAGGCTAAAAGAAGCGAAAAAGCTTGCAAGCAATTTACAAATGTGTTGGGGAATAAAAACAGGGACTGCATCTGACATAAAAGTATCAGGGTATTATATTAGATGTTTTGAAGGAACAATGTTAAGACCAGAAAGGAAAGAAGATAGATATTTCAATATAAGCAAGATGACTTAGTTTCCCATTCCTCAATTTCTTATTCAGCAACTGATCATTAAATCCAGAAACATAGCAACGTTTTTTCGGATGAATTGTAAAGAATTATATTACCGGTTATCGCCAATTGCCTTAGCCCGGAAGTAAATTTAAGCTAAAAGAAGAGAGAGAAGAGAAGAATTGATAGCACTGAACTCAACAGCAACTTGATGTTCATCAGGTCTGCAAAATAATATGATTAAGTCATTGAATAATATGGCATGAAAGGAAACAGAAACCAGATAAGTCACTCAAGCCTAAAATAGTGATATCATCAAGTCAAGAAGTGCAGTAAAAAATAAGCAATCCAACCTTTAGCTGCAAGTAAGAAATAACAAGAATTAAAGCTAAAAGAAAAGCCATTCAAAGTTAGATTAGATGATGCAAAGTATTCTGAAGAAAATAATGCAATGGGATTGAAAGTATACTTTGGATCATAAGCTGTGCGTTTAAAAAATGATAAGCCATCAAACATAGTCATGAAATACTTCACATATCCTAAAAGAGTTTTTCGAGCCCATTTGAAATCAAAGAAAATTCAATAAACGGAAAATGCAATATTTAACATTCTGTTTCAGAAAGCAAGTGAGACACAACAATATCACTCTGATGTGATCCAGATGTCACAAATATCGAAATAGAAGCCTATTAATTTTGTAAATTTGACTAATTTACCTGGTGAAGCAATGAACATGGATATAAGTATGTAAAAAGATAAGAAAATGTGATTCGAGTATATGACAAAATTAATTTGAATTAATATATATATATATATATATATATATATATATATATATATATATATATATATATATATATATATATATATATATATATATATTAGGGCGGGCCAAATTTTGTGTCGATTAGACCTGCCCCCTAAGATGATTATATGGACAATTCTAAGCAACTTTGCCGAAGGAACCATAGGTCTATCTCGATTTTCGAGTCTCCCACTTTTCAAAAAAAGATTTTTTCCCTATAACATCATTTTGATTCAAAATTCGTTTTTTTATTCATCGTTATATTATCTTTTTTATGTGTATATGGGGGGTTTTTGGGGTCGAGAAATTCATTTCTGATCTTTATTTTTACCTATAACTACCGCCAGAGGGCGTTTCATGCATATTTTAACTATTTTTCGTCTATTTTCCGAGAAAAATTACAAGTTTTCGGTAAAATTGATCTTTATTTTATTTTTTTCAACAAAAATTCAACTTAAAAAATAAGAACATGTGTAAAAAATAAAAAAAAAAATGAATTTAGTGGAAGAAAAGCGAAATAACTTATTTTTGAAAGTCTTTTTTGCTTTCAAGTCGGGGGTATTTTGCACGGCTTTCTGATGTAACTGCCATAACACTGTGTCGACTCTTTTCTGAAACACGTTTAGAAACGCTAGCCAGCAATTGAACATGTCTTTCCGTTGCTTGTATGTGTACCGGAATTCTTGGATCAGGCAATGGTGGATCATCGCATTCTAAATATTGTTCCAAATGATCATACGGAATGCTATACGTAAACGGTGGTTCGAATAAGACATCATCTCTATTTAAATCAATCATATTCGTATAATCTGTACAATTGAAGTTTATCAAAGGTTTTTGATAAACTCTAAGATGTGCCGGGTCGTACAGATTTCTTCGGTAGTGTAAAATTTTCTTGATTGCGATTTTTCGTGTCTCTTTTTTATCATCAAATAACATCGCTAACAAAATATTTTCGGAATGTGCGTAATATGAATTGTTTTTAATGACATTATTCACAACTCCGCGTAGATTTGTATCCAAATATTGTGTCCAACGAATGAATTTGTAAAATAATACACTACCGAAGACCACCGAATTATAGTACTTGATGTTGAAGTACATCGGCACATACACTTTCATTATGTATGTTGCCAAAATTTTCAAATTCCTTGATAGATTTTCAGTTGACACATACAACCGCAACAATCTATTCGCCTTGGTGAGCCAACGTGAATGTGCTATTGGTCCTGGTTTATTGTGAGATAAATCCGCAGGAACAACACCATTCGAAATTGCATTGGCCATTTTGTATAAGTACTTTGAATCGGTGGATAATTCAAATGGATCTAAATCAGGTGGCATGTTCTCTAGCACGATTATCTCGAATTCATCTACAAGCTGAAAAAAAAGAAATGAGATGAATTAAATTTTACCATTTAATAATGGAAAAAATCGATGAGAAAAATGACAAATGATACATACCGGAAGATTTTCACAAGTTTCAATTTGTTTGCCCAACGTTCCAGTTGTTGTTCGTGGTCCAGTGGTCGATGATCTTTCCAAAGTGTCAAACAAATGACGAAATGGCAGCTCGTTAAAGTGCAGCATGCACACAAACCAATGCAGCGGTCTATTCAAATGCAATTCAAATCGACGCAAAATCCCATTTCTTACGCCAGTATTTGTTGGCTCACCATCACAGCATATGCCGATTAATGCATCGAGAGCAATTTCTTTTTCGACGAAGAATGCATTAAATGTCATCAATTTGTGTTCAGCATCTTCATTTTCGACTTTTGTGTAGCCTATCAATTGAGAATTTGGTTCCTTCAAAACAACTAGATGTGGTTCTTTCACCATCCTTGCATGCAACTTCTCATCGATTTTTTCCATTGTTAAAGCATCATTTTTTCGGCCGTCGAATGAAAATGCTATCAAATTGGATGCATCATACTGCTTACGAAGCAGTTCTTCTCTGCATTTGGCCTTTTCTCGACGCACTTTATTTTTATCCATGATGATAGGATTGCCATGTGCATCTTTTACGTCAATGTCTTGCATAAGAGATGTTGCGAGTGCTGCTGCTATTCTATCAGACACACCAAATCGATCACACATCGCAGCGAAGTTCGAAGCATCGTATCTGGGAGTATACGGTCCTCGTATCATTGGCGGAATATCTTGTGGATTTGAACTTGGCTGATCTATATCAGTACTTGGTTCATATGCTGAATGGCTCTGTTCAACGCTTGTTGGTATTATTGTTGACGTTGGTGCTGGCTCTTCAACTTCTAGCACGAATTCCGGTATCGTCAATCTTCTGTCATTATTTTGATCTCGCATGAACTCTTTCAAATGATCTGGAATCAATCCACATGAGCATAATTCTGCTTTCAAGTCACATTGACATTTGCCGATGTAAAATAATTCTTTTGTAGATTGCTCGAACGTTCTGAATGAGGCGATATTTGAATGTTTAGTTTCGATTTGATACTTGTCAATCAATGTACCCAATTTTCTAACAACACTTTGTTTGGTTAGAATTTCAACATTAAGTTGACTCCAAATTTCAATCAATTTGTCTGTTACGTGCGGTACGAATGTTTTATACGAAAACATTTTGTTTTGGAGTTTAGCACGTTCGGCCAAGAAAAAAAAACATCTTAAAATATCCTGTTTCGTTGGCAGATCGAGTCCACTCAAATCACAAGATGCACCAAAAACAGCAACATCGTGCGAAGGCAAATGCTTCAAATGACTTTCGGTACTTGTTGATGTTGTTGCGGTTTGAGATGTAGACGGCAATGCATTTGGATCCATTGTATAATTTTACTAAAAAAATTTTAAAAAACTGAAATTAGTATATTTCAAAACATTTGGTTCGAATATATTTTTTCCACCTACAAATTGGTAGGACCAGTTAATACATTATTCCAACGCACATTATTCCTACATGCTATACATATAAATACATTACAATGTATTACATATTTCAGAAAAAAGTAACCAAGCAAGAGAACAACATCGATGCCTATGTGTATTAAATTACAAAATTTTAACACATACCTTTTAATTCTTTTTGAATTTCACAATTATTCACTGGCAGGAAATTTATAATTCACTTTCACTGAAATGATGCTCAAACACTAATGAACTGAACACTCATAAATGTCATTGTGTTGTGCTCTTTCACAAAATATGTCGGTAATGATGTTTTACCGATGTTTTTTTTTAAATAAATGCGTTGTTGACTTGAAAGCAACAACACTTTGTCGCTTTTTTTCTCACTAAATTCATTTTTTTTATTTTTTACACATGTTCTTATTTTTTAATTTGAATTTTCATTGAAAAAAATTAAATAAAGATCAATTTTACCGAAAAACTTGTAATTTTTCTCGGAAAATAGACGAAAAATAGTTAAAATATGCATGAAACGCCCTCTGGCGGTAGTCATAGGTAAAAATAAAGATCAGAAATGAATTTCTCGACCCCAAAAACCCCCCATATACACATAAAAAAGATAATATAACGATGAATAAAAAAACGAATTTTGAATCAAAATGATGTTATAGGGAAAAAATCTTTTTTTGAAAAGTGGGAGACTCGAAAATCGAGATAGACCTATGGTTCCTTCGGCAAAGTTGCTTAGAATTGTCCATATAATCATCCTAGGGGGCAGGTCTAATCGAATTTTTCGGCTCCATACAAATTGGCCCGCCCTAATATATATAGATATATATATATATATATATATATATATATATATATATATATATATATATATATATATATATATATATATATAAGAATTTAGTGCTTCGCCATATCAGGAAAATCTCCGGAACCTAATTAAATTAATTGATTGAGATCTTCAGAGAAGTCCTCAAAAGTATTTTTTTAAGTGAAACGTTAAAATTAAATAAAAAAAGTGGACTAAAGTTGTCCCACTACCACCTTATTCTGGTGTGCGGATTAAATTAACACTTAGAATTTTGAGAAAATCGATTTTATTTTCTTTGCATTTTCTTTCTCTTTTCTTTCTTTTTTCTCTGCAAATTTCAGACGAATCTGAAAATTCTTTATGGAGATAAATAACTTTGAATGAAGTCGTCTCTACTACGTAAAGCGTGTTTTGCATGGTGTTTTGCATGGTTATTTTTCTCGAAACTATGTTTTCGAAGTCGGTGATCACTGTAACTTGAAAACGGCTTTATCGATCAGCATGAAATTTCCCTAACTTATTTATACCTAGCCGCTCCTTCAATTGTGCGACCTGAAAAATAGAAACTAATAGCAAGTTGATTATTAAGAAAAATTGTTTGATCAATATGAAAATAGCTTACAGAGCGCGCCCGATGTGTAAGAGCCTAATCTTTTTGGAACAGAGGATTTGACACATCCACCGTTAGATCCTCGATTGCTGGAACTACGCCTTCCTGGACATTTCATCTTTTTGCATGGTATTGAGTGGTACCTCGTTTCCTTCTACTGCCCTTGTTTGATTAAGGCTGCCAGTTTCTTGTTTTTTTTTTTTTTAATTAAACTACGAACTGTTCCATCCTACTTGCTGAGCAATTTCCGATGTAGACTCACCCCATTAGAAAGAAGCTTAAATCTCGGTGTTTTATTCCATACTCAACATCTCTATAACTAATGTTTGAACCCTTGCTCGCACAACCGAATCGATGCGGAAATTTTGATTTTTCTAGTTAATATAGAATTTATAATTTTTACCTGAAATTTTTGTTTGTCTCTGGATGAGGTAATCCAGTTATTTTTATGAAGAAAGGAAAGAAAGAAATTCTTCATTCCTAAAATTAAACTCCTATAGTATTTGTGACTGAGTGTACCTTTTTTGTTTGAATAAAAGCTGGCAAACAAACTCAGCTCCCCTCGTTCAGAATAGAACACAACTCAGGCTCTGACGCACACGTGTATGCAAACCCACCGATTTCAGAAACAACGTCGGAGTGAACGCTGAACGGTTAAGTTGTTTCGCCCTGTAGAGTCTTAGGTTAGCCGCAGCTAAGGAGAGTTAAATTGGCATTGCCAGATTGGAGGTTTTCCCCCCAAAATGGCGGATTTGAAGCTCTCTTGGGGAGTTTTTGGGGGGAATAATATCGAGAACAATTTCTTGGGGGGAAAACCCCCAAAAAAATTAATTACCATATTCGGAGTTGAGATGTGAATTTAGATATAGATAATATACAGCACCAAATGTTAAATCAAGTCTAGTTTTCTCTAAGTTGGATGACACTTAATAGCTTACAGTTGATGGATTCTGGGTCGCAGTTTGAACACAATATATATCAAACGTTTGTGACAGGAGTATAGTCCGGCTCTATTTTTTATTACTATGAACTGAGCATTGCCCTGCACACTTGTAGATAGAACAATACAACTTCAACCCTAGCTTCTTCTTCGGCTAGCTGCTAAGTGTGGCACGAGCCTAAGCCGCTAGCACTGCAGGTACTGTTGGACGTTACGTACTGTGAACTTCTTTGCTCTTTGTTTTTGATCCTTAAAATTTTTTTTATATTGTTTTGAAGTTTTAGGCTTTCTTCGGAAAAAAAGATCCCTGCACAAAATTTGTACTTAATATGAGTCATAAATTCTTCGGAAACTGTATATGGCAAAAATTCTAGTGGGGAAACGTCCGTAATTAACGATATCTGAATCTTGTAAAATTTATACTTCGGGTAATACCTGAACAGAATAGGTAAGTTGGGCACACTTTGCTGCTGATACTGTGTGACTGAGTACAATTTTTTTTTGTGCAGATACTTCGTGAGCTTTAGGCACACCAGAGCGTAAATTCAATGGCGCACATAAAACTTGCGAACTTGGTCACGCCAGAGATCATCTCATGCTGCGATACAAAAAAAACTAGCGCGCTCTCGCAACATGCATTGAGAAAGTAAGAGGATAAAACAGAAGATGGTGTTTTATCGGTTGATGTTGTTGAATGACCGGCTCAAACCGTTGCTCTTTCGAGTCCCGACTCAACATCGCGGGCCTGTAGATGGTCATTTTTAGTGACTCGAGGATTTGGGATGCACATTTTTTCTAACCATCTGCACTAGCGGAAAAACCTGTCAAAGCCAATTATAAGATGCTTCAACTTGTTTGTCTATTCGTACTTGACTCGGTGGTGTCATAAAGTAAACCATGTTTAGAACCATCTAGCCAAACACAATAGCAAACTTATGAGCATCTACCAAATTAGTTCTTTGGAGGGTCTGCCGGGATCGGATATAAAATTGATTTACAAGTATGCTAAAAACTTGTACCTGCTTTCAACCAGTTGCTTTAGGATTTTGGGTTAGTCTAATATTCTTAAGTTGTCAAGTTTCTTTTCGATTTAGCGAGCAGTTCAAAGGACGATCATAATCATTACTATTTCTGATCGAATTTGGTTTAACACAAATGATAGCCTCAGAAATTTAATCATGCTAGTTTTTAATTTACCTCCTCTATTCATTTGTTCTGTTTAATTGATTGTCATGATTAGAAAACGGAAGGAGTTTTTTTAACAAGCCATTCAACAAACAAAGGGATTCATCAAAAATATAGCTAAATTAAACTTCTTTTTCAAAAGGATGCAAATGAACAGACAGAAGTTTAGGCCTTTAGAAATCATTTGACATTCTATGTCCTATTTCTAACTCATGAGGTTATTGTATAGTTCTTTCTTACGAGAAAACGAGTTGCATCCTTCTTCAACAATGTCCGATTATATCATTAAAACACGTTTTAAAGCTCAAATCATCAACTTCCTCACTTTTTATAGCAAATCTAACCGAATAAAAATGATAAATTTACAATAAAACATCTCAATTAATTATTCGCCTAAAATATTTGCACACTCCGTCTAATTTTCTCACCGCAAAAAATCCCAATAAAAACCACACTTCCCGTGCATCCATCATACACTATCATTAGAAAGTAGCACCTTGTTAATGAATAAATTTCACACACATCAATTAAAAAGAAATAACATGCAAACACACAAAGCAATCACAAGTGAAGTGCTAATAGTTTTTATTGTATCTAAAAAAAAATTTTTATGCATGTTTGAAATAATTAACTCTTTCATTTGATTTCCATTTTTCTTTGGTTTGCAAAACGAATAATTTCTTTTCAGCCGCAAATTAAGTAAATTGAATTGTATTGATATTTACACGAACACGTATGATCAGATCAATGTTCTCTGTTTTTCAATGAAGGTATTACACTTTCAATTCACATCTGCATACTCAATTGTTTTCCACGTTATATTCATTAAAATATTTATTCATGCTCATTATATCTATGGAGAAGCATGTTTATGACGAGCAGATGGTGTTTCGATGAAAAAATGCTGGGAAATTAATTCATAATTAAGTAAAAGCCTTGCATACAATTTTTTGCTGCGACTGCGGATGTGATATGCTTTTGTCTAAACCGTACAATGGCTTCCGTTTCGATTTGTGTTTTATATTAACTCAAGTTTGTGGGAATATTGTAGACAATAACAAAAATCTTTGAACTTTTTACGTAAGAATTGTTTATGAGCAAAATCACCCTAAACTTGTAAACTTCGAATTTCCGTTGCGTAAAAAAAACATAGCAATATATTGAAAGTTATAATAGAGAAGCAGAATGGGCGTAATATATCTACTACAATTTCTATTACAATCTATTACAAAAAATATGTAATCGAATTATATATTCACGTCTAAAACTAATTGTACAAGAGTAACAATGAAATACTTCTATTTGCGTTATATCAATTTCATTTAAAATAATAACACGCGCTTCCATTTTGCAATATTTCGGCTTCCAAACGCATTCATCACTGCCTAATTACTAAATTATATCCACCATAATCAAAACTATCAACAAACTGATTTCAACATTTCATTTAATCAGTCCGTGAAAGATACGCGTTTCAAGCACCCAACAATATGCACATGTTTATTCCACTTTATTTTCAAATTGAGATTCGTTTCAGTTGCAACTTTGTTTTACTTTGTATCATACATACATAAAACTCTAATTAACACATTTCATTGCAATTGAATTTCATTTTCTCGTTATCTTGCAGATGAAAAAACTCAAGGAAATTGAGCGAACGGAAAGCAGTGCAGACAGTTCGAATCAAAAATGCATTTCAACGACGTGTGGCGGTGAAAATGGATTCAATTCGATGGTAAGCATGGGTGTTATGTGTTTTGCTGTGGTGTTCATATGGCGTGCGCTCGCCGATTTGCGGCAGGTCTATGCGAATAAATCACTTAATGGCTTAATGGTATTGAATATATTTTGTAAATTGTTTTTTTTTTTGCTTCGCGATAAGATTAGGTCATTGGTCTTTGTTGTTATGATGAATGGAAAATATGTTGTAAATTTAAAACTACACGTTTATATGACCGTTATTTTTGTATGAACGGCATATCGATCAGTATGTGAGAGCAGTGGCATCGTGACTGCAATAAATGACAAAAAGTACCGTTCAAAATCTGTTGTAAATTATATTTTGAAGTAAATTAAAATCGATAGTTTGGTAGGTACCTACCTGCATCGCAAAAATCAATTATGAATATACACTTAACGTGTGAAACGAATGCTTTGAACGGTTTAAGCGTGTGTTGTTATATGAATACCTCTGAACACGTGCTTTGTCGGAATTTTTTCGGAAGAGGTTTTCATATTTAATTACTCAAACAGTTTCGCAGAGATGAAAAAATATGGCGATTTATTTTCCTTTTGAAGCTAAAATTATTCTTATAGCGTGAACTGTATTAATATTTCTTCAGTGCCAGTTGGCCTTTTGAGCCCAAGAGATAATGACCAAAAGGACTCAACTAGCATATATCTAGCTTCTCACGGTCTGAAATTAAACGATTATTACATTTGTGCTTATCAGTCAAAGACAATTTTTAGAAGACTTAAATAAACTAAATGAGAAAATTAAAAAAAAACTAGCGCATCAGAACCGATAGAACACTATTTTTCGAAGAAATTATCTTTGGGGGACTTAATAATGTGTGAAGACGTAATACACTTCTTTGTAGTATCATATCAACCATTTCTTACTCAATGGAACAAGTATTATTTTCTGACAGCATTTCCTATAGCACAAATGATGAAAATGTTCAGTGCTGGAAAGATTTGTCCAACACAACATCAATAAATCTACCATAACATGCTCGTGCTTAGTCAACCTATCCTTTGAATTTCATTTTCATCCAAGGATATCATTGAAAGTTTCAACGATTAAACTATGTCTGTTATTGCCATCCGAAAAATTTCCAAAACTCGGAAAATTTAAATATCGGTTGCTTATTTTATTATAAATGCTTTGCTTATGAATACAAAATGGAAGCATCTGTTGGTGCAATATTTATGAAATTGTCTGGTGCTGGCAATCGTAGCTGCTTCACGTTGAGTTAAATCCAACCTGTGAGTTTCCTTTCGATTGAATGGCTACGCTGGAAGTTATAGGAGTTAATAGAATTTTATGGTAACCATCCTTAAAACTTTTCAAATTTTCGAAACTTAAATATTTGTTGTTAACTGTCATTGCAGAATCACTCCCATTTGGAAATTTAATGACAACATCGCTCAATAGAGAAATGTCAATAAATTACGAAATTAATCATAGCTGGCAACCCTTTCATGATTTTTCAACGAATTTCCCACAGAATTAGAAATGCAACAAAATCCACTTATCACATGAATTTCATTTTGATTTCGTTGCTGCATCGCAAGTTATAGGGAAAACAACTTTATTGTCCTAAGTAAATTTACAATATTTAAGATACAAAAATTGCCATAGCTGGCAACCCTATACTAATGTTTCAATCAAATTTCTATGAAATCTATCTAAGAGTAAGGTTCACCTATGGGGGCCCGGTAGCTCTACTCGCTAAGGCGTCAGGCCGAAAAGCGGCGTGCTACGGAGCCTGCGGGTTCGAATCCCGCCAGTGTCATGGCTGTAAGTGTGAATGCGTGTGATTATCTATGAGGGTGGCAAATGAGCCCAAACTGGTGGCCTAATGCTGGCCGCGTTCCCGGCAGCCCTTTTCACTAACCTAACCTACGGTTCACCTACTGCGTGAATTTTATTAAAATCTGGTGGCTAAATCGGAAGCTATAGGCCAAAAACCAGTTTATTTTTCTCGGCCACTTTTAAACATGGCACCCCTGCCACAGTATTACCCGTATTTTAAAATCACTTCTATCAGACCTGGTCCTAGCTAATTCCAACAGATCCTTTAAATTTCATATTGATGGCATTATACGATCGTCAGTTCTCGTGAACAGAAGTTTTGAGTGCTGAAAGTAGAGGTAATTTGATCATGGGCTGCCTTTCTTGTTTGCCGCGAAATTTTGAAAATGTTTATTTGACTTGGTGGACAAAAGTCAAAATTTATCAATAATTTGAATTTATTTTCAAAAATTAGAAATTTTTCAGGAGGGTCGCTGATTTGAAGGATTTTTTTCAGGAGCCTGCTGTAGCCACAGAGTTGCCCGCACAGTCTTGAAATTCCACTTGTGTTAAATCTTAGTCTACGTCAATACGCTCTGCAAATTTGACGATTATTCGTTGTTTTTCTTAAATCGAAATTTGAAAAAAAAATCCTTGCCTACTTTTCACAAGGCTCAAAATTTTCAATTCTTTATGATAGACAAGCTTAAAACATAATAAGTTTTCATTCCCAATACCTTTTTTTAACAAGAATTTGCACTGCTTGGAAATATAGGAGTACCTGAAAATTCATTAAAACGCCCACCGCCGCCAAAGGATTAAAGATATCTGAATTCTAGCAAGTCATGGACCTACCCACTATATACATCTATGACCTCCGAAAATTTCAGACCAATCGAATCGGCCACTCTAGAGAGCTCGTTTAATACTAATTTTCTTCAAAAATTAGTAAAAATTGTAAAAATATTTCCACATGAAATGCGATGCCATACTTAATAGTTTCTCGGTCATTTAACTGATCTGTGAAGATATTTTGGAGTTGCTGTAAATGTCTAAACGAGCACCCTCAATTGTCTTCTGAAACTAATTCCTCACCACCAACAAATGAAATGAAATAATTTCGAAGCAAAAATACAATTGCTTAGAAAATTTGGTGGAAGAAAAATTTGAAAATAAGTTGGTTTTTGCTAGTTATGAAGATTGATCTTGTCCATTTTCAAACCATGTCCTCTCAAGAGACTTTTTACTGGCGTTGATTACCTGAAGTCTAAATTTTCTGCGCATTATCATTAAATTATCGATATTGTGCGATTTTTCTTAAGTTCTGTAATTTTTTACATAACTTTTTTTTTGCATTGACGCTCGAATAAATTCAAAGAAAGTTTAATACAAGAAGTCTTCATATCCTTTGGTTTAACTTAGGTTATGTTAACCCAAAGTATATGAAGACTTCTTCTAAATTAAACGAACTACGAAAAAACGCAGGATAAAGGCATCATTGTTTTCCTATTTCTTGCTTAAAATAAGTACTTTTAGTATTTCACTCTATAGTAATATTGTTCTTTTTATTTAAGTGCTTACGAGGAGCTTTTTGTGTAAGTTTTCATCAATAATTAAGAACTTCGAAGAAAATAACTACTTGATTACTCTTCTCTGTTATTTTGTAGCAATTACATCATCAGGTAGCATTTCTTTTCTAAATACCCATTATTTTATTTTTATTTATTATTTTATTTTCTCTTACCATATTTGTGATCATATTTGTGGTATCACTGAAATATTGTTGTCTTATTTGAGCACGATATGTGTAAAATATTTATAATGCTGTTTTTTTTTCCAAGTTTAGGTGGTCCACAATTTTCTTTATTTACGAGGTTTAAAGCAGCATTTGGAAAAATTTTGATTTTTTGGCTAATTGCTTTTTTTGGCTCTTCTCCCCATTGAATGTATAGCTATTTACCCTTAAAATCTCCGGGGGGATGAACTAACGTCAATTGAACCATCAATATTTTTCTAGGATAATCAATCCCCCTGGTCGTGGGTAGTCATGGTAGAAACCTGTTGCGGATCTCTGAATATGACTTTTCGGAGCCTCGTCGTTTGATTTAGAAAAAGTGTCAGAAATGTCTGAGCAGTTTCTTTGGTGGAGTGACGGAGATGACTGAAGATTGCACGAAATTTGGTGTACACAAGTTGATTCAGAAACATCGAAAATATTGGGTTAGTAAGTAAAATCGAAGAAAGTAGGGTCAAAACGCGGATTTTGGGCTATCACCCGAATTTGACGTGTTGAACTGAAGGATATGAAGGGACTGTGGAGTAAGAAGGCGGAAGGATTCATATCAATGACCGCTCCACCCGTGAGATGCAGGCATC
The DNA here is from genome assembly GCA_947369275.1 of Nemotelus nigrinus. Taxonomy (NCBI): domain Eukaryota; kingdom Metazoa; phylum Arthropoda; class Insecta; order Diptera; family Stratiomyidae; genus Nemotelus; species Nemotelus nigrinus. The sequence continues at coordinate 35,169,053 of OX376372.1, forward strand.
AGTACCACAGGCGTAGTTTTAGACCCAATTTCCCAGAGGAAAATATACCTGCCATTGAGTTTGGCCCCATAAAGGGAGCAACGCGGTGGCTGTGGTTTACAAAATAAACACAAAACCAATAATAGCTGGCAGCCCTATCGTCGCTTTTCAACTAGATTCAACCTGAATAATGCCTATAATAGAATCCATTAATTGTATGAAATTCGTATTGAATTCATGACTGCACTGAAAGTAATAGGGCAAAAAGCTTTTTCCTGAGTGAATTTTCAAACCCAAAGACACAAAAATTACCATAGCTGGCAGCACCAATCGAATCTTTCAACCAAATTTCCACCCAACAGAGATTAGAGTAAGGTTCAGCTACTCTGTCAATTTCATGAAAATCTGGCAACTGAATCAGAATTCATATAGAAAAAGCAGTTTTTTTTCTTTGTAATTTTTCAAGATGGCCCCACTGGCACAGAGTTGCCTACAATTCAAAATCGCTTCTATCAGATCTGGTCCTATTTAAGTCCAAAATGTTCTGTAAATTTCAACTGCATCTGATAATTGGTTCGTGAGTTCCCGTGAACAGAAGTTTTTGATGCTAAAAATATAGGTAAATTCTGAAAGGGTCACCGTTCTTGTCCGACATGAAATTTCCAAAGATTTACTTTGAATGTGTAGATAAAGCATAAAATTTGTACACAAGCTAGTTTTTATTGTAAAAAACGGACATTTTTTTTAGGAGATTCGATAGTTAGGATGTTTTCACTTGCAGTGCCTGCTATAGCTACAGGGTTGTCAGTATGTTCATAAAAAACTACGCAAGTGCGCAACTTAATTACAGATAGGGCTAAACATTTCAAAAACACTATCGTATTCACATTTAAAACATATGATACGAAGTTTTGAATATTATTTCTTTTCGATCCAGCTCGTTAGTTTTTTTTTATGATAGGAAAGCACATATGTATGTATCAGTAACAAGACTCCAAACTACACAGTGTGACAAAAGTTATAAGGAGCTAAATCTTCAAAAAAAAAAAATTCAATTTTTTCGATTTTACATTGGATCTATGCATTTTCTACATTGATCAAAAAAATTTAACTATACTGTGATTTCATTGATCAAATTAATCGTGGATATGCTAATTTATCCTCTTTCACGATCAATCTCGACTGTTAGTTTCATGATATTTTGCACGGTAGTATGCGTTTATAGTATAATTCACTAAAAGAAATGAAAAAAGGAAAATGTGTTCGCAGATGCTTTAAAATTTTCAGGAAAGTTCCATAGAAATATTTCAATAGTTTGAGACATTTACACGATTAATTCCACTAGCAATTCATTTTATACAACATATCGAAATTTCTTTACTGATTATAAGTATCTAAAACTTGTTTTTTTTCTTGTGCTTATTTTAGCCACACGAAATAACTCAACGAATCCTAGAAGCTCATGATGATCTTCACATATTTCGAAATAAGGTAAGCATTCAAGACAAATGTAGTTGTATTCATGTTTTCCCTTCGTGACTAACGCAAATTTTATGAAAATTTTAGGATCCTACAAACTCAGATACAGATTCAGCGCTATCATCAGCGCCACCATCGATAAGCCCTCAACCACCAAATTCTGACACAGAAACCACAGATATATGGCAATCGGTTAGTATTACCCAAATTTAAATTCTAAATTGTATCTACATACATGCAGCAGAGACAATGTTTGCTAAATTTTATTAATTAAAATATACCAGGAATGGATTGTGTCAGAATAGGTCTTTGAAATTATCAAGTTGACATTAGAGTAGGAATTGAATAAGTATTATCAGTGTTAACCTCTATTCCAGAGAAAATTAATTTTTTGTTAGAAATCAATCGAATTCGTGGGCTTATTATAATAAGCAATTTCCTTTAATTCTTCCGAAAAAAATGTAAAACAACAACTTTTTAAAATCATTTTTTACTGTACATTCTTAGCCGCAGAGCAATTAATAATATTTTTTTAAATCAAATATTTATATCTTTGTAAGAAACTTGCGGTAATAATATTTTATGTTTCCCAATGTATAATCTCTCACGCCTACTGTGTTACCCTCCTTGTGTGGCTGACCAAAGTTGTCCTGACAATAGTCACTTAAAAGAAAAAATAGTCATTTAATATATAGTCAATAGTCAATAATTTATTTAATAAAAAAAATCTAATTCGTCTATGAAAACACCATTTTAATACAATGTCTCGTTGATTTCAGGTGAAGAATTATTCAAAAGAGCTTTCAATCCTACAAAACGATAACGAAAGCTTACACAGAGAAAACGAATCTCTTAAAAAAGAATTAGAATTGGCCAAACAACAAATCATAGAGCTAGAAAAGTCAGCAATGGAGGTATATATATATTTTTTTTAAAATCTAGTAGCAATATATTTTCATAATTGGTTTTTATTTTCCAGGCAACAAATGCGAATTCCAAAATTCAACAGTTAAAAGAAAGAATAAAATATTTAGAATCACAAGAAGATGAGCTGGAACGAGAGACTCATGAGTTGCGGGAACAAAATGAATTATTAGAATTTCGAATAATCGAATTAGAGGAAAGTAACGATAAGGTAGGTCGAAAATTTTGATTTGGTAAAAAGGTATCAACATCTTGAAGTAAGTCGCGAGAAAAATAAATATCTTATGAATAACTGCAGTAAATAGTTTCATCTTTACCGATTTTATTTTTGACTAATTTGTTTGTGAATATTACAATCAAGAAGGTGTGATCATATTGCTTACGAAATACGAGTAAAGAGCTTGAAAAATAAACAGAAACAAGAAACAATATTAGAAACAAGCATAGCTTTATATACCATATAGCTTTATAACGATAAAAGTAAAGGTTATAGGTTATACTTGAAATTAAATTGATTGCCACTTGCCATAACATGTAAGAATTTATTTAATTAAATATTTTCATTGCATTTTATTCATAATTATTTATTCGTTCTTCCGGATGAAAGATTTTTCTTATCACTTTTCAAATGAACAAAAAATTTCAGCATAGCAAAACTGAAGTAGGATATATATTTAGATTTAAAAGATCAAGAGAATGACTATTAGAATTTCCAGATATGTATCCATTGGTTTTTGGTGCCTCGCAAATATGTTTATAGTTACATTGTGCTCCAGAAAAGAGTGTATCAAAGAATCATTTAATACTTCGAAATTCAATATACTCATATTTTGTTCTTAAGCTCAACTTATATATTAATTTCGTTCTATGTTAATATGACATCCAATCACCGTTGTTTTCTATATATAATAGCCTGGCATCTTCTTTGATAACTTCGGCAAAATATTTTAGCGTAATCAACATTTAGACCTCTACAAATTTGTTTTAAACATCGAAAAAGTTATTGCTCAGCTGATATTTTTTCCCTTTTTAGTTTGGTCTTCGTTAGTGCCAACACATTTTCAATGGCACTCCAATGTTGTTATCCCATTTTCTTCCTTCCACGATCTGCAGAGGATACTTCAATGTTTGAAATCGATGTCTTCTTAGAGAATACTGTTATCGTTTTGTAAATTTTTTTCTTTCTCTTCCATAATGTATAAATTTATTTCAATAATGTATAAATTTCTCATGAAAGCAATCAATTTTCTGAATCCTGTTACCTTTCCTGGGTATTAAACGATAAGTTGCAACAATCTCGTACCGTTCTTTGTCCAAGTCTTCTTCCAGTAATTGAAAATAACCAAAAATGACTCCTCAGTAAATATTACGTTACTTTAATCGCGGTTATAATTCTGCACCGGATCTTTTTTGGACCTGTTTTTCTGTTAGGAGCGATCTGAGGCTTTTGCTGCTGTATTTCATGCTAGATACTTCAAGTCTCGTCTAATTGTATTTATGAACACCCGAACTGATTTTCTCATTAGTTTTTTCTTCGCCTGTTGCTGGCTTAATATCGAGTTTTTCCTGAATAGCTCAGCGATCAATTTATCTTCCCTCTTTGATGTACTTCTATTAAGGCCTCCCATAAGTCCCCCTCTTTTTCCACCAAACATACCCCCTGCATGATTTTTACTTCCTAGCTTGTGATCCCCCGTCACACTTTTCTAAGCTCCGTGTCTTTGTAATATTGTTGTACCTCGTAATCCACTTTTTATAAATGAAAAACTGGATTTGGTATAGTTTGCTGACTGCCTCACATTTATTTTGTGTCCTTTTGGCTGGGTAATCTGAAAAACAATATCAAAACGTTTCACTCATTTCTTTACCTGTTGTCTTTACGAATGGTCAAACTGTAGAGGACAAATGAATCTAAAATAAAATCGGCTGTTGTATATTATGCATAAGTCCTCGTAACATGTAAGTGTTCGAGCAGTTAAGCAGGAATTCCTTACGACACATTTCTGTGGAACACACTGCAAATACATTTTTTCATATCATTTCATGATTCAAATTTATTTGTTTCGTATATAAGTATTTTTTTTAACATTTTGCTTTATTTTGTTTTGTTTAATAATTCAAAATTATTGTATCGAAATTTTCACCGAATGAAAAATTAAATTCAATATTTAAAGTGCTAATAGTTTAGTTTTGGATGATATTAGTATTAACACCTGAAAAATTTGATGTTCAACAAGCATTTCAGCGCTTTGCGTTTTTTATAGATTTTTTCAATTGTATAAAGAAGAATAAGCTTACAAGGAAAGGAATATGAGTAAAAAAATCAGTTTAACAGATTCTTCTCTTGGAGGTTTTGATTTTCAAACGGTTGTTGATAAAAAGTTTCCACCTGATATACATATTTGAAAATTCATGACTCTGTTAGTCAGCACTTTCAAAGTTGCTAATTATATGCCTACCGTAAACTCTAAAGTAATTTTCTTCATTTGACAAGTTAAGACTGAAAGCATTCATTGCTATTATTTGAGATTCAAATCGAAAAATTGCTGTCAGGCAAAAAAATAGTTTGAAATTTAATATGATTTAATTTAGCGTCCAATGTGGGCTTAAAGCCTTTACAAAAATCAACAGCTTAAAAATATCTCACATTCCTCATATCCACTAAATACAGATAATTATATATTTACTTATACGTTAAATGATAATTATATATTTACTTAGACGTTTATTGCTTTCTCATATTTCGACAATTATAAATTAGAAAATGGTACTTGTGTAACAGTATTAGTAAATCATGCTTAGGAAAAACTTGTTGCACCAATTTATGCAGGAATGATTTATTTGAATATCGAATTGACATTTGTAAGGCACTTACAGTTTCTTATATTACCTAAGTTTACGGTAATAATGGTTTTATTGTAGATTTGATTGGATTATTTTAAATATTTTTGGCATCCCATAGCCACAGTGTACACAAATAAATGAAAATTTTTACTGAAGTAAAGAAAGCCCAGTTGAGAATCTTTTATTTCTCACTATCTGCACTTTTCATATTTTTTCGTGGTGGGTTTCAAAGATGACGCTTCCATACATAAATTCGGTAGCTGTAGGTAAAATGAGCTTTTACAGTTGCGTTATTTTAAAGGGCAGCTATAAATAAAAAGTTGAAGTTCTTTCATCTTTCCAGGAGGAGAAAACCGTAGCTTTTTATCAGATGATTTTATTTATTTCGAAAAAATCGTTAAATAAAATAACAAATTGGTTTAAAGGAACCTCACCGAAAACCTAAGTATGAAAATAGGTATTAAATAAGATATAATTTCAAAATCAAGTTACCGTATGCATAAAACGCTTTATGGGGAGAAATTTAACTTCTCATTACAGTTTTTTAAGTAAATCTAATCAAATTCAGGATATTACGAAATACTAAAAGGTTTGCGAATTTACTTTTGACTATAGCATGGCCTTTGGAATATATGCGTCGTTTTGAAAATCTGCAAAAATGCACAAGTCTGGTGACTGTGCTAGCATGTCCTACTACCGTCGCATATACCTTCTTCCGTGTTTCAGCCAATTTTTAGCCAACTTTTACCAAGCTTTATCGTCTATGCAGCCCATACTAGCAGAACAACAACATAGTTCTGCCACGGGCAAATACATACTTACAAACCTTTTGGCAAACAATGATACATCAGATCTGCTTTGGATCAACAATGACAGCCAGATGTCTTAGATACTAAATTTTCCAAAGTATTTGATCTGTTGGTGACATGCTAATTTCTTTTAAATCTGAAAAGCTATGGGACTTCAGATTCACTATTTTCTTGGTTTTCTTTTATGCACATACCTTATGTATCAAATCATATTCTTCAATCCGATTTCATCCCTGTCTGGAGTTCTAAAAGGAATCACTTTTTGTCTCATATTGTTTTTTCCGTTTTTAAAACATCTTCTATCTTAGATAAATTGATCTTGCTTTTTATATGCATACGACTTCAATATGTTTGAAGTGACAAATTCTCATGAAGACTGCGAACATTTTTAAAATAAGTTCTGTACAGTTGGTGCTCTGTCAGCTCTCTTACTCTGAAAAAAATGCCATATAATGTAGTAATGTCCTTATAATGTGTAATAAGGAACTTCATTTTTAGGAAAATCTACCTCGGGTTTTTAATTTTTTTTTCTGGTTGCTTTCTTTATGCGGTCGATAGCTTTAAGACTCTCGATGTTGTTTTTGACTTCAAACATAAATATAATCTGCACATTATGCTTCTCATTGCTTCGTCAACAAGTTTGTCAGTTTTTATACTTAAGTCTTCAAAACTTAATTTTAAAGCAGTTCGAGTCCTGTTTCTTGAATTGCAGCCATCGCAACTGCAGCCTTGCGAGCCAGTGCATTGTCTTGATGAAATAGCCTCCCGTAATCTTCTTATTCCGTCTGCGTAATAGGAGCCTGATATAGTTATAGTCACTTTCTTTTCCAAATATTCCACCATAATAATTCCTTCAGCTTCCCAAAAAACTGATGCCATAACCTTCGCTGCCGAACTCGACTCTTTGAATTTCTTCGATGTCGGTGAAGAGGGTCGCTTCCAGGTCATCGATTGCTGTTTGCTTTCTGGATCAAAATGGTAGATCCAGGTTTCGTCTATGGTCACGAAACATGACGAAAAATCTCCTGATCTGTCTAGAACTTTTCGAGATTCACCCTCGAAATGTCGATTCATAATTTCGTGGGATTCAAGAACGATATGACTAAACGTAAACCACTTCTAAGTGAAGATGATATGAAAAAGATGCTAAAATTTGCAAAGGAACATATAAAAAGTTTTCTATTTATGGATGAGCGTAATATATATTGCCTTGTCTTTCGAATTATCTTTTAACACCATCACTATACGCTGAATTAGCACAAGATGAATGCTTGCGTCAAATACTAATAAAGGATTAATATTTATCTGAATAACTTTTTCGAAACGTTTTTTAAAGAACGATTCACTACGATAGTTCCCATCGGCTTTATTTTAAAACCTGCAATGCTTCTTCTATCAACTAATTTCATTCTAGCTTAATATTAAGCCTCTTGTTTATTTTCATATAGTAAGTTGAAAGCGGCAAAACAATAACGTTAGCTCCAAAGCTTTAATTTTAATTTAGCATTTAAATTTACGATTTAATCACTTGATGCCAGGACTCCACAAAGACAACATCATACTTGTTTACACCGACAAAGGTATCAACTGTAAAGTTTTAATGCAATTTATTTGAAACTTTGCTCACTTGATGTTTCTGAGTAGACACATTAGCAAAATGATTAAGGCGTGATAATCCTACCGATAACACCATGATTTTGAAGGTTGAAATGGGTGTCAATCGACAGAACACGGCCGCAAAAGAGACCCGTTATGATGCCACAGTCATTTTTGCTCCTCATCTGCTTCCTCTGATAAGCCGTACTATCCCCTTAAGGTCAACTAGGGTAAGTCAGTCAAATTTGAAAGGAAGTTGAAAGGAAGAGGACACTAACTGTCGCCACTCTTCTCCTCACCAAAGCCGGCCACTGACATATGAGATGGAGGACGGATTGCTCTTCGTCCTTGGAGACACAGTTCCGATAAATATCGTTAAAACCTGCTCCCTATAGTTGCGCGTGCCATTCTATGAGGCAGTAGCCCTTCAAAACGCACACAGCCTAGTTTGGGCCCATTTGCCACCCTCATAGACAATCACCTGCATTCACACTTACAGCCATGGCACTGGCGGGATTCGAACCCGCAGGCCCCGTAGCACGCCGCCTTTCGGCCTGACGCCTTAGCGAGCAGAGCTACCGGACCCCCTCACGTCCATGTTAACCCAAGACTGTTTTGCTATCGCAGCTTAATAAAACAGTTGAAAAAAAACCGCAGTTTTATCTTATTTTAGCCAATTAATTTATCCAATAGAAAGCGTTTCTCGATCACTGGAAGACTCGGAACAGAATGTACTCTGGTAGGGTTTTTTTTTCATTTTGCTAACTCTCGTGATATTCGATTTCTTTTCGCAACCTTCTTCACCTTCCAATATATGGTAATCAGTTTTATATTTGCAGTCCAGTTATTTCAGACTTTCACTTCCGAAAAATCCAAGATCTGAAGTATAAAATGAAAAGTTCATATCTAAATCGTTCGAGCAAAAAAAAAATTTTAAAAATCGAAGATATTGAAAATCCATTTTTCTTACATATTTTGCTAACTATTGATTTTACGGAAATTTCCATTGGCATCAAGTTTATTGCTACACGAAAACTATACAAAAGCTACAAACTCTACGTGGGGTCTTCGATGAGATACACATATTCCATTACCCTTTATGTATAGTTGAAAATAGACGATAAGTTGAAATTTGTTCATCAAATTTGATTCATCTTGTTGAAATTTGCTTAGGCTCGTACCTGAAGAATTATTATTGGCACCACGTAAATTTTTTATGGGAAGTTTTTGTGCGGATTTTCAAGCTGACTAAATTTGATGAGTAGAAATTCACTTAAAACCAATACTTAATGAGGCATTTAAAAAAAAATCCCGCCCCTCTAACCTTAAGCAACTATTTTTAACGCATAGAATTTCATTGGAGGCTTTTCATATTGTGTTTTCCATATCAAAATAACCATAATATTATTTTTAAAAAACTTCGATTGGTTTTTTTTGGGCAGAATGGCTCTGTTTTTGTCTTATTTTTTAATTCACAAAAAGCTTGAAATATTGTGAATCCTAAAAACACTTTCGGCTAAATTCGACTACTCAACACTTTCGACTAAACCATAGCTATTAGACGATCTGAAGATAAGATATGTTTGGGTTTTTGAGGAATTTTTCGTTTTTTCTTGTGTATTTCTTTGTTTTTCCAGTATGTTGTTTCCGCAAGTATTATTTATAGCATTTTCATCTTAAATGAAACGTTTTCCAATCGAAATGAAACCTTTTTCATATGAAATGAGGCATTTCTCCAAATGAATGAGACTTCGATAAAATAGTTTCAGGATAATTTATTTTTGATGCAAATGTATGAAAAATAATCAAAACATATGAAGAAAATAAAAATAATAAAAAATGTGATATTTTAATGACATAAATTCTAATTACAAAGTACAATTTAATGTAATGGTTGGCCTTCTGCAGCTTTTGGTATTTGCAGAACCATATCTAGGACATAATTAGAGCAATCTTCTGAAGTGCCTTGAAGCACGCTTTTTTCAATAACATTGCTAATGCTATGGTCTGTACTTATGTCCCTCAATACAGAGCGAGCGTGCAATTTTATTTTCGAAAATGCTTTTTCGATTGAGTTCAGCACCGGTGAGTAAGGGGGTAAAAATTTTAATGTACGTCCGTTACCTACAACCAACTCCTGAACTTCTCGCGATTTGTGGATTCGAGCATTATCCAAAATCATAGCTGAATTATGGTCCATGTTTGGCATGGAACCAATTTTTTCTAAAAGCTCCCGTAAGAATAGCTTAAATCTATCAGCATTTACGGTTGTGTTTGAAATTATTTTTAAACAAACAACACCACCGTTATTCCTGGCTGCAATAAGCGTAACATTACGTCCCCATACAGTAGGTACAACAATGTGAGCTTGTGTACCGACTATCGAACGGCCCTGGGATCTCTGAAGGTGCAGTTTAAAGCCGGACTCATCTAAAAAAAATAAGTTTCCTCTTTGTTGAGGCGCCCTCTGCGAAAACTCTCTGGCGTAAATGCAAAGTTCGCTGGCAATTCATACGGTCGACTTCAACCGAATTAAGCTTCAGCGTAATTTTCAGCTCCCGCAGAGCATTAAAATTAGTGCTTATCGACACAGTTATGCCTTTTTCTTCATATAGTTTTTTTAAAATGTTTTAAATGAAATTGTGGGATCACTTTCGACATAGCACTCAATGTTCCCCAAAACATCCGGTGTTGATTTTTTTTTTATTTTGTTTCCTCCACGCTTGCGTTGAACTAAAACTTCGGAATGTTTCTTATAACGCGATAAAATTTCTTTCGCAGAGTTTACATTCATTGATGTTATTCGCGCTACTTCGGAAACTGTTTTCGCTTCTTGGTGCAAGTTAATAAGCAGCAATTTCCTATCTTCGGTTATTTTTTGGTAGCACCCTATTCGCCTCCATACGCCATTGATACTGGCACTACCTCTGCTTTCTCCACAATTTCCCACATTTTGAGAAGTAACTGCACTAGAGGATTCAGACTCCCGACCAGGATGCCAATAATCATAGCTTCCTGAACTATAATCTACTGCACTGCCCATTTTTATTTTAATGACAACTAAGAACTTAATGCACCTCACAATTCGATTAACTTATATAGAATTATTAGAATTAACAACTTTATGCTCTTCACGTTCACCATTTACTGGGCTAACAACTTAATGCACTTCACGCGACTAGTTGTGGTCGCAGCATATCTAACGTAATGTGATTAACGAAGATAAAAAATTTGTGATAAAAACTACCTGGCATAAACTAAGTATAATGGAATATTTACTTCGAAAATAATTTTTCTACAAATTGTTTTTTTTTTATCAAAGTTTCCTTTAATTTGAAAAAGCTTTAGTTTCAAATAAAAGAGGTTCCATTTCAATTGGAAAAGTTTTCATTTCAATTGAAAAAAGTTTCATTTAAGCTGAATATATGTTTTTATGCATTTGCCTTCAATTTTTGGCCCCATGCTACCACCTATTTGCCATCTGGTGGTAAGCTATTTCGACTGGGGACCATCAAGTTGAGTTTTACCGTCAATTTTGAAAGATTTGTAGTTACAAAATCCGAATAGAGGTACTAGTTACGTTGATGGTTATTGTTGCACGAAGTGATGCTCTCAATACATTTGCAAGTTGTAATTACACTTCAATGAACATAATTCAAATATGTTTAATTTTTTTAATCGAAATTAGTTTCTGGGTGGCAACCCTAAAAATCTTTCTACACCGATAATGTCCGATGTAGTCATTGGATTGAAACGAAATTCACAAATTGAGTTGATATAAATATGAAAAAAGTTTAATGAGTTTTTGGTTGTGCAATCATCGCTACCAAAAAAATAGACTTGTGTACTATGAAATGCTGTCATTAAACTTTCATATGCTTCATATCTGGTGTGATAATCTGGTTGCAAATACAATAAATTTATTTAGTAGACATTTAAACTATATTCAATATGGAGTAAAATCTACACATTTCTTCTGCTTTTCTTGGAAAATCAATATGGTAGTTCTTATGTTGTAGAGCTTGATTTGACTCTCTGCAGATTCTTACTAATGTTCGAAGAAGAACATTAATATTAAAATCACTTTGGCCAAAAATTCATATTTATATATATATATATATATATATATATATATATATATATATATATATATATATCATCATCAAAAAATTTCAGTGAAAAAATCTCAGGAATGCATATGCAGAGTAGTGACATGTCTCACAAAAAGCTAATAATCTTGAACCCTTTGGCAAATATACCTATTATTCTGTCAAAAAATAGCTTTTGCAAAAATAAATGTTATCTGAATTTGCTTTAAATGTGAATATGATAATGTTTTTAAATGTTCTAACTCTATGTGTGCGCTAAGAGCCTAAAATGAGATTGGAAAAATTCCAAAATTTTTGAATTGCGATAACTTTTTATTTAATTATCAGATTATTTTGAAGCTTACAGAACATATTAATGCTGCCAAGCTGCTTACTTGCATAGTTTTTAATGAACCCTGTAGCTACGGCAGGCACTGAAAGTGAAAACATTCGAACCATCGAACCTCCTAAAAAATGTCCGTTTCTGACAATAAAAAAAAATATATACAAATTGTATATTTTATCTACACAGCCATAATAAAATCTTGGAAATTTCATGTCGGACAAAAACGGTAACCCTTTCCAAATTTACCTATATTTTTAGCATCAAAAACTTCTTTTCACGGGAACTCGCGAACCAATAATCAGATATAGTTGGAATTTACAGAATACATTGGACTTAAATAGGACCAAGTCTGATAGAAGCGATTTTGAATTGTGGGCAACTCTGTGCCAGTGGTGTCATCTTGAAAAATTACAAAGAAAAAAACCTGTTTTTTGCCTTATGAATTCTGATTCTGTTACCAGATTTTCATGAAATTGACACAGAAGCTGAACCTTATTTGAAGCTGTGTTTGTTAGAAATTTGGTTGAAAAATTCGATGGTGCTGCCAGCTATGGTCATTTTTGTGTCTTTGGTTTTGAAAATTCGCTCAGGAAAATATAGCTTTTTGCCCTATAACTTCCAGTGCAGTCATGAAATTAATACGAATTGCATATAATTAATGGAACCTATTATAGGCAATATTCAGGCCGAATCTGGTTGAAAAGCCACGATTTGGTTGCCAGCTATTGTTGGTTTGGTGTTTATTTTCAATATTTTTATTAGAAAATGGCAAAAAAATTTTCAAATGGCAATGATATTGTAGTGACAATAAACAGCAAATAAAAAAATTTTGCGGCTGGTAACCCTAAATTTCTTTATACTTCTTTGACTTCGAATGCTGTCATCGGATCGAGACGAAATTCGCAGGGTAGGTTAATTTAAACCTGAAGCAGATGTGATATATTTTTGGCTTTGATACTGGCAAAAGGTTGCCAGCACGAGTCAGTAGTGTTTTTTTGTGTATCAATAAATGCTTACAGTTTATTCATACCGGAAACATTTACAATGAAAATAAATAACCAGTGTTTCAATTCCCAAAGTACTGCAAATTTTTCGGATCGCAGCCCCAAACACCAACTTCAGTTACAGTGCTGCAGGCACTGAGCATTTTCTTCATTGATGTTATACGAGATGCTGCTTTCGAAATTTTGTGAAATAAGCAACTGATAACGAATATAATTAACAAGTGTTTTGCTCTCATAAACTCTGAAATTTATGCCAGTGCTAATATCTGAAACCTTTCCACCATATGAGTTATATTCGATTCTAGTACCAAAGTATTCTTGCTTTATTAAAAGGTAAAAATTTTGGATCAAGTGTGGAAACCATTGCTGAAACAAGGTCATCTATTGAGAATTTCGAAAAATTGCATTACTCGAAGAGCCTCAAAAAATTATAAACTCGTCAAATGGAGTATAGTACAATTTGTGACGCGAAAATCCGTTTTTTTCAAAGTTCTGTGAGGCTAATGCATACAAAATTCTAAACTTATTCCACCTGCGAAATCGCTAGAACTAGAATTCTAGAAAAAAAAACCAAACCAAGTGCTGCCCCCATTAATTCAAGTGGGATATAACTGTGCTTATTTCAATTAAGAATACTAAGAGATTTGGATAATGTGATAGTAATAAGTTTTGGTAATATGATGAGTAATTAAAAAACTACCTTGACTACAACTGTGTCGAGAAAAGTCACCATCGAAAAATATATTTCGACAAATTAACACATATTTCGCGAAAAAATTTCGTGGAATAGCTCTCAAAAAAATTCAGAAATTGTTTTTTCTATCAAAATTTCAATTTGAAAAATACTCAATTCAAACAACAATCGATAAATAAGATCCCAGCCAACAAAATGATACAGTGAATTTGATCAGAAATGAATCTGTTATCCAAATTTGCGTCTTCTGGTGATATCACTCTACTTTGCATTAAATGCAAAAATGCAAAAATATCACTCTACTTTGCATTAAATGAAATACATATGATAATTTTATTACAAAGTACACACTTTATTGCTGTCAATATTTTTTTCATTTTTGCATAAGTGGGTGTTAGCGTGCAATATTTCAATAAGGCGCACTGTAACTACTTTCAAGCAATTAAACGTTTATCTACATAAATTTGAATTTAGGAGTGCGTTTTTCGCCCAGTAGTAGTTCAATATTTTCATTACTTACGTTGGCTTCTGCGATCCGAAAAACAGAATGACCAGATTTCTGAGCTTAATCAATGTCAATACATAGCCTTATCCTTGAAAAGTCTTTCCACATCTAGTTATTACGAAAGACATAGTAGCAACAAACAGTTCACTTAAGTTCGGTACTGTATTAATATTAATCAATTTTTCAAATGCTGTTTGGACACATTTCGTGATAACGTAATTAAAAACTTGTAAAATTCAAGCTACTCAGGTACCCAGGTCGTGAGTTGCTGAAAAAATTGCCTTTAAAACATTCATAATTAAGAGGGTATAAGAAATATTGCACAGTCATACATACATAGCTCAAACATCATACACACCGAAGAATAATTTTTAGCATTGTAGCTTATACCTGGATTTCAAAAACAAAAAAATGGGCACCTGGGCGCGCTTGTCCAATTTCTCATTGACAAACAACACACCAGTATGATGCATGCCCATACGATCGACATATTACCCTGTAACACTTCAACCCAGCTGCGCGGCAAACAATTGAATGAATAAATCATTTACCAAATAACAACTTTTTGCAGACATTACAAATCTCACACAATTAACGCAGGTTTTAAATGTTCGTTTACAAAAAGTTACAGTGCTCGATGCAATTATGAAACAGTTTAAAGTATTTACAAGTTCATTACTTTGTGGAATTAATTATATGTATGCGTACATATACAGTGTGTTGCCGATCAAATTCAGCTCGTCTACTAATGAATCATCTTATTTTTGGATTGGTTTTTCTCAAGTCAAGATTTTTTTATGGAACGAATTTAGTCGAAAGTGCGTCAAAAGTCATAGATGGTAAATATTTTAAAATTATATTTTTATAAAATTTTCTTCCAGGATTACCAATGTTATAAAAATAAGCTCTTCAATGTATCATTAATCTCATTCTGCAATATTTCTATATGACCGAGACACTCAGCACCTATTAACCTATCGAAGTTCAAAACCGAAACCCAAACCAAGAGTATGATTTAAAATAAAAAAAAAAACCTCAAAAAGTAGTGAGCATTTTGAAGTAATTCATTCACTGTCAATACAAACACTTTCAAACTCAGATAAACAAATTGTGTTACGCACGATACATAATTACCACTTGGCCATATGAAGTCGAACAGTTCCACTCAATTGGCGCTATTAAAATGCTACTTTGAAATGCAACTGAATGTGTTGCAAAGATAATAAAAAGCGGAAAACACTTGAAAAAAAAACTTGAAATACTTGTGAGGCAATAAGCGTTAAGAAAAACCGTTTAACATTTGAGTACGTACGTACATACGACTATATTTGGTATTTAGGGTGAAATATTGCAATCGTAAGATGCTTAGTTGTTTGACCTTCAGAATGATTGAAACTTTTAGGTCTCACATATTCGATCTTTATAAATTGTTATCAACGCTTTATTGAACATCTGAACGATATAGTAATTTTTAATTGCTATCAAAAAATCAACATTTGAAACCTGGCCTCAGAAATCATGCTTGAGCAAGCAATTTTCACACTTAAATTAAACCTTCGATAATTGTTCAATTCATTTAGACACTTGTAAATGCTACATCTCTCTCAAGTCTTTGGTTCACATGTCAAATTTTATTGCCTCAAAGTCTTATTGGTATAATTCCACCAGTTAACTGACTCATATCTTATCGAGCCAAGCATTTCTACTATTTCACATACTCACCACTATCCAGTTCCCATTGCATTAGCCGAACAACTTCCCTTTGCTCCACTTCATGATGCACATAAAGGTTTCTTATTCTTATCGTACAGCACAGCAATAAATTTCAATCGCAACGCTATTGCACCTTTCGTACCTGTTCCATGTAATTTGAATCCATTCATAAAATGCTGAGGGCTCGATGCGATGACTAACTCTGAAGACAAAAAATATATGTGGCTCATTTCTAGTTAACAGTTTCCCATTTGCTTTTAGATACAAAGATACGTTTCATATCTCAATATAGATATAGTTTTATTTGTGCAATCTAACCACTTAACTTCATTTAGTCGGCTTTCGGACAGTCTCCAACGAGAGCACAAGAAATTTTAATACTAATATATAGATAGTAGATATTAGCTATGCATGCTGAAAATGAGGGTTTTTTCTCGGTCGGTTCTCAGGCGGCTTAGACTGAAGCCAGTTATTTATGGGATAGTGGAAAGGTGTTTGGTGGAAAATTATAGCAACACTTTGCGACAGGCAACATAGATATTTGCATTATTTAGGGACCACACACTCGGCATGATAATTTCGTCACGATTTTAGATTTTCGGTTGAAGAGAGTATTCATTTATTTCGGTATTAATGATATTGGAATATAAAGGTATCCGTGATTTATGATTGTCAGAGCTTTTTTTGAAATTCGAGACCCCTCAATTGATGTGAATAGTATTTATCAATATCGGTTGGAATCGCAATGATTTTCGATGAACATTTTCGAAAGAATTTTTTATTAAATGACTTATAATAGGGCGTCACTTCTGCAGAAAATTAAAGCCCGCTTTTTATGCCTATTAAGTGTCGTTTTATATTTTGAAACGCTCTGAAATAGAATATTACGCAGTTTAACACCTCCAGTATTCTTATTGACTTTAAATCTAAGCAAATTTGGTGACATATCTGAAAGAAAATTTTTGCGCCCAGTGTGGCCTGAGGTCAACCCACAATAATTATTCCGTAGATATTGAGAATTGAGCTTCGAACTACAAATCTACATTATTTTTTAGGGCAAAAAACCCGTTTAGAGTTTAAATAGAGTTTTGATCTTTCCATTAACTCTTTCAAAAGGTTTTGAAATCCATGTATTAATGCTTACGTGAATCAAAAGTCCGAAAAAAGTTAGGATTAATTTTTTTTTCTGTAACTGTGTTATCTCAAAAAAGAAGAGTTTACGATTGATGATGCAATTTATTTTGTATTTAGCTGAACTAATATTACAACCATACAGTTGTTTCTTAATCTTTGAAACATACAAAACATTTTGAAAATAACCTCTCTGAACACTGGGGCTAGGATAATTAATAAAAGTGGACATATTAACTAAGCGCATAAACATACGACAGCAGATAGTGTTGCAAACAGCAACTTGTATTCATTTAAAAATAATAAAATAATTAAAGTATTATTTGAATAATATATTCGGCTTGTAAGTAGCCTAGGTTTGGTAAGTTTGAATTAGACCACCAGTTCTATTTGGTGGTTCAAATTGCAAAATGATCGCTTCGCATAATTCATTCAACTGAATCAAAGTAGTGGCAATAGCCTAGAATGTTGGAGAGTTTATTACTTAATGCCGAACATCTGCAACGAGTATGCTCGATAGTGTCTTTTTCCATATTGCACCTCCTTCATAAATTGCTTGATGTTAGTCATATTCTATTTGTCTGTGATGCAGTAAGTCATTGCCTCTGAGAACGATAAATGTCGCTTTCAAGCAGTTTTTGCTGAGCTTGAAAAGTTTCTGGTTTGAATCTGATGATGGTCAGAATGTCCTGGTTACCGTACAATCTCTCTTGCTTTTCAATTCAGACTTTAATTTAGTCCATATGGCACCATCTAGTTTACTTGTTGTGTCAGCGAGTGAATGTGATACAGTTATACAACTGGTCACCATTTTTGTCATCTACGACACCATTATGCCATGGCACTGACATAATTTCTCGAAGACCATCTGTAAGACGCAAGAGCGAGATTAGATGCCCAGCTGACGATGGAAATCGTCTTCGGTGTTGTTGATGTTCTGCTAATGGACTCAACTGGTATGCGTATGGCGTATACTTCAGATTGGTCTGACAATCTATACCACTAGTAAAGTCCCACATTCATTGAATATACGCCCGACCCGAGTCCTGTGGCTACATTTGCTCCGTCTATGTAAACTTGCTTCTACGATCCTCCCACTTGTTATGAGTATCCTGACCTAGCAGTTCCCGTCAAAATTCCGCACTATTTTGCTAATCTAATTTTCAGCGACAAGACCATACCGTCTCCAGTAGACGAGATTCATAATGTCGTAGACACAAAATAATGACCTTAATTTGTAGACTAAGGCATTTTAAATATTTTATAACTAACCGCAAAAGGTAAATAGAAGTTGAGTATTTGCTGAAAATATAAAGAAAAAATGATTAAGGCGAAGACTGAATCTAAGTTATGCATATAAAAAATAAGGTTGAATTCCATGATTTAAAGTTTTCATTTTACGTTTTCAAGACATATTAACGTTTTTGAGCTTGTTTTTTGGCGTTGTTATAGAAAAAACGTTATACTAAACTATTGGTTTAGAAATTTTTATGAAAGATCTATTAGTTTGATCGCATTTGCGGTACTTTGAGCTTTGTAGTGAAAAGATTTGAGATAAAGCTTATCCAAATTTTTTAAGGCCCTGCTAGTTGAGAGAATAAAATTTGGTTTCAGCTCTTGGTCCTGTGCTACCTCAGTTTGAGCTTTAATGGCTTCCCTTGTCTTATCAGGATCGTTTTATTGCAGGCTTCGTTATTTAGCAGAGCAACCTAGGATTCTCAAGAACTATGCGAAATGAGCTGTTAGATTCAATGCTAGAAGTTTTGCAAGAAATCATAAAACAAGAAATAATTACAGCGGATTTCGTTTCGGTGATAGCTGATGAAACAACCGATGTATCACCAATATTTCAAATGTCTTTGGTGTTCAGGTACATTTTTCAAGATGGAACTGCGGTGGGACGATTTTGGACATTTGCTAATCCCCTAGATTATGATGCTGCTAGTTTGGCTCAAGCAATCGAGTTAAATTTGCAAAAAGTGTTAGATAAACCTGACAAACTTATTTTGCTAAGTTACGATGGTGCTTGTGCTATGTCTGGAGAACATGGAGGCGCCCAAGCTATCATGAAAAAAAACATGCATATGCTTATTACGTTCATTGTTAAGCTCATCAATTGAATTTAATATTAATTGAAGTAGCTAAACAGAATCAACAAGTTCACGTTTTCTTTTCAAACATAAGTGATTTAACAAACTTTTTTACCATTCCGTTGAAATCGTTGGTGCTAGGATTCCACATACTTCATCTATAAGATGAACGGCTTGTACCACTTCGGAGAACCAAGAAGCGTTGATTGAATGTATGGAAAAAATAAAATCAAGATCCAAACCAACTTCTACCATAAATCAGGCTTGTGCGATATCTCGAATGTTTCAAGACCCTTTATATTTGTTTTGGCTTGCCGTGTTCAACCGAATAATGCCACATTCTAATATTTTGAACAGGACAAATTCAACAGTATTTAACTGATTTTGCATCCAAAAAGAAAGAGATCCTGTTGAAAATTTTCAAACTGATCTTTTAGGTGAGCGGTCTTCAATCAAAAGACAGAAAAATGAAGATCCATACATTGAAAAAATTATAGCTGCCAAAGAAATTAGTCATACAATCATTATTCATGCTTTAGATAGATATAAATTTACAAATCATCGAAGTGCTTACAAAATGTTCTTTGCATAACATTTTTCGTAATTTGCAAAAGACTTTCTTACCCTTTTTTAGATGTAGTAGAAATTATATATAGAAGACCAGACTTTCGAAATATGTCAGGTGCTGTTTTTCTTCTAAAGTTCATTATTGAAAATGATCTTCACACCCAGCTGCTTCCCAAATTTTCAAACTCATCACGACAGTACCAATGTCAACAGCAAAAGTAGAAATATCTTTTTTCAGCCAAAAAAGAACAAAAACTTTATTAAGGTCAAAAATGTGTCAAGAGACATTAATAATTTTAGCCATGCTCTCGATCGAAAAAAAATATGTTTAGGGAAACACCAAATTTCAACAATTTAGTAATTGATAAGTTTGCGCCAACAAAAGAAAGACGAATCGACTTTAGATTTAAGCGCTGCAGGTGAACTACTTGCTGACTTTTTTTACTACAGTTATCATTTTATTATAAAATACTTATTTTATATAATATTTTAATTTGTGATGATAAAAATGTATTGATTTAGCTTATTTAGCTAATTAAATGTCATGATCAGGTGGCAATAGCCAGGAGCCGCCACTGGGTAAAATCATTACCTTTGACGGGAAATCTCATTGACCTCTCACCAACATTGCCTAGAAGAGGTGTAGCGATTAAAGAAGGTGGGATTGGCCTTAGCACAACTTAGAACCAGACCGAAGTCCAGAACCAAGAGTGCTAAGGTCAAAAAGTGGAATGGCTCATGCCATTCAAGAGGCAAAACAAAAAAAAAGAATTGCCCCGAGAGCAGGGTGCCCTAGAAATGGCCGTGAAGGCCCCTCGTCCGCATTAGCGGAGCACCCTTTAACCAACCCCGACGGATGCTGGGGTGCCGCTTTGCTAGCTCGCTGCGGCTGGGGTGGGTTCTTTAAACAATGGGGATGGTTTGCTCTCAAGAAACGGGATGCTACGTATTATTCATCCGTCATGAATTCCGTAGCCGCAAACTGGTATGTAAAATACCCAGGGACCAAAAAGGGGGCATAGTTCCGTAAAGGAAACCACCCATGGCTCTGCAACATGGGCTGACGAAGCAGACCCAGTGCTCGTGACAACGCACGGAGCCAGAAAATTGAAAATCTATAAAAGGACTAAGGAAAAAGTGCTACCTCTCCTTTACAAGGAACCCGGGTGAGGCAGACAGCCCCGGGCCCCCGATGTTAGTGGAGCCCTGACCCCGATGGTCTGGGGTCCTCCACCCTCTGATGCTGGCCATATCAATCCAAAAATTCAAAATTCAAAAATCTAATCAAGAAAAACCAAAATTTACATCAAAGCGGAAACTACCTATGTGTGGCCAGCATCCCTCCCTTATGATGCTGAAAAATACGGAAAAATTCACGAGAAAACTATTACATTATAGGCCAGCCAGGCCTGGAGCGGAACCTGAAAAAGAAGATGAACTTCTCGGGCTTTCACCCAATAAGAAGGCCAAAAGTTTAGATTTTACAAATTCATCATTATTATTTCATGCTTTGCTTTAGCTGATTAAATTCATCTATTCCAAATTTCTAAAATTTGCTTTATAAGTATCTTTAACTAAGTCCTGTTTGCGGCCTTTTTTTTTTTTTTTTTTTTCTCTTTATTCCTTCAATATTTTCTTTTGCTATGAATTAAAGTATCCGCTTGCAAAATTTTAATGTAAAAATTATTTGCATTCTTGAGGAGAAATAGCTAGATAAATTATTACTTTTTTTTTCTTATATGATTCGCAACAAAAATCTACTTCGAATATGTACATGTACACCTTTCGACTTTTCCTGATATTAGTAATCATCAATAAGTGCGGAGTTTGGATCCAAACTATGCCGTTTTCATTTTTTCTCGAGACACTGAAAGGTATGTTTCGTCCGACCTTGAATTGTAGACTTTACTTTTGTCGTAGAAAAGTAGTATTTCAGAAAAAGAATGCAAGGTACTACACATGAACCGACATCTAAATCATTTGGACTGACTCTTTTTCTAGATCAAAGAATGTATGAGAGAAAAATTGATTAACGGTACAAGCCGCCCGTACACAAAACAACTATTTTTACATTTGCCTCAACAGTCTGATAGTGAAAAAGAACAAATGTCGTGTCTACTAGCTTACGTTATGTACAGATTTAACTAACATGACAAATATGACATCATATTCTTCTCTCCAATTCTGCTCTAAAAATCTCTTACGACTGGCATGTAGTATTATTTCATGATTTTTCGTTTTCTTCTTCATAAATATTTATATATAAAAAATGTAAGTTATTACCTCTTCCATTCGTTTCGAGGTACAAGAACTAGAGATAGCAGATATTATTACTAATATTTCGATATTTTTTGTTTTTTTTTTTTTTCTCTTCGATAGTATTTTTGTTTAACAATAATAACATTGAATTACTTTGATTAAATTCTTTTTTTTTTTCTTTACTTTTCTTCAGAAACGAATATCTACTCTCAAATGACGATAGTTTCAATTTCCAGAAGCTAAACAATGACTTCAAATTACGTTACAGCGCTAACTTCAGCGCACTAGTTTTAACAGGCGTGTTTTATAATAGCTATCTAATCAGTTCGCTTACGTGTCTCAGCAACACAAACCTTCCTTTTTGACTTGTAATTTCGAGCCGGATCTGCTGAGCAAATATATTGGACGTATCTGGATTCCAATACAACGTAGTATATCCAACCTTGACGCCGTAGACAATTCAGCAGGATTTATAAAATTTAGACTTACTTGGTCCGAGTTGGGTGATAGGAATTGCGGTGGCGACAATTTGCCGGGTTAATTGTTGTTTTCTGAGTCGGTTGGCAAATGCGAGGAACAATCGCTAACCGGTTGGCTACTATTCTCACTGGTTATTAAATTTCATGCCGTTGATCCTGACAACGACGAGGAAGAAGAAGTGGTCAAAGACGACGCCGTTGCGGTCGAAGGTGCAGATTTTGATCCCCCTGTTCGGGACATACCCCAAAAACTCATATCCTCATTCTAAGTTGGCATTATTTCTTAGCTCCGCCTATAATCGCAGCCAAACACACGACACATTAGCTTGGAAAAGTCTTTTAAAACCCCTTACATCAAAATCCCGAATATTTTTCCCAAAAAAAACCCATACCAACCAACTGCCAAAGATAACACATCCGAAATTCTCGTACATCTCAGGCGAAACGGTTAACCGAACGGTATATACAACACAAATGCTGTTGAGTTTTTTTCGTTCTAACACAATCAACTACAAGCACTAAACCATAACAATGCTGTTAATAAAACAATTGCACTATGTGGTTGCCTTGACTTATAGAAATGCACGATTAAATTTTGAATTTTTTTTTTTTTTTATGTCAATTAATCACTCAGCGAATTTCACGAATTGATTTTTATTGAAATACTTGTAGGTTATGTGAAATCATTGGTTTCAAAAGCCCGAAAGTGATTGTAGTAAAAATGAAAGTTTTCGGATGAAAATCGCGAACGATATTGTTGAATCGAATGGAGCAGTAACAGCCGGGAAGGGAATCCACAAAACTCAGCACAAAACAGGAAAATTCCAATTGGCTTGTTCACGACGGAGTATATGCACGAACGCTACGCACACTTATCCGACAGATTTGCAAATTGTAGCAGCACTTCACGCATCACAAAACTGAAGAACCTCTGATAATGTTGAGACGCACCACAATAACTTTGCAAGAATTTGCATTATGTTGCCACTTTTCCCGAACTTTTCGATTCATTCAAGTTCCCGTTGGCAATATTTTTCACACCACGACTCCTTCGCCACGCCGTCTGGCCTCTGTCGAAAATTCACTCCGACGCCCATGTACACACTCGGAGCAGATCTTCGATTCAAATTCAAAGAATTCGACTTTGAATCCGGAAAAAAATGTCATTTCGTGCGGTATCACGTTTTTCTGATGTCCATCGCTCGTCGCCTTTTCTTTTCCCGACCGCCACGATTGCCAGTTGCTATCCGACCCTGCGACCACGTCTTGCCTCCGTCGCGAATCAGATCCGACTTCCTATCGCCAAGCGCCGCATTCTCACAGCCCAGCCACAGCATCGCAATTTGCCATAAACAATTTACCGTTGATACGGTAAATTAGTTTTGAGAAAAATGAATTTTTCGAAGCGACATCGCTTGTGTTTCGATTTGACGAAAACAAGGTGCCGTTAGAGGGCAAGTAGAGGACTTTTGATACAATGCGTATCAAAAGTCGTTTGCCGTGAATTTTCGAAACAAAATTCAAATAGGCAAATGCTACAACACAGATCTTTCCACAAGGGCAAGTGCGTGGAAAGAGCTGAAGGATGGATGTAATGTGTGAAAGACAATGACGTGAACAGGTGATCAAGTCTTTTACTATCCAATCTTTTAGATTTATTGCGTGAACTAGTGAGCAAATAAAAAAGGGGTAAATATAATTGTAGGAAATTTCGTGAACACGTATGCTAAGTTAATGACGAAAGTATCTTTGATAGAGGAAATGGTGAACCAGGTGAACATCTCTAGATACTTTCTCATTGGGGCAGGAGTGACACCTGAAATAGGCGCAAATGGACGATCTTCCAAATTAAATTTGGAAATCATTCGTGAACTGGTGAACTCAGTGGGTGTATCACTTAGTGATGTCTTTCGCATGAAAGACGCCCACTGATCGTCCATTTTGATCGGCCAGCTGGTAGTAAGCACCGCCGATCTTCTTAATTACCTTACTAGGTAAAAACTTCCGGTCCAGCTTTGCATTGTAGTGCGCGGCTGCGTCACTTTGCCGGAAGTTGCGCCTGTAGACCACTTCGCCAGGCTGGTATGTAACCAACCTGGAACGAAGGTTATAGGCCTTGGCATTGCGAGACTGGGCCTGGGTGGTGAGGTCGCGGATGGTCTGGCGTAGAAGAGCCAGGTGGTCAGGAAGTGGCAGAGTGGTCGCAGGGTCATCCATCAGGTGAAGTTGCCGCAGCAGGTGGTAGGTGCGGCCATGGGTCACCATTGGTTGCCCGAAGACTGCCTGATAGGGCGAAGTTCCTATGGTTGCGTGAGGGGCGGAACGTAGTGCGCAGGTTATTTCTGAGAGTTTACCGTCCCATTCCTTTTGAGCAGGGTCAATATAAGATCGAATTGCTGCCAGTATGGAACGGTTAAGACGTTCCGAGGCATTGGCTTGGGGGGAATACACAGCGGTGTAGGTATGTCCGATACCGAATTCCTGTAGAAAGGTCTGAAAGATAGACGACCGAAATTGTACACCATTATCTGTTACAACACTCTCCGGGACTCCAACAAGGTGAAATACCCTTCTCCTCAGGATGTCGATGACTGCTTTCGCAGTGAATTTCCGAAGCGGCTCTACGAAGGGGAATCGCGAAAGATGGTCTAGGACGATGAGAGCTCCAATGTTGCCAGACTTGGACCTAGGGTAGGGGCCGATAATGTCGATGTACAAGCGCTGGAATATGCGCTCGGGAACGGACTGCAGCGTCATTGGTGGACGAAGGGTGTGTGAAGGGGCTTTGGTGGTTTTGCATGTAAGGCATGATCCCACATATTCACGCACTTGAGCGGCCATTCGTGGCCAATAAAACCATTGACGTAATCGCCCGAGGGTTTTGGCCACGCCACCATGCGCACTCAAGGGTGGGTCATGAGCTCCCTTCACTAATTCTGCCGTCATTTCTGACGGCACCCACAACTTCCAAGCCAACTGGTCTTGAAGTCCGTTTCCGGTCGCATACTCAGTCCGCTTGTACACGAACCCGTCTACAACTTTTAGGTCCGGCAGTTGGTCTTGTTCTGCCTGGACTTTCGCCGCTAGCTCCAAATAAGAAGCACTTTTGAAATGCGGCGAAGTCAAGTCTAGCTCCATTGGAGTCTCCTCGCCCTCTGCCGGCGTCAACGCCTCGGCAGAGAACATGCGCGACAAGGAGTCCGGCACTACGTTCTGGCTTCCCTTTCGGTGGACTATTTTAAAGTTGAAACCTTGAAGTTTCAAGGCCCACCGGGCTAATCGTCCATTAAGGTCTGGTTGGTTCATTAGCCATTTTAGGGAAGCATGGTCGGTCACGATTTCAAATTCGTGACCTTCCACGTAGGCACGGAACTTCTTGATTGCCAACACCGCTGCCAGACATTCTTGCTCAGTGACGGTGTAGTTTCGCTGAGCGGGATTCAGTTTGTGGGACATATAGGCGATGGGGGCTTCAGCTCCGTCTTCTGTGCGCTGCACCAGCACGGCACCGACTCCATGTTGACTCGCGTCACATTGGATGGAGAAGGGCTTGTTGAAATCTGGGCTGTGCAGCACTGGGGCTGAAGCAAGGCTGTGTTTCAATTGCTTGAAAGCATTTAGCCTCTCATCGGTCCACACAAACTGACTCCGCTTAGAAAGCATGTCTGTCAGTGGCGTTGACAATGACGCATATTCCCTGACGAAGCGCCGATACCAACCGCAGATTCCTAGAAATCTTCGGAGTTGCTTCGTGGTAGAGGGAAGTGGGAAATCCATGATAGATTTCACCTTGTCAGGATCAGTCTGGATAGTGCCCCCACCAACAATGTGGCCAAGGTACTTGACGTCTCGCAAGAGGAACTTACTCTTTTCCACATTGATGGTGAGGCCAGCTTGTCTCAAATGGAAGGCGACCTGATGAAGTACCTGAAGGTGCGCGTCGAACTCGTCTGTTATCACCAACAGGTCGTCGAGGTACACGAATACCTGGTGCTTGAGTTGGGGCGGAATTACCTTATCCATTAGCCGCGACATCGTTTGGGGTGCATTACACAACCCAAACGGCATCACGACAAAATGGTAAAGGGGTCGACCGGGCACAGTGAAGGCTGTCTTCTCCCTTGACTTTTCCTCTAGAGGGATTTGCCAAAAGGCATCCTTTAAGTCAAGGCTGGAGATGAAATTTGCCTTAGGAAGTCTGCTGAGAATTCCATCAATCAGCGGCAAAGGATAGGCATCCTTCACTGTGACCGAGTTGACCTTCCGGGCATCCAGGCATAGGCGTACCTTCGAGGGCTTTACCACCAACGTTACCGGCGAAGACCATGCACTCTTCGACTCTTCGATTACGCCCAACGCTAACATCCGGTCAATTTCCTGATATAGGAGCTTTTCGACAGCTGGTGACACAGAAAAATGTCTCTGTTTTATGGGTTTCTGGTCACCAGTGTCGATGTCATGACGGATGAGCGTAGTCTTTCCCAAGCCCTCAACAGCGAACGAAGGAAAGCAAGCAATCGCAGACCGAAGTCTGCGATGCTGCTCCTGTGTGAGAGGGTGGGCGCAATCGTCGAGTGCGTCGAGGCTGTTGGTGGTGTCGACCTGTGGTGGTGGCGCAAACAGGTCTGTGGCCAGGGCGAAAAGACGGACGAAGTCCACTCCCAGATAGAGATTCTGACTGAGAGTGGGTATTATCCACAGCGTCAACGTCTTGGTGAGCCCCCGGAACGTGATGTCGGCTGATACTCGGCCTACGGCTTGATGTTGTGTGCCGTCAGCTGTTTTCAACCCGAGAGAAGCTCTTTTCCAAGGAAAAGCGTTCCTCTCGAGGAATGAGCGGGCTAGATCAGCCGCCATCACGCTCACGTTGGCTCCCGTGTCGATCAAACCCGATGTAAGTTGGCCGAACAACAGAACCTGAGCGTAC
Source organism: Nemotelus nigrinus (assembly GCA_947369275.1). Classification (NCBI taxonomy): domain Eukaryota; kingdom Metazoa; phylum Arthropoda; class Insecta; order Diptera; family Stratiomyidae; genus Nemotelus; species Nemotelus nigrinus. The sequence goes on from OX376372.1 coordinate 35,196,487, forward strand.
GGTCGAACGTCACCTGGAGGCACGTTCAACAAAGTCGCACAATCCAATTGATAACGCCAACGACGGAACTGAGCGTAAAAACGCCTCATTCTCAACGTTGAGCGTTTAGGTGTTTTAAGGTGTTTTTGAATGGTGTCAATTTCGGAGTTAAAAATTCGGTTTCGGACCGCCGTGTATTTCCGCCATCTAAGGTGGTATGGCAGAAAAGCCAAAGGTGTAGGAGGCTCTGCCTGTAAGAGTGGGATTGATAAGGTGGTAGAGTCCCCACTCGGCTGAATACTAACATCATTGGTGGTTGGGCCCACGGAATTTGGAGACAGATCATCAGTCCTGTCTACCTGCTGGAACGGGGTGGAGCTTGTTTGCCCTGTGGGAGGCGTGAGATCTTGTTTCGCGCTCCCTGCGGTCCGTTTTTTGTTTGGCAGTTCACACAATTAGGTTTATATGTGTCTGCCTTTCCGCAGCCATAACAGAATATTGTTCTGGGCTCCAAACAATCGTCGAAACGGTGTCCCACTTGCTTACAGTTCCAGCAAGTAGGCAGGACCGTGACCGCCTCCACTCCAGGTTCATCCGGGGAATCCTCATATTGGTCCAGCGGGTATTCCTCACGTAGTTCTTCTGTAGCATGTCTCCATTGGGAGGATCGGCGTCGACCTCCGAGCTCCATCTCAAAGTTCTCCGCACGGATGACGGCCTGACGGAGCAGACGAACAGAGGGAAGGTGTATTTGGAGCAGACCACGACGGATTTCTGGCACTAAATTGCGTCTGAGAATGTCCGCTAAGTCCGCGTCGCCAATAGGGCGCTGTAGCCGGTCGACAATCTTGTAGACGTCTGCACTGTAATCGTCGAATGTTTCTTGGGGTCGCTGTTTCCTTCCTCGAATCTGCTCCATCAGGTCGGCATCCGTGAAGCGATCAGCGAAATGGTCGCTCAGGGCCGACTCCAAATCCCTCCAATTGAAATCACGTCTGGAATTGTAAAACCGCCAATACCAATCAGCGGCAGGTCCAATTAAAAGTAAGTGCATATGCTGGCATAGCACATTAAAGTTTCCGCCCAAGGTATTTCTAGTAAGAGCTGCTACCCTGTTAATAAAGACTTCCACGGGCATGGAGGATTCACGACCCGAGAATTTTAGTCCCCACCCACCAATGATGCTTGCCACCTTATCGTGGTGGAACTGGATATTGTTACCACGAGGGGTGCGAGGTGAGTATGAACGCGGCACTGGAACAAAAGATTGTGCGCGAGGGTTTAGTCTTGGCGACTCTACATTCCGAGTCTGGGACGGAAGGTTTAACTGAGCCATGCGCTCCAGCATCATACGCATGCCGTTTTGCAATTCGTTAATTTGTTGCTGAAGTCCGCTTAAATCCTGGGGCACTATTGAGCGCGCTCCTGCGGCTTCTGAGGTCAAATCTGATATTGGGGACGCTTTTGATGACGGGCCAGGTGGCTGAACCAAACCTTCCGCCCCCGACTCGGCCTGTAAATCAAAGTCCCTGATTTCCACATCTTCATTGCTTCTCATGCCTCGGGTTCTTACTCCCGGCCGCTGGGTTTTGGGCCGAGCCCCTCGTGGCATAGATGCTGCTGCAGTGGGGGCCTGTCTGGCTCCTAAGGGGAGACTCAGTGGTCCACGGCACAGCGGGCAATCAGTGCGGTTTCTGAGCCATTGCTCCAGGCACGATTCATGAAAAGTGTGTCCACACTTGGTGGTATACGTGTCCTGGGCGGCAGCGAATGGCTGCTGGCATATGGAGCACTGAGCCTCCACTGTGGTGCCAGACAGATCCTCACTGCTGTGTCGCAATGGCATGTCTAAACTGTGAAGTTTGATTATATACGAAAATTCAAAGGAAGTGCACGATACTCGTGACTAACGAAATAATTACGCTTATAACTAAGGAGTTGCGACAAATTCAAATGCAACTCTGTGCACAACGAGTGTGACTAACTCTTCCAAAGAACCTTAACAGATAATTAGGCAAAATATGCCAAATATTCAAAAATATATAAAAAAATATATATATATATAAGTAGGTGCACACCATTGGTGTGACTAACTCTATCAGAGAGAAAAAAAACTTAACAGCTAAAGAGCAAAAGAATGCCAAGTAGCTATAATTAATGAGAAAAAAATATATAACTTCCAAAGAGTTTGAAAGAAAATTTTCTAAAGTTGTCAACTTCCAAAGTTGAATCAAGAAAAAAAATATAAATATAATTTCCAAGAGATGGCCCTCTTACTGGACGGAACCCGATCCGTCCTCTCCAGTTCAGGTCCGCTGGCTGGCTGGCTTTTGATTTTAAAAAAACGCAAGAAATTGAAATTCTAATTATGAAATGTTAGACTGGAACAGTGTGAAAAATATTAAAAATTGTCAAAGTAAAGTGGATGTGTGATTGTGAAAGTATTGAAATTTTATACGATTGAGATTTGTGAGTAAAACTTTAACTCGGGTCGGCTCCTGAAGGGTACCGCCCATTATGTGGGACTGTTTCTCCCACCCGAAATTCCTCGAAAAGAGAGGAGCAAGGGACCAAAAATAACTATGTTGCTGCTTGACTCAACCCCAGCAAATGGTTCAAGTCTGGCCAAGCTGCAGGGACGTGTAGGCGGCACCACGCCAACCCCACGTAATCCACCACAGCTTGAACCAAACTCAAGCCAAAAGCCGAAGCTGGGTCAAGACAGCAAGGATATGAAAAATTTGGGACAGCTTCCCAACATAAAGTGGGGCAGGGGCCCTTCGGTTGACCGGGACAGGAGCGGCGGTAAACCACCACAACCTGTTATCCGCGGCCAACCTCCAGGTTGCACCCAGAGTCAAAAAACTCCTAAGACGAACACAAAAGGAAGCTGCCCAAGAGGTAAGCTAAAAGGAAGTGAGTTTAAAGGGAAAGGACTGGGAAGGATGTTTGCGGCTAGTAAGGAAAGAGCGAGCGATGCAGGTCTTAATTCAAGGGGTTTTGCTCTCTCGAACGAAATGAGTTGAATCGCAAAGGAGGCGATTCTAAGACCTGCTAGTGAGAATGGAATTTTAAGGTTTGAAGACGTAAAGTCTGGAGGGGAGTATGAGTCGAAACTCATAATTATTTTCTCACTTTGGTGTGGGTTACCCAAAACAAGTTTCGGGCCCCACGTTGGGCGCCATTTGTAGCGATTAAAGAAGGTGGGATTGGCCTTAGCACAACTTAGAACCAGACCGAAGTCCAGAACCAAGAGTGCTAAGGTCAAAAAGTGGAATGGCTCATGCCATTCAAGAGGCAAAACAAAAAAAAAGAATTGCCCCGAGAGCAGGGTGCCCTAGAAATGGCCGTGAAGGCCCCTCGTCCGCATTAGCGGAGCACCCTTTAACCAACCCCGACGGATGCTGGGGTGCCGCTTTGCTAGCTCGCTGCGGCTGGGGTGGGTTCTTTAAACAATGGGGATGGTTTGCTCTCAAGAAACGGGATGCTACGTATTATTCATCCGTCATGAATTCCGTAGCCGCAAACTGGTATGTAAAATACCCAGGGACCAAAAAGGGGGCATAGTTCCGTAAAGGAAACCACCCATGGCTCTGCAACATGGGCTGACGAAGCAGACCCAGTGCTCGTGACAACGCACGGAGCCAGAAAATTGAAAATCTATAAAAGGACTAAGGAAAAAGTGCTACCTCTCCTTTACAAGGAACCCGGGTGAGGCAGACAGCCCCGGGCCCCCGATGTTAGTGGAGCCCTGACCCCGATGGTCTGGGGTCCTCCACCCTCTGATGCTGGCCATATCAATCCAAAAATTCAAAATTCAAAAATCTAATCAAGAAAAACCAAAATTTACATCAAAGCGGAAACTACCTATGTGTGGCCAGCATCCCTCCCTTATGATGCTGAAAAATACGGAAAAATTCACGAGAAAACTATTACATTATAGGCCAGCCAGGCCTGGAGCGGAACCTGAAAAAGAAGATGAACTTCTCGGGCTTTCACCCAATAAGAAGGCCAAAAGTTTAGATTTTACAAATTCATCATTATTATTTCGTGCTTTGCTTTAGCTGATTAAATTCATCTATTCCAAATTTCTAAAATTTGCTTTATAAGTATCTTTAACTAAGTCCTGTTTGCGGCCTTTTTTTTTTTTTTTTTTTCTCTTTATTCCTTCAATATTTTCTTTTGCTATGAATTAAAGTATCCGCTTGCAAAATTTTAATGTAAAAATTATTTGCATTCTTGAGGAGAAATAGCTAGATAAATTATTACTTTTTTTTTCTTATATGATTCGCAACAAAAATCTACTTCGAATATGTACATGTACACCTTTCGACTTTTCCTGATATTAGTAATCATCAATAAGTGCGGAGTTTGGATCCAAACTATGCCGTTTTCATTTTTTCTCGAGACACTGAAAGGTATGTTTCGTCCGACCTTGAATTGTAGACTTTACTTTTGTCGTAGAAAAGTAGTATTTCAGAAAAAGAATGCAAGGTACTACACATGAACCGACATCTAAATCATTTGGACTGACTCTTTTTCTAGATCAAAGAATGTATGAGAGAAAAATTGATTAACGGTACAAGCCGCCCGTACACAAAACAACTATTTTTACATTTGCCTCAACAGTCTGATAGTGAAAAAGAACAAATGTCGTGTCTACTAGCTTACGTTATGTACAGATTTAACTAACATGACAAATATGACATCATATTCTTCTCTCCAATTCTGCTCTAAAAATCTCTTACGACTGGCATGTAGTATTATTTCATGATTTTTCGTTTTCTTCTTCATAAATATTTATATATAAAAAATGTAAGTTATTACCTCTTCCATTCGTTTCGAGGTACAAGAACTAGAGATAGCAGATATTATTACTAATATTTCGATATTTTTTGTTTTTTTTTTTTTCTCTTCGATAGTATTTTTGTTTAACAATAATAACATTGAATTACTTTGATTAAATTCTTTTTTTTTTCTTTACTTTTCTTCAGAAACGAATATCTACTCTCAAATGACGATAGTTTCAATTTCCAGAAGCTAAACAATGACTTCAAATTACGTTACAGCGCTAACTTCAGCGCACTAGTTTTAACAGGCGTGTTTTATAATAGCTATCTAATCAGTTCGCTTACGTGTCTCAGCAACACAAACCTTCCTTTTTGACTTGTAATTTCGAGCCGGATCTGCTGAGCAAATATATTGGACGTATCTGGATTCCAATACAACGTAGTATATCCAACCTTGACGCCGTAGACAATTCAGCAGGATTTATAAAATTTAGACTTACTTGGTCCGAGTTGGGTGATAGGAATTGCGGTGGCGACAATTTGCCGGGTTAATTGTTGTTTTCTGAGTCGGTTGGCAAATGCGAGGAACAATCGCTAACCGGTTGGCTACTATTCTCACTGGTTATTAAATTTCATGCCGTTGATCCTGACAACGACGAGGAAGAAGAAGTGGTCAAAGACGACGCCGTTGCGGTCGAAGGTGCAGATTTTGATCCCCCTGTTCGGGACATACCCCAAAAACTCATATCCTCATTCTAAGTTGGCATTATTTCTTAGCTCCGCCTATAATCGCAGCCAAACACACGACACATTAGCTTGGAAAAGTCTTTTAAAACCCCTTACATCAAAATCCCGAATATTTTTCCCAAAAAAAACCCATACCAACCAACTGCCAAAGATAACACATCCGAAATTCTCGTACATCTCAGGCGAAACGGTTAACCGAACGGTATATACAACACAAATGCTGTTGAGTTTTTTTCGTTCTAACACAATCAACTACAAGCACTAAACCATAACAATGCTGTTAATAAAACAATTGCACTATGTGGTTGCCTTGACTTATAGAAATGCACGATTAAATTTTGAATTTTTTTTTTTTTTTATGTCAATTAATCACTCAGCGAATTTCACGAATTGATTTTTATTGAAATACTTGTAGGTTATGTGAAATCATTGGTTTCAAAAGCCCGAAAGTGATTGTAGTAAAAATGAAAGTTTTCGGATGAAAATCGCGAACGATATTGTTGAATCGAATGGAGCAGTAACAGCCGGGAAGGGAATCCACAAAACTCAGCACAAAACAGGAAAATTCCAATTGGCTTGTTCACGACGGAGTATATGCACGAACGCTACGCACACTTATCCGACAGATTTGCAAATTGTAGCAGCACTTCACGCATCACAAAACTGAAGAACCTCTGATAATGTTGAGACGCACCACAATAACTTTGCAAGAATTTGCATTATGTTGCCACTTTTCCCGAACTTTTCGATTCATTCAAGTTCCCGTTGGCAATATTTTTCACACCACGACTCCTTCGCCACGCCGTCTGGCCTCTGTCGAAAATTCACTCCGACGCCCATGTACACACTCGGAGCAGATCTTCGATTCAAATTCAAAGAATTCGACTTTGAATCCGGAAAAAAATGTCATTTCGTGCGGTATCACGTTTTTCTGATGTCCATCGCTCGTCGCCTTTTCTTTTCCCGACCGCCACGATTGCCAGTTGCTATCCGATCCTGCGACCACGTCTTGCCTCCGTCGCGAATCAGATCCGACTTCCTATCGCCAAGCGCCGCATTCTCACAGCCCAGCCACAGCATCGCAATTTGCCATAAACAATTTACCGTTGATACGGTAAATTAGTTTTGAGAAAAATGAATTTTTCGAAGCGACATCGCTTGTGTTTCGATTTGACGAAAACAAGGTGCCGTTAGAGGGCAAGTAGAGGACTTTTGATACAATGCGTATCAAAAGTCGTTTGCCGTGAATTTTCGAAACAAAATTCAAATAGGCAAATGCTACAGAGGCTAGCCTGCTTAGAAGGGGGTATTAGCCAATCCCTCCTAGAGGTGAAAGTGCTTCCAGCGGCCACCACGAGGAAGTTATGGATCACCCTTCAGCCAATTCATATACTTCGTGTTACTCCCCTATTCGGCAGGTGACTGACCGCTTGAGTAGCACCTACTCTCCCAGATTTCGATTATTGAATAACTTGGATATTTTGACGTTATTTCATATAACGTTTGCAAATAAATGCAGTTACATTGCTAGCCATCTGTACTTGTAAGTTTTAACACAGGATACCATTTTTCTGGGTCTCTCTGATATGACACAGAATTATTCATTGCAGACCTCGCAGAACAGAGAACGTTAGACGCCTCATTGCATGAGGTTTCACATCTGTTTTGATAATACTGACAAGGGTCTTGAGTTTGACGGATAATTTCTTCCGAATTTTCTTATGATAAAGTAGTGCAAACGAACCATTAATTTTTTGTGAATCAAATCTGCAGATGCGAAACAAATGAATTGCCTAAATCACAATCAATTTTTTCCCAGCTATCGTTGCACGATTAAATTGCGGGCATATGAGTAAAACTTTATGGAAAGCATTGTATTTTGGCAGGCATACAAATGCTCTTGAAATTGATTAAAATTTTCAGTTTGGTCGCTATATTTGCATTGATTTTATGAATATTTGACGAATTCTCCTTGATGAGGTTAACCTATCATATATTTTATTAGAATATTAATTTGGTTGGCAGCACTTGTCATTTACATTCACGCCTTTTATACTACTCAAATATGAAAATATTCAGATTCTGTTCCGCTGTTCAGTAGTTTCAAGTGTAGGAAAACACCGATCTGGCAAAGGAACAAAAATTCCAGTTTTAATGACATTTCGGAAACTGATTGGGACAAATCTCTAGCTCAACCGCTCGTTAAGTCAATTGTAAATACTATGTAGTGAATTCAAGAATACATCTTTTTTGCTCTTTTCTTTCTTCAAATTAAACTGAAATTGAGTAATAGAACTACATTTTTCGTTTTTTTAATCATGAGTTTCTCATAAATTGAATTCTATAATCATTAGCTTGACTAAATCAATATATTATGTGTGCACTAAACTTTGGCGCAGAAAGAATTTATTATTTATCTACTATTTAACAAACCCATCTTAATTTTCCCTGAGTTAATTCGGTTATGCGAATATTTATTGTCAAAGCTGATGAAAAAGACACAGGTGATTTCCAGAAACATATCCAGACCATTTCCAGAAATTTTCAATTCAATCGACCCATCGAACTTTCAAATTCTTAGCTCCACATTAAGCACAAATTACTAAATTCAAAGTCACCATACATTTTCTATGGCTCATTTATAACATCGATACTATCTTATTTGTTCTTTGGGTCGCAAAAATAGTCTACGCATCAAACATACTATTCAATTTCAAACTAAACAATATAACATGAAAAATATATTGCAAACAACTTTTGGACATCCGTTAAAATTGACTTGTCTAATGACTACGCGGCATCGTCAAGCTTTCCATGTATGAATTCAGTTAGTCATCGAGTGGTGGGACCGTTATTAGAGGAATAGAAGAATAATGGGTATGGACATGTTTATTTGAATAAGCTATTTCTATATTTATTTGTTTGCTTTGTAGAACAAATAAGTTTTACTAGATTTTATTTTGACTAGTTTATGCTGATCTTGCCAAACATGGTCAATGGGTATTACGATATCTTTGTTCTGTGGGTGAAAAGTATGAAAAAAGTATCTTGGATCCGTTTACAGAAAAATTATCTTATCACATAAGATCATTTAATCCAAAAAGCGTCCAACTTATAGATTCTACATCAAAAGCAAGCTGTTCGTTGAAGCCTTGTCATCATCAAATGATCGATATTGTCAATTCTTTTCTCACGAAAATCGATTAAAACGTTCCCAAGATCACGTCGACATCCCAAAATGCAATGAATCATTCTCTAGCGCCAGTTTCTTCAGCACGCTTCGAAGATAAATCGCAGAAATAGATACAATTCAAGTTTAGTCCCCGTTCCAATTCAAGTCACCTTCAACGAACTTTTTGTCTCCGTTCACAGGCTGAAACACAACACAACAAAAAATAACAAATAGCATGAAACGTCCATAAAATATGTAAAGTATGTCCGAATTTGGTCGGCACATTGGATAATCAAATGTCGTATTATTGTTGATACTTTTCTTTGGTCGTGAAGTGTAATAGTTCAATGTAGAGATCTAAACATGTTGTGGACCAGTTGACTCGACTCTAGTGACGCTTTAGTCCATCTAGACTAGAAGACTATTTGGTTGACTGGTTGTGGATTGGTGCTGCAAGCCAGTTACCATCATCGGCACCAACCGTCACGATATTCTCTCACGAGATTCATCGGAATCGTACAATAGTTGTATGCTTCGAATGTTGCAATCAGCTTATGCTTTAGAAGTAAGCAGTGGCTGTTCAATGTTGCTCGAGGGGCGGAGATTAATATTATATTTAGAAAATTAACTTTCATTTCATTTGGTCTAATATTATAATACTAATGATCTTTTGCATTCGCAGGACATTTTTTAGTGCTTGGAATTTTCAAGCTCCACTAAGGGTCCCACTAGGGCACTTATACCACTTTAACAGAAAGCCACTGCTTCTTTAGTTAATTTGTATCCAAGTTGGTTTGTTGAAAACATCTAGATTAAGCCAATAGCTTTTGATATTTTTCCTAATTCTTTGTTTTAATTTTCTTGTCCATATTAGCCTTTGCAAAGCCACAGTGCAGATTGGGGTAAATTTTTGGTAATTTGGTCCCTTCTACTCCTCGTTTCGTTGGTGCTTTTTATGGCTGGGGATCCATATCAGCTCGAGGCTTTTCTGTGTTCCTATTTCATTTGAGGGCTATTTCGCATCTAAAGGCGGGTACAGTGCTAATCGTGATGCTAAATTTTGACACGTCTCCATTATCTGGTCATTCTTTCGAGCGAAAATTTCGACAATGGAGAAAAGCAGAGACACTGCTCATTTCTGACCGATAAAATTTCAAAGATTCCATTTTTCGATCGATTTTGTTATTGAAAAGACATGTCACTTTTTAGCTTTTACTAAATTGGCGTGAAATGATTGGAGACATGTGTCAATGCCATCTACATTTCAATTCCGAAAGCAACTTTTGACAGAAAGAAGCAACTTTTCACGCTAAGAACTGAGTACAACTCTTGCTTATTTTCAAGCTAAATTTTTATAGAAACAAAAAAGCGCATGTCCGGCAGGATTTTAATGCGATTTGTTTTCCTTATCTTTATTATAGGCGATGCTTTATAAATAATAGCTTGTCTAGGAAGGTGGAAGTTCATTTTGCAAATGGGTCTTACGATCACTGCTTTCACTCTACATTTTAAGTTTGAGCCATCCATATACCGCATTTGTTCCCATTTATGCGACGAGGGGGTCATTCTCCCATTTTTTCTTTGGTTGTATTGTAACTTTGAATCATTTTTTGAAGGCTGTTGTATGCTTTATTTGATCGCTGAAGTTGCATTATGGACCTGATGTTCTTCTTGATACTAGGATGGCCCTTGGCGTTTCCTGGTTCGTACCTCCAGCTCTGTTGTAGACTTATATCCTGCTTTGCCACTTTTTCTTGAGTCTTGAGGTGTACAAATTTTTAAAATTTAGAAAAAAGTTTAAAGTTTAGAAGAACCTCAATACCTACTGTAGCCGTGGAGCTCATTACTCATATGATCATCAAGCAGGCTATCATTTGAAGCTTGTTGAGCCTGTTATCAGTTTTTTTTGTATAGTTTTCTTCAGGCACACCGCTGATCCATATATGATGATAGGTCGCACTTTTTGTTAATATGCCCAAAGTGCTAGTCTTGGAGGTATTCCCCAATCACGACCAAGAATTTTGTGTCGTCCAAAGGGCCTTAATGGCCTTCAGTGTCATTTTGTTAAGGTGAATGTTCCGAAGACTTTTCCTATCCAGGTGGGTTTCTTAATATTTTGTATCTTCCTGCATATGGACCTCTGTTTCGTCAATATCCCTGTCCCCTGTCTCGAGTTTCCTTCTCCGGATGGAGAAATTGTGGGTTTTTTAGGGTCTATGGATAGACCTTCTCATCGCACTATTAAGCTGTTTTATTCGAATCCTTTTGCTTTCTGTTTTCAACCTATTGTCTTATTATTTTCCTGATGTCATTCTTGTATCCGAGAACTGTTAAGCCCTTACTGTTGAGGGTTCCAAGAAGGTCATAAATGAATAGGGACGATTTCACGAGGATAATATTTCTCGCTGCAGGTATCCATTCTTAGTGTTTACCCTTAGCTTTGCTTCTCTCAGCTCCGCGAACAAACCTTGGCACCTTTTTGTTGATGTTGGGAAATTTCTTTCCTCTAGAGTTCTTGGTGAAGCGTATTGTCTTGCATTACCAAAAGTTCCTTCTATTTGCATGAGGGCACATAGATTAATTTTCTTTTTATCCAATGCCTCCATATGTATAGCTCGATTAGCTTCCCCATGGTCCAACATGATGATGAAGCTGATTGGCTGGTTAGATTTTCCAAGGTCAGCTGATATGTTGCTGCTCTTTGGGAAGGACACCACTTGCACCACCCTCCACGATTATGGTATGTTGCTGACTTGAATAAGCACATTCTAAAAACATGTACCAGGATGGTTTTCGTTTTCACTGTGGCTTCTTCAAGCAAAGCCGGCATGACATAATCTTGCCCTGGTGCTTTCAAGGGTTTCAAGGAGTTTATTATCAATTCAACCTTTTTATAAGAGAGAATTTGCTGAGTCAGTGGTGACATGTAATGTCCACTCAAAGTATTCGTCTTTTTTCCTGGCTTCGCCATGATTGCTAGTTATGCGAAGGTGTGTTTTGAGCAACATTTTCACCTGGAGTTACAAGTGGTATTTGCTGTTTAGACTCTCACAAAGGGCACCTTAACCTTTAGTTTGGATTTTTTTAGCACAGCGAGTATCTTTCATAAGCTTCACAGTTCGATGTGGTTTTTCATTATTGAGCTCTGTCTTCACGGCTCTTCCTATCTTTTATAGCTGAACCTTTCCTCATGGCACCATCATTTTGGAGAGACTAGTTTTTTTTAGGACAGTTGTCATGGATTCTAGGATTTTTCTGATGCATTTTCTCACCGTGCCCCTCCGATTCTACCTTCGTAGTATAATTCGGTCCCTACAGTTAGATTGCCAGTTGATCCTTTTTCTTTTTTCTTTTTTCTTCATGGTTGATTAGAAAATGAAGCCCCTTTTAGGATATTTCATTACTTCACTAGGTACACTGCACTGTTTGAAACCAATGTTAGGTCTAGTACTTGTAGCTTGCTAACTGTAAGGATCGTTGGCGTCTTGCACTCGTCACTGCTCTCTCCTGCCGTGTGATATGAATTAGCATCACAGCCGAATAATAGCATTTTATTCTCTCTTGCACAGTGGTCTATCAGTGCTTTTGCTATTTGGTATTTGGTTCTCATCTCTCCGGAAATAGACTGAGGAAAATATTGCCTTTACTATTCCATCAATAGAAACCTGAGCTTGTCTCTGTTAGTCTACTCTGGAAAAATAAGAGAGTTAATGTTTGTGGTAATTGTAATGAACATGCTATTTTTTTGCTACATAATTGCATAAAATTAGCCCCATGTTATAGATATCCGAAGCGAATCTCCTACTTCAGCATGATGCAAGTTTGCTTGTAGATATCTCAGTCAGACTTTAGCCGTTTAGAAATTCCCGGACCTGGTATTATTTCAATATTGACTCCACTGCACTCTATATTGGTCGCTGGAGCTCTAGTACCTTTTCGCGGGTTTTTTTTAGCGGCAAACTCAACTTAACTAGGACTAACATAGCGCACTTGCCTTTATTTTTCCCAAATAAAACTGTCCAGGACTTGATATTGAGGTCCATTCTACAAAAGCCAAGTACTTCTTGCTATTCGTTGCCAGGTCCACTGAGTTAGAAAAAAAGTCAACGTAGGACCTGGGGTGGGAGCTAAGAATTTCTCTGTGATCCACAGGTTGACTCTATTTTTAGGGTCTCCGCCTTTAATTACTAAGTCGTAGGCATACCCTTGTAATGAACGGGCACGTAGCCTATTTTATAGGGGATGCTAAGGAACAAGCTCTCTGTATCTCATCCACTTCAATGCTTGTAAAAGTCCTTCGGGAAAATCGTACGATATCATTGTCATTTTCGAAACTTGTAAGGTTTCACATTAGATTACCTGTCCCTGTCGTTTACTGAGTTGATGATATTTCAAATTTTTTGGAGCTTCATCTCAGCCGCTTCCCTTCTTCGGTGATCAAAAGTTTCATTATTGGATCTGAGCATTTTCATATTGATTTCTGATGCCATTGGTAGAAATGCCTTTCCCTGATCTTTCTTTATACATGGTCCTTTTCATCAGAAAATTCATTCGCTTTTTGGCTGCAGATACTCATGCTGTTTGGTTTTGAAGCCTCCATTGTTAGGTCCTCCAAAGTTATATTGAGCACTTCAATACCTCGGGAGAGCTCCTCTACATATTTATTTGTGGATCTGCCGCCAAAGGTAGATCAGGAGACTTTAGGAGGTACTATCACCTTCCTCTCTCCCGATCTGCCTCCCACCACATAAGGTTTCGACAGGAACTCTTGGTCCTTACTTTCTTCATCCTTTGTTTTTGGTGTGGAACTTTTTTTCTATCCTCTCTTTTCTGCCTTCACTTAGCTTTCGGTTCTTACCGTTATTTTTAAAGATCGGTAATTCGATCGATTTTTTAATTGGTCCGTTTAGCTGATTTACTCAGGAGAAATGGAGACCTTGAAGCCTTGAAGTAGCCTTCCTTTGAAAATGTTTGATGCAATTTTTCTCCCACCATTATAAAGAATTAAGAGTCATATGATCCTCTTTACCTCGGCCTAGGCAGAAAATAAGACGCGATCTTGCTATTTGGCACCCAAACAATATAGGTCGGCTGCAATACAGAGCTTATTTAGTAGAATGTGCATTGAAAATCTACTCATTTCCTCTACATTTCTTTGAAATTCAGGTTTTCTAGCGATTCCTATGGACTATCATTTTTTAAAAATATTATTCCAAATTTCAGATTCTCTAACTTTTATTAATATTCTTAGGTCTTAACTCGAATGTGCATCGGTTTTATATTCGCCACAGCATCATTGTGACAATATCTCTTGTAAGTGCACTTCGCTAAATGTAAGCGGACCTTCACTTAAATAAAACTTCACAAAAAAAAAATATTATTTTTTATCCGGCAAAGGAAGACGAAAATCCAGCACTACTCCTTACGAACGCTGCAAACCACCAATTTGCGAAAAAAAATCCAAGTGAAAGTTTTTTAATGGAATTATCGTTAATTTAGTATATAAATACTGCGTCGAAATAATGAACACAAAAAAAAAACTTATTCAAGATCAAACATCTCGCAAATTAGCTTTTCTGAAGTAATCCGTAAGCTTTTGGTTTACCTGAATTAAAGTTTCTTCCAATTTGTTCATGATAAAATTATGCGCCGAAAATCCTGTAAGAAATTTATGTGGAACCTACAGTTCTTGTTACATGAGACTGAGAAATGTTAGATCAAGGCACAGAATCTACTATAAGTGGTATATACAGATGTAATTTAGTTTTCTTAGTCTCATATCTCGAGAACTATAAGTCCCGTGTGAATATGTTATTGGACATTTTAGTGTAAGTTTTTTTGGAAAATCCACACTTGAATTTTTCGGATTTATATTACATAATGACCTTGCATAATGACACCCTTTGGACTACAAACCAAAAGCTTGACAGTCTCTGCACACTCACCTAGCCAACTGCCCATTTATCTAATCTCATGCTGTTACTATTGTGGCTAGTGTTGTGGTGGCTTCAATGCTATTGTGCTGCCGCCGCCGCTGCCATTGTTGTTGTTGCCATCGTTGTCGATTTTTTCACTCTTCCTTCTATATTTCGTTTTCGATTTTCTTTATTTAACATTTTTCGAAAAGAACAAGTCAACCGTCACCACACTGGGCGCTCAATGCATCTTACTATCTTCGATGCTTACGTTCGGCAGTGGACCCCATCGAAACTTCTTCTTCTTCTTCAACTGGCCTAGGCAATGTCGAGATAGTGTCTATCTCTGGTATGTTTACCGCCTCCAATTTCACATTGTTGCTATCGGTGGTGCGCAGAGTATGTAAGAAGCCTGTAATGGTTGAAATAAGTTGAAATCAGGCATCTGAAAAAGTTCGAAAAGAAGATAATAAAAAAGAATTGAAAGCATTAAGGAAAAAAATAAATAGAAAATGGGAAATATTTACAGCATTACGTTGCAACTGACTTATATGGCATCAACAATAATATATTTGAAAACATGAACAATAGTGACAGAATTGAAAATATCAACAATTGTACTGCATATGAGAATTCATGAACATTGCACGAAGATGTTTGGAGGCAGCTGAATTTTCTTTTAACCGGAAGGGAATTTTGTTGAACAGTTTTTTGAAATCGGATTTGGCTTTGCTAATCGGCATGCAAAAACATTAAATTTCATTTAGATAAGGTTTCCAGTAGAGAAAACGATTTCACTGAAGTCCAAAATCAATTAGATTTGTAGCCTTCCAAGACTGGCTTTGTTTGATATCTGTGTCTGAACCCTGACTTGGAAGATATTATGAGCCACTGAAACTGTATTTTAAGAAAACTATTAGACACAAGCTTAGCTGGTAATTCATACTTCTATGGCTCTTGGAAATACTCATTTGCTTACACGTCTTTATGATAATATGCTCATGAATTTTTAAGCTGCAATTAACACACTTGCCTTTGAAGTAATTCATTTTCCCGTTGCTTTCTAGCTCTTTGTTCATCATCTGAACTAGTATTACGAGAAAAACTCAAGAAAGTGACTTTCGTTCATTTTCTTAACGGTCAATTATTCAAATCGAATTCAAGTATCTTTAAGCAGTCTCCGCGTGCTGTAGCGCCCAACGAGCTCTATCTGAGTCAATTGCGAACCGAAAATATCTAAGAACAATATCCACGGAAAATAGTTGAGACTCCGCGTGCGATCAAAAGCGATTGAATCTTCGGGGCCAGGTAAAGCTAGCTGGCTCACTAGCTGGTAGGCACAGTCAGAGCCAGGCCAGGTAAGACGCTGGCTCATTACCACAGCACGATACAGTAGAAAATTGCATTGCGCGGGAGTAAGTTTAAGTTTGGAAGTCAACAAAACAGACTGAAGTGTGCTTCGATGGCTCTTGGCTTAGCCTCGTCCGAATCTACTACGATTCCTCGTAACGACTATTTTTGACGCGATCGCCGAAGGAATAAGCATGGTCTGCGGGCCCAGTGATTCCAGTGTTCGTGGCGTGATCGATATCTTGAAAATTGATCTCGTAGTTATGGCATTTGTCGCAGCCGTTGTTTTCGTTTCAATGCCTGAGCCTAGCAGTTGCCTTGATTTCTTCGACTTTAAACTTTTACCTTTAGTTCTTGGATCGTGAGATGAGTTCAATCAAATCTTTGATTATCTTCGCTGCTTGAATAGACCCAACTATTTCGAATGTCGGACGAGTCATTTCAGTGTTATTATACGGGTTTTGCGTAGATATAAGTGATTAATGTCTTGTGATTGTGTCTTGCTTTTGTGTAGTGAATACGCACCGAATTCTCTCCGTAGTGGAGTAGAAAAAATTGTGTCGCGTGTGTTTCGGTAATTGCGAATTCCATATGTGTTGTTTTGTGCTGGTAGAATAGCGAGTGAATGAGTCAATTGACTTGGATTCAAAAGTCATTCCTGACCGTTAATTATTCGCTGGA
The DNA here is from genome assembly GCA_947369275.1 of Nemotelus nigrinus. NCBI lineage: Eukaryota > Metazoa > Arthropoda > Insecta > Diptera > Stratiomyidae > Nemotelus > Nemotelus nigrinus. The sequence goes on from OX376372.1 coordinate 35,213,121, forward strand.
TGGAAAGTAGTCAAAAGCATTTCCATTCAACTGCAGATACTTGAAGATCTGAATGGCTGTAATCAATGAAAAATTAAATGCATTGTTCTTGATATCAACATGACATGTTATCAATCAAGAATGGTAAGATTTCAATTCAATTTCAACTTCCAAACAACCCTTAAAACTTTTTCAAAAATATCTACCTGCTCAAAATTAGTTCTCAAGCAAGCGAATAAACTCTCCTACTTCACCAATCAGTTGCTTTATTAAGTACTTTCGTTATAAGTCATCTCATTCTTGTATATACTTATTTCGCATTTTATGACCAAATCACAATTAATACACATCGAATCAGAATCAGTATACTTCAACCAGCACTCTCTTAGCAAATTAGTTGATGTCAAAAACTAATTTTTAAGTTCACCTTTCGGTTTGAACTTGTGGTTACAGACTGTCAAAAGTATTGCTTCTTCAGTCATTGCCTTCGAATGTATCTGTAATTGCGTTCAAGGTTTTCAAGGTGCTAGCAAAGTAATTTGTTATGTGTGATTGCTTTCACATGTAGTGTTTTAATTGCATTAAAAGTATTTACGTGTTTTGAATCTTGTTTTTGTGATTGTTTCTAAGACCGCGATACTATTGTTAAGAATATACGTTTTCATTTATTTTACATTCAAGACAATTTAACTCATTCGCGGATAGTACGGATTGATTGTGCGTAGGCAGGAACGCAGTACTGGATCAAAACGATGAGTTGTCTATTTTTAAAAACTTATAGTGAATTGATTCTGATTTTAGCCTGAAGAAGATGTTATAAAAAAAGTTTTAGTGACTCATTATTTATAAACTTTTAAGCACGGGAAACCTACTACTAGGATCTCTTACTCTATTGCTCTTGCAGTGCCTTAATTTTGGTTCAATTGTTACAGTGATTAAATGAACTTTTAATTCCGTAATTTCGTTTTCCGTCTTCATAATTATTGTAAGTAATATCTGGAAAAGCAGTTTGAAAAAAATCATGCCATTTTCAAAACCAAACGTGAGTGAACTCATTTTCACATGATAAGCTCTCAATTTTGTGATAAAAGCCAAGTAATGTGGATATATTTTAATCGTTTTTCCAATAACGATATTTTTCGTTGAAACATTTTTTGCTTGGGTTTCGAATGTTCAGAAACCATTAAATGCATGAAATTGCTCAAATATTTCAAACGCATGACATGCGAAATACTAATTAGTTTGAGTCTTTGTTTTTCGATTCAATTTCGTTTTTCCACTGCGTGGAGAAAACAGAACTTATTTTGAAAAAGTTCCGTGAAGTGTTTACTGACCATACAAATGAGTGTTTACTGACCGGCCAGCCGTTAACAGGTGCTTAATTTTTTTGCGTCTCAATCAATAGCAGATTAGGGTAGGCGGGCAGCATTGAAAACAACAACAATCCTGCCTCGGTTGTTGTTGCTTTCGATGCTGCCTACCCTAACTTCCTTTTGATCGAATTGCAAAAAAGCGCACCTAATGTCTCTCCGCAATCGTGGGGATGACCCAGACCCTGAAGTCTCCTCCAGCAAAAAAGTAAAATAAACTAAAATTAATAAAATCTGCGCACTTTTATCCTTATGTAAGTGTCATAACGTATTTGCAAAGGCGTCTATGACTCTAAAGTGAAGTTGCATAGAAGTATGTGCTACATAGATTGTGATACTATGATGGTGGAAGTTATATTTTGTAGCTCAGTGTATGTAGCATGCTGCCATAAATGCTGCAGTGTTACATGCGGGTACGGGCTATGTGGATTTTTTTTTAGCGGAAAAAGCACTGAAAACTTTTTATGCTTTTCTTTCTTTTGCTCATTCACCAAAAATCTTTTCATCTCTTGTAAAATTTGCGTTCATTTATATAACTATTGCCATATTCACGCAACAAATCCTGGTGATTGAATCACTGAAGCTAGTTTTTTTTATCAGTGGTGAAACTTGCTGTTGCGCATGTACAACTCTTGCTTGGCAAATGGAATCTTCTGTGCCCGGTGGAAAGTGCCATGATTGGTGCTAATAAGTTAAAGCAAAGGTAATTCTCAGCTCTCATCAGCCGATCACCCGTTGTATATGCTAGATACGCCAGGAAAAAAGTTTGAGAGACTCATCCTGTTGAGACTCATGGTATTGATCGGAAGCCATTGAAGCCTCTCACTGCGACAATACGGATATAGGTCAGGGATGCACAGTGGATGCGATTTTTGAGGTCGTTTACTTAAGAAAACGTTTTTTCGCAGGAACAACGAAACAACAACGACAAAATCATCGAAATTAATTCAACGATTAATATTTAGAGGGGATGATTGACCCTTAGTTGAGTTTCTTTGATGAAATAAGAAAATCAACAGATAAAATGGCTAATGATGAGACGGCACTAAGTAGGGTGATGACTGATGTTGAAGCTCAAGCTCCGTCTGTTGCCAAGGAGCGAAGACTGAAATCCCTCAGCAGTCATGAGCATAATAGTGTGATAGTGCATCTAGAAGAAAGAATTTGCACGATCCAGGTATGTCAATACTCCTGGAACCTTGCGACAAGAGGCAGTTAGGCAGGGCGTCTCATCAAAAATGCTAAAGCCCTGGCTGAAGGGAGAAAAACGCCGCGATCAGTTATTGCGTAATACAATGGCTCAGAGGGCATCGGTATTTTCGATATTTTTTAAAATATGATGGTCAAAATCACTTTTAACCAATGTCTACACTGCCTAGGGCTCGATGACAACGCTAAACACACATTCATATGGTAGGTGGGTGCATCTAAGAGCGAAGCTACCCAACGGGAATTGCGGTAATGTATTCTGGCTGTCAAACAATGCTTCCAAAGCTATTTTCCAGCAATTATAAGATATTCTCGTATACATGACTTGGAGCATGGGGAATGCTGCAAGGGAGAAAGCTCATATGTTATAAGTCCGAGACTGGCCAATGAACATCACTCGCAGAAACAAGGGGGAAAGAACTTGCGAGAACATCGGTTATGGGTAGTCTGCTATATAAAGCGGAAAGATGAAAATTTCGGAGGATTTCAAATCATCACAGGTAAGTAAAATGTATGAAAACAATTCCCCCTAGTAGCAAAGAGCATGCGATATTGGAATTTCCAATGAGCGTCAAAGTCACGCAGCATGCAAAAACCACACATGCAGATATACGATCGGCCGCCGGCCAAAGCTTTAATTCGTATTTATGCGTATAAATGCGAGAATACGATGTCTTACTTTCCAAAAATCTCTTATACATAAAGCTATAGAGCTAAAAGCATGAGTTTCCCCTTATATCAATCTTCCCAGCCTAGGACATGCAATGTTAAAAAGAAACAACATGTAATGGTCCGGTAATGCTTCCACGCATTACGCGAAATGCTTACCGAATATATCCGTAAGCATTATTTTTCCCGTTGGGTAGCAGCTCTCCTGACACAAGTAGTGACTGCGCAGCTAGAAAAGACGAACTGGAGCAAGATAGTACAGTATGTCCAGCCCATATTGCGGGCAAAATAATTCGATCTGATTGGTTTACGGAGAACGTAACCTCTAGATGAGGATAAAAGCATTTATCCAGAAGTAATAGCCCGTCCAGACTACACATACTTAGGTATGCGCATACAAAAGTATGTGCAAACATATAAGGACGTCCAGACCGCACATACAATTGTATGCGCAAACATCTGCATATACAAGAGTAAGTGGAGACCAATGGTTTAGACTGAAGTAAGATTTCTTCCTGAACGGTGTCGTGTCGATCCGATCGAGCAGAAATTTTCGCAGGATGAAGATGTACTATATATAAGGAGTAGGTCAATGCTATGTTAAATTAGGACGTATTTAAGTCTTTGGCGGCTGTGAGTATAGCCTGAATTAAGCCTGAATTACATTGCCATGCAGTGCAGTGCAGTGCACTGAAATTTAGAGCTCATGTAATTCAATGTGGCAATTTACAGTAACTGCACATTGCCATGCAGTGCAGTGAAGTGTACTGCAATCATAGCTATATCAAAGGTTGGCCAGTCTCGTTTTCAATCTGTAGAGTCAAGTTTTCTTTCTATGCTTCTTTTTTGTCGTGGCACCACTAACAACCCATGTATGTCCTCAGTAATAACATGAGCAAAACCCTGATAAATATTTCAGTAAAATTCGTGGGATATCAATAAATGGAATTTTATTGGTATTTTCATTTTAATATTCATGTGTATTATTTTATGTTTTCTTTGATACAAGTTCGTTCATCTATTTTTCACCAAAATGTACCAACAAAGCAGAACTATTCTTGGAATCATTAAATTTTATCATTCTTAAGCAATCATTTTTTTTTGTAAATATTAGTGGAGGACCCAGTTGTATGTGATACACATGTACGTACTTTGGCTAAATATCAGCATGGTATTAATAGAGAGTAAAGCGAATCCGTACATAGCTGCAAGATTTAAGGTTATGATTTGCAAGCTAAGCATTCAACTGGGTAAATGTGGTGTAACCAGGCAAAATGAACATTCATTTTTGATTAAAAATTATATAAAAATATGAATATAGGTCTGCTTCATTCAAAAGTAACAGATGTTTGCTTTTCAGACAATTATAGCCTTTTAGTAACGCAAATGAAGTTTTTAATTGTACGTTTAGAACTGCGATTACCATTGGTTCGAGAATCCTATTGATGTAGGTAACAAATTTTAAGTAAATACATGGGAACTATCAACGCCTAAGCGAAAACTAGTTCTCTGGTACCAAAAGCGTAAATGTCTATGGCATGGGTGTACTTTTAATTTCATTCATTTTTTGTTATCTGATTAGTATGACTGGAAAACGTTAAAATACAATTAGTTAAAGAAGCACTGTGCCTGATTACATGACCATACTAGGTTTCCATGTATCCGCATCGCACCAATTATTTGGAGAATTGTATTATTTCTATATACTTATACAAAAACCATGATTGATTGGAAAGGACATTCAATAAAATTGATTGAAATCGTTGCCAACAACAAAAATTGAAGACATTTCTTCATCACTTATGACCTCACCTTTCAGCGTGACTTCATTTGTAATCTGATTGAGTTCTTTACAAAGAAAATTGTTTGGGTCACTAAGGAATCGAAGTAGATTTTTTTTACCTCGCCAGTGAATAGATTTTTTGACTCTCTATAATTTCCACTTAGTATTGTTAATACTTTAAAGTGGTACCGAAAATTTTCAAAAACTAAAAAAATGGTTGCCTTTTTGTAATAATTTCTATATTCATTTATTTCACTGCACATGGTACATGCACCACATAATGCACCTCATCAATTCCCATTGAACGCTTCACTGCCAGATCATCGACTTCATCAATTGTGAATTTTTTTAGCTTAATGAATACCAATTCGGGCTTGGTAAAACCATTCCTATAGATACCTTAAAAGTACTTTCTTTGACATTTAAACTCACCGATTACAGTTTTATCTTAAATCTGGTTACCGAGATATCAAGTATAATTTAATCTTGCTATAAGTTTCCATGAATTCGTCATAGGCATACTGCTAACCTATGATATTATAATGAGCACAGCTGCACAGCTCTAATAACAAATTACATTAACTTCAACAATCTCCTAACCTCATTCAACTTCGACCTTTTTACGTTTCGATCTATATCAAGACTATCTAACTATCTAACCACAACATACTATTGTTGTCTCTATACTCGTACCAACCAGCGACTATCGGATCGCAGAAACAGTCATCAAAAATTATAAATGTTAAGACTACGAAACCATAGAGACACCTGAGAATTTTTCGTATAGAATTTCGCAAATCGTGCACTGCATTTTTATTACTCTGATTATTTCCAATCCATTACATTTTGTTTTCCTTTTTCCTTTGTTTTTCGTTTGCTTCATAACTGCCATGTCAGACATTACCTGCTTCAACTGTTGATTGATGATGATCTGAATGAATTTTTGGAATTGGTAACGGCGTTTTCAACGATGAGCGGATTCGGAAGTTTTTAACGTTACTTGAAAACTCCGCAAATTCTTAACATCTATGCACTTGTAGCAGTGTAGTGCGGATAGGTCAAAGACAGCAAAATGCTTGTGTTTTCCACCTACATCAAGTACGTAACTATCCACCATGGATGTATTAATTATCCACGGAGACGACTATGGACATCAAAGTTGGAATAAGTTTTTACGATTTCGGACAACCATTTTCGGTTTGGTACTTAATTAGTTTTCAAATTGTGGAAAAAAAATTCTAGATGGTCTTTGAATGAGACGCCCACACATTAAAATTGATCAAACTTAGCTTACATCTTTGTATGTGATGAGTCATTTTTATGAGGTAATGAGTGATGATTTATTTACCTTGCTTAAACATACATTTGACAGTTGCATGAGTCATTCAGATTTAATCTCCATCTTTGTGAGTTAGGTCTTACTTTCGCATTCGCATTCCATTTTTTTCTCAAATCAAAACAAGATTTGAGGATGGTTTTAAATTTTACATCTTGAAAAGGCTGTGCTTGTCCGAGATTATATTTTAATACCAATTTCCTTCTTGTAACGCCCTGGAGAAGTAATCGATACACTTGATGCTTGCTTTCAGGATATTACCATTTGTTTTTTTTTCTTAATAAAGGCAAAGCCGTATGAAGAAGGAATGATCCTTATATATTATTTATCATGATATATTTTTAGGTATAAAATAAATGTTCTCTAGCTAGATAATAGACCAAAAATGCAACATATTCTGAGCAATGAGACCCATTATTGTAAACCAAAATGAAACAACCCGGGTAGGTTCGAATTTTCGAGACAAATTAACATATTTTCGTCTTTGTATATCATTTCCAAATTGGGAATATTTAATTTTTGAAAATGCTTGAACTATTATCCACTCCAAAGACAAACCTGTCTTTTAATATTAATCTAATTCAAAACTCGAGTTGAAAGGAAAGATTTCCGAAATTAGACAACCACTGATATTGCAAATTTCAGTCAATGCATTTATGCCGCTCTTTTACGTGCTCTTATGTATAAATGGAAACATTGTAATCTTTAAATGATCTCAATGTCTGTATAAAATGATTTTGATTAATGTATCTGGACTACAGATGAATAAAATCCTGTATAAATTAGTTTACTTTCTAGCGCCCAGTGTGGGCTGCATGAAATCAAAACAGGTACCTGTAGGATTGGTGAATTTTGAATGATAATGCCGTTTAATCAACCAAAATACATTAACCATAGAAGTCATGATTTAGAAACGTAGAAATGTTTGGCCTGCTATGTATTCGAACATTGTTACCAAAAAAAAATCGTTATCTTTGCATATTCGTTTCGATTTATTTTCATATAGTTAATAATCTGCGACTAAAGTATTGTAGTGTTTTTTCTGGAAATAGCAGAAACCACGTTTTTTATTCGTTTTTTCAATTGCTTCCGAAATTAAATATGCGTTGCTTCATTTACTAGTGCAAACTAAATTGTTTCAATTCTTTGGGAGAATATTTATAGGCCTCCGTGGAGTATTTTGAACAATCTAGAGAATAATCGAACTCTAGCTTCGCTGACTAAAATGTTCTGGTCGATTTATCGAACACATGTTCATTTCCTCGCTTAGAATGCTCTGAAAAATTTAAAATAAAAAAAACCAAACAAAATATGACGCGCTACGAGTTTTAATCCTTAATAGTCTTTCGAAATGAGACAAGTCATGAAATATTGACTGTTTTTGCAATCACTGCTACTAGTTACATGTTGTTCTTTGAAAAATGCAGTGAGCGGTGTGATTGCTCGTTGCTCATGCTCTTAAGCTGCTCACTGTTCTTTTGTTGAACGGAAATGCTTTGCACGAACAGTGAGCACTGTTATTGTTCTTTGTTCATGCTATTCAACTGCTCACTGTTCTATTGCATAACAAAAAACAGTATGTGCGGATACGGATAAAAGTTATCCGCTCAGCTGTTCATTTGCTTGTTTTCTATCATGTGCTGTGGACTTCACATTGACATAGGTGCTGTCTGCTAAGATCACGCTTAGTGCTGATTGCGGAAGTCGTAAATTTGGCATGGGTGCTTTGTCTAATCGAAGATAAATACCATACAAGTACATACTGTTGAAAACGTATATATCTTTTCATTGTTATGATATTAAAGAACTTACTTTCTGGTTTTTGGGAGTTTTAGTGGTTTTATTGATCTAATGGCTTTACATTGATGTTTTTTTATGCACAAATTTTTGTTATCTTGATGTGCGTCAAACACATCTATCTGCATAATAAGTACACAAGGAGGATATAAAATATGACTCTAAAGAATACACTTTCAATTTTTTAAAGAATTGATTATTATTCCTGAAATTTTTTGTTTGTTTTAAATTTAATTTAAAAAAAAACATTTCCAAAACGTTGTTATATCCAGATTTGAAGTACGGTCAGAAATCATTTCGAATACTTGGTTTTTCGAAAGTATTTTGTTGACGGTGGCAAAGAATTAAAGATTGTTTTGCAGCGATATCTTTTATAGGCTACTTTTCATACAATATACTATCTAAAAAAAAAATTATTCTACGTAATACACGTGAAAGATTATTACACAGTTCATCGCTGAGCTACTAAAACGTTCAAACAATCTTGGCCTTATGTATTTTGGCTTTGCAAAAGTCCTTCTTAACTTTTTCACATCTTTCATCTAAAGTCGTAAAGTTTTTCGCCTTTTATCAACTTCTTTTATGTAAGTATTCCAAAATATGACTGAAATAAACTTGAAATGATAAGTTTCTGTTGCTTTTTAAAATGTCAGCAATTGCTGGTAGGATTTTTTCAATGCTGCTACAGCAAAATTTTTTTTTTCACATGTCTAGAAATTCATTTGCAAAATCAATTTAAACATTTGCGGTGCAACTTTTCAAAACTTTTCATGTTCCATGTATTCAATATTGTGGCAAACGACATACATATTGAAGCAATTTTATCTTTTCTCTCTATTTTGTTTATTATTTTATCTCTTGCTTCTTATAAAATTATTCATTTTTTTAATTTTATGGTTGTTTAGTATTCATTATTTGCTCTATGCAGTGACATGTGGGCATGAAATCATAAGAGTAGTTGCTTTAGTAGTTGAAAACTAGTGAATATTGCGAATATATTTCGACAGGAAATTGCCGAAGTTGTAATTATAGATTGTTTTGGGTAACGTACATTTTTGATCATATAATTACTCTGTATGATTTTATTTGACCTCTGCCTTTGTGTTTTGGCAAAAAAATGAAAATACTTCCAGTGAATTTGAAGCTACTATTTGAATATTTCGTTGATTCCGAATACTTATTAAAAAAATAAATCTCAATATGTCCTTTTCACACACAATTACTAAAATATATTGTGGTATTTCTTATTCTAAATCTTTTATATTTCCTCTGAAACTATTTTCAAATGAAGCAACCAATAAACAAACGAAATTTGTGGTCATCTTGTAGTACGAGTAGGTATCACATTACACACAATTTAAATTTTCTGTCAGATTGATGAAACATTTCGAAAATTTAAAAAATTCTTTTGATTCGATTTCTCAGGTTTAAGCAATAAACTGAATTATTTCAATTTTGAACATCCACACCAAAATCATCAGTTTCTGCGAGTAAACCTTATTAACTTCCAAAAAACTATGCATAAATCTGAATAACAACTTGAAACATTAAAATAATCCTTCGAATAGTCAATTCGTATTGTTTAGACAGTCAGTTTTTTTCTTCGAATTTACACCGGAAATTCATGCTGAATCTTTTCTAAATCTAGTCAAATAATTATTCCATTTTGAAATTCTGAAAACATCTATCATTGCCACTGTAATTTTCTTCCAAAACACCGACGACCCTATGTAGCCATAACTGACATCATGCAAATTAAATCGCACAATTATAGGCAGCAAGTAGCTCATCAAAATCTTTCGGAGCATGAAAATTATGAAGCCTGAACCGAAAAGCTTCAAGCATTTGCACGAGCCTATCTAATCTACCTACCTACCTACCTGGCAACTCAAGTAATCTATAATTAATGCTTTGATTTAATTATTCCTCGGCAATGTATAATGTGATTGTTACACGAATAAATTAATTACTAGCGGGCCTGAAGATGAAGTCGTAACTACACAGCTCCTATTAATAGTAAGCGTATTTAAAAAATCAGTAAGACGATTTACACTTGGTTACACAGAGTTTCGAATAGTAGAATACAACTGGCATTCAAGTGTGGACTATGGCTTGTTGAGGCAAGCGTGTCCCACTTATTGGTTTGCACTAGTTTCATGTTTTTACTGTAATTAGCGTCGTTTTGATAGCGTTCACGATAATTTTGATAGCAAAGGTGTGAACATTTTTCATTCGATACATATTTTTTTCTAACGGAAAATACGCACGTAAGAGCTTCTAAAGGGAGTGCTCATTACAAAGTATCATGCATTGTAATGTAGTCAGGTAGCTGTAACTAATAAATAGAAATCATGTGATGGGAATTAGAATTCAAAGTGCATAAAAAACAAATCATTCAACGAGGTATAGCTGATTGCGTGCAAAGTTATGATAAGCGAAGCATAGTCAGACAATTGAGTTATTAAAACATAATTGATATGCATTTATATGAGCTATAGGATCATAGTTTGGAATATTTGTGTTATCAGTGTTGTTGAAAAAGTTTAACTACATTAGTGTATAACTTACACAAAAATGACATCAAAAGCCTGATTCAAAAATATAGATATAAGAATAAATCATATGCATTGATATATTATTTGATAAAATTTTAATAATTTCCCCCATTTATGTTTAATAGTTGTTCATGCAAACAAAAACATTTTGTCATGTCTGCCACACACTTTATTTCCTTATTCAATTTAAACTAAATTTTTGTCTTTTTTCTTTCAGTGGTCCTTGCGTAGTAATTTAATGCCAGATACCCGTGATGTGTGGACAGATACCGAAAGAGAATGCGATGATCTTTCATTATATCCGGATCGTTCTGATTCGGGCATAACATCACCGCATTGTCAGCATCATTTGGAAGATGATAGGAGCTCAGAATTGCCATATGACATATCGGTAAGTCAACATGACAAAAAAACGAGATATAAGCGTCTAAGTATTAAAATGAAATTAGATAGCTGTCCTAAATAGGAACTTGAACTCAATGCGATTATGTATTCCAATATACGAGGGTTGATGCCAAAAGTAGTGATAATCGGTTATATCCAGTTCGCATAAAATTAAAAAACTCCTTGATATTCCACCGTTGCACGCTGCGACAAAGAGTTTAATCTGCGAAACACATCCACTGAAGGCGAACACCGCGAAGGACGTCCATTCACGTCCCTCACTGACGTGCTGACATGCAGTGTTGCCAGATCAAAGAGTGACCATCAGGTATGTAGCTGAGGTCACCGGGATTTCGTATGGCAGTGTTCAAAGAATCGTTGCCCACGAATTAGATATAAAGAAGGTCTCTGCGCGTTAAGTGCCGAGAATGTTAACCGACGAGAAGAAGAATAAACGAGTCGACATTTCGAGCGGGAATCTCGAAAAGTTCCAGACAGACCTGGAGAATTTCTGTCATGTTACGTGATCATCTTCCACCTTTTTTATCTAGAAACCAAAAAGCAATCGATGACTTGGAAGCGACCCTCTTTACCGACGCCGAAGGAATTCAAAGTGTTGAGCTCGACGGTGAAGGCTATAGCATCAGTTTTTTTGATGATAAAAAAATTATTATGGTGCAATATTCGAAAAAGGGAGCTACTATGTCAGGCTTTTACTATGTAGACCAAATGAGAAGATTGCGAAAGGCTACTAGGAATCGAGACGCGGCAAAATGCGAATTGGAGTGCTGTTGCACCAAAACAACGCACGGTTCATAAGGCTACAGTTGCGATGGCTGCAATTCAAAAAACAGGACTGCTTGAGCATCCATCCTATTTGCCAGATCTAGCTCCCAGTGATTTTTACCTCTTTCATCGGCTCAAAGAACACTTTTGGGACAAGAAATTTGAAGATTGTAGCGAAGTGAGGCCGCTCTTGAAACGTTTTGGGAGAGTAAATACAAAGCATTTTTTTCTAAGGGTATCCTGAGTTGGGAAAAATAAGGACTAAATTTGTTAACTTGTTGGGAGACTATGTTGAAAAATAAATACTTTTTTTTAAGTTTAATCACCTTAGTTCATATCCCTTATCATTACATTTGGATCAACTCTCGAAACATAATTTAAAAACATAAAGTAATTTAATCGTCTGATAGTCAAAAGATGACTAAAAGACCCGCGGGGCGGACAGCATTTTGCTGTCACCGCAACCAAAATTCTACGAGGCCTGTGTCACGTTGAAAGCAACATACCCTATAAGTTTTCATGTTTATCCGATGGTTATATAAGAAGTTCTAGCGGCAGAAAAACTTTGAGGCCTGGAAAAAAAATTGTTAAAATTTGGTTTTAAAGGGGCTGACTACTTAAACAATGTTGCCGCGAAAATGCCACGGGGTCCAGATAATATCTTCACTGATTTAGTTTTTAGCTTCAATGTGATATTTTCTAAAATAGTGACAGTCTCTACAGGAACTTCTGTAGTTTCTTCGTCACCAACTAGAAAATCTGAAGTAAATGTTGCATAAAACACAGGTCCCAAAACACTCCCTTGTGGTTACTCCAGTATGCTCTTGATGGTTGGTCGTTGTACAGCTCATATGACAAACCTGGAAATTTCGGTCGGTTAGGTAAGATAAAGAAGCTTGAGTACTTTAGAGGGTGCGGGGTCCTGGTTCGAATCTAGATTCGGACGAGGGTCTGCACACCAGGCTTTGAGTTCACATAGCTCTGAATAGGTACCTGAATTAATCAGGGGTAAAGTGAGTCGTGGAACTAATCAGTCTACACTCGTATTCACATTGATTGTGAATTTGTGATCAAGCTCTCTATCAGCTTCAACCCCATGACCCGTACGAGTATTTTGGAAGCATGGATCTGATTTTGTAGATGAACCCTTGGTGTGGGGCTTACTTCTAGAAAACTTCCTCTCTTTCCATCTTCGAATGCTATTTTAATGCCTGACATAGTTCAATGAAATTGTTGAATAGTGCAATACTCTTTTTAAAATCTACATTGGTACTTAGGAACGTAGCTTGCGTTTTCAAGTATTGGAAGCAGTTTTTTGAGTAGAACTTTCTTGAGAATTTCGAGGGTACTAGGTAGCCGACTAATATGTCTGCGTGATTTTATTTAAGACGAGTCTTTGTTAGGTTTAATGATTATTATATTAACATCAATTTTTCATGCGTCTAAGAAATATCTAATTCTGAAGATAGTATTGAAGTGGTACTAAAGGAGAGTATGCCCGATTAAAGCTAACTTCCTAAGCATGGCGTTGGGAATGAGACTAATACCAGGAGATTTTTTGGTGCAGATATTCTCAATGATAATGTATTGAACTTCTTGAGTTGATGTTTCAATCGACCGTGTGTCATAGATATTGAATTCAGATGCTAGATTGTGTGCTATTGTATTGAAAGGTGTGAAGACTTGCTTCAAATGATCGACGAGGATAGTAGCTTTCGTTTCATCACTTTTGGCTCAGTTTCCATTAGCAGTTCTATGAGAGCTTCTCTGATGGTCGGTTTTGTGACTTTTTTTTATTGTCCCCCACATTATTTCACGCATTTTCCATGTGAGTAAAATTCCCCAGGCATGACTAACATTTCAACTCTTTGTACTCCACATTTTCCATTGTCTGCGTGTTATTTTTTTCTGCTGGACTATAATTAATTAATATGGAACAGTAAGTGCCATATATGCGTTACAGTGCCACGTATGCGTTAGCGTCTGGTGTTAGTTTCACAATTGCTTGCGTCTTTGAATAAATGCACAGTGGAATTGGTCCCTTCTGCAGAGTTAAGAAATATGTTTAAGGAGAATAGACTGTTCAGATGTCTCCTGGAACCATATTTTTACATGAACCATATGTTTACTTGCAACAGAGTGTCCAGGACTACATCTGCGTTTGCATAGTGAATATGTATTCTCATCTCTTAAAGACAATGAGGTCCGGAATTTTATGTTGTTCGATAGCGTTGAAAAATTGTCAAAAGCTCGTGGTTGAAGTCACTTTAAGTGAAGAATTATATGGGAACGTAAGAATTCAATTTAACTGCATCGAAATGTTTGATATGAGCTGTTGTTTGACAGGAACGTGCAATGGTCTTCGAAAGAGAGATTAATTTGTAGTTTAGAAAAATAAGAAGTTGCAGAGCAGGGCTTTAAAGTAGAATTTTTTTTCTCAATGTTTTGGCAACTGGGTAAACTCTGCAGTTGACAGTATGATTATTCTCACATTTGCTACAATTTTTCGCCTTTTTGTCGCAAAATTTTATTGTGTTTTGTTGTATGTTTTGTTGGAAGTCATAAGAGAGTGTTATAGGATTCAAAGCCAAATTATTGACAATTAGGGCATTGCACGCGGCTTTTTCGTTTAATCGTCTCTACTTCAGTGATTTTTATTTTAGTTTCAGGCTTTAATTCAATTTTGAAGAGCGGTTTCTTAAACTACGTAAAAATGCCTATGATTGATCATACTCAGAAACCAAAACCAATTACTTTCATCGTTGACCCGTCAATATCAGTATTATTGGTTTTAATACCTTTGGTTATTACTGTAAAAATTATGCAGCTTTCCAGTTGATGCGTGATGTCGTTGACGTTGAGAAAAACGCTTTTTCCTTCAAATCTGTTCTGAGTAAACCTAAATTTGATGCTCAGAAACGTTTCCACGTTTTAAATGAGTCAAGTGAAAGTTGTTTCCCCCTTACTGACATCAAAAAATTATCGAGTTTCCTCCATGATATTATATATTTCTGCTGGGTTTCCTCATTTTTGAGACTGAGCAATTTCAGCATCGCTTTTCTTTTTTTATAAGCCAGGGAGTAATAGTAATTATTCTTCATTCACGTTTTTTGCTCGCTGTAATTCGATTTTTTGATCATTTCGAATTCGAAACGAATGGGGACTTTGTCACCTTTTTATGGCATTGTAATATCTATCAAGTTCCCTTTTCTTCTCCACATTTGAAGGCCCTGAAGCTATGGTAAGATGACACTTCCGAGCTGCTGATTTTGGACAGAATTCTCAGGAGACTGATTTGAAGGATTACGCCGACTATTCTTTTCAATCTGGTGTATAATGGTGAATCTAAGTTGCAAAATCGTTTAAAAAAATGATAATAGTAAAACGATGTTTACAATCCAGATTATTTTGCTTAAAATGAATCAAGCAGAGGAGTATTTGATACAGATTTTTATTGCGAACTAATTCCATGCAACAGTAATCAATGTAAAAACAATAGTTAACGATATATTTTAGAAAAACTGATTTATTTTTATGATCCTTGACCTTGAATAGCTTATTTGCCCACGATTCTGGAATGTAGTTTTGACAAAATGTTTCTGATACCAAAATATTTCAATCAATTGTGTTGAGAAACCCTCACCTGGCTTTTTTTCGCAATGAAAGAACATGATAATAGGCTAGCGCTACTCATAATTCTGAATCTGCTAGAAACTAGCAGCTAATTGAACGAAGGTTTCAAAATAATCACAGTGTACAAAACTAGGTTGAAATTTTTCACATGATTATCGATATCCCAAACACTAACAAGATATGTTGTTGATAGTATACAAGATAGTATACAGGACCTGATATTCAGCAACAGATTATCCAGTTTACTTAATATTATGAGTTGTGGCATTAACCGTTCGGCGTTACGTGACTGGCAAGAGATCAAAAGTGAAACTTGAGAGTACCACTAATGAGGATTGGTCGGAATAACGCGTGGTGCTGAGGGTTTTCGTTTGCAAATTGCTTGGGAGCTAAGTTGGAACGTGACTACAAAGAATGCTGAAATTACTACTTAGCGTTTTTTTTTTAGAGAGAGAGAAAAGCTTCTTATATACTGCTCCGGACGCAAATATAGTGCATATGCCTAAAATTTACGTCGCCTGCCTTTAAAAAGCTAGCATCTTTCTGGCTTACTTAAAAAGTGCATCGTCGCATAATCTTTACCAGCATTTCAATGACACATTTCATCGAAGGAATACAAATAAATCAGCAATGCTGCGGTGATTATTTGTTGAGTGATTTAGCTTAATTTTAAATTCCTGAATTCCTAAAGTAACTAAATCGAATCAAAATGAAATCGCTTCTACCGCGTTTTCTACCTTCATATTGTTAAAATTTGGTGATGATTTTAATCGAAGAATATATACATATGTAATGCAACCAACAGCTCAAATAGTTTAATCTTCAGGGCCAATTCAAATAGCATTTCCGTTTGGATTCAACAATTATTTTCAAAATTTGTCCATTTTTATTATCAAATAACAATTTGACTTGATTTTTATTTCATTTAAATATTTTCAACTACTTTAATTTAATCTACATCTACTCACTTTTACCATAGCATTTAATATTTAGCGTTACTTTAATTTCACTTTCTACATTTCAGATGCTCGATCCGATTTCAAATGATGAATTGAAACGACGTGTTGTTGCCATGACAAAACGCATAAATTGTGATGAAGACGATAAATTATGTCTGTCGCAAATTCTCTCGTTGCTCAACAATTTCGATATTTTATCACAAGATTCTGCTATTGTTGCTGACGATTCTGCAAATATTGATATGGTAAGTGTTAATTTAATTGTCGTCTTTGTAAAAGAATTTTGGATACGAAGTATTTTCGCACCATTAGCATTGTATTCAACTGTTTTCTTCTGAGTACTTGAAAATATTGGCATTTTTCATGAGGATATCATTTGTACAAGTCACATGTGTGTTTTGTTAGTTTTGTTGGCACGAAATTTCTTTTATCTGACACAACTTTCTTTTGTCAGTCATACTATTCATGTGACGATTTTGATAAAAAGAAAGTCACATAAATTTTTGTTCGTGACAGGTGTGAAATAACTCACAAAGTCGACCAAGAATTTATTGTAGTGTGTTCACTGAGAATAGCCGTATGCATCCACAAACGAATATTTGAAGGGGTTAGAAGCAAAACCGCCCAAGTGCATTGTTCTGACAAATCGACCTAAGTGCTGTTCCTTCCCAAAGCCGCTTTCTGACCAGAATAGTGAAAACATTGTTATCCAGAATAATGCAAACATTCTGAACAGATAAAATACATTCAAAAATTTAGTAGTTGATGGGAATTTTCAAAACTAACGAAACTTTAGTGGTCATTATCTCACAATACTGATTTAGCTACTTGGGCTGTTTTAATAGGAATACCGATGACATCGGTCAAATTAGCTATCAAGCAAAAATATCTTGAGGAAGATAGGAAGTCCTGGGCAGATGAATCATCCTGCGCGATAGCAAGGCAGTCCTGGGTATCAATGGATGCGCTCACACCAGCCAGCTTTTAGGCTTAACTCGAAGCGCTCTGCGTTGCACTATGGGCGTTCTAACGGGCCATTGCCTCATTGGGCGGCATGCGCAACGATTGGGCGTAGTGTTTACCCATTTCTGTCGAAGTTGTGGCTCTGAGGACGAGGAGGAATCCATCCTCTATCTCATGTGCCAGTGTCCGGCCTTGGGAAGGAGAATGTTGGCGGCATTTGGTGTACCCTTTCTCTCAAACCTGACGGAACTGTCCCTGGTCTATTTAAAGGTGATAGTCCGGTTTGTCAAAGGAAGCAGATGGTTTCCTGATTTCAGTAAGTAAAAGAAGGTCACTAGTTTATTGTGGCATCACAACGGGCCGCTCTTGTGCCTATGTGTGTCTGTCGTCAGGCCTCTGTAGATCGGCAGCCACTTCAACCTATCTCAACCTACCTACTAGCCATGCAAGTTCAAAAACTCTAAGTCTAGTAGAGTGTTCAGTGCTATAAAATCAATGTTTGCTCGGTCGGAAACCCCCTTAATTAAAATTTCAGCATGATGCAACTCTGTAGATTATATAAAATAGATACCTAGATAACAAATGAAGCAGTATGAAAAGTGCTTGAGTATTGTTGGGGGAAAGAAACACTATTATAGGCCAATCATCGGAATTTTTCAATAGTCAGTTGACAAGCAGTTTTGTGACCAGCCTGTCACTGAAACACTATCAAAAGTAAAAGGGTCAGCCACAACAGAGCGAAGCGACGAATCCAAAATAGTGCCTGTGGCTTTTTTCGGCAATAAACTGCACAGTAACCCGTCTTTACTATTGCTCCGGCCTTGAGAAAGTGTTCAATAAAGCCGTCATGCGCGTACCAATATCCAGCACCGCAAGTGCTTCCACAATCGCATCTGACTTGGAAGCCCCATCAATCTATAAGGAAGCGGCAAGCGTATATTCTTTAAAAGTGAAGTGGGAAAAGCAGTTTCAAAGCGGACTTGAAGAGCAGATTTGTCTTCAGTGAGTCAATCTAATGTTAATTGTTTGACTTTTTATGTCTTTAGCAAGACAAAGCTAAGGCATATGGGACGATATGCCTATGGTTTACGAAACTTTTTCTGCTTTCGAAATGGTGACAAATCCAGCTTTTTGCCAGCTGTTGAGTACACAAGAGAAGTGCAAGCACTCGATATAGACATCTATCAGTAACGGCAGCGTTACTACCATAGACTGCTGAATATCAGTCAAAAGACTGGCGTTCCCTAATTGAACTGAACTGGATTTGAACGAGTCGATGGGATTTATGGGATAGTGAACGATAAACGGATAGCCTGTTTTTCTTAACGCTCCGCGTATGTTGAGGGACTGAGATTCCCCAAGAAGTGTGAGTTTATAATGACAGTTAAAGTGTCGAATTAGTCGATATGCCATCAGAGCTCTGGATTCACCCTATAGCCTCCGATGTTGAGCTCAGACTCACCAATACTTTCTATGTTGCCACAGAAGATGTCCATGTTCCACTATTGTGGTTTATCTTTAAATAATTATACTTATTGAACATTCATTTTGATTTACGCAATGTTCGGCCATGTGTTCTTTTTGCAAAGTTTGCTTAATTGACACAAAGTTGTACTTATTGTACTGCCTATTTTTTTATGAAGACAATCATTTTGACAAAGACTGCAGTGAAGGCTGTTTATGTCTGTTTATTTCACTACTTTTTTTATCAAAATGATGCTAATTTTTGTCATTAAGGCCCTCTTGCATCTGGTTACCCTAAATTTCAATAACAGCCTCATGGCATTCTTTTTGTAATTTAGATATCGCAAAGATTCTGAAGTATACTATCTGTTGTGGATATTTACTTTACAAAGTTTTTGGAATTTTAAATTGGACTCAGACGTCTTCTTCAAATACAGTCAAATCTCGCTACTATGCGATTTTCGGCATAGTAGCGCGAGTAGCATAATACTGAGGGAAAACGTTTCGACGGACTGTTTTTTCTGAATCAAAGTATATATTTTGGGATTGAATAAAACTAAGAAATTTTAATGTTTCTCTATTATTATATGTATTTAAATTCAAAGTTACACTTGTTACTGCTACTACTGAAGGATGATAAATAGTACCCGGTTTTACTCTGTCAAGTTTGCTATCAGTTAAGCCCAAAGCTCTCAAAAATTGTTGGTTAGCGCATCTTTTTTCTGCGGATTTCGTGCATTTCGTTGTCTAGCCGGTCACACGTCTGAATGGCACTGAGCTTTCCGCTTCTTTGCTGCTTGAACTTTCGTATAGTGCTACATGTGCGTACGAAACATTTTCCCCTTCGAAAGTTACCACGTCGTGTTTACTTTCCACCGGCTCCTCGTTGCGCACCACCTCCTCGGCTGTCTCCTCTAGCGTGAAAGACCCGCCAGTCGCGAGGTGCTCGTCGGCTGTGTGAAAGTCATACAGCTCAATTGTATCGTTCTTCTGTGTCTTTTCTTCGGCAGGTAAGGCTTCCCAGATCTCGAGCAGCTCAGTCCTCCTCTGGCTCCGTTTGGATTTCCGCTTCGATGAACTTGGCGTTCGCGAAACAGTTTCTGATCGTCGACTCACTGACTTGCTCCCATACATATCAGACGAAGGGCAGAGCGTGGAGCAATGTGAACTTAAACTCGTTTCCTTTGCCCATGGCCTCGAGCCAGCGGAATAGCAGGAGATTTTTGTAATAGTGCTTAAGATTCTCTATGATTGCTTGATCCATTAGTTGAAAATTGGCTGCCGTGTTGGGCAGAAATTAGAGCATTCGGATGTTGTCCAAATGTAGGTAGGGAGGGTGACTAGTGAAGTTATTGAGACAGAGCAGCACTCTGCGATTTTGCTGACTGAGTGGTCTGTTTCACGCATGCAACATTTCCTCGAAAATTTCTGCCGTCATCCATGCTTCGAATTAGCCTTCTACTTCACGGAAACCTCCTTGTTCTTGATCGCACTGGGTTTGTTGAAATTGCCGATCACCAGAAGAGTTGACTTCTCGCTGCCGCTCATGTTTGCTCCAACCAAAAGAATGATTTTTTGCTTATTTTTTTTCCTCCAGTGCACCGTTCTCCCCTGAAAGACATGGTCTTGTTCGGAAGCAGCTGCCAGAATAGTCCAGTTTCGTCCAGGTTAAAAACGTTTGCCGCGAAAAACTGTCCGAATAAGGACAGGAAAACTTGTTGTTGCCACTTTATAAGAGATTGCGAGTTTACTGCTCCAGCTTCGCACTGCGTTGACTTGAACGTGATGCCATGGCGTTTTTTGAAATTGTTCACCCAACCATCGCTCGCCATGTATTTCGGGAGGTGCAGTTTAATACCCTTCTCCTACATCAAATCGCCACTGACAGGCAGATTCTGCCGACTTACTTGTTTCAACCACATTAGCATGCCCTCATCGAACTTCGGGCTATGAGCTTGCCGTAGCTTCATGCGCTTCAATAGAACTCCAACTTTGATGGCCGCCTCGATTGCATGCTTCTTGTTGAGAATGCCCTTCACGGTCGTTCTCTTGACTTCGATGCCCCATTTCTTGCTTATTTTTGTGGCCAGATTAAACTAATTCGGCTCGTTTTTCGCGACATCGATGAACTCTTTCTTCTCCTTCAGCGCAAACTCAGTCCACTTGCGCTTCTGAGCTGCCAGCTTAGGCTACTTTCCGAACTTCACTACAGTACGAGATCACAAGTGCGTGCGTTTGTAACAGAAGTAGCGAAAGATAAATGTGACGCCCGCTTTAATTTGCGAGTGGCATAGTAGGGACATTAGGGGGTGGCATAGTAAATTTATTTTGTATGCAATTTTGGCGGAACCGTGCACAAATGGCATATTAGCGAGAGTGACATAGTAGCGAGGTGGCATAGTAGCGAAATTTGGCTGTATATATAACGGCTGGCCAAACGGTTCTAGACCTACATTACTTTGCAGAACAATTTTAATTGGGGATTTGGTGTCCAGTTTTTGAACACATGTTAGTTTTTCTGTATTATATCTTTCATTCTTTAATTTTTTCCCCTTAAATTGAATATAATTTCTCCTTTTCATCCCTCTATTTCTAAATTTTTCTTCATTTTTTATTTAATATTCTATCAATTCTTGTGAAAGTTTTATACTAGTGAGCACTTTAATTTAATTTTGACAGAAAAAACGTTCTTTTCTGTTTTTCCCTCTTTAACGACAATTCTGGCTAGCCTCGTGCTTCTACATTTACTATTTACTTTTCTACATTTACTATCATTTAACTTATTCTTAGGCTACAAATGTTTCCTTGTTTTTTTTTCATATTCCTTCCACACACTCACGTTAGAACTTTTCAAAGCAAGCGTTCCCGATGCTAACATAAAAGCCCATAAAATACAGCATAATTCAATTTGACTGTTGTCAAATGTCAGCCTTCGGTTGATAATAGAAATTAATTTTTTCCTGAAATTTTTTTTTCTTCGAAATTGATGACTTTATTTTTCATACAAAAATAAATCCTCGAACTTCGAAACCAACCAACTAATTCTCAATAAAATTTCAGGTAAAAAGCGGTCAACAAAACACATCAGATTACAGTTCGGTAGCTTCACCACCGAGATCATTTTTAGCTGCCGATTCGCAGTCCTTGACCAGTTCGACCGGTGGAAAAGCACGTGCCGGAAAAATTGTCGCAACAGTTCTTCCATATAGTACAACACTCACATCGCCACAAGACTCGCCGCGAAAGTGCCGAAGTTGGCAGAGCAGTAGTCTTCAGGAAAGCGGTGTTTTTGAAGCAGATTTAGCTGACACTAGTACACAGTGTACGCAAACAGAGCCCAGTGATTTCCCATGCCCGCCGACTGGGGAACTTTGTGCCGAAATCCAAAAATTGAACAAGTTCCGCGAGAAGATCGAGGAATGTGTTTCTAAAGCACCTGTGCCAGCTATCTTATCGCCGAATCTTTCGGATCAGAAGAAGATTCAGTACTATAAGGATCGACTGGAAGTACTAGAAAAGAAGCTCGTAGTCTACGAGAGCAGTGGAGATCAGCAGGCAAAGAAGTTGTCGGAGCGTCTTCAGCGTGAAGTACAATTAGAAGCGTTGGTCAAGGACTACGAGGAACAAATCAGAGAACTAGAAACAGACAACAGCCGGCTGGAAGAGGAGCGCTGTGAGTTCGAAGAAGCAGAGAACGACACGAGGTTGAAGCTACAACGCCTGGAAGTCGATCTAGAGATTTTGAGTCAGCGCAATTTAGAGCTAGAAATGTCCAAAGAAGCTGCACAAGCTAAATCGCAAGAATACCGGCAGAAGTGCACGAGCTTGCAAGATTCGGTGGTGGCCTATCAAGATCGCGTCGACAACCTCGAGAGCAAGGAAAAGGACTACAAAAACAGTTTGAATCTCATCAAAACGGCCATGCCGGCCATTTTGCTTTTTAATTCGTTCATAGTAAGCGGCCAATGCCACCAAAACGATGACGTGTCCGACTCGGACATGGTAAGGTGCACCTGCCACGAAGAGGAAACCGGTGCCATTGAGGCGCGGGTTAAACTTCAGCATCTAATGGCTCGTGAGCGCGAACTCACGCAAAATATCACGGAACTCAACAGGGCGTACAATGAGACCTTGGAGAGTGCTGACAATTTATGGGCACAAATGGAAAAAGACTATAAAGATCGACTGGAGAAGGCCAAACAGACCGAATGCCTACTGAAAGCCAAAGTACAAAAGCTAGAACAGCGCATAGCTGCTGACTCGCAATCCGCTCTGGAACGGCTGAGCTATCTCGAAGAGAATGAAGCGTGCTATAAAAACCGTGTGTGCAAATTAAATAAAGAAAACAAAGAACTAGCTCAGAAGAATGAAACATTACAAAACGACTATCAGAGGATCAAAACAGATTACATAGAACTCAAAAACTTTGTCGAAGTTGTTGCTCAACAGAACTTGGAACGCGAAAAGCAAAAGAACCGCAAGCTCGATGAAGACGTCAAGATGCTGAACCAAATGTTGAAGGATGGCGACGAGGCACACGAAACTGAGATGCAGTACCTCAGAAATCAGCTGTCAAAGTCAAACAAAGAGCTACTTCATATTGAAGTCACCAATGCCGAACTGAAGGAGGAGGTTTGCACGTTGGAAGCACGAATCTGCGAACTGGTGGATTTGCATCGCGAAGATCAGGAGAAAATCCGTAATTTAGCGGATGAGCTGCGATCGGCAGCGGAAGACCGTTCAGTAACGCACAAACGATCAGCATCGGAAGCTCCGAATCTGGCCGAAGAACTGGCGCCAAGTAAGCGTATCAATGTGGATAATGTCACTGATTTAACGGAAGCCGCCGAAAGACTTACCGAAGCAATTGTGTATACGGAGGTAAGTTATCGCTTACTTGTTCATCAGATTTTTCTACGGTTGTTCGTTTTCGTTCGGATTGCTTTGTACACTGTTTATGCATTTTTGTTATTTTGCATGAGATGATTTGATTACAATGCTTTTGCACTGTTTCGATGTAGACTAGATTTTTGTAATTAGTACGTATTATTTTGTTTTTCGTTGAAAAAAAAATTGTATTTAACGATGAGTTTGTATTTATTTTGAAATAATATTTTTGAAAAAGTTGCTTTAAAGATTTACTATGAGCTAGATAAGAGTGCGTATTTGATTTGAATAAAGTATGTGATTTGTATCGAAATCAATTATGTCTATTTTATGCACTGTGGACATGAGAAGTAAGTTTGCAACTAAAGGCTGAAATCTGATGTGTATCTGAAAGATTTCATCCGACTTTCTTTATATAGTTTTCGAAAAATCAGTTATTTAAAGGTTATCAACATTTGACATATCTTACTTCAAGCTTCATTGGTTGTTTCTTCGTTCAGTTTGTTTTTCTTGTCTTCAAAAAATCACCATTTTTCAAACAAACTCTTCATTATAGACCTGTGATAATTGCACTCCAAATAATAAAGCCCTAACCGAGCTTGCTAAGGAAATCAAAAAGTTGGCAGATGCCATTCTTGGCGGCAAAAAGAAGGAAAATACTGCTCCTGCAAAGTCTGATGACGATCCGGATTCGAAACCAGATCGATCTGGTCCAGGAAAATCACCGAAAATGCCGAGTGACACGAAAACTGCTGTATCTTCAAATCGGTCCGCAGACGAAGCAAAAGGGACATCAGGAGTAGCTTCCAATTTACAAGGCTTATCGAAGCTTGAACAGGATGACAGTTTGAAAGCTTCAAGCTTCAATGTGATACCCATTGAAGTTGCACACCGTGAAAATATGGACGATGAAGATGTGCAAGCGAAAGACGAAGACCAGCAGGCGAACGTCGAAGAAGAACAGGAAGAAGAGCAGGATACGCAAGTTCTTTTGCGCATGCAATTAGAAAACTTGTTCCCACCAAACTTTGTTGACGATGAGTATCCTTTTGGTAAAGACAAGTATCTCGGGAAAAACAAAGCAGCAAATGTGGCAGCGGAAGTTCCTTCTCAATTGCGAAAAATTATTTTCTCGGCTGAGAGAGTTTCTAATGCTTTGAAGATGGCGAATGTGAAGAATCGTTCAAAGCTTAATAGCCGAGTAACTAAGCGTTCTAAAACCACCCTGGGGTCCGGGAGTGAGAAATATAATTCGAGTATGAATGGCTCGGAAACCGAAACCAGTGATAGCTATTTACCTTATGGCTCGCAATGCCAGCCTCAGCGCAAATCGACTTTGTCGATTGTTAGCAGTGAGCGTAGTGCCATAGACGTATTATTTTCCATGATAGAAACTTCACTGCAAGGCGATGAAAAGACTGAAGAAATTGAAAACACTCTCAGATATCTTTATTCGCATGATATAGTTTTCCGACAAAACCTGAACTTGGTGCTGCGTTTAGGCCTGGACACGGTTCAGACACCGGCAGGATCTGTTCGTTCTTTCGAACAGATTTCCAGAGCGATGGAGTGTATTCGAGCGATTGAAGCCATGTATGATCCGATAAGTGTGCCTGTTAGTATTTTCTCTCCCTTTTTGATGTTTCAGTAATTCTATCCAATCTGCCCGTAGGCAAAGAACAAACTCTTTTCATTCATCCATTCAATTTAAATTAATTTTGCATATCTATCAGTTTAAAAAAAATCTAATTTCAGGCAATTGAATCGTTGCGAACTGTGATACTCGATAAGTTGTTACATTATTTCATGAAATCACCAGAGAAATTGCGTTGTGTTGTCTGTGTTCCGAAAGATCGCTCGAAGTAATAAATTCCAATAATAGTTCTTGCAAAAATTTTGCTAACTAAAGAACTAAATTTATCCTAAATGAGAACATACCTATTTTTACAGCATGATATAGCAAATAATTACTGTTCAATTTCCAAGCAGAAATTTTTAATCCACAATTTATCAGATATATGCAAGAAAGTTTGTAAAAATTATTTTGCTTCTATGCCTACAAAATGTTTTTTTCTGTACACAAATAAAATTTTTGTCAAACAACAGAAGATGTCCTTGTTGCAAATTTTAGATTGGAATCTTTAAGGTTATAGCGATTAGATAGTTTGCAAGCTGGAAGTCCAAAAGATAGTCTGCCAAAAATGTGATAGGAAACCGTCAACAAGACAAAAATAGAAGATTTTAATGCCCCTGGTCCAGGGTGCCCTAGAAATAGCGGTGGAGGCCCTTAGTTTGCAAATAGATAATTTCTAGGTTATTAAAGTTGTGAAGCATCACGACTTGAGTTGTAATATTAAAATTGAATATCGTCAAAACATAATCTGAACTTTGAAGTAATCTTAACTGAATTACTTACTTGTGTAGTATTCAATCAAAATGTTGTACTGTGCCACAACAAAAGGATATGTGTCCTTTATTGATATATGGTGGTTTTTGTTGTTTGCTCGTACATTCCAAATGTGCTGGGCTTACGGGCGGTGATGTCAAAGCTTTTACCACAAAAGAGTCTGGATTGTATTGATTTGCCCGATCATACAGGAAAAAATTCAGTGCCTTCTTTTATAACTAGGCTTAGTTCAGCAGCTGGCACTATCAGCAGGCTAAGAAATTCTTTCGCAATTTTTGTACGAGAAGTTTGATTTTTCCAACCATGGGACTTAGGAGCTCCAGAGAAAAAAGCGCCAACTGATAAGCTCATTTAAACTTATTTGTTCTACCAAGTATCCAGAAATCGGCAAACTATAGCTCTGTCTTCCGAAACTGATTGTAAAGGACTTCAATTCAAAAAAAAAGAAAGCACTCACATGATCGCCAGCCAAAAATATAAGAAGCTCTCAACTATGTTGTGAGCCAAATACAAGTTTCTTTTTAAAAATGCGATAAAATAAACAAAATTTAATTTTTTCCCATGTATTATGGCTTTATTAGTAAAAGTAAACTTTTCCATTAATGATGGAACACAATTTGGTTCAAGTGGCTGCCTCGGCTGGCTTCGCAGTTGCGCATTCTGTCACTCCAATTTTCCAAGATCTTGTTGATGGTTTCGGGCTGTAGCTCACGGATTGCTTGGATGACTTTGGCCTTAAGTGCTTGAATCGTTTCTGGAATGTTGGCATAACACCGGTTCTTCACGGTTTCCCACACAAAAAAAGTCCAAAGGGGTCAAATCGCAGCTCTGAGGCAGCCAATTGACATCGCCAAGACGGCTGATAACACGATTTAGGAATTTGGTGCGTAAAAGATCGATTGTGGCATGGCCTGTGTGGCATGGCACGCCATCCTGCATGAACCAGAGGTCAGCCAAATTCATGTCTTCAATTTCAGTAAAAAAAAGTCGGATAACATGGCTCTATAACGTTCACCGTTGACCGAAACGTTCTTCCCAGCCTCATTTTCGAAGAAAAATGGTTCAATGATGCCACCACTTCACAATCCCCACCAAATAGTCACTCTCTGTGGATGCATTGGCTTTTCGACAATAACGTGCAGCTTTTTCAAACCCCAGATGCGGCAATTTTGTTTGTTAACGTAACCGCCGAGATGAAAATGCGCCTCGTCCGAAAAGATGATTTTTTGCCCAAAATCGTTTTCCAATTCGAAGCTGCTCTAATGCGAAGCGATAACGAAGCGGATGATCGTGCGCTTTCAATTGCTGAGTCAATTGGATCTTGTAAGCGAATAATCCGAGATCTTTGTGCAGAATTCTCCTCAGGCTAGTGCGTGAAATGTTGAGCTGTTAAGATCGACTGCGAGTTGATGTTCGTAGAGTGAGTCTCACACTCTCGGCTACAGCAGCCACATTCTCGTCTGTCCGCACCGTACAACGACGGGGGTCATGAATGTTGTCCACTAGCATGCCAGTCTCACGAACTTTTTGCACAAACTTGAGTACAGCAGGGGCGGTGGGTGCTTCATTTTGGCCAAAACTAATTTTCAAAAAACGCACTGTTTGGGCTACACAACACTCACTTTGGAAATAAGTTTTCAATATTTCCCAACATTGTTCTAGCGTAAAGCGGCTCATTTCGTTCCGCGGAGGTATGATACTGACTTTTGAGCGAGAAACAGCTTTCAGTGTCAAAATAACCTATGATTTAACAAAAAACGACTAGATGGCGCACCCTGTATAAGAGGCTTGATTACCAAGCTCTTTGACATGATATAATTTACAAGTCCGAGATCTAACTCATTTCAGATTTCCTGGACTCCAAATTTTTAGCTACGCCTCAAATTTTCTTCTGTGATTGTATCCCATGACATTTTTTTACAAAGCTTTGGGTGGTAAAAAAAAGCTCGCTTTCCTCCAATGTTATATCGTGTTCGTCCAATAGTTTGTTCGATTGTGTTGTTGTCTGCATAAAAAAAAACCACTGTAACTTAATTTTTATTTCCTACATCTACTTTCCTTGTGGTAGTAGTTTCCACCCCTATGACGAATTCTTAGAGTTCCTCAGTGTTACGATCAACTTTTCAGTCCCAAACTTTGAATTCATACTTTGTGGAGACTACTTTGTGGAGACTACAAACATCCAAAAAATCATTGGTTTTCCTTTCCAGGGCTGCTTGAATCTAGATTACAGCATTTAACAATCACTTTTGCCAACTTAAGCGCTTTTATGAACAACTATGCACTTTTTCAGTTCAATTCTGCTCCCGAACATTTGAATCGTATCTTGGA
Source organism: Nemotelus nigrinus (assembly GCA_947369275.1). Lineage (NCBI taxonomy): Eukaryota > Metazoa > Arthropoda > Insecta > Diptera > Stratiomyidae > Nemotelus > Nemotelus nigrinus. The sequence goes on from OX376372.1 coordinate 35,241,633, forward strand.
TCATGTCTTCTTTAATTTTCCCCATTGGTAGGCCTGATGTTTATAAATCTTTTTTCCGTATGAAGGAGTTAACTCGCAACAACTCCGTATGAAGGAGTTAACTCGCAGCAATTTGTGACTCAAATACCCCTCTTAAACTCAGAATCCTCATCTCAGAGTCCTTAATACAAATTTTTTCACGGTGACCATCGAAAACTTCAGCTTAAGCTCAATTCTGAGCATTTTCTATTGGGTGAATATCCTGCGACCATTATCCTGTGAAGTCTCACAGTCAACTATTTCTGCAGCATTTTCGAAACTAAATTTCTTCTTTTTATTCCCATTGCATACCAAACCAACCTCCTTGGCATCAATTTTGCATTGGATCTAGCATGCACCCATACAAATTTAAGCGATTTAGTTTACCACTCGACCTGGATGCCTACAATAAGCTAAGGTCTGCTATAAAAAAGCAAATAAAAAATACTAACAGTTCTTAATTGTAACAAATAGAATTCTCTCTAGAGACAGGTAAGTCTAAACCATTTCGGTCCCATTCCCATCCCAATATCAATTTCGGTGAACAAATTTCAACTACTCCTCAAACATGTTGCGGCCTTTTTGCGCCTGCACCTTTTCTGTTTATGCCTCTTCTCCCGCAAAGTTTATTTCTGTTGAACTTCATGGGACTTTTTTTGTTATTTAGTCTCCATTGACTATTGAAACAATTGTGAAAACACTGAAACCATCATCAAGTGTCGACTGGGATGGTCTGAAAATTACCAATTAGTGTTTGAGCCTCCTTCTATCAATCAAATTCAGCAAAAGCCTTTGTAGATACCGTCTGTTTTTAATTGTGGAATTTTTTCTTGTGCTGCCATCGCTTTCACTTCTAGCTTTCTCCAAAGCTCTATTTATGAAATCATTATCAACCAAAATTACCACATTATTTGCTGCGAGCAGCATGAATTCCGTAAAGGTCACTCTATGTCTAAGAATTCAGGAATTTAGTATGCTTCACAAATTACGTTGTCTTGCTTAAATCCTACCTTCATGATCGATCTTATTGTATTCGATAGAAGTGCAGCCTATCTACTCCCTTTAAACAAAAAACTGATGTTCCATAAGGATCTATTCTGGGTCTTCTTTTTTTCTTATTTTAAGTGAGTAATCTGAAGTCACTTCTCTCATGCAAATGTCCCTTTTACGCCATTTGGTAATGAACTTTTCACGTTGTGTTTTAGTCCTTCCAATAAATATGTGCAATGCGATTAAAAAATCTTCACTTAGATATATTATATGCGATTAAAAAATCTTCACTTAGAAAGGCTGAGATCAGATGACTGTACATAAATGCCCGTTTTCAATGCGAGGTTCACTTGGCAAATCGACAACATATTTACACGATCAATGGATAGTGTGGCAAATATGCTGGATCACAGAATTTTATGCAAATATATTTATTTGCAGAGCTAACTGAAAGCCACTCAGTCACTCTGGGCGAAAAAAACAAACGCAAGGTGGACTGTCTGCCAATTACAGGAGAAATGAGGTCCACTTCAATGGTAGGCAAGTAGGCCTTTCTAAATCTTGAGCTGCTAAACCTCGAAATTCAAGAGAAAGCAAGCAAACATGCCTAAAGCTACAACACGCCTAAAGGTTCAAATCAGTAGACCCAAAAGGCAACCTTAGAATCCTGGAGGACATCAGGCCTATAATGGAAATATTGAACTTCAGCGATCAATAAAAACCAAAGCAGCCTTCAGGAAAAGGTCACAATTCCATCAAAAAACAAATAGGAGGCTGGTCCACCACTCCCTCGTACAGAGGGGTGCAAATGTGGTATATGGATCGCTCGAAGACTGAACTGTAGAGGAGTAGGGTAGAACACAAGGTCAAAATGCATTTCCCTCTCCCAAAGTAGGCCACCATCTGCCAAGCGGAACTATCTGTCATAGTTAAAGTCACACGCATAATGAAAATAAGGAGCACTAAAACTGTTAAAATCAAGATTCCATCGGATAGCCAAACAGTTTTCAAGGTATCAATCGCGACCACAGAAATTCAGCTTTACTCTTAGATTTGAGGGAGGCCTTAAATGAAATAGGGGTATAGAACAACATCGAGTTGATATGGGTCTCCAGCCATGAGCGGCACCAAGTAAAAAAAGAAACTGATACCAAGACAAAATAGCGGCAAGAGTGCCCTTCACAGGTAGAACCTGGAGTAGACTCCATACTGGCGTTTTACAGAGGAAATCAAAATATGGAGCGAGGAAATGATTTTAAGCAACTGGCAACAAAAGAGTAAAAGAAGCAGTAGATCTCTGTAGAAGTAGCATAAGAGTCCTATGGGGAGCAATGACAGGTAACCTTCGTTTCAAAAGGCAGCATAGGTAAGGAGTGGGACGACAGTTGCAGATACTGTGAAGATACGGCAGAATATGCAAACATCTTCGGCCACACTGCCCAGCACTAACCAGATGAAGATAGAGCCCCTTGGCTCTACCCTTTCTTCCACCAGGGACTTAACAAATGTTCCGTCATGGAGCATATCCAGGTTCATAAGAAGCCTGTATATCCTTGAGGGCATAACGCAGAGGAGGCACAATAGACCTAAGAGATTGCATTGCTACGGGCTTTTTCAACTCACTCCATGCAATCAATCAAGAAAATGCAAACAAGAACGCATACAACGGGGTAGGAATGAGATGTATCGAGAGCCTTATTCACTGACTAGAATGCCACTGCCATCTGATATTCTACATAAACAGTGTTCGCGGTCTTTTTGGAATATATTATGAAAAAAAAGCAGTTCTTTATTATAGAACCCTTCAGTCAGTCAGGATTTTGCTAAGCAAATAATGTATTCATTTCTTTTGGTCTTGAAATCGCGGACGTTATGGTAAAAAAATGTAAATCCAATTTTTATGTTTAAAAGCTCTGGTTATTTTGGGACGAAAATTTTTACGAATCGTCCAAGTGAACTCAACTCAACGCTCGGTGCGCGATCCCTCGCCCAAATCTGGTTTCGTACCCGGAAATCCACACAGTAGAACCTAATGCTCGACGTACTAGACTACGTGAGTTATTTAAAAAGATGCTATTTCTTAGTTCTGCAGGTTATTAGGTGCAAACTTTTTTGGAAATAAGTAGAGGCGAAGAATAGCCAAGTTTTGCTGAGGCGATTATTTGATTATTTGCGCTGATATATTGTATGCGAAACGCGAGATATACACCTGTAGTTGTGGCGATGCAAAAACTGCTGTCAGTGCATCACAAAGAAGCTGATGAGGTTGAAGAAGTAGAATATTCAGTTAAAAATACCTATCATGGAATAGCCACTTTATTTAGCACAATATATAAACCGATTATCTGTGATGAGACACCAATTCGACCGTTCCGCAGCACGTTTTGCGTCAGATTGTCTTTGTCTTCTACTCGCCCTTGAGACCGGCATATCCTCTCATCTGCAATAAAAACCAACTCGAATACGCAAGGATAAGAGACTGCCTGTCATAAGGTTTAAGTGGTTCCATGCGATATTGTTAATCTGCAACTGCACAGTCCCTTTTCTTCTCTTGATTTTTCACTCAGATTTTGGCTTTTTTACGGTTGTTACTAATGTTCGAAGAACAATAGTATTAAACTCGTTTCGCCGAAAATTCATATTTCTTTATATATATATATATATATATATATATATATATACAGGGTCTGTCCCAAAAGTAAGTTGAATAAGTCCAAGATAAAAGATTTATTGCAGATAAATATACAAGTAACTAAAATTCTTCAAAGTAGCTTCCTTCCGCGTCGGAACACCTGCGCCAGCGTTTTTCCCAGTCGCTGAACGCACCCTGGAAGGCGTCGACGGAGACCTCCTTCAAGCACCTCGTCGTCGCTTCTTTGACGGCTTCCAAAGTCCCGAAATGGTGGCCCTTGAGTTCCCTCTTGATCCTCGGGAACAAAAAGAAGTCCAGTGGTGCCAAGTCGGGGCTGTACGGTGGCTGGGGCAATGTTGCCACACCGCGTTTCGCTAAGTACTCTCTAATAATGAAGGCGGTGTGCGACGGCGCGTTGTCATGGTGAAGACGCCAAGTGCTGGCGATCTCCTTTCTGACGCGTTTCACTCTGCTTTGGAGCCTTTTCAGGACTTCCAAGTAAAAATGACTGTTCACTATTTGTCCTTGTGGCACAAACTCTGAGTGGACAATGCCTCTTTTGTCGAAAAAAACGATGAGCATGGCCTTTACACGGGACTTGCTCATTCTCGCCTTTTTTGGGCGCGGGGAAGCTGGCGTGTGCCACTCAGCACTTTGTCTTTTGGACTCCGGGTCATACTCGAAAACCCATGTTTCGTCACCCGTAATCACATTATCCAAAAAATTCGGATCATTTTCACACTGCTCCAAGAGGTCACGCGAAATCGTTGCACGAGCAGCCTTCTGTTCATCGGAAAGCACCTTGGGGACCATCTTCGCACAGATCTTCCGCATGCCCAAATCTTCGGTAACAATGCGATGCACAGTACTTTTAGGGATATTACACTCATCTGCCAGTATTCTAACACTCAGGCGTCGATTAGAGTTCAGCATGTCCCTCACTTTCTTCACATTTTGATCGGAATGTGACGTTGACGGGCGTCCAGAGCGGTCTTCATCCTCGGCGTCCTCTCTGCCCTCCCGAAACATCTTGTGCCAGCGGTAGACCATATTGCTGGACATGGTACTATCGCCATAAGCTTCCCTTAGCATGGCAACGGTCTCAGCGCCCGTTTTCTTGAGCGCAACACAAAATTTTATTGCGTAACGCTGGTCCTTGAAACGCGGCATTTTAAAATTCCGACGCGTCACTAAGACAAGGGTTCGAACTAGCAGCGATGCGCACTGTGGAAGAGCCTGCAGGCAACTGACGTGTTTATCGTTGGCTTCCCTAAACCCCACACAACCATTCACGTCACTTGGCGCGCCTTGCTAGTGGCTTGCTTCGGCGGCGCAAGGTCATTCAACTTACTTTTGGGACTGACCCTGTATATATATATATATATATATATATATATATATATATATATATATATATATATATATATATATATATATATATATATATATATATATATATATCAGCAAAATGATTAAGGGAGATAATCTCTGGAGTGGCCGATTCGATTGAGCTGAAATTTTTGGAGAACGTAGATGTATATAGTAGGTAGGTCCACGACTTTCTCAAATTCAGATATTCTAAACCTTTTGGCGGCGGCGAGCGTTTTAGTGAATTTTGAGGTACTCCTTTATTTCCAAGCAGTGTAAAGTTTTGCTAAAGAAAAGTATTGGGAATGAAAACAAATTATGTTCTAAGCTCGTTTATGATAAAAAATTGGAAATTGTAAGTCGTGTGTGGGTGCAGGGTGCCTAAAAGTAGGCAAGGATTTTTTTTCAAATTTTGATTTGTCATTACTTCTAAGAAAAACAATGGATCATCGTGAAATTTGCAGAGCGTATTAATGTTGACTAAACTTTAGCACATGTGGATTTTTAGGACAGTGCGGGTAACCCTGTAGCTACGGCAGGCTCCTGAATAAAAAACCTTCAAATCATTGACCTTCCTGAAAAATTTTTGATTTTTGACAAAAAAATCAATTCACTGATAAATTTCAACCTTTTTCCATCATATCAAATTGAAATTATCAAAATTCCGATTTGCACAAGAACGGCAACCCATCAGCAAATTACCTCTATTTTCAGCACTCGAAAGTTCTGTTCACGAGAACTGACGACCGGATTATCCGATCATAGTGAAATTTACAGGACATGTTGGTATTAGCTAGGACCAAGTCTGATAGAAGTGATTTTGAAATGCGGGCAACCCTGTGCCAGTGGTACCATCTTGAAAAATCACCCAGAAAAAAAACCGGTTTTTGGCCTATTACTTCCGATTCAGCCATCAGATTTTGACAAGATTCATCCAATACTTGAATCTAACTTTATGTAACATTTGGTGAAAATTTGGCTGAAAAATTAGAATAGAGTTGCCAGCTATGGTGATTTTTGTCTCCTAAATCTTGCAAATTTGCTCAGCAAAATAAAGTTTTTTCCCTATAACTTCCGGTCCAGTGTAAAAATCAGAACGAAGTTCACGCAGCAAATGGACTTTAATGTAAACTAAATGTCATAGAAATTTCGTACCAAAATCATGAAAGAGCTGCCAGCTATGACCATTTTTGTAATTATGTTTAATTCCTTTACTGAGCGAATATGTCATTAGATTTCCAAATGGAAATGATCCTGCAATGAAAATTAACAACAAATATTAACGCTTTGAAAATTTGATAAATTTTGAGGGTGGTAACCCTAAAATTTTTTTCACCCGTATAACTTCCAGCGCAGTGATTCAATCGAAACGAAATTTACTGGTTGGGTTTAACTTAGCGTGAAGCAGAATAGTTATGTATTATGCTTTGCTGTTGATACAAGCTAACCAGCATTAGCCATTTCCGTAAATATTGCACCAACAGATGCTTCAAACAACGTTCTCATATGCAAAGCATTTGCAATAAAAATAAGGAATTCTTTTTAAAATTTTTCGAGTTTTGAACATTTTTCGAATGGCAGCCTCAAACAACGTTTAACCGTTGAAACCTTCGAACGAAATTCAAAGGATACGTTGATTTGAGTATGAGCTTGTTATGGTAAACTTATTGCTGCTTCGTTCGGAAAGTGTTGCCAGCACTGAATTATATGTGTTATAGTTGAGTTTTGTTGCTTTGGATAAGGAATGGTTGATATGATTCCTGCGAAGAGAACGAAATTCAAAGGATACGTTGATTTGAGTATGAGCTTGTTATGGTAAACTTATTGCTGCTTCGTTCGGAAAGTGTTGCCAGCACTGAATTATATGTGTTATTGTTGAGTTTTGTTGCTTTGGATAAGGAATGGTTGATATGATTCTAAAAAACAGTGTATTACGTCTTTCCACACTTTTTTGTCACTCAAAGACAATTTCTTCGAAAATTAGTTTTCTAGCGGTTCAGGTGCGCTAGAGTTTTTTTTATCTTCCCGACCGTTTATTGTGCAGATGATAGCTTACAAAAGTCTTTTTGGAGGCCCAGATTTAGTTGTTGCTGGAGGCAAAAGTCAATCGAGATAATTTCAATACTTGTAGTGGCAGTATCACAGTATAGTACTGATGAAGCAAGAGGAGGCTGATGATGGCCAAGAGATATCGCCACCTTAACAGTGTGTACTTGAAAAGATTCGGCTGCAAATATCTAGCGGTCGGGACTGGAACTTGTACCTTATGCACGTACCTTATGCACACTGACTGAAGATAGTTCGGTGTTAGCTGAACCGATGCTGTGGTTGCGGCAAACGATTTTTACCCAAAAACTGCACATTTCTTTCCGCGATGGGCTATACTAATACGCAAATCGTTCGACTATCATTAACAAAACACACTTCACAGTTTGCGGTCGTCGATTTCCTTCCTTTCCAGATTCCAGATCACCTTGACTTCCAAATTCACTTGCCCAATTACACATATGGGAGAAGCCGATATCAATTATTCCATTATTCTTTTAAGTGCCACATTTATTTCTTATTTTCTAAAGCGCTAGTGTTATGCCTAGTCGCTACTAAAGCTTTAATGTGACACTTAATTAATGGAGCGCTGGTATTATGCCCAGTCGCCGACTGTTAAGACAACACGAATCCGCGGCCAGTAGATCGCTGCTTCGGACTGACGCGTTAGCCAGCTAAGCTACCGACCCCCTAAAAATTAAAAAATTGTAGAGTTTTATTTGTAAAATTTTTTTGGGAATGCGAAAAGCTATCCAAAAACTGTTACTTATTCAGCATTTGATTGCAGGTTTTCCATGTCTCCGACTTTTAAGCAACATCAATGCCGGGCCAATGTTGCAGTTATTGGCTTAGGATTTGGCTCATTCGTAGCTAGCAGTGTACACTAGGCAGATGGAGGCGCGGCATTATTCGATCGTTGGAAAAGCTATTGATGTGCTTCATACGCTGATCAAAATTTTACCGTTATTACGCAGACAGACATTTTGTATGGCTTGGTTTTAAAGTTCGTCTTTAGAACATGCTTCTGAATCGTTTGCTGTTTTTTTACTCTATATGATTTTTATCTTTATTTAGACTAGAATTAATGCAATATTTTTCCTACAATTCGAGGGGACGAAGTTGAAATATCCAAGAATAGTTCATAACTTGGTACAAACCGGTTTCTTTTACATTTAATAGCCGCTGTACTTCCTCCCTTTCTAATTGTAAGACTTTCCTAAATTGACAGTGGAGGACCAGGCAGAGATAGATTTTATATCCGAGCATAGATTTTCATTAAATATTTCTTTCATTTTCGCCGCAATTGATAAGCCAAACAACCCGAATTAAACCGATTTGCAAGCACATTTATAAAAAGCATGCAATCACTTTACTTGTTAGGATCCTACAACTACAAACACATCACAGTATACGTAGATGACGTTGTCAGAAAATTTCGCTCAGTTATATAATTTTGGAGTTAGAGAAAACATGAAAATTCCATGTAGCGAAAAATCGAAAAGTGCCTTTTAGTTAATTTTATTCCCCTTGTAATTTTTTTTTTAGTTTTTAACAAAAAAATAAATCTATTGTCGGAGAAAAAAAAAATAGTTTCAAACAGCGGCTTGGCCAAATATTATGGCCGATGACATTCAACTTGAACTCGAAACAAGTGGCAGTAAAACATCGGGCTTGACAAATGTTTCGGGAATAACGGACTTTCACAAGAAACTAACGCAGCTTTCAGTAACTGCAACGGGCTTACTCGAATCGATCGATAAGGTATTGTTGAAACGCAGAGCGCAAGTGAAGAATCACATTCAATATGTTTCGAATAAAGGCTCAGTTAGAAGTGGACGTGCCGTTCCAAAAACCAGATCTATTGATCGAAAGCACGCGCATCTTGAGGAGAACAGGATTCTGAAACAGGATGACGCGAGCTCACCCACCGAGTTCGAAACGACTTATGTCAATGCAGCCCATCTCGGTGCACATCATGCTGTCCTGAATGAAACAGCACTCTCTGCCATTGCGACGCCCGATTATATGCCGCATTCTCACGATGAATTAGGGGGCCATCTACCAGACGCCACATTCGAAATAGATACTCCAAATCGAAGCATTGACAAGTTTCAGGAGAAGCAGGAGGACAACTTGCAACTTGGAAAACGTAAACGGGCGGATATTTATCAAAGAAACCTTGTTCAAAGTAATATGACTGCGACTACTATCGGGAATATAAAACGATTGTTAAACAGCCAAGTCAAAAAAGAAAATTCGACAATATCGGATTCTGTTGAGCATTCGGATGAAATGACCTCTCTTATTAAACTTCATATGGCGAGCACTCAGCATGACCCCAACTTCATGTCCCAAAACTTAAAACGAATGACCAATGAGCTTGAACCACAAGAGAGAAAAAGGAGAAAGCCTGATGGCAGCTGTCGTTGTGGCTGTAGCTGTAAAAGAACAAAATCAAAAAATGAATCCAAAGGTGATACAACTAATCTGGATTGTTCAGAAACCACCAAAACCGGAAAGTCGTCAAAACGGTATTCGAGAGGATCTGGTGATTGTTGGTCTAGTACAAGTAATGGTATTCAAACCGATATTCGGTCTTCCGATCAAACTGGTCGTTGTGAATCGATTCCAGAAACAACGAAAAATGAGCTCAGTGCTAGTAAAAAATACGAGCTTTCTGAAAGTATTTCCGAGAGCTCGATTTCAAAAGAATCAAAACAAATTGACAATGAATGCTTAGGTGAAACATCTTCTCAGAGCCAGGAGTCAAAAATATGTGAAACTCTTCAAGAGATTTTGCCTGTAAAATCTATAATCGATTCCACGAGCTTTTCTTCAACTAAAAAAAAAACTCGAACATATGATAAAAGTTGTCCGTCAAAAAGAAGAAGACCCCCAAGTAGGTTTGGTGAAAGTCAAAGAAGCATGAAATCGGACGGTATTGTGACCATCAGTGACGTAAGCACTAAAGATTCGAGGATAGAAGGCGGCAAAGAATGCTCAAGTGAGTGGAGTGATTTATCATTTGAATCCGATTGTGTCGAAGATGAAAAAGTTGCTGAAATGTTTTCGTTTGCCAAAGACGCCACACAACATTCAAAAGCGAACCGATGTGACAAAGTGTCTTCTGTACTTTCATCAGGAATTTTGTATTCTTCGTGTGATAATGAATTGAAATCTGAAAGAAAACCGACCAGTGAACCCTCATTGCACGCGTACCATAAACGTGGTAAAGATACCAAAAAAACTACAAGGTATGACCACAGTCGTCTCAAAGAGACTGCAACAAAAAACTCGCGTTCGAAAGGAGTATGCCATGCTTCAAGCACCGACAGAACTACTCAGCGAGCATGTTCGGAGACTTTATTTTCGGTCGAAAGTAGCATTTCTCATACAATTTTTGGTTCAGCTAGTGAAGCTTTTCTATCAGACTGCAGTTGCACGTCTAGTGCATTAAGTAAATCAAAATTCAGCCATCGGTCAGACAAAATCAACGAAAATTTGAAAGATAAGGGTACCGAAAAACTGAATGGCTCTTATTCATCAATGTGCAGCTCTTTTGCTCCACAATCACTCGCAAAATCAAACACAAATACTTCGGCTACAAGCATAAGCTCATTCAGCAAAACGGAATGCACTGAGGCGGAAAATGGAAAAGGTATCATCCGTCGGAGAACCGACGAAAAGACAGACATAAATCAGGCTGATAGATTTTCGAATGTAACATCCTATACCGTTAGTGTCATTTCTACAAGCAATAATGATCAGTCCTGCCATTGCAAGTCACTATCTTGTCTTGATAGTCGATCTGGTTCCGACCGAGATGAAAACTTCAAAGATAGAGGCACGGAAAAGAGTTCCACTAAAGTTTTCACAACTACATCTCAATCTTCCTGTTCCAAAGTTCGCCACAGGAAGTCCTATGGAAAATATTCTAAGAAATCTTGGAGTAGGTCAAAATACACGACTAGCCAATCAGCTTCGAAAGGGAGAACTTCTAAATCAGCTGGTGGAACTGGTGTTTCGACTTGTTCTGTAACCGCTACTGAAACAATGTTCTCAAGCGAAGGAAGCTCTTATTCGGAAAAACATCGTGTAGATACGGCATCAGCCGGTGATTCTACTTGTGAAGCATCAAGCAACTTGGCGTCGCAATTGACTTCTTGCGTCTGCACTAGCAGTGGTAGTTCCGAATACACGAAGAATCAATCTGCCTCGAAAGGGAGAACTTCTAAATCAACTGACGTAACTGAAGTTTCGACTTGCTCTGTAACCGCTAAACTTTCAACAGAAGAGAGATCTTCATCGGAAAAACGACGTGGATTAACCGCATCAACCCGTGATTCTATCTGTCAAGCAACTGACTCGTCTCCTGATTTAGATAAGAGCTCCGAAGAAACAAAAACCAAAAACAGCTCTTATTCAAACTCACACTGCCAAAGCAGCTGTATAGGAGACACATTAAGTGAGTCTAAATATGGTTCGAGTTCTGTCCATCAGAAGAAACCTAAAACGGACGTGAGAAAAACAAGCCTCAGCGGCGATGTCAGCAGCTCAGTTTGTAGTTGCAAACAATCTTCTTGTTTGGAATACGGCCCTAAGAAAACAAAATCGAGCTATTGCGATTCTTTTTCCAACTCTCAAATGCTAAGCGAGGCAGAAACTTTCTCAAGTGAAAATTGGAGTATCAAACCCATGTCATCGAGATCTGATTTCACGTCTTTACGTGGAAAAACATCGACATCTGTTCGAAAAGCCTCAACGGTCAGTCAGGATTCCTTTTCACGTCCGTCTGAGACTCGACTGGAGAAGACATCTAGCAGATGTATGTCAATAAGCTCTGCTTTGTCTACTCCAAGTACACGTACAATATCGATTTCTAGCGAGGACCTATACTCTTCAGATTCAAAAGGAGCTAGCATTGGTAAACGGAATAAGAAAATTGATATTGATTCACTTGCTGACTTATCTAGTAAATATTCTGCTTCACACAAAACAGATACTTTTTTAAGCTCCAGTGTAAGAAACAAAAAGTCTTGCTCTGAACAGGCCAAGCAATCTGCTACCTCTGACAGAAAAACTTCGTTGATATCATCTTATGACTCGGAGTGTGAAGACCGTGAGAATTCAGGTGATTTCACGGAGCGCACAACGACTCGTGTTACTTCTAGACCGCAATCCACCATTTCTGATGTAAGTAGTTGGAATCAATCGAGTAAAATTTCGAAGGATGAAAACAATACTTCAGTAAAGGAATTGTCCAAAAGCTACAAATCTAAACAATCAAGAGGGCAACGTGGCCCTTCGACATTTGGAACAACCACTTGCTTGTCTGCAGAGTCAATGTCGTCAGATTCAGAAACGCTAGAAACAGAAGAGAACAGAAAACTACCTTCTGCTAGCTCCGATTGGCGCTCAAAGCAACGTCACAGCCGTAATTCAAGAGAGGCAACATGTGCTTGTAAATGTCCTGGATGTCGTAACAGGAACCCTAAAACATCTGATAGCGTTGGAGAAAGTTATGCTAGTTCTACTTATACATCGACTGCTGCTAGCAATTTAAAATCTAATAATTATAGTACAACAAACGCCGAAGGAAACACATCATGCACATCCGTTTTAGGTGAAACAATACCTTCAACTTCTTTTTTCACTAGCCAAAATGGCAGCTGTAAAAGTGTATCCACCATATCGATTTCGTCAGAAAGTGTGGGAGACGATTTAATAGACGCACGTGGAGACGAATCATGCAGCTGTAAGTCTTTCGAATGTCTTCGCCAGTCATCTAATTTAAGCTTGAAAGTCAACAAACATGAAATAGAAAGTGACTTTGATGCAAACAAAACTGCATGCCAATCAGATGAGGTTGAGTCTGAATCAAGTAGAAATTTGCCCTCTCGCCGTCTACCGTCTAGTTCAAAGAAATCTTCAACAAATTTTACCACTGAAGTCACAACATCATATTCAAATAATTGCTCTTGCCGATGCACGTGTGCACAACTCAAAGAAAATTCGAAAGAAAGCTCCAAATTGAAAGACACAGCTGAATGTAGTGTGGGTTCTGCTTCCTCAAATTCTTCTCTCAGCAAAAAATCCAAATCGAAACACACAGCCAAATATACCGAGAGTTCTGCTTTCTCAACTTCTTCTCCCAGCAAAAGCCTCAACTCCAAAGAGCTTACTTCTGATAAGAACACACGACCAACGGATCTCACATCGACATTGGGACGGTCTTCTAATTTCTCGACTAATTATACTTCTTATTCTGTTAAGGGTAGCGATAATTCAAAAGTTTACGAATTTTCAAAGGAAAACATATCTGGTTCGCTTAAGCTAGCAAGAAAGAGGTGCGGTAGCAAAACATGCAAATGTCGCCAACGATCTGGCTCAGACTCAAATCAAACGAGATCAAATAATTCAAGAAGCTCTTCCATTCGTACTGCCGCCACTAGTCAACGAAGATCTTCGGCGAAATCAGCTTCAGTTCCTCAAGAATCAACCAAACCCACTGCCACTCAGAGTTCAAAACCATCATTCTCTACGGAATCGCAAGACGTTGCCTGTTCATGCAAAAGTGCTTCGTGTTTGAGTGAGGGAAGCTCAAAGAGTCTGAAAAGTTCCCAAACTGCAGACCGTAAAACAAGCTTTGTCACCCAAACTTCAGTTTCTACTCAAAAATCAAAAAAGGTTACTACTTCGTCTTTGGCCAATTCTGATGAATCAACCGAACCCACTGCGACTCAAAGTTCAAAACCATCACTCTCTACGGTATCGCAAGAAGTTGCATGCTCATGCAAAAGCGCTTCGTGTTTGAGTGAGGGAAGCTCAAAGAGTCTGAAAAGTTCCCAAACTGCAGACCGTAAAACAAGCTTTGTCACCCAAACTTCAGTTTCTACTCAAAAATCAAAAAAGGTTACTACTTCGTCTTTAGCCAATTCTGATGAATCAACCGAACCCACTGCGACTCAGAGTTCAAAACCATCACTCTCTACGGTATCGCAAGAAGTTGCATGCTCATGCAAAAGTGCTTCGTGTTTGAGTGAGGGAAGCTCAAAGAGTCTGAAAAGTTCCCAAACTGCAGACCGTAAAACAAGCTTTGTCACCCAAACTTCAGTTTCTACTCAAAAATCAAAAAAGGTTACTACTTCGTCTTTAGCCAATTCTGATGAATCAACCGAACCCACTGCGACTCAGAGTTCAAAACCATCACTCTCTACGGTATCGCAAGAAGTTGCATGCTCATGCAAAAGTGCTTCGTGTTTGAGTGAGGGAAGTTCAAAGAGTCTGAAAAGTTCCCAAACTGCAGGCCGTGAAACAAGCTTCGTCACCCAAGATACACACAATGCTTCCGAAAAATCTTGTTCAGACAGTACCATGTCTTCAAGTCGCTCTGGCTTTCAAAGTGACGGAAAAATAACAGCAACCACCGACGTAACCGAAAACCATTCAACAGCCAATGATGATAGTCTATCACGTCATACGCTCTCCACTCTGTATAGTCGCAAAAAAAGGCAGAGTTTCGTATGCCCTGAAGCGGGTGAAGTCTCTCAAGAAAACCTAACGTCAAGCGTTCACAGTTGCCAGTGCTGCCAGCGAAAAAAATTGTGTCCTAGAAAATCGGCTGCTTCAGCCAGAGAAAATGACTCGAAATATGGAGTTGAATTCAACCCCACCATGTCTTCAGTTATGGCGCGTAGTGGTCACACGAGCTCTACATCTTGCTCGGCTTGTAAAGCACTTTGGAACAAAAAGTCATTATGCTATTGTTCCGATGAATCAGAAGCTTCAAAAGTTTCTTCAGCTGGGATAAGTGGACTGAAAACAGCTAAAACTAAGATTGAGTCCTCATTCCAAGGATCCATCTCCCGTAGTTCGTTTGCGACAAGTTCAAAAAAATTGACCACGGAAACAGATGTATCGCCTTCATCTCGTGCAACGCGAACATCTTTAACAACATCTGGTACATGCGCAACTGAGACGAAAGAGAAAGAAAAGGAGGTGGAGAAGATATTTGACAATTCTAATACTTCCATAGCCACTTCGATTTCATGCAGCTGCTCAAAGTGCTCATGGAAACGCAATTTAAACAACAAAGACGTTTTTGGCGATGAATCTGAAGCTACAAAGGATTCTTCAGTTGTTGGGAGCGAAAAGAAAACGGTTTCTTCTAAAGACAACATTGAATCTTCCGTACAAGGATCTATTTCTTGTGTTTCCTTTAGACCAAGTTCTAAAAAGTTGGCAACAGACACAGATGAGTCAAAGCAATTAGACTCGCATCCATCTTATGCAACGCGACCATCCTTAACAACATCTGGTACATGCGTTTCTGGGACGAAAGAGAAAGGAAAAGAGATTGAAAAAGTATTGGATGATACTACTAATACTTCCACAACCACTCCGCTTTCATGCAGCTGCTCAGATTGCTCCTGGAAAAAGAATTCCAAGAATAAACCCATGTTTGACCATGTTTCCGATGAACCAGAAGCTACAAATGTTTCTCTAGCTGATACGAGTGGAGTGAAGAGCGTTTCTTCTCAAGGCAAGGTTGAATCATCATCGGAAGGAAATATCTCTTGTATTTCATTGACACCAAGTTCTAAAAACTTAAATACGAAAAATGAAGCTATAGAGCAGTTAGACTCATCGCCATCTTTTACAACGCGACAATCCTTAACAACATCTGCTACATCCGCTACTGAAAAACAAGAGAAAGAAGTGTCGACAGAGAAAGTATTGGACGATGCTAGTACTTCAGCGGCCACTTCGCTTTCATGCAGCTGCTCAGAATGCTCGTGGAAAAACCATTTGATGAAAAAAGCAAATAAGCCAACGCTCATTGCCAGTAAACAAAATCTGATAGCTGTCAAAAACCAGTTGAATGATCAAACTTTCATGCAAGTGGATTCAGGCGATTCAATGTCCCCTGAAGCATCCGTAAATCCAGCTACTCTTAACATACAAATAGCTGATGATGCGGAAGATGTTGCCCATAAAAAAACTGCCCACCAAAGACCCAAAAGTGCACAAATGATGAGAGATAACGGCAATTTAGATCTAAATGTGCAGCCTTCAAAATCACATAAGCTAGTGCCGCAGTTTAGTATGCACAATAACCAAAACAACTCGATTATGCCAAGTCAGACCAGTTTTCAGATTGACAAAGAATCTTCGGTCGAGTCTAAAAACCTGAACACTCATCAAAATCAAGCAGAGGGTAATGCAACGGTACCAAAGCTCTCGAACGTTGCGCTTACTTTCGACAATGCTTCTAATATAAGTGGACTACCATCGAATATTGAAAATTCTGCATTGTTAATCCAAAGAAAAGAACTTGATGAACAAATGTTGCCAAATGACCCTTTATTGGACACACATTCACAACTTATCGAAGCCATGGATGAAAAGCCTTCTTTATCTACTCCTCTGGTAGAAGCTTCAAATAAAGGAAGAATTGAAGATATTGAACGTACTATGCTGGTGAGTGATCCTGTGCAGCCTGCTAAGGATGAAGATTGCGACGACTTGCAAACTTATGGTCGAGAAATTATAGCCAGCCTTGACTCGGACTCGGATGACTGCGGCTGCTGTCGGTGTAATAAAGTCGAGCGACGCTGTTGTTGCGGTACACCTCAAACCAGATATCATAATCGGTCGTCGCACAAAGAAGCAATTCACAATCATGTTCATAGAGAGTATCACAAACAGTTTGTGCAGAAAATACATAGGATGAGCCAAACACAAAGCAATATTCGACGAAGTCAAAGTGAATCAAACATATTTAAACCAGATGCTCAAATTACATTGAGTAAAATTGATTCCGAAATAACAACAATAAATCTTGATTTAAAGCCCGTGAATGATAATTCAACAATGGAAACTGATCAAAACAAACCTGAGGACCCCGCTACTGAACAAAAGCCCGAAAGTACACAAAAACCGAAAGAAGACGCAGCTACTGAAGAAAAGCCCGAAAGTAAGCAAAAACCGAAAGAAGGCGCAGTTACTGAAGGAAAGAAGGAAGGCAGTACTGGAGCTGGACAAATCGGCGTTAATGAATGTCCATGTGGAAAAGATCCATGCCGACTGTATCGCGAAAGAAAAGCATACGATCCTTGTACTGACGACTATGATGATGAAATAAGGGCTATATGCGAGGAATATTGTAATGAATGTGAGAAGCCGCGGGAAAACGAAAATCTAGACTCAAATAAGAGCCCAGGCAACACAAATTCGCGCTCATCATTATCTAAAAGTACCAGTGAACAACTTCCAAATATAGCTTCGCAAGTTTCCAAAACTACTAGCCTGAAAACCAATGCATCCCAAAGTCCTGAAATAGATCATTCTTCAAATGAAGACAATCAAATTAATGAGCATAGTGCACCAGTCATACAAAAGGAGGAGACAGATGATTCAGTTTTAAACCCGAATACTTCTCATGTTGAAAATCCTGACGATGTTGCGGAAAAAATGTCTCACCATTCCCAAGTCAAAGCTTCCGAGTCAGGCTCACTACTCTCGATTTCAGATACAACGTCTATTTCTAGCAAATCTGAAACCGAAGAAAACAAAATGACCGAAAGTCATCCAAAAATTATTGAAAATAGCATAGAAACAGATAAATCGTCTAAATCTCAGACATCTCAAAAGTCTCGGGAAAAATCAACAGAAAATATCCCGACGCCGCATCTAGAAGCAGAAAATGAAACCAAACCAGCGTCTGAAGATTCACAAAAGTCAACAGACGATGAATCCACTTCAGAAAACTTGCAAGAACCTATTGAGGAAGGCGGGGACAAAAATCAAGCAGCAACTTCAGTGCCTAGCCAATCTGCAGTATCGAAGGGTGATTCAAATGAATCTGACGCTAATTCTGTAGCTGCTACCGTTGAAAGCAATAAACCAAAGAAAAAATTCCCATATCTATCTAGCGCTGAGCATATTTGTTCAACAGAGGAATCATTTAATGCGGATATTGCCGAAGGCAAGCTAAAATTTCCACCGTTGAAGCCATCTAAGAATCGAAAGCAATGCACATGCACGAGATGTAAAAAGAGAAGAGCGAAAGAAGAGCAACAGTTGAATCAACAAAGTGCATCCAAAAGTGTTTCGAAAACCTCACTTCGAGGAGAAAGCGGGAACAAAAATCAAGCAGCAACAATTGAAAGTAGCATAGAAACAGATACAACTTCTAAATCTCAGACAACTCAAAAGTCTCAGGAAGAATCAACAGAAAATATCTCGACGCCGCATCTTAAAGCAGAAAATGAAACCAAACCAGCATCTGAAGATTCACAAAAGTCCACAGACGATGAATCCACGGCAGAAGACTTGCAAGAACCTATTGAGGAAGGCGGGGACAAAAATCAAGCAGCAACTTCAGTGCCTAGCCAATCTGCAGTATCGAATGGTGATTCAAATGAATCTGACGCTAATTTTGCAGTTGGTACCGTTGGAAGCAACAAACCAAAGAAAATATGCCTATATCTATCTTGCGATGAGCATATTTGTTCAACAGAGGAATCATTTATTGCGGATATTGCCGACGGCAAGCTTAAAATTCCACCGTTGAAGCCATCTAAGAATCGCAAGCGATGCACATGCACCACATGTAAAAAGAGACGAGCGAAAAAAGAGCAACAGCTGAATCAACAAATTGCACCTAAAGGTTCATCGAAAACCTCACTCAAGAGATCAGACACCTCCAAACAAGCTCTCAAGAAAACAAGCTCAAACTCAACTTGTTCAACGGTAAGATCTTTCATTAAAAAATTTCCGAAAACAAAACATGCATCTCAATATTCGGCATCGATACGAGAGCGCAAATCTCAGTCTGAAAAATATCCTAGGCAAAAAAAGGCATCAGATCGCTCTACATATGATGAGTCGACTACCTCTGCAAAGGAAAAGAAGACCAGTCTAACTGAATCTACGTCTAGAACCGCTGATATGAATTTAAATACTGTGGACCAATCCACAAGAAAACGCTCCAAAACTGAGCGGATAGAATCTCCAAATAGATCGTCGAAATTCAAGAAAAAGTGCAATTGCAGTAGATGTCGTAGGCGCAGAGACAATAAAAAACAGCGAGACGAATCAAAGAGAATGCGTGAACGTAGTTTAAATGCTTCGAAAATGAGTTTCAGGGAAAATGACCCTGGAAAACCTTCTGATCGACAAGCGACGTCACTTGAGGCGGGGTCTCGCCGTAATGATGGAGTGAAACCAGAATCATCAACTAATGAAAAAGCAATCAGCTCGAAAGAAAGTGAACTTCCTAGAGACTCAAATGAAAAGAGTAAGTCTTCAGTTGCAAAGCCTGCAAAGCATCGAAGGCGGTGTGAATGCAGCAAATGCCGACGAAAAACGCAGAAAATGGACCATTCTCCGAGTGATAGTTTTAATGTTGCAGATGGAAATGAAAAAACCAATCCAAGCCTTTTGACCAAAGAAGCAAGTGACTCTCAGAGTAAATCTTCGGTTAAAATGGCTACCGAGGCTTCAAAGAGTATCAAACCACGACAATCTGTTCAGGATCTTGCTGAAGGTGAAAGTCATATATCTGACCACATCGGTAAAACACAAAGAAAATCACGCTCAAAAATTCGTAAACCGAAGTCGCGAAAAGATTGCAGCTGTTGTAAATGCCGTGATCGAGAAGAACCCAAGCGGAGAAAAAGTTCTAAAACAAAGGAAAATACAGCACTAATCTCATCGGAAAAAACTCCAACAACCAAATCCTTCGCATCCGGTCGCAAAAGTAGGCAGTCTTTGTCAAACGAAGGACATGAAGAGAATCTTTCAGTTGGTCTAGTTAGCAAAGCATCCATAGAGTCTGTATCTGATTCTTCGACTATTCCGGATCGGATCGATATCAGACGATCTTCAGCGTCAAGAAGTAGCATGTTGAAATCAAATGTTAGCAAAAACTCGAAACCATCTTACGGTGGCAGTACATGTACGACGGAGGAAGAATTCTTGAATAACATTGCGTCCGAAAACTTCGAGACAGATATCGTGGAGCAACAGAAACATGGGAAAAACTGTCAATGCAAAAAGTGCAAAAAGCATAAACATGGCTCACAGGACCAGAACCGTAACAGCCAACGAAGCTTTCACAGTCAGAGAGCAACTATAAGTAAAAAATCATTGTCAATATGTAGCTTACTGTCAACAAAAGCCTCCCATACATGCTCCTCAGAAGAATCGTCTCTTTCAAGAGGTTTCCAACCAATCTACCACCGCGAACATAAAAAAAAGTGTCAATGTAGTAAGTGCGGCAAAAAATCAAATTTAACAGAACCGGATCTTAAAACTGACTCTGAAATGGAAAAATTATCACGCAGATCCAACCATTCGATGAAAGAAAAAATTTCATCAAAGCTCTCCCGAACCATATCAAATGAATCGTGTACTAAATCAACTAGTTCAGCTCAAACAAAAGATTCAATACATTCCATGCAATCGCAAAGCTCTCAAAGATCGTCACAAGCATCATTAACTACAAAGGACTCTCAATCGTTGCACAAACAGCCGCAAACATCAAAAACGAAAGTTTGTCGATGCTCGAAATGTGGCAAACGCATAAAGCCATCCAATTCGGCTAAGATCGACGAAAGGACCAATAAGCTTGGTGGAAGCAATGAAAAAAAACGAGATCGGCTCCCACCTGGCAACGAAGCATCTGAATCGAAACGCTGTCGAGAATCACAAAATGCTGATTCCCACGAATTCACAAATAAATCGAATCGACAGCAACAAATCCAATCCACGAAAAGTCGAAAACAGAAAGAAAAACCAAGTCGTCATGCGCATAAGTGCCGTTGCGCCAAATGCCGAAAAAAGGAGAAATTCCCGCGTAAACATTCCCAGACTGTCAAGCCATCAAAGTCGCTGCCATCTGTTGCCAATTTTGAGAGTAAAAAACGAACCACTCGCGTAGCTGAAAAGCTGCAAAAAACTTCGTACGAAGCTGAATCAAGCCCGACAGACTCCTCCAAGTCGACCGTAGACATGTTTCAGAACAATATGCCTAGCTCGAACTTCGCAGGACCGCCGATTTATAAGAAACTGCGAAAATCAAAAACGAGCAAGTCGCTTACAAGCCATCATTCAAACTCGTCGTCGCGATTTTCCTTTATGCAAACTAAAAAGCAAAACAATCGAGCCGAAAGCAGACAACTTAGTAGTGATCGCCCTATGATAAGAAAAACCAAAGCTACTAGACGCAACAGGCGGCCAGAGACTGTTGGGCAATCGAGTGGGTTGATAAACAATCAACCTAGTACTGTAGAATATTGCCTACAACTAATTGGAGACACTTTTGATAAATGCGATCAGCTTCTGCAACCTACTGCCACAGTTTCTGGTGAGTCATTGGTCTTGGGCCCTTCAGTATGTCCCCACACTTCTGTATCCAAACAAAAACGAAACATTGCGAACCGTTCGAGCAGACCACCAGGCAAATGTGCGTGTGCTCGACGCCGAAGATATGATTCAGACGGTCAAATGGACCTTGACGCTGTCCCTGATTCGCGAAAAGATAAAAGAAAAAGAAGAAGCGTCGCTTCACGAAGGCCTCACAAATGGCCGACGAAAAAGGAAGGAAGCAGCTCAGCTAAAGAGTCAGAAACTGCACAGGCAACGACGTCGCAAAACCCTCACTCTACTGCAGGCCCAAGCGGGGAACTTTGTGCATGCCAAGATTGTAGTAAAAGTACGAAAAAATCGAAAACAACCACAGCTAGTGATCTTAAGGATCATACTGCTTTATGTCAATGCAAACCGAAATGTAAACATCATATTCGAAGCGATCAAACTACTTTGCAACACCCTCGGTTGCCTGGGAGTCATAGCATGGGTCCATGCTTATGCGATGGTAGCTCTTTGCCTGAACAAATGTGCTCCCAGCAAAAACCAGTAACTGAGCGCAAACCTAATGTAGAGTTGGTTTCAGTTCTCCCTGCGAAGCAAGTTGGCTCGGGTCATTTAAAGGCCGTTGCGCAATCGCCACCTGAGACAAACGCACTTAAAACTACTTGCCCTTGCCACATAGACTGTGGTCCACCTAAACCGCCAACACCAGAGAAAATTGTCAAAAAGCCATTCAACACTACAATGGCTTTCCAAAAGCCGAGACTGTCTCCGTCCAAGAATGATGATTCTTTCGAGAGCGGTGACTCAGATATAGCAGACAAACATGAGGCGCTCTCACCGCTTCACTATCCAATTTCAATGCCAACTCAGGTGCAAGGAGTGGTAGTGGAAGCTTGCTCTTGCAACACTCCTTGCAATGTTCAAAATAAAGAGCTCAAAACCCCAGTTCAAACAAAGCCCCGTGAAACTAAAAAACCTTCTCCACGCTTAGTCGCAGACAAGCCCATAAGCCATGAAGTTGAAACGAATAGAACTAAACCGATGGGTTTGGCGAAATTCTTTCGAAAGCCACGTGTCCAGTTGTCTCCCTATATACCTGAATCAGACAAGACACCAATCTCACATACTGACATAGAGCAAAAAAAAGCCATTCAACCAACTCTTACTTTCCCTGTCGAAAATACAACCTGCGTTTGCAAATCTACATGTGATCCAAAGGCAGAGGAAAAACCCGAACCAATTCAAACAAAACCAAAACCCTGTTTCCTAAAAAAACCAAGGATGTCAAAGCAAAAAACCTTCGACTCTACTACAAAAGAATCCTCTACCGAGTATGAATCAGCGTATAGTGGCAATGAACAGCCAGTAGAAATCAAACCCTACAAGGATCCCACGAAGTCCAAACGACCAAATATAGACCAGGAAAAAATAATAGAAGCACAGCTACCAGAAAATTGCGCTTGCACAAAACGTTGCTCATTGGAAGCTGATGACAAGCGCAGCAGCCAAAAACCAACAGTAACAATCGGCAGACATATTGTTCAAGGGACAAAAACACCTGCCTTGACGGACTACGAAAGTGCAAATAGTGGTACCGAAGACCTTTCTGTGCCAGTCGAAACAAAACCTTACTTTCGTAGCAAACAAATTCAGCCAAACCACGTCGCAGTTCAAGAAACAGAACCAGTCGAAACTAAGAAACATGTTGAAAAACTCACCGATTCTCGAAGTCAAAAACCAAGTACTTCCGCTCCCCTAACCGGTCAACCTAAAGCACATACCAATTCCGAATGCAAATGTAACGTCTGCAACGCCCAACAACCAACTCCTATTACTATAAAGCCAGAAAACATGGAAATGCTGTTCCACAAGCCCCGCATTCCCTACATCACTGCTGAAAGCCACGGTGAGAAGCAACCTATTGAAGTGAGAAAAGAGGCCAGTCGAAAGCTTCTTCCAACACCTGCGACTATCCAGGCTGAAAACTTTCCACCTCTCACTTTGGCTCCAAAGACCCGAGAGCAAGCTCCTCCTTGCAGATGCAATGCTTGTGTGGATAAATCTAAACACGAGGATCATTCACCCGACTGCAAGCCCGCAAAGAGTGAAACGGTAAACCTGAAACCAGAGGACATTAGCAAACTATTGCACAGGCCCCGCGTTCCATTCACCACTGATGATGAGTACATCGAGAACCAGCCCATCGAAGTGAAGAAAGAGGCCAGTCGAAAAATTGTTCCGCAACCTGTGGCTGAAAAATCCGGAAGCCCAACTGCCCCACCGTTGGTCCCAAAGACGCAAGAGCATGCACCGTCTTGCGCATGCAAATCGAAATGCGCACATCCTACAGCCGACTGTAGGCCCACGAAGAGTGAGCCGATCAACTTGAAACCAGAGGACATTGCCAAACTATGGCACAAGCCCCGCGTTCCAGTCACCACTGATGATGAGTACGTTAAGAAGCAGCCAATCGAAGTGAAGAAAGAGACCAGTCGGAAAATTGTTCCGCAACCTGTGGCTGACAAAGCCGAAAGCCCCACTGTCCTTCCGTTGATTCCAAAGACCCAAGAGCATGCTCTATTTTGCAAATGTAATGCCTGCGAAGACAAGTCGAAATGCGAACATCCTCCCGACTGTAAGCCCGCGAAGAGTGAGCCGATCAACTTGAAACCAGAGGACGTTGCCAAACTATTGCACAAGCCCCGCGTTCCATTCGCCACTGATGATGAGTACGTCGAGAAGCAACCCATCGAAGTGAAGAAAGAGGCCAGTCGGAAAATTGTTCCGCAACCTGTGGCTGACAGAGCCGAAAACCCCTCAGTCCCACCGTTGATTCCAAAGACCCAAGAGAATGCTCTATTTTGCAAATGTAATGCCTGCGAAGACAAGTTGAAATGCGAGCATCCTCCCGACTGTAAGCCCGCGAAGAGTGAGCCGATCAACTTGAAACCAGAGGACTTTGCCAAACTATTGCACAAGCCACGCGTTCCATTCGCCACTGATGATGAGTACGTCCAGAAGCAACCCATCGAAGTGAAGGAAGAGGCCAGTCATAAAATTGTTCCGCAACCTGTGGCCGATAAAGCCGAAAGCCCCACTGTCCCACATTTGGTTCCAAAGACCCAAGAGCATGCTCTATTTTGCAAATGTAATGCCTGCGAAGACAATTCGAAATGCGAGCATCCTCCCGACTGTAAGCCCGCGAAGAGTGAGCCGATCAACTTGAAACCAGAGGACTTTGCCAAAATATTGCACAAGCCCCGCGTTCCATTCGCCACTGATGATGAGTACGTCGAGAAGCAACCCATCGAAGTGAAGGAAGAGGCCAGTCATAAAATTGTTCCGCAACCTGTGGCCGATAAAGCCGAAAGCCCCACTGTCCCACAGTTGGTTCCAAAGACCCAAGAGCATGCTCTATTTTGCAGATGTGATACCTGCGAAGACAAGTCGAAATGCGAGCATCCTCCTCGCGACTGTAAGCCCGCGAAGAGTGAGCCGATCAACTTGAAACCAGAGGACGTTGCGAAACTATTGCACAAGCCCCGCGTTCCATTCGCCACTGATGATGAGTACGTCGAGAAGCAGCCCATCGAAGTGAAGAAAGAGGCCAGTCGGAAAATTGTTCCGCAACCTGTGGCTGACAAAGCTGAAAGCCCCACTGTCCCACAGTTGGTTCCAAAGACCCAAGAGCATGCTCTATTTTGCAAATGTAATGCCTGCGAAGACAAGTCGAAATGCGAGCATCCTCCCGACTGTAAGCCCGCGAAGAGTGAGCCGATCAACTTGAAACCAGAGGACGTTGCCAAACTATTGCACAAGCCCCGCGTTCCATTCGCCACTGATGATGAGTACGTCGAGAAGCAACCCATCGAAGTGAAGAAAGAGGCCAGTCGGAAAATTGTTCCGCAACCTGTGGCCGACAAAGCCGAAAGCCCCCCTGTCCCACAATTGGTTCCAAAGACACAAGAGCATGCTCTATTTTGTAAATGTAATGCATGCGAAGACAAGTCGAAATGCGAGCATCCTCCTCCCGATTGTAAACCCGCGAAGAGTGAGCCGATCAACTTGAAACCAGAAGACGTGGCGAAACTATTGCACAAGCCCCGCGTTCCATTCGCCACCGATGATGAGTACGTCGAGAAGCAACCCATCGAAGTGAAGAAAGAGGCCAGTCGGAAAATTGTTCCGCAGCCTGTGGTCGATAAAGCCGAAAGCCCCCCTGTCCCACAGTTGGTTCCAAAGACACAAGAGGATGCTATATTTTGTAAATGTAATGCATGCGAAGACAAGTCGAAATGCGAGCATCCTCCCGACTGTAAGCCCGCGAAGAGTGAGCCAATCAACTTGAAACCAGAGGACGTTGTCAAACTATTGCACAAGCCCCGCGTTCCATTCGCCACTGATGATGAGTACGTCGAGAAGCAACCCATCGAAGTGAAGAAAGAGGCCAGTCGAAAAATTGTCCCGCAACCTGTGGCCGACAAAGCCGAAAGCCCCCCAGTCCCACCGTTGGTTCCAAAGACCCAAGAGCATGCTCTATTTTGCAAATGTAATGCCTGCGAAGACAAATCGAAATGCGAGCATCCTCCCGACTGTAAGCCCGCGAAGAGTGAGCCGATCAACTTGAAACCAGAGGACTTTGCCAAACTATTGCACAAGCCCCGCGTTCCATTCGCCACTGATGATGAGTACGTCGAGAAGCAGCCCATCGAAGTGAAGAATGAGGCCAGTCGGAAAATTGTTCCGCAACCTGTGGCCGACAAAGCCGAAAGCCCCCCTGTCCCACAGTTGGTTCCAAAGACACAAGAGCATGCTCTATTTTGTAAATGTAATGCCTGCGAAGACAAATCGAAATGCGAGCATCCTCCACCCGATTGTAAGCCCGCGAAGAGTGGGTCGATATACTTGAAACCAGAGGACTTTGCCAAACTATTGCACAAGCCCCGCGTTCCATTCGCTACTGATGATGAGTACGTCGAGAAGCAACCCATCGAAGTGAAGGAAGAGGCCAGTCATAAGATTGTTCCGCAACCTGTGGCCGACAAAGCCGAAAGCCCCCCAGTCCCACCGTTGGTTCCAAAGACCCAAGAGCATGCTCTATTTTGCAAATGTAATACATGCGAAGACAAATCGAAATGCGAGCATCCTCCCGACTGTAAGCCCGCGAAGAGTGAGCCGATCAACTTGAAACCAGAGGACTTTGCCAAACTATTGCACAAGCCCCGCGTTCCATTCGCCACTGATGATGAGTTCGTCGAGAAGCAACCCATAGAAGTGAAGGAAGAGGCCAGTCATAAAATTGTTCCGCAACCTGTGGCCGACAAAGCCGAAAGCCCCCCTGTCCCACCGTTGGTTCCAAAGACCCAAGAGCATGCTCTATTTTGCAAATGTAATGCCTGCGAAGACAAATCGAAATGCGAGCATCCTCCCGACTGTAAGCCCGCGAAGAGTGAGCCGATCAACTTGAAACCAGAGGACTTTGCCAAACTATTGCACAAGCCCCGCGTTCCATTCGCCACTGATGATGAGTACGTCGAGAAGCAACCCATCGAAGTGAAGGAAGAGGCCAGTCATAAAATTGTTCCGCAACCTGTGGCCGACAAAGCCGAAAGCCCCACTGTCCCACCGTTGGTTCCAAAGACCCAAGAGCATGCTCTATTTTGTAAATGTAATGTCTGCGCAGACAAATCGAAATGCGAGCATCCTCCACCCGATTGTAAGCCCGCGAAGAGTGAGCCGATCAACTTGAAACCAGAGGACTTTGCCAAACTATTGCACAAGCCCCGCGTTCCATTCGCCACTGATGATGAGTACGTCGAGAAGCAACCCATCGAAGTGAAGGAAGAGGCCAGTCATAAGATTGTTCCGCAACCTGTGGCCGACAAAGCCGAAAGCTTTCCAGTCCCACCGTTGGTTCCAAAGACCCAAGAGCATGCTTTATTTTGCAAATGTAATGCCTGCGAAGACAAATCGAAATGCGAGCATCCTCCACCCGACTGTAAGCCCGCGAAGAGTTTGCCGATTTACTTTAAACCAGAGGACGTTGCCAAGCTATTTCACAAGCCCCGCGTTCCATTCACCACTGATGATGAGTACGTCGAGAACCAGCCCATCGAAGTGAAGAAAGAGGCCAGTCGCAAAATTGTTCCGCAACCTGTGGCCGACAAAGTCGAGATCCCAGCTGTCCCACCAATGGTTCTAAAGACCGAAGAGCATGCTCTATTTTGCAAATGTAATGCCTGCGAAGACAAGTCGAAATGCGAGCATCCTCCTCCCGACTGTAAACCCGCGAAGAGTGCGCCAATTTTTTTTAAGCCAGAGGACGTTGCCAAGCTTTTGCACAAGCCCCGCGTTCCATTCACCACTGATGATGAGTACGTTGAGAAGCAACCCATCGAAGTGAAGAAAGAGGCTAGTCAGAAAATTGTTCCGAAACCTGTGGCCGAGAAAGCCGGAAGCCCGACTGTCCCACCGTTGGTTCCAAAGACCCAAGAGCATGCTCTATTTTGCAAATGTAATGCCTGCGAAGACAAATCGAAATGCGAGCATCCTCCACCCGACTGTAAACCCGCGAAGAGTGCGCCAATTTACTTTAAACCAGAGGACGTTGCCAAGCTATTTCACAAGCCCCGCGTTCCATTCACCACTGATGATGAGTACGTCGAGAACCAGCCCATCGAAGTGAAGAAAGAGGCCAATCGCAAAATTGTTGCGCAACTTGTGGCCGACAAAGTCGAGATCCCAGCTGTCCCACCAATGGTTCCAAAGACCCAAGAGCATGCTCTATTTTGCAAATGTAATACCTGCGAAGACAAATCGAAATGCGAGCATCCTCCACCCGACTGTAAGCCCGCGAAGGGTGCGCCGATTTACTTTAAACCAGAGGACGTTGCCAAGCTTTTTCATAAGCCCCGCGTCCCAGTAACCACTGATGATGAGTTTGTCGAGAAACAGCCCATCGAAGTGAAGAAAGAGGCCAGTCGAAAAATTGTTGCGCAACCTGTGGGCGACAAAGTCGAGATCCCAGCGGTACCACCAGTGGTTCCAAAGACCCAAGAGCATGCTCTATTTTGCAAATGTAATGCCTGCGAAGACAAATCGAAATGCGAGCATCCTCCTCCCGACTGTAAGCCCGCGAAGAGTGCGCCGATTTACTTTAAACCAGAGGACGTTGCCAAGCTTTTGCACAAGCCCCGCGTTCCATTCACCACTGATGATGTGTACGTCAAGAAGCGGCCCATCGAAGTGAAAAAAGAGGCCAGTCGCAAAATTGTTCCGCAACCTGTGGCTGACAAAGTCGAGATCCCAGCTGTCCCACCGTTGGTTCCAAAGACCCAAGAGCATGCTTTATTTTGCAAATCTAATACCTGCGAAGACAAATCGAAATGCGAGCATCCTCCACCCGACTGTAAGCCCGCGAAGGGTGCGCCGATTTACTTTAAACCAGAGGACGTTGCCAAGCTTTTTCATAAGCCCCGCGTCCCAGTAACCACTGATGATGAGTTTGTCGAGAAGCAGCCCATCGAAGTGAAGAAAGGGGCCAGTCGAAAAATTGTTGCGCAACCTGTGGGCGACAAAGTCGAGATCCCAGCGGTACCGCCAGTGGTTCCAAAGACCCAAGAGCATGCTCTATTTTGCAAATGTAATACCTGCGAAGACAAATCGAAATGCGAGCATCCTCCACCCGACTGTAAGCCCGCGAAAGGTGCGCCGATTCACTTTAAACCAGAGGACGTTGCCAAGCTTTTTCACAAGCCCCGCGTCCGAGTAACCACTGATGATGAGTTTGTCGAGAAGCAGCCCATCGAAGTGAAGAAAGAGGCCAGTCGAAAAATTGTTGCGCAACTTTTGGCTGGCAAAGTCGAGATCCCAGCTGTCCCACCGTTGGTTCCAAAGACCCAAGAGCATGCTTTATTTTGCAAATGTAATGCCTGCAAAGACAAGTCGAAGTGCGAGCATCCTCCACCCGACTGTAAGCCTGCGAAGAGTGCACCGATTTACTTTAAACCAGAGGACGTGGCCAAGCTTTTTCACAAGCCTCGCGTCCCAGTAACCACCGATGATGAGTATGTCGAGAAGCAGCCCATCGAAGTGAAGAAAGAGGCCAGTCGCGAAATTGTTCCACAAACTGTGGCCGACAAAGCCGACAGCCCCACTATCCCGCCGTTAGTTCCAAAGACCCAAGAGCATGCTCTATTTTGCAAATGTAATGCCTGCGAAGACAAGTCTAAATGCGAGCATCCCCCACCCGACTGTAAGCCCGCGAAGAGTGCGCCGATTTACTTTAAACCAGAGGACGTTGCCAAGCTTTTGCACAAGCCCCGCGTTCCATTCACCACTGATGATGTGTACGTCAAGAAGCGGCCCATCGAAGTGAAAAAAGAGGCCAGTCGCAAAATTGTTCCGCAACCTGTGGCTGACAAAGTCGAGATCCCAGCTGTCCCACCGTTGGTTCCAAAGACCCAAGAGCATGCTTTATTTTGCAAATGTAATACCTGCGAAGACAAATCGAAATGCGAGCATCCTCCACCCGACTGTAAGCCCGCGAAGGGTGCGCCGATTTACTTTAAACCAGAGGACGTTGCCAAGCTTTTTCATAAGCCCCGCGTCCCAGTAACCACTGATGATGAGTTTGTCGAGAAGCAGCCCATCGAAGTGAAGAAAGGGGCCAGTCGAAAAATTGTTGCGCAACCTGTGGGCGACAAAGTCGAGATCCCAGCGGTACCGCCAGTGGTTCCAAAGACCCAAGAGCATGCTCTATTTTGCAAATGTAATACCTGCGAAGACAAATCGAAATGCGAGCATCCTCCACCCGACTGTAAGCCCGCGAAAGGTGCGCCGATTTACTTTAAACCAGAGGACGTTGCCAACCTTTTTCACAAGCCCCGCGTCCCAGTAACCACTGATGATGAGTATGTCGAGAAGCAGCCCATCGAAGTGAAGAAAGAGGCCAGTCGAAAAATTGTTGCGCAACCTGTGGCCGACAAAGTCGAGATCCCAGCTGTCCCACCAATGGTTCCAAAGACCCAAGAGCATGCTCTATTTTGCAAATGTAATGCCTGCGAAGACAAATCGAAATGCGAGCATCCTCCACCCGACTGTAAGCCGGCGAAGAGTTCGCCGATTTACTTGAAACCAGAGGACGTGGCCAAGCTTTTTCACAAGCCTCGCGTCCCAGTAACCACCGATGATGAGTATGTCGAGAAGCAGCCCATCGAAGTGAAGAAAGAGGCCAGTCGCGAAATTGTTCCACAAATTGTGGCCGACAAAGCCGACAGCCCCACTATCCCGCCGTTAGTTCCAAAGACCCAAGAGCATGCTCTATTTTGCAAATGTAATGCCTGCGAAGACAAGTCTAAATGCGAGCATCCCCCACCCGACTGTAAGCCCGCGAAGAGTGAGCCGATCAACTTGAAGCCAGAAGACATTGCCAAGCTATTGCACAAGCCCCGCGTTCCATACACCACTGATGATGAGTACTCTGAGAAGCAACCCATCGAAGTGAAGAAAGAGGTCAGTCGGAAAATATTTCCGCAAATAGTGGGTGTCACGGCCGGAAGCACTCAGCCTGTCCCACTGTCGGTTCCAAAAACTCCAGATCAGTTCGTTCCTTGCAGATGCAATACATGTGAAGACAAGTCCAGATGCGACCATCCTCCACCCGAATGTAAGCTTGCGAAGAGTTTGCCCATTAATTTAAAATCAGAGGGCATTGGCAAGTTATTGCTTAAGCCTCGAGTTCCAGCCAACACTGATGATGAACACATTGAAAAGAAACCCATCGAAGTTATGAAAAAAGCCAGTCAGAAAATTGTTCCACAACCTATGGCTTCCAAAGGTGAAATATTCCTTAATTCCCCTGTTAAAATCCCGAAGAGCCAAGATCACATCTCTTCTGTGCCCTGTTCTTGCACTATTTGCGTGGATAGGTCAAAATGCGAAAAACCACCACTCGACTGCAAACCAGCTAAGTTTGAACAAAAACCAGAGCCCATCAACGTGAAGCCCTTAGACGTAGGTCCAATACTGCATAAGCCTCGTGTTGCTCATTCCAAACCTGAAAATTTTGAGGAGATGAACCCTGTTGAAGTTAAGATTGAACCGAATCGAATGAAATCAGGCAGACCAGTTATGGCACACTTGGAGCCTCAGACACCATCGAAAGGTTTTACGGTTCCACATTGCAAGTGTGATATTTGTGATAACAAATCAAAATGTAGGACTCCTGTTGAGAATTGCAGTCCTGCAAAGATTGAACCAATCGCTGTTAAACCAATAGATGTTGGCTTGGTGTTAAGAAAACCAAGACTACCTAATCCGAATTCCGGGGAGAATAGTAATGTCTCACCAGTGTCCGCAGAAAGTGTGGAACATGAAGACGGAGTTCCACTCTGCGGCTGTTCTGACTGCAACAAGCGGAGGAAAGGTGATCTTTTCAATGACAAATCTTTATGTATCGGATGTTTACCTCGTAGTAGTGGTGGAGCGTCAAATGGAACTGAGACAAATCAACAAATGGGAGTGGCAGTTACAACTGAAGAGCAACAGGGGCATTCTCGTTTTTCGCCCGAACAAAAAGATCAGGTCCCAGTTTGTCAGTGCAATGATCCTCCAATTTGTCCTGATAAGTTATCTAAATCAGCGAAACCAACCTTACCTCCGAAACCAACCTTACCTCCGAAACCAAAAATAGAAAAGGTTGTTCGATTGTCAATGTCGAAAAAAACACGAGATAAAGACAGCATAGGAGGAGTTAATTGTATATGCAAAGGTTGCGGTGTAGATACTGGAGGTGCTCCAGTCGACTCAAAGCCATTAGATATTTCAGCACTTTTCCACCGACCGCGAATCGCTCAAAGTGACACGTCTTCGAATCAGCGAAAAGTTTTAAGCAAAGAATCGACTGCAGTATCACAAGATGATGCTTGTACCGGTCGCAAAAGCTGCAGCGTAGAAATCAAGAAACCGGTTATTGGTAATTTTAGTCAAGAGAATGCTGTTGCCGTCGAAATCAAGCCAGTAGCTGTAACAAGCGGAGATGCGAAACCTGACAAAATCGTCGATAGTCAAAGTATCGTACCAAAAAGCAAACCTGAAGCTGATTCGCATGTCGAATCGTGTCCTTGCCGTGCTTGCCTCAATTCAAAAAAAGCAGTCGAAACCAAGCCGTATAGCTATCTTGAACTATTTCAACGTCCGCGTCTTCCGCAGCAAACAGCTACGATGAAAAATGGGAAAAATCAAAACTCGCCAATGCTTACCGAGTCTGTGGTCGGCACCGCAGTTCCTGTATCAGTGGAAGCAATTGATCCTACTAGTCATGTTGAACACGACGAAATATGTTCTTGTAAGGTTTGCGAGCCCTTGACCGAAAAATTCCGCTTAAAACCACCTAATCTTGCCATCATGTTCCAACATCCACGTGTTCCCAATGACGCAGGAGCGCAACTTGTGCAAGTCCATAAAAATATTGAGAAGCATGATGATCGCTGCTTATGCGCGAGATGCAAACCAAAGTCACAAAGTAAACATCCCCATGGCTCTAGAGAAACTGTTCTTATCAATAAGGATTCATTAAGAGTAGATTCAAAGCCAGTAGAAGTAAAACCTCATTCGAAACAAGTTATCCCATCGAAACATGATGAATCGGGTCCGAGCAAAGATTATAGGGCATCTATCGATGTAGTTCAAATAAAACAAATTGCTGCACCAACGTTTACAGACTCAGAAAAATCAAAGACAAGTCCAGTGGAAACAAAACCAAAGACAAAAGCTAACTTGGAAAAGCCAGAAATAAGTCCGGTAGAAGTGAAACCACCAACAAATAAGTTAAAAAGGCCAGAACTTCCGGAAACTGACGTCAGCTCAATTCACAAAGAACCTGTTACTACCAAGCCTCTTGATATTGAAAGATGGTTCATACGACCACGCATTACAAAACAACCGGGTGTTGAATTTGAGCAAGCACATAAGAAAAGTGACGCTCATCCTGAAACTTGCTCCTGCCAAACTTGCCAGAACAAAGTTAAATGCACAATCGCACCTGATTGCAAAGTTCATGTTTCTAAATCTAAGGCTCCGGCAAAAATCATAAAAACAAACACCACCGAAGCGTCTTCCAATGAAAAGAAAGAAGTCATTGTTCCTTCTGCTGGGCTATCATCCGCTATTGAAGTAAAACCACGAGATAATCCTATTCAATCTCAGCAGGTACCAGTATTTGGGCAAGCCACACCCGTCACAGTAAAGCCTGCTGAAGAAAAGCAAAAATTGGTGAAGCCTACCCCGATCGAAGTAAAACCTGTAACCACTAGCCATGGTACACCTAGTAAAACACTGGGCAAGGTAGCCCCAAAAGAGATTACTGCCTCGACAGGCTTTGAGTCACCTATTCAAACAAAGCAGAAGACTCCAGCTCCTAAACCCCACCCCGTTGAAAGTGGCGCTCACACTGAGCACGGAGAATCTTGCGCTTGCAGAAAGTGCTATGAAAATCGTTCTTCACCCGTTACAGTCAAGCCTGCCGAAGAAAAGCAAAAATTTCCGAAACCTATCCCGATTGAGGTAAAACCTGTAACCACTAGCCATGATGCACCTCGTAAAACACCGGGCAAGGTATCTCCAAAAGAGATTACTGGCTCGACAGGCTTTGAGTCACCTATTCAAACAAAGCAGAAGACTCCAGCTCCTAAACCCCACCCCGTTGAAAGTGCCGCTCACACTGAGCACGGAGAATCTTGCACTTGTAGAAAGTGCTATGAAAATCGTTCTTCACCCGTTACAGTCAAGCCTGCCGAAGAAAAGCAAAAATTTCCGAAACCTATCCCGATTGAGGTAAAACCTGTAACCACTAGCCATGATACACCTCGTAAAACACCGGGCAAAGTATCTCCGAAAGAGATTACTGGCTCGACAGGCTTTGAGTCGCCTGTTAAAACAAAGCAGAAGACTTCAGCTCCTAAACCCCACCCCGTTGAAAGTGCCGCTCACACTGAGCATGGAGAATCTTGCGCTTGCAGAAAGTGCTGTGAAAATCGTTCTTCACCCGTTACAGTCAAGCCTGCCGAAGAAAAGCAAAAATTTCCGAAACCTACCCCGATTGAGGTAAAACCTGCAACCACTGGCCATGATACACCTCGTAAAACACCGGGCAAGGTATCTCCAAAAGAGATTACTGGCGCGACAGGCTTTGAGTCACCTATTCAAACAAAGCAAACGACCACAACTCCTAAATCTCACACCATTGAAAATGTCACTCCCACAGAGCATGGAGAATCTTGTCCTTGCAGAAAGTGCTATGAAAACCGTTCTCCACGCAAAGAAGCAATCAGGACAAAACCTCCTGAAGGCTTGCATTTGTTTAACAAGCCCCGTCTGCCACCTAACAATTCCACTACCTATGCTGACAAAAGACATACTCCGGTACACTTGGAAGAATGCACTTGCAGCATTTGCGCAAAGTTGCCCACATGTCCTCCAGAGAAAAAATCAGTAGGCCTAAGTGCTTGCTGTAGGAAGCGGAAGGAAAGATCTTTTGAAAATTGTGTTGGTAGACAATCAGCCACAGGTGTGCAGGTTGCGCCGCCAAGCACTCCAGCAACGTTAATTGATAAGCCTGCAGCAAAACCGACAGCTGTGTTGAAACCTGAATTGATAATTGAAAAACCTGCATCGGAACCACCAGCTCTAATGGAACCTGAATCGCAAAAAATCATTCCACCAAAAGTTTCTGTGGAAATCATTCTTCCTCCTGGCTCTCCTATGGAATCCTCAATTGAAACTATAATACCTGCACCCGTCACTAGTGATAGCCTTCATACATCAATGATGTCTACTTGCACTTGTTTGTCAAGTGAATGCGAGAAGTCTTCAAGTCGACGTGAGTCTGCCAGTAATTCTGTCAGTCAACGTGGATCTACGATATCCGTAAGTTGGCATTCTGAACCATCTCAGAAGGTCAGTGAGGCATCATTACTAAGCTGTGTGACAAACTGCAGCTGCCATCATCATCCAAGCGAAACTGCCTTGAAAATACGGACTTCATTCTCGAGGGCTAGCTCCTATAAAAGTGTAGCATCTATCGGAAAAGACTTGGAGAGCCCAACCGTCTCGGGATGTCATATATGCATTTGCCAAGCTCACTCAAATGAAGCTTGTCAGCAGTTTCAAGAAGTCACTCCTATTCCGTCGCGTTTGTTTTCATGTAAATCTGGCACGAGTTCGCAAGACGATGAAGTACGACCAGTTCCAAGCCACAGTTCTCTTTGCTGTGTTTGTTCCATCAGAGACACCAGTGACGATTCACTTGGACGATCTTCTGCTAAGTCGAAGACAAAACCTTCAATCAGTAACATTACCAAGAACGTGTCAACGCGCACGTCTCGTAGTCGTTTAGAAGGATCTCAGCATCTTAAACCGCATACCAAACCTAGTATTACATTTCAAAGAAGCCACTCGGAAGGAAAATCAGTCTCGAGCGACAATTGCAATTGTTGTGTTTGCGAACTAGAAACGGGCACTTCTACTACCTCAGAGAGCACAATACGCAAAAGTAAAGTATCATTGTACCCACGAGATCGTCCCAGTGGAGTCAGCTGGCCCTCGGAGCGTTCAAAGGAGAAAGCCTCAAAAGAGCACGCTCTCGACCCGAAAGAGAAAGTTTGCTGGCAACCTAGTTTGCTAGATGATATGAAAACCATCACTCGTTGTCCTAATAATTGCGGGTGTCTGGACTGTCCATTCCTCGAACCATGTCGACAGCCACCACGAAAGCCTGTAGAGTTACTTAGATCTCAAAGAACGCAAGAATTTTATGATGATAGATCTGGCCTGTCAGGTTGCTATGACGACGACGACGATGACGAGGAAATGGATCGGTGTCCAAACTGCTCTGGAGTCTTAATGTCAGCTGGTAATTATGAAGTCTATGTTAACTGTTTCAGATATGCTGGAATGTGTTTGTTGCGATTTCAAATGCTTCGTAATATCCATATTTAATGAGTCTCAATTTTTTTTTTCGTTTTAATTTTATAAGACACAGATAGGTGGCTACTATTCTTTGAAACGGTAAGTGAACTACAATAAGTACGATATCATCCAGCAGCCACATTATCTTCTCAGAGTTAATTAAACCGGTCCATGTGCTCACTACCATCAAATTCATTGGATACCTTTTCTTTCGTCCTTGCTGCAGGTCATAAGTGATTTCTCTAATAAATACGCACTGCTACTACTTGCTATCCTTGTGTTCTATTTGCATGCTAACTTAACTCGTTTCATTTTCTAGTTAAGAATATTTAATAAATAATATAAATTTAATAATTAAATTTAATCTTGAAAGTTTCTCAATATTTTTTTAATTATTTTATTTTAGTCGCGAAACAACACAAAAATGTTCTATGTATGACACCAAACTGTAAATATGCAACATATGGAAGAGAATGTGACTTTGAAAGAACCAGGCAAGTGAGCACCGAATCGTTTTTCTATAATGCAACGCAAACACTACTCGATTCCGATGCTGAACAACATGGGATAAACGAAGCAGCTGTACGTGTCCTATTCGATTTCCTCTCATCAGAAGAATACTAAAAACGTTCTTTTGAATTTTCAGAAAACCTTGTTTAGATTCGTTTTCGCTGAACTTAGACAGATTAAAGGCATGCTTAAGCGAAGGTTTGACGTTGACAGCTCAGATGTATGCACCGGCATTACGAATAGTACAAGTTATGAACCGTATCAACCTTGCCCATGCATGGTAAGTGACTGGAATCTTTTATTAATTTATTCCGATAAGATTTTTGTAAATAATTAATCCAACTAATTTTACAACCCTCCTTTGTATATTTAATCTGTAACCGTAGTACTTACAACAATATTGTCCTGAACGCTTCAAACCTCTGCATGATCCCTCTAAGAAATGTCCCTTCTCGGAACTGAAATCGTTCGAATCGGCACCAAATCTATCAAGACGTTTTGCTTCGATACGCACAAGTTACAGTGTTCAGCGTAAAGAAACAAGATATTACTCGGCAGCAAATAACGATTGTTCTGAGTGTAGAGTGGTTCAAGTTACATCCGTTGAACCCATTGGTCAAAAGGCGCTTATGGTGACATGGATGCATGATTGTGGTGACGATATTGGCGGATATGAGGTTTTTATTATTAATATTTTTTCGTTATGTTTTAGAAATTTATTGAAATTTTATGTTACTGTTTTTATTTATACCTTAAAATATTTGATTATGATGACGTTGCTTTATTTCGCAATTTCGTATGTTTATACCATTTCCAAGCCAAATTTTCACTAGTTTCACTAACCAATTCAACGCTTTTCAAATCAATTTATTTATTTTATTTAACCAAAAAAAAGGTTTATAACAAAACAAAAAAAATCAAAATGTTTTTGTTAAGTTAAATTAAAATTACATTTCTAAACTTTTGCATATCAGTTTAGTATTTTGCAAATGATTTCAACTCTTCAGGAATGCTAATTTTTGTATTATCAACATGAAAAAAATAGTAAAAAATCAAGTAGAAATGATTTATATACTATAATTTACATTACTTATGACATCATTATTGCCATTGCTAATAATAATAATAACATAATATCATAGCATGTATCAAATAAGTCAGATAATTTCCAAACAATCGGCTTTGCTGAAATAAACGTTAATATTGAAGTCAAACGATAATCGATTCTTCTGGTATTGAGAACCTCCACATGAGCTTTGATCTTTAAAATTTCCATTGCTTGATACACTGGGGTAAAAAAAAAATGGAGAAAACTAAACGAGGTCCGCGAAACGAGATTCGAGTAGAGCTTAAAAATATGCATAACCCCTCGCCCACGCAGTTAAAACAATACTTTTAATACACAAAAAAGGGAATCCCTCGGCACCGGAAAACTATTGTCAGATTACTTATCTTTCCTTACTTTACCAGCTAACACAAGATTAACAGACTTATTTCAGTTGTAATATGTGAGCAAACCTACAATTTTGTGGCTGAAATAGATTTGCAATGATAAGGTGAATCCTAACATCAGAACTATCCTGTGCCACCTGATGAGATCGCGGGCACCCACGATATGAGTAATTAATTGGTGATGTTGAAATAAAAAGGGGTATTTTTTTAACTAGTTTTGAAAAACCTACATAAGGTTTTGTGTCACGACATAGAAACGACATAGAAAAACACGACATAGAAAAATGTCGTATGACAGTCGGTGGACCACCGCACACTATACCGAACCGACAGTCACTAGCAGAACGCACGTCATTCATAGCTACCTTGTCAGCAATTTGTGAAAATGTACAATACAAGTAGTTCCGACTCAGATGAAGAAATTGGTGTAATCGCAGGATTGTAAGAGGAAAAAAATACAGTGAAAATGAAAATGTGGGTCCATCCTATTAATAATGAAAGACAAAAATATGGAGAATTTCATCATTTGTTCAACGATTTGTAATATGCTATGTAATATTTTATCCTTTCTCCCGATATTATGGTAGTAGTTTAAACTACCAATCCAATTAACTTTTCATCGTCCATTTCCGCGGCTTTATTTCTACCTGTCAAATCGCAACTGTTCAAATCGTACGTTGATGTCGAACGACAGCTTACGTTCATCATAAAGAGTATGTAGTTATATGAAACCCCGGACACTTAACCGACACGACACGCTAAAACGTCGTACATCATTTGTCGGATTGGATTGAATTCGAACATCCCAAACGACAAATATATTTTGCTGTCCTGTCGTGTCGTGACTAGGGTTGCCAACTCTCCCGGAATTCCGGGATTCTCCCGTAAAAATACTGTTCATTTAAAAAATCTCCCGGCTCCCGGAATGCAGTTAATTTCTCCCGGAAATTTAACGTAAATTGCCTTCAGGGAATTTTTATATTTTTATTTATATTTTATGCTCGCTTTTATATGCTTGTAAATAATACAATATTAATGATTAAAAATCGTAAATTGCACTAGATTTGTACAATTGATTAAATAAAAGATCTGAGTGCTTCGATATATGTGCCAATAAATGAGGATAAATTGTACGACGATTACTGTTTGCTGCGAGAAGTGCATGACTTTGTTGCCAGTAAAACAAAGAGGGAAGACTTGCGTTGGGTGAATTTTTTTGAAAAATGTAAAGAAGAATCGGGCAAAGAAATAAAAAATATGTTACATTCGCTCTATCGGTCCCTATCGCAAATGTTGCCGCTGATCGTGTTTTCAGCGTAGTAAACGAACTGTGCTTATTAGATATATAATACCAGTTCTGGCGCACTTAAGAGGAGCAAAAGGGGTGCAAATAAGAGGAGCAATAAGGACATGGTGGCTTCGATTATCGGCCCGCGCATGACGTAAGCGATGATCTTTGAACTAATAAACAGCTCAACTGGGCTTTTAGCTTAACAGGGTTGTTTATCAGTTCAACTACCCTATTTATCAGCCCAACTGTGCTGTCAGCTCAACCAGGTTCTTTATTAGTTCAACAGAGTTGTTTATCAGTTCAGCTAGGCTGTTTATCAGCTCAACTGGGCTGTTTATCAGTTCGAGATTATCGCTTACGTTATGCGTGGGATGCGCATGCCG
This sequence comes from Nemotelus nigrinus, assembly GCA_947369275.1. Taxonomy (NCBI): domain Eukaryota; kingdom Metazoa; phylum Arthropoda; class Insecta; order Diptera; family Stratiomyidae; genus Nemotelus; species Nemotelus nigrinus. The sequence goes on from OX376372.1 coordinate 35,281,669, forward strand.
ATAATGCAGGCACCATGTCCTTATTGCTCCTCTTTGCTCCTCTTTGCTCCTCTAATTTACTCTTCTTTTGCTCCTCTTAAGTGCGCCAGAACTGGTATTATATATCTACTGTGGTGAAAAAATCGTAATCGGCTTAATGAAACACATGTAAAATCAAAAATTCAGGTATGCACAAATTTTAATTGCACATATAAAGAATTCTATAGCTTTAAAAAAAAATTTACACATGCAAATCAAAAAACATTACAAGCAACTCGTTGTGTAAAGAAATATCATTTGAAATAAGTAAAATTGTTTTTCACTTATTTTTTTATTTTCCTCCCGGATTTCCGATCCACTGAGTTGGCAGCCCTAGTCGTGACGTGTTGGTCAAGTTTTACAACTAAATGCAATTGATTCTCACAGAATTTTGTCGTGTCGTGTTGTGACGTGTCGTGTCGAAACAGTGTGCGACAAGCTTAATATAAGATTCTTTTCACTAAAAAAATATCACTCACTGATCACAGAAGTCCGAGCTGGAACTGTTTTTGCACGACTACTACCGTCCTATCAGGGGGAGTCTGTAAGACAACCCTCTCTCTATTCAGCCGCAAAACCGTATCTGAAACACGTACCTAAGAGTCTCCACAATCGTCTCCGTCGTTGCAGGGCCGATTAAGGGCAAGAGCGCTTCTCGTTCTCTTCTAAAGTGGAGGCACTTGAAGAAATTTCGCAACGCATCATCAATTTCTCTAATGCAATATTTGCAGTATGCTGACTTGACTTTCCTGACGTCCTAAGTTTCCTATTTAGGTATTTCCCAAAGCAAACCTGACCAGGCACAAATTTATTTCACCGTGTCTACGACTAAGCTCTTATGGCGCAGATCAGCCTAATCGTCCATGCACCTGTTTTACTCGTAGCACAGCGTTCCTTCCAAATCTCAAGCTTTTGCACTCGTGCTTGACCTACCTTCGTACTTCTGAGCTATTCAGAAAGTCCTCCTTCCGCTCGTTTTTCACCAAGTCGACTATGACACTATGACCAACTCGGCGTTGAGTGAAAGCGCACGCTAGCTAGTGCTCCTCTGCTTTGAATGCTGACCATCGTAGCTCGATTTTTGTTTAAGGAGCTTGCGTTTATTTGCACTAGAGCCGCCTACGTTCGCCAACATTTCACAGGTCTGGCCCGAGAACGGACCCTTGTGCTGCTCCAATTTTTCAGATAATCGAACCATTCTTAGCAGATAGTCCTCTACCTAAAATTTCCACTCAAAGGGCTCTAAAATACCTACCCATCTCGCTGAATGAAGAGTGTTCCGAGCATCCAGCGACACTAAAACACGATCGGACATGACCGGACCTTTGAGGACATGCAGCCTCGGCACGTTGTACAGCACCGATTACTTTGTTGATGGTGCTTATTGCTGAATGACCACTACAGAATCCATGTTCGTTCTTCGAAATGGAATTCACTTAATCTCCACAGTTTTTACCTGGCGCTTAACAAATTATCGCAAATTTTGTCGGACTCCAACGCTAGGTACAGACTTCAAACAAGAAAAAATACATTTTTCAATAAAAATGAATAAAAGGACAGATTACACGCAAAATATCAATATATGTGAAGAAATTGGCAAATAAATAAAAATGTTTACCATTTTATTGTTTGCATCAGTTGAATCTTCAGATCACTTCCTTGGATCATCTGGGTGATAATTTGTAGTTACTCGACCTTTGGCTATTTTTTCAGTATTCCGGTCTCGTCCAATATGATAAGCCTATTGCAGTTTCCTTGTTTTCGCCAAAGAGGCAACAAATACATTGCTCAAGTCGTTATTCTACCAGATTCCCAACTTGTGTTTAGGTAACGGTGAAAGTCAGATTCAAATGAGTGGCTTCAAGCTAATCGGCTTACAATAGGAGCTGAAAAGTTCTACAATGCAAAACACCTCAGAAGTTCACAGCGGCAGCATTTTGTTTTATATATAATTTCTTCTTTACTGAGATCGGTTCTATGGTGCACCTACTCTATTCCCCAATTTGGCTCCCTGCGACTTTCTTTCTCTCTTTCTAAAAGTGAAAATCACGATTTGGTAAAGTGGTTGCCAATCGAGAAGTCATACGGAAAGACACACATAGACGCATTAGAGGCCCGTTTATGAGTCCCGTAACAGCCGGATACTGGCACATGAGATGGAGAACGCACTTCTCTTCATCATCAAAGCCACAACTCCGACAGAAATCATTGAACCCTACGCTCAACCGCTGTGCGTGCCGCCCTATCAGGCAGTTACCCGCGAGAACGTCCAAAAGACAGCGAAGAGCACTACGGGTTAAACTCAACAGCCACCTGCTGTGACGTGCATCCATGGACATCCAAATCGGTCTTGCAATCACACAGGATGATTTTTTAGCCTAGGACTTTTAGCGTCCTCGAGGAATTTTTGCCTAATGGCTATTTAGACCTATGAAATCGGTGTAAGAAAAGTGAAAGGGCAAGACATCTTTGGTAACAAGGTGCCAAACAAGGCTTCCTAAATCTCCCTATATCAAATCAATTGCACTGCCAAATGTCTCAACCCTATGAGATGCAGGTCATTCTGTTACAACTCTGGGAACTGTACAAGAACCAGCATGGGAGTTAATAGTCGCATGGTTGTCTGTGAAAATAATTATAATCACTCCGAATATTTGATTATACAAAAACCAGTTAAAAGCCTCCACCTGAAAGATTCTACCAGAGTCCGGAAGACGCAGATACAGCCTTAAATTCAGCTCATCTGAGCCGCTGCCAAATTTATTGCTTAGTTTTTAATCATCGCTCTACACCACATACAGTAGTGTCGGCTCGACTTAAGTGGTATAAAGTCATGCCAAAATGCCATTCAGCAAACCTCAACTCACTCCTATGACTTTTTTGCAGCAGTAAAGTCCAGCAAAAGCATTTCGTGCGCTTTCTGCTATGTTGACGTTCCACCGAATTTTGAAGTCAAGGATCAGTGCCAAATAAACTCCGTTCCATTTCGTTAAGTCAAAATGAGGAACCTTTTACTTTCTCGCGAATAGTACTAGCTCAGTTTTACTGGGTCTCACATTCAACCTGCAATTTGAACTCCAAGTATATCAAGAGAGTGATTTAGCATAAATAGACACTTTCCTGATACTCCTGTGGATATGTCGTCTGCATAAGCAACCACTTTGCAACCGGCACATTCCAGCCGCCTCAGAAGAGTATTTACCGTAATGTTCCACAACAAAGGAAAGTGGACTGCTCCTTGAAGTGTACCCGTATTGACCTCTCGTCGCAAGTAAGCATTCCCCCACCGAAGAGGATGAAGTTAAAGGCCCCGTCAAAGTTAGGAAGGTTGAAAGTGTATACTCTTTATGAGCGAGAGTCATAACAGTCTCGACAGACTTACCTTTGGTATAGGCATGCTGAGACTGCGAGATTAGCGAAGAATCAATTAACTTTTCGACATGATAAACAGTGATCCTTTTCGGAATCTTCATCAGAACAGAGCTAAGCCATTTCGGACGACATACGAAATGACGATATGGGCAAACATTTTGAAGACGTGGCAACCATTCAAAGCGAAATGACGGATGACATTGCGTGTGAAAGCGTTGACGTCAAGTGACATGAAACATTGTTTTGAAAAATGGGAAGAGCGCTGGTGTAAGCGTATTACTTCTAAAGAGTAGTACATGAAAAGCGGTCAATTTGCTGTAAATGAATTGTGAAGGATTTTTTTTTCTTAGCATCAGTTTGCGAACTTTTCGTACACATCTCGTATGAGCGCTTCAAATTTATGTTCATAAAAGAGTCTGGGAAACGTACTGTTGTGTTTACCGTTAAAACACCTTTCGTGGGTTCGATATTCTTCACATTCGTGAAATAAAACAGTTTTCTTTATCAACACTAATTACACTTTTATTAACACACAAATAATTATAAACACTAAGTCGTTTACACTTTACGTTCGCACTATTATAATTCCGCATTACAATTTAACACTTTTTCGCTTTCAAAATACATCCGCGCCCGGATACTTAATTCACTGTTTCGCTTTTCACAGTAACAGCCTTTTCGCTGTCTTCGCTATCTATTAACTGATTGTACCAAATTATCACTTCTAACTCGCGTGTACAAACTTTCGCTTCTAACTTTGTACAATCTATCGCATTGTACCAAAACTCACTATCAACTGATTCCAAAGACTTCTCGCGGCGATATTTATATCCGGTCTGATGAGATGAATTATTATTGCCTACATCTAGGCCTTTCTAGAATTGTGTCTTGGGTTCTGGATCCATCTTCGAAATGACTATTAGGAATTTCCGTCATCATGTGAGTTCTGAGTCATGGTTTGGGTTCTGGAATATTCCGCTTTTGCTTTCTAGAGGGCTCTATGGGCTATGGGAAATGGGAAATTGGACTGTGTCTTAGGTTCTCGAAGTTTCTCAGACTGGCTTCTAGAGAGTTATTCTACGTTTTATTTTTGATTGTTTGAATACATGTATGAAATACATGTATGAGATGTATTTGGAGTATTTCCTCGCCGTTTCTAGAATTTTCTGGCGCCGATTTAACGAAACACGGCTCGTTTGGCGTGCATGCAATAGTACTATATTTCTTGACGAAAAAAGAATTGGATCAAAGAAGAGGCATACAAAATTATATCAAAGAGCAGGCATGCAAAATTTTGCGATCATGGGGTCCCAAATCCTACAAAACTCGGAGTTTGCTCTACAATCTGTGCTCAACAATTATTTCGATTAAAAAAGCGTTCACAAGAAATATGCTAGCTTGGCTTTTCTTTACTTTAAATCAAAATCACTAAATGCCCAGCTAGTGAGGAAACCGCATTTATGCCATACCGGCTGTGCAAATCGTCCTTTACTGTGAAAATGGTGACTAGAGAATTATTTGAGCATTATCTCGCCACGTTCGCCAATACGAACTTTTTCACTGAAATCATGTGCGGCAACTTTGGCAGCCTTTTTCCTACCAATCCCACTGATTTATTGCTTCGATAAAATCAAATGATAAAGTGAACTTGCTGCTTCAGTGTTTCAGATTGTTTGGAAATTCGTAATATTTATTAATGCACTTATAGAGATAGCGTTTGCCATCTACAAATTCACAAAGTTCACGTATAAAAACAATTTAATTTTTGTTGTAGTAATTAATTAAAACGTAGTAAAAACTTACATAATATTAACTGTAGAAACATAACCGCTTGATTTTCGCTTGTTTGCTACTCTATAGTAAGTCATCTATGAGCAATGTATGTATTCTTGATCATCTTGATCTTCAGATACTTTGATATAACCGAAACTAACAAATTTTGTTCATTTTTCAGGTCTACGTCGATGAATGCCTGAAATGTCGCGTCTTCTCACCATCTCGTAAAACAGCAATTGTCAATGGTGTTGATGTGGCCACGAAACACCAAATCCGAGTAATTGCCGTGCCCGAAAAACAGCTAATGTCACGGAATTCGATAGCATTGAGAGGCCTCTATCTGCCGGAAGAACGTCGTCGAACCAGTGCTCAAACTTGCGTCTACAATCCACAAAACTCTTCCATATGATGATCCAGTTGAAATCAATGTTACTGTGTTAAACTCTCTAGTCAATTTTCTTAGTTTTTTTTTTTAATTCAGATCTAGGTCTTACCCATCATCACCTGTCTGACATCATGTATATGTGGTTCATTTTAAAGCACGCGTTGGAAACTAGTTTAAACGTGATCGATTCAATTATAGATTAAAAACCATTTATAAAAATTGTAAAAATACAAAAGAAAAATTATGTGAAAACAAGGGAGGATAATGAAGACAATCTAAATGATAGTGTAAATAGAATGCATCGTAGTGCCTCGAATTGACTTTGAAAAAGCATAAAATCATAATATTTGTTGATAAATTAGCCCAAAACGATGGCTTCCACAATGATTGACTTTTTTTCCTCTTTTCGATTTTAATCTTGAACGTTTTTTTTAAGAAAATCCATTGTATATCATGATTGACTCTATTGCATTAATTATATCGCAATAATTTCAAAATACTCGAGTGTTTTTCAATATGACTTCAAATCGATTTGATTTATTACTTTTATAAAATATCGTATTTAAAACTTATACGATTGGCAGTCTTAGATTTCCTTAAAAATTTTTGAGCATATGAAAACTTTTCTTGGTGCATTAAAGTGCTCCTACTTTTATATTATTGTTCCATTTCAACACAATCGTTTTTCTGTATTTATTTTGCATGTAAATAAATTGAAATATCTTATTTAATACACACTGACCATACACAAATGCATTAAACCGAATTTTATACATAAGAGAAATTTAGATATTTTTAATTTACGCGTGTACTAAAAAAAGCATAAAAATAAAGAAAAATACATGAATGATTTTGAAACCAGCAGTACTTTATACTTTGTTTGTATGATAGTTTAATGTAGTAGTTTAGTTTTCGAATGTTTTTTATCCCTGATTGAATGATATTGATTGATATTTCTAGTATCTGCACATTTACCATTTTATTCTGATGGGACCTTAGATGTATCAACAACAATCAATGGCTTATAAATTTTAGCAAATTTCGGATTTCGCAACAAGAACACACGCTCTGTGAAAAACCGCAAGAAATTTGCCATTTTCACTCATAATAAATATGTTTGTGTTTGTCATAATAAATATGTTTCTTATGCGAAAATGCTACCGTTAAATTAATGTGAAGCCGATTTCAACAAAGTGCATAGCAGAAATAAAACAGGGTAATTCAGCGACATCGTCAACAACGTTGATTATTGCTTTTTTGCGGTGCGCCACAGTAAGCAGAAAGCTTCGGCAATGAAAACAGTAAAAGGAGCAAAATTGCGAAAAAATCTCAATTCGAGTTTCATAATTCCATCCCAGCCAATTTATTATTTTTTTGGAAAAAAAAATATTACCGCACGTTTTCCAAGTAGCGGTCGACCGTTTTCTGAATCATTTAGTTTGTTTTTATATTATACTCATACATATATATTTATTTTTACATTAGTTCGATATTTATGCTTATTCCTTATGTCCAATTACTTTTCCTTCTGAACTTACTTGCGGCCATTATATGGACTCTCCTTAAAGTTTAATTTTTTTTTTATTTGTGCATTTGTCTATGTTTTGGATTATTCTGGGATTATTATTGAATTGTTCTTCTCTCGATTTCTCTTTGGCCGAATCTTTAAATATAAGTTTTGTAAGAGTTTTTTTTCTTATGTTTTGGCCAGCCTGTTATGATACGTGAAACAGGTCACGTATCCTTTAAACACTCACGGCACCATTTACACGAGGGTAACGGGTCGAGCCAAGGGATTTTGCTGTGGTAGCGGCTGATCACAGCTTTTGCGCACCAAAAGACAGCTATAATTACTACTGAATCATGTAATCACTTTTACTTGAAAATATTTGGTTTAATTTTGTAAATTAACATCTTTTTTCTTCAGTTTATTTTTTTTAGTTTTATTACTTCAAGCCAAAAAAAAACCTTCATTAGCAACCCCCAGTTGTTAAATCTACAGGCCATGAAGATCTAAGAAGGATTCAAGTTTCGTACTGCTTCAACAACTTTCTCAACGTGCGAGGGTAGGTCATTAAGTTCGCGGTACGAGTAGCTTCATTACTGAGGGTAGTTAAATAAGACGTGATGAGCTCAGAGACATCTTATAATGTAAAATGGAGAAAATCGAGTAACGCGCTGTGATAAAACATGGGAAGTCGGCTCGAACCACAATGAAAGAGATGGCATCCGTTTACGGAACCTCTTGTTCAAGTAAAACCATACTTTATAAGTGGTACACTCTTTTAAAATAATGAAGGGACTCACTTGATGCCGAACCACGACCAGGATAGAAAATCTAAGTGACCACTCCGAAAATTATTCAAAAAATCATAAAAGTTATAATGGCAGATGCTGAATCAAAGAGGAAATAGCTGGCAGAAACGATTAGAGTATCAACCATTTTTAATATTCGTCACGATCATTTTAGCACAACTAAGGTGTGGCACGCAAGGTGGGTGCCGAAAATACTCATGCCGCTTCAAAAATAACAGCGCGTGGAGTGTTGTCACGCGAGAATGAAGTATATGAATCGTTATTGGAGACGCGAGTTGGATTCGTCATTATGAGCATGAATCCTGAAAAGACTCTATCCAGTGACACAATAAAGGCACACCACCACCCAAGGCGTTCAAGGTGTCACAGTTTGCTGGAAAATAGTCAGAAGGGAAAAATAAGAGGAAAATAATCCAAAATTATCCTCCTTCTGCACGGCAACGCTCCTGTTCACAAGGGTCATTTCACGTTGGCTGCCCCGCATAAGTGGGCTTCGATATTTTAGATCACCTAAACTAAAACCCTAACCTGACTGCCAGCAATGGTTATGTTTTCCTAAAAGTGGAAAAGGAACTTCGTGAAAGGAAATTTCCAAAAGATTTCCGAATAAGGCTAGACATTTCTTCAGAAGGCATACATAAACTAATTGATATATCCGAAAAATGTATTAGAGCAGTAGGCAAATATATTCAAAAAGAAAAATTAACTTGCATTTTTATTTGCACATCTTACCCCCCATTCCGCAGACTTAATGACCAACCTTTGCCTATTGAGATTGTGCACCAGCTATTGACCTAGTTTATGCAAGATCCCAATTTAATCCCGATTTAGGATTATACCAGTCTGAACGTTTTATAAACGGTTAAATTCGGATTTCAGCTTAAACCCAACCAGTTAGGCTTATGCCCGATGACTATGTGTGAGTGTGCATATGAATTGTGTAAACGAAAGTGATTTTTCAATATGGCGACTTTTGGTAAATGTTGTGCACTTGGTCTGTTATCAATTATCCTTTTTGTGAAATTTATTCTTGATTTGGAATGAAGCCTCAGAAAAACGAGTAATGAAATGTTCTGCTACCGCTAAATATCTCTCCATATTCATTCTTGCCTTCTTCGTATGTTAACTGAAATGTTCAAGGCAACCTGAACTTCCTATTTTGCCAAATTTATATAGTACAGTTTCTGTGTATTGCGTGTATCCATAGAAAATAAGTTTTTTTTTTAAATTATAGGGTTGCCAGCTATTGTTGGTTTTGTATTTATATTCTATATCTTTATTAAGTGGTTTTATCGTAAAATCTTCAAACTGTAATGGTTTTGTAGTGGCAATAAACAACAAATATTAAATTTTCGAAAATTTGAAAACTTTTGCGACTGGTAGCCCTACATTTTTTTGAATCCCTATAACTTCCAGTGCAGTTATCGGATCAAAATGAAATTCGCAGAGTAGGTTGATTTCTTATCAATAAATGCTTAAATTAAGTATTCATATCGCAAACATTTACAATGAAAATAAGTTACTAAAGTTAGAGTTACAATTAATGCAACCAACATTTGTTGCACAACAAAATGAGTTTGAACCCATGAGAACGTATGAGAGCAGTTACAATGATGCAACACAACTTTGTTGCGCAGCAGAGTTTGCTCATACCTCAAACTTGGCATGGCAACAAAATACCCAATTCCACCTGTTCCTATGAGCGTTCGGGAAATCGGAACTGTCATATGTATAGAATTTGTATTTTTTTGTCTCATTTGCGCTTTGCATTTTACTTTTAGAGGATAAAATATTCACTGATATCTCTTTCCAAGACTTTAAAGGATCCAAATTATCGAACAGCAATTTCTTTAATATAGCCAGTGACAGATGACAGTAAATGTTGTGTTGCATTGGTTGTAACTCGTTCCACCAACAAAACTTGGCAGCAAATGCTGGTTGCATTGATTGTAACTTATGCTTGAGTTACAATCAATGCAACCAACATTTGCTGCCAAGTTTTGTTGGTGGAACGAGTTATGCTTGAGTTACAATCAATGCAACCAACATTTGCTGCCAAGTTTTGTTGGTGGAACGAGTTACAATCAATGCAACACAACATTTACTGTCATCTGTCACTGGCTACATTAAAGAAATTGCTGTTCGAAAATTTGGATCCTTTAAAGTCTCGGAAAGAGATATCAGTGAATATTTTATCCTCTAAAAGCTGCGGAGTATAATGCAAAGCAAAAATGAGACAAAAAATACAAATTCTGATTGTCATTTACATATGACTGTTCCGATTTCCCGAACGCTCATAAGAACAGGTGAAATTGGGTATTTTCAAAAATGTTGTGGCCATGCCAAGTTTGAGATATGAGCAAACTCTGCTGCGCAACAAAGTTGTGTTGCATCATTGTAACTGCTCTCATACGTTCTCATGGGTTCAAACTCATTTTGTTGTGCAACAAATGTTGGTTGCATTGATTGTAACTCTAGCTTTAAGCATAATGTTTTTTGGTTCCAAACACCTTTGGTTTTTGACCCTAAACATCTTTCTAAAGTTCGAGTTACAATCAATGCAACACAGCATTTTTGCACAACAAATCGACTTTGACACATGAGAACGTATGAAAGCAGTTACAATGATGCGATACAACTTTAGGCGTGTTTTATTATACATCCAGAGTAGTGCAGGATATCGATTTGCACACGAAACAACAACAACATCCAGATTACAAACACTTGTGAATTTAGTGGATTTCGTACTCGTGCTCTCCGTGGAACGTATTTCGAAAAGTCATATCAACTGGAATAGTTGGAATTTTCAAAAATTTTCCATGTCACCCTGGCAACCAGGATAAATAATCATACATTTGAAAACGGCGTTGGTTATATGACAGCTCAAATTTTGAAATGACAACTGTCTGACAGAAAAAAACTCGCGTGCTACTCTGGATCGTTTTATTATGCATCCAGGATACCTACTACACTCTGGATGATAATAAAACGCAGCTTTTGTTGCGCAGCAAAGTTTGCTCATACCTCAAACTTGGCATGGCAACATAATTTTTGAAAATATTCAATTCCACCAATTCCTATGAACGTCCGGGAAATGGGAAATGTCATATGCAAATGAAAATCAGAATTTGTTTTTTTCTGTCTCATTTTTGCTTTGCAATATACACTCTAAAAAGTGGGTTTAAAATTAATTCTTTGATAAAAGTAAATACATTCATTTTTTTGTTTAAAATAACGAATCACAATTTTTTTTACACATTGGATGTCTATTTTTTGCTTTTACGTCATATCAGCTGAATAATAAATAGCGTTTTGTAAACATTAGCAAAAAGAGTGTAAATTTACTACTTCGCTGCTCACATTTACACCAAAGCTGTAAAATTGTATCATTTTCTCGAATTTGACTAATTATTGATGTAACATTGTGACGAAAGACGGTGATTTGGCTAGACTGAACGAATCTGATATTTCGTGATCGTTGCTTTGAATAGCAGCAGCTAAGTGTCAGTCTTTTCGTGTAATAAGTGTAGAAGTGTAGCTATAAGTTAATTAGATGTGTAGCTATAAGTTATTTAGATGTGTAGCTATAAGTTAATTAGAAGTGTAGCTATAAGTGCTATAATTTAATGTGTATAATGTGTATATATAGTATTGATATAAAATTAAAATAAATTATACACTTAAAGGAATTGCAAAAAGTTTTTGTATTTGACAAGACAAATATTCATATTTTGCTTTCTTGATTTCTAGGACTCTTGCCTTTTTAAACATTTAAATTTACCTATTTACAGTCTTTTGTTCATGATATTTAATTTTAAGGTAATATTTCATGTTATGGCAGATACCTGTCTTGAGTGGCTGACTTTTGGATCATTAAATTTTTTCAATTTTATTGAATAGTACTTATCTAGAGGTTAGCTAAAATAGTGCAAACTTCCTAAAATTGTTCGCAATATATACTTTTTGATGTCATTTGTTTGATAAAACTTTCTTTAGGTGCGTTTTTTGCACTCTTGGTCAGGGTAAGTTGCCTAAACTTACCCAGCCCAAGAGTGAGAAAAATGCACCTTTTTTATAGTTTTTTTAAACATTTTTATGGACATTCACGAATAAATTGCGCTTATTAGCCTAAAAGACTCGTAAAAAATAGCCTTTGGTACATAAATTTCATGCGTTTCTGTCCTAAATTTATGTCTTTTTAGGGTAAAATTACACGATTTGCTCGTAAAACAAATTACACATTGAAGACGTAAAATATTCTTTGTACGCACTTTTGTAAATTTACATCTTTAATAGTAGGAAACCAGTTTCTTACTATTATTGTAGGGGTAAAATTCAACCAAAACTTTTTTGAGTACACTCTGCAGCTTTTAAAGGATAAAATACTCACTGATATCACTTTCCGTGACTTTAAAGCTAGAACTACACTGGTCTCACGTAACGTGAGCTCACGTGTGCTCACATCAGCTGACCACACGTGTGATAGATCTGCAGTACCATTTTGTATGGTTAGAACTACACTGGCGACACGTCACACGGCTCATGTGAGCTCACGTGAGCTCACGTTTTTGATAATCTGCAAATTCAGATTTTTGAGCTCACGTGAGAGCACGTTTAGCCAATATTTTTACCGCATGGTATTTGATTTGATTGAAATGTATAAGATAGGTGATTTGTTGCAAATGTATAAGCATGAATACTTGTGAAATGGCGAAATGCATTGATGCTGGTAAATTGTGGGGAAAAATTGTAACAGAATTTTTATGTGCGCAGCGAAATTTAGTTAAACCTCAAACCGTCGATATGCAATTGCAACACACGTGAGCTGCTAGCATGAGACAAGTGTATTTCCAAGCGTGAGCTCATGCCTCCACACGCATAACGTGACGACACGTGAGCTCACGTTACGTGAGGCCAGTGTAGTTCTAGCTTAAGGGATCCATATTCACCCGTATTATGAGTGTCGAGTCGATCACTAGTCGATAATCGACGAAGTTGTTGAGTGGATGGCGTTTTGGTATTGCGAGAGTCGATCGAAACGACTCATAAGTACTGCCATATTGAAATCGAGGAAAATGCTTGAATTGATTGCTATTGTGAACAAAAATGCCATTCTGAACAATGTGACAAGTGAATTTTTTTTAAAAAAAACGGTTTTTTTGAAAGTTTGTAAAATGAATTCTTTTGTTTTATTTTTTGACGACGAGTTTGATGAGGACAATCTAGCCGCCCTCCTAGAATTAAGGCGAAAAAGAAAGTGGCTTGAGACTCGTCAAATTCTTTTGATATGGACAATGCGAAGTAAGCACTGTGCATTAGAATAGTCATGATTTATTTAATGAAGAGTAGATTTATACAACTATTCAACTTGTTATGCATTTTCAGACTCTTCAAAAAAAAAAAAAAACAGCTACACGCAATTTAAAATAACACACAATTTCTGACTTCTAAGATACTTTTACTCGCGTTTTAACGGACAGGGTTTTTGTCTATAATCTAAACATGGACTGGAGGATGAGCCACACATCAGTTTCATTAAATGTGAATTTAATGCTGACCTAGTGTCTGCATTTCAATTGTCTTCATATTACCATTTTGCTTTTCTCAAGCTTCGCTTGATTGAAAAATGTTTATGTTGCATTTAGCATTGACTGTCTGCTCGTCGACTACCTGTGGGAGGTGTCGCATTCTTTACTATCATATCCAACTCATTGTGATTTCCACAGCGTTCCGAATTCACAGCCAGTGGGGCTAAGCGCAACATTTAAATTAAGTAAATCAGCTACACACTCTTGAAGAGGGGAGAAATAAACTTGTTTGTTCGGTCCACCACCAGATTTGCGTTTTTCACTATTGTTTCTTATGATCTTTTGTGAATTTTAAATTTGAAATCGATCCACACCTGAGAAGGTCATACGAGTTTAAGAATTTTGATATCTTAATAACAAGCCTTCTGCCAGCCCCTTATATCTTTTACTAGTAGACCCATGCTATTTAACTCTTCTGCAAAACTATTCCATCCATCCCTCACTTCGCCATTTTACCCACCAGCTTTAACGAATCCTCTGGCGAGCTCTTCGTTATTCTCAAGTAGAGATACCAAACGTTCTATGGCGTTTGTTATTTTCACTCTTTAATAATTATTTTATAAGCGACTGAATATTCCAAGAAAATAACTTACATTTTGCATATATCCAACTACCTGTCGATGTAACGTCGCAAAGCAAATTGCAATCGACAAAACTGTCGATATTATCGACATCGACTCGACACTCACAATAGCATATCTATCGATATGCAGTCGATATAATCTACATCGACAACATCGACAACAAGGTTGCCTGCACTCTCATATAAAATCACACGCGTATATTGTTGGATAACTTTAATATGCAAATTTCGTGATGATCCAATTTTGCTATCAGAGGCAATGACAGATCAAAATTTCCAAATAAAATTTTCGCTACTTTTATACACTCAGCGCCCACAAAGGATTAAAACAAATTTCCCCTTTTTTCATAAACAAGGATAGAATATTATCAGTTATGATTTTCAATACTTGCTTTTTACGAAAATTTCCTTTCCAATTTTTTACAAAAAAAAATTGCATGCATTCATAATCGAATCGTCTTCATTGTTTTCAAAACGTTTATTAGTTTCAATTTCATGAACGAAATAAGTGAAAAAAATTTACAAGCCGCCTTAATACTTTCTATCGCAAAATATAACATAATTGCTGACTTCATTCAGGGCCCTTTGAGAAGCTTGAAGCAATTTAAAAAATAGATACATCTTTAAATGAAATATTCCAACTACACGAAGTGGTCGGTTTGACAATCTTAGCTTGTAAATATGTCCACACATTATCATCTTCATAAATAAATTTCATCTTTGTCTAACAATGTATGCGCGATAAGTTAGTTAACTCAACTATGTTCTTATCTCAAGAAAAACAATGTTGTCGACGTTACTGCTAAATTTGTTGAAGTACATGATAGTGGAAGGTGGTAGCTAAGATTAATAAATATTTCGTGAATTTTCGACATCAAGTGAAGCAGTCAAAAATGCATCTCGGCCCGGAATTAGGCTGATAGGAAAACGAGCCTTGTGTCGGTAATAAGCCGAAAGGAGCCAAAGACTCGTCTACAACTGCTACCACGGTTACAACATGTGACACACTTAAGTCGACGCCATATGCAACGGCACTGGTTCGAGCGGGTGAATAGCTTCGGCTTTTCAAGCAACCATCGATAAAGACCTGTGGCAGAAAAAATAATTCAATTCTTAAGCTATGGGGGGATTGAAATTTATTGTTACTTCATAGCCCACAACCCCGCGACACTGGTCGACGATCCACGTTATTAAAAGCGACTTCGAACCAACAGATTGTACACCTGTGATTGTAACAATGGGCGTCAAGTGGGTACACGGTGGGGGATGCATACTACACCCTGGCGGTAAAGTTTTCACAAAAGCCGGTCCAGTGCACGGTTCCAAAGCTGGTAATGGAGGTATTGTGACGAAATCCTTTGAGCCCTGAAAGAAATATCAATCGAAATAAAATGCATACTGGAAAAGGATTCCGTCATTACGTATTCAATTGCCGGTGGTGCTGTTTCACATGGCCTGGCGTCAATCTTCTGAAGGCCGCAGTTGAGCATGTCTTTAATGTTTTTTATTTCGGAAAATAAAAATCCGAATATACAGTTCTGAAAAGATTTAGCTTATAAAAGTGAATTGCTAGCTGTATTATTGAAAATCTTAAATCTTACCAAACCTGCATTGACACCTAATAGCTCATCATCGGTATTTTCGTAGCAGGTAGCTTTGTCCAAGTATTCAGCGCCGACTTTTGGAGCTGTTTTCAAAGTCCCATTGTGCCATGCGCCGTATGAGCCTGGCGTGAAATTTTGAGATCCAAAAGACCCTTGCTTACATTGCTTTTTTTCTTTTTCTGGAAAGCAAATGCACCGTGACGGTGGTGGTGGTGGCGGCGGACAGCATATCCTTTGGACTGAAAAGAAATCATCAACAATCGTTGTTCATGGCATATTTTTCAAAGAACATTAAGTTTAGATAAGAAATCTAATATCATCATTCATTTCAATCTCAGGCACACTCTTTTCATATCGGCTGCAAATGTTTCCCGCATTCCACAAATATGCCATCAGCAAATAATCCACAAAAACATTCTCAAACGAAAATTAGTTTTCAAATAATATCGCATCTGCAAACTTATACTGTCTTGGGAAACAAGATGAATTTATAATCGATGTTGGTTGAAGATAGCGATTGCTGCTACAAACCTCAGTCTTAAACCACTGATCGCAAGTACAAGTCGATACGCAAAACCATGCCTAAAAGTGAAAACGGTGAGGCTAAACGGTACGAATGCCCGAATTGGCTAGATCGAGAGTACGTAAAACAAGCAGTTTGTGACAGCCTGGGTGATAACCGGATTAAGATTCTTCAGTATGAAATCCTCCCAGCTTTACCGAAAGGCGAAAATTTCATGAGTGAATTGTTTCGGGTGCGTATAGAGTACAAACAACACGGACAAGTGCAACACCTTAGTTTTATTGCAAAAACACGAATCGAAAAAGAGGAAAATCAGACCATCCGCAAAGCTCTGGATTCAATTGATGTCTTCAAACACGAAATGTTCCTCTATAAAATCATCTTACCGAAAATTGCGAATCTTTTGGAAATGATCGGCTACACAAGTCAAGTGGCCCCAGGGGCTCTGAAAATTGACTACGACCATGGATGTATAGTATTCGAGGACCTTTGCAGTCGAGATTATGTGATGCCAAGCAAAAGAGCTGGTCTGGATTTGAACCATGCAAAGCTAGTCCTGGAAAAGCTGGCTAAGTTTCATGCAGCTGGTGCAAAACTCAATGAGCTTGAACATGGCAATCTACAGCACTTCAATCAGAACATTTTCACACAGAAATCAAATGGCTTCGAACAATTTTTCGTTCTACAACTAGAGAACTGTGCCCGCGCAGTTCAAAGCTGGCCTGGTTTTGAGCAATATGGAAAAAAACTGCTCGAGTTGACTGCAAAAGTCATGCAATATGGCCGGAAGACGTTTGAGCCGAAACGCGATCACTTTAATGCTCTGATACATGGTGATATGTGGACGAATAACTGTATGTTCAAATACTCAGACAAAACGCCGCAAGATCTTATATTTATCGATTTCCAATTCAGCTGCTGGACGTCGCCCGCAATTGATCTCCACTATATGTTCAACACGTCCCTGAGCTACGACGTAAGATTCGATCATGAAGAAGAACTTGTTAAATTCTACTACGATATTTTGATAACCTCTTTGAAAGAACTGAACTACAAAGGGACGATTCCAAACTTGATGACATTTTGGATACAATACATGGAAGCAAGTTTTCATGGTAAATTATGATTATTTTATTAATTATTAATCGTTTTAAAGGCAAGCAAATCAATATTTAGAATAGCTTATCAAATATAATTTAAACCCATATTAATAAATAAAAAAATATAAATTCTACTTTTGCAGCCGTTACATCCTCTTGTGTTATTTTGCCGCTTATCTTAAATGAAGAAGAAATCGATAGTGCATCTCTAATGGAATTCAACAATCATACTCAAAAAGCCAAGGAGCGAATATATAGTCAGCCAAAAGCTCAAATGTTCCTCAAACGACTTTTGCCGATTTTCGATCGACGTGGACTTTTAGATATCGTTGAATGATTTCAATAGAAATCAATAAAATTTTGTAATTAAACAGATAAATGATTAATAAAGAGAAAAGTTTACAATAAATAATATCTTATCGCTTTCATATCAAGAAAGATTCAAATTAATAATGTTTAATTCACAAAGAAAATCTTTTTTCAAAACTCATTTTTGAAATCTCCAAGTTGGTGATGGTGAGATACTTACTTGAGGTCTCTCCCCCTCACGGCAGTGGATCAACAACCCAGATTTGTTGCTACCTTACTAATGCTTACCTTTATGCTGCTGCTCCGAACACCACAATGCCCTCAATATCAATGACAAAATTGTTGACCTTGTACTTTAAAACCAGCACTTTTCGATCCTCATCGCGCTCCAAACGAACGGCATTGGAATTATACTTGACCGAATACAAATGATTTGAGACAAAAAGTTATGTGAAAATGCTTAAGAACCGTAGCGTATTCGATGCAGTCATATCATCAAAAGCCAAAGCCCATCTGAGGATACTACTCTTCCTTGATCAAATAACATCTTCTCATGCATAAGAAGTATGCGTGCTTTTTGCTTACAATTTCTTAAAATTTGATTCCGAGTCTTCAGCACCTACCTCGTATTACGTTGCCTTTTCCTTCCTCCGTATTTCATCCTCACTTCGCACCAATTTGTTGGAAGTTGAATCCTCAATACTCCGCTTCGATAATAGCACTGGCTGTGGCTATGATGGTATATCCAATGACTTGGTGAAATCTCTCTCCTCTTCTTTGTGTGTTGCATTATCCACTATTTTTAGTTATAGCGTTGCCACTAAGATTTATCTGGTGCAATGGAAAGTTCCTAATTATCGCCTATATTATACGCCTATAACTTGTCCAACATATTGTATGTGACAACCTGTTATCCTACGTCTAACTTTTCCTTGCCCAAGAGCAGCATGGTTTTGTTATGAGAAAGACTTTTCTTTCTTATCTTTTGTTGTTTGCTAATATTGTCACATCTACTTTAGTTCAACAGAGCAATGAGATGTCAGTGTATAAAAATTTTTCGTAAGCTTTTGATTCTGTTGAACGTGAGCTACTGCTCTTGAGCCAGATAGGCTGAGAACTTTCTGACTTGCTTCTTTCCTGGTTTCCTCCTATGTACATGATCGCGTCTGTGCGATTTCTGTCAAATTCATGCTTCTCATCTCCCTTCCATCTAATCTTTAGAATTCCGCAAGGTTCCATTATTGGCATCTTCTGTTTCTATTTTTGGTTAATAACCTTCCTTCAATTAATACATTTTGTCTTTTGTATGCTGATGACTTCAAGATGTTTTGAGCAATGGATTCACTGCAAAACCGCGAGCAGTTACAAAAATATTTAAGCACACTGTGTAACTGACATACCAACCATTCTCTCGCTCTGAATGTCTTGAAATTTCATGAAATATGATATACCAATAAAAAACTCAGTTTTCGGATCACACCGAGAGTTAAAAAAAATTCAAGAATTTGGGCGTCTATTTGACCTTAGTTTTGATTTGACCAGCATATTAATCACATTATCACAACAGTGTCTCGTTTATCTGATTTCGCTCTCAAATTCCCAAAAACTTTAAATAATATCTGTAACTCTGTGCATCTTCTGTATCTTCAATATGCTTCTGATCCACATTACACAGTCTGGTATCCACATTACAAGTATCTTATAGATGCCTTAGAATCCGTCCAACGTAGGCTCACTCGTTGCTTACTCTTGAAATTTAATTCTCGCTATGTTGCATATTATATGACTTATGTGTGTATCATTAAACTTATTTTAGGGCTTGGGGGGAAATAAGAGGTTTTCAAAACACTCAATAGAAAGAAACTGGCAAAAGCAGACAACTCTGCTGGCAGCCATTCAAGCCGCATAAAGCGAACGCTAACGAGTGCTACAGTATAAGCAGACTCGAATTTGGAGAGCATGGTTTTGACCGATCCGGAGAAGGATAAGTCAGGAAAATGCACTAGACACTAGAATAAGGCACAAGATAAGCAAACACAGCACGAAAGTGCTGTGCGGAATACAAGGTGCCACTGCGTATTGTAGACAAGCTTGGCGACAAACTATCCAACTTCAAGGAGGAGGAGGACGGCTAAGCTGGCCTTGATCGACAGTCGTAGAAGGCCGTGAATATTTTGCTAGTTAGCCAGGCCAACTCAATGCCTATAGAAACCGTGTAAAAAAAGCATCCTAAACTGACTATGTCCTCGTTCCAAGAGGCGAATTGGTTCAGGGATGTTAAAAGTACAACGACGAGCTCAGCTTGGGCTGATGTAAATCAGTTGTTCAGGAGTAACCTGGACTATGGGAAGGCGCTCATGTAGCGATAGTGGACTCACTGCCCAGAGTGAAGGTGGTAATAATGCGGGTAGTGGAACCGGAACTAGACCTGAAACTGCTACGAAAACACAGAGCCCGGATATCCTTACCAGTGATGCCACTTAACTACATTTGTAATAGATCTGCTACATATTTGTCTTTCGAAAAATCTAGTGTGTACTAAACGAATTCTACTACATCAATTCTATTTCTTCTTTACATTACTTTACATTACTTTCCTGGTTAGTAATGAATTTGTTCTATATACTTTAAACTCAAAAAATTTACTTTTCGAAATTTCGAGAATGTTCTGCTGGGTTTTCAGTATATCTTCAAGTGATTCCTTATATTAAAAAACATATGCTTTATGAACTAATGCTGATGTTTAGTTTTTAATTTAGTAAGTGCTTCGAATACTTAAAGAATATGCCAAGAAAATGCCACATCTGCTACGATTCTTTGCTACGATTTTTGTCAATACATTGTAGTAACAACGTTGGTTCCAACACAGGATTGGGAAATCCTGATCGTCTAGAAGCTGGTAGCACAAACCGGGGGGAGGTCTACATATTTCAGTGCCTACCTGCGCCTAAAAAAGCGGTATCTCTGGAGTCTGACAAAATGTTTGGCATAGTTGAAAAAACAAGTTGAATCGCAGGTTATGGATGAAGAAGTGAATCAGTTTAACTGTCAATTCTACCTTAGTCTTACTAAATCGGGAAAATATCCCTATCTATAGGGGACCTCTAAATAAAAATGTATTAAAAATCACGCTAAGCAATCGATCCGGTGATCCCACCTCTCACTTTGAAATTCATCTCAGCATTCAAATCCCGCCTGCTTCGGAATTAAAGAAGCACAAAGTAGGACACCTGAAACAGGAAGCAGCTACTGGTTTAGGTTTTCCCCAGGATCGACTCTGTAGCGGAAGCATTCGTGAAATTTTGAACGCTCTTGCTCTATAGTCCATTTAAGGGGGGGTATGGTCAGAGCAGCACGTTTTATACATATTTTCAAGATTTTTTTTTTAGAAAACTGTTAATAGTTACTTGATTGGGATAGTACCTACAGTAAAGAACAACCTTTGAAGAGTATCCAAAAAAAATTTTATTGAAAAATATCGAAAATTAAGCTCGTGACATGAATTTGACATTTTCGTTCAGGACAAAGAGTTGATTTGCGGTGAGACACATAACTAATGACTGGATCATCGTAAACAAAAAAACCAAAAATAATTCGTTAGTTTATGAGTTTCTTGAGGTAACGCTGTCGAGTTTTTCTAAATATCTAGATTTTTTAATTTTTGGTAGAAGTTTGAAGTAAAAAAAAAACGAAAAAAACGGAAATTTTTTTTCGAAATTTCTGTTTTCAGTTGTATAAAATTCCATAAATAAAAAAAAAGCAAGAAATAAAAAATATCTCGACAGCGTTACCTAGTAAATTGCCTACACAAATAGTGTGCAAAATTTCAGAAAGATCGGTCGAGTAGTTTTCGAGTTACATGTCTCACCGACTTGAAATATAAAATTCCTCAAAAAACGTGTTTTAAAATTTTAACTGTGTAACAAAAGTGCGTGAAAAATTACGAAACACGTGTACCGTAACTGGTCGATGAAATGAATGTATACTACTACAAGTTACTTTTATAAGTGTTTTTACTCAAATATAGCACACACAGGTGTAGATAGAGTGGGAAGACTCTACTATTACGTATTTGAGAGCTGCGCGCGGCTAATAAAGCAGGATTTGCGCGAAAATATGAATTTGAGTTATTTGTATTGTTAAGCCGATAACTTCGTTAATTTTGCTCGGATCGACCTGAAATTTTGTATGGACACTCCTGAGTCACTATAGACTAGTCACTAAACAAAAAAAAATGGATTTTCTGACCAGAGCAAAGGACTTACGGTTTTGGTTTATGTGATTATAGTCTTGGGTAAATTTCCAAATACATTGGCAAGCTCTTTGAAGAAGTATTGGTGCTGGTTTATGAGAAGGCAAAAACCCTGTGCCTTGGCATCAACTACAATAAAACCTCCGATATCGCTACAGACCAATATATCTACCCGAGACCTTATTTTTACCAGAAAACTTTAACCTAACCTTATTCATCTGCAATATTACAAGTTTAAGATAGTTATGTGATTCCATTCCTGGCAGAAATATATACTGCCAACAAAGCGAAATTAAAGGCAAAAGCTAAACAATTAAAGTGAAATTGTCCTGAATTCTTTGGAAATTCTATGCCAATGAACTTCTTCAACAATGGATCATAGCATCAAAAGCTATTTACAAGATCAATTTCGATAGGGTTGCATATTAAATTTCGATGGAATGCGTTTTGTAGTTTGCTAGGAAATAATCTGAAAGATTTCCCGGTGCTGGTATCTATTGTTCATATAATGCATTTGCTAATAACAAAAGAATGTAAAACAAGTCTTTGATTACTTGAAAGAAAATGATGGAAAATAATTCCGCTTTAATATGTTTTCGAACCCACTACATAAGCTAGACCTAATGTTAAAAAACTACTCACGGTTTGATTGTTTGCAGCCACACTTGCATTCACATCGTTCCGAACTGGCGCCGAAGCAAACAATGTTCCGTATCTGGTCCAATGCTTCCGAACAAGATAAGTCGGGTTTTTTTCGACGCATCAGGGCAGATGGTATTGGTGGTAAAGACGATGGAGGTTTCTTTTTTGGAGTCTTCGGTTTCGGGTTGAGGAAAGGACAATCTTTGCAGCCGCAATTGGTTGGACACCCCAGAATGGGTTCCCTACGAACAGGCTTTCCTACAACTTCTGCTTTCGGTTCACTTTTAACGGACGCGTTTGGTAGTACTGTAGGTAACGGTGACTCAGCACAAGACATAGAGCATTCACAAGTTGATGACGCTGTTTCTGCAGACGCTGTCATAACGCATTCACCGGAACAGGGAGCGCCTGAAAACACACTCGAATAAACTGTCGATGTGGTTGGCTCACCACCACCTAGATTGTTCTCGGGAACTGCGCTCGGTTGCGTCACATCCGGTACACATGAGCAATTGTCAGTTTCAGTAAAGCAGCTACATGGCCCAGAACTAGAGCTCAGCTTAGCTTTCAAATGTGTTGGGCAATTGCTGCAGCTACAAGGCTGACTTTTTAAAGTTAAATCACCAGCGTATTGCGCACGGCTGGGTACATCAGGTGAAATCTCTTCGTTCTCTGCAAATAATAAAAGCAAGAAAATCATCAAAGTATTTAATTAGTTTCAAACGATTCCTAACTGCGAACCATTTAGTTGCTTCTCAGATACAATCTCTGCTGGATTTTCGTTATCAGCTTGGTTATCGTTCATAGACTCCAGTTGATCTGGTTGCTCTTGGATCATTTGGTTTGATTCGACTTGATCTTCTACCTCCTGATTTTCTACATCTGGATTTTTGACGTCTATTTCTTCAACCTCTTGATTTTCTATATTTGCATCTTTTACGTTTTCATATTCTACTTCTTGATATTCTACCTTTTCATTTTGCATATCTAGATATTCTGCTTTTTGATCTTCTACGAACTGATCTTCTAGATCTAGATCTTTTACGTCTTGATCACCAACCTCCTGATGCTCTTCCTTTCCATTTTGTACATCTTGATCTTCTGCCTCTTGATCTTCTACGTACTGATTTTCTGCATCCTGATTTTCTATATCTGGATCTTTAATGCCCTGATTTTCTTCATCTTGGTCTTTGGCGTCTGATTTTTCTTTATCCTGATTTGCTACATCGGGATCTGCTACGTACTGATTTTCTACTTCGTGGTCTTCATCTTCTGGATTTTCCACTTCTTGATCTTCATCGTCTGGATTCTCCACGACTTGATCTTCTACGTCCTCATTATCTGCATCTTGATCTTGCACATCTGGACCTTTTACATTTTCATTTTGAGACAAACCGTCATCATCCTCTGCGCTAGGCGTTTCTTCTGATTTGCAAGGACAAATTCCAGAGCAAATGCAAATTCCACTCGGAGCTTCGTCAGTTTTAGCTGACTGTATACTCTCAGTGGGTTTGTCGCTTGTTTTCGACTGAGTAGACTTCTCGGACTGATCTGAACACACTCTTTTGACATGATGACCACCCTCGATAGCTATGTATTTTTTACAATCGGGACAAGGACACTTCTCGATACGCTCCGATTGAAATGTTGTAGCACTTGGTGGTCGGCAAACTTCACCTTTCGAGGTATACTGACAGACATATTGATCAGCCTCATCAGGGCATAGGCATTCAGCACAAAGACACTGAACAGGATGTGGGCCACTGGGTTTACTCGATGCAATTTCGTACTCACATTTGCAAACAGTACATAAACCAACTTCTTTGAGTTCCTTATTTGGGGACGGAGGACGTCTGGCACATTTACAATTGATACAGTGGCAACTTGAAGCTTGTGATGCAGGCTTAAGACTTGAATCTTTTGCATGTGCTTCACCCTCAGCTGGAGAACATTCGCATGGTTTACAGTCACATTCATCAATATGTTTGGAATATGGATCGCCAGATTTAGTAGCGGCTCTTTCAGAAGTAGTGTTGATTGTTGTACCTTGATTCGCACCAGGCTCATCAATATGATTTTTATGTATAGGACATGGACCGCATTTACATTCAAGCGTTGGTTCTTTGTAGTAACGGGGGTATGTACTAGAAGTTTGCTGCTGTGTCGGTGCCCCACTCAATCCATATGAGTGAATTTCAGTTTGTTTTTGAGCGGGCAATGATGACTCTGTTGCATGCTCGCAAGAGCAGATCTCGATCGAGTCCTCCTTCGTACTTATTGGCCTCGTCCAATTTGTTTGTGCCAAATTTTTCGATGTGGTACCAGTTCTCGCCGATCGCACTTGATCCGGTTGCCTAAATGCTTTAATTGGCCAGGTATAAGCAGGAGTTTCACAGTGACAAAGCTGGTTAGTTTTTTCAGTGTCATAGTTATATGGACGATCGCAAGATGAAAATGAAATAACCGGTTCACTTCTGCACCTATGACAAGCATGTCTTCTGCTGTCAACCGTTCTTGTAGGAGAAGCTGGTTTCTTTGCCAATATTGCCATCTGGGCAGGCCAACAGCCACGCCCAGTGTCTTCTAAGTAATTTGTTGACATGATTGTACATACTGAAGCACAAATAAAACTCACAGAGCGGTTTGATGAGCAAGGGCTGAAATCAGGGCACAGTGCTTTTGTCCTGGCTTTAAACTCAAACTCAGCTCTTGAGTCTGATGAATATTTACATGTTCTCACAGAACTAGCACGACTGCAAGATGCTGTTGAATGAAGTGCTTCAGATACATATTTCAGGCAAGTACCATCACATGCTTGTCCAACAGGTCCTTGATTCTCTTTATCAGATGAAGGATGCGTACAAGCAATTGCACATTGGTTATTGGCTTGCATTTGACGTCGACAAAATGAACATACCGGTCCGTCCTTTGGTACTTCTGGTAAATGCTTCAATCCACACGTTGGACAAATACAAGTTTTTGGTTTGTTTCTACTAGAAACTCTATTACTTTCTGCATAAATCTTAGTTTTAGTTTTTCTAGGTGTTTCGTGTACCTGGGTAGTGACTAAGCTTGGGTAGTGACTGCAGGATATTTTTGAGAAAATTTGAGGTTGATCTATGACTGGGGATAAAAACTTCTTTTTGTTCTTGTGATAGCTGGTTGCCATTCGCTTATCTTTTTCATTTTGCTTCAGACAAGCGCAGCAGTGACAAGAAGTCTTGCTTTTCTTTTGACTCATTGCCAAACCTCCACCAGACAGAGTTGACACAGACGAATTCGTACTTGCATTTCGCATGTACAAAAGAGACTCACATTTATCATTCGGATGAGAAGATGTCAACTTTCCTTGCTGCGCTTTTCCAATATCAAGGGGCATTAGTCTATCTTCGCATGGACTTATGGGTCCACGACTCTTTTTCTTGGTACCGCGGCCACGATTTTCAGCCATCCTCGCATATGGCTGGTGTTCGATTTGTTGAGCTTTGCATTCACATTCATGTTCGAAACGGTACAGTTTTCCGCACTCAGCACGCAGAGGAATACCACAATTACAAGGTTGGCTTTGTCGTTCAACAGCATGCGCAGTAGACAAAGGCCCATGATGGATTTTGATGGTTGGATCAGCATTCATGCGTCCAAATCGATGAACGTATGGTTTATTTTTAACGACCGGTTCAACTGACCCGGCAAATTTCCTTGAGACATCATCATCAAAGGACTGAGATCGGTCACCATGTAAAATTATATCGTGTTCGGAACTACTGCATGAGTCTGGGCATGCAGGTGATTCATTGTCAGATAATCCATTAAAATATGGCTCTATGAACTCAGTAATGATTACTTCTCTCGACCCTGTACTGTATTCCGGCTCCATATCAACCATGTCTGATGCAAATTGAGCTCCTCTTGATCTACCGAAGTCTAGAGGTTGTTCTTCGTTGGAAAAATTGGTATGTTGCCGTGCTGATAGTGGCTTAGTTATATATTTCGGTATTTGGTTCTTGAGACGTGTCAGCTGGCCTATACTAGGCTTTTGTCCAATGGCTGATGCGACAGAGCCAGCAGACTTTCGGGAAGTAGTATCATCGGTTTGGCCACAATAGTACGGCTGTGATTCGAAGCTCTGGCTGCTTGTGGCACTATGAAGATTCGTCGCTTTGATTGTGAAACCTTTCGGACTTTGAATCGTCTCCACTTCTTGTACGTGCGTAACGACTTCGGACGTAACCACTTTAATGTGAGGGCATTGTCCAATACGATTTTTATCCAGGATGTCATTTTTTTGGGCATTTGCTTGTGGACCACATTGGCAGCTAGTTCTACCGTCATGACGATGTGGGTTTTGTTTTTCCTGAGGGCGATGAGTACAATGTCTTCCATTGTCTTTTCCAGTTACGGCTTGGCCTGCAGTTCTTTCTGCATCCAATTCATCATATTTGTCAGATATGTTTCGGTTATTGTAATAGGGGCACTTTTTGCTAGCTTGTTGTGCTGGGCTTCTGTCTAATCTACAAGTATTTGGCTGGTATGTCCTTGGTTGCTGATAACAATGATTACAAGTTGACGTTCCCCCTTGATGTCTAGCATCCTTTTCCAAGCATTGGTGGTATGCTAGACTTTGATCTGCCACTGGAATAAAATGACCAAACTGATGATCTCTCCCCGTATGATTTTGTTGGTGTTGCTGCTGTGCATCAGCCTTTTTGCATTCATTTCGTCCCTTTTCTGCATGCCCACCTGCAAAATGTCTACACTCGCGCCTACTATCTGCAATGTTTCGATGTTTTCTCACAGGACTTGTTTCATGGGAACAGTTTTTTGTATGAACATCTCTCGTTTGACGATCTTTAATGCAACTGTTCTGGCACTCAGTTACACAACCATCACAGAAGTTCGACTTTGCATTTGTCGACTTACCGTTCCAAGTTCTTTCACCACCAGCCGACATTCTTTGCTTCTTATTTTGGATCTTTGCTTTTTGCAGATTTTCAGATACATTTTCTGATGACATCGATAAAAATGATAATTCCTCTCGAAACTTTTGCATCTCCGTCAAGCTGGGAAGAGTTGAGAGCTGGCTCATATTTATAGCTCCGTTCTATACAGGCTCATTAATTTCCATCGTCGGGCGAATAAAATCAAGTTTGCTTCAACGGTGGCGCAGTCACTTGTAGCTGCGATCAATGTTTATATTTAAAAAAATACCGGAGGATTTTTAACGTAAAATTTTTGGCTCGAAAATATTGTAAATAAAGTGACTACACCGGCAGTTTCATAGCCGTGATAGGAAAAAATTGAAATATAAGTTTGTGACACTAGGACATTTCACTTGAAATGAGGGGAACGGTTTCTAGGATTAGAAGAAGAAAGCAAAATCGAGGAAGTATGAAAGTATAGGATATAAACTATGCTTTTCATAGTTTAGAGGGGGAAGAATTATAATGCTTCCCAAACAACTGGTGTCTTGGTATTATTGAATGTGATTCCTTTTATGCCAACATTCTGATAGCCTCATTAGTACTAAGATGGATTGTTTGAGAGAAAACAGTGCACATGAACCATGCGTACTGATGAAAAGATGGAGAGAGTAGAACGGAAGAACAAGAAAAGAAGCTCTACCACTTATCAACAGTTAGATAGATTGATTTTCGAAGAAAAGTAGAGGAATTATGTAGGTTTTGAACCCAAGCTCTACCAAACGTGATACTTACTACAACCAACCTGTATCGAAGGCCATGGACCATCATCTAATCGTCAAAGAATTGAGAAAATTCGAAGTCAACCACTTGCAAGAGTTTCAAATTTTTCGAAATTGAAATATTCTTTATGTACTTTTACTTCAAGATCATTCAGTATTATCCGCTCTAAAACCCGTATCCGTTTCCGGACTCTCTCCAAAAGGTTTTCCATCGGTTTCGACCATGAGCCGATGTCATCCAATCTGTCACTCCATTGTAAGCAACGCCTCATTCGCTACCGTCTGCCATAAAATCTGCCACAAGGGATTTTTTGAGCAGGCTCTTCTTCGTTCATACGGCCTAGATGTCCAGTCTACTGATGTCTACCGAACTTTATCTTTGTGATCAAATCTGCCACTAGGTAGATTGCGTAAAATGCATGGCTTTAGCATCTCCATAATCACTCTTCCTCACATATGGAACTAATGATTCTCCGCAAGACTTTTCTCTCGGATGCGTTTAAGAGGTTGCTGAGCAACCATGTTTTGGATCTATTCATGAGAACATACATGATTATGGTACCGATGTCTTCACAACGTTACTGCAATGCACTGCACTCTCAAATCAGGAGTGTGTTCAATATTCTTGCTATAGCAGCTATAAGCTGCTATTTTAGCAGCTCTGGCTGTCCAATGTCACGAAATAGCTACTTTCTGATGCTTGCTATTTGACAGTTGGGCTGTCCAAGGTTCCAGAATAGCTGCTAAGGTAGCAGCTATTTGCTGCTCGCAGTCTGGAGGATAGCAAGCAAGTAGCTAAAGGAAAATGGCCGCGCGTACACAGGTGATATGCAGTTTAAACGTCACTTTGGATTAGAAATAGAAAAGCAGTTTTCGCGCTTTGGTGGCATTGAAGATGAATAATAAGCTTGATTATAGTGCTATTATAAACTAAATACGGGCTTTTGAATTCTTCAACTCAACTCGAGTTTTAAGCAGGCTTTTACACAGCGCAACTCATCTTGAGATTTTAGAAGGCGGGTGTGAAGTGCAACAGGCTGTCTACACTGATTCGTGTACTATGAACTTTTCAAGGTTTCTTATTTGCCCTTTTTCACAGATATGGTGTCAAAAGCCGGGAATAAGTGAAAAGTTTTGAATATGTTAGGAAAATTTTAACAGTTTCTGCAGCTGTATGGTGAAAACTCAGAAGTATCAACAATTTCCAAAGTGCAAGGCAAATGGTGAGCTGATCCACGTAAATACAAAGACTAGAGTTAAAAAACTGGAAAGAAAATTTGTTACTGTTAAGCTGTGTAAAAACCGATCTACGTAGCCGCTCTTGGCTGTCCAATATCCATAGCTGCTTCACAAAGCTACTGCGAATTTTGACACTTGCTAAAGTGATGCTATGCTATGCTTTTGGAGCAGCTATAGCATGCACATTGAAGACACCCCAGGTAGATTTAGAGCTGACAATCAAGTTAGGTGAGGTGTTCGCTTTGGTCGAAGTGATTTAGATTTTGAGCGGAAGGTGTAATTCGAATTCATGTAGAACATTTATTTTGCGTGAAAGATGTTGACAATGGCAAAAGAACGTTCATGAATATTTTCTTTTCTCTTTGTGCACTTTCCATTATCCTGTTGTGTTCAATTTCTATTATTTTAGAGCAAAATTCGAATGTTTTTGAGTGGATCATATACGAGCGACTGACTACTGCCTGCAATTGGAACCAAAAAAGGACTATTGGACCGGCGATTCGATTTTCAAAAGGACGATCAACTGTGGACGCTGTCAGAATGGTATCGGCCTTAGTAATGAACACCAAACATAACGGAGACTACGGTACTATGGTTACCCTCGTACGACGGGTCAAAACTTTACTCGGTAATGGCTGGAATACCACAGAGATCTGTCGTTGGCTCCATGCTTTGGAACGTAATGAACGTACGATGAGTTACTAAAGTTAGGTGTACCCAGAAATGGGTTTGTGTTCGGATTCGAGAACGACATAGGCATCGTGATTCCAGCCCATCATCCCGAGGAAGTCGAAATTTACGCAAACGAACCAATCTGGGATATCAAATTTTAGCTTGATTGCGCTGGGTTTGAACTAGCCGATCATAAGATGGAAATGATACAAATCACGAAGCAAAGGAAACTATCAGTAGCACGGAGAAAGGTAGGTGACTACATAATTACCCCGCAGTCTGCTATAAAATACCTGGGCATGACTATCAACGATAAACTGAGCTTAAAACATCAGCTGGATAAAGCAGGCAAGAAGACATCTATTCAGCATTCGCTAGAATGCTACCCAATATTGACAAATCGGAGGAAAGCTGAATGCTACTAATTTCAAGACAGGTAAGCTCTGTTTTATTGTACGCAGCACCAGTGTGGACTAGTGATGGGTAAAACCAACACACTTTACTGTGCTAGCACACTTCGCACACCACACTTAAGTGTGCTAGCACTGTACTCCCAGCACTGACACAGTGCCGCACCACTGATGCAGTGCCGCACACTGACACACTGCCGACACACTGACACAGGGCCGACACAGTTCCGACGCACTGACACACTGACACTGCCGGCACACTTGTACTGGCAGGCACACTCCACACTGATGTGCTTGGGAACGAATGCTGTACGAGTGGCGTTGATTTTGCCCATTAATATGATGTGTTTCGGTATCAAGGCGTTGTTTGCATTGCAGAATGTGTACATATTTTGCGGGTTCAAAAGCATTAGCTATTGAATGCATAAGCTGATGAATGAGATAATTAGGGAACGAAAAAAGGCAGATAAGATTTGTTATTCGTATATTTTCTGGGTGAAAGTTTTAATTTTTAGTATACTACCGATGATTTGTGTTTTTCTAAATGCTGCGAACGTCTTCAAGTTTAAACACAGATACAAATACGGTTATTTGCAGTACATCTGGAAGAAATGCTTTCAGGTTGAAAATATTTGTGGAAAATAAGTTTTGAGCAGATAGAAGGGTTTTGTCGTAACATTGCAGTTTCATGCGTACAAAAAACCGCTCGCTACTTTTGATTGTTCATTGCCAGTGTTTGCTCGTTACCTTCTCATCGCCTTCGATTTGTGCTTGATACAGCAATTTCTAGCCTCAGATTGCAATCGCATTGTATGCTTACAATGTGACTATATTTTTCCGTGGCGATGGATGCTCATGTTTAGAACATATGTAGTATGCTTGGGAATACGTTGCCTGCATTAATTCGGCACTTGCTAGCAGAAGAATGTATTGCCAAGTGCTTGGTAAATCGTATAGTAGTTTTGTGGTTTTCAATATGTCATACATT
Source organism: Nemotelus nigrinus (assembly GCA_947369275.1). NCBI lineage: Eukaryota > Metazoa > Arthropoda > Insecta > Diptera > Stratiomyidae > Nemotelus > Nemotelus nigrinus. The sequence goes on from OX376372.1 coordinate 35,313,147, forward strand.
GGATGCAAGCAACGTAGTGAAATGTTATTATGCATGTACAGTATTATGCAGTATGTAATTTAATTTCCAAGATTTATTTTTCCTGGCTAATTTAAAACAATCGGTTTTCCACTTCGCCTCACCGAAGCATGAAGTTTGTCGAAAATTTTATTGAGAAATGATAACAAAATTTTAACGTGTATTAAACATGCACCCACTAGGGGGCCAATCTCTTCGGTAAGGCTGGACATGAGTCACAACCCCGGTAGGGTTGGAGTGCAGTCACGAGCACCACCGCAGAAGACAACTGGCGAACCAAAAAGGATCTCAACATTTTTAGTGCTACTTTCAGTTTTTCGGGCGGATTTGATTTTGACGTATCTCGGAAACTAGGCCGCTTTTTCCCAGATTTGTATGGAAATTTCGCCCAAAACAACTCAGAAAGGTCCCCAAATTCATGCTAGACCAAAAAAATTTTTTGGAAAATAGGGACGCTTTTGCCCTATTTTCCCTATCAAAAATGTTGTCGCCCTTAATATATCACTTATATACTCTCTGACCACTTTCAATCATCGAAAGCGCCATAAAGGCAGTTTTAGCCAAACTATGGCCAAAAAACCCCTTACTCCCCTACAAAACCGAAATTTTTGTATCACAGCAACAGGTCTTGGCCCGTTATGTCCCAAACCACTCTAACCCGAAATTGGCCGATTTTGTCCAATTTCAGCTACTTTTGCCCTAAAAACTTTTTGAATAATTGAATAAAATTCTTGCAAGTCCGAAAATACTCGGAAGGGTAGAAAGAAAAGAATCTGAATAGATGAGCATTTAAAATTTTCTGTATTGCAAAAGAGCAATGAGCAGTTGAACAGCATGAGCAAAACAACCAAATTGCTCACTGCTCTTCATAAAACTATCTGCTCTGCAAACGGGCAGTGAGCAATTGAACAGCATGAGCAGAGAGCAATCGCACTGCACACTGCTCTTTTCAAAGAACAGTGCGATTAGTAGCAGTGATCGCAGGAGCAGTCCCATCTCTACTAATAAGTGGCGCATATTTCGTTAGTCCATTAATGTGCAACCAGACTATGCTGTCATTATTGTAAATGCTTGTATTGTATAACATAATTATGTGCTTCAAAGCGCTTACCACAAGACGCAATCACAAGAAGAGGACTGACTGCAAACAATGTTTAAAATGTGCTTTGTAATTATTTCGTTTCTAATGCCGGAAGTGTGTCATGGCAAATAGCAAAAATACAAACTGTAAATTAAACAGGTAAAAGAATATTTCTACATTGATGCTATCTTTCAAGGAAATGAATTCAAACCTATGTATGAAAAGAAGGTGAAATTTAATATACTTACCAAACGCATTTTTATCCATGTCATTAAGAGCACCAAAATCTGGGTGCATTTCTACACAAACTTTATGCCTGACATCTTACTTTGTATTTCTGTCTTTGTAAGTGTCCAGAAATTTCTCCCATAGCTCAGGTCTGGCCTCCACAAGTGTATGTAAAACTTCAGCATCAATATCTGCCACTATTTTTTTGTCACTTTACACTTTACACTTTGCTAAACTGCAACTAAATTGACTCGAGATTGACTGACCGTACGGTTTGAAACCATCTAAGGCCAATGACAAACACAGCGGTTTTTGCGAGGCGTTTCCCGAGAGGAAAACCGAGTCGGTATAGTCGTACATTACTTTAGCATTGTGATGACACACACCGCGGTGCGAACCGCCTCTCGGTTTCGGAATCGCGTCGGTTGATGAGAGAAATGACCCACCGACTCGTTTTTCGAGCGTTTTTCGATGAGTTCATTGCTGCGTAGTCCGATCGAGCTGAAATTTTCTCGATGCATTGATGAATGCATGGGATAGGGGAAGGAAAATATGATACTCTGACGTAATTTGTAACTAAACCGACTCGATAAACGCTTCTGAAAACCGCTGTGTGTGGCAGCCGACGCGCCAAACCGAAGCGTTAAACGCTTCGGTGAAACCGAACTGTCTGTCATTGGCCTAAGGCCAATGACAAACAGGGCGGTTTTTGCGAGGCGTTTCCCGAGAGGAAAATCGAGTCGGTATAGTCGTACATTACTTTAGCATTGTGATGACACACACCGCGGTGCGAACCGCCTCTCGGTTTCGGAATCGCGTCGGTTGATGAGAGAAATGACCCACCGACTCGTTTTTCGAGCGTTTTTCGATGAGTTCATTGCTGCGTAGTCCGATCGAGCTGAAATTTTCTGGATGCATTGATGAATGCATGGGATAGGGGAAGGAAAATATGATACTCTGACGTAATTTGTAACTAAACCGACTCGATAAACGCTTCTGAAAACCGCTGTGTGTGGCAGCCGACGCCCCAAACCGAAGCGTTAGGCCAATGACAGACAGTTCGGTTTCACCGAAGCGTTTAACGCTTCGGTATGGCGCGTCGGCTGCCACACACAGCGGTTTTCAGAAGCGTTTATCGAGTCGGTTTAGTTACAAATTACGTCAGAGTATCATATTTTCCTTCCCCTATCCCATGCATTCATCAATGCATCAGAATCTGTTTTTTATTTTGGCTTAAGTTCGGTTTCGTTTACCGATTACATAGAGTTAAAAGTACCGAATCATAGAGAGACAATAACATATCAGTTTCAATAAAAAACTCACACAAACATCTTTATAAATTGCACGCGCGTGCGTGCGCACAGTAACATTGAAACCATTTTTAATTAACCATGAACACATACCCGACATACATTTCTCATAGAAGAATGTCAGTAGCCGGCTTATATTAGATACAAGTTACACACAAATTTTTTCACAAAATTCATAAAATTTTTTAAAGGAATTCCATAAAAAGTATTTTCTTTTTAAATAAATATTCAGCCAAAGATACCACATACATTCTAAATTTATCTATTTTTGAAGTACATACTTTCAAGAATAGAAACATCAGTGACAAACGTACGAATATCACATTATCTATGAATATGTACGTTTCGTACACCAGAGCTCTAATTACAGATAAGATTTTCACGAAGATCGGGGATCAAAACAGAATGTAAAATAACTTTCAGTCATGCATGCATATGTATATTAACGTCATTCAGATCGTTTTGCTTTCGTCTTGCATCATTATACATTCATGTCCCATATGTCTTGAATATATAATTGCCAATGGGTATTGATATGTCCATGTGTATATGTATCCTCATATTCCGCATATTACTATTGGATAAGGCAGGTATAGTTAGCAAGCGTTTCATATGCATCTACTGTTTCATGAACTCCTGGTAGATTTAATTTGAAATTTTCTCTAGAGACTTGAGTAAAGTAACCGGTATTTCAAACTCAAACAACTCGCACGTGTAAATATTTAGCATTCAGATCATTTCGCCTCATTATACATGCCTTATATGTTTTGAATGCATGATCACCGATGAGTAGGTGATATGTCTACTTATATCTATATGTATATTCATATTCCACAAATTACTAATGGATAAGGCAGCTATAGTTTGTATGCGTTTTGTTCTACTGCTTCATGAATGCCTGGTAGGTTAAATTCGATTAGTTAACATATTGTGTCCCCCTTACCAAAATAAGAATTTGGAGTCCCCGTGACGTCATCAGTATGCCAGTAGAGGTTCCCAGCGACATTACGAGCTTGAGACGAAAGAATACCTGAAAGTTCCCAAAGTCATCAAAATTTTCCCGGGCTCTAATTATCAAAGGTCATTGACCTCTTTTAACTTAACGATAAATCAACATGGGAATTCCCTATGACGTCACACATCAGAAAAACCTGTTTGAAGGTCAGCTCAAGGTCATCAGAAAAAGTTCCCACGGTCATCAGAATTTTCCCAGGCTCAACCGCCATAATACCTACTAATATCAGCTCGATCGGACTACGCAGCAATGAACTCATCGAAAAACGCTCGAAAATCGAGTCGGTGGGTCATTTCTCTCATCAACCGACGCGATTCCGAAACCGAGAGGCGGTTCGCACCGCGGTGTGTGTCATCACAATGCTAAAGTAATGTACGACTATACCGACTCGGTTTTCCTCTCGGGAAACGCCTCGCAAAAACCGCTCTGTTTGTCATTGGCCTTAAACGCTTCGGTGAAACCGAACTGTCTGTCATTGGCCTAATACGAAAGCATGCACTCGGTCACGTGCACCACTGAGTGTCCGGTCGCCGTTCGCCGTTCGGGCACCGTGTACTGCAGTGACAGTGGACGGCTGCTACACGGTACGATCACGGCATTTCGCCGTAGCCGTGAAATGTGGTAAAAGAATCTCACCGTACGGTTTTTTGCCGTATGGTCGGAACCGCATAATGTGAAAGGAGCCGAAGAGCATTCAGAAACATCTCAAGAAGCTCCACCAACTGATCACCTACATCACTGATCCCCTTTGAAAATTGTCCAGTTAAAAGGATTCTCAGAATAAGGTGAGGATCGCGCTTTGTTCCACAAACAATCATTTCTAACTAAAAAAAATCCATTTCTTTTTTGTTTTATGTACTTTAACAAGCCGAATATTGAATAATCTAAAAATATCGGCCGTTTATTTTTAAGTTTATTACTATGCAAGCGAATAGAAACTGTACCTGTTCGACCGGCTATTTTACATAATCCAGCTTATCACCTTGCCTTGCATTTTGAACAGTTTGACATAAAAATTCCTGTCAATCACAGATTCTATTTGCTAAGCTCTAATTTTTTATGGAAAAAAAATTATACAATTTGTATCATTCCAGACAAAAGCTTTGTTCACAATGAAAAATTAATAAGTCATCCTTCGGTAAAACGAAATTTCTTAGTCTATATGATATAAAACCATTCCACTTGGCCAACAGACGAAGAAGATCTTGCGGTAATGAGCATGTCTTCATTATCTGATTCATCAGACGCTTGGAACAACGTGTCAGATTCGCAAAGAGATCTACTTCAGATAGCTCGAATAATTAAACATCTAATCCTGCGAAACCAACGTGGCCTGGATCGAAACAGGATTCAATTGGAGTCAATCGAAAGAATCCGAGCTGGCGATAGTAAAACGTTTCATACGTGGGGCAGTACTCTAAAAACTATGGAAAATCGAAAAATGCCTCAGCAAGGCACAGGCAACAGGCGAGCTCAAGCGGGAGCATCTACTAATAATGTAAGATGTGAATCGCCTCCGACGCAAAGGTCTGCAGCTGGATGTTGTTTGAAGCAGAAAAAGAACAAGCCTAAGGAAAATATTCATACTTTCTGTTCGGTACTTAGTGCGGTTGCTGATCCTCCTACACCGAAAATAGGCTGCTGTGGGAAAAAGAAGGCCACGCCTGAAATCGAAATAGTACCTCAAGATGATTTAGGTAGTTCAAGCAGTGGCGAGTCGATTTGCTCGGATGCAGACTGTAATTGCAAAGCAGCACCTCAAGAATTCATAAAAATCATTTCACTTTCACAGTCTACTCAAGCTGTACAACAGCTAGCGCAAATTCGCCCAGGAAAAGTGGAGATCATGCGTAGCGCGATCACACAAAGCCACGATTTTTTATCTATTGAGAAAAGAAAATCTAAAACGGCCATAAAAGGTGAAAAGATTCCAGATGATTCTTGTCAATGTGATCCAAAATCGGAACAGAATCCAATCTGTGGGGAACCAAATCAACCCCAACTGTGTACGAAGACGAAAACACATTCAAATCCTCAACCACTATGCCACGACTCAGAAGTACGTTATAAAAGTCAAGTTCAAGACAGAAAATCAAAACCATGTCAAAATTTCATTCAAGTCGAGCCAGAGCAAAAGGAATTTTGTAAATGCTCGCAACCAGATCCTGCAAGTCAACTATCAAGCAAGAGCTCCCACAGTCGTATAATGCAATTGCAGCGATTTAAAGATAAATTACGGAAACCCCCAATAGCAGACGAAGTGGCCGTATTTGACTCAACCGTACATGGGAAACCCTTCTATGGCACAGAAGCCCGTTCCCGCCGTCCACCACAAATAGAAAATCCGTGTGATTGCAAACCCGGCAATTTTTATAGTGGCAGTCCATATCATGATTGCCTCTGCCCTCGACCACCGGAATTTGATCCATCAGGCCACCGACTTTATCCCATCAAAGCTATGAACGACCAGAGCTTAAAACAATCCTGTGGAGCTTCGCAGCCCCAACGACGTCACGCCGTTTATTGCCACGGTCCAGACAAAGCAAAGCCACCATACGCACCGGAACCAAGAAGTAAATTTTCATGTACTGCAGAAAGAGCTCCAAGGCCGACACAATATCGACACGCACAAGAACGCCCAACAGCACGATGGACGGGTCTGGGCTCTGAGAAACAAACTTGCTGCGCCGAGGCTCACCGTAACTGCGCAACTTCTCACTCTGAAAAGCGATGTCCCAACCTAGCCCAAAAAGAAACGAATAATCCATGTGGTCATAGAACACAGTATGCTCATAAAGCCTGCCGAACAGACCGAACAAAATCTGATACAGAAGTCTGCTACTGTTCTAGACGAGGTTGCAGGTTGGCAACTAGACGCAAAACTGAAAAACCGCCAGCCAGTTGCAGTCACGAATATCAACCGTATCCTATAGCAAGGGCTAATTCGTCTACATGTACATTTTTAAAAGACACAGGCCCTTGTGTAATGCAACGTGAGCCTCTTGTACGGACACCATATGCACAGCCATTCAACCCTTATTGCTTCGGTCCTTCGAAAGAAAACCATCAACCAGATTGCCATCTACCGCATCGCCACAAAACTCGATATGCTGCTCCGTGCTTTGCCAGCCAAAAGCCACAACTGCCGGTGTGCCAATACCCAAAACCCTCGAGAAAACCATGTCTCTGTGGAAAACGTGCAAATGAGCAAGTCAAAGAATATCCACCGAAAACATCTGGGAAAAAGTGTACTTGCGGCGAAAAGTATAACAAGCCAGAATCGCTGCCAGGAAAGTGCAAAGGCAGATGGGAAGGAGCAACAGTGCCCAGCTATCCAAATGCTCCTCAATTGTATGGCTATGGAAATCAAATATTGTCCCCCATCCAGCCAAGACGATCCATAACTGAACCAGCTCACCCGGCTGATAGATATGCTGCAGAGAAAATAAAATATGGCTACCATCGAAATGTATAGATGGTCAACAGTTGTTCGGAGACAATCGTTGATCGTAATTGCGATTGAAATGTTTAAATCGATTAGTTAGCTATTTAAGAATCGTATTAAGTTTAATATTTGTCTGTGAACTGTGAATAATTTTTCGGTTTTTTTTCGGCAAAAAAAAAAGTTTCGAAAAAAGTCTGGTAGGAATAAATCAAATTTATAGACTGATATATTTTACTTGAAAAGCTTTGAAATATATCGCTTAACTGAAATTAATGAATACATTAGAAAATATTGTACTTTTAATAATGAAATCTATGGCTCACAATATAAATATTTGGCAGCAAGTAAAATGAGTTTATTTATTTATTTCTCTTTATTTTTAAGCGTGCAGCATGTGCTTATGAAATTTAAGCTTCAGGTCAAATACTACGCCATGTACTTCCAAATTCCTAGCAGCCTTAAAATGGGACCCTTGAAATAGAATAGGGAAACATTAAAGGGGATATTTTCTGTATAAATGATATTTTGTGAAATGTTGTAATGTTCGGAGTGAGAGCATTGGAAGAGCACCAAGTATTTAAAGTGCTCAGTTTTGTGAGACCTGAATATGTGAACAATAACGTGCAACAAAACCAAATTGTCGGCCATGCGTGGACGTAAAAACAAGACTTGCAATTACGAGTACTTTGCGTTTTTTTGATACTGGTGACAGTTTTATGTCTTTTGTATCTTTTGAAAGTATCAAATAATTAATTAGTAGAATTATACCGAAAGTTTAACAGGCTCTCACATCTGTCATGTACGACTATGTCCAAGTAAGTATGCATATCCATATAATTTTAAAAATTCAATAGACAAATATGTATGCATAATTTTTTTAATAACTCATTTAATTTTTATAGTCTTGATTGGAATTGTTCCACAAAATAGGATATTCCTCCACTTTATTAATTAATAAATAACTAATTCGTTTGTCTACTCCGCATTAAGTGCCATTTTGCACGTGTGCTTTCCAACAGAGAGTGGGAAGCAAGGAAGCAGCGCAACGAGCAATCAAAATGCAAAGTTTGCACGTCCACACCAAGTGCATCTGCGCGCAAACAGAGCGTTGCATCCGAACCCGCGAGCATTTTCGGTGGAGACGTATCCAAATGCAGCCCGCGCGCACCTCGCGCACAGCTTTTCTGTTTGTTCGCGCACTGTGCGCGAGCAGCTTTTGGTGTAGACGATAGCTTGCTGGCTGAGCGCGAACAGCACGCACGCATCGCGTTTGGTGGATACTAGCCTTAAAAGTAATAGTAATCAACAATTTTCTTATGGTTGTTTTAACTATAGCCCGTAGTTGACGCAAAAACAACTTATGAAAGTTGTTGATTTTACCAAGATTTTTCTTATAAATTTGTAACACTTTCGCTATTTCGCATATTCATGTTCTACCGCACTATACTTAAATTTATTTTTCATAGCAACATATTAAAAGCAACATAAAGAATATCTTATTATGTGCAATGGCTTCCAACTACACTGAAAGAAAAACTCTTGGTTGGTTCAACTATTTTTAATAGTATTGCAACCATTCATTCAAAATCGTTAAACGAACTACGGAAAATAGTGATTTTTACTATGTTCAGGGCCGGTTCTGGCAATATTTTCGCCCGGCGCAGATCAACATTTGGCGCCCTCTATATTGAGATTTTCATTTTTTGGCCCCCTATTTGACGACTTCGAATTCTTAGCAAGTTTTTATTAGCACTTACTGAGCGTTACTCAACATGAAATGTTCATGAAAAAATTTGACATTTGCTCATTCGAGCTATGCATTTTTAATATGCAGACATGTTTTTCTTCTCCAATTTTTGGCCCAGGAATTCTATTGTTTTTTTCTAATATTAATAAGAAAATCAAATTATTCGTTCATTCAAACATACAAAAATAAGCTTTAAATATTTAAGACATAAATTATATGGAAAAATCATAAAAATGCGGTCATGACAAGAGTAAAGCTCACTGTGCTTATCCACTCTCAATCGCTTTAATACACAAAAATTACACATTCTGTGGAGAAAAATTTTAATTTTCTGAGAAGTCTTTATTTTATTTAGCTGAAAGCACAGCGTAGTAAGCTTTAATTTTCGCAATTCGAGAACAAGACCATTTTCTATGGATAGAATTTAATAATAATAATAATAATAAAATAGCTTTATTGATGCATTTGGTAATTTAGCGCTATACAATATCTTAAGTTTAGAGTTTAGACAGAGTCTTTACATCTAAGTTGTGATAACTAACATATATTATAAGATTGTATACATACGGGAGCTTAGTAGTGTATTTTAGGGAAAAATAGCTTAAAACCTAATGTAGCCGAAAAACTAACCTAAATGTACTTAAGATAAACTTAAAACTAAAATATTCACGGTAATTAGAGTATTAAGGTTACCGGACTATCTGTAGACAAGTGATGCAACCAAAGGATTGTTAGAGTTTTGGCAACTATCAGAAAATTTTCTGTGGAGAAGTTCAGCGGATTCCAAGACGGTTTTTAGTTTTGCCAGTTGGTGAATAGAATTTAATGTCCGACCGAAAGTTCGGTTTCGGTTTCGGTTTCGGCCGAGTTTCGGCCAAAAATCAAGTTTCGGCGGCAGTTTCGGTTTCGGCCAAAATTGGCCGAAACTTTTGCCGAAACCGAAACTAATTTCGGAAGTTGTCGTGCGCCGTTCGGATAGCTCTGTAGCAACACAACTTAGTCAGTGCGTTATCGCCCGACGCAAACATTCTTTAGAGGTTATGTTTTGATGGAAATGATTACATGTAAGTTTTTGTTTCGTTTCTGTACTTGAATGATTTATATAGTTAAATATTGAGTCAGTAACTTTGTTTTGTTATTATTAACAAATCAAGTCGCATGTAAAACAGAGATTGTAAATGAAAAATGCGAAGTGTTTAATTTGTTAAATTACGTTGTATAGGTAAACTTATTTCAAGATTTATTTTTCATTCCGATGACCTATTGATGTAGTTTTGCTGTATTAGGGTTATTATTACAGTTTTATTTTTATTTTTAATTGTTCCAGACTAAAATGTCGCAAAGAGAAAAAAATCCGATTTGGCAGTACTTCGACAAAAGTATCAGTGATACATCAAAAGCTGTTTGCAAGATATGTAGCAAGTCCTATTCGTTAGGAAGCCACGAACCAAAAAAACAAACATTACACGGACTGAAGTTGCATTTATCAAAATTTCATGACAAGGAATACAGGCAAGTACTAAAACGTTTATCAGAATTAAACGATTTCAAAAGTGAAGCAAAATTGAAGCGAACAGACTTAAGCATATCATTGCAACAATCGAGCTCAGATCAGTCGACTCTTGTTCAGACAACCATTCCAAGTTTGACCTCTAAACCTAAAGTTGTACTGTGGCCTGATGATCATGAAATTACAAAAAGGATTGACAAAACTATAATGGATCTCATAATCGTGGACATGCTGCCTTATACTTTGGTGGAAGGTGAAGCATTCCGCCGACTTAATTTATCTGATCCTCAAGGAGTTCGCAAATATCGGTTGAAATCTGAAAAATATTTTAGAACGTCACTTATGCCCAAAACATATGAAAGAATTAGATTAATAGTGCAGGATTTATTGGCACAGAGTAAGTGGGCGAGTGCTACTACCGACATTTGGACCAACGCATGTAAAACATGTTCACTTCTCAGTTTCACAGCTCATTTCATAATAAATGATAAACGTCTCAAAGTGATTTTAGGTGCATGTGTGCTAGAACAAAACCATACCAGTCAATATATCGAAAAAAAATTTACAGATATGGTAAACGAATGGGGTTTACAAGGCAAGATTTTTCTAGTCCTACGTGACAATGCCGCTAACATGATTCGCGCAATGCGTGATCAATATGAATCTATAGGATGTGTCGCACATACGCTTCAGCTTGTCATAAAACAAGCGCTATTTTCACAAGACGAAATAAAAGACCTCTTACAGAAATGTAGAAAAATCGTCGGCCATTTCCATCACAGTGAGCCAGCAACCAGGAAATTGACGGAATGTCAAAAACAATGTGGATTGCCAGAACATGCCTTGGTGCAAGACATTGATGTGAGATGAAACAGCACGTATTTGATGCTGCAAAGACTTTTGGAACAAAAAAATGCAGTTAACTTATACTGTGTTGAACATGGTAAGGTTGATTCTCTTCAATCTAATGAATGGGTCATTGTAAAGAACCTCACATCCGTGTTGACATTTTTTTATGAAGCCACTCTTGAGTTATCATTTGATAATGCATGCATTTCGATTGTCATACCTTTGATATCGTTATTAAACCGGAAATTGCAAGTTCGCTGTGAAAGAGACAACGATATGATGATCAACATGAAAAATTCACTATACGAGTCCATGAACATCAGATTTTCGTCATTGAAAAAACTCCCTTCGTTGATGGTAGCTACAATATTGGACCCAAGGTTCAAGTCTAAATACCTTAATTCCAATGAAGTGGACATTGCGGTTACAGAGCTAATATCTTTCTTGACTGAGTCTGAAGTCAGCATACAATCATCCCGCAGCACTGATAACGCCAATGTTTCTTCGGCTTCCACTACATGCGTCTCGCAAGCTCACCACATACAGCAAGAAAAAGAGAGTCTTTGGGATGTGCACGATATAACGTCTAGTCAAACAGAGACCACAGAATCTGAAGACATAAAACACTTTTTGAAAGAAAAGATTCAGTCTTACCTGTCGGAGCCATTATTAAAACGCAATGCTGACATATACAGTTATTGGAACAGCAGTCCATATCCTATATTAAGAAGTGCAGTTTTAAAATACCTTTCAGCTCCACCTACCAGTGTCCCGAGTGAGCAACTGTTCAGTGCTGCTGGCCAAATATACTCGGATCGTCGCAATAATTTACGTGGCGAAAACGTAGACAAACTGCTTTTCTTGGCGTACAATATAAGACTTTTTAATTATGAATATTAATAATACGAAAAACCAAAAAAGTAACCCTAAATATAAGATATTTAGAAGTTTTTTTTTTTTTGATTTTATAACTGTTTTCAACTTAAATGTTTACTGTAGTTTAGTAGTGCGTTATTTAATTCAAAATGTAAGTATGACTGTCCTACTAATTGTGATCTAGGTATCTTTGTTAATTCTAAATGTGTGATTTGATTATCTTTGTTGAGACTGGAACTAAGAGTCTAATAGTAATATTATTTAGTAATTATTATTTTTATATAAGAGGTACCTAAAAGAGATTGATGATTCTTCTAAGTAGAAATACAAACCAAAGTATTAATTAATAAGATTTCAAAATACCAATACTTAGTATGTAATGAAACAGTAACAATTAGTGATTTGATTATTGATAACTGATAAACATTTTGCTATGAGAACTTAATTTGAAAAAATAATAAAAATATTATTAATATTTTTTTATATTATAATAAATAAATGATTACAACAAAATAAATATACTGTGTTTCCATTTCATGTCCTAATTAACGCAGAATAATGAGTAAAATGCACCAAATTTCAGTATTTTAAGTTTTAAGGAATTTTATACTTGACCACGTGAGTTTCGGTTTCGGTTTCGGTTTCGGCCGAAACTAAAGCCACGGCCGAATATTCGGTTTCGGTTTCGGCCGGAAAACCAGTTTCGGTCGGACTCTAATAGAATTGCCAAATTTACTACTCTTCCTTACTTCATCGTAGATCTCAAACAGTTCTTTAAAATTTTTAATTTTGAAAAAGATCGTTCTCCTGCTGTAACTGTAAAGAGTAAAGTCAACACTATTTTCAATGATTTTCAATATATCTTCTAAAAATGAATTCAAGGATATCATTTGGAGAGTCGTCTTCCTTAATTAAAGTTAAACGCATGGATATTTCTTCATAAAATTCCCAGCGTTTAAATCTGAATATCCATTATGTGGATAATCAGCTTCATCAAGCTTTGAGCAATGCTGAAGTGTGATTTCATTTGGGTTAGTTTTAAGCTTCCCCATCTGATACACACAAATTAATATTTCATTATAGTTTTTTAGTTGTTCAAAGCGTTACGTCAAAAAAATAATTGCTTAATCCAAAGCATCAAAATAAAATTATAAACTAAAAGTTTGTTGAGGGTATCAAACAGGCGCATATTTTGCTTCAAATCTTAATTTTGTACCAAGTATTAGTAGCGGGTTTCTTGACTTTCGATCCGCCGCAAATGTTCCCCTAAAACTGAATTGAATCTTGCAACACCTTCTACTAACTTGAGAAAATGGCTATTATCAGGTCCATAAAATGCGTCTGAGACGCCTCTAAACGCTAAAGATTGCGTGGCTAGAAATCGCATGAGAATTAATAAACGTTTAAGAACACATTTTTCCAGTGTTCCGTTTCCTTTGATATTTGATTTTGTAAAATACTGTCTATGGTTTTCATCTAGCACAGTATTCAGCACGTTTGAAACACTATTCTAGATTAAATCCACGAAATTCGTGGTCACAAATTAATTTAGTCATACTGCAACAACTTTTTTTAGAATTGAACTAATGATAGAGTCAAAATTGACACACGAGCGCAAAAACTATTTTTACAAAATAATTTAAACTGAATTTTGTGAAACTCAAGTTAAAGAACTTTAACATATAATTTAAATTCGCTACTATTCAAACAATCCATGTCAAACGTGCTCCAGTTAAGTTTTGAAACTGTAAGTTCCACAATTTGTTCTGCTCCTCAAATGGAAAGTGTATCATTAGAAAATCCTTTCCCTAATAAAACGAAAATATAAACCAGAAGACCGATTATATGAACACGGCCTAACTACTCGCATGAGTTTTTTCATGCTAACGGACAAGTGTACCAAAAGTGAAGACCGATGAAAAATCATACTTCGATCTGTATTTTTTCACTGGCGCTGAAATTATTTCTGCACCGATATTGGCGATATCAACCTGCTTATTGCCGATATTAACTTACTTTATCAACCTGCACACTCAGCAGCAGCTCAGTATACATTAGAATGTGAAATCAACAGATAATGAGAGAATACGGACTTAGGGGAATGAAGCATACTTCAAAGTAGAATGATGGAAAAACATTGATACCGCTGGCGCAAGAATTCCTCCCGAACCAAAATCTTACACGAAAATGCATAATGCGAATAGTGTTAATTTTGCTTTCTTCATACAAAATGAAGTGGTGAATATTTGCGGGCCTTTTCGCCTGTGCCCGGCGCAGCTGCTCCATTGGCTCCAGAGGAAGATCCGGCCCTGACTATGTTAATATAGTTAATTTAACAATATAAAAGTAGTTGGCTCTGGTTATACAAAAAATATCGCAACGTTCATGAAATCAACTGTTTTAATTGTTTCATAACCACGAAAAATAGCTGATCAATAGAAAAATATTCATCAATTCACTCAAAACTTCAACGTTTCGAATTATCAACAGTTTTTATGGTACTTAAACTACTTTGCAATAGTTGATTTCAACAAACGGAATTCAGTGAGCAACGTCTTTGAAATTATTCTACGCAAAGTAGAATAGTTTCAACATTTGGAGGTTTTTCATGCTCCGAATGAAATTTTTTTTTTGTTTACCACGCGTCATGGTGCATAAAAGTAATCAACAATTTTCTTATGGTTGTTTTAACTATAGCCCTAGTTGATGCAAAAACAACTAAGGAAAACTGTTGATTTTCCATACTCCTCATACTCATAGTCCTATTCTATCATAGAAGTTTCATATGCTACATGGCAAAATTCTGTTCAGTTTGCTGTTCGATATAATTCATATTCATGTTATGCTGTGAAGCCTTTATATGACGTTGTATGACGCTTTTTATGCAGTTGATGCTTTAAACACATAACAGCGGCATTGAGGCAGCGGCGCCACAGGAGGAGGCGTGAATGCCGCGAATTTGGTAAATCACAATGCAGCGACAATGTCGCTGTCAATGCAACCAAGGCACCAACCAAATTCATTTTTTTTCATTCATTCATTTTATCAACAATTTTCATAGTAAGCGAACCATTCTACAATTGTTAAATTCAACAAACATAATTCCACACTACATACTATAGTCATTTACTATTTCGTACTATGTATATTGTTGGAATACCATTGTTTGTGGCTGCTTACCGTTTTTTGCACCACGGACGTTGTTGATCAACCACGCGACATGGTGCATAAAAGTAATCAACTATTTTTTTATGGTTGTTTTAACTATAGCCCGTAGTTGACGCAAAAATAACTAAGGAAAATTGTTGATTTTACCAAGATTTTTCATTTAGTGAAAATAAGCTCTGAAATCTCTGTGTACAAGAATAAGATGAATATATAAACAAAGTGATTAATTATGATTTGTTGATATTATTGGTGAAATGTAAGTATTTTTTTTTAATTTTGTTAAAAACTGTAAGGTTTAAGGTAAAAACCGTAAGGTAATTTATGTAAAATGGTTAATACACTAATGATTCAGGATCAAAATTGTTTGATTATTCTTCGCTTCGATCATTTTGGCGATTTTGGCTATCTCAGTTCCTTCATTTGGCGACTTTACCTCTAAAATATCTAGCAACGCTGTTTGTATAACTTCCAATGCAGTCATCGGATCAACACAAAATTCCCAGAGTAGGTTGACTTCAATTTGAGACAGATGCGACATATTTTTGGCTTCGGTTGTAGCAAAGGGCTGCCAGAACGAGGCATTTTTATTATTTTTATACAAATAAATGCTTACATTAAGTATTCACATCGCAAACATTTGCAATGAAAATAAGTAAACAATATTTAAATTTTCTAAGGTCTGGACATTTTTCGGATGACAGCCCCAAACACCTTTCTATCGCTGCAATTTTCGATGAAGCCATCGAAATTAAATTGGCTTAGGGTCTATTATTATTTAGGGTATATTGGGCTTAAGTAGGAGCAGTTGCTAGTAGTAGTGGTCTTAAGTAGCTAGTGGTAGAATACACACTCAACATCTGTACAAATCCTCTACTGTTCTTCGAACATTAGTGTTTCTAGCGGTTCTGATGCGCTAGGGTTTTGTTTTTAAGTTTAATCACCTTGGTTTGTAAAGTAATCCCACGACAACCCTCGTACGGGTCTAGGGGTTGAAGCTGGTAGAGAGCTTCATTACAATTTTTTAATCATTGTGTATACGAGTGTGGAATGATTAGTTCCACGACTCACTTTACTCCTGATTTAAATAAGGTACCTAATCAGAGCTAGGTGAACTCAAAGTTTGGTGCGTGGACCCTCGTCCGAACCTGGATTCGAACCAGGGACCCCACATGCAAGAAGCCAGTGCTCTACCCACTAGGCTACCTTGGTTTATACTGATTATTATTATATTAGTATTTCATATTAGTATAGATGCGCTAGGGTTTTTAAGTTTAATCAAATTGGTTTATACTAATTATTATTATATTAGTATTTCATATTAGTATACTGATTATTATTATATTAGTATTTCTCTTCATATTTTCCCCAGGAATCATCAGTCTCACCCTATGTTTCATCATTACTAATTCTTCAACTTCAATCCAAACTGATCCTTTAGAAATTGCTAACGTACTCAATTCAATAATCATTAATACCTGTGTTAGTAGCATCCAGAGTTTTCTAAGTCACTATTCTCATCGCTGTGTGTTTCTTTGACCATTATTTTCAACCTTAGTTTCTCTTTTGGCTTCCTCCTTTCACAGTCTTTGCGCTGCTCATATCTTACCAATTTATAGATCTGACGAAATGACATTTCTACCTATAGGCGAATTCCCCATCTTTCCTGCTTTGGTAAAGAACTCAGAAGATTTATCCCTGTTCTTTATTGTATGTTTTTGGTTCTGGGCAGCCAGATCTTTCACATCTAACGATCTAAACTGGTCCAGCTTGGCTGCTTCGGCTTTGGATCAACAACAAAAGGCATATATTGTCTACACTGATTTTTCAGGAGCATTTAAATTTATTAGTCACAAGCTTCGTACTTTTACCATAAATTTGCTATCTTCCTCATCTTCCGCATTTTGTCTGCTTTCCAGTGCTCCGTAGGCTGAATGATTTACCCTCTATTATTCATTCATCCTGCCTTCTGTATGCTGATGATTGCAAAGTGCTCAGAGTAATTGAATCTCTCAACGATTGCTTTCAACTTCATTCACTTGTCTTGGGCATATTGCAATATTTTACACGTTTTAGCTCTAAACTTGACTAGTTTCTGCATAATTCTACTCTGCCTCGTGTTGAGAGCTCATTCACAAAATAAACCATCCTCCGATTTTTCTGAATCTACCTTGCCCACCATAAAAATCGTTTTAATTTAGATCACACATTCCTATTTTCGAACTGACAGATCATCTATCACTTTACAAACCAATCCAAATGTCATAACGAAATTTCGACAGACGAAGAACACTCGATAATTTCCCGTCCTGATTTTCAAAATATAAAATTCTCAATGAAAATTCAATAAGCAGATTTTATCTTAACGATCTTTCACTCAAAACATAACCAGTAAACAGAATATGATGCATCATGAAGAGAATATACGACAAATCTAACGATAAAGATGACTCAAGGCAGGACTCAAGCTCGAGAAATTCGGGTGGACGGAGATCGCCAAGTAGCCTTCTGGAAGATAGTGATGTCTCGAAATCATCAAGCTTATCCGTTGTGCAATCAGCTCAACAATTTCGAAGACGGAAAGATACCAAGAAGCATAGAGGACAACGGCCTATAGAACTGGAAAAAGATGATTCATCTGACTTTGAAATAGGACCGCCAAGTCCATTCGCTTCAACCTTTTTGCACTCCTCGGAATCATTAGTTGGCCGCGAGGACTCAAATCATTTTCGCAATAGTGAAAGAAACCCGAGAGTATCTTTTTTCGAAGCAGTTAGAGGTTCTGGGCTGACAGATAGTTCAACAGACAGGTCGCAGCATTATAAAAGTCAACATCAATTGGCGAATTCATTGCACACACCAAAAGATTCTGCTCGGGACATGGTTAAATCGAAGAGCACCACTCGAACCTATGTGAATCCCAACTTTCTCTCACGTACAACTTCGGAGATTGGCTTTCCTAGGATGAGCTCCGATGCAAGGGTGTCAAATGTATCCTCGCAAAATAGTATGCTCCTATCGAACTCTGGTCGCAAATCAGTAAACTTTAATGAGTTGTTGAAGTCTACATTGGCTAGAAGCCCAAGTCGAGCAAGTGCTGGCTCTGATACCGAAAGGAATGTTGAAATAGATAAGGAAAACTACAAAAGACCAGGATCCTGCATGTGCACAAAGTGTGGAAAAATAATCAAACCAGAAAATAGTTTGCGGCCAAATGAGAACTCAAGGCAGTATCAAATAGCATGTCCAGAAAATATTTCTTCGCGTAATTCACCTCGAATCGTTGAAACACAAGGATGTGATCAGCGATCTTATGAATTGACGAGTCGCAACACATATACTGATAAAAGATATCCTCAGAATAGAATAAATTGTGAGTCTGCAACTCGAAACGTTCATGAGCACATAAAATGTAAATGCTGTCCTTGTTCGAAAACTGTCAGTGACCCACCGATAACCAACACCAAAAGGCCTCCAGTCATAACTGGGCAAAACATCAAACCGATTGAAAATAAAAAAGAAATGAAAACATGCAAAGAGCTCACCAAACCTCAGCAGTTGCAGCCTCTTCACAAGAATAGTCCGCCAAAATCGAAATGCCAATGCAAAACTTGTTCAAATAAGAGATGCAACCAGAGATCACATCGTGATAGAAATTTAGCAGGCCAATCAATACCACGGGAGGCTAAATCCTGCAAAACTATAGATACCGTCACAACGATAGAACCTGATCATTCAATGGAGAATATCCTAAAGCTACCGAATAATGTATCTGGTTGCAGCTTAAGGAAAAAACAAAAATCAAGCCGGAGCCTCTTTGCTTCAGCTGTAACAATATTATCTGGTGGCGAACTAAACAGAAACAAAGAAGTTTGTTTGAAAGATTCATCAGAACCGACTGCTATGCTTGTCTGCGAGGATAAAGTTATATCTCAATCTTGCAGCAGCCAATCTGAGCTGCAAATTATCGTACCAAAATCATGTTCTTGTAAATTAGAAAAATCAGCTCAAGTAATTGCAAATGAGAGCCACAAAAAGTGTGGTTGTAAATCCGATAGGATGAAAAATGTCAAAGAAAAGTCTTCCCAAACCTCAAATTATGATGTTCCTAAAATAAGCGATTGTAAGCAAAATTTGCATCGTTATAGCAGAACCTGTCTTTGCAGCATATGCACTGATAGAAGAAAATGTGAAACAATTAAGAATGACCACAATCCTTCGACACACGAATATCTAAAGGAAAACTGTAACTGCAAATCTTGCACTGAAAAACATTCCAAAGAAGTTAATACCAGCATAGACGTTACAGTAAATGATGAAAGATCGAAAGCTGGTATTTCCAAAGAACTAGAATATCAAGATTTACATCAGCACAGTAAAAGCTGCGGCTGCGAAGTATGTGTTCACAGAAGAGAGTCTAAAAGAAATGAAAGTGAAGTTTCTCTCAGCCAGAAGAAGTCTGAAGAGTTGAAACTACCCACCCCTGAACCCTCAAAGCCCATAGAACATTTTCATCGAGAAAACATGAGCTGCAATTGTACGATATGTATCAATAAAAAAATAAGAGCAGAATGTCAAAAAGAACATGTAAAAGATGAAGGATCAAAAATTCTTATCACTGAAAACCTTAATGTACATCCTCGAAAAGAGCGCTGCAATTGCCAAATTTGTATTGGTGAAAGGCAAGATCAAAAAAGCGAAAACGAACCGAAGCAAACTGAAGGATCAGAAGTCATTGTCTCAGAAAAACTGCAACACGGGGGAGAATTACATCGTGAGATCAAAAGTTGCAATTGCAAATTGTGTCTTGACAAAAAGGAGCGTGAAGAAAACGAGAGAAAGCAGAGACTACAAGTTCTCTTACCTCCCAGAGAAGATGTCTCCAAACGAAACTGCAAATGTAGAACATGTGCCGAAAAACGTAGACAACAACTTAAGAAACCGTGTAGCGCTCCTGAACTCTTACATGAAATTCCTAACTGCAAAGAATCACCAAAAGGAAGCGATAATAAAGTGACCTTTAAAAAAGACGAACCAGGACTAACACTTGAGCACCATCACCAGCCTCAAGTTCACCAACAGCCGTGCTCATGTTCAATATGTGTAGATCGTGCTAAATGCGAGCTGCCCAAAGCAAACGTCTGTCCGAAAGACGCTCCAATTTCTCACAAAATTGAAACTAAGTCAAGTACTCCGTCCCAGATTCTACAGCATCCTCGAATACCAAATGCAATCACCAACATCCCAAAACGTGAACAACCTGAAATCTGTCCGTGCATACGTTGTGACCAAGTGATTCAGCCACCGCCTCGACGTGCTGAAAGTGAGCAAATTGTCCGGTTGAAAACCAGCACAGCAACACAACTTCTCCAACATCCACGAATCCCAGCCCGTGCGCAAGCTGGCCGTGAAGACAAAGTGATGCACACATATGATTGCACGTGCCATATATGTCTTGATCCATCTGTAAGTAAACATCCTCTTGAAAAGGAGAAGAAGAAACCATGGAAACTTCCATGGTGTTCAAAGCAACAAGTCGAACTAAAACCAAAACCACATCCTCTAGAAGTTAAGCCTTGGAAGGTGTCTGATGTGTTTCAGCATCCTAGGATACCTTTGGTGGTTGACCTTAACCCCGAACATAAGTGCACCACTAGGCCCCCGCCTGAAAAGTGTGTATGCGAAAAAGACAAACAGGAACATAAAGTTGTCGTGACCAGGTCAACCAAAATGGTGGGTCTTTTCCGAAAACCCAGAGTGCCTCTAGCAATCGACTCCAGAAATCACTGTCGTAATATTTTTGGAGAACATGAGCAAGACTGTCATTGCGTAATTTGTGAGGATCGTACGAAGTGTAAAACAGAATTTGAATGTCCCAAAATAGAGTCTGTGGAAATCACGTCCCGGAACTTCATACAAATCTTCCAACGGCCACGAATACCGAATTTGGTCAACGATGCAGAAAAGAGTGCACCTGTGAAGACGAAATCTTCTAGCATTTTCACAGTTTGTCAGCACCCAAGAATTGCTAAGATAGTCCTTAGCAAACCAGCACTTGTTCCGATCGAAAAGGATCCTAACAAATCAAAGACAGAATCATGCCCATGTATCAAAACATGTCCGAAAGAACCCGAAGAAATTCCACACGATTTAAAACCACATAGTGTTGGAAATGTTTTACTGCATCATCCTGGAATACCTCAACACATTAATTATACTCCTAAAATTGATACGGATAAAGTTTGTGTCAGAAAAAGGAGCTGTGTCCAATTATTTCAACGTCCTCGACTATCTAATGCAATCGGTGCTAAAGTACCATCATTTCCACAACGGAAAAAAGTCACCTCACAGCCAGAAATTTGTCCCTGTCAAGAGGAAGCAGTGAAACCAGTACCAATCGACATCAAACAATCCAGTTTCTCACAGATTTTTCAACGTCCTAGAATACCATTTCCCATTGATAAAAAGCCTTCCAAGTCCACTGAAGCTATCAATGTGAGATCTCGCGGTGGCACCAGCATATTTCAACGTCCAAGAGTTCCTATGTATGAACCGACTTGCTCTAAGTACTACCAAGTGGAACGTGAGAAATGTTGCAAATGCGATAAAACTGCGGAACCATGTCAATGTGACGCAAAGCCACAGGAAGATCCAACCATGCCAGAGCTTCAGCCCGTATGTGATAGACCAACCAAGACCGAAGAAATTCAGAGAAAACCCTGGTACGTATCTGACATCCTCCAACGTCCTCGAATACCTAATGCAACTGATGATAAACCTCGATCTGAAACAGGGTTACCCCAAGTTTGCCCTTGCTCCGAGGAGCAATCGGAGAGGAAGAAAGCTGGGAGCTGCTTTCCGAGTCGTGTTTGCCATAGTAAATCAGAAGAATGCAAAGTTGAAACGAAACCAACTAACATAGCAAATTTATTTCAAAAACCAAGATATACCAAACCATTTCCTTCAATGCAGGAGCCCTCCACTAACAGCTGTCCACAACGCAAACCTGAAAGCTGCCCTTGCATAGAAACATGTATTGAAAGAAAATGTCAGGATGAACCGATCCAAGAAACCGTTCAAACCAAACATTGGAATCCAAGCGCACTAATGCAACATCCACGTATACCTGCTAGAATCGATGTCATACAAAAGCATCCAAGTGAGAAAGAAAGTGTGGATGATACATGTCCATGCATTGCAGGGAAAGAAAAAAATAAATGGACAAAAGCCTGTGATGAGCTTCTGAAAATTTTCGAAACTTGTCGTCCACCAAGAATCCCTAATCAAATTGATGCTAAAGAGAAAGTACCACATCAGAAATCTGAAAATACTATTAGAGAGCAAACAAAAAAAGAGGACTGCCCTTGTGTCCAGTCTTGTCCAAAAAGTGAAGAACATATGAAACCAGATCCAGTTCTGACTAAACCTTTTAACATAGCGCCTCTTTTCCAGCATCCAAAGATTCGATCAATTACATTCCATCCAAGTGGGTGTTCTTGTACGACATGCCAGGAAGTGTCTAACTGCAAACCACCTGCAAAGGTTATACCACTGGAAGTAAGAACAAGACCCTGCAAAATGTCCAGTATTATGCAACGTCCTCGTATCCCCAACGCTGTGGACATGTTGGAAAGAAAACAGCATGCAAAACCAGAAACATGCCCATGCCAAAACCATGAAGAGAAACATCCTGTGTCAACTTGCAAGGAGCGTAAAAGTGGAGGAATAGAGGTTGTAGATGAAGTGCTCACCAAACCAACAAACCTAACCAACGCTTTTCATCACCCACGAATCCCTTATTATGAAAAACGGCCAAGTGAATGTGGTTGTACAGCTTGTCCAGAAAAACCTTCCCCTCATGAAGACAATGCACCGCCACAATTCGTCAGTGTCAAACCCATCAACCCTTCGCGATTATTTCAACATCCAAGGATACCAAACACAATTGACTATAAACCACTCAAAGAGCCTACTTGTTACGAGCCTGAAGCATGTCCATGTAAAACAAAAGAAACTCCAAAAGTGCTCTGTCCTGATTCTAGCCAGCGTCCACAAATCCCGCAGCATCAAACCTCAAGCCTAACTCAGAGGTCGAGCGAAATTCATATAAAGCCCAGAAACATTGCAAACCACTTCCAACACCCACGAATACCATTCCAAGAAGCTCCAATAAGATCACCTGTTTGCCAATGTAATGTCACCACGCATCCGAATCGTAATGAGTGCCAAAAAGATCCTATTAAGCTACGGCCCAGCTATATTGCCAGTCTACTACAACGACCGCGAATTCCAACTTCCATTAGCGAGTGCTCTATGCAAAAGCCTCATAAATCCGAATCATGTCCATGCCCAAAAACTCCTAAGAAAAAGACAAAAACAACCAATCCAATCAATACAAAGTCAGTCAACCCTATCAACCTCTTTCAGCATCCAAGAATACCTCAGCACTGCAAGCCAAAATTGGAGAAGGTACCGTCATGTCCGTGTCCGATTCCTAAGAAGATTGATCAGATTACGCAAGAACCAGTTCAATTGAAGCCTTCGAAATTAATCAGTATGCTTCAGCATCCAAAAATTCGCTTCCAGGCAGGTTATTCCAAACCTAAACAAGAATGCGAACCAGTAGAAAAATGTGAATGCACCGTTTGTGATGTTGATAAGCCATTTGAAACAGTCCCAAAGACTTGTCCCTCTACTAGAGTGGAAACAAAATCAACTAACTTCACGCGAGTATTCCAGCATCCAAGAATACCAACAGCAACTGATCAGGAGCCCAAGCATGTTCCAGAAAAATGTCCTTGTGTACCAGAAAGAAAACCTGCAGGAGCTGGCGAAAAATTCGAGCCTGTCAGAATTAAACACAACAGCATATTAAATATCCACCAGAAACCCCGAATCCCTAAACAAATCTCAACCGAGGCAGTTTGTCCATGTGACAGCTGTCAAAAAAATGACGAGAAGCCAGCTAGAGAAACCGAAAGAATCATTTCGAAAATTGTACGAACCAAGCCAATTAACGTTTTCAGCATGTTCCAACATCCACGCATACCTGCACAAGCAAACATTCGACCAGTTACTGAGACTTCGGTAAAATGTCCTTGCTCTGAAAGTGACAGTGTTAAGGTGAAACCATCGAAAATATCGCAAATCTATCAGCATCCTAAAATTGCAAAGCCAATTGGTACTAAGCCCGATGCTATTGAAGATCCATCATGCCCTTGCCAATCTAAATGTTTACCCCCAATTCATCCTGTTGAAACGAAACCATTCCAACGTGAACAATTATTTCAGCGTCCTAAGCTATTCTTTCCAGTTAAATCGAAAGAAACCGTTGAATGTCCATGTGCTTCTCAATCGAAGAAGCCCAGGGTTAAACCTAAAACAGTCAAAACCAAACCCCGTTACATCTCAACAATATTACAACGGCCCAGGATATTAAGCGCAATAGATACAAGACCTTTGAAGGAAAAATGCATCACTCAAGATACTGTTGAAACGTGTCCCTGTACTCCAAAGGAAGAAGTTTCGAGAATTTGTGGTGGTAAAGAAAACATCCGCACGAAACCAGTGAGTACTGTGAGTGTGTTCCAACATCCAAGGATTCCAAACAATACCAATGAGAGAGAACGGAAAGACAAGGATTGCGTATGTAGTTTGGAGCCTAAGCAATCAGATATATGTCAAATTCATAAAGAGCCTAGTTCTGTTGACAGAAAACCTACAAATTGGATAAATATTTGCCAGCATCCAAGAATACCGCAAGGTCCTGAAAACCCAAAACCACCCACTAAATGTGAATGCAGTATTTTCGAAAATAAGCCCTCCTTTCGACCTGAAAAAGATGCTCCTAAAACTTGTCCCCTGAAAACTAAAACTCCAAGCTTAGCCTCAGCTTTTCAACACCCAAGGATACCGTATTTAACTGGCATGAAACCACCAAAACAGGAGAAATGCTCTTGTGGCGATAACAAACATACCATTTTACAGCGACCTAAACTTTCTAAGCATATTGAAAGACCAGAAAAAAGCAGATCGTGTCCCTGCGACGTCTGCTCTCAAACGGTCGAAAATGAAAAATCGAAAGTACCAAAACTGTCAAGTATGTTTCAGCATCCAAGGATTCCAAACGCCATAGAGCGATCCTGTTCTTATGCTGATCATATAGATGAGTGTACATGCTGTATCTGTCAGGACCGCATACCATGCAAGGATCAAAAAAGAGACCACGAATGGCAAGCCTGTCGATTGAAAAATACGATGGGGGCGCGTAGCAAGAGAGCAACAGTGAAAACAAAACACTGGTCAATGTCAAGTCTATTGCAGCATCCGAGGATAACGCCAATGGATATAAAACCAATCAAAACTACAATGCAGGGTTCCTGTAGCTGTCAGAGTCCTGAAAAACGAAAATCAGCCGGAAGTAATTTACGACTCTCAAGCACAGTGAAAACAAAGCCAAATAGTTTCAGTAGTGTTTATCAGAAGCCTAGAATTCCGACTCAAACTGATCAGTTTCGTGAGACAAAATGTCCTTGTGAGCTTTGTACAAAAAAACCAGGAAAATATAAGCCAAAGCCTCCGAAAACCGAACAGATATGCACTAAAAGCTCGGGTATTACTAATGCCTTTCAACACCCTAGGATTTCATTTCAATCACGTTTCATTCCCGAACCTCCTCCTGATCAGTGTAGTTGCTCCCAAGCGAAGGAGACGAATTTTATTAGAACGAAACCTTTGACTATTTCAAGTATGTTCCAGCATCCACGAATTCCCAATGCCAGTGATAACTGGGAGCGTAAGAGAAAGGTTTGTAAGTGTTGCATTTGTGAGAACAGGCGAATTTGCGAGACGATTTATGGAACTTCAGAATATGGGCCTGAAACACCTCCCCGAAATAATCTCTGTGCTGAAAATCCTAAGAAAGTTGAGCCAAAATATGTGGCTAACCACATTGCAGATGTGAGACGTCCTTTAGATTCTGATTACAAAATTAGGGGTTGTAAATGTAACATATGTAGAGATAAAGCACGTTGCTTAAAATCGAACCATTCTGAATCGGAAGAACTTGGGAAATTAGATAAAGAAGTTCAAACGCAAGAGAATACAATATCTTGTACCTGTGAGAACTGCAAATCTAAACAATCGTGTCCAAAAAACCGATTTCCTGCTGGATCATTCACATCCGTGCCAAACCCTGTGAATATAGAAAGAATAGAATGCTCGGATAAAGGAGACGTACATCATACTTCAAAGAAGACTTGTTCATGTAAGATTTGCAAAGATCGGTCAATCTGTCTTAACTATCAAGAAAAAGGTGAAGAATATTACTGTCCCGCAGCGAATCAAGGAACTGTCAAACCAGAACCAGATTCAGCTCCAACCGAAGGGGCTATCCATGATAAAAGATGTGACTGCTCTATTTGCAAAAATAAGGCCCTGTGCAAGGAAACAAAGGAAAAGCTTCCGGAGAAATTGATCAAGCACAAAATAGAGCTCAAACCTAAGGAGACGAAAATACCCTGCACCTGCTATGCTTGCAAGAAAGGTGAGCCTTGTTTGAACCAGCGTAAAACTGCGGGAGGAACCAAGATGGATTCGCATGTTGACAGAACTCCGGAAATATCTTGCAATATGTTGGAGAAACTTCCTGTGCCTACTACAACCAAAATAGAAGAAAACGTACACCACGAACAGATCAAAGCATCTTGCACATGTACGAACTGCAAGGCAGGTGGCTTGTGTGCAAGACAAAGAAGTAGTTCAGCTGTCAGAATGCCTATCCCTTCAAACGAGGTCACCAAAGAAGGTCCAAAAAAGATTGTTTCAACACAAGACATATCAGGCTGTCAGTGCAATTTATGCAAAGACAAATCACTCTGCCTTAAGTCGAAGCATCAGATTGACAAAAACCCAAAAGGGAGGCCAGAAAACGATCAAGATACAATGATAAATCAACCAACAATTTTCGACTCAGTCCCAAAACAAACAACGATTTTAAACGATACGAATTGCCATGCCAAAAGTTCTTGTAATGTGCATCATATTCCACAGAAGACTTGTTCGTGTAAGACTTGCAAAAATCCATCAATATACCTTACCTATCAAGAAAAAGGCAAAGAAAATGATTGCACCAAAGAAACTCTGGGAACTATCAAACCAAAACCAGATTCAACTCCAGTCGAAAAAGCTCCCCACGGTAAAAATTGTAAGTGCGATATATGCAAAAGTAAAGCCCAGTCCAGCGAGAAAGAAAAGGAGCTTCCGGAGAAATTGATAAAGCAGAAAGTAGAACTCAAACCCAAGGAGTCAAAAAAAGCCTGTGAATGTGATACTTGCAATAAAGGTGAGCCTTGTTTGAACCAGCGTAAAACTGCGGGAGGAATCAAGATGGATTCGCACAATGACAGGACTCCGGAAACAACTTGCAATATGTTGGAGAAACCTCCTGTGCTTACTACAACCAAAATAGAAGAAAAGGTACACCACGAACAGATCAAAGCATCTTGCACATGTACGAACTGCAAGGCAGGTGGCTTGTGTCCAAGACAAAGAAGTAATGCAACTGTCAAAATGCCTATCTCTTCAAACGAGGGCACCAAAGAAAGTCCAAAAAAGATTGTTTCAACACAACACATTTCAGGCTGTCAGTGCAATTTATGCAAAGACAAATCACTCTGCCTTAAGTCGAAGCATCAGATTGACAAAAACCCAGAAGAGAAGGCAGAAAACGATCAAGATACAATGATAAATCAACCAATTATTTTCGACTCAGTCCCAAAACAAACAACGATTTTAAACGATACAAATTGCCATGCCAAAAGTTCTTCTTGTAATGTGCATCATATTCCAAAGAAGACTTGTTCGTGTAAGACTTGCAAAAATTCATCAATATGCCTTACCTATCCAGGAAAAGGTAAAGAAATTGATTGCACCAAAGAAAATCTGGAAACTATCAAACCAAAACCAGATTCAACTCCAATCGAAAAAGCTACCCATGGTAAAAATTGTAACTGTGATATATGCATAAGTAAAGCCCAGTCCAACGAGAAAGAAAAGGAGCTTCCAAAGAAATGGATAAAGCAGAGAGTAGAATTCAAACCTAAGGAATCAAAAAAACCCTGTAACTGTGATGCTTGCATGGAAGGCGAGCCTTGCTTAAATCGACGCAAAACTGCAGGAGGTGATAAGATGAATTCAAACATTGACAAAACTCCAGAAGCAAACTGCGATTTGGCGGAGAAACCTCCTGTAGTTACTGCAACCAAAAAGGATGAAAAAGTACAACGCGAAGAGAACAAAGTATCTTGCACATGTACCGACTGTAAAACAGGTGGCTTATGTCGAAGGCAAAGAAACAATGATAAAAGTAATTCAGCCATCAAAATGCCTATCTCTTCAAACGAGGTTACCAAGGAAAATTCTATAAACATTATTTCCAAAGAACACAAATCAGGCTGTCAATGCAATCTATGCACAAACAAATCAGCCTGCCTCAAGTCGAAGCATCAGATTGAAATAAGTACAGCGGGAAAGCGAGAAGACAATAAGGATTCGATGCTAAGCCAACCGGCTACTATAACCTCCGTCCCAACGCAAAACACGAATTTAAACAGTGCCAATTGCCATGCCATTAGTTGTACTTGTAATGAGTGCAAAAACAAATCAAAGTGCGTGAGCAAAACAGAGACGAAACCAACAAAATTAAAAGCAGACAAAAAACAGCTGAACCCAGGAGAACTACAAAAACTTTGCCCTTGTGATCCATGTAAGATGAAAGAACGTTGCCTATATCGTCGTCAAAATGCTGGAGAGTTCAAAACGGACACAAATTCCAGCGATATCGGGTCGCATCACAAAGAAAATTTATCGAGCAGTAAGCCACAGGACTGCAATAAGCAAGCAGATGAGTTAGCTTGTAAACAGGAAGATAAAACTTGCGCAAAACCAGTATCTCAAGTCAAACCGCAAGTTACTTTTGGAGACTCCAAGAAATCAGAGAAAAACTCTGAAAAGCATCAAGCGTGTAACTGTACAGTTTGCCGAAGTGGAGGCCAATGTTTAAACACGAAATTGGGCACAAAAGAATTGGAAGATCAGAGCTGTACTAAAGAATCTCAAGTCAAAACAACTGGTGAGAAAAAAGAGGCCGAGGCTAGCCGTGAGTGTCTGCCTACTGATGAAAGCATCACGCAGCAAAACAGTACATCCAATCCTTTGTGCAAGTGCTCGAGCTGTAAAAATAGGTCATGTTCAAAGAAAAAAGGTGATTTGACAGCAAGCTCAGAAAATCATGAAGCTAAAAATAAACCGATTTTGAATACAGACATAAAAGAGTCAGATCATCATGCTAATTCTGAAAACTCTTTCACTTGTCAGCAAGTTGATGCCAGTAAAATGCCAAAAGTGACCGAGACTGACCGTCACAACGCTGGACAACAATCAGAACTAATAAGTTCCAGTTGCAGTAAACCGGGAAGCTCGAACAGCTGTCAAAATAAAACAATATGCTCAAAGAAGGACCAGAATAACGATTTCTCATGCCAATCAAAATCCAGTACGAAATCAAAGACCAAATGCAAATGCCACAAGTGTGAAACAGGTGACCCTTGTCGGAGTCATTTTTCTGGTGATGTTAGTGATGTCGAAGCAATTGCTACGTTGCAGCCAAGATTGGAAAATTCAAGCACCAAGACAACAGAGCAAGTCAAATGCAAAGATGTCGCTAAAAATTGTAAAGATAGATTACCATGTTCAAAAGCTACAAAGTCGAATGCCAATGTTGAATATGCTACAGGGAACACCCAAGAAAACCCTAATAAGATTGATGGCAAACCCTCTTGTTCTTGCAATAGCTGCAAAAATGGAGATAAATGTCTAAACTTAAAACCGAATTTCAATACTAATAGTAAACAGCCTTCAGTCGAAAAATCTAAGGAACATTTGGTTCCAGCAATCATTTCAGAGAATTTGGCTCCATCAAAGACTTCTAATCAAAAACTGATAAATGACCATCAAACTTGCGATTGCAGTTCATGTAAAAGCGGGCAGCAATGCTTAAATAAACTTCATACTAGTTTAAAAACAGAGGAACCAAAAATTCCTGAAACTTCTCATCCAAACCTTACTTCTGCGAATCCTAAAAAATGTACATGCATCAAATGTAAAAATAAAGGTAATTGTCAGAATTTGCGAAAAAATGCTGGCTCTCAGCTCAACACAATCCCCGAGGAAAATAATAAACCCATAACTGATGCTAAGAAAAGTGTACAACCAAACAAAGAGGCTATGGTCGACGTAGATGCACCAAAGCCAAATTGCCAATGTAGTATTTGTAAAAGTGGAAAAAAATGTACAGTCGCAAGAAAAAACGCCGGTGAAACTGTTTTATTGGACCCAAAGAATAATGCTACAACTTTGGCAGACAAAGAAGTGTTGAAACCAACTGACTCTCGTCAGACAGGTACCAGTAAAAACGATTGTCAAAACAGCTGTAAATCCAGTCAATGCTCAAAAACCAAAATGGGTCCCGTCCACTCAATGGATAACCCCGTGGCAGCACCTGCTAGAATTTCCGAAAAGCTAACTACGGAAACATCTTCCAAAAGAGACTGCACTTCTTGCAAGGACAAAGGTCACTGTCACGGAACTCCACCTTCATCATCCTCCGTCAAAAAAGCAGATGCCCAGACTGTTGCCAAACCAGAGACCGAAAGTGTTCCGAGACAAGATAGTGCAAGAGAC
Organism: Nemotelus nigrinus; assembly: GCA_947369275.1. Classification (NCBI taxonomy): domain Eukaryota; kingdom Metazoa; phylum Arthropoda; class Insecta; order Diptera; family Stratiomyidae; genus Nemotelus; species Nemotelus nigrinus. Next base: position 35,344,132 of record OX376372.1, read on the forward strand.
ACCGAATACCAGGCACCGATGTGCAAATGTGACAAGTGTACTAGCGGTTCCAAGTGTAAGAAAGTTCAAATCGACACTGATCAAGACAAACCGGATGTCATTTCTTGTAAAGACAAAATAGACGAGCGGACGCAAGGTGGCTCAGAAACTTATAAAAATGAGAAAGAAGCAGCCAGAAATTGTTCTAGTGCTCATTGTACGAAAAATGCTTTGTGCTCGAATAAAAATTGTGTTGGAAATCATGAGGTTGGAATCGCACCAACGGAGAAAAAACATTGCAGATGCCCGAAATGCCAAAACAAAATAATGTGCGCGAACAAAAAGAAGAAGAAATGGAGGTTTTTTGGCTAATCAGGTAATTTTTGTAGGGAGACTCATACTTAAAAATTATTTTTCAATAATAAACCTTTTGTATTTTCAGCTGATCTTGAATTGTGTACACAAAAGTGTTGATCTAAAGAATTGACGATTGTTGTGGTATTGTCACTCGTGATGCTATTAACCATGATTGCATTCTCATATTGTTGCTGTTATCGTCCATTTGAATTTAAATGCTTTTTCGTTGAATGATTGAGCTAGTGAAGAAAAAACTGTCTATTATTTAGCGAGCATGCATGCTGACGTTAAACAAAACCAAACAAACCCTTACGAAAATGAAGCTGAAAATTAAAATTCAATAGGTTTGATTATGAATATTTCGAAAGAAATGTACTGTGTTACCAATTAATCATTAAATTTTTTCGTAATTCATCTGAAAAAGTGAACAATGTCCGTTTCGGTTTCATCTAGTGTAAGAAATTAAAGTCTAAAATAGCTGATTTGTAAAGTGAATTCTGCTTTGCTAGCTCTAGATAAAATACTACTTATTGATTTTCAAAAGAGTTGAAACTATTTCCAAAAAGCATTAAATTTATAATCATATGTTATATATTTTCTGGCAGAAAACTGTCGTTTAGATGGAAAAAGTGTTAAGCTTATGCAATGATATTTATACAAATAAATGATTTTTGGAGTTAAATTTGTTTTTGGAAATGAATTTGATTTGGTTTTTGTATGCAAATAATATTTTACTAGAAAATGCTTTCAACCACATTTTAGGTATATTTACTCGCAGCTTCCGCTTTCCTATGAAAGAATTTTGTATTAACTAATTTTTGTTTTGATCGAAATATCTGTGTAACATCTTATAACTGGTGGTCGATCGGGTGAAAAAGTGACCCGAAGTGTTCGTTATTGTTTGAGATAAAATTGTTCGGTAAAATGTATTGAAAATTGTTGCGTCAGCATGAGTCAGTATTTGATTTCCCTCTTCAGCTTACGTCACTGTCCTGCTTATGGGATCATTGATTTGATCATTTTTCAACATCTCAGCCAATTTCAACATATTTCTCTATTTTCCGCTCTTTAAATAGACACTATTGACTCTAATGTTTCGTTAAATCACACCTTCGCCAAGTGTCAATATTTGAAAATACGAGGGTTGATCAATAAGTAATGATAATCAATATAAACCAAGGTGATTAAACTTAAAAGATATATTTATTTTTCAACATCCAAACCCAGGATACCCTTAGAAAAAAATTCTTTATCTTGACTCTCGCAAAATGACTCCACAGCGGCCATCACTTCGCTATCATCTTCAAATTTCTTACCCCGAAGGTGTTCCCTGTGCCGAGGAAGGTTGCAAAAGTCACTGAATGATGTAAAAAAAAGTTTTCCGAGGAAAGATGTAAAAGTTCGAATCCTATTTTTACTAATGTTCGAAGAACATTAGTATTAAAATCGATTCGGCCAAAAATTCATATTTCCATATATATATATATATATATATCATCAAAAAATTTCAGTGAGATAATCTCGGGAACGCGCCATACGATTGAGCTGAAACTTTCAGGATACATTGGTGTATATGCAGAATAGGTCCAGGTCTCTTTAAATGTCAGTTATTGTTAACCTTTTGGCGCCGGCGGCCATTTAAGTGATATTTTTAATATACCTATTATTTCGTGCACAAATAATTTTCGCAAAAATAAAGTTAACGAAATAAATTTCAAACGTGTTTTACATATGAATCAGATAATGCTTTGGAATTTTTTAACCCTATGTGTGCGCTGGGTGCCTAAAAAGAGGACGGGAAAATTTGAAAATTTTTAAATTGCGATAACTTTTGACAAAGCTATTCAATCATTACGAAATTATCAGGACATATTGAAATTATTTAGTTGTAGATTTGTGTAGCTTTTCATGAGCGTGCTGGCAACCCTGTAGCTAGGGCAGGCACTGAAAGTGAAAACCTCCAAATCATCGTCTCTCTTGAAAAAATGCCGTTTCTTCAAAAAAAAGCCACTCATATGTAAATCTTGTGCTTTGTTTACATAACCAAAAAAAAAAAAAGATATGGTATAACGGGCACGCCTGGTAACCCTTGCCCAATTTACCTATATTTTAAGCATCAAAAACTTCTGTTCACGGAAACTCACGATCCGATGAGCAGAATTAATTGAAATTTGCAGAATGTATTGGTCTTAAATAGGACCAGGTCTGATAGAAGTGATTTTGAAATGCGGGCGATTCTGTGCCAGTGGTGCCATCTTGAAAAACCACTAAAAAAGATAACTGTTTTTAGCCCTATAAATTCTGATTGAATCGTTCGATTTTGACGAAACTCACACAACTGCTGGACCTTACCTTAAGCCACGTTTGGTAGAAATTTGGTTGAAAAATTCGGTTGGAGTTGCCAGCTATGATAATTTTGGTGTCTTCATTTTGAAAAAAAAAATTTGGAAGTGAAAACATTCAAACCATCGAATATTCAAAAAAATGTCCGTTTCTTACAATAAAACCAATCTGTATATAAATCTTATGTTTTATCTACACGTTCAAAATAAAACTTTGGAAATTTCATGTCGGACAAGAACGGTAACCCTCTCCCAGTTAACCTATATTTTTAGCATCAAAAACTTCTGTTCACGGAAACTCACGAACCAATAATCAGATACAGCTAAAATTTACAGAATGCATTGGACTTAAGTAAGACCAGATTTGATAGAAGCGATTTTGAATTATGGGCAAGTCTGTGCCAGTGGTGCCATCTTGAAAAATTACAAAGAAGAAAAACTGCTTTTCGCCCTATGAAATGTGAATAAATTACCAGATTTTCATGAAATTGGCACAGTAGCTAAACCTAACTCTAATCTCTGTTTGGTGGAAATTTGGTTGAAAAATTTGATTGGTGCTACCAGCTATGATAATTTTTGTGTCTTTGGTTTTGAAAATTCGCTCAGGAAAATAAAACTTTTTGCACTATAACTTCCAGTGCAGTCATGAAATCAATACGAATTTCATACAATTAATGAAACCTGTCATAAACATTATTCAGGCCAAATTTGGTTGAAAAGCCACGATAGGGTTGCCAGCTATTGTTGGTTTTGTGTTTAATTGCAATATCTTTATTAAGCGGTTTTATCGTAGAATTTTCAAATGGTAATGATATTGTGGTGACAATAAACAGCAAATATTAAACTTTCGATTATTTGAAAAAACTCGCTGCAGGTAACTCTAAATTTCTTTATACTCCTTTAACTTCGAATGTTATATAACAACGTGAAGCAGATGTGATATATTCTTGGCTTTAATACTGGCAGAAGGTTGCCAGCACGAGTCGGTTGTGCTACTTTTGTATCAATAAATGCTTACAGTTAGTATTCATACCGGAAACATTTACAATTAAAATAAATAATCAATGTTGCAATTCGCAAAGCTCTGCAAATTTTTCGGATCGCAGCCCCAAACACCAACTTCAGTTACAGTGCTGCAGGCACTGAGCATTTTCTTCATTGATGTTATATGAGATGCTGCTTTCAAAATTTTGTGAAATAAGCAACTGATAACGAATATAATTAACCCGTGTTTTGCTCTCATAAACGTTGAAATTCATGCCAGTGGTAATATCTGAAACCTTCCACCATATGAGTTATAATGCATTCTTGAGACCAAAGTAAAACGTGGCATTTGAAACAGTTTGGTCGTAATAAGCAGCACATGTGGTGGAATATGCACTCAAAACCTGCACGATTCTTCTACTGTTCTTCGAACATTAGTGTTTCTAGCGGTTCAGGTGCGCTAGAGTTTTTTAAATTGCAGCCTTCGAAACTGCAGCCTTGTGAACCGGTGCGTTATCTTGATGAAATAGAACGCCGGCTAGCAGTTTGCTGCGTCTTTTTTCCTTCATCGCCTCTCGCAATCTTCATATTTAGTCTGCGTAGTAAGAGCCTGATATAGTGGCTCCCTTTTCGAAATATTCCACTAGGAAAATTCCTTCAGCGTCCCAAAAACCTCATGCCGAGCTCGACACTTAGAATTTCTTCGGCGTTGGCGAAGAGGGTTGCTTCCACGTCATCGTTTGTTGTTTGGTTTCTGGATCAAAATGGTAGATTTAAATCTCATCCATAATCACGCAACGTGACAAAAAAATATCCTGATCTGCCTGGAACTTTTCGGGACTCACTCTCGAAATGTCGACTCGTTTCTTCTTTTACCAGACGGTTAACATTCTCGGCCCCCAACGCGCAGAGACCTTCTTCATATGTAATTCGTGAGCAACGATTCTTTGAACACTGCCATTCGAGATTCCTGTGACCTTAGCTACTTGCTTGATAATCATTCTTTCACACATTGTCTTCAGTGAGGGACGTGGTTGAACGTCCTTCGCGGTGTTCGCCTTCATTGGATGTTCTTCCCAGGTTAACCTCTTAGGCTCAGCGTGCATATGGAGGAGCAGAGTCCCTTAATGCTTCCACCATGTCGCCGTGTATGTCTCTGGTAGGCAATTTTTTCAAACAGAAGTACTTAATGACAGCTCTAATTTTGTTTTTCTCCATTTTGATGTTCTCTCTTCGACTGTTTGTGTGCTGACCTTGTGAGTATATATGGTAATAAAAAATATTTTTTTTGAAATTTTATCCGAACTGGAAATAACCGATTATCATTACTTATTGATCAACCCTCGTATACTTGGTTCATCTTCAAACTCTTTATTTGGAGACCATACATGTTTCAGTACTCATAATTTATGTCTTGAACACCCACACATGTCATTATTAATGTAGTAAATGTACGCAACATCATTTTGAACATTTTTCTGTTCCCCTTTAGCTATCATTTTGAAACGATTCATGCTTTCAATCATGTGAACAAATTACCGATTACATTAATGGACAGCAACGAATGGACAGCTTGCAGATATATGTCTCTTACAAGTCAAGTGTCAAGTGCCATAGGTGCTAGCAGTGTTTATTTTTCAACCTCATATCTAGTGGCGTTCGATTGGTTTTCACAAAGTTTCGAATATTTTTCTTTGATCGAAATGGTTCTTATATGCAAAGGTTAGAGTCTCTTGTACTACAAAACCCGAAACACTTTTGGAATTACATCAAATCTCTGAATAGTGATAAATCATTTCCATCAAATATGTTTCTTAAGGACTTTCATAGCTCCGAACCTAATATCATTGCTAATATGTTTGCTGCACATTTTTCAAAAGTTTACACTAACTCTGCTAACAACCAAGAGCCTCCTGAATTAAATACCAGTGTAAGCTTATCTCAACATGTTATCGATTTAGACTCACTTATAAATAAATTGAACGCCGTTGACATTAGTAAAAGTGCTGGACCTGATGGTATTCCACCCATTTTCGTAAAGAATTGTTCACTTAGTTTAAGTAAACCTCTCTTACACATTTTTAATGAACCTTTGTCAATTGGCTGTTTTCCACATTTTTGGAAGTCGTCTTATGTTATTCCTGTTTATAAATCTGGGAATAAGTCTAATGTGGAAAATTATCGCCCGATATGCATTTTATCTGTCATACCCAAACTATTCGTGAGCCTGGTAACTGACTACATTTCATCAATTTTGAGGCCCCTAATAATTCCTAACCAACATGGTTTTTGTAAAGGATGTTCAACTATTACAAATCTTTTAACTTATCATAACTATATGAATATGAATTTTGAATCTTCGCTTCAAGTGCATTCTATATATACGGATCTATGAAAAGCATTTGATAAGATTAATTGGGATCTTTTGACAATGAAGATGAAAAATATTGGTATACTGGATCATTACTTGCATGACTTTGCGATTACATTCGTGGTCTTTCACTATTAGTCTGCATTGATAATAATTATTCTACTCCGTTTTACCCTTCATCTGGAGTTCCACAGGGCTCACATTTAGGCCCTCTTTTGTTCTTAATATTCATCAATGATATATCCTATATTTTCCAAGATGTTGAGTTCTTATTATTTGCTGATGACTTCAAAATTTTTAGGAGAATTACATCATTATCTGACAGTCATATTTTGCAGATAAATATAGATAATTTTTATTCATACTGTGTTCAAAATGGTTTAGAACTGAATGTAAGCAAATGTCATTATATGAAGTTTAATCGTACATTAGCTAGATCTCTAGATCATCTCTAGATCTCTAGATCACTAGATCATGCTGACTTCACAAAAGATCTTGGAATTAGATTCGACACGACATTAAACTTCACAATTCATATTCATGAGATTACTAATCAGGCGACTCGAATGCTGGGTTTTGTTATCAGAAACACGCAGAAGGTTTACAATTTGAACACAATTAAAATGTTATATTTTTCATTAATTCGCAGTAAATTAGACTACGGCTCAGTAATATGGAATCCTTACTACAAAGCGCATTCTGATACTATAGAAAAAGTGCAGCACAAATTCTTACGTTACGTCAACTACAAGTTACACATACCACTAGAAAACTTAAGCTACGTATATCTACAAAATTTAATGAATATAACAACCTTAAAAGTAAGAAGAAACTATACCGATGCGATTTTCTTGGTCAATATACTTAATAATCGATTAGATGCACCCGAAATTTCGCGATTGATTTCTATAAGAGTTCCATTTAGAACTACACGGTTTAAAGAAATATTTGCCATGAATTCAAGTAAAATGAATTATATACGTAATTCTCCTATCGAAAGATTAAAACGAATCGGGAACGAACTATGGAAACATTTTGATTTATTCGGTATAGATATAAACAAATTTAAAAGAATCGTTTCTGACTACCTTCAAACTGTGGAATCAAATTAAACTAAAATGAGTTACATTAGTACAGCATTTATTTGAATTTATTTGTTATTTATAACTATTTATTATGCTAGTGTATAATTTTCTTTTCTCTTCTTTTTAATATACTATTTTAACAATTATATATATATATATATATATATATATATATATATATATATATATATATATATATATTTTTATCTTTTTTACTTTATTAATGTAAATTTGTTGTAAAAGGACTTGGTCCGTGGAATTAAATAAATCAAATCAAATCAAAATAATTATGGACTTCAATATTCTTTTAATATGACCATATTAGGGTGTTGGCTGTAAGCAATCAATACGACGACGAGCACGTGAAAAACATACCGTAATTGAGAAGCCAGTATTAAATCGCGGTTGAAAGTAGTTGTGATAGTCAATCTGGAATTCACGGCTCAGAATAGCTTAAGGACGGAAAATGTAGAAAGTTGATTTTGCGATTGACTCAGTGACGATATTGATTCAAAAAAAGCAAAGCCCTAGAGGCGAAACCCTAGAGGTTTTGGAAAAATTAAATTCCCAGCAACGAGTGGGCACTTGCAGCAACGCGAAATGAGAATTACTATGCATCAGAATTAATACGGTGAACAGGGTCTGAGATAAACGAGTATTGAGTACTCATTTCAGATTTACATTATGGCAACTACTGAGATTATTAAGGCGATAATCAATCTTTAAGATAATCAATCTATTAAGTCCATAATCAATCTAAACTACAGACGATACTTAAAGATGGAAATTGACCCTACTTACAGAGCAAGATTGTTCTCTTTGTTAGAAGCGCTCACTTGCACTCTAGTTACTAGAGTCTAGTATAATCTCGCAGTAATATTGTCAAACTGACAAGCTATGATCGATCTTCAGTATAAACCTTTAGTCATACAGGTATGTATGGAAGTTTTTGGTAACTATTGCCAGGAGCTCTTTTTGGCAGGAGGTCTTTTGAAGTAGTAGATTCTCTCTGTCTTGCAAAGTACCCCGCTAAAGTAAGCAATCACCCGTTGTTGGCCGTAGCTTGGCTTTGATCGGCTGCACCGATGCCAGGATTACTTACATCAGTATCCACAATGCATGTTTTCTGCGACTCAGGATATGCCAACATCGGTGCTTCACAAAGCTTTTACTTAAGCTGTTCAAACGGTTCTTGACTCTGTTGGCTTCAATTCAACGGCTGTTTTTCTCCGTCATGCCTAGTACTATACTCTTCGCGAAACGAATTCAACGGTCAAATCCCATACAAAACGAGCTTTACTGACGAATTGAAAAGCTCTTTTTGTATGGGATTCGACCGTTGAATTCGTTTCGCGAAGAGTATAGTACTAGGCATCAGCTGGTATAAACTCCAACACTAATGCTTATACTTGAGCACTGGTCAATTTTTCACTGCTTCGATTTTCTAAGAACCATTTTTTATTTCTCCAGCGGAACTTGCAAACAAAATGTTTCCCTTGACTGTAAAAAAGGTTGCACTTTTAGGGACTCAGCATCAGTTCAGTCATTTGCAACCTTTTGAATACAGATTTCAGGTTCTTCAAGTGTTCTTGGAATGTTTTACCAATGACTCTGATGCCGTCCAGATACACTTAAGATGCCTTCTAGCGTAACCCACGTAGTGTACGCTCTCAGAGTCGTTCAAACGTTTCAGGAGCCTTACAGGGTCCAAATGTCAGCACAAGAAATTTGGAGAGTCAAGTTCAAACAGAAAAGATTGTCTTCCCACGATCAACTTCACAAGAGGTTGCTGTTTTTTTCATTACGTTGCTCAACAACAATCAAAACAAAACTGTATACTGCCACCTTTTTTCGACTTAGCGACATATAAAGGCTATTCAAAGATTTGACGTTTGTATCATTTCGGTGACCTCAGCTTGTTTAGCAGATGGTACGCGGCGGAAAACCTACCAAATCTTTGATGAATGCTGCGCACCTTTTTAATGCGTTAAGAAGAAATAGTTGAACTCCTTGTTGGTGGTGCCCTTCACTTCGTGTTGAGGACTGCAACATATTCCTTGCTAAAACATCTATCTTGCTGCTTGGTATACTTTGCAATATTCAAGGAAGTCATGGAAGAAATTGGATGTTTTTTTTAACTCTCTGTTTTTAACTTCCCTGTCTTACCCATCTAAGTTCAGTATCATTACGGTAACATAGTTTCCCTACGAGATTCTAATTAGGCTTCTTAGCACCATAAAGCTACTGAATGCTGGAGTTCTTTGGTTCGATAATGTAAAATTGGCGGCCCATAGGATCATTGCCAAATCTGGCTTACATGATGCTTTCCGACAACTTTGACACTTTTGTGTTTTCACAGACGACAGTATTCAGCTGCTCGTCCCCTTTCTGCTGCGTCCGATCAATATTTTCAAGTTTTTCGATTAGATCAGCATTTATCCCAGTATACATCCCAATACTAAATTCACCCCAGTTATTTCTACTAATCAGTTATTCGGCAGTTATTTCTGCTACCAGGAGTCGATGTTGGAATACTAAATCACCAAGGTACATCTGGTGAGCGATTTCCTAGTTGTAGGTGGTTCAAGAAGCTTGCACGAAAATGAATGCTTTGAGTGCTTTACTGCCAGTTGAATCAATTGGAACAATTCCACTATATCCATTTTTTCTTCAATCCATATATGTATTTGTTCTTGCTTGTCGAACTGCTGTTTCAGTTTCCGCCACTTGGCTGCCCAATTGCTGCTGAAACTGGTGCTTAAGGGGGCCCCTATTTACCTTACGCCACCCCTTCTGCCTATAAACAGGCGTTTTTTAGCAACACAGAAGTCGGGAATGGCTCAATTGATTTATTTTAAATGTAGGCAACTGATTCTTAAAGCAATTGTCTATGTCCTGACAGGAGCTTTTAGCAAAATATTGCTGATAATTATTAATAAAAACATACATTTTGTAGCCATTTTTCGCAACTTTAACATAATATAAAGGCGGCTTTAGATATGCGGTGTTTGTCAAACACCTCCTATTCGCCAAATACCGAACACCTAGTCAAGTCATTTGGCTTGGTGCTTGCGGAATGACAAGCACAGTGAATTAGACAGTCGGGCATTGCCGAATGTTTGCCAAAACTGGAAGATGAACGAGCTGCGGGGATCCGACACAGTGCTCGTCTACTTTGGCCGTTTCCGAATTCACGTCTTCGTCCTCATCTTCAGCTTTTTATGACAGAATGTGACGTCAGCAGAGTAGCTAAGCTATTTTAACAGTTTGAAGCAGACCAAGACGAGGTGTCCGAAATCTATGGCTTTGCTTCGTAGCATTGCCTCAAAGCACCATCAAGCCGACGAAAAGTCAAATCAGAATGTGACTTCGTCAACTGTTATACAGGAGAGCAATGACAAGGCGTAGATAACTGAATTGGGACAGGCTCGACTTGATTTGACGTCACATTCTGTTATAAAAAGCTGAAGGCGAAGACGAAGACGTCAATTCGGAAAAGGCCTTTGATGTGAGTTGAAAGTTCGACAAACTACGGGAATAGCGAGCACCCGAGTGTTTGTGCTTGGCCTAGGGCAAGCACTAGGCCCAACCACACATGCGAAGTTTGCCAAACTAGATGCTTGGTATTTGACAAACACCGCATATCTAAAGCCGCCTTAACATTTTTACTTTTAATTTTTCTAAATTTCAGACCAATCGGGTGATTCTTACCTTAGATCTGTGTTCCTAAAGATGAAACAACGTGATTTCCAGGAGAAGCGTTTGAAAGAACCGGGACCGATGAAGCGTGAATTTTCGCTTTTTCGATTATGTTTTTGCAATCGACTCGCTAGTTTTGCATGTTTAGAATCATTCTGTGAGCTTATACTAAAATTAGAGACCATGCCTCGCACAAAAAGCTAAAATACTGTCGCACTTTGTGAAAAAAAAACTTTCTCAAAAAGTAGTGGAGATAAATCAGTGTCAGGCTCAGAACATAGAGATATAAGGAAATGAAACAAGCGTATACATATACGAAATTTAGTGAAGTTATTTTACTACAAAGGTAAAATCTATAAATAGAACAAATTGAGAGAATTGCTACCTCAGATATTCCCCTTGGTTTCCCCGATACCTAAGCTTTTGTTGTTGCTGAAATAGTAATTGTCAAATTCGCGTGCACATGGCCAACTATTTTTCTCTATCTATCTCACTCTATCTTTCTGTTCGGCATAGCTAGTGAATGTCAAATTCGCTTACTACTACTAACGCTCAGCTTAGGCAAATTGCTTCACTTCTCACTGCCATTTTCATTTCCTTATATCTGTCTCTTCTAAGGTGTCAGGCTTCACAATCTGGAACAATGACGCCTTCGAATTCGGATGGGAATTCCGATTCCAAGTTCCAATTCGAGTTCGTTGTCTGCATCCAACGATGAAGACGAAAATAAAAACCATATTGTGGATATCATGCTGTTTGGCAGCTTTATAAATGCCTTACGAGCCATTGGGGAAAGTACCACAGGAACAAAGTCCTTTTGTTCACTTATGAATCTGCCACCACCTCCAGCATCATTTGGAAGCTATGAAAAATCATTACCTGATGCTGCCGAAAAAATTTCAGCAAATAGCATGCAGCAAGGTGTTAGTGAGGTTAAGGAGAGTGCTGAAAACAGCAACGATTTAGCGTTTGCTCTTAATGACACATGGCAAAAAAGGCCACCAATCGTTGAATAGTTATGGTTCACTAGCTTCGACATTATTTTTCATTTCAGCTCACAATAGTCGCTAGCCTCATATTAGTAGTAGCGACTAGGCATAACACTAGCGCTTTATTCTTTAGTACCGACTAGGCATAACACTAGCGCTTTAGAAAATAAGAAATCAATGTGGTACTTAAAAGAATAATGGAATAATTGATATCGGCTTCTCCGATACGTGTCTCTCTACCGCCATCGCTAAGCATTCGCATCAAAGGGCAATTCCCCGAGCTTTGGCATTATCTTAGAAAAAAAAGCCAATGTTCGAAATTTCTTACTTTTAGTTTAGTCCGCATACTAGGAGTTTTCACGTTTTACAAAAATTCATTGCCCACAACTTCAATAAAAACCAATTGCAGAATCACGAACGGAAAAAGAATACCACTTCTGACACCAGTTGTTGATGTTGTTATTGGCTTTTGACACCACTTAAAACAAACTTCATGGATTTGTGATTCTCTGGGTTTTTCCAAATAAAACCGTTTGTTTATCGCCGCTAAACACACTTTTATTTAAAACAACAATCGTCATAAATAAATTACTTTACAGAGAGCAATTCACTTAACTCACGTACAAACTCCGGTCGATATTTCACGATATTTCTTAATTTTTCTGGGGTTTATAGGGTGAAATACGATTTATGTCCATGTACGTGCAACAATTTATACGGGAATAGAGCCTTCTACCATAAAGTCACCGCTCCAAGGTAAAAGGATCAAACATCATAATGTAGCAATGTAAAAATCATACCGAAATTTCTCAAAATAATTCGCAACCAAAACACTAAGCATACTTACTCAATAAATCACTTTTCCATTTTGTTTCAGCACTCTCTTATCACTTTCAAACACATAGTGCAATTGTTTTCATCACGAGACATAGGATCTGATATTGTTAGTTCATCGCATTGGAGAAGTATCTTATATACTTCTCCCACAGATATAGGAGAGAATGGATTTAGAAATCGATCGAGAGAAATGTGCCGATTTTCGACTTTTTGCTTACTGGTGTGAAAATGAGGTACTGGTGTGTACTCTACACAGTTCATACGGTAAAAACCACGAGATCGCCATTTTGAACGTCGTTTGACATTTCTTTCTACGCAACCGGCGAGTGGAAGTTAAAATGCTTTTTGCGAATGAAATTGATTATGATTTCATACAAGTTTTCATACAAAAACAAAACGAAATTGATGCTGAAGGTTAGTTTTACTTATCCGAAATACAATATTCCCTGCGACTTTTGCAGCCTGGAACGCGGCACTTTCTGATCGCACTATTTTATAATTTTGGGTAAACTGGACTTGATGCCCCACACCCGGGAAATCCCACCACCAGAGGGCGAAAAGGTGGTAGAAGGGCTGAAAAAATGAAGAAAAACAGACAAAATTATACAAAAAAAGAAAAAAGAAGATAAAACAATTAAGAAAAAGAAAAAAAAGAAAGAAAAGAAGCCCCAGAAGCAAACGCACAGCCACAAAAACACAAACATATTAGCCCGACATCTATCGGCGAGATTCATGCAACAGCTGTGTGGGGCATCAAGTCCAGTTTTACCGAACACGCCGAAAAATTTCCAAATTTTCTTTGATAAATTTTGACAGAAAGTCAATGTTTTCAGTCCCCGACACAAATTGAACTGACATTGACGTTTCTTTCCGTGTTGCTCGTTGCACGCTTTTACACCGATCTGGGGTTCACAGGATTAAGACACAGCATTAAGGCTTTTCGGCTGTGAGTGCGGTAGAGAGGGGCGCACTGAATAGAATTTTTCTGAGAGAACAATGTTGTGCGTGTATTAAAAAAGGCACACTCATGTATGGGTAAACGGAGCCATTTCGTATTAATTTCCTTTCATATCTGTGATTTCTCCAATGTGAATTCATTTTCCGTGGCAAAACAGGCGTTGCAGACCCTCTTTTCGCAATTTCTACAATGGTCGTATTCGTATGAAAAGTAGATGGAAAATTCTCGTCTTTACCAACTGTACATATTGACCAAAACATCGAAAATCGCAGAAATCTTCCTATATGAAATTAGAGACAAGAACCATTTTCAATCCAAGTTGCTATGTCTTTATATTTCGAGATGTGTTTCAAAGGTACGCTGTTCTTCTAAAGTCTAAATGAAATATGGCTGCGATATTTACTGGAATAATAGACTATATCCATACACAACCTGCATACATTTCAAAAGAAGCCAGCACCATAAAAAATTCTATGTTTATTACATATACAAACCTTGAGAATCGCAGTATACATCCAATTGGAAATCACTATGAATCTTACGAAAAATTTAATCATATTGGAATCTTCCAGGCCGATTTCCAAAATTCCCATCCCCGACCGGTCGGTGAATGACATTTCCAATTTCTTCACGTTTGCCGCAGTTTGTTTTCGGAAACGGTTTGAGTTAGTTGCCGTGTTTGCCTCACGTTCGTCTGGTTTTTCGACTTTTTGATAGTGTTGTGATGTGTTTTTGTTTTGGTGCTTCTTTTAAGCGAAATTTCGAGTTTTAGAATTGAATGAAATTTATGTGAAGTGCCTGGACAAATTGAAGTTTTTGTTTCAAACTAGTTGGAGATAATTTGAATGATCCATCAAAATCTTCGGTTTTGTTAAAGTGGAGTTAGAGTGAATATATCATCGAAATAATTGTAATTAGCTTTTTGAAAAACAGAGCAGTGGATTTATTGTTTCGAAAATATTTCACAACTGATCATATTGTTGGAATGGATTATTGCAGTTGAAACGGTAAGTCAGAACTACCATTTTTGGATAAAGAACGGTATAAATATTATTTTCAATGACATAAGTATAGGTACCTTAAAAAGGCTGAATACTTAATTGAGAGCGAGAAAATCTTCATGAATGCACAGATAATACCATTGCGTTAGTGGGCTTTTTGCTATTTTCTGCAATTTTTTTATTTTGTATATTTTTTTTTTTTTGTAAAAACCGTTCTAATTCGGTTTGCATTGCATTGGTCAGGCTCAAAAATATTAATCATAAGGTACGGTAATCAAAACCACTTTCAAGGGTATGTTAATCACGACGTAATTAAGTACGGTTCGCGAATAGTTTGAAAAACTAGTCACGTTACCTGAAAAATATATTGATACATAAATCAAATCATTTTATTTCCACCATCAACTTTAGCAGCGGACGATGCTTTGCATTTAGATAAAGAGAATTACGGAACAATAACTTTAAATTTAATATAAGTACCTAACCATTATATAGAGAAGAAAATATACATTGTATTCGAATTTAGTTTTGATTTTGCAGACACTAGTGGTTATTTGATGTAGACTATGTAAGTAGTTTGAGTTGTAGGCTATGTAATTTGTAGTTTAACATTAACAGTAGCGGAAGTTGGACATATATAATGGAACACTCGTACACGATAAGAAAAAGGTAATTTTAGTTTTTATTTTTCAATAAAAAATCATTGCCAATATAAAGCCTATTTATTTCTTTTGAATTGCCTTTATCACTCGTCCTCCATTCAAACATCTAGTGAAAAAAAATATTTTCTTTAGATTACTCATTTGATATAAACAAAATTAACTTTCAGATTGAATGAGAAATCAGATTTTTCGCACTACAGTTCTTTCGATTGTCTAAGTTTTTGGCACTGAGTCGGCTGCTTATCTCTTGAAGTGCTTTCGGCAGCACATCGGCGATCTGCTCCTTGTTGATATACTCCAGGTAGATCCTCTTCTTCTCTGTCAGGTTTTGGATGAAGATTTACTTCACGTCAATGTGCTTGTGTTCCGATCAATGTTGTCGACGAATACAAGCCTAGTTATCCTCGTAGATGACGAGAGGGTCGTGGTGCTCGGCTCTTAGGTCAATCAGGAGTAATTCCGTCGCTGCGTTGGCCAATATGACGTATTCCGTGTCGAGAGAAAGTTTTGACATGCTGTTGAGCATCCATTTGAAGTTGTTGAATTTGAGCTTCAATTGCTAATGTTTTAGCTTCAATATACCGTTTCCAGGTGAGCGTCCTGTCAAGGTACATTCCTAGATACTTTACTGCGTTACTTGTGGTTTCGCAATTCGATGGCTGATACGCACCGTCAAAAGCCAACCCAATCCTCGTCAAACAGGATTTAGTATGTAAAAAAAAAATACTTCGTTACTTAGAAGTATTTTTACATTTTGGATGTACACTTGAGGACAAGTTAGTTTTAGCAATCTGAAAGTAACGTAGATGCATTCTGATTCTCCGTTTGGCTAGCCATTCTTCAATAATTGAGATGTGGGCTTGCAGGGTTCGGAATGCCATAACTGGATCTGAATCAGTGCATAGAATGGCGACGTCGTCCGCAAAGGTATTTCAGATATGAAGATTGTGTAGAATACACGTGACAAAATACTTCCTTGAGGTATACCAGCATGCGGTAGAATTACTTTTGTGTATATACCGGCTTTATGCTGGATATTGCGATTCGCATTCCATTGGGCGATCTGGAATGAATTCATTTACAATTATTTTCAAATTGGAATATAATGTGTTGATTTTTAAGTAGTTCTTGCATCATGTGGATTAATTTTGTCGATTAATTGATTTTCGATTCATATTGTCGGACTATGTTGACAAAATAGAGGAAAGTTCGTGGTTAGAGTCGCTTTGAGCAGAGGTTTCAACAAGGCCTTATGCGTTTAGTTTGATTGCTTCAGCATTTTTTATGCCAGGTGTCACAAGAGATGGAAATACAAGAGTCTCTCGCGTTGAGACTGATAGTTGCAATATTCATAGCCTGTGGAGCACCGTTTTGAAGTAGGATCATCTTTACTATTAAAGATTGAAAAAAATGGGCAGCCTCTGTAGTTAGCCGTATAGTTTTTACAACAGTTGCTACATTTTTTAAATGCAAGATCTTGTTTACTCTTGTCACACGGCTTTGTAGCGTGAAACTCGCCACCCACAACACTTACACTGGAGAGTAAACAACAGGTTTTTTAGCGTGGCCATATTCCTTATGGCCTTATTATTTATTCTTTATGCTTAATCGGCTCTTCAAAGGTGATTCCGCGGTGCATAATATACGAGGGTGGGGTGAAAAGTTTCCGGCCTGACCAAGAGATGGCGCCACTAGGTCTACTTTTGCAGCGGCGTCCTACAGTACCATTCCTTTCAAGCTTGTATGCACAGTTTCAGCCCAATCGCTACGTTAGTTTGCGTTTGAGAGCACAGTGCGCGAGACGCTTCCGTTTTTGCCTTCTTTGGAGTTGGTTCCCCTTTTCTAACCCACTGTTTTCACTGTTCTTTACTTTGAGGAGTGTAGTAGTGGACCTAAGTCTCATCAGCAGCTACGAATCGACGCAAAAATTCGTTTGGATTACGCCTATACAGCGACAAATTGTCGGTAGAAATTTTTTTTCGAATCAGTTTTTGGGCACGCGTTAGCAAACGCGGCAGCCACCTTGCACACAGTTTTTCTTTACTCAAATGGTTGTACAATATATTTTGCACACGTTCAGTTGGCATCCCACAGGTCTCAGCTATCTCATGCACTTTCAACCTGCTGACTTCCAACAATATTTGATGGATTTTCTCAATCATTTCTGAAGTTGTGACCTCAACGGGCCGTCCTGAGCGAGGATCGTCAGAGGTGCTCACACAACCCATTTTAAATTCAGAAACCCACTGCTGAGTAGTTGAATATGATGGGGAGGAGTCCTCTGTGTTGCATCCATCTCTTCTTTTATTTGTTTTGGTGTAAAACCTTTCAAATAGAAGTTTTTGATAACAGCACGTTTTTCCAATTTTTCCATTTTCACGAAATCAACGGAAGCGTCTCGCGCACTGTGCTCTCAAACGCAAACTAACGTAGCGATTGGGCTGAAACTGTGCATACAAGCTTGAAAGGAATGGTACTGTAGGACGCCGCTGCAAAAGTAGACCTAGTGGCGCCATCTCTTGGTCAGGCCGGAAACTTTTCACCCCACCCTCGTATAGCAGGTTCAAAATTTTGCTAATTTCAATCCATTTGGACTGTTCTACTTTGGAAAATGACTGTGACTTTCTGAATATTTTGAACATATTAATGATGGATTTCACCTCAAAAACAAAAGATTAATTTTCCAGTTTCATTTTATTAGTATTAACATCAAGTTCTACACGTTTAATTACCATCGAAAATCCTGTGCAGCTTTTTAGCTGATATGTATAGCACTGCCGACGGTAGGTTCTTTTTTACGATCAAGTTCTTTTGTAAATTTCCCGAACACTTCTTCCGAACAAACCTGAACTTTGGTCTCACGTTTTATCCGTATAAAATGGAAGTTTTTCATCTGCGGGTGATACCAACATGTTGACTAAGTTATTGCTTGTTTTTCCCTTAGATAAATTGGGCGTGGATTGACTTGCTTTAGTAATGAAGCAGTTTCGGAGTTGTTTTCGGTTGCAAGCAGGTAGTAGTAGTTGCTACTGGTTGAGACCTGCTGCTCATCGGGCTTTCATATTTTTGCCTCGCTTCCAATAAGACGCAAGTAGGGACTTTGCTGTCTTTTGACTATATTGAAGTAGATATCCAGTTCCTTTTTTCTTACCCGCGTTTGGAGTGGTAGTTGGTGTTGCTTATACATTAGCATTAAATATTGAACAATTACCATAAGTCGCATTTCCAGCCATGCTATCTGGCTGGACATTCATTCAAACTTCCACATGATGTTCGCCATGTAAGAAGACATTCTTCTCAACTAACTGTCATTTATGCAGGTCCTCTTGGTTTACGATGGACAACATTACTCTTAGATTTGTAAGTCAAATTACTGGAACATAGGTTTCCTCGTAGTAGTCGAATCGTTGCCTCTGAGCGCATCCCTTCACAACACGTATAGCTTTAACGCTGTAAGGTAAAACACCATAATTTCGTCAGGGTACTTAATTTCGTCACATTTTGGCATAGAGAGGTTTAATATTTAAATGCATTCAATTAATATGAATGTTGTATTGGCTCCAAATTATATAAAAGTTCGCTTAGAAGCATGCGTAAGTGCTGCGTCTCGTAGTTGGCTCATTGCGTGTTAGTGTTTTGTTTAGTGCGGACGTGAACATTGTTAAGGGTGCCAGAAACAAGGCTGGTAAGCTATAGGTTTTTTTCATACAAGGGTAAAAGTTAGCACATCGTTAGTCACGAAATCAATAAAAACATTTATAATTCACAATAAATTACTAAGAAAAAGGCATGACGAATTTACCAATGGCGCGTTTTCAGCAATGTAAGTAATTTCGTCATAGTGACAAAATTTAGTTCTTAGAACGTCGTTTTGTCAGCAGAATTTTGCTAAATTTATCAAAATTTTTTGCCAAATTAAAATGGATAATCAATGTCAATAGAGTATTTAAACCTAAAACATAATTTCGTCTTGCCAATCACTATTATATATTAGTTAAATTTGCATAATATTTTTACCCATTTCGAGAAGATGTAAGGATGAAGAATTTCGCGATTTTAGATAATAAATCTATTTTAAATCGTGTGTTTTCTGGCGCTGCAAAGTATTATTATTATTAAGATTTAGTTTGATACTATGCCAAAAAAAAATATGTTGAGAAAAATTCTCTCAAATGCATTTTTTCTTAATTTCGTCACTTAATCGACGGGCAAAGTTAAAGGAACTTAAATGACTTTTTCAAAAATTAACCTTATTCTAAGTGTATCAGATTCATTGAGCATTTGCCAATTAAGAAGAGCATTATATTCGCACATTTCGTCGTCTTTAACAAACTTTTGCAGGGAAAAGGGTATAATTATTACAGCACTTCTCCCAAATGCAACGCAACTCCTGCAGCCAATGGACGTTGCAGTTTTTCATCCGGTTGTACAGGTTTGGAAGCAAAAGGTTAGGACTGCAGAATAATGGCGAAAAGCTTAAACGGGAAGAATTTACATATCTGATAAACTCATGCCTAAAGGAAGCAGCAAAGTCAGATATAATTAAAAGTGGTTTCAGGAAATGTGGCTTGTATCCATTCAATCCTTACGCTGTTGCATACGACAAACTCCTCACGAACAAGAAAATCAGTGTTCTGCCTGAAGCGAATAAAGATTTTATTTGTAACGAGGTTTTTGCTGACGACCTCGCTGATGATAGACATGTTGTCGATTACAACTCATTTTATCCACCCTTGAAAATGAAATAGGAGATGAAATTTTTAGAGCGAATCCAGAGTAAGGTTGCGAAGTATATAATGGTGATTTTGTTGCCGTAAATTATTTGTGAATTCGAATTTTTCAGCATATCTTTTTCTAAAGAATGTATTTGTTTTTGTATTACATATATTAATGTATATTTATCGATTTTTTATTTGTTGAATTATGTATTCGAACATATGATCCAAATCTTACACTCATATAGAATTTGAATATCGCTATCCCTTAGAGGCCGAAATTAGATACATGACATGACGAAGTTAAAAAATATGGATAATTGCCCTGACGAAATTGGGTACAAAAATAAGTTTGAAACTAATTTAAAAAAAAATTTGATAATGACCAAATCGAGTCCTTTGAATATGAGATTTACAAAAACAACGCTTCGTTCAACTACTTTATGTATCCGCCACTTGAATTTATTTAAAAGAAATATCATTTCTCTCTGAGCTAAGTGAAATTTTTCTTAACATGACGAAATTATGGTGTTTTACCTTAGTTCCGGAGATTTAACTGCCCTCGTTTTTTCGTTTCCTCGTCCAATAAACGGTTTTTGACAAAAGCAGCTTCCGCAGACAAAGTTTCAATCGCCGTTACTACTGCGTCAAATTGGTACTATCCCTTATACCAATACACCAATTGTCTGCGAAGTACTAGTGATGCATCGAGAGTGGAGTGGAGACAAAAAAATAAAATGCCGATGGTATCGTCAGTAGCAACTGATAAAACACGTCAGATTCCTGCAAGGTTGCGCCAATTTCTCGCAATTCTCTTATTAAAATGAGGTTCATTTTAATAACTGTAAGTAATTGGCTTCTATGGCTATTTTTCTGGCAACATTTTTCGCCAAGGACGTCCACAATTCGTAAGCAGAATTTTTATCTTTGGTCTTTTCCAGATGACTTTCACCTATCCGCTGTATGATTTGCGACTTGTTTTTTTTTTAATCCTGACGCTTCAACTTTTCCTGTTGTGTTTTCGTTGCATCCTTGTCCGCCTAACCATCCAGCCGGGTTTCGACAAACTGCAAACTCCTCGTGCAGCGTTTCCTTTCGGTAACGATAAGAAAAAGGTAGTTTTGATTTTCAATTTTCAGCCGAAAATCAGTGCCTTTTGCATTCAGTAGTACAGTAGTAGCGCGAAAGAATCCTACTTATTAGTTTTGGATTGCCTATATTTTTGCATACTTTATTATTTTACTTGAGAATACACAGCTTTCTGGAGATTGAATTTTTCTTTTGTCTTGAAACTGAATCTGAACAGAGCTCGTACAATTTCCTGCTCCTACATTTTTTGGGGAAAGAAAATTAAATGCTTCGAGCCTCTTGACCTCTTGTTACGTTCTCATTTTTATCATTATTGCTTGCCACTTAACAAAGATCTCGTCACTCTATGTCGGAAATTTCCAAAATCTGTAAAAAATTATGGAATACAAATCTTAAATTATTATAATATTACTGGTTTAAGCACCTTTCTAGAGCCCACAATTTGCCATAGTATTTTAAGGATTTCGTAGCTCGTTCAACAATACCCGATTCAGTACCGACAGGCACAATGCGGAAGACATTTCGTGTTAGTCTTTTCTTTTTCTTTTTCTTCTGAAATTTGCAGGCTTTTTCCCGTTCGACCGAAAAGTTTGTTCAATTTCTGCTGCAGCTCTCGACCACAACAACAAGTTGCACTCGATTCGTTCCAACACAAGTACTTGTTGTATCATTGCCGGCAACCACTCGTCCATCGATGGGGTCAAGTACTCTGTTGTATTACTGCGAAAAGTATCTACATAGATACATACAAATGTAGATATCGTGTGCATGCTTGTTTTGGCCGTCGCTGCAATGTTCTTTCTGTGCCGGTCGAGTCGCGCGAAAAGGTGAGATTCGTGTAAAAATAAAAATCAGGCTGCAATTGGCTTTGGCGCTATTGATTCGAACAGGAAGTGATTTAAATTATGGGCACGGTACGGGCGATTCTACCCCATAACCAGTCAATACGGTGTCGTTAGAATGGAGTTGTGGAGTGGTTTGCTCTGCACAGTCGATTGCGCAAGAAATAGTCGGCCTGACCGACTGGCGAGTAGATATTATGCTAAAAATAGCGGAAGTCATTATGCTGGAGTTGTTTTAAATAGATACAGGCAAAGATATGTAGATAGATACATATACGGAAAGCTATTGCAAGAGAAACCGGCGAAGTTGGAGGAGTGAATGAAGAGACTCATGCAGGTAGGGCATTGTGGCCTTCTACACGTCGTTCCATCCAGAAACGACCTATCTTCTGATTTATCTGCTGCACTTAATCATCCACTTTCATCTGTGCCTTTGTACGCGAGATTTATTCATGCATGTATTTATCTTTACTCGTTAGCCCTGGCTATGTATCCTTGAGCTTACAGAGTCAGTGCCATGAAAGGTGTGTAATTCTATTGCAAAGGTACCTACTTGGTTACTGGGCGTGTATTTCTGGTGAATTAAAAGCTGAATTTTTCAGATAGTTTCTATTGCATTGTGAGCATTAGTTTAAGCAAAAGCCGGTAAATGCGGTTTGCTGCTTTTAAATTCATATTATAATCTGAATATAAATGGAAAAACCTTTGAAATGTACCCTTCACAATTAGTTGTGTGATCGTGTTCGACAAAAACAGTTTTGAAACCAAATATATTTCCGGACTCCTCCTTTTTTCAAATACCACATAAGTCACGTGTTATGGTAAAGAAGAAGTTTAATTATTGTTGCAAGTTAGACATTTATTATGTTCTTAGATCAAGGTGGTTAATTATTCCTAGTATTAAACATTTCCGTACAATAAGTTTGCAGTGCTTTTCAATATACACTCGGTTTGTTACGTTTTGTGACTGATTTTGGAACTGAAGTGTCAGTTTTATTCATAGTAATCAGTCAACTAAGACTTTACCTTTGGCAATCCATATAAAAAATAATTTAAGATAGGTAATTATTTGCAGTAAATTCGACAATACAAGTGAGGAGAGAGCCAACTGAAATTACGTGCGGTCCACGGTTCAAATTCAGCTACGATCACACACCGAGCTTTCAGTTAACCTAGCTGTAGTAGGTACCTATGTACCTGAGTCAAATTAAGGATAAAGTGTATCGCGAAAGACACTGTAGTCTCCGCCATGTGGTCTTTACTCGGCGTATACTAACAATGTATATGTGAAGTAATAGTTCTCGCACTCAAAACTTGCATTTAACACGTATTTGAATACATTTTACTTTTTGTGAAAATTGCTGAAATAGCCAAGAGATCTTCTAATTGTTAACGGGAAAATAGCTAGACAAGTCATATTTCGAAGTAGCTTTAGCTACTAACTACCACTGGACAATAACCAAAACATGTAAAAATTAAAAAACGACCAAAGACAAAAAGCAAAAAAACGTGTGGCATATTCGAGAATTGATCCAAAAGTAATGATAATCAATGTAAACCAACGTGATTAGACTTAAGAAAAATATTTATTATTCAACATGGTTTTCTAACAAGCGTATACATTTAGTCCATATTTTTTCCAAACCCAGGATACCGTTAGGAAAATTTTTTTGTCTTTATTCTCCCAAAATGTCCCAACAGCGGCCATCTCTTCGTTATTATCTTCAAATGTATTACCCCGAAGCTGTTCCTTAAGCCGAGGAAAGAGGTAGAAGTCCTTAAGTATCGCTGGTCACCAAACAAGCAGCATCGCTGGTTAAGTATCGCTGGTCGTGCAGCAGATTGGGCTCTACTAAGTACAGTAGTGTAAATCCAGGAGATAGGTACAGTAGTGTACAGTAGTGTAAATCCAGCAGATACGCGATTGCAGCTCCCAAGTTGCTTCCATATCCCTCTTAAAACTGTAAAGCGTATGCAATGCTTGCAATATTTTCGTTTCATAGAAACTTCGATTCCAGGATAAGTCCCAGGTATTAAACTTTGTTTTTGAGGCTTATAGATGTTCCATTGAGATTCAGAAGGTCGAAACTTAATACCCTATACTTTTTCATAAAGAGCAACAGCTCATTTCTGTTAGAGCTAGCACGTAGGCCACATTCTTGGCATTATATTTAAGATATGTTAAAGATATATTTCCTAGATATGACAATAGCGATTCCATTCGCATCCAGTTTAACCAATTTTCGTTAAAAGCTCATCAGCTATTACATTCTAAAGCATGGAAGGCAGAACACCGCCCTGAGGAGTGCTCATATTTACTACTCGCGTGATTATTGAGCTACTTAGCGACGACTGTAATACTCGATTTTTGAGTAACTGATTCGTAATTTCGACTAGCTGCCAGTTCACATCCAGGTTCCAAGGAGCACCCGATATCGTCTGAAGACGTATATTATTGAATGCTCCTTTCATGTCCAAAAATGCAGCCAGCGTTTACTTCTTGCGGGAAAGTGATTTCCCAGAATGCTCAGCCAGGGTATGCAGCGCTATTTCGATGGATTTGCCCCTAGTATAAGCATGCTGTGATTTTGAGATCAGAGTCACAGCGTCAGAAGTTAGTTCCTAACCAGCATGTCAACTCCGTATATGTATACGGACCAAAAATCCAGTAAACCGGCCTGAGATTGTATTGCTTATCAGCCTGGAAAGTTGGAAGAAATCGCGTGGAACAGAAAGAGATGCAAGATAAAATTGGACAACTACATACTTAGGCTAGATTTTTCGTTGCCCGAATACGGATCACTCTCGCAAAAAAATACTAAATCATTCTCAGGTAGTTTTCACAGATAATGCATTGCGTAAATGGAGGAGCTATTTCAAAGTCAAAGTGTTTTTTTTAAATGGAAGGAGTTGACTCATTTATCTTTCTCTACACTTTGTCAGAGCACTGGTTATCCAATACGCCACAATCGTCTCTAAAATATGCAATAAAAAGGAGCTGAAACAAATTGTTCTAAATGCCCTATGCTTAGCATGTAATGGTTTAAAGATAAACACAATTTTTGGTTCCTTCCAATTGCTAAGAAGACACGAAAGCCTTAAACAGTCATTGAATACGACCATCGGTCCAGGCATAGTACCAAATAAAGTTTGCTGAATATCAGCCGGGACGATACCATGCGGGCCTGATAACTTGCGCGCTAGATATAACAGCAGTTGGCTTTGCATTCCTGTTTGCCTCTTACACTAAAGCTGAAAATGCCTCACGACTATCTACTACATTAATACTCAACATATGAAAACTTGAGTCATACTTTGGTCGGACCTTTGTACGCAACCTGGGCCAGTCGAACTTATGGTTGAAAGTTTTTGAAGGTGTTTAACTCCATTATTACATTGAATATTGATACAGAAAGATTTTCATGAAACTCTTTTCACGTTACGCACTCAACTAGAAAAGTTGCAAAATTTCGAAGCGGTATTGTTGAATGAAGCAGTCAAAAAAATTACTACCTTATTCAGATCTGCTTGATTGGTTAGTGCCAGAAAATGGTCCAGTTATTACAGAAAGCTGACCAAATTTTCTCCCAATCTACTCTTTGTATGCTGCAATCCTACTAATGTGAATGCTACCCACAAATTTTAGCTGGGAAGTAGCAAATCTTCATCATGTGCTATATAGCATGAAGCGATCCAAAATGACTTCGGCTTTGCGTCGACTACAATAGCGAAATCGTCCTTGTCATTGTAATTTCAAAATTTCTTGATGAAGATGCAGGCTCTTGGTGTACCCGAAAATTCAAGTGATACTAGCCTGCATGCGCCAATTTGCAATAACGGCCTATGATTATTGGTTAACCCGATCTCCACCGGGTTCTTACACAGATATAAGAGAAAAGCAGCCGACGCTGCCTTTGAGATTAATTTAAAGAACCTCTACTTTTGCTGATTATAGTTGATCTGTTTATCTCCACCTTCCGTAAGGGCTGAATCCTCCGGTGAGGAGGATTCATACATGTTCTAGTGAACGAAATCGAACTTGTGGTCGATGGTATAGCTACAGGTTTTTTTCAAGTAGGGAGGCGAGTCCTTAGTAATGATGATGGGGACCTGGTGACGGTCATCTCGCTGCGGACATTGGCCACCTTTCAATCCCACCTTCCAATCACTAGCTGGTAGATGACTGTTGCTAAGTTAAATAACCTCTGTGATTTCTTCATTTAAAGAGGTTTTGGTGGAGGTCCAGGCCCTGGATTTTGATTTGTTTGGAATTTGGTGCCTTAGCATCACCTCTAATTTCGTGCCTGGTCATGCTTTTCCCAACTTTGATGCCAACCAACAGTAAGATCTTGTTGATGTACCAGAATTTGCCTTAAGTAAATTCGTCAAGACCGCTTAAAGCACCTAACTTTCAGTTGTCTGGTGAGATGATGCTATCACTCTTGCTAGTATCGAAAACTACCCTTACCAGCCAATGTTGCGGGAGTCTTAGCTATAATATGAGTCGCATTATTTAGCTTTGTTCACTGAAAGGTTTCTTTGTTCTTTTCGGACTGTGATCAGTGAATAGATAAATGAATGATGTCTCAGGAACGACTATCTCTAAGCATCTCAGAGTCCAGGAAACAGTACAGTCTAACAACAGTACAGTCTTCTTTCTCCCATCAGTAATTTGGTTCATGATCTTGACACTGAAGCTCAACGAACCAAAACAGAGGAGGGAATTAAATTGTGAATGGTCCGTGGAACAAGCTTAAAAGCCACTTCTCCAGAACTATTATTGATACGGATGAGTTGCCCGCAGACGGTAGTGCAGGTGCTCTGGCTTTCCTCTCTGGTTGGCAGTGGAACCTTCAAACCAATCAATCTCCAGTACTGCAATTTAAGAGTTAGTCTCTTCCTCGGGATGTCACACTTCTGTCCAGCAACTTCGGGACTTCTGTCCAGCTCATGATTAACGGAGTTAAATGCGTTTGCAAAATCAGTACTGATGCCGTTAACTTGAACGTCATTTGCCGAAACAATTACATGAGAAAATTCAACTAGATTTGTAGACGTGTAGCGGCCTCTTACGAAGCCATGCTGTTGAGTTTTGAAGGCACAGCCGAATACATCACAGATTCTCTTAAAAACGAAGTATTCAGCAAATTTTGCAGTGCAATGAAAAATGGAACAAGGTAGGTAGGTAGGTAAGTTAAAGTGGCTGCCGATCTACAGAGGCCTGACGACCGACGCACATAGGCACAAGAGACGGATGTCACAAGAATTTGTGGCTCTCTGTTACTCACTGAACTCAGGAAACCATCTGTTTCCTTTGCATTGACCAGGGACATTTCGGTCAGGTTTTATAGAAAGGATAAACCAAGTGCCGCCAACCTTCTCCTTGCCAAAGCCGGGCACTGGCACATGAGATGGAGGACAGATTCCTCATCGCCCTCAGAGCCATAACTCCCAAACGCCCAAACCCTGCGCCCAATGAGAAGGAGCAAGAGACCTCCGGTAGCAAGGTACCAAGCATTGCTAGTTCATCGGTCTCACAGTTGCCCTGAAAACCCCTATGTCCAGGTACCCAAATCAATTGAACAACCAAATTTCTCGATATCTCCCTAAGAGATACGCGGCATTCGGCAATATTCAAGGGTCTTAATAGCCACTTGGCTATCTGTGAAAATACCAATATTGAACTCGAATATTCGATTACACAGAAACCAGTCGATTGCCTTAAATAGAGAAAGACACTACAGTGGTCTGGTAGTCGGAAGGACAGCTTGAGATTTGGCTCATCTGAGTATACACCACTCCCGAATCTATTCTTTAGCTTTGAGCCGTCAGTGTACACATGAATAAGCCCACTTTCGAGAGTGACACCATCACGCCATTCATCTCTTCCAGGATTGCGAGCTGTGAACTCCAAATCCAGTAAGCATTGCGGAGCGATGTAGTCAACACCCGCTGGAGCGGGAACTCCCTCGGCCAAAATCCTCGCATGGCCGAACTCTGTTCTATTCCATGCTGAGATACAATTCAGTCTCGCAGCAGTAAGGTTAGCTTGCTGTGAGATCAGTAGTTTGGTTGGCAGTCAATGAAGCAACACGAAAAGTGCTTTAGTAGGGGTGAAGCGGAGCGCTCCAGTTACCAGTAGGGCAGCCATCCTCCGTACTTTTTCAAGCTGCCGTCTGCCGATAGCCTTAACAGCAGCCTGCCACCAGAATGCCACCCCAAACAATAGAATTGGCTCAATCACAGCAGTATAAAGCCAAACAACAGTACGAGGCTGTAATCCCCAATTCGCCCCTATGGCTCTTTTACAGTAGTAAAGTGCGTTGAAAGCTTTCTGCGCTCTTTCTGCTACATTGTAGGTCCATAGTAACTTCGAGTCAAGGCTAAGCCCTAAGTACTTAACCCTCTGGCTCAGGTCAGTGAAGACCCCATTTAATTTGGGTAACTCAAAACAAGGAATTTTGTACTTTCCTGTAAACTCCTAGCTCCGTTTTGCTAGGATTCACATTCAAGCCGTACTCACGACTCCAACGTGAAATTATGTCAAGAGAGTGAATTAGCCTTTCCGATAGCGTAGATAAATACTTTCCCGACGCTGCTACAGCTATGTCGTCCGCATAAGCAATGACTTTGCACCCGTCAGCTCATCAGGAGAGTATTCGCCGTGATGTTCCATAGCAGGGGAGAGAGAAATCCACCCTTAGTGAGGTGCGCCCGTACTGACCCCTCGTCTTACGCTGGCATTCCCCAGCGAAGAGATTACCACTCTATTTTTGAGAAGCTGTACGATAAAAGCAATCCGCCGCTCATCCCCATGCAGCACCGACAGTGCGTCAGACTTTACATTGTTGCAGGTCCCCTCGATGTCCAAAAAGGTGGCAAGCGTATGTATATTCCTTAAAAGCAAGAGATTTCTCAACTTGCTCAATGAGAACGTGAAGAGCAGTCTCAACAGACTTTCCTCTGGTATAAGCGTGCTGTGACTGCGAGATCAACATAGGATCGATTGATGTTATAATATCATATAGTTAACACTTATTGGATCTATAAATATATATATACATATACATTTATATCGATATATATATTATATTTATTCATTCACCAAACAAGGTACAATTAAATTATATATTAAAAAAAAAAAGGACATCAAATTAAAATACAAAAATGGAAAAGTAAAGTAAAGTAAAGGAAAAAGTAAAAACAAAACAAGTTAAATAAGTAATAAGTAATATATATATATATATATATATATATATATATATATATATATATATATATATATATATATATATATATATATATATATATATATATATATATATATATATAAGCAAGGTAAGGTTCACCCAATTTGAAAATTGGAATAATGTTTGGTAGCATCCAGGAAGAGGGAAATTTATCAATACAGAGACTGAATTGAATAAGATGCATAAATAGGCACAGAGAGATGACGCAAGATTTTTCAAAAACAAAAAATGAGTATGTTATCTGGATCTAGGGAGCAATCAGAGTCAAGTGAGAAAAAACCAATTCAACGTCCAGAAGGCTAGCCATGACAGAGGAGAAGCAATGAGAAGCAAACATGAATGCGCTAAACTGAAAAGGAAATTGGGTTAGAATCAGTAAAGCATTAAATACTAAGGAGAAAATTTTAAGAAGCCAACAAAAGACCAGACATTTTTAGGGTCCTTTGAGCTCAGGGAAGATTCAACAAACGTGGAATAGTTATTTCCTGCAATTTTTTTATGT
Source organism: Nemotelus nigrinus (assembly GCA_947369275.1). Lineage (NCBI taxonomy): Eukaryota > Metazoa > Arthropoda > Insecta > Diptera > Stratiomyidae > Nemotelus > Nemotelus nigrinus. Next base: position 35,373,794 of record OX376372.1, read on the forward strand.
TAATGCTTCTTGCATTAGTACAAAAAAATTATTTTCGTTTTCATTTGATTTCGCCTCTTGTCTTACAAAACATAATTAAAGTACGTAGGTGAAGCTTTCACTTTCCATGCTCACATTTTTCGACAAAACAGCACTTGGATTCATGTGCAATGCCCACGCGCATTATTGCATTTCCAATGAATAGCACATCAACACTTCTGTTGCGGGGTAAAAAATATCTTCTCCATTAAAACAACTTGCCTGATACAGACTCATATTAATGTCATAACTTGAAAAAGTTATTGCATGAAAAAGCTCTAATGAATCGAAAATTTAAATCCGTAAAAAAAAGTCATAAAAATGCAATTACATTACAGGGCTCTGATGTATGTATGTATGTATTTTCGCTTGTTTTGAAAAGTCAAAGTTAAATTTCTTGGAAAAACCACAATTCATTCTACAACTTTTTTTTGGTTGGAGTTCGTAATGTTTTCAAACCAATTCCATTACCGATAACAAATTTGCTGACATCAAATCTTATGCCCGATTTATACATTGGAACGAGCGTCTCGTGTACAAGAGTAAACAAGACTGAACAAGACATTGGACGAGACTCAACAAGACAAAGGGTGAATTGTTTATTTAGGATATTGCACCACGCAACACGGACCATGCACTATGCACCTTTCATAGGGTGAATTGTTTACTTAGGATATTGCACCATGCATCTTTCGACAGTTGTGAGCTGTTTTGTTCAGTTCAGTGAACGATGGCTGAGGTACAGGCTGTGGCTATTGCAACTGCCTGGTGTGCGTTGAGTGATTTCAATCTGGGACACGCAAAGACATGTTTGAAGTCCCAGCGAAAAATTCGAAAATGTGAATGAGCACATGCTACCCTCTCGAATCCCTTTGACTCGGTACATAAAACCGACTTCGCTTTGAGCGGCTTCGAACTAGGACAAGACGGTCATAAACAGTCAGGCACAGCAATAAAAGGATCATTATCCCTTCGTAAAACAAACAAGAGCCGACGAGCAAACCATTTACACATGCGTGCTTGCCATGAAAAACACAGCCGAGACTAGACAAGGAGACCGTTTACACACTCACCTTGTCTTCATTTGGCATTCCTCGGCGAGCATGTAAATCCGGCTTTAAATCAATCAATAACGATCTGTTTGAACACGTATACTCTTCTGTAAACAATTCATGTTAATTCATGCTCCAAAAAACTAATGCGGCGCAAACAAATCCAGGATAGATTTTGTAACGTTACACTTCATGGTCCAGTGGAACCGCTATATTTCAAAATGTCAACAAAAACTTAGTCACCCATTTCGATCTGAAAGAACTATAAACATTGCGATCGAAGTATGGTCACCGTGAAGCGAACCCAACCCACACACGCAGCAGCGCAAGTAACATATCGGGAGAGAACTCTCTTATCTGTATCCAGCCTCAGTAGAACAGATTTGTATATTCTGTATATGTACGTATATTTCATTTGGTTTGTCTAGCTAGCTGATTTGCTGACATAATAAGACGCATGGAATGGAATTTGACGGCATGGCACTTTGAAACTCGATCAACTAGTTTTCTTTTGATGTTCTGTTCTGTGAACTTTTTTGAATAAAATTCGATATCTTTTAGAATTGATTACGTCACTTAAAATGAGAGTGATAAATGTAAATGTTGTTCGGTTTCGGTTGAGCGATTTATCTGAATTCAAACTGTTGCTGAGCTGAATCTGAAGGTGAGTAAGTAATTTAAAGCACTGTTCTAGATTTTGTAATTTTGTCATTGCGAACCTCAAGTCTAACCCAAATCTTTCAGGCAACTGACTGTTTTAGTCATCTTGCATTTAAACTACATTTCATGTGCATTTTGGCTTATCTCATCAAGTGCATTGCATAAATGAAAAAAAAACTATTTTCCAACGTGGGACCACTATTTGTTTTTAGCATTCTGTATTCCACTTTCCTTATCTCAGACGCATCAATTTCATTTACTCAGTTTTCTTTCGAAGAAACGAAATAATTGATTTCTAGAACCAAGTAGAAAAAAACTCCGCTCAATTCAATAAGCCTCATAACCCAAGTGATGTCAGCATAATTAGCCCCGTTCTTTCTAATGATTGAACACGGTCAAGAACTTGACCATAATTTTTCAGCTGTCGTCATCACACGGCCACATCGGCTTCCCTACGGCCAAAACTACTTTCTACTTACATGCATTTCGGGGGGATCTGGTAAAGTGTGCCAACCCAATTACCCGGCAATATTGCGTGATGCAATCAATTTAACGATGTAAACCCGCTCGGCTTTAGGCCATTATCGGCCTTTTACGCGTAAGCACTAACTTGGCCGCATTCGAGAACAATAACAAATTGTAACGGACAAAAAAGGGAATCGTACGAAACAGGTTCTTACTTAGCATTGCGTCGCCATTCTGTTGCACTAAATCAGTAGCATTCACAGAATATAATGGCTGCGATTCGAGCAGAAAGATTGCAATTGAACGTGAGCCAAACGAACCGTCCATATGTGCCCATATGTGAGGCTTCTCGAGCGATCATGTAACCTGATCTTTAGTCCCGTCTGAATACTGGCTAGAATGGGGACTGTGCAGCGGAGAGTGCTCTTAAAAACTTCCACATACAATGGAGAATCCACGAAGATAGAAAATAACATTGCAGAATTGAAATTACAAATTCTTTGATATTTATAGGCCGCCGTAAGATCGAGCCTCGATGATCTTGTTCTGATCATTTCGCTTGTACAAGATGCCAGAGCTTCCATGGCTTATCAAAAGCAAGAATGATTCGTGAAAAATGTATAACGGCAAGTGAGATCACGCAGAAAAAAGTCGGCCAAGATATGTCGATGGATGAGTTTGATGTTAAGAAGTTGTTTCGCGATGAAAAAGTAATACCAGATTGGATGACCGGAAGGTTATAAGCTGCAGGCACTAATGTTCTTTTCTAGTGTTGAATTTGTTGTTATTCACTGAAGCCAACTAAGCTGTTTTGCTTTTGTGGAGGGTCGCAACAAGAAGTTATTTTCGATTTGCCTTTTTTGTGGCAATCGTTTTTTGACAACTGTTATTGGTCGAAATTCACAGTCGAAAAAATTTATAATTCACCCACACGTCAATTACTTGTTCATCTATTCAATAAATTTCAGAACAGAATGAAAAGATATTAAAATTAGTACACGCCCTCGTAATATAAATAATAGACATTATAAGTGAAATAAAAAATTTGAGTAGCCTTGCGGGTAGAGCACTGGTTTCTTGTGTGTGGGGGGTTCCTGGTTAGAATCCAGGTTCGGATGAGGGACGGCGCACCAAGCTTTGATTTCACCTAGCTCTGAATGGGTACATAAATTTATCAGGGGTAAAGTAAATAGTAGACCTAATCACTCTGCACTCGTATTCACATTGAATGTGAATTTGCGATAAAGCTCTCTATCAGCTTCAACCCCTAGACCCGTACGAGAGATGTCGTGAGATTACGTTACTTTTACAAGCGAAATTATAGATGCTTTCACATCAATTTGATGTCTTTGTCTACTATTAAGGCTCCCATTCACGAACAGTCCAAATGGCCTGAGTCCATTTGGCTTGAGTCCGTTTGGTTCAAGTCCAATTTAGCTCGCCACTCACTATAGAGCCTCGATCCAGTCAGTCCATTCTATTTTCTGTCATTAATAGTGAAAAAAATAAAGATATATTTGAAGAAGAAATTATTTTTAATCTATTAATGGATCCGAAGCATATTGGCTAGTTGTTTGCAATCGCAACTTGCGTCTACATAAAGAAACGAAAACCAAAAAGCATGTGACAAAAAAGATGGCTTGCCAAACGGAAACAAATGAGTTACTTAAATTTGATAAAAGAACTCACACTTGAGCCTTCTGATTGTCAAAATTATTTGAGAATGGTTGATACGACATATAAAACGTTGCTATAGTTGGTCACCCCATTTATCAAACGAAAGGATACAAATATGAGGCAAACTATCACTCCTCACGAAAGATTGACCGCTACTTTGCGGTACTTAGCAGCGGTTACAGGTTTTGGGTCAAATAATATAATATACATTCATGTGACCTATATTTTTCGATAACTTTCAAAACAAAATCCTGGCTTGCACTATCCATTATGCTAAATTTTTTGATTAAATAAAATAATCACAGAAACAGTCTATGAGCTTGTTACAGGTCAGCGTGCGAAGCAAGGCTGCCATGTTTTATGGACAGAGGCTCCAACACACACGACTAGTCCACGTTATGGATTGTCCAAACTCGGCCTGCTATTTTCCCACATACGGTCGAGCCAAAAAATGGCCCGATGGCCTAAGTCCATGGACTTTGCATTGATTGGAAATCCAATTTGGTTCCTTGAGTCCATGAGTGCTTCCGATTTCTCCCATACACGGTGAGATTGTGGCCTGGCCTCAGGCCATTTAAACTTATGGACTGCTCGTGAATGGGGGCCTTTAGAGCTTAGCAGTAGCCTTTTCAAACAATTTTAATTGAAGATATACGTTGCATACTAATTAAACTAAAGTTACTCGAGGCTCAAAACTAACAAATATATCATAGAGCAAAAATGGGATCCTCCATCAAAAATCATTAATTTTAATTTAGTTTTGAGTGAATTTGAATTTTTTGTTCCCTTAGCTTCTGCGTGAAAATTGTTGCTTCCGCTGGTTCGTTTTTGTTGATGAAAAACTCTCCAAGAACTAGGATGGTTAGGCCGCATAAAAGTTGTGCGGGCGATACACCAATGTTTGTTTTTATCGCCAATCGAAGGCTCATGAGAACTTTGGGGAGTAAGACCATCCATGGGTCTGGTTAGCTGCAAAGGTAGGTTCTACGTTCTATCAAAACTTTTGACAACAGGTTGTATGGTATGTACCGATGAGATTTGACAATTTGGTGAAAAGAGTGAAATCACATTGAGTATCATAGTCCGTGGAAATTGTCTTTGGCGCTCTGTGACAAATAATCCAATTTGAGCTAAATTCAGTCGGAACAGTGTTAGCAGCAGAGATGTCTTGTAGCGGACTAACTTGCAAGTACCGTGAAAATGTATTTAAAAGCATCGTTCACTTAAAATCTGTACACACTTCCGCTATCGCCACATTCGTCATGTTCGATCGATGTAAACTATTGAAGCATGTATACACTCGAAATAGAGGTATCATTATGTGTTCGAAGTTTGATCGTCTTGTTCCAAGTGATCGCGGCTCAGTCCACCATGGAACTTCAAACGCGCAAGACGATATTGTGCACGTACAACGCCAATCCCACGTGGTCAGGTTTAAAAATTGCAAAAACCTAAAATTACCAAAAACAACTGTTTGCAGTGTTTCAAAACGATGCAAGGAGCAAATGACTGTGGAAAGAGCTAAAATATCTAAAAAAAAAAAAAACCAAGGCGTGACATTTTTTTGAAAAAAAAAAGATATTAAAGTCAATTGAGAGTAATCCGGGACTCTCAGATCCTGATCGCGCAAAAAAAATTTGCACGTCCACAAGCACGGCAAGACGCATCCGTATCGAGGCAGGATATAAATCATTTCGTATAATAAAATATCCAAACGGGTCCGATAAGCAAAATTCTATTGCCAAACAAAGCACGCCGCTTGTACACTTTTTTGACCAAATTTAAGAACTGCGTTATAATGGACGACGAAACATACGTCAAACTCGATGTTAAGCAATTGCCTAGACGAAAGTTTTATGTAGCCCAACAACGTGGGAATGTTGCCGAAAAATACAAATACGACAAAATTGATAAATTTGGAAAAAAGGAGATGATTTGGCAAGCTATATGCAGTTGCGGTTTGAAGAATCGTGTTTTCGTTACATCTGAAACAATGACCACAAAATTATGTATTAAAGAGTGCTTGGAGAAACGTTTGCTGCCATTTATTAAACATCACGGATCAATACCTGTGTTTTGGCCCGATTTGGCCACTTGTCACTATTTCAAGATGGCAATGCAGTGGTATCAAAAGAATAACGTGTCAACTATCCCAAAAGACCATAATCCACCGCAGCTTCGCCCAGTCGAAAAATTTTGGGCGATTGTGAAAACAAGACTAAAGAAAAGTGGCAGAGCAGCAAAAAACCACCAACAGATGCTTCTGAAGTGGAATAGATATGCAAAAGTAAATGTCAGAAATCAAACGAAAGTTGCGAAAATTTATCAAAGGAAAATAAATTATTTTTATACATTTCAATATCTGAACTTTCACGTTATGTAAGTGTTTTGTCCAGAAGTTTTTGCTTTTGGATAATAAAAATGTTTTTATGTGTACAGATTTTAAGTGAACGATGCTTTATAATGGCTAAACAATATCAGTAGCCGTTCACTGGAAGCATCATAACGATGTTCAGATGGAAAAGTGTTGGGAAGGGAAATGTCATTGATTCTGGATGATTCATCAATCACGGAATTTATTATATTCTTAGTGAATTGATCATTGAGATATGTAATCCAATTGTCGCAACTGAAGTGGTGACGCTACAGTATGTTCCATAAAAACGTGTCTTAAAAAAAGCATTAGTTATTTTCCAATATATTTTTTAAAATATACACTTTTACAAGTTTCGCAAATTATCTCAATACGGAGGCCAATCGCCGTTATTATTTATAATTGCTTCGCATCTTCTGCGACAACTTTGGCGCGATTTTGCAGCATAGTCCACTCTAAGATGTCACCAAAGTGCTTGGCAAGTCCAGCTTGTCCAACACAAAAGAGACGGCTGAGATTTACGCGTTTGTTCAAGCCGCATCTAAGTGAGTAGTTGTGACTGAAAAACAACGGGATCTTATCAAAATCCCGAATCACAAAATCCCGTATTCTAAATCCCCTATTCTAATCCCGAGCTACAAAATCCTGTATTTAAAAATCCCGAAACTCAAAATCCCGAAATTTAAAATCCCGAAAGATAAAATCCCGAAACTCAAAATCTCGTGGAACGAAATCCCGTATGAAACCTATTCATATAATGAAATAACAAAAACAATGATTTATGTTTTTATTTAGGAATAAATTTCAACATAAAGACATATTGTCCGCGATTCTTCTCAAATAATCGATTTTTTCAGTTTCAGACCTTTTTCTAATAATTTTTTAAATTTTTTAGTACCTTGCCAAATTTTTCTTCTTCATGGGTACTGATTCCCCTCCATTAATTTTCCTTACCGTCGTTTCAGCTACAATAAAAAAATTGCGGAATAAAAAATCCCGTAGTTTTGCATAATATAGAATCAGGCGTGGCGCAAAACTACGGGATTTTCAAATCGGGATTTTGTATTACGAGATTTTGTAATACGGGATTTTGTCTTACGGGATTTTGTCTTACGGGATTTTATGTTACAGGATTTTGTAATACGAGATTTTGTAATCGGGATTTTTGAAACGGGATATTGTAATACGAGATTTTATATCCAACCCAAAAGCAACGTTTGAGCTAAAAACAAAAATATCACAATTTTGGGCACCGTTTGTTGCGACACAGCTGTCTGTTACAAGCTACCTCGATAATAGTATTGAAACTCGTGTCCTCAACAATCATTTCCTAATAGTTTCAAGACTGAAACTCTTCTTGCAGCAACTAAACTTAAAATGGATCTTGTACAAATTTAAATTGAAAAACTCTCTTATCCACAGTAAATTATCAAAAAATAATTTATGTATACTTTTTCGCAGGAATAAACAAATAAATTATAAATAACATACATTTGTTTTATTTCAAGGATTTTTGACTTGCTTATCAATTTATTTAAAGTCAATTGAAACTTTTGTCGCATCTTTTATTTTCGCTATCAATGCGAAAAATGCTTGTCTATTGAACACAGGAAAATACACTTCTCAGCAAATATGTTTTGTGTAAAGCAGATTTTTGTATGTAACAGGCAATACGAATAACTCACAAAAATTATCCCCGAAATCTAAGGCCGAAACAAAACCATCCCCTTCTAATGCACAAAGCTCTGTGTCTCCCCCAATAGATAATAAACATCGAATACTTATTCGCTCATCTTTTCATCCTTGTAGTCCTGCATATCCTCGTATTGATAACGAGCAGTGATAATAACACATTCATATATATTCCTATACATTATATGTATGCGCGTAGCTTAGCCTGTCTACAATGTGTTTGTATATGATGTGACTTAATAAATATTCCGTCATTGAGGTTACGGGGCCAGTGACCGATTTATAGACCCCTGTTCTAATATCACTGGAATAAGAAGGGCTTCGGCGAATGTTCCTGCGTGCATGCGAAAATCGGGGTCGTTTCGCTTCGTTTGTTATAAGGATTCTTCTCTTTGATTTATGAGGAGGTGAGTGTTTTTTTCTGTTTTTTTTTTTTAAAGGAGGATTGAATCGCAACATGCAAAAGTGGGTTATTAAGGCAACGTAGCACCTCCAAATTTAAAAAAAATCGATTTTTGTTTTTTGATTGAATATGTTGGAATGAAGGTTTTAAAACATGATTTTAATAATATAAAATTGAAATTCTAAAACAAAAAAGTTTTATGAGTATATATAGCGAAGCGCCCCAAGATCATTTTTTCTATGATTTTCGTTCACTTCGTTATATCGCTACATCGACTTAAGCCAAAGTGTAGACAAAGATAAATGATTCATCTCCTTTAAAAGAAGCAAAAAATAAGCTAGCCTTGGCAAAAAAATAAAAAAATAGCTGTAAAAGATGTTTCTAAAAAAAGTGTAGAATCTCCAAAAAAAGGTCCGAATAAAGTTCACCTGACACTAAAATTAATGAAAAATTTAGCCACGTATTATGGCCTAACTATACGACGAAATCCTGATTCAGTTGAAAATATGCGCAAGGAAATGTGGGCAGCATATTACCACAAAATTTCAACTGATGAGAACCCTCAACACTGTTATTGTCCTGTTGGAGAAACGACTTGGTGTAACTGGCGCAAGGCGGAGGCAGCGGGTGATAATGCATTAAACAATTTCAAGCATCCTCCACCTTTAGATGATGAGGTACAGGAAATTTTAAAGCCTATTTATGATGTCTTATCATCAGAAGATTTATTAAAGCGTTGCTGGGGCAATTTTGCGCAGAATAATAACGAAAGCTATAATTCTTGTGTTTGGAATTTGGCCCCCAAACATACTTTTTGTGGGAAAAACGTACTAAATATGGCTGCAAATATTTCTGTATGTACATTTAATGAAGGATTTATGGCTATCTTGAAAATAATGCAAGTCATGGGAATTACAATTGGCCAATGTGCGCTGGAACATCCAGAGCATAGAGATGCTGCAAGAATTAACCAGGCGGAAAAACACTCGACTGAGGCATCTAAAGAGGCCAGAACTGCTCGAAGGGAGCAAAAATCTTTAGAAGAGGAGAAGTATGAACAAGAAGAAGGTGTATTGTATGGTCCAAGCATCGCAGATTAATTTTCGATAAGATTTATTGCAAAAAATATTGAATTTTAACTTTAAACGCGATTTTCTCGAAACAACATTTTTCAAGTTGGCGTGCATGATTAAGAAAAACAATATTATCCAATCGTTTTGAAATTTTAAAACGTTAATCTGTACATGTTAATGCTCAGAATGAACTACGGATGAAAAAATCGGCATTAAACTTTTTTAGTTATAGCCGATTTTTGAGGAAAAAAAACCTCGATTTTTGAAAAAACGCCGCCATTTTGTTATTTTTCAATCAAATTTTTTTTTTTTTAGTTCATTCCAAGGCCGCTTTGATGCTGGTCAAAACCCCGTTTTTGTTTTTTTTTCAGACTTTCCTGAGGGCAGTTATCATGCACGCCAGATTTTGTTGGTGTATTTTCCAAAAAATTGTAACAGGCGACAGGGGGCTACAAAACATTTTTAACAACTTTGTTTATGTAGCCTAAAACATATAAAGTATGTGTAAAAAATTTCATTAAGATATGTCTTTTTATTCAATTAAAAACAAACCTTTGAAAATAAATCTTTTTTTTCAATTTGAAGGTGCTATGTCGCCTTAAGTATGAGTAACCAAATCAGTCCTTGTTTGAAGTTGCATAAAAAATCAATTGTACAATTTTTTTATTTGACTCTAAAATATATTTTAGCATAATTCCTAGTGCTTTTGTATCTCATCGGTTAGAGAGAAAAAAAACAAAAGAAGTTCTCATCCCTCTAAAAACCACACCCATGTTAATTTGTCCCCAATAAATGCCAGTGTACATTCCACACCCAATAATTTTCTAATGAAGCGTACTGTAAAAAGCGTTAGCATTTCACACCGAGCTCAATTCCATTATGCATGGTAATCTTTAGACAGGGAAGAGCAAGAAAGTAATGAGTGCTTCTCAACACCATAGTTGTGCATTCATTATAATCATATAATTAGCTGGTAGTAGATATGCACTTATCTTCAAGTATCATATATCAACAGATTCATAGATATGACGCTGGGTTCTGCTCTTTAGGTCTTTTTGCATCTTGTACGAACCTTCCAAGATAGATTATCTTTAATTGCTCGATGCGGTCTTGCTCCTGGATACAAGTGCTCGGTATATTGGTTGCGGTTACGTTTAGTCTTTGGCTGATAGTGTTTCGATCGTGTTTTACCCAGTGACATGGAAATCCCAATTCATTATTTGCTTATTTTATGAATCATCGTGTTCTAATATTTTTATGGTTGTAATTGATGTTTCATAAGTTTTATTATCTTAGCTATCGATTTAGAACAGAGATGTTTTGTTTGAAACATGTAGATAGTGAGCTATGAGCGAAGAACAGATTTGGAGTGATTTTTTTGATTAATCTGCAGTTTTTACGTTAAAAGGAATGTTTCAGCACCTTTGACCTTATTTGAATTGTCAGCGTTGTAAATGGAAAGTAAAAAATCTTTGCATTTGACCAATCTAAGGAATTCTATGCTCTTGATTTCAAAATATTTTATCTAGCATATGAATCTATAAATTATGAAGAGCAAGATACCCAACAACTACTTAAAGCCGTTGTGTAAAAGTTTACAAATGTTTGCAATTGTGTTACTTGCAGAGGAAATTATTACGATGTCTGCTCACAGTAGATTGGAAGAAAAAACTGTCTTGATTCTACAATTCTTGTTACTCTTGCTGAGGAGGAATTCAAGCAATTTCATGGTTAGGTTCTGAAAAGATCTATCATTTCTCTTTATGGATATCCACAACCCGCATCCAGGTTGGAAAATGTCATATGCAAATACGTTTGAGACAACAAATATGGGTTCAGGACCCTGTAGTGGAGAGATTGAGCCTTACTTCGCAATAGCACCAGCAGTTTCATTTTCTTCTACGCCACAGTGTCTCGTTATCCAGAGATTCACCTTATTAAACCTAATGACAGAATTCAATTGCACCCAACATTTCTCAGCGATTTTCGAAGTAGTCAGGGGTCTACGTAACGCCAGCAGCTCAGCTGAACTGTCACATCAAATACCGATATTCTTTCCCTACACTTTTTGTTCACTGCCCAGAAAGCAGCTCGCAGAAACATTCTCTCCGAGAGAACAAAAAAAAACAGTTGGCATTCGATGAATGCACGAAGAGAATCTTGGAGTATTTTCTTGTACGGAAATCTGTATGCTTCCAGTCACTTCTTTTCAAAAAGATTATTTAATATCTTCTCCCGAAATCAATTATGGACACTTAAGCTTCCAAAAGTATCGCGACAGTCGAAGAGGCATCGAGCCTCTAATATAGCAGTGCTCCACATCGCTTTTGTCTACCTATAGCCCAAGATCAATTAGTCTATGAGCAAAACCCATTGCCACACTCCGAATTTGAATGTAGAATTGAAGCACAATTGAGAAGCACATCAAGCAACTCCTCATAGCAACACAGATACCTTTCTAGTACCACCACAGTCCTTTGTAGTGTGACTACCTTGTTGCGAGCATATAACCACACCACGCACACAAAAAAAAATTCGCTCTGCTATATGTGTAGCAAAAATAATAATATCCGTAATAGCCATAATTAACTGTAGTGGGCACAAAATTGCCCCTACAAATATATTTTTGTTCTATTTATGTGTGATACATAATATATACTAGCAACAGGTATAACTATTGATTTAAAAGGTATTATGAGTATATGGAAATCCAGAGTTATACTCATTTTAAGTAAAATTTGGCTTTCACGTAAAAAATATAACTCGGGTACACAAAATATGCACACAGCAATCATAATTATGCACGCTACAGGTATAAGTTCTATATGGGTTTCTCTGTTTTCTGGTAGCGAAAGATATGAAATCCATACAGTTGGTATATTATATACGCGACAGGTATAAAATGACCACTGAACAATGTAATATGCTTTTCGTAGATATATGGTTTATTTTCGTTTCTAATTATGGGGCATCTTTTGTTTATAGTTTGAGATTGAGCTTGCAAAAGGGTCGGTAGCTTAGCTCGCTAACGCGTCAGTCCGAAGCAGCGATCTACTGCCCGCGGGTTCGAATCCCGCCGTGCCCATGGCTGTATTTGTTCGTCTTATGTTGTCTTAACAGTCAGCGACTGGGCATAATACCAGCGCTCCATTGATTAAGTGCCACATTAAAGCTTTAGTAGCGACTAAGAATAACATTAGTGCTTTAGAAAATGAGAAATAAATGTGGCACTTAGAAGAATAATGGAATAGTTGTGATCGGCTTCTCCCATATGTGTCTCCTTACCGCCATGGCTAAGCGCTCGCTTCAAAGAGCAATCCCCTGAGCTTTTTTCTGCTTACATACGATAAATATTTATATTATATCTGCCGTGAATATATTATGTCTTTCAAAATACACCCATATACTCATGTGAGATATATTATATTTCCGTCGTTTTATATCTGTCAGCGATATATTTTTTTTTTTTAGTGCGGATGCGTTCACGAAGCTTTATAATTATAGCGTAGGTAAACATGACTATCGAGGCTTCAAACTCCATATTTTGGCGAAAGGTATCTTGCACTTCTTAAAAGCATCACAAGGACGAAAAAGTTTCACCTCCATATACTCCTTCTAGATAAGTTTTTTATGCAAAATTTCTCTTAAATATGCGACTTAATCTAAAAGCTAATGAATTGAACCCTTTATTATTGGAAATGCTGGTTGCTATTGTCTTTTTTCCTACTGAACAAAACGAGTTTCTTTTTACCAGGATTCGCTGGAAGGTTGTGCCTTGACTTCGAAATGTCAATTACATCCTTTTAGGTCCTACCTCCAAGAGGTTTGTTTTAGATCCTACCTCTGAGCAATCAATTCCCTCCCTTAACATAGCCAGATAGATGCCATACAGGCTGGGCGATTTGAAATTCTCAAAAGACAGGATTACGTCCGTGACCTTTCTGCTAATGATTACACATTTTGCTGTATCCAAGCTTTCCTTACTAACGCGAATAGTAGAAGGTTTGGTTGGGGGCACATAAAAAGTCGATTGAATTTAGCCCAATCAGTGCTTCTTGGGTTTTTATCTCTCATCCGCCGAATATTGATCTAAACATTCCATATATCAATAACTAGACTTCTGTTAGGGCTGACAAAGATAGGAGGATTACCAGTGCTTAGAGACATCAGCCTCGTAAAAGCTATAAAATTAAAAATGTCTCCTTTGGTATTGCATTTGTTGATGCCCCACCTGATGAGCAGGGGATCAGCATCGCATCGTACCACTAATTTCAGTCTCCCCGATTCAGCATTGTGAGCATAGCCATTCAACTACTGTTTTAATAGCAGGAGTAGAGAGCCAAGAAAAAGATAAAATAAAACAATAGTCGCGCGTTTCAGCTTTCCATCCAACTTCCAGTCCTGGCTTGAAAATTATAGGAGTGTGCTCCATCGAAAAACTGATGAAGTCCTCGGTCTCGTTGACCTATCATCATAGCTGGCTGTTTTGCCAATTTTTCGCTCAAAAGAAAGAACGAATCCAAATGAATATGATCAAACTTTATAGTTTTATAGCTTCTTTGCAAGGATCTTTAAACAATGTTCGCATGATCTCATTGAAAGTAACTCTACACGAGCGAATTTCCACTGAATTCTTGCATTTTGCTCTGGAGACATAAAAATTGATATAGTTACAAGACAAGGTGCTTCACATCTTTTTAATTTGGTTAAACAACCGCATAAAAGAATTAGCTCAGCATCATTTAGCACGTCTCTCTACGCACTGAGAAGGTTTCCTGGTCAAGAAGTATGCTTGACTTGAATCCAGCTTCACAAGTTTTAGGGGACTTAAGTAACTAAACATGTCAGTGGTTAAATTTGCACTCTTGTGAGGGCCAGGAATCCAATAACGGCAAGAACTTGGCAATATCGGGATCCAAAATGATGAGCTTAAGCTGATTGCCAGCAGGAGCTTTGGAGATTACCGTTAATAAACTACGCTTCCGTGAAGCTGTAAACTGGCCCTGACTCCACTATCTTTCTCCGCAGTTCACTGCAATGAGGGAAAAAAACTCAATTTCTCTCGCACTGTTTGTGACACGTTTTAACTCTTTGCACTCAGGAACGCCAGCTTCAGCTTTCGCTTCTACTTTTTGTTTCTCTCGGGATTTTCTGCTGACAGATTGGAGATCTATGCTGGTCAGCAGAAGATCCTCCGATGTAGCCGGCTCCTCCCTGCTTTCTGCGCTAAATATTAGTCCTGATGCACGCCGGAAAAAATTAAATTTTTTTATGCAGAGTCCTCTTCTACCTCCGAAAGAATTACCTGGTTGGCGATATTCAGTAGGCGTGACTTTGCTTCCACTCATCCGTTCGTTACATATTTACTTCGGTATAGTAGCAACGGCATCACCAGCCAAACTTTTCGTCAATTCTCCAGGTAGATATTGAGGTATCAATGCCTGACATCCAAAATCCTGGGCAATTTTTACAGTTTTTACTGCATTAATTTCCCTGTCTGCCTCTGCGGGTAGCTTTATCTACTTTCTAGACTTTTTCCGACGCCTGCGATTGATAGCCTTTACAGGTTTGCAGAGTCCAGAGCGCACTGTACTCTCTGTTCATACACTCCCTGCGAACGTCTCGTTCAGTACTTCCATTCTCCTCTATTGTGAGGATTTGGGAGAAGGCATCTGTTCCGAAGGTACGCCCGTAGTCGCATTTTGCCTTTCTGGAGCCAGTACCACAGGATAATCAATCGGCACGTTCGAAAACTCATCGGTCATGGAATCTTCCACGACGCAGAGATAGATTCCTTGGAATTCATCTTCATACTACTTTCAAGGAACTCTTAGTGTAACATCTTGGGATTCGTACGCCACTTCACCACGACAAGTTCGTGCCTAATAAGAGAGGTATCTTATTCAAGTATGTACTGCTGTTGATTAAATTATTCGATTAAATTAAATTATTCGCTGCAGCGGAAATGCCCAAAAGTAATCCAGTGTTACCTTCGCAAAATTAGCTTGCTGTAAAATAGTAGATTCGTAACAACAAGTAGTGTGGTAGAAGGCGAATAGTCCTTAGTGTCGAGATTTATTTTTCAATTTTTGAAATGAGTAGGTGAAGAGCTAGTAATGAGCCAAACTTCTATTTTCAAGTAGCAAAAGCATAAGTCATTGCTATTTCTAAAGTAAAGTATAGTAATCCTACGACAACCCTCGTACAGGTCTAGAGGTTGAAGCTGGTAGAGAGCTTCATTACAATTTTTCAATCATTGTGAATACGAATGTGGATTAATTAGTTCCACGACTCACTATACCCCTGATTTTAATCACGTACCTAATCAGAGCTAGGTGAAATCAAAGCTTGGTGAGCGGACCATCGTTCGAACCTAGATTCGAACCAGGGACCCCACACGCAAGAAGCCAGTGCTCTACCCACTAGGCTACTCAAGCTTCTTGCTATTTCTAAATAACAGCTAAAAAAAATAGCAACCTATTTATATTTCGAAAGACAAGAGGCGTGTTTTTTTTGTTTCCCCTATCTATGTATAACAGAACAATGCTATCCACTGCAGATGCATTGAAAACAACAACTCCCCCTACCCATAACACGAGCTGTTGTTGTTTCCAAGGCGTCTGCATTGGTTAGCATTGTTCTGTTATGGATAAGGGGAGCAAAAAAACGCGCCTAATATTGCTCTGGCATTGCGACATGTTTCGTTTTCATATGCCAGAAATAAGAAAGATTTTCTGTGGCTTAAAATTCATGCCTGCAAACTTACATTCTGTCAGTTGTAATGAAATGTATAACTGAAGCTTCCCATTTTCATGTAAACGGTTCGTAGCCAAGATCAATGCCTGGATCGGTATACTGTGCTGACTGTTTCATTCAGTGTATTCCAGCACTCTTCAAATATTCAGGTTACTATATTTCAGGTTTAAATGTTAAGCAAACAACTAAGTTCTTCTTTTTAAGCTAAATATATTTTAATTTCTTCAAACATATTAATACTTAGAAAGTAATCTACCCTCCTTTTCAGTGTTTGCCTATCTAACCTATACCCTTTCGACTATCTAACCGAAACTCTTTCCATTATCTAACCGATACTCTTTCGACTATCTAACCGATACTCTTAAAACCAATAACTCTCAAAATACCGACATTTATCAAAAAATTGAAATATATTTAGTTTCTAAAGAAACAATTAATCTTTATTTCTAATTCTAGAATTCATCCATTCTGTATTAATGTATTCCATGTGTAATTCATGCATGAATTCATCGCTGAGTAGTACTTTATAATTCATGCGTAATTCATCGCTGCCATTCAGAATATAAATCTGTGCTCTTAGTTTGCACGTATTCTCAGACGCAAGATATAAAGAGCAATTTTGTCTCATGTGATAATGTTTTTTTTTCACTTAAAGAGATACGAAATTTTCAGACCTGAATGACACCTGAATCACTAGTGAATAGTTTATATGTATTGTTTCGTTGCATTGCGTGAGTTTCCATTGCAATCTAAAAACGTCGTGAAGGTGTTCAGCTCTTTGCCTTATATTTATGATGTGTTGTGTCGAGGTGCATCGTTCAATAAGCTGAACAATCTATGTGCAAAAAACCAACATACATGTGTACATCGACTCCACCAAATGTCAAAAAAAAACGAATGATTAAATTAGAACGGTCAATGCCACAAAGATCAAACAGTAGCAGGTAGTCTACGATGTTTTTTTTTGTATGTTGCTATTGCTGCTTGCTGCTAATATGTTACCTAAATATCATTTGAAGAAAATAGCAGGTTAGAAAATTGACAAAGAACAAGCTGCTATTGCTACTTATAAATAGCAATTGAAAAATAGCTGTCTACTTTTTAGCAATTCATCACTATGAGTAGATGCAAGCATAATAATCACATTTATTGAATAAATCCGATTCGCAACGGTGAGTAAAGGTTTACCTGTTAGTTGGAACAATAGTCACACCGCAAATAATATGCTCTTTAAATTATTTTTAGAGTATCTGCAATTGTATAACGAAATTTGAAATAAAAAGTATGTTGTTGTCAACTTTATACTTCGGTCAGCAAAAGTTTTATCTCAAATTAAAAGTTACATCTTGAAAAAAGCCGCTTTGTAGCACCTGTGTTATGAACTCTTAAAAGTGGCTTTAAGTTAAATACATACAATCTGCTACAACAATTGCGGGTGTTCCAAACAGATCGATTAAAAATATCTGATTCTATGAGTATTCAGTTTGATTGCAGCATTTTTGCCTTCAAAATCAATTTGGGAAAGCAGATTCGAATATCAAAGCAATAAATCAGTCCAGACTTGTTTGAAAACATCATAGTACGTTTTAGTCAGTCTAGGAACGCTCAAGTATAATAATCTTCACTAAACTACACACTAATATACATTTCCACTTTACGTAATCGTCACCATCTCATCCTTCGTCCATTTGCACAAAGTAATTGCCGAAGGTCTCCGAGTAGTGAATGACGAAAGATTCCAATAAAATTCCTTTGCAAACTGCAATAGGAAGGAAATCCGTCTAGACGGATTTATACACCTAGCTATGGATGGCATCATGATATGATTTGCTATGTTGAACGGAAAAAGGGATTTTATGGTGACGTTGAATGTTATTATAGGCAGTAAAATCGCAATCGAGATTCGAGGTAAACATTTAGTCTGATGTTTATATACCTACTCTAGTAAGATTCGCCATGCAATAGAAAATTCAGACATTTGTAGTATGTTTGGTTGTGGATATGTTGTGAAATTTCATTATGGCGCATTACGCCAGAGTGCAGTTGATTTTGTTATTGATTTCAACGTGAAGAATTCAAGGCTTTTCGGTAAAATAGTGAATTCATTATTTGAAAACTAAGCAGTAGAGTTTATTACATGAAAAATGAAAAACTGATTTCAAAAAATACAATTCCAATGTCTATAATTGATTTATTTTTCCTTTCAGGTATGCTTTCATGGTCAATCTCTCAAAAATCTTAACTACTCAGTGTAAGTAAAATGGCTTATGATCCAAACTGTTTGAGGTCGTTATGCTTTCCTACAGCAAAACAATGAATTTTTCAATTTTTTTTTTCTTTGCAAATATTTCAAACCACAAACAACATTAATCGATACCCGCGTAATTTTGCAAGGGCAATACCCCGAAATAACAGTTCGAAAGAGTCTCAATCAATCAAATTATGTTATTTAATCACAAGCACTTTACTAGCAACAACGGAAAATTCGCATAGAAAAGAAGAAACATCTCTAGCCGGAAATTGCCTATGAAAAAAAAACCACTTCGACCGAGCACTAGGCATTTTAAAAATTCAAAAGGTTCAGATTGAATTCAATCACAGCGCCAAAGTGAGTCGAATTCAATTCACACCGAGATATAATGGAACGTAATTGGGGACTCTCTGGTGGCATATTATTCTGAAAAAAATCTTCTTGTCCGCTGGAAAGTTTCATGTCTATGTCTACCTAGCAAAAAATAGCAAAGGAACCATTGCCATCGTTCATTCTGAAATCAATGGGAATATTCTTTATAGAATGTGACGCAAATGCCGCTGATTCAAAAGATATGAATTAAGTCGACTCGCGAATGAAAAATATATGTATATGCATTTGGGGCAAGTTGAGCTTGTAGAATTATTATTATTATTATTTTATTGCCAACTTAAATTCATATGAAATAAAAATAAATTTCTAGCTTATCGTAGATAAACATTATAATTTTAATTTCATTTTACTTAGTTTTACAATATGTACATATGTAGTTCTTATTTTATATGTGTTTAATATTTCGTTGGCCACTCCACAAAGAGCAAAGCTCGAGTTGTGAGGTAGGATGGTTTAATAATTTAGTTAATTTAGTTAACTACAAGTATTCAATGAGAAAAAAATTGCTTCATTATTTATCTATTTATGCTACATCGTTCAACAAAAGATATTCCTTCACTGCATTTTTTAAAAATTCGAAAATTAAATTGTGAACATATTTCTATTGGCAAGCTATTAAACAATCGTGGTTCATAATAGAATGCATGATTAGCGGCTAAATTTGTCCTAAATTTTGGTTCCCGAGTCACTCCGCGAACCATTCTTCGTGTACCATGTTTTGCTTCTGTCTCGCGTGGAAAATGAGCAGGGTGCATCAAGAGATACTTGTATAGATTTGAAATAGAAAACACATTGAAGTCATCAAAAAGGTTTGCTGTTCAATAACGAATTGGTTTCTTCAGACAAATTTTTATAATTTTTTTGTGTATGCACAAGAGGAATTAAATTGCTACGGGCAGTTCCGCCCCAACTAACGAAGCCATACTCTATAACGGATTGCATTAGCACCAGGAAAATTGACCTAAGTCTGTCTTTTGTGAAAATATTTTTCAATTGCCTAAATTTGAACAAAATTCTCCTCAAACGGCTAGAGAGATAAGAGATGTGCTCGTTGTAACGCAAATGGCGATCTATTATCACCCCTAGATATTTCACACTGCCTTTTACTGCTAATGCCTACACTCAGAAAAAAACTTTGTAAAATTGGGGAAAAACATTGTTAATTTATATATTTTTCACTATGAAATGGCGCCATAGAGGTTTCTCTATGATTTAACTACTGCATAGTAATACGTGCGTGAGTTGTATTGGCAACAATTTTCTCTATTGAATCAACAAGGGCTGCTTGTAATTTTGAAGACGCGAATAGGAAATCCAACAACTATATTGGATCGTAATAACATGGAAAGGAAAGTGTGGCTGCATATGAACAAAAATGTCGTAAATCGACTTAAAATACCAATGCAAAAAATACACTATTTAATGATTTGAATAGTTGTAAGACCCAAGAATTTCAACAATTTATAATTCTTGAAATTCTTGGCCCCTTCATCTATTTAAAGCATTATATAGTGTTTTTTTTGCATTGGTATTTTAAGTTGAGCTTTTTGAAACATCTTGACATTAAAATTGTGCTGTTTTGTGTCTTATTGCTGGCAAGCAACAGCTCTTTACAAGCTTTATCGCGTATATTGTTTAATAAGTATGGCGAGATTTTGGTCTTAAATGATGCCAATTTCGCAAGGAGCAAATTTTCATTTCCTGGGGCTGGGTGTAATAGTCGGAAGTTGATATGTATCTGGAATTTAAATTATAACACAATTTGAGTCTGATTTTATAAAAACTATCTACCTTTTTGATGTCCTTCGGTATCTTTATACCCTTGGCCATGCTTTAAGATTTATTTCTATCTGCCTTAAAAGAACAGAATTCTCCCATTGCTTTTTCACTTGTTCCCAATCACTGCAGCTATGACTAAAGGTAAGTAACAAAAAATAAACTATTCAGCACACCGAACGACACACACTGCATGCACTACAACTTACATATATGCGCGATTTGTGTCTCGAAATGAATGCGGCTGAGATTTAGTAATGATCAAACAAAACAAAAGAAATTGAAGTGCATCTATTCAAATCAACAGATCAAGTAGTTAATTTGTGTTTATGACTAAAATAACCGATAATGCATGTTGCATTTACAACATAAGTATTGAATTTACATTAGTCGTTTTAATTCCATGAAATTCGTTGTTATTGTGAAAGAAACAGCGACGAATTTACAAAGAGGCTGTACGTTTATTATGGCCCTGGCTTTTACATTGATAATTCTTGATTTTACTATGCGACTTTTTTCTGAGTGTAGTACTATACTCTTCGCGAAACGAATTCAACGGTCAAATCTCATACAAAAAGAGCTTTTCAATTCGTCAGTAAAGCTCTTTTGTATGGGATTTGACCGTTGAATTCGTTTCGCGAAGAATATAGTACTAGGCATAAAGGAGGACATGGGCAGTTTGCTATGCGAGCACACGAACTTTCATGAAATATTACTTTAAGTGACTCCTGAGGAGCACCAGATAAATTGTGTGAAAAAGGTAACGCAAAACATTTATCAATATTCACACTTATAAGGTTTGCGTTTATCCACTTTGAAATGTTCCTCAAGTTTTTATTTGCCTCCTCAAAAACCGTCTCCCAGCTTGTTCCCCAAAAAAGTGCAACTGTATCATCTGCGTAAGCTTATAACGAACAGTTAGTTACTTGCAAGTTTAATAAATCATTAATATATATTAGAAACAGTATTAAACCTAACCCTGTTCCCTGGGGCACACCTATATTAACGTTCGATGCAGAGCTCATGTGGTCTTCTAAAATTACAAATTGAACTCTATCTCTTAAATAACTTTTAAAAAGTTGCAGAACTATACCCCTTATTCCAATTTTATGCATTTTATTGAAAAGCAGATCATGGTCCACCGTATCGAAAGCTTTCCTAAAATCTAAAAACACGCCCAAACATTTTAACCTTTGATCCAGTTTTCCTATATTTTCTTTCGTTACATTAAAAATTGCATCTTCTGCACTAAGAAATTTTCTAAAAGCATATTGGTATTCTGAAATAATCTTATTTTTTCTAAGTACGCCACAAGTCGTTTCATAATAGCCTTTTCAAAGATTTAGGAAATACTCGAAAGAAGAGATATAGGCCGGCAGTTGCTCCATACAGACTTGTCCCCGCCCTTATGCAAAGGTATCACTAACGCTTTTTTTAATTGACTCGGAAAATAACCCTGAATAAAACAAAGATTTATAATATGAGACAATAGACGTGCTATAAAGAAGGCATTTTTTTCTTAAACAGTCTGAACTGATTCCATCTGAACCTGAAGCTACTTCTGCTTTAGTGTTAAGAATAAGCTGTACTACTTCTGACTCAGACACAGGTTGCATGAAAAGGGAACCACACACTGTGTCAATTGTCCCTAAAACGCTACTTTGAATCGGACTGCCATCACTTTGAATTTTATTCGCTAGGTCTTTGCCGATTTTCACAAAATATCTATTGAATTCCTCTGCAATTTCTTGCTTATCGTTGCTTAAAATTAAACGACCCTCCATAGATTGAATACTATTCGCCAACATTTTCCTACTAGTTTTTGAGTTGGTTGCATCATTTACAATCTCCCATAATTTTTTCATGTTTTGCCCATATTTTTCTAATAATTTCTTGTAATAAGTATCTTTCGCACACCTGATTAATGTCACTAAAACATTTCTATACTTTTTGCAGTACTCCGTAAGATCTAAATTGAAAGGCTGCTTTCTGAGGCAACGAGCGATTTTGTCTCGACTTCTAATTGAAATGATTAGACCTTTCGTTATTCAAGGTTTCAGCTTTCGAAACTTATTGCGAATTCGAGATTCTGATCTAAGGCAAGTGTTGTACTAACTTGAAATTTTATCATAGAAAATTGTAAAAGATTTGTTAGCATCTACTTCATTTAGTATATCATTCCACGTTTCACTTTCTATAGCAAGCCTAAAATTATCCAAATGAAGTGTATTGCATGTGAATAATTGCTTGCTTTCATTCACTTTATCAAATAAATCCTATGATATCTATGATATTTTTAGTTATTCCAATACATAGAACCCACAAAAAGAAATATAATGTTTGAAAAAAACCACCTATGTATATTAAATATATGATGATAAAAAGTTAAATTCGGTCAACTTCAATAAAACTACCAATACACAACTTCCAACTCGAAAATAAATTGTCTAGCAAAGCTTTATGAACCTCCTCTTGACGACATCACTTTTAAAGACTCATTTCGTAGTCTTTTGAATTTTTCAAAAGCAACAACCAAAAGATAGTATCTAGCCTACCGGCACATTCTCTTAACCCATATCCCGGGTGCAAACAATGAACAATAAGAAACTGTAGGTATACAAGTATTCATGGGTAAATTGAAAGCCATATTGTGCACCATTTCGTCCACAGGTTTTTTACGTACTTGTAATGCCTGTACTTATCGTACATGTTGCCATAAACTTTCATTGTGATTACTTTACCATTTTTATTATGAATGTATTATGCATACACGCATACACATTCGTGCAACTACCATGCAAAAAATATGTTTAATGACCTCAGCGAGATTTAAAATTCGATTTCAAGTAATGGGATCTCATGAGACCATGCGAAAGGCGAAAGATTTATGCTGAAGTGCTCGTAAAAAAACTTGTTTATCTGCGAGAATGTCGTCATTCGGAAGAATAAAATCTTTTTACTGAACAGATGGAAGAATTCACTGAAAGTAAATTTGGGGTTTGCACTGATCTTTTTCACAAACCTGATATTTAAGAAGCGCGTGGACCCATTTATTAGTATCCTAGTTTAATCATATTAAACAATGTTCAAATCATTCGTGCAGCTCGAAATAAAAGGATGAAATTTCTGAATTTTACATCCTGGTTAATTATATTATCTTAAAGTACATACATTTAACACTATTCACTAATTCTTTTGTTTGAAAAATATTACATTCTTAAATTACAAATGGCCGTCAAAATAATGGTATTTTAATTTTTACTTTTTGCGGTGACCAACATTGTGTCGAAGTGGATCATCTGAAGCAAAAAAATAGCGATGGATTTAGTTAAATAACAGTATAAACTAGTGTTTGATCGAAGGATTAAAAACAATATCCATTTTTTACAAAATGGCGGATAGTCAAATTTAATGGGTCGGTTTTCACTTAAAAAACGTTCTTCTTTTTGCTATAAAACCACCACTTTTTATAAAAAAAAAAAAACCGAACGATCAAACTCTACTTTTTTATGTATTAAATAACCTTGCCAAGTTTCAAAACGATCGGTTCAGTAATTTTCGAGTAATTTTGGTCATCGACTTCAAAAATGTCATTTCGAGAAAAACGCGTTTATAAGTATAAGTAACAATTCTATAAGTAACGGTTTCTTCTTTTTCACCGATCATATCTCAATCAATTTTGTTCGGATCGACTTGAAATTTGAATGACATATTCTCAGACAAATATACTTAAAAAAATGCAACAAAAAAAAGAAAAATTTCAAAGTTACAAGTGGGGGTAACCCCTTAAGTAATAATGGGCCCTAAGCCAATTTAATTTCGATGACTTCATCGAAAGTAACAGCGATAGAAAAGTTTTTGGAGCTGCCATCCAAAAAAATGTCCAGACCTTCGAAAATTTAAAAATTGTTTACTTACCATTGCAAATGGTCGCGACATTTACATTAATGTAAGCATTTATTGGTACGAAAATAACAAAAACATCTCGTGCTGGGAACCCTTTGCTAGTACCGAAGCCAAAAATATGTCACCTCTGCCTCACGTTAAAGTAAACCTACGCTGCGAATTTTGTACTGATCCGATGACTGCATTGGAAGTTATAGGGATACCAAGAAATTTAAGGCTATCACGCGCAAAAGTTTTCAAATTTTCTCGATCTTATTATTTGCTGTATATTTTCACTACAAGATCACTACGATTTAAAAATTTTATGGTAAAATAGCTAACTGAAGATATGCAAAAAAAAAAATACAAAAACAACCAAAGCTGGCAACCCTATCATTATTTTTCCAACTAGATTTCTACTGAATATTGCCTACAATAAGTTTAATTTGCCATAAGAATTTCGTTATGATTTCATGACACGCACTGAAAGCTATGGGGCAAAGAGCTTTTAGAATTCAACCCAATCTGCGAATTTCGTATTGATTCGATGACTGCATTGGAAGCTATAGAAATACAAAGAAATTCAGGGCTACCACCCACAAAAGTTTTTAAAGTTTCTAGATCGTAATATTTGTTGTCTATTTTCATTACAAAATCACTATGATTTGAAAAATTTATGAGAAAACTGGTTACTAAAGATATGCTAAACAAAAAAATACAAAACCAACCATAGCTGGCAACTCTATCATTGTTTTTACAACTAGATTTCTGCTGATTATTGTCTATAATAAGTTTAATTTGCCATATGAATATCGTTATGATTCCATGCCACACACTGGAAGCTATAGGGCAAAGAGCTTTATTTTTCTGAGCGTATTTTGAAAATTTAAGACACCAAAATTACCATAGCTGGCAGTTCCAACCTAATTTTTCAACCAAGTTTCTATCAAACGTGGTTTAGAGTAAGATTCAGCTAATGTGTGAATTTTGTCAAAATCTGGTGACTGAATCAGAATTTACAGGGCCAAAAGCATTTATTTTTTTAAAATTTAAAGATTTATGTTTCTACCTTATATGTCCTAAGCCAGCACAAAAAACAACATATAAATAGGCCACGATTACAGGGAGGTACATTCGTTTGAATATGAATAGTCGAAGAGAGAACATCAAAATGGAGAAAAACGAAATTAGTCATTAAGCACCTGTGTTTGAAAAAAATGTCTACCAAAGACATAGGACAGCGACTTGGTGGAAACACTAAATGACTGCTCCTCCATATTCCACCGTTGCACGCTGAGCCAAGGAGTTAAAGCTGGGAAGAACGTCCACTGAAGATGAATACCGCGAAGGACGTCCATCCACGTCTCTCATTGAAGACAATGTGAAAAAAGTCGAAGATGTGGAAGATGTCGTGTTGGCAGATCGAAGAGTGACCATCAGGCATGTTGCCCACTTATTACGTACGAAGAAGGTCTCTGCGCGTTGGTTGCCGAGAATGATAACCGACGAGCAAAAGGAGAAACGAGTCAACATTTCAAGAATGAATCTCGAAAAGTTTCAGGTGGATCTGTAGAAGCTTTTGTCACGTTTCGTAACCATTGACGAGACCTGGATCAACGATTTTGATCCAAAAACCAAACAGCAATCGATGACCTGGAATACATCGTTTTCACCGATGCCGAAAAATTGAAAGTGTCGAGTTCGGCAGGGAAGGCTATGCATCAGTTAAAAAAAGCTAATTTACATGTAGGTCACAATGTTAAATACGCAAAACGCAAAACGAAATTAAATAATTATCCAATTAAACAATTATAAAAATAGTCAGTCCTAAGTCTTAAGAAGATACTAGGCCGGTAGACTAGAGAGGGTATGATAAGAGAGCCTTGGTAACTCTATTTTTAAAGGACATTTTGGATATCGTGGGGGAAAATATTTTTATTTATTGTACTCATACTGTTGAATATTTTGCAGCATCTGTTAATTGGCTCATTATCAGCATATGCTGTGCTATGCTTATATTCAACTAGCATTCGTCGGGATCTAGTGACTCTCAAGGGCTGATTAAGCAAAAATCTTTCCTGAATATAGTCGACATTAACAGCGTCTCTAATGACATCGAAACTGAAGCAGGCGGATAACATTAATCTTCTGGACGCAAGAGGTAATAAGTTTAGAAGATTAAGGCGAAATTCATGCGACGGTAACTTGCTAAAATCACCTGGATAGTAAAGACCTCTAAGAGCGAATAGCAAGAATTGCTTTTGAATAGATTCAAATCTCTGGCTGTGAATTTCGAAAACTGGGTTCCAGATAATGCAAGCATACTCAAGAAGAGGGCGAACGAGCGCGGTGTATAGTGATTTTGTAACCCAAAGGTTCTGAAACTCCCTGGCGCGTCGCTTAATGAAGCCCAGTCGTTTACTTGCTTGAGAAATCATTTTGTCGTAATGAAAATTAAAGCGGAGCTTTTCATCCAGCACCACACCGAGGTCTAAAATATTGTCCACTCTACTAAGTGCCGTATTGCTTAAAAGGTACGTATAATGTACGCGCGTACTTTTTCTAGAAAAGCTAATCACATGACATTTTGCGATGTTGAGAGGTAGGTTATTCACGCTGCACCAATGTTCGAGGGAATTTAGTTTTAATTGAAAAAAGCTGGCATCTGAAGGCGACTTTATAGTATAATAAATTTTCAGGTCGTCCGCATAGAGTAGATGAGGTACATCAGATAAAACCTCTGACAAGTCTGATATAAAAATATTAAAAAGTAAAGGGCCAAGATGGCTACCTTGAGGTACACCTGAATTGACATGATTTTTTTTAGAAATAAGCCCTTGGAATTTCACATGTTGTGAGCGGTTGTGGAGGTAAGAGCTTAGCCATTTTAGTAAAGATCCGGCAATTCCGAATTGCTGTAGCTTGGAAATCAAAATGGAGTGGTCGACACGGTCAAATGCTTTGCTAAAATCAGTTTAGACTGCGTCAATTTGATCACCTTTCTCCATTTTCAAAGAACATGGGAAACCAGCACCATTAGGTTGGTAGTGGTAGAACGACCTTTCCTAAAACCATGCTGCTGTTCGTTAAGTCGAGAATCGACCAGAGGGGATAGTCTAGCACATATGATTTTTTCGAAGAGTTTAGGAATAGTTGATAAAATGGCAATACCTCTATAATTTTGAATTGATCTTCTGTCACCATTTTTGAATATTGGTGTCACGTAGGAGGATTTCCAATACGACGGAAAGTACCCAAAAGAAAGAGATGTATTAAATATAATTTGAAGAGGAGCGATTAACTGTGCGGCACATTTAATAAGAAACATTGGAGGAAGAAGATCAGGTCCAGGGCCTTTTTTACTATCAAGCTCCAAGATAGCTTTAGAAATATCATCTCTGGAAATGGTTATAACCTCAGCGAAAATTGGTCTAGTTACTCTTGGGGAATGACAGGATGATGAAGTACTTGCTGGATTAAAAACGTCTTGGAAGTTATCTGCGAAAAAGTTGCAAATTTCTTGAGGAGAAGAAGACATTGAGGTGTTATAACACATAGAAGAGGGATAGCCAGTTGTTTTCCGTTTCATATTCACAAAGTCAAAAAACTTTTTGGGGTTGTGGATTATATTCTCGCCGGTAGTTTTAATGAATCTGTCATATGCTTCGTGAGACTTGTTATGGAATATTTGGAATGTTTGGAAAATGGAGGAATATTTGGAAAAGGAAGCCACTATGTCAAGCTCTTACTACGCAGACCGAATAAGAAGATTCCGGGAGGCTATTGAGGGGAAAAGACGCGGTAAACTGCGAGCCCGAGTGCTGTTTCATGAAGAAAATGCACCGGTTCACAAAGCTGCAGTTGCGATGGCTGCAATTCAAGAAACAGGCTTCGAGCTGCTTGAACACTCACCCTATTCGCCAAATCTAGCTCCCAGTTACTTCTACAACACCTTCGGGCAAGAAATTTGAAGATGATAGCGAAGTTATGGCCGCTGTTGGGGCGTTTTGGGAGAGTGAATATAAAAAACAAATTCTAAGGATATCCTGGGTTTGGAAAAAAGATGGACTAAATGTATTAAATTGTTAGAAAAGTATGATGAAAAATAAATATATTTTTTTTAAGTTTAATCACATTGGTTTAAATTGATTATCATTGCTTTTGGATCAACTCTCTTATATACATCATCAGTGGCCATATCTCATGATTACGTTATCTGATTGAGCTAAAATTTCCAAATTATATTAGCTGCTATTAGAGTACCAAGCCGGTTTGCAAAAAGAACGATTTGGCGTAGCATACAAGTTTATTTCCTTCCTACATGGTTAGCAGTACGTCTATTATTTTTGTCATTTCAAAAAACAAAGTTTTATTTGACTGCTAGAAAATTAGAATCAAAAAAATTAACATATTTTGACTCAGTGAGGCTAAAAAATCATTTAGCAGCAGTGATTTTTCAACGATACCTGTATTTTCTCGCTTGTCATATTGAGAGGAAAATTTTGTAGAATTTATCACTGCAGCCTATTGATCCAATTGATGTGACTTATCGAAAATTCAAAACATACGTTCGAAAAAGAGCAGAGTAAGAAATCCAATAATTCTACAAAAATGCATCCTCATGTTATTGTTTTACGATCATTGCCGCTATCATACTGTACACTGGATACAAAAACACAGCTTCTGATGCATGTACAGGTCCAAGCCTTACCAAAATTTAGTTCAGGAGCATTTTCCTGATATTTTGTGTACCCTTAGTGACATTTTCAGTACCTCTATAAAGAAATAACATTCGATGAAAATCAAGTCAACAAAATGACATTTGATCAGGTTTTCAACTGAAATATGTTACAGTTTTTGAAATTTTTAACCCTATTGTGCGCTGTGCGCATAAAAGTGACAAAGAAAATTTGTAAATTTGAATTGCGATATTTTCCGACAGAGTCGTCCAAGCATTACTAAAGGTCCAGGACGTAGAGATGTTTATAAGGTTTAGACTTGAATGGTTGCACGTGCTTATGGATATGCTGCTAACCTTGTAACAACGGCAAGCACGTTAATAGAAAATCTCCAAATCATCCACCCTCCTGAAGAATTTTTGCTTTTCGAAAAAGGAACAAAAGGAACAACGGATATATAAATTTCACGCTTTATTTACACAGTAAAATTGAAATTTTGACATTTCTCGTCGCGCAAGAACGGTAACCCTTTAAAAATTACCTTTATCTTTACCACCCGAAATTTATCTCGCGGGAACCTTTGACTCGGTAATCAAATCCAATTGAAGTTGACAACATGTAATGGCGTGAAATAGAGTCACGTCTGATAGAAGTTTATTCCATACGCTGGCAAACTAGTGGCGGTGGTGCCACCTCGAAAAATTATTATAACTTCGGACGCTGTTATAAAATTTTAACGAAATTTATGCTCTAGATGGACGTTATTGTTAGCCACGGTTGGTAGTAATTTGGTTGAAATATTAGAATGAAGCTGTCGGCCATGGTAATTTATGTCTCTTGAATTTGAAAATTCTCTAAATAAAGTCTTTTTGCCCTATAACTTCCGGTGCGGTGAAAAGATTAAAACGAAATTCTCAATGTGAATGGAGCTTGTTGTAAAGCATTTTTGATAGGATTCTTTTCATGCAAAATTATCATTATAAAATGAAGCTACCATTAAATATTCAAGTGATAATAATCTTGTAGTGGAAGTAAACAACAAATATTCAAATCATTCAAATTTTTAATTTTATGCGGATTGCAGTTCTTTAAATCTTTCCACTCCTATAACTTCCACCGCATTCATCGGATCGAGGTTTGACCTTATTGAGAAGCAGACTTGATATACTTTTGTTTGCGATGGTATCAAAGGGCTACAAGCACCGGGCATTTTCTTTATTTTCGCACATTTAATTTTCAGATGATAAACATCTACAATGAAAATAAGTAACGAATGTTTAAATTTTGGAAGTTTTGTTTTGGAACATTTGCGGATGTCAGCTCCAAACATTTTTTTTATACATGTGACTTCCCGCGGATATCCAGCGGATAAAATCATAATTTACTGGGCTTACTGAACTCGACGTGAGGCAGTTGCTATAGATAGACTTTTGGTTATATGCTGCTAAAGTGCTGCCAGCACTGATCACTATCATCATTTTTGTAGAGGGGATGATGCCGTAAAAATTTCATATGATAAGCATTCTGTAAAGGAAATAAGTAAAAAGTTTCGATGCAGTCATCATGCATGACCTTTTGACTTTTTGTAGAAGATGTATTCAAAATCTAAAAAAATCCCTCTAATGTTCTTCGAAAATCAGTGTTTCTAGCGGTCCTTGTGCACAAGAATATTCTCTCTTTTGTAATATATTCTATTATATCATTCCATTGAATTTTAAATTCCGCTAATTAAATTTACGTTTTGGACGCGAATTCTTTGAATTAAAAAAATTATTTGAATTTTCGGGAAATTTGGTACATTACTGTCCATCATCCCAGAATTAACATACCAAAATATTTCTCAGCGCACGATCATTCCCAGTCGAAACCATTTCATTTGTTTCTCAATATTATCAGCTAAAATGTTCAAGAATGTGATAAAATGCCATTGGGGCTGGGTCGTCATAATTCTCTCGCAGATTACATGAACACTAAATGACGAATTCATTTAGGAAAGTTGACCGCATTGTTGTGTTATCTCTTTTTTTTCTGCATTTCGTCATTGCTTCTGCAAGCTCCACGCCACTATACATTTGTGATGGCTCCAGTGGAACGTGGACGTTATTATTGTTGCACAAGAAATAAGCCATATGTTTGATGGTGTGTCTTGGCAATTTCTTTCGCCTTTGTTTATCAACAGCGGCATCGTCATCATCTTAGCGGTTGTCGTCGATGATGTTGTTTATGCTGTTGATGCCGCTGCTGCTGCTGCTATTATTGCTGCGAAATCGTATAAATCTCTAACTGCAAGACACCAAGACAGATTGTGGATAAATATCTCAACATTTAGCAATTCCTCATTGCTTGTCGAGGCGATCCTTGTCAGTTTTATTGGGTATGTGCTGTGGCGGAATCAATGTCGCTTGTTTCGCAGCAATGCTGGTCATGGTGGATCGGTCGGAGGGGATGATGAGTGTTTATATTTCTTAGCAATTAATTGAAGTGGTTATTGTGCAAAGAATTAAGGGCAACCATGTTCGGAAAACATGTCGGGATGACGAGAACGCTGCGCAGAACACGGATTAATGTGGGCTGAAAGTGAATTCAAGGGTAAGCCGATAATTGTTTGTAGATAAGTGCTGAAGAGAAGCTCCGTGCTACAAGTTTTGAGGCGATGTACCGAAAACCCATAAAAACAACAGTCAGGCCGACTAGAGTACAAGACAATCAATTGATGTACCAGCTCAACTTCTAATACATATGCAATATAAATGAGCATCAAGTGCCCGTACACAAAATCGAGAAACTGATCGCATCTTTTGGTGAACTCTCGGCTCATTAAGTAAATAATTTAGGAGTATTCAGATATCTTAAGATATCTTAAGAAAATTTCAATGGTATTAGCCAATTCAACTTCCTATTTTGAAGCATACCGTTAGAAACATTGTCGTGAAAAGGTATTTTGAATAAATTAAGTATGGACGATACTCTTAAGTCACATTGTCAACGAATACCATCATTAAGAAATCTTTTGCGTTTCCAACACCTGCAAATGCTTTCGGTAGCATTTGATTCAGTCTGCTAACTCAACTCTATCTAAGTATTAGCCAATGAAAATGCCGTTAGATAATCTTTAGCAAAATTCGTAAACAATAGATTTTTGTATCTAAACTACTTTTACTCCGATGATGATGATGATCTCACGAATAACTGTCGATGCAATTTCTATTAATTTCCAAATTTCATACATCGAATCTTCTACTAAAACTATCATCTTTTGCTTCTTCTTGTATCATCAAATGGATCGTATATGCTTTAACAGGTGTTGGGTTTACAGTTAAAATGCAAATTCTTTTGCATTCGAAGCTGTTTTGGGCTCTTTCATAAATAAATAAAATGTCACAAAAATTGTCAGTCCACATGAACAACGTTTCGAGAAGTGAAGCAGCCAAAACTAGTCGGTATGCATTAAAATGAGCTCATAAATAAATGAATTTCAAATTTCGCGGCACAAAATTGAAACTTGTCTTGGTGAGAATGATACAGTCTGATTTGGTTTTTGATAGAAGTTGAAGTAGTTGATAGTAAATTTTTCGAAGAACAAAATTGATTTATATAATAAAACTGTTAAGCGCCATAAACATAAATATTCGTGTTAAATGAATTTATTGGAACGTGAAAAATTCTAGGAGCATCAATTTGGTTTCCAGTTACTAAAATACATAAAATTAAGTAGCGTAACATGTGTGAGAATAAAGCTTTTTAATTCCCCAAGATATATGTTTAATGACACTCTTAAATATAATAGCAACTGTTCAACTTCAACTCAATTCCATGATATCTTTGCATTAAAGAAATATCCCACACACAACCCTTAATTAAAATCTTCCGCCACGTTAAAAGATATGCTCAGTCACATGAAATCCTTTCAAACAAATTAACATCACAGGAATTTCCAAACACAAAAGAATTTGTTTGGTTCTCATTAATTTCCAAAGAATTTCCAGTGATGAATATCTTCACATTACACGCTAGCTAGCATTCGATTTGCGTCCCGTAAGCACCACTATTCAAAACAATGCTCTATTCATAAAAAGGTAAAAGCATTGTCGAGACGAGCTCGAATAGAACAGGCACAGGCAAAAGCGACCCTTGACGCGACCTTGAGCCAAAAGTACACAAAGAAATCTTTTGCAACCTTGCACCGATCATGATTCGCGAATATACTTACATATTTCTATTTTCTGAACTTCTGTAGATCCATGGAATATAAAGACTACAAGCATGCAAGCGAAGCATGCATGAACTTACATCTTCTTTTTTTACAGGTGCATAAATAATGCATGAAAGTATTTCGTGCAACTTAATCATATACGAAACGTGTGAGTTTTAATTTCTCACGAGCGTCTTCGGTACATCATAATTTTTGTTCTGGACAGATACTATAAACAATAAGTTGGTACTGAGACTGTAAAAAGATAGTATATAGCAGTCCAAAGGAATAAAATTGAGTTTTAGAAATAACACTGCTTGTTGGCTCTACGTAAGTTTCGTAACACTTCGCTGAAAAATTTAAAATGCTTCCTGCGTCCAACGACGATGAAAATTACATATTTCGTATGACTTTTTGAAATTAAACTTTCTCCATAGAGTCAATACTCCACTTCAAATAATATCAAAAGTGTGTTTTTATTGTGTACCAATTTTTTCCTAGCTTGTAAAAATATTTTAATTTAATTAAAATAAATCTAGCTTCAAAAGGAAAAAATTGGTTTAAATTAAAATATCAAAAATGTGATTGCAGAAGATACCGTGCATACGTTAAGCATATGATATATGCACATCTTTCAAATCAACCTACAATTTCGTGCCTCACTTTTTTTCGATTACTTTCAAATAATGGTACCGAATGAATCAATTTATCTATCAATTCGTATATTAACTACCCGTCATAAAATCCATTAAAAATGTTTAAGCAATATTTTTCGATGAGCTCCGATTAAGCTAAAACTTTCAGGATACGTTTACGCATATGCAGAATATGTCCACGTCTCACCAAATGCTAATTATCTTTAACCCTTTGGCGCCGGCGGCCATTTTAGTGATATTTTAGATATGCCTATTATGTTATCAAAAAATAGTTTTCAAAAAACTAAGTCTGCAAAATGTATTTTGAACGTGTATATAACAAAGATTTGATAAGGTTTTGGAAATTTTTAACCCTTTGTGTGCGCTAGGTGCCTCAAATGAGATCGGGAAAATTTGAATTTTTTTAAATTGCGATAACTTTTTACAGTGCCCATAAATCATTACAAAACTTACAGAACGTATTGATCTTATTAAGTTGTATACTTATATAGTTTTGTCTGAACGTTCTGGCAACCCTGTAGCTACAGCAGCTGATGAAAGTGCAAACCTTCAAACTAACGACTCTCCTGAAATATTTTTACTTTTTTTAAATAAAAAGGAACTCATATACAAATCTTATGATTTGTCTTCACAGTCAAAGTTAAATTTTGGAAATTCCATGTCGGACAAGAACGGTAACCCCTCCCCAATTTACCTATATTTTTAGCATCAAAAACTTATTTTCATGGGGACTCACGACCCAATAATCAGACATAGTTGAAATTTACGAATGTATTGGTCTTAAGAAGGACCAGGTCTGATAGAAGCGATTTTGAAATTTGGGTAATTCTGTGCCAGTGGTGCCATCTTGGAAAATCACTTAGAAAAATAACTGCTTTTGGCCCTATAAATTCTGATTCAGTCACCAGATTTTGACAATATTCACATGGTAGCTGACATTTTTCGTATATACCTTCATTTTGGGGTTCTCAAAGTCGCCTCAAAAGTTTCATAAAATCTCATGTTTGCGTCGTAAGTTATTCAAGGTCATAGGTGAGAAAAAAACAGTTTTTTTGCGATTATCTTATATGTTCTAGAATTTTTATAATAGATGTTAACATCATTGGAGCAATAGAAACCAAACTAATCGCGAAAAACTGTTTTTCTCACCTTTGACCTTGAATAACTTACGACGCAGACACGAGATTATATGAGACTTTTGAGACAACTTTTAGAACGCTAAAATGAAGGTATATACGAAAATTCAGCTTATTATCTCTCATTCCGAGATTGACCCGATTTTTATGCTAAAATGACTGGGCTAATGTAGCGGAAAGCAGAAATTTGTAAAATTTCGAATTGCGATAACTACTGGCCGAATCTTCATGTCTTTACGAATCTCATAAGATATATTGACACTTTTAAGTAATGAATCTTAGTAACTTTTAATGAATGTGCTAGTTTTCATTTACCAACGCCAAGAATTTAAAGAGAAATCCTTCAAATTATCGAATCATGTGAAATTTTTTCCGCTTGTTACTAATGTTCGAAGAACAATAGTATTACACTCGTTTCGCCGAAAATTCATATTTCTTTACATATATATATATATATATATATATATATATATATATATATATATATATATATATATATATATATATATATATATATATATATATATATATATATATATATATATATATATATATATATATATATATATATATATATATATATATATATACATATATATATATATATATATATATATATATATATATATATATATCAGCAAAATGATTAAGGGAGATAATCTCTGGAGTGGCCGATCCGATTGAGCTGAAATTTTCGGAGAACGGAGATGTATATAGTAGGTAGGTCCATGACTTTCTCAAATTCAGATATCCTAAACCTTTTGGCGGCGGCGAGCGTTTTAGTGAATTTTGAGGAACTCCTATATTTCCAAGCAGTGTAAATTTTTGTTAAAGAAAAGCATTGGGAATGAAAACTAATTATGTTCTAAGTTTGTCTATGATAAAGAATTGGAAATTTTGAGCCGTGTGTGGGTGCAGGGTGCCTAAAAGTAGGCAAGGAATTTTTTTCAAATTTTGATTTGTCATTACTTGTAAGAAAAACAATGGATCATCGTGAAAATTACAGAGCGTATTGATGTTGACTAAAAATTTCAGCATAAAGCGGGTAACCCTGTAGCCCTCAAACAACGTTTAACCGCTGAAACTTTCGATGAAATCCTGCGATGAGAACGAAATTCAAAGGATAAGTTGATTTGAGTATGAGCTTGTTATGGTAAACTTATTGCTGCTTCGTTCGGAAAGTGTTGCCAGCACTGAACATTTTCATCATTTGTGTTATAGTTGAATTTTGTTGTTTTGGATAAGGAATGGTTGATATGATTCTACAAAACAGTGTATTACGTCTTTCCACACTTTTTTGTCACTCAAAGACAGTTTCTTCGAAAATTAGTTTTCTAGCGGTTCAGGTGCGCTAGAGTTTTTAGAAATAAAAGGATGTCAACGTTATAAATCATCCTCGCCAAGTCTACTAGATTATGCAGATGATATTGACATCATTGAAAGATCTGATCAAGCTATACGAGAATCCTTCATCCAGATTTAACGGACGGCACAAAAACTGGAGCTGCCCGTAAACGAAAGAAAGACGAAGTACGAAGTGGTGGACGCAACTATGTTGGTGAAACTATGAGGGTAGTGAAGTATGAATTCGAAATAGTGCAATCCTTTAACTATCTTGGGCCAATAGTACCAGCCTATAACAATATGTATATATACTGCACAAATCGCTTAATCTCACCCGAATATCAAGGCTTCTGCTGTAAAAGATCATGTTCTTGCCAGTATTCACTTACAGATCCGAGACTTAGGTGGTACTCTGACCAAAAGGTACTCTGACCTCTTGGAAATAATCGTAAGTCACATATATAGAGAAGGGCGATTCCCGATATCCTACAACCATGGGTCGTACGCTATCTAGCTAGAGGCAGATATAATTACAAAAGTAAACCTCGGTACAATCCCGTCGGCAGTGCACCTAGCTCAGCTCATCTGAGCGACGAAAAACCTGCTCGAAAAACCTTTTGTGGCAGATTTTGCGCAAACGACAGCGTAGACTAATGACAGTGACCTTTTTGCGTCAAAGAGATGACGTTGAGTAACACACTCGGAGCTTACGAGTGCCTAATTATGTTACATCGACTCGCGATCAGCATCGATGGAAAAATTTATTGAAGAAGACCAGGAAAAAATATCCAATTCGCAGAAAGTATTGGTCCTGAGTATGACCAAGCCTGAGAGAAATTTAATAAATATGATCGTTGCCCCGCAACTGTGGTGCCATCCTAACATAATCCTCAACAAAATACAAGCTTTATACCCTTCTCCAATCATCAGATTAAAACGAGATTATAATGATTCTCAGATTTGACAGACTTTTGGTGCAAAATTAGAATATTGCTGCCAATTACGGTCATTTTCGCTATTTTTTCAAATGCTAACAATCTGGTAACACCAAACGTTTCAATTTCGAAATTTTTGAATTGTTCGCGTCCAGTAACCATCCGCCTTGGATGTTATAGTGGTATACATCCGCCTTGGATGTTATAGTATACCACTATAACATCCATGGCGGTCTTGGAATTGAAGTGAAAATTACAGGGTTTGTTGGTCTCATCGTGAAGCAGATTCAATATACTTTTGCTTGTGGTGCTAATAAAGGGTTGCCAGCACCAGACACTTTTGTTACTTTCGTTACAACAGATACTACCATTAAACTTTAATATGAGAAATATCTGCAAGGAAAATAGATAATAAATGTTTAAATTTTCGACATTTACAAATATTTTCAGATGATTATTCCAAAAACCTTTCTATCCTTGTAACATTTGATGAAGACATCGGACAAAAACAAAACTCACACGGTATGTTAATTTTGCAGCTCCAGCAAAGTGGTGCCAGCAAAGAAGTGCCGGTACTGAATATTTTCAGTATTTTTTTGTACTAGGAGATATTTCCATCAAATTTTCATATGCTTAGCAGCCTATAATAAAAATAAGAGATAAGTGCTTTAATTTTGGCTGAAACAAGGCCACACATAGAACGATTTGGTTCTTAGTGATACCAAATAAGTGGGCCAGAAGAAAGAAAGTTCAGTCCAAGCGGCCATTGAAGCCCCCAGACTTTTTCGCAAATAGTCTCTGCTCCGTTACGTGCGAGAGATCCACCAGCCAGGACTCACCGAAGCAGCGCAGTCTAGTTTTCCCCAGTGCCGGGTAGTGACACAGGAGATGCTGAATTGATTCTGAGACCCCGGTTCTTGACACTTTCTACAGGTGTCGCTGGTTAGGACTCTTATTTTCATGGCATGTGCTGCTAGAAGACAGTGGCCGATCAGCCGTTTGCAGGCAGTTCGCGTTAATTCGAGCAGGTATTTAGTCGCTGCGAGATTGTATGACCCCCGCATGATTTTGGTTACCCTGCAGGTATCAATTGTACGCCATATGCACATCACACCTTGCATCATTTTGGAGTCGATCGAGTACTTAATCGTGGAGATAGGAATTGGAATGTCTACCGATACTGACAGAAGAAGACTGGCCCCAGGTTTGGCTAACTCATCCGCTTTCTCAATCCCATAAATGCCCTTGTGACCGGGAACCCAGAAAATTTTGACTCTTCCCTTCTTGTAAGTGCTTTACTTTCTTTAATTTTAAACCTGAAAAACTTTCGAATCTATGGCTTCCAATGCAGTCATCGGATCAAAGTAGTACATGACGATTAATACAACCTGTGATAAGAAGCATGTTTCGTAGAACATCAATTCAAAATTTATACAATTCGTCTACGTTTCTTTCAAACTCAGCCTTTCTAGCGGTTCCTATGTACTAGAGTCAATTTAGCTAGCTACTCGAATTAAAAATGTACACTCTGTTGGTATTATTTTGCTATGAACCTACGTACTGCTTCCACTTAACTATCATAAGAAAAAACGAGTATATATTTCTCTCCGTACATGCCAAAACATAGCTTACATATAATTCTCAATCATAAAGCCCCTTCACTGCCGGATTTAATTTACAAAAAGAGATAATACATAGAGGTGATCAATCTTCTTTTTAGTCATAGACCAAATCATAAACAATCAAAATAGAAAACACACTGCTCGAATGTTTCATTGTCATTCCCTGACATTTCGAGGTCGCTTAACTAAACATGATCTTTTCTTTGCCCCAATCTATCATAATGTTGATTTTATAGGCGCCTCAAATGCAATCACGCTCTTATTAATGCAAACCACTCGAAACCGTGTGATACACTCTTTGTATGACCAATTTATTATAACTGTTTATTTAGACTGTCATACAAATAAGCAGCACTTACACAAACCGTCACCACATCATCTCTGTAAATCTTGTTCATTAGTCATACTTGTTCACTTACATTGGAGCGCTACGATTGCCCCTAATGTCATCATTCTTACTTTCTTGCCTTTTCGTGCTTGCTTTCGTTTTGATACAAGTACCGCATGTGTGTAATCTTGTACGTCGTGTGCACTTACTACATCTTTTGCAATAATGCACCAGGAAAGTAACTGTACACTTGTCGATTTGAAAGTAGGCACTTCAAAGTATTGCGATGAATGCTTGCACATATGTTCATATCATGTAACTGAAGTGCTATTGTAATCTAATCTGCACTAGTTCATCATATTTTGCATTCATGTTTACTTTAGTCAGGTGAGACACCTTGAATTGTTTAAGTTGGATGATAATCGCACAAATGCTACGATTACCTTGAGGTTACTGCAGTTGAAGAAATATGAGACTTTTAATTTGTATGACTATAGGTGAATGATTCTAGTTGTTAGTTACTAATGTTCTGTAATATCTGTGAAATATACTGAACTTAGTATAATCCAGAGACAAACTATGGATAACAGTGTGATTCTAGTCTTTGTTTTTGTAAGTGCAAATTTCTTAGTGACAGAGTTTAATCTACTGAGCAAAATCTAAACAGTTCAATAAATTTAATTGTCAAATTAATCCAAACTTTCTTTTCCACGGAAAAGAATTAAAAAATTATTTATGACCAAATTCACCGGCGTCAACAAGGCTATATAATTTTAAGACCACAAAAAAAGAACAATAAAAAATATTTAACACCTATAGAAAAGAGTCATATAAATTTCCATTCTGACATCTTGATTCGCATCTTGAAAGCAAAATAGTTGCACAGCATTCCTTTAATAAAAATATTATTTTGATCAAGAAACGCACGTCATTCAGAACTCGAAAAAACACAATAGATCGCTTAATTGAAAAATATTGATTCTTCTTCAAACTTGATCTTTACCTTGATCGACCTTAAAAGCATTGACTTTGTAATCAATTTCAATTGAAACTTTGAAAAATTACAAGTGACTAGCCAAAATGAAATACGAACTCTTCAACAACAATATCTCTTCTTCTACT
This sequence comes from Nemotelus nigrinus, assembly GCA_947369275.1. Classification (NCBI taxonomy): domain Eukaryota; kingdom Metazoa; phylum Arthropoda; class Insecta; order Diptera; family Stratiomyidae; genus Nemotelus; species Nemotelus nigrinus. Next base: position 35,414,283 of record OX376372.1, read on the forward strand.
TCTTCCGGCGACTATGCATGCATTGCAGTGACCTTTTTACTGATTTTCTTTATTTATTTCACCATAGTGATTTTTATGATTGTTCTTATATGATTCAGCACAAATTAGCACTTTATGTCTATGTCTGCGAAAAAATCGCTTTAGGTCAATGGTTTTTGGTTCATGTGGTGCGATCGTGACTACTGTTGTTACGAAAGAAATTAGCATTCGATTCTACACAGTGTCAAGAATGAATGGATGATATCTTAAGTTTTTGGCGAATATGCGTGATTTCCGTATGAAATTAGCACAATGCTATGTAGGAATAAATAGATGCGTAGGAATAAATAGAGCAGGTAGTAAATGTGGCTAGTGAAAATCTGTTTAATATGCAATCCAAAAGCGAAATCTATTCGAGCGTTCCATATGACCGTTTCGGGTAGTTTCGAGGTTACATTTATTTGTATCAATGCCAATTTTAAATTGATTTTATGCTGAGCTGAGTGCTGTGCATACTTGGATGGTACATTCCGATCAAGAAAATCGGGTTTTACCTAGTTTTTGGCCTTGCACAAAACGTCTTCGAGAAAATGTAAATAGATATAAAGTAGTTGAATATTTGACTCTTGTCAGCCTTTGATTCCAGAAGAACGTCTTCATTTTCGTGGAATTGAAAAAAATCATTACAACAAATCCGTTAAATCATAGAAATGAGCTTAAAAATCTAACTCCATTACCATTCAACGCAGCTTTGCCTTCACCACTTACCGTTGTTTCGAGCGGTTTCGGGGCTTTGGCCTCCAACCCTAAGCTCGACGAAAACTCAAAAGTATGTTTGTGGTCAACTAGAGTCGCCTCTCTTCTTCACTCTTTGGACGGAATTACGGAACTAGAAGGTTCTAAGGAAGCTAAACAAATTGTTGTCTGACAAGGACAAAAAAAACCTGCCATGGACTACTCGTTTCAATGGAAAGCACCTGCTCTTTTGAGACCCTACAGATTCTGCTCAGAAACGACAAAGGTCAGCTAAGCAAAGGAATTACGGCAGACAAATTTCTAAGAAACCGAAAATAATGGCGACTGCTCTAGGATCAAGTCAGCCTTTCAACAATGTAGCTAAGGAATGCCTCATCTGAACTGTAAAAAATACCAGCAGAAGAGATGAAATAATCTAAGCAATAAACTAACTGAAAATTAGGCGAGGTGGACTTAGTTTAGCTCGGCTGTAATCTGCAGAAAGCCAGTTCGTGTCCTATACCAACAGTTGAAAGTACGCACTGGTGCACGGGAGTCAGGTTGATAGCATGTTAGGATCAACACTCGGCTGTTTTTCCCAAGCAGGTGATCTTCGAACTGAGGGAGCTTTGGCCAGGCGCCAAATTGATAGTTATGCCGAAGGACCAAATCCCCTGTCGGTTAAGATGCAGCGCTTCGATCAGGCTCTTTAGTCCTGATCTTCGATCGGAGAACTAGCGGATAGCTTGTTGAGAATTGAGGAGAAGCTCTTTTCATTCTAAATGAAGAAGAGATACTGGCTGTAGAGGCCCTGAAAGGCCATTAACATAACCCGAAGCAGGAAGCACAGACAGTGAAAGAGTCTTCCAGGAAAGGGTCCGTTGCTCGTTCAGAAGTGGCATCTAAGGACGACTCAGACGCAGATGCCTTTTTCGTTGGTGGAGCTAGTGCTTGGACTACCTCTGAATTGTCTGGCTATTTCCACCTTCTGATTTTGGAGGCATAGAAAAAAGGTGACACAGCTATAATGTCTGAGGTGGACCTAGCCTGAACCCTCATAGGGAATGGTGAAGGCACTTTGAATTTATCTTCACCGTTCCAAAGCAGCAACAACAGCCCTGCTTCTTTACTTGTCTTAGACAGGGGAGGAGTTAATTCTAATCCAAGAACCGTGGGCTGTAAACAAACAAGTTTGAAAGATGCAGGCTTATGACACCCGATAGATTGGAGAAACCATAAGTCTATACTATTGCCAAAAATGTTATAAACATCTTTGTTCGCCACAATTTCTGTGGTAAGGATATGACTATTTTAGCGGAAGTGGATTTAGAGGTCTTGCTGGTTTGTTTCTTCTTATATGACACACGATAATGGTGCAAATCTTCCCTACGATAGCGTTAAGGATGTGGTGACAACGGCCATGAAGATTTGTGTGCCTCTTATTATAGAAGCTGACTGTAACGCTCACCATAAAGTGTGGGACATCTCCCAAACAAATGATCAAGGTGAGGCATTTTTTGGCTTCATCGTGGCTTACAACATGTTCACCGCAAATTTTGGCAACGAACCGACCTTCTTCGGTTTAAATCGGAAGAAGGTTCTTGACGATATCTACGGCAGCGCATGGCACACGTATCTCTTGAATAACTGGATGGTTATCCAAGAGTGTTCATTCTCCGGTTATAGGTACATGTGGGTGGTTGTAGCTGAAAAAAAAGCTGTTAAACTCAGCTTTGACTAACAGGAAAAGGACGGACTTGGTGAAATTCCAGTCACTGGCCAGATTCTTTCTAAAGATTGTCCAAGAGGTATTGATTCCTACCAGGATCTGGATCAGGCTGTGAAAATCAGTATCAGTGATCTCAACACTGCAGCTAGTGCAGCCCACCCAAAGCCCTTCTGACAAAATATAAAATCACAGCTTTGCGGAAAAAGTTTAACAGTGCAAAAAGATTTGATGACAGATCATTGCATAAAACAAAATTGAAGGCTTTTACGCAAGACGGAAAGAACTTCGTGGAGTGCCTTCTGTAGGAATATAGAGGTTCTTAATGAGTCAAACCGTCTACGAAAGATTTTATGCCTAGCACCGGTGGCTACGGAGTGCATCCAGAACACTGACCGCTTCTGAACTAGCTCGAGCACTGATACTCTAACTGCCCTTACACTGAAAAAAATCCATATGGCGCCCAGAGCTATGTAACATAGCGCATTATTTATGACCTCATACGTTATGTACATAGTACTCTGAGCTATGCAATATGGCTCCCAGCGCCCAACAGCATAACGTTGTCTCTTAAGACTTCGAACTCCAAATTGAAGTAGACCATAAACTCCGTCGAGCCATTAAAATCTCCAAGCCGTGTAAGTCTCCGAGCCAGTCAAATTCCCGGGCCCCAATGGCGTTCTCCCTGCTAACATCCAGCAGTTTATAGAAATAATACTAGAATGGATGCAGACTATATTTAACATCTGCTTGCCCTTTTGCTATGACCCCCAAAATTCTCACGTCAAAGCAAGGAACTTAGTTTTAAAGATTTTGGAAAATTTTGCATTCGAAATTGAACAGAGTCCTGATTGAACGGAGGGAAAGTAAAACTCGTTTGAATATCTACGGTAGCAATGATCAATCAATAACTTCCAAACCGACTCAGGTCGAAAAGACGGATATTGACTTAGCCCTATGCTATTCAGCATGGCTCTGAAGCTAGGTAGTCATTAAAATACCAATCAACACGGCAGATACACTTCTATTCAAATCCATAATATCAATACTTTATGGCTCACACCATAACAGACGCCAAAGATACTTTTTCAACTTGAAGTCAAAAGCAAAGATAACAAAATTAAATTTATGGACATAGGTTATAAAGGATGCATTTAGACAAAACTTCACCTTAAGGAACTTAAACCTTTATATATTTAGGAAAGGCAGATTCTAGAACGGGAAAGATGGCCTATTATACCGCCTTTCCTATAAATAAGTTCCCGCAATATTCACAAAAAAATTATAAGCTTTGCATCTTCTGTGCTGATGCATCTGAGCACAGCCTGGAAAATAACGAAAGGCTCTGAAATGATCCAGGATATTTCCGTGTGTATTGTGAGACGGATAATTTTTAGCCCTGTCACAGAAGGAAAGTGCAACTATGTCCACTATATGAAGACGTACATATGTCCGACTACATACAAGTATTGAAAATAACAATGGACAGGTCACGTTGAAAATTGAAGGGTAAAGTGGTTGATGGATATAATAGGCTGCTGTTAGGAGTTGCTGATTCACAAGTAAGACGGCTGGTGGCTGATAGCCTTAGAAAACTAGGGCCGGCGTAGGCTGCCGTGCCATCGATGATGATGAATGGTGCACATAAATTCACCATCAAGCTTCAATAGTTCTGCTGGTGGTAGTTTTCTTAGTCTAACTCCTTTGGATTTTACTCCTCAAGGTCATGCAAACAACCCATATGAAGCTAAATATTCCGTGATGGAAACCAAAAAAAAACTCCAGTCATTAAAAATACGATTTTTCAAATCTAAATTTCTAGTTATCGTAATCAGAGAGTGGGCAGAAGAAAAAAGCATCTTGAAATAAGTTGCAGAATTTGTTGTTTCAGTAAAGTAAAGAAGAAGCAAATACGCTTCATGGCACCACCTTTCGGGTCTTGGGGATCGCAGGTTGTAGAGACTTAATTTTTTTACAAGTGCAAGATGATTAGTAGCATGTCCCACTTTCCCCTATTTGGAGCTAGGTTAACTCAAAGATCGAAGCTCAGACCACCGTTCGCTACTGGATTCGAACCAGACATCAATAATATTGTCTTCCATTAAAAACATGAAAGCTTTTCCTAAAATTAAAAAACCTTTTAAATAGATAAGCAATAGACCGATATCCTTATAAATAATTAACTTTTTGAAGGAATTTAAAGTTCAAATCAGAAACGCATGAAAATCCGTTTATGTCCACGTTGACCATAGTCGTATCTAATTCTCACCTCGAATTCACCATCATCAGATTACGCAACAGCTAGTTGATTATAATTTACCATTCCCGTTCCGCCGACATACATAGCACCAAATCACTCCATTCTGTGCCCCAAAATGGCTGTATATCACACTCCCGATAATCACTTCCGTGCACGAATCAATTCCACGCTTGTCGATTGTTTTTCTGTGTTGTTGTTGCTGACTTTGACAGAGGAAGAAAGTAAAAGCGGCAAATGCCTCTGCAACTGTCGTTTTACCATTTTCTCAATGCGATCTGTATTTTTCGCAATGCAGCGCGAAAACAGATTTCCCATTCGCACTAATGCCGACTGTTGTACCGTAATTTTCGTACGTTTCGAACAATGAAACGTTGTGATAGCGTCTGAATTTGAAAAGGGTATGTGGATGAGTTGAGTTGTAGGAGCCTAAGTAATAGCTCTGACGTTGTCATTGTCGTTGGCGGCGATTCTCTAATTACAATCACGATGCAAATTAACGCGTAGGATGCAGAAAAAGTGAAAGGCATTTATCGATTAAGGTGAGATTATGCAGCGTTTTGTTTTGTCTCCGTCGCTGGATGTTTCTAAAAGTACATAGTCAGGAAAATCAACATCTGGCTGAACTCTTATACAATTCAATTTGGCAAGAAAGATGTTTGCTGGATACTTAACCGCCGAAAAGAAGAACGGTTGCATTGAGAAAGTACCGTAAGGGATGACTGTGTTAAATGCGATTCAGGCGGGGAAAGTACTGAATGCTGGAGACTGATTTCTCGGTAGATTGGATAGTGTTTGTAAAATCCGAATAAAAACGGTAATAACAAAAGATCATTTATCAAATTAACGACTTTACATTGCTTAACCCATTTCGCTCAAGTAGAAGCTTGATTGGCGCGCTAGTTTCCCATCGCTTGCTCCATTGATGGTAAAAACAATTTTCACTTTATTCGCAAACCTACATTGAAAATCTCAAATAAAATGTACTTCGCAGCGGTCCAACATATGTTCAAGCATCCGAAAACTGTTCAAACACGAACCAGCATCTCTTCAGGAAATTACGCTAAAGTAACACGAAAATGTTCGAATATGTGTTATTGATGTGCATCTCTTCGACTGCGATCGGTAAATGCTATCATGCCGTGTGTTAAGTTTGATTCGACAAGCGCACTCGCGCAATAACGAACCCATTAATCATAATTTAGTTTAGATGAAAAATCGTAGCTCAACGTATCCATTAACTGAGCAACGCACAGTCAGTAGCCTTCAATCAAAATACGAATCAGTACGATTCAAGCATCTTTGGGGAAAAAATCACAAAAAACAGCCATAACAAATGACTACAAATTAATTTTAATCACTAGGAATTCGAATTAGATTCAATACCAATCAAACCCAATAAATTGTGGGTACTTTTGCAATGATGTTTTTCTTTTCATTTTTGGTTATTTTTTCGGTTGTTATTGCACGGAATTTTTTTAAATTTTTTTAATAAAAAATTCAAGCGTTGATATACGGGCATGAACCACACCTCTACCTAGTAATTTTATAATTTCAGTCTGGAGTTGATGTAACAAATGTTACACCATCTTCAGACTGAAATAACCAACTCAAAATTTAATTAAATTCAATTGAAAAGATTCAAGTTCAAACTGCTGCAACAGAATTTTCGATGTAATTTTGAGCTATTATTTCGTTTCATATTCCTAGCATGTAATTTACCGCCAATTTAAAGAAATAACACATCAATTCAGCCTTCTACGAATATTAGCAAAATGTTTATATGGGCTAATGCGGCTTAGTCTCAATAATTTCTAATAATTTCAGACAAATATACAAACTAAGCGGCGTGATGAGATCAGATTATCATTTTGATGATGTGAACTAAATATGCCGATCGTGCCCCAGAAAATGATTTGCACACGGCTAAATCGGTTAGACAAAACACAAAGGTGAACACTTTTGTAGATTGACTTATGTACTTATTTAGTAGCTTTACGTAAGCGTGTACTCTGTTGGAGACCGATTCGCTTCGATGATCATAAATCGAAATGCGACTAATTTAGAACATTTTTTTTTAGCCAAGCGCAGACTACTATCCGTTTAGTCGGTATGTGAGTATTTTGATGTTGCTGTAATCCGTATAAACAATTCGTATAGTAACTTAATCACGCACAATAACTACTGTCAAGTATGAATAGAAAATGGTTTTTAGTGAAGTATTATATCGAGCTTTCAATCTATACAACACGTGGTGGTATAAATTTCTATTCCGTTAGCGTAGATCTCTAGGTAGCCATAACTTTTTACTATTTTTTACTCACAGAATAATTTCAGAATACTCTCTCCAAAAAAAACTACAATTTCCTTTATTTTACCGCAAGGCAGCCACCTAGGGCCGCTCCTATTTAATATTTTTATTTCGGATCGATCGGAGGCGTTATCAGACATTCCATATCTTTTTTATGCGGACGGTCTCAAGATGTGCCACACTATTCAATCGGAATCTGATTCAAAATTTCTTCAGTTAAAACTCTTATCGCTTGAGCAATGGCGTGCCGGAAATAAACTTTTTCTTAACATTGATAAATGCCATGCCATAAGCTTTTCCCATAAGACCTCTATTGCAAATTCTGATTATCGCCTGAGTAATTAGCCGCTGAAGAATGTAGATCGTACTATGGATCTCGGTGTCGTTCTGAATAAGAAGCTTCGATTTAATCTTCAATACGACAAAGTACTTGCTAGAGCCGCCAGCAAGCAGCTGGGATTTATTAAGAGGTGCGCAAAAGAGTTCAAGAATATATGGGTCACAAAAACTCTGTACATATCTTTAATTCGTCCTTTATTCGAATATGGGTGCATCGTCTGGAATCCTACTTTCAATATTTATAGCGATAGACTGGAATGTATCCAAAAGCAGTTTGTGCTTTTTGCCCTGAGAGATCTATACCGTCCACGTGATTTTGAAAGCCTTCCATCCTATGGTTCCAGGTTGTCTTTTAAATTTGACAACAATTTCTTCAAGAAGAACGTTATTGTGCTCATGTTTCATTTTTGATGTGATTAGGGGCTTGATTGAAAACGTTGAATATATTTGCAAAAAGATAACGGTCAATAATTCTGTAAGACGGATTAGGCACACACATCTCTTCAATGAGTACCAGCATCACACTGTGTATGGTGACAGAGAACCAATAAATAGATATTGCAAAATATTCAACGAATTTTCAACTATTATTCCCCGTCTATTTCTAAAGCCAGGTTCAAAAGTGCTTTAATTATAGTGCTGAATTCCTAAAGAAAACCTTATTTCCTTTCCTTGGAATCTCCGCCTCTAATTGACAATCAGCCAAACGTCTGGGGCATGCTATTTTGTTCATTTATGTTACCTTATTTTTAGTTTAGCTTAAAAAAAATTTAAATGTTTTTTTTTATGTATACATCTTATTTGGTTTGAAATAAATAAATAAATAAATAATTCCGACTTTGTGGCTTTGTTTCCATCACAAAAAACTCTAAAAGACTCGACAGATAACTCTATATATAGATTACAGTAAATATTTGAGAATGTGACTTAGTGAAAGCAATCGTACATGTAATTTTAAAAACTTCAGCGCATAGGAACCGTAAGAAACATTGATTTTCGGAAGAAAAAAAAAGGAGACAAATCGTGTACATTTTGAATGTATGTTCTACCATACGTGCTTCTTGTACGTGCACCTGTAACCTGTATGACAGTTCAAGTACCACTTTGGTCCGACAACTAATTCGAAACTTATAAATAAAAAAAGGTTTTGAGGGTTACCACTCGCACGAATTTCAAAATTTTGGAAAGTAAGACACCTCTTATTTTCATTATTAAGTTGCATAAACATGCACCCAGGACACTCACGAAAAACCACAAATCGGCCAGAGCACCTTGGCAACCGAATATTCGAATAAAAATGAATGCTTGATAACTGTTCAGAATAGCTTAGAAACTCGGAGGATGACTATAAAGTGTCCTTCAACATCTTTCGACAAAGTAAGGAGAGCAGTTTGTATAAGCGTGCTAAGCGATTAAATATGAAATTATTTCACGGAAGTTGTGAAAGTTCTTATGCACGAGAATGGTTTTCAAGTATGAGTTTAACGAAACCATGTAACCAAACTGCTTGTGTTTGCAAATACAACAAATCATGAGCACACGAACGATATTACAAGAGATATACAATAATTGGTGTCAGAAGTGGAATTTTTTTGCTTCCGTGAATCAATTACAAGTTTTCAACAAATTCTTGAAACTATCAATTTGTAAAGAACGTGAACAACCGTAAAATAGCATGCATGCTTGCTACCTAAGAAATTTATAACTGGGAGATTGTGCGCTTGAAGTCTATTTTGAGTAGTAGAGAATTTTGTGTGAAAGAGCGTGGACTTCGAAAAAAAAATAACTCGAAAGTTAGTCGGTGAGTTAAAGTTCCCAGAGTTGAAAGTGGAGTGCTGAAAGCGTAATTCTTTGACAACTAGAACTAAACAAGCCCAATTGTCATTACTAACGGAGGTTTTGAAATTAGAAGGCATCGATCCGGGAACATTTTACTTTCCAGGTAAAGAAATGGACCAAGACCACGCTCAAAAACAACAAAGTTGCAAGAAAAATAATCTCATGCTGGATCCGATGATGAAGCAAAAAAAAAATGGACGAACCAGTTCTGACATGTGACGGAAAGTTCGAAAAACAAGCTTTGTATATCAAGAAGCAGTTTGAGCGGCAGGCAATAAAAAGCAAACAACATTAAACAGAAATCAAAGTACAGTTACATCAGCAATTAAAAACTCGGGCTGCAAAAGTGTAACATCAATCAGCCAGATAGCCAGGCTGCAGAAGTGAAACATCAGCTAGACACTGTGGAAATAAAAGAGCAGTTCGTAAAAGTTAGGGAAGAAATAGATAAGCTGAAATCAGATGTGGTGCGATTCAAAATTGTGGGAGCTTTTCAGACTGAAGCAAATGGCAATAAAAGGCTGAAAGCGCCAATTTTTTTTGGGGGCTTCGTGGACCATATACAAAAAGCAATTTGTACAAAAAACAAGTTGTAGAATGCAGTTATTGCAGTGGTTATTGGTGTCACTAAGAGGAGCTGCAGTGACTATCCTTCAGACTATCCTTCAGACCTTCAGATATCAGTTTAAAATTGCTCCAGTTATTCGGGCCTCACAAATGCTCTCGACATACGGTACGGTTAAGACCGCTTCAAAGATGTACATTGCACACACCTAAGAACGCGAACCCAGTAAGGAAATAAAAACGTTACAACAGGATATTGAGTGTAGAGATGGGAAAAACGACTCAGTTTAGTGTGTCGACACACTTCGACTCACTCATTTGGATGAGTCAATCAGTGTGAGTCAATCAATTGTGTCAATTCGTTTTTGATTGATGTAAAATGTAGTTATGAAAAAGGATTATGCATATGATTAGTATTTTTTCTATTTACCGCTTATAAATGGCCATGAAAATGCGACAAAGAAAATTAAACGCACAGAAAATTTCCCAGTATTTATTTTAATAAGTGTCTTTTTTTTGTTTTGAACATTTTAAAAAGATTTTAAAGTGTAAAGAAAGTGTCTGATAGCTTAGTTAACTATAGTTGATTTGAATTACAAATTAAAAAACTCTAGTCCGTCAGAAAATCCTATTTTCGTAGAAAAGTAGAGGAAATATGTATGTAGGTCTTCAATGCATGTTTTGGTCCATATTATAACTAGAGTCGGGTCGTACTAGGATTTTCACATACTAGGTATAACTAGTACAAGTACAAAAAAATACGTGTTCCAAAAATACTAGCAAGTATTTGTTGAAGTATGCTATATATACTATACATACGATTTGCAGTGATGTAATGAAAAGGTATGATATGCCCTCCCCCACCCTCCAAACACAAGGTTCCCAAGCCAGAATGGTGATGGTGCAAGATAATCTTCAAAGGATACTGAGTCGTTAGTCCGCGTAGCTTGTCCGTAACTTTCCAATGGTCGGCCATTTATTTGGCAAATCCTTTCGCCTAAAGAAAAACGATGAAATTCAATCAATTTAATTTGATTTTCATTTTATTATATGCACAAAACATCTCCTGTATTCGTTCAAATTACCAAAGTCAAAAAATTTACTAAGATAGAACAAACTAGTCCTATTGTCATCTATATGGCTTTTCATCGATCGATCTCTCATACCAAACTTTTCTTGGCTAATCTAAAAAAGCCGGTTTTCCACTTTGCCTCACTGAAGCATGAAGTTAAACGAAAATTTTATTAAGAAATGATAAAAACAAAATGTTTCGCCTGTTAAACATGCACCCACTAGGGGGCCAACCTCTTCGGTAAGGCTGGATATGAATCCAGGGGCATCTTAGCTCCCGCGATCTTGTAAATTTTACAACCCCGGTAGGGTTGGAGACACTCTCGTGGCGACCTGCAGTCACGAGGAGAGCCTCAGCACAGCCGGAGAAGCCAACTGGCGAACCAAAAGGGTCATCTGAACCTTTTCTTCCTTAGCACTTTAAGTGCTACTTTCAGTTTTTCCAGACGGTTTTCCGGCGGATTTCATTTTGCCGTATCTTCGAAACTAGGCCGCTTTTTCACAGACTTGTATGAAAATTTGATCCGAAACAACTCAGAAAGGTCCCCGAATTCATGCTAGACCAAAAAAATTATTTTGGTAAAAAAGGACGTTTTCACCCAATTTCCCCTATCAAAATTTTTTCTCGCCCTTAAAATATCACTATTGTACTCTCCGACCATTTTCAACCATCGAAAGTGCCGTATAGGCAGTTTTTGCCAAACTATGGCCAAAAAACGCCTTATTTCCCTACAAAACTGAAATTTTTGTATCGCAGAAATAGATCTTGGCCCGTTATATCCCAAACCACTCTCACCCAAAATTGGCCGATTTGCCCTAGAAACTTTTTGAATATTTGAATAAAATACTTGCAAGTACGAAAATACTCGCAAATACGAAAACACTCGATCCTAGTATTTTTGAATATCATGCTAAGTACTGATTGTCCCAAAAGAATACCTGTTCCAGTATTTACGCTTAATCTCTAATTATAACCTAACTATGTCTAAATTCCAAAGTTTGTGAATAATAAACATTGCTACTTGTTATACATATATGATGCTAATCACATGAACATTTTATGGTCGCATCTCCTACAACATAAATGAGGAAAATAGTTGCTTTCTTTTAAGTACTCCCCACCTACATATTTCTAAAACGTTACCTCAGCGAAGAAAAAATCACTCATAGAAGCTATTTTCGAAACGGTATATAATTGAAAAGTTTATCATTTTAAATTTATCAATGGTAAATGAATTTATAGACTAATGATCAATTAGTATTTTAGATATAAAAAATAATCACAGCGATAATCATCCAAAAAAAAGCGGGCAAACCCAACCATTTTCATTTCCCATTCTCGTATTTTGAGGTTTTTTTCTTCATCAAAATATAATTGTTTCTGAAAATTTGCTCGAATATCCCTATCCAATATCTAGACCTCTTATACTTCATCAATATCCTTAAAAAATTTCATTTCGATCGGACATCGCATTCCTGAGATAATCTCACTGCATCCAATCACAAAAAAATTGAGAAAGTCTACAGGAAGAAAGTTTCAATCAAAACCTTCATCATATGCACATATAAAGTGCACATATGTTCTTCCGCGACGGTCAGTTTCGATCATCACAACCAGCCACGGCATGCTTGCACTGTACGCATTACCTACAGCCTTTACGAAATTCATATCGCGGCACCGATTGACTTGCTCCTGTGCAAAAGTGTCGAGCTCATAATCAAGTTCGAGCTCATAAACAAACTCATAAGCACATCAACTGATTGCCTCGTTCATGTGCTGCTCATCTCTAGCTCTACTGTGTGTATAAAACGTGTCTGCCAACATACGTGTTGGGGCTAGTGATTGCTTCACCAAACGCTCAACTCCGACGAGCTCATTACAAGCTCATAAGCACATCAACTGATTGCCTCGTTCTTGTGCTGCTCATCTCTAGCTCTACTGTGTGCACACAAACGTGTCGGCCGACCGACACACTTGTTGAGTGCAAGTGATTGCTTCACCTAACGCTCAGCTCGCTCATACTGTAGTGATTGCTTCACCTGTGAAGCAACTCGCTCAGTATAGAGTGTGTCGACACACGTGTTGGGGGCTAGTGATTGCTTCATCGCGATTGCTTCACTCACGTGTTACCCATCTCTAATTGAGTGGCTCACGATATTGAGTGTTTGATGCTTTTGTCCTTTTTTATTTCAGATCCCGAGCATCGAAATGAAACGGCAAAGGATGTTTTCATCCAGGGATTGAGCGATGAAGATTTTTAACAAGCTCTTCCTCTAGCTGATTAGCAGACGCTAAAAAACTCTTTGGCCTACGCTTGGACTTATGAATTGGCAAAACAGGCATCTCAAAAAAACGTTAGAGTCCGTGAAGTCCACGATGAATGCTGGTGCTAAAAAAAAAAAACAAAAATAAGAATCCACAACAAATGGAATTATGGAAAAAATGAACATTTGAGATGTGATTGCCATAAAAAAATGGAGCCCAAGATACTGCCAATTAGGTGCAGCACGAACGTCCAATTCAATGAGCATCGCTATCTCTTTCGAGAAAGAGCTGGAAAATCATTAAGAGCCAACTTCGAGGATCCGAAGTTGACTTATGGAATTGCTGACGCCGGAGCTATCATCACAGTCTCCAAACTATATCGGCATGAAAACGATTTGAGTCTGCAAAAAAAATCGATAGCAAACTTTGTAGCATAACCATCAATACAGGAGCCACCAAATTGACTTTGATAACTAACTTGGCGAAAACCTGGAGATTAGCAACGTTGGGTGGTATGTGCTTCGTTTTGCTACTGGCGAGTCTAACTCAGTTCATAGTAAGGTAGCACGACAAATACAACTTGGTGACTAGGTATTGCAACATCGGCTCTTGGTAGCCGAAATGACTGACAAATGAATGTTCAGAATGTGTTTCCTAGATGTTTACGGTTTCAGCTTGGATTTAGGAGAAATATTTATCAAATGGATGAACATTAAAATACCGTTGATGGGATAAAAAGAGTAATGTGCACTCCAGACCCTATGTCGACCAGAATGCAAGCATTGCCCTCGGCTGAAAGAAAAAGCAATCGGCGTTGACGTAAAATGGATAGCCGTTTCGTCATCACAAAAATGATCAAAGTAGGAACTTTTGGGGTGCACAACTAGCTGATGGGTAGCTTAGGGAAACTGTAGGCTGAATAGAGGCCTGAATGACAAAGCATGTCCGATCAAAGTTATACATTAAAGAGCTACTGGGCACAGCTGAACTCTCTGGATCTTGATGAAGAACAGTTAAAGTAAAGAGGAGAAACTGTGGATGGATCAGCCTATCGCATGCAAGCTCTACTTCCCCACACCAAAGCTAACGATTTTTCACAGGAAATACACAACTGAGCATCAGGAGGCCACATTGGCTGAAGGGGTTACACCACAGTAGAGAGCGAAAATTTAACGTTTTTCTGCGATTTTTTTTTAAGTGGAAGGAAAAGTAAAAAAGTAATTCTCTTTAAGGATGTTGGTTAAGCATGTTTTGAAGTTTTTTAAAAAAATTGGTTAAATAAAAAATATTACAAAATGGCTGCCCAACAGCCGTTTCTGCGGAACGGTTTTTTTTGGAGGGGATCCGCGGCACGCAGTAGAAGTGCACCAAAAATTAATCTGGAACAAAATAAAAAAAATTTTCTTAAAGAACATTAGTATAGCTAGAGAAATACGTAGGGGATTTTGAAAATATTTATTTTTGTAAAATTGGCGAGCATTTGAAAAAAAAAGTGCGTTTTCCTTCAAAAAAACCGGCACTTATTTGTAGCTAAAAAGTCGAGATATTTACTTATTGAAAATCGGCTACGTATTTCTACGCGGAATGTTGTTTTAAAGACGTGATATTAATTTGGAGTGAAAAAATAGAAAATTGTTTGAGTTATGCTGCGTGCCGATTTGAAAAAACGTGTTTCGAGAAAAACGCGTTTAAAGTTTTGACTCGTGTTTCAAGTATGATAAAATAAAAAATTTTGATCATTTAATTTTTTTTACCTTCAATCAATAACCAAATTTACTTTATGCATCGATAACGTCAGAATCCACTTTCAATTTTTTTGCCAAAGCGCTGACACCGGTCGAACCTTCCTCCGCCTTATATCTGTTCAACGGTCGTCGTTTCGTCACATTGGTCCGTCGCCGCGTCTTATATGATATTTTTGAGCTTTTAAGGCTTGCATACACTTTCTTTTCACTCATTGTAACTCACATAAATGTAAAAGCTACAAATAACGTGTGAGAAATTAGCACTGCAAAAAAATCGTAATTCGAATAACTTCCACGCAAAATTTACGTCTTCTCTCAACATCAAAGGACACTGTACTATTGAACTTCGTGTTCAACATGCTTGAAAATGTTTCTAACGACTTATATTAGTGTATTAGAGAAGTTGGAAATCGTATGATAAGACATAATGCTGTACCCAATGAGCAGGTGTCGTGTCTATCGCAGGTAGTCATTTTCGAGCAGTCGGGAAGAGTCGAAAAAGTGCTCGAAATTTCTTTGAAAACGATTTCCAGCAGGTATGAAACCGTTTGCCTCTTATTCTAAAGGTTTCAAAGGATTTTTTAAGCCAATAAAAAGAAAATCAATTTTCTGAAATTTCTACTGTGGTGTAACCCCTTAAACTAAATAAAATAAGAGAACGGTGGGAAGAAATGGAAGACTCATGCAAGAAATGTGCAAAATGCGCATCTGTAAAAGGACCCAGAAGAAAGATCAGAAGTGAATTGAAGAATTGTAACGTAAGAGCGCTATTGCTGAAGTCGCTGCAAGGCAACTAGTACGTATTGGTAGTAGCTGACTATTTTACTAAATGGTCAGAAGTCAACGCTATTCCCAATGAAGAGGAATAGTCACTGAGGAAATAATTTTTGCCTGTGTAAGAAAATGTGGAGTCTCAAACGGGCTTCACTCTGACTAAGGCCGAAATTTCGAATCTAGAGATATTCCAGTAAAAATCAATGCTCGATAACTGCTCAGAAAAAACTAGAAACTCGAAGATGCCTCTAAATAGTCCCTGGATTAAGTATGGAGAGAAGTTTGAATAAGCGTGTGAAGCGATAAACAGCGTAATTTTTTGATGTGAGTTGTGAAAGTTTTTACGTACGAGAACGGTTCTCAACTATCAGTTTGATAAAACCGAGTTTAGTTTCAATTTAATAAGCAACCGAATTCCTACCAAACTTGGCTTTGAATCAAGTCCACCTAATGTGTGAATTTCGCGTTGAAAGCCCTATAACTCTCGATGAGCATAAAGCATTTATTTTTTGGAGTGATTTTTCAAAACGGCACCACTGCTGGTGGGCTGCCCGCCTTTCCAAATCACTTCTATCACGCCTCTTGAGTTCCATATTGATCTGATGATCGGGTCGTGAGTTGAACAGAGCAGAAGTTTCTTGTGTTAAGAAAATAGGTAGTTTGCTGAAGAGTTACCGTTCTTTAGCGACACGAAATTTTGAAAATTTCAAATTGACAGAGTGGAAAAAGGATACAATTTATCCATCGTTTGCTTTTTTTCACACGACTGCTGTAGGTACAAAGTTGCCAGCACATTTATTTTTAGTCAACATCGTGATCATGTAATATTTCTGTCAGGAGATATGATGAATCGAACTTTGATGAATTTTTGATGAATCGAACACGAAACACACAGGTTTAAAAAATCGCAATTCTTTATTACTAAGCATACAACTTTATCTGTTTTATTTTATCGTAATTCCTTTTTTGTTTTAAAAATGTTTGCATAGAAACATAGGGATACCCGAAAACACACTAAAATGTCTGCCGCCGCCATAGGGTTAAAATTATCTTAATTTTGATCTCATATGGACCTACTCCTTTCTTTGTATTCATGTACATCCACGCACGCCGAAAATTTCTGCTCGATCGGATTACGCACTCTAGATATGACCTTCCTGAATCTTTTTGCTGATATATATTTATGAAACTATCTGAATTTTTGGCAAAACGATTCTAATGCTGCTAAACGATTCTAATTCTGCGGAAATCAGAATAAGTGGAGCTCACCTGAAGTACAGATCAATAAACCCTGTTTTTGTGTCCTGCTTTAGTAACACCTGTGAATACAGATGAACTACAAACTAAACCACCCGGATGCCTGTGCCGAACGTCACGTTAGGCTCAAATTAAAACAGCGCACTATAAACAGTCGGTAAATATAAAGTAATCCGAGCTCACTTCTTCAGATATACAAACCTAATTCACGAGTATATATTTACGGCAGCAATAAAATTTTAAGGAATTTACGACGAAAAACAAACAGAAACAGAGTTGAATGTTTCGCAATTTCGTTCTCAGATAATTACTATCATACATACGGACACATTCATAAGTGTACATATTGGGTCATCTGCACTTATTAGCATACCAAATATAATGAGAGGTTCGTGGTAAC
Source organism: Nemotelus nigrinus (assembly GCA_947369275.1). NCBI lineage: Eukaryota > Metazoa > Arthropoda > Insecta > Diptera > Stratiomyidae > Nemotelus > Nemotelus nigrinus. The sequence goes on from OX376372.1 coordinate 35,431,546, forward strand.
CTGAATTAAAATGAATAAGAGTGTAAACAGACAACTGAAGAATATACGATATGTGGTCGCACTGTAAAGACTTGTCGTCTGCGGTTACCCAGATTCACATCAACGAGAACAGATACAGATATTTGCCACAATATTATCTACTAAAATGTAATTTAATAGTCAAGGTGACTTAGAATGGTTATACAGTAGAACCATAAAATGCGTATAAATATTGATGAGTTGGTTAATGTATTTTGTGATGCTTTTTTGGAAATTTAGTAGTCAATAGGTTTAAAAGATTTATTAAAAATCTGAAGAATTTATTACCATATAAATGGTGACTTAGTTTAGGTGTAAATTTTTATCAGCATTTCATTGCATATCCGTAGCACGCAGTTTTTTACAAAAACAAGTTATTTCTACGTTAGCATAGTACGATCAAACGTTAACAGTTGTGTTGTCTAAAAATATATTTTTTCTTCATTCTTATTGTACTAAATTTTAAGCGTGTGTTATATCAACTTTATAGCGCTTTATAGTCGCTTTTTAGATGCTGAATGGAAGAATCTGTCAATATAAGAGTGCCCTAGACTTATTGGACAAGAAATCTTGTTGCATAAGCTAAAATTAGTCGAGTTACGATTGGATGGCAAATTGACATAACTTTGGTAGACATGACCATTTTTGGCAAAACTGTGCCTTAAATGCTCAAATACAGCATTAAAAAACGACATTGATTTGACGGCTGGTGAAAGGACTAACCTTCTGGAGTTCATGCAAGCCTAAACAATACGCACCGGTAATTCGATATCGAAGAGAAATGTGATTTTGTTACTGTTTCATTTTTTTGGCTCATTCATCAAAGAAAAGTTTCTTTTCAGTCAAGAAAACTGCCAGGCTGTTTCGTTACTTCGTACCACTTCGAATAAAAGCGTGTTAACAGTACTCTGCGGAACATTAATCTAATATTTAGCAGCTGAAACATATAGGTTAGCCGTAAATACATTATACAAGAGTGGTTCTGTCATAAAACCTTGTGGCACTCTTGATGACACGAATAACTTGCTAGAACTCGTCTATTCATGCTGATACAAAATAAAAGCTCGTTATGAGTCTGGTAAAAAAAGCCTATAATGAGCCTTACGACATAAGCTAAAAAAAATCATACCAGACCTAATTGTTCAGTTGTATTTTTATTACTCCGTAGGTAGTTAGGTAGGTTGAAGCGACTGTTGACTAACAGAGTCCTGTCGGAAGACGCATATGACCACAAAAGATGACCATTGTGATGCCATAATAAATGTCTCCCCTTTAGTTGCTAAAATCAGGAAACCATCTGGTTCCTTTGATAAACTGCTTTATCTCCTTTAGGTCAATCAGGGATAGGTCAGTCAGACTTAAAAGGAAGGGTGCACCAAGTGCTGCCAATATTCAGTAACTTCGATGTGCCTGTACGTGTTTTGAGATAAAAGGCCTCCAGAGGGCTGGCGCACTGTCGCTCAAGAACCTCTTTTTACCTCTTCGGAGAAGCGAGCATGGACTCTTCGATTAAATATGTTAAGAATCTTATCCTCGGGGACAGTATGTATGCTATTGTACCCGAACGAACTTGCCTATTTTTCTGTATTATTCACTATTATGAAGCAGATCAGAGTTTTTCGAAGGATTCAACGTGGTGAGTTGGTGCTGTTTTGTTGGAATTTCAGATGATTTTGTTTTGGACTGTCTAGCTGTTTCGTTTATGGATTTTGTAGTTTTAAAGAAGAGGGACAAAGAGGCCAGGTATTCAATGACGCGCAGCGTGTTTGTTAGGTTTGTCTGAATATTGTCTGCGTCTGTCAGTTCGGCGTTTTACAAGTCTGAGCTAGAAGGCATAGGGGGTCTTGTTGCTGGATTTTGTCTTCTCTTACGTCACTTTCTACATCGGAAGACCAAGACAAACTTGTTGCAGTCTGTACTGAAGAGGCAGTTTTATTTCTTTTACACTTATTTGGAAATGCTGTTTTCTAGTTTTTTTTCTGCAATGGCGTCGAGTTTCCAGAGTCCACTCAACTGTCCACAAAAACGACTGATGAAATAATAGTAGCAACCTGCTTCATAAAAAGCAATCCCACGACAACCCTCGTACGGGTCTAGGGGTTGAAGCTGGTAGAGAGCTTCATTACACTTATTTTAATCATTGTGGATACGAGTGTGGAGTGATTAGTTCCACGACTCACTTTACCCCTGATTTAAATCAGGTACCTAATCAGAGCTAGGTGAACTCAAAGCTTAGTGCGCGGACCCTCGTCCGAACCTGGATTCGAACCAGGGACCCCACACGCAAGAAGCCAGAGCTCTACCCACTAGGCTACTCAAGCTACCTGCTTCGTAGACGATTGAAATTAAAGTCCTCTGATGCATCCGGTAGATACAGTGCCGTCAGCTAATAGTCTCGCTGTCAGATTGATTGCATACTGTACGGTGTGGCCAGATATTTGCGAGAAAATATAGCCCAAGTTCAAATTTTCATAGCCGAAAATAGCCAAGATATCTTATTTGTAGCCCAAAAACCGCCACATCAAATTCATAATTAAATTAATTCATTTAAGCTGACTAAACTTTAATATTTAAATCCATAAAACTCGTACGAAGTAACATAAATGCTCTGATTGGAGCACAGAAGTCGTTTGAAACAGTAAAAATGTTCGATACCATGTACAGATAAAATTTTATTCACAACGTATTTGAAAAGGGAAAAAATGTGAATAAATTACAGGAACTGTGGGGAAATTTTAGAAACGTCCCTAAAACAAAAGTGCAGAAGGTCACTCATTTTTTCAACGACTTTCCTTGGTCTTTCGGTTTCTCCTATGTAGCTTCCATTGCAATTATCACGCGTTTTTTTTCAAGATTTTCCATTTGTATATTTTTTCTATTTAAGACGTAGTGATTTTTGATGGGTTGTTCTAAAAACTACTCCTGTCACATCAAGATTATAGATATTTGAAGCATCATAGCCATCACATAACACTCTTATGAAAATTTCTGAGCTGTGTCTAAATCAATATCAGCTTCTTCGTCACAAAGCGTGCCGTAGTAAATATTGTAGTCCTTTTTAACGGATTTTAGCTTTCTGTTTGATGCCTTAAAATCACAAAGTTTTGTAATAGTATTGTTAAAGTTTTGTAGTAGTATTATATTTTTTTGTAGTATTTTGACGGGCTTTACTGGCTGGATATTGGCAAAATTTTGGAGCGTGTCTTAGAAGACCATGAATACAACAATTTATCTATCTGTAATGGTAAATTCAATTTCAACCGCTTTCTCCCAGTGTCTTCAAAATTTTCCAACGTTATTTAATTTCTGTCGTCATCACGGTCCAATTCTAGAGTTTGCCCGATTACAGAGTGAATTTTCTTCATGAAATACATAGTATGTGCGATGATATTATAGCTCAATTGTTCAAATGGTTTGATCATACAGTGTGTTTTACTTTATAGCCCAAACATAGTTTTTCATAAAATTGGAAAGCAAGTATTGTTCCGCAATAGCGCTTCACATAGCTATGATTGAACGTCTTCCTGACTAAATAAATCCGTCTTGTTGCATCTAAAGCACAATCTTTTTTCACGATTACTGTTATTGAAGTGCAGTCAGTACCGAATAACGGCAAACAGAAAATTTTCTTAATTTAGCTCATTAGAGAATTTACTCTAGTTTTAAATCTAAAATGTTAAATCTAGGGCAAGAATTTGAGTTGCAATAATGTTAATAAAATGATATTTTATTACTAATTTTCGTAAACTCGTTTCGCTGAAAATTCATATTTCTTAAATATATATATATATATATATATATATATATATATATATATATATATATATATATATATATATATATATATATATATAAATATATAAATATATATACATATATATATATATATATATATATATATATATATATATATATATATACATATATATACATATATATACATATATATACATATATATATCGGCAAAATGATTAAGGGAGATAATCTCTGGAGTGGATGCTCTGGTTCAGCTGAAATTTTCTGAGGACGTAGATGTATATAGTAAGTCCATAACTTGCTAGAATTCAGATATCCTAAACGTTTGGCGGCGGCAAGCGTTTTAGTGAATTTTCAGGTACTCCTATATTTTCAAGCAGTGTAAATTTTTGTTAAAACAAATGTTTGGGAATGAAAATTTATTATGTTTTAAGCTTGTTTATGTTAAAATGTTGGAAATTTTAAGCCGTGTGTGGGTGCAGCATGCCTAAAAGTAGGCAAGGATTTTTTTTCAAGTTTTGATTTGTCATTACGTCTAAGAAAAACAATGGATCATCGTGAAATTCGCAGAGCGTATTAATGTTGACTAAAATTTAGCACATGTGGATTTTCAAGATAGTGCGGGTAACCCTGTAGCTACGGCAGGCTCCTGAAAAAAAACCTTCAAATCATTGACCTTCCTGAAAAATTTTTGATTTTTGACAAAAAAAAACACATCGTTGATAAATTTTAACCTTTGTCCATCGTGTCAAATTGAAATTTTCAAAATTCCGATTTGCACAAGAACGGCAACCCATCACCAAATTACCTCTATTTCCAGCACTCGAAAGTTCTGTTCACGAAAACTGACAACCGGATTATCCGATCATAGTGAAATTTACAGGTCATGTTGGTATTAGCTAGGACCAGGTCTGATAGAAGTGATTTTGAAATGCAGTTCCATCTTGTGGTACCAAAGTGGTACCATCTTGAAAAATCACTGAGAAAAAAAACAGCTTTTTGGCCTATAACTTCCGATTCAGACATCAGATTTTGACAAAATTCACACAGTACTTGGATCTTACTTTAGATAACATTTGATGATTTTTGTCTCCTAAATCTTGCAAATTTGCTCAGCAAAATAAAGCTTTTTTCCCTATGACTTCCGATCCAGTGTAGAAATCAGAACGAAGTTCACGCAGTAAATGGACCTTAATGTGAACCAAATGTCGTAGAAATGTCGTACAAAAATCATGAAAGGGCTGCCAGCTATGACCATTTTTGTAATTTTGTTTAATTTCTTTACTGAGCGATTATGTCAATAGATTTGCAAATGGAAATGATCCTACAATGAAAATTAACAACAAATATTAACGCTTTAAAAATTTGAAAAGCTTTGAGGGTGGTAACTCTAAAATTCTTTTCACCCGTATAGCTTCCAGCGCAGTGATTCAATCGAAACGAAATTTACTGGTTGGGTTTAACTTAACGTGAAGCAGATTTGGTATGTATTTTGCTTTGTTGCTGACACAGGGTAACCAGCATTAGCCATTTTCGTAAATATTGTACCAACAGATGCTTCAAATTACTTACTCATATGCAAAGCATTTGCGATAAAAACAAGAAACCAATTTTTAAATTTTCCAAGTTTTGAAAATTTTTCGGATGGCAGCCTCAAACAACGTTTAACCGCTGAAACTTTCGATGAAAACCTGCGATGAGAACGAAATTCAAAGGATAAGATTGATTTGAGTATGAGCTTGTTATGGTAAACTTATTGCTGCTTCGTTCGGAAAGTGTTGCCAGCACGGATCATTTTCATCATTTGTGTTATAGTTTAGTTTTGCTGCTTTGGATAAGGAATGGTTGATATGATTCTAAAAAACAGTATTACGTCTTTCCACACTTTTTTATCACTCAAAGACAATTTCTTCGAAAATTAATATTCTAGCGGTTTTTTTTCTAGAATCATTTCTCAGAAATAAAAACTGGCATTTCTAGTTTGTTACTGAGTTTCTTAATCACTGATAGATCAAGATTTAACTTCTCCTGCTGCTGCACAACAGAAAAACATTTGCCTTAATATACAATTTGCAAATAATTCTGTCATATGCCTACCTGCGTTATAAATTAATTCAATAAATATTTTAGCCTAGTATGGGTACTCTAAATAAAATTTTCTTGCTTCAATTTGTGCGTAAGTTCGTCAATATTTTTCGTAGAACAAAAAAAAATGTTTACTAAAACCGCCAAATACACGAAAACAAGTAATAAAATCGTCTGGCAAGCCTCAACCTCTTTGATTTATGGGTTAGTAAGCATTGCATTACAAATGTAACATTCAAGTATGAGTTTATGTCGCATTATCATAAAAAAATTTAATATGCAATCAAAAACATTGGAAATATAATATTTTTTTATGCAATGTGTGTAGAAATAGTATTCAGCTTAAGAGAGCAGATTAATTCCTGATATTCGTACCATTCATGCTAAGAAACCGTCAATTTGTTTTCTTTGTTGTAAATATTAGGTTGCTGCAGATGAAATGGCCGATTTAGCAATGACATAAAGTTGGCTGCAATTTTAGTGTATAATGTTGGCACAAGGCGGCGCAAATGATATGACATATTGAAATATAAATACTGCTACCTTTGTTTGTGGAGTCATTTCTGTTTTGCACTTCATAGTGATCGTAAAAACAAAAAGATAAAGTGAACATGGAAGTGAATCAAAAACGGATACTTTTACTATACTTTTACTAAAAACGGATACTTTTACTTTTACTATATAAATTAGAGCACAACGCAACGGAAGCAACGAGGAATATCAACAGCGCATTTGGGCCTGATACAAGGTCTGTTCCCGTACTTTCAGTAACTGAATTTTACTGAATTTTCCTGAATCATGTGGTGGGGAATTTCATGAAAAGTACGGGAACGCTCTCATTGTATTTCCTGAAAATTGACAACCGAAAGTGTCAGGTTATGGTTTTTGGGAGAACAATAGGCGCGTGTTTTTGCTCCTCTATCCTGCGGAGAGTAGAGTAGACGCATTGAAAACAACAACACTCCTACACCAGTGAATTCACTAGTACAGAAATTCTATGCCTCATTTGTAGTTCACGTGTTGAAGTGTAGAATGTGCTGATAGAAAAAAGAAAAGCTCATGAGAAGTTGTATTTTTTTCTGTGAGGTGGCTTTCGGTTTTTCATGGTTATGTTGAATGTTTTGGTAGTTAGGAAATTAGAAAAAGCCCTCATAATGTGTAGAAAGTTAAAAGAATTAATTTTCTGTTAGTTTTTTTTCTATTTTCTATCGATTGTGGTAGTGTATACTCGTTATTTTCTCCCTTTTTTTCAGCTGTTTTCGGGTAAACTGGACTTGATGCCCCACACCCGGGAAATCCCACCACCAGAGGGCGAAAAGATGGTAGAAGGGCTGAAAAAATGAAGAAAAACAGACAAAATTATACAAAAAAATAAAAAAGAAGATGAAACAATTAAGAAAAAGAAAAAAAAGAAAGAAAAGAAGCCCCAAAAGCAAACGCACAACCACAAAAACACAAACATATTAGCCCGACATCTATCGGCGAAATTCATGTAACAGCTGTGTGGGGTATCAACTCCAGTTTTACCCTTTTTTCTGCTACCACAGCGAATGCCGCAACCTATGTCAGTCTTAGCGAAAGCACTGCTGTTTTATACTAGATCGTTGTTTTTGCGGCATAGTTGTACTCTGCTCTGTATCGGAGCAAAAAAACGCACCTAATAGTGATTATAAAGTCATCCTAAGCGGCAATAAATTATCGCCACAAAAATATTCGACCTTCATAGCAACATTGCGCAAAAAATATGTTGCTTGCCGCGCGCATTTGAAAATATTTACTCCGTTTGACACTTTTCAGTATTTTTCAGTAGCTCAGACCCTACTGAAATTTACTGAAAGAGGGGAAGTTTTCAGTTTTCAGTAAAACGGAGTACGGGAACAGCTTCATTGCAATTAATCGCAATTAATCGTAGTACGGGAACAGACCTACAGTTAGCGAACGAACCACTCGGCGGTGGTTCGAAAAATTTCAATCCGGAGATATGGACCTTGAAAGTGAGCCATGTGGACACCCAGGATCATCGATCGATAAGGACGAGCTGCGTTCATTAGTGGAATCTGACCCCCACTAAATCATAAGGGATATTGCCGAGAAATCAGGCATTCACAATTCGACATTTTGCCGCCACTTGCAAACCGAATTGTGACCTGCGATGAAAAGTGGATTTTATACGATAATCGTCGCCGATCGGCCCAATGGCTAGATGCCGATGAAGCACCAAGACACATGCCGAAACCAAGCCTTCACCCAAAAAAAAATAATGGTAACTTTTTGGTGGTCTGTAGCTGGAGTTATCCACTATTCGTTCCTGCAACCTGGAAAAATCATCAATGCTGAGAAATACTGTGCTCAACTGGATAAAATGCATCCGAAATTGATAGTCCAACGACCTAGGCTCGTCAACAGGGATGGAGTGATACAGCTTCATGATAACGCACGACCTCATTAATCGAGAACAACGGTCCAAAAATTAAACGAGTTGTGCTATGAGACTCTTCCTCACCCTCCATATTCACCAGACCTTTCACCAACAGATTACCATTTCTTTAAACATTTGGATCACTTTTTGACAGGAAAAAGATTTAATAATGAAGCTGCTGTCAAAAATGCCTTCGAGGAGTTTCTTCGAACCAGAAACTCGGTCTTCTACAAAACTGGAATAAATGTACTTGTATCTCGTTGAGAAAAGTGTGTTGCATCTATTGGTACCTATTTTGATTAAATAAATTGTCTTTATAAAAAGTTACAGCTGTTTAAAAATTTATTCCTAAATCGGCCATTTCATCTGCAGCAACCTAATAAAAGGATTCTAACCACGCTCATACTGCATACATTTTCTAGTTCTTACATTGTGTAAAAATGCAAAACTGGTTAGAAAATCAGCAGTAATATCACTAACAGACTGGATCAAAGAGCATTTATAATAATTTTTCAATAAATCGAACTTGCATCTTTTCCATATTGGAATAAAATAACATAATCAGTAGTTCGGCTACAACTTACAATGCACCGACAGATTTTGCAAATCGAAAAAATGAATAGCTAAAAAGTTTGGCCAGCCAATGTAGAATGCAATGAATCGAATCAAAACCAAAACACACTACACTCACTGCAAAACTATCTCGAAAGGATATCCCTGTTTCCGATCTCCATTACTCACACGTCACCCAGCATTACTTAACGTCCCAGAAAACTATGCAGTCCGTCAAAAGACGTCATTCATATCAACAGATCCGCCCGAGAAGTGCATTCATCAGACTTTGTATCGAAAAGCCTCCAAGCATCCAAATTTACGAGATCTATTCTCGAACTAGTCAGCAGTTCGAAGCATTCGCGTCGTCCCAGAAACTTTTACTTGTGTGATGTGATGTGATGGCACCTAGAACAAGAATTTTCTTCAAGATTATTTTTGGAAAATGGAATTCGACTAGCCAAGAAAAAGGGGGCTAGGGGGATCGGACTTAGTTTCCAGTCAGCCACTATATTAAAATACCAGACGAGGCAAAATCATGATTTGAACAAAACGAAAAACTCGAGACGAAATTGTGCTGTTTTATAGCTAGAACCAATTCTAGTCTAATCTAGCGAAAGTCATGCTCTGTTTCGTTTAACATTTAATTGCGAAAAATTCATTTTGCTTTCTTCGAGCGTGTTGAACGTTTTTACGTATTCACATAAGTACTTGAGCATTTTTCAACAGCCGCCTATCATCCATGGACTGTGAAATCAATTGACTGACGATTGAAAAAGATCAGTATGTAGTATCCGAGTGGATTTTCGAAGATAAAATTGTAATCTATTAAAAGAAATCGAAATCGATTGTTTATTTTTATTATAGTTAGTTTGTTTCTGAGATGAAACAAGAATTAAGATTACTTTTTCTTGAGTTTACATTGTATCAATTCATTTTTTTCCACTTCAAAGTGTTTTGGTAGAGAAAGTATTGGCTATAATTTTTTAAAAGTGAATGTTAGTTGAGCCATTAAATCAAAATGAAAGAACGTTTAACGAACTTTAGACATGTTAGTTTTTGTTTGTTTAGTTTTTTCGTACAAATTAATAAACGAACTCTCTTTCAAAATTTAAGTATAACGGTTTGAAAAAATATTTTACTAAATTTGTGATTTTTTTCTAATTGCAGGGCCAAAGGAATATTCTTGATTACTACGAGGAAAGTTTAAGAAATCCATCCAAATTTTGTAAGTATTGTTTTCTGCATTATTCTTTTCCAATTTTTTTTTCACGCTCGTTTACATTGATTCTAAATCTGTGAATGAAGCTGACTATAAACTTCAAATGGGTGCGTCTTTGAGACACGGTTAGTCCTCTTGAACCAATAAAAAAAGCTTTGCTATTATTTTTTTGGCCCACTCTAAAATTCGTATACCTTTAAGCAAGTATAGTTTTACTCATTGCAACAAAATCCTCTTCATGAGGTTATGTTGAGGCAGTTAGTCGACCACTTTCTGCATCGGCATTAAGATTCTGAAATATATTTAGCAAGTTTTTGCTTTTCAAATTGCTGTTCGCTGCAACCCAAAAACTTCCACTTGAGCGGGGTTTTGAGCAATGTCTGCCATGGTACAATATTGTTATTGGCTACTTCGCACCACTCCATTGATGCTGTGAGGCTCCAAATAAACTACACAACCTTCAGACTGCCAGATAAAAGGTCTTGATCGCTTTTCCAATAAGTCAATTCGCAACTTCATATTGAAACAAATAATGCAAGACAGCTTGTTGGTTTGTGAGTTCTTTTAACCCTTCCTGAATTTACTCTTTGTTTTAACCATTTAAAATGTCTACACAGGTAGTTGGCTGAATTTGACTTTACCATACGTTTCATCAGCCATTACACCGCAAATAAATTTGACCGGTTATTATTCGTATAGCTTGCTTTTTCGCTTTGACTATTATTTCCTTTTCCTGGGAAAGGTTCGTTGTTATTTGAATTTGATTTAGCAGATCTCTCTCTGTAATTTTTCTATGTCACTGGAAGATCAGCTCTCAAGTTCCCGCTTTTGTTGCCATATCTTGCTCATTGATCAACACACGCCATCCCGTTATTGATCTAACTATTTCAGATGATTATGCTCGTAGTGATACATAAACATCCGCCCTTCTGGTAGGGGTGACAATACTGGCCCAGTAGAAGCTATGAAACCAAAAAGTGTGTCCTCTGACGTTAGATTGGTCTGGTCTGCTGGTATACTAAGAGTTAGCATCGCAGGCCACCAAAAGTTCCTGTTTCTTCGGTTCAAAGCGCTGGATTCAACTTGTGTTGGCGGCTGAAGTAAGGACTCAAAAGCAAAGTATGCTGAGGTGAAAATCGTGTGTTTCAGCCTTCCATTTCCCCAGCACTGTACGACAACCGCTGACTTGAAAACTATATGAGACTGGTGGCATCAAGCAGATTAGAAAGTCCTTGGCCTTGTTGATCTTTCATAACAAAAGATCTTTGCTTGCTGGATTGAACTGAGTCCGTAAACTCTACTGCCTCGAATCCAAGGTTCCTGTACTAGTGCAATTTACCGAAAGCTTGTAGTTTTGCTAAAATTTCGCTTAAAATAAATGACGAAGCCTTATTGATGAAAAGGATCTGAACAAATATTGAACCCTTAGGCAACTCCACAGATAGTGGATTCCTTCCTGAGGCTTCTATTCTTGGTAATTCAGTATCTCACATCGATGCCCAAATTCAGCTTATCGATCAGCACCTATTCCGCGCCCACGGACGTAGTCGGACTTCTATTTACCTTTCCGGAGCCTGTAACAGGAGATGCTATCAGCAATTTTGTAAATTCACTGGTCATGGAATCATGGAATCCACTGCAACCAGAGTCGTCCATTGCAGTCATTTATATGAGGTTGGGGCCTGCCGAATCCGAGCCTATGTCATACTGAGCACGCCCACTTCGGATGTGTTTCCAAATTCAGCCTGGCTGCCCCATGCAAGGACATTAGAATTCATCGCAATATCATCGTGAAGTCCTTCAATTTTCTGCAAAAGCAGCAACTTCGCTGCTTCAAAGTAGGCATGTCTTCGCCAATTTGTGGATTTAATCTACCGCTGAACCGTTTTTCAAAACGTTGTCTTCCATCGGTTTTGGTAATATTCGAATTCGCTGCCATTACTGCAAAGCCCGGCTTGTTTTTCAACATCTTCTTTTTTAAGTCTTTGGTCCACCATAGGGCCTGTTGTCTTGTACGTTGTCGGTTTCCAACCATAATCTTACGATCTTTCTGTCTGTTCAGAAACGAATTTTTCACCTTTGGAACATACTGATTATTAATTGTCGTCTGTATCATATTGGAAGCCATAATGAAGAAACAAAAAAGGTCTCCAATATCATTAAAAAAATTCTGAGAAAAGTCATTACGTTGAACAAAAAAATCCTCGTGATCAGGAGTAATAACATTTCGCAAGTACAATAGTTTCGAAAGAATAGAAAGGCCAATTACTACCCCGAGAATATAAAATTAATTTCATAATTCGTTTCTCTCTCTATTTGGCTATTGAAACAAATGAGTACTATCATTTTTCGCCAATTTGGTCAGCGATACATGTATAATGGAATTGCCCAGCCTGTACAGAAGCTGGGATTATCTTGGCAATAATTACTTATATTCCAGCTTACCTATAACTTATATCTTATGTTATATACTATCTTATACCTTATTACAGCTAACTTAGCCTAAATAGACCTTAATCTTATTTTAGGTTTTAAATCTAGCCCCTCCTTTTCGTTGTGAAGCTTTCGTTATCATCCATGAGCTGACGGTTACAAGCTCTCTTCGCGTGGCGCATAAATAGCTTATTGGAGCCACCTGTACGTGCAAGTGACCGGATCAGTCCGTAGTCCGTAGAACTTTGTCGTCAATTCCATAACCCGGTCCCTAAGTGGCTTTAGTCCCGACTCCTGATACAAAAGAAGGTTTTTCGGCCACTTCTTAGTTACCGGGCTATAGAACCTGTCAGTGCAGAGACGCAGGACTCTCTTTTCCAATATCTCCGCCTCTGCCATGGCAGGTTTGGAACATGTAATACAGGATGAGGAGGCGTAAGCAAATGGATTTAGATTTGCTAATCATGTCCATCTTTTTAGTGAAAAGATGTCTGATGCGTTGAAATGAGGAATTGGCAGCTTTAATTTTACTTCTCACATAAGGATTAAACATAAAAAATTCGTGAAAATCAACACCGAGGTACTCCAGCGATGAACTAGGAGCAATCTTAGAGGTTCCGAACGTGACAGCAAGTATTTTGGTCTTGTTGCGAATAGTTTGGAATTCCCGATACTTAGAAGTAATACACGGAGTTGTGTGTTACTGCCATTCGTCAAAATAAAGACTTAGTTCTGCCAAGTAGTATTCCAGACTCTTGGATGCTTTGAGTGGGTCTTTGCTCGACGCGAATAAGAGCGTGTCGTCGTCATATTGGAGAACTTAGACTTAAGGTTGGCCCGCTGAAATAGGAAGGTCAGCGGTGAATATGGTATAAAGAATTGGTCCAGTGACAGAACCTTGTGGTACTCCTGATGTCATAGGCCCTTTGGGAGAATCTGATCCATTAACACTGACATAGTCCTTGTGCTATGAAGAGATGATATAATGAAATTGATTTAATCTCCTTCCAATTTTTGAAATTTGATTTGTTCTACCCTTAAAAATAACGCTTTCTATGTCTAACAACAATGTATTTAATACAATGCATTAAAAAAAAATCTCTTTTCTAAAATATTGAGTTTTATAAATTTTAAATATGATTTTGTTAAAAAGCAAAAAATGTTTAAACCAGTTTTTAAAAAATATTCAAAGGCAATTCTGTTTAATAGTAATTCCGTTCAAAAGTGCAAACTATGAATCACAGATATTTGTCCAAATTTAAACTTCTCAATATTTTCTCTATGTACACACTCAAGTCTATGAATTATCGGCATCTTGACATTGCTTCCCATACTTGCGCAACACTTAATGACTCAGACACCGAAAACTGGAACAATCACTCTTCATGTGGTCTCCAAAATCAACAGAGCACCCAAAAACAATCAAAAAACACAATAAATTTGTAATTTCGTTTTCGATGACCGTGTTTTTGCCCCTTAGTTTGTTGTTGGTTTTCGCTGTTCAATGCTTTTGTTGTCGTTTCGATTCGCCAAATAGGCTACATAATGTTTCAACAACACATCCAACAGCGCATCTAACGACTCAGTCTGGATTTTTTTGTTTTTATAGATAGAAGATCATGCTTACCTAATCTGTATTTTCACGGCTTAAATTTAGAAAATTGGGTGATTCCAAATTGGTTTGATTATGTGGTTGAAAGTGCTAAATTGGTTGAACAGCAAGAATGTCGAGGTTTTCACTTTAATGCGCTTTTAGATAAGTCGTAGTTGGTATGTTTACCAACATTGTAGTGTTGATTTAGTTTTGGAACATTGAAATTTTGTATGGAATGAAAACAAAACACAAAAATGTATTTTATATTTGTACTAATATAAACATAATGAAGTACATTCGGTATGTTCTCTGCGTCGAAAAAATCAATGCGATCAAACACAGTTTGCGAAAATTATTCCTAATTAAAATAATTCTTATTTTAATTGCTTCTTTGCAAACATGCTCATGAATGTTGTATTCTAAATCGCAAGTGCTACGTTTGAATGGAATCTCAATAAATATCAGTACGAAACAGTGCATGTTCTTTCCAATTCTGGATTTTCTCCTTGGTTATTCGTATATGAACCGTAAAGTGAAACCATCTACTGCTTCATCTGATAATATCAGGCTAATCAAAAACTTCAATTTATCAAAATTGTGCGACCTTTTCAAAATACGTCGATGACCCGATAGGTAGTTTTCAGTTAGTTCAGTTAGTTGCCAACTTGCCGGTCAATTACTTCCACGTTCACGGAAGCCACCAAACGATCAATCGTTTGAATCGATCTAACTAACTTCCATGTTGGGTCCTCTAGTCTGGCAACATGGCAGAAGAAAGCAGTACTTGAATGCATCAGAAAGGTTCTCATCACGAGTGTGTTTACCAGGAGTATTCGCGAGGTTGATTGCAATGTGTACTTCTGTCGCTCCTCGTGGTTCTATAGAAGATTCGAAATGAAGTCTTATTAAAACGATCGAACAAACGAGCGAAAAAACATAATGATTCCATTCGTGAGATCGCTAGCAAAATCCCGTTAGAAGCAACTTCTAATCTACATCGCCTATTAGACAAAATGACTGGGTTCTTGGCTTTTGTTTTGTGTTGTGCTTTCCCAAAGAATCTTTCACTCGTTGTTTTTGTTGTTGTTGTCGATGGCTTTGTCGTTGTCTTTGTCGTTATCTTGACCTCAGCACGGAGTGGGATGAGTTTTGTTCTTGAGATAAAGTGCAGAGAACACGAAGTTTATAATTTAAAAGTCGGTCAAACGTGCTACTGAATTGATTGTCTATTTGAATGGATCTGTAAAATGGTGAGTTCGGAATGTATCGTGGGAGCTTAGTTGAAATATGAAATTACCAGCATGCTGAGCTTGACGTTGTTGAACTTCACATGAACGAAAATAATTACATTTCCATCAATTTGTATAATTAATTTAATAGTCTTAATCAATTTAGCTAATTTGAAATCAAATGAAATTTTGATGTTCTTGAGAAATAACATTTTGTGTTTAATCAATATTCGTAATTTTAGATAATGTGACTCTCGTAATTTTTTTTGTTATATTTCAAGAACTGCCCTATGGAGAAACTGCAAACTGAAAAAAAACTCAATGGATTTTAGGTTGAAATCTCTCCTTGATGTAGTGATGTAAATGTCTTTCGAGTACTTAAAAGAGGAAGGAAGTCTGGCTAATTGGCCTGTAGTCTTTTGAGTACGCATGTTAGCTTTTACCTGTTATGAGTATAAACTCAACCTTAGCAATCTTAGATGCTACAGGTACAAGACGTAACACTCGGCAACCTTTATAAATTGGTGTAAGCGAGGATATTGTGAGCGTTTCTATCTTCAGGAGCATAGCAGGCAAAATTTTCTGCATCACTAAGGCCGGATATCTCCCCATCAGTAGATTTAAGAGCGGAGTCATTCAAACATTGAGTATCTACCAGGATCTTCAATGCTCCTGAGCTGTTACTTGTCCATTTTCAATCTGGCTTACATACGAAGCATGGTATGACAAAGTGTTTAGCAAGCAGTTTCTCAAGTTTCGCCGTTGCAGAGTAGCTTCAATTCTGTTGACAGACGGTCCAGCTGGCCTTTCATATTCATGATTTATAGAATGTTAAATCGTCCTTTTATTCGTCTCAGCATTCCCTACAAGCAGCGACTTTGGCAAACTTGAACAATTCCTGTACTTGTCTTCTGTGGCTTCGCAGATCACTGTTCCACCAGGGTACCTTGGGACAGACTCTGGGATTCAGAGCGTACAAAAGCTATGATGAGTTTTCCTGTGAGTGTATTTGCTGCTTACCCCAGATCTGATACAGAATCAATCCTGGAGGATAACGATGAAAAGCTTCTCGTTTGAATGTGTCCCAGTTTTTTGTTCTTGGGGCTACGAGATGAGCGAGAATTATAGGTTGAGCTAAATTTCAGAGTGAAACAGATGTATCCACGATCAGTGAATAGTGGTCCTTGAAAAACCCTCCAGTTCTTTATCAATTGATCGTTGGACCCATTGTGCAGATTAATGTCTAGCGCGTTTTCGCAAAGAGGTTCCCTATCGGTTCCCAAAACTAGGTTGTAATTAATTTAATTGATAATAAAACTAAGTAAAGACACATCTTTCGTTAATATCCTTGCTGCCCCAAACGATATAATAGACATTGGCGACCGCTCCAATGAGAAACAAAATCTTTTTTCTGAGAGACTCAGTAACGAGTTTTGCGTTTGCCATGTGGGTGGATGCTAGGAGTGAATGCTCTTTTTTCGGCCCCTCGAACGCCACGATGGTTAGATCAACCGTGCTGGAATTAAATGGAAGATAAGCGTGAATGTTCTTCGTTACCAGCATAACCGTTCTTATTTTGGTTACTAGAGTTAAAAAAAATTGAAGTATTGTGACCCCAGCGGGGATATCAAGCGAACCGAGCGGGGATATCAAGCGACTGTGGGGGATGGGCAGGAGTGGAATCAGCAAAGCATCTACACTCTTAGCATCTACACTGACGGCTCTAAAACGGCTGCCGGAGTGGGTGCTGCAACATGTTCTGCAGATGCAACTATTAAAGCAGCCTTCAGGCTTCCTAACCACTGTAATATTTTTCAGGCGGAGGGTTTTGCAATACGTAAAGCCGCAGACCTAGCACACGCCAGAGATACCACAAGTGAGGAAATCAACATCTTTACAGCCAGTCAAGCAGCGGTCAAAGCTCTGATGTCTTACACATACAAATCGAAGTGTGTACTGGACTGTATTCAGGCCCTGAACAGACTGGGTAACCACAGTAGAGTCCGAATTTTCTGGGTTCCTGGTCACAAGGGCATTGAAGGAAACGAGAGGGCGGATGCGCTAGCCAAGCACGGAGCTAGCCTTCCCCTGTCAGGATCGGTTGACATTTTAACTCCAATCCAGACGATCAAATACTCTATCGACTCCAATATGATGCAAGGTACGATGTGCAGATGGCGTGCAACTCAGACCTGCAAGCTAACCAAAATCATGTGGGGGTCATACAATCACGCAGCGACTAAGTTCCTGCTCGTTTTAACGCTGACTGACTGCAAGCGGCTGGTCGGTGTTATAACTGGCCACTGTCTTGTAGCAGCTCATGCCATGAAAATGGGGCTCCTAACCAGTGACACCTGTAGGAAGTGTCAAGCGCCGGGAGTCTCTGAAACAATCCAACACCTTCTGTGCCACTGCTCGGCACTGGGGAAAACCAGGCGACGCTGCTTCGGTGAGCCCTGGCTGGTGGATCTCTCACATGTAGCGGAGCAGAGGCTGAAGGACATACTTCAGTTCGCAAAAAAGTCCGGGGCCTTCGATGGCCGTTTGGACTGAACTTTCCTTCTCCGGGTCCATTTATCTGGTATCGCTACGGACCAAATGGGTCTATGTGTGGCCATGTGCCAGCCAGTTGAACCTAACCTGACCCCAGCTCAGCAACCAGGCCTTCCGCAGAGGTCCAAGGTTCCTGAGCTAGTGCCACGTCAAATATACCTTCGTGAAAAGCCAACAGTAGTTTGGCAGAGGTCAACCTTTTATGGTATCGACTAATCTGCAGGACTTTCAAATTAGACTGCGACATCTTCCTTATTGGTTTCTGGCAGTTATTCCATCTGGGTCAACTATATCTCTCAATCTTGCCAGTCTCTCTAGTCTAGGGTGTTAACGTTACTATCTTTTGGATGGCGCTTTTTCAGGTGCAGATAAACCCTGCCTACAATCCATAATGCGAAAAGAGCAGGCCGTCAGACTCCTTGTTGATCTAGAGTATGTGCAATTGTTTTCCGTATTCTGCTACTTGCTTCTTGACGTTCTTCCAAACCTGCGTTCGAACATCCGGGCTCTGCTTCTGCAGTAGTTTCAGCACCACTTTCGGTTTCACGAACTGCGGTATTACCAGCTTCGCTCTGGGCAGTATCGGAATGCTCCCTCCGTTCACTATCTCTTAACGAGCTCCTTTCTATAGTCAAGAAAACTCATCTATTGTTATACACCAGCACAACGTGACCTCGTCGTTGCACTTGATGATTTTAACATCCCTGGACCAGCTTGCCCCGTCAATGAAGTCACAGTCAGTTCTGGATATTTCTCTATCTGGTCGATCATCGAATTGAGCAGACCTGACTACAATCTTCCATTTCTCAAGCGATAATTGACCTAAGTTTTGCTACGGTGAATCAGTGCCCCGATTAGATGATTTTTAGACACATCGCCACTCTTCATGAACCTTCTCGGCTTATAGGTGGTGCTGCCATTCTTCAGCCTCTTGTTCGCTGCATATGCTCCCTCGGTGAACCTCTCTCTTTTCGTTAATAGATTCTTGGCTATGTTCCGCTCTACCTTATTATGGAAGGCTGAGCCTTTCGCTAGCTTATCCCTGCTGCAGTGCTCAAGGCCTTTTCCCGCTGCCCTTCGAGCTCAGCTTAGCTGTTTTTTCCCTTCCGCGGAGTGGGATGGTTTTTCGCCAAGCCTTGTATTCCGTCAGTGCTACCTTCTCTGCTCGGCTTGGATCTGTGCATCTATTGAGGTCTAGCGACTTTGCGTCGTTTAAAAGATTTAAAGAAACTCATTCTCTACTTTGATGCTCTCTGAATCCGAGTCTACGTGTACTCTGAATTGTATTCACGTGGCTTGAATGGCTACTATTGCCGCAGTCTGCTTCCGTCATAGTTCCTATTAAGCGTGGGGACCGTCGTAGCTTGAAACTCCTCTTAATAGGGCCTGGCACCGGTTTCCCGACCTTCTTTGTTGGAGATGAACCCTTTGTAGCAGTATCTACTATGGTGGTCAAGTGATCAGCGTCCATAATTTCTAATTCTAAAAAATTTTTAGAAAGGAATTTCTAAAGGATTTCTTTTTCAACAAAAATATTTAGTATCAAAAGTTGCTGGTTGGGTGCGCTTTTAAAAATCGACAAAATATTTTCAAAAACGAGAGATCTTTCATTTAAAATGACTTCTTTCTAGTGGGTGGCAGGATCAGATTGTTTGTGTATGCGGCTATAGTGACCCAACGAGAATCGCTGTAATGCATTCCGGACAGAATATATGAAGCAAACATTCTTGGTAATGAAAATGTAATCTACTTGCAAGGGGTTTTCGAAAAGTCCATGACTGGCCAATGAACATCACTCGCAGAAATAGGAGTATGCAAAGAAAATGCGCTATTAGAATTTCCAATGAGCGTTACAATCACTCAGCATGCATTAGCCACACATTTCGGGTCATGCAGAGGTACGATCGACCGCCGGCGAAAGCTTCAATTCGTATTCACCCTAGATTATGGAAATGCGAGAATACGATGTTGGACTTTCCAAAAAGCTCTTATACATAAAGCTATAAAGCTAAAAGCATAAGTTTCCCCTTGTATAAATCTTCCCAGCCTAGGACATGCAATGTTAAAAACAAATAAACATACAATGGATCGGTAATGCTTCCACGCATTACGCGAAATACTTACCGAATATATGCCGAAGCATTACTTTTCCCGTTGGGGAGCAAATCAACAAGCAAATATATCGTCTATATGACGGCCAGTCAAGAGTCTTCCTTATCTATATTACATTCAAGCGTTCAAGCATGCTTACGAGTCATCCACCCATCATCTACCTTACGAAACGGTGGTCGCATCATACCTAGCAAGCATAATAAGCAAGATTTAAATAAAGACACGGCCGACATCGGGGCCATCTCAAAACCTTTCAGGTAGCCACCGTTTAATATTTCATTTCCATACTAGCTATTTAGTTAGGTGCTCCGTATCGAATTTTACAGCCTGCACAAAGATGACGCAAGGTGAATTTCTTTGTGGCTAGCCATGGTATGTTAGAACTCTGCTTAATAGCAGTGTGCAGCGCAATTGGTGTTATGTTACGCTTAAATTAATCTTAGGATGCTTTCAGTTTCTGAAGAAATTTTGGTTCGGTAAAAGGCGTTGTTTGAATAGAAAAGCTCAAGTGCGAGTTTTATTATTGAAAAATACCTAGTGCTTGTTAAGGTAGTAAGACGATGTTATGTATATTCGCAAATAAGAAAAAGAAAATAGAGTTTTTAATTGATTTCATGTTTTATGTCAAAGAGTTTCGTTATGGTTGCATTAAATTTTTAGAGCACGAAGAAGTGAACTGCGGTGTTGGTAATAGAAATATAGAAATAACATAAGTAAAAAAGATATTTCAGTAAACTATTTTTTTAGAGATAAATTTAATCGCAATGAAGAAAATTTGATGAAAAAAATATGAGAAACTTAATCCGAAGAAATGCTGGACGTATTCCTAGGTATCATTTTGCGATTAATTTTCGTGGTTAACTCGTGAAGTGGACATTTTTCCGGAGTGTGTTTTATTTTTGAAAATTAGTACCTAATCCATTTAGTGCGACGGGATTAGATAACTTAACTTTTAGTTCAAAGAAGTTTAAATGCATTAAGAATAACGTAGCTCAATAACGTTCCAGTGTTATTTCATTAACATCAATGTAATCTTTAAAGAAAATTGATAATTTTTATGCTGACATAATCACTGATTTTGCAGTAATTAGGATCATAAAAATAAAGGATGAATATGAAAAATGTTATTACTTTTAACAATTAGTTTTTGCCATTTTTCGATAATTTAAAAATTTTATTTTATTTAAGTCTCATTAATTTGCAGCACACTCCTTTTTCTTCACATAAATTCTACCCAATTCTATCTTTTCTCTTTTTTGGCTACAATGTTCTAGCTCTTTTCGTGGTATTTACTGGAACTTTTTTTTTTTTCACGGATAATTATCGAACATTTAAGTTCATAAAATATAACTTTCCTTTTGGCCAACCTAAATTTTTATGTTATGAGTCGTCACTGCGTGTCACCAACATTAATACCACCTATATTACATCTGAAAAAGTTAATCATTTGCAAATACATGACAAATAGCGAGAGCCGATACAATGTAAATTAGACGCTACAATAGGAAAAAAACTGCATAGATAGAGAACAATATTGTTTTTTCGCGCAAGAAATTAGCCATTCTTTTCTAAACCATTACTTTTTCTTTGATAATTATTATTGAAACTTGTCTTTTTATTTTTACACACAAAGTAATACTCATGAAATTATTTGAAACTCTCCTTTTAAATAAATTCTTCTCATTTACTTAGAAGTTTGATGCGAAAGTAAAATGTTCCTGCAGATTTCTTCAGAGTATACAGAACAATGTAATGTACGTTACTTACGTAATTTATAAAACGTACCAAACATTTTCTAACTTTCTACCGAATTATATACGTTTTTTAGATAAAAATCCATTATATCTCAGTTTCCTTTCGATCGGATATAGTCAGTCTAGAAAGGTCAAAACTTTCCCTTGCAAGGTTTAATATCACCTCAAGGAGAAAGGTAACAATTTTCCCATCTGAACAGTAAATATTGATATGATGACCACGAAAAAGAGTCACGATTCATTTGTCTTATTCATAAAAGCCAGTACCTACCAATTTCTCTGTAAAATCAAATTGTCCCATGTATGATCGTACTAACAATATCAACTTTAAATACAAATCAATTGAGTCAATCCGAAAACTTTATGTCAACGACTTTAATGCATATAAATAAATCGAAACGAGATAGAAAGTATGTACATAAACACAATAAAATGCTGGCCCAGCATGCATTGTAACAATTTATTACATTTTGAATTGACCTTTTGATACAGTTCCATTCATATTGTTGCGTTCGCTTTGAGTTTCTTTATGATATCGCTCGGTTAGACAGACAGCAAGACAAACTGATAAACCAAAAACAGTCAGTCGACAAATAAACTAGACATGCTAGTATTTGTCATACGAAAGAGCAGATAATTGACCATGACTGAGTCAACGTCAAGAATTGAACTATGCCCGTCCACGTTGTGTACTACAAGCATTAGATTTAAGCTCTTTTAACCCTAGCATGCATTCAGTTTTAATTGTTTTATTGTGTTAGGGGAGTTTTTTGGGCGTTCAACTGAACGTCTCTTTACGTAATTCAGTGCATGTACTTTGCTCTTTGACTAACTATACGTCTAATTTACTGCAAGAAAACTCATGATTACCAATCAGATGAATTCAACGACTTATCATTTTAACATAATTGAAGAACAATAAATCACTCAAAATAGTTCTTAGAACCCTTTACAATAATGTGTCCAAACTTCAAAAACTTGATACATGAAAATGACACATTGCTCAAATAAAACAGTAAAAGTGCTCTTTTAACATTTTCAGTCTGGCCGGGGTTAATATTCTTTTGGCACTGCGCCTGGAATTCCGGCTAGACTTAGCGGAAGCATTATGTTTTCTTTTCGATGACAATACTGCGTAAGAACGGAAGTTATTGCATTCATCATTAAATTTTTCATTTTGTTTGAAAATGCTGCCTGCTGCTTGTTGTTTTGTTCGGTCCCACGGTAGCTGTGCTCCATTTAAATTTAATTCAGATTAGTTTTTCAGTTTTTGGGGCTTTAAAATTAATAAAACACTTTTTTTTTTGAAAATATCGAAATTATTTTTGGATACGCTGTTAGATTAAGCCACATCTGTTAGCTATTAGAGGAAGAAGCAAATGAAAACGATGAAATTATACAGTACAGCTTCGGCGGCGATATCAGAGCTATGCAAAATTTTTCATTATGACAGTATAAATAAATGTACTCTACACTATCTAGTTGTATTTTATCATTATGATTGGTATTTTTCGACCGCATGCACAATAATTAGTGATTTTCGTCTATCATCTTTGAATATCTCAAACAAAATTTCTTCGTTCCAGATTAGTTTTCAAATTTATTTGATCAGAAAAAAAAGATTGAATTGTAGCATCACATTCTAAACACTTTAAGGGAAAAGTTGTTGGGAAACTAATTTTCATATGTTCCAGCAGCAATTTTTCGAGTTAATCAAAGGAGGTCTATGAAACAACCTGTACCCAACCGAATTCTTCAGGATCTTCACTCTTCTTCGAACATTAGTATTAAAATCACTTTGGCCAAAAATTCATATTTCTATGTATTATTATATTTCTATATATATCTATATTTCTAAATTTATATATATTGTCATCGAAAAATATATATATATCATCAAAAAAAAAAAAAACAAAAAAAAAATATAAATATATACATATATACATATATATATATATATATATATATATATATATATATATATATATACATATATATATATATATATATATATATATATATATATATATATATATATATATATATATATATATATATATATAGGGGAGAGGCACGTAGGTTGATCATAGTTTCATTTTGGGGTTGCCATTTTCCACCCTGGTAAGTTAGAGCGTAAAGTTATATACCGTTGGAAAGCTAATATCATGGTCTATACATTAGTTTTTACAGAAATGGATTTCAATGAAAAATAAAAATTGTATAGGCAATTTTCGAAAAGTACAATATTTGGCACCAAAAAAAATGGCACGTAGGTTGAGCCAGTCCAAACTCTTGTTTTAAAACCCAACCAAAGTTAATTAATCCACACAATTTTTATTGTTTCTTGCCTAAACATTTGTTGTAAAGGTATTTCTGAAAATAAATGATGAACATAAGTGAAAAAATTGGGGAAAAAAAAATAAATAAATAACGAAATTGAGGTAAAGTTCGAAATATTTTAATTTATTCATTTTCGTCATCCGAGTTACAGTTCTTGCATGTATAATAACTGCGGGTCATATTAGCACACTAAGTGAAATGGTCGTTCGCACTTGTTGCATTGGATGGAGTTGTTCTTTGTCAACTTGGCTGGCAAATCCTT
Source organism: Nemotelus nigrinus (assembly GCA_947369275.1). Classification (NCBI taxonomy): domain Eukaryota; kingdom Metazoa; phylum Arthropoda; class Insecta; order Diptera; family Stratiomyidae; genus Nemotelus; species Nemotelus nigrinus. The sequence continues at coordinate 35,455,876 of OX376372.1, forward strand.
CATACAAATCATGCAGAAGTCCATATCTTCCTTGATTTTTCTTCTTTTTTTTCTTTACTGCATCACTTTTCTGCTTCTTCTTCTTGAGATTAGCAACGAAATCTGGTGACGTTAGCACAACGTGCAACAAATTTTGAATTCGGGATTACAAAAATATATTGAACAGTTTAATATCTAAATCGTGTTCGCGCGAGCTTACATGCCGGGATCAACACTTACCTGACCTAACACACTCAAACAAAAAAACACTTCTAATGCTAGTCTGATGCAATTCCGAACATGAGAAGTCATTAAATGTGACGTATTCAATTTTACACATCCAAAATATGCAGCGTCTAATAATTTCACAGTGGCTCAACCTACGTGCCTAAAAGTGGCGCAACCTACGTGCTTCGATGCGATTTCGGCATGACGCTAATTTTTTTCACAATGAATCCGCATGTTCATAATTCAACCAGAATATTAAAGTAGAAGTAAAACTACAGTAAAAAAGTTATATTTACCTTCTTTCAACGCATAACACTTCTCGATATTCACGTCTGAACTTGACTGTGGCTTTACTTTTCTCGAGACATTCTTGGCTACGCGCTGAACAAAGCACAGGAAGGGAGAATAATCGCCCCTCTCTTTTATGAAAAGTTTTGACTAATGACATGACTATCTGGAAGCATGAGCATTTGAGTCCTGAATGTAATGGACTGAAAATATTCAGCTGGCTCAACCTACGTGCCGACTCAACTTACGTGCCTCTCCCCTATATATATATATATATATATATATATATATATATATATATATATATATATATATATATATATATATATATATATATATATATATCACGTTGGCAGCCTTCTTAGACATTGAGGGGGCATTCAATAATGTGACTGTCGCGAGTATCATCGATGCCTTGGTTCGATATGGAGTGGATAAAACTCTGGCGACCTGGGCATCTGACTTGCTCAAGAGCAGGCGGATTGAGGCTACCTTTTTGGAAGCCAAAGCGGAAAGAATAGTCGGAACCGGAACACCACAAGAAGGGATTATATCTCCCCTTTTCTGGATCCTGACAGTCAACGAAATACTGGAGAAGTTAAGGGCCAGTGGCTTTGAGGTGGTGGCGTATGCCGATGACATTGTGGTACTTGTACTTACACAAACTTTGTCGGACCTTATGCAATCCGCGCTAGACCATATCCAAATCTGGGCCAGAAAAGTCGGTCTTAGGGCAAACCCGACAAAAACCGAACTTGTACTCTTCACAAGGAGACACAGGGTACCGGCTATTGCCACGCCTAACCTCAACGGAATAACATTGGAACTTGCTGATAGTATTTAAATATTTGGGCCTTATACTAGACAGGAAACTGAACTGGGGGGCTAACGTGAAGCACAGAATTGGTAATGCTCGCGCAGCACTTTGCGCTTGCCGGTCCGCCTACTCCAATACCTGGGGTCTTAAACCTAGGGCGGCTTATTACATATTCACATGTGTAGTCAGGCCGATTTTGGTGTATGGAGCGGTCGTGTGGTGGAAAGCAGCGGAGAGTAAAACTAATATCAAGGAGCTAACAAGACTGCAAAGATTAGTTTGCATATGTATTACGGGCGCTTTAAGAACCGCCCCAACGGCTGGGTTGGAAATGATTTTGGGACTCATGCCCCTAGATCGATTCATCTTTAGAAGCGCAAGCTTAGCGGCGATACGCGCTAAAAGTTTTGGCATGTGGAACGATTCAGATCAGTGGGGCCACAGCGGTATCCTTACAGAATGCCGCAAAAGATTTGGACTCGTTGCAGAAGACACGGACCACATGAGCAAAATAATACATCTTGGCAGGAATTTCCAGGTCAAGATACCCACAAGAACAGACTGGAAGAAAAAGGAAGCTACCACCGATGGGGGCGCCTGGATTTACACGGACGGGTCAAAGACGGACACAGGAGCTGGCTCGAGCGTGTTTTCTACGGATTGGAGCCTTAACCTGTGGTGTAGACTGTCGGACCATGCTACCGTCTTTCAGTCTGAATTACATGCTATACGCATGGCAGTTGAGTCCATAAGCGGAATATCAACCAGACCAATGACCATTTGCGTCGACAGTAGGGCATCCTCGCTCTTGCGTCTTACAGATGTTCTTCAAAAACTGTTAACGCTTGCAGAGTGGCTCTCAATGAAAAGGCAAGGCATATTCCTATCCGGATGATGTGGGTGCCAGGGCATAGTGGGGTCATAGGCAACGAAAAAGCTGATGAATTGGCGAGGAAAGGTTCAGGAGCTAGCAATTGCCCCTGCATCAGCGTACCTCGGTCAATCGCTGACGCCACAAACAAACTTGATGCCGCCATATGGGCCAAACTAAAGTCCGAATGGGAAAACAGGCTGGACTGCAGGGTGGCCAGGACATTATGGCCATCACCTGATCCAAGCAAAAGCAGGAAACTGCTCAAGCTCAGCAGAAACTGCTTGAGAGCCACGGTCGGCTTGCTCACAGGGCACTGCCTTACCGCATCTCATGCGAAGAGAATAGGACTGACATCCAGCAATTTATGCAAGAGGTGCGAGATGGAAGAGGACACCATCGAGCATACTCTCTGCGATTGTCCGGCCCTAAATAATAAACGCCTCAAAATTGTTGGTGCATACCACTTTCAAGGGTTACCAGAGGTGGCCAGTACCGTCACGCTGAGTCAGCTGATCCAGTTTGGCGAAGCGGTCATTTGGCAGCTCTAAAAAGCCAGCGGAGGTTGGCAAATGGACCCAAACTGGTGGCCTAATGCAAGTCGCGTTTCCCGGCAGCCCTCTTTACTAACCTAACCTATATCATCAAAAAATTTCAGTGAAAAAATCTCAGGAACACGCCATCCGATTGAACTGGTTATCAAATCATTATGAAACTTAAAGGACATATTGGTGTTACTAAGTTGTAGACTTGTGTAGTTTTTTATGAAAGTGCTGGCGACCCTGCAGCTACGGCAGGCATTGAAAGTGAAAACCTTCAAACCATCGACTCTAATTCAAAACATTTTGTCTTTTACAGTAAAAACAACTCATACAGAAATCTTATGCTTTGTCTGTCTATACAACAAAAGCAAAACTTTTGAAATTTCACATCGGACAAGAACGGTAACCCTCCTCCAATTTACCTATATTTTAAGCTTCGAAAACTTCTGTTTACGAGAACTCACGACCCATTAATCAGATACAAATGAAATTCACAAAATTTATTGGTATTGAGTAGGACCAGGTCTGATAGAAGCGATTTGGGAATGCGGGCAACTCTGTGCCAGTGGTGCCATCTTGAAAAATTATTAATAAAAATCATTGCTTATTGCCCTATGAATTATAATTCAGTTACCAGATTTGCATGAAATTGTCACAGTAGCTGAACCTTACTCTAAGCTAAATTTGATTGAAATAATTCGGTTGCTGCTGCCAGCAATGGTAATTTTGGTGTCTTCGGTTTTGAAAATTCGCCCAGGAAAATAAAGCTTTTTGCCCTATAACTTTCAGTGCAGTCATGAAATCAAAACGAATTCCATATGATTAATGGAATTAATTTTATATGCATTATTCAGAAGGAATCTGGTTGAAAAAAAACCATGATTGTGCTGCCAGCTATTGTTCATTTTGTAGTTATTGGCAATATCTTTATTAAGCGATTTTATCGTAAAATTTTAAATGGTAATGATCTTGTAGTGACAATAAGCAATAAATAAAAGTTTTCGAAAATCTGAAAACTTTTGCGACTGGTAACCCTAAATTTCTTTGTACCCCTATAACTTCCAACGCAGCCATCGGATCAAAACGAAACTCGCAGGTTAGGTTGATTTCAATGTGAGGCAAGTGTGATATATTTTTGGCTTTGATGCTAGGGAAGAGTTGCCAGCGCGAGGTGTTTTTTTTTTGCTATTTTCGTATCAATAAATTTTACATTAAGTATTCATATCGAGACTATTAACATTGAAAATAAGTTATCAGTGTTTACATTTTATAAGTTCTAGAAATTTTTCGGTCCCAAATATCTTTCATTTTTTGATCCCAAATATCTTTCTATTCCTTTAACTTTCGACGAATCATCAAATAAAATGGAGATCGATAGAGCTATTTGATTTTAACGTGAGGCAATTATGGGAGACTTTTAGTTGCAGTGCTGGTAACGTGTTGCAAGCACTGATCATTTTCTTTGTTTATGTTATGATATGTTGCTTTCAAAGTTTTGCAGTGTTTGGCTTTCCTAAATCTTGAAATTCCTGAAATCCTTTCCACCCTATGAGTTTAAATGCATTGTTAAGATCAAAGGGATTTTGCACTCGAAACAGGTTGGAGCACGTGTGGTAGAATATGCACGCAAAATCTGCACGATTCTTCTACTGTTCATCGAACATTCGTATTTCTAGCAGTTCAGGTACGCTAGAGTTTTTTTTATTGTATATATCATCAGTTTCAATTTTGTACTTCCTTTCAGTTTTGTAACAAATAAATAATCTCTAAAAAGTAAAATGAGCAAAATATATCAAATTTTTATTAGCCTAATGCCAATCATCAAACCATCTCATTAATCAAATTTCAAACAATTTGACTAAGTAAAACCACTTTTAACCAAGAGTCTCTAAAGCTTCTGCTCTAAATTCGAGTACCGAAAATCTTAAATCTTCATTCAACCTTAAGCTTTTCTGCTTTCTTTCCAATCTTTGTCACTTAAATCACGTCATGATCATATCAAATGAGAATGCTGTTCACTCACGTCTTCAGTGTGCACGAACATGTGCATACGCATATGTCCAATACTATTTTCCAGCGACAGTGAGTAACATCAAATGTAGAAAATCTGGCATGACCGCATGATCTTACTCAGCCGGCTTTGTACCAGCTCAGCTCAGCTACAAAGCATGCATACTAATCGGATTATTCTATCAGCGTGCGAACAGAATATTAATCACGTGTCCCCGTATTGCCAGCAAGCAAGCGAGGAAATGGTCGCTGAGGAAGCAGATTCCATCCTGAAATTCGCCTTTGATGTTCCATGAATATTTAGTTTGCACGGTTGGACCATGAATGGGTGCGTAGCATTCGTCGATGGTGCGAAAATCATTTTAAATTTAGCCTTGGGGCAGCAACTAACTTTCCTCATAGCCACATGCGTGACAGTGTCGAAGCGTCGAAGCTGTCAGCTCACGAACTAACCATTTCGACTTTTTGAGCCTGGAAACTCTGCAACTGCTACCACTTTTCAATATTTAAGGTCGACAAAGTTCAAGCTGTGAGCGACATCTCGAATATCGGCACGACATTGTATCTAACTAGATACTTGAGAACCGATCATTTAAACGATCGGAAGCTATTACAGGACCCGACATATGTCCACTCGTAATTGAAAATCAATTAATATCCGATCTTTTCTCACATGGACAGGCAAGTGAAAGTGCCGATTACTGTCAATATGGAAATAAGCTGTAGCTGTTGCCGCTCATGCGGTCCCTAGATTGGTTCAAACTAATATATTTAAGCTTCGTTGCACCGATGAGGTCTTCCTGTATTGAGCCTGAAACAGAACGATCAGTTTAGATGCGCTTGTACTCGCAATGTTCGTTTGTCGGGTATCGGTAAATGCATGTGTAATGTTTCTATAGGCATGTAGTTGCATGTATAATATCCGCTCATATGTGAAATGGAGTCACTTTATTACTATTGCCAAGGAGGTTGCATGTCGAAATGCAATTAACTAGAATGAATCGTTTGTCTTTCGGGCCTTTGAACAGACAGCGCGCTCTATGCAAATTAGTTCCGCATGATCACACCGTTTAAATATTGTTCAAATTGTTTGCTTTCTTTCTATGATTGAGAAATAATAGAGTATCGAGGTGCTGACAACGGGGAGATGCAGCCACCACGTGGATTCAATTACATTTGATGAGCATTCAGGCAGAATATGACATGGGTTAGACATGATCGAGGAAGCAGTTAAGTAAAGCATTTACTAATCCGCTATATTTTTTCAAGGAAATGCAAATCGTGTTTGAAAGAGTTCTCATTTGTGCGAAATTGAAATTGATCCAAAAACATGATTTATATATTTGTTGCCCTTATGAATTTATCAATAATCGAAAGCAATTATGATTGAAAAATTAAAAACTGTCGATTTCTCCTCAGCTTCAGGTACTAGCTATATTGGTTTTGTTTTAGATGACCAAATAAAATCTCCAGAAGATACTCGTGTCAGCTAATCGTGGATTTGAGGTTGTTTCTCAAACTTGCGAACTTACTGCACGGAAAGAATGTATGGTGAGCATAATCGTACTCATCCACAAAGTAACGAAAGTGCGAGCAACCCACCTTCCCCATTATCTTAAGGGGACATAGCATCTTCAAATTGAACAAAAAAATGTTTATTTCAAAGGTTCGTTTTTAATTGAGTAAAAAGACATATTTAATGAAACTTTGTATACATACTTTACTTGCTTTATACAACATTTTTTGTGGCCCCTGTTGTCTGCTACAATTTTTTTTGAAAAAAACACCAAAAAACCTGGCGTGCACGATAATTGCCCTCAGAAGAGGGTGAGAAAAAAAAAACAAAAACGGGGTTTTTATCAGCATCAAAGCGGCCTTGGAATGAACTAAAAAAAAAAATTTGGCTGAAAAATAACAAAATGGCGGCGTTTTTTTCGAAAATCGATGTTTTTTTCCCCCAAAAATCGGTTATAACTAAGAAAATTCAATGCCGATTTTTTCATCCGTAGTTCATTCTAAGCATTAACATGTGCAAATTAACGTGTTAAAATTTCAGAACGATTGGATAAAAATGTTTTTCTAAATCATGCACGCCAACTTGAAAAAGGTTGTTTCGAGAAAATCGCGTTTAAAGTTAAATTTCAATATTTTTCGTAATAAATCTTACCGAAATTTAATCTGCGTTGCCTGGACTATAAAATATACCTTCCTCTTGTTCATAATCCTCCTCTTCCCGAAATTGTTGCTCTTTTCGAACAGTTCTGGCCTCTTTAGATGCCTCAATCGAGTGTTTTTCCGCCTGGTTGATTTTTCCAGCATCTCTATTTTCTGCATGCTCCAGCGCGCATTGGTCAATTGTAATTCCCATGACTTGCATTATTTTCAAGATAGCCATAAATCCTTTATTAGGTGTACATGCAGAAATATTTGCAGCCATATTTATGATATTATTTCCACAAAAAGTATGTTACAAATACAAGAATTAAAGCTTTCGTTATTATTCTGCGTAAAATTGCCCAAGCAGCGCTTTAATAAATCTTTTGATGATAAGTTTTCATAAATAAGCTTTAAAACTTCTTGTACCTCATCATCTAAAGGTGGAGGATGCTTGAATTTTTTTTAAAGTATTACCACCAGCTGCCTCCGCCTTGCGCCAGTTACACCAAGTCTTTTCTTCAACAGGACAATAAGAGTGTTGAGGGTAAAATTTTTTGGGAATATGCTGCCCAAATTTCCTTGCGCATGTTTTCAACCAAATTATAATTTCGTAGGTAAGCCATAATATTTTGATAAATTTTTCATTAATTTGAGTGTCAGTTGATCTTTTTTCGGACCTTTTTTGGAGTTTCAATACTTTTTTAGAAGCATCTTTTTCGGCTAATTTTTTTTGTTTTTTTTTGCCGAGGCTAACTTTTTTTTGCTTCTTTTGAAGGAGTTCACTCACTTATCTTTCTCTACACTTTAGCTTAGTCGATGTAGCGATACAGCGAAGTGAACGAAAATCATAGAAAAAAAAGACCTTGGCGTGCTTCGCTATATATGGTCATAAACATTTTTTTTATGAAGTCAATTTTATATTATTAAAATTATGTTTTTAAAGCTTCATTCTAACATATTCAATCAAAAAACAAAAATCGATTTATGAAAAATTTGAAGGTGCTATGTCCCCTTAAGGTACCTTCTGAAATAACCATGCCCCGTTAGGAATTGGCACAGCGTCTAGCAAGATGAAGTTAGTCATCGCCATCAGCAACCTCCACCTCGCCTCGCCGGGGCGACCGAAGTTGACCATCAACCTGCTCAGCGAGCCGACTGCTCTCAGAACCCTATCACATACCGTGCTGATGTGGTCCCAGTAGGTCAGCTTAGTGTTCAGTGGCAATCCGAGGTACTTTATCGACTAATTTTATCGACATCCTAATTCATTTTAGAATTTTAATTTTAATCTACATGAACAAAAAATTTCAAATTGATTGAAGTCTAGAAATTAATTTATTTGCTGACTTTTTCGCAGATGCAAAGAGGATGTTGATACTTTCATACTTTTATAGTTAAAACTGCAAGCTTTAATTTGTAAGTCTGATTTATCCATTTTTCGGAGGACAATGCTCACTTAAATCTGCAAAAGTTCATTTCACCTTGTTTTAGATTATTTTTTCATGGATATCATTAGATTATGAACTTTCACCTCTGTCATGTCATTCAGCACGTGACCTGATTAGTTAATCTGAGCACATCAGGTAATTGAGAATCGTATTGAGCTAACGGAATCTTTTTGGGCTTTGGTTGCTTGGTGGATAAGAAGGAGTTGACTTGCATACACCGTGCAAACAGATAACGGAGAAAACGCAGGCTGTATCTTGTGTGAGCGCATAAAAAATGTAGAGTAATAGAGTTTTGTTCGGGTCTTTTTATTTCACTGGCTGATAAAACGAACAAAAATTTGAAAAGTGATTATCGTGGATATCTGCGAAAATTACTTTCTCTGGTTGGTTTTGTGTTAATCCCAGTTCATCAAAGACTCAAAGTGGCTCTCCACCAAACAAGGGTTGTGCACTACGCAATGCGGTATAAAAATGGACCCATTAGTGGCTAGGTATGTTTTCTCCAGAGCCTGGCTCATGATAGCAGCCACGAAATCTAACCTAACCTTAACTGGGCTACTTATGTGTAACCCTTCTAAGCTTTAAGTATTTATGTACATTTCAATTTCAAGCCTTCATTATTTAACACCTGTGTTTGATCTTGTATTTTTTTTATAGACCCCACCTCAGGAAAATTATCTAATCGCTTGTTTACAAAATGCTATAGCTACAGTTAACCAAAGCAATTAAAAATAAAACACATTTTGTACACTCGTAATACAAAACAATCAGATGAAATAATAATGTACGGGACGTTTCTAATGTCCCAGATAGAGGAAAAAGCAAAGCTGAGCAGCTCTAATCTCAACACTCTCTGCCTCTCCTCCGCAGTATCTACAGTATCTCCGCACCGCACAGTACTTCCGCAATATCTATCTCCTTGCCTATCCTGTAAAGATACGTTTTGCAAGGAATATGGCCTGTTAAAGGGCCTTATACTACTTTGATACAGGACAACTGTGTCTTTTGCTGTTGAGTGTTTCAAACTCTCTAGATTGAACCACTAGTTTCCGATTTTTCTTTTAGTCTATGTTTTCTTTTCTCTGGCCGTATCAACCTTCGAAAAGCCCCAGCACAGAGTGGGACCTAAGTCGGGCAATTAAGATTCTTCTTGGGACTTAGGTATCATCTTCCTCGTTTCCTTGGTGTCCCCCCATGGCCAAGGGACTACTAAGCATAAACGTTCTATCTACATTTTAGTGTTTTCGAGATATTCAATGATTTGTGTTTTAATTTATACTGGAAATATATGAAGAGTGCATTGTTCAATGTTGATTTTAACATACTTCCACAAAAGATAGGTTTTTCAAATTTCGTAGAATGATGTATTAGAGTATTTCGTTTTCGAATCCAGCGATAACTCAAAAATGAAAAAAATTCAGATAGAACGTTTATACTTAGCATTGTAGCATATAAACTCAAGGCTGTTCTATGCTTTTATTTCATTTAAGAGTGTAACTTAGTTTATTTGATCGCGAGACCCGCTTGGCTATTCAATAGGATCTCAAAGCTGAGTCTTTTAATATTATTTATATTTATTATATGCGTAGCCGTAAGTTTAACAGATAATTCTGACCCAAATGAGAGGATATATTGCAAAAAGTACAAAGGCAAGAAACTTTCATAGTGAGTTCTGCCAGAAAAAAATACTATATTTTACGTTAAGTCTGTTAGTGTTAAGAGAAGTTTTACCCGACTGGCTAATAAATGGATTTAATTCGCTACGAAAATGGCGTTGAAACAAATCAAAAATTTCAAATCATCCCATATGCAAGTACAGTGGCTCACAGCTTATCTGATACAGTGCTTCTTTAAAAATTTAAGTTGCAATAATTTAGAACAATATAAAAAAAAAATGAATGCCATTTTGAAGAAAAATGTTTATTATTTATTAAACAAGTTTATATTTGTTACAAAGTTGCTGTTTTACATCTTAAAAAATAAAAAACCATAAGTAATAACAAATTTAATATCACAGCTTATTTGATACAGTTCGATTAAACATTAAAATTGCTGTGAATTATAAGGTTTCCAGCTAATTTTAATACTTCGTATGATAGCCCTTAGCCTTAAGCAGAGCCTGGTGCCTATTTGGCATTGAGTCAACGAGCTTTTTTGTGATGTCAGGAGTAATTTTTTGCCATTTCTTTAGCACTGCTTTCTTCAGGTCTTGTTTATTAGAAATCTTGTGTTTTCTAATGTTATTATCCAACAAAGTCCACAGATTTTCAAAGACTTTCATATCTGGTGACTGTGCCGGCGGAGACATCAAATGAGGGCAATCCCAAATTGGCCAGGACTGCACAATTCCCGACTTGTGCTTTGGATCGTTGTCTTGTTACAACCGAAATCGGTTGCGAACACCCAGTTTTTCAGCACTTTGCAGCAAATTGTTTTTGAGTACATCAAGGTACTTTGTTTTGTCCATTGTTTCCTCAAAAAACTTTAAATTTCCGACTCCGGCTGCGAACATGTAGGCCCAAACCATCACATCGCCACCACCATGCTTCACAGAAGCTTTGAGGTTCTCTTTGTTTAGCTCAGTGTTTGCCTTGCGCCAGACGTATGACATTCTGTCGGAGCCAAACATGTTAAACTTGGACTCGCCCGCAAAAATAACCGTATTCCAGAACGCGTATGGCTTTCCCACATGAGCTTTGACAAAGGCTAATTGGCTTATTGTATTTTTTTGGAAATGAATTGCTTCCTACGAGCTACTCGCTCGTTGAAATCATGGTCGCAAAGCACTCGTCGGATGGTTTCAGCACTACATGACCTCTTTATTTCACGATGAACCTCAGTAAACAATTTCGAAGGGGAAATCTTCGGTTTTGCTTTCACTTTCCTTACAATGTATCGTTCGTCGGATAAGGTGAAAATTTTGTCTGGCGCATTTCTGCCCTTATTTTCTATCCGATTTTCGTGCATGAAGCGCTCAATTATGTGCTGCACTGTAGAGACACTCAAATTCATACTTTCAGCAATTTTCCGAACACTTTATCCTTTTTTAAAGTGGTTTAATACCAATTCGCACTGTTCAACTGTGGTGCGACGATCCATTTTACAACAACTACTAAATTTTGGCACTTCAGTTTGCAAGATCTTGCTAAAAATTACCCAAACCAATGTCTAAACACAATCAAAAATTCAAAAAACAAAAACAACACAGATTAACGGCGCGACAAATAGAAGTTTATTCGCATTGAAGTGTCTGTATCAAATAAGCTGTGAGCTACAATTTTTCTGCGCCAGTGGTAATTCTCTTTTGCGTGACGCCGAGGAATATTCCTGCTAATTTTTTTGTTTGCATTGTATTCATTGAACATGCATCCAGTCGAATACGTCTAAATTTTTTGGACAAGGTTCCTTATTTCAAAGTTACAGTGATTTGAATTTTAAAATAGTCACTGTATCAAATAAGCTGTGAGCCACTGTATATATTTCTTCGAAATCATCATACTCATAACTCATCAAACAAACCGAAAAACAAATTAATCTCAACATTTTACGAAATTCAATCAACTGGGCAAATACGTCTACTCATAATTCTAATCCAGCAAATCATGACTAAACTTAGAATAAAAACACAAAAAATAAGGTCAAAGTGAATGGACTCGGTGAAGGCATGATATTTTACTGTCTCAGCGTGTCGTGCATGCGGCACAGTCGTTTTAAATCAAATTCACTCGCATATAAAAACTTACCGTTATTCGCTCTTCATCCAAGGCCAGAGCTTATCTGTTAAGCATCGCAGCAACGTGAATACAACGTGAAAAATCATTCTATCCACAGGAATGCTAAACAATTTCATTTTTATTTTGTGCGAAAAAATTACGAAAATTTCACATTGTTTACTGAGCGGTAATTAGTCTTGTTAATTGCATGACTTCGAAGCATAGTATGTACATACATGTGTGTCATGTTATCTTCTAAACAAATTATGAAAAGAAAAACAAAGAAAAGTGTGTCGCGTTGTGTTTCTCTAATTGCTTTATTTTCTTCTTTTCAGATTTGTTGGCAGTACACACACACTTTCCGTGGCTGTAGCATAATTGTCTTGCATTTTCAATTTTTCGAAGTAAAGACGGAAAACAATCATAATTGGGAAAAGTACCCATATCTGTAATTTTCGCAACTGATAAGAATACCAACCAATTCCGGTCTTGGTGCTCCAAACCGAATTTACTCGTCTTCCAAAACGTGCAAAATACTCCGGAATCGTGGCGCACCAACAGAATAAAATATCAAGCAAGATGGCAGCGAGTACAGGTGATATTTGGTTACAATGGTTCTCGTGTTGTTTTCATCAACCGCAATCACCGTCACGTCGCAGACGACAACGACTCCATATAGACCGATCCATGATCGGTTATCCAACAAATTTCGTACACACCGGCCATATTGGTTCAGCGGATGTTGAACTATCATCGAATCACCTCAACGCCATACAGAATCAGATGCAAAGTAAAGGAGGCTACGAAATGAATTCGCTACGATTACAGGTGAATATTCAATTTTTGTTTTGTTACATTTGCTGAAATTTCATTGTGTCTTAAATTTTACATTTTTATTGGGCTGGACGCGATGCGTTTATGGTAATTTATATAGTTTCCATTGCTATTGTAAAATTTTGTTGGCTTCAATTTGTCTGCGGTTAAGTTTACAGAAATCGAGAATACAATTGGAAATAAATCAATTTTTCTCATGTGAGCCGAAAATAATATTCAAATGCAAATGTGAAAATGACATGATTACAATTAACAAATAAGTTGAAGATAAAATTAGCCTCTAGAACATATTTAAATCGAATAATATAAAAGCTAACACAGTTCATATACACTGAAAAAAATCCACATAGCGCCCACAGCCATTTAACATAGCGCATTATTTATGGCCCCATACGCCATGTACATAGTACTCTGAGCCATGCAATATGGCTCCCAGCGCCATGTCAGAATCTACATAGCACGTGGTCCCATGCTACATGGCGCAGCATTTATGGTGCCACACGCTATGTACATAGTACCCTGAGCCATGCAGTATAGCTCCCAGCGCTATACTTACATGGCGCAGAAATTATGGCCCCACACGCCATATTACATAGTGCCATGAGCCATGTAATATGGCTCATGGCACTACAATTATAACTCGCAGCCATGCTGTGTGAGATGTATAAATATCAGCAAGCTTCTTGAATATAGGAGAGGATTTAACACATCTCTTTCTTCTGGGCATTTTCCAACGTATTGGAAATCCTCCTATGTTACACCAATATTTAAAAGTGGCGATAGAAAATCAATTCAAAATTATAGAGGTATCGCCATTTTATCCACTATTCCTAAACTGTTTGAAAAAATCATATGTAAAAAGCTATCCCCTCTGGTCGATGCTTGACTTAACGAACAGCAGCATGGTTTTAAGAAAGGACGTTCTACCACTGCTAACCTGATGGGTGTGGTTCCCCATGTCCTTTGCAAAATGGAGAAAGGTGATCAAATTGACGTAGTCTACACTGACTTCAGCAAAGCGTCTGATCGTGTTATCCATTCCATTTTGATTTTGGAAAGTGTACAATTCGTCGCGTTTAGAAGATGACTATGAAGTATACGAGGAATTAGGAAATAGATTCGTATCTGAAACCTCGTCTGCCTACTCAAACTACATGGAGGAGCTGAGGCAGTCTTTCATAAGCCATCCTAAATTTTTTTGGAATTTTGGAAATTTGGAATTTTGTAAATTCAAAAAGGTATCATGGCGGATACCCTTGTTCTTTTATCTCTGACGGCATGGTCATTAATAACACGCTCGCTATTAGTAACTTGTTTGCAGACTACTTCCGATCTGCGTATGGAATACCTGTCTATTACGTCGACATAACTAATTTCAATTACTTAATGGACTCCCCTAAAACGACGTTGACAATGAAAGACCTATACATCGACACTGCCCCTATCCTAAAGCATATATCTCATCTTGAGAATAGTTTTCATCCTAGCCCTGATGGTTTACTGACCATAGTCCTTAAGCGTTGCGCCGATTCTCTCTCACCCCTGTTAGCTTAGCTTTTTAATTTATCCATTTTTCCAAACTTGTGGAAATATTCATCTATAACTCCAATTCACAAAAAAAGCAGTAGAGATATCGTGCACAATTATAGACCAATCGCTAAATTACCATGCGTTGCCAAGCTCTTTGAAGCTATAGTTTGCCGAGGTGATATCTTTCCACTCTAAGGCATTTATCTCACCTTGCCAGCATGACTTTATTAAAGGCAAATCCACCACTACTAATATTTTAGAACTTGCAAATCTAGTCATCCCTGCGATCGGAGAAGGTAAACAAATTGACTGCATTTACACCAACCTCACAAAGGCTTCCTAGAAGCTGGATCATAATATTCTTATATGTAAATTGCATCTTCTTGAATTTTCTAATAAGTTTATTAACTGAATTAAATCTTATCTCATAGATCGCAAACAGAAAGTTAGATTTCGCGGTACTCTACCCACTGACATAATCCCCACTTCGAGTGTGCCACTAGGCAGCCACCTCGGTCCGATTCTGTTAGCTATTTATATTAACGATCTTATCACCTTTGCTCCTGGATCCTGCATTTTACTCTAAGCTGATGACGCAAAAAAATATAAAATCATCACTTGACGATTGTACGATCCTGCAACGCAATGTGTCAAATGTTCTTGATTGGTTCGCTTTAAATCGTCTTTCACTAAATCAGTTATCTCTTTCTCGCGCAAATCAACTCTGCTTTTACTTTTAATGACCACATTGACTCAATAATAACAAAAGATAACTGTGGCTTTTTAAAAAGGCGGTCTAAAGAATTCAATGACATTCGGATGACAAAAATCCAATTCTGCTCTCTGGTTCGCCCAAACCTAGAATATGGGTGCTTGATGTGGGCTCCATATTATAAGGGGCATATACAAATCTCGCATTAAATATGTTCAAAAGAAATTTTTAATTTTTGTTCTTAGTTCTTTCCGCTGGCCTGACAATTTCGCTTGCCTCCTTATGAAAGTAGCTATTGTACTTGACTTCCTTACATTTAATAACATTATTGTCACATCATCAGGCCTCTTTGCACTATTTTTCACCTCAGTATACTCTGACTCATTTTTCCCCCTTCCTATAACTTTTCTATTGATTTCCCTCCTTGGCTTTCTTCATTCTTGACCAGCTCTCTTGAAGTTAAATTCCTTCTCATGATTCCTAATTTTTTTGTGAAAAATCTCGCATATTCCTTATGTGTCTGCCTATTAATTTTATTTACTATTAGTCGTTTAACTGGCCAATTTCCTTCCTCTTGGAAACTACCAAACATTTTCTCTATTTTCAGATTTGATGAACACAACACCGCCTCAAATTATCGCCCCATTTTTATCCTTTCCTGCTTTTACGATTCTCTTAGTAATGTCTTCGTATCTCAACACGCAGTGGCGTCAGCTTTAGTGCCAAGGTGATACTATCTATACAAATTTCTCAAAAGCATTTGATTCTATTAATCTTGAGCTACTTCTACTCAAATTAAATCATTATGGTGTCTGTGAGCATTTACTCTCTTGCTCTCCTAACTCTGATGGCACCTGGTTTGCATCGAGTGAATCGCAACTATTTCGTCTTCCTCACTGGCGTGTAGTCCTTATCGTTTCCCCCTCTTCTGATTTGCCCAAGAATCCATATTTGAACCACTGTTATTCAACCTCTTTATCAATGATTCCAATGTTTATTCATCATTTTGTCTAATTTTCGCAGATGATTTAAAAATATTTGGGCCAACCGAAAATTCTGCTGATCATCTGATTTTTCGGGAAGATTTGGATCCTCTTACTGCTTGATATAACTCTAATTACTTATTTTCAAATGTCTCTCCAGACTTATGTATTTCTTTATTTTATTTGTGAAACCATCCTTGTCGCTATGGAAAATTTTACGGATCTTGGGATCACCTTTGATCGAAACTGAAATTTGATATTCATGTTCGAACCATTACCAAAAGTCTTTTGGATTGCGAGCCTTGCTATGCGTTCCTGCACAAATTATTTTAGTATTTCCACATATGTTAAAATATTTTTTTGCCCTAATTCTTCCCTAACTCTAGTACTGTAGTCAAGTATGTAGTCCCCGTTTCACCTACTATCCGATACTGTTAAATCAGTTCAATGGAGGTTTACTCGC
This sequence comes from Nemotelus nigrinus, assembly GCA_947369275.1. Taxonomy (NCBI): domain Eukaryota; kingdom Metazoa; phylum Arthropoda; class Insecta; order Diptera; family Stratiomyidae; genus Nemotelus; species Nemotelus nigrinus. Next base: position 35,472,451 of record OX376372.1, read on the forward strand.
ACTCTACTATTTAAATATTATCTTCACTGCCTTATAATGAACATGCATCGCTGCTTGATCTCCTGCAAAACGCAAAGTTTACCTTGACGAATGTTTACTGTAAAAAATCAGCCGCGGGGATCTAAATTTTCATAACTTCTTTGATTGTCGAGCGAAAACATAAGAGTCAGGTCGTCTGTTGTTTTTCAAGTACCATATGCACGTATAGATATTTTTATTTTCCTGTTTTGCTCCTTTTACGCATCCATAACAGCATCCAACTCGGTCTTCTTTCACATTCTACAGCCACTTTTAAAGCTCAAATTCTCGTTTCGGCAGTTGCTCTTTCGCTGTTATGAACAGTGCTGTGGTTGTACTCCGATCGGAGTATTTGTACTCCGTTTTTAGTTGCCGTACTACTGTACTACCTTCACATACAAAGTACTCCCTTTTCATTGGGATCACTTTTCAGAAACACAATTTTGACGTGAACTTTAACGGCGTCCACTCTGTATGTCTAAGAAGAAGATTGGAAGAATTTAGTTATGCTGCGTAGCTAGTGCCCCAAACTGTGTAACTTTTGCTATGGCGAACGAGATACCATCATACTACAGAGCCTTGTGGTACACTACAAGAGATGTCATCAAACTGAAAATGGATAACATAGATCTATATAGAAGTGCGAGAATGTCCCCAGCCAAATCAAATTATGGTGTGGTGTTCGCAAGGTTCGGAGAGTTGCTTGATGACTACAGACCTGGTTCTGATAGAAATGCCCCATCAAACATCACTGCTATATGTAAAAATACTGGACCTTTTAGTGGTCTGACTAGTGACCAACCGAACAGCATGACTAGAACCACCTTCAACAGTTTAAGAAGTGAGGAATTGAATAATGGTCTCGATATTGTGGCGGCAGATGGTGCAAAGTCGGAAGCAGGAGCGGCATGTGCTGTTATGGGGGATAATGTTGAGTTTAATTGTGGTTTCTCGCTAGCCAATGCGACTGAGGTAGTTAACACAGAGCTGGCAGCAATAATGTGTGCTATAGAAAAAGGTATCAGCCTGGGTTTGGGCAAGATAACCATCCTGTCAGACAGCAATAAAGCCTGCATGCTACTAGATGTACCCTCATCGAAGAACCAGATTATACATAAAATATGGGACTTATTATCAGCCAATAGTGATGTGCTAGTCAGAGTCATCTGGGTCCCGGGTCACAGGGGGATCCCTCTGATGAAAAAGGTAGACAGTCTGGCCAAAGCTGCAATTTTAGAGGGTTCACCCCTAACGTTGCCGCTATGCATTAATGATATCATGTCAATAGCCTGGCGTGAAATTAAAAGGTCTTGGCAAATCAAATACGGGGAAATGTCAAGAGGCTTGATGAGATGTCCGTGGTTGGAGACGGACCTGGCCTTCAGAGAACACACATGGTTTGGCAATTTTCAAGGGAGTAACAGAAGTGTTAAAATAATTAATAGATTGTTTACAGGCAAGGCGTACAATAACCAAAGACTGTTTAAGATAAAACTAATTGAGGATCCAAAATGCGATTTCTGCAATGAAATAGATTCTATTGATCACAAAATTTTCAAGTGTCCTAATTATAATTTAACCAGAAGATATTTTGGCTTTTTTAGTAAATATAACTCATCTAACAGACTTCTGATCGAGCATAAGAAAGAGATGCTCTTAGAGTTAGCTAAATTCTTGGAGCTAAGCAAGATTGACATATAAAACAAGATATTGGATATAGTCACGGAATATGCGGGATTTAATTGTAGAGTTCTAAGTCTTATTTAATTGTTATACAATAAACATGTGTGCATCAAATATTCAACGGTTTCTTCTTGATTATGAATTATGGTAACATGCCACTATGGTTGGGATTTATGGATGCTTTTTACCAAACTAAATCAAATAACTTAAAATTGAAATGTTTATATTATTTTTTAATTTTATTATTCCTTGTTTCTTCCTTTTAAAATAGAAAAAAAAAACCAAAAAAAGAAAAAAGAAAAGGAATAAGATGTTATATGTAAGACCTTCTGTTCAATCATATGTCAATACAGTTGGAGATTGTGTACTATTAACCTTAAATAAGTACTATTTGTTCTTTTTGAAAACTTATTTTAATAGACTTAAGATGAATTTTATATAGTATATGGTGCGTTACTAACTTTTATATTACAATCTCCTTATCCATTTAACTCCTATACCCAATATCCTTTGTTTCTTTGGACAAAGCTCATAAGTAACTGCCAAATGTGTTAACAAATCAATCGAATCCGATGGCCATTACCACTGGTTTAAGGCCAACCCCGTTTCCTTGGAAATAGGAACAATTAACCGGGGGAAAAAAAGCGTAGCTAGTGTCCTCGCGCGTGAACTGCTCTTAATATACATTATAAATTCTATAGAAATCAACCGACGGAGCGATAGCGATTGCTTGTTGGTATCCTTTGCTACCGCCAGCCGTGGCAGGGTTAGGTAGAGGATTTTGGCGTAGAAGTAGTGCAGTGATTGAAATCTTCCTTGAATTTTTGTCCCGTCAATGAGTGTTGTTTCTTCGTTTTATCGCGTCAACAGTTTTTTCTGAAAGATTAGGGAAATTTCTATGAAGAATATTTCAACTGCCTGTTTGAAGTGAGCTGAGAAGATTATTGGACACAAACTGACTTCTATTTCTACTTTTTGGTTCACAGGCAGCAATTTTCCTATATAGTTCACGTCTCCAATTTTGTTTCCGCATTTTCAAGCATTTGAACCGTAATTCGAAGAAATTATTATCACAGACTTAAGATAAAATGCTTTAATTTTCAGTTTTATGACACAAGTCAGTTTTTCCATCACCAAACAAGCTGGTAATTATATTTTCTTGGACCAAACACAATTCTAACTAAACAATGGAATGGTTGGTTTGTCAGATAAGTTTAATGTGGATTTTGTTAAAAGTTTAGTTTTACAATTTTTTGATTAAATTGGATGAGAATAGAACTCAAGGGTTCACACCTGCGATAAATATGGAAGGCAGTGCGACTAATGATACGAGAGTTAGCATAGAGTTGGATACTGCCCACTCTAGCTCAGGATCCAATTGCAATGCCACACAAATGTATATTAACGTGTATAAAGACGATATCAAAAATTTCGGTAAATTCAGCTAACACAGTTTGATTGGTTTCAAGCAAAGGTTATACCTTCTACTGCAAGCAGCTCAAAAGGCAAATATGAGAAAATATCCTTTTGTAAACATTGCCAAAAACTGTTAAGCAAAAATGTATCACATTTATTGCGAAATGCACAGATAGACCGCAAGAAATTCGAGTCAGCCTCAAAAATCAACCAGAAATTCACAGTCGAGCAGCAATTGAATCATTCACTAAAAACTCCAAAAATATTAAAATAGCCAAGCTTAAAATAGTTATGCTTTTTAAAACACCAAATAATCATTCACGTTAATCGCATCAGTGATTTTGTAGGCTAAAACAATTGCTGAAGATTCTGAAATTCTCAAAATTGCGAAAGTGTGTGAAAACGAGGTTTACCGATGTCACTAATTTTATTTTAAAAAATGAATCGTGTGAGTACATAGCCAAAGTTTAAAAAATATCGCCTTATCATGGATGAAACGACAGATATAAGTACTGTCAAATGTTTGGACCTAGTTGTTTCAAATTTTGAGAAGTCCACAATAGGTTTTTAACTCTTCTGGAACTCTCTCAATGTGATGCAAACTCAATATATAGCAATTTACCGAAGTATTCAAACGATTTGAATATTTCTTTGAAAGACTCAGTAAGATTCGCTTTAAACGATGCTTCGGTTATGATGGGTGATAATCCAGGTGTCAAATCTTTCCTTAAAAAAGCTTTACAAATTTCTATGTTATGACCGGCACATGTTATTCGCTACATTTAAGCTGAGCTGCAGCGCCAAAAAGGCTGCCCCAGCACATTGCTTAACAGCTTGATTTGCGAATACCGGTTTTTTACAAAGCGTTAATATGTGTGTGTGCCGGATAAAATTGTATGGTTACACGAAATAGGGATTTTAAACCGGTTTTAATCCGATTTATAATATAATTAAAACTATATATAATATAATCAAAACTATTGTACTCCATTTTAATGTGAAGTATGGATTATGAAATTTATTCCCCGAAAATTTTTTACAACGACAGCACTGGTTATGAATCCATGCAGCAGTCGATGGCAGTCTGACCTCAGTAGTTGCTGATTGGACGGCAGTTATGCTGCAGTATATTTCGGTCACATTTCGATTCTTCTCGTTCCTATCCCTCAACTATGTGCTTCTTTTTGCTCTTTGCTTGAATATCTGCACACTCGTGCTTTTTAATAAGGCTGAGGAGTCAATAATGATGTCAAATAATTCTGTCTCGACTATTTTTCCATGGCCGGCAAATATCTGAAAATATTCGAAAGAAATCGGTGCAGCCGTTTTTCGTCAGGCTTCCACCTCCTGGCTCTCAGGATTCGATAAATCTCTTTGATTATAGCCGCAATATAAAATGTTTGATAAGTTCTCTAAATCTTCATACCTCCTTGCCTTTGAGGCTCTTAAACATGCTCGAGCAACTTACGTAATGACCTCCTGAGCTAAAGCGGCTTCCTGCTGTCTTTGAAATTTCTAACTGATTGTTGGCCACTGTTAGCAGCAAATTTAGGGGGAGCCGACAGCAAGTCAAGATTTTTTTCGGTTGGGTAGTATTTCGGGCACAGTGCATCAGCTAAAGTGAACAACGGGGCAGCAGTAAGCCATAGGCTGTGAGTAAGAGCCAGTCTGAGTCTGGAATTCTACCCGTGCTGAATTTTCTCAGTACGGCAGGGGCTCAGATTTTATAGGCCATGTAAGACTGCAATAGAGAACAATGGTTGCAGTGGAAGCTTACAGAATTCCATCGTGAAAGAATCTATTGCCAGCTAGTTTTTCAACTTTCAGAGTTTCTGATTGCATATACTATAGCTGCAGGTCCCACAAAGGCAACTAAACGTCAACTAGAAGTCATAATACCGCCGCGCCTGGTGATAAAATAGCCTCTCCCTCTTCCCTCCTCGTAAAAGAAAGGAGGAGCGAAGTACTGAAGGAGACAACTCCGGCTAGTGTAAACAAGATACCCGCAAGAAGTATAAGAGGATGGAGTGTTCTGCACACTGCAAACGCTGTAGAGGTTCTCATTCGCAATCAACGTTAGAAGCAGTTCAAAATGGGAAAGCTGTCGGCGATGGCGGACAGGAAAATCAATGAAGAGAATAGAACGCATGGAAACTAGATGCCACTTAGTGGAACCTTGAAACCTACGTGGAGAAGCGAGAGAAAGGTTGGCTAGTGATACCCATGTTGTCAGTTCGGGGCGAAAATGTCTCAACCAGATGACTTGAAGCAAACTTAAGCTTACTGACCACTGTCAACTAGGTAAAGCTCTCAACCGTTAATTCTGAACAATTCTGTGCCTGATGCTATAAGGTTTGTTTAGCCCAATTTGCGACATTCCTTTCTTATAAATATAATGCTTGTGGAAACAGCAAGCGTTCATTTATATTGTGCTTCTACAACAGCCGTGGATCTGCGCACTCAGCTAAGTTAAACAGGAAAAATCCTTTTATGATGAAACATCTACGAGGCGGAGATCTTGCGTTCTGATTTCCAATCTGTTTGATGCCACTACGCTCAGATAGTTTTTAAGGCCAGGTTCCTCCAGAAAACGTGTTTTTTTCAAACAAATTTTATTTATATTACAAAAAATATTTATACATTAAAGTTTTTATAGATTAGAAGACATATAAAAATACTAACTGAAAAAATAATTTTTTGTTTATTTTTTTGAATGGCGGCTCCTAAAATGGCTGCTGAAAAACGTCCCTTTTGTTGATGGGTGACACGATAACTCAACAACGAATTATCTGAAAGCAAAAATCAAAACGATTTCTTATTTTGTATCACATTGGCTATGGTCGGTACTACAATGAAACATTTTCACAAACAAACAAAAAAATGGCGGACTTTTTAATTTTTTTTACGCTTTTTTTTACTTTTAATTGTTTATAACTTTTTCAAATAACAATGAATATTTTTGGTTGTAGTACCGACTATAGAGAGACATTTTAAGAGTAAAATGCCGTTTGGTTCATGTCAATAAGTGCAATAGTTTCTAAATAAGAGTGTCACCCAGTTGAAAAAACGTGTTTTCGCGAAAAAGCCAATTAAAGTTTTTGATCGTAAAAAATCTTAAAAAAAAGTGATTTTTACTCACATATCCAATCCGGCTGCATACACAACTCCTTCCTGGTCTTCATAGGCGTCGTTTTGAAGAATTTTTGCATTTCTTGCTGCAGTCCTGTGCTCTTTAGATGCTTCAGTGGCTTCAAGCTCGGCTCGATCAACACGCTTGTCGTTGGCTTTATCAGCAAACTGCCTTGCTTGCGGGCCGATTTTGACACCCATGACTTCCATAACTTTCAATATCGGTAAAAGCCCTTCATTAAAAATGCAAGCAGCACTAAGAGCAGCAATTTCAAGTGTTTGTTTTCCAACAAACTTGTGTTTAGGAGCTATGTTCCAGACACACGAATTATAACTTTCATTATTGTTTTGAGTATTAGCCCCTAAACATCTCTCGAGCAACTTTTCGTCAGTTAATTCTTCATAAATTGGTTGTAGAAGATCTTTTACTTCTTGATCGAAAGCCGGAGGATGTTTGAAGGTATGTAATTGATGTGTAGCTACTGCCTTTTGATAACCGCACCATGAATCTGCTCCGGCTGGGCAGTACTCGTGTTGCGGCTTAGCGTCGGTGGAACACTTGTGATAAAGTGAGGCCAGAATTGCTTTCTTCATGTCTGCTACAGAATCGGGGTGAGCAAGCACAGCTTTTTTAAAATAGCCAGATAATTTTGACAGTTGCGCTTCAGTGAATTGTAAAGGTTTTACTGCAGGTTGGTCACTTTTTTTAGCCCTCTTCTTTTTGGGTACTTTTTCACCTCTTTCTAATTGCTCTTTTATTTCTTGTGCTTTCAGAGCTCCCTTTATTTTCGCAAGGTTTTTTTTTTGCTTCTTTACCACGTCTATATATACTCTTGCCTACGTGTAAAACACATGCTTTTTTCTTCACTTTGAGAGCCTCACCATACGGTTCAGTTTCTTCGAGCCGCTTGAAAGTTTTACTGTCACCGTCGCCGATATAATATTCATACATAACATCGTACTGCTCCACAGACCTCAGAAACATCTCTTCCACTCCTTCAACTTCTATAAGACCGGCACTACCATTATGATCTCTTGTACAATTTCCTGCTTCACAGTGCTCCGTAAACCAAGCATCAAACTCCGGCGTATTTTCGGGAAACTTTTGGGAATAATTACTGCATGCTTGACAAATTTTCGATTTTACTGCTACATCTATGACTTTGTTCGTATACTTGCCAATCAAACTAACAATACCAAGTAAAGCTGTGAATCCTCTTTTTGGCCAGGAACCATCGCCCGAAACAGTAAGCCTATCTTCCGGTAATCCTTGTTCTTTATTCTTTTCTTGCTCTTCTCTGACAGCTTTTTTAAAAACTGTTTCAGTAACAGCCTTGACTGCAATATAAATATGCTGTAAGCATTTATAATAGCCAGTTAAACTTAATGTACTCGCTGAGATATCCATCAGTCCACAAAAATTTAATAAGCCATAAAAACCAACTCCTATCAAGCGCATTGCATAAACTATCCTTCTGTTTATTTCATAACCATTTTTTATTTTTGGAGATGAAGGGATTAGTTCACTCTCCTCACAATCACAGATGATTTCTAATTGAAAACCCAATTCTTTTAAGTCACTTTTTCCGAACTCCACTTTTTTACCACAGTTTACACAAGCAACTCTTTGCTGCAATAATACAAACACAGACCACTGAACGATCACGTAAGCCAGAGACGGATGGATAGTTACTTCAAATTGGGGATCGTCGTTTTTCAGTTTTCTAGCAGCAGAACTGGTTTTTTCAGTCTTATCGTCTGAAGCAAATCGATTACCTCGAAAACTCCTCTTTCTCAATCTATGCGGTACTCCTTGTAATTTTTTTCTGTCCATGATGATTCCTAGCACACACGAATGAAAAATTTACCAACACGTGCGAGGACTGAAGCGAACTGTCACCAACGAAAACTCCACGTGTACTGCCGTATACTACGCTACACACCTTCCTGAAACTGTAGAGAAGGAAATATTTTTTAAAAATGAAGGAAAAGAGAATACTAAGTCGATCCGTCGGCACGCAACACCTGCCACCACCCGGGGTATTCGAGCGGCCGGATTTACCGCTTGGCGCGCTCCGCTTTCTCCTTTTGTATACCTACTTCTCTGTCGTGCGGACCTTCGGGACTAATTCTAAATTATTTCTAAGAATATTTTCCAGCAATTTACCGGAAAATTTTTTTTTCGATTTGTTGAAAATTGTTTGGAGGAACCTGGCCTTAAGCCGATACTTTTCCGCGGTCATGGTGCAATATCGCAATAGTGGCAAACTAAAATGCATTAATTTCACTTCAGCTTACCTCCTTTTTAATTCCTTACTCCCGCATGAAACACAGGAGCTGGAGGACCTGTTTCAGTATGCTGACTTGGAAAAACTGGAACTACTAATCGGTTGCAATGCTAATTGTTGGCAATAATGGAGGATAAACTCTGCAACTTTCATATGAAATCAAATATTTAGGAGTAATCTGGGACAAAAACTTCTGTGGAAAAAGCATGTGGAAGTGAAGCTTAATCAAGCTCTCAATGCTCTCAGTCAGTGCAAGAGAACTTTCGTTACCACACGGGATCAAAAGTCTCATGTAGATTTGTTGATCTACCTTCCTGCTCGACAGGATTTACGCATTTTATTGCATTCAACATTTTATTTAATATCCTTGAAAATAATTCTTCAAATATAATCAAATATTTTCCACACTTTTTTTCAGGCATGCTGATAAGAACTGATCTCCTCATCATCTGCACACTGTTATCATTGTAATCATCACATGGCCACTTTAACTTCGATTAAAATATCAACAGGAAGAAAATGCAGCCTCTATCCCGCCATTTACAACAGCGGCAATTACAAAAACCATTTGTGACTTCGAAACTACAAAATAAACAATAGCAATAACTTTGAAGATAAACAAAATTAAAAAGTAAGCATAATCAATAGTCTGTAATGGAAATCGGAAAGAAAACCATAATACCATTGAATGTTCGCTATAAAGAATTCTAGTAGGCTTTCAGTCGAAACAAACAAGGAAAGCTAGCAATTAGATTCTACCATAGCAGCATAACGATTAATATCAATGTAAATACCAACAAAACCACAATTAAATTCGAAATGGCCAAAAACTTGGTTTCATCCGTTCCCAATCAAACCCTATATATTTTATAATAAATTTAAGGAAAAAAGAAAATCTCAAAAAGATGATCGATGATTATGAATCGTATAATATAAATCGCATTAGATTAGTAAATTAACTAAATAGGATATAGTTTGTATTCGATTAATATAAAAATGCATTGAAATGATTGATAATTTTTTTTTAATATGCAATAAACTACTAGTTAATAGATATATACATATGTAGTTAGTCTAGTTTTAGTGAAACTAAACTGATATTACAAACGATCGCAGTAACATCGTTACTTGCGAAAAATGAATTTTCATGGAATGTTACTTAATTGTAATTTATACATATTGTAGTACTTTGTGTACTTTTTTTTACAGTTTGTACAGCAATTTATTTCTTTTTTTGACTATTATATTTGATCCGAATGATATTGAAGTGAAAAAATTAATGCATTTTGCATTTGTTTCATTATTTATTTATTATATGCTGAATTATTGAAAATGCACATTATTTTAAAGAAATCCGTACTTCTATGTTTTGTTATATTTTGCTTCGATTTGTTGTCTTTCAATTTAAATTTAAAACAGTATAGCACAAAATCGTCAGGAATAATTTTTTTTCTATTTTCTTCTCCTTTAAATTTGAATGAAATGCAATGAGCAAAATAAAATTGTATACAATCGTGACTTCTTTGTTTTATTTTACTATACTTAGTCTAGAATCCGAGAATGCAATCCAGGAGATGAACCAAGCAAAGATAAATATTGATCATAACTTTCGATCAATTCTTATAAAATATAAGTAAAGTGAGAAGGCTTTATAAAGGATTTCGGTTAAAAAGGTAAATTTAAGTGTTTGTGTAAAGAGTATTAAAGCATTGTTGTGCTTTCAATTGAAACACACTTCGTGGATTCATGATTCTCTGCGTTTTCCAAATAAAACTAGGAGTTTATTATCGGCGTTTCTAGATTTTTTTCTTTATAATAACTTTATTAACTGTTATCTTCGTACACGAAGCTTCAGTTAGTTTTAGAATCTTACATACTAGGACACATGATGTGCACCCCTGACAGTTGAGGGCGTGTACATGTTGACCGCAATCTACGTTAATTAGAGAGCAAAGTTAAGATTAGTTTTCTATAGTTACAATATACGTTAGTTTTCTAAAGTTTGAAGAGGTTTTTAACTAAAGAAAGTGACTAAACAAAATTTTTTCTACGTTGGAGTTGAAAGATCTAGTGAGTCAATCTAATGGTTTTCAATCGCTGAAATTTACGATGGGCTAAAGTTATTTTGGCTAACTTGTTGGGATAATGATACGCACGAGCTACAATATATTTTCCACTGCGGTTCTTAATTTCCTCTGCAATGGTCTCGGTACGTAGGTCCTTGTGGAGATTAGCGTTACGGAAGTACCACGGGGCTCCGATGACAGATCGAAGTATTTTTGATTGGGTCCTCTGAATTATATTCATGTTTGATGGGTAGGCGGCTCCCCAAAGTTGTAAGCCATAGGTCCAGATTGGCTTCAGAACAGACTTGTAGACGAGCACTTTAGAGTTGAGAGAAAGTTTTCACATGATATTGAGCATCCATTTGAAATTGTTGAATCTGAACTTCAATTGCGGATTTTTCGCTACAATATGTGGTTTCCAGGTGAGCCTCTTGTCAAGGTGAATTCCGAGATAATTCACTTCGTTGTTTTGAGGTATTGGTACATTGTTTAGATATACTTGAGGACAGGATAGCTTTAGCAATGTGAACGTAACGTGGACGCATTTGATTTCGTTCATTTTGATTCTCCATTTCGCTAGCTATTCTTCTAGAAATGAGATGCTAGCTTGCTGTATTCGGGATGCCTTAACTGGATTCGAATCAATGCATAGAATAGCGACGTCGTCCGCAAAGGTAGCTGTAGTTGTTTTGTCGCTTATTGCGAGATCAGATGTGTAGATTGTGGTGCATTAGATAAATGTAACATTTTCGAGACTGATAGTTCTTAGCATGTGATTCTTTAAAAATATTTTGAGCAACTCGGTATCTTGTCTGGAGTATGATGTTGAATTTCTTGTCCATTTCGTGTTCTAAATACAGTCTGTCAAGCATGATTTTGCACATAGGAAAAAAAAATCAATTTTTGATCTTTCTAATTATAAAATACTATTTTTTATTTATGTAAATGAATTTTTTTTTCTTAATTATAGTTATTTACATTTCCAACCGACACATACAAAAAAAAATACAAATCAAAGCAAAAAATGAACAAAAACAACAACGAAAACAATTATTGCAATTCTTAAAGTGTCAAGAAATTCTTTACACAAATTATTATTGTATTTAATATTTACATATTTACAGGATATTTAATATTATTTTGTATATTTAATATTTGGTATGGTCACCTTTGGCATCCACCACGCATTGCAACCGATTTTTCATTGAATGAATCAACTTTTGCAGGTCATACGTGGTTGGTATTTTTTGCCATTCTTCGAGAATCGCAATTTTTAAGGCAGTTCGGTTTTTGAGTTGGATTTTAGCTACTTGTTTTTTAAGTAGGCCCATAAATTCTCGATGGGATTTAAGTTAGGACTCTGGGCTGGCGTATCCATCACTTTTCCGCAGTTGTATAAGAGACACATTCGCACCATGTGAGCCTTATGTTTGGGATCGTTGTCCTGGTAAAACTTAAGATTTTGTTTGTTGTTACGCATAAACCCGAATTTCTGCGCACTGCTTGCCAAATATGTTTTAATGATATGCAAATATTGTTGGGCGTCCATGGTTGACTTGATGAATGCCAAGTCTCCTACTCCTCTGTTTGAGAAGCACCCCCAAATAATAACGGATAACTTACCAAACTTTACAGTCGGAATGATATTTCGATTTTCCAACGATGTTAAAGGCTTGTGCCACATCATTTTCGTCTCATCGCAGAATATGACGTCGTCCCAAAAGTCAATGGGTTGAGGAAGGTGCATCACAGTGAAAGATAAACGCTTTTCGATGTTTAGTGCAGAAAACAGTGATTTCTTTCGTGCAACTCTTGATGAGAACTTATTTCGTAGGATGGCCTGTCGTACTGTTTCATGGGAAACAGCAACATCACACTCTTCCTTGAGTTCCCTAGCAAGTGTTCTGGTCGAAATCCAGGGGTTTTTATCAAGTTTTCTTATCATAAGGCGCTCTATACGTTTAGATATTTTTGGTTTTGGGCCACCTCCACACTTTGGCTCCAGTCTATCCTCATTTTCAGCACGATTTATAACGTTATAGACTGTCTTTCGTGCTACACAAAACATTTCCGACAGTTCCTCCGCACTTTTGCCTGATTGGTGATTATAGCATATCATCTGAACCAACTCAAAGGATAATCTTTTGCCTGTCATTTTAAAACACAATATCTCACTTATTTATGCGTACTAGCCAAAAATTAATCACACACTAAGGATCAAATTCATAGAACTTTACAATACAGACTAAGAATTACGGTAAATTTACCGCATCGTTGCAGTAATGCAAACAAAAACAGTTGTGTAAAGAGTTTCTTGACACTTCAAGGATTGTAATAATTGTTTTCGTTCTTTTTTTGTTCTTTTCGTTCTTTTTTTGCATTGAAGTTGGACTTTTTTGTTGCATATATCGGTTGGAAATAATGTAAATAACTATAATTAAGAAAAAAAAATGCATTTGCATAAATAAAAAGTAGTATGTATTTAATAATTAGAAAGATCAAAAATTGAATTTTTTCCCTATGTGTAAACTCATTCTGGACAGACTGTATTTAAAAATACTTGAAGTAGAGGTAATGTAGTGAAGCTAGTTGGAAAATGTGTGACTAGTTGGAAGGTATGTGGCTGGTTGGAAAATGTGGGGCTAAGTTATGCGGCCAGTAAAATAATTTTTGATTTTTTAAAATATTTGTCGATGCGGCTTTTTGTTTTTTTTAAAAAAACCTAATTGAGATAATCAAGTGAAAATTATTGGCAACAGTACAAACATTTGTTTTTAAGACAATAAAAAATATGTTTTTTCTTCATTTTTTGAAGTCGAACGGAAGGAATTGAAACAGATTTACAAAGCTGTATGTAATATATGAAAATCCACTGTCTCAAGAATTAAATCCTATTCTGACCAAAACATTAAGCAGAAAGTCCTTGCGTTCCACCCCTTCGTGGCAAGTGCATATTTACTCAGACACTGAATAAAGCTAACTAACCTTTCTGGTGGGATTTTTGCCACCAATTCCTACTTGCCACCTTCATCGCTGAATGCTCTTAGCCCTCCAATGGGCGCTTTCAAACAGGGGCTTCTATTTTTCTGCATAGGAGATATATTGAAAATACTCGCTAAGCTTGATGTTTCCAAATCTGCCGGACCTGATGGTATTTCGCCCGTGGTACTAAAGTCCTGCGTCCCCGCCTTGACTAAACTTCTGCGTAAACTATTTTAATTGTCGTACTCGACTGAAATATTACCTTGCGCATTGAAGCTTGCACAAGTTCAGCCCAAACCTAAAAGGGGCCTGTGATCCTTCTGTCAACCAATTATACTCGTTTTGGTTCTGTTTGAGGTAATTGAATCACTTGTAAATTCAAAATTAATGAACTATTTTGAATTGAAACATCTTATCAGCAACTGCCAGTATGGTTTCCATTCTAGGCGTTCTACTGGGGACTTGCTTACATTTCCCGAGCCGTTGCATCCATAGCTTTGGTGAAAAAATGGTCGCTCCTCTTGATATTTCGAATACCTTGGACAGAGTTTAGCACCTACTTATATTAGCCAAGCTACGTGCATTTGATCTTCACACTGTCATTGTCAAGTGGATTGTAAGTTTTCTCGTAGATCACTCCTACAAAGTTGTTCTGTATGGACTCCCCATTGGCAATAGCAAGGTAACGCAAGATACCGTTCCCTCCACAATCCTCTTCCCTTTATTTAAGAATTTTCTTCAGTTTCAAGCCAATTCATAGTTTTGCCAATGACAGCTGCTTTGAATTAGTTGCCGACTCTCATGGGAACGCTACTTCTGTTAGCAGAGATCTCATGTTTACCTCGTTAAACAGGGACCTATTAAGCATTACTACTGCTTGGGCCTCAACGAATCGAGTTGTGTTTAATACATCCAAAACCCAATGATCCCTTCTTTCAATACTTGTTAGCTACACTATTTCCGTTGATTTGATTTAAACATCTATAGCAAACTTCGCTATGGTTTACAAATTGCGCAAAATGCCTGGGTTTCCTTCAGAAAGGCGAGAAATATTTTACTCCATCAGACATAGCGCGAATCTAGAAGACACTCATAAGACCAAGACTTGAGTATAAATCCCTTATATGGAATGGGACAGGCTACACTGCTTTAGCGGAATTGGTAAAGTCCAACGCAAAGTTTTCATGCGTATTGGCAATGAAACGATTACTGCACGTATTCAATCCCTTGAGCGTCAACTTAATGTGGGCTGCCTTCCGCTTTTTACTATGGACATTGTTCTATCGAAACACCAAATTTAATCCATTGTAGAGCATTTGCTACCCGTGACAACTCTCAAACCCTTTCGGTCAGTGCAAACTGTACCGCAAAATTTCATAGTTCTTTCTACTCTAGGTCAATGCAATTGTGGCACAGCCCACTCTCTGCTGCGATTTTACTATTTGAATATTTTCATAGAAAATATCTAGCCTCCCCTCAAAAACAGCCCATCTCAAGTAACCGGCTCTAAAATTAATTTCTCTGTGGGCATTAATATATCGAAGCTCGAGTAACAAGTCAAATAACGTATTTATTCTGCCAGTAGCAATTATACATTGGTTTACGTCTATTCAACTTGATCGTTTATGAATATTTAACACATAATAAGTGTTTCGACAACATTATTGATCAGCGAAACGAAAAACTAAATCTTACGGTTAATTAAAAAGTAAGCCGAATGGCTTAAATTATATAATGTGAATACGACTAAAAAGTACCGCATATTTCTGCACAATTTCTCTCCATGCATTTCGGCGGTCTTCAACTTTACTCATCCTCATTTCCACTACCTTCTCCACTGACCTTACTGGCCGCATCATCATTCTTTTCGTCCCCTTTACCGCCGTCATTATCGTCGTTTTCATCACCGCTACCGCCACTACCACCGCTCCTATCATCCGAGCCTTCATCAGAGTCATCCGAGTCTTGTATCGCTTGGGTTTTTGATTTGTCAGCATTCTTTTTACGTCGCGTTTCGAAATCAGAACCGTCATCATCGTCCGACGAATAAATCGCCGCTCCCGGCTTAACAGTCGGATTCTTATTTTTGTACTTGTTCTTGATGGCAGCAATCGATACGCCACCTTCATCTTCACTGCCCTCATCATGCTCGCGGAACGACGAGTTCGGTCCTTGATGTGAATCTCCAGCACCGCCTGCTCGGCCACTTCGCTTCGGTTTCGATTGCGACTGCTTTCTTATCGCCTGACGCAGCTTTTCTTCCTCTTTCTTCAGATAGTAACGACGATCTGTAGTCGGATCCATTCCCACTTGAGTAAGGATCTTAATTCCACTGGTTTTCGTAGACCGATCAGCAAGCGACAACGTCATCTTCTTGTGGGTAAATGATTCTGTCGAGTGCGGTCGGAATGTCAGTTTGGTTCGGAACACAGCTTGACCCTGTAGACCAGTTCCTTGTCGAATAAACAAGTGATTGTGGTCCCCTTGCAAGGGTTGACGATAAACGTCGAAAATTTCGCTTCCCAGATGCAAGCTCATGCTTCCATCAGACCATTTGACCATCCTGGCGTTCGACTCTTTTATCATTTCACCCGAGTTGTTCATAAACTCACGCCACCGGATCGTGTTGCTCACTTTCAACTTTATGCGCTGTCGACCCTCTTCGTCCATCGTCTCTTCTTCGTCGATTTCGTCTTCATACGTTTCGTGATCGAATGGTCGCGTTTCAACGGACAAGAAATTTGGAAGTTTTACAAAATGAATTTCCCTTCCCAGGTCCGTGACGATTCTCGGAATTTCGACGTCGATTCGAGTTTCTGGGATAGGCTCTGGCTCGTCGTCTTTTTCGTGGAATTCGTTAGCACGTTCGGCTGATTTGCTACGCGAACGACGCGAGCTGGATCGCGATCGGGACCTAGAACGCGATTTCGACGGTCCCGGCGATTTGGTTCGGGAACGAGAATGTGATCGTGATTTTGAATGCGGACTTCGGGACGTGCGATCCTTTTCGGCTGCTTTTTCTCCGGATTTCTTGGCTGCTTCATCCTCGTCTGTACTAATATCGTCAGCGTCACCGAACAAAGCGTCAGCAGTGATTCCATCCTTTTTCTGATCCTGAAAAGTGAAGACAGGTCAGGGTGGATTACATTGAATTAAATTATATAAATTTAAACTTACGTCGTCGTCACTTTCGTCGGTGTCGATTAGTCCAGATTTTTTCTTCTTTACTGCAACAGGAGCCGTTTCTCCTTCACTCTCAGACCCACTGAGTATCTTCTTCCGTTTCTTGCCCTTGCCAAAATCACTTCCAGATTCTGAATGACTTCGGCTGCGCGTACCGGCACTTGGAGATCGCGACTTGGACCGAGATCGTGACTTGGACCTTGACTTGGAACGAGATGCTCTGCTGCCACTTTTCGATCTAGACCGCGACCGTGAGCCCGAGCGCTTGCTCGCATCAGATCGATTCGATGCCCTGCTCCCGGAATGGGAACGTGACCCAGATCGGGACCTGCTTCCGCTTTTCGACCGAGAACGTGATCGATCCGAACCAGCCTCGTCTATTTGAAGATTTGGCGACTGGGAACGGCTATCGTCATCATCGTTAAGGTTCGGTGCACTAGGTGGCGTACGACTGCGGCTCTTACTACGACTTTTGCTTTTTTCCTTTGCATGAGTTTTGCTTCGGCTTCTGCTATGACTTCTGCTTCGGCTGCGCGAATGATGTGATCCTTCAGAGTGATGGGATGCACGTGAACCAGATCGACTACGGCGTGAGCTTCCGGAGTGGGACCGGCGAGAGGCTGGCGACCTGGATGGAGAGTGGTGGGACCGGCGAGAGGCTGGCGACCTGGATGGAGAGTGGTGGGACCGGCGCGAGGCAGGTGACCTGGATGGAGAGTGGTGGGACCCAGAGTGTTGACTGTGCGGCGTGCCGGAACGGGAACGATGCGATGGTGTTCTGCAAATTGACAGTTTTTAGAGTTTCAAGTAAATTGTGTGTTGGACATAGGAACCATATTGTTAGCAGATTCGAAGGGAAATTTAAGAGAGTTTGATCGCCACCATATTGAAATGAATTTTCAGCTAATAAATGCGAATAGAAATTAAATATTCGTCGAATATGTATCAAAAACAAATCCTCAGAATATTGATTGAATATTTGCACTTTAGTTCGCTAAGCTCAAGTTACTTCGAGAAAAATGGGAACAATTTTTCGATAGTTGAGGACCTAATCTATTTTCCAATTCCGTTAGCTTACCTAGGCTCCTTTTCGACAGACGGCTCTTTAGATCTCGGCGCACTTGGCGATGCACTTCTACTACAGCTTCCATGACTCGAACCGGTATCGGAGCCAGAATCTAATGAAGAGCGAGATGATAAAAATCAATTTTTGAATAGCTCAATTCGTAATATACTACTTACCTGACTCGTCGTTTGAGTCTGGATTTCCCATTTACGTAGTTAATCCTATTATTTAAGCAGAAAGTCGAAGCCAAAACAACTTTCTGCAAAACGAATAATCGACTTCAATAACGTTTTGACAGACGTCAAAATCGCACACTTTCGGCAATATCTCTCCACAGAAGCATTGCCATGCTTGTAGACGATTGTGATGGTCAAAAAAATTAATGAATGAAGTCAGATGAAAATTTGATTTTTATCTCTATGATTATAGAGCTGACAATCAAATTTTGCTTTGAGAATTCGTTCTGAACTTGTAAGATGCATGCGGACTTTCAATTCTCATGTGCGGACTGTGCAAATTATGAAGAATGTAGAGATTTTCCTTCGAAAGACGGCCATTTTCGAAAGCAGCTGATATGGTTGTCAAGGAACTAATCACACATCAGGTACCACGCAGCTGAAATATTTTGCATTCATCTGTCAAATTTGCCAAAATGCTATCATATTTCGGCCATTGCAGGACACTAAACGCGTAAAATCAGCTTCCAAGCAATAATAAATTTTCCCCTCTGTAAATTCATTCCCAGATCCCATCGAACATTAGAATTTAAGTGTAAAGTATCAGTTATCATAATAAATCAAGACCAATGCTCTAAAGCAAGGGAGCAATGTGGAAGTATGTTTCGCATCGCGTGAAGGAAACATTTGAGCGCAAATGTAATGTGTTGGATGTTCGTAAGTCGGCTTGGTTGTGCGGAGCGCTTCAGCAAGCTCATCGCGATGGCTCGACAAACCGCACGCCCAATCAGTTGTATCCTTCTGGAGCCGATTCCGCGACTTTGTGTGTAATCGTCCCGAATCGTGGTGAGGGCGACGTCCCTTACGTTCACTGTGTGAATTGGAGCCGTTCCCGTGCCAGAGGCGACGAGCATAACAAACGTAAAGGATGCATTATTGGAGAATTGTTAGGAGCAATCACCTGGGTAAGTTCTAGTATACGTATTCGACAAAAATTTGTGGTTCCAAAGATATGTTATCGCGACTTAGATGAAGTGTCTGATATAGCCTATTGTACTTGGATGTTAAGATTGTTGCTTATCAGACATTTATTTGTAAACATTTGCTTATTGATGACTAATGCGCACAACATGTCGCGGTAAAAGCTTGATTGTTTATGTTTGGAGCTACAACCAAATCCAATTGGAGGGAGTTGTAATCGCATGTGTTTTTTTCGTTCAGAGCGGTGCCATTGTTTTTGGTTGGTATGCTAGTCAGCTGATCTGCCTCAACCGGCGTCATGAAACTTGGGAAAAGAAAACGTCGCGGTACTGGCGAATGCTGGAAAACCCGGCTCGAACCATCCATACCAGTTTCCTTTCGCACCTCGTCTTAACATCACCCAACTACCCATCGCTGCTTTCGGAACGCACTCTCCTCGAGAATTTCGGTTCTCCAGTTAGCATCTCCGAGGAAACCAAGGTTGCTCAGCCAATTGTCTTCGATGTCAATAACGATAGAAACTCTCCACAAACTACTGAACCTGAGGTTGTAGATCATTTCACAACACATGAAATTTCATTTTAGATATTTTAATTTTACATGCAGAAGCAGAATGTGGATGAAGCGGTTGCCGACCTAGTCACTTTTCTCGGTGAAACGGAATACAAAATGGGCGTTAAAAGCATCGCCGCCGGTCAGTATCGTCAAGCTGTTGCACATTTGAAGCTCGCGACCAGCCACAACCACCCTGGTGCTACTTTCAATTTGGGTTTGTGTTACGAAAAGGGCCTAGGGCTTCCACGGAATCTGAAACGGGCAATGGAGTGTTATCAGATTGCATCGTCTATGGGACACCCAAAAGCCATGTTCAATTTGGGTGTATTCTACGCACGAGGATTAGGCGGCTTGGAAAAAGATTACCAAGCAGCTGAGAAATGTTTTTCAACAGCCGCTTCGCTAGGCCAGTCGGAGGCTATCAAAGCTCTCGGCGGACCTCAAAAGCGGGCAGATTATCATGAGGATTATCGTAGTAACACGGCTCCTATGTCCGAGCTAATCTTCGAGAAAAATAAAACCCAGATATTTGCAACTGTTGCAAAGTTCACCTAGAATGAACTTACTTTGCTTTAGATGCGTTTCCCCAAATTGGAATTTTTACAATGATAACGAACGCATTCGGCTCCTGTTTCCTTTCGCGAGCGAGACGCGTTAAAAGTCATATGATTTACTATATGGATAAAAAAATGTTTTAATTATTTTTATGTTTCGAATAATGTTAAAAAGCAAAATTTAATAAATTTCTGTGGTGATAGATCACAAAATTTTTATTAACGTGCTCGGTGTGTTTGTATTTGAGGTTTGTTTGTATTTCAAGTTTGTCTCTATTTGAGGGTTGTTTGCATTTGAGGTTTGTTTTTATTTGAGGTTTTTTGTCTTTTCGTGTATTTTTTGTACGTTTTTGTTACTTATTCTTCAATGTTTGATCCCTGCTCGTCCTCTGGTGGTAGGAGAGGCAAAAACTTGAATAATAACTAACAAAACGTACAAAAAATTCACGAAAAGACAGCACACTGAAGATAAACAAAAAAACACCTCCAAAAACAAACATGGGGGGCCTGTAGTGGAGTTTTACCACGTTTGATTCTTCATAGTAAGAATTGCCTGCGATTTCAAAAATGATTATCAAAGTGATACCAAGTTATAATTGTGGTCTGAATTACAAAAATATATTTTATCTTAATTTTTTTCCCCCAAAGTGGCAGCACTGCAGCGAACGATAGGAATTATGGCTCCCTGATAACAAGATCTCGCATAAATTACAAAATAAATAATGGAGCTGACTTTAATAACGAAACTAAATACTTTCCTGGAACTTGAAAGAAAACTGGCTCCTACAGACTAGTAAACTAAACCTAAAAATGCCATCACTTCTGGGATATTTTTTCGGATCAACTAGTTCGATTACAGCGCCAAGTGAGAAGGGAGAAAAATAGAAATGAGTAATGTATGCAAATATATATTAAAAATACGGGCGTATTACCCCATGATTTTGGAATTTATGGCAGCCTGAGGTGCAGGAAATTAAAAATTTCTTATTAATCTGAAAGCTATAAACAGCCCTAACTTCAATTCAGTATAATGACTAAAACTCGTCACTCATCCTAAGATTTGAACGCAATGCCGTTGCAGAGCTCTTTACAAAAAATCACAAAACAATTAAGCAGCATAGTAACCAGAGAATGAATAAGGCAAAAGTAAATTCTATTTGCATGGCATATTTCCTTAAGAACCTTGGTCATTGGCATTATTTAATAAAATTTTTTTATTATTGGTTTATTGGTTTAATCAATTTTTTTAATTTGCTCGTACGACCGTGCACTTTGACAGTGTAATCATCAGTGTAATTCACTTTCCATTGAGACTGTACCCAATCTTTGACGTCAATCTGAAATTCGCTATGCTGTGTGGAAACTGCGGAACGTCAAAAACCTAATTGAAGCGTTTTGTACGCGCTTTGCAAAGGACCGGTCGACTACAATCGTCAGGTCATCGAAAAACACGATATCAAAACTGATTTAATAGCGTGGTTTCATATATTGTACAGTTTATCTTTTTCAGTTTGTCTAGGTAAGTACGAAGGATAATCGAAGGGATTCTTTAAAGAATTTTGTAGGTTACCTTATTCTCACATATTTCTTTCCCGCCTTTTTAAATGCCGAGGTCGGAATACGTGAATTTAATAGCTTGTTATTAATATTTTTAGGTATATTGACCTGCTCAAGATGACACTAACTGCGAATTTGCAGACTTTGGTAATAGATGCAGTAGATGCTGTTGAGTTCAAGTTGAGTAAGTACATTTATAAGTGAATGGTTTCTAGCGTTGCGCATACGAATGGTGTATTCAACCGGTTGACAATGAACGGCTCAGTTTTGTTATCTCAAATGCAAACAAAGAATACATTGACTTTCGATCTTTCTAATGAAACTTGAGTTCTTAACTTTAAGGGGTCAAATATAGGCCGCCGCAGTTATTCTCTAAGCTTGCAAGTTAGCAGAACACCAGAGGATTGATGGATGAGGTGTAACCAAATGACTTACGACGTTTCTAAACATGTTGCGCATGAATACTCCTTTATACTATCATATATTCCTTAATATTTTTTTACTTTTCCACTCCATCACTCAACCAAAATGTTCGTTGCCTGTGTAACGAGTTTCCTTAATATTTTTTAGTATCGTTTTCTCCAGACAATTGCATGTTGGCACAAGGGAAATCAATTTCTACATAATAAATTATTGTTTTGGCTGTAGGTACGTAGAGTATTACTTTTCATGACTTTTGTCCAGAGAAAAGCATATAAATACTTTATTTGATGTTCGTTGTTTTCTTCTTGTATATCAAATATTCCTTAAATTGAAGTGAATCAGTTGCTTTTCGTTTGTTTTCAGGTATTGTATTATAATATGCTAACGACTGCCCAATAGAACCCATTCCAACACAATACGTTATAGATTTGCCAATAGCAAGATTACTCGCTGTTTTAATTATTTCTCCAAAATTTCTTATGGCATATGGCCATTTCAGTTTCTTGTGTAGCACCTTATATATTAGTTTTACTCGTCCAAGACATTATTTGTTGCATTTATAATAGGCTCGTTTGACAATATACATGTGAAGTTGAAGTCTGCGTTAATATTTTATTTTGTTGTTTGGATGATTTACACAAAACTGCTCCATGGAAATTTTTTTTTAAGCCGTAATTTTTGATAAAATAAAAGTAATAAAAATGTCAAGTTTGATGTTGAGAGATTAGTACTCATACTCGTTTAGGACTCCTATCTTAGGCGCTACTTCGAGCCTTCGTCTTCAGTTTACCATAATAGAATGCAACGTCAGACCAAGCCGAACTTGTCCGAATTCTGTTATCTTCGTCTTGGCATTGCTTTCCTATATAACAGTTAGTCACCATATTCACTTGATCACGAAGTCTAGGTGTCTTGTTGATGTTTGTAGGTTATATTACCAAGCCAAGCAGGCGAATTCAGACTTATCATTTGGCTTGCTGTAAACTGGCATAATAGTTTAGCTATTCCGCTGACGTCACAATCAGTTATAACAAGCTGAAAACGAAAAAGAATTCTGAAAGGCTCTTTCTATCTAATGTTGTTGATATATTGTAGCCAAGACATTTTCACATCTAAATAATAAGCATAAGTACATCGTGGGCGTGAGAGTTACCATTATGTGCATGTGTATCGTCAAATTTATCAAAATATTACAGTCGAAAGGACTTAAAATGAAAGCATACTCCGACGTGATTGAAGATATTCATTTAACTTTGAACTCAATTGACAAAGTGCATATTCATCTGCTGTATACAATGGATAAGAAAAGTCTGCGTACTAAGTAAACGTTTACATACAATTTCAAAAAAGTTGATAAAACAACTATGTAGGATGAATCTTTTTATTAAAACACAAAAAAACAACACATCTTATTTTTCTAATGCAAAATAAAAACAAAAACAACAAAATACTCCAAAATTCAGGTCAAAAATGTTTGCGTACAAATGATGGGAATCCCTAATCAATTGAGGAACAAAAAAGTTAGAATTTAGTTTGGTAGTCTTTGGTATCAATTACAGCGTTGAGACGAATTTTCCTGTTTTTGACAAACTGACTAGTATCTTCTGAGGTAAGTTTTCTGCTTTCAATACTTCTAGTAACATCTTCTGGAGGTAATGGTATGGGTTCGGATTCTTTGATCCAGCAGCTCCCACAGATTTAAGTTGTGCGGTTGAGGGGGAGTGTGTAATTGCCTTGGGACGTTATACAGCAGCCACTCCCTAACTAAATGGGACTTATGTTTAGGGACGTTGTCCGTAGCAAATATGTAGTTTTCAGGAAGGTTAATTTTCATAATTCTCTCAGCGAGGTTCTCTTTTAAAATGTC
The DNA here is from genome assembly GCA_947369275.1 of Nemotelus nigrinus. Taxonomy (NCBI): domain Eukaryota; kingdom Metazoa; phylum Arthropoda; class Insecta; order Diptera; family Stratiomyidae; genus Nemotelus; species Nemotelus nigrinus. The sequence goes on from OX376372.1 coordinate 35,496,395, forward strand.
CAACTATTTGAAGCTATCGATCGTTGTCTCCAGGTGAGTTAACTTGCCCACACCATTAGCCCCCACACAACCCCATACCATTACGCTTTGACTTCCAGATACGTTCTTCCTTGCAAATTCTTTTTTTTTATATCCTAAAGTGCGAACATCGGACTTATAAATGTTGAATTTACTGGCTTTTTTTTATCCACTCTTGGGCAAAATTTAGTGGTTTTTGGGCATTTACTTCTGGAGAAACGAACGGGGCAAATTGGCAAATTTCAACGTGGAACTGTGTCTGTTGAAAGCAAAATCACGGAAACTAAGGAAAGCCGTACACTTTTAGAAGGTTAGGTTAGGTTAGTAAAGAGGGCTGCCGGGAAACGCGGCTTGCATTAGGCCACCAGTTTGGGCCCATTTGCCACCCTCCGCTGGCTTTTTAGAGCTGCCAAGTGACCGCTTCGCCAAACTGGATCAGCTGACTCAGCGTGACGGTACCAGCCACCTCTGCTAACCCTTGAAAGTGGTATGCACCAAAAATTTTGAGGCGTTTATTATTGAGGGCCGGACAATCGCAGAGAGTATGCTCGATGGTGTCCTCTTCCATCTCGCACCTCTTGCATAAACTGCTGGATGTCAGTCCCATTTTCTTCGCATGAGATGCGGTAAGGCAGTGCCCTGTGAGCAAGCCGACCGTGGTTCTCAAGCAGTTCCTGCTGAGCTTGAGCAGTTTCCTGCTTTTGCTTGGATCAGGTGATGGCCATAATGTCCTGGCCACCCTGCAGTCCAGCCTGTTTTCCCATTCGGACTTTAGTTTGGCCCATATGGCGGCATCAAGTTTGTTTGTGGCGTCCGCGATTGACCGAGGTACAGTGATGCAGGGGCAGTTGCTAGCTCCTGAACCTTTCCTCGCCAATTCATCAGCTTTTTCGTTGCCTATGACCCCACTATGCCCTGGCACCCACATAATCCGGATAGGAATATGCCTTGCCTTTTCATTGAGAGCCACTCTGCAAGCGTTAACAGTTTTTGAAGAACATCTGTAAGACGCAAGAGCGAGAATGGCTGCCCTACTGTCGACGCAAATGGTCATTGGTCTGGTTGATATTCCGCTAATGGACTCAACTGCCATGCGTATAGCATGTAATTCAGACTGAAAGACGGTAGCATGGTCCGACAGTCTACACCACAGGTTAAGGCTCAAATCCGTAGAAAACACGCCCGAGCCAACTCCTGTGTCCGTCTTTGACCCGTCCGTGTAAATCCAGGCGCCCCTATCGGTGGTAGCTTCCTTTTTCTTCCAGTCTGTTCTTGTGGGTATCTTGACCTGGAAATTCCTGCCAAGATGTATTATTTTGCTCATGTGGTCCGTGTCTTCTGCAACGAGTCCAAATCTTTTGCGGCATTCTATAAGAATACCGCTGTGGCCCCACTGATCTGAATCGTTCCACATGCCAGAACTTTTAGCGCGTATCGCCGCTAAGCTTGCGCTTCTAAAGATGAATCGATCTAGGGGCATGAGTCCCAAAATCATTTCCAGCCCAGCCGTTGGGGCGGTTCTTAAAGCGCCCGTAATACATATGCAAACTAATCTTTGCAGTGTTGTTAGCTCCTTGATATTAGTTTTACTCCCCGCTGCTTTCCACCACACGACCGCTCCATACACCAAAATCGGCCTGACTACACATGTGAATATGTAATAGGCCGCCCTAGGTTTAAGACCACAGGTATTGGAGTAGGCGGACCGGCAAGCGAAAAGTGCTGCGCGGGCCTTACCAATTCTGTGCTTCACGTTAGCCCCCCAGTTCAGTTTCCTGTCTAGTATAAGGCCCAAATATTTAACACTATCAGCAAGCTTCAATGTTATTCCGTTGAGGTTAGGCGTGGCAATAGCCGGTACCCTGTGTTTCTTTGTGAAGAGCATAAGTTCGGTTTTTGTCGGGTTTGCCCTAAGACCGACTTTTCTGGCCCAGATTTGAATATGGTCCAGCGCCGATTGCATAAGGTCCGACAAAGTTTGTTGGGAACTTCTCCAGTATTTCGTTGACTGTCAGGATCCAGAAAAGGGGAGATATAATCCCTCCTTGTGGTGTTCCGGTACCGACTGTTCTTTCCGCTTTGGCCTCCAAAAAGGTAGCCTCAATCCGCCTGCTCTTGAGCAAGTCAGATGCCCAGGTCGCCAGGGTTTTATCCATTCCATGTCGAGCCAAGGCATCAATGATACTCGCGACAGTGACATTATTGAAGGCCCCCTCAATGTCTAAGAAGGCTGCCAACGTGAATTCCTTCTGCCGTAAGGATTTTTCTATTGTACGGACAACTTTGTGTAATGCCGTATCTACTGATCTGCCCGCTAGATACGCGTGTTGATCAACACAGATTCTCGCGACATCAATCGAGCTTTTGATGTGCAGATCAACAAGCCTCTCTAGTGTTTTGAGCCGAAACGATGTTAAGCTGATTGGTCACTTTTAGAAAGTCGTACACTTTTAGAAAGTCGTACATTTCTAAATAAATAAAATTGAATAAGTGATTTAAAAATATTTTTATTGTTTATTCTAGAAGATTAAAAGTATATATTAAACTTACATGCTACAAACATCAAAAATTACAACTACCTCAGCCTACTTGGTGTTTGTTTGAAGTGTCAAGTGTTTGTGGATTGTGGATGTGTATTTATGTTGTGTATTAGGTGTTCCCACAGGCTTTCTTCTCGCAACCCTTCCGTGAAAATTGTATCGCCTTAAATACACTCTTATGCTTCATATACACATAGACCCAACATATTGGCCAAAAATCCACTCAGGCTGGGAGTGAGCCCAAAATCAGCCCAGCTCGCACGAAGGGTGTGTACACATATTGGCCATAGCCTCTTTTGGTCTTGCTTGGGCCAATATGTATTTCCTATATTACAGTTTCTGGACATATTTCCAAATTCATGAAATTTTTTTCTCGCATCTGCCAATTTTGTAATCTTAGGATTTGCTTTAACTTAATGCAAAATAATATTTCTGCATACTTTCGTTTGCTCGTAATTTTGTAAGACTCTCTAGACAGACGAATGAGTTCTTCCAATCATACTCCCAATTTCACGAGAATTTTTACCCTCTTTGCAAAGTCTCTTAATTAGTTGTCTACTTTCAAGAGTAATTTCACAATTTTTTTCGCTAATGATTTTATTTTTGATCAGTAAACACACCTATTTATGAAAATAGCTTATTAATGTCAGTAAATGCCAAGTCATTAGTTTTTCCCGCAAAACCAGTAATATAAATTTTGATTACCGCCTCAATAATGTTGACAATGTCATCGACCTCGGGGTTACTTTGGATAAAAAGCTGCGTTTTAATTTACACTATGACAAGTCTTAAGCAAGGCTAATAAGCTGCTTGGATGCATCAAAAAACGTGCGAAGGAATTCAAAAACTTATGGGTCATGTAGTCTTTATACATAGCTCTAGTTCGGCCATTGATTGAATATGCATGTATTGTCTGGGACCCTACCTTTGATGTCCATAGCGATAGGCTCGAATCGGTGCAGAAGCAGTTCTTTCTAGTTGCGTTGAGAGTTCTGTATAATCCTTACGAATTTGATAATCTACCTTCATACAGATACAGGCTGAATCTCTTAAATCTATCAAGTCTATCGTCGCGGAGGATAGTCATATGCTCCTGCTTTACTTTTGATGTTATTAGGGGCTTGATCAATGTTGTGTCCCTGTCCAATAAGATCACCTTCAGTGAATCAGTAAGGCAGACGAGGCACACACGTTTACTGAATGAATACCGACACCACACAGTTTACGCCAACAATGAGCCAATCAATAGATGTTGCAAAATATTCAATAGCTTCTCAAAACACTATTCTCCAACCATTTCCCGACCTAGGTTTATAACTGCTCTGACTAAGGTGCTCACGTCATGAATGCCCTATCCAATTCCCTACCAAAGCTGGTTATATTTTTAAAATTCTTCCATTATTGTGTATTGCACAAATTTATATAAATTGTTAAATATTAATTGTAAGTGTTTTTGTACACCTTGTTTGGTTGAAAATAAATAAACAATTGAACATTATGAATGTTGCAGTTGTTCGATGATGATTGTGCCAATGGTAGCGCAAAAATGTTTTGATATTTTGGTATTTCTTCTGAAGGCGCAATAAGAATTATACAACTATTCTATTAAAGTTGAATAAGAGCTGTTTGGATAAAAGCTCATTACCTAGTTTCCAGTATCTCAAATAAACTTCAAACGTATTTGTGATGAAAGGGATTTTGGCCTGCTTTATGCTCGATTCGATTTGTTTTCCATAGACAGAACTGTTTTTTGAGTGATATCTGGGTCTGTTTTTAGCTTTTTATAATCAATCCGTTTCAGGTTCGGTGCATCAATTATACCGTTAGAAATTCAAGATCGTGTTTGTCCACGAATTTATTTGGATTTTCTCGATTCAATTATATTTTCAATTGGATCATATTGCATTATTTCCATCAATATTCATATCTGGTACTATTCAAAACTACAAATCGTTTCTTCCATAGTTCGAAAACGTGAAGATGTTGAAAAGGAAGATATTGCATTCGGCCCGGAAATGGCACATCAAATATTCGGAGAAAACGAAAACATTTTCGGTTATAAAGACTTGCAAATACGCTTAATGTACACGGCCGGGCCAATGGACATTTACGTTGGCATCAAATATCAGCAGCGTATCGATGATTTTCTCAGTGCTGGAATGAAAGCAGACGATGTTGTTGGAGCCATTGCCAAGAAACTACCTGATGGCTGCTACTATACCAATATCGATGAGTTTTTGAAAACTTTGCCGAAAGCAGCTTCATTCAAACCGTTCGGAGAGAAAATTTACGAGTACAAAACTCAAGACAGTGTTGGTGCGCAACGACACTTTGAGTTCTATCAGTGCAACATGATTAACAGCAAATTCAGCAAGTTTTTCGAGAGGCTTCAAACATTTATTTTATGGTTTGTCGACGCTGCCATGTATATTGATATTGATGATCCACAGTGGACATTTTTCATATGGTAAGTGGTAAACTAGATACTCATCAAAGAAAAATCATGAACTAATCGACTTCAAGCTTTGATAAAAGCGTTCATTTTTAACATTTTAAAATTTCTTAAAATAGAGTTTTTTTTTGTAATAAATGCTTTTCGCCTAACTAAAATTTTTAATTTTATATTTTAGCTACGAAAAGTACAAGGGACAGGACGGAAACTATTACTATGCAACTGTTGGCTATACAACCGTCTACAAGTATTACGCATATCCTGAAAACATTCGGCCTCGCATCAGTCAAATGTTGATCTTACCACCGTTCCAGAAGCTTGGAATCGGATCTAAGTTCATCGAAACCATCTACCAATTCTTCAGAGGCGATCCTACCGTCGTCGACATTCAAGTCGAAAGTCCCTCTGTTGAGTTTCAATCGATTCGAAATTATATTGATGCAAAACTATGCAAAGACCTACCAGCTTTTAGTGTAAAAAATATTAAAAACGGATACAGTAAGGACATGGGAAAAGAAGCACGTGAAAAATATAAGGTATGGATTCCAATTGGCTAGCTTGGCCTGATCAGTTTCTTCCGATACATGAATTAAAAATGCAAATCAAAGTTGGAACAAGATTTTTGAACCTTTCCTCATTTTATTCATTTCAGATCAATGTTCGTCAAGCCCGAAAAGTCTATGAAATTCTACGTCTGATGCACACAAATATCCACAATGAAAAAGAATACAAACAAATCCGATTGGAAATCAAGAAACGTCTAAATCTCGCGTACTACAAGCAATTACGCGATCTCGAAAAAATGTCCAAAGCCGGTGTCGATACACAGTGGATTGCGGCTACGTTGCCTACAAAAGAAGAAAGACTTGAACAGTTGCAGAAAGAATTCAAAGAAGTGGAAAGTTCTTATGAGAAAGTTATCAAGCGTTTGAAGGATGCTTGAAAATAAGAAAACGTGTAGTTTGATTTCGATCTGTCGGCAAGGAGTTATGTTTAAGAATATTTATAGATACCATTCGGTTAATGTTCGATGTGAATAAAAAAAAATAATGATTAATGATTTTCAATTGTTGGGTTTGTCTTTGATTGAAGTTTAAAAATGTTCGTGTATAATTCATGCTTCTGATGAAGAACTTAGTTATTGTGATGTATTTGATTTGTTATCTTGGAATTGCTTGTCAGTTAACATTTCAGATATTTCCAGAACGATAAACTGCAAATTACATCAAGATATTTATTTAAATCGGTGCCGGTCGAGTTCTACCTAGCAAAGCTATGTAGATTTTCAATGAATTTGCACTTCCTCAGATGTCGAAATAAATTTTGGATGGTTGACAATTCAAAACTCTAATTCAGCTGGGGTGAAAAACACTAAAAAAAATGAAAGAAATTATATGCATGCATTTTCAAATCCGAAACAACGATTCAAGACAATGGTGATGACAGAGCTAAAGGAGTTTTTTGGCAGGTACAAAGTTGGATAATCACGAAAACAATAGCAGAAGGAAACCCCTCTTATATTCTCTACAATGCTAAACTTGCTTGCCTTGAATAAACTTAACCGAAAAACAGAGTGCTCAGTATTATAGTTACTTTCCAGAATATCAAATCAATGTAGCAGAATAGATACTGAAAAAACCTACATTAGTCTGAATGCTCACAAAAAAAAAATTATCGAGATTAACGTTAGCAGTTATGTAAACAATTTAACCATTGAAAATAAAACAAATATTGGTAGGAGTAACTATAATGTCAGACACAAAAAAACATTAAAGATATCACGACCAATTCTAATAAAATGTGATACCGACAAGTATTTTGGTGAAACAGCGATCTAAAAAACTTTGGAAGAAAAAATAAATTATATTAAAAATAAACTTTAATCTAGTGCCAATAAATGTAAAAAGTCTATTAGGAAAGTAAGGTACATAAATAGTAGAGGTAAAGGAGTTAAGAAACAGTAGAATTCTGGGGTCTACATTGAGTTTTAATTGGAATCAAAAAAATTTAAATAAAATGGAATCTAGAGCCTATTAGCTGCGAAAATTGCAGTAATACAATTTGTTTGGAGTACTTAGCTGGAATGCGAAAATTTTAGACGTATTAGATACGAGCAATAATAACAGGATTATATATATATATTATATCAATTCATATATGTTAATACACACCGCTGCAAAATGATAAGACACATCTCAATTTTTAGTTTAAGTTTTCAGAATCTATAAAGAACAGAAAAACCCCAAGTACCTGAATTATTGAACTAATGAAAGGTTATTGATGGAAAAACGGATTCTTCAATTACCCCTTAATGGATTGTTTAAAGATCCCTAATAATTGAATGCTACAAAATGATAAGATAGGTTTTAAAATTTTAGAAGTTTTAGAATTACCTTTGGTGAGTTTGTACCGCGAAATATAGCAAATAGCGTCGCTACTTGAAATAAAACGAGTGAAGACAGCTTCAATAAGTTTTTAGGAACTATGGGCCGAGGGAAAAGCTTATGGGAAGAGTGAATATAATAAATAATAAATTTGGGGGGAACAATACTATTGTGGCAAAAATTGCTAAAATAATTAAAAACAGTCGATTTGTAGTGGTGAATCTTCTTGGAGATCCTGAAAATTATGAGAAAAGGGAGAGCCTAGGCCGACTACGTGCTCTAAGTCAACGGGAAGAACGTGCAATTTAAAGAGTGACATCAAATTCAACGAAAACTGCATGGCAAATTGCTGCGGTAGCTGAAGTTGAATCAAAAATATGGAACATACAAAGAAGTATAAAAAGAACTGAACACCTAAAAGAAAATTAAAAAAACAACCTCCGTTAACTGCAAGACTCAAAGAAGAGAGAGTCCGGTTTGTCCGTGAGCACATTAAGTGGAAAAAGCTTTGGCGAAAATTATTTTTTTTTTCATAATGTCGACGATTTGAGGAAAGATTCTGTGATAAAAATCAGACGTCGAATGGGCGGAAGTGAAATTGGATAAAAAGGAAAAATAGAAATTAGGTTTATTTCGGGTAAAATGAAAGCAAGGATTATATTAAAATTATAGCAGAGATTATATCAAACATAATCATAATCCGGATTTCTAAGAATTTCGGTTACAAGGTCAGTCAGCTTTGCGTATTTTGCATGGGCGTACTTATTTAATGATTATTTGCAGATTTTTTTTTCGATAAAAGCTCGTGTAGTCTATTGGGTAGAGCACTGGCTCCTAATTTGTGGTGTCCCTGGTTCGGATCCAACTTTGGATCCACCTAGCTCTGTCGTAAAATTAATCACTACACACTATTATTCACATTGATTGTAAATTTGAATTTAAATGAAGCTCTCTAAACTACCAGCTTCAATTCCTCCCTGGAACTAGAAAGAGTTGTCGTGGAGCTACTTTTTTTTACATATTTCAGTAACTGATCATCTGATTATCCTCTTACGCAAATAATTTGTTTTGAAAAATATTGTGGTGTATCAAATTTTGTTTTTTTATTTGATTTTGGAATTTCGCTGTCTAGACGGGTGAATAAGAAATCATAAAAAATTAAAAATCGTCGGCGAAGGCGTGTTTTTTAGAGCGTGAGTAAAAAGGGTTAACAACAATTTTAGTTGACCAACAATCGTGTTTAAAATTCTATCTAAATTACACTGATCAATAATAGTCATGACACACGAACTCTGATAGGTGATCGTGTTTTGACTACTTACCCTCATTACGAAAACGCACTTATTTTTTTCAATCACCCTCTGTTTTCTTGTGATGAAGTGAAGTTCATTTTCGATATTGTAGCGATAAATGCATATGGACGGCCATAAAAAATGAATGCTATATATTTGTTTTCGCTATTAATTTAAATTGTTTTGGTTTTAATTAACTTCTGTGATTGTGTGAATGTGGCGACAAAGGTTATCAGCGATCACAGCCTTCCATGACGATTCACAACCTCCCACTTCAAGCCAATTGAATAAGTGACGCAAAAATCAAAGATGGCATTTTCGTAGGACCTCAAAACAGGGAATTAATAAAAGATCCGAAATTCGAAGGAAAATTTATCGTTTTAGAAAAATCAGCTTGGCATTGCTTTGAGAACGTGGTTGCAAATTTTTTGGATAACCATAAGAGTAAGAGCCATAGAGAATTGGTTTACAAGCTTCTATTGTCATATGAAGCTTTGGATTTTTTCCCTGAGAATTTGGGAACTTTAAGATTCCATCAGGACATTTCAAAGATGGAGAAGGGTTATCAGGGTAGATGGACCCCAAGGATGTTGACTGATTACTGCTGGACGATCAAAACAGAACCAACAAACTACATTATTCACATGTTTCTAGAGAACTATTTAATATTTTCCCTATAATTTATGTTTCTTAACCATATAAAATTCATACTTGATAAAAAAAAATAGCTGCGTATTTTTATTCACAGCACCTAATGCATAGAAAAATCACTAAAAAAGTTCGTGTGGAACGACGAAGCTAAAATTTTGTTAACCAGTGTTATTAAAAGGTTCACATTAAAAAGGTGCATTCAAAAACTGCAAACCGAATTGATGACTCGTTAGAAAATTTTCCCAAAATTGGCAATCGCCTTTAAATTTTGACCACTGCAAGGCTAATGCTGTCAGTATATGTATCTACTAAGGCTAATACTGTCAAAATTGTAGGGGTAGGGGGGTTCAACGTGAAAAAAACCACTTTTTTACGAAGTCTTTTCTAGAAATATGGATAGAGCAAATTTATTTAAACCTTTTGTACATTTTTAATTATTATTTCAATAGCATTGTGTAATAATTTTATCCGAAAATATCAACAAACAAACCGGTGGCAAAGGTTTTCCAAGAACGTCTTTGAAAAAAGACGATTTGCGGTGTTTTTATATCTCAGCTGAACATTATCGGACATCAAAGAACATTAAAATTTAGTCAAAGTATCATCAAATCCTCACCCAACGTTCTCTGATTTCTATTTTTTTTAATTTTTAAATTTTTGATGGTCATTCGAAGTGAAAATTGCTATTTTTCTTGAAAAAAATTGGCCTTTTTGTAGGTAGGTAATGTAAAAAAATTCTAAAACTTATTATTGGGGAGAAATGTGTTACATGTAGAAAGTGTGTGCCAAGTTTGAAATGAATCGGTAATGTGGTTTTTAAATGGCAGTGAACACAGACTTTTAAAAATTGTTTTGAGAAAATGACTACTAAACTCCGAGCTGTCGGAGCTACAATGATAGAGGAGATGGGACTAAGTACTCAATAACTTCGAGAGTTTTGCTCTGATTGACTTCAAATTTTGGGACTATATTCTTGAAATATTTAACTATAAGATCAAACAAAAAAAATTTTCACAAGTGCTAACCCTAAGCTAAGGAACGAAAGGATTAATATTATCAATTATAAATAGAGATAAAAGTTGCACGTAAATCGCAAAGATAATTATTTAATATGGAGCTTGCAGAAGCAATATAAAATCTGCAGAAATTCTTTAAAGTCACTAATCCTCTTTACTAAAGATTCATACAGCAGAAAACTACTATCTTATTCTAAAAATTATGTTAAAAAAGTGTGAAATATAATTAACGAAGCAACTGATTCGTGAATACAGAAAAGAAAAATCAACTGTAGTATCCCATCGTCTCGGGAAGAATATTCAGCTAGTGCAAATTTGAAAATAGTGAATGAATTTAACCGACATTTTGTTAGTGTAGGTCTCAAGATCAATTCAAATTTATCCATTTGCAACAAAATCTTGTGGCTGATACATCCCTCATTTGTCATTCACTTTTCATCCGCCCCGTTGATAAATATGAAATAAGACAATTTTACGAATTGTATTTTTTCTTCTGTTTTTGTGGTTTTGTGTTTGTTTTTGGAGGTGTTTTTTGTTTATTTATTTTGTTTTGTCCTTTCGCATATTTTTTGTACATTTTTGTTAGTTAATCTTCAATTGTTGTTCTCTGGTGGCAGGAGACGCAAAAACTTTAAGAATAACGAGCAAAACGTATAAAAAAATACACGAAAAGACAGCACACTGAATTAACAAACAATCAAACAAAAACACCCTCAAAACAAACACAACCACAAAAATCACAATCGGTAAAATTGTCTAACGCCTATAGGGGGCACGTAATTGAGTTTAGCCAATAATTCTACACGTATCGAAAATGCCTACATATTGTTTGTATAAATTTTGATATATTTTATTATCAATATAACTGTGCCATGTATGTAGGAAAAAACTGTAGCGAAATACATATTATAATAACTATTATGTTGAAAGACTATTTAATTTAAATATCTAACCGCTAGCCTTGATTATCTTTAACCATAGAATAAGTTAAAATCTAAATCTACTCATTAAAGTTTCCATTGCTCCTAACCGATTTAATTTTCAACAAGAGCCATAACTATCCATCCATTTTTCGAATTTTGCAATATCTTCGGCTGATACTGATCTTCGTGTTCGGGCCATTGCGTCTTGGAAGTCCTGCAGCGTGATCGGAAGGTCGACTTCTTCACGTCTGATTTGTTTGATTTTCGACGGTGATATGCCACAGATTTTACGACGCATAGCCATCATGGCAGCATCGCGACACACATTGCTAATGTCGAAGCCAGAATATCCTTTTAGCTGATCGCCTATTGTTTGGAGGTCTAGGTCAGTTGAAAGGTTGACTTCCTTTAAGCAGAGTTGCAATAAAGCTGAACGGGTTTCCTCTGAGAAATGATGAAATTATTGATTAGTGAGTAGAAGTACTTATAAATTTACCATTTGGGAGCCCGATATATATCCTCTTTTCAAACCGTCTTCGAAACGCTTCATCAATATCCCAAGGATGGTTGGTGGCTGCCAGAACCATGATAATCTTATCGTCCTGTGCGGTAACATTAAGCCCGTCCATTTGTATGAGCAGTTCGGCTTTAAATCTCCTACTAGCCTCGTGCTCTGAATCGCTTCCACGACTTGCGCACAGCGAGTCGATTTCGTCAATAAAAATTGTGCTAGGCGCATAGAATCTAGCCATTTCGAAAAGTAAACGGACTAACTTTTCACTCTCACCACGATACTTCGAAGTCAACGTGCTCGATGACACATTGAAGAATGTTGTTCCACATTCTGTTGCGACAGCTTTGGCCATCATGGTTTTGCCAGTACCCGGTGGACCAACCATTAGTACTCCACGCCATGGACGTCGAATTCCTTTGAAAAATTCTGGCATGATTACTGGAAGCACGACAGCTTCTTGGAGAATAGCCTTGGCTTCATTCAGCCCTGCCACGTCATTCCACTGCACTCCAGGATGTCGTTGCAAGATGTCCTTTTCTAGTGTTTCGACTAAATGCGGTTCATAGCCTGAGGGTGAAAAGACTTTGTTCTTATTGCTTGGTGAGCTTTTCGGTGAACTATGCGAAGTAGAGTTTTCTTCTATTGAAGTTGCTTCTTGATCGTCAGAATTAGCAGCCTCTTCGGATGAGCTTTTCTTTGGTTTATCCTTTAGTTTGATTGGATTCATTAGCTTTCTTGCTCGAATTCTTTCAACGGAACGACTCTTTCTTAGAGTAGACGTCACTTTACTACTGCGTCCCCTTTTCTCTATAGACGTTGTCGTAGTGAGTCCCATTGTGGTTGAAGTACCCGAGTAATGGGAGTTTATAGAAGGCAGTGTTGGTTGCAGTTCAGGATCGCGTCTTCTCAGTGATGAGATCCAACGGTTGTCTGTTGGATTGTTATTGCTGGTAGTGGTATTCGGAGGTGGTGAGTTTTGAAATGATCCAACTGTGGCTCGTGGTGTTGGCGGAACTTCTGCAAAAAAATTATTCAGTCTAGTTTAAACTAAATATCGAATCTCGAATGTAAGACGTAACCACCTTGTGTTGGAATACGACCTTTTTGTACGTTGACTCGCAGTGTTCCGCCCAGCCCAGAAAGACCTGTCGAGCACGACCCACCACCACCAGTTGGCAGAGTTGATCCAGAAGTGCGTTTGAAACTGCCGTTGGAGCGTGTGGGTCGGTGTGTTGCTGTGATTTTGGTGAAAGTGAATGGTGGATATTGATCGAGAATTAGCGAGTCCATCATACGTGCCATCTGCGAAAAGCCCGTTGCAGTAGACGGGGAGCTGGAAAATTGAAAGATCAGTAACTTTACTTTGTGAAAATTAAAATTAGTTGGATAATGGAGTACATCGTTTCGAATATCTTTTTGAGATAAAATTATCTTTTATATTATTGATAAACAGTTTAGCTAGCACTAACTCCAATTATGTAGGTTAGGTTAGGTTGTATTGGCTGGCACAAGACCACACATAGACCTACTGGTCCATAGTGATACCAGATAAATGGACCTCGAGAAAGAAAGTTCAGTCCAAGCGGCCATCAAAGGCCCATCCTTTTTCACGAACTGAAGAATGTCGTTCAGCTTTTGCTTTGCCACATGCGAGAGATCCGCCAGCCAGAGCTCACCGAAGTATCGCAGCCTGGTTTTCCCCAGTGCCGCGCAGTGACACAGGAGATGCTGGGTTGTTTCTGAGATCCCCGCCTCTTGACACATCCTACAGGTGTCGCTCGTTAGGAGCCCCATTTTCATAGCATGTGCTGCTACAAAACAATGGCCAGTAATGATACCAACGAGACCGTTTGCAGTCAGTCCGCGTTAACTCGAGGAGGTACTTAGTCGATGCGAGATTGTATGACCCCCACATGATTTTGGTTACCCTGCAGGACTAAGCTGCAACCCATCTGCGCGTCATCTTGAAAGGGGAAGACTAGCCACAGACTTGGCTAACGCATCCGCTTTTTCATTTCCATCAAGCCCTTACGACCGGGAACCCAGAAGATTTTGACTCTTCTGCTGTTATCCAGTCTGTTCAGGGCCTGAATGCAATCGAATACACACTTCGATTTGTATGTGTGAGACATCAGTGCTTTTACCGCCGCTTGACTGTCCGTAAAGATATTTAATACTTCACTAGTAGTATCTTTGACATAAATCAGATCTGCGGCTTTACGTATCGCAAACACCTCCGCCTGGAAAATACTACTGTGAGTCGGAAGCCTGAAAGCTGCTTTCATAGCTGCATCTGCAGACTATGCTGCAGTACCCACTCCTGCAGCTGTTTTCGAGCCGTCAGTGTAGATGCTAAGAGCTGCTGGGCACATTTGCCGATTCCATTCCTGCCCATCTCCCACAGTCGCTCGATATCCCCGCTCAAAGCACAGAGTGGGAACCAGGTAGTCAGTGCTTGCTGCGTAACCCCATTCAATATTGCTGTGGGCGAAGGCCGACTCGAAGTGTCCGGATTCCCATAGCCTGACAGCGGCTTTTGCGACAGTGCTTCTAATAAAGAGATCAAGCGGGGGGAGATGAAGCAGGACGTTGAGAGCAGATAAAGGAGTCGAGACTAAGGCACCTGCAGTGCAGAGGGCCACCAACTGCTGAACTCTATTCGCCATGCTAGCAAAGGTGTTTTTATTCACTGCTGGCCACCAGACCAAGCATCCGTAAACAAGGATCGGCCTGGCTATCGCCAAGTAGATCCAGTGCGTTAGAGCAGGGCTTAGACCCCACGTTTTACCCAGCACTCTCTTGCTGGCACAAATCGCGTTGCTTACCCGCTTAACTCTTACCTCTAAATTCGGCTTCCATGTGAGCTTGCTATCCAGAATAAGACCCAAGTACTTAGTTTTTAGCTTGAGACCTAACGTGGAGCCGGGTCTAAATTGGGAGTTTTGTACTTCCTAGTGAAGAGCACAAGATCCGTCTTATTGGGGTTAATGCCAAGACCCACGGTATTCGCCCACTCCTCAACCAGCCCTAGAGAGTATTCGATGAGCTGACCAAAAGCATGTGTAAACCTACCCGAGACTAAAATAGGAATGTCATCAGCATAGGCCACAACCGTGAGTCCCTTGCTTTCCAACTTTTTCAGAATTGAGTTTGTAACAAGGTTTCACAAGATAGGGGATAGAACCCCTCCCCGCGGAGTGCCTCTGTGGACCTTTCTTGTGATTTGCGCACCCGACCACTCCGCTGATAAGCATGTTGTTTATGAAGCTACAAATAGCAGGATGAGTGTTGTATGTAGCTCTGAGTATAGTTGTATCAGCCATCTGCAAAATAATTCATAAGTTCTAAACAGAAAACAAGGCAATCTAACGGTGTGGCATTCTTGGACTATTTGCAAAATACTCATAATTTGAATAAATAATTTATTACTACATAATCATTAATATAATAACAAATTTATTAATACATAATTATAGTACATAATCTTAAGTCGATCCTATTTAAGTTATAATGCTTATTTATTTTCAAACATCATAAGAGGTTATTCATTAGCCTACTTTTTACATCCACAATTAACTTCATGAATATTTTTAAGCACAAGGCATACAAACCTTTTCCTTAATTTCGGTGCTATTAAATTTGTGTGAGGAAATTCCTATTACGGATAATGTTATATTCGATAGCAAAATCTAAATAGCACACACATAATGTATGAGAGCCCTTGTCATGAAATCTAACATCATTCTTTATTCTTTAAATTATGCTCCTTATGTTGTGGACTGTGGTGTGCGTGTAAGAAAAACTACATAAAACCGTCAACCTAGTATTCATGTTAATTGCTTCGAACCGTAAGTTTTTCTCGAGTGGACATACTTCTGAAAGTATTTCAGCAACACTTGAGCATTATTCTTTGCCGCGAAGAAGTCCGTTAGTCACGGAAAATACTAATTCGAACAGACCCAAGTTTTAAGGATTCAAGTAATTGAGTATTTGAGTGTGTATGTATGTATGCTTGAACCTAGGAAAAAGTATGAAATAGTTTCTATGCTGAATGAGAACATATATCATGAGTGAATGTGGAGTGAGTGGATATTAACATTCTTTCACTTTTTTAATTACATATTACTTTTCTTTTGAGTTTATTATTTGCACTTCACGTAAATATGAGTTTAAACATTTTTTTATACAAACGCTCACACTTGTTCGGGACCATTGAATTGCATTATTTGGGGCATTTCACGTAAAGCGGACAACGAAAAATAGTCGAGGTTCGGATTTCGTTCATATTGTGCATAATGATACTTCTAGAGGATGTGAACGTGCATACACCATTTTTACTAATGTTCGAAGAAGAACATTAGTATTAAAATCACTTTGGCCAAAAATTCATATTTCTACATATATAGGTATACATATATATATATATATATATATATATATATATATATATATATATATATATATATATATATATATATATATATCATCAAAAAATTTCAGTGAAAAAATCTCAGGAACGCGCCATCCGATTGAACTGAAATTTTCAGGACACATTGGAGTATATGCAGAATAGTGCCAGGTCTCACAAAAAGTTAATAATCTTTAACCTTTTGGCGCCGGCGGCCATTTTAGTAATATTTTTAATATACCTATTTTTCCGTACACAAATGATTTTTGCAAAAATAAAGTTGACGAAATAAACATGTGAATCGGATAATGTTTTGGAATTTTTTCACCCCATGTGTGCGCTGGGTGCCTAAAAAGAGAACGGGAAAACTTGAAAATGTTTAAATTGCGATAACTTTTGACAGAGCTATTCAATCATTACGAAATTTTCAGGACATATTGGTATTATTTAATTGTAAATTTGTGTAGCTTTTAATGAGCGTGCTGGCAACCCTGTAGGAAGGGCAGGCACTGAAAGTGAAAACCTCCAAATCATCGTCTCTCTTGAAAAAATGCCGCTTCTTCAAAAAACAGCCACTCATATGTATTTCCTGTGCTTTGTTTACATAGACAAAAAAAAATTTGATATGGTATAACGGGCACGCCTGGTAACCCTTGCCCAATTTACCTACATATATTTTTAGCATCAAAAGCTTCTGTTCACGGAAACTCACGATCCGATTAGCAGAATTAATTGAAATTTGCAGAATGTATTGGTCTTAAATAGGACCAAGTGATTTTGAAATGTGGGCGATTCTGTGCCAGTGGTGCCATTTTGAAAAATCACTGAAAAAGATAATTGCTTTTGGCCCTATAAATTCTGATTCAATCGTTCGATTTTGACGAAATTCACGAAATTCACTGGACCTTACTTCAAACCACGTTTGGTAGAAATTTGGTCCAAAAATTCGGTTTGAGCTGCCAGCTATGATAATTTTGGTGTCTTAAATTTGAAAAAATAAAAATTTGGAAGTGAAAACATTCAAACCATCGAATATCCTAAAAAATGTCCGTTTCTTACAATAAAACCAATCTGTATACAAATCTTATGCTTTATCTACACGTTCAAAGTAAAACTTTGGAAATTTCATGTCGGACAAGAACGGTAACCTTTTCCCAGTTAACCTATATTTTTAGCATCAAAAACTTATGTTCACGGGAACTCACGAATCAATAGTCAGATACAATTGAAACTTACAGAATGCATTGGACTTAAGTAGGACCAGATCTGATAGAAGCGATTTTGAATTGTAGGCAACTCTGTGCCAGTGGTGCCATCTTGAAAAATTACAAAGAAAAAAAACTGCTTTTTGCCCTATGAAATGTGAATAAATTTCCAGATTTTCATGAAATTGACACAGTAGCTGAACCTTACTCTAAACTCTGTTTGATTGAAATTTGGTTGAAAAATTCGATTGGTGCTGCCAGCTATGGTAATTTTTGTGTCTTTGGTTTTGAAAATTCGCTCAGGAAAATAAAACTTTTTGCGCTATAACTTCCAGTGCAGTCATGAAATCAATACGAATATCATACAATTAATGGAACCTATTATAAACATTATTCAGACCAAATTTGGTTGAAAAGCCACGATAGGGTTGCCAGCTATTGTTGGTTTTGTGTTTAATTGCAATATCTTTATTAAGCAATTTTATCGTAGAATTTTCAAATGGTAATGATATTGTAGTGACAATATACAGCAAATATTAAGTTTTCGATTATTTGAGAAAACTCGCTGCAGGTAACCCTAAATTTCTTTATACTCCTATAACTTCGAATGTAATATAACAACGTGAAGCAGATGTGATATATTCTTGGCTTTGATACTGGCAAAAGCTTACGAGCACGAGTCGGTTGTGCTACTTTTGTACCAATAAATGCTTACAGTTAGTATTCATACCAGAAACATTTACAATGAAAATAAATAACCAATGTTTCAATTCCCAAAGTTCTGCAAATTTTTCGGATCGTTACAGTGCTGCAGGCACTGAGCATGTTCTTCATTGATGTTATATGAGACGCTGCTTTCAAAATTTTGTGAAATAAGCAACTGATGTCGAATATAATTAACCCGTGTTTTGCTCTCGTAAACGTTGAAATTCATGTCAGTGGTAATATCTGAAACCTTTCCGCCATATGAGTTATAATGCATTCTTGAAACCAAAGTAAAACGTGGCGTTTGAAACAGTTCGGCCGTAATAAGCAGCTCATGTGGTGGAATATGCACTCAAAACCTGCACTACCTCCAACCGAATTTCTACTGTTTTTCGAACATTAGTGTTTGTAGCGGTTCAGGTGCGCTAGAGTTTTTTTTTCCTTACACACTAATGGCATGACCCAGCCTGTACAACAGATGGGATTACCTTGGCAATGATTTTCTTAAAAACTACCTTACATCAAAAGTACGATCTACCTTATAGCTTATTATAACTAACTTAGCCTAATTAGGCCTAAATCTTAACCTAGGTCTTAAATCTAACCCCTTCTGTTCAGCGAGTGGCCGTTATAATTGAAAAGCGCATCCGTGAGCAGCTGCAGCACTGCTATCTTCGTGGGGCGCACAAATGGCTCATTAGAACCACCTGTACGTCCTATTGACCGAATCAGTCCATGTTCATGTCCATCTGTTTGTCTGTAGAATCGTGTCGCTAGTTCCACAACTCGGTCCCTAAGTGGCTTTAAAGCCGACTCCTGATACAGGAGGTCACTTCGGTCACTTCTTAGTTACCGGCTTGTAGAGCCTGTCAGTGCAGAAGCGGAGGATTCTTCTTTCGAACATCTCCGCTTCGGCCATGACAGTCTTTGAGCAGGTAATCCAGGATGGGAATGCATCAGTCAGGATGGGTTGAATGAGGGTCTGATAGCAAATGGATTTAGCTTTGGTAGCCTTGCCCATCTTTTTGGTGAAAAGAGGCCAGATGCGTTGAAATGCAGATTTTGTAGCTTTGATTTTTGGCCGCACAAAGGGATTAAACTTTGAAAATTCCTGGAAATCAATTCCGAGGTACTTTAGAGATGAACAATGAGTAATCTTAGATGCTCCGAATGAGACAGCGAGTTTTTTGGTCTTGTTGTGAATAGCTTGAGATCCCCAATACGTAGAAGGACTGCGAAATGCGCATAATTGAGTCTTACTGCTGTTTGGTTTGATGCCCATTCGTCAAAGTAAAGACTTAGTTCTACCAAGTAGTATACCACACTCGTCGCTGCTTTGAGCGGGTCTTGGCTCGAAGCAAATAAGAGCGTGTCATCGGCGTATTGGAAGACTTGAACTTGGGGTTGGCCCACTGGAGTAGGTAGGTCAGCGGTGAAATGGTATTTTCAGATAATGCTAAAAACACTAGAGGTCGTTCATTTCTGTTTCATGTGAAAATATTTTTTCGAAGAGTGAATATCTGGTAAACGAAAAGCAAATGAGGCTTAGTTCACAGAAAGTATCAAAAATTTTATTTTATAACGATAGTTTATAAGTATCGCATAATTATTTTGAGAAGATACGTTTGTTTAGAGATGAATAATTTTTTTTATTTTGTACATTTGATGTTTGACAATCGTTATATTTATTATTTTCATTTATTTATTATTTCCTTTAATTAAAGAACAAACTCAATTCTTTCTATTAAATTTATTTCAAAGAAAAGCAATATCGCTCTCTCTAAAACACTTCTGGTCATATCTTCAGGCCAAATTATGCACTTAGTTCTAAGTTTCACTTTAGTCGTTGTCCTCAAAGCACATGTTTTATTTTTAATGGCTGACTAAATTAAGTTTTACGCACTTTGATTCGCATTATTCTGGAAACTGGAATGCACTAGAGTATCTGGCAAGAATGTAAATACATATAACTAGTGCCTCGACCCACCAAAGTTTAATAACTGTCAAAAGAACATAAGAAAATATGCAAAGAATGCAAAATGTGTGGCGTGCAGACAGTATAATTATTCAGTTAATAATGACAGCATTTTTATTCAACTGACCGTTGCAGACACGGTGAAATTAAATTTTCTGAAGGCCATTAACCTTTCGTCTACAACATGCAGAATTCTTCGAATCCCTTAGTCACCGCTCCACAATATACATATATAATTCATAATTGCACGCGTATATGACATACATAGGTGTACAATCATTATGAAAATGCATTACTCGCTCTACCCACTCCAATTCGTAGCTGTTCAGGACATCCAAAGTTAAGGGTAACGTCCGACAGACAAACTGACAACAATCGATAACCTACTGAAACCTAAATCGATCGTCATTGAGTGGACAATAGACCAGCGGTCAAGGAAAAATCAGTCAGAGGATTTTCACAGTTTCACCGAATGGGGATTTTCCGAAGGTTCCGAATAGTGTTAAATTTAGAAGTGAAAGTAGTACGGTCATCGACGGTACTTATTTCTTATTGCGAGTGTTAGTTGTAACCACCTTCACAATACTATGTATACAGGTATGCAGCCTTCGCATAAAGGAGGGAGGTAAAATGTAGGAAGCGAACTGTGTGAGTAGTGGACAATGGTCAATGACCTCAAAGTAGCCATTATAATTTGATATGAAACGTAGGGTTTTTTTCTGTTAAAAAAGTAGACTGGTCGTTGACGTCGGTTCTAACTTAACTAACGTCTTGCAGATCTAGCACAATGATTAGAAGTTACCTTTAGATGATTGTGTGGCAAGTTTCTGTTTCTCACTCGTATATTTATATTGTTCTTTACATTACACTGGCTGATTACGTGCAATATCATTAATTGTATGAGTTTTTCGTTCGGGCAATTATTTTTCTTATCGAATGGATTTCGTTGAAGTATACACGTGAGCAACTAGGGCTTGAATTCGCTTCATAAAACACGTGAAGCTGAAATGAAATCGGTAATGGCGTATTTATTTGCAATTTGTGTAAGAAAACCTTTGTTTGAGTACATAAAACCGATTTTTATTGCAAACTTACATCGAAAAAATTATTGAAACATTTTTGATTAGGCAACATTAACTTACGAAACAGGTAATTTATATTAAAAGGCTTTGAGTAACCTTGTCGAAAAAGGTACGATCAAGACCTAAATTTTCCTTTTTACTGGTTTTGGGAAGGAAAATACAAACTCAATTTCGGTAAACACAACACAACATGCAAATTTTAATAGTACACATTTTCTTTCTAACGTATTGGATCTTTTTGAAAATAACTCCATGTTAAACATCGGAAAAATAATGAAAATGTTTATGCACAATTTGCTGAGAGAAACAACTTATTTATAAGGAAATCATTTTTTCCTCTCTTCTTTTTCTTTGAACTTCATCTATATTATTGATAAATTAACGTTGGTGCCTACATCACTCTTTCTCTGCAAGACATCCTGAGAACCATAAAAGACAAACAGCTCTGCGGAGGGAACACTCATCTTACCTTAGTGGTTTCAAGTTTCGTAACGAATACTATTATAGAATCGTTTATGAAGATGACACTGAACGAAATATTTAAAATATCGTAAATGCCGCTATCCCTTAACTTTTTTTGCGCAATTTTGGATCATCAGTGAAAAATTTTACGTTAATGTTGTGAAATTTGTTTCGTTCCCAGTTTTTTCGATATTGTTCTTAAAGTAAACATTCAACACTTTTAATAAAATACAAAAACACCATCATTTATTATTAAAATAGCATTTAAATAAGTTTTTTGTTCTTACTAAGAGTTTGTGCCTTAGCTTTTTTTACTTTTTTAGTTCCCAGAATTTTAAGCGTAAAAACATTGGTATCTTCAGGCAAATCATCGAAATTGGGATTTGAAATCGTTTAGAGTTTAAACTTCGTGTAACCATAGAACGTTTTTCGGCGGTCTGGTTTAAATACACATAGATCGTTAGTAAACGACAGGTATTTGCTGATTAAACTTAAAACCGCCATATTAACAAATTCCTTGTAGTCTGCACACACACATAGAAATGAGGCTTAAACTCAATTATTTGGGTTTCTCGACTCCAAGCAGTAAGAGTACCAAAAGTATTCATTGCGGAAAAGTTATACTGGCCACTAATTTGCGTCCGCAGACAATTATGAGTGCTGTCCAAAATCTAGATGCCGAGTTGCGGTCGGTCGCACTTATAAATCAGCTACTGAGAAATTGGCTACAAGACTCGCCTTTGGGTAGCTTGACCATCGAACGGGTTGTCAATACGGGCACTTCCGCCTGAACTGATAGCGTGTGCAGATGCCATCGCTATTGCCATATCAGAGAAATTTATTGCGACCCTATCAAAGATATTAAATTATTCCTTACATATCCTCTCGCAATGGTTCTTCTAAAAATTTTGCATTACGAGATCTTTCACTTCACGAGGAAGTATAGGATGATATCCTTCGTTCTTTTGAAGCTCCATGGAACTCTAATAAGCCTCAAAAATAAAGTCAAATATCTAGGACTTGTCCTGGACTCCAAGCTTCAATGTAAGGAAAATTTAGCGGAAAGAGCTCGTAAGGTAAGTATGTAGGTAGGTTGAAGTGGCTGTCAATTGACAAAGGCTTACCGATAGATGCACGTAGGTAGAAAAGAGACTCGTGATGCCACAGTATTTTACCCTCCTCTAGTCACTAAAGTCAGGAAACCATCTGCTTCCTTTGATAAGTGCTCTATCCCCGTTAGGATAACCATGGATAGGTCGGTTAAATTTGAGAGGAAACGTGCACCAGGTAATAAAACCCTCTTCCCCTCAAAGCCGGGCACTGGCACGTGAGATAGACGATGGATTCGTGTTCGTCCTATGAGCCGCAGCTCCAACAAAAATCCTTGAATCCTGTGCCCAACCATTGCACATGGCTTCCTATGAGGTAGTGACTCATAAGAACGCCCACAGCACAACGCAAAGCACTATGGGTTAAGTCTAATAGCTGCCTAGTGCGATACGCGTCCATGGAGACCCAACACTGTCTTGATATCGCACAGAATGATTCATTAGCTCAGGACTTCCTAGTGTCCTCGAGGTATTTTCGGCTGAGGGCTAATTTGACTGAGGACATGGACATTCCTATGGAGAAAGGGCATAATACCTCCGGTAACAAGCTTGAGTAGCCTAGTGGGTAGAGCACTGGCTTCTTGCGTGTGGGGTCCCTGGTTCGAATCCAGGTTCGGACGAGGGTCCGCTCACCAAGCTTTGAGTTCACCTAGCTCTGAATAGGTACCTGATTTAAATCAGGGGTAAAGTGAGTCGTGGAACTAATCACTCCACACTCGTATCCACAATGATTAAAAAAATTGTAATGAAGCTCTCTACCAGCTTCAACCCCTAGACCCGTTCAAAGGTTGTCGTGGGATTGCTTTACTTTTTTAACAAGATACCATGCCTCACCAGTTCATCGGCCTCACAATTGCCCTGAAAAGCCCTATGCTCTATACTCAAATCCAATGTATTGCCGAATGTCTTGACATTTGCTTAAGAGATTCACCTCACTCAGCAACAATCATGGACACTGTAAAAGGGTCAACAAGGGACTTTATAGCCGATGGGTTTTATGTGAAATTACCAATATTTACTCCGAATATTCGATTACACAGAAATTATTTGATTGCTTCAAAAATAGCCACAACTTACGCCTGAAAGACACTACAATGGTCTGGTAGACGGAGGGACGGCTTTAAATTCATCCCTAACAAGAGCGCGAGTTATAAACTTAAAGCCTAGTAGTTATAAACTTAAAACGCCCGTAGGAGTGGAAGCTTTCTCATACATGTTTCTAGCATGGTCGAACTTTGTTTCATTTCATGCTGAAATACAATGCAGTCTCACAGCTGCAAGATTTGCTTGTTCTAAGATTTGTAGATTGGTTGGTAGCCAATGTAGGAAAACGTAAAGTGCTTTAATAGGGATAGTTCGTATTACTCTAGTTCCCAAACTAATCTTCGAAATTTTTCAAGCAAGCGTTGGTAGTAGCCTTAAGAGCAACCTACCTCCAGAACGCCACGCCAAACAATAGAATTGACACAATCACTGCAGTATAAAACCAAGCAATAGTACACTCAGAAAAATATGTTTCCGAAAATGAAAGAAAATATTTACTTGTTTACGAGATGTGAAATCTTCCACAAATCAAATAAACTTTTATTTGATATCAGAAATTTGTATAAATATCATGTAAAAACTTCTTACATTCAACGTAATACAATTTTTACTATACCTTATTTCAAGTAAGTAATTTTCCTCAAATCTTGTAAATTATGTCTATGAATTTAGTAAATTATATCTACAACGCGAATATGTTTTTACATGTTTCAAAAACAACCACGCTTCAATATCCGACGAAAAAATTGATAGTTTTTAAGACTTCTATCAACTTTTCCTCTACACAAATAAAGGGTCGATAGCTTAGCTCGCTAACGTGTCAGTCCAAAGCAGCGATCTACCGCTCGTGGGTTCGAATTCCGCCGGGTGTTGACTTTGTTTGTCTTCAATTGTCCTAACTCCATTGATTAAGTGTCATATTATAGCTGAAAGTGGCGACTAGGCATAAATAATACTAGCGCTTCAGAAAATAAGAAAAAAATGTGGCACTTAAAAAAGTAAAAATGGAAAAATTGATAATTACAATTTTTTACTAATGTTCGAAGAAGAACATTAGTATTAAAATCACTTTGGCCAAAAATTCATATTTCTATATATATATATATATATATATCATCAAAAAATTTCAGTGAAAAAATCTCAGGAACGCGCCATTCGATTGAGCTGAAATTTTCAGGACACATTGGTGTATATGCAGAATAGTGCCAGGTCTCACAAAAAGTTAATAATCTTTAACCCTTTGGCGCCGGCGGCCATTTTAGTGATATTTCTAATATACCTATTATTCCGTACACAAATAAGTTTTGCGAAAATAAAGTTGACGAAATAAATTTTGAACGTGTTTTACATGTGAATCGGATAATGATTTGGAATTTTTTAACTCCATGTGTGCGCTGGGTGCCTAAAAACAGAACGGGAAAACTTGAAAATTTTTAAATTGCGATAACTTTTGACAGAAATATTCAATCATTACAAAATTTTTAGGACACATTGGTATTATTTAGTTGTAGATTTGTGTAGCTTTTGATGAGCGTGCTGGCAACCCTGTAGCTATGCCATCTTGAAAAATCACTAAAAAAGATAACTGCTTTTAGCCCTATAAATTCTGATTGAATCGTTCGATTTTGACGAAATTCACACAGTAGCTGAACCTTATTTAAAACCAACTTTGATAGAAATTTGGTCGAAAAATTCGGTTGGAGCTGCCAGCTATGATAATTTTGGTGTCTTAAATTTGAAAAAATAAAAATTTGGAAGCGAAAACATTAAACCATCGAATTTCCAAAAACTGTCCGTTTCTTACAATAAAACCAATCTGTATACAAATCTTATGCTCTATCTACACGTTCAAAGTAAAACTTTGGAAATTTCATGTCGGACAAGAACGGTAACCCTTTCCCAGTCAACCTATATTTTTAGCATCAAAAACTTCTGTTCACGGGAACTCACGAATCAATTTACAGAATGCATTGGACTTAAGTAGGACCAGGTCTGATAGAAGCGATTTTGAATTGTGGGCAACTCTGTGCCAGTGGTGCCATCTTGAAAAATTACAAAGAAAAAAAACTGCTTTTTGCTCTATGAAATTTGAATAAGTTACCAGATTTTCATGAAATTGACACAGTAGCTAAACCTTACTCTAAACTCTGTTTGATAGAAATTTGGTTGAAAAATTCGATTGGTGCTACCAGCTATGGTAATTTTTGTGTCTGTGGATTTGAAAATTCGCTCAGGAAAATAAAACTTTTTGCCCTATAACTTCCAGTGCAGTCATGAAATCAATACGAATTTCATACAATTAATGGAACTTATTATAGACATTATTCAGGCCAAATTTGGTTGAAAAGCCACGATAGGGCTGCCAGCTATTGTTGGTTTTGTGTTTGTTTGCAATATCTTTATGAAGCGGTTTTATCGTAGAATTTTCAATTGGTAATGATATTGTAGTGACAATAAACAGCAAATATTAAGCTTTCGATTATTTGAAAAAACTCGCTGCAGGTAATCCTAAATTTCTTTATGCTCCTATAACTTCGAATGTAATATAACAATGTGAAGCAGATGTGATGTATGTTTGGCTTTGATACTGGCGAAAGGTTGCCAGCACGAGTCGGTTGTGCTACTTTTGTATCAATAAATGCTTACAGTTAGTATTCATACCGGAAACATTTACAATGAAAATAAATGACCGATGTTTCAATTCCCAAAGTTCTGCAAATTTTTCGGATCGCAGCCCCAAACACCAACTTCAGTTACAGTGCTGCAGGCACTGAGCATTTTCTTCATTGATGTTATATGAGATGCTGCTTTCGAAATTTTGTGAAATAAGCAACTGATAACGAATATAATTAACCCGTGTTTTGCTCTCATAAACGTTGAAATTCATGCCAGTGGTAATATCTGAAACCTTCCACCATATGAGTTATAATGCATTCTTGAGACCAAAGTAGAACGTGGCGTTTGAAACAGTTTGGCCGTAATAAGCAGCTCATGTGGTGGAATATGCACTCAAAACCTGCACGATTCTTCTACTGTTCTTCGAACATTAGTGTTTCTAGCGGTTCAGGTGCGCTAGAGTTTTTTTCTACTTATTTTTTATTTTTTCACTCCCTTTTGGCGTGCCAACAGCATGCGATGCTTTCAAAGTGGTCCCCCATCTAAGTAGTACCGCGCCCAGCACTGCTTGACTTCGGTGATCGTATGTGAACCGATTTATGCCAGATGTTCTTGAAACTTTATCAAATTTTACTCAGGCCAAATGCAATATCAGTGCTTTGAAATGAATAAATTCCTTTCTTTCGATTGAGTAAATATTTCTTTGAAACTATACCAAATTTTACTCAGGGCAAGTTCAAAATCAGTTATTTGAAATGAAGAAATTTCTTTCTCTGGATTGAGTGCAGAATCATTACCAATTTTCTTTGATAATGTGTTCATTTTTCTTCAAAAAATAGAAGTATTTTTCTGAGTGGAGGCTGCAAACCCTCATTTGTTCCTATGGTACTCTTACAATAATCAAGTGAATTGAATTCTTTTTGCGCTCTCTCTTCTATATTGTCGCTCCATAGTAGCTTGGATTCGAGAACTAGCTCCAAATATCTGACCCTCCAATAAGCCTAAAAAATCAGATGTTCAGGTCAATAGAGATCTTTTTCAATTTCGATAAGTCAAAATAAGAGACTTTGAAACAGTACTAGCCCTGTTTTGCTTGGATTAACATTCAAACTACTCTCAGGGCTCCAGCGTGAAATTATATCAAGAGAGTGATTTATCCTCTCCGAAAGAGTAGATAAATACTTTCCCGAGACTGCTACGGATGAGTCGTCCGCATAAGCTACCACTTTGCAGTTGCCACGGTCGTGCCTCGTTAGAAGAGTATTCACGTTATGTTACACAATAAAGAAGAGAAGACTACATCCTGAGGTGTACCCGTGCTTACCCCTCGTGGTACTTGCGTATTTCCCAATGGAAAGGTTAACATTCTATTATTGAAAATCTGCACGATGAAAGCTATCAAGTGTTTATCAACAAGCAGCATCGAGTGCCTCAACAATCGCGTCAGACTTTACGTTGTTAAAGGCCGTTTTAATGTCTAAGAATGGTTGGGTACATGATCTCGTATTATAATATCCCGTTTACAAAATATTAATTATATAATCCCGTATTACAATATCTCGTGACACAATCCCGTATTACAAAATCCCATATTATAAAATCCTGAGTTAAAAATCCCGTAGTTTTGCGCCTGATTCTACCAGTGTATTATGCAAAACTATGGGATTTTTAATTCAGCTACTCGTCTAAAAGTTGTCCAAACCATATTCGTGTTTCATGATATTTATATTACATAGCGATATTATAATAATCTAGCAATGTTCTATTCAGCAATGGTCAGCAGGTTTCGGGTTGATTTTATTGATTACTTTCGTTCGTGCGTAAGGCGAGGTAAGGAGTTGTCGAGATCGGTTCCATATTTGATTTAAACCGTAATGCAGGAAAAGCTTAATATAGATTTCGTTATAAAATGTCTGTGTTGAGATATACTTCTGAATAAAAATTTAAACCACTATGTTTTTATTACTTCATTATATGCATAGGTTTCATATGGGATTTCATTTTACCGGATTTTGAGTTTCGGGGTTTTGAATTTCAAGATTTTGAATTTCATGATTTTGAGTTTCGGAATTTTGTATTTCGGAATTTTGGAATTTCGAAACATACGGGATTTTGTTAATTTGGGATTTTGTAATACGAGATTTTAATGCGGACATGAAGAGCAGTTTCAACAGACTTACCTTTCGTATCAAATTCGAGATATGGAGGATATGATAGCTAATGATACTTTCCAGGATCTTAAAGCTAAAACATATTGGGCATATCCATTAGCTTAGCATGCGAAACTTTTCCTGCTTTAGCGGTAAACATAGCTCTAGTTTCCCGTCAGCAATTGAGAACAAATGAGAAATGGTTCATAAGGACGTTTGGAATTTCTGCCCTCGAACCAGTCCCAAATACCATCTAAGTTCATGATGCACCCCATAGCATTTGGTGTCGTGTTTAAAATCTTAGGAAGATGGTTTGCATCGCGGAGACTTTCTACATTTCCACAGAAAGATCTCCATGCGGACCTCTTTACCTTGCATACGTTTTATTTAAAAGCTTTCAGCTTCGTTTTATACAGTGACCATGCATAGCTGTTGAACTTCCTTCCTGCGCTTTCTCCATATTATTCCATGGGGGCTTTGTATTCCTTCCGGTGTTGGGTGGGTTACACGCTGTCCTAGTTGCGGAGCTGAGAGAACTAGTGAAAGTATCAACCGCCTGATCCAACTCATGATAACAGTGGATGCCCTTCGGAGCAGTTTCTAGTGAGGATCGAGTCAGAGATTGGAATAATTTCCAGTCCGATGATGCAATTTTGGCAAACATTATTTCCGGTCTATTACCAAGCCCAAATTTATAAAACTAAACTTTCCAAAGCGCTTATATCGTAAATATCCGCAAATTTCGTAAATTTAATATCCAAATTAAAATCTTTATTTAAAGTTTTTCTGGATATTTCTTACATTCCAGGTAGCTAGTTAGAATTTAACTTTCCTGAGTGTGCTTGTTCGAAAATAAATTTCTAGTTTAAAGAAAACTTTTAACTTTGCAAAATAGTGCAAAATACAATAAGGAAGAGGTGATTATTGCTTGATAAGTACTGCAATTTGTCAAAAAGTTGAGTTATGCCTTCCTTTTACAGGGGAAAAATAATATTTTATCAAAGGCACTATTTTCAGATAGAAAACTAGGATAAATATATTTACTCCAAATACGATAGTTTTAACAGCTTTTTTGTCATTCTTTTGAAAAAAAAAAATCAGATACCTATACAATCATTTAGGTATTATTTCCAATAAAAAAAACTTCAGCCCAGAAACTTCAATCTGCATTAATGTACATATAATGGATAATTGAAAAAAAAACTTAGCTCCATAGAATGCTCATATTTTCATATTCGAAATCTGACATTCCAATATCCTAAAAGCATCCTGCACGTTTCAGTATCTGATATGCGCCAATACTTTCCACACAATGCAAATAATTATTCTATAGAAAAGCTCTAGGAAAGACAAATAATCACTACACAAATGTATACATACAGTCTATGGTACTGAGTGGCTATAAATGAGAGCACATCAAGTCATGTCTGCCTCCTGTCTGTCAGAAATTTTCTACGAATGCTGACTTCGAATAATATCGAAAGGCTCTATACGTATGCATTTGTATTTACAGATGCTGTCTGGCTTGTAATCATGAATGTTCAAAATAGAATCCTTTCAACGAGAAGATTACTGGAGCGAGTAAGCTCTTTCTTCTTCAGTAATTATTTCAAACGAAACGACCCAATTTTACTCATATTGTGATAATAGAAAGGATGCATATTCAAGGAGTTTTCATTTCGATAAACATTTGATGAATGGAATTGCGTTACAATGTGAAAGCAAGAATTGTTACAAGGATATTAACATAATCAGTGTCACTTGTCTCGTTGAGACGCAAAAACTCACATCCTTCGCCTATTTTGTTCAGCTAACTTACCATTGATGGAGATTCCATAGCGAATGATATGGTGTGTGCCGGAATGATGGTATGATAGGCACAGCTAGTTCGTATTCCACATGATAATCAGATGGTTTATCTAGTGCCGGGTTCGAACAGGACACACTCCGGTCATTGCGAAAATGTCCAACATCGTGAGAGTTATTGTTATTGTAACCGACACTAGCACTGATACCATTGTTATTATGGAACTGTTGTTGGTTTGAGTTATACATGGCTCGAGGAAAGTTAGGAAATTAAAATCAGTCGTGCGAGCCGAGATCACATGTTTAAAAACGTCTACGTTAAAAAGAGTGACACTTCCGAGCTTATCACGGGCTTCACTCATAGGAAACTTCCCAAGTTCAAACAATTCGAACGCCACGTCTATTCCCAACAACGCCTGCTTGTCAACTGACCAGTACAGTTGAAGTGGCCGACATGTCCTTTTGGGCTCCATTGAGTGCTGGGCTGGTGGTGTAAGTCGCGTTTTTTATTTCATTTTTATCGCCACATGCTCTATACCTTAAGGAAAATAGTGAACTCGTCTTACAGACTTTTCTAGCCGGGGGGTTGATTATTTCGGCCGCGCACTCAACGTGGTATATCTAATCGATCTGAGGCAAAATAAGCGACAGGGGTTTCGCCTCGAGGGTTTCGCGTAATTGCTATAATTCTAAACGTCATCAATAAAATCTAGTTCCGCGGCCAGGATACCGTGTTGGCGGTAATGAACTTTAGCCGAAGCTGATATGGATGTATTTGGGATACTTAATGTGTAGTATTCGTTTTTAATTCAACTCGTAGAAATTTGGGAATATTTTATGAGCGTTTGGGCGAACTGGGGCACTATTCTGATATGAACTTTGACAAGTATTTTGTACATGTATTTTCGAATATAAAAAATCATAACGTATTAAAACTACTAGAAGGTATTTTTTTTCAAATACATGTCATTCATATTTCATTTTGTTAAAACAAATTTTTACTGTAACTGATATCTAAAGCTTATTATAAGTACATGTTCAATAATTGTTAAAAGCTTGAAGAGAGTTTTGATCTAAAATAATAAATGTATACTTCAATTTGTTAATCAGATCCGTTTTCGCAAAGTTTATGGTTTTAGAAGATGCATTTTTTCATACATACATTTTTTTCATACTATTGCAATTGGTCTAAACGACGATATACATATGTCGTATTGTCAGATGCATTAATTATTCATTACTTTCTCATAATAATATTGTATACTTGCGTGCTAACCCAAATGAAATAAAGAAAAATAAAAAGAGAAAATGAGAAGATGCTTAACTAAGTTTTGGTTTAACGTAGAGCATGCACAGTATATTGAGTTTTGGGGTATTGTGTTTCCCATATTAAGCTCAATGTCAGGTCGTTTTCTACTTTTATCTGAAAGTGAGAATATTGCTTAGTATAAAATATATGTATATCATAAGTAATATGATGGTCTCTGAGTGATCAACGTTAGTTTTAAATTCATTATATTTGATTGTTTCTTCCCTTTAGAAGTCGAAGGTTTACTTGCTAATCGAAGCCATATCACCAAGTGTGGTCCCGATAGGTTACCTTGCAAAGCCACTATCCTCATCACTGTATGTTCCCTTATCTGCCCATTTCATCTTTAATATTTCATCTAGTACGATTCCTTCTTTCCGGAAATCCACTAGTATTTCTCTTATTCTTCATCAGTAAGCTTCTCGAAAGGTTTGTTTACAATAGAGTAAAAGTAAGCTCATAGTATGCAACTTACTAACGCTCACTGATATTGTTGTTTCCAACCACGCTTCCAGCCAGCAAAGACAAGTGGATGTATTATGTATAGACTTTGCAAAGACTTGCAACTTTGCGAACCATGAAATCCTCCTCTCATTTGGTCAACTACACTGCCTGTTTTCCTCATACCTTCTTGATCGTGCTTATTTCGTTACGGTTAGCTCTGGTTATTCTTCCCCTTCTATTCTTTTTTTGATGTTTCACAAGGCTTGATTCCTGGCCCCCTACCTTTCCTCCTGTTTATCAACGATCTTGCTTCACTCTTTAACTCCACGTGTATTTTGTATGCTGGCGATATAAAAATATTTAGTTTCTTTGAGCCAGTGGATAACTGCTTCCAGATGTGGGATGACCTGCCTACACTGGGCAACTGGTACTCTGTCAATTGCATTGTTACATGTCCAGGAATTCTTTGAGCCACGATTTGAAAAATGTACAAAAACTTTGATTGATCATACAATATAACTTACATTCATGCAATACAACTTTGCAATAATACAACAATAACAATAAGTAAAATGCTTTAGATCATCAAAATCTTTCCTGTCCGATTTTCCGAGATCAGCACTACTAAGTGGATATTAAATTTTTTCGTATGCATACACACTCCGAAACCATATTCTGCCTCAACAACAGACATAAAGATCAAGAAGCAACAATATGAAATGACTAAAATTATTACAAAATTGTCACTAAATTTTTAAAAATATTCGCTCATCCAGGATATGTGACGCATATCAGAATGAGCGAAAGGAAAACTTGAAATGTAAATGGTCCACAAATCAACGTATTCCATCTTCTCAAAGCCATGTAAATACTCAAAAGGAGATGGATAAAGCAAAATTCCAGAAGAGCAGCCTAAATTTGAAACTAAACCTTAATTTGTCTTACTAACAACATATTAAAATCACGATAATTGTGTTTTAGATAATATAGTTCTATGTTAACTCCCTCAAAATTTCCTCTAGTTATCATTCAGTTAAGCACCTCGATGCCATATCTGCCTTCTTTTCGCAAGATACTTGTGAGCCTTTAGCTCAATTTTTCTCTTTTTTCTTTTCCCATCATAATCCTTCAACGCCCCTAGTAAGTTTTTCGTCAACCAGTTGTATCCTGTTTCATTTTGTTCCAATTCTCTAGAAATCAAATCCTTGATAAGCTCTCTTGGTGCAACCATTCAAACCATTCTGGCAAATCACTTTCTTATTCCTTGTATGTTCCTCTATTACTCATTTTTAGTATTATTTTTTCATCCGGTTCTTAATCTTCACTCTGAAAATCTGCGAATATAGTCCCCATCCACAAAGCTGGTGATATTTCTTGCATGGCTAACTACCGTCCCATATCCCCTTTTGCCCGGTTTGCTTCCTAGAAAGAGTAGTATAAAATGGAGAGAATATTTTTTTAAACCCCTCTTTTAAGCCAATGAACAGCAATGATTCATTAATACAGTAGCTGCGTTTTTTTTGGTAAGTATACAGTAGCTGAGTATTTAAAAGGCAAAGAAAACGGTAGCTGCGTTTAAAAACAACAACAACAACTGGAGAAGGATTGTTGTTGTTTTTAATGCTATCTACTTTGACTAGCTCTCGATAGAGGCGCAGAAAAAACGCAGCTAGTATCAAAATTATTGTCATTTACAAACACTGTTGCTTCTACAATCGATCAGCATAAGTAAGTTGATGTTTTATATACAAACTTTGCCAAAGCTTTTGTCAAACCTAGCTGGATATGGTCTTCCTGGTGACCTTCTATCTTGATTTTTCTCCTACGTGTGTGATGGAACTTTTGTTGTTACTGTTAACTCTTGCTCATCCGCACCGTTTTCCTACTTCAGGCGTTCCGCAAGGATCCATTCTTGGCCCTTTATTGCTCCTCATATTTACTAGCGATTTCCTACCTTTTCTTAATTCACCCTGCCTTTTGTAAGTGATGACCTTAACATTTCCAGAGTGATTGAATCCGTTGACGACTGTTCATTACTGCAAAATAATTTGGGGACATTAGTTAACTGGTGCTCTGCAAATTCTCTTACTTTGAATCTAGCCAAGTGTCATCAAATGTCCTTTGCCTACAAAATATTTCCCCTATTGTTCTCCTATTGCTTTCTCGGTTCTGCTTTCAATGTTGTTGATAGTTTCAAGGAGCTTGATGGCGTGATCTTCAAATCCAGGATGAAATTCAACAGAAATGTAGTGGATATCACTGCCAGGGCCTCTCGCTTTTCTGACTTCTTCATTAGACCTGTCAAACCTTTTGTTAACTTCTCCATCTTTTTACATATGTTTTTTTCCTCCGTTCGTAGTATTGTCGAATATTTTTGCCAAATTTGTCGTCTTCGCTACATGAGTTTGTTGATAAAATTGAGTCGGAGCAACGCAGATTCACTTATTCCTTCAAATTTAATATTCACTATTGTGACAACTATTCCTTTCGTTGAGTCGCGAAGAGTGTTCCTTGAACACTCCATAACTCCATAACAGCACTCACATAGCTGTTAGCGATTTGGGCTATGCTTATTGAAGTTGGTAATTTTTTAATGTTCCTTTTGGACATGCAGGCACTTATTTATGTTCGTCACTTTTGCGTTCGCCTGAGCAGCACAAAAACCTTAAACTTGATCCGATTTCCCGAACGTTATCTACAATTAAAAATTTATTGAGGTCTAACATATATTTATTAATTCGTTGGTATTGTTCTCCTCTTACGTTCTTCTTGCTTTAAATTATGTCTTTGTTTCTAAATTAGTTGTTTATTTTCTTAGTTTTAGGCCTTTTATAAGTTTGTCTAGTATATAACTGGATTAACTTTTGTTGATTGGACTATAAATAAAGTTAAAAAAATACAACAATATACTTTAGTAAAGTCTTAGTAAATTTAAAAAAATACAACAATATATTTAAAAAAAAAATAAACAATATATTTTAAGCCAGGAATTTGCTAGTGTACCATCCAAGAAAAGAAATTATTAAATGCTTGGCTTTGTAAATATCCCTTTGTTGTACTTTGGGATGCACGATATTCACAGTTTTCATATTTTGTATAAACCAATTCACACATTTTGCTGTCCGAGAATAGATACACGCTCGTTTTCAAACAGCTACCAGTTCTGTATTATCTTAAGCCATTATCCCCACTTTTGTTAAATATTCACCCTCTCCTCCTTTACAGTAAAATATTTCCAAATATTTTCTTATTTACAGTACCATCTGTCTTTAAAATTTCAAATCCCATATTATACTCGATCTTAAGATATAAGCTTTTGATTTCTTTTTAGCGTCACACCTCTTCTTGGCTTTTCCATCTTTTTCAAAGTGAGATTCTAAAAACGCTCAATCACGTATTTAATAATATTTTGAGAAAGAGATTGCCTCCTTAATATGCGGATCAACGCTGCTTGGGCCTTTCAGAAAATTTTGAGCTAATTATCAAAGTTTGAGCCATCTAGGTTTAATGCTACGTTATACACAAGCTTTGCTTTTAAAAGCATGCACACCTTTTTGGCGGAAAACGCGGGATTTCTTAGTTTCTGAGCTATCGTGTTCTATGTTTTGCTATGATTATCGTATTTTATGTGTAAAATGTGTGGACAAACCTGTGCTAACAACAGGCACGTGAGAAAGAATCCTTTAAATTTTCGAGTGTCCTGAAAAAATTGTGCTTTTTGGAAAAAATGCAAACGATTGATACATTTGATGCTTTGAACATCTTCTCAGCTCCCCAGCCCACAAGAACGGTAACACTTCACCAAATTTACGCTTTAGTGTAATCTCGAAAAACTGGTCAGCAAAATAAAGGATTTGCTTTATAGCTTCCGTTGCCGTCATCAGATGAAAACCTCAGCGTATGCCAAATCTGATAGCATTTTTGTTGAAAAATAAAGGCAAGTTTGAAGATACTATAATTAAATTTTTTAATTATCTTGTAATAAAAGTTAACATAAAATGTTACAAATTCGAAAATTGAAAACTTTTTGCGAGGCGGTAACCCTACAATCTTTCTACCATTATAACCAGCAGACCAGTCATCGGATCGAGACGAAATTCACTGGGTGGGTTCGTGGGTTGGTATTAACGTGAACCAGATTTGGTATACGCTTGGATGTGGTGCTAGCAAAGGGTTATCAGCACCAGATATTTTTATTTTTGTATCAACAGATGCTATCATTGAATTTTCATATGATAAACATCTAAAATGAAAATAAATAATATTTAAATTTTTTCAAGCATTGGAAATTTCGTGGATGGCAGCCCCAAAAAGCTTTCTACTCCTGTAAGCTCCGATGTGTAGTGATTTGAAAAGAATGGAACTCTTTGCAGAACATCTCAGCTGAACCGAATCCCAGACAAGTGCGTGCCCAAGATGTTGGTTGGCTAAAACCACCCAAAACCATCCCCTCGTCCACATTAGCAGAGCACCCTTTTATCCGACCCCAACTGTTGCTAGTTTGCCACTTTGTTAGCTCTCCGCGGCTGGGGTGAGTCATGAAATATGGGGCGGATAGGCTCCAAGAAAATAAGGGGACGATGAAATATCGTCATTCTAATATATTAGCCACAATTCAAAGCAAGGAGAAAGGGAAAGGGCTTTTGTCCTTAAAAGACCAGAATTAGCTCTCAGGCAAAGACTGATAAGTCAGACTCAGCCGAGACGTGACAAAGCTCGTATGTTAGAGATCTGAAAGTGCTAAAAATATCGCAGTCACTCCCCCCACTGATTTCGGCTTAAAAAAAGTGGCCGAAGTCCCTTCCCTTTTTCTTTGCTCTCAATTGCGGCTAGTATATTTTCAGGACGGACAAAATATACATAGCGTCCTCTTATTTTCCTGCAAAGCGGCAAACCAGCATCTATCGGGGTAAGTTTGCTCTGCTAATGCGGACGAGAGCCCTTTACTACAGTCATTTCTAGGGCGCCCTGCTCGAGGTTCAAGTATTTATTTTTTCTTTACTCTTTTAGGATGGTTTTAGCCATCCAACATCGTTGACAGGCACTTGTCTGGACTTCAGTTCAGCTGAGCTGTTCTGATGAAGACTTAAATCCTTTCAAATCGCTACAGATGCAGTCATCGGATCAAAACCGAATTCAAAAGGTGCGTTGATTTTGATGCAAAGCAGTTGTAATAGTCTTTTGATTGCAGTTAAAACAATGTGTTACTAGCGCTGAGTATTTTTGTATAATGAAAAGAAGTGTTAAGCTTTCCTTAATTTTAAAACGCATGTTAGTTGTAGCCCTGCAAGACTTTCTACTTCATGGCTTCCGATGCAACCATTAAATCAAAGTGCACATGAGGTTCGATACAGGTTATTTGATTCAACATGTATTCAACATTTACAAAAGTCATCTATTTTTTTGAAAATGGGTGTTTCTAGCTGTTTCTATGCACTAAAGTTTTTATATTTTCAATTTGGTATATTATTATGTATACTATTTTCGGTTTTCTGGTTAACGCACTTTGATCTTGTTCAACATGATCCAATGCATATATTTTTCATGAAATTTTAAACACTTTTAGAAAAGTAAACCTCTTATTAAGGCTATTTACTCCAAAACCAGTTTGGAAAACTTTTTGACTTATTTTTTGCTCAGCAGCATTAGATCTGAATTCAAATATCAGACTAAGTCTTTTTTCATTCTTTTAAATCTATCAAAATTATTTCAACCTTTTAAATACTTATAGTAATACAATTGTGAGCATTATATGTATAAGTATATACCGATAGTTACAGAATACATTTTTGTGATTCTATATATCTATAAAATAACTATATAACTAATATCACACTACGCTGTGAGTGTTTGGCGTTAGCATAGACCTTCACACGCCTGCCAGAATCGTATAACTCTCCAAACAATGACGTCACATCCTTTAAACCACTCCAATGTTGACCTAAAGAGTTAGCTCACCGTTCGCATATAAATTTTCTTGCGGAGTACCTCCACATACTTTTCCTGCTCGGTGTGTGAATGAATATATATGGACGAACAACCGTTCACGGTTTCGAAAACAGCATGCTATTGCCTATTCGACCAACAAAAATGTAAATCTAGTTGGGTTGCCCCCGCCGCGTATAAAACATACTATAATCTAGGATTCAGGATGTCACCTCTTGGTCACTAGAATATGTTTGTAATGGTGCGTATATATGCGATCAAAAACTAGGTTGCTAATTGAAATCCGCTTACCGTATTTTGATTGCATGAGTAGTTGATTTAGTTGTTGTAACCATATATTCTTCATAGGGTTCAAAGCTAGTGCTGTAGGACCCATTGCCGAAATTAGGCTAATGAATGCATGAATTTGTCGATTGTGCATTAATTATGTAAGTTGTACATATATTGAAGGTTTGATGGGATTTCTTTTAGACACGCAAATAGTCGAATCCATTGAGTGATATTTTTTGTACATAAATACGATTATGTGAGTAAATCAGTAAAGAGAACAAAATATTTTGCAATGGATTATATTAATATAAAAATATTTTACAATTGGAGTTCGAGAGCACAATATGATTTGTTGCATTCCACATTTAAAGTAATTAGTTTAAAAGCTAAACTTTTCACGAACATTCATTTGGTTGTTTGTTCTCACAGACAGTAGTACTTGAAATCTTGAAGAAGGTGTAGAAGTATTGTCTTTGGTGAATAGGTATAGTTAGTTTTGAAATTGAGCGTTGATATAGTATTAAATTTGCTTCTATATGTTTGTCTTAGATTAATTTCTTTAATGCAAAAAGCTAGCGCATCAAAACCACTAGCAAACTGATTTTCGAAGAAATTATCTTTGAGTGACTTCAAAATGTGGAAAAAAGTAATACACTTCTTTGTAGTATCATATCAACCATTTCTTACTCAAAGTAACAAAAATCATGTCCTGACAGCATCTTCTATAACCCAAATGTTCAAATGAAAATGTTCAGTTCTGGCAACAGTTTTCCAAAGTAACAAGCTCGTGCTTAAATCAACCTATCCTTCGAATTTCGTTTTCATCCAGAGATATAAACGAAAGTGTCAGCGATTAAACTATGTCTGGGGCTGCCATCCGAAAATTTTCTAAAGCACGGAAAATTTAAACATTGGCTGCTTATTTTATTGTAAATGTTTTACTTATTATTAAAATGGAAGCATCTGTTGGTGCTATATTTCCGAAAATGTCTGGTGCTGGCAATCCTGCGTTAGCACCACAGCCAAAAATGTAGCAAATCTGCTTCACGTTAATTTAACTCACCCTGTGAATTTCGTTTCGAATGGGTGACTACGCTGGAAGCTATAGAAGTTAAACGATTTTTAGGGTCACCACCCTAAAAACTTTTCAAATATTCGAAACGTTAATATTTGTTGTTAATTGTCATTGCAGGATTATTCCAATTTGAAAATTTAATGAAAACATCGCTTAGTAAAGATATGCAAAAACACTTAAAAAAATTACCATAGCAGGCAGCCCTTTCATGATTTTTCTACGGAATTGAATATGACAACGGGCTTACAAAAGGTCAATTTACTACATGATTTTGTCATAAAGGTTATTGATTTGTGATCATGGTTCCCTTCTTGTCTATAAATCAGCATAGACAACGTATATAGTCTCTAAAGCTTATCAAAGCTGATGTCTTTTTCTATTCTCCGCTGTTGCGATTACTAAGGCAACATAATGATCTACGGTTTGGTCCTCTACCGCCGACATTATATGCCTTTAAAACTTTTTTGAAAAATAATGTTTTGCTTATTACTAATTCAATGTAGTTTTTTTTCCTTTTCTTGTTTTTCTCTATTTTTCTTATTTTGAATTTGTACTTTTTCACTTTGATTTTATTTATTATTGTTCTTTATTTTGTATCATTATCATCTCATTATTATTTTGTTCATTTTTTCATTCTTTCGTTAGTGAATTGTTTGTATTTTATAGTTTATATATTCAGTAATTGGATTTTATCTGTTGAATAATAATAGTAAATAAATAAATAAATAAATAATTCTACATGATTTTGATTTCATGACTGAATTGGAAGTTATACCGAAAAAGGCTTTATTTGGCTGAGCAAATTTACAAGATTTAGGAGACAAAATTCACCATAGATATTTCATTTTTTCTACCAAATGTGGTCCTAACAAAGGTTCGAATATTGTGTGAATATTGTTAAAATGTGATGGCTGAATCGGAAATCACAGACTAAAAAGCAGTGGTTTTTCGTAGTAATTTTTCAAGATGGCACCATTGACACAGGGTTACCCGCATTTCAAAATCATTTTTTATAGACCTGGTCCTACTTAAAACCAACATATTCTATTCCATGTCACATATACATTCCCTAGCTTGCTGTTAAATTGGATTGAATCTTACTTGACGAATCGAACCCAACGTGTATCCTTTCGCGGTACCTTGTCATCTGAAACCCTTGCCTACTTTTAGGCACTTAGTGAACGGATAGGGTTCATAATATCGATTTTTTTATCATAGGCAAGCATAAAACATTATTAGTTTTCATTTCCATTACTTATTTTGAACGAAAATATACTCTTCATAGAAGTATAGGGGTATCTGAGAATTCATTAAAATACCTGCCGCCGCCAAAGGGTTAAATTTAATGTAATTTTAATAAGTCATTGCACTAGTCCTTTTATATATATATATATATATATATATATATATATATATATATATATATATATATATATATATATATATATATATATATATGTATATTTATATATATATATATATATATATATAAACATAAATATATATATATAAATATATATATATATATATATATATATATATATATATATATATATATATATATATATATATATATATATATATATATATATATATATATATATATATATATATATACTACAGCCACAGAAATGCACAGTTTGTTGAGGTTTATGGGCCGGTGGAATCATCGGTCCATATTTCTTTCAAAATGAGTCCGGTCAGAACGTAACCGTCAACGGCGACAATGATAACGGATTTTTGGCTACCTGAAATTGAAGCCCGTGGTATCGGTGAGCTTTGGTTTCAACAAAATGACGCTCCTTAGCATACAGCGAGAGCAACAATGGACTTATTGAGAAATCATTTTGGTGAGAACTTGATTTCACGTTTTGCGCCAGTAAATTGGCCGCCAGATCGTGGGATATAATACCTTTAGATTATTTGCTTTGGGGTTAGACGAAGTCTCTGGTCTTCAGTGATAAGCCAGCTTCAATCGACGCTTTGGAAGCCAACATTACTCCTGTCATTTAAATGATATAATCTTTAAAAAGTAAATG
Organism: Nemotelus nigrinus; assembly: GCA_947369275.1. Lineage (NCBI taxonomy): Eukaryota > Metazoa > Arthropoda > Insecta > Diptera > Stratiomyidae > Nemotelus > Nemotelus nigrinus. The sequence continues at coordinate 35,537,830 of OX376372.1, forward strand.
TCATAGATTGTTCTTTCGACTCAAAATAAAATGTTTACTATAGAATGCAACTTTATGCCTTTTATTTGAGATTAAAAACCAAACCTCATAATGAATCACCCTATTTACAGGGTGTTTGGTACTCGGTGGACACTTTTGTAAGGAGGCATTCCTCAATATATTTTGAGCAAAAAATTGTTCTACAGGGTGGTTCGGTTTTCAAAATCTGCGGAGTTACAGGGTGGCATATAAAAGTGTTTCGGACCTGTACCCTGACTCACTTAAATCGTTATATCTTGAAAACTAATAATCATAACACAAAGTTTTAAAGCTGGTTTTTTATGGAATCAAATTACCTTTAATTTGATGTAACGTTGTAAATTGTAACTGTTACTGATTTTGAGATATTTACTTCAAAACACAAAATTTTGGCGATTCTACCCCTAAAATTCTGTGTTCGATTTCGTTTTTATCAGAAAACCTCATTAAAATATGCCATTTTAATTTTATATTTTTATAAGCCATATTGTTGGCTACAAAAGTTGCATATTACTTATGACTTAGGTTTTGCCATTTCGCAAGTAGTAAGCGAAAATACATGTCGCTTAAAAAGTAAATATGCCGTAAAGTGGCCCTCGTTGAAAAAAAAAGTTTAAAATTAGTTTAAACAAAATTGATGCACCTACCTGGATGTTAAAAGTAAAATTGGGTACAGTTCTTCGCCTTTATTAATGGGATACGTAAAAAAATTAAGACCCCATAAAAACAGCACCACTTTCAAAATTTTATCAGTTTCGGTACACTACTCGAACTACAAGATAATATTAAAATTTCAAAAATAAATTCAAAATGTCTGACTACTCTAATGAAGAATATGCAAATATTTTGTACGTATATGGAGAGTGCTGGGGAAGTTCAAAAGCGGCGCAATCTTTGTATCAACAGAGATATCCCCATCGACGGATTCCTGGACGGAAAGTGTTTCAACAACTATACACAAGGATTCGGAAAACTGGCAGCGTTAGGACGAGCCGAGTAAACGCAAATCCTGCGCTTGCAATCGCTGTACGGACCGATGAAGAAATACTGCATGCAATGGAAACTGACCCATCAATCAGTATTCGACGATTGGCGTTGCAGTTTAACGTGTCTACGTGGAAAGTTTGGAGTATTTTAAAAGCAGCCCGTTTACATCTCTACCCTCACACACCAGTGCAGGAGCTGCTACCGATCGATTTGCCCAAAAGGATAAAATTCTGCAATTGGCTCCTTGAAAAACAATTAGACAACGAACATTTTTTGAACACCATTCTCTGGACGGATGAGTCCTTATTTACCAGGGACGGTATCACAAACTTTCACAATTTACATACGTGAGCTGAGAGCAATTTTCTTCGAAAATCGGTAAAACTAATTTGATTTATCATAAATCGTAAATGATAATTTATAGCCATAATTCTTCAAGTGCTGAACAAATAACTCAGATACATGTGCTCATGAATTTAGGATATTCAAGGGTAAATGACCAGTGTTAGCTTTATTTGTAGTAAATTTTTTATATTTAACTTTAAACTGGAACTCTTTTTTTGTATTTGGAGTAACGAAAATTATGTCAAAAATGTATTTCATAAATGTTAAATAAACAAGTTGAAATTTTTGTTTATTTATAGATGGAATGGCAGCAATTCCAAAATTGTGCAGCTCATACTTACACTAAAGAAAAACAAATAAATTTAGAATTGGAATCGTTTCATGATAACATTTTAGGCATTGATGACCTTGCCTGTTCAATTAATTACTTTTTATTACCGATTGGTTTTTTGGAATTCTTTTATACTCGTAACTATCTAAATAGGTATAAATCTAGTAGTATGTTCACTGGAATTAATTTCAAGGTCTTTTTAATTTATCAAGGATTAAAACAAAACATACGATGAATTTATATTACTTATGGTTTGAAGTTCTTATGGTAACGGTTCTTGGAGAAAAACCTGTTTTTTTTTCTTTAAGTTAACAATATTTTTCAAATGTGCGTATTTTTATGATTACAGCCGTTGAGTTATTTCGGAATATATGTATAGGAGCTCCGGTGAAGTTGTGGTTACGTGATATTTAAGTGGTATAATATTCAATATTGTTAAACATTCATCAAAAATAACTGTTTATTGATAAGTTAAAACAACAACAAACCTTTCAACAATCGGCAGAAACGATGTAGTACTATCTAGTGTCCGGATCGCCGTATTTCCTCGTACAACCAGCTTTTCGCGGGTAACTCGGCGATAGGTCTCTTCGCCTCGTAGCTTGCTCATTTTCGGATGTTTTAATAGTTCTAATGATATAATCTGTTACTGTTTTCACTCAAAACAAAAACACTTTTCACACACAGAAATGTCAAGTGAGCACCATCCTCAAACACCGAACTAACAGTTATTGAATTGATTCACATCACTTGCACTACATTGCACTAAACTATGCATGTTTTGCTAAATAGAACTCACTGTTGTGATGCACCGTCGAATCGAACTGGAGATTACAGTTTCTATCCAAAATTCAAATGAAATACGGATTCATGCAAAGGATGTCGAAGCATGACCTCAATAGCCATTTAGTTATGTCAACTTAGTTCGGTTCGATTTGCAAGCAATATTCCAAGTGCTGGGATGCTGAAGGTTGCGAGATGTGAAGATGCAGAAGACGATGCTGTGCGCATGGTCCATACTCAAAAGGATGATTTTCGTCTACATACTGCCTTTTTCTACTCTGGTAAATAATCAAGTACCGAAGAAGTGTCACGAATTTATGAGTAAAAATAGATCTGATTGATAGGTGGATCAAAAGGAGAAATTCATTGGGTTTGATTAGTTGAAATCACTAAATTTAAAACAGCACTGATTACAGGGAATCTGTACACAGAGTTCAACCGATTTGCACTGCTACTTTGGCGCAACTAACGTGCCAAAGCCACATAATGCACTACTAATCCAATGCACCCCTAGAAGTGTCGAATACATTGACCGGTAGTGACCAGGGGGGAATACCGTGGTGGATAGGAAATAAATAACAACAGCAACAACATTTATGGCAATTGCAATCCCCTAACCTTTTCGGGCCGATGAATTTTGCTCCCCATTTCCATTGCCGGCATGTGATTTGCATATAATGCCTAGTTAAATGGGACTACAGTTACATAGTTCAGCTGTGGTGGCTTAAGTACTCGTATATTGTACGTAGTATAGTGTTTTTGCACAATTTATGTAGAAGGCTAAAATGTAAAGAGCCATCGTTGATGTTCAAGATTTTTTTTATAGTAGCTTTTGGCACATATAGGAGATTATGCGAATATGATGACGCTGAATAATTGCAGCCTAGCAAGTTCGAATAGTCAAACATGTTTTCCGATGTCATTAATATTTATGATTTTTCGAAGGTGAATTTTACTGGAACCCAGCAATAAACATAAAATAGTGATTAAATTTTATGTGCGAATTTGCTGATGATTAACGACGTCTTGATTAAAATTTCGTACTCAGTGTATTTTTGTTGTATATATTGTTACACAAAACAAATATTGATATCTGACTAGCGTCTTTGAACCAGGTCCTTGAATAGATCCATAGACTGCGTGTCGAAACTTTTTTTTTCGAAAATGAGATACTTTTGTAGTAAGAATACGTTGGCTTGCACATAGTACATACGACAATGTTATCAAAGTAGTGCTCTCTGTAAAGGATATTTTTCTGTTTTCTCACTTATTAAAGCTCCATAGCTTGTGTCTGTACCTCAAAAAAATCAAGCAAAAAAAATCATTAGAAAATTTCTATTGTGGATATTTATTTGCAAAGAGTTGTAAAAATACTGTAAAACGCTTAAAAACAATCTTTAGTGTTTGAAAGAAAATAAATACATACTACATAGATTGTCATGATTGTTTGCTCAGAAAATTAAATTATGTTTAAAATCATATCTCATTTTCCCGGGTTGAATCCACTATTCAAATATCCACTATCTGATCCTGATCCTAAAATTGAACCATTAACACATCCTTCATCGCCCAGATTTATACATTTTTTTCGATTGATTTTATAGATGAAATAAGCTTCGATGGCTGGAACTGAAAAGAGAGAAAAGAAAATTTAGAGAAAAACTAATTGAAATTAGTTTGTTCGAAAAATTAAACAGCAAACTCTAAAAATTTATTCATTTAATTTATTTATAGTTATTTTATAACTAAAGGCCATTTGTGAAACAATGTTTCAAAAAATGTTTACTGGAGCTTTATTCACAATTTCAAGTGGTTAAAAAAAATGTACAGATTGTCCCTGACGTCAAATCAACTGATACAGTATCACAGTAACATCAGTAAAGTTTATTTTCTGTAAAAAAATTGTCTTTTCTGTGTGTGTGTGTTTTTTTTCTGTGAATGCACTGAGAAAAAGCATAGCGCCGGATACTTTTGGCACAATGTACGGAGCTAATTTCGTGTGTCGGATAAATTATAGCACCTGGCACCACGATACGTAGCTACAAATTTATAGTAGTGGGTGCTGTGTATTATAGCTTGCTATTTCAACCCCAGCCCAGATTAAATGCAAAGCGAAAGAAACATTTTTCACTAAATATTTAAGAAAAATTTTTGATTTTCAAATTTTATTTTCAAAATTGAAATTTCAATTCTAAGTGTTTACTTTATTCTTAATAAGTACTGTCCAAATCTGGATCCGAACCATGGGCCTTATGAGGAGAGAGTAAGAGTTTGCACTTGTGAAAAAACTTCACAGTTTCTTACAGTTAAACATCTCGAAAATGTAGTCCCAACATTTGAAGTCAATCAGAACAAAACTCTTGAAGTTACTGACTACTTAGTCCCATCTCCTCTATCATTGTAGCTCCAACAGCTCGGAGTATAGAAGATCATTGATGATGATAGTTTAGCTAAATTTTAATGCTCTTTGACTTCAGATAACTTTCAGCCGAGATACAATGATCACCGCAAATTGTCTTTTTCTAAGACGTTCTAGAAAAACCTCTGTCACCGGTTTATTTGTCGATATTTTCACATAAAAAAAATTACAGAATGTTACTGAAATGATACTTGATAATGTACAAAAGGTTTAAATGAATTTGCTCTATCCATATTTCTAAAAGAAAATCGCAAAAAAGTGTTTTTCTCATGCTGAAACCCTTACCCCTCCCTTAAACTCCAAGAAACTGTGTAAACTCCAAGAAACTGAAAAAAACTGTTTGGGTAAAAACTTACTTCTATTGGGGGGAGAAGATTGGCAAAAAACCAAAGTAAAAGAACAGATTTTGGGAGAAAACTGACAAAAGAAGAAGCGGAGCCCAAAGGGACGTCTCCTTTCATATATGCATCTTTTTTTACATGGTTCAATTTAAATCGAGTTTTTAGAAGACGAGAGTGAAGCAGAAGGAGTTGGATTCGCTAACTCGTGTGCCACCAACTTTTTGACGTTTTCCTTCGACATATCCTCATTTGCATCTATAGTTCGAGATGATACAATTTTTTCGAATATTTTGTGAAAAGTTTGTAATAATTTTACTAATTTGTGTTGCTAGCCGCTGTCAAAATTCAGGAATTTCATTCAATACTCAAAGTATTCACCCATCCGAGTATTGTGTATATTCATTTAAACGGTAAAATCAACTTTAAGAGTATATTGCAATAAATAGCCACCAAAAAACAAGAGGAAAACAAAACTGACAAGAGGAAAACATTCACCGAACCGACTAATGACGTTATTTTTCAGTTGGAGGAGCATTTTCGGTAAGTTTGTACGCTCGCGGGCACCCAAACTTACCCCAAACTGAATAAAGGAACAGACTTATAATATTATATAGCTTACTTTACTAATATGCACCTAGACTATGTGCATAGGAAACAGGAATATGTGCATAGGAGTTGAGACTATGTAAATGGAGGTCTAGGCTATGTGTACAAAACAAACAAATATTTTTTCATGTTAAATTTTAGTCCTGGCAGGTTTAATTTATAGCTCATATTATTATTATTATTATTATTATTATTATTATTATTATTATTATACTATATTTTAGTTCGTTGCCTTCTGTTATATCGTCAATGACGTCGACGGGCCTCTCTAAAAATTCACTTTATTCACTTTGAGAATTCAGCAACTCAGTATCTTCAAACCACACTGCTCATTTATAAATTTCAGCCTCTAGCAGCAGGATATTCGCGACAAAATTATGTTGTTGTCCACCATTATGGTAGTGTGTCCAAATTTTTCATAGCAGAAAATATTAGGTGCGCATTTTTGCTCCTCTATCCAGCACAGAACAGAACAGGCGCACTGGAAACAACAACACTCCTATTGCAGTGAATTTACTAGTACAGTAATTCTGTTCTGCAAAGGTAGTTCACGTGCTGAATTATAGAATGTGCTGATAGAAAAAAAAACCTTATGAGAAGTTGCCTTTTTGCCTTGAGGTGACTTTGGATTTTTCAAGGTTATGTTCAATGTTTTGGTAGCTATGAAATCAAAAAAAGCCCTCATAATGTGTTGAAAGTTAGAAGAGGTAATTTCTTTCTCGATTTACGCTCTCGTAATTGAAATGTTTTTACTGAGCTCACATTAGATGGCGCTAATTTTCAGCTAAAATTGATTAGCAGCAATATTAGGTGCAAATTGTAGGCATGTTACTCTTACTCTCTTGTTTTTTTTTGTTAGAGTGCTTCCAAGACAACTGGTTTGTTGGTATAAGGGATAGCACAACAACACGCGGTGTTCCCAAGTGGTCCCCCACCTAAGTACTAACCGGCCCAACAGTTAAACTTAAAATAGTTACTTTACATTTTCGGGAGGTAAAAAGTTTCTAGCTCCAACTTTAAAATGCCCGCCACTAATGCTGCACAAAAAAAATTTTAGATTGAGAATAAAAGTGTCTATGCACAATCGTTGCAAATGCGAATCAAATGTAAATGCGTTTATTGAGTGTTTTTAGCCGCATTGATTTCAAGGAAATGTTCGTAAATTTTAAACTTGGTTCGATGATTTTTCTGTTTGACAGAAACTTGGCTCTCTGTTGATTTTTTTTTAGCGATGAGTTCTTTCGACTGCACAACGACTTCAGATATGATCGCAATGGTAACTTTTCAAAAAAAGCAGAAATAATTTAATTGGCATACGCAAATCTTTGTCTTGTACACTCTGTGCTAGCTTCATGGTGTCTCACACTGTTGAATGCATTACTGTCCATATTTTTCTCTGCCATAGCGTTTGTGTGGTACTTGTACCTGTATATGTGCTTTGTAGTGGACCCCTTACCACGTATATGAATATTTTTTAATGAAGTGTCTGACTTTATACTGTTTTACCATCTAAATTCTCATATTGCTGTATGCAGTGATTTCAACTTGCCTTCTGTTTAGTGGGATCTCCCGTCCTTAACAGTTTTGTTTTCAAAGGCATTCTCAATTGCCCTTACATTCTTTCTTTCTTTTTGTTCCTTATTTTAATTGCATTCCCAATGAACAAACGTTTGTGGGCCTTATTTTTTCTAATTTTTACTTTTCTAAGTTTACTCCTGTTTCCCGTCTTTGTCATGGTGCTTGTCCTCATTGATTTTCGTTGGCCATCCTTATACACTGCGTGAGAGCGATAAGACCAGAAATAGATTTTTCCATAGTTTATCTGATGGAGCTTTTCTGCGTTACCAGTCTTTGAAGTTGAAGAAGCGAAACGTAGATATTGCGCCTATATTGAATCGTATCTTTTTTCTAATAACTCAAGCCTTTCTGCGGTCTTATAATCATACGCTCAAAACACTCCGAACAATTTCCTGACACTTTTTTGCTGGAATAAACTACCGCTTCTATTTTTCAAGCTATCTGTGATATGTTTGCTATGTTTTTCGTTTATTCCTTTTCCCCTCCTGACACTTCAATTAACACTATTTTGTCTCCATATTCTCTATCTGCGAACAATGGCCCTGACGATATTTCAAATGTATTTGTTAAGTTTCTTGCATCTTCTTCCTGTCTTTTTTTGTCTATTTTATTTCATCAAAGTTTGCTAGTAGGTGTTTTTCTTTCCAGCTGGAAACTTGTCAATGTTTTTCCGATTTCAAAATCGGGGAACATTCGCAATATTGCCTATATCCTCTCTGTCTTGTTTTCTTAAGTTGAGTGAGTGGATAGTTCATGAATGAATTCATAGTACTTTTAGTCGCTTATTTTCTAAAGAGCAACATGGAGGGACGTTCTACGACAACTTACTTAGTCACATTCATCCATTTAATCGTCTGTTCATTGAACAACGGCCTATACTGACTTCGCGAAAGCGTTTGAAAAGATAGACCACTCGGTGCTGTTAGAGAAGGTATGTAATTTCGGTGCTTTAGTACCCTTATTATTTGGCTTTCCTCCTACATCTATGATCAAACCTGCCGTGTTGTTTTCAATGGTTTTTTTCCCTCACTTCCTATCCTACTTCTGCCGCTCCCCAAGGCTCCATCGGTGGTCCCCTGCTGCTCACTTTGTCTATCAATAGCCTTCTCTGTCACTACGAGTCTGATTTCTTTTTCATGCTGTCACTTCACAAAATGATTATAGTTATTTACAATCTGATCTTTTAGTTTTAAATGAATGGTGCTTTGTGGACTCCTTTGCTCTTAATGTTTCTAAGTGTCTTTTTCTTCAACAGCCCTGATCTCATTACTTGTGAACCGTTTTTGTCTGGCAGTCTTTGGATCATGTAGATCAAGATAAGGGCCTTGGTATCATTTTTGATCCGAAATAAAAATTTGGTCTGCAAGTTTCTTTTATCGCCTCTAAGGCATCGAAGGTACCTGTTTAAGTCCAGTGTTCCTTACGCTTTGTGGATGATATGGTCACATATTTGTTTTTATTTCTCTTGTTCGTAGTATATTGTTGAATATTGCTCCCAAGTCTGATCTCCCCGTTTCGTGTGTTTGTCCAATGCTGTTGAATTCGTACAACGTAAGTTTACTCGTTACTTTCTGTACAAGTTTAATGTCCCTTATCATCATTATGATGATCGTCTGTTTTTCTTGAATCTACGCACGAAGAATAATCCCACTTCTTTCTTATTTGTATCATGGTTTACAATTCTACCACATTTGCAGGTCTGGCTTCTTGTTTGTGTCTAGTATTGCCCGGTAAGAACTCATTCCCTTTTTAATTCCCTCTTTGGTCATACTCCCGTTTATTTTCACTCTTCTGTACCCAGAAAGCAAAGTATCCATGATGAACACCAGTTTGGTTCCCTGACTATGTATTTTCACTCATTTATAAAACACGTTTTTAATTTTTATCGTAGCTTCTGTATCGTGAATATTCCTTTTTTTCTTTTCATATTTTTTGACTTCATATTTGTAATTATTTATAATATCTCATATTGTTATTGGACAGTTCTATTAAATATGGTTTTAATAAATAAGTAAATAATAACATATCAGACATGGTTATGCGATTTTAAACTTTTTGTAACTATAATTAGACCTCAGCTACATTCACCCATTATATATATTAAATATACAAATAGATTTATTTACTTGCATATAAAATTTACGACTATAGAAAGTCCCGTGCCAAATATTACACTTGTATTTACAAAGTACAATTATTTACTCATTACATTTCAATTGCATACATTTTAGTGCAGCATATCGATGTAAAATAATTTTCAGTTCGGTGTTCACTGTAAAACTATTGCTGTGTACACAAGTGTGTATGAAATAGTTAAATGATTGTGACATACAAATGTCACAATTAGATAAATATTGCATAGTCCAGTTGTTACTCGTTCAAGATTTTTGCTTAACCTTTCAAATGGCGTTGAATAGTGTCCTATTTTAATTTTGTAGCTTGTTATGGGTGTGAAAATAGATTTGCATGAAAATGAAGAGAATGTACTTGCATAATTTTATGTATGTAAATAGACAAAATTATATGATTTTACGCAAAGTAATATTATACATTTCTTCCGGAATTATACACTTGCTCCAGTCCTTTAATTGAATATGTTAAAAAAAGTAGGCGATAATTTATAATATTCTAAATAAATAAAATCCAAAAATTCTAAATAGCAATAAATTATAATATTTTTCGTTAAATTTTCAAAATTCCTCAACAATATAGACGATTAGTGTATGGGAGTGAAAGTTTGAAAAAACATTGGCTCTATGCAAATTTAAAAAAAAGCAATTACCGTTCGACATTGCAAATAAATAAAGCGAAATTAGCATTATCGATTTTAGCTAGTATTTAAAACACTTGCGAAATTTATTCCGTTACCTTAGTTTTTGCAAAAGTGATTTGTGGCGTCACCATATTACACAAAATTCACAAAAGTATAAAATTTAATGTAACGGATTTTAAACACTTCTGCATAATTTCGGAGCAACAACTCTTTCATTTTTTTTATGTAAAAAAAAACTCACTTCTTATATTCTTATCCCGTTTCTCCATCAATACATGATACAACTCCATTTCACTTGCATTTAAATCATTTTGATTTTGTAAATTTTCAGCTAACCATTTGAAGTAAAGTTGAGTCAATGGAGCTGATTCCCAATCGGTTGCAGATGGTTTACGTCCATCGGCTAAAACATTCTCGAGATCATAACGATCTATACTACCGCACACACCATATTTCACCCAACAAAATAAACTACCGACTAGAAATATAAGTGAACTAGAACCAAATCTCATAATGTTCTTGGGAATAGTAAAAGTGGCGATCGAGAACGGTACTCAGACAACTACTCACTTTTTCGCATATGCCTGAACCCCTTTTATACTACCATATAACATGTAATTGAATCTAGTTTCGGGAAATCTCATAAACTTACTTGTAACGGGTCTATACCGCCGTACAGTGATATTTATTTGAAATATGGAACTGCCACAGATAAGTGAATGCGGCTGAAAATAAAAAGGCTATTATATCTTTTGTTCTAAAGAGTCGTATGTACGAGTATACGCCCGCTCATATTATGTCGTGTACTAAGTGTGGATATACCGAACAGTTAACTTCCAAAAAATTGATTTATTCGGTTATCACACATCGGTGACGTATAGAAACGCTTAGTCTAATTGAACAGGTGGTTAAGTTGGTAATCTAAATGTAAGCAATCAGATGTGTTGATTCAGTAGGTTTTTATGAGTAGTATAATACTTAATCATTCACCCGGATATGAATGCACTCATTTAATTCTGGGAGATAACTTCTTTATGCATCCAATTAGAGGAGAACTGGAACTTCAACTTAAACTAGTTTTCAATATCATATAAATTGAATTTTATTTGTAACTACTTTGAACATTAATGCATTAATTTGCACTTAGTTAAAAGGAAGATAATGGTCACAATTTGGTAGTTTAGTTAAACAAATTTAATAAATCATGGACGAGAAAATGCTTATGCGACTGTAAGTATACCGGTATGAAATGATGGCTCAATTGATTGTGTCACTATTAGAGTCAGCTCTGGTGCTAGTTCCCTCATTGTTCCATGTGCTTATTTCCCCAGTGCTAGTAGCTTGAATGGTTGTGAGAGATGTTTGGAGTGTTTTGAAAACATTGTCAATTCTTTATGTCCCAGTTCAATATTCATGCTTTCTGGACATTAGATGTTGTCTTACGGGGTTATACGCAGTTAGAAGGCCGAAAAAAGACGTTTTTTCAACAAGCAACATCTAAGTTTATAATGGAGCTAATGATTTGTAAAAATATTGATCTGGTGTGCTCCTCCAGACGATCTCTTGAAGGTCTTCAAAAAAAAGGTGTTCGGCGGTGACCACGATTTCTCCGGTATAGTTCATCTGGAATTAAAAATCCAAAAAGATTCTTTTAGTGGATAGATAAAACTAAGTATTGATCGAAGGAATAATAAAAATTTTGATTTTTGACAAAATGGCGGCTTCGTAAAAAAAAATCGAATTTTCCACCAAAATTGCCATGTAAAATTGCTTAAAAAAATAGAAATAATTATTCGAAGTCTTATTCCTTCAATTAATGCCTGAAGAAGATATCTGAAAAAGCTGTGTTAAAATTTCAAACCGTTCGGTTGAGCCGTTTTTTTTAGAAATCTTGGTCACCGACTTGGAAAACATAGTTTTAAGAAAAACGCGTTTAAAGTTTCGGAAGAAGTTAACACACAGATAATGTTTTTTTTTACTTACATGGAGTCATCTATTCCAGGGCCATAGGATGAAACCTCTGTAGCATCAGCAGCTTCTAATACTTCGGATTGATGTTGTCTACGAGCCATTCTTCCCTCTCGCGTACTCCCATGTGCTCTCGACTTAGAGATTATGGCGCACTGTACACCGTCTTTCTCGACATAGGCACGGGCACTGGACCCAATTGATAGTCCCATTGCATTCATGAAATATAAAATTGAAGTGAACCTTCATTGAAGATCCCGGCAGCAATGTAAGCTGCTATTTCAACAATTTTTGAGCCACAGGAAACGATTGTCGGAGTTATTTTCCATATGAACTGATTGTAGCTCTCATTGTTGTTTTGCGTAAAACCACTTACACACTTATCCACTGAGGTCTGTATAAATTGGAAAGATAGCTTCAGCATCATCAGGTGGCAAAGACAGATAATCATGTTTATACCTAGGAATACAAAGAAAGAAAAGAGCAGCTGCTACTCCGGTCTGTACTCCGCCTACTTTCTAACAATCCGGGACGTGATTAAAAACATGCGTATATCTCAGAAAATACTGGTTGGATCGATTTGAAATTTTCAGGGAATATTATAAGTTAAATATACATTCCGAAAATGTGAAAAATAAAAAATCAATTTGATGAAAATTCTAACTGTGTATAACCTCTTAAGCCATCAAACAATCTGTCGGCCCCTAGGTTCAATTGTGTCTTGAATCACGGTGTTCTTATTCAATTCAATACCATCCGCAAATATTATAAAAGAATTATTAAAAAATTATAAAATTATTAAAAAATTATAAAAGAACTATTGATCTTTTATTCGCTAATATTCCAATGGATTATCTCATTGTTTCTAAAACCACGCTTCCATATTTGAGAATTGATTTTCATCATCCTCCTCTTTTTACAAAGGTAATAACGCTGGGCTAAACTGTTTCCTTGGTGCCTTTTATTGGCAAAGCATTGTTTCTCGCAGCCAGCAATATAACCCCTGAGCTTGTCCGTTTCGGTGGAAAAGACCAGGTAGCTACTCGAAAGATAAAAAAGACTCATCACACACGAACAGGTAAAACTACAAAAGCTGAGCTTCCACCACAAAAAATTAAGTTCTTCGTCATACGTAGCATTCATAGGATCTAGTTACTATATATTTAAAATACAGTCCTTTCTCTGGTAAAAAATGGTACGGGAAAAATGTAGGAATAAGCACAGGCACAGTGTTACAGCTGCCACACACACGTGATAAATGTCCAAAAGTAGCTGACCCACAGCCTGAGTGCGTCAACTGTCGTGAGAAAGGTCATCCAGCTAACGATCGCGGATGTTCGGCCTGTAAAGATGTGGTGGCCAGTATCGAGGCGAAAAAAATTCGTCAAGATTAGGCCAGTAACGCAGAGCGTTGTGAACTACATAAGAAGTGATGTTTTATTTGTACAGGCAGTAGGATACATTATTTTTTGCGTGATTATAGCTCTTCGAGGTCAGCGCTAACCAATGTCAATCTTAGGCTGATAAATGATTTTCTGAGTGAAGTATTGGTGGCTGAAACTGATGCTGAGATATTAGTCACAGTCAAATTGCTGGCAACCCTTTCCAAGTAAAATGGTTGAGGTGTCCTCATTCAACAGCGGTTCACTTTGCCTGTTCAACATCTAATTTATGCGTTGACTATGGATTTGGTACTTTTTGCATAAACAAAACTATAAACTGTTAGAGTTCGCTTCCAAGGATACGAAACCGTACAAGACAACCATAATGGTGGTATTGCTTCATTAGTTAAGAGTAATTTGGACATGGTGGTAGTGTCGGATTTTCAATGCTATTCTTTTGTTGCTGCTGCGGTAAAAAGCTCAGACCATAGACGCATCTTAATTGTTTTTCTATAAATTCGATGCAGTTCATCAAAATCAAAATTTTTACATGTCAATGGGCCCTATTCTGAGAGTCACCTCACATGACGAATGAGGTGACGCTCATGATTTCGTATTCTGAGAGTCACGTGAGGTGTTGTTATTTCACCTCAAGTGACGTTTTCGATCTGTTGGCTATTCTGAGAGTCACGTGAAGTGACGAGCGTCACGTAAATTAAGATTTTCAGTCACTTGATAATATCAAGTGACTGTGGTCAGAAATGATATAAATTGATATTTTGAATAAAAAGTAGAAAGATTTTCACGAAGTTTGCATCGTGAACCATAAAAAAAAGTAAACAAATCTTATTTTGAAGATAATGCGGTTAAACTCAACTACGTGTTCACCATAGCCGTTAGCCGTTTTCTAATAAATTTTTGGCTCGTATGTTTGTTATTTTGTAGCTTTGTGTCAATTTTTGGGGAGTTTTATGTTTGATTGGTTGTTTTTGTTTCTGTGGCTTTGAAAATGCAGATGGCATTGATACATGTCTACAATCATTTCACGCCAATTTAATATGTGCAGCTCATTTTTTCGAGCTAAAAAGAGACATTTGGTGTTTGAATTTGAAAATTGAATTGTGCAAATGTGTTTCCAATAAGAAAATCGATCGGAAATTGACCTGTAAAGTACCAGTTTAAAAAAAAGGGTTGAACTGAGATACTCGTGAAGTTAAATTTTTACAAGTCTCCATTATCTCGTCATTCTTTCGGGCGAAAATTTTAACAATGGAGAAAAACAGATGCACAGCTTATTCCTGACGGATAAAATGTGAAGGATATCAATTTTTGATCTATTTTCTAATTGGAAAGACAAGCGACAATTCGAATGTCTTATTGGACTGATGAAAAGTCATCCACAAAGCCTGAAACAGCACAGCGAACACATAAAAATAACTTCTAATATTCACCAATACTTCTTACTAATCACTATATTTATAATCTTGTATAGCAAGTTTAAGTATACCTGGTACACTTATAAACACCATCTTCTTTTTTATTTCCCAAATCATTTGCTTATCCCTGGAAATTTCCTTTTTGCGTTCGATTTTCCTTACTTTCTATTTGACTTTTATTTTTTTAATAATTCCACTCCCTCCAAAGTAAGCTGAACTTATGATATAAAGGTATGAAAAGTTTCTGCGCGCCAACGATGTGCAAGCCGTCCCCCATCTAAGTACTGACCAAGCCCAACACAGCTTAACTTCGGTGATCGGACAAGAAACGGTCGATGCCAGTGTGCTATGGACGTGGTGAATTTCGAGCGATGATAAATTTCAATGATATGATAAACTTCAAACGCTCAAGCGTTGCCATTCAGACACAAATTCATAGTCACCTCACCTAGAGTCATGTCACGTGACTCTCAGAATACCGATTCGTAAGTGACGTGACTTTCCAAGTGACGTGAGATTTCACGTGAGATGACTCTCAGAATAGGGCCCAATCATTTTTACATCCCAATCAGCTCGCTTGATTTTCAATTTAAATAGTCGCTTATCAGTGGCGACTCGAATTCGAGACACCCTCAGTGGGGAGATTCCATTGTGATTGGAAATGGAAGGGCGTTGTTCGATTAAGCTCAATAATAGATTCTTTCCTCCTGTCAGATGATCTGCAGCAATATTGATGCCCCAAATTGTTGGACTCCAGCTGGTATGTCTGAACATTTTACTGTGAGGATTAAGATTCAGTTCCGTTCCTATTTCGGCCTCATGGAGAAACCTCAAAAAATGGCAAAGTCTCTGATTCTCAAGCTTTTCCAACCTTGCTATGTGCGTGTCGATAGCCTGTTAGTTGCGTGAAAGATATCATAAGCTCTTCTGTTCACCGATATTCCAGCTTGATTCAACTTGATAAATATAAGGATCACAGATTATAGCCGATTATTGCTAAGCACATGAAGGTGAGGCGTATTTGGCGTTGCAAGTTGAAGCGAATTTTCCACCGGCATGGGAGGGATCGCTTCTTATCAATAGTTAGTACTTGGTGCACTAGTTGCGCGGTATGAAAAGTAAAAAGTAATCTGAAGCGAATTTTCCACCGGCATGGGAGGGATCGCTTCTTATCAATAGTTAGTACTTGTTGGACTAGTTGCGCGGTATGAAAAGTAAAAAGTAATCTGGTCTAGACTTATTGTTAAACATCTTCCAAAACCTGTACTCAGAATACTTTCCATATTTTTAATAATGCCTTGAACAACGGCTACTTTCTCGACACATACAAAAGAAGAAGAGAAATAATCAAACCAGCAATTGCCGCCCAATTTCTCTGCTTCCTAATTTGGGAAAGCTCTTTGGGACCATTTTGTTGGCAAGGATTGCCACTTAGGGCGAGTTTGCTAATATTATACTTACAATTTGGCTTCAGGTGCAAGTATCAAACCCAGCAAATTATCTCGTACTTGCAAGATCAGATTTTGTCGCACGTGAATGAGCGAAACACTTGAACGATTGTTTGTGCCTTGGATATTGAGAAACCTTCGATACTGTATGACACGAAGCTGATCTAGTTAGGATTTCCGGAAGTAGTGATACAGTTTCTCGTAAGCTTCCTTAGCAAACAAACAAGAATCAATGTAAGGTTCAGAAACCTGTGACATCGGCAGTGCCACTGGTCTGGTTTTATATATCATGTTCACTGCTGACCTCCCTTTTCCAGTGGGGCATCTTTAAGTTAATGATCTACAATATGGAGATCAGATCAGAATCCATACATATTTTTAAAAATGGCAAGCAGTTCTCTGAGCGTTCTGTTGTCTATTATTTACAATAAAAGTTTGACAGAAAATATTTTTGCTTCGTTTTGGAAAAACTCACACCAACCGATTCAAACAATTTCCTTCAACTTCCCACTCTATTGGGAACTCATGAGCTGCCCCAGTGAAATCATCGATACAGGTTTTTGTTGCTGTTTTAAATGCTACTAACGTAACCAGAACCCGATAAAAATGCAAAAAACGCGACATTTGTCGTCAAAGCGCTAAAAACGCAATATCAAGTACATACTATTTACACGGACTTCTCGAAAGCGTTCGATCATGAGGAACACAACCTACTTCTTTGCAACCTAAGTCGTTGTCATTGTCAAATCTCATTCAGTACTTCTTTCCCATAAAACAAATAACCATTTTTGATTATTCTTTGGGTACAAATCTACTTTCGGTGTTGCGTTCCACAACAAACTCCGCTTTGGCATTCATATCTCAAACATGGCCAGCCTAGCCTCCAAATTAACAGATTCGTTCTCAGATCACTTTTTCTTCTATTCAATCATTTTGACTTTTATATACTTACATCTCTTGCACGATTTGTTTTAGAGTACTGTTCTGTTGTATGGTCATCGCGTTATTAATGTGACAAAATTTCGTTTAAATCTGTTCAACGTGAATTCACACGTACATTACTATACGAATACAAATTTCCACGCATAGATCTGATTGTCTTAATCTCCATTCTCCAATCATTATCCTCTCGTTGTATTTTCCATGATCAATGCTTCCTCCTCCAATTACTCCGTAACTTTCCAAATGTTCCTATATGGGATGACAACCTAGAAGTGGAGAACAGATACATTCGATGTTCCCTTTTCTTGGTCTACTGTATATTTCAATATTCCTCTTCTGAGACTAACACGGACTTAAAATTTTCTGCAGATTACACCACTTTTAAAATCTATTAAACCCTTTTAAAATAGACTGAAATATAAAATTTACAGTAACATGTCATTGGATTAAATAGCTGTTTGTGGTATGGATAAATCAAATGAAATTAGTATAATTCCTTCTGAAAATGTGATTTTGAAAACTTGATTGTCGAACGAAGGTCCTTGACGAAGGTTCTTGATTTAAGCTTTAAAATAGCTTTAGGAAATGAGTTAAGACAGTTTAGTTAGACCACATAAAAAGAATAAACCATTATGGGCCCTGCTTCTCCCATTCAATACATGCATTTTTAATCAGGATGTATAAAAAAACGTTGCATTTGCATGAGAAACGTTAAAAATGTATGTACCAGCCAGCAAAAGTTGAAAAAACAATGCAATTTACGGTTTCACAATAAAATTTCTGTACATTTATTATACACCTTCATAAAATTACTCCATAAAGTTGGAAATTATCAACAATATCATGAACAACAATATTCCAAATACAATAATTAAAATTGCTCACCGAGAACTAATTTTAGGCACATGTATTAAGTTTTATGATCTAACGTGATCATGATCATCCACTTCAATCTTCTACTACTTTTATTGCTAAATTTTTGGATATTTCTTTGTATACACTTCCCTGTATCAAAGCATGAGATGATTCTAATATGAACTTGATTGAGCAAAATCGATAGCGGTTATGTCTGAAATGTGCGATTAGTTGCGAGTATTTCGTTTGTTTTTCTCTTGGCATTACACAACTTTGTATGATTAAAGGGTTGAAATGAGTCGACAAAAAGCATTCATAGAAGAACAATTACATTTCATAAGTGAATGTTTTCGAATTAAGGCAGTGTTTATCTTGTGGAAACCAAATGTTTTGTCTAAACTCTAAATCATTCATTCTTCACTGTGGTAAATATTTTTCTAAAAATATTTTTGCTTCTGCCTTTGTTTTAGTGCAAATGAATTCTATCTTCCCTCCTTGGTGCTTATATTGTAAAGAAAGTACAATATCCGTTCAAAAATAGTGTTTTGTTATGCTTGCTTTCTCAGTCAAATATATTATGGGCTATGACAGTTTACTTTTGCGGGTTTAAAGAGTGAGCTTTTAGTGTGTGTTTTGTCTTTGATAAATCGTTTGAAATTTGATATTAGTTTATTGTGTTTTTCGTGCTGCACTTCGTTGTCTCCACACTTGGACAAGATTCCACGCGAAGTTCAGAGTGAATCCGTGGACCTGAAAACCGACTAGAATAAAGGCGTACCACAGCAGACCGTAGGGCATTCCCTGAAACCAAAAATAAAACAAAATTATATTGGATATTTTGAAAGTTATATGCATTGTTGTCAAAATGAGAAAAACACGATAAATTAACTCTTACCCGCCAGACAAAAATATCTGTGTCATCCAGATCGGTGCCGCTAGCTAGTGTAATATATTCCCAAACGTCACTGAAATAATACAGGAAGCAATAAATGAGCGGTACTAGCCCAAATACACAGATCCCGATAATATATTTTTGCATGTCGCGTATTGCATTGTGACGCATGGCCGATAGCCCAACCAGAGACCAAAGTATTGATAAGCACCAAGCGTATTCCCACCAGAGCGGCGATGGGATTTCCAATTCTTCAATTTCCAATATGAAAATATCCAAACGATCTAGTATATCGGCAGATAGCTTGGTGAGTAATGCCAAGAACAGAAGCGAATGAAAAAATATGCAATATTTCAGGCGGGATTTATTCAGGACGCTGCAAATGAGAGAAAGTGACTAATGAAAAAAAATTCAAAGTTATTTGGTATTTAGTCTACATCAGGTAATTGTAGTGTACTATCATTGTACTTTCAAGATTTTGAAATATTTTAATTTAGTCTGTAGATACAACAAAGTTCAGTTATAGAGTTTGATTAATTTTATAAGATGATCAGATTTTTGATTTGATTTTTGTAGATACCTACTTCCTTACACATCCTCTATAACTCAATGTGTATCGTTCATGTGCATCTTAGTATATCAAATTATTTTGATATTTTATTTCTACTTGGCAGACAATTCGGGGAAATCGTATAAGGGACACCACATCTCCACAATTATTAGGCGTGTTTTTTTGCTCCTCTATCCAGTAGAGAATAGAGTATATGCATTGAAAACAACAACACTCCTGTGCCAGTGAATTCACTAGTACAGAAATTTTATTCCTCATTTGTAGTTCACGTGCTGAACTATAGAATGTGCTGATAGAAAAAAGAAAAGCTCATGAGAAGTTATCTTTTTTGCTGTGATGTGGATTTGGTTTTTTCAAGGTTATGTTGAATGTTTTGGTAGTTAGGAAACTAGAAAAAGCCCTCATAACGTGTAGAAAGTTAAAAGAGGTAATTTTCTGTTAGTTTTTTTCTATTTCCTATAGATTGGGGAGGTGTATACTCGTTATTTTCTCCCTTTATTTACAGCTGTTTTGTGGTACCACAGCGAATATAGCAACCAATGTCAGTCTTAGCGAATGCACTGCTGTTTTGTGCTAGATCGTTGTTTTTGCGGCATAGTTCTATTCTGTTCTGTATCGGAGCAAAAAAAGACGCCTATTGTATGTGTGGCGTGGCGATATGTATCAGTGAAAAAAACTCTATGTGTTGTCTTTATCGGGACTTCAGAAGAGAGAAATATAAGGAAATGAAAACAGTAGTGAGAATTGTAGCAATTTGCTTGATTTCGTCTGTTAGTAGTACGAGGGTTGATCAATAAGTAATGATAATGAATATAAGCAAATATGTTTAAACTTAAAAGATTTATTTTTCAACATAGTCTCCTAACAACTAGAACATTTAGCCCATCTTTTTTCTAAACCCAGGATACCCTTAGAAAAAATTCTTTATGTTGACTCTCCCAAAATGCCTCAACAGCGACCACCACTTCGCTCTCATCTTCAAATTTCTTACCCCCGAAAGTGTTGTTTGAGCCGAGAATAGAGGTAGAAGTCACTGGGAGCTAGATCTGGCGAATAGGGCGGGTGTTCAAGCAGTTTAAATCCTGTTTCTTTAATTGCATCCATCGCAACTGCAGCCTTGTGAGCCGATGCGTTATCTTGATGAAACAGAACTACGGCTCGCAGTTTACCGCGTCTTTTTTCCTTGATTGCCTCTCGGAATCTTCTTACTTGGTCTGCGTAATAAGAGCCGGATATAGTGGCTCCCTTTTCCAAATATTCCACAATAATAACTCCTTCAGCGTCCCAAAAAACGGACGCCATAACTTTTCCTGCCGAACTCGACACTTTGAATTTCTTCGGCGTCGATGAAGAGGATCGCTTCCAGGTCATCGATTGCATTTTGGTTTCTGGATCAAAATGGTGGATCCAGGTCTCGTCCATGGTCACGAAACGTGACAAAAAATCTCCTGATCTGCCTGAAACTTTTCGAGATTGATTTTTGAAATGTCGACTCGATTCTTCATGTGCTCGTCCGTTAACATTCTCGGTGCCCAAGGCACAGAGACCTTCTTTATATGTAATTTGTTGGCAAAGATTTTTCAAGCACTACCATATGAGATCCCTGTAACCTCAGCTACATGCCTGATGGTCACTCTTTGATCTGCCAACACGAAATCTTCGACTTTTTTTTACATTGTCTTCAGTGAGGGATGTGGATGGAGGTCCTTCGCGGTTTTCATCTTCATTGGATGTTCTTCCTAGCTTAAACTCCTTGGCCCAGCGTGCAGCGATGGAATATGGTGGAACAGAGTCCCCTTATATTTCCACTATGTCCCCGTATATGTCTCTGGTAGACAATTTTTTTCAAACAGAGGTACTTAATGACATATCTAACTTCGTTTTTCTTCATTTTGATGTTCTCTCTTCGACTGTTCATATTCAAATGGATTTCCCTCCTGAGAACTGTTATATTTTTGGAGCTAGTGCCAGTTGCACTTTGACTCCCTTCCTCTCAGTGAGCGTTCATGCGCTCTCTTTTTCCTTTATTTTATTCTAGTCTATTGGTCGCTCCCCCTAAGATTTACTACTTTAGGATCCTGATTCTCGTAGGCGTAAGTAGATGTCGTTTTCTTTTTGTTCTTGGAATCTTAAGATAGCAAGGGTGCTGTTGGAATGTCTGTCGATTGTGCCGAATAGTTTTAGTTCCTCGTCTCGTATCAACTATTGTTTCTATTCGTAAGTCTTTGTGTATGGCTGTGTTTCTGATGTACCAGGGTGCCCTTGTTAGCTTCCTCAGGGCCAGGTTTTGGCAAGTTTGTAACTGTTTCTTGTTTGTCCGGTGTGTTTGGTAAAAGATGGTGCTTCCATATGTGATGGTTGGTCTGATGATCTGCTTATAGATAAGGTCTCTGTTCTTAATATTTAGCTCATTTGATATAAGTAATGGGTACAGCTGTTTCAGTATTCCGCTAGCAATTATTCGTTTGTTTTGTATGTGTGTATTCCACGAAAGTCTTGTGTCGAAAGTGAGTCCTAGGTATTTGGCTGTCGTTTTCCATTCTATGGGTTCATTGTCTACTTAAGTTGGCTTGGGTTTTGTCTTCGTTGTCTTGTCACAAAGATTGCTTGCGTTTTTTCCGCGTTGATACGAATCTTCCACTTCTGGAAGTAATCCGTCAGCGTATCTATGTAATGTTGGAGATTGCTGGTTATAAATTCAGTCTGTCGAGATGTGTAGTAGATGCATGTGTCGTCTGCAAAAAGGGAGATTTTCGTTGTGGGCATCATCGGGATGTTTGCAGTGTCCACAGCTTTCGATGGCCGATTTGTTGGAGTTGGTGCAGATGTTGCACACTTCACTTTTGGTTGTGAGCAGTTTGCGGTCAGACTCTGAAACTGGCGATTCGGTGTTTTATTTTATGGTATAGTATGGTGCTTCCGCATTGCTCTATGAGTTGCCACTGGCTTGCGTAGGTGAAGTTTAGATGAGAATTTTGATTTTCGTGGATTGTTAGAATGCTGTTTATGTCAATTGCCTCAAACATGTTAAGAGCTCTATCACTTATGTATTTTTCCACTATCTCGATTCTTAATTCTTTGTGAATGGCTGAGTTCCTCACGTACCAAAGGATTGTGAAAGCCTCGCGAAGTACGATGTTTTGACATGCTTGTAGTTTTTTATATAGGTTTTAGAATTTCGTCCGAAATCTACACAGCCGTATAGCAATTGAGATCTCAGAACTTGCCTGTTGAGTAACGCTCTATTTGTGGTACTCAAGTGGGATGATTTGAAAATGGTAGATGGTGCTGTTAGTATTATTTGAGGTTTCTTGTTTGTTGTCTATATGTGCAGTTTAAAATATTGCTAAATACGACTTCACACTGTAAATATGCAGAGTGATGCCCAAAAAATGGATTCATAAAATAGCTTTAAAATTGTACATCACTTTGATAGTAATTCGTTTCCTTGACATTGTCTGTGCGTAATTTGGTCGTTTTTAAATGCAAATTAAAGGGAAGTTTTTAGTGGCAAGAGTCTTATCGCTAGTGTTCACAAAAATGGATCAATTTTTAAAATCAAATCATTTCCAAAACACGATTTAATTCATCTAATAATAAGCCTAGCTGGAGGATGGTTCAAATTACTAGCTGGAGGGTGGTTCAAATTACTACCTGTTGATTCAGTACAGGAGGTAGAGAGCCTTCGCTTTTTAACAAAAGTGATAAAAATGCACAGATTATTTGGAAAGTTTTTACAACTAAGAATCTTAAATGATTGGGCCCATTGGCACGAATATTAAAGATTATCCAGAGTTTGCTAATAAAAGGCAATTTAAGTATTTTTTTACAAAACCACCTGGCCGTTTGCGGATCGCAGTATCATAGGAGCTATGCATTATAAATCATTTCAATGTCATTTAACATCCATACATCAAAGCTCATCAATGGGTTCTGCTTTCAATCACGATGTAAACAATTTGGCAGCTTGCCGTCTTTTTGGTGCACCAACATTGTCGTCACATCGCTTATGCGCAGGCTTACGTGGAACCTAGCCGAGAAGTAGGGATAGCCCCTGGCTAGACCGAAGTCTGGGACATTGTACGAGGTAAAAGTTGACAGTGAAAATCTTCTTGAATGTACTGAAAATGTTTGCCGCCCAGCATAAATGGACACAATAATGTAAGTGCACGAACTAAAGATTTCTTACCTGATTTGATAGTGTGCTGCCACTCGCTGTCTATGCTGAAAATCGTTTCCGTCCGTTCCCATTATCATTGGGCCGCCTCTCGTTGCCATTTTTCTGGCTATTTAGAATTCGTTTTGATGTGGAAGAAGTAATTAATGAGTTCTCAAGTAGTTCGTAGTCGGATCGGTTTATATTTCATGTCATGGGGCACCGTATTGTCGAAATAATGCAGCTACTTACAAGAGAACAACAGCAGTAAACCCGAAAAGTTGCTGGGGTCTCGGCTCGTAGCACTTGTGGCAAATTCTGCCCTGGAATTTAAATGTCAATCAATTCGTGACAAGAGCTGTCAAGCAATCAGCTGACAGTGTTGGTAGTACTGTTTATGCAAGAATTAAATCAGTTTGGAATTGTTCGCTTTCGTTTAGATGTGGAATCAATTGCAATTCATTCTCTAGATTTAATTTGTAGTTCTTACTTTCTAGTAATGCAGATAAGCCTAAGCATAAATTTTAAAAATTTGAGCTTTGTCATGGCTATTCCTAGACACATCTAGTATCTGTTATACTGTTGTTTGTATTAGTATAACAGTTGGAGCAACATTCAAATTAGAAATGGTTTGTGAATTCACTATGTGAGTTACATATTGAGAAGATATCCTTTGAAATGTTGACGCAATACGAACTATTGAAAAAGGACGAAACAAGGACCGTGTGGCCTAATGGACAAGGCGTCGGACTTCGAATCCGAAGATTGCAGGTTCGAGTCCTGTCACGGTCGAACGCTGATATCCTTTTGCTACCGAATAGCATTTCCCAATAAGACTGCTTTTCCAATAAGACATATAAGGACGATTCGACTAAGTTCTGTTTTAATACTTCCAGTTTAGCTTTTGAATTAAATTTGTTATTGAAATTTTCAAATTTGATATATTACGCTTATTAATATGCATTGTAGCTAAATATTGCAGCAATAGTATTGCTTGGAAAGTATTGCTCTTGGGTCTAGAGAGTGTTGCTCAAAGTATTACTATTGGAAAGTATTACTATTACTATTGGATCTATTGTGAATCTCCAGCGCTATGTCCTATAGAATATCCAACCTCCTTATGAACTTGGATAGGTCCTCGGGTGAGACTTTTCTAATGTCCCAGATGAAGGGAAGAGCAAAGCCAAGCAGCTCTACTCTTCTTCTTGCTAGTTTTGGACAGTGTACAAGAAGATGCTGTACACTCTCTGTTATTTCTACGCAGTATCTACAGCAGTGCTCCTTGTTTATCCTGTGGATGTATTTTTTGCAGGGAAGATGTTGGCTTTCTTTTGTTCTTTTTGCATCGAATCTGAAATAATCTTTCGAGTCTTCAAAACTTCTAGATTAATCCAATAGCTTTCGATATTTTTCTTATTCCACTATTTAGTGTTTCTGTCCGTATCAGCCATCGCAAAGCCCAAGCTCTAAGTGGGGCTGATATAGAGCAATTTAGCCATTTCTTTGGCCTTGATTTGAGCTTCCTGGTTTTCTTGGTGACCCTCATGGCCAGGGATCCATATCAGCTCGAAGCTATTTGGTCCCCAATTCCATTTAGGGCCTCTTTCGCTTGTAAGAGTATAGCTGCGTTTATTTGATCTCGATTGATAGCCTTGAGAACTGCTTGGCTATCTAATAGGATTTTAATGCTGATCCTTTTTGGTGCTCTATTTGCAACTGGTTCCAAAGATCTCTGCTCCCACTCCGAAATTCTCCTTTGTGCCGTCCATCTATCATATTTACCAGACTTTTCTGCGAGAGGCGATGTGGGCAGACCATTCTTTAATTTATTTTTTGATGGCATTGTCACCTTAAACCTCTTCTTGAAGGTTACTCTAGTCGTTATTTGTTCGCCAGAGTACAGAATTTCCATTATGGGTCTGACGTCCTCCTGTATATTAAAATGGGCTTTTAGCTCTCCTGATTTAAAAGGGCTTCCAGACCCACTGTTGGAATGAAGCTCATTGCTCCTGTAAACAGCAGACAGGTCATCCTTTGAAGCTTGTTGAGCCTGTTAGTAGCTGTTTTTGGGGGGTCTTTCTGTTGAACCGTAGAGGATGATAGGCCTCACAATTCGCTTGAATGCCCAGAGTGTCTGCTTTGGATATAGTCCCCAACTTCATCCAAGCATTTGTTTTGTCGCCCAAAGTTCCATAGTGGCATTAAGTGTCGTTTTGCTTAGATGACTGTCCCAGATGATCTTCCGATCCAGGTGAACTCCTAAATATTTTACCTCTTTCTATAGGTGCACCTCTATGCCCCTAATTTTTAGGGTCTCTATCTCGATTTTTCTTTTCCTGGTGAGGATTTATGGATAGAGCTTCCTCCTTGCACTATGGTGCTGTTTTATTTAAGGCCATTTGTATTCTGAATCTCAAAAGTATCCGAATCTAAGGGTCTTATTACTATCGTGATGTCTTTTCCGTATCTGAGAACGTTTAAGCCCTTACTGTTGAGGATTCAAAGAAGGCCATCAACCAGTAGGGTCCATGGCAGAGGCGAAAATACTTCTCTATGCGGACATCCCCTGTTAATGTTCCCCTTTAGTTTTGCTTCCCCAAGTTTCTTGAATACACATAAGTACCTCAGTACTTTACTCGCCCATTTCACCACCTCTTGAGGGGCTTCTTTCCTCTTGAGTGAATGGTGCAGTGCGTCGTATCTTGTGTTTTCAAAAGCTCTCTTTAAACCCATAAAAGCGCATAGTGCGATTTCCTTACTGTCAATTGTTTTTTTTCATTATATATAATAATACTTTTCTATTATATATAAATAGTACTATATGCCCTTGCTGGACAGAGCTTTCTATTTCTTTGCAGTCTCTGAAATGCTGTTGAGATTCTCACAGAAGGCACTCCAAGCATTTCGTTTAGATTTCCTTTCCTTTTTGTTGCGTTTTGAGAGTTTCTTTTTACTTCGATTCTATTCTTGTTGCGTTTCTGAGTTTTCCTAACTCCATGTTCCACCAGGGCACCCTGGTTTTGGGGGTTCTAGCTTTTTTGGGACAGTTCTCATGGCAGGGTTCCAGGATTATTCTGGTGACTTTGCCCACTTTGTCCTCGAATTCCATATTTATAGAGTAATTTAGAGTATTTTAGGTCCCACTGTAAGCCTTCCGTAGCCTTGACAGTCCGTGCACTTTGTATGCCTCTACTTGACCAATTTTGCGTTACCTTTCTTAGTTCAAAGTCCCTGTCAGGAAATTTCACTACTTCACTAGGTAATCTGCATTGTTTGAAAACAAAGTGACGTATAATACATCTTACTTGTTAGCTGTCAGCAACGTCAACAACTTGTTCTTATTAGCTACAGCTAAATTGCTGGCTGGGGAGAATTCTAAGACTGATTCACCCCTAGCGCTGACATCACTGCTTCCCCATGCCGTGTGATGTGCATTGATATCACAGTTAATTATTAGTATTTAGTTTTCTCTTCTACAGATATCTACCTGTTCCATGAGATTGCTACTTAGTTTTCATCCTGAGTGAAGTAAGCTGATGCAAATATCGCCTCTACTGTACCTCCTTCAATGAGGGACCACCACTGTGTGCCTGTTGGTGTAGTTTGGGATTAAAAGAAAGTTAATATTTGTGTTAATTGCTATCACCAACCGTGGGGTTTCTTTCCTTGCAGCCCAGATTAATTTACAATTTTTTGTATGTAGGCCAAATATTCTGTCTTTACCCAGGGTTCTTGTATAAGCCCGATGACATAATTGCCTGAGGCAAACCTGCTGCTTACTTCCACCGAGGCAGCTTTGGCTTGATGCAGGTTTGTATGTTGATATCTTAATCCATGTCTTTAATCGGTTGGAATTGCTGAGCCCTAATATTCTTTCTTTATTGGTTTCACTGCACTCCATACTGGTGGCTAGAGTGACCACCGTCTCTGGTATCTTTCCGCCCAACTTTTTAATGGCCAACCCCACAGGCTCAAACCGGAAGCTAATCTTTCCGTCTCCTTCAGTTCCTCTGGAGATTTAGATTTGGTTCGCTGCTATAACTAGCAAAGCGCATTAGCCTTTAATCTCCCTGAATAGCGCTATGCAAGAATTAACATTAGGGTTCTTATTTTGGCATTCTACGAACGCTAGGATCTTGTCCATTGCCAGATTTGCTAAGCTGGAGAACTAGCTGACAAGGGTCAAGGTGCTGAGAATTTCGTGCCCCACAGATTGGCTCGTTCCCACGGCTCTATTCTTAGAGCCTAGACGCTTGTCCATTCAACCGTTGATCCATCCTTGCAATAAAAGGACACGTAGCCTTTTTAAAGAAATGAAAAGCAGCTCCTCCCTCTATCTCCGCTAGTAATCTTTCCTCACGGGCCTTCTGTAGTTCATTCATTTGGACGGTAGTGAGAAATCCTTCGGGAAAATGTTTCGGCATTATTACCATCTTAACACCCTGAAAAGCTCCGCTATAGGTTTTGCATTTGCTACATTTTACTGGGTTGAGGATGTTTTGTTTCCTCATCCGTGCTCCTCGTCTTTTTCGACTGCTTGTCATCTAGAGTATGATTTTGGGATCTTGGCCTTTTCCAATTGGTATCTAGAGCCATTGATGGGTGATCCTTTTTCTTGGTCTCTTCTTCGGACAGGGCGCTTTTTATGAGGAACCTAAACTATCAAACGCAAGTGAACTGGGACTTAACCGTTGATGAATATAAAGTGCAAATAGGACTAACCAATCACGATTCTCGTTTCTTAAACTAGTGTCAAAACCGATCAGATTTATTTTCTCGTGAATCTTGGCGTCCGTGCAGAATTTCTGTGAATAATAAAAATTAGAGAGCAAAAAAGCACTGGGCAATAACTGAAAAATACCAGTGTAATTTCTCTTTTAAAATTTTACAGAAATAAATGACTTTTTATTTCATGATAATTTAAAAAATATTAAAATTGTTTTATGAATTATCAAATGAATTTTTTATGTAAATAAATGTTTATTACATTTTTACACACATTACATTTTCATTTTGCCCACATAGTGTAGATACGCATCGATTTGCATTGAAACGTGTTTCGTATGAATATTTTCAAAACAAATGATTTCTTATCAGTCGACTTAATACTTACTAAGACTTTCAACCACATCTTCAACTTCAAGACTGATTACTTCATAAATGTAGCATCATTATTGTATCTCACGATTTTTTTCCCAGTTCCCCGTAGAATGAATGACCGATTGTCAAATTTCATGAGATAGCTATTACAGGATTATCGTTGCTAGTGCAAGTTGTTTTAATGAGTGATTCAGTTCGGGTTTATATTCCCTTGAGTTGAATTCTTGAATTTGAATCAAAATAAATTTGAATGTGAACTAGATTTGAAGCGACTTTGGAATTCGGGGATCTAGAATTCTGTAACTTGCAAGCTTTTAAACTAGTAAGTTGTTTTTTTTAAATCTTAAATTAAACAATATGTTTAGAAAAAAATACATTCGATCCTTTAAGTGCTTTAAATTAGTTCATATCGCTGAGTAATTTACAAAGTCACTCAAAATGTGGCATCAATTAAATGAGTATTGGGGCGTAGTAGTACCCTAGTACCCAATCAAGTGGATACGAGATAATTTTAAGAAGGCGGGGGTGAAGTGGAAGTGGCCAGTTACGTTGATTCGTGTTGTTTTTACGTTCTTCTTTCACTCAGTGCATTTGAATGAAAGTGAGTGAAAGGCGATTGCATTTTTGAAAATGTTTGGCGAACAATTTTGTGATAATTTTACTTGTTTGTGTTGATGGAAGCTGACAAAATTCAAAAATTTCATAAAATTACCCAAGTACTTACAAAATTTATGAAAGCGGGTTGCACGAGAGCCACTTAGCACGTCTAGACACTCAAGTCAGAATGGCTTGTTGTATCTATATACCTCTTGCCTAACAGGGTCTTCCGGATCTATCAATGAAGTCCAGGAAGACTGGTAGCAGGATGAACAAACATCATCCCGTGCAAAAACTATTCCTAGGTGGTTCTACCCAGTCAGTATGCTAGTCATGGTTCAACAAATCTTCGTGTTGCTGGCCAAATCAGAAGACAACCATTTCTCTTTATGAGTATCGACTGCCCACTTCCAAAAAAGGGTATATGCAGATGCGGTCGGCATACTTAAAGCAGGATCGCGACTCTTCAGATTGTAGATTTCTTCAACTCCGCAGTGTCCCAGTACGCAGAACAGATGTATCTTATTGAGCCTAGCAACGTAGTTCAATTATGCTTTGTACTGTTGGGCTGTATTCAAAATAGTCAGGGATCCACGTAAGTACAGCAGTGCTGGGCTGTTACAGCAAATAACGATACGCTTTCCTCTCGACATTTCATCAATTGTCCGGCAAACAGCTCTGAAGATAGCGAATATTTCTGCTGGAATAAGAGAAACATTATCTTCGAACAATGCCACCTATTATTATTTGGTGAAAGTAGGTAGACGCCAGCTCTAGATCTGGACATCTTATTTCTCTAAGATTACTCCTAGATGTTTGACTTCGTCTGAAAGTTGAAGAGTTATACCCTTCATTATTGCAAGCATTAGCCTTTCCAGTTTTTTCCCTTTTGAATAAAATAAGTTTCATTTCGTTTCACTGAAAGGCCGCACCAATTGCCAATTCAAGCTAATAGCCGTTGTGAATTTCTACATTTTACTTCCAGGTCCTTATTGATTGCTAGAATGGCCACGTCATCAGCATAAGCTTGCGCGTGAAGCTGTTTTTGTAAGAGTTCTTTAAGCAGGCAGTCGATTAGCACACTCCACTAGAACAGCGATGGGACACCCCCTTGTAGACATCCATTTGTCGCCTCTGTTCTCAAATAGCAATCAGATCCACCTTCCGTCAGGAGCAATCTCATCCATTGAATCAGGACGTTGACCTTTGTCAATTTCACAAAGTTTTCTAAATGGCGCGCTGTGTAAAACACATTCAATGCACGCAAATACTTCTATTGCCTACTCCTCATTAGATATTGCTCCCTCAACTTTGGAGGCCAAAGAGTGAAGGGGCGATTTGCATAATTTTTCTCGCTCTTACTAATGTAACTCCTCATTTAAGAGATTTTGCTTAAGCACCCAAGTGCTTTCGTGCCTTTCAAAAAGCCTCTTCAGGGATTTGAGCGTAAATAATAGGCGTGTTTTTTTGCTCCTCCTATCCATAATTTGTGAATTCACTGGGACAGAAACTGTTGTTGTTTCCAATGCGTCTGTTATGTTCTGTTATGGATAGGGGGAGCAAAAAAACACGCCTAATGTTAGGATGATCGGCCTGAATAGTAATCTTTCCCAGATTTTGGTGAAAAGACTACCTTTACGTGTCACCTGTTAATACGGTGTCTTCTGTTGGGGGACGAAACTAACCCAGGGCTAGATATGACCATAATATTTCTTTTAGGTCTGCCCCCTAGTGGTCGATTCCATTCTTTAGCATAGTCGAATAGATGACATCCAGGCCCGGTGATTTTTCAAAGGACATGATTGCGTTTGTATATCAACATTCTATACTGTCACGAAGAGTTGAAATTTTTGACAGATGCTTATAGGTTTTCAGCGTTTTACTCACCGAAGCGCCTGGAAAGTGATTTTTAAGCAAAGTTTGTACTCTGTAGAGACTCCTTCTTCAAGTAGCTAAACTCGCCAGCCAATACGATTTGTCCTGTTCCAGGACCTTGAATAGCTCCAAGAACTTTACAGTCCTACACAAAACGGGTTGAATGGTTCCCTCTTAGAGGACCTCGCCAAATTTTTACAGATTTTTGTGGTATTCTGTAGGTGAGCCAGTTATCCTCTGTGTTGGTCTTACAAGTTCGATTGAATAGTTCATATTATATAATTTCTGGTTCTATCTGCATTTGCACTTTCTGATGGAGCAGGCCTAAACTGGCTGCTTAAAATGCTTCTATCAGAGTGCTCAGCCGAAATTCTATTGACTTTGGTGTCTTTTTCTTACCACTAGGAGTTTATCCCATCACCTACCACTAAGAAGTTGATTGAAATTTGTCCAATTAGTGTTTCCTGGGATCCTTCCCTCTGCCAACACCAAATTACGGTGATCAGAGAATGAGATCTCGTCTAATACACGCCATCCAGCTATTTATCTACCTATTTTGTTGTCACCTCAATTGGTGTAGGAGCTATCATCGCAACCCACTATAATTTAGAGTCTCTACAGTTAAGCGTACTGGACTAAGTTCTTCAGCTCCTGCGCTGGTAGAGTGAAAAGGAAGGTAAGCTAAAGCTGCATCACACGTTTTAGCCCACCCTTACGCACTCCTGTATGATAACCGTAGATCCTGTTGCCTCGAACCCATGACTCCTGTAAAAACAGAATGTAGAGAAATGCTTGCAGTTTTATTAAATTTTTAATAAAAAATAGGCCTTGGGATGATGCAACTTGAGTTGAACAAACCTAATAATCCGAATTAATGTTGACGGACCTCTTTGCAGGGAACCTTAAACCATGTTCGCGTGATCTCAGTGAAAGTATTTCTATATGAGAAAAATTGCACTGGGTATTTGTGTTTTATTCTGGAGAGAACTCGATAGATAGTATCCAGAGAAGATGGTTCATGCTCTCTTGATTCGGCCGAATACAAGTTGCAGCTCAGTTTCATTCGAAGTCTCCCTCTCATCAACGAGAAATTACTCTGGTCAAATTTTACGACTAAGTTGAAACGATCTTCACCTGTGGTGCTTGAGTCGAGCATACTATCGACCTTATCGAGCATACTAGTGACGCCGACTGCACTCTTGGAATGTTGGGATCAAAAATGGCCATCTTGGGCTTTTGTCCATAAACAGTCGCATAACGATCTGTGTCAGCCACACTTTTGATCGATTTTAATTGGATCAGGAGGCTTATCACCTTTATCTGACAAACCTATCACAACAGCAAGGTCTGCAAAGTCTCTCATGCTGATTCTGGTACTTTTCAGCACCCTGCGCTCACAAAAACCAGCTTCAGCTCTCGCTTACGCACTCATTCACTGACAGATTAGGGATTTATCTGGCTAGCTTGGAGTTCTACAATGTAGTAAGCGTCATATATGATCCGGATTTACACCAAAACACAAAGACTGTCTATGCAAAGCCTTCTTCTGACAACGGCAGAGAGCCTAACATGGTTGGCGATGTCTAGTATTCCTAGATTTGCTTCCAGTCATCCTTTCGAAACATTTACGCTCTGAGCTGACAGCATCAGAAACACTAGCTATCCTTTCTGTCGCTTCTCTCGGTAGGCCCTGAGACACCACAACCTGGCATTAAGCTTCCTGGAAAATCGTTATAGTTTTTGTTGCATTGATTTTCCTGTCCACCTTTGCCAGTAGCTTTCCATCCCTTTCGTAGCTTTTTGCGTTACCTACGACCGAGTCCAGAGCACAGCATTTTCCCTCATACACTTCTTGCGGGTTTCGCGTTTGTACTTGCCGTTTCCATCAGTGCTTCCCTCCCTCCAGCCGTGGTCAGACTTCGAGCTCACACTGTTGCCGATTAAAAAGGTGCAATCAGTAAAATCGAAAACCCGTTGGCCTGGGAATTTTCCTCCGTGGTAGCCTGTAATGTTCCACTACAGCCAGAGCCCTCCATTGTAGTTATTCAAGAGGTTGGAGGCTGCAGGATCTGATCCCTTGCCGCATTGAATCAACTGAACTAGCTGGCGCCTGCAGAGATAGATTTCTTGGGACTATTCCTCATACTATTTTTCGGGCACTCTTAGTTTGAGACCTTTCAGTGGACAAGCCCTCTACTAAGACAAAGAATTATATTTATAGCTTTTAATACGTAACAATTTCGAGCTTTCATTTCAAACTTTTTCACTCCCTATTAAAATTATTGATGCATTTTCAATTTGTAGCCGATATGGCGCGAAAAATTCAGATAACGGATAAACTGCTGATGGAACAGCGTCGTACTTTTGAACGGCATTCACCAATTATTTGTTACGATGCACCTGCTGCAGCACAAGTGAACTGGAAAGTCTATGATCAAAGAAGAGTGGACATCCTTAAAGGAGAACGGGTTTTACTACTCAATGTGCCCAAACGAGAAGCACGCTCTTTCAAAGTAATGAAAGGCGAATTGTGTCGAATAAGTTTGTCAGAAGGACCTCAAGTAGGAGATCTGAATCTATGGAACCTGGATAATTTCAAAGAACGTTTCTATTCGGGAAAAACTCGTCAAATTCATAGTTCACATTTGAAAATATACGATCGATTGTGGAGCAATTTACCATTTTTGAATCCAATGGCCACTATTGTCTATGATACTTTGTGGCAGTACGGGATTGATGAAGATGGTGGTTCTGTTCATGACGTCATTGGAACGAGATGCGACGATTACACTTATAAATTGATTACAGGCAAGGAGCGAGACGGAAGCTGCCATAGTAATTTAGTTAAAGCCGTGCAGGAGCACGGTTTGAAGGAAGAAGACGTTCATGATGTTTGGAATATTTTTATGCTGACTGGATTTACGAAGGTATTCCAATAAGAAGGTATGTTAGTTGTAAGTGTCTTATTAACTATTTTTGCTTTCAGGACACTAACCAGTATTTTGCAAAGCCGACTCCAGCACGCCAGGGAGATTATATAGAGTTTATTGCTGAAATGAATCTTTTGTGTGCACTAAGCTGTTGTCCGCAGGGAGATGTCTCGACACCTGTTGGAAAAGAGGTCCCAGATAATAAGTGCTTCCCGCTACAAGTAGAAGTATACGCACCTTAATGATGAACAATTTATATTTTTATTTTTGAAATAAATAAGTTTAGATCTTGCCAAATACAATAAAATTTTTGCAAAATTTTCTTTTATATCATTTTCAACGTAAAGAAGCGACCTTTTTTCAAGCATTTACTTATCCTTATTTGATTCTCGGATTAAGTTAAAAACAAACTTGATCTCATGGTCACAAAGCTACTATATGCTTTGTGACCGAAAGATCAAGTCTGTTCTTAGTTTAGCTTTGAATCAAATTGCAAAAATAGGCAATATTTTAGGGTTGACCTTGTTTGTAGTGAACTTATTTATTTTCACAAAAGCCAAATAGTAAATCTATAAGTTTGCATAAAACCTACGAATCTCCCATTTTGGAAGATATCAATAACCTAAAAAGTTAGAGTCGACCAGCCGTGGCAGCCTGCAAACGCTTCAGCTCTAGCTTTTTCCGTAATTTTACCAAATCCGGTGTCAGTACCAGCTCTTTGTGCTTCACAGCTTTTGGTTTCGATGCTTTTGGGACATTTTTATAGCATTGAATGCGTTTCATAGTGTCCTGGAGTAATTTTTGCTGGCGAACATGCTCGAACTGTATTTTTTCTCGACGATGTTGAGTTTGTTCGTTTATTTGCTCCCTCAAATTGGCGAGTGCTTCCTTGAGCTGCACGACCGACATTTGGCAACTAGCTCCAATACTAGGGATTTGACTTCGATTGTCACAGTAGTTTGGGCCAATGTCTCTACTGTTCGGGGCTTTCGACAATTGTTCGAGCTCTTTGATTTGACGAATCAAACAAATTTTCTGATCGAGCTCGCGCTTTCTCTGCTCGTTGATTCGTCTTTGAAGCTCACGCGACTCTTCCTGTATTTGCTTTGCGGTCTGCTTTTTTTGATTCAGAAGATTCGCTTGAGCTAACCGGGCTTGAATTAAAGTGTATTGATTGCGTTCAGCGATTTCACGCATTCGTATCATTTCGAGGCGACGCCATTCTTGCAGCTGGTGTTCCAGCTCTTGACTCTGACGCTTGAGCTCCGCAGCCTTCGCGCGGTTTGCTTGGAGAGCGGCAGACTTTGCGATTCGCGCTTCTTCACGACTCAATAGACCTAAAAGATGTTTTCGCTCGATATCCTGCAACTCCATTGCACTTTCTGCCTGCCGGACCTCTCTCAACATTCTGGTTGACATAGCCGGATCAACTGACCCATTGCAAAGATCTCGGAAAAGTTTTTCTGCTTCTTCGGCCTTCTTTTGAACGCGAGCCCCTTCCCGAAGCACCTGAGCGGTATTAGTTTTGATTTCAGGTGGAGACCTCGTTCGGCACGAAGTTAGATTTGAAGAAACTGTTGGAGCTATTGGTTCTTCTTCAATTTTTGCTAGTGCTCGAGCCTTTTTTATTTCAGGCTGGTGCCCTAAAGGTAAAGATAGGTCGATGCATATTTTCTTGCAACCATTTAGCCCGTCGATGCTATGCGAAGTCGTTAGCGACGGTTTTGATCTAGCAACACCGCCTTCATTGCGCGGAGACCAAATTGTTCCAGTTAGGTCAATATCAAGGGTATTAGGATCCTTATTGTAGTCTGGAATAGTATAGTAATGCATTATGAGCTAATAAAATAGCTTTTGCTTGTATTGGATACCTGACAAGATTTGATGAGCATCCTTAAGATCTATTCCACAGATTTTAGAGTCTGAATTTGCTTTCAATTGGTTTATGTTTTGAAAATTTATCGTCGCAATTTCCTGCAACTACATTGTCAAACACAAATCAGTACTTACGCTTTAATGGAAGGAACTAAAGCGAAATAGACTTTTCCATGATAGTTCTTACCATTTTGCTTCTATCTTTTACATCCGTCGCAAGATTTTCCATTTGTCGTGCCGAAATGCAGAGAGCTTCGCACTTTTTTCGAACAATTTCAGGTAAATCGTCTCGTGATAAGTATCTTTGAACGTTTTCAATCACACTGGTTTCGAAGTGGCTGAACAGACTGGCAACGATTCCATCACAATTCGATGGTGAAACATAGAACATTAAAAGATAAATATGAACTGAAATATTCGAATAGGATGCAAGTTGTTTACGCTTTAAAATCTGTCATAATTGAAATCATTTACCCAAACCTGCTGGACTTGAAGGCAACAGGTCATCTTTGCAAATATCTTCGAGAAGTGAACGCAACGAACATATCTCGAAGAATATGGCAATACATTTTTCATAGAATTTGTCCACGAACAATTGTTTCTCGCAAATGTTGATTTTAACAAATTCTTCAGGGCTCAACTGATGATCATGTTCGAGCTGTGACTTTTCGTCGTAATCGGTGAGGATTTTTATAAGAGTATTAATGAAGTCGAGTTGGTTATTTGATGATGATGACATGTTCCTGGTCCAGAAGGTTTCGATAGGTACAAATATAAATCGCAAAATATACAATACCTCTTTTTAGAAGGCAGTGATTTGTCAGTGTAAACAATTTT
Organism: Nemotelus nigrinus; assembly: GCA_947369275.1. NCBI lineage: Eukaryota > Metazoa > Arthropoda > Insecta > Diptera > Stratiomyidae > Nemotelus > Nemotelus nigrinus. The sequence goes on from OX376372.1 coordinate 35,574,875, forward strand.
TTGATGGAAATTTCATAGAGATATTTGTGAATAAGGCTTTTTTAATGAACGATTTCTTATGACTTTTAGATGACTTATTTGGTGGAAAAAATAGCTCATACTACCAAATATGGGCATCTTTGCCTGGCCATTGTGTCCCGAACTACATACATATATCGATTGTAATCTTTTTTTAAATGCAAAATCCCGAAAGTTAATTTTTATATGATGCATTGTGAAAAAGTATCCATAGATGGCTTTTTGTATTCTGCTGCTTGATAATACTTCATTTCTAACATCCTTAAAATACAACCATGTTACTATTGCGTTTATATCAACATAAATCGTATTTAAACTTATCAAAGCCAGGAAAAATGGAGAAACATCGAGAAGTACCGACTCGAACTACCACCATACAAAACATTCTAATCTACTTCATCTTAATAAAAGAACGAAAAGACGCCATGTAGAAACGCCCATATGATATCCCCAGCAGCCAAGGCAAGCAGCATATAATCAAAGACCCATAAGAGGAGGGAAATTCAGAACAGCCTAAGTACGTCAAACATTCCGCAAATGCCTGAGGATACTATAAACAGTCCTGTTGTGAGATTTGACAAATAGACTATCTGCTCCGGCGCCACGCCTGATGGTTCCAGAGCCTGTGGAAAGAAAGACTTTGGCGTCGAAAAGCAAAAATGTTACAAACAAAAGTGGGAGGATTCCACCAGTAATCTGCCACAAGCTTGACCTGAAAAGCTTTAGAGAGTCTATTGCAGCTGCTTATGACAGGGAGATAGATGAAAACCCAAAAATTTAAAGCAAGAGTAAACCACGCTAGCAAAAAAACTCTGTTGTCTCAAAATATTGAGTCGGGAGCGCTGAAGCAAACTAGTCGCTGCGGCAACTAAAAATACTTTTCGGCATTTTTCTGTATTTCTAACGCCATCCACTTTGCAGCTGGAAGTAAGACTTCTGGTACAAGGAAGCCTCCTATCCCTTCTAGGAAACCTACTGAATTCACTGTCAAAAACTTTCGACCATCTAAATTTCTTTGGCGGCAATCTCTTCTGCTTGGCTAAACAAATCAAGAATATTGTTCCTACATTAAAAAAAAACTTTCATTCCAGTCTGAAAAACGAGACCGTTCATCTCGCTTACAGTTCATCTAGTTAGCAATGCTTCCTTCCTCTTTAGTTAGCAGCCAAAAATGTTGCTTCTTTGGCTCCCATCTACAACAGGAACTTCATTTAGAATTTTCTGAAACAAAAATTCCTATATTCTCTTCTTATCAGAGCGCAAAACTTGTAATTATGGTTGACTACAAAATCATTCATGAGGATTCCTCAGATGACCCAAATTCGTCCAAACTGGGAACCGCACTGTTAGTCAAACAGTGGATCAAAACCAAACGAAATATGATCACAAATCTAAAAGCTATTAAATTATCTGCATCAGTTTTCAGCTAAAGAACGATTTAATTGTATTTTTTGGCATTTGTGCCCATCACTGTATCAGGGGTTTTATGCTGGCTTAAAGCCTAGACTGTATACGAATACTAGCGAATGCATCTTCTCGAAAGTGGTTTCAATGCTTGTTCGCAATCATGGGGTAACCGCAACGACCACGCTTATGGTAGGGCCGTAAAGTAATAGTTAATGCAGGCTGCAGGCCAAATAAAATATCGACGTTCGGTAACTTCGTGTTTTTGGGTACTTGTGTCTACAAGTCTGGTAAGTTATCTCCCACAATTCAGCACATACAAATTCCAAGTCCATGAATTTGAGTCTGACCATCAGCTGGTCCAATTATATATTCAACGAGAGCGTGGACCGAAAATCAAATCAAAACCTCGGTCTTGACTGCTCAGGACATTTTTATTCACACGAAGTTGATGAAGCTCTCGATATGCTCATTCGTATCACGTTTCCGGTCATTAATAGTTCAGCTATCTCCAAAAACAAATAACAAACTTTGCCTTTCTTGATTTACTACACGACATTATGCAACTTCATAAAACCAGAAAATCCTTAAGACAATGACTTTTCCGTATCTATTACCAATTCCTTGAAACAAAAAAATAATCAATATAATCAAAGACAATAATCAATATAAAAAAATATAATCAATGGATCAAAAGCTTCAAGATCAGAGCTCATATCAACAACAAAATTGAAGAGCGTCTCAGAAAAGTGATCCCGGGTTAAAATATGTACCAAGAGATTAATAGAACAACAGGCCGTAAAAGATAAATTATAACGGTAATGTACTCCCTGATGGTAAAGCGACTGCAGATGCTATTGCTGCTGCCTTCACACCAATCTGCCGTGGAGAGAATCAAAGCTCTGATCTTAATTTCACCTCAGTCGCTAAGACTTTAGTCTGAAATTTTCGTCAGTGAAATCAATCGTTGATTCTATCTAGGATCAGTCCTAGAAATCCTTTTCCGTACTCCTAACACAATGGTACTATCCTGAATGAAGAAGTTTTCCTGGCCCTAGTGTTGACTTTTTACTCGAAAAAATCTTCTGAAGAATATCAAATATATAACTTTGTCTTAAACCAGTTTAATACCTGTTTCTTTGAACATCTTTGTGCTCTTTTAAACCCTTGCCTAAACATTGGGTATTTGACCAATGCTTGGAAGTGTGCAAAAATATTTCCTATCCCAAAAGCGTCAGGATTCTGTGATATCTTCAATACTCGTTCAATTTTTCTGCTTTCCAACCTAGGAAAACTGTTCGAAAGGATACTTAAAAAAAAAACATTTAAATTATACCACTGATGAGAACCACATGATACCCAAAAGACAATTCGGCTTTAAAGCCAAACGTTGACGCTTAATGATTTTGCAAAGAGCAGTCGAAAATAGCATCCAGTACAAGAGAGTTTTGGGTGTCTTTCTGATTGATCTACAATCGCTCTTGCATAGCATAATTAATTCTGGTTTTTTACCATGGGTAATCGAAATTATTGACAATTTTTTCAGTGGCAGAAGGGCATTCGTCACCTTCAATGGGGCAATCAAATCAAGTGTACCTCAAGACTAGACTTTTTACTAGCTCTCTTTAACGTTTTCACAACAGACTTCTTAGTCATCTCAAACGATTCTCCCACAAGTTTAACTGTTATTCTGTACGTAGATGATATCCTCTTCTTAGGTTGGGCGTTCCAGCCTAACCCAAACTTTAACAGCGGTGTTGGAATGGTATGCAAACCAATCAACTGCATATTATGCAAACTACAGATAAATGTCAGCAAAAGTGAGCTGCCAATTTTCAGAAGTGGAAATTTCAAAAAGAGAGGTCCAGCTCTCAAGAGTATCAAAATTATTATCAATGACTAACATAGAATACTACCCCTTCGAAAACCGTGAAATACCTCGGTATTAAGATTGACTCTCCCTGGAAGCCCAGCTACCATATTGAGTCGAGCCTCAACAGCCCAACGTCCGTTTTGCACCTCCTCCCAGCTACTCTGCCATGAGCGTATTGGTACTAGTCTTTGAATCTTTCGCGTGCTTGCTGTCCGTTTTTATAGAGTCGAAGCGCTTCATCCGCAATAAATTCAATGGGCAGCATACTCTTACTGCCGGCACGTTTTGAGGATCTGCCTGTATTACTGGTAGGCTTTTGCTCCAATTCAATGGGAATATCGTTGTGACTATTTTCTGAAGCATTTTTGGACACTTTATTTGAGGAGAATTCTTTCGCTTTATTGTAGTCATAACGGCTTTTTACGCTCCATCGCATGGATCGAAATCGGCCTCGTTACACAGCTTTCTAAAGTGCTGCTCTTAGCGATCGCAAGTTGTAGGTCCTTCTGGGCATGTTTATACTGGTTCTACAAGTCCTCGTTATCTGTGATATTCCTAGATTTCTGCATTCCACCAATAATTTGCCTTCCTGGTCTTGAGGAGAGAGCGTCTTGGCATGGAAGCGTCACACGCCCCCTGTATCTCGCTGACGATTCGCGTGGTCTTCGTCAAAGCAGTTCAGTCCAGTTCCATATAAGGGGCTAGCATTTCCTGGAGCGTCTCTTCGTCTAGTCTTCTTGATGACCAGCCAAAAATGCCTTTTATCTGGGAACTCGCACACATTGTGTTATTGCTATGTACGTAGTTCACCGTAGCTATTATAGCCTGATGGTCACTGTGCTTGTATTGCTTGCTAACCAACCACTGCAAGTCTTTGATTAGAGTTTCGCTCACAAAAATGCGGTCTACAAGAGAACTCAGCTCTCACTTACTGAAGGTGTTCGCATTCCCATTGTTTGCGAGGACGATATTTAACCACGTAAAAACATCTAATAACACTCGTCCCCTAGCGTTGGTTTTTTTGCTTCAGCATTCCTCTACCAAGGCTTTGAAGCTATGAGGTATGAACTGAGGTATGAACATTTTGCCTCCATTGTTAGGCTGTCCAACATCCGTTCATATTCCACCAATATCAGACTCGGTGCTGCGTAATAGCTATATAACAGCAGCAGGGGGCTGAGCTCCTATAATGTCAGAAATGAGCGTTGACAGAGCTATGGTTTGTTATATTATCTTGTTTGTCTGAACTCCTATCCAATGCATGACGTCACAGGGCCATGATACGTTACAAAACCAAATTTTACCTACAATGCTGTTGTTTTGTCCTGGGCCATCGTGGAATATATCATCCATGGGGCAGCTATACAGTTTAGATCCGACAAGGGTGTTGTGAGCAGATATCCCACAAGGTTTTATATCCAGGGAGGGGAACTTTTTAGTTCCTACACGGTTAGAAATTTCGATGTAGATTTCAATATTTTTTGTATTGTATATATGTAAGTCTACACCAAAAATATATTAAATTTGAATAGGGTTCAAATATTGAAACACGTTCCTGAATATTGAAAATATCAAGCATTAATATAGCTGCAATTAGAATTTTATAATATTCGAGACGTATTGAATATGAATTGACTTGGGGATACTTTGAGATTACGAATGTATTAAATCTTATTATTGATTTAATATGAATTAATGCCAAATATAGTAGCGATTCACTTTTGAATGGATTCCAATAATCCATTGCAATGTTATTAACTTTTGATAGCCATTAGAATTTCAAAGAACACAAATTATATGTATCAATAAAAAAAATGTTTTATTTTCATTACTAAATTAAACACCAATATATAAGGAACTAACAAATAACGCGCTTCAAGTATCATAAAGTTTCAAATTATTAAATAACAATTTCTTAGTCTCACCAAACCGTAGCAGGAAATCATTTATAAATTTAAAATCACCCACACATAAGGTTTTAAAAAATATCAAAGTTCATTCATACAAATTATACAGTACAGCTACTTTTGAAGACAGCATTCTTTGGCAGTGATTGTTTTGGATCGTTTTTCTTTGATTTGTTCCACCAAGCTTACGTAAAGGTTCGTTGCATCCTACTGGGTTATCTCTTCTAGCCACTTTGCACTTTCCGAAAATTCCATCTAAAAAATGTCTCTTAACGGTCAGGTTTTTAATTTTATTAACCAAATATCCTGAGTAGGTTTTCGGGTCACATAGTAAATCCTGTAAAATGTGCATGAATAATATTTCCTGTTCTGCATATTTCCAAAGTGCTACGATTCCATCAAATTTACTGTTCGGAACTTTCAGAGATGGAAACAAAGTGATAATATCTCTTGCACAAGCAATTTTTTCATGTTTTCCAGTGTAATTGCCACTGATTCTGCGGAGAAAATCAATACTATATCCAACAAGCGGTCTCCGCGATGTATCTTTTGATGTTCCGTTGTGAGAATATTTTGCGAAAATCCAATGGCATTCGTTGTTTTCCAAGTAGGATTTAAGAGCCTAGTTAACTTAACGAATATCAAAATTTCAACCATGATAACTGAAAAATAAGTTGTATGCCAGTTCATTGATTAGCAAATCCGCTCCGATTGCCACATTTGATAGCCTGACCTGGCCTAAAATCTGATCGCGGTCAGTGATTGATGGGGCTGAAAAAATCAAATACAACATACTTATAAACAGAAAGCGCAGCATAAGCACATGTTTTACCTTCCGAAGAGACTGATGAATCAACACAAAGAATGAATCATGCACAGTTCTTAAATTGGGAAACAGAAGCAAGTAAATCATTTACATATATAATTAGCATGTCCCGATCCCTTAGCACAGAAGTTTCCCTATTTTTGCCACTGTCAACAGAATAATGCGTCTCAGTTTCAATTCTGGAAATCCAGTTTCACTACCGTATAAAATGGTGCCACTCGCTTTAATAAAGTCACTTTCAAACTCACAGCACTTTACCACCTTTACTAACTCGAATTTTTCTTCGTGTAAATATTTTACTTTTAAGTCTAACTCCCCGATATTAACCATTTCACTGTCTGATGCTTCAAATACATATTGGCCCAACATATTGGCCAAAAATCCACTCAGGCTGGGAGTGAGCCCAACATCAGCCCAGCTCGCACCAAGGGAGTGTATACATATTGGTCATAGCCTCTTTGGGTCTTGCTTGGGCCAATATGTATTTCCTACATGACTAATAATGACAAATAACAAATCACAGCGTATCACTTTCAATTTATACATATTACGATTTAATACTTCATGTATTCAATATTAACCCAGTTGGGTTTAAAGTTAATTCATAGAAAATAATGATGCAACAATCACGAACCAATTTTTGAAAAAACGTTTATAGGGTGTTAAATTTTAAGTCTATACGTATTAAAAAGGAATACTAGGAGAATTTAACTATAATATTGAAAGTGTATTGCTTTAATCCAATAAAATTATATTAAAATGAAAGTTTTCACTATTAAGAATGTGCCTTAATATTCATAGGAAATTGAAATTTAATGTCTTCTGTATTGTATATAGCTGTAATATAAAGCGCATATAAAAATATATCTTGATATTTCTAGCCGTGTATAGACCTCTGAAACATAGAAAAACAAATCCACAATTATTCCAAGTCGTAATCAAAGTCAGATAATATAAACATGCCGTTGAGAAGGTACATACTGTTTGTAATAATCTTTAAAACGGTTATCGTTACAAAAAAAAGCTATAAAATCTTTTTTGTGGGAATTATTAAGCTTTTTTAAGTTTGTCATATATTGTATTTTCTGTGGTTACGGATATTTACGAAAAATGTCTTTTGCTGACCTTTGACCCCGTGTAAAATGTAACACAACGCTCGGATCGATGATGACTTTTGACATTCTGTTTCAAACGTCAGTATCAAGGTTGACACCAAAATCTAGCATTCCCCTAATTTTTCCGAAGCACCATGTCAAATTTCCCTGGATTATAAAGAGGTTCACACAATTGAATGCACTGCCCACTAACAAAATAAATAGAAACCCACATAAATCTACGCATATCGAACTACAGGCTCCGAATCATAATGGGCCATTTAGACAAGCGTCCATGCGTCCACGCGTCCAAGCGTTTTTAGATTACACGAGTCAAGTCAACTCGAATCCAGTTTTTTGAAGGCGGGGCTAAGGCGATAAGTGGATGGATTTTACACGCTTATAATGATGTTTTTTTTGCTCCGTACAAATATATTGGTAACAGAAAATTGTGTATATTTATCCATATGACTATATATACCTACATATATATGTTTGTGTCTAGATATTCAGATGCATTCAATTTTTTCTCGTAATAGTCATGCACGTAAGGATGCAAAATATATATTATCCACATCATCATATAATAAAATAATTATCCACAAAACATATATTAAAATGATCATCAACGAATCATCCACACATGCTACTGAGCGAAATAAATCATTTGAAAATCTATTGTACATGAATCAGCATACTCCACCTCCTTCGCTTTAGAACTGCCTATATAAACAAAATCAAATTGACTCGTGTAAGCAAAACACGCTAGATCGCTTGGACGCTTGGACGCATGGACGCATGTCTGAATGGCCCATTAGTCATTTATTTTAAATTATGCAGCCATTTATACAGTAGGTAAAAAAAGTTAACGCACGAACACTTAGTAAGAACAAAAAACCTATTTTTAATGCGACTTTAATAATAAATAATTGCGATTTTGCATTTAATTAAAAGTTTTTTTGCATGTTTACTTGAAGAAAAATATCAAAAAACCGGTAATGAAGTAAATTTCACAACATTAACGTAACATTTTTCGGTGAAGTACCAAAATAGCGCAAAAAAAGTTAAGGCACAGCGCAGTTTTATCTGAAATTATTTCAATTGTTTTAAAGTGATCAATTTCAAAAAATTAGCTAACATAGCGCTAATACTTTGGGGCTATCCCACGCATTTTTATCACTTCTCGCAGTCGTTTCGGCATCTTTTTCACAATTTTTTTACAAAAAGTGTCTGAAATTTTGGTCCCTTCATCAATAATGACATCTTGGAGCCCTTTGTTATACTTTACCTTTCGCAATGCTACTCTAGTTTTGAGATGATGCCATAAATGCTCGATCGGGTTTAAGTTCATTGACTGAGGGGGAGTTTTAATAGCATTTGGATAGTTATAAATAGCCCAAAGCCGACATTGCTCCGAATTGTGCTTCGGATCGTTGTCCTGATACAGGCCAAAATTGTATAAAATGCCTAATTTTTCAACAATTTTGTTTAATATTTCTTTTAACACAGGCAACACGTTTGATCTATCGTACCGTTCACAAAATCTATATTTCCAGGACTAGATGCCCCTATACAGTTCCATAGCATAATGTTCCCTCCGCTGTGTTTTACAGTGCGAGTAATATGATTCCTCCTAAACTCTGTATTAGGCATTCGCCGAACATATCGTCGCCCATCAGACCCAAAAACATTAATTTTTACTTCAGCAACAAAAATTATGGAACGTAATTTAACAATTTCATTTTTTTTACTAATATAAGGTTTGCTTCGGCACATGCTGCCCTTCAAATCCACTTTCTTTTTATATATCAAATAAATTGAGCAGAGACTTTCTTTTCAATTCGTTCTTTCACCGTAATTCGTAAAACTAATTAATAATTTTTCTGAGAATCCACTTTTTTTCAAGCTCAAATAAGATTTTAGAGTTTTCTTACCGATGCTTTGTTTCTAACAATTTGTTTGATTTATATTTTGTTATTACATTTCACAATGTATATCTTGATTTTCCCATTAGTATTCCAATCTCAGAATACGCCATTCATGTTTTCCAACGTCGCTAAATACATTCACGGATTTCTGCACCTACAGAGTTCCTTTTCACACTTATTTTTAACAACACCCTCAATAAAAATACTTTTACAAAACATTTGTAAAAGTTCAGTTTTTTAGTTGCCTTAACTTTTTTTGTGCTATTTTGGTACTTTACTGAAAAAAGTTACATTAATGTTGTGAAATTTGCTTCGTTACCGGTTTTTTCGATATTGGTCTTAAAGTAAACATGCAAAACTTTTAATTTAATGCAAAAACTCAATCATTTATTATTAAAGCCGCATTAAAAATAGGTTTATTGTTCTTACTAAGTGTTCGTGCCTTAACTTTTTTTACCCACTGTAGCTGATCATTCCATCAACGCTTAACGCCATACCCTGAAGCTTTACTGATAAAATGTATAATGGGCCGTTTAGACAAGCGTCCACGCGTCCATGCGATCTAGCGTGTTTTGCTTACACGAGTCAATTTGATTTTGTTTATATAGGCGGGTCTAAAGCGAAGGAGGTGGAGTATGCTGATTCATGTACAATAGATTTTCAAATGATTTATTTCGCTCAGTAGCATGTGTGGATGATTCGTTGATGATCATTTTAATATATGTTTTGTGGATGATTATTTTATTATATGATGATGTGGATAATATTTTTTTTGCATCCTTACGTGTATGACTATTACGAAAAAATTTGAATGCACACGAATAGCTAGACACAAACAATTTTATATGAAGGTATATATAGTCATATGGATAAATATATCCTATTGTCTGCTACCAATTTATTTTTACGGAGAAAAAAATGGGGAAATATTGAGGAATGAGAATTAGTAATGTTTTCAAATTGATCACAACGATGATTTTGAAATTTTTAGGCGTTTGTGGGCCTTGGCTGTTTGAAAATGATTTTATTTTAAAATTTCGATTTATAATAACTTGTTATGTAAAGGTGATATCATGAGGAAATACACACGCGGCGTAATGTTTACTGCAAATATATTGGGTATTATATTAGGGCTGCCTTGTATGGTTTTTTTTTCTAATTATTTTAAGGGCGCATGAAACCATATAATTCGCAAATGATGGTGTCCATACAGTGAAAGTAAACAAGCAATATTTAAATTACGATAAATTTTTAATTGTTTCCGCGTGGCAAATCTAAAAATTTTTGCATTCTGCTAACTTGGAAGTAAGTCAGTAGCTGTAAAATGAATTTGTATCATACGTTGATTTTTACGAAACAATTGTGATGTTTTTCAAACAGTTGGGATGCTTTTCTTCCATTGGTGATACACTGTTGCCGACAACGAAAATTACCAGCGTTTCTGTACTTGAACATACTGCCGCTAATTTTTGTAATGATAAAGATGCAATAGTTGAAATAAGCTTAAACTATTGCTGAATTTCGAAGAAAATTAGTTTTATAACTGTTTCAATTGTTACAACTGTTTCAAAAAAAAGCTGCCATACCAATAAGCCCTAACAGAATATCCAATATATTAGCAGTAAGCATGATGGCTCGCGAAAATTTCATAATGATATCATCATTTGACAAGTCAACATAAACCGAAACCATAATCTTCAAGTTGTCAGTGCCTCCGAACGGCTGAACATTTTTAAAATATCGTCGTCACCAAGCTTAAAACCATAATATTACTGATTTATCATATTCGTTATTTTTACAACTTCTTTTTCCATATAAATAAATCTGTGCCTCAAAACTATATATATATATATATATATATATATATATATATATATATATATATATATATATATATATATATATATATATATATATATGTATTTATATATGTATATATAATATAGGTCAATGTACAGTATCTATGTATATATATACTATATATATACATATATATATATATATATATATATATATATATATATATATATATATATATACATATATATATATATATATATATATATATATATATATATATATATATATATATATATATATATATATATATATATATATGTATACATATAATTTTAATTATATTCGTATATATTCAAATAGTATGAAAATAAAAAAACCATCGTTGCAAGCGTGCAATATCCATCCTCTTATCAATCCATCCATCCACTGATCATCTCGAAATGACAAAGAGCGAAAGTAAAACAATTAAGTCAATGGTATATCAATCACCGTATCTGACCACTTTCGCCTTAGCCCCGCCTTCAAAAAACCGGATTTGAGTTGACTTGACTCGTGTAATCTAAAAACCCTTGGACGCTTGGACGCATGGACGCATGTCTGAATGGCGCTTAACTGATTTGTTACGGGAGCTCTCGTTATCAAGCACAAATATGCAGCATCATCATATCGTCGCTGTGAAATCAAACCGGCATATCTGCAAAAAATGAGTTTTTGAGTTTTTGGTATCACAAAATTCCTTATTTTCCCCTCTATTTTTATGTCGCACCGGCATATCGTAAAGTTGAATAAAAACCCGTCTAATGGTGTTTTGCCGCTTTGCATTCACGTGGAAATAGCCCACATGCGAAAACTTTAAAGCGCTCTAGCGAAGAATGTGTATTTTGCAGATATGCCGGTTTGATTTCACAGCGACGATATATATGAAAAAGGCTGACTAGTCGATTAGGGTTGATTACTGTGTATTTTGTCCTATCTCAGCTATTTCATATTTATCAACCGGATGCATTGGATAATTTTCGTTTATAATTGCATAATTCATTGTTCTTTCTTCAAATAATACATTTATAAAAAAACATTTTTTTCTGAATATTATTATTAAAGTAATTTCACAATTTTTGAAAGTGCTAAAATTTTATTAATTTTGTTTTCTTTTGAACTACTGGTATTGATCAACATGGCTTTTTTACGTATCAATGCATATTAGCTAAACCAAGGCAACATGCATGGCCCTTAGCAAAACCTTGGCATTTTGCATTTGTCCGACTTCAACTGGTCTAGGCTCGCCGAATATGTATCTGTGGCATTAGAATTAGCTTCTAATAAAAGAAGAGACAAAAACTAGCAGACACAGACAATCGAATCGAAGAATGAGTTCTCCAGTGACAGCCAACGAAAAACAAAAATCAAATCAATTCTACAAATCCCCACTTTGCTTCTCATAGATGAATCACTAGTCCTTTGCTTTGTACAGGTCTGCAGTATCTCCCCTTCTAGACAGCCAACACTGAATGATTCTACTTTAGTTTCCGTGCCAGTAGCGTATTATTTCCCACTTCCACTTCCTTTTGTGTTAGTCTCTTCCACTTTTCTGATTCCTGACAAATCACCAAAGCGTTCATCATAACTTGGTGTAATGCATATTGAATGAAACTTGAACGGGTAAGTGCACTTTTATGATTTCCAACTTTTTCGTTCTCACTTTTATTTCACGGACCAGAAAAGAAATGCGGACACATGCATACTTTTGGTTGTATCGTTCGGGCACAGGAGCTACAAATGGGGACAATACTCGAGATTTCTTTTTGTCTGAATCTTCTGGAATAGAGGACAGTAGGACTGACTCGCTTGACGTTGAAAACCGATTCATTTTGCAAGTGCATTTATGTATAGCATACATGTTCACACATTAATATGGATGAGTTGTTGTATATGAATATTAAAGAAACATATCAGAAATCAGTATCCAGAACACCCGAGCATTTTATAAATTTCATTCTTGATATTTGATTTTCATGTCCCGTTACGTACATTCAGTTCAGCTGAACGGTAAACAATTCGCTGACTGTATTAACATTTGTTTTCCCATATTGAACTAAACTGTTAAACAAAATCTATTTTCCCCTGATTTAACGGGTATTTTTGACTCTATACATACTTTCTGCAAAGTGTATAGAATGATAAGTGGGTGAACTCCTTACACTTTCCAGAAAAAACTCTGACCTTAAAATTACGGCTCCATTTACGCAATGTATTATCTGTCAAAGCAACCTGAGAGTGTGCTGGTATTTTTTGCGAGAGTGAGCCGGATGTAAGCAACGAAAATCTAGTCTGAGTATGTAGTTGTCGAATCTTATCTTGCACCTCTTTCTGTTCCATGCGATTTCTTCCAATTTTCCAGGCTGATCAACAATACAATCTCAGGCCAGCTACATGTACGGAGTCCGCACGCTGGTTAGCAACTAACTTCTTACGCTGTGCTTTCTGCTATATTGTTGAAGTTTTGTGAATACAATAAATTCTAATAACAATCTTAATATGGCAAATACATCTTTATCACCCAACAACCTTCTTTGTGGAGCCTGTGACAAACCTTTGGATAAAAATTCTGTTGTTTGCGACGGGATATGCAATGGATCATTCCACAATTCATGCATGAAATCTACGCGCAAGTCTTCTAATATTACTTGCAATGAATGCAGCGACATCCAACCATGCCATGTTCTGAGGATGCTTCAATTAACGAACATTAATTTGGAAAGCATGAACGAGCGATACGAGTCATTATCTCGAGACAATGCTGTAATCGGGAATATTATTAAGAACTTATCTTCTTCGTTAAAACCTATATAATAGACGACTTACGCGGTGAGCAAGATATAGCCGTGGCACTATCATCTAGACTAGACAAAATTGAAGGTAAGATGGACTTAATTCTATCTAAAATTAGGAGTGTCGACGTTAAGGCGTCAGCCGTAGCTGACACTGTAGTAGACATTACTGACACGAGTCTAACTTCATGTTCGATCGACCTAATATCGTCGAAATTAAACGCGATGAAGCATCAGCTTGATCCTTTCTCAACCTCTCAACTCTCAAAACTTGCATCCCGATCTATTGCCTGCCAGACGATTCCGGAAAATGAAAAACCAACAACTTTTGATAGTGTTGCTGCAAAGCACAAACCGATTTCTGATAATGTTGCCGCAAAACATAAACCAACTTATAAAATAACAGATGCAGCAATGAGTGAGCGGAAAGCGAATTCAAAAAATAACATCAAATGTTCAAAAGCGTCTGCTAATGTGATTTCGAAATCTCCAGTCTCCGCATCTATTGAAGCTAAGAAAACTAACTCAAAAGCCGTAGATGCCAACATCGTTTTAGGTCCTCATATGGTATCAAATGATTTGAATATTTTCAACTGCACCCTCAAAGGTGTCACACAACCCAGAGCTATATTTGTATCTAAGCTTGGTCCAGATACCACCGCAGATGACGTAAAGAAAAATGTTGAAAAAAATCCTTTTATTTTTTTTTAATTTTTATTAATTTTTTTTTTTATTCAATGTATCTTACTACTAAGTAAATAACATCTCGTTTACAAATCTTACACACTAAAAATAACTAACTTTGGCCCTCACTACCAATGTTTTGAGGACCTTCGTTTTAACAGAGGTTGCCATTAACACCAAAAAAGAAAAACAAGAAGTAAAAGAAAAAGGAAAAATTATTGAGTTAACCCATATAAGGTAATAATAAGTTTTGGATTATAATTCAACTAGGTTTGACAATATTAAAGTCTCCTCTTTTTTAGCCGTCGATATCTGTACGGTTCAGCTATTAGTTTAGCTACCAGCTGGTTGGGGTGTTTCTGCAGCCTATCCTTATATCGTATGCCAAGCTCTTCCATAACATCTACCACGGGTGGGATCTCCAGATCTCTGCTGATGACTTCGTTTTTCACATAGTATGGGGCCGCTGTAATTATTCGCAGAACTCGCATCTGGGCTCTTTGAATCTTCTTAATATTCGTCTTGGATTCCGTCTTCCAGAGCTGAACGGCGTAGGTCCATATGGGCTTGATGACTGCTATATATAGCAAGCGTTTATATTGCAATTCCAAAGCCGAGAATCTGCCCAACAGCCAGTATATTGATCTGGCTTTATTTCGTATACGTTGGCATTTTGCGTCAATGTGTGTGCTCCATGTTAGCCTCTTGTCCAGATGCACTCCTAAGTACTTAACTGATTCCTGATGCGGAATGGCTACATTATTCAGTTTGATGGGAGCAGTGCTGCCTCTTCTTAGTGAAAATGTGACATGAACGCATTTCGGTTCACTGAGTCTTATTCTCCATTTATTCATCCAGGTCTGAATGTTGATAAGGTGCTCTTCGAGATCTCTAGAAGCAATCACTGGACTCTTATGGGCGTAAAGGATTGCTGTGTCGTCGGCGAATGTTGCTGTCATGATGTATTTGTCCAACGGGAGATCTGTAGTGAAGATTGAGTACAATAGAGGCCCCAGAACGCTCCCTTGAGGAACTCCTGCTTTTATTTTCCTCACATCTGATATTGCGTCTCTATGTCGAACTGCGAATGTCCTATCACTCAAGTAGGAATCCAGAATATTATGACATGGATGAGGGAGATATAGATTGATTTTGTGCTTAAGCCCTTCGATCCATACTTTATCGAACGAAGACTGCCGAGCAGTATTTTCCGTCTTCAAATGCCTTCCTGATGTAAACAGCCACTCGGTGCACTTGTTCTACCGTGCTATGATCTCTTCGAAATCCGAATTGGTGGTCTGGCAGTATCCGATCGTTTTCCAATGAGCTTCTTAATTTGGCAAGTAGAAACTTTTCAAATAGTTTCGACATGCAGGAGGTGAGACTAATTGGTCGGTAGGAAGCTATTAGGGTCACATCCTTTTCTGGTTTAGGTATCATTATGATCTGGCATATTTTCCAGATATTCGGGAAATATCCTATTCATAACATGCTGTTGAAGAGCCATAATAGATACAAGAAGGCGCAACCTGGGAGTTGTTTTAACATAGGTCCATTGATTTTGTCTGGTCCTGGTGATTTTTTGTTGTTGATGTCCTTCCCAATGGATGACAATAGCTCATTGTGACTCAATTTAAACGGCTTTTCATTAGCTAGTTGGACTGCTGGAGGGTTGTAGATTGGCGCTTCTCCATTATTCGGAGTGAATACTTTCTCCAAATGATCTGCATACACTTTTGCTTTGGCTTCACTTGATTTAGCCCATTCCCTATTGGGCATGCGCAACGGATAATCTTGTATTATCGGGCACGTGAGTCTCCTTGCTGCTTTCCAAAGAGAGTAGTTGGACTCCTCATTCGGTGATAGTTGCTCTAAATAAGTCGTGATTTTCTTGGTTTTGCGCGATTTGAGGAGGTTTCTGAGATCTTTAGTAGCTTCATTCAGCGCATTCTTTGTTTCAGGTGACCTATGTACAATTCACCTTCTTCTTGCTTCCCTCTTTTTCTTGAGGACTGCAATGACATCATCAGGGGTGTAAACCACATCAGGTGTATTTTCCGGGGTGGCTACTTCTGCCGCCTTTACCATTACTTCGCCAAGTGAACAAGCTGCTTTTTCTATGTCATCAGGAGTTTTAAGCGCTACGTCTAAGTTTAAATGGGAGCTAATATACATTTTATATGCTTTCCAGTTGGTTCGCCTGTTCGTCAGATTTGGATTATAGGTATTATTTGCAGGATTGCCGTAGACTGTGAATTCCACTGGAGAGTGGTCCGATGAAAGATCTGCTCCTGTGTTTGTTGTGGTGTGATGTGCAGCAAACCCTTTAGAGAGCCCAAAATCAATTAGGTACGGGATCTTTCGTCTGTCTGTTGGCCAGTAGGTTGGCTTTCCAGGTGAGCATACTTTGAGATGTGAGCTTTGTATGGCGTTGTACAGTTGTCTTCCCTTTGGCGTGATGAGTCGTGAGCCCCAATGGGTGTGCTTGGCATTGTAGTCTCCAGCTATTAGAAATTTATTACCCAGCTGTTTAAATGAATTGATGAATTCCTCGGACGTAGTAAAGTACTTAGTACCTTCTTGAACATTCAAAATCCTTCATCCCTAAGGACTGTGTATCAGTTATTAAGATAGGGAATTGGCATCGTGTATCATCATTTAAAATTATAGCACCAGATTGTTGCTTTGATTCCGTTGCGAATAACAATTTCTGGCCGCCGAACTCTGGTGTGCATGAATTCGTCAGCAAGCGCTACTACAAAAAACGGGACAAACTCATCTCAGCACTTTACACCAACGTAAGTGAGATGCGATCTAAATTTAAAAGTTCTACGAGCTGTCGAACTCTGAAGCTTTTGATGTCATGGCGATCACTGAAACGTGGCTTTGTGCAAATATTCACAATGCTGAAATTTTTAATTCCGCCGGGATAGACATGGAGATTATACTGACGCTCCTGCCGAAGGTGGTGTTCTTCTGGCGTTTCACAAAAAATTCAAAGTATCTCTAATAGAAATACCGCATATAGATAATGAATTTATTTGTGCTCAAGTCGAACTTACACCATAGAAAATATTTTTTGGTGTCAACGACACGCCACCAAACTCTTCGTATGACGTTTACGCTTTGCTAATACATATTATGCAGCTCATATGCGACCTTGCGGACAATGACGACAACGTCGTCTTAATGGGTGATTTCAACCTACCTAGAATCAACTGATGCCCTTCAGCGGACGGCACTTTCGAAGTTCCGAGCTTTACTGCTATTGGCGGACGACACGACATCAACATTGCAAACGAGTTTATATCACTTGGTTTGTGTCAAGCCAATTGCATCCGGAACGCGAATGAAAAAATGCTGGACCTGATTTTTTCGACTGATGCCTCTTCTACTGTGATGAAACCCCTCACATTATCTCTCATCGACGAAACCGCGCATCATTGTGCACTCAACATTATTTTCGAGCCAAAGTCTAGTAATTACTTATCATCGGGCACTTCGGAACTTAAATTTAATTTTAGACGAGCTAATGTCGATCAAATACGTGACTTACTTGCTAACTATGATTGGTCGTCCGTGTTGCAGGAACCTAATCCTGATAAAGCTACGTTTTATTTTCACATTCGGTTGTTTGGCTGTTTTTTACGGTGCGTGCCAACTACCTTCACTAAAAGCCAGGTTCGTTTTCCTTGGATGTCTCCACGGCTTTGCCATTTGAAAAATTCCAAAAACAAAGCCTGGAAAAAGTTTCGCCTGACTCGCTCAGAACCTGACTATCAACGTTTTTCTACATTACGAGATCTGCATCATACAGAAGTTGCATTTGCATATCATAGACATAGGCAACAGCTAAAATTTAATTTTCAAGCTCAACCTAAGAAGTTTTGGAATTTTGTTAATTCTAAGACTTATAAAGATGAGTATCCACTCACATTTAAATCTGACGACTCCTATTTTGATGATCCCCTTGATATTAGTAATTTATTTGCTTCTGTTTTCCGTAAATCTTATCGTACGGACTTTCCAAACTCCAGACACTTTTCACCGTACTGGACGAACTCAATAGTTTCTTCTTTGGAGATGAAAGATTTAAAAATTGACGAGAACACTATTATCACATTTTTTAATAAACTGGACAATAATATAACACCTAGCCCAGATGGCATACCTAATTTGGTCTTGAAATATTGTGTCTTATCACTACTACCTGTGCTGTCTTACATTTTCAATGCATCCTTAATAACAGGCATCTTTCCTCATTTGTGGAAATACTCCATCGTCACTCCTATATTCAAGAAAGGGACTCGTAATGACGCTTGCAACTATAGACCTATTGCAAAACTTCCCTGCGTGGCAAAACTTTTTGAAGCCATAGTCACGAATGTTGTAGCCTTTCATTGCAAATCCATTATGGCTCCGTATCAGCACGGTTTCATGAAAAGTTGTTCAACCACAACTAACCTGCTTGAATTTTCTCACCAAATAACCAACTCAATTGAAGCTGGCCTCCAAACTGACTGCGCTTACACAGACTTGACGAAAGCCTTTGATAAGCTTGATCACTCTATACTTTTAGCTAAGCTTCATTCCTTACAATTCCCTTACCTGTTCTTAAATTGGGTTGACTCTTACTTGACGAATCGAACCCAACGTGTATCCTTTTGCGGTGCCTTGTCATCTGAAATTAAAACCACGTCTGGTGTTCCACAAGGTAGTCATCTAGGCCCTTTATTGTTCGCCTTATTTATTAATGACGTAGGTTCCATTCTGCAGTCATCTTCTGTTCTGCTTTATGCCGATGACGCTAAAATTTTTGAGAAACCTTAACGATTGCAATAATTTGCTGCAGGATCTAAACAGATTTGCCAGCAGGTTTTCCGATAACAATCTCCTAATTAATCCTGACAAGTGTACGATTATATCTTAACCACGCAAAAATAATCCTGTAATCTATGAATACTCACTTTTGAGTACATCTTTAAATAGATAAGCAAAAGTACTCGATTTAGGAGTATTGCTGAATCAATCCTTCACATTTGACGATCACATCGATTCAATCGTTGTGAAAGCTAGCAATGCCTTAGGTTTTGTCAGAAGATGTTCGAGGGAATTCAACGACATTTTTCTAACTAAGACCCTCTTTTGCAGCTTAGTCAGACCTATTGTCGAAAATGCAAGTATTGTATGGGTACCATATCAAAAAGTCTACATGGACCAAATTGAGTCCATTCAAAAGAGGTTCTTACATTTCTGCCTCCGCGGTCTTCCATTGTATGACCCTTTACATCTACCTCCTTATCAAGACCGCTTACATCTTTTACGAATGGGTACCTTGAACTCTTGACGTCAAAATTCCAAAATCTTATTTGCCGCGAAAATTTTGGAAGGCACCGTTGACTCAAACTACTTATTAAGGGGTTAGTCCACTATTAAACTGCTCAAAATGAACTTTTTTTTTAAACAGCTACCAACAAAAAACTATTCAAGATATCGATTTGAAATTTAACATACATCTTTATTGAAGTTTAAGGTTAACATATCCATTGGAAAAATTTTTAAGAAAGCAAAATGGCGACCGCTCCAATGGATCGCCGCAGCACCGCCGAAAAAAAAGCAAATTGCGCCTCGTAAATTTCTGGACAAAATAAGCGTCTGTGAACAAATTGCCAAAAAGACTTCATTAGTTTTGAGTATAAAGGACTGCACGGGCCTAAATTAAAAACAAAAAAAAAAATTGTTGACGATCTGGGAAACATTTATTTATTAAAAAAATTTCTTTTATTAATTTTTTTGATTCAAAAGTATACCACAATTTTTTTAATCGCTTTAGGGCTCTAAATTTAGGCCCGTGCAGTCCTTTATCCAAAACTAATGCAATATTTTTGATAATTTGTTCACAGATGCTTATTTTGTCCAGGAATTTACGAGGCGCAATTTGCTTTTTTTCGGCGGTGCTGCGGCGATCCATTATGGCGGCCGCCATTTTGTTTTCTAATATTTTTTTCCAATGAAAATGTTAACTCTTAACTTCAATAAAGATGCATGTAAAATTTCAAATCGATATCTTGAATAGTTTTTTTTTGGTAGCTGTTTAAAAAAAAAGTTCATTTGGAGCAGTTTAACAGTGGACTAACCCCTTAAGCCAACTTAATTTTAACACTAATAATAAACGTGCCAGGCGGGTTAACTTTTTGTCGATCCCTCAACATCGGACCAATTATGTTTGCAATGAACCAGTCACTGCAATAAGTAGATGCTTTGACGAAGCTTATTATAAGTTTGATTTTCATTTATCTACAGCATCACTTAAACGATTTCTGCATAAGAATAATTAATTTTTATTGCATGTGTATAGTCTGGATTAGACGAATTTAATAAATGAATGAATGAATGCTAAGTGCAGAACCCAGAATATGCAATTATGTACATGTAGTAAAAGCTATGTTTTTTGCTCCTCTATCATAGTAGGTAGCATTGAAAACAACAAGAACTAGAGCCTGATTATTTTTTCAATGCTGCCTACCCTGACCAGTTCTCGGTAGAGGCGCAAAAATCGCGCTTCAACTTTCTTCGGTGTTTCAATTTCACTAGGCTTAACTCTAGCTAAATAAGCAGCACTTTATGTTTCTCGCAACGAAATTAGATCTACATATACATACAAGTGAAGCAGAAGGTCATATAACACACATACATTTTCGACAAATACAATTAATCTACGTGTTTTTTGATAAAAGATTCGCATAGCCAGTCATACGCACGTGAGTATTCGTATATTAGCTTTATTTTGTAAAATACCGGTCTGTCTGAATGATATAGCACTAAATTTGACTTTCAGTACGATCAGCTATAGTCAATTCTTAATTCGTTGCAAATTAAACAACATCGTATTTGTTTACGAAAACCGGAAATCATTTCATGCTTTTACTCGTGATGCCCGCTGAAATTTTTTTTTAATGATTTTAACAGTCAGACTTGTAACTACTATTACCGAAATTTTCTACTTATGCTAGATACTATACTATCGACTTCTTGGGACAAATCAATGAATCTAATGAAAGAACAGCAACAATACAGATTCATTTCATTGAATGTATGTATCTGAGTGTACGCATTAATATTTTGATAAAAGAGGCTTGTCGGCATTGTTTATGTCTGCCAATTGGCATTGCCTATGATTCAGAACACGCAAAGTATGCTTCTATATAATGTACATCAATGTACCAAAAGTATTCAAACGATTGGCCTTGTACTCTTAAAAATGATTGTCAAAAATAAATTATAGCTGTCCAATACTAATCAAGATAGGCATAAACGCCAGCCGGATTAATAAACACAACTGGTCAAACATTTCTGGCAAAATGCGCAGCCAGAAATAAACAAACAAATATGTAGAAGGCATGTCATCTTTCTGTTCTATATATAATTTTAGTAAGTATACATATATTCATATAATAAAGATTTGGATTCGCAAAAATATGACCTAATGTGATCAAATGTATCTTCCGGGGCATAAATATTTTGTTTACAAGCACTAATTGAAACACTCAATGCGGTGGTGGCCGGCGGCGTGCCAACGCAGGTTCATATTATCTACATTTGTCGTGCTACTAAAGTCACAGACCATAACTCTGCACGGGGTAAAGATATCAGAACGGAATATTTGCACATGTGCAATAGATTAAAGATTCTATTCGAACGAATAAACTCTCTAAGGCTGCCATTGTTCGACATTTAATTAGTGCTAATGGCATGGAATTAATTTCGAATAATTCTAGCATTGATCACCAGAGAGAAAAAAACGTATTTTCGTACGGTATTATTTCGGTGTGTTTAGTGTTTAGCTAGCTGTGAGTTTTTACACATCGCGTGGAATATATTTTAATTTGCTCTGTTTCGTTTACTTAGCTGTGTGAACGGTAAAATGACATCGTAGAAGATTGAGAGAAAAAGTTTTCCATTTTCTTAGCAGAAAACATGTTTTCAATAGTAGTATACTCAAGCTAACAAATCATTTTACTACCCTTAATATATTTTGCAGCTAATATATTTATATTAAATACATGTCTTAACATTATTATATTGACCTATCAAAAACATTATATTGCCAGCGCACAGCATTCTCATAATTTTATATATTGACATGCGTATGGTGAATTTGTCTGTTACAATATTATATTAGTAGGCCAATATTTAATATTAGCATTGTGCTTTGTTGTTCGGGTTGTTTGGTCTGAATTTTCTTTGAAATAAAACAATTTGTAAATTTATTAATTCTGGGCACAGACGAAAAACAACGACTCACGCGGTACACAAAAATTCAACCGAAGCGAATCAACAACAGATGAGATTATTTCACAACTACGTTGCAAGTCTATCGAGCGTGAACTTTCAACGAGTTACTTCTGTGGAGAGAGAGAGGCACTGCGTTTGAACGCTTCAATTCTGTATCTGTTTTGGTCAACAACAATTTCATTACTCTTGGTTAATACATTTATATTGGCATAGTAATATATTTATGTTAAGATGTTAAAACAGTTTGTCGAAAAATGTGCACAGGTGATCTTAACAAAAAAAAAGGGTAACAGCCTTGATACATAAAATCGAACTGCAAATATAATATTGTAAATTCCTAGCATAAAATATTGAGCTGTTAAAATTATGTATTATTGACAATGCTGTTACTATAATAACATTAAGATGTTAATATATTTGTTTCGGTCATTTCTCAGCGTGCTTAAATTGTTTACGTATGCGTGATAAGAGCTGATAAATTATAAAATATCGCAGATAGATGAGTGCAGAAAATATATGAAAACGTCTTACCTTAAATAATATGCATATCAATCAAATGCAATTTCTCTCCTTTTTATAAGGCTTGTTGGATCTTCTTTGAATGAATAAAGAATTTATTCACCTGCATTTTCCATGCACTATTTTTCATTCAAATGCTATTTTCACACTTCGGTTATACCAAAATTCATAAAATGACCTAATGCTAAAAACAATACCAACAACAATCGGCGAAAGCGTATATACTACAAGAAATAATTTGACAAAAGAGTATCTAAACATAACATAAGCCTTTTTTTCCTATTTATCATCTCATTACATTATGCTAAGCGGGAACTTCATTTGTTTGAGTCAAAGTCAATTGTATTTACGTGGGGCGGCTGATAAGTTCGCGGTCTAAGGTATTTAGCGATGACTCATCATCTTGTTACTGATAACACTAATTGTGTGACTCATTTTTAGTATAACTAACCCACTCTTTTCTGATTTTGTTCATTAATACTCTATCGCTGGAACAAGCAATAACACCATGTCCACGGAAACTGGAAATTCTTACAATTTAGAGCACCGCGCTGTGATTGAATTCCTTGTTAAAAAAGAATATACGCCGAAAAAAATGTTTGAAGAGATGTCATCGGTTCTTCAGAGCTCTGCACTTTCATATACCATGGTCAAAAAATGGGCTCGGCTATTTCAACAAGGACGAGAGACCTGGGAAGACGACCGCCGCCTGGGCTGCCCAGTGACGGTCGTGACCGAAGAAAATATCCAAAAATTTGAAAAATTAATACTAGCTGGTCGAAGTATTAAATTTTGGCAAATAGCAGAAGAGCTACAGATAACCAAAGAACGAGTTGGAGAGATTTTACATGAACATTTGCACATAGCACGGCATGACAAGCAGCGACGATTGGAGAGCTGTAAAGATTTTTTTGGAATTGTGTCTGAATGATTTGGATGAAATTTATAGCCGCATTGTGACCACTGATGAAATTTGGGTTTATCAGTATGATCCTGACTCCAAACAAGAGTCAATGCAGTGGATAAAAATGGTAGAAAGCCTTCCAAAGAAATTAAAAGTGGAAAAGTCGGGCTGAAAGGTTATGGCTACCCTTTTTCTGGGATAGCGAGGGAATTTGATGAGTTGATTATTCTCCTACAGGGACTACAATAAATGGCCAATATTATACTAATTTACCGGGTCAGGACCGCGGGGCAGTCGTACAAAAGAGACGTGGCAAGATGGCATGCGGAGTGCTGTTTCTGCAAGACAATGCGCCTGTTCACATCACTCGGGCTACTAGTGATGCCTTGAAAGCTATGGGATTCACAAAAATTGACCACATATATATATATATATATATATATATATATATATATATATATATATATATATATATGTATATATATATATATCTATATATATATATTTATATATATATATATAAATATATATATATATATATATATATATATATATACATATATATATATATATATATATATATATATATATATATATATATATATATATATATATATATATATATATATATCAGCAAAAAGTTTAAGGAAGATAATTTCTGGAACGGCCAGTCCGATTGAATTGAAATTTTTGGAGAAGATATATGTATGCAGTAACTAATCAAAGCTACAATATCTTTAACCCTTTGGCGGTGGTGGACATTTTAGTGAATTTCCATGCAGTGTACATTTATGTTAAAACAAATAATAAAAGTAAAAATGTAGTATGTTTTATGTTTTTTCATGATAAAAAATTGGGAATTTTGGATCCTATGTGGGCACTGAGTGCCTAAAAATATGCAAACACTTTTTTTCAAATTTCGATTTGTCACATCATCGTAAAATTTACAAAGCAAATTAATGTTGACTAAAGCTTTGCACATATGGGTTTTCAAAACTGTGTGGGCAATCCTGTAGCTACGGCATGCATGTGAAAAAAATGTGCTTCAAATCATCGACGATCGAAATTTTTGCTTTTTGACAAAAAATTCCCATAATTGATAAATTTTAGCTTTTGTCTACCATGCCAATTTGAATTTTTCAAAATTCCGAATTGCACAAGAACGGGAACCCATATTACCGAATTACCTCTATTGTCTACACTCGAAACTTCTGTTCATGAGAACTGACGACCGGATAGTCCGATCATTATGAAATTTACAGGACATATTAGTAATAAGTAGGACCTAGTCTGATAGAAGTGATTTTGAAATGCAAGCAGTTCTGCGATAGTGGTGCCATCTAGAAAAATCACTAGGAAAAAAAACTACTTTTTGGCCTGAAACTCAGTCAACAAATTTTAGCGAAATTTATACTTGGATCTTACCCCAAGCCACATTTGATAGAAATTTGGCTGAAAAATTAGAATAGAGTTGCCAGCTATGGTGATTTTTATGATCTAAATCTTGGTAATTTTTGCTCAGCAAAAGAAAGCCTTTTTCCGTATAACTGTCGATCCAGTCATGAAATCAAAACGAAACTCATGTAGTAAATGGGCCTTTTTATAAACCTAACTTCGTAGAAATTTCGTTGAAAAATCATGACCAGCTATGATAATTTTTCTAGTTTTCTGGCGTATCTTTACTAAGCTATTGTGTCATTAAATTTTGGAAGTCTGAACGATCCTCCAATGATACTTAACAACAAATATTGAGGATTCGCTTCCAGCGCAGTCGTTCAGTCGAAACGAAATTCACAGGGTGGGTTTAATTTAACGTGAAGCAGATTATATATGTTTGACAATGCTACTAACACAGGGTTGCTATCACCAGTCATTTTCGTTACAATAAAAATAAGGAACCAATGTTTAAATTTTCCGGGTTTTGAAAATTTTTCGGATGACAGCCTCAAATATCTTTATATTGCTGCAACTTTCGATGAAATTCATACATGAAAACAAAATTATTTTTACATAGTTGGACTGTAGCATGATCCTCTTATGAACGTTTTCATCATCTATGTTACAAGAGATGCTGTCGGGAAATGGTTTTTGTTGCTTTGGGTAAGAAGTAGATGATATGATATTACAAAAAAGTGTATTACGTCTTTCCACACTTTTTGGTCACTAAAAGAAAATTTCTTCGAAAATCAGTTTTCTAGCGGTTCTAATGCGATAGAGTTTTTTTTTAATGTAAAAAACCAGTTACGGGGACGAGGATATTTGGATGACAGTGAGATGAAGGCGGCCGTAGAAAACCATTTTGAAGTGAAATCGAAAGATTATTTTCTCAGTCGTATAAAGGCATTATATTCACGAAACGTGAATATTTATATGTTAATATATTAAATATATTTCATGAAAATTTTGTTTTACTTGAAAGGAATTCCAATGAAAAATAAAAAATATAAAACTATAAAAAAATATTAAATGAATGAATTTAGAGATCTTGATGCAAATATGCTAAGAAATATTTTATAAGTAGCACCTTGGCTGGGTCGCCACCTCAAACAAAGCGCTCGAGGGAATATAAGGATTTGGAATATAGCTATTTTTGCGAACGGCCATTTAAAAGATACCACTCTTTCGTACTTCTATATTCAAATGCCCTCCACTTGCGAGCTTGTTTTCGTGAAAAGTGAAACATTCGTGAAAAGGATATTGGAAGAGGTTAACATTTGAAATTCGTATTTCGAAATCATACCTTTCTGAACAGACACGCTTCTACTTTGTTTTTTTTTTTTACAGAAAAAGTATTAAATTTTTCCAAACCAACCATCATCATGTAATTAAAGAAAGTAAAGTAACTTTCAGCTCTTAAATTAACAGACCTAAAATCGTGTTGAGATGGCAACGCTGCTCCATTACTATGATTTACAAAAAGCCTCTTATATAGGTAATAATTTATCAAATTATTTTTACATTTATCAAATTAATTTTACATTTTTACGTAGGATATAAGTGGAATTAGCTTTTAAAATTGAGTTTAGTCAAACAAAAAATTCTGTTTGTTTACAGCATAACACATTTTTATAGAACTAATTCAGCTAATACGTAAATAAATAACAACGCGTGACAAGATTCTTAGCATCTGAAACAATTAAATCATAGCACTCTGAAATCAGATTTCATATATCAAATAAAACTTTTTATCCATTTTATAAATTTCTGCAGAATATCTAAAATGTACTTAAATTTTAATTATTTTTTAGTTTTTCTTTTATATATATTTTTTTACGACTTTTGCTCATTTTCCTGCAACTTTCATGTCTGTGCACCACTAAGATAAATGTGTTTTTAAATTAGTCCAAATCTATTGAATATGTTGTAGTAAAAATGTATTTTCGGTGCTAACGCTCATCAAGAAGAGAGAGGCCAAAATGCAAATAGGAAAAGCTCTATGCAAATCAAAGTTCTATATACGACCAGCTTTAAGTGTTTTTTCTCATGAGAAATCGACTTACTTTCACCACCTACTTACAAAGTTTTTCAAGCCATTGGCTAGCTATACACATCTGCCAAATAACGCTTCGTGAAATATACGATCTATTATATTTTATTCATTGATTATATTGATTACATTTTTAACACGTTCAGTGCCAGCGCAATGCAACTATAGGTAGTGGCCGTCGACGCGGTCGCGCGTCTTGTTCCTTTTAATTTTGCTCGTGGATTTGTGAACCTGGCAATTGAGTTGTATGACCAGGGTTGGTCTAATGATTAAGTTGGCATTCTTAGTTTCAGGATTTAAACCTTTTATAGGTTATTTTGCTTGATGTTGTTATTTGACGTTCGTGAGTGATTTTTCTGCTAATTTGAGTGTTTTTTTTAAGCTAACTTATTATAAAATTATTAAGGGAGTAGTACCAGCTATAGTTTTGAAAAAATTGGTTTTTTGTTTTTTGCATTTTTCAATTTATTATACCTTTAGAAATCACGACTCAAAATGTTATTAAGATATTCCCAAAAATAAAGAAGTTACGGCAGTTTACGGCAGATCGCTGCTTTTAATTACTGGGGAGAAAAAAAGATGAAGAGCACATAAGTCAGGCAGAAAAAGCGGCAAAGGAAGCGCGTTTGGCCAAAAAAAAAACTGCCCAACTACAAGAGCAACTGACTTATGTGGACTCAAGAATACTTACAGTGGCTCACAGCTTATTTGATACAGTGACAATTTAAAAATGCAAATCACTGTAACTTTAAAATAAAGAATCCTATCCAAAAAATTTAAACGTATTTGACTAGATGCATGTTCAACAAATACAATGCAAACAAAAAATTTTCAGCAATATTCCTCGGCGTTCGGTAAAAGAGAAATACCACTGGCGCAGAAAAATTGCAGCTCACAGCTTATTTGATACAGACACTTCAATGCGAACAAACTTCTATTTGTCGCGCCGTCAATCTGTCTTGTTTTTGTTTCTTGAATTTTTGATTGTGTTTAGACATTGGCTTAAGTAATTTTTAGCAAGATATTGTAAGCTGAAGTGCCAAAATGAGCCAAAATTGTGAAATGGGTCATCGCACCACAATTGAACAGCGCGAATTGGTATTAAACCACTTTAAAAAAGGACAAAGTGTTCGAAAAATTGCTGAAAGTGTTAATTTGAGTGTCTCTACAGTACAGCACATAATTTGGTGCTTCGTTCACGAAAATCGTGTAGAAAATAAGAGGAGAAATGCGCCAAACAATATTTTCACCGTATCCGACGAACGATACATTGTAAGGAAAGTGAAAGCAAACACAAAGATTTCCGCTCCAAAATTGGTTACTGAGGTTCATCGTGAATTAAGGAAGTCATGTAGTGCTGAAACCGTCCGACGAGTGCTTCGCGACCATGATTTCAACAGCCGAGTAGCTCGAAGGAAGCCATTAATTTTCAAAAAAATACAATAAGCCGATTTGCCTTTGCCAAAGAGCATGTGGGAAAGCCATCCGCGTTCTGGAATACGGTTATTTTTGCGGACGAGTCCAAGTTTAACATTTTTGGCTCCGACGGAATGTCATATGTCTGGCGCAAGGCAAACACTGAGCTAAACAAGCAGAACCTCAAAGCTACTGTGAAGCATGGTGGTGGTAGTGTGATAGTTTGGGCCTGCATGTCCGCAGCCGGAGTCAGAAATTTAAAGTTTATTGAGGAAACAATGGACCAAACAAAGTACCTTGATGTACTCAAAAACAATTTGCTGCAAAGCACTGAAAAACTGGGTGTTAGCGACCAATTTTGGTTGTACCAAGACAATGATCCAAAGCATAAGTCAGGAATTGTGCAGTCTTGGCCAATTTGGGATTGCCCTCATTTGATGTCTCCGCCGGCACAGTCACCAGATATGAACGTCATTGAGAATCTGTGGACTTTGTTGGATAACAACATTAGAAAACACAAGATTTCTAAGAAACAAGGCCTGAAGAAAGCACTGCTAGAGGAATGGCAAAAAATTACTCCTGACAACACAAAAAAACTCGTTGACTCAATGCCGAATAGGCTCCAAGCTCTGCTTAAGGCTAGGGGCTGTCATACGAAGCATTGAAATCAACCGGAAACCTCATAATTCACAACAATTTTAATGTTTAATCAAACTGTATCAAATAAGCTGTGAGCCACTGTATGTATAGTCCAGTGATTGCAGACTGAGCAATTGTAGGAGATAGAAACATATTTTTTGAATAATATTCAATAAGTAAATGGAAAAAAAACTTTAAATGCGTTATTCTCGAAATGACGTTTTTCCAAACTGCGGATACTTATTCTCCGGATTTGCCGAACCGATTTAAGTTGTCAGATTTGGTGCACTACTTAATTTAAGTATCTTGTGTGGTAATCTACCACAATATAGGCCAAAAATTAACCCAAAAAAATTTGGCAAGCGAAAAAAATAAGATTTTTCGAAAGTGAAAAAAAATAAGATTTTTCGAAAAATATTTTCAAACAACCGCCATATTGTTTTTTATCATATTTTTTAAAATACTGTGGTATACTACCAGATGAAGAAATATGCCTCTTTAAAATGCGGTTTGGTTTTTTTTTGTTTCAGGTTCTTCATTCCTGAGATTATCTGTCCGCAGTATGACGAGGCATTTTTCGAGACGTCAACGTTGGCGCCCTCTATAAATAAGTAGAAAAATGAAAAAAATTAAGAAATATTTTTTTTTGTAATCTTCAAAATGTGTATTTTACCCATGCAAATTAAAAAATTTGTACAAAATAAAGGAGGTGAAAATCAAAATATTGAAAATTAGGCTGTTTTTAGCATTCTAACCGGTACTACCCCCTTAAGAAAATTTATTTTTAAAAATTTGACTGGTTTATAAATAGGTTATTGTATTGTCCTTATTAATGTATCTTATTTGTCAATTAAAAGTAACTGTTTTCCAATAAATAATCATATCTATATTTAACTGTTATAAAAAAATAACTATGTTAAAAATACCTTTTTTATTGCAATAAATATGTATGTATACTTATAAAATATATGAAATTTTATTACTAAACCTTAATATAAAATAAAGAAATTTCCAGTTGCATATCTTTGTAGAATTCAATAAGAGCTCTACTAGATAACGAACCAAGTGGCAATCTGTAAATGCGGCGAATACGTAATATAACAGTAATGGAGATTTTGACCTACCTCAATCTCATTTATTGCAATGCTACGAAAGATCTAAACAATGTGAATGGAATTTCGCATTTACTAAATAGCTCAAACACACAATTGAATTTCAGATTGGCGTTAATCAGTTGAATCGAAAGTGAAAGTAATGAAATATGAGACAGAGGAATCGCATTAAAATCGAATGCAAAGGGGAGTAATCTTATGAATATGTTAAAATGCCAATCGAAAACTTTTGTAGGTTCGGCAGAATTTAAATTAAGCTGCATCTTTAATAAAATTGATGGTTGAAAGCAGATATGCCAGAGCAACTACACATAATTTTCCATATCGTTTCACATTTGCTCACGTCCTCCCAGCGGTACTGTGACATATACTCAAGGATAAAATATTTTTATGCAATCTGTTTACATACTTGGATTCTGTCCTTTTAGGCTGATTACCTCAACAAGCTGAGATCCCCCGCTGAATTTCTTTCGCACGTCCACATTGCACACGCATGAATGTAAGTTGCATTCTTTTGGCACGCTTTACCACACCACTTTTTCCCCATCGACTTGATGAAAAATCAACCCGGATGGTGTAGTGTAATGCGAATGCGAAACTTATGCATGCGAACTGCATCGTAAAGCCATTAGGTGTGTATTTCGCTTTCGGAAAGTTGTTTGGCCGTTCTGGTAGATACTATGCGAATACCACGAGCCAGCCTGCTACAAAGCAAATTCACCGGCTAAAGTAACGAGCTTAATCGCAAGACCATAGATACTTTACATACAGTGCTAGGCCTGAGTACGAGTACGGATGCATCCACACGCTCGAGTTGAAATACATGAATTCACTTTCGTTTCAGCTCGTATGTTTGGGACTGGGTGACTTCATCTATAACACGCTGACTATATTATTCGGACGCGTATTTAGCTATTAGCTTTAGACGTTGTCTGCCTCCCAAGTTTTTTAGTCTTACCGGAAACTTTAAGGTTTGTGCATCGTTCTTTATCGTCGACAGAACGTTCGGTTCCGTTTATAGTTTGTCGTCGGTCGCTGCTCGATATATCGCGGAACGTTTTATGGCCGTGGATGGTGGTGCTTTATCCAAATCGATTTATCTGAAATTGCATATGCATAGTGTTTTACGCGCCAATTTTTGTGAATCTTAAGTTTATCTCGTCAGTGTGCTTATCTACTTCCAAAAAGATCTAAGAAGAACGACCAGCCAAGATTTGGGGAAAGTTGAACCGGATTTTTCTAAAGGTTATCGATCAAAATTTTCCAATCTGAATACGATTAACTAGCAAATTAAATGGCATATGTAGATGAAGATTTTTTTGATAGTGTTTCTGGTAGAAAGCGAATGAATGGTGTTGTGAATTGGTTTATTATTATTCTGGTCACTGTGATGATCTAATTTTGGCATGGATGGCTGATTGTAGGCAATGCGTAGGCGACGCAGTAGCGGAAAACTTGGATGGCTTCCATTCAAAATATATCACATTGGAATTTAAGGACGCAGACAGACAAACATTAGTTTATGCACTTCGTGTATATATTTCAAAAATCTTTGCTTAACTTTACTTAGAAACGGTTTCGATGCGATAGAACGGTACAAACATTTCCGGGCGAACGATAAATATATTTCCTTATTGTCGGCAATCCTTGGTGGTGTGAAATTTTAGAGCATAAACAATTGTTAGATTGTTGATATTTGGTTGTTGATTTTTTTTTTGAGTCAGTGGCGGCAATATTGCAAAGTCAATATTCGAGGGAATAATATTGAAATGGAAATGGAAATAATATTTCTGTGCATTGAGTGAAAAACGTTTATAACTAAAAAAAGTAGATGTTATTGAAAATCACTGGTGCAATATTGTCAAAATTTACTGACTTTTTAATATTAGAGTTACAATAGTTTTATACAGCGTCTTTAAAAATTTACAATTCACTTAATTCTATGTTAGATTTACCAATTGATTCTGCATATTTACATCTATTTGCTTGAGGATGGTACCTGGGCTTTATTTTCTCGTTCAAACTTGTCATTTTTACAATTTATTTTTAAAATCGAATTTATCTTCATCTTGTTGCTGCGCTGGACTGCTTTCGTAGTCAGTTTCGTCCCTTACTTGCTGATATCCCCTGGGCTTCCAGTGACGCTTCTTCATGGGTATTTTTTTGGCTTCAGTTGGCTTCAGTCTGAAAATATATAAGCAGAAGTCTCGTTTTCACGAGACCATAACCACTATATACTCAAGTAAGCCTCGCACGGTGAAGGGTGGATATAGTTGGGGGCATCCAGAGCAGTTTCGAAGAGACTACAAATTGGGGGATTTGTGTGAATTTGAGAGTTCGCCAGGAATTTCTCAATGAGTTATTTCTGATCAGGAGGCATGTTATATATAAATCATACAAATCTATGTTAGAGAAATAGCAGTTTTTCAAATACTTTCCTGTGCAGGAACGCAGAATATTTCTTTCAAAATTTGTTAGCTTTTTCTTTTTGGCTTTAAAGTATTGTCATCCATGATGGGAACCCGTAGCTGAGTATGGGCCTGATATGTTGCCAGTACATGCGGAGCTTTGTCTTTTGAGAAAGTAGAGATGACTTGTTTGTCAGACGATAGAGTCGGTGATATGCATAGTAAGCTTTCACTAGCGTGTTTTTCCCGAGAAGATGAAATTTATTCTTACTACCAAAGGTGACTCCCAGATATTTTACCGATTTATTTATTTGAACTTCAGTTCTGTTTATTTTTAGATGCATCGATTTTTTTTGCTGCCAGATGGTTTGATTTCGCAACATTACGTTTGATTCCCCACTGATTATTATAATAATTGAGGGAAGTAATTTGTCCTTGTATACAAATTGTCGCATACTTAGGATTATGCGTTGATGCATAAGTAAGGGACTCATCGGCATACAGAAGGGTTTTAGCGTGGCTACTTTGTTCATAAGGTTGATTCGCAGTGAAAATGTTAAAGAAAATAGGGCCTAGGACTGAGCCTTGATGTACATCACTAGAGATCATTTTATTGGAAGAAATTGATTTGTCTGTTGGAACGAAGAAGCGCCTGTTATTGAGAAAGCTTTGAATCATTTTGACTGCTGCAAAGTTGTGCTTTTACAAACGATTCCGTCCACCCATACATAGTCAGATACTTTCGTAATGTCTAGAAAAGAAGCTGTAGTGATTGACCTGTTTGAAGCGCCTCCGATGTGTCACTGAAATTCGAAAAGGGCATGAGTAAATGAGTGTTGAGATGTAGAGCCGAATAGTGTAGATGGAATAATGTGTTACTTGTTTGATATAAGAATACAATTTCATTAGAATTAACTCTTCTAAGATATATGCTAGGCTAGAAAGAAGTGAGAGACCAGTCTGAAATTGTGGTTTTTTTTAGGTTTCCTTCTTGGGTGACTTTCCAAGCGATCGTAGAGGACAATTGTTGATACATTTGTTGAAAATAACTACAACAATGCAAGAAGTACTGATATATAAATGTTTAGGAATACACGTAGATTTATTGTCCAGGCTAGAAGGGCTTTAATAGAACTATCTACTTCAACGAAAAGCTGTGAATTTTCAAGAGGTTTTGAAGAGTTGAAGGTTCTCTCATACTGATCCGTGAAAGCTTCTGATTTTTGGTCACTGAACTCAAAAGCTGGTTTTTTGGCGAAACTTTCTTAAGAGAAAAATGCATACGACCAGTAGATATATTTGAACATATCTGGGTCTGGTTTCACTCGCTTAGTGCTGCCTTAAATTTTAAATCCTGTCAGTTTGCTGACACTTGAGCTATAGCTGTTGACAGGATTTTAATTTACTCTAAAAGTAGCCTGTATCAAAGTTAGCTCGATTAAAGTTCTTACTATAGATGCGGCTGAGCTATTTTCGTACGATTTGATACCTATGTATATGCGCGAACTGATGTTTGCATCTTTTAGGTGTCTATAGTGGTTTCAAAGGCAATTGAAACATTGATTGCGGAAGAATTGATTTCCTGATTTGGAAGACAGGGATTTGTGATAAATTGATTTTGTGAGAAATTAAGATCAAGGGTTTGCGAAAAATCTCTCCAATTTATAGTTTCAATTTATTAATTTACACTAAAGAAGAGTTTGACCTGAAAAAGAAGGTTTATGACGAGAAGTGGGGTAAGTTTTGGAGAGAAACATTACATCAGGCTTATGCTCTTGCAAGAATTTAAGAAGTGCAAGACGTTTGGGATACGAAACATTGAACCCTGTATTAAAACATGTGATTATTAAGTTCATGGTGAGCACGTACCGAAGACAAAGCTCATGAAAGCTTGCTTGTCATTTATTTTCCTAATCTTGTCATTTTCGCTTGTCATTTTTCCTAAACTTACCGCCGGTTATATTGGCATATGCTATTTTCTTATAAGTGAATGTAGTAAATGTTTTTTTGCTGAACTTTGCATATTTTTGTGTTTGAATATTTTTCTCACGCCTGGCTTCGTTTTGATTCTTGATTCGGGTGAACGTACTGCACTCTCGGTAACAGTATATGCACTCGGAACATGTGAAGCTAAATCCCTTGCTGTTCCAAAATAGCTGCTTTACAGTGCTGAATTTCCTACCAGTTAATGCGAGTATCAAGGCGGTTTCAGATCTGGTCGCTCCACAATCGACCAGCTCTCCACGGTCCAGTTAATTTTGCGAAAGTGCTGGGAATATAACGTCGACGTATACTAAATCTTTGTCGACTTTAAACAAGCATATGACAGCATAGACCGAGGCGCACTATATAGCACCATGCTGCAATTTGATATACCGGCCAAATTAGTGAGACTTATAAAGATGACGATGACCAACTCCGTCTCGCAGGTCCGGATCCAGAACAGCATCAATCTGTTCTTTTGAAACACTGGTTGGCCTGAAGCAGGGCGGTGGAATAGCGCCCACGCTCTTCAACCTGGCACTTAAGCTCGCTATTTGGGCTATGAACCTGAGCACCAGCGGCACGCTATTTTTTAAGTCGACACAATTGGCAGCGTACGTGGATGACATTAACATCATGGCTTGAAAACTTACCGATGCAGAAGAACTTCTGCTTAGACTTGACACCGCAGCAAAGGAAGTTGGACTACGAATCAACGCGGACAAAACGAAAGTTATGATGCAATCAACGTAGGAAACCTTTGCATCGAATTCGTGGACAACTTCGTTTACCTGGGTAGCAATCTATCGAGTGACGCCAACGAAACTGACGAAATCAAGCGACGGATACAACTAGCAAATAAGACATTCTTCTCGGTCCTCCCCATTATGAAATCGAAATATGTGCACAGAAAGACTAAGCTCTGCGTTTATAAAACTATCATAAGACATGTGCTGTGCTATGGCTGCGAAACATGGACCCTGACCCAAGTCTCCGAAAATATGATCGACACCTTTGAACGGAAAGTTCTACCGCGGATTTTCGGAACTGTTCGCGACCAAGATGGATGGTGCATCCGGTACAACAATGAGTTGTACGACCTGAACGATGAGCTGGAAGTCTCCAAAATCTTCAAATTACAACGGTTACAGTGGGCTGGGTACGGGCAACGCATGAATGACGATCGCATGCCAAAACGTGTCATGAACGCAAGACGAGTCGACGGAGCAAGGCCAAGAGGAAGACCAAGAGCTCGTTGGGAGAGCTCAGTGTATGCGGACGCGGAGCAACTATTGGGGTTCCAAGACTCGAGGACGCGGTCACGTGACCGAGACAATTGGAGGAGATCGATCCAGGCGGCCAAGGCCCGACGTCGGGCTGCTGTGCCACGTTGATGATGATAATGCCTGGAAGCGCTCCAGGGACATTTTAACTTTATCGGCAGATAACGAACGATGAATTTCTCGCAGTACTGCGGTTTGAACCTTCTCGTTCGGATCCGTTGCTTTGATGATTGTCTACTTGCCACGATTGAAGATCCCTAGCTGACCGATTTTCTCACTGATGTTCTACTTAAATTGTCTTACGCTGGTATTTTCGCAAGGGATCGGGGTTTTATTTTTTCTCTCAATGTACACTGCTTCTTTATTCATTTCCTCCGCTGGGCCACTTGTCTGTTCCACATGCTTATCCTTGTCCATTGGCAGACTTCGACCATGGATGGTTTCTTCATTTCACCGCTCGACTCAACGGTTATATAGCCAAGGGTGCTTGCACAGTCCTTGTGTGCACAGCTTATTTTCTCAGCCGTTTAAATGAACTTTTTCATCATTGGCTGATGGAGTTTTTGATTCTTCTACTTTTCTTCAGAATCAATGTTTCTAGCGGTTCCTATGCGCTTGCGTT
The DNA here is from genome assembly GCA_947369275.1 of Nemotelus nigrinus. NCBI lineage: Eukaryota > Metazoa > Arthropoda > Insecta > Diptera > Stratiomyidae > Nemotelus > Nemotelus nigrinus. The sequence goes on from OX376372.1 coordinate 35,611,905, forward strand.
TGTTTTTCAGACAGAAAAAACCCACTGGTGCGGAAGCAACTCGCATTTTAATTCGGCTAATACTTGCCATCTTGGCCATTCACGTGTGAAACAAAGCTTTATCCTAATGCAATAAAACTTTTTTCTTGGTCAAATGCCGGCGTTTTTTTTATTTCAGATTTCAATCCTTCCAGCAGCGTAGTGTTGTCTTTGTGTTTGTACCTTTTGTAAGGTAGCCGATGAAAACTATTGAGAAACTATCCAGAAAAACTGTTGCCATCGCTTTTCCTGCAGAGACAACGACATCAGTCCTTTTCGGATCTGGCCCCCGTTCGGATAGTTTGGTCTGGTGTGAATCGCGACCCGGTCAAACCTGATCTGATCTGATTCACCGAGCTTATTACTTCGGCCAAAATTTTTACCGTGGCCGTCTTGGATCCTCTAATGTTCGCAATATTTTGACAAGCGACGCTTATATTGTTGCTTCTTTTACGCTTGTCCAAAACTACCCCAAGATGTATTTGAGTGATGGCGTAGATTTAATGACTTGAGAGTTAACTCGCATCTCCATAAAATTCACCCTCTTCCGAATTATTAATACCGCTTCTGTTCAGTGCTTAGAAAAATCTAGGTTGGTATCGTCTAGCCATATTTTTAACTGAGCAAAGCCTCAACTTGACGGATTAGTTCAGCCACTGTTATGTCGTCGGCAAAACTGACAATTGCACAATTCGTTAGTAATGAAAGTCTCAAAATCCGTTCATATATTATATTTAATAGCAGTGGGCCTATTGCAGAGCTTTGTGGAATGCCGGCGATGATGATCAACGTTTTTGTTATATTTCTGCTTTTTTATGTTGGTTCGCCAGGAGATTTATCGTGCTTAGGTATTAAAACAAGCCTTTGCACTTTCTATTGGCCTGGGAATATTCTTTTGTCGATGCATCGTTGAAAGGCTTTCACAATTAGCTAGCTTTAAGGACTACATTTGGAATTGCGTCTGATCCGAAGGCAGTGTAAATTTTTGGTGGAAAAATTGGGCCGAAATAAATTGGAAAATGTATTTGTTGTTTAAATTCAAAAATATCAGAAACATCCTACAACAATACAATAAACTTTGAAATTTTTTCAAAACATTAATGACAATAGCATCGTGATAATAAATACGTGGGGCGGCTGATAAGTTCGCGACCTAAGGTACTTAATGACTCAAAGTTATAGTTTTATGTTGTTTTTTTACTTTTCATTGATTTCCCCCGGTGTCTTAGCACCTTGTAAATATAAAAAAAATATTTATTCGATCTCTCTTCAAAATCCTTTTCTACGGCCGCTTTTATTTCTCTGTCGTCCGAAAATGTTTGTCCCTGTAACTCCTTTTTTAAATTTGAAAAAAGTCACTAAAAGCCATGTCCAAACTGTAGGGTGGGTGGTCAATTTCTGCGAATCCCGTTGCCTTCGAAGCCTCCTTCGCAGCCCGAGTGGTGTGAACGGGTGCGTCGTCTTACATAAACAGCATTCCGCGCGCCAACTTGCCATGTCACTTCTGTACGACTGCCTCACGTGCCTGACCCAGTAAATTAGGCGAGTAATCAATCAGTGAAATTCCCTCGCTTTCCCAAAAAGTGATTGCCATAATCTTCAAAGCCAACTTTTTGCACTATGAATTTGTTTGGAGGCCTTTCTCCTTTTTTACTAATGTTCGAAGAACATTAGTATTAAACTCGTTTCGCCGAAAATTCATATTTCTTTATATATATATATATATATATATATATATATATATATATATATATATATATATATATATATATATATATATATATATATATATATATATATATATATATATCAGCAAAATGATTTTCCGAGATAATCTCTGGAATGGCCGATCCGATTGAGCTGAAATTTTCGGAGAACGTAGATGTATATAGTAAATTTCAAATTCAGATATCTTAAACCTTTTGGCGGCGGCGAGCGTTTTAGTGAATTTTGAGGAACTCCTATATTTCCAAGCAGTGTAAATTTTTGTTAAAGAAAAGTATTGGGAATGAGAACTAATTATGTTTTAAGCTTGTCAATGATAAAGAATTGGAAATTTTGAGCCGTGTGTGGGTGCAGGGTGCCTAAAACTAGGCAAGGAATGTTTTTCAAATTTTGATTTGTCATTACTTGTAAGAAAAACAATGGATCATCGTGAAAATTACAGAGCATATTGATGTTGACTAAAATTTAGCACATATAGATTTTCAACATAAAGCGAGTAACCCTGTAGCTGTGGCAGGCTGCTGAAAAAAAATCCTTCAAATCATTGACCTTCCTGAAAATTTTTTGATTTTTGACAAAAATTTCAAACTTTTGATTAATTTTATCCTTTGTCCTTCATGTCAAGATAAAATTTTCAAAATTCCCATTTGCACAAGAACGGCAACCCATCACCAAATTACCTCTATTTTCAGCACTCGAAAATTCTGTTCACGAGAACTCACGACCGGATTATCCGATCATAATGAAATTTACAGGACATGTTGGTATTAGCTAGGACCAGTTCTGATAGAAGTGATTTTGAAATGCGGGCAATCCTGTGGCAGTGGTACCATCTTGAAAAATCACTGAGAAAAAAAACCGGTTTTTGGCCAATAACTTCCGATTCAGCCATCAAATTTTAACTAAATTCACACAGTACTTGGATGTTACATTATGTAACATTTGGTTAAAATTTGGTTGAAAAATTAGTATAGGTCTGCCAGCTATGGTGATTTTTGCCTCATAAATCTTGCAAATTTGCTCAGCAAAATAAAGCTTTTTTCCCTATAACTTCCGGTCCAGGGTAGAAATCAAAACGAAGTTCATGCAGTAAATGGACCTTAATATGAAATAAATGTCGTAGGAATTTCGTACAAAAATCATGAAAGGGCTGCCAGCTATTAAAATTTTTGTAATTTTGTGAAATTTCTTTACTGAGCGATTATGTCATTAGATTTGCAATTGAGAATGATCCTGCAATGAAAATTAACAACAAATATTAACGTTTTAAATATTTGAAAAGTTTTGAGGGTGGTAACCCTAAAATTCCTGGTGGAATAAGGAGATCAGTACCTTGCGAAGAGAATGTAGGAGGGAGTTCAATTGCTCAAAAAGATCTAATGACTGGTCGATGTATAAAACGAAGCTTAAGGGGTTAGTCCACTGTTAAACTGCTCCAAATGAACTTTTTTTTTAAACAGCTACCAAAAAAAAACTATTCAAGATATCGATTTGAAATTTTACATACATCTTTATTAAAGATAAAAGTTAACATTTTCATTGGAAAAAATTACTAGAAAGCAAAATGGCGGCCGCCCCAATGGATCGCCGCAGCACTGCCGAAAAAAAAAAGCAATTTGCGCCTCGTAAATTCCTGGACAAAATAAGCAACTGTGAACAAATGCCAAAAATATATCATTAGTTCTGAGTACAAAGGACTGCACGGGCCTAAATTTAGAGCCCTAAAGCAATTAAAAAAAATTTGGTATACTTGTGAATCAAAAAAATGAATCAAAAAAATTTTTTTTTTTCAAAAAAATGTTTCCCAAAGTGTCAAAAATTTTTTTTTTGTTCTAAATTTAGGCCCGTGCAGTCCTTTATACTCAATACTAATGAAATATTTTTGGTAATTTTTTCCCAGATGTTTATTTTGTCCAGGAATTTACGAGGCGCAAATTGCTTTTTTTTTCCGGCGTTGCTGCGGCGATCCATTGGGGCGGCCGCCATTTTGCTTTCTAATAATTTTTTCCAATGAAAATGTAAACTTTTATCTTTAATAAAGATGTATGTAAAATTTCAAATCGATATCTTGAATAGTTTTTTTTTGGTAGCTGTTTAAAAAAAAAGTTCATTTGGAGCAGTTTAACAGTGGACTAACCCCTTAAGGCTTTTAAGTATGCCGTACGTAAGGCAAAGAGGTCCTCATGGAGATCTTTCTGTGGTAACGTGGAGAGTATCAGCGAGGCCAATCGCCTTCGTAAGGTCTTAAGCGCGACACCAAAAGCTATGGGGTGCATCATGAATCCTGAGGGCATTTGGACTAGTTCGAGCGCAGATACTCTCAAAGTACTGATAGACGCACACTTTCCGGGCAATCATTGCCCTCTAGAAGTGGCGTGTCAGACGGAGCAAAATTACAGTTCAATCCCGCCGTTCAGAATATCAAATTCTCAACTATTAACTCATTTGAGCCGTTTAAGTCCCCGGGCCCTGATGGCGTCCTTGCGGTTGACATTCAGCAGTCCATGGAAGTATCGCTACCTTGGCTCAGGGAGATTTATAACGCTTGTCTACGCTTCTCGTATGTTCCCACCAGCTGGCGGGAATCCAGAGTGGTGTTTATTCCTAAAGCAGGAAAAGTTTCGCATGTTAAGCCGAAGGACTATCGTCCAATAAGTCTTAACTCCGTCCTGCTAAAGATTTTGGAAAGGATCATTGATTACCATATTAAAAGATCAATCGATCCTATGCTGATCTCGCAGTCGCAGCATGCTTAAACCAAAGGTAAGTCTGTTGAGACCGCTCTTCACGTCCTTATTGAGCAAGTAGAGAAATCTTTTGCTCTAAAGGAATATGCGCTTGCTGTCTTCCTGGACATCGAGGGGGCCTTCAACAACGTTAATTCTAACGGAATTGTTGAGGCTCTCTCGGTGATGCATGTGGATGAACGGTTGATTGCTTTTATTGTGCAGCTTCTCAAAAGTAGAGTTGTAATCTCTACGCTGGGTAATGCCAGCGTAAGACAAGGAGTCAGCACGGGCACACCTCAGGGTGGAGTTCTCTCTCCCCTGCTGTGGAACATCACGGTGAATACTCTTCTAAGGAAGCTGGACCGTGCCGGCTGCAAAGTGATTGCTTACGCAGACGACATAGCTGTTTCAGTGTCGGGAAAGTATTTATCTACGCTATCGGAGAGGTTAAATCACTCTCTTGACATAATTTCGCGTTGGAGTCGTGAGTGCGGCTTGAATGTGAATCCTAATAAAACGGAGCTAGTGCTGTTTACAAGGAAGTACAAAGTTCCTGATTTTGAGTTACCCATATTGAATGGGGTCTCCATTAACTTGAGCCAGAAGGTCAAATACTTAGGGCTGATCCTTGACTCGAAGTTACTATGGACGTACAATGTGGCAGAAAGAGCTCGGAAGGCTTTCAACGCACTTTACTGTTGCAAAAGGGCCATAGGGGCGAGTTGGGGATTGCAGCCTTGTACTGTTGCTTGGCTTTACACTGCTGTGGTGGAACCAATTCTGTTGTTTGGGGTGGCGTTCTGGTGGCAGGCTGCTCTTAAGGCTACCTGCAAAGGGCAGCTTGAAAAAGTGCGAAGAATGGCTGCACTACAGGTAACTGGAGCGCTCCGCTCCACTCCTACTAAGGCACTGTTTGTGCTGCTACATTGGCTGCAAACCAACCTACTGATCTCACAGCAAGCTAATCTTGCTGCTGTGAGACTAAATTGTATCTCAGCATGGAATAGTACAGAGTTCGGTCATGCGAGGATCTTGGCCGAGGGAGTACCCGCACCAGCGGTTGTTGACTACAACGCATACTGGATTTGGAGTTTACAACTCGCATTCCATGCAGGGAGGAATGGTGTGATGGTATCACCCTTGATAATGGGCTTATCCATGTGTACACTGACGGCTCAAAGCTAAACAATAGAGTTGGGAGTGGTGTATACTCAGATGAGCTGAATCTCAAGCTGTCGCTCCGTCTACCAGACCACTGTAGTGTCTTTCAGGCGGAGGTGGTGGCTATTTATCAGGCAGTCGACTGGCTTCTGTGTAATCGAATATTCGGGGTCAATATTGGTATTTTCACAGATAGCCAAGCGGCTATTAAGTCCCTTGCTGGTCCTTGTACAATGTCCAAGATTGTTGCTGAATGCCGTGAATCTCTTAGGGAGATGTCGAGACATTCGGTTGTTCAATTGATTTGGGTACCTGGACATAGGGGTTTTCAGGGCAACTGTGAGGCCGATGAGCTAGCAAGGCTTGGAACTTTGCTACCTGAGGTCTCTTGCTCCTTTTCAATAGGTATACCGATGACATCGGTCAAACTGGCCATAAGGCAAAAATATCTTGAGGACGCTAAGAAGTTCTGGGCAGATGAATCTTCCTGTGTGATAACAAGGCAGTCCTGGGTATCCATGGATGCGCATCGCACCAGGCAGCTTTTAGGCTTAACTCGAAGCGCCCTTCGTTGCACTGTGGGCGTTCTAACGGGCCACTGCCTTATAGGACGGCATGCACAACGTTTGGGCGTAGAGTTTAATGACTTCTGTCGGAGCTGTGGCTCTGAGGATGAGGAGGAAACCATCCTTCACCTCATGTGCCAGTGTCCGGCTTTGGCAAGGAGAAGACTGGCGGCACTTGGTGCACCCTTTCTCTCAAACCTGACGGAACTGTCCCTGGTAGAGCTAAAGGGGATAGTCCGGTTTCTCAAAGGAAGCAAATGGTTTCCTGACTTTAGTGAGTAGAAGAGAGTCACTAAAATATTGTGGTATCACAACGGGCCTCTCCTGTGCCTATGTGTGCTGGTCGTCAGGCCTCTGAAGACCGGCAGCCACGTTAACCTAACCTAACCTAACCTAACCCTAAAATTCTTTTCACCCGTATACCTTCCAGCGCAGTGATTCAATCGAAACGAAATTTACTGGTTGGGTTTAACTTAACGTGAAGCAGATTTGGTATATTTTTTGTTTTGCTGCTGACACAGGGTAACCAGCATTAGCCATTTTCGTAAATATTGCACCAACAGATGCTTCAAATAACTTACTCATATGCAAAGCATTTGCGATAAAAATAAGAAACCAATTTTTAAATTTTCCGAGTTTTGAGCATTTTTCGGATGGCAGCCTCAAACAACGTTTAACCGCTGAAACTTTCGATGAAATCCTCCGATGAGAACGAAATTCAAAGGATAAGTTGATTTAAGTATGAGTTTGTTAAGGTAAACTTATTGCTGCTTCATTGGGAAAGTGTTGCCAGCACTGAACATTTTCATCATTTGTGTTATAGTTGAGTTTTGTTGCTTAGGATAAGGAATGGTTGTACAAAAAAGTGTATTACGTCTTCCCACATTTTTTTGTCACTCAAAGACAATTTCTTCGAAAATTAGTTTTCTAGCGGTTCTGATGCGCTAGACTTTTTTTTAAACATTGCATGGACTCTTGTTTGGACCCTGGATCATCCTGACGAATCCAGGTTTCATCAACGGTCACAGCTCCTAAAAGTCCTTACAATTCTCCAATCGTCGGTGCTTGTCGAATGGTGTGAGCATTTACGGTACCCAACGAGCACACATATTTGTCATGTGCAAATGCTCATGTAAAATCTCTCCAACTCGTTGTTTGTTAATTTTTTGTTCTTCTGCTATTTGCCACAATTTAATTCTTCGATCAACCAGAATTAATTTTTCAGCTTTTTGGACATTTTCATCGATCACGACCGTCACTAGGTGGCCCGGACTGAGGTCGTCTTGACAAGTCTCTCTTCCTTGTTGAAATACACAGCGCGATGCTTCAAATTGTTTCTGTTGACGTGGTGTTGTTGCTTGTTCATGGTGTAAAAAAGACATGTTATTCATACTAACAATGAGTCATTCAATTATTGTCATCAGTAACAAGAGGATGAGTCATCATTAAGTGCCTTTAGGCGCGAACTTATCAGCCGCCCCTCGTATCTATAAAATTTTATATAAAACCTAAAGGCTGGTACTGAGCTAATCGTGAAGCTAAATTTTGACATGTCTCCATTATCTGGTCATTCTTTCGAGTGAAAATTTTGGCAATGGAGAAAAGCAGAGACACTGCTAATTTCTGACGGATGAAATGTCAAGAATTTCAATTTTCAATCGATTTTCTTATTGGAAAGACATTTGCATTATTCAATTTTCGAATTGAAACACCAAATGTCACTTTTTAGCTCGAAAGAATGAACTGCACAAACTAAATTGGCGTGAAATGATTGGAGAAATGTGTCAGTGCCATCTATATTTTCAAAGCGAAAGCAACTTCGAAGCAACTTTTCATGCTAAGAACACAGTACCACTCTTGCTTATTTTGAAGCTAAATTTTCGCCGATACAGATTTCACGTGAAATTTTGTATGAAAATTTCACGTGAAATTGAACTCAGTACTATGCTTAAAAGAAATTAGGGGACTTTGCATAAGATATTGGTTGGAATTTTCGCTAGATAATGTGAAAAGTTATTTTACTATTTATTTTATTTTTCCTGCTGATGTATCATAGTTTCTATGTCAGTTTTTATAATGCTCTAGGCATATGTATATTTTTAGAAAAAAATCTTCAAGAACAATCTTTATCAAACATGGTGACATCAGTTTCCGCTCTCAACTTATAAACAAAACATTTAACGACCATCATTTATATTTTGAAGCTGAAATTTATTCATTCATTCTGCTACCATGTTATTAAAACTGCAAATATTGACAGACGCCTAAATTTTATTTTGTGGTGAAAATCATGAATGTCTTCTTATCTCATATCTTTGAATCTCACACAGTGCATTTAAACTTAAACAGTAATAAAACTAGATGGATGTCGAAAAATTCGCATTATGAGCTGTATGCTCTGAATTATTCTTCTACTCCATTTATTCATTAGAAACCATGACCAGCGGAAAATTGTGAACGAAAATTCAAGTCAACAATTTTTCCAGCGGAATATTCGTATAGCATATTTACGCAGATTTTGATTAATATTAACTCAGAACAATGTTTGTGTGGATTACGGTTAACTCAAGAGCTAATGCACCACTTGAAAAATATAAATTCATGCAATAGATTAGATTAATAGTTTCATAAGCAGATACGCACGTATCCGCTACTTGAAAAAATTTCAATAGGATATCTGCGCATATTTATTTTAAATCATGTTTTGATTTGATTATCGACTAAAGCGTTTTTATCATATTTGACCGACGATGCACCAAATTTGATAACATTGAAAACTATTGGCAATACATTTTAAGGAGCTTATGGATTTTATCAGTTCACATTCATTCGTAATTGTGTTTTTGACGGTGTGGCGGGGTCCATTAATCTTTCGAGTGAATTTGTGATATTGTGAAAAAAACAAGCTAACCCGGTGGTAATTTCTTTAATAATAGACAGTGTTATGTCACAAGGCAGCAAGAATAAATTGAATGTGAGTAGAAATGAATTAGAAATGCGGAAAATAAATTAGAATTCGTTTGAAGTATTTTGATTCAAGTTAAACTAATAGTCTGGGACTAGATTTATGTATGTGTGTATTGCTTTTCATCTTTTCCTTATCGATCTCAGTTTGTTTCCGATGATAGCAAACAATTAGAACGGAATAATTTATTAAATGCGAAAAATAATATGGTTTTTGACAATCGCAAACGCAACGTTTGATTTTGGTCTGTCAATAAAGTCTGTCATTATGTGATTTCCTACATGTGTTAAGTTTCACATAGTAAGCGCTGCGTGAAAAACGATGACGTTTGGAAGTTGGATTCTTACTCGACGTGATTGATTTTGACTCACTATAAAACAAGAGAATAAACTTTTTATCTTGTTTCAAAAAGACTATGGTCATTTAATGGTTTTTAACAAAAAGCTAATGTAAAAGACCCGCCAAAATGGCATTATTCAAATATTTTTATTATTTGGCTATGCGCTGCCGCTGAAAAAACTGTCAAGCCGGTATTAATTTACCCGTTTTTTTAAATTGGATATCCAGTTTACAGTTTCTTTCTTAATTAACCAATTTATACAAGGTCCGATGGTTTTCTTCTCAACAGTTAACGATTCTTCTAATCTATTCTGCCTATGTTCATATTGTCTTGTGTATGCCGATTACGTCAGCTTAGATTAGCCAATTGAATTTCTTCGATTAGACAATTGATTTCTTTCAATATTTTTTTTTCAAGTGATAACGCGGTTAAATTTCTTTGGCTTTTGGGTTTTAAACCTCAAAATTAAATAAACTAGTTCAGGTATGGACAATGGAGTGTGGAAGAGTAGCTTCCAAAGTTTTGAATTATTTCTGAAGTATGATCATCATCGTTAGGGCCACGGTTTATGGTGAAAACAATGGAGTGTAGTATGTATGTGTATGGTAAGTTGCATGCTTATTTGACATGCTGCTTGGTTCAAGCAACAAAAATGGTGGAGTGAAATTACAGCTCGAATATATTGAGAGAGATGGTTTTCATCATAAAACAATGATATCGAAAGTTGCTGTTTTAAGATGCCTCATAGTTGGCTAGCTTGCGAACGAGAACATCTCGCCTTTCAACTTGGAGGTCAAGTTTCCAAATGTACAGATTTAACCTTTGATTTCATTGAACAAACCAAAGAAGTTGCATTCAAAGAAGTTTTGGTATTATCCAAAAATCAGAGTGTTAATATCTGTCTTATTTGACAGATAGAAGGGGCAGATATATTTTCAAAGTGCTGCAAAGTGCTAATTGGCCTTTCTGCACCTTTTCTAGTTGGTTAATGCTTGTCATTTCATCGTTCTGCATTATTTGTGACCTCAAGACAGCCTCATCCAGATACCTTTTAATTGACGCAGCATACCGCGTCGAGGACTTTCAGCATGCCGCACTTTTCTTTGTAGCCTACCCTTTGTTGTACCTAACGCATCCAATGTAGGAGAAAACCAAGCTTAACAGCAGTGTACATTCTAGGGATACGCAACAAAGTTGAGTAAAAATAGACTTCCAGCCTCGCATGTAGGTCTAGATCAGATCAGCTAGGTCACTTTGATTCGTGGGCTCATTCAACCGCCCTGTTCTGTGCAAAAGAAACCTTGAGAAAGATTAAAAAGAAAACATTTATCCAGGCAAACTCTACACTCAGAAAAATATGTTTCCGAAAATCAAAGAAAATATTTACTTGTTTACGAGATGTGAAATCTTCCACAAATCAAATAAACTTTTATTTGATATCAGTAATTTGTATAAATATGATGTAAAACTTTTTTACATTAAACGGAATACAATTTTTACTTTACCTTATTTCAAGTAAGTAATTTTCCTCAAATCTTGTAAATTGTGTCTATGAATTTAGTAAATTATATCTACAACGCGAACATATTTTTACATGTTTCAACAACAACCACGCTTCAATAATTTTTATGGCTTCTATCAACATTTCCTCTACACAAATAGGGGGTCGATAGCTTAGCTCGCTAACGTGTCAGTCCAAAGCAGCGATCTACCGCTCGCGGGTTCGAATTCCGCCGGGTTCATGGCTGAATTTTTTCGTCTTCAGTTGTCCTAACTCCATTGATTAAGTGTCATAAATAATATTAGGCATAAATAATACTAGGGCTTCAGAAAATAAGAAAAACAATGTGGCCCTTAAAAAAAGGAAAAATGGAAAAATTGATATAGACTCCACTTCTTTTACTTATTTTTAATTTTTTCACTCCCTTCAAAGTAAACCACACTTATGATATGAAGGGAGGGAGAGTTTTTGCGTGCCAATAACATGCGATGCTTTCCAGCGGTGCCCCATCTAAGAAGTAACCGTGCCCAGCACAGCTTAACTTCGGTGATCGTACGTGAATCGACTTATGCCAAATGCCAGAAACTATATCAAATTTTACTCAGGGCAAGTTCAGTATCAGTTCTTTAAAATGAATAGATTCCTTTCTTTGGATTGAGTAAATATTTCTTTGAAATTATACCAAGTTTTACTCAGGGCAAGTTCAATATTAGTTCTTTGAAATGAAGAAATTTCTTTCTTTGGATTGACTTAATATTTCTTTGGCGCAGTATCATTACCAATTTTCTTTGATACTGTGTTCATTTTTCTTCTAAAAATTGAAGTATTTTTCTGAGTGTTTACACTTAAAAAATCATAAACCGCGTAGTGTAAGTAATATAGTGATGCATGTAAAGTTGCATACGCTAGGTATATACATACAAATATAGCTACGAGAGCGTTATAAAAAATCAGTTTTTCTGTCCTAGTAGAAATGCTAAAAGATTATAGGGTTTTCTTGCGTATGGTTAGTGAAGAGGGCTGCCGGGCATTAGAATAAAGTTAAAATTTGGAACTAAAATTTCAGTTATAAAAACGAACATTTCTTGTATCAGGGCAACTTTGTTTTTCAGGGCTATAATACAATGGTGTTGAGGAATAAAGCGCATGAATTTGCAAATTATAATGCACATCTCCTAATCCTATAAATTTTCACAATGTATTATGGCGTTAGAGAATAGAATTTATCATAATCCCGAAATCATTTATGTGCATAGCACTAGAAGTATATACATTTTAGCCACTTGTGCGTTGCCTTTTTTCAGAGTGTGCTTTCAAAAAAAAGTTATAAAAGAATATGATTAATAGGGTGAAAAAAATATTAAAAGCAAAAAATTAGATTAACCATGCGTTTTCAAAGGTAGAAAATAATGAATTCAAGTTGTTATGTTGGCAAACATGTACGAAAAATGCAAAGCCTTATTGCACTGGGCATGATATTCATGACATTAACATTAAATTTCAGTTTGAAATCAAACAATATTCCGAGGTCTCTATAATGCTGGATAGCAGATAGCGAAATATTTAATTGAAAAACAAGGAGGAAAGCAAGGGTCCAAGGATAGATTTTTGAGGAACTCCTGATGTGGGAAAAAGTAGACGAAATGGAACCTTTTAGGATGATTCCGTAGTGATGACTATGGATATAGGAGGAAAACCAAGATAAAAGCGGATCAAGTACGTTAAGCCTTTCAAGTTAATTGAGTAGCAGATTATAAATCGCAGGGTTAAAAGTATTCGTAAAGACCAAATAAATTACAAAAACTTGACGAAATTGACAACCAAATTAAATCTTAAACGGACCTAATATCAAGCATTAGGGATAGCGCCGCATGCCAAAGTGTTTGAGCTCCAGTTTGTGACAGACTTTAGGTAGGATCTCGCAAACATACAAACCCCCCCCCCCCCCCCCCCCCCCACTCCCCCATCATTTTAGGAACGTAAAACCTTTCTGCTTTTAGGCGTTTGAGTCATTTGGCGTGGTCTGATCTTACAGGTGGAAGAGCAGAAATACCAGCCTTTTGTATAACCAGGAAGATTCGTGTAGTTGTTATGTGTGACATAAAAAACCTGCTTTGATTTTCGTGTTTTGGAGGATGAATTGGGCAAAAGAGAGGATTTACATCTCTTTTTTGAATCATACTAAATCTGAATCCTACACCCTGCCAAGCATTAAATAAATATTAAAAACATTTACCACAACACTCGATACTGGTTTTTAGCTTCACGAGTCCGTATCTTCTCCCTTGTTACAGCTAGTAAGCTATCACCGAGAGGTGTGAAATAAAAACACCAAACAGAAGCGGCTCTAGATAGCTGCCTTGAGGTACTTCAGAAAAAACAGTATTTTTTTGAAGAGCGAAAATTGATATTTTCTATGTTATATTCAATTACGAAGGTAACAATCAAACTAATCTAACAAGTTATGTTTCAAAGCATCATGATCAATACGGTGAAAACCTTTGCTTAAATTTCTGTAGATAGTATCGATTTAATGTCCTTTTTCCATATTCCAAAGCACATTCGAGTTTATTATCATAAGGTTGGTGGTAGTTGACCTGCCATTTCTGAATCATGTTGTTGCACGTTCAGTAGTGGATCATTAGCAATGTAAGTTTATCATAAACAAATTCTCCAAACATCTTAGGTGATGCCTCTGTAATTTTCAACCGAGTGTTTATCACCGCTCTTATAAGCAAGAAACTTTCAGCATGATATTGATTTGTTGAGAATTATTTACAGGGGTGAAATTATCGATTTTACACTCTTAATTATGAAGCTTGGAGGAAGTAAGTCTGTGCCAGAGCCGTTTTTCATATCAACTTCAAGTTCAAGTCAGGTCAAGATCAGAAGAAACTAAGTTATTTTTGTACATCGATGTAAATTGTGAGATTTCGCTAGGCAAAAATTTTTTAATATCGTGAATTACATTTTCGCTAACTATGTTAACATAACTTTCGTATGCTTTGCGAGTCTTTCTTAAGAATTCTTGTGATAGGCCATTCTATCTTTTCTTGATATCATGGCTAGCATTGATATTGGTTTTTATTATCTCATAAAGCTGTTTTTTTTTGTTTTCGTAAACTCCTAAGAGTTCTATCCAATCGTGTCTTAAATAGTTTATCTTTTTTCTTTATTTTTGAAACGTACTTTCCAACCGTATCCAAATTCAACTGGTAGCATGAAGACATTACATCCTTCATTTCTAACGTTAAAAGAGAACTGTTTCATTCATTATTATTGAAAGAAAAGTTAATGCTCTCATAATCAGCATTTCGAAAATTATATGCAACAGAACTGTTGCATGATTGTGAAGTTGTCAAATCATGTCGGAGCTTTGCATGAAATATGTATAGGGTCTTAAGGGGTTACCCCCACTTGTAGCGCAATAAAATAGGTCATTTTCATGAATTTTTTTTTGACAAAACTACGAAATGTTTTTAAACGACTGTTATATTTTCTTAAAGTACATACTTTGAACACCTTTCAGTAATTTTTTTATTGAAAAATATTACATGATTTAATTACAAATGGCCGTCAAAACAATGGAATTTTAATTTTCACCTTTTGCGGTGACCAAAATTGTGTCGAACTGGATCATCTGAAACAAAAAATAGCGATGGACTTAGTTAAATAACAGTATAAACTAGTGTTTGATCGAAGAATTTAAAACAATATCCATTTTTCACAAAATGGCGGACAGTCAAAGTTAATATTTCGATTTTCACTTAAAAAAATGGTCGTCTTTTGGCTATAAAACAGCCATTTTTTATTTTAAAAAAAAATCGAACGATCAAACACTACATTTTTATGTATTAAATAAGCCTGCTAAGTTTCAAAAAGATCGGTTCAGTAGTTTTCAAGTAATTTTGGTCACCGACTTCAAAGATGTCATTTCGAGAAAAACGCGTTTATAAGTATAAGTAACGGTTGTATACGCAACAGTTTCTTCTCTTTCAACGATCATATCTCGGTTAATTATGTTTGGATCGACTTGAAATTTGAAGGACGTATTCTCAGATAGTTATACTTTAAAAAAATGCAACAAAAAAAAAACGAAAAACTTAAAAGTTACAAGTGGGGGTAACCCCTTAAATTAAGCACTTCCTATTTTTAAATTTAAATAAAACAAAGTGTGTGTATGAGGTATCATCGAAATTTTTTATTCATTTGAAAGGCCTATCGATGCTATTAGGTACGGAATATTACATCGTTAAAGTGTCTGCCGTGGCTTCTATGGGTGGCGCGCATCCGAAATGTCCCATTTCCCATGACCCTGACACATAAATCAGACTGAATTTGACCGATGGCATGGATTATGTTGACTATGAGGGTCGCTGTTGTTTGTGGCTTATTTGCATAGGTCTGCGGTTTAAGTGGTGAGTAGGGTTAATTCTTGTAAAAAAAAGGCACATTTTTGTGATTTTTTTATAGATGAAACAATTAAAATCTATTTATTAAAACCAATGGTACATTATAATATAACATTTGAAGAATATTTTGCGAAATTTTCATGAAAAAATTTTAAAAAATACGATAATGGCAGCAATTCTTCTGGAGCGTCTCGGAAAAAAGGTGAATTGCGGTGCCCATCATAACTCGGTGCCGAATCATCTGAAATCCTAAAATCAAACGTATTTCGTTAGATAATTGCTTTTCCCAGGTAATGCTGGGTGGATTTTTTGAAATTTAAATTTTTCACTTTTTGGGAGCACTTTGAACGAAAAAACGCGATTTTTTGCAAAAAAAATCGGTTAATTTGTTATTATAAAGTTAAAAATATAAACAAATTCGAAAATAAACTCTCCAGAGTTACCTCGTAAATTATGTAGAAAAATAGTGTTCAAAATTTCAAAAGGATCGGTGCAGTAGTTTTGGAGTTATGATGGGCACCGACTTTGAAAACGTGAGTTGTGGGAAAAACGCTTTAAAGTTTTGAACACTAAAAAATTTGGGATGAAACGTTCATAAGCGAGATCTATCGGCTTACTTCACACTGAATCATCAGTGTCAGGTCCATAAAGGATGTTGCTATCATCCACAATATCTAGAGCATCTTGTTGCTGCTGTCTGCGATGAATCCTGCCTTCTTTTGTTTGCTTCTTTTTAAGTCGGCCTTCTTTTTTAGTCGAATGAAAATTTATTTTTCCACCACATTTTATGCATTTAACTACCGTTGCAATTGTTGAAAAGACTAATACAAATTTTTTAGGTCGATGTAATCTCGCACTAGTTGTTGCTCTATCAGATCTTGCAACTTTTTTCGGCATTTTAGCAATATTTTAGCACAAAACTGAACGAAAATGAAGCTAAAATGATGCGAAAATCGGAAAGTGCGTGTACTGCTCGATAGAACGTTTACTGCCACACTAAATTATATACTCTACATTGACTAAAGTTATAAATAATGTAAAATAAAGTTATTATTGACTAAAGTTAAAACGTTTGTACTTTTTTAAATTTCTATAAAGAAAGATAGGGGTAGCTTTTAAGGTATTCTATAAAAATCGAATCAGCTGCCTGGTAACAATAGCGCGCTCGAGTTAGGTTGGTATAAAAATCCGACAGGTATAAAAATAGTCATAGCTTCGTCAATTTTGCTCTGATCGACTTGAAAGTTAGACACAACATTTTTGAGATATTAGTCATTCCTTTACAAAAAAAAATAAAATCGAAAAAAAATTTAAAAACCCTACTCCCCCCTTAAGAAAACCCTACAAAAAAAAGTCTTACGGGGTCAAATCGCACGATCTCGATGGCCAGTTCACATCACCTCCACGCGAGATGACCATACCATCAAATTGCTCGTGCAAAATGTCCAATGTGGCATGAGCTGTGTGGCATGAGCTATGTGGCATGTAGCGCCGTCCTGTTGAAACCACATGTTGTTGGTGTCCATATCATCCAATTCAGCTCAAAAAAGTTGACGTTCATGGCCTGGCCAACGTCGTTCTCAAAGAAGAATGAATCAATGACGCCACCAGCCTAAAATCCACATCAAACAGTGTTTTTTTCCGGATGCATTGGACGCTCTTGGATCTCATGTGGATTGGTATCGTCCCGAATTCGACAATTTTGTGTGTTGACATACTCATTCATCCAGAAATGGGCCTGATCCAGAAAAGGGCGAAGCGCGCGGAACGTTGCCCGAACAGAACACTCATTTTGATAAAACAATTTTATCATTTGCACGTGTTGTTGAACGCTATATCCGTCCATAGTGATTCAGCAAAATAGACTGAATAAATGACAGTCAATTTGACAGATGTAGCTTCAACAATATGGCCGCTATCAACTGTCAAAGTTCGGAAGTCCCTATTGGAAGACCCTATATATGGACACATTTATTTTACTTCGATAAACAAGTCGAAAAGAATTTCACTGCTACATACAAGTACGTAAATATTAAACAAAAATAGACACACATATAGATTAGTTATAACAATTTTAGCTTTAATAGCAGTTTTCCCTGATTAATTCAATAGACTACTACAGCAGATACATATATTCTGGATATTAACTAACATTCAAATAAAATGCATTCGACTTAATTCATTAATTCGATTCTTCACTATCTGAAACAAAATATTTCCCTTACTTACGTTTTCAATAAAGTCAGGTTTAAATTGCACTACTCTTACATGTCACACCGCAATTATCATAAATAGATAATTCTATGCTATGGAGCTAATTGTATTCCGGGTAAATGCTTCCAATTCACGCTGGTTGGGAACGAACACATCTGAAAATTGGCTGGCACGGCATGCTTATAGTCTAGTACTAAGCTCCGTTTCACGTCAAATTTTCAGTAGATCTAAAATTGAAATAGTCTCCGCTTTTGTCTATTTTCAAAATTTTCAGAATATATTTCCGGTCGGACTTTAGTACTAGGCTTTTGATTCAAAGTATCTCCTGTCTTGTGCGACTGGTATGATTGGAAGTTTGCTACTACGACTATCATCTCCAGCACGTGTTTTGAAGACCTATGTAGCCAGGACGATGTAACTGCCATAGAAAATATCTAACTACGGGGTGCTTCCTATAAACTTATTTCTCAATGGACTGGTGGACTGCATACATAGGTATGAGCGATAATCGTTATTATTTTGTGTGAGTGGATTACTGTAATTAAATATGTCAGCTTGATATCTGAGTTGATAGACAGATATAAACCAAAAGAGGGAAAAATCTAGCATTGCCAATGTTACTTCATCCAGTACCATTCTACGTACTGCTATTCATATCAAATTATAATGATATGTACCTACAGCTACCTATTGTTAATATACGCCGTGTAGATTTAGACAAGATATATCATTATTACAAAACATGTTTCTGAAAATCACGCAAAATTACTGAATCATTACCGATTTGTTGTTGCCGCATTCTTTCAGCGCTTAGTTAATTGTTTTCAATGTTGTTCAATAGCAAATGACAAAAGATGATGTTTGCGTGGAAAGTGCAGATTTCGGTATGTTTCACTTTAATTTTTCTGTCATACTATACTTTGTGTGTATGGATGTTTATAACTAAATTGATTGTATCTCTGTATCTATGTATACATTATTCTATTCTAAGACCTTAACTTCTAAAAATGAAAGTTTTATTTTCACAGTCAGAATGATCAGCTTTCTGCACCCTATAAATGAATACATACAATTTATTTAATTTAAATTAAATGACAACTGTCAAAACAATGCGATTTACTCAATTGATTTGTGGCCTTAATAAAAAAAATAGGGTACATTTGAATTGCTGCTGACATCCAAATAACTACAGACTCAATATATGGATCATTTATGGCGTACGATTGAGGATGGCAATCAAGAATTTCGTGACATTTGAATTATCCAAATATAAGTTGATCTTTATTCAATTTGTGGTAGATATGATTCGGTTGCGTGGTTACATGCTTGGAAATGTTCGCATATACATATGTAATTTAAAATGTTGGTTCAGTCAAAAAAAGATGATATCGTTGTAGGTTGTATTGAGCTTGACAACATTATTTTAATGTTGTGTGCAAGTAATCGACTCCAGATATTGTTGAAGGCTTAGGTTGCATCTAAGAAGATCATAGGATCATATTTGATGTCCTGGAAAACTAATTTAATTTCCGAGAAAATCTCGTGAACTGGCTCTTTCGAATCATACTGGCTCGAAAGCTAATGGCGTTAAATATGTATGAAAACATTTTGAGTCTTATATGCAATAATTATGTAAGCTTCATATTAGTGACTGAGGTGGATACCATGTATAGAGTTGAAGTTGTTGAATTGCAACAGGGAGCAAAGTGACATTGTTAGTGAGATAATGAGATAGAT
Source organism: Nemotelus nigrinus (assembly GCA_947369275.1). Classification (NCBI taxonomy): domain Eukaryota; kingdom Metazoa; phylum Arthropoda; class Insecta; order Diptera; family Stratiomyidae; genus Nemotelus; species Nemotelus nigrinus. The sequence continues at coordinate 35,631,273 of OX376372.1, forward strand.
CTGTAAATGCTCAAAAAAGCGGCCTATATGCCTGCAATTATGCTCAAATAAAGTAATGTAATAAACCATTTTTGATAATAAACTCATAAATTTTTATAAACTTACAAATCTGTGATTTTTTTATGGTCGCATACGCTGTGCACATAATACTGTGGGGTATAAAATACAGTTACCAGCGCTATAATATCAGAATCTACTTAGTACATGTTGCTATATAACATAACGTAGCAGTTATGGTTGCATGTGCATGTACATAGCTGAGCTATAAAATGTAGCTATAGTACATAGCTGAGCTATAAAATATAGCTACAATGGCGAAACCTACGCATTATGTCCTTTTATGTTAGGCATATGCTCTTGACTTTCATGATGCATAATCCCAAACTCCTACGTAAAATAGCCCCAACTACAATGAACCTAATCTCGGCACATATCAACTGGTTCTCGAATAAGCTCGTATAGGCTAAAGGATAGAAGTTCGGCTCTTAAAGTAAAAACTCATAAGTTTGAACCGGATCTCAGTAGATTTTATTTGTAAGAACTGTAAATTAAGAATTAAATTATGAGAATGAAAATAAGGATTTCCATATTTTACAATATTAAAAATTTAGAAATTGTCTAAAACGAAGAGAGTTTCGCATTTAATTTTGCTTTGGGTTCTAAATGATCAGAACTATAAAGCATTGCATTGTTCATGACTTTTAGTGGTATAAGATATGCCGTTGAGGCTTATATTACATTGCATTAAGAGTTTTGCTACATTGCTTTTCACGCTATAATGCAGAACTATGAATTTTTCGCTATACATTATGGTGTCAGGCGCTATATTTAATTTCGATTCCAAAGTTAGCTATGTACGTAGTACCCAAAATATATAAATTATGGTCTCTGGCGCAATGCTTTTTCTTATTATAGGGAAAAAATGTAAAATTTCAAATTAAAATAGATTCTGACAGAATAATCAAACCATTATGAAATTCACAGGATGCATTAATGTTTACATGATATAGATCTTACTATTTTTTGATGAATGTGCTGGTAACCTTGAAGCTACGGCAGCAATGTAAATAAAAATCCATCAAATCATCGAGTCTCCTTAAAAAAAATTTTGTTTTTAGGAAAAAATTTAAGCGATTTTTTAATATAATGCTTCCCCCACTCTTTCAGTTTGAAATTTTCAAAATTCTGCATCTCAAAAGAACGGCAATTTTTCACTAAATCAATTATCGTTTCTGGGACAACTAATGATTGGGCCATCAGATCAATGTGACAATCATAGGATATATTGGTCTTAAATTAGCAGCAAGCCTGGAAGAAGTTTAATGAATATGCAGATTCCGATGCAGAAGGTGAACCAACTCAAAGCTAAAAAATTGGATTAACCATTCTGTGATGCGAATGTCGTAGACTTTTGATTATAAAATTAGAATAGGAATGCCAGCTACAATAGGTGCTGTCATTAAATTTTCAAATTATAATGATATTCTTTTAAAAATAAGCTACAAATGTTTCCATTTTCAAAATTGTTAAGGCGGTTAAGGTTGTAACTTACTATCATTGCCAACTCTTAAAACCATTCTAATTTTATGAGTTCGAATCCCTTCATCGGATCAAAAAGAAATTCACGGGGTGAGCTGGTTTTACTTTTAAGCAAATTTATTGCTATGGTGCTAGCCAAGGTTTACCAGCCTTTTATCAGCCCTGCAAGCGTTTTTGTGCCAACAGATTGTACCATTAAATTTTCATGTTATGACGGGAAGCAGTCTTCATTCTAAATGAAGAAGCAGTGTCAACTTTAGAAGCTCGAATGAGAACTATTAAGTACGGGGCTAAGAAACGGACTCTGGACAGAAGGATCATGAGACAATTAAACAGAACTGAAACAAGCAGCTCAAGTAAGGTAGAAGTCATCAAGCAAGGAGTCCGTCGCTCGTTCAGGTTTGTTATCTGAGGAAGAATCAGATGCATAGTCTCTTTCTGTTGATGAGTCAGCGTTAAAACTACCTCTAAGTTGGACGGCTGTCTAGGCTTTCTGACTCAGAATCCGAAAAAGTAGAACAATTTCATTAATAACCTTGTGCTTCCATATTTCTGTGCCAAGGAACACATTGCTATTTCAGCAGAAATCGATCGCAGGCTTTACTGATTTACCCTTCCACACGATTATGGAACAAACCTTCCCTGTGGCACCGTTAAGGATCTACCTTAGGCTGTGTGGTGCATCCGAAATTCGTACGGAATCTGGAATAACTTGCACACTAATACTTTAATTGTCTTTATGGTCGCGAAAGTCCCGCATCGTACATAGGTCGTCAAGCGGAGCAAGCCATCAGCTCACAACTACATCTTAAGATCTCAATTGGGGTAGATCATCAAATCTATCAAGCTATTGAAATCACCGGGCCCTAACAGCATTTTTTCCACTGACATCTATTAATCTATAGAAGTTACGCTTCCATGACTGAAGCAGATCTATAATGATATTTTCGTATGTTCCCGTCAACGTACAATATGGCACATCTGAAGGTGAAGTTTTTTCCCTTGCTTCTTAGCACTAAGGTTGATACTCTTCTGAGGAAGTTAGACCATACCGGCTGCAAGATGATTCCTCACATGGACGACATATCCATTGCAGTGTCAGTAAAGTATATATCTATGCTTTTCGAGAGATTTAATAATTCTCTTAATGTACTCTCAGGTTGGAGCCAGGACTGTGAGTCCCCAGTGTCTCTAATTGACATATTGAACGTGAACGGTGTCTGCATTAACTTGGACCAAAGGGTAAAATATTCGGATCTGGTTCTTTATTTGAAACTACTTTGCAGGAAGCTTCCAGTGCACCTTACTGCTGCAAAAAATCCGTAGGAGCGAATTGTGGTTTTGGGGCCTTGAATAGCTTTGTACTCTGTGGCTCAGCTAATACTTCTATATGGAGCTGCTTACCAACAGATCCTTAAAAAAACACAAAGGCTGCCTGCACTAATCGTTTGGTTTCATTGGTAACCTACCAATTTACCAATCTTACAGCAAACTAATTTTCCTGTTGTGACACTATATTGTACAGTATCCCGCCATTGAATTATGACCGATCAGCAAATTTGAGAAAGTTTAGCTTTTTCTTAAATAAAGCAGAAGAAATTCAATTGTTTTTATTTTGCAATAGCATATATTTATTGGTACATGGTTGCTTTAATAATAAAAAAAAATCTAGCGCACCTGAACCGCTAGAAAACTAATTTTCGAAGAAATTGTCTTTGAGTGAAAAAAAAGTGTGGAAAGACGTAATACACTGTTTTATAGAATCATATCAACCATTCCTTATCCAAAGCAACAAAACTCAACTATAACACAAATGATGAAAATGTTCAGTGCTGGTAACACTTTCCGAACGAAGCAGCAATAAGTTTACCATAACAAGCTCATACTTAAATCAACTTATCCTTTGAATTTCGTTCTCATCGCAAGATTTCACCGAAAGTTTCAGCGGTTAAACGTTGTTTGAGGCTGCCATCCGAAAAATGTTCAAAACTCGGAAAATTTAAAAACTGATTCCTTATTTTTATTGCAAATGCTTTGCATATGAGAACGTAATTTGAAGCATCTGTTGGTGCAATATTAACGGAAATGGTACATTGCTGATTAGCCTGTGTCAGCAGCAAAGCAAAATACATTCCAAATCTGCTTCACGTTAAGTTAAACCCAACCAGTAAATTTTGTTTCGATTGAATGACTGCGCTGGAAGGTATACGGGTGAAAAGAATTTTAGGGTTACCACCCTCAAAACTTTTCAAATTTTTAAAACGTTAATATTTGTTGTTAATTTTCATTGCAGGATCATTCTCAATTGGAAATCTAATGACATAATCGCTCAGTAAAGAAATTCCACAAAATTACAAAAATGGTCATAGCTTCATGATTTTTGTACGAAATTCCTACGACATTTACTTCACATTAAGGTCCATTTACTGCATGAACTTCGTTTTGATTTCTACACTGGACCGGAAGTTATAGGGAAAAAAGCTTTATTTTGCTGAGCAAATTTGCAAGATTTATTAGACAAAAGTCACCACAGCTGCCAGCCCTATACTAATTTTTCAACCAAATTTTCATCAAATGTTACATAGAGTAACATCCAAGTATTGTGTTAATTTTTTCATCCAAGTATTGTGTTAAATCTGATGGCTAAATCGGAAGTTATAGGCCAAAAAGATGTTTTTTTTTCTCAGTAGTTTTTCAAGATGGTACCACTGCCACAGGGTTGCCCGCATTTCAAAATCACTTCTATCAGACCTGGTCCTTGCTAATACCAACATACCCTGTAAATTTCATTATGATCGGGTAATACGGTCGTCAGTTCTCGTGAACAGAACTTTCAAGTGCTGAAAATAGAGGTAATTTGGTGATGGGTTGCCGTTCTTATGCAAATCGGAATTTTGAAAATTTTATCTTGAGATGAAGCACAAAAGATAAAATTTATCAAAAATTTGAAATATTTGTCAAAAGTCAAAAATTTTTCAGGAAGGTCAATGATTTGAAGGATTTTTTTTCAGCAGCCTGCCACAGCTACAGGGTTACCCGCTTTATGCTGAAAATCTATATGTGCCAAATTTTAGTCAACATCAATACGCTCTGTAATTTTCACGATGATCCATTGTTTTTCTTACAAGTAATGACAAATCAAAATTTGAAAAAAATTCCTTGCCTACTTTTAGGCACCCTGCACCCACACACGGCTCAAAATTTCCAATTCTTTATCATATACAAGCTAAGAACATAATTAATTTTCATTCCCAATACTTTTCTTTAACAAAAACTTACACTGCTTGGAAATATAGGAGTTCCTCAAAATTCACTAAAACGCTCGCCAAAAAGATGTTTTTTTTCTCAGTAGTTTTTCAAGATGGTACCACTGCCACAGGGTTGCCCGCATTTCAAAATCACTTCTATCAGACCTGGTCCTTGCTAATACCAACATACCCTGTAAATTTCATTATGATCGGGTAATACGGTCGTCAGTTCTCGTGAACAGAACTTTCAAGTGCTGAAAATAGAGGTAATTTGGTGATGGGTTGCCGTTCTTATGCAAATCGGAATTTTGAAAATTTTATCTTGAGATGAAGCACAAAAGATAAAATTTATCAAAAATTTGAAATATTTGTCAAAAGTCAAAAATTTTTCAGGAAGGTCAATGATTTGAAGGATTTTTTTTCAGCAGCCTGCCACAGCTACAGGGTTACCCGCTTTATGCTGAAAATCTATATGTGCCAAATTTTAGTCAACATCAATACGCTCTGTAATTTTCACGATGATCCATTGTTTTTCTTACAAGTAATGACAAATCAAAATTTGAAAAAAATTCCTTGCCTACTTTTAGGCACCCTGCACCCACACACGGCTCAAAATTTCCAATTCTTTATCATATACAAGCTAAGAACATAATTAATTTTCATTCCCAATACTTTTCTTTAACAAACAATATATTTAATATTTTGTGCTTCCCCCTTTGGCCTGTATTGCTGCTTGTATTCTACTAGGAATGCTTTCTATACATGTGTTGATCATTTGTCGCATTCCATCGTCGTTTTTAAATACTTCTTCGATATTTTTCTTCAATGCAGCGATTGTGTTGTTTCTCCGGCTATACTTCTTTGATTTTAAATACGCCCAGCAGTTCTCAATGGGATTGAAATCAGGTGAATCGCCAGACCAAGGTAGAACCTCCAATTCTAGAAAACTTAAACAATCCATGCTAGCTCTCGATGTATGGCATGGAGCACCGTCTTGCATTCCTCTTTGGGATGTTCTAAGGTATCCAAATATGGCAGAAGAACATTTCTCAGCACGTATATATACTGATTAGAGCGCATGTTCCCTCAACGTAATAGATTGGGCTCGGACCTTCGGCTGTAATGCAGCTCCAAATCATAACTGAGGGCGGATGTTTAACTGTCCGAACCACACAATCTTCTGAATATCTCTCTTGAGGCCTCCTTTGAACGAAATTTTTACTCTCCGTAACCGCTTCCAACCTGCATTCGTCACTAGAAAAGTTAAATGATTCGTAAGGCTGTCTCTTCCTATGACATATGAAATGAGATATGCTAAACAAAGGAATTTACCTTATTCCAGTATTTACTCCCGTAGCTGCTGTGTATTTTCGCCCAATATAGTCTTCGTTTGCGCATAGCTTTGGTTAATTTTAGTTTGTTTGCGGGCCGCCTACATGAAAGGTTGTTTTCCTTGAATCGCCGTTCCAAAGTTCTCAGTGATATTCTGACGCCAGTTTCGTTCAGATCCCTCAAAATAGCCCTAGCTGGTGCGTTGCGCTCCAGCAGAGCATTCTACATGATTCTTCTATCCGTTCTCGGTGTTGTTCTTCTCTGTCCGCGGCAATTTCCTCGTTTGTTCCCAGGGACCGTTGTTGAATCGGTTGAGCTACGCACAGTTTTGGTAATGTTGACCACGGAGGATTTCAAAATTTCTACAATTTCAGCAATATCGGCATAGCTTGACTTCTTTTCATTCAATAAAGCAACAACCTGTGCTTTTTTTTTCTAACGAAATATCAGCCTTTTTACCCATATTGTCTAAATTATACTACTGACTTAGTAGTAATAGTAACTTCACTTCACTTCTGAATTTTCCTAAACTTCCAATGTCATTTACTTGAATTTCACTCACTCACAGATTGCTACTTTTTTTTTCATTTTGAATAGTTATAACTTTGATAACTGTCTCGAACACGCTTCAAACTTAAAATTATAATTGCACTTATTTATAATTGCTGTTTTGTTTGAACATCTGGGAATTTCGGATTACGAATTTGGTAACTTACTGGTATAGGGAATACCCAACAAATACATAATTACTCTGTTACCGAGAAAAAATAGCAAAAATGACACTCAGTGCTCATAAAATTATCAAAATTCTTCAGAAATGCAATCGGTCATAATTCAATGGCGGGGTACTGTATTTTGACATGAGCAGATTTCGATTAGCTAAATGAACTAGAGTAGACTTCGACGTTGCTGGAATTTTATTTGTGGGAGTACCCGCTTCGGTTGATTTTGCCTATATAGTTCTGGACACTGTACTGGATTTAGAGGAACTCGCACTCCTGGCAGGGCTAAATAGATTTGATAATGAAACTGATTTTATAATCAGAGAGGGCACATTAATGTGTATACCGATGGCTGGAGGCTGAATAATAAAGTTGGCAGAGGTTTATACTCGAATGAGCTAAATTTAAGGTGGTCTCTTTGTCTCCCTGACCATTGTAGCGTCTTCCAGCCAGAGGTGGTTTTTTTCGTGCGATCGACTCGTTACTGTGTAATCAAATATTTAGAGTAAACATACGTATATTCACGGATAGTAAATTCACTAGAAAATTCTTAGCTGGTCCTAGTACAGTGTCTAGAATTGTCATCAAATGCTGCGTATCTCTTTACGAGATGTCGAGACATTCGTCAGTGCAATTGATTTGAATACCGGAACATGAGGCCATACGGGCGCCACTGCGCTGTTGATATACCGGTGAGCTTTGTACCTGGCTTCCGAAGATCTCCGTTGAAACATCGATGTCATTGTTCAAACTAGTCATAAGGCAAAAAAAAACTCTAGCGCACCTGAACCGCTAGAAAACTAATTTTCGAAGAAATTGTCTTTGAGTGACAATGTGGAAAGACGTAATACACTTTTTTGTAGAATCATATCAACCATTCCTTGTTCAAAGCAACAGAACTCAACTAATTATAACTCAAATGATGAAAATGTTCAGTGCTGGCAACATTTTCCCAACGAAGCAGCAATAAGTTAACCTTCACAAGCTCATACTAAAATCAACTTATCCTTTGCATTTCGTTCTCATCGGAGGATTTCGTCGAAAGCTTTAGCGGGTAACGTTGTTTGAAGCAGCCATCCTAAAAATGTTCAAAACTCGGAAAATTTAAAAATTGGTTTCTTAGTTTTATTGCAAATGTTTTGCATATGTGAAGCATCTGTTGATGCAATAGTTACGAAAATGGCTAAAGCTCGTTACCCTGTGTTAGCAGCACAGCAAAATATATACCAAATCTGCTTCACGTTAAACTAAACCCAACCAATAAATTTCGTTTCGATTGAATCGCTGCGCTAGAAGTTATACGGGTAAAAAAAATTTTAGGGTTACCACCCTAAAAACTTTTCAAATTTTTAAAACGTTAATATTTGTTGTTAATTTTCATTGCAGCATCGTTTCCATTTGCAAATCTAATGACATAATCGCGCAGTAAAGAAATTCCAAAAAATTACGAAAATGGTCATAGCTGGCAGCCCTTACACGATTTTTGTACGAAATTCCTATGACATTTGGTTAACATCAAAATCTATTTACTGCATAAACTTCATTTTGATATCATGACTGCACCGGAAGTTATAGGGAAAAAAGCTTTATTTTGCTGAGCAAATTTGCAAGATTTAGGAGACAAAAATCACCATAGCTTGCAACTCTATTCTAATTTTTCAGCCAAATTTTAACCAAATTTTGCCTTAAATAAGGTCCAAATAGTGTGTAAATTTTATTTAAATCTGATGGCTGTATCGGAAGTTATAGGCCAAAAAGCTGTTTTTTTTCTCAGTGATTTTTCAAGATGGCACCACTGCCACAATATTGCTCGCATTTCAAAATCATTTCTAATTTCTAATTTAGTGATGGGTTGCCGTTCTTGTGCAAATCGGAATTTTAAAAATTTTAAACTGACATGATGCACAAACGTTTAAATTTATCAATGATTTGAATTTGTTGTCAAAAATCAAAAATTTTTCAGGAGGTTCAATGATTTGAAAGATTTTTTTTCAAGAGCCTGCCGCAGCTACAGGGTTACCCGCACTACCTTGAAAATCCATGTATATTAAACTTTAGTCAACATTAATACGCTCTGCAAATTTCACGATGATCGAATGTTTTTGTCAGAAGTAATGACAAATCAAAATTTGAAAAAAAATCCTTGCCTACTTTTAGGCACGCTGCACCCACACACGGCTCAAAATTTCCAATTCTTTACCATAAACAAGCTAAGAACATAATAAGTTTTCATTCCCAATACTTTTTTTGAACAAAAATTCACGCTGCTTCGAAATATAGGAGTACCTCAAAATTCACTTAAACGCTCGCCGCCGCCAAAAGGTTTAGGATATCTGAATTTTAGCAAGTTGTGGACCTACCTACTAAATACATCTACGTTCTCCGAAATTTTCAGCTTAATCGGATAGGCCACTCCAGAGATTATCTCCCTTAATCATTTTGATGATATATTATATATATATATATATATATATATATATATATATATATATATATATATATATATATATATATATATATATATATATATATAAAGAAATATGAACTTTCGGCGAAACGAGTTTAATACTACTACTAAAGCACGGTTTTTCAAATCACATCGGTTTAATAAATAAATAAAATTACTAGTCAATAAATAATTTTCCCCTTTCTTCACCTTGATTATTCTGGCTAACTGTATAAATATAATGTCACCATCTTAAATATACACTTATACCATTTTACGAGCTAGTTTTCAGCGTATTTTTTGTATATTTTACCATGATAATTTTGAATATATTTGCAAAGGCTTGAAACTTTTTATAAAATTCTAAATAAAAACATAAATCATGTGACTATGCCATTTGAATCGTTCATCTATAATTTATTTAAAAATTTTAGTACAAAGCATTCATCTAAAATTTTTACCTAGATTTGCATTAATTTATCTTCTATTTATTTATTTTTTGCAGGATATGAAATAGCAGTTTTGCAGAGTGCTAATAGCAAGCTTACCAGAAGTGTATTTAAAAGATAAAAAAAGTGCATTAATAATTAAATAGTGAACCAGTGCCAATCAAGTGTTCTAGAAATAATAAAAATAATAATAATATAAATAAATTCAAATCAATATCTCTTTTCGCTATACGTAAGTGTGTGATTGTTAACGCGTAATGGCAACAGCTCAGGAACGACGAGCATCATTTGCCCGACGTGCAGAAAGTTTGATTGAGAGGGTGAGAATTATGAACACGATAATCGAGGTATCTGATGATCAAGCAGTGTGAGAAACAAAACAGGAATGGGTTTTATTGGAATATTTTGTTTTATAATATGTATTTGATAGGGATCGCTTTCAATTTTCAATATCCCTTACAGAGATAGTTTTGGCTTTAAGATAGTTTGCATTTAATTTTTGCTTTAACGTTGTTGTGTATGCGTATAAAAGCCTTTAAAAACACTCGCAATACAGTCACTTATTATATATAATTGTTATATATAATGAGGCAAAAATTAATTTAGAATATACTCCGAAGCAAGATAATATTCGGATACAGTATCTATTCAAAAATTTTAAAATTTCAATCTGCAAATCTACTTATATGTCTATGTATTTTTTATTTAAGCAAATGGAATCACGTCCCAATTTTAAAGTAAGTTCGATTACCGACGATTGGTTTGTAAACGTGTTGGTCAATTTTCTATGTATACAGACTAGGTAATTGTAGACTTTGTTTTTTTAACTAGACCTTATTTTTGACAGTGGTATTAGATAGTGAAATATTCGTGTAGTTAGCATAGGGTTGACAAATATAAAGTCAAAATTACACCATTAATTTTTGGTAGGAATTTCAATTTAGAATATATGTTAAATAATATTTTTATTATTAGATGGTAAGGCCACATTATGTACGAGGAAACAAATTAAGACACCAATTTTATGTCTCTTGCACTGGACTGGATAATTTTCCCGTCTTGTTCGTCAACAATAACTTTAACCTCGAGTAACAGCATTCTTTCACTGAAGCCCACTAATAATCTCTTGGAACATGCATATATCACAACAGATAGAGCTTGATTGCTATAATAAATGGCCTCATTTTCAAATATTTCAAACCATTTTAAGTATTGTGGCGAAAGGAAGAATACACACTTAAAACTAATTAAGGCAATTCCATTATTCTGCCAATGATACCATCACAATAATCAACAATAATTAACCGTTTTAGCTTAGAAAACAATTTTATTTCTGTGCTTCATGCATAATACGTACATCCATATGAGAGAATTCTTTATGGTTTCATATCGTTGAACTACCTAGTTTTCTTATATATTTCCATAGTAGACATCTTGTACGCAATTGAATTTCCTTTAGTTTTATTGAGTTCAGCAGTCATTTACTTACGATGGATACACAGAAACTCGCAACTAGCTGGAATGGCCATTGTATGCGTTTTGTAGCATAAATTCTCTCCCTAGGTCTCCATTAAGCTAATTGTGCCGTTAATAATCCATCGCTATGATAATGGCTATTAGATTGATCTTCAACGAATGCCCCGTTTCGAACGCACATTCAATCCGGCGTGCGCTATTCATTTCAACTATCTTATATCTGCCTGCAGTGTTGAAGAATACTTATTGCGTCGGCATACGACATTCGCTGAGCTATTTTAGTGCAAAAATGTCGAATGAATAAATCTATTTATAGCATGAACTACTTGAACGATGGTGATGTAGCCTACACCAACAATAGTGGGTACATTGAATGCAAATGGAATGACTTTTACTTGCGATTCAGTTGGTTGTGCAATTGACATTGGGGACTACGACAATATAAAAGTAACGAGTCTGTGAATAACATGGTTTGTGGATCTAGTAGAGTGGCCTTAAGTGGTGAATCGTAACTTATATGGAGCCAATAAAATGCAAAATGTGGGCGAAAAATAAGAGAGTTCTGCAACTTAAATATCAACAATTGTCAAGTCTGCTTTTATTGGGGCTACAAACAGCTCATAAAAGATTGTGAAAGGGGCTGTAATCGAAAAATAACAAAGGGAACTGATATGCATATACAAAGACTTCCTATTCTACTGTTAATATTTATTTTGAAATTAAAAAGACTGTTTCAATCTTATAATCGAGTTGAATGAATATTCTTTTGCAATGTTTGAAATATTCGATGGGTTGAATGAGTATGATTTATTACACATAACACCAACTCATAAAACCAACTCTTCCGGAATTCCGGGATTCTCCCGGAAAAATAGAGTTCATTTAAAAAATCTCCCGGCTCCCGGAATGCAGTTAATTTCTCCTGGAAATTTAACGTAAATTGCCTTCACAGAATTTTTATATTTTTATTTATATTTTATGCTCGCTTTTATATGCTTGTAAATAATACAATATTAATGATTAAAAATCGTAAATTCCACTAGATTTGTAAAATTGATTAAATAAAAGATCTGAGTGCTTCTCTATATGAGCCAATAAATGAGGATAAATTGTACGACGATTACTGTTTGCTGCGAGAAGTGCATGACTTTGTTGCCAGTAAAACAAAGAGGGAAGACTTGCGTTGGGTTAATTTTTTTGAAAAATGTAAAGAAGAATCGGACAAAGAAATAAAAAATTCGTTACATTCGCTCTATCGATCTCTATCTGCAAATCTTGCCGCTGATCGTGTTTTCAGCGTACTAAACGAACTGTGGTCATTAGATATATAATACCAGTTCTGGCGCACTTAAGAGGAGCAAAAGAGGTGCAAATAAGACCAGCAATAAGGACATGTTGCCTTCGATTATTGGCCCGCGCATGACGTAAGCGATGATCTTTGAACTAATCAACAGCTCAACTGGGCTTTTAGCTTAACAGGGTTGTTTATCAGTTCAACTACCCTATTTATCAGCCCAACTGTGCTGTCAGCTCAACAAAGTTCTTTATTAGTTCAACAGGGTTTTTTATCAGTTCAGCTAGGCTGTTTATCAGCTCAACTGGGCTGTTTATCAGTTCGAGATTATCGCTTACGTCATGCGTGGGATGCGCATGCCGATAATGCAGGCACCATGTCCTTATTGCTCCTCTTTGCTCCTCTTATTTACTCTTCTTTTGCTCCTCTTAAGTGCGCCAGAACTGGTATTATATATCTACTGTGGTGAAAAAATCGTAATCGGCTTAATGAAACACCTGTAAAATAAAAAATTCAGGTATGCATAAATTTTAATTGCACATGTAAAGAATTCTACAGCTTTACCTTTGCAAATCAAAAAACATTACAAGCAACTCGTTGTGTAAAGAAATATCATTTTAAATAAATAAAATTGTTTTTCACTTATTTTTTTATTTTCCTCCCGGATTTTTTTATTTCCCTCCCGGATTCCCGATCCACTGAGTTGGCAACCCTAGCTACAGCATGGACTACTCGCGTGTGGTCCTTTGTTCGAATCCAGCCAACTATTGTCTTACGGAGAGCTTTGACTTGATCGTTGTAAATAAATGTAAATAAGGGGAAAATAAGGGGTAAAATGGGTCTAACTGTCAATTTAAACTCCCACACAAGTAACGAATTTCCATTTGACAGCTTTTGTCGCTCCATGCTTTTGTTTATTTCTCCGTTTTTATGAAGTCCTAAACGCCCGACTTCACTACAGCAGTTTTAATTGCACATCACCAATAACGCGAAAAATATTGTCTTCTAGTTAAACAATGCTCATTTGATACATTTGAGATTCGAATCGGGATATGAACTTTGATTTATACCTAGTGTATAATATCATATTTTTTTTTTTTATTTTTTTTCATTAATTAAAAATTAATGATCTCTCACTGCAAGTAGTCACATCAGTCAAGTATGCACTATGAGCTGATGTCTGATGAGAATGAGTGCATACTTTCGAAACCACTTAGTAAAAACAATTTTTTTTTTCAATTTTAATCATCCCACAAAAATAATTCCATTTAGATTCTGCTTTCGGAGGCTTATTGCGCTAAACGATCGAGTTTCCCGTATCAATTATTCTCTGCTTTGATAAGCTTTAGGACGATATACGTTGTCTATGCTGATTTATAGACAAGAAGGGAACCGTGATCACAAATTAATAACCTTTACGAATAAATTGGGGTTATTTAGCAATTTCACTTTTCTCAAGGAACACGATTTGTTGTTTTTTTTTCATATACAGTAAAGGATGTAATATGGGCTCCTTGTGTGCGTGGTATATGAGCCCCCAATTTTAAGGGTTCATAACTAATACACTGCAGATTGCTTTTCCTTCATTGTTGCAGATGGCAAGAAAAGTTCTTAAAACGAAGAAAATCTGTATAGGTGAAAAGAGTGGAGCGAAAGTAGTAAAGCAAATGATGTTTTGGTTATCAAAAAGAATGGAATGGGCTTTAAAAAAGCGTCAAAGATATTTAATGTACCACGCGCTGCCCTTCAGAGACTCTCTCGGTTAGATATATCGCCAACAAAAGCAGCATTAAACTAGGACGTAAGCCAATTATTGAGAACAAACTTGAAAAGGAATTAGTGGAGTATCTGATTACTATTGAAAGTAAATTCCACGGCCGTGCCAGGCAAGATGTTCGCCGGTATCTACGAACTCTGCCAAAGAAATAGAGTCGAAGACCTCTCAATATCGCAAAATTTCATGTGATCTTATTAGTTTCTCTCGAAAAAGTACGCTCTTTCATTATATATACCTGTTAAGCAATTCTGCTCTAAGTAGAGCTGACAATATATTAGACCTCAGTGTGGTCCTGGATGAAAAGCTCCGCTTTAATTTTCATTACGATAAAATTATCTCTCAAGCAAGTGAACGACTAGGCTTCATTAAGCGACGAGCCAGGGAGTTTCAGAACCTTTGGGTTACAAAATTGCTATACACCGCGCTCGTTCGGTCTCTTCTTGAGTATGCTTGCATTATCTGGAACCCGGTTTTGGAAATTCAGAGCCAGAAATACGAATCTGTTCGAAAGCAATTCTTGCTATTCGCTATTAGAGATATTTACCATCCTTGTGATTTTAGAAATTTACCGCCATATGAATCACTTGCATCCAGAAGATTAATGATATCTGCCTGCTTCAGTTTCGATGTCATTGAAGACGCCGTTAATGTCGACTACAAACAGGAAAGATTACAGCCCGTAATCGTGACAAATGCCAGTTGAATATAAGCATAGCACCGCATATGCTGATAATGAGCCAATAAATAGATTCTGCAAGATATTCAATAGCATGAACTAACACTTTTCCCCACAATTTTGAAAGCGTCCTTTAAAACCAGAGTTACGAAGGCTCTCTTATCCTGCCCTCTCTAGTCTACCGGCCTAGTGTCCTTTTCGTGACTAATAAAATATTTAATTTCGTTTTTGGATTTAATAATTTTGTGATATTGCTGTTATGTACCATATTTATTTATAAAATGCTAATTTATTTATTTGCATTGCATTCAGTTGTCTGTTATACCTGCTATTAATTTGTTTAGTTCTAGCAGGTAGAGCTTGGTTTGATCACCTTATGAATCACAATAAGGACGTAACGTCTTTACTGAAGCCGGCAGCTACAAATTTTTCTAGAGCAAATGGATTCAACAAAGAAGCTGTCAATGCGTTCTTTGATCTTCTGGAAGCTGCGCTCACGAAACATAAATATCCTGCAGATAGAGTATTTAACGTATATGAGACAGGAATTTCTTTTGTGCAAACGAAATTTTCACGTGTCGTTGGGCTTTAAGGAAAAAGACAAATTGGAGCATTAAGCTCAGCTAAAAGAGGCTGTAGTGTGTTAAATGAGTGCTGGGGGGATATTTGTCCCAGCACTATTGATCTTTCCTCGTAAAAATATAACCGATACACTCATGAAAGGTACACCACCGGGGTCCATTGGTCACTGCTATTCCTCCAGATGGATTCAGTCTAATTTGTTCACAGACTGGCAGAAACATTTTATTTAAAAAACCAAACCAACTAAGGAAGATCTGCTGCTTTTAATTCTAGATGGTCACAGCTCTCATACAAAAAACATTGAAGTTATTTATCTGGCTCGTGATCTAGCACCTTCGCTCACGTCGTACAAGCTGCAACCTTCGACAAAACCTTCACTGGTGCTTTAAAATTCCACAACAGTTAGGCCATTCGATAGAGGATGGTTCACTGCCAAATACCTGTTGGCCGATCCGATATTTAAGAGTTATTTGGATAAGCATAATTAATGTGCCACATCGGAATAATAGCAGCCAATAAATTCAAGGTTACAGGAAACTTTTTATGTAACAGAAATATTTTTTCATATGTAGAATTTGTTCCATCAATAGACGATCACCTTGACTTAGAAACATTCAAGAAAGCTAAGGGCAAAAAGCCAACGAGCGAAGAATCGCTAGCTTGGACGTCTACGCACGGAGATACCAAGCAATTTGAACAGTGTTCGGACATCATTGGCACTCAAGATTTGGACACAATTCATGCTGAATCATGTCAATACAACATCCAAGATTAAAGCTTGAAGCTTCGTCGCTATCAACAAATTACAAAAGATTTAGCGGAGCAGGACCCTCTTGTGTATTCAGAGCAAGTTCCATAGAAAATACACTGGAAGGAAAAGTTTTCCCTCCAAAAATTATTTTGCCTGTTCCTAAGCCTAAGAAGAAAATGACCAATAAAGGATCTAAACCTTGCAAAGCTGCCTTAATACCGTATTCACCATAAAAAACAATGTTAACAGAAAGACACAACGAACAAAAAGAGAAAGAAATAAACAAAAAATAAAAAGAAGGCTTAAAGATGCAGAAGAACAACAAAAAGCATAAAGGGAATAAAAAAAATGTGAATGCTCCTAGAAAACAATCCTGTAAAAGAAATCTTAGACTTGAAACCTTCTAACTCAGATTCTGATGGTATTAAGGGGGGAAATACATGTAAAATCAAAAAAAAAAAAAAAAAATTGCTAATTTCAGATTGATTTAAAATATATATATTGTTCATTTAGAAAATCTTTAATATTAAATCCTTAAAGTACATGTCTTACAGTAAATGAAAATATTTTTTTAATAATTAACACAAAATGGCGGCGATCCGAGCGAATGAAAAAAACACATCAAAAACTGCCTCGTACAGCTTAACACCTTTTCCGGGGAACTTGCAACATTCAGATAAAAAAATATGCTAATGAGATATATAATTCATAGGTGAACCAATAAAATTAATAAAAAACAATTAAATTTTTACATTAATTTTAGATTAAACAAAAAAATCGATTATTTTTAAAAAAAATCACGCTTTAAACATTAATAAACAAATTATTTTTCTGAAATTACAATGACATTTAATTAATACTCTTTTGTAGATGTGGTATAAATTTGAGCCGGATCGGTTCAATATTTTTTGAAATATTTTGTACGGCAGTTGAAAAAGTACTACTTTGAGAAAAACGCGTTTAAAGTTTTAAAGCTCCACCGACCTGGGGAACGCCGCGCTGCTTATAACTGACTATAACTCGAGAACTAATATGAATATCGCTTCAAAACTTTTTTTTTGTATATTTTAAGAGCATTTTAAACATTTTGATGTAATAAAAAAAATGATTTGTTTTTAGCAGTTACATGTATTTTCCCCCTTAAGTCAATTGACTACCGGCATTCAATAGAAATTTTTGTAGAAAACCCTGGAGAAGACGCTGCTTGCTTGTTCTGCGAATCACTGTGCTTTAAATAAACGAGGCAAGCTTTGGGTGCAATGTCTTTTCTGCGAAATATGGGCACATAATGAGTGTGCAGGATATGAAAAAGACCAATTTTTGTAAATAACTAATTAAAAACAACTGTTCAATTTGTTATTTTCAAATAAAAAACCTTGTTTTTTCATTGGAAATGCAGTTTATTATTGCCCTACAAGTATTTTTATATTGTTACTAAGGGGCTCATATTACCATCACACATCGAATTTTATGAAATGTGTATTAGCTAGCAATTTTGTTTATAAATTGACAAACATTAATTTAACTGGACAAAATACAATTAAACGAAGTCAGTAACTTATTACACTGTGCTATGCCAAAAAACGATGAGAAAATTTATGTTTATTATAGATTTATTATTTTATAAATTAATTGGGGGCTCATTAGAGTTGCTAAGTGTCCCGATTTGCGCGGGACGTCCCGATTTTCAGAGGTCTGGTGACACGCCTCGATTTACCCTTGATCGGGACGTCAAATGTCCCGATTTTTTACTAGCCTCCTTGATCGATAATTTTTACAGGAAAACACCACCATATAAAAATATTTTCGCTTTGTTATTTTCATATTTTCTCACCAAACTCGGACTAAATAGGCAGCATAAAAGTTTTAAGCCTCGCGCGTATTGAATTGGCGAGATACAGATATCATTGATTCATGCAGTCTCGTTCTTCTCTCGACACCTGTCGAAACCATTCCATCAAGCACAGTGTGTCATTTAATTCTCTGGATTGTGAAGCTAAACTTACGATTCAAAAAATGCTGAACATCTTACACTTGAAAAAAGAAAGGCCCGTGTTTTAGGTCCGGCGTCTACTCAAGACACGATTGATGACCATTAAAGTGGTACGTTTTATAGTGTTTGAGTGTTATTTTACAGCCCAGTTGACTTATGGCTCTTCGTACCTCTTCTATTGCTTTACGTTTGAGCAAATTAAATTTGGAGAATTTCGCTTTGAAAACGCATAACCATTTTTCATGCTACGCTAAAAGAAAACAAGCCTTAAAATAATTTTATGAAATGCACGAATCTGAATTTGCTCCAGTCCTGCGACATGTAGTAACGCGATTGTTATCTCTCCTACCCGCTGCAGAACGTGCCAGGAAATCATTTGATATATGTAATAAAGACTTATTTCATATCCCTGGGCGAACACGAGTGTCCCTCTGCTCTCTGGAACTTTTTAATACTGACGAAACAGAACCTTACCCGGTTTGCTTCCAAAACGTATTAAAAGTCCTTCACGACGCTGTATTGAGTCTTGAAGACGAAACATTATTGAGTTTCAATCAAAGGTTATTATACAATTTTCAGACTCACTAACAAATTGAAGCAAAGAATTGATGACTAATTTTTGGGCTTCACGTACGTAAATTTAACAAAACACTCCAGTTTCAATAATAAAAATAGCATTTTGTACTGGGTACAATATATATAGACAAGATACGATTTCAACAATGAAAACAAACTGAATTTATTCAAGCCACTTTCTCTACGAGTTTACTCTCTAACCTACGCATCAATTGTTAATATGATTTAAAAACTTAATATCACTACATTTTTGAAATGGGCGATCTTTAGGAAGAAGTTTCTTACGTCGAAAATGCAGTCAGAGTTGCAGTACAGAACAAAGACTTAACGACATTACAGAAATGGCACAAATTATTTAAAACGCGAAATGTTCCTAATGTGCTAAAAATATTTGTTTTCATGGCATGGATACCAGTCACGAATGCTACGACAAAAATAAAATTTTCTCTAACTAATATACGGTGCGTTTTTTGCACACCCGAGCAGATCAAATTTTGTTAAGTATATTGAATACAACAACAATTTTGTTTTGCTCGGGTGTGCAAAAAAACGCACCTATAATTTGGTCCGAGAGAAGAAACAGATTATCTCTCGAGCATGTCAAAGCAGAGATACAAATAAAGACCAACTTGAAGTTTTTGTGTAGTGAATTTTATGATTATGCGAAAAAAACGAAGATCTATTGAAAGCAGTGAAATCTAATAAAAAATGACTTAAAAAATACTTGCACATGTTGCCAAAAATTCTAATTTAAGTAAGATGGTTACGATTCGATTTAATTAGTCAGTTATGTTTGAGTTTTGTTATATCCTCAAGAAGCTTATCTAGTTAAAGGTTCATTTGTTTTGTTTCTTGTACTAAGTAATGGTGAAATAAATGATGATTCACAAAAATCTTTTGTTTCTATTTTAGTCATTGTAGTTGTCCCGATTTGACACCCAAAGTCCCGATTCTTTTTACCTTCTGTCCTGAAATTTAGCACACTGGGCCTGGAAACACTAGGGCTCATAATACCACCTTTACCTCAACCCAATTTTAAATTGCCATGCAGGGTTTTTTTACCTCATGAAAAATTTATGATATCGACTATGTACGTATGAACATTGCCCCAAGAAAATCTCAACATGAATCTCGGTACAAGCTATGGGTTAGAAGTTCCCAATAGCTTGTGAATTATATGCATATGTACTTATTTTCTATATCTCTTCAAATTCTCCACTAAAGCCCCCTCGACTCCTATCTGACATAGAATCATAATAGACTCGTGCTCATTCAAATACCGCATTGAAATTCATTAAGAATTAATTATTCTGCTTTAGGCACGAACCCGTTCCGTAAAATCGAATAAGAGTTCCTTAAGTTCAAAAAGTTTGACATTCTTCTAATACCACCAATTTCCGTTTGGCATTATACTTGATGAGAAAGTAAATATCAGACAGGATCTCACTAATTAAGCAGAACGGAAGAAAAACAGAATTCGAGTAAATCGACTAATCCGTTTTCCTCTCCTCGAATCGGACCTACCGCAAATCTAATACCAAGAAATTATGAGCCCACTATGCTTTCTTGCTACTCTGGTAGCAAAATTACAGAGAAGAAAACAATTCGAGATGAATTTCTAATTTGTATATGTACGTCTGAAGAAGTGTATCTAAATATTTCATGTACATATATTGTTTACGATGCGATTTGTGCCAGAGAGGCACTTAGACGAGGAGAGCGAGAAGGAACTGAGAATTATTTGTAAATATTTACCATATGTTTCTACTCACTTGCGAATGTATCTTTTTATTACGTATGACTTAAAGGTGTTGCAAGGTCTAAGTGTACGTGCAGAATTGAAATGAATTCTATTTCGAAGCGACGCAAGCAGTGCTGTCGTTTTACTGCAATTGCAGTATATCTTTTGTAATTTGACGCAGTTTACTGCAACATTGCATTTGAGTTTCATCTATTGCATTTTATAAAATTTGCAACTTGTTTAATCTAGCTAGCATATTTAGTAAGTTAATTTCGCTCTGTTTAGTTATATATGTAACTGCTAGCCATTTTGAACTAAGAATGAATAGGAATTTCCGCAATTCTTAATCCTGGAGATATAACTGTATATTGTGATTTACTTTCTTTAATATGGAAAAGCTAAAATTACCAATGATATGTATTTTTCACTAAACGACTAAGCTCGAATCTGATATCTTTAAAAAAAATTGTATATTTTTTGTTGAATATGCTTTTTTATATTTTTCAAATAGCAATAGTTGTATTTTAAATATATGCAAGAAGACTTACATATATGTGTACACAAATGTATATACCTATAGAAAAATCAATCTATTGCAATTTAGAGCAATCTGCTTCAAATTCGGAGATTTATTTACCACACAAAGAAAAACTGAAACGACAGCACTGGACGCGAGCTGTTGTTTCATTTTTGGCAAAGATGTTTACTATCTGAATAAATAAATTTCGAATAGGTGTGCATCTAGTATGAATATTTTATTATCTACCAGAGACTTATGACAAACAGTTGGGTCGTATGTACATGAAAACTTCTTGTTTACATTTTTCCAAGTGTTTCAGTCGTTAAATTTATGCACAATAAAATTGTCTGTTTAACGATTAACCTTCCTATTGGCTCTCTCATCCTCGTGCCGAATTAAGGCTTTAAGTATGTATTGATTTGGACATGTTGAATTCCTTTGTGCGCTTGAAATTTTATGACCTTTGTTATTATTAGTCTACAATGTCCCCTGGAAGAACAATTCAAATTTAATAGATGGGAATTTTCATTTAAACTCGGGCAACGAAAATTGAGCTTAAAATCAATAGTTGACTGCACAGACAGTTTATTGTGGAATATTCAGTGATAATAATTCATGCTAAGCTTATTCAAAATTGTTTTGAAAATCAATCAAAAAAGATAATCATTTTCGCAAACAAAATTCTCTGCTGTGCCAAATAATATTGATTTCTTATTTTGACATTAAGTTGTTCCACTTAATGTGAATCATCGGCTAATGTTTTAAGCGTATTGCTGGATTTATTTACATAATTTATTTTCAAATATATGAGTTGATGGACCACGCTCAGGGTTTTTTTTGGACGCGCGTCCATGGGCCCAAGCGCTTTGTATTTGCACGAGTCAACTAAACTCTAGTTTTAAGAAGGCAGGGTCAAGAGGAAGGGATCAGGTACGTAGATTTAGATGCCATAGACATCATGATGCTTTCTTTTCGCCCTGTGTATAATTTGTCAATGTGTGAAATTTTAACTGATTTTCCAGTAAAATTTTAATTATTTTGCCTAAAAAATTCATATTTCTATATTTATATTTATTTTATATACATGAATCAACGTACCCACAAACCTCAGCCTTCTAAAAACTAGAGTTGATTTGTGTAAATGTAAATCGCTGGAACGCGTGGACGCACGTCTAAAAACACCATTGGAAATGCGGTCAAACTGGCCATTTCACAAAATAATGTGCTGCTGAGCCAGTCTACTTTTTGTAGAATGACGCTCTCAGAGAAGCGCTTGAAGATAAGGGTCCTCCAAAGGAATAGGCAGAGATGTCACACTCCGGAAGATTTGCTCAAATGGCTGGCGAGATTTCGTGCCTTCATGTGAGACTTCAACGTGAAAATGTTTGAGAGGAGAATTTTTTTTTAGAGTGATGATGATTGTGCTAAACAGGTTCAATGAGTCTATACCTGACATAACTCTCGTGTCCAAGAGTACTTGGCTGTAATATTTCTAAATTAGACAGGAAAAAACTCTTGGAGTCGCTTAAGGGACGCTTTGCAGGCAAGAGCAGCGCATGTTGAGTAGGATTAGTGATAGGTCAAGCAGGGACAAATAGGCTGATAAAAACCTGAAAAAGGTTTATTGGTGACTCTCCCTCATAGACAATCACACGGATTCACACTTACAGCCATGGCACTGGCGGGATTCGAACCCGCAGGCCCCATAGCACGCCGCTTTTCGGCCTGATGCCTTAGCGAGCAAAGCTACCGGGTCGCCTTCTGTTAAATGAAGATCGTGATATATTTTACAATAATTTTTATTCCATTGAAAAAAATGGAACTTTCGATTAGTTATGGTGAACAATTTCATTTCCATGGCGGCTGTCATATCCTGTCAACACAATTTTTCAGTATTTGTTCGATGATTCCGGGTAGTATGTCACATATGGCTCGCCCAACATAGAGTTTTAGTTCATGAACCGTTGCTGGATTGTCGGCATAGCGTCGATCTTTAACGATCTATATCGATTTCATGTTTTCTTTGATCTATATCGATTTCATGTTTCTTGATTCCGCCAAAAATTACCCACCCAGATGTCGAAGAAATTATTGAGCCAGTTTTTGAGATCATCATTTTATTACATCAAAATGTTTGAAATGCTCTTAATATAAACCAAAAAAAGTTTTGAAGCGATATTCGTATTAGTTCTCGAGTTATAGTCAGTTAAAGGCAGCGCGGCGTTCCCCAGGTCGGTGGAGCTTCAAAACTTGCTTTAAAACGCGTTTTTCTGAAAGTAGTACTTTTTCAACTGCCGTACAAGATATCTCAAAAAATATTGAATCGATCCGGCTCAAATTTATACCACATCTACAAAAGAGTATTATCTCCTCGTTGAACCTAAATGTTATTGTAATTTCAGAAAAATAATTTGTTTATTAATGTTTAAAGTGTGATTTTTTTGAAAAATAATCGATTTTTATGTTTAATCTAAAATTAATGTAAAAATTTAAAATATTTT
Organism: Nemotelus nigrinus; assembly: GCA_947369275.1. NCBI lineage: Eukaryota > Metazoa > Arthropoda > Insecta > Diptera > Stratiomyidae > Nemotelus > Nemotelus nigrinus. Next base: position 35,654,896 of record OX376372.1, read on the forward strand.
TGTAAATTTTATTAGTTCACCTATGAATTGCATATTTCATTAGCATATTGTTTTTCTCTGAATGTTGCAAGTGCCCCAGAAAAGGCGTTAAGTTGTACGAGGCAGTTTTTGATGTGTTTTTTTCATTCGCTCGCATCGCCGCCATTTTGTGTTGAAAAATTATTAAAAAAGATTTTCATTTACTGTAAAACATGCATTTTAAGGATTAAATATTAAACATTTTCTGAATGAACAATATATATATTTTAATTCAATCTGAAATTAGCAATTTTTTTTCGATTTTACATGTATTTCCTTTGGCGCATCCCCTAGAGCCACCCACTCTTTTCTTTATTTGTTAAAGACACCCTTTCTCATTCCCTGTGACGGTTTGGTACAAAATGTTGCGTGTCTCCACTTGTTGCTCGGTGGCGGGCAAGATGTTGAGAAGCCAATTTGAAAGCAATTTCCTTTGCTGTTCTCGGTCAGCGCGTGGAACACCCAGGTTCCCTATTAATCGAAAAATCCAATTATATGAAGATGATAGAGAATCGTCTTCTAATAGGAGTTTATTTGCGTGTCCAAGAACGACTTGTTTGTTGATCATCCTGCTTCAAAAGTGTTTTGATGCGCTTCTCGTCGAATTCCAAAGGACTTTCTCGCAAACCATTTTCGAGAACGTTGTGAATGTTCCGGGCTGCTTTGGCAGCTTTATGACCTCGATGAAAATCCACAAACACCAGGTGTCAAAAATGCTGCTTTTCATCTCCTTTTATAAGCCTTAAAAAAAGATTTAACTGTTCAAAACAATGATTAGAACAGTTTTATAGAGCAGAAAGAGCTTTTTCAAATAAATGTAAGCATTTTTCCAATCAGCGAACAAATCGGACCAAAAAAATCTCTGTCTCGTTCGGACCATCTAATATTACTCCTAGTTCATCCTTAAAGTACGTCAGAATCGATATCCAGGAATTTTTAAAATTTAATCCCTTTGTGCAGCGAAAAATCAAAGCTGCCAAATCTGCGTTTCAATGCATTTGATCTCTTTTCGCCAGAAAGATGGGCATATCCACCAAAGCTAAATCCATATGCTATCAGACCCTCATTCGACCCATCCTGAATAATACATCCCCATCGTGGATGACCTGCTCAAAGACTGTCATGGCCGAAGCGAAGATGTTCGAAAGAAGAATCCTCCGCTTCTGCGCTGGCAGGTTCTACAACCCGGCAACTAAGAAGAAGTGACTGAATAACCTTCTCCTCCATCAAGTCGAGACTGAAGCCACATAGAGACCAAATTTTTTCAATTAACGACCCAATTTTAGACAGACAAACGGACTGATTCAGACACTAGCGCGTACAGATGGCTCTAATGAGACATTTATGCGCCCCGCGAAGATAGCATTGCAGCAGCAGCTCATGGGTGCACTTTCCAATTACATAGCCCACCTAACAGAAGGAGCTCGATTTAAGACCTAGGTTAAGATTTAAGTTTAATTAGGCTAAGTTAGTTATGATTAGGTATAAGTTAGATCGTACTTTTTTAGTGAAAATTCTTGCCGGGGTAATCCTAGCTGCTGTACAGCCTGGGTAATATCATTAGTGTGTAAGAAAAAAGAAATTTGTGCCGAAAAAGATAGGTATAAAAAAAAAAAAAGTCAATCAGATCCAGCCGGCCACATAGTATAGCTGCTAGATTTTAAGTTTTCTTGCTAATTAAACTTTAAGTAAGGCTAAGAATGTAGGATTAATTGAAAAGAAAAATACCTACATTGGCGGACAAAAGTCTACATTCAGCATCTTATACTAAGTTTCTGAGTGATTGGAAGCTTTAATCAAAAAACCATTGATGCAGTTTTTTGCATTATCAAAAATATATTTATAAAAAACAAAAACAAAAACTTTTCATAACAAACTTACAAAAAAAAGCGAAAAGAAAATGACGTGACAAATGACGTACAGTCAATGCTTGCTTACTAATACGCAAAATGTTCAGGGAATCATAACAGAACTTTTCTAAGAACCTATTCGTTTATTTGTTGTGCAAGTGAAGCTGCTACGCTATTATAGTGTTATTGCTAGTTTTGAAGTGTAAGGTCGAAAAAATGTCGTCAGGGAAAGAAATTTGCAGTGATGTGCGGAAATTGGTCGTTCAATACAGAAAAGACAATAAGTCGTATGGTGAAATAGCGAAACTATTGAAGTTAAAACGAAGTTCAGTGCAAACAATAATAAAAAACTTTGAAAACAGTGATTCTATTAAGAACAAACCACGAACTGGTCGACCGAAAAAATTTTCGCGGAGACACGTCAGTCTTATTTTGAAGGAAGTGGATAAAAATCCCAAAACAAGTGCTCCAAATTTAGCGGAACAAATCGCTTCGGTGAGTAACAAGATTGTCCATCGAAGGACTACTACGCGAGAGTTGAATACAAATGGTTTTCGAAGCAGAACTCCCCGAAAAAACCGACTTCTACGCCTCAAAGGCTCATATTAACAAAGGCTCATATTAACAAGGACATGGATTTTTGGAAGCGAGTCCTTTTTACTGATGAGATCTGTCTTTCATCTGCCTTAGATCCTAAAAATTTGGTACCTACAGTCAAGCATGGTGGAGGCAATGTCATGGTTTGGGGAGCCATAGCAGCATATGGAGTGGGAAGATTAGCATTTATTGAATGCACCATAGATCGCTTTGTATATAAAAGCCTGTTGGAACAACATTTGCAGTCATCGGCGTAGAAGTTGTGCCTTGGAAGGAGGCGGATTTTCCAACAAGACAACGATCCCAAGCACACAGCTCATATCGTCAAGGTTTGGTTGTTATATTACGCTCCCAGACAGCTTAATCTTCCTCCCCAAAGCCCGAATTTAATCCGATAGAGCATGTATGGGAGTTCCTTGAACGAAAAATTCGAAAAATCTCCGTAAAAAACAAAAATTCGCTGAAGCAGAATGAGAGAAAATAATGACAGAAGAAACCGGAAATTTAGTTGCCTCTATGCCCCGAAGACTGCAAGAGTAATTGATGCTGCAGGGGGCCCAACAAAATACTAAAACTAAAAATATTTGTAAAAATGCTGTTGACATTTTGTGTATTAGTAAGCAAGCATTGACTGTACATAGACTTTTGTCACGTCATTTTCTTTTCGCTATGAATTTCTTTGTAAGTTTGTTATGAAAAGTTTTTGTTTTTGTTGTTTATAAATATATTTTCGATAATACAAAAAACTGTATCAAGGCATTAACTGAACTCACCTACTTACCTTAAATACTCTATCGAATTCCCAATCTCAACTTTTTTTGAAAGGAAACTCTTTAAGTCTAAATATATGCGACAAAGATTTGTGTCAACCAACTGTATTTGTTGAAATCTTTTCAACTAAAAATTGATTTCTTCTTCTGAAAGCAATCATTTCCTCAAATATAATAAAACCATATACCTACATGCACATGTTGTACCTACGTTTAATATGTGTCGAGATCAAGAATTCGTTCTGTAAGTTTGCACATATTCACATACCGATTCATAATTCCGAGAAAAAATAGTATATTTATTTGGCAAACTCACCAAGAGCATGAAGAAACCTTGGTACATTTCAAGGGTAGGTACTTATGTTCGATTCTTGTCAAGTTCAGGTTTATACTTAGAGAATAACACAAAATAGAGGTGACATAAATCGAAAAGTGGAAAATGCGTTGGAAAATCAAATGCCCAATATTATATACATACGTACATACTACGATATAATTTTCACTTGTTTGTAATATAAACACCATACTTATATGTAAGTACTATATGCTCCATGCGTAGATGCTTGCTTTTTATAGCCAAGAGTTCGTATCGAAAAGCATTCGCTGAAACAAATAGGATTCGTAAAGGCATTACAACAGCTGACAACGACGACGTCTTGTAACTTGTGACATCGTAAATATGCCAACCGAAATGGTTCAGTTTGGATTAGAAACAATTTGTTTGGTTGTAAGGAAATTGTTGATGGGCAAGTGTGGAAACAATTGGAACATATGAGAGATTTATAATTAGGAAAGTTAGGTAGGTATTTTCGGAATTTTTTGCCGGCATTCTTGTTTCATATAATTTTTTCATGGAAGAATTGGCAAAAATGGCTGCTTCGCAGTACTAAGGTAAGCTGAATCAAATTTGCGAATTTTTCAAGCTCAGAATAAACTTTTGCATTTTAGATTAGATTTAGATTAGAAAAGATTTTATTTTTAGTTTTCTTTTGTACATTATTAATCTAATTTAAGTACTATTTACAATTAAAAAAAAAATACTTACTAGCGGCTATAATATTTTGGCCTGCTGGCTCTTGGTTGTTTTATTTTTATTTATGTTTATCTTTTGAGTTTTTCTTTTAATCTTACACGCTAATTATCATACCCAGCCGTGTACAGTGGCTGGGATTATCTTAGCAATAGCCACTTAAAATCTACCTTATGCTATGACTTAAGTCTAACTTATACCTAACTAAAACTAACTTAGCCTAATTAGACCTAATTCCTTATCCTAGGTCTTACATCTAGCCTCTTCTATTCGTTGGGAGGCCTACATAATTAAAAAGCGCATCCATGAGCTGTCGGTGACACGCTATTTTCGCGGGGCGCATAAATGGCTCATTAGAGCCACCTGTACGCCCAAGTGACCGTATCAGTCCGTTCTCATGTCCGTCTGTCAGTCCGTAGAATCTTGTCGTTAATTCTACAACCCGGTCCCTAAGTGGCTTCAGTCCCGACTCCTCATACAGGAGAAGGTTCTTCGGCCACTTTTTAGTCACCGGGTTGTAGAACCTGCCAGCGCAGAAGCGGAGGATTCTTCTTTCGAACATCTTCGCTTCGGCCATGACAGTCTTTGAGCAGGTCATCCACGATGGGGATGTATTATTCAGGATGGGTCGAATGAGGGTCTGATAGCATATGGACTTAGCTCTGGTGGTCATGCCCATCTTTTTGGCAAAAAGAGGTCTGATGCGTTGAAATGCGGACTTAGCAGCTTTGATTTTACGCCGTACATAAGGATTAAACTTCAGGAATTCGTGGAAGTCAACACCGAGGTACTTTAGAGATGAGATTGGAGTAATCTTAGAGGTTCCGAACGAGACAGCGAGTTTTTTGGCCTTGTTGCGGATTGTTTGAGATCCCCGATACTAAGAAGGATTGCGAAATACACAGAGTTGTGTCTTACTGCTATTTGGTTTGATGCCCCATTCGTCAAAATAAAGACTTAGTTCTGCCAAATAGTATTCCAGGCTCTTCGCTGCTTTGAGCGGGTCTTTGCTCGATGCGAATAAGAGCGTGCCGTCAGCATATTGGAGGACTTGGACTTGAGGTTGGCTTGCTGGAGTAGGAAGATCAGCAGTGAATATTGTATAGAGAATAGGTCCAGTGACAGAGCCTTGTGGTCCTCCTGATGTCACAGGCCCTTTGGTAGAATTTGCTCCATTAACGCCGACATAGAATTGTCTGTTGGTAAGAAAGCTTGCAGTGAGTCTTATAACCTCTCCCGGGAATCCAAACTTGATCAACTTAAAGAGAAGGCCTTTATGCCATACGGAATCGAAAGCGTTTTCGATATCTAAAGCACACACCACCGTCGGAGTGTTTTGCACATTCAAGTGAGACACTATTTGATCCTGCAAGTATGAGATGGCATGCTGCGTCCCGTGCCTGTGTCTAAAGCCAAACTGGTGGTCAGGAATCACCCGCGTGAGCCGACAGTGATGTTTTATCATTTCCAGCCAAATTCTCTCAAAAACCTTCCCCAAATTAGGAAGCAGAGAGATTGGGCGGAAATTGCTGGCCTCATTGCTTTTGCCCTTCTTATGAATAGGAACAATTTTGGCCACTTTTCATGAGTCCGGAAAGTAACCATTGTTCAGGGCATTGTTAAACACAATAGAAAGAATTCTGAGCATAGAGAGTGGTAGACGTTTAATAATGAAATTAGACATTCCATTATGCCCAGAAGACTTTTTGCTTTTTATACCGCGCAGCAGTTGCACCAGGTATCCACTATTAAGAAAGTGGAGCTGGTCATTTGCATTTTGCGGATCATCTGAAGTATTCTCGGATGTAAATGTGGCTGGTGGCTCGTGGTGTCTATTGAGAAAGCGGTTGACCTCCTCTTTTACCATTTGGCTGTTAGGGGCTGACGGCGGAGCGGTATTCAGCTGGGATCGGAATGTCGTTGCGAACAACTCTGCTTGACGATCAAAGTTGCGCACAACAACATTGTCAATCGTTACCGCCATCTCCTGGCTTTTGTAATTGCCAGAAAGCAGATTGATTTCCTTAAACATGTCGGGGCCTGGTCGAATGTCGGCCAGCCGCTGCACAAGACGCTCACTGCGAGAAATACCAACCATTTCAGCAATTATCTTGCTGAGACAGTTGATACTCGAAAGTAGTGACCTGTACATCGGGTGATCCCTCCCATGTCTATGGAAAATTCGCTTCAACTTACAGCGCCAAATGTGTCTCACTTTCATGTGCTTAACGATTTCCGGCGGCAGCGCGTGGTTCTGATATTTATTAAGTGTGGTCAAGCGTGTATTCCGGACAACGGTTTCATTTATAATCTTACTGACTGACTCTATTATATTATCGATCTGATGGTTCGTTAAATTTTCCGTCACACAAACGTCAAGATTTCCTACCGCAACGTCTATGTCGTGCTGAAATTGGCCCCAATCGGTGTTTTTAAAAGATCTTATTGTCTTTGGGGGTCTTTCCATGAAGCTGAAGAAGGAGCGGAACTGAAGTCGGAGCTTCATGGCAAAGTGATCAGACATACCAGCTTGCGTCTAGCAGTGTGGTAGATCAATACTGCTGAACAGGTCATCTGACAGAAGAAAGAAGTCTATGGTTGAATTACTACTTGGTCTGGTTGGTGAGTTCGGAGCAACTACTTGCAAAGGAATGGGAGGACTGCTTTGTTGCAGCCATTCGAGCAACACCCTGCCGTTTCCATTTGTTACGGAATCTCCCCATTGTGGGTGTCTCGAGTTCAAATCGCCACCGATAAGCGAGTATTTATATTGTGATATGATTGAGTTAATGACTCCGAAATCATGCAACAGACTTGACTTTGACGAACTACATCGAACGTATAAAGATACAACAAGGATTCGCCTGTGATCTGTTGTTTTGATCACCGCTGCAGCAATAGCACAGCATTTTAGATCGGGAATCGCAACGGTCTCCATGTCCAGATTACTCCTAACCAGGAGTGCTGATCCGCCATTTTGATTGTCAAAGACAGTGGCGAACCCTCTAAAGCTAACTTTATGGAATTTCGAGAGTCTGGTCTCTGTTATCATTACAAGGTCCGATTTCAACTCATCCAGGAGGTGTTGTGCGGACGCTCTTTGCGCCATCGAGATGAGCGAAGCGCTATTGAATGCAGCCACCTCAACCAACTTACTTAAGAAGGGTAGTCAGCAGTTTAAGAGTGGCAACCAGCCCTTCAGCATCAGTTCCCGCAGCCAATACTTGAGTGATAAAGTTATTTATCAGCCCAAGATTGGCATTGGCTGGAGATGATCCCGAAGAGGTTGGAGCTCGTTGAGCACCAGTAACATACGAAGCTGTATTTCCTACTGCCTGTGCGTATGAAATACCACTTCGCCTGTAGTTCGAGACGCTCTGCGTCACAAACTGCTGCCTTTCCTTCCGGGCCTGTTCGCGACGAATATTCTTCGCCTCGATTCTAGCCGCCATTTGTTTATATGCCGGGCATCCACGGTAGTTGGCTGGGTGGCCATCTAGACCACAGTTGACACATGCAGGCTGTGCGTCTTCCATTTTTTTGCAGTCGCCACGTGGGTGCCTCTCCAGGCACTTCACGCAGCGGTGGACAATGGTGCAGTTGCCTGCAACATGCCCAAAATTTTGGCAGTTAAAACACTGCCGCCTTTCTTTGTTGCGGATTTTCTCCCAAGACACTCTCTGCCAGAGGATGGACCGTATTTCAAATACAGCAGCTAGCTCTTGAGAAGGCTCGAATTGCGCAATGAAGAGCCCGGACTGGGGTCTGAAGTCTTCAGCCGCTACCGACTTACTCAGTACCCGGTCTTTGCGGGTGAGGAAGTGCGATATTGACTTCACCTTCAGATCAGGGTACTGCGCCACTAGCTCAGAGTGTACATCCGCTGGTTGAACGCCCCTGTGTAAGCCACGGATGACAAGTGTCTTGGGTTTTTCGGTAGCTGCCGTGTAGGTCGTTGCATTTCGACCAGTGGTTTTGATTAGTTGGAAGACCTTTTTGTGGTCTTCTAGCGAGGCACACAGGATGAGCGATCTATCACTCGAAATATTTTTAATATTTACTCTGATCCCTTGAGCGTTAAGCTCAGTGATAAATTTGGGAATATCCATCTTATAAGCTGTTATAGGCGGCACCTTAAGGGTTTTCGTAGGTGGGGGAAGGGAAGAAGATGCTGTCGCCTTTTGGGGAGAAACTATTACCTGTTCCTTCGTTTTTGTCTTTCGTCGCGTTACCAGGTTGAACTCCTGGCTGTCTTGGTCAATTTCGATTGATGGTGCTGCAGCTAATTCTGCTGCTTTGGACGCCCTTAACGGCTCATAGATGGCTGGGGATACTATTTCTTCCGATCGCGGCCTTGAGGTGTTAGAACTGCTTCCGTGTTGGTTTATCGCCAGGAAAGACGTCATCTGGCGACGCAACTCGTTGACTTCCCTCCCCAAAGCGCGGTTTCCTTTTTCTAGGACTGCAACCTTCTCCATTGCTCTTTTATCCGTTATTGGCTCATCGATGTCCGATGCTTCAGGGGTTTTAATTTTTTTTCTTTTCCTGCCCATTATGAACTTGTATCAAGTTTTTTTAAACTTTGAATAGCACTGAACAAACCAGCTAACTAACACTGAATTTTATTAGTCACTCACTAAACTTGAATTAAAATTTTATTTTTACAACTCAGCGGTTGATAATTTTTGCGCTTCACTGTTTAGTATAACCAACTTAACGGCACTTAAGCAATGCTCGGAACTTGTTTACTTTATAATTTCGCACTGGATATTAATAAAGAACACGACCGATCGGCTACAATGTTCGCAGTGAACGCTTTTACATTTTAATTGTTTTGATGTGAACCAATTTTCTCCCAGCTTGTGAAAATATTTTAAAGGAAAGATTAGCGATAGAACGGTTAAACATCGAGACGTGGTGGAAGATGAGCTAGTTGTATCATTTGATATCAAGGCTCTGTTCCCTAGCGTGCCGCTAAAACAAGCACTCACATTCTTTGAGGACTGGCTATTAGAGAAGAATAACTCACCTGAGGGGCTAAATAATATTTGAAACTTGAGTTGGTTTGTATGAATGAGCGTTCCTTTACTTTTAGGGAGAAATACTTTAAAGCTGTGAAATATGCTGCAATGGGAAATCCTTTACCCCCACTTATGAGTGAGATATTTATGGACAGACTGGAAAAGAAACTTCATGAAGAAGGTTTGCTTCCTCGTGTTTGGTTGAGATATGTAGACGACATTCTAGCTATCGTAAAAAAATAAGCTCAGACCAAAACTTTGGAGAAGTTGAACCAAGCACATAAGGGTATCCAATTTTCAATGGAAGTCGAAAACAATAAAAAACTATCCGTCATAAAGAAATAAAGTCTTCTTAGGTTTAACATCTGCCAGTAGCCTACACTCCCTCAGAGAAGAACACCATCTACTTCTGTTTTGAGTTAGCTTTAAAAGCAAAATCCGAATTTTCATATATAAGTGCAGCTTTATTGGCTTTCATTCCATTAACATAAATTCGGATGACTTGGCTAAATATGGTCAATTCACACTATCATCTTAAATATGAATGCATAGTTCATAAAATTATCATCTTTTCTAATGCGTGTTTAAATATGTGATCTCAGCCAAGTATAAACTCATCAATCTGCATTTGATGCTTCGATTGAAATTTGTTTACCAACTTCAGATAGCCACATGCTAAGTGATATAAATGACCTTAATGTTACATGATTTTCTCGTCATTTCTGGAATAAATTGAAGGCTTTGTCAATATTTTCATTTATGTTGGAAAAAAGTGTGCCAGTACAGCTAAGTAAAGATCCACCATATCTGAAATTGCTCTACTTTATGATCAATGTGGAGTAGCTAACATTGTCAAAAGCTTGACTAAAGTCAGTCTCAAACACGTCAATATGGTAGCCTTTCTCCATTTTACACAGGATGTCCAAAACTAGAACTGTCAAATTGAAGGTAGTTGAGCTATCTTTTCTAAAGCCATGCTGTTACTCGTTGAAATGGAATCGATTCGAATAGAGGGATTATTGCAAAGTAACCCCCTAAATGGTTGCTCTAAAGCCACTCACCAGACCTAGTTGAAACTCAGTAACAAGTCTTTTTCCCTCGTCAGATAAGTTGCTCAATATTACTGATGCCCCCCACATTTTTGGATTCAAGTCGATATGTTTGATTAGTTCACTATCCGGCTCGAAACTCAGTTATGCTTTTATTTCAGCTGCACGAAAAACCCAGAAACAAGAATACTCACATATGACAAGCGGCCAGCAAAAGGCACTTCAAGGTGGTGCTGTTTCTTCTTTGTAAAGACTCTGAGAATGATGTACTGCGCCGGCTCTAAAGTGGTTGCTTACCCTGAGTCTACATTGGCCATGAACTCTGCCATATGCGATGGCAACGAATGTCAGTTTATGGCATGTCATCTGATGCCTGTCATGCCACATCATTTTGAAAATATCATTCAGCAGTGAGCATGTGCCCGCTATCCGGTGTTTGAGAGCACTGCGAAGGTTAGAGGAAGCAGAATGTGAAGAAAGGTGCAAATTGAGGAAGAGGCGAACATATATTTCCATAAGCAATCTTTTTTTTGTATTCGTTTAGGGTTTGTAACACTATTTCCCACGACATCGCCATTTTGAAAATCAACAACTGTCAGAATATGGCCATACTCATGGCCATGCAAATGTCTTGCCATATGGCTTGACATATGCGGCATGCCATATTTGATGGCACCATGTCGACCAATGTACCGTCTACATTTTCCATTTCCATGGCAAGTCGAATGTTATGCCATCTCCCATGGCCAATGCCGTACGAAATAGCCATAGCATTGTCAGAAAAGTTTATATCTAGGCTTTTGGAGAGTTTAAATTACCCTCTTGATATAGTTTCACGCTTGAATTGGGAGTATTATTTACAAGAGAGAGAGAAAATGTTATTTGCACTTTTGTTGACACTCTCAATCACTTCTAATCAAAATGTTTTCATGTTATTTCGTACTTTGTCTACCAATTTACTAGTTCTACAGAGACTACATTGCATCTCGGCATGGAGTAGAACTGAGTTTGCCCATACTAGAATCTTATCTTGGCCAGTTTTCGCTCCAGCGGTCTTTGACTACTTAAGTTTGGACACTCAACTGGATTCAAAAGTTTGAATTTGCATTCTTCGTCAGGATCAAGAGTGAGCTTATTCATGTGTATACCAATGGCTCAAAATTTAACAATAAAGTATGCAGCGGTATATACGCGGATGATTTGAATTTAAGGCTGTCTCTTCGACTCTCGGACCGCTGTAGTGTCTTTTAGGTGCATGTGGTCTTTGTTTGTTTGGCTATCGACCGCCTTTAAATATTCGGAGCTAACATTGCTTTTTTTTCACAGATGGTGAAGCGGCTATAAATTTCTTTTGTTCGTTTTTATAAAGTGTCCTGAATTGTTGCAGAATGCCATACATCTCTGAGGGAGATGTTGAGATATTTGGCAGTGCAGTTGATTTAGGTACCTGGACATAGGGGTATTCGGGATAACTGTATGGCTGACGATTTAATAGGGTTTTGCACCTTGCTGGCAGAGGTATTTTGTCTAAGGTAAAACTAGTCATCAGGCAGAAATACCTTGATGTCGCTAAAAAGCCTTGGGCTGATAAATCATCCAATACGATCGCACATGGTAAAGATTCGCTGTCTAATGGGGGCCACTCACTGCCTCATAGGACGTCATACAGCGTTTGAGTGTAGTTCTTATCGATATTTCGTCTGAGCTGTGGCTCTAAAGATAGAAGGGAGTCCCCCATGTGCCAGTTTCCGGATCTGGTGAAGAAAAAAATGCTTTCACTCCGTGCGCCCTTCCTGTTTGGTCTGAATGATCTATCTCTTATCGATTTAAATGTTATAGTTTAATTGATCAATGGCACCAAATTTTTTCCAGAGTACAGTGGCTAAGGGAGAGTATAAACACTGTATCACAACGGGTCTCTACTGTGCCTATCCGTGTCTTTCGGCAAGAGCAATTAGATCTAACCTTAAAGCTCGGTCCGCAAATAGCTTTATTTCCGATTCCTGATACAGAAGAAGATTATTCGAGCACCTCCGATTTACTGGAATATTTAGAAGCACAGAAACATTTTTTCAAGTAACTCAGTTTATTGGATAGCACAAGTTTCTGTCTTACCGTTGTTTGGTTTGGGGATCTATTCGCCAAAATGAATAGTTGATTCTGCGAAGTAATATTTCAGATTTCTTATGTTGACACGAATAAGAGACCGTCTGAAAGACCTGAGCTTAGGCAGGCTCAAGTACTAAACGCTTTCTATTAAAATTTCCGTACTTTTGCAATTAAGAATTGATATCTAAGTTGAAGACAATACACACACATACTGAAAAAAATCCACATGGTGCCTAGAGCTATGTAACAAAGTGCATTATTTATGGTCCCATACGCTATGTACATAGTACTCTGAGCTATGCAATATGGCTCTCAGCGCGATAATGTCAGAATCTACATAGAGTTTGGTTCTATGTAACATGGCACAGCATTTATGGTCCCACAAGCTATGTACATGGTACCCTGAGCTATGCAGTATGGCTCCCAGCCATGAGCCATGTAATATGGCCTCAGTTGTCATATTGTTTGAACCTCTTCATGTACGTTTTGTTTGTGGTTGTGAAGTGTCAAAATTATTATATACACTCTCCGACAAAACTTTTGGCCATCCTGAAAAAGTTTAAAAAAATCATAGCAAATGAAATTTTGTGACTAGAATAAGCACTAGTCTCAACATTTAGCCAATGACGGTTTTTGAAGATTAATGTATTGTACGTTCTAACCTTTTTGCACATTTTTCTTATTTTCAGTTCAACAAAACTTTCGGCCAGTTAAAAGAAAACACAGCTTAATCCCAGATAAAGACATGTTTCTGTGTGTGTTTACCATTATTTCTAAACACTTCTCTCATTCTTTTTGCGAGAGTGTGAATAAATTTCTGGACACTTTGTTGGTCCATTTTGTTCCACTCTTCTCCAAACGCCGTTTCAAGGTCTGCAACAGAGTTGAATTGTTTCGTTTCAGAATAAATAGCTTGCAGCAATGCACCACAGGAGTTCTAAATAATATTTAGATCTGGTGAGCGTGCTGGCCACTTCAAAGCATATATTTCTTTTTGTGCGAAGTACTCTTATACGGATTTCGCAGTACGCATCGTGTTGAAATGTAAAATCAGGACTTGCTTTTGCTGCACAATATTTCGATAATTGCTCATCAACTAATTTTATATAACCAGTACTTTTCATTTAGCCGTTTTCAAACTTAATTACAGTGTTCCCATAATTTGTAATTTATTCAAAATAATTCATTTCACAGGCAAGATACCTAGTTACAAAATGAATAACAATAAAAATATTATAAAGAATTAATATGTAAATAAAAATAAAAAACACAAAAACAAAAAAAGTAAAGTAAAAATAGAAAATAAAAGGACTATGGATATAATAATAAAACAGCAAAAATACAGGATAAGAATAAAAGTAAAAAATTTGAATAGTAAAAATAAAGTAAGTAAAAATAAGGAAAAAAATGATGTGTAAATAAAATGATTAAGTAGGCGAAAAAATGCACTTCGAACTAAAATTTTGAAAATTTTAATTGACTGAGGGAGAGAACCAAGCTGAAGATTATTATGCGTCCTCACTAAACGCAAAACATGCGAATGAAAAAAAACGTCAGTACGTGCAAAAGGTACATTGAACATTGAGGTTGCCCGGCTAGGTCTGTCATGATGGCGTGGCGTAAAAAAACACGTCAAAGATGAAGATAAATAGCCGCAATAAACTTTAAAAAGAAAACATTCATCGAGGTAAATTCTGCGCTGGTCAAGTCGAGGAATATTAAGGGCTGATAAACGTTCACTGTAAGGACAATATGGTAGGTTGTACTTGAAAATAAGGCAGCGAGTAAACCTTCGCTGGACAGATTCAACCGCCTCAAACAAATAACAGAAACGAGGACCCCACACTACAGAACAATACTCAAGGATTGAACGAACAAGGGAAAGAAAAAGACGCACACAAGTGAAAATGTTGGAGGAATTGTGGCATACACGTATAACAAAACCTGCGATCCGGGACGCCTTACGAGTGATGCTACGAATATGAATATTGAACTTTAGCTTCCGATCGAAGGTAACACCGAGATCAGTAAAATGATCCACAACTAAAAGGGTAATGTCACAGATAGAGTAAATAAACTCAAAAGGACAAAGCATAAATGTAAAAGACATTGAGTAACATTTGGAGATATTCAAGGACAAGTAATTACAGTCACACCAGGAAGCAAGACGATTCAAATCGTTTTGAAGAGCAATATGATCGGAAGGAGCATTGATAACACGAAAAACTTTCAGGTCATCAGCGTACATTAGACAAGGAGATTCAAACACATTAGGAATATCATTATCGAAGATGTAAAATAGTAAAGGGCCAAGAATAGATCTCTGAGGTACACCAGAGGTAGGAAAAAAAGGAGAGGACAAGGAGCCACGGAGAGAGACGTAACAAATACGATCAAATACAAATGATGACAGCCACGAGAGAAGTGGCTCCGATATATCATAATGCTCTAATTTAAGAAAAAGGAGGATTAAGGTTGACCGAGTCAAAGGCCTTAGAGAAGTCAGTGTATATGACATCTGCTTGGTGGTGATTATCGAAAGCAGAAGCAACAAAATGAGAAAACTCCACAAGGTTAGTGGTAGTATTTCGGCCTTTCACAAAACCATGCTGTTGAGCAGGAAAAACATGACGAAGAAAATCATAGACACGATTCAAAACTAAACGCTCACAGATTTTAGAAAAACAAGGAATGATAGAAATCGGGTGATAGTTAGTGACAAGGTTTAGATCACCAGACTCTTGGATAGGAAAAATGCTTGACACTTTCCAAGAAGATGGGAAGATACCATTACCCAGACTAATTTTAAAAATAATGGACAAGGGAACACAAAGAAAAGAAGCAAGTTTTTTAACGAAAAAGTTGGGAATTCCACTAGGCCCAAGAGAAGAGCTGGAGTCAAACGTAGATATAATAGATTGGACTTCAAGAGGATTGATCTCAAGTACCGATAGGCAAGAGGGAAAGTGAAAAGGATGAATGCTGGATTTTAGATTAGAGAGTATATATAAATTAGAGTATGCAGAGGAAAAAAAGTCGACAAATAGATTACATATTCCTTGTAGAGTAGAAGCACAAGAATTATTAAAAGACACAGAATCAGGTATAGAGGAAGAAGATTTTAAACTTCGCACATATGATCAAAACCTCTTAGGACCATCTGATCTAAGTGACGATTCAATATCAGAAAAGTAGTTGCGCATTGCAATTTAAGTTTCTTTTTTAGCAGCAGATCGCAAACGAGAGTAAACGGTATAATCCCTTTTAGACCCCGACTGCAAATACTTCAGACGAGCAGCGTTTTTAGTATTCAAAGTACGCAAGACATTACCGGTAAGCCATGGAGCATCATGAGGTTTATTAGCCAGACATATAGGGGTGTTAGCAAGTATAAGTTGATGAAGCTTGTGGTAGAAGTAGAGAGCAGCACCTATAGCCACCCATACCATAATACCACCTCTGCCCATTTGCCTTTTGTACAGCAGTATCTTCAAATAACTCAACAATCAATAAAATGCAGACAAGTCGTTTATGCTACGTGCGGCAGAATACATGTCAATGAGGACTATAGTGCATTGCTTTGAGAGCTGTATTACATGGCATTGGGGGTTATAATACATGGCGCAGAGGGCTATAGTACATGGCGTGGAGGACTATAGTACATGGCGTGGAAGACTATAACACATGGCGTGGAGGAATATAATACATGGCGGTGAGGGCTATAGAGGGCTATAATCATAACGTCTGCTCCTATGTACTTTTCAGCATGTACTATGGCGTGTGGTGCTATATTTTATCACAATCCCAAAATCGACTATGTATATGGCACCAGGAGTTTATAAATTATGGCGTCTCGCGCTATGTGTTTTTTCAGTGCAGGAGAGATCTAAATCCTCTTATTCTCAACTTTGAATCCAAAGAGCTAGTATCTGAGAGCTTACAAAAAGTGGGGTAGATGAGCAGCAGACACACTACCAAGCTGTTAAGGAAAAAACAAATACATCATCAATAGATACGACTATTTTCGTAGAGAGCGAAATTGGGATCGTAACAGTTTCCTCCGGGTCTGGGAGCTAATAAACACTTAATTTACAATGAATGTATACGAGAGTGGAGTGATTAGCTCCACGCCTCAATTTACCTTTGATTTTTCAAAAAATATATGAGCTTAATTAAAATAAGAACATGATAATTATTGTGTCCCATTTAACCGAAATAAATTGAAAATATAGTTTTTTCATCAATCTCAATTTATATTAGCTGGACCAACTATTAAACTTTGAAGTCTAAATAATAGAATATCTGAAAAAAAATTTGGGTTTTAGCGAAACATCAGGTTTCGTTATTAAGCAGCATGCTTAGCAAGTTAACAGCTAGTTTTCGAAACGACTAATGATAGTTACCTTTTAATCAAGGATTAAAAGGTAACTATCAAACAATTAATCTCGTTCATTTTAGCCCCTTGAATGCACACATTACTCTTTCTACTGTGTTTTCAAATTTCAATTGCAAATATTGTATTTTGCTTCTTCTCATAGCGTAACTAAATTTGAGCTTTAAATATACATACATTTAAATCCAAAGCGTTTCAGCAAACAATCTCCCACCAACTAATTTTAGATTCTTCAGTGACTTTTCTTCTAATTTCAAGGCTGAAATCAATTGCTATCTGTCATTCATTCAAAAACTTTTTTTTCCGTAACTTGCTTTAGTGACGTTTAATAAATATTAGCCACGAAACCTCGTAAAAGCCTACAAAGTCACACATCCTTAGAAACGTTTAACTTCAGCATTTGATTAAAGACTGCTATCCGGATAAGATACTTGTATGGATGTATTTAAGGACATATTTCAAATAGTGCTTTTGACAGCGTATAGGCACTTGAATGGCTCATGCTGAAAACGATGCTGACGACGACGACGACGTTGCCACTTGACGAACGATTGTAATTAAAAAGTTTGAAGAGAAAATTAAGTGATAGATTTTGTCGGCGAAATGGATGATGTCAAAGAGCTCGCGTTGAAGTGCTATGATTTCTAAAGGTTTAAAAATTCAACTTGAGACTATGTGAAGGCAAGCAGAGCTAATTTTGGACGGATTATTGATTTTCTGAGTAGCATTCGAAAGTATATGATTGTATTTGAAAAAGAATCGTTTAAGCACAAATATAGATATAGCAATTTCATGAGTTATTTCGGTATCTGATTTCAATGTTACAATATAAAATGAGGAAATTAGCGAGCTTGCTCTAATGTTGACAGAGCCGGGCTGTATGGAAATAAGATATGAATACATGCCGCAAAATTTGTTAAATGGCCAAATAAATATGTAAATTTTTAGTGATTGGTAAGAAATGTATTTTTCGTGCTATGACATGTTTGTGTATCTGGTCTGTTGAGCACGTTCATCGCTTTTGTCCGAATGAATATACCTTCGATAATTGATTTCGCAAATTCTACAGAAAAATAATTGGGAGCGAAAATGAAATGTCGTGCAATAAATTAGCACCTATGAAGAATGGAAGCTACTAATCGGATGAACAGTTCAGTTGATTTTAGTACAGTTAGCAATTTAAATGCATCCATTGACGAAAATTAATAATATTATCTGTTTGACTGCGTCGTATTTTCCAATTAGCGATCAATTATGTTACGAGATATTTACGAGTGGTCAGACTATTCTTAACACATGCGTTTTTGCGCATTGCTTAAAGCAAAAGAGTATTAAAGACTTATATAATTTGTATATGCAATCCCGTTGTCGTCCTTGACTTCAACTAAAATATTTACTTCGACAGTGAGTGGAGAAAATGAAAGAAAGTTCATAACTACGTGACTGGAATTCTACGCCGACTTATAGTCTTATTTGTTCTGCTTGCTTGCAAATTCCGACTCTCCAGTCGTTTTTATCCTTGACTACAACATGCTCACAATTAGGGTAAATGCTCGTTAGGCCTAAGCATTTATAAACTGGCCTGTTCAACGTACATTGCAAGTCATTGTTTTTGACCTAGAATAGTTTCAGGATTTTCTTGTAAACAATCTTGTCGTACAATTTTCAACACTACGAGGACCAAGCTCTTTTGTTTCAAAATGACTACAGATTTGCGTGTAAATTTCCATGAATTTACAAAGCTCTGTTCAAATTTTTCATTAAACATCTGAAGCCTACGCCGTTTTCACCTTTACTTCAGACCTAGCATTAGTGATGTTACTTTTGCTTTCAAATAAACCATTAGAAAAAATAGCAAATGATGAGAGAAAAGCTAATTTGCCGCACTGTTGGTATTTTTAAAGAGACGGACAGGTGTGATGGTGTCGTTTGGCCTAAGATAAAATATGCACAGCCTCATTCTGAATTCAAGTTTCGTAGCTCGGTACTACCTGGTTATTGAAGTAAAGTTGAGTTTAGGAGGAATATAAAGCAGAATGTTAAGAAAGTACTTACTTGATAGAATAGAAGATGTGAACGGTGAAGTTATTACGGTTATAATTGATGCGACAAAGTTGAGATGTTTTCAGTTTGTCAACGAGTACATTTATGTGTCGAAAGTTTAATATACCATTAGAAACATACATTGTATCATTTGAACTAGAAGGCAAGAATTGCCCATCTGTAATAATTAAGAAATCTTATACGGTATTACACAAAAGGATAACATTTCCAGGATGTAAATTCTACAGGCTTGAAACGAGTCTGTCTCGTAAACCCTTGAAACTACTTCAATACTGTAAAAAAGGCCAAGAATGAAAAAAAGACAATCGATTTCAGCTTGTTAACGTCAATAATGGATTTTAGCCGAGTAACGCATTGTTAACATCAATAATTGAGTTTCGCTAATCAAGAAGAGAAAACCATTATCAAGCAGCAGCTGCCGCATTGCTTAGTATACTGCCTACTAAGCATAAACGCTTTATCTACATTTTAGTACTTTCGAGATATTCAATGATTTGTGTTTTGATTCGTACTGGATATATATGGAGAGTGAATTTTTCAATATTGATTTTAAACTTGCATTCTATCTTATCCGGTTGCTTTGCTCGCTGTGTACCTTTGAGTAACTCTGTCCCTTTGAAACGCTTTCCATGGATCAAAACACATTTAATCAATCTCAAAAATTTGAAAATCAAGGCGTGGAAAGTGTACAGCTCGTCGCGTCTAGAGGATGACTATAAAGTTTATGAGGAATTACGAAATAGATTCGTATCTGAAACCTCATCTGCCTACTCCAACTATATGGACGAGCTTAGGCAGTCTTTCATAAGCCATCCCAAGCGTTTTTGAAATTTTGTAAACTGTAAAGTTTACGCAAGCTCCCGTTGTAGTTATCTCAGGTGTCGCCTTCACTTAAAATGGCCAATCGCAAAGCGTCATTTCTGTTTGGTCTCATAAGAACCGGAAGAATGTTTCACGGATCCTTTGGAGATTAAAGAGTGTCCAGATACATAGTTCGAAAAGGACAAAAATTCCCTTAAGTACGTAATGCTAAACGAAGAGATTTGGCCTGCAACTCAGCCTCCAACAACATTAGGTGCGTTTTTTTGCTCCGATGCAGAGCAGAGTACAACTATGCCGCAAAAACAACGATCTAGTATAAAACA
Source organism: Nemotelus nigrinus (assembly GCA_947369275.1). NCBI lineage: Eukaryota > Metazoa > Arthropoda > Insecta > Diptera > Stratiomyidae > Nemotelus > Nemotelus nigrinus. The sequence goes on from OX376372.1 coordinate 35,674,942, forward strand.
GCAGTGCTTTCGCTAAGACTGACATAGGTTGCGGTATTCGCTGTGGTAGCAGAAAACAGCTGAAAAAAGGGAGAAAATAACGAGTATACACTACCACAATCGATAGAAAATAGAAAAAAAACTAACAGAAAATTAATTCTTTTAACTTTCTACACATTATGAGGGCTTTTTCTAATTTCCTAACTACCAAAACATTCAACATAACCCTGAAAAACCGAAAGCCACCTCACAGGAAAAAAAAACAACTTCTCATGAGCTTTTCTTTTTTCTATCAGCACATTCTACACTTCAACACGTGAACTACAAATGAGGCATAGAATTTCTGTACTAGTGAATTCACTGGTGTAGGAGTGTTGTTGTTTTCAATGCGTCTACTCTACTCTCCGCTGGATAGAGGAGCAAAAAAACGCGCCTATTATATACGCAGAAATGGCAAAGACCGGTTGAACAACTAGGTCTCTCTAATCAAAAAGAGCTGAAGAATGTAAAACTGCCCTTACCGGTATAGCTCTGCCGTTCAGTAAAATGATCAAAGAAGGTATCGCTAGCACAAATGACGGCATTATTTCACTGAGCAAACTGGAAGTTTGCGCAGAAGGCTTTTTCAGTGGGCTTTAAAGACTTGCTTAGGTAACCTAGTGGGTAGAGCACTGGCTTCTTGCGTGTGGGGTCCCTGGTTTGAATTCAGGTTCGGACGAGAGACGGCGCACTGGGCTTTGAGCTCATCTAACTCTGACTACGTAACTGATTTAAAACCACGGGTAAAGTGTGTCGTTGAACTAATCACTTCACACTCGTATTCACATTGATTGTAAATTTGGTGAATGAAGCTCTCCCTTTGCTTAAACCCTCGGATTTGATAAAAAAGCTTGTCGTGGGGTTATTTAATTTTTAAGTTGCTTCTCAAATTTTAACGTATACGTAAAAATCTTTGCATTGGACGCTCAGCCCCTGCGGAAGGTGGAAATAAACGGGTCATTTCGAAAAAGAGGGTGGGAAAATGGAAAGGTGGAAAAGATACCCAAGTTGTATCTGAATGTATATATATATATATATATATATATATATATATATATATATATATATATATATATATATATATATATATATATATATATATATATATATATATATATATATATATATATATATATTATATATAAATACCAACTTAACAAAATTTGACTCGGATGCTAAACAAAGTACTTTTACAATTCCTGAGCCAGGTCTGCATCTGGATCTTACATGATGAGTTCTCAAATCTTGTGAAGATATGGAGGAGAATTGAATCTGGGGAAAGTGTGGGCGGCAATATTATCAATAAAGGTAAAGGTTCTTCAAAGTAACGATCACCACTCAAAGGCTGCGAATGGCAAATCAATACAGGCTAGTGCTACCTAATTGTTGGGTATTTCAAGATCCTTTGTCCTGATCAAGAAGTCCATAAATGTCCTTGTCCTTTCGATCTTTAGTTTCAAGGACACTGGACAGCGTCGCTATTGTAGTCGCGAGGCCAAGTAATTGTGGATCGCATGGGCTATGATGAAGGTTTGCTACTTCCCAGCTACAATATCCGAGAGCTGATAGAAGCCACAAAAACACGGCGAAACTTTCTAATAATAGGTTCAGGCGAGAACGCCCAAAATAAGATATAGGGTAGTTCGGGCACTATCGAATAAGTGAACCATTATATGCGCTCATTTAGTCTAGTGTCTAGTGTCCAGCAAACATTGACAATCAACTAACCTTCAGAACCTCTAGCATAAGTGAGGGTCTAGAAATAAAACACTGATAACTGAGCACTCTATACATTTTCTCACGGGATGGAAAGTTTCATAGAAATATTCACTATCAGACCAAATGTACGTGCTTTTTACATTAGAAAGATTTCAACCTAAAAATGCGATTCCATACCTAAACAGAAAAATAACTTATTGAGAAAACTGGACTAAACTGGCACTCGTTAATGAGGAAGATCTGAATAAGGCAGTGTATTCTTAAATAGATGCGTTCAATAGTGTCACAATCCTGCAACTCAATTGAATGCAAGGAAAACAAAGCCCAGTTAAAAACTGATAGTGCTTTGGACGTTATTAATATTAGGCGAGCACAGACTGTCTAAAAGTTGACAGATTTTTTTTCGAATTTCAGTTTTTGAAAGCTTCTGACAAAGTCATCAGATCATCATAAAATTCCCAGGACTTGATAATGTTAAACAAAAAAATGTTGATGAGTGATTTTGAAGAATATATGTACACGGTTGAAAAATATGGTGTTATTTTGATAAAAAAAATATATACATAAAAATCCAGCTAAAAAAAATATCAAATAGATAAATGCAAACAATATCAAACACAAACTTTTAAGTTATAGTTTTTATAAACAGTTTATATCAATGTTTTCGATAAAGCTAAATATAAACATGATATAAAATGATTATAAATTTGTTTACTATGGCAAATATCATATTGATATAAAATTTACTATGCCATTTAATAATGAAATATATCAAATCGATTCATATGTTTTATACATGATGTTTATATCTGGGAAAAGTTGAAATAAGAAAAACTGGGTTAATTTGCATATGATTATTGAAAAGAAGCATATAATTTACACTGACATAGCAAACATAGCTTTCCAATTATATTTAAGTGTTTGCTTGTTTTCATGTTTGTAAATCTATTTCCAAACAGCCTGAATGCAGAAATTTTTTCAAAGGTTTTCACGTAAAAAAGTCAAGTCAATCTTAAGTAACAAACAATTAAACAGTGCTTAATTTGGCAATTATATTTTATTCAAGATCTCAGTACATTTCTTTTACATACACATATATAGCTAATTTAACAGTATTAAAAATCTTTATAAAATGAAAAAAAAATGAAATGGTAAAGTAATAAGGTACAAGTAACGAGAAGCATCGTTTTTTTTTGTCTATAGTAGATTCTGGTAGTCCCAATGAGGTTATAGCTTTTGTGAAATTATCAAGCCTCGCCACGATTGATTCCAAATTTTGAGTGGCAATATAAGTTTTATTCAAAACATTATGATCTTGCTCTTTCACCGTGTTTGGGGTACTTTCATTGTCATTTCCCAAATTTATATTATTATTGCAGGTTAGAATAACTCTAGTTTTAAGATGACATTTTAATGAATGTTTTCTTAAACCGCTGTAAGTATTAAATTCTGAGTTGCACGTTGCGTTAGAAACACATTTCAATGTCAAAAACTTCGAATCTAACAGTAAATGTACAAGCTTGAAATGTTTTGTGATTTTAGAAAAATTCTGATAAGATTTTTTACAAAGAAAACACGTAAAATTATTCATCCTACAGAAGAATTAAAATGCAATTTGAAAACTATTTGGTTGGAAGTTTAAAGAATATGAGTATACACATACGTTATTCATAGAATAGAGTATATGTTATTCATGTAACACTGCGTTATCTTATATGTATATTGTAATAGTGAATATGGGGAGCTTTCTCAAACCAAAACTTAACAGGTATTCGCTTGAATCATTTAAATGTGTCGATATTTTCTACGTTAAGATCATTAAGTAAGCAACCTAAGTGACAAATAGCGCAAATTGATTTGGTATTTTAGCATAAATTCATATTTTGAGTATTATTTTCTTAAAAATTGTTATGGCTTGTTATTTTTTTCTCTGCTAGAAATTACTTTTGGTGATTACATTAAGAGAATCAGTTCATTATTTTAAAAATTTTAAATGATTTGGCTCCGATATTCAAAGATATAATGCTTACTAGAGATGCGGAGAAGCTATTAATTAGATTTTTTTTAAATCCTTTATCTCAGTGCAAAATTTCGAATGGAGATCTTTTATTATGCTTGTCATCCTTCGTGCTGTTATCTTATATAAGTAGCTAGAAACAATAATGTTCGAAGAACAGTAGAGGATTTGTGCAGATTTGAAGTGTGTATTCTACCAGTAGCTACTTTGCCTACTTAAAACTAATACACCTTTAGTAATCATAAAACCTAAGCTTATTTTAATTTCGGTACTTCATCGAAATTTACAGCGATAGAAAGGTATTAGGGGCTGCCAGCCGAAAAATGTGCAGATCTTAGAAAATTTAAACATTGTTTACTTATTTTCATTGCAAATGTTTGCGATGAAAATACTTAATGCAAGCATTTATTGGCACAAATATAACAAATATGCCTAGTGCTGGCAGCCCTTTGCCAGCACCGAAGCAAAAAAATATGTCACATCTGCCTTACGTTGAAGTCAACCTGCTCTGCAAATTTCGTATTGATCCGATCATTGCATTGGAAGTTATAGAGATGCAAAGAAATTTAGGGCTCCCATTTGCAAAAGTTTTCAAATTTTCTAGATCTTAATATTTGGTGTTTATTTTCACTATAAGATCATTAATATTTGAAAATTCTATGATATAATCGCATTCCTAAAGATATGCCAGAAAAATACAAAAACAACCATAGCTGGCAACCCTATCATTGTTTTGAAACTAAATTTCTACTGAATATTGCCTACAATAAGTTTAATTTTCCATTTGAATTTAGTTTTGATTCAATTATTGTACTAGAAGCTATAGGGCAATGAGCTTTATTTTCCTCAGCAAAATTTCAAAATCTAAGACACCAAAATTACCAAAGCTGGCGGCTCCAATCGAATTTTTCAACCAAATTTCTACCAAAACTAAGCTACTGGGTGAATTCCGTCAAAATCAAATGACTGAATCAGAATTTATAGGGATAAAGGCAATTATTTTTCTTTTTTTTCTTTTTTTCCTGTCCTAGCTACAGGGTTGCCAACATGCTCATTAAAAGCAATATCAATTTACAACTTAATAATACCAATATGTTCTGAAAGTTTTCCCGATCTTCTTTTAGGCACCTAGCGCACACATGGGGTTAAAAAACTCCAAAACACTATCCGATTCACATTTAAAACACATTCGAAATTCGTTTCGCTAACTTAATTTTTCCAAAAATTTTTTGTGGACGGAATAATATGTAGGTGTATTAAAAATATCACTAAAATGGCCGCCGGCGCCAAAGGGTTCTTCAAAGATTAGTAAAAAGGGCCTTGATTTTTAAATTTATTGCCTTGCTGATAGGGAGCTGGTAGGGTAGACCAGTTAAAAATTTTCGACAATGAATCACTTCGGAAATTTCAACTTGACTGTGTAGAAAAGGAATAAAATTGATAAGCCGTTTGCATTTGATCAAAAAAGCAAAAATTTTCAGGAGGGTTGATAATTTGAAGGTCTTTCGCCTACGACTCAGCCATAACTACAAGATTGTCCACACATTAACCAAGACCACACAAGCGTATTTCTTGTGCTTATAAAATTTCCCGAAAGTTTCGTAATGATCCGATGACTCTGTGCGAAGCAGTGCTCCCACTCTAAAATTTTCCTCCGTATCAAATTTCTTCAAAAAGTGTATCAAGATTGGTAAAAATGTATCAAAAAGTTGCCAAAAGTGTATTTGGGTCGAAGTGCTGAAACTATAAATAATAATATAAAAACACTTAGTTTGGAGCTACTATATTTATTGAATAATATAGAGCATATCAAAATATCACAATTGTTCCGCTCTTTGTTTTCATCTGTATATTGTCATTAATATTGAAGCCACACAAAATAAAATTATTACAAAAGGCGGGTTCTTTGCGAATGCGTGTCATACAGTGGCAGCCGATCGTTGTTTGGTTTCTTGCTTCCCAAAGTTCCTCTAATCTCTTATCAGTTCTTTTAAGTTTAATACAGAAAAACCTCGATCTCAGGTAAACTATAAAAACTGTATAAATTGTTTTGCTGGAGAAAGGATATTTGGTTGGCACATGGCAGCAAAATTTAAAAAATTGAATTTATTTACTGGATGACAAAATGCATCATCTTTCTATAATTCAGTGAGTTGCTGTATCATTGCATCAAAAATATAAGTATCAAATAAAAATTCATCAAAATGCTACAAATGTATCAAAAGCTGGAACCCTGGTGCGAAGTAATAATAATTCGAAATTTCATGAATTTTCTTTGCCTACTTTTAGGCAGTTAGCGTAATAAAAACCATGGTAAACGCATGACAAATTTTCATTGTCTTTACTCATTTTTATTCAAATATCTTGTTATCAAACAAATATAGCAGTTTCTATATGTAGACGTAACGCTCGCTGTCCTCTTTGGGACATATACATACATATGTATTTCATATATTTTTTGCAAATTAAAGAAACCTTCCAACTCATATGCGCCAATATCTCCTGACTAGCTTGATCGAATCACGCGATCCGGAGAAATAAATAAATTGATGATATTGTTTTCAATTTTATTTCGAAGCTGGAAGCTCTGATCGATATACATATGTTACTCTTTCTTATTTCACACTGTGTAAGTTAGACAAAAGTGATATACTTTTCGGCCAGACTAAAATTCAAAAATTTTCAATCAACTTATCCCCAGCAAACTTAATGTCCTTCATTCACAATTTGATGCTGGCAAACGCTTCCACTTAGTGAAAAGCGATAGCGAAAACTCCACGAAAAAGATGGACTTCAATACTCCTTTGGACTTCTCCTATATAAACTACTGGAATAACTGGGTCAATCGATAAAATACAAATCGTTGTTTTTCACCAACTGCTTATGAGAAATTGCCGCAAACTTTACTTCAATCTCCATTTAGAAGTTTTCTAATACCCAGACCAACAGTGGCAAGAAACGTTTTAGTAATTGCTTTTATCTGATTATGAAGACACCACACTTGAAACCAAAAACTTTGGCTGTTCGTTGTAGAATGGAAACAACGAAGAACAAATCGAAGAAATTTTGATAAATATGAAGGGTTATAGTTTTGTTGTTTTTTTCTATTTCTTTAGATTGTTGGATTTGGTTTCGGAACGAAGCCATAATGTTACAATTTTAATTGGTTTATGATGAATTATGGAAAGATTTGTTGGTTTTACTTGATTGATTAGACAATAAAAACATTTCGATAATGGTTTGTAAAGTGTTTGCTACGTTCTCACAACGCACGATTTTACACTAGTTTGGGCGTATAAACGAGGCACAATGGTTTGTTTGTGGAAAAAGGTGAACTTTATTCATGAGAACCACTAGATGTATGAAATTGAGTGTTTCTTGGGTTTTCAAACATGAGGAAATCCATTTTTGGGGTTGTTTTGGCTCCAACTTTTAACAAAAAGTTTCCAAAGGGGGTCAAAATTTAGAAAATTTCTCTTTCAGGATTTTTTTTCTTGTTAATAAACGAGTGTGACTAATCATTTCCAAAGTATTTTGCTGGTTGAACACAAAACCGCTGTCCAAATCCACCTATCGTGCCTCAATGTTGAGAAAAATGTCATTTCTAGAATTTTTTGCTGCTGACGCAATTTTTAACAATATTGTGACGTGATAGCCAAATTTTGGAGCACATTCGTGGCAGCAGACAAAAATGCTGTGGAAATAATTATTCAAATTTGTTTGACACAAATGATCTCGGACAGTATTATTAATTTGATTTGCCCCCTACCCACAAAGTTTAATCGAAACAATTGTAATTGTTCCACAATCTATGCACCAATACACAAAATTATCCTGGATGGAACCTCCAAAACATATTCCACAAATTTTATGCACCAATGCACAGAAATAGTATCCTTGAATACGAAATAATTGAGGTGTGTAGCGGTATGAAAATATCACTTAGTTCCTTATTCATACAAACTTTATTGCAAACAAATTCGAATTCATTTAACCAAAAAATTACAACAATAACTTAATTTTACAATTTCAATAAAATTCACTCAATCACAAATATTTCTTTATCAAAATGGTACGGGATTAAAGTTACCGTTGGTATATTGTATGTTCTATGAGCTTTGTAGCATATCAACATACCATACGAAACGGTAATTTCTTGGTGTACCGTACATTAGTATTACACAACCTTTACTATACGTGTATTTGTTATTGTCTTATTTACTACACTTCTTATGTTCTATTAAATTTATAAGTGAGTAAGCTGGAATCTGAATGTTGTGTAAAAATAGCCTTATCGGCATGTGTTTACACCTATTCGAAATTCCTGAAGAAACGGTTAGTAAAAGGATAGGAAGAAGCAATTAGCATATTTTAAGCACAATACCTTTCAGAATGTCTTGCCTTGAATGAGCCTAATCGCAAATAGAACGATTGTCGAGTTGGCTCTGCCTTTTATTGGGTTTTTTTGTTCTCCAACTTGAGTGGGGAAATTCTCCACATTTATGATAATCATTAAATCCGAAGTTATTATTATTTATATAATAATATATTATTATTTATATAGCGCCACACGCCATAGTACATGGCGAAAAATGCATAATGGCGTGGAGGACTATAATACATGGTATGGAGCACTATAGTACATGGCGTGGAGGACTATAGTACATGGCGTGGAGAACTATAGTACATGGCGTGGAGGGCTATAAGCATAGCGTCTGCTCCTATGTATTTTTCGCCATGTACTATGGCGTGTAACGCTATGTTTTATCACAATCCCGAAATCGACTATGTACATGGCGCCAGAAATCTATAAACTATGGCGTCTGGCGCTATGTGTTTTTTCAGTAGCCCTTTAATATTGAAGTAAAATGATAGTAAACCCACGACAATCCTTATCGGGTAGATAATTTGAAGTTGGTAGAAAGCTTTATTCAATAATTTATGATCAATGCAAACGAGTGAAAAGTTACGAATTCCACGACTACTGCTAATAACATTCAGATACCAATTCAGAACTAGATTAACTCATAGCTCGGTCCGTAATCCTTCATGTAAACCTGAATTCGAACCACGGACCCCAAGCATTTCAAGCCTTGCTTACCCACTAAACAATTTGAAAACTACACGCCACTACACGCCACTTCTATCGACGATACTCAAGAGTCAATTGCTGACATTTATACATCGCCTCACACAGTATGGCTGCGAGTTATAATTGGGGTGCCATGAGCCATATTACATGGCTCATGGCACTATGTAATATAGCGTGTGGGGCCATAATTTCTGCGCCATGTAATTATGGCACTGGGAGCCATACTGCATAGCTCAGGGTACTATGTACATAGCGTGTGAGACCATAAATGCTGCGCCATGCTACATAGGACCACGCGCTATATAAATTCTGACATTATGGCGCTGGGAGCCATATTGCATAGCTCAGAGTACTATGTACATAGCTTATGGGGCCATAAATAATGCGCTATGTTACATAGCTCTGAGCGCCATGTTAATTTTTTTCAGTGTGAGCCTTTCAAATGGAAATATTTAATAGCCGCACGTATTTCCGACTTTTTCATTTTCATTTAAGCACTCGACACGACTTAATCAATAGGCTACCAAACGAATACTAAAAGAGCAATCGATCTGAAATTTTGCCTGCATCATTGTTACGGATTGTGCTATCAAATTTGTTGCTGGCGGCATGTCTGTTTTAGGCCGGAAACTTTTCACCCCACCCTGGTATATTTATTTTTTACTTCATAAGATCTTGGCTAATGTTTTTAGTTTATCATGAGCATATTCAATATTCACTTGCTTTGATAAACATGCATAAACCGTGATAATTTCTGTGAAAATTGGTAATCGAATCAAATTACTTCTTCGCAATATAAAAAAAGCTGAAAAATTACATTGCATAGTACATGTTGACGTCACTAATAATTTTCACACTTCAGTGATTTCTCGGAAATTTCAATCAGCTTTTTCCAATTATTTTCTGCGTTTTGAAATAATGTCGGATGCTGTACGTACAAGATTGTACTGGCATATATTATCAAAATATGTCAATCAGGTTACAAAAAAAAACAGGGACTAACCATGAATTTATTCACTTTTTCGGTAAGAATACACTGCAGACACACGAAAAAGCTCTTCGAAGAACAATATCTCTTTCTTTAAAGATCCTTGAATCGACCTTTTCCATTAATTTTACGGCATTACCTTCCATGTTTACGTCTGTTATTTCGCATACCAGCCCGATTTCGAAAGACATTTATTCTGTTGCTTGTACGAAGATGGTATGGGGGTAGGACAGTGTGATTGAAAAGCACTTTCAAGATCTTAATTAAACTTGCCACATTTCATGTATTATTATTGACCAATGTGACGGAAAGCTAACAAACCGTCTTTTCTGATTCAGGATTTATTTTTAGCTTTAATATTCGCAGTTTTGCTTGAATTGAAGGACGTTACGGGCATATGCGTACACTTTCAAACCGAACATCTCTGTTTATTTCTGTCGAAACTATGATGGACACTTTCATCTTATTTATGTTTCCTTTGGGTACATCCTGCAATTTTCCACTAACGCTCCGCTGAAGTCTGCTAAGCCAATATAATGTAATTACAGAAGCGTGAAGAGTAAGAGAAAATGAGAGAAAAATAATCATTGTTGCTTGGACATTGCTCTGGGGTGATCTTTATGCGAAAAGAAATTTCGGTCTGAAAAAGATATGATTTCGTAGAAATGATAAATTTGCTTTTGGTAGTCTTTAGTACTTAGGAAGATTTTCGAAAGCATCTCTTAGTGGTAATGTCATTAATTATCGTTTGTGGACAGTAGGTTAGCTGGTAGAATAATAAGAACATCATGCTACTCAAGAATTGAAAGGTCTGTTTATAGCGTAGATGATATACAATTTGAATTGAATTAAACAGTAGATAATAAAGATAATCCATATTTTATACATTTCTTTTAAATTATGGATACGAAAACGGACGAAAATTTAAAGTAATTTCGGGTCATAGCTTAGAAATATGTAGTTATATCTGCTGTACTCTCAAAAGTCTCATCAATAAATAAAGTAAGATATTTTATTCTTACAAAAGAGTATGTGCGATAGTAATCGCAAACATGAAGAACTTAACTATGATATAATAAAATCGTTGAAATGATTGAAATCAACAAAATATAAAAAAAATAATGATGCTTCAAATCTTTTTTCAAACACTTATTTTTTGAGAATATTTCTTGAAACAAAAGTACTGAGGATGCTCCAAGAGGTAAATATGTGAGCAATTTTAAGGTGTACACGACAGTATTCTATTATTTTTTGCAGAAATCGCATGACACTACTACTTTTTAGCAAGCAAATGAGGACAAAACTAACATTTTGGAGCTACATATTTCCTTAACCATAGTTTTTTTATTTTGATTACCAAATTTAATGACATATTACACTTTCTCAATAACTTCCTTACTTCGACCTCCAATGTGGATGTAATTTATTGATATTGGAGCTCTTGACACTTGTTTCGACACACGCGTGCAGCTGACTATTGTCCATGGCGAAGAGAGAAAAAGTCTAGTGCCATCGAACTGATAGAAAGATTAACTTTCGAAGAAAAGTGGAGGCAATGCCCAGATTTTGAATACATGCTCTACCAAACGTGCCCTTATTACAATCAACCTATACCGAAGGCTACGTAGCAATTTGATCAGAAATCATAGGGCAGAAAAATTTCCATGTTTGCCAGCCGTAACGGTTTCAAAATTTAATGAAGTTAAAAACAATTTTTCATTACACCGGTGAGACGCTGACCAAAAAAAGGAGGAGTAACATGCAGTTTATAAAAATACGCAATTGCATCGTGGTGACCGCTGCATACAGTTCTACCGCAAGAGAAGGTTGGCTAATATGGTAAGGCTAGTCTCTTCGAAGCTAGATAGGTGAGAGGTCATTAAGCTTTCTCGTCAAAAGTAATGGTTCTACCACACGACTGTACAGCGACTAGCTATATGAGCTATGTAATCAGAGACAAAGCATCTTTGCCAGGTAGGGGCAACAGCATCTTCTGCGGGGATGATACGGGGCCTTGGTGACGGGTCTGTGCTGATGACTCAAGTGAAGGTTCACCTGCGGGATTTGATCCAAACCTCACTTTTCTCCGATCTGGAACCAATCGAGCAGCAAACTACAGCCATCTATTGAAGTAGGGAAGACACTTTGGATGCTTTCTACAGCAAGGTTTGCAGGTTCAGTATACTGTGAAAGCCTACGGAACCCTCGGAGGTAGTAGGTGAGTCTACTTTATGAAACTAAGAGAGGAAAAAAACAGTTCAAGTGGTACGTTGTTTCCATGGAGTGTGGAGTGTAGCGGGAAGTGAATGCTAGTGACTAACTTAGCTGTTGTTCAAAAACGCTAAAGCCAAACCTGGAATATTAAAATCAATGTCTAAGGAGTATTCAAACTAACGAACAAACCAACAAAACTGCCAGCCAATACTTCTTGAAGGAAGTGACATGATAAAAATCCCTTCCAAAAGAGTTCACATGAGATGAAATCATCAATGAAGTAAAGCATTGCAGCGCAGGGTCAGGCATTTGAGAGATTACGGGATTTGAAGGTGGTTGATGAGCCCGCCCCAAACACTACCGTGACTACGAAAAAATTAATCTGCAAAGCAGCGCCCCAGCAAAGTCAAAGTTTAACAGGTAATCGAAAATTAAGCGGTGGTTTAGCCCATTGACAGAGCAGTACTGAAAAATAGTGACCGTAAAGGTCTGTAGACCACTGTCAGTGGAGCGGTGACTAAGTCTTCTAAACAGAAGAAGCAGAGCACTTAGCCCTTTAAAAAGAGAGAGGCAACGCAAGCGGCCATGAGCTTGAAAATGCTGGAGCCCAAATGTCATACAGGGACGTAGCTGTGAGTCACCTCAAGCTGGCCGTCGTTAACAGAGAGAAACATAGAGTTGAGACTCAAGGATGACAAAATTAAGGTGATTCTTAAGCGTATCACTGGTGAAATACTTAAGTATACCACGTCGATCGAGGTGGTATCACCTTGCATTGAAGGCTGTATCATTCAACTGTCTTGAGGATCCACAAAGAGCATCTGCGGTTAGAGGTAAGCTGTTGCGGCTAAGGTGGTGGAATCTAAAAGCTACCAGCTGAAGATTATTGCAGGCAGTGGAACTAAAATACTAATTGGCGAAGTTTGATCGAATTGGTGCAGCAAAAACTATGCTGGTGATGAGTATCGACAAAAAGTCTGCGGATAAAATGTTGGCCAGCAAAGAGTTGAACCATTTCAGATTGGAGAGGATGCTCATTAAGACCCGAGCGAAGAATATGTCTGAAAAAAACCGAAGCGCGGGTATTCCAAGTAAATTCCCATCCTATAAAAGTGGTATCAAGCAATCTGTTTTGGCATTTAAGTCATAGGTATGCGATAATCGTAGAGTTTTAAGAACCAAGTCTAAATAAGAATGCAGTGAATTTGGCATGAGCCTCGGTGTGTTCCAGCCTCGGTGGAACAAGCAAGGACTTGTACCGGAGGAAGGTCGCGGATGGCGTCACGCGGCACTGCCTGCTTTTGGCAGTCTGCCTACCATATGACATAGATGCCATCAGAATAGAACTGAAAAAAGTGGCAGATGTGACCATGAGCGACGCAAATGCTCACCAAAGGATATAGGGATGGCCTACATCTCACGACCCAAAGGCAAGTTAACGGTCAAGTAAACCGTTTAACAGAAATTTTGCTTTAAGATTTCAAATCTGTGTAATCCGAGAAACCCGTAAGGAAAAAACTTTACCGTATGGTGAAATGACGAACTTACGGAAGCAAGAGGCGGCATACGAAGGGCAGGTACTAGCGTAAGGTGGTCCGGGTAAAGAGTTGCCGCAAAACAAAAACGATGTAACGAGCAAATCATGCGAACCTTATGAGCATACTGAGATTAGTTCAGAAGAAGTCAAAATCAGGAAGATCGTACGTGTTATTTCTAGCTTACTTACCTTTCTACGGAGGGAAAGTAGGGCTTTGGGAGAGAACCCGAAAGAGTGTCTGCACATGCTACCGGAAACTCTTTTCCCGAAATCGGCTAACGTGGCACCGCAAAATGGCTTATTGCAAACAATCCACCTGCAGCTTGATCATCTGATAAAGAAACTAGCGAATGAGATCATAATTAAGTCAGAGGGGGTTCTATTACCTCTTTTCTTGATATTGAAAGTCAACGAGATGCTGGAAAATTTAAGAGCAAGTGATTTCAAGGGGTTGTTTATACCGATGACACTTTGATGTTTTCGGGAGACTCGTTCTCATAGACTCTGTCGGACCTTATAGAATCAACTTTGCGTAATTAAAGGTATAAAACCTGGTATTGAAACTAACGAGATGAAACTGTAGCTTGAAGCCCCTTGGTTTTGAGGTGAAATCCATCATAAACATATTCAGCAAACTCAAACAACCTCTGTTCAAAGTAGAGCTGGAGCCCGAAACCAGCAAGCTCAAAGGGGGTGAAATTCATTAAATGTATTGCCTGTGACATCAAGCGTAAAGGTATCCAGTTTCACGCCACAAGATCATGTGACAAGAATCAATAATTTCCTACAATCAAAAAATGTGCAACTGCGGTAGCAACCATACTGCTAAATACAGAGGTTGCCCAGTTTTTCAATCTTTAAAAGTAAAAATGATTCTACCTCAAAACTGTGCTCATCAGGCTCTGAATTGAAATTTCTCACCTTTCACCACGACAACACCTTGTTTGTGCTTTAGGGATAGCGTTGACGAGAATGCTTGGAGCTTAAGGGTACCTAATTGGCTGCGACCTGGAATATTGGACAAATTGGTTGAAGGAGCCCTAGTTCAAGGGTTTTACGGATCAAAAAGCAAGGAATGCATTATGCTGAAAGATAGCATTGTCTTTGTAGAGAATTTGTGCAATCACTAAGTTTTTTTTTTCTAATAATATTTGTTTGCACACATCTTGCAAACTTCAGGCTGTTTGATGTGAATGTATTCTATGCTTATCTGCTAGAGTCATAAAGTCGTAGCGTATTTTTCTAAATTTACTAGCATCTTTTAATTTAGAGCTATTAAGTCTTACATTTCAATTCAATTGTTAATTCTTTCCACTAGTTTAAAATTAAGCAATATTTAAATATGTATCGAAATAATTTGGTGATCAGCAATCTTTAAATTTCCTTGCCACGAAAGAATAAGCACAGAGTTACCTTATCTTTTTTATTGTACATACATATATGTACATTATTTTCTCGATTGTCTGTCCAATGCATATCTGATTCGCATTGAAACTAGTCACTAGTTGATTAAATCAATCAGTCAGTCAATATTTGTGTGCCAATTCCACGATTAACTTTCAATGTCAATACTATTGTCTACCGAAAGAGATCGTTGTTTCATAATTGAGTTTTCCTAAGCGCATTCGGCAATATAGTGGTACGACGAATTCCAGCTCTAATTGAAATGTCGCTAGGTTGAGCTTGATTATCAATCAGATGCATAACATTGGCAGCTTATGGCTAGTCAATTTAAAGGCAAATTGATAGAATTTTATCAAAACTTCTGAGCAAATCAAACTCAAATCGTCAGTTATCCACCGTGTTTTGACATAAATATAATATTTACAAGGCTTTTCATAGACAATGCGGAATGGAATATTTTCAGTTAAGAAATTTATTCGATTTTTATAAAAATATATGCAGGTTTTATTTAGCAGCGAAGTGATAATAAAATATATCAAGAAATACGTAGCATCCCCTAATTTTTGGAATAGTAGCTTTATTTGTATCAGATTTGAAGCTCGTGCAGCCGAGTAAGTAGTGCATTGGTCCGTGATTCAAATACTAATGATCCCACTCCGTGCTTTGACTTTATCAAGCACAATATGTGGTGGAGTAAATCATTTCAAACATGTACACATTAATTATCGAATGAAATTCATTCACTTTAACCCTAAAACTTTCAATAGAATAATAGGAAAAATAATAATGAACGGAATAATAAAATAATATTCTTTTTGCTATATTTAAATTTCAATATAAATATAGGTGTACTTGCACATGAAAATAAATTAAAATCTAGAAAACATGTTGATATTTTCAATCGAACTCATTAAAAAAAAAAATTCAATTAAGCCTCTATTCTTCCTTGACGTTTCTTATACATATAACCTACATGTGTAATATTCTTTCGAATACTTTTCCAGCGCAAAACAAACAAATTCATTTATCGAGCAGTTGGTGTCTAGATGTAATATTAAAAGCGATTCAGCATTCCAAGCCGACTAAATCAAACCCCCCTCACCCTTCTTGGCGACACAAAATACTTCTGCTCTCATCGCATCCCCCACAAAGACGTTCCAATCGATTTCCTAAAGTAACAACTACAGCAACGAAAGAAAGCATCAAGTCTCGACTGGTGCTACAAATACTGCGCTCAGAAGATACTCAAGGCCTGTATAACTAGCATGTCGATTATGTTGTCTTCGTCGATACAAATTCAACGAAACAAAATCGTATTTACCGATGCTGCTGATGTGAAAAAGGACATTTCTGTCCAGCATGTAATTATCCAATAATGGAAGTTGCACGCTAATCCGACCAAGGGATGAACAACGGAGCAAAGCTGGCAATCACATGACACAAAGCTGAAGATGATGTGCCAAATGAATATTGCCATTACTTGCGAGTAGGTTAGGTAGTTCAATAAAACGTGCTTCCGCACGTCCTCGTTATCGTTATCATCGTCTGCAAAGTGACATACTGACATAATTTTTTGTTTCATTTGCTAGTTTAATTACAAAATGTGGGGATGATAGAAGAGCGAAAAACATGTAACCAAGTAATGCTTCCTTGATTTAAACTTTCAAAATGGCTAACAAACCGCTAATGTTAGTTTTGAGTAAGTTTTGAGGCAAAAGTTAGTTTTGAGCTCAAACTTTGCTAACAACTGTTTCTAAAAAAAAAATGATCTGTTAAATTTGGAATGAATAACTTGCTCCAGCAGTTTAGTCATTCCTACTTCAAATTTTCCTTGCACATGGAAGTAAATTCGTTTCTATCCTTAAGTTGCAACCCAACCTCAGTGCAGTTGGACAGATTTAGTGTTGAATGGTTCATCTGCGCAGATTTACGAGGCCCACTTCTGAAAAGACGCCACTTCATCTCACAACGACAAAATCATACAAATGAAAAAGCACAGTATCCAAGTAATCTGCCACCCCCAGAACCGAACCATTATCCTAGTGAACTACTTGCTTACTCACCACCCATTCCATCATCAACCCTTCAAACAAAGGAATCGGACGGACTATTATGAGAAGCTGTATGACTGATTCCAACACTAATGCAGAGCCCGGCATAGCCAAAAGCGTTCTGTCCTGTAAGCTTTGTCGCCAGAACTTTAGAAAGTCCGTATGGATAACAGCATGTGCTCTGTAAACATACATAGCGAATAGGAAATGTTTACAAGTGAAAAGTAAAAGTTGCGAAGATTGAAAGCAAAATAAAAGATACGATAGGTGAATGAGAGGGATTGGGTTGAAAGCTTTGAAGCTTTTTGAAATTTTCGTGGTGCCTGATGTGTGTATGGCGGGATAGGGAATTATAAGTTGACCTGGGTCGTTGAAAGTTTTGTTTGTTTGATAGATTGCAAAAAAGGATAAAGCATTCTAGAAATCATAAAACAGTTTATAAAGGTTTTTCGCACATAGTTTTTCTGGTGGTGTAGCTTGCTTTTTTCCATTTTGTTTTCTTGTAATATTTATAATTTTTATAATATTTTACAATGTATATAATTTGTAGGCTTCATTAAAAGACGAATTTTTGTTGATTTGAAGAACAGTAAAAAGATTTAAGAAGTAAAGTAGGATACGACAGGACCAGCTATGCCATCATTTTTTAGCGCTTGAGGAAGCAGGTTATGGTTGACGGAATCAAAAGCTTTGGAAAATTTAGTATATAGTACGTTGACCTACTTTTAATGATCAAGGGAAAAAAGTTGGTTAAAGTGGATATAGCTTTGACAAAAAATGCCGATCATGAGCTAAAATGGGTTGAATAAGTGAGTAGACTTTTTTTGTAGGCCATTCTCTCAAAGATGCTACTAAAACAAAGGAGAAGTGAAATGTGGTGGTAGTTAGATGTATAGACCCAACGGGAAAAGTAATGCTTACGGATATATTCGGTAAGCATTACGCGTAATGCGTGGAAGCATTACCGGACCATTGCATGTTGTTTTTTTTTTAACATTGCATGTCCTAGGCTGGGAAGATTTATGCAAGGGGAAACTTATGCTTTTAGCTTTATAGTTTTATGTATAAGAGCTTCTTGGAAAGTACGACATCGTATTCTTGCATTTCCGACATCTAGGGTGAATACGAATTAAAGCTTTGGCCGGCGGCCGATCGTATCTCTGCATGTGTGGTTATTGCATGCCGAGTGATTGTGACTAGACATGAGGCGTATATACTGGAACAGGTATATGGAACAGGTATTTTTTTGGAACAGCCAGTACCTAGTACGAAATTCAAAAATACTAGGTACGAGTATTTTTGTGGACTGTACATGTAATCAAGAATTTACACAATGAATTTCGTCCATTTAATTCATTTCAATCAAACAGTGACGTAATAGAATCCTAATATTAATATAAACTCGTATTTCATACTTGCAAGTGCTTTCATACTCACGAGTATCTCGTACGCGAGACGAAAATACTTGCAAGTACGAAAATACTCGATACGAGTATATACTCATATCGTTCCAAAATACTCGAATACGAAAATAACGTATCGTTCCAAAATACTCGAATACGAAAATAACGTATCGTTACAAAATACTCGAATACGAAAATAACGTATCGTTACAAAATACTTGCAAGTATTTTTGGAACAGGTATTTTTGGAACAGGTATTTTTAAATACTTGCAAGTATTTTGGAACTATACGAGTATATACTCGTATCGAGTATTTTGGAACTTGCAAGTATTTTCGTATCGCATATTTTTGTATAGAGTATTTTCGTGCTTGCGAGTATTTTGGGACTTTAGGATTAGGTTTTTAGGGTAAAAGTAGCTGAAATCGGTCAAAATCGGCCAAGTTTGAGTTAGAGTTGTTTGGGACATAACGGGCCAAGACCTATTGTTGTGCTACAAAAATTTACGTTTTGTAGTGGAGTAAGGGGTTTTTTTGGCCATAGTTTGGCAAAAACTGCCTTTACAGCGCTTTCGATGATTGAAAGTGGTCGGGAAGTATATTGGTGATATTTTAAGGACGAAAAAATTTTTGATGGGAGGGATTGGGAAAGTATTTTAATCAATTATTCAAAAAGTTTTTAGGGCAAAAGTAGCTGAAATCGGACAAAATCGGCTAATTTTGGGTTAGTGTGGTTTGGGACATAACGAGCCAAGACCTATTGCTGTGATACAAAAATTTCTGTTTTGTAGGGGAGTAAGCGGTTTTTTGGCCATAGTTTGGCAAAAACTGCCTTTACAGCGCTTTCGATGATTGAAAGTGATCGGGGAGTTCAATAGTGATATTTTAAGGGCAAACAAATTTTTTTATAGGGGAAATTAAGCAAAAACGTCCATATTTTCAAAAAAAAATTTTTTTTGGTCTAGCATAAATTTGAGGATCTTTCTGAGTTGTTCCCATACAAATATGGGAAAAACGGCCTAGTTTCTAAGATACGGTAAAATGAAATCCGCCGGGAAAACAGAAAGTAACACTAAAAATGTTTAGATCCTTTTTGGTTAGCCAGTTGGCTTCTCCGGCTATGCTGAAGCTCTCCTCGTGACTGCACTCCAACCCTCCCGGGGCTGTGACTCATGTCCAGCTTTACCGAAAAGTTGACCCCCTAGTGGGTGCATTAATAGACGTTTTATCATTTCTTAATAAAATTTTCGACAAATTCATGCTTCAGTGAGGAGAAGTGGAAAACCGACTGTTTTAGATTAGCCAGGAAAAGTTTGGTATCAGGCATCGATCGATGAAAAGTCATATAGATGACAACAGGATTAGTTGGTCCTATCATAGTAAATTTTTCGACACTGGTAGTTTGAACGAAAACAGGAGGTGTTTTGTGCATATATTAAAATGAAAATCAAATTAAATTGATTGAATTTGCTTGTTTTCCCTAAGATGGCTCCTAGATTGGAGAAACACTTGCCAAATAAGTGACCGACCATTGGATAGTTACGGACAAGCTGCACGTACTAATGGCTCGTATCCTTTCACGGTCAACTGCACCATCACCATTCTAGCCTGCGAACTTTGTCTCTGGTGAATGGGGGAGGGCATATCATACCGTTTCATTACATCACTGCAAATCGCATGTACTTGTGTGTATATATGTACATACTTCAAAAAATACTAGCTAGTATTTTGGAACAGGTATTTGGAACAGGTATTTTTTTGTACTCGTATTCGGAATACCTAGTATGTAAAAATCCGAGTACGACCCAACTCTAATTGTGACGCTCATTGGAAATTCCAATAGCGAATTCTCTTTGCTGCTAGGGAGAATTGGTACTGCTGCTTTTCATTCATCTTACTTACCCGTGATGATTTGAAATGCTCCATAGCCGATGTATGCTCGCAAGTTCTTTTCCCCTTGTTTCTGCGAGTGATGTTCATTGGCCAGTCATGAATTTTTGGAAACATTTTCATTTGCGGTCGGCGACTTATAACATATAAGCTTTCTCCCTTCAGCATTCTCCATGCTCCAAGTCATGTATACGAGTATATCGTATAATTGCTGGAAAGTAGCTTTCTAGCACATTACATTTGCATTACCAGCATTGTTTGATTCAAGCATTCCTCTAGAATACAATACCGCGATTCCCGTTGGGGATATACTTATGCATATAAGATCACAAGCTTTATGTATTAAGAAGATATTCGAAATGTTCTAAAGAGAAATGAAGAGCCAGAAAACAAACTTCTGACATGCAAGATGAGAAACAGGGACGATGAATGTCATGTAGCCAGGATATTTAGAATTCCGTCGGAGTCACCTCTAAAGCTTAGTACTATCTTAGATTTCACCTAAAATTTTCATACAAAATTTCACGTGAAATGTGTAATCAAGAGTTGTACCCAGTTCTTAGCGTGAAAAATTGCTTACAAGTTGCTTTTTCTTTGAAAATGCAGATGGCATTTACAGATCTCTCCAATCATTCCACGCCAATTTAGTACGTGCAGTGCAGTTCATTCTGTCGAGCTTAAAAGTGACATTTGGTGTTTCAATTTGAAAATTGAAATGTGCAAATATTTCTCCAATAAGAAAATCGATCGGAAATTTAAATTCTTGACATTTTATCCGCCAAGAATGAGCAGTGCCTCTGCTTTTCTCCATTGCCAAAATTTTCGGTCGAAATAATGACCAGATAATGGAGACATGCCAAAATTTAGCTTCACGATTAACGAAGTACCAGCCTTAAAGTCTGGTATGATTATCGAAGATATAACTACATTTTCGTATATTGTCATTTTGTTGTCAATGTTGTGTTTCGAGACGAGCAGTTTGATTGAGTTTTGAAAGCATTCGTGTTTTTTTGTGCAAGGATTTTAGTCGCGCAAACACGACTTGTAACAATGTACCCGACCCTTTAATTTAGACCGGTTACTGGGAGTGTCGAAAAAATTCTGAAAAAAGGCTTGATGGCTTGGTGTCCATAACTTAGCTTCGCCGTTTTATTGTGGCATATTGTACTTGTTTTTATATAATTAAATATGCTAAAAAAAATACGTAAATATGAAGGAACAAGATTTGACGATGCCGAAAGTTCCGAGGATGAGTATTTTGTTGAAAAAAGAGGCAAAAAATCATAGACTAGTTCGGAATGGGAAGATGAAATACTTCGCAAAGCGGAAGAGTTTTAAAAATAAAGATAAAAAATGGAGCCCTAGAAGCATCTAGACTGTCCTGATCTAATGAAGTTATTTGAAAATGAACGAGTAGAAAAGGAAAAAAGGTATGTAACCTATACTTATTTTATACCTATTTACTACAAAAGAAAACAATGTTGGCCCGCCGATTTGACGTTATTAATTCCCGTGCTGGATCAGAATTTCTTGGGTGCCAAGTAGTTGGTTATTGGTTTAAACAAGGTATCTTTTATTTGAAACGGGAAGTGGAATACCGAAAAATTTACGGAAGAATGTAAAATTTTTGGAATCAGAGAGACAGCAGAAATTCGAAATAGTCAGTTGGTGGTCGTTACAGGTACAGTCGAATTTTTTTATTGGGGGGTCAATTATTAAACCGAGAGTTCAAGGAATGAAATCGTACATAGAAAAAGTTAATCAACTATCAGAAAAAGATATACAAAAGGCTTACACCATACCATGAAATTGATTTTATTCTTCAGTATATTTTTCATCTAGTTTCATCTTCAACATTTTAATGCCTTTTGAATAATGCTCTGAAAAAAGTATTTCAAAATAGGCCTCAGTTACTGTTTAACTTCTCCTTTTCTGAAGCCATCTCTTCAAGTTTGGAATCATCCAATAGTTGCTGGGACCAGATCTGGAAATTATGCTACATGAGGAGCAAGTTCGTAGCACAAATTATTTGGTTTAACCGTTGCTTTGGCTGAAGTGTTAGAAGGTGCGTTTTCATAGTAAAAGAGCATTGGTTTTGCCATTTCGCGATCTCCTTTCTCAAATGTTCCAATAATTCTACATAATAGTCTCCTGTGGCCATTCTTTCCTTTTTAAGATATTCCATCGATATTATTCCATGAACATCCCAAAAAATGCTGTCCAAGATCTTTATAGCTGATTTTTGCGTCTTTGGGCGTTTTGCTATTGGACTGAGGTGTGTAGTAGTGGATCCTTGTTATGTCCATCATAATTATCGACGAAAAAAATGCTCTCAATTATGCCGTAATAGTGCCAAACAGCGTTCCGAATCACAGACACGATGTTGTTTTTGGTCCACAGTGCGCAAACGTGGCACCCATTATGCGTTCAGTTTTTTCGTACCCAAATATTCTTGCAAGATTGTAAACGCAGTACCATCTACACTGAGAAAACACATGGTGCCAGACGCCATAATTTATAGACTTCTGGCACCATGTATATAGTCGATTTAGGGATTGTGATAAAATGTAGCGCCACACGCCATAATACATGGCGAAAAGTACATAGGCCTACACGCCATGTACTATAGTTCTCCACGCCATGTACATGGCGTGGCGGACTATATTACATGGCGTGGAGGACTATAGCACATGGCGTGGAGGACTATACTGTATGGCGTGGAGGACTATAGTACATGGCGTGGAGGGCTATAAGCATAGCGTCTGCTCCTATGTACTATGGCGTGTGGCGCTATATTTTATCACAAATCGACCGAAATCGACTATGTACATGGCGCCAGAAGTCTATAAATTATGGCGTCTGGCGCTATGTGTTTTTCACTGCATCTGAAGATGATCGAGTTTGCATCCAACAAAAAGCCACGAACCTTTTCAGTTCGGAGCATCTGGAGGTAGAGCACTTAATGACATCAAAGATCATATCCTCTCCTATATTCAAGAAGCTTGCTGATATTTATACATCTCCTCACACAGCATGGCTGCGAGTTATAATTGTAGTGCCATGAGCCATATTACATGGCTCATGGCACTATGTAATATGGCGTGTGGGGCCATAATTTCTGCGCCATGTAATTATGGCGCTGGGAGCCATATTGCTTGGCTCAGAGTACTATGTACATGGCGTATGGGGCCATAAATAATGCGCTATGTTACATGGCTCTGGGCGCTATGTGGATTTTTTTCAGTGTAATATGCCCATAGTCTTAGCTTTATCGCGCACTTTTACTTTACGGTCATCCGATGCAATACGGTGTATTTTGTTGATGTTTGCTGGATTTTGTTGATGTTTTCTGCCTCTTTTGAGCGACGTGGAGCTTGTTCGGTATTCGTGTTGGCTCAAACTCATTTCAATTCAATGAACCAATACTTGACCATTTTATCTGATGGAGCAGATGGCCCTTAATATTTATTGAGCTATTTTTTGGTTTCTTTTGTTGTTTTTTATCAAATGGTAGTGCTTAATCGAAATTTGACTTGAATTCCTGTCAAACACAAATTAATTAACGCAAATACATGAAACTTTACATTTATTCTTTCGAAAATAGCACTCACTGGCGGAAAAATTTTTCATGATTTGGTGGTGTTGGGTACCGTCGTAATTGAAGCATGTAATACGTGAACCGAGTTGCCCCAGTCGATAATCTGAGGTATTTTCTGAAGAAATTGCGCGTATAGAAGTCTATTTTCACTGGCCTTGGCTCCGTCTTCTTAGAATGCGCAATGCTTTTAGCTTGGTGCTTTTCCGCATTCATTTTTAGAATTGAAAAACAAATGAAAAATATTATCTGGAATTCCAGTTAACCTTAGTTCGAATTTTTGTAGCTAGTTTTAAATTTATTCTATTCTTTCGTCTTTTTCTCCTTACATTTTTTTTTGGTGATTTATTTGCATTATTGACACTGTAGTTAGATTATATCTGTAGCGTAATTGATAATAAATAAACAAATTACAAAAGGTAAAGTCGTTGCTCAAGTCCAAGTACTCTAGACAACGGCTGTACCAATCGCTATATCGATTCCAAATCGAGTGCAACGATTGTATAGTATGTGTGCTCACATACAGCTACGGTACCAATATCCGCAAGCTTGTATATATGTTCTCGTCCAAAAAACTACTTTTGCACATAATATATGTATGTATATATACACATGATAAATATATTTTGTTTATTTTTGAAACAAGCAATTCTGTTTTAACAAAACTGAATCATGTATTGTTTACATCTTTTCCACAATCGAAAACATATATTACATCCATACATACATACCAACATAAATTTTAGTTTCAAAATATAATAGACTCAAAAATCACAAAAGTACACGTTCTAATAAAATTACTTATTCTCTTTGTTTAATTTTAGAACTTCCTACTTGATGAGGTATACTATTTGATTCTATTGCGTTGATTATAATAGTTTCAGAAAATTAGGATGGCATAGCTCTAGGAGCATTTTCATTTTGCCAAAAATTTGAAAAAAATGGAAACATATACCGGTTTTGATTGCACTAAACACAATACATTATTATCGCTAGTATAATATCGATCGTAAGTATGAGTGTATAGATGATAATGCATTGTCGCGTTTAAAACATTACAGTTTTGACCATATTTCCATAACTATATGTTGGCGCCCAATGTGGTATTTGCATTTAAGAAATTCTAATTTTTGGATGTAAATGGGTTAAAGCATTTTTTCAACTTTTTGGTTATGTGATGTCTGTGTTGAAGATTTATTGGCTTTTCAATGTATGCATATGATGTATTTGTTTATTTATGAAAACAAAAATGTTAATTTTTTTTCCGTCATTTTCATACTTTTGTTTATTTATTTCAGTTCAATTAAGAACTTAAGGAGAATAGCTATGCATTTTTAAATTATAACACAGTATTTCAATTGCTCAAATAGTTTAATTGAAATTGATTGGAATTGATTATGGTGCATTTGAAAGATACGTTTGATCAAGCTGTAGCTTGACTGGATCGATGTTTCAATGGAGTAATTTTATGGTATATAATTGACGAAACTTCGCTGGATCATATCTCCATGTCTTCGGCACAAGATATTGTTTTTATAAGTCAAGGAGGGGAATCCTCCAAACAGTCATCTGGCAGCCCTTTGCATCGAATGACGCAACAAAAGCTCTTTCATTCCGATAATTTATCACCATTTCCCGCCCAAAACTTTCATATTCTTCTTTACCCTGGCAATTCGTCTTTTTCGGCTTCGCAGCATCTCCGCGTTCCTTTTGTACAAAAGCGAAGCTCAAACTTGAAACGTAATTTCGTCGAAAGCTAGTTGAAAACGGTCGTTTTGTGGGTCTAGAACGGTCGAGCGGCATCGTCGTTTTGAAATCAGCAAACATAATTTGAAATCCAAGTAGACCAAGCAAATTGGAAAGGATAGTTTCATTCAATAAAATCAACAGTTCACTTGATTGCAACAATCGAGTCGAGGGGCGCGTTTAAATACAATTCTGCATTTTGCAAAGGGCTCGTGCATTTCGCACTGCATGTTACACCACGTAGGGCGTCGTTGTCCTGTGGCTTGAAAATTTGCATTTGTGTTTGTGTGTGTCGGTCGGTCGGTGCGCTTGCTGTGCTGGTGGTTACTAGTGAAAATTCAAAAGGATGTTATATTCGTGTAGCTAGCACTGTTGTTGCTGTTTCCAGTCCAGTGAATAGTGCTTAGTGAGCGTTGGCTTGAAGGAAACCTGAAGTGAGGAATCTGCAAAAGGGTTGAAAAACGAAAGGCGATACGAAAGAGCAATAGTCCGCTTGTGAAACGGTTTTTTCTTCTTCTGACAACGGTCGAAATGGAGAGAATGGATAAGTCGCAGCTAAATTTCCACGTCCATCATCATCACCATCACGGCGAACTAAGAATCAGTGTACGTACTAATCATATGCATATCCTTGTTTTCTCGGACTATGTTCAACGTTGTTAGTTTTTAGTGCTACTTTGTGCCCGGCACGGAAGCTGGGGGCTGGCTGCTCGAGCAGTAGATACAAACTTTCATCACCATGAGTTTTCAGTTTAGTTCTTATGGTTATTTTGGTTTTCATCCTTTTTTGCGAATATGCGAAATGGAGATATGTAGAATAAGCTGCTAGTTTGCGTGTCGGTTTCCATTAATTTTTGGCTTGTATCATTATATCTGGAAAAAAACATTAAAACTGATGTGTGGGCGGCAATGAATGAACTGATGTTTATGGTTACGTAATAACTTCGAGGGATGCTTAATAAATGATATTTCCTCATGCGAATTTCTGGGATAATGTTTGGTTTTTGATGGCATGAAAAATTGTATGGCAAAGAATAATTCTCTCCACTAAGTTTTTTTTTTGCATAATATTTTCGAATAAAAATTAATTATGTGAAATAAATATTATGGGTCTCCTGTTTCCGGCAGTTTTTTGAACATAACAAGGAGAACTATGTCATTTCACGTCATTTTTTGTGTTTTAAATGGCTCCAATAATTAATAAATCATGATTTATTCATATATCATGCTGATATTCAAACATAAAGCTGCGTATAAATATAAAAGCGCGTATCTAAAATAATTAATTTTAAGTACATTTTATGACAAATCCCACAGTAATTCACAATATTCCAATGTTCGATTATTTGCTTATTCTATAAAACGGCAGATTGCTGTATGTTTTAAAAATTTGGCTCATGTTTATGAAACGGAAATTTTCACACTATGCCCTTTTTGATCAATTATAATCAAGCTTAAGTCTTTTCAAAATTTGGCGGTAAACTTAAAACAGCAATTAAGCAACTCCTACGCTCTCTCTTTAAACTTTCTAAATCATTTCGTTGAAAAGTAGGACACCTAAAGTTTGGTTGAGTTTTTCATGACTTGAACGTTATCATTTTCCAGAACTCTTTTGATTTAGAGACATGTTCCTTTTTCCTGGAATTATAAAAGTTTTCACTTCTTTGACAAGAAATGTGTCCATACTCAACCATGCAATCTTTTTACATCAGATGCTATAAATGATGTGGCCAGAAGTTGTTGGCTGTGAACGTCAATGAACGTCGTTTCTATCAGTTAAATATGATATGTTAAGCCTTCCTAGTGTGAAAATTCTGTAAGCCATGATGAGTGTTATTTCTCTCAAATAAAATAAACAGATGACTTTACCCAAAAAAACTCATTCCAACTCGCATCCCAGGAATATATGAAAATTCTACGAATGCATGAATAGTGTTAAGCCAAAGAATGTAATAAGAATTTAATAGCAACCCAATAAAAAAATGCTTTAATTTGGACTGAAATTGAATGAATTTAACTAGATATTTTTTTGCATAATAATGAAAGAAGCGCAAAAAACCTCAAATAACAGCAATGAAAATAGGAGTTACTATTTCTTTTACTAACAATACAACAACGTCTTTAGGCTCCCCAAATTGGAAATAAGGAAAGCCAGATGGAACTCCTGGAAGGAGCTGTGCGGTAGAATTAAAACCACTTTGGGAACGGCGATGTTGTCACCAAGTAGAAGCTAGTGTGGACAATTGATACCTTCAATCCCTTCAAGTCCCCAGGCTCAGATGGAATTCTGCCGACCATGCTTGAAAAGACAGAAATGCTCACTGTTTCCTACAAAGGTTGTCTATTGCTTAGTGATGTGCCTGCAGGACCACTAAGGTTGTATTTATGCCCAATGTAGGTAAAATCAAGCATGCGTATCTGAATGACTACAGGTCAATTAGCCTGACTTTCTTCCTTTTTAAAGTTTTCGACAGATTATTAAACCTTCACACCAAGCAGAGACTTGGATCTTAAGCTCTACCGAGAGCACAAAATGTGTACAAAAAAGGGAAATCTGTTGAGACGGCTCTCCATAAGGTAGTCCTCGAAATGGGAGCTCTATTTCCTTTCTCGTGAAACCTGGCGACAAATTCAATTTTAAAGAGGTTGGAAATTCCGATCTTAGTCTCGAGTAGGTTTCCACATACCCATGGCCAGTTTATCGAGTATGTTCTGGGGCTGGTTGAGGAGTAGGCGAATACCGTGGGTCCTGGCATCGACTGCAACAAAACCGATCTTGTACTCTTCACAAGGAAGTACAAAACTCTTGAATTAGACCCTATCACTCTGCGGGGCACCAGGTTAGGTCTGAAGTCACGAACTAAGTACTTGGGTCTTATTCTAGGCAGCAACCTCACATGAAGGGTAAATTTAGAGGAAAGAGTTAAGCAGACAAGCAACGCGGTCGACGCCAGTAAGTGGGTGCTGAGTAAAACGTGGGATCTAAGCCCTGCTTTTATGAACTGGATTTTCACAGGGATAGCTCGGCCGATCTCTGCTTACGAGTGCTTGATTTGATGGTTGTCAGTGAATAAAATTACCTTTGCTGACATAACAAATAGAGCTTAGTGAAATTGGAATTGTTTTTGCGGGATGATTAAAATTGAAAAATTGTTATTTATATTGAAAATTTTTATTTGACAAAGCGGTTTCGAAAGTATGCATCCTGTATCCCGTATCATTTATTCTCTACTTTGATAAGCTTTAGAGACGATATACGTTGTCTATGCTGATTTATAGACATGAAGGGAACCATGATCACAATTCAATAACCTTTACAAGAGTTTAGTGGTTGGCGCCTCTTTGCACTACAGGTGCCTTAACCGCAAATTCTCCGTCTGTTTTGAATGCCCTGCTTCATTTCAATCCGTTTGACCTTTTCGTTAGAAGATCTGCCGTAAAGCGGCTGTCAGATTATTGAATCGGGACCCTGCGAGTCAAGATGCTTCGGTCACTGCAGTATTGAGTGGAGGTATGCAGGAAGCACTGACTACTTGGTTCCTACTCTATGCTTCGGGCGAAGTTATAAAGTGACCGTAGGAGATGGGCAGGAATGGAATCAGTAAATGGGCGCAGCAGCCCTTAACATCTACATGGACGACTCCAAAACAGCTGTAGGAGTAGGTGCTACACCATATTCTGTAGATCACGATATACAAGCAGCTTTCAGGCTTCCTAATTACTGCAGTTTTTTCCATGTGGAGGTTTTTGCGATACGTAAATATTCGACTCCATATTCGATTTTTGAGACTCCATTTGATTTCGGTGATTGAATTCAGATAACTTTTACTTTCTTCTGAATAGAATCAGCTCCATTTTACTGTGCTTTACAA
The DNA here is from genome assembly GCA_947369275.1 of Nemotelus nigrinus. Lineage (NCBI taxonomy): Eukaryota > Metazoa > Arthropoda > Insecta > Diptera > Stratiomyidae > Nemotelus > Nemotelus nigrinus. The sequence goes on from OX376372.1 coordinate 35,704,486, forward strand.
TCAAGCTACAATTTAGGCTCCAACGTGATAGCATGTTAAGAAAGTGATTTGGCCTCTCTTAAAGTGTAGATAGATACTTCTTGTACACTGCTGTAGTTATTTCTTTCCTTTTGTAGCCGGCACAGTGCAGCTCCCTCAGAAGAGTAAAATAATTCCATTGCAACCCTTGTTGGACCTAGGAGTTAAAGCTGGTAGAGAACTTCATCACAAATTTACAATCAATGTGAATACGAGTGTGGAGTAGTTAGTTGCATGATTCGCTTTACCCCTGATTAGCTCAGGTAGGTATTCAGAGAAACTAAACTCAAAGCTTGATGTGCTGTCCTTCGCCCCAACGTGCATTTGGAGGAGGGTCATTAAACTTTTTCATATGATCGTTTATAGAATCCTTAGCGAAACAAAGCTAATTCATATCGAACGATAGTTTTTAGGCTTAATGTTTTTAGCTTTCTCTGCTTTAGGAAGAAATACATTTCTTGTTTCCCGCCATCTGATGAGAACATGTGAGAAGCGGAAGCATGCATTATACATCTCCTTCAGTCATGGTAGCGTAACCTCTATAAACTGTTGGATATCAGCCCGATATGTGAAGGTTTGGAGATCTGAACATCTTGAGGAAATATATGAACTATCTCGACTGGAAATTCAAGGTCATTAAAGATGGGAACAAGTTGCTAGTCTGCTCTATTTGATGTGCCATGTGTGACTGTGGTTCTATGCAAAATCTGAGTCCATAAGGAGATTAGGAGTATCAGTGTTCTAGTTCGTTAAGCTCCCGTCAGTGTTCTGAATATACTTTACATCTTTTAGTGTTGAGCTTAAGAGGCAAATAGGTCCTCGCCACAGCAGCCACTAGTTCTTGACGATGCCACAAGAGGGACATGTGCCTTGGTCATGTGCCATATAGTGGTAAACAAACCTGAATGTCCTCTGATCGATATGCGCCGTAACTGTCAAGTTATCATTGTCACACAAATTGTGACGAACAAGGAAATTGATGATATATCTAGACTGTCGGTTGTAAACATTGCTGCGCAGTCATTAAACCCAGGTAGTTGCAGCCCATAGTTATTGGATTAACATTAACTCCGACCCTGTATTTACAGGCACCGAAGCGGGGTAGCTGCTGCTTCTTTGGAATGGTGAAGGTTAATTTGAAGAACCCCCACAATTACCAAACAAACTCCTCGGACGATAAAACTACCTTAGCCCCTTTCTTTGTTTTCAGATTCAGGTGATCTATAGAGCCGCTCAAATCAGTGCTAATCCGACTCCACATCTGTAAGCCGCTTAGATGTTCCTCCAGAAAGAGTTATACGCCCCTGTCCAGATGACTGCTCTGCTGTCAGAGCCTTCTGCCTCAAGTTGTATTTATCAGACCCAGAATCCTTCGATCCAGAAAGCTTAAGCATATAAATCCTCTAAACAAATAGGAACAATTTCTTGACCCTGTATTTAATGATGCCCTTAAGAGTCGCTACGTTTAAGATGAAGAGAGCTTTCCGTCGATTTTCCACAAGCTTTTCCACAGATACGATTTTCCACAAACTCGCCAATTTCGGACACCGTCCAAAACACCGTCCGATAATCTGGATTGAAGAGCATGATAATTTTCAGAATTTTTTCTGGATCAGTATGAAAACAGGATTCATGACCTGCGTCTGGGCTAACTTTAGTCTGACACCTGGTCAAAGTTCCCCATATTCAGAGATAGCCTGGTTGTGGAAGTCAGATGAGCGCTGACCTTCAAACACCAGCAGCCTGCTTCTCCTGCACCAACCCGCATCATTGATCGTAGGTGAAGGACATGGGCTGGCTTTCTGCAGCTTGCAAGAGACGCTGAACAGAGACTGAAACTGGCTGACAGAGTTTTCTGCAGAGATGATTCCGTCTCCTTAGCTGGCATTAATTACCGCCCATGTAATAATATTGGGTCATTTCATAAAGTTAAGTTAAATTATTTGGCTTTGTTTTTACTGTGGAAGCTTACCAAAAAATGATTGAATTGAAAACAATTTCTTCTTATCCATACTTCCAAGCGGCAGAAAAAAACTTAAAAGAGTATTTTTTTTCAGATTTAATATATGCATAAAATAAACCTTTCTTCGATGCTAGAACAGGCAGATATCAGGAAAGAATACACAGTTCAAACAACATGCACTTTACGAGCTTCCATATATGTAGTAATGCCCTAAAATATATGCCTATACTTACATCAATTCCTTCTTCCCCAAAGCATCTCAAAGCAACGAATACACAAGAAATGGCTACCTCTTGTATAGTATAGTTCCATCGTTGCCACAGTCGTCATCCCGATTGAAAAATCGATAATTCTTGTTCTGTTCACGGTGCGTGTGACGTGGTTTAGGTTCTTTTTCGACAGTCCAAAGTACTGCCTATGGCTGAAAATCGCTAACGACAGCACGCAATAGTATCAAGCATCAGAAGAAACATCATGGAAAAAATGCCTCTCGAGGGAAATGTTTCCTTTTCGCTTGAATTAATGCATGGAGCACAATATTTCGACAGGAGCATGTGAATTTATCTTGAATTGAGACTAACTCATATTGCTTTCGTCGCTCCCATCCACCCGGAGAATGGAAAGGATGTTAAAGGTGTTGTGTTGGCGGTTAGAAATGCTGGTGGATAAAATTCGGTTCTTTTGATTTTTATGGCTATTAGACAAGATAGGATAGGACCCGAGTTTGAATGGGAAAATAATAGAAAATGATAACGGTTGCTGGTTGGTTGTTCTATTTCCTAAGACTAATGATGACTGAAGTCCAGTTTTGCGTGCAGAGATTGGAAAGAGGCAAAAGATTGTTTGTTATTCGAGCTTATATGTAGGATTCGATATGATAATGACAGGAAATGTGTTTGATAATGGCGGTGTTTATGGTGTTTATTGTTTGCTAGAAACAATCATAGTAGAATTCACCATTTATGAGAATATATGTTTCAGCAGTTTTTATTGAAGATATACGTACGGAGAATAAAATATGTGGGTGCCATTAATTTGCTATCAGAAAATAATTTGTGTGTTTTTCTTCAAATAAAGCATCAATCACAAAGAATTTTTCAATTTGGATATGCCGGTTTAAAGTAAAAAACGAATTTTTCAAGTTTCTAACTTTTTAAGTGGTTTGCTACCTACCTGTCTGTCGAATATTTTTCTGCATTTTTTGTTCTTGTAAATGAGCTTTGAAAAATTCGGTACTAATCCTATTATTTTATGTTTACTAAAGAACGGACAATTTCCCACAAAAGACACACTAGACCGATAAATGTATCCAGTTGTGTTTTTTTCCTCGAAAAGAATATATTAAATTCACTCTTCCGAAAATATTTTTTTGGTTTCCTTGTACTGATTAATAGCCAATATATTTGACCTACTATTCAACTTTTTGTAGAACTTTATTCAAGTTAATCAACATTTTTATTTCGCCTTCTTTCATGTATCGTGCTACATTTAATTCTCTCTTAGAAACAAGAAACAATTCAATTAGAACTGATTGCTAGCATTTATGGTATTGTAGGGGTATCAATTCAGTCCAACAAATTGATCAATTTTCTGATTAATGAATTCTTGCATGCAAAGCGCCTGTTTCGAAATTGATTGAAATATAAGTGTCGATGTTTCCTGTTGGAGTTCTGTTGTTTACAATCTGTATATGTTGCAAGAGAATGGAATGAGAAATATTATTATAAATGTTCTTCTTGTTGGTACTGCAGTCCACGGAGAGGATAACTCATTTCAGTACTTTCCAATAAATGGCTTCTTATATAATTTTAATTAGCGCCCAACGTGGGTGCAGATTTTTTCAAATACATTTCATTAAGTTAAGTGCAATACACTGACAATGAAAATGAACAGCAAAATGCCATAGTTCAACAGATTTACGCTAAATCTTGTAATCCCGAATCGATTGAGAATCAAACGAACCAATCATGTGGAAGCTTTCCTAATGACACCGTGCACGCATAAAGCTTTCATAATTACTCTCTGCACGACAACATGCTAGTCAAACTGAGGCTGGATCTGTTAGTTTAGATTTGAACTGGGTGTGTTAGTCTGAGTAAGTTAGTCTTGCAGAAATATATGCGGTTCGGAAAAAAACGATAAAAGTAAAAAGTGGAAAAAAAATTTGAACAGGTTTTTCGGAAACAGAATATTTCTAAATGAATGTGTTATTGCTTTAAGTATTATTAGCGTGTATTTTCGCTCCCCCTATCCATAACAGAACAGAATAGACGCATTCGTAACAATAACAGCTCGTGTCCCACTGAATTCACTGCGACAGGAGCTGTTGTTGTTTTCAATGCGTCTGTTCTGTTCTGTTATGGATAGCAAAACAGCACGCCTATTCTCATCATTATTCATATCCTAAGAAATTATCAGTATTGTTGTATGAGCAATTTTGAACGCATTTTACACCAAAAATGGCACAAAACCCATCAAAATCGACATTATGGGATCACTTAGTAATAGAAAACCTTTAGAATTTTAAAGAAGAGCTGAACCGTCCAGTCGTTGCAAAAAGTCTTCCAATAATTTTTCAATTTTTGCAATTTTCTAGCCTTCCTTTAACTTTGCGCAAGCTTGCTCTGGCCGCGTTACAGATATAACAGAAATGAATACGAAAAGATTTATCTGTGTACCCATATGTAATTCGACAATACCAACCTTGACGTGCCGTCATGGGGTCTGACAGACATATCGGCGGTTAAACTTTTCAATTAATTTGTGTTGACGTAGTCACATCATTTCATGTGCCTTCATACCCATCAAGCATTCATCCGAAAAATATTTGCAAAGAGCGGTCACTACTTTTTCCGTAAGCTATGACTCTTGGCACATCGCAAGTGGTTTTTCGTACCAATCGTTGGTACTTACGAGGAGTGATCGAAAAGTAGTGATAATCGGTTATTACCAGTTCGCATAAAATTCAAAAACAAAATTTTTTTTACTACCTCATATACCCACTATTTCAGCATAAAAAAATATAAATAGGCCAAGATTCCAGGGAGTTACATTCATTTGCATACGAACCGTCGAAAAGAGAGCATCGAAATGGAGAAAAACGAAATTAGAGCCGTCATTAGGTACCTGTGTTTGAAAAAAATGTCTACCAAAAACATAGACAGTGACTTGGTGGAAACATGACGGGACTCTGCTCTTCCATATTATACCGTTGCACGCTGCGCCAACGAGTTTGAGCTGGGAAGAACATTCACTGAAGATGAACACCGCGAAGGACGTCCATCCACGCCCTTCACTGAAGAGAACGAGAAAAAAGTCAAAGACGTCGTGTTGGCAGATCCAATAGTGACAGGAATTTCGTACGGGAGTGTTCGAAAAATAGTTGCCAACGAATTACATATGAAGAAGCTGCACGTTGGGTACCGAGAATGTTAGCCGCCGAACAGAAGAAGAAACTAGTTGACATTTCTAGGGTGAATCTCGAAAAGTTTCAGGCGGATTAGGAAAATTTTTTGTTACGTTTCGTAACCATAGACGAGACTTGGAACCACGATTTTCATCCACATACCAAACAGCAATCCATGACTTGGAAGTGACCTTTTTCACCGATGCCGAAGAAATTCAAAGTTTCAAGTTCCGCAGGGAAGGTTAAGGCATCAGTTTTTTGAAACGCTGAAGGAATTATTATGATGGAATATTTGGAAAAGGAAGCCACTATAACAGGTTATTAATACGCAGACCAAATAAGAAGATTGCAGGAGGCTATGATTGAAAAAATAGTGTTTCATCAAGACAACGCACCGTTTCACAAGGCTGCAGTTGCGATGGCTGTAATTCAAGAAACAGGATTCGAACTACTTGATCATCCGTCATTTTCGCTAGATCTACCCTCAGAAACTCCTATCTCCTTCCTTTGCTCAAGGAACACCTTCGGGGTAGTAAATTTGAAGATGATAGCGAAGTGATGGCTACTGTTGAGGCGTTTTGAGAGAGTTAAGACAAATAATTATTTTCCAAAGAGTAACCTGAGTTTGGAAAAAAGACGGATTAAATGTTAAAGCTTGTTGGGAGACTATTCTGAAAAATGAATATTTTTATTGTTTAGTTTTTTAACTTTTTTCACCTCGTGTGTAGTAGTTGTAATATTTTCTTTTCTGTAAATTTTAGAGATGGGCAAAAGAGCTCAGAGCTCAGCACGCATGGCTCTTTGTTTTTACAGTGTTGCGCTGTATTCTCAGTACGCCTGTCCCTGCGCATTTTATTAAGTCCAGTCGAACAAATGCTTTTGCCCATATACTATTTTGTGCATTTTTTCAGGGACTGCACTGTAAAAAAAATCATGAGTGGCGAACTGTGATCACTTTTACTCATCTCTACTACGTTCATATGTTTTTAGTAAATATTTTAAGTTCTCTTTGATGATGCTTTAATTTTCTTTGATTTTTAATTTTCTTTGATATTAAATTTTTATGATAATGGATTAACCAAGTTTCTCTGGCATGAAACTAAGAGCATTAAATGATAGTTTAGTTGTATTTGTCTCCAAGAACCAACATAAAACTAGACCAGGTGATAGCCACTACGAAGAAGTTTTGAGGGAATGGTTAAAAAAAAAGTTGAGGCGAAACTTTAAGTACCTACTCAGTACTGAGTACGACAGTAATTGAAACATAATTGTTGAGTATTGGTACAGCTCTGTACAATGAGTCGAGGAGCTCAGAAAAAAAGGACTCACGTTTGTGGGCACTTTGAAAAAAAAATAAGCAAGATATACGCCCGATTTTCTGGCAAAGAAAACTCGTGAAGCGGTATCTACTTTGTACAGTTTTACTTAAGATATTAAACTTTTTTGTCTTCTCAAAAAAGGAACAAAGTAATTTTACCGATGATTCTAGCTTTTTGGTTTTTTGTAGAAATGAAGTGTATTTTTCAATTTTATGTCGAAAATGCTTACTAGCTTAGTTCCATCTAAGATGTTGCATTTTCTCTCTGTCTCCTATTTTTGTCTACTTATTTAAACATTCACTTTCTGACAGTATTTCTCCTAGTTTTTGGAAACATACAATCGTTAAATCTAATTGATAAAAAAAAATAGAGAAATGTTGTACGCAGCTATCGTCCCATTGCCAAACTTCGATGTGTTGTTAAACTATTTGAAGCGATTATCAGTATTTAGAATGGTGTTTCATAGCAAACCGATCTTATCTCCTTTCCAACATAGTTTCTTGGAAGGCTAATCCACAACTACCAACCTGCTAGAGTTCTTAAAAACCGTTATTCCATCAATCGACTCAGTACTTCTGGTAGGCTGTGTTTATATGGACTTCGTGAAGGCTTTTGGCAAGTTGGATCATTCCATATTGTTGTGTAAGCTGTCTTCTCTTAACTTTCTACAGCTATTTATTAGCTAATAGCTTCATTTTTTGGAATGTTGTAGGCAATGTATATTTTTTCGTGGGGTCCTGTCTTCAAAAATTGGTGTCATGTCTGCTGTTTCTCAACGAAGCCGCCTGTGACCTTTATTCTTTCTTTTATATATCAATTACCTTCCTTCTGGTCTGAAACATTCTGCAATTTTACTCTATGCAAATGACGCCAAAATAGAGAGTCGGAAGAGATTCCGAACTGATTCTCATTTTCTCAAGACAGCTTCACTTGGGAGGGAGCTCTATAATGAATTCCAAATCTTAAACTCTCAAACTAGTAATTTGACAATGATTGTCTTCTGCTGTTTTTCATTATATGAACCCTTGGAATTGATATTATTCCTTAAGTAGATCGCGGTTCCTCTTCCAACTGAATCTCAAAAACTGAACACTGCAGAGAACCCTGAGATATTATACAAAACTTCTCCATTCGTAAAGTCTTAAAATAATGATATCAGAATCATTTAAAATTGTAGCTGTAACCTATAATCCCAGATTTTTTTTTCTAACACTCCTAATACTTGCATAAAATAATTTTAGAAAATTCAATGATATGAGATTTAGAATTTAGAATTAATTGTTAATTTTCCTGATCAAAAGTTATGCAGCTGCTTTATATTCAGGGCAGTTTTTAGCACCCGTTCTATGGTTAGGGTTGTTATTTTCTTTTTTTTACGATTCATGCATTTTTTGTTTCGGAAGTACAAGCCTCAGTTTTACGTTAATCAGTGCACTGATTAACTTTCGTAATTTGAAAAACATCTTCTGACATTGAGATTTTCCTTACAGATATAGTGGCCAAAGTCTACGTTTATATATTTGTTAACGTATCTCCTAAGTCCTCAATAAATGCAGTATGTTTGCCATTTTTAATGTTTTTTTTATAGAATTTAACATGAGTTTTGAAATCTGATCCTTAAATTCATAATCAAGGGAATAGTAAAAACAATTTTTACTATTCGTCCTCACAGAATCGTACAACACTTACGGCTTCGACAACTTACGTTTGATGTCATTAAAGGCGTCATTGGAGTTGAATTCTTGAAAAATAAGGTATTCCCCTACGATTTCCACATTATGTTTCACATCCTCTCGTATCCAAGCCTGTGATTGTACTAAAGTGGAATATGTTGGCTTATTCCATAATAAATTATCCTTGAAATTACCAGCTCCACTTTTTCTTAAAAAAGCGAAAGTGGAATCTGAAGTAGCAGACTGACAAAAAATCAATTTTGTCTTTGATTTGCGATGTCATCTCAAAGAGGTCAACAAGCGGAAATTTATGTTTTTTTTTTAATTCGACGACCGTTGTTCTGCAAGAATCATAAAACCAGAAAATATTTGTGTTGCGAGACCTTCGCACATTTAACGTGCCACCACCCTTCGCACAGACTATCACATTGGGCAGCTTTATTCCCATTCACTGCCACTATCCTGCATTTCATGCACGCATCTGGGTGATTGATTTCGAGGGAAGGCATTTCTTAATAAAATTAAAAACGCTATGTTTTTTTTTCAAATCGAAACAAGCAAAGAAAAAGAAGCCCAGACAATTAATCATCTATCAAACAGAATTCCAAAACTTCCATTTTGATACTGTAATCTACAGGGAGGATAACACATTTGAGTGCTTTCAAATACATGGTCTCATTTCTAATGTAAATCAGCGCCCAACGTGGGTGCGATTTTTTTCAAATACATTCGATTCTTATACTTATGATTATGTGAAATGTATCGTACGCTTACAAGGAACTTAAACAACAAAATGTCATAGTTCAGTTTGATTTATGCCATATATTGTGATCTCAAATTGGCTGAGAATCTAACGAACCAAACGTGTGGAACAAACCATAAAGCTTTCCTAATTACATCGGGCAGTTAAATTCTGGCTGTGCGTGCTAGTTTAGGTTCAAGCTGGGTGTGTTAGTTTTATCATTCGGCTTTGAAAAAATAAATATAGACAGAGTATCAAAATATTTTTTTACAGGTTTTCGGAAGCAGAATAATTTGAAATTCGAGGACTAAGAGTGTTATTGTTTCAAATATTGATATTATTAAATGAACGCTAAAAAAATTCGACTCTACATATACATATACCTATACGAACTTAATTTTTTGCAACGTCCAAAAGCTAGATTATTTCAATTTCGTAGCATGTCACAATATTATGAAAATTCCCTGTCATTTTCTCGATGCCAATCAGTCTGATGGACACTAAGAAGCTAGCTATGTCACTATGACATATCGACCTAACAAAATCACTAAGTTCAATGGAAAAACCCCGCTCAAACGTAAAACACACGCCATAAAACCGCATCCTAGCATGTATACGATTCCATGCGTTATGCTTCTCACAAATAAACGTCGTCGACCGAATCTTTCATAAAAACTCCCAAACAAAAACCATAATATCAACAATATACCCAAACTGCCTTAGCGGATTGTGGATTATTACGTAAATAAGTATCCTTTTCATCGATTTCTTGATAAATGGTTGGCTGGTTGGAAAGTATCACGTGAAGAAGAAAACATGCCACGACTACCAATTGCGTAATGGAAATCAGTTAATATCGAAAACACTAGAAATCTAAAGATGACAGAATAGAGGCGGCAAGACGTCGTATCGGCCATTAGAGAGGATTCGAAGGAAACGCGTAGAAGCCTTAATATGGAAATGAACTGAGTGAGCAGTTAATCCTTTGTACGTGTTTCGTCATCCGTTGAATAGCGATGCTATCGCGAGTGGTAGTTTTGAGGCTGTAAAGGTTTGATGGATACAGTTGACAGCACATCAATGCTTTATTAGGAAAATCTTCAATATATTAATGAATCCGAAGGGATTATCTGGATAGAAATTTTAATAAGCTTTCAATCCTAGTACTATATATAATTAGATCTCAATTAAGTTTGATATCTTTATCAGAATTGTTTAAGTTTTCCGGCATTGAGGTAATTAATAGATTTGAAATTTGAATGTAATTATAGTGTGTTTATGAAATTTGTTCTACTTCAATATAGATTTAAATTAGTGTTTCATGATAAATAAATTCAGCGACTGTAAAATTCAAAAAAATAATTTGATGTGAATTTTTTCACCTACCAAGCAATGAAGTAATTTTTTACGATAATACAATCCCACTTGCGTCAATACTGACATCAATGTTTTAGCTGTTTCTTATTCACTTTTCTTCTCAATACTAAGCGCATCTAGATTTTAGTATATCCTTACCAGCCGGGACAGGCTGCTCATAAAATATACACCACAAGAAGAAACAAATGATTGCTATACATTATATTTTGTTAGGGATCATATCTTTTGTAGAAGCTTTCCGTTCGACTGGAATAAGGAAAGTGATTTCGGAACGTGATTACGCACTTTAATGTTGTAAATAAATATTGTTCAATTTGTCAACATCATTATGAAGCGTTTTCTTTCGAAATCACTTTTATGTAATCCGATTACTTAGTCATTGAAAGCAATTAATCAAAATAAGTTTCAACTGCTATGGTTGATATAAAATGCGTATTTGTTTAGTACTTAATTAATTATGCAAATCAAATAATTTTATGTTACATAAAGTTCTTTTGTGCCTTGCTAATATTTATCGAACGGAAAAACCCAAGTAACTGCATTATAGAACTTATGAAAGGTTAATGAAACTTCAATGGAAAAAAGGATTCCTTAATTACTCGGTAATGAAGTTTTGAAAATTGGCTGCTACAAAAAGCATTGAAATATTAAAAGTAAAAACAATGAATATATTTAATTAGATTTTATTTTAACAAGCAATAATGGATTGGTATCCCCCTACTTTCTATCTTTTTTAGCATTCTAGGTGGTAGAGTTTTAGAAAGATATTCAATATGTTTTTGCAGAAAAGATTCCATGCCATCCATTTCAGTTGCACCCTTTAGTTCGTTTAGCGCGTGGTATTGCTTTCCACCATAATAAACAGTACGCGACAGCTGATTCCAGACATTTTCAATCATACTAAGATCTGGCGATCTCGATGGCCATTGCAACACATTTATGTTATGTTTAGCAACATATTCCTTTGCGATGCTCGCTGTATTTACGTCCGCATTGTGATGTTGAAAGGGAAAGCTTTCACTAAAAATTCTGACACCATTTTTTCGGGATCTCTTCCTCTATAATTGTAATATAGTCTCTGCTTTTCGTTTCACCCGAAATAAATCTTGTATATGTTTCTAATTTATACCCAATTAATTTATACCCAATTCATTATTCGATTTCCGCCCATATGACGCCTGGCTATTATCAAAGGATCTTTCTTCAATCTTGGCAATAATGCAACGAGCCATCAGGTATATCCAGTCAAAAACGTTTTTTTGTCGTTAAAAATTACAAAAAGACGTTATAAATTACGCCATTGAAAATTACTATATTGCACAAAGACCATGCTCCAACTGGAAGCACTCGCCAAACAATAGAATTCTTCTGAACATCTTAAAATTATCAGCAAACAGAACACCAGGAGAATAGACGGAAGAAGGAAGGTCATTGACTAGCACCAGGCATAAGATCGGACCAAATATCGATCCTTGAGGAACTCTAGAAAGAGAGCAGAACTAAAAAGAAATACAGAAATTGTTGCGAATCTAAAAACAGCTGACGTCAGTGCAACATTTTATTTATTAAGAGATTTTCGTTGTTTTCTTGCCCTGCGTGCGTTCTCACATCCGACTAGCTCAGTCCAGCGTGGGTTGGCGGGCAAAAAGATATCCTACGTGCTACGGCACGCAAACGATAAACATTTAGAACCTGATACAACTCATTGAAAGAAAGGAAAAGTGGAAAGGAAAGGAAGAATTTCCGAAGGAATCATCATAAATCAAAAATTTACTCAGAATTCATATACCAAAATTAAAAATGTACAATAAAAGGAAGCTTATGAATGATAAAAGAATGAAAAATTAAACATAAGATATAAAACGGGATTTTTCCCTATTATAATACCAAAAATCGAATTTGCAACGTGAAATAACCAGAAATTAAAACAAAATACGTATTCAAAAATTTGGATGGGTCAATTTCTGACCCAATCCCGGCCGAGATTGGTTAACACCAATCATAATAGTTTTCATAATATCTTAACCTATCGAGTACTACTTAAAAATAATGAAAAAACATATAAATCTAAATATTTGATTAAAAAAACATAAAATAATAACAGGAGTAATATCAAATCAATGTTCAAATAAAAATAAAGAAGAAATTTAATGACAGAATACAATCCCCCACACCAAGGTTAAGACAAAAGAAATGTAATGAAGTCTCTTATCTTCAAAAAAATAATAATTAAACCATGAATTCATAAACGAACGATATTTAAATGGGATGCCTTTGTCTGAAATTGAGGATTTTTCAGCTCTTAACTATTTGACGTGACTCATCCTTTAATGTTATTCACAAGAGCCCTTTCAATCAGTTCTAATCGGTTATGTACTTCACCTTAGAATACCATGAAATATAAGAGTACTTATTAAATAGGAGTGTTAGTAAAATCCCATTCATTGTTCGCACTTGGTTAGGTTGAAGTGGCTGCCGATCTACAGATGCTTGACGACCGACACCACAGATATAAGAGAGAATGGATTAGAAATCGACCGAGAGAAATGTGCCAATTTTCGACTTTTTGCTTACTGGTGTGAGAATGAGGTACTGGTGTGTGCCCTACACAGTTCATATGGTAACAAAAAGCACGAAAGATCGCCATTTTGAACGTCGTTTGACATTTCTTTCCCCGAACCGGCGAGTGGAGATTAAAATGCTTTTTGTGAATGAAATTGATTACACAAAAACCAACAGAAATTGATGCCAAAAGCTAATTTTACTCACCCTAAGTACGATATCCTCGGCGAAGCACTTCGGTAGCTACTTTTGCAGCCTGGAACGTGGCACTTCATTATCGCACCGTTTTATTATTTTTTACCGCTAATTTACTCGCGAAACTGACACAAATGATTGCGCACAAACGTAAATGTACGTTTCCACCGAATTCGCCGAAAAATTTCCAAATTTTATTTGACAAATTTTAAGACACAGCAGCAAGGCTTTTCGGCTGTGAGTGCAGTAGAAAGGGGCGCAGTGATCGGAATTTTTGTGAGAGAGCATTGTTTAAAAAAGGCACACTCACGTTAACGGATAGCCATTTCGTATCCACATTCTTTCAGATCTGTGACCGACACACATAGCCACAAGTTAGGCCCGTTGTGATGCTTATGTTCGCACTAAAACGCGGCTACATTCAAAACTGGAATTTAATGGTAGCGACTAGGTTTCTTATGTGCTTTACACCAAAAATTCATGAAAATTTTCAGCCATGTTTGAGCTTTAGATGACCTGCCTCCGGCGGATATTTAATCTAAAAAATAAATGAAAATATACAGTCGTGGCCACAATTATTTACACAACAATTTGAATGAAATCAAAATAACTCCTTCAATTTTTATTACAACAAAATGAAATTTTATTCAGTTATTCATTGCCAAATTCATAGTTACTTGACAAAAGCAAAATTGAAATAAAACATTACAGAACAAAAATAAAAGTAAAAACTTACTGGCCAAAATTATTTGCACACCCGTCATTATGGCCAAAATTATTTGCATACACTAAGAAACATTTTCCAGAAAATTAACGGTAATTCTTCGACTTTGTTTCGATCAGTGATAAAGCTGGAACAAATGTTGGACATCAGTTGACATTAGATTTCATTGTAATAAACTAGTTAGTGACAGTGAAAATGCCTAGAAACGTTGAACTCGCAATCGAAAAGCGGGCGGCAATCGTTGCTGAATTTAATAGCGGTATTTCCGCTAACGAAATTGCCAAAAAATTTAAATATCACAGGCGGAGCGTTTATTACCAGGTAAAAAAACAACATTTAACTGGCAGTGTTAAAAATGCAGTAGGAAGGGGTCGAAAGAGGGCAACAAGTGAAAGGGAAGATATTGTAATACGTCGGTGTATGCAGCGAAATAGTCGCGAAAAGATCAATAACATAATAAATAGTATTAACGAGAACCAAAATGACAAAATCAGTACACGCTGAGAAATGACCGAAATCAATATATTAGCATCTTAATATTGTTATAGTAACAGCATTGTCCCTAATATATAATTTTAACAGCTCAATATTGTATGTTAGGAAGTTACAATATTATATTTGCAGTTTAACATTACATATTAAGCTGTTAACTTTTTATATTCAGAACATCTGTAAATATAAATGTTTTAACATCTTAACATAAATATATTAATATGCTAATATAAATGTATTAAGCAAGGGTGGTGAAATTGTTGGTCATACAACAAAGTACATTGCTTGTATTGTTAGTTAGGATGTTCATATTTTATGCGTCAATAGCACACTGGAATAACCTAATGTTCCGCGATCATCGAAATTAAGCAGTGTTGGGCGCGGTTAGTACTTAGATGGGGGACCTCTTGGGACTATGGAAAAATCGTATCGACGGCGTGTTAATATTAATTATTGGTATACCAATATACTATAGTAAGACGTTAATATAACTTATTGCCATGTTACTATAATATATTGGCATGTTAATATATATTATTGGTGTGTCAATATAGTATTGTAAGATGCTAATATAACTTATTGCCATGTTACTATTTAATATTGGCCTACTAATGTAATATTGTAACAGAAAAATTCACCACACGCATGTCAATATATAACATTTTAAGAATGCTATGTGCGGGCTATATAATGTTATTGCTAGGCCAATATAATAATATTAAGAAATGTTTTTAATATAAATATATTAGCTGCAAAATATATTAAGGGTAGAACAATGATTTTTCAGCGTGTAGAACAACAGTTCGGAGAAGACTTTCCGAGGCAGGAATAAAAGCATACGTCATCCGAAAACAGCCGTACATCTCTCCAAAGAATCGGGAAGTTCGCTTGCAGTTTGCATTTGAGCACAGAAATAAGCCAGTCGAATTTTGGAGACAAATGACAAATTTTGTGGACAGATGAAAGTGCTATGACATTGGACAGAACGTACGGTAGACATTTCTACTATTCCAATGCACAGCAAAAGAAAAATCAAGCCGTTAGTATCCCTACGCACCATTCACATGGTGGTAAAATAATGGTATGGGGTTGTATTTGTTACAATGGGGTTGGTCCAATTGTTGATTGTCCAACAAAGATGCGTTCGTCTGAATACCTCCAAATATTGAACAAAGTTGCATTTGTTGCCGGCGATTATTTGATTGGTCCTGATTTTATACTACAACAGGACAATGCACCAATCCATACTTCAAAACGGATTCAACAGTTTTTATCAGACGTTGGGCAAAAAGTCATGAAATGGCCTCCACAAACCCCAACTTGAATGTCATTGAGCATGTCTGGCATTTGATGAAATCAACAATTCCTCAAAAGATTGGAAAATCGGCAGCTGAAGCCCCGGGAGACATCTTAAATGCATTGCAGGTCCTATCCATCGAAACTATACAGAATTTAGTTGATTCAATGCCAGCAAGACTCGATTCGTGCCAAGGGAGGCAACACCAAGTATTAGGTAATGGTCACAAATTACCCGTTTTTTACTAAGGCTAACAATTAGTTTACCTTTTTCCCAGATTTTTCGGAAAAACGAGGCGGAAACCATCCATTGCAAATAATTTTGGCCGTAATGACGGGTGTGCAAATAATTTTGGCCACTTAGTTTTTACTTTTATTTTTGTTCTGTAATGTTTTATTTCAATTTTGCTTTTGTCAAGTAACTATGAATTTGGCAATGAATAACTGAATAAAATTTCATTTTGCTGTAATAAAAATTGAAGGAGTTATTTTGATTTCATTCAAATTTTTCTTCATGATTAGCGTTGTGTAAATAATTGTGGCCACGACTGTATTTCCAATGCATTTGTCAACTTTGGTTAAAATCTAAAAATGCCACTATAAAATAAATGTTGATTTTGATCATGAAGTTAAAAAGTATATAAGTGGATATACAAACAAAAATCAAGATTTGTTTAAATCAATTAATCTTCAAATATATAAGTTAATGAAGAATATGGGTCTATAACAAAATATTTTGATGTATTCCGAAGATGGTTGTTTAATTTAATTCAAACATCTTCCTTTTCTGCTTCTTTAATTCGTCCGTCTGCTATCCTAAAACCAGGTACTACACGCAAATTCTATTATTTATATTTTACTAAATTAATGACAGCATTTGCGCAATAAAATATAATCTGCATAATTGAATCCACGTGGTACGCAACGAATTGAATGGAATCCGTAAATTGAATTACGTTAAGAACGCTCGAACATCTATAATTTATTCAACACTCATCGCGTGCTTTGACACTCCTGTTTGCGTGTAAACAGCATCACTCACATGCTCGTTTTTTTTTTTACGAAAATTATCTTTTACGCATCTCATCCCGAATATTATCTCTTCACGCTAAGCTGGTCACGATTATGTTGGCGGTATGGACACCTAAATCGAAAGAAGAGTCAAGGTTTACATTTCCTCCAAAAAAGGGAACGTTTTTCAGCATCCGAAAAAATAACATCATCAGAAAAAAGGACCAGAATGCTTACGATGCGGAAAACTGGTTCATGTTTTTTGCGTAATAGTAATAAATACATATGCATGTGCGGAGAATATTTATGAATTACGTTATGGAAAAAGCTTGAACGTGAAAAATACCAAAATTATTTTTTTCAAGACTAGAAAGAATCAAGGCATGTGAAACATCCAGACGTAACATATTTATACAAACTGAAGCAGGTGTTGTTGGTTTTTTCATAATAGCCTTAAAGAGCTATCTGAAAGAGCTGTTCTCTGACAAAGCCCAGATCAACCAAACAAAACAAAAACTTTACGAACCACTTAAATGCGAATGTTTTTTTTTGTAGTAAAATGGTAAAATGAAATCAATAAGAGACAGAAAAAAAGGCATAAACCCATGTAGATTTAGGTTAAAAAAGTTTATTTCGACAGCGTTTGGGGAAAAAACTGATTCAGTTCGGTGTGATAGAAAAAGGTTCTCACTCTTGGGTAAAGAGCATCATTTCATCCATTTTGAATAAAGATTTCAAGCAATTTTCTTCGGACGCGTTTTCTTACGTCAACAAATATATCTATATTTCTGAGTACTGTGATGAGACATAAATATGTATCTTTAATGTATTCGAAATAGATAAAAGTAAATTAATTATTTAATTGATTTATGGGAAAAAAATTATTGATGTAGATGGCATAGGCACAATTAGGCTGCCGACTGAAACAAAATCATTGTGACTAGCTTGCTATTAGATAAAATACTTTGGTCAAACCATCATTTGTTGGAAATCGAAAAATTTTACAGTAATCAAAAGATTAGTTTCGTTAAAACTGTAGTTTTAAGCAAGGAAACTAAGCTAAAAAAGAAGATATGTCTTTAATTTTTTAAATGTTGATTTCTTAGATATGAACAAAAAATAGATAATATTTGTTTGAGAGTAATCCATTTTATTTATTAGTGCCTAATGCTATGTTCTTTGCGAGTTTTCATCTAGAAAACAGTAATAATTCAAAGTAAAGAAAAAATATTGCTAGAATCTTTTAAATTGGAGCTTGTAGAGGGCTCATTTCACAATTTAAGCTGAGTTTCGTGCGATTAAGAGAACGTTTCTACTATGCGACTGATCCCAGTTTTATGCGGATCAAGTTAATTTTAGTGAAATTTAAATTACTATTTAAGTATCAAGCTAATGTGCTCTTATACCTTATACCAACCTTAACTTTTTGAAAGTATTGCATCCTTCAATAGACTATACTTTCACTTATGTTTCGTTGAGATCAGCTACAACCAAAGCCTAAAGTAACGCTTGACTCACTCAAGAACAATTTCGCAGGCATAACACTACTATTTACTTGGCTCTGATTGGTGTGAACTGTTTTTGATTGCAAGTAGCGATATGTTATCAATCCATTGGTGGCTAGTCATTTTACGTTTCACTTGTGATCTGTTTATTCTGATAACTATCTAACTATTTCCGTGCCTATTCTGCGGAGGTGCTTTTCGCAGTAAAAGTAGCCTGTTAAGGCTCCACACAAAATCACTTCACTTATTTACTATCTTACACCACTTTCGCAGAGCATCTTACGCCACTTACGCCACTGCTTCTTTTGCTCTTTGGAATCGAAACTGCGGTAGTCTTTTGAGTGCTGATGAGGCGAGATGAAGCCAGTATATTCTGATTTTTTCTCTAGTTTATGTTTTAATTTCGCTGTCCCCAGCCCCAGTGTAAGGCATTTTAGTTTCTTCTTTGGTCCTGATGTTGGTGTTGGGCTGATATATTAATCATCGATATTTTTCACACATTAAAATCATTGTTATCAGCAGTGACTACACATTTAAAATCACAGTGAATGAAATCACAACTGGTAACCAAAATCTCAGCGAAGGGATCCACCAAAAGCGATATCACAACAAAAAATCACAGTGGAAAATCACAGCAACCGAAATCATTGAGATAGAAAGTCAGAGCTAGCAACGAATATTTTGTTTTGACTTTTATAGTTGTGATTTCGAACGTGATTTGGTTTGCTATCGTTCCACTTGCTGTGATTTCGATCGTTGTGATTTTTCCTGACATGTGAGTTTGGAACTTGTGACCGAATCGAATTTTGTGAGTGAGATTATCTCAAAAGGGCGTGATCTGTTCAAACTGCAATTTTCAAGAAATATTGAATAAGAAATAGATACGTATCAAGTGAAAATATATATTTGTTTAACACTTTTACGGCGGTGAACTTTTCAGCGAATGTTCATCATATTTCTTTCTCAAATCATTACAGTGATTGAAAATCACTGCTTAAAATCACAGTAATGTGAAAATCACAATCACCGTTTCAATCAGTCAATGAAAAATCACGACATTTTCTAACACTACTTGATATCAGCTTCACCATTTACTTGATGGCTGGAGATCTATAACAGCTTTACTAATGGTTGGAGATCTATAACAGCTCGATTCTATTTTCCGCCACTGCAAATACGATTTTCCGTCGTAATTTTAAAAATTCAACGCAAGAAAGGTAAACTTGAAAAGAAAAAGTAAAAAAGTACAGTAATCCCTTTTCGGGTATAGAGGTTGGAGTTGGTAAAAATTATCCAGCACAAAAGCAAATAAGCTTGCTGAAAAATTCTAATGGAATGTTATTTTGAAATGAATAGGACACCTAGAAATTCGTACTTGGCGATATTTTCAGTGACAGTCATGTTACACACAATATCCTTGGACTTGTTTCAGAAAAACAAATACGTATTGAGGTTTTTGCTGGGTGAAATTCATCATATCTAGGTTTGTTTGGGCGCTAGTAGTAGTGTACCTAGTAGAGATGGGTAACACGTGAGTGAAGCAATCGCGATGAAGCAATCACTAGCCCCCAACACGTGTGTCGACACACTCTATCCTGAGCGAGCTGCTTCACAGGTGAAGCAATCACTACAGTATGAGCGAGCTGAGCGTTTGGTGAAGCAATCACTTGCACTCAACAAGTGTGTCGGAAGACACGTTTGTGTACACAGAGTAGAGCTAGAGATGAACAGCACATGAACGAGGCAATCAGTTGATGTGATTATGAGTTTGTTTATGAGCTCGACACTTGATTATGAGCTCGACACTGTTGTACAGGAGCGAGTCAATCGTTGCACATAAGCAATCATTTGCGGGAAGATTTCCGTGCCGCGGAGCCTTTCACGGATCTCGTCGGAGTTGAGCGTTTGGTGAAGCAATCACTAGCCTCAACACGTGTGTTGGCCGACACGTTTGTGTACACACAGTAGAGCTAGAGATGAGCAGCACAAGAACGAGGCAATCAGTTGATGTGATTATGAGCTTGTTTATGAGCTCGACACTTTTGCACAGGAGCAAGTCAATCGGTGCCGCGATATGAATTTCTCAAAGGCTGTGGGTAATGCCGTATAGTGCAAGCATGCCGTGGTTGGTTGTGATGATCGAAACTGACCGTCGCGGAAGAACATACATGCACTTTATATGTGCATATGATGGAGATTTTGATTGAAACTTTCTTCCTGTAGACTTTCTCAATTTTTTTGTGATATCTCAGGAATGCGATGTCCGATCGAAATGAAATTTTTTAAGGATATTGATGAAGTATAAGAGGTATAGATATTGGATAGGGGTATACGAGTGAATATTCAAGAATAATTATATTTTGATGAAAAAAAAACATCAAAATACCAGAATGGGAAATGAAAATGGTTGGGTTTTTCCGCTATATTTTTGGATGATTATCGCTGTGATTATTTGTTATATCTGGGAGTTGAAGTGGGTTTATAATTCAAATAAAAAAGTTTTTGATTTTCATTATCTCTTGAAGTGTATATTGAAATCAGTCTACATTTGACACAATTCGATGCAGTGAAGTTCAGTGTACTTAGATAAGATACTTGTGAAAATTTGTTTCTAATTGATCATTAGTCTATAAATTCATTACCATTGATAAATTTAAAATGGTAAACTTTTCAATTATATACCGTTTCGAAAAAAGTTTCTATGAGTGATTTTTTCTTCGCTGAGGTAACGTTTTAGAATAATGTGGGTGGGGAGTACTTAAAAGAAAGCAACTATTTTCCTCATTTATGTTGTAGGAAATGCGGCCATAAAATGTTCATGTTATTAGCATCATATAAATATAACAAGTAACAATGTTTATTGTTCACAAATTTTGGAATTTAGACATAGTTAGGTTCTAATTAGAGATTAAGCGTATATACTGGAACAGGTATTCTTTTGGGACAATCAGTATTTAGTATGAAATTCAAAAATACTAGGTTCGAGTATTTTCGTATTTGCGAGTATTTTCATACTTGCAAGTATTTTATTCAAACATTCAAAAAGTTTCTAGGGCAAAGGTAGCTGAAATCGGACAAAATCGGAGAAAATCGTGAGAGTGGTTTGGGACATGAAGGGCCAAGATCTATTTCTGCGATACAAAAATTTCAGTTTTGTAGGGGAGTAAGGGGTTTTTTGGCCATAGTTTAGCAAAAACTGCCTTTACGGCACTTTCGATGATTGAAAATGGTCGGAGAGTACAATAGTGATATTTTAAGGGCGAGAAAAAATGTTGATAGGGGAAATTGGGTGAAAACGTCCATTTTTACCAAAATTATTTTTTTGGTCTAGCATGAATTCGGGGACCTTTCTGAGTTGTTCGGGTCAAATTTTCATACAAGTCTGGGATAAAGCGGCCTAGTTTCGAAGATACGGCAAAATGAAATCCGCCGGAAAACTGTCTGGAAAAATTGAAAGTAGCACTTAAAGTGCTAAGGAGGAAAAGGTTGAGATCCTTTTTGGTTCGCCAGTTGGCTTCTCCGGCTGTGCTGAGGCTCTCCTCGTGTCTGCAGGTCGCCACGAGGGTGTTTCCAACCCTACCGGGGTTGTAAAATTTATGAGACTGCGGGAGTTAAGATGCCCCTGGATTCATATCCAGCCTTACCGAAGAGGTTGGCTCCCTAGTGGGTGCATGCTTAATAGGCGAAACATTTTGTTTTTATCATTTCTTAATAAAATTTTCGTTTAACTTCATGCTTCAGTGAGGCGAAGTGGAAAACCGGCTGTTTTAAATTAGCCAAGAAAAGTTTGGTATCAGAGATCGATCGATGAAAAGCCATATAGATGGCAACAGGATTAGTTTGTTCTATGTTAGTAAATTTTTTGACTTTGGTAATTTGAACGAATACAGGAGATGTTTTGGGCATATAATAAAATGAAAATTAAATTGATTGAATTTCATCGTTTTTCTGTAGGCGAAAAGATTTGCCAAATGAATGGCCGACCATTGGAAAGTTACGGACAAGCTGCGCTGACTAATGACTCAGTATCCTTTCAAGATTATCTTGCACCATCACCATTCTACCTTGGGAACCTTGTGTTTGGAGGGTGGGGGAGGGCATATCATACCTTTTCATTACATCACTGCAAATCGTATGTATTGTATATATAACATACTTCAAGACCTACATACATATTTCCTCTACTTTTCTACGAAAATAGGATTTTCTGACGGACTAGAGTTTTTTAATTTGTAATTCAAATCAACTATAGTTAACTAAGCTATCAGACACTTTCTTTACATTTTAATATCTTTTTAAAATGTTCAAAACAAAAAAAAGACACTTATTAAAATAAATACTGGGAAATTTTCAGTGCGTTTAGTTTTCTTTGTCGCCTTTTCATGGCCATGTATAAGTGGTATATACAATTGATTGACTCACACTGATTGACTCATCCAAATGAGTGAGTCGAAGTGTGTCGACACACTAAACTGAGTCGTTTTTCCCATCTCTAGTACCTAGCTGTTGCTTTGATACCTAAAATATTTGCAAAATTTTAGGTTTCTAGTACTAACGAAAAATACAAAGCCTGAATAGTTTTAATTTTTTGCTAAATCAACTACTGGTAGTCCTGTCCGGGCCTGCCGCAGAAGAGGATTACATATGTTCCATTTTTGCGCCGCCGTCACCCAGGTCAATATCTTTAGCACTTTTTTTTACGTCCTGGCGTACGCCATCGCTCCACCAAAGGCAATGCTTGCCCTGGTATCTTTTGCCAAACAAATCTACCCCCATAAACTTTCCCAGAATTCTAAAGCCTCATCTTATCAGTGAACTCACGTCACGATGTCTCACATATATTTCGTTGTTAGACGGCAAAATTGTCCATCCTCTTGCAGGGCCAAATATCCATTGGAGGATTCTCTTCTCTAACGTGAATAAGAACTCGCAATTTTTCTTGCCAAGAACCTATATTTTTTAAGAATACATAAGAATCGGAAAAGCCATTATCTTCTAGACCAGATTTCTTGGAAACACTTGAGCATATAAGCTTTGATAGTCGGAAGAAGTCTTTGTCAATTAAAATCTTCAGTGAGTCTGTAATAAACTAAACGAAATTAATAACAAACTATAAGGCCCGTGAAACAAAAAACTATAGGAAAAAAAACTAAATACATTGATATAAGATATATTATTTCCAAAATTAAGTCCTTGGAGTAAAAATCTGCTAAAAACGCGGATTTTTCCGTCGTAATTATTATCGGTTGTGATTTTTGACTCAAAATAAATGAATGTTTTAATTGCTTTGGAACCATTTTTTCAGAGTTTTGCTATTCGGTGTGCTCTTTTTCCCGTTTCTTTATTTGTTTGCAGCCTTATGCTCTTCTATAAAGATTCTTCTATAGCTCGTTCGTTTCGGCACAATATCTCAACGTCGTCAGCATAACCCAGTATTTGGGTGGATTCAGTGATAACAGTGCTCCTCATGCTCACCTCTGTACACCGGATCACTTTTCCAAACGCCAAGTTGAAGAAGTGGTTGTGATAAGGATTCAGCTTCTTTAATCTGGTTTTACGAGTCTGTCATAGTTTGTCTTGTTAGCCCATAGTCGCGAAAGTATGGAACATCTTCAAGTCGTATTCTAAAAACTTTTCCATCGACTGCTGCACAGTCAAAGTCTGATCTGCTGCTGATTTGCCTGGTGTGAAATTTTTTTTTGAGTAAATTGGGCTTACGACCTGAAAGGATAGTGGAGAACACCTTATAGGCGGTGGGCAGCAACGTAATACCTCTATAATGCCCAGTGATGTCTCCCTTCTTAAGCATGAAATAAATCAGTCTTAGGGGCCAATCGTCAGAAATAATTTCACTGACTCATACTAGTTGATCAATTCTTCAGACATCGCAAAAATGATATATGCTTGGATTTTTTGATGAGATTGCTGCATGACTCGGTGCGCAGCATTCAATTTTAGCAGAAGTTCTGGGATATTTTTTGTCGTCAGTTAATGTGGGTCTGTAACTGATCGTCTTTCTTGTCTTTGCAGCAGCTCATCAAAGTACTGAGTCCATCGATCCAGTGTTCCCGGCTGGCCAGAGAGGCTCTCTTTTTGGCACGGCAAACCTGTTTTTCCACTTTTCGGAGATAACAGTAAGAAGCGTTCGCTATGTTAATGTGTTCGCACTTAAGGGAGGGGTAAGGGTTTCAGTGAAATAAAAATCACTTTTTCTTACGATTTTTTTTTTAAAATATGGAAAGAGCAAGTTTATTCAAACCTTTTGTTTATTATTAATAATCACTTGAATAACAATGTATAAATTTTTTTATGTGAAAATATCGATAAACATACCTGTGACAAAGGTTTTTCAAGAACGTCTTTGGGAAAAAGACGACTTGCGGTGTTCACTGTATCTCAGCCGAAAATTATCGGAAACCAAAAAACATTAAAATTTAGTCAAAGTATCATCAAATCCTCCCCAACGTTCTCTGATTTCTATTTTTTTCATTTTCAAATTTTTTGTGGTAATTTGAAGTGAAAATTGTTATTTTTCAGGACAAAAAAATTTATATTTTTCACATTTTTGTAAATCTTATCGGCGGTGGGAAAGTATTTTACATGTAGAAAATGTGTGCCAAGTTTGAAATGAATCGGTAATGTGGTTTTTAAATGGCAGTGAACACGGACTCTTAAACAATTGTTTTGAGAAAATGACCACTAAGCTCCAAGCTATCGCAGCAACAATGATAGAAGAGATGGGACTAAGTATTCAATAACTTCGAGAGTTTTGCTCTGATTGACTTAAAATGTTGAGCCTATATTCTTGAAATGTTTAGCTATATTTCAGCCCTTGCCCGTGTGCTGTTCGTTGATGGTACGTATTTAAGTTCGGAACACTACTAATATTGCGAGTTGGTATTGGTTCCGCAGTGTGCTCGCATATTTAATGCTGCCTCCTAACTATGGGCCATCATCGGCCACTGCAATTGCCACTACGGTGGCCACAATAATATCCACCATCACAAAGTTGCCTCCACACACTGGGTCAGTCATGATTTTTCGGTTGCGCATGATGGCCCGCTTTAATGTGTGTGAAAAACCGCTCTGAAAGCCATCTCCGGCTATCGCCATTTCGATACTTCGCCACTGTTGGCCACTGCAATCCCTCGCCCGTCTACACAATGGACCACATAATGACCCACGCACATGGGCCAAATTATGGCCCACAGTGTGCAGGCGACGTAATATTTTGTTAACATTACAGCGATCTTTTAACTCATAGTGTATTTGGTTGGGAGTGGTCCCGTCCTGAGATATCCAGGTAACTTAGTGTATATCTTTTCGTGCAAACCAGGTACTCCCAACGACCATTTCTTGAGCCACTGTTGACTTCCATCTCCATCACCCAGCACTATTCTTGCATCTTAGCAGACATCAAAGGCTCACTCCCCTTATTTAAAAAATATATCCTTTTCATCAGTGATAGACTCCTTTGCAAGGACATGAACGCTAACGAGACTGATACTCTAGAATTTCCCTCGCAAGCGCAGGGTGTATAGCCTTTTGTCTATTGCCGTAAAGCCGAAGCTCATAGGTTTAGGTCCAATCAGTCATGAGTCTGCTTACGCAGCGATGTACATATCGTCGCTGTGAAATCAAACCGGCATATCTGCAAAAATTGAGTTTTTGAGATTTTGGTATCAAAAAATTCCTTATTTTCCCCTCTATTTTTATGTCGCACCGGCATATCGCAAAGTTGAATAAAAACCCGTCTAATGGTGTTTTGCCGCTTTGCATTCACGAGGAAATAGCCCACATGCGAAAACTTTAAAGCGCTCTAGTGAAAAATGTGTATTTTGCAGATATGCCGGTTTGATTTCACAGCGACGATATATGCACCGACGCAAACCACGCAAAGCATATATTGCACCAAAACATAACTTTCCGAGCTTTCAGAAAAGTGGCATGCACATTGGGTAATTTTTTTCTCAATTGTTGCCATGCGCTGTCTGTATGTAATGTGGTGGCGAGATTTGGCATACTGTATGTTCGCTCATGCACTGTATGGGCATTAATGTAGACATGGGTAACGCAGCAAATTTTGAGGCGCTGATACACTGATACCGGCGCCAGCAGTGGTATCATATCAGCGCACTGCGCTGATACCATTGCGCTATGATACCATGATCTCATTCGCCAATGTGTGATACTCACTGCGTTTCTCGGACTCACATACGGCGCTGGCAGCATTGCGCTGATACCATGACGCTATGATACCACGATCGCATCGCTTTTCATACTATTTACTTAGCGGTTCTTGCTTGAAGTACACATGCAGTCTGTAAAAATCAAGTGGCTTGAGTCGAACCGATCGAAAAAGAAAATATAAGCTGGAATGCTATTGATTTTCCGTTCGAGAAAAACTCTCATACAAAAATTTGAATGAATATGCTTTGGCAAGAATTTGACTCTGAGGTGAACTCTATATCTTTCCGCCGCGCCGTAGCATAGCGCCAAGCCAAATGGTGTTGGCATTGCAAAGCGGCAGCGCCAACACCATTGATACCGAAGTGCGTTACTGAGCTACTAATACCGAAGAGCGTTACTGCGCCACTGATACCGACAATCGATACCAGCGCAGTGGTATCATGGCTAATGCTTCAACGCAATTGCGCGGCGCAGCGCTGCATTACCCATGTCTACATTAATGTTCACACGTGATTGCGGATGTAAAAAAAGTGCCTTTTTTGTTCAGAAACCGGTCGGTTTTGACAGTTGCTTATGTTCGCAGACTCATGTTTGGTTATGGCTTTTAATTTTTTCTGCTGACTAGGAAACCTGTGCCGAGCACTTGGTGCTTTGAATGGCAGCTGTAATAGATATTACAGTTGCTCTTATTTGAACGATATTTGGAAAGGTTATCGAAAAATTTGACCAGAAGGATCTAGTTTTAACGCACCAGACACTCGCACTCGCAATTCCCTGATCTGTTGGGGAGATTTTTCAAATCCAGTGGCCACGACGAGAGCCTTCTAAGATTGATATTTGCCATTAGAATGCTGCGGCACTGGTTATGTTGCAATAATTTAAATTTCCCCGCATCTAATGCTAAATGGATCAGATTTCTGCCCAACCTGGAGACTTATACCGACGCTTTGGCACTCATCATAATGAACTTACCATAAAATAAATTCCGAAACATTTTCATCTGCTTTTATTTAGGTCCAACGATGTATACGCCGTTCACGTGCCTGAATTATAATTCCTGTTGTATTGCTTTTTTTTTTAAATATGAAGCTCAAAATGGATAACTTGCTATGCTTGATTGCAAAGCATCGGTCAGCACATATTTTCGAGAGGACTAAAAACTGAATTAAGTTGTCTTTTGTTTCCAAATTGTTAATTTTTGATCCTACACCCAGTATTCAAACTCTTATTGGAATTCCTCGGTGAATTAGGCCAAGGGTGGAAATATTACTTCAACTTAATGAGGTCGACTCGCAAAAGCAATTTCAAACCCGATCCAATGACATCTCATCATGTTTCCAATTCCGAACTGACCCCAACCGTAGCCCATTGTTGTGCTACCTAGTCGCGTGATTTTAATTGATTTTTCCAAAAACCATTATAATGTTCACCGTAATAACGTGGTTCCCATTAAGCATTGATTGATTAACGATTTATTGCCATGAACCATAAAAAGATCATTGACGTGCTCTAAAGAAATTTCGTGAAACTAGCACAAGTCAAGATACATAGCAGAAACCGTGGCTTTCCTTTGTCTCTTGTTGGAGCTGCACCATCAGAACGTTGGCCTAGTTTTTCCTGGAGCTTAAACTTTATCCTTCTCCCACTCAGAAATGAACGAGTCAAGTGTCGTGAAACGGAGTATGTGCAACCGTCAGTTACCAGTGAGTTATGAAAATTCCACTTAGAGAAACAACATAGAATATGACATGAAATATGGTCCCGTTCCAAAATGTATGTACATACTCGTACATATATAAAATTAAATATGTACAGATGTTGCTCTTGTTCTCGTATATGGTATGTGTGACACACGAAACTCGGTTGTCTTGAAAGTTTTCAAAATAAATGAAGTGTACTTTAAACTTTGACGGCCTGGCAAAAACTTTTTGCTCATATATCTTCATCATATCCAGAAAATCGATGTTAAAAAATTGTAGATAAAGTGAAATGAATTCGTATACTAGCCGAAAAAATCGATTGAAAAAGGAAGATAATCGAAACGGTTATAAGATAGTTCGAAGCGCGGGCAAAAGTATCTGCGTTTTGTATCCTTTTATAAATTCGTTCACCTTACCAACACAAATTCAATACGCATCAGCTCTACAGCAGTGTTGTTTCCTCAAATTCGATTTGTCATTTTATGCACCTGAAGCTCCAGGCTCAATTACAATAATTAGAAATTGGGTAAAGCTTTCGAGTTAGTAAATCCATTATCATGCCAAACAAATTTTCGTCAACGTCGACAGAATGACGATAGCGTTTTAGGTACGTACATTAGAAGTCCCTTGATATTTTTATTGCCGAATAATACCGACATATATTTCGTTCAACTCCCTGGCGCGTGTGTCCCAATCCGAAGCCCAAGGTAATAAAATTCGATGTGCAACATCACAATAAATTTTCATTGAATTTATTTCTGGCATCTGCGATAGCATTAGCAGCCGACATCCCCCGTCGATATTTCAACTTTTGTAATATTGAAACGGAAGTATTGATGACGCGAATGAAATGTAACTGCCTTGCGTGTGCGTATGTTATCTATAAGTAAAATTGGCGAAGCTCTGTCCTCAACGTCATTCGCACCTTGAATTATCAACTTCATATTTATGCACGCTTCGAAATCCAAATCGTGCAAATAAGAATAAGTGCAAACGTTTGTTGAAAAACACCAATACAGTCTACTGGGAATTAAAAAAAAAATCGGAAGAAATACGATATTTTAGATTCTGATTCAAGTCAAAACGATTTCGATTTATCCTTTTTTCACATATTCCAACTTTTTGCCTTTTGATACGTACCCATCTGCATACATATTTACGTCCATCATCCTTCCTCCATACGTCTAGAATGTGGCCACCTACACACTTAGCTGAACTTCTGAGAAGCAATGAAAGTTATCTTGAGATGCTATTTGTATTCAAGTCTTTACAAATTGTTCGGTGCTACTTTTATGGTTCAAAATAAATCAAAGATCTGTCAAGGAATTTTGGAAGAGAATAAATTTCCGATTTCTGCTTAAATTTGTCGGCAACGATAAACACTCTGCATTTATATGAGTTGGTAATGCTGAGAAAGTTCGAGTTTTTCCCGGAAAAGAGGTAGCTTTTCACTTTCAGGTGTCAAGAGTAATATTTTTGCCAGAACATTTTTTTTGTTATTTTTGGCAAAACACAGCAACCGTATGAATATAAATTATACTAGAGAATTGGGCAATGGCGAATTTTCAGTAAAATTTATAAAGCGAATAATATTTTTTCCGCACTCACGCTACTTCCTCAAAGGAGGTTTGTTTGAGAGTCACTTACGATATGGATCATCAGGAAAAGTTTTAATGTCACGTATTCCATTACCTCCGGTTTGGTTTCGTTTGAAAATAGCGTATCATGTACTAAAAGAACTAGGCTTGACTATATAGAAAGATTTGATTTGATTTGATTTATTCACGGAAATAAAATCCATTTTATACATATGTTTATTGCTTAACTATCTTAAATATAAAAATGATAATAAAAATAAAAGAAAAGAAAAGGTAAAAAGAACAAAAATTTTGTGGTTGTTACAGAATCCAATAAAAAAAAAGCAAATGATAACAATATCAACAACTAATCTAGTGGTAATAACAATGAAAACTGAGCGATACTTAGTCAATCCTATATCTAATATATCTATGGAGAAAAGTGCACATCTCATGTTTAATGGTATTTACAGAATCATTAAAGAAATCAACCCGATTGCTCATAATATTGCCCGTAATTTGGAGTCTCATAAGAGGAGAATTCTGGTGAAAATCAGACCTAAAGTTGTCTACAATGAATATATCGTTCGATCTAGTTTGCCTGGAGGGAACCCGGAATCGCAATAGGCCAAGGAGATAAGGGGAGTCCAAATTGCCATTCATTAAATTATATAAGAATGTGACATCATGGCATGCCCGACGAGCCTGTAGCGACGTAATGTTTAGTAACTTCATGATCACAGAATAAATATTTTCAATACCGTTCAAACGAAGTTTAGAAGCAAGGTACCGTAAAAATTTGTGCTGAATTCTTTCTATTTGATCAATGTGCACCATGTAATACGGGTTCCAGAGAACTGATACATATTCGAGCTTATGCCTAGTACTATACTCATCGCGAAACGAATTCAACGGTCAAATCCCATACAAAAAGAGCTTTACTGACGAATTGAAAAGCTCTTTTTGTATGGAATTCGATCGTTGAATTCGTTTCGCGAAGAGTATAGTACTAGGCATTACTGCGAACAACAGACGTGTATAATAACTTCAAAGTATTGATATTATTAAACTCACGAGAATTATTTTATTTTATTTCTCAACCAAGCAAGGTACAAGTAACATAAACAGTAAAAAAACAAAATTGGAAATTACGAGTACATAGAAATAAAACGAAAAATTAAATAAGATAATTAACAAGATAAATCAATTACAAATTAATAAATAACAAATAAATAAAACATTGAACATATAGCTTAGGATAAAGGGTTGCGGATGGCTTTGAAAAGGGAGGATTTGAAGGATAATTTTGAGACTGTTGGAGAATACAGATTACTTATGCTATTGAATATCCTGCAGCATCTATTTATCGGCTCATTAGCTGCGTAAGTAGTGGAGTGTGGATATTCCTTAAGTAAACGAGAGGACCTGGTGTTTCGTACAGGGTTATTCAAAACTATTTTGCTATTCAGGAATTCAACTTTGATGACGCCTCTAATGACGTCGAATGTAAAGCAGGCCGAAAGCATCTTTCTTCTAGATGCAAGTGTTAATAAGTTTAGATGACCCAGTCGAAACTCATAAGGAGGAAGGGTATTAAAATCGTAAGGGCTGTATAGTTCTCTCAATGCGAAAAGTAAGAATTGCTTTTGTATGGACTCGAGTCTGCTACTGTGGGTTTCAAAAGCCGGATTCCAGCAAATGGAAGCATATTCGAGAATGGGGCGTACTAGAGAGATGTATAAGGATCGTGTGACCCACAGGTTACGAAATTCCTTGGCACGTCTTTTGATGAAGTCTAGCTGTTTGTTTGCCTGGGAAAGTATTTTATCATAATGCAAGGTGAAGCGGAGTCGCTCATCCAAGACAACACCAAGGTCGACAACGTTATCAACTCGAGCTAACAACTTATTCCCGAGGAAGTATGTGTTATGTGAGACGGTGCATTTTCGGGAGAAACTTATAACTTGGCACTTAGCAATGTTGAGAGAGAGCTTGTTTTCATTGCACCAATGATCAAGTGAATCAAGTTTGGACTGGAGAAAGAGTGCATCGGATTTAGATTTAATGATATGATAGACTTTGAGATCGTCGGCATAAAGTAGATGAGGTATATTTGATAGGACGTCAGATAGGTCAGAAATAAATATATTAAAGAGATGTGGGCCTAGATGGCTACCTTGTGGTACACCAGAGGTAGCAGAAATATTTTTCGATAAAAGTCCTTAAAATTTTACCAGCTGAGTTCGATTTACAAGAAAAGAAGTCAGCCAGCTAACGTATAACAAAGCCAAGCAATCTGCGAGCTTCATTAGCAATGTGATTAATGTGATTGCTAAAGCTTAAACTACCGTCAAAGGTTATACCCAGATCCTTGATTTGATTAACTCTTTCTATAGGGACACCATTAAATGTGTAATTACCCCCAAAACTTACTCTGGTCCTGTTGAAAATAATAAATTTACATTTGCTAATATTTCGTTCTAAATTATTATCAACGCAGTATGCATACAAACAATCAATATTTGACTGCAACAAATGGATGTCAGAAAGAGTGTTAATATCTTTAAAAACTTTACAGTCATCTGCAAACAATAAAAACTGAACGTCATGAAAAACTGAACTTATATCGCTTATAAATATTAAAAACAATAATGGACCAAGATGTGAGCCCTGAGGTACACCAGAAGTGGGAAAGAAGGGATTTGAGAATGTATCATGAAATTTCACAAATAATGATCGATTGCTTACGTAGCTACAGAGCCATTCATACATAGTACCATGGAATCCAATGTTTTTCAGTTTTTTGAACAAAAGCGTTTACTAAAATCTGTATAAATTGAATGAACTTGGCCGGACGATGTCAGAGAATTACAAATAAAGATATGGTATGAAATAAGATTAGTTGCGGTGGATTTTCCACTACAGAAACCATGCTGATTACATATAATTAGAGGCCTTATCAGAGGAGTGACAAACTCGCAAACTAAACTCTCAAACACTTTAGGAATGGTTGACAAGATACAAATAGGACGGTAATTACTGACATCATATTTGTCACCTGATTTGAAAATGGGAACTACATGGCTTGCCTTCCAGAATTCAGGGAATGAGCCAGTGCGAAGCGACATATTGAAAATGATAAATAGAGGAATTGATATGGAAAAAGCACAGTTTTTTAAAAACAGAGGTGGAATATTATCAGGGCCAGAGCTTTTTCTAACGTCTAACGTTGATAGCTTTTTTAATAGATCATTAGAGTTGATACAAAAATCAGACACACTAAGAGGACTGTTTGAAGGCAGAGGGTCAAAATTATTAGATTGACTAGAATACACTTGCTGGAAGTAACTGGCAAACATATTAGCAATCTCTTTGTTATCAGAACTATGAAAATTATCTAAGGACATAGTGACAGGTATCGAACTATCTTTTCTAAAAGAATTCACGTAGTGCCAGAATTGTTTGGGATTGTTATTAATATTAGACTCTGTTTGGGCCATAAAGCGTTTTCGATCAGCAGTGTGCTTCGCTTTACAATCGGATCTTAATTTGGAGAAGACCATATAATCGGAAAATAGAAAATAAGTGATTTTAATTCATATGAAAACCAACTTGGAAACATATTACTGCACTTTCTTTGCTTAGGAACATATTGGTCAACTAACATGTAAATAATATTATAGAAAAAGTTAACTGCATCCTCAATAGCCATACCATCCAATTCGGAAAACCAGTTGATATTATGCAATGCACAATTAATGGATTCAAAATTAGCTTTATTGAAATTATAAAAATATTCTGCTTGTTTTTCTGTACGCTCTATACCGAGCTGATTAAATGCGATAAAAACATCTAAAGCAGGGTGGTATGGATCTATAGGAACCAGTGGACAATCATTCTTTTTAACAATAATGCTACTCAGTCCTGAAAAAATTAAGTCTAGTGTATTATCGGAACAGTGTTTTACATAATTCATTTGAAAAAGGTTTAAGAAAGAGAAGCATTCAATTATATAGCTACTTTTAACAAGATTACTATTTGGTATCCATTGGGCTGATTGCCAGTTTACGTTCGGCAAGTTGAAGTCTCCCGTCAGAACAAAATATGGGCTCGGGAAAGAGTGTGAAAAAGCTGTAACATCTTCTGTGTGTTTTTTAGATAACTCCGCTGGAGCATCAGGTGGTAAGTATACTGCAGAGACAACCAGTTTTATTGAGCGAAATTCAAGCAGTACAAATAGTTGTTCGATATACTGGTTGATACATCTTAATTGCCTGTACTTCAAATTATTCTTCGTGGCAATAAGTACACCGCCCCCTCGTTGTTTAGATGATGTCAAAACACTGCGATCACAGCGAAAAATGGTATAGCCATTAAGTCCCAATTCTGCAGAGAAGTGTTGCGATTTTAACCAAGTTTCAGTTATGATAATTATATCGTAACAAGAAGAACCCAATGTATCACGAAATTCAAGTAAGAGAATTCAAGTAAGATGGAACCTTTCTCTATAGTCTCCGATTCACTGGTCACTTCGATTCATTGGTCTTTAATGGGCATAGTTTGATGAGTTCATTGAGGTAAATTTTATTGTTCTTGACCTAGGCGGTGTTTCAAAACTTTTTTGAGACGCATTCGAGTTTTCAAAGTAGCTTTTTGGGTTTCAATCCTAATTCATAATATTTTGGTCTTAGACACGAATTTCCTTAAAAAGGTTTCCTTTCCTACTGACATTGCTCCGCTCGCTCGTTCATCCAGAGCCCACTTGGAGATTCGATTTCGACTCGTTCGTTCAACATAGCCAGCCTATTGCAGTTTTTGTAGTTTTATTATGATAGAGATGTCTGGCCCGTATCACAGATTATACAGCTTGTTGTATTGGATTCAACATTCATTATCTTCCTATACTGAATCGAGGATTCCACGCAATATTCTCCTTTCAAACGTATTATGGCCTCTTTCAACGACTAGTTTTCTCTTTCGTAGCATATCACAGCTTTAATGACTATTTTCTAGATGCGGAACTTTGTTTTCCAGTATACTTATTGATATTTCAGAGTTAAGAATGTTTTATTGGCTAGTTGGATTCGTCGTTTGATTTCGTCAAGTTCATTCCCATCTTTCGAGAGGTTTGTCCCTAAGTACACAGAAGTCGCATACGTTTTTAAGGTTATAGTCCCCTTCCGTTAGATTTCCGTTCTTGTAATTGATTGAATCTTTATTTTTGCCTTATTCTCGTTAATTAGAAGACCTACTTCTTCGGTGGTTCCATGTAGACTTATAAATACTTTTTTGAACAAACGTGACATAATATTGATGTCATCAGCATCGAAAATTTTGTTGCTTCAACTTGAATAATAAAGTTATCCTAATATCAACAGAAACTTTTTCAATTGCATATTCAGGTCCTTAATCAAACCATCCCCCTGTTTTTCAGGAATCGGACACAATCTTTCGTTGATAAGCTTAAAGTCGATTATTTACAGTTAACTCTTGTCCACGATAAAGGCGACCGCGAATTCATGACTGTCAGATAGCTTTCCACTATTGAATATTGTGAAAGATCTCATGTTCATAATCTCACAGCCAGATTATTCAGTTCATAATCTCACCTGTTCCAGAATGGCTTTAATGGCCGCTGGTCTATAGAAGTTTCGGACATTCCTGGCCCCAATAAAGTATATCCTGCTTTGTTTACGTGGTTGTCTCCGTTGATCTGATCTAAGTATCCGAGGTTGCTTGATGAATAAATATACAGGGTGTTTGGCAGTGGCGAGGGGTGAAATATCGATGGAGGGAAGCTGAATAGCTATCCACCATTTTATATATAATAGTGATGTTTGGCATGCTGACGTTTGTCATACTTACTAATCTCTATTTACTTCTCATCAAGCTTACAGATAGTATAAAAAATCATAATTCAAAAACAAATCAGAGAGCAGGTTTTATAGGGCTACCTTCAATATACATGAAACCATTTTCTTTGATATAAATACTGAGCATAAAAAAGAGACCTTGAAAAACCGTTGTTCTGAGAACGCAGAACGCTATATGGAAAAAAATTACAAACAGCTATTTAATTTTCTTCCATTAAATTTTAAAAATATCTAGGAAATAAAACAGTTGAAATTTAAAATTTGGCGAACCCTTAAGACCAAAATGTATAGACAATTCTTAATATAAAGGTATATATAAAGGTATATTCTGTGACATTTACAATTTTTAATTACAATGTTTTTAAGTGTTAACGTTTATACATACTTTAAGCAAACATATTAAAAGTACCAAGTTTCAGATTTCTCATGGCCAAAAGTTTTATGTGCAAATTTTTATTTTATTTCCTGCCTCCTGCTTTTTATTAAATATTATCTAATTAGAAAGATACAAAATAATATTAAGCATAACATCTATCATAAAACAGTTTATCGCAAAACAAGAATTCATTTCTAAAAACTAACATAAGACAAATTTTAGTTTTTAAATACCGAGAAAATGTTATCTTCATACTCATATCTTAAATATATTATCTTCGCCTGCTGCTTATTCTGTGAGCAATTCAGCTCTCTATCGAAAGTAATCCTCTCATGAAATTAGCACAACGGCAATACTGACTGAACCGATCGAAACTTTCTTCCATTTTCGAACCATTCATAAGCCGATCCGTCACGGCTTATTTTTCACCTATTGAAGTGAGACGATGCTAGCATTTCAGCGAGGAACGAAAAGAGACAAACACAAGACAATACACATTTGGGCAAAGCCTCTACTGACTCACGAATAAGAATTTGCAAGCCGGATAGTTTCGGCTTCTGAATGGGAATTTTTATGTCATCTTATCATAAAGAATATAGTATGATATTTAGTCAATTGAAATGTTATGTACGTGGTAAGATGCATACATGTTGGGATGTTTTCAAAAGGGAAGCCCCAAGGAATCGGGTTATATGGACGCTTCGCCACTGGTGTTAGGTACTCGGAGGATACTTTTGTAAGGAGGTATTCCTTGATATCTTTTGAGCGAAAAATCGTTCTACAGGGTGGTCCGGTTTTCAAAATCTCCGGAGTTACAGAGTGGTCAAAAAAATTGTTTCGGACTTGTACCCTATATCTTAAAAAATGATAAGCATAACGCAAAGTTTTATTTCTTGCTATTTATGGAATCAAATTACCTTTCATTTGATGTAATATTCTTAACTGTAACTGTATCTAATTTTTAGATATTTACTTCAAAATACAAAATTTTGGCACTTCTACCCCGAAAATTCTGTCTTCAATATTATTTTTCTCAGAAAACCTCATAAAATATGCCATTTTAATTTTATTTTCCTATAGGCCATATTATTGTCTACAAAAAATGCATGCATATTTATGACTTAGGTTTTACCATTTCGCAAGTAGTAAGCGAAAATACATATCGCTTAAAGATTTGAATTTTTGGCCAAATCGATTTTAATACTAGTTCTTCGAGCATTAGTAAAAACATAATACGCCACTACATGTAAACAAAAAATTGCCAGTTTTTTTAAAAAATGCTCCAATTGTTCCAATTGTAAGACGCTCTTCTCACTCCGTCTTGTCCGTACCCTTACTTAACCAGATTCCTGGTGCCTAATACTATTTGAGTTTTTATTCACGTGTCTTGGGACCTGTACTTTACACAATCTTCACATCTGATCTTCCATTAAGCAACAGAATAACTACAGCTACCTTTGAGGACGACGTCGCCATTCTATGCACTGATTCAATACTGCAAGCCCACATCTCACTTCTAAAAGCGAAATAGAGAATCAAAATGAACGAAATCAAATGCGTCCACGTTAAGTTCACATTGCTAAAACTAACCTGTCCTCAAGTATATCCAAACAATCTACCAATACCTCAAAAATACCCAATCAAAAATACTTCGATCTATGACCGGAGCCCCGTGGTACTTTCGTTACGCAAATCTCCACAAGAACCTGCGTGCCAAGACGGTTGTAAAGGAAATCAAAAACCGGAGTGGAAAATATATTGCACCTCTTGCTCATCATCCCAACAAGTTAGCCAAAAGAATATTAGCCCATCGTTGATTCAAGCGATTGAAAAGATTCGACCCATTAGATCTTCCATCTCCAACGTTGAATAAACTTTGTTTAGTCACTTTCTTTGGTTAAAAACCTTTTGTAACTCTAGAAAAATAGTCTCGATTTTGCTCTCTGTTTTAACGTAGCTTGCGTTCAACATGTCCATGTCCTCAACTGTGAAGGGTGCACATCATTTGTCCTGATATGTAAGATTTTAAAACTAACTAAAGCTTCTTGTACGAAGGAAACAGTTAATAAAGTAATAAAAAAAATATATTATGTATACATACATATGTATGTATGAATGTACATATATGTATTTACGAGTATAACAAACAATGAAATCTTTTGAAACATAAAGCAATATTTCGATTCGAAGGAAACAATTTTATTTTTGTAATATTAAGCATAACTCTTTGAGCTGAACGAAGAAATCCATTATAGTCATAAAGAACACTCGAAAAATTCTGAGAATTTTCAATTACTCATTATCCTTATTACACAAATAACGTTTTCAGCTTCTGAAACGTATGTTAGTACGTCAGTGTCTTCCTAGAAGTACTTAAATACTGACTTCGGGCTCTTCCAAAGAAATACATTTTCAACTCGTGGGTAGATCTGGTAGGAATGAATAATGCGAGCTTCTTTTTAAGGTTCTGCACAATATGTTTAAAATTGAAGCATGCGACTGAAAAAAGGTTGCATATTAATTATTTAGCAACATTATTTCCCTGAATTTGATTGAAAGGAAACAATATTACAAAGACACAATGTATTTAATATTTTATATAAATGTTTTGGGCTGCGATTGTATTATGAATTGCATTTTTATTTAGTGGTTTCGAAGATATGCACCGTTTTTCATTCGACATCAGCTCAAAGTTACAACTGATGTGACCAGTTTTAAGTTGGGGGTGGTATTTATTATTATATTATTATGCAATTTTTAATGATTTTCGAAGAAAATTAGCATTAGACTAGTTTCGCCGAAAATTCATATATCTTTATATATATAAAGATATAGATGTATATGTAGGAGTAGGTCCATGACTTGTTAAAATAAAGTAATGTTTAACTACAGCCAGTAAGGGTCCTGATAGTATTCCGTGTGTATTTGTTAAGTCTCTATCTTCATCTTTAAGTGTTCCTCTTTCTATTTTATTTAATCTAAGCTTTTTCACTGGTGTTTTTCCTTCTGTATGGAAAGTTGTAAACGTCCTTCTGATCCTCGAATTGTGGAGTGTTGAAACTGTTTCCAATTACCGACCTATTTCTATTCATTCCTGTTTTCCAAAATCGCTCGAGTGAATTATCCACAACAGAGTATACGGCGCCATTAACCATTTGCTATCCAGGGAGCGACATGGATTTATTAAAGGCCGTTCCACGTCAACAAACTTGGTCGAGTTTGTCAACCCCATTACTGGTTCGTTGGGTGCTTGACAACAAGTTGGCGTCATCTACACGGATTTTGCTAAGGCATTTGACAAAGTAGACCATACTGTGTTGTTGGGTAAGCTGCGCAATTTTGGCATATCCGGAATCCATCAATCCTGGTTCTCTACCTATAATCTCAACCGTACTTTTCGTGTTGTGTTCAATGGTTGCGTTCATCCTACATCTGGTGCTCCCCAAGGTTTCATCTTCGGAGCCCTTCTATTCGTATTGTTCATCAATGATCTTCCCAGTTGTTTCAATACTGTTTCCCTCCTTTTCGCGGATGACCTTAAGCTTCTACGTACTATTTCTTCTTATGAAGACTGCTTACTTCTTCCATCAGACCTTACTGTTTTAAGTTATTGGTGTGCTGCTAACTCTCTTTCCCTAAATATTCCTAAATGTGTAGTGATGTCTTATACTAACAAACCAATTTCTATTCACTTTGATTATACCCTTTCCAGTATTATGTTGCTGCATGTGAACCAGCATAAGGACCTTGGCGTTATCTTCGATCCTCGTCTGAAATTTGATCTGCATGTTCAATTCATTTCATCGAAAGCGTCTAGAGTGGCAGGATTCGTTCTTCGTTGTTCTCGTTGCTCCCTTAAAATCTCAAGTATTGTGTCCGTCTATTCAGTTCGTTAGTACGTAGCATACTAAAATACTGCTCGCAAGTGTGGTCTCCTCATTTTGTGTACTTGTCAGATGCAGTTGAGTCTGTCGAACATAAGTTTACCTGTTGTCTTCTGTATAAGTTTAATTTCCCCTACTGGCGTTACAATGAACGCCTAAAATTTTTAAATATTTCTCCGTTGCACGTCCGCAGATTGTTCCTTGATGAAAAAAAAAAATTTGTGAGCATATATAGCGAAGCGTGCCTAGATTTACCTCGATTTTTGGAAAAACGCCGCCGTTTTGTTATTATTCAACCAAATTTTTTTTTGGTTCATTCCAAAGACGCTTTGATGCTTATTAAAACCCCGTTTATTTTTTTGTTTCTCTGACTTTTCTGAGGGCAATTATCGTGCACGCCGTGATTTTTTTGATGTTTGTTATCGGGACTCTTTTTTTCCAAAATATTGTAGCAGACGACAGCATAAAGTAAATAAAGTATATGGACAACGTTTCATTAAGACATGTCTTTTTATTTAATTTAAAATTAACCTTTGAAAAAAATTTTTTTTTTTTCAATTTGTATGTGCTATGTACAAATGAAAAACCTTTACAGCAACGTTCGACAGTTTCAGTGCTGTGTAAGCGGCGAAAAGCTAAATTTGCTGATCATAGGAAAAGCCATTAAGTGAAGTGAAGTTTGGGCATAACTTGGCGGGCTAGCACAAAATCTTGGATGAAGGGTGCTTCAAAGAATGGATGCACACACTTGATATTGAAATGCAAACATAAAACCTAAACATCACCATCTTTTTTGATAAAGCTAGATGTGATAGCAGTGCCAATCTGGAAGATATCAATCTACGATTTTTTCCATCTATTTGCACTTCTAATTTACAGCCCTTAGATCGGAGGATTATACCAAGCATAAAAGTAAATTACCGCACATATATCATGAACCTTATATTGTGTACTCTGGAAAATACTGAGCGTACTTCAAACCCAACAAAATTAGCTTCTTTATTTGAAACTCTCCGCTGGTTACGATCTATTTGGAATAAAATGTCTCTACTTACAATTGCAAAAGTGTCTTTGGATACGTGGGTTGCCTCGGAATCTGCGGGTCAAAAGCGGAATCGTGATGGGAGTTCAAATTCAAAGTGATGAGAATTCAAATTCAAAGTGATTAGAACTCAAATGTTTCAGCAGACAATCAAAATTTGGCAGGAGACGATCAATTTACGACCACAAACTAATCTCTCCCGCAAGATTGGGAAGATGTTTTTGAAGGGGTTTAATTCCGATAGTGAATTCAAATCGAAGTATTCCGAAACGGAAAATGAAGTTCGTCAGCAGAATACTAATTCCATAATCACCATAATCAAGCAAATACGGAGTATCAAACATTAGGATCTCTAAAGGTACATATCTAAAGTTTTGTAAACATTATATGATTGCGCAGTTCTAATGGAGCAGGTACATCTTACGAGCGCGAACAGGCAAACTTCTATATCTAATTATTTTAAATCTTTAAATTGAACAGGCGTTTCTGTGAAAAATTAAACATCTGTAAAACATTAACGTTAATATAGGCTATATTTTGCATTTTATTTTCCTGTAATAAATACTCAAGATGCGATAATATATGTAGATATGCGAACCTAATTTGCAGAAACCTTTGATAAAAATAAAGATTAAGAAAAATATATTCAACGTTCTTTTTTAAACCTTTAAAATCGGAGCACCTGTGAAATGGAACCATTTAATTTGCGACGATTCCAAGGTTTCGCTATGTTCATAAAATATTCATCGTATCCATTTCATTGTCAAAAAAAATTATTCATTTTATTTCAAAGCAAAAATTAAATTTTTTCGCAAGACGTCACTTGGAGGCCCGCAAGTAAAATTGTTTGACGTATGTCTTCTTTTGATAGTATTTAAACGTCTAAACGTAAAAAGTATTTAACGCAATGGTCGTCTAACCAAAAAATAATTTATTTCAAAAAATGCGTTTAAAGTTTTGAATACATGAAATCGGATGAAATATTAATATTGACTCATTTTAAAGAAAACATTCAGCCATTCTAGCGATTAAGACTGTTTCTTATACTAATTTATTTATTTATTTATTTGAATTTTTGTGCCGCCCAAATTCGCAAGTTGTTTTTGCAGGCTTTTGTTTTCTGTGTGAAGATTTTAAAAAAGTCCTTGAAAAAATAATTGCACCTCTACACTTATTTTTTACGGACTTTTCTAAAATTTTCCCACAGTTCGTATAATTTATTCACATTCTTCCTGCTTTTCCTTTTCAAATGCGTTATGAATAAAATTTTATCTGTGCAAAGTATCGGATATTTTTACTGTTTCAAACGACTTTTGGGCTACAATTAGAGCATTTATGTTACTTGGTATGAATTTTACGGATATATGCACATATTATAATTTAATCAGTTTAAACGAATTGATTTAATTATAAAGACAGTTATCTGGTGTGGCAGGTTTTGGGCTACAACTAAAAGATCTTCGCTATTTTGGGCTATGAAAATTTGAAATTGGGCTATATTTTCTGCCAAATATCTGGTCACACTGCTTCCAAGACAGGGCTGGTTCACATAATCGGCACTACGTTGCTCTGTATTATATATAATATATTTACCATTGACTTACCCCGGCTTACCTTATATTAATGACTAGACTGTGTAAGTTAGATGAAAATTGAGTTTGAAGAAGAGGGTGAAATAAATGAAATATTGATTTATCTGAAAATCGAAATATATCTAACTTCTAATAGAAAAATAGGACCTTCAATAAAATATTATTCAAAAGATTAAATAAGGTACACTGGGGTAACTGGAGCTGCTAATTTTGACAGTGTGACTTCCTCCTCTCACTAGCCATTCAGTTTTTCACAGAATTACTTGAAATTCGCGACTTAATAAGTATCCTGTAGAAGAAAATACCTTATCCTGTCCCGATAAAAATTTTATCAAATTAGAAAATTGAATATCTCCTCCTCGTTTTTTGTTATCCTGATGACAATAGTTTTTCTAATTTACCTCGAAAATCACCAACAAGTTTGTTCAAATACTAATGAGCATACTTCAACGTATATAAGTACACATGCATACTATCAAACTGTGAGAACCCAGTTTCGGTTCCTGCATTTGAATTCAAAACCCACATAAAACTTCCTTAACCACTAACTAACCTATGTATGTAACTTTGAACGTTGACTGGTTTTTCTTTCGTTCAGTATCGTTTTCAATGAATATTTCAATCACTGCTAACAAGTGTGCAAACCTATTTCAAATATCTTTTTATTTTCTCTAAGGTTTCGAATTTCATTGGAGTTATTCCCCGAATCCGAGATTTAAATAAACGTTTCACGCTCAAAAAATACAATCTCGTGGAAAGTTGTTCTTTCTTCGATGCCCAATAAAACAGATATGCGGGCGCCGTGAAGTTTTTTCTGAAAAGCGTAGTAGTATGATATGGGAAAATGTCACAAGGTCATAGTGTTAAATAAATCTTAAACCTACATATCATAGCATTGATACCACACCGTGAGTGGGTGCATGTTGACAGAAAAGCAATCGAGCGAAGAGCAAAGAAAAAGTTTTTTTTCCCATAGCGAATCTGTCAATTGATCTGACATCCACCAATATCTAGTATCCGGTTTCTCATCTTCCATTAGCATCCTTAGATGCGTAGCAGTATAATCTCCTAAATCTTGCCACTCTCAAAGTGCTTGTCGTGAAATAAAACGAAGAATAGATTTCTGTATAAGAATTTTCGATTGAGTATTTATATTGCATATAAAAAAACTATATAAATGTGAACAATATGAGAATGTAAATGAAATATAAGCAAATTACTCTATTGAACTACTATTCGTTTGGTTATTCAAATCGTTGTATTCTCATTGAGAATAATATTATATGAGATAGCAACCCGTGGCGTGGTAAAGTAAAGTGAAGTAAAATGTTGTCAGTAGTGGTGTCTATTCATATGAATGGTGTAACCTTGAACAATTTTGTTCGGAAGATTTTTCCATAGCTTACTTAGCCTATGTTCTGGTGGCTAATTTTTTTAATGTGTTCGTATTGCGAGCCTTCAAGATTCTAATTTAGGTTTAAGAAAGAGGATCACTTGATTTTTAAACTAGACCTAAACTAAAATTAAAAAAGAACCGCTAGAAAACTAATTTTCGAAGATATTATCTTTGAGGGACTTAAAAATGTGTGAAAACGTAATACATTTCTTTGTAGTATCATATCAACCATATCTTACTCAAAGGAACAAATATCATTTTCTGACACCATTTCCTATAACACAAATGATGAAAATGTTCAGTGCTGGTAACATTTGTCCAACACAGCAGCAATAAGTCTACCATATCATGAACATGCTTAATCAACCTATCCTTTGAATTTCGTTTTCATCCAAGGATATCATCGAAAGTTTCAGCGAAAACTACGTCTGGGGCTGCCATCCAAAAAATTTCCAAAACTCGGAAAATTTAAATATCGGTTGCTTATTTTATTGTAAATGCTTTGCTTATGAATACAAAATGGAAGCATCTGTTGCTGCAATATTTACGAAATGATCTGGTGCTGGCAATCATGCGTTAGCACCATAGCTGCTTCACATTGAGTTAAATCCACCCTGTGAATTTCCTTTCGATTGAATGGCGGCGCTGTAAGTTATAGGAGTGAATAGAATTTTATGGTAATCATCCTCAAAACTTTTCAGATTTTCGAAACCTAAATATTTGTTGTTAACTTTCATTGCAAAATCATTCCCATTTGGAAATTTTATGACAACATCGCTCGATAAAGAAATGTCAATAAATTACGAAATCCATCATAGCTGGCAACCCTTTCATGATTTTTCAACGAAATTTCTACAGAATTAGAAATGCAACAAGATCCACTTATCACATGAATTTCGTTTTGATTTCG
Source organism: Nemotelus nigrinus (assembly GCA_947369275.1). Classification (NCBI taxonomy): domain Eukaryota; kingdom Metazoa; phylum Arthropoda; class Insecta; order Diptera; family Stratiomyidae; genus Nemotelus; species Nemotelus nigrinus. The sequence continues at coordinate 35,749,309 of OX376372.1, forward strand.
TTACTGCATCGGAAGTTATAGGGAAAAAACCTTCATTTTCCTGAGCAAATTTACAATATTTAGGAGACAAAAATTGTCATAGCTGGCATTTTGGCATTTTGGCTGGCAATTTCTATGAAATCTATCTTAGAGCAATGTTCATCTACTGCGTGAATTTGGTTAAAATCTGGTGGCTTTTTTCTTGGTGATTTTTCAAAAAGGCACCACTGCCGCAGTATTGCCCGTATTTCAAAATCACTTATATCAGACCTGGTCCTAGCTAATTCCAATATATCCTTTAAATTTCGTATTGATCGCATTATCCGATCGTCAGTTCTCGTGAACAGAAGTTTTGAGTGCTGAAAATAGAGGTAATTTGATCATGGGCTGCCGTTCTTGGTTACCGCGGAATTTTGAAAATTTTTATTTGACTTGGTGGACAAAAGTCAAAATTTATCAATAATTAAAATTTATTTTCAAAAATCAAAAAAAAATTTCAGGAGGGTCGATGATTTGAAGGATTTTTTTCAGGAGCCTGCTGTAGCTACATAGTTTCCCGCACAGTCTTGAAAGTCCAAGTGTGTTATATTTTAGTCTACATCAATACGCTCTGTCAATTTTACGATGATCCACTGATTTTTCTAGAAGTTATGACAAATCGAAATTTGAAAAAAAATCCTTGCCTACTTTTAGGCACTCAGCGCCTATACAAGGCTCAAAATTTCCAATTCTTTATCATATACAAGCCTAAAACATAATAAGTTTTCATTCCCAATGCTTTTTTTTACAATGGTTGGAAATATAGGAGTACCCGAAAATTCACCAAAACGCCCGCCGCCACCAAAATGTTAAATATATCTGAATTCTAGCAAGTCATGGACCTACCCATTATATACATCTATTTTCTCCGAAAATTTCAGCACAATCAGATCGGCCATTCCTGAGATTATCTCCCTTACTTATTTTTTAAATATATATATATATATATGTATATATATATATATATATATATATATATATATATATATATATATATATATATATATATATATATATATATATATATATGACGAATTTTCGGCGAAGTGAGTTCAATACTAATTTGCTTCGAAAATTAGTAATAAAAAGCACACCAAAAATACTCGCAAACAAGCAAGCGATGGTAAAATGCTATTGTACAAGATGCGATAAAAGCGATGGTAAAAAAACAGGACAATTATGCAGTTTAGTTTAAATTTGATTAGTGTAACAGTTACATTTTTCTAAATAATTATTCGATTTATGATTTTATATACATTTATTTTGAGAAGGAAAAATATCCTTGTTATCCTACATTATTCGTTTTGTTTTTGGAATTATTATTTTAAATTTTTTTACATTATATTTTGTTTTTTTTTAATTTAACTAGAGTGATTTTCTTTATGTCTGCTACCTATTCTAACTACGATCGGCTATGTTTTTTCTATGATATGCTGTGTGCTTTTGACGAATGCAAGAAATGGTCCTTATCTCTTAAATCTTTAACCCTAAAATTCAAGTAATCAACCTATAATCTTCATCAAATTCCACCACCGCAACGCTTCAAAAGTTTCGCATTCAGCATCAATCATGATGTTCACTCAACCGTAATCTATAATTCACTCTATCCTCAATTTTCCTAAAATCTTTAAAAAAAAAAAACTCATCTCACTTTAGCTCCAACTAGCTGCTCAGACTATAAAATACAACATCGAAAATCTAAAAGCCAAGACATATTGGCACATGTTCAGTCTTGTATAAATAATCCCTTTTCATTTACTTTTTTCGGTCAGCTTGGATTTTTGCGCTAGCCAAATGTTGTGAAAGCCCAACGGGAGCGAATTCGATCTATGAGTTCAATTTCCAATTGGTCAAGAAGTTTCGGAAAAACGAAGGATTTCCTAAGATTTATGGACTTATAGAAACAAATATATGTTTGGTTAGTGTGCGAAGTTTAGTATTTGATCTTCTTGATTCTGAACGACGAAACAGAACTTTGTGATATTAGAATATAAATTCAGTTGAAACGAGGAAAATCGATACTGTCAAAGAGTTCGTGTGAAATTTTACGAAAAAATAGGGTTTTTTATTTTTTAAACTATGCAACAATTTAATTGAAAGTAAGAATTATTGTGGCTGTGAAAAAACTCAGGCATCAATATATCTACCGAAAATATTACAAGTAAAAATTAAGTTTTTTATTTGAGTTGCACAATTGTTATTTTGGCCTTTGGTAACTTTTTAGTTTTTTCATTTTTTGAATAACAAGACTCTTGAATGATGTAGTTAAAAAATTGGGGAGGAAATCCGAGTCGAAAGTTTGACGTGAGAAGGTATTCTCGTATGTTACAAGAAATTACAAATTAACAGAAATACGTTAATCTGGTATGTCTCATTATCTATGTAATTCTAAAGACCTTAAAGTAAGTAAGGGGCCAAAGTTTGAGCCAATCCAGGAGAAACTGAAATTATTCTGGAACACCAAAATAAGGGTCTTGATGTCATGTTCTGAAGAGCCTTTTCCAGGGAGATAAGAAGCAACACTGAAAAAACACATAGCGCCAGACGCCATAACTTCCCAGCGTGCCAAATTCGGAATTGGTTACAACTATTCCGAAAGTGAGAAAAAGAGATAGAAATATAAAAAGCTCTTGAAATAAGTAAAACTATTGACTGGGGTAAGATTGTTCATTATTTTACGAGAAACATATGAATATTTGTTAAGAATCTCTTCTGAAGTCTGCAAGAAACAAATTTGAAATCATTCGGAATTCGTTGCGAATATTTCACTGAGTTCGAGCGAATTCCGAACAAAGTGCGAACGAATCTACGATATGGAATTCGTTAAGAGTTTGTTGAGAAATAAGTTAGAATTCATAACAAATTCCGAACTTATCGCGATCAGCGTTTAGTTTAGTCAATTATGTATTAAAACGGTACTTTTGTCGTTGACATTCGTCATTTAGTCGTTGTCATTGTCATTCGTGCATGGACTGGTGCCTGCAAAGTTTATAAACTGTGTTGTTTGTGGTTTTTTTTCAAAGTGTTTTCAAAATATTTACAAAATATTGCCTTAAACTGAAGGCATTTTTATAATGCCTGGTGAAGCTGATCACATTTTAAATAACGCTACCTATTAAATAGAAAGCTCCTGTTGTGTAGTGGACATAGCATTTGGCTTCCAGCGTTTAAGGTACGTGGTTTTTAATATATTTTTAAAAATTAACCAGAGAGATTTTTTTGCTACTATCGTTGGACCAGACGTTCATTCTTTTGCTAAAAAGTGTTTTCAAGCAATCATGATGGATGAGATTGCTGTTCAATTTACATGGATGGGTTTTGGAACCAACATCAAAATTAAAAATTTTACAGTAGTCTATTGTTAAAGGTTCGAAATGTTACTCAAGTTTTTTGTTCTCTAGTTACTTCTCCCTTTTGTATTCAGAAGCTGAAGTGCGAAAACTTTCGTCAATTAGACCAGACGAGTTGGAATGCTTTTTGAAAAATATTTTCTACAATACCAAAGGCCGGCTTAAAAAGAGTCTGGAAAAAATGTTATTCAATAGCAATAAATAATAGCAATAAATAATATATGTATATATAATAAACAATAAATATCCAATAGAAGTAAAAATATTAGGTGTTTTAATGAGTATATGTTATATGTATGTATTAAAAAAGTATAGAAAGTATTCTCAAAGAACAATAAATACAAGAAAACATAGAAAAGTTTCTACGAAAAAAATTGCAAACGATTCTTAAAGAATTCGCAAATAATTCTTAAAGAATTCGAAAAGAATTCGTTCAGAATTCGCAAATAATTCTTAAAAAATTCGAAAAGAATTCGTTCAGAATTCGCAAATAATTCTTAAAGAATTCGCAAAGAATTCGTTCAGAATTCGCAAATAATTCTTAAAGAATTCGCAAAGAATTCGAAAAGAATTCACAAGGAACTCCCAAAAAATTCGCAATGAATCCTGAAAAAAAATGGTCAATGTACAAAAGCTTTTCAAGAGCTAAAGAGGGGAAAGTTTGAGCACTTTCGGCGTTTTTGTAACGTTTTCCATATACCAGTCTTAAAGAATTCGTAACGAAAAAGTTTGAGAATCCGAAACTTTTTTCTGAATTCGCTTCAATTTTCTGAAAAAATTCTCAACGAAATGCCGAATTTGGCACACTGGGTTATAGACTTCTGGCGCCATGTACATTGTGGTAAAATATAGCGCCACACGCCATAGTACATGGCGAAAAGTACATAGGAGCAGACGCTATGCTTATAGCCCTCCACGCCATGTACTATAGTACTCCACGCCATTTACTATAGTCCTCCACGCCATTTACTATAGTTTATGGTATAGTATATAGTACACGCCATGTACCATAGTACATAGTACCACGAGGAGTGGTATTATCGATAGAGAAAAGGGCGAAAATCGATGCCTACAAAGAAAACTGTTTCTCCAACCGGGAAATTGCAAGAAGTCTTAATAGATCTGTATGTGTAATTAATAATTACATAAAATTAAAAGAAAGACACAACACTATCAGACAAACAGGCAAAAAACCTGCCATAAATGAACGTCAAAAACGGCTAATCCGGCAGAAAGCTAGAAACAAAAGTATGAATGCGTCTCAAGTTCGAGCAGATTTAGACCAGCCTGTAACGGTGCGACACGTAAGAAGAATTCTGAGTAGCAGTGACAATTTAATATGGACAAAAAGGAAGCCTAAACAACAATTAAAGGAAAGACATAAAAGTGCAAGATTACTGTTTGCGGAAACCTACATGTCTTACAAAGATGAATGGAAAAAGGTTATTTTCAGTGATGGAAAAAAGTTTAATTTAGACGGGCCGGATAGATTCGAACACTACTGGCACGATCTAAGAAGAGATAAGGAATTGCGACTCTCCCGCAATTTCGGTGGCGGTTGGGTCATGGTTTGGGTATGCTTGTGTTATCATGGGAAGCTTTTTTTGGCCACAATATCCACAAGAATGAATTCGAAAAAGTATATTAAACTCCTCGAAGACTTGATAATTGATCAAGCAGAATCAATAATTGGACCAGATTTTGTCTTTCAACAAGACAATGCTGCCATACATGCATCCCGAGAGGTAGAAGCTTGGTTTAATTCAAACGACATACCAGTTTTAGAATGGCCAGCTTGTGGTCCTGACTTGAAAATTCATAGGAAATCTGTTGGAATAATATCGAGAAGGGTATATGAAAACGGAAAGCAATTTTTGAACACAAGAGAGCTAAGGGAGCAAATAATAAGAACGTGGGACGAAATACCAGTTACAATATTACAAACCTTTGTTAATTCAATGAAAAAACGTGTATTTGAAGTAATTAAATGTCAAGAAAGCCACACGAAGTATTGACCGTATAATTTTTTTAATAAATATGTGCCCCATTCCTTGTGAACTTATAACTATGTCCCCTAATTTAACAGAAAAAAAGAAAATTTTATTTTTTTCAATTTTATTTACGGTTGAAATAATTTCATTTCATTTAAATTTTGTTGCATATATTATTAAGTTTTTCTCAACATATATTCGTATTTGAATTTTGTGGTGAACTTATAATTATGTCCTCCACTGTAGATGGAATGCATAAATCTAATAATAAAAATAATATCGAAACCCAAATCCATGCTAAGTGATTTTATTTTTGAATTGTTAAAAATGTTAATACAAAAGATCGAATAATGAAACAATAAAGACAATCTGTTTTGGTAAGCCAAACCAATTGGTGACTTTACAGACGAGTCTTAATATAAAACTTAATTGCTGTTTCACATATTTCAAAAAGGTTTTGCTTTTGAAGTTTTTGCTACGCGGCGGCTAAACTCGCCAAGCAGGAGTTAAAATTTCAGTAACCAATTACATAGTTTGCAAGAAGAAGATATATCGAGAATTTTTGCCCTGCGAACGAACCTCATTACAATAGTCCTTTTAGCTATACCAGATAGTACGTAAATAGTGTATGCGACCAGAAACGTTGCACTAGGTCGCATAGGCTGCCGTATTATTTAGATTTTTTCAGTGAAAGGCAGCTGAAAATCGTTCTTAGAGAGCTGTTTACGCTATTAGTATATTGCTAAAGCTCATGAGCAGGTTCAATTATTTTTACATATTCTTTAAAACCTTATTTATTTAAAGTGCACAGATTATTCGATTTTCCTTAAATAAGCTATGATTTATTTTTGTGGTTTCATAGAATCGATTTGATCCATTCCGTAAAATTTTCACTTTGTACGTTCTTAGAAAGAAAAGATACATCCGCAGGCACATCGTCAACAATGATAAGGCTGAAAGCCAATTTCAAAACGTATCGAATAACAATTTTTCGAAATTGATACTCAATGACCCTGAACTTATACTTAAATATATGTATTTTATAGCGAAATTTTCAATTATTGCTCGACAAAAACAAACGAAATTCACCTACCTACTTCACTTTATATTCGATTTCAGTACGTATAGTATCTCAAAAATTCAATCAAATGCGTATCTCCGGTAACGATACTTCAATTACAATCGCCATGTTTTACGAGGGGGTGTCATCTTGTTGTTTTTTTTTTGTTGCTTCCTGAAGAAATCATGTAGGCCTCTGGAGCTTTGGATGGATTTGTATGAAATGAAAACCTTAATCTATATTAAATTTATATGAAATTAGGAGACGAATAAATCACATACATGGATGGGATTCATCGTTGACAAACGACTGAATGATTATACTCTCGCTACGGTGCAGTCGTTTCTCTTTTTGCGTGGAAGAAAATGAAACGTTTGATAAAAGTAAAACAGATGCATGAAACAGATTAAAATTCCAGAAGATTTTCTTTCAATGAATGTAATTTCGAAAATTTCAAATGTTGATAAGGCAGATAAAGTCCTAACAAAAGTCAATTAAGGATAGGCTTATCTCTTTGATGTTAAAAGGAATGAATGAAATTTGTGAGCTGGGACGCACTCTTTCATTTGTATGTAACAATTTATATTCCTAGTCCCCACTTATCAAAGAAGAGCTTAGAGGTAGTCAGAGATTAATATTATAGATTTCAAATAAAATCAGAAAAATTACCATTTACAAGGTCGAGTGTTTCTCCATTCTTCACGGGCTTTCTCGAGCGTCGTCCTGGCCAGCAGATACACGTTTTATTATGGCGATGGGCGTAAGTTTAAGTTACGTGGTCAGCTTTATATTTCTTTTATTATTTTTATTTTATTTTTTTGCAATTCGTCTGAACTAGACAGACTATACTTGAAAACAATCAAGGCTATAACAGTAATTTAGCATTCTTATACCGAATTTGTTTAAGTGATGCTGTAGCATGGTTCGGATGCTGATTGGTTCATTGCGACCATAATTAGTCGGATATCGATGGATCGACAAAAAGTTCACCCGCGTAACAAGTTTATATTTTGTGTTAAAGTTAATTGACTTAGAAGTAATTCGAGTTAATGATGCTTGCTAAAATTATCGCGGCAAATAAGATTTTGGAATTTTGACGTCGGGAGTTTAATGTATCCATTCGTAAAAGATTGAAGCAGTCTTGACAAAGAGGTAATAATAAAGAGTAATATCACAGAAGACCGCAAAGGCAGAAATCTAAGTACCTCTTTTGAATTCACTCAATTTAGTCAGTATAAACTTCTTGATATGGCATTCATAAAAAACTTGCATATACGACAATAGGTCTTTCTAGGCTGCATGAGAGGGCCTTAGTCATAATTCCCTCGAACGTCTTTTGACGAAACCTAAGGCATTAAGCTAGCAATACTTTCGCAACGATTCAGTTGATGTGATCGTCAAATATGAATGATTTATTCAGCAGCACCTTTAAATCGAGTACCTTCGCAGACCTACTTCAAAGTGTACTCAAAAGTGAGTTTTCATAGATAATATGCTTATTTTTATGTGTGTAAGATTAATAAAGAGATTATTATCGGAACACCAGCAAGGAAATCTATTTAGATCTTATAGCAAATCATTTCAATCGTTAAGATATCTAAAAACTTTGAAAATTTTAGCGTCATTGGCATATAACAAAACAGAGGATGACTGCAGAATGGAACCTATATCATTAATAGATAAGGTGGACAGTAAAAGGCCCTTGTGCAGCACCAGATGAGGTTCTAGAGGGATAGGCACCGTGAAATAATACACGCTGATTTCGATTCGTCTAGTCAGAATCAACTCAATTCAAGAGTAAAGAAGGATCAAGCTTATCAATGGCTTTCGTCAAGTCTGTATAGTTATAATCAGTTTAGATGCCAGCTTCAATTTGATTGGTCGCTTGATGAGAAAATTCAAGCAGGTTAATTGTGGTTGGCCGACCTTTCATAAAACCGTGCTAGTACGGGACTCATTATGGATTTGCGGTAAAAGGCTACAATATATTTAATTAAAATTATTTTAAAAAATTAAAATTTCAAAAAGCTTCGCTACGCCCCTACCTGTTGCAATAGGTCGATAGTTGCATGCGTCTTTACGATTTCCTTTCTGGAATATAGGAGTGACGGTGAAGCATTTCCAAAAGAGAGCCAAAATGCCTACTTTTAAAGATGTATTGAAAATATAAGACAGCACAAATAGAGGTGATTGCACTCAATATTTTAAGACCAAATTAGGTAAGCCATCTGGACCAGGTGTTCGATTTTTATCAAGTTTATCAACGAATGCGATATTAGTGTCGTCGTCAGTTTTTAATTTTTCTTTTCCACACAGAAGACTACTGAGCTCGTTAAATTAATTTGTGGAGTCGGTAGCAGCGATCTAATGAGCTAATGGGTTCAAACTCGCCGAGCTCATGATTGTATTTGTTCGTCTTGTGTTGTTTTATCAGCTGACGATTGATCATAATACCAATGCTCCATTGATTAAATGCCATATTATAGCTTCATTTGCGACTAGGCATAGCACTAGCGCTTTAGAAAATAAGAAAATGTTTGGCACTCAAAAGAATTATGGAATAATTGGTATCGGCTTCTCCCATATGTGTCTCCTTACCGCCAAAGCTAAGCATTCGCTTCAAAGGGCATTCCCCTGACTTTTGGGACTATCATACAAAAAATAGGGACAAGAGAATCTGGAGTCAGGCGATTTTGTATGATAGGCTTTACGAAAAAAAACAACAAAAAATGGCTAATATCAAAGAGATCATGGATATCCAGGTCATAGATTTACATTTGTCATCATTGTAAGTCCTCAAATTAATAAAATTCCAAAATTTCTTAAGTGGTACTTGAAAATAAAATTTCAGCTATTGTGTATATATCTATTATGTAAACGAAACTTCTATTTAATAGAGGTCTCTCAATATAGAAAAAAGTTCGAGCTAAACTGTTTCCAGGCTTTATTACTGAATTTTTACAAACGGCAAAGCTTTGGAGAAATCCCATGAAAACGAATCTTGGTGTTACTAAAAGAAGTTGGTTCGCACTGTTAAAAGCAGCACAAATTCGAGCACAAATAAATTCATTATCATCTGTATGAGCTATCTCTATAAAAAAAACTAAGTTTTTTGTGTAACGCCAGAAGAACATCATCAAGAGCGTCAGTAAGATCACCATGTCTCTCTCGCCCGAAAATAGTATATTCCAAAATCAAAATTTCAGCATTGTGAAGATTTGCACAAAGCCACGTTTTGGTGATCGCAATGACATTAAGAGTTCAGCTGACTTCAGAGTTCGAGAGATAGTAAAATTTATTAAGTTTTGATCGCATCCCTCTTGCGTTCGTGTAGAGCACTGAGTTGAGCTCGTCCCGTTTTTTACTGCAGCGCTTGATTTATTTGTCTTTTTGTTGTGACAATTTGTCACAACGGTGTTCAGAGGCCAGAAATTGCTATTGTCGATGAATCAAAAACAACAATCTGGATCTATCATTTCTAATGAAGATACGCGATGCTGGACCCTTACGTAAATAACTGATATGCATTTCTTGATGATGAAGGATTTGGTATGCCCAAGAATTTTTCCCTCTGAATATTCTGCTATCACCATCATCTACGTATTCGCGGTATGGATCGTGCACAAACATATGCACAACAGCAACAACTTCCACGTGAGGCTCATACATCATAGGCAACTAAATCATTATTTTTTTTTGCTTCTCCATAAATTGTATTTACCACAGCCGCTGCCCATCACTGACTTCACTGTAGGGACCACAAGGTTGGCCGCTATAAGCTCGGTGATACCGACTGTTCCCACATCGCGCCGCCACCATCGCAACGGAGACGCCACTTCTTTATTGAACGTGCCTAAACAAATAGGTACAGTTAACCTTGTACTGAATATCTTTGTTAAAATATAATTATTTAGAGCCAATTATCGTATTTCTAACTCGTAGGAACAGTAGTTTCTACAATAGCTCGGGGTTGGTCGACATCCTTTTATGCCAAAGGATGATCATTGTAACTAAAACTTTCGAAATTTTACTAAATTTATCACAAAAAAACAACCGATCTCTATATATCAGGTATTTTTATTCAATCTGGTTCTTTGCAATTTATTTTGTCTAGTTTTTGAATGCAACATTGATTAAGTGGCCGCCTTTATTGGCCGAAGCAAAATATGCCCTTTTCTCTGCGTTTTCGATTACCTTTGCATGCATCTCGGCCGGTATAGCGATGATTTCGTTACGAATGTTTGCCTTGTGCTCGTCAATGGTAATGTACACAAATGTACACTTTGTTTTTCAAATAACCACACAAAAAGAAGTCCGGACGCGTCAAACCTGAAGATCTGGGTGGCCAGTCAATGTCGCTTCTTTTTGACTTCAGGCGTCCAAGGAATTTTCGTTGCAGAAACTAAATTGTTTGATTTGCAATATGACCTAGCGCAATATCTTGTTAGAACCAGTAACCATCCAAATCTTTTTCACACATTTGCCGGCAAACATAATGAGCCAACATCCACCGATATCAATTCATTTGCTCTGAAAAAATATGGCCCAATAATGGTTTAGGCGCAAACGTAGACCCAAACAGCCACTTTTTGGTCATGCAAAAACGTTTCGTGGATCTGGTGTTGATTTTCCGTTTCTCACATACAGCAATTTTGCTTATTAACGACGCCGGAGAGCGTGAAATGGGCCTCATCTGTCATCAAAATTTGCTTCCAAAAATAAGGTTCAGTGTCAACCATTCAAGCAACTGTTTCGCCGTATTCCAAACGACGTGGATGGTCTGTTGGCAATATTTTTTGTGCTAGATGCACTTTATATGGAAACAAATGCAAATTGTCGTTCAAAATGCGCCGCAAAGTGTTGGTTCTGGGCAACGCTCTCTCTGACCGCTTCACCCAGTTCATTGGAACGTCTTGGTCGTTGATAAACGGCATGTTGACGGTCTCTCAATGTCCCGTGCTCAATGGAACTCGTCACCAAACGACGAATAGTGTTGCCAGACGGTGACTTTTGGCCACGATATTTTCGACGATATGCACGTTGAGTTAACACAACTGAACAACTATTTTCAATGTACAGCATCACTATTTCTGCGCGTTGTTTCAGTATCAAGCGACTCATGGTTAAAATTATATTGAATTGACGTTTCAAAAACATGTCTAAACAAGTCAATCGGCTGCCAAATGTCAAATTTATTCAATGTTTACATACCGACATAAATAAAAGGCGCACCTTAAACTGTGAATTTGTCTCCTTGAAAGTCAGTATCTTTATTTATTTTTATCTCCTGAGTAACAGCAAGTAGCAGAACAAATGCAGCTGTGAATATTTTGTAAGATAACTGTATATGTTGAATTTCCGATCGACTTCCTTTGTTACCGCTTATTTCAAAAGTCACTCACGATATATACGAAAAAATCTTGAGCGAGAGTTCAGTTTAAACGCTTTGAGTGTTCTGTCAAGTCTAAACTAACCTTTTTATTCGAACCAGGAAATGAGTGTAGAGAATATAATGGATTCTCTATTGTGTCTTTATACCTGTGTTTGAATCTAAAGGACTCAGATAAGAAACCAAAATGTAAGAACAGGTCCGATGCGGTGTCTTATCCAGAGTTTGATCGTGCTACAAACGCTAGTTGTTTGTTCAAGTCTGTAACTTCCAAACGTCTCCTAATATTGGAAAATTAATTCATTCACATATTCTACAATATATTTGGAAACAATTTATCCAAAAAATATTGATTTCTTGAACGCGTCACATGGGATGGCTCCCGTTCCATTTTCACGTTTATTGCATTGATAAGTTTGAACATGTATTTGAGGCAAAGATTATCAGCTAAAGATACAATAGTATTCCACCATGGTTTACCTATTGTAGTATATCTGAACATATTTTAGTGAATAAGATATTGAATCTATACCTGCATATTTCCATGGACATAAACTTTAATGCAACCCTTTTTTCATTATTCAATATGTGGCTGAAGATAAACTATTCACCATTTCATGTCTCGTGAAAAGGTTAGCCCTCATAACGGTATGACGTAAAAGCTCTAAAGCTCTATCAGTGTTTCCGAAAAAGAAATATGTATGCTCGTTAAGCAGGAATGTTGATTTATCTTTTTTGTATATATTCAGTCATTCTATCCAAGCATATCTCAAAGCAACCTGACTATCTTTTGTCTATGATAAATTCCAGAGATTTATCAAGTATCTTTTATTTTGGGTCCAGACATATACGACCGGAGTTCATATCTTTCTCCACAGACTGAGTACGTTTTTGGTTAAGGACAATGGGAATTTATATCAGACATGATGTTAAGTAGGATTCGTAAGAGACATAGTCCTGTAAGTATTAGTATCTGATAGATTTCGCAACATAACGAAATACAAATTGCTCAACCTTAACGGGACTACACGTTAATTATTGGATTACACAGCCTGATGGTAAATATTCAATTCCAACGTCAAACATTCTGGAATGGTTGTCTTAAAATTCATTGGTGTTGATCGAACAGTAAACAGTTTTCCCCAAAACGTGGGAAATTGAATAGCTCTAACCTTTCCATGAATCGATTTCAATCTAAAATTGAAACCGATAGATATTGCTTCGCTTTCGATTAAGGTAAAGCTATTCAAAATACATTACTGCGCTTAAGGATTTGATTTCCGGAAAACCTGCCAGTAAATAAACACAATATTGAACATCTGTCAGCCTTTCAGTATCGAACTAAAATATGTATGTATGTCACCAAGATTTAGGTATCTACGTTAAATATATACTTTCAACTACCTTTCTATTAGTTTCGCTCCTACTGAGGCTTTTCTATACATCATTCATACAGCCGCCCATCCATATGACAAGAAAAGCTCCTGAAAGTACGTGTGTGGGTAAACAATATTTCACGCTCGGCCGTTGCAAGAGGCCCCAACAAAATTAATTTCTTACCTACAATGGCGCCACAACATGATATGTATGTCCATAAGTACTTGCTGCCATCAATCACACCGCCAACTACTCAAAGTGTCAAATCCGCATCGATTTTATGGTCTTCTATTTAATTCAACTGCGAAAATAATAAATTATACTGTCAATGTGGAAATGATACTCGACTAAAACTTCATAAATATGTAAGGTGAGCTGTATCTGTGAGGACCGCACGTCCTGCAAATTTTCAATGAAAAATGGAACAAGTAAGAATTAAAAGAGTGTTGTTGGTTTAGATTATTGATACATGTTCGTTTTCATTTTCCATTCTTTTGGGTTCTGTGTAAATAAAACAGGAGTATTGATTTCATGAAAGTGCGTTGACCTTATAATACGTTCAGTGTCCTCTTTACCTTAATCAATGTAAGTGAATTATCGTTAGATTATCAAGCCACTCCAATTAAATCGATTATTAAGGATTAATTCGACCAGGTTTAATCAACGTTCTTCACTTCCACCTGCTTGGAAAGATGTTTGCTTCTACATAATTGAATAGGAGCTCCGTGAAATACAATACTTTGAACATGGAAGGGTAGCTAATCGTTAATTATTCAGTATAGCTTAGAGTTGATGAAGGTAGTCATGTTTAGTTAGTTTGGAAAAGTGTTGGAATAGGAGACAATAATTTTTCGTGATTTAGATAAATATTGATTGTTATTGCTAATTTTGCACATGAGTCTTCGTAATGGATAAAGCCTTGTACTAAGGTACGTTTTACGTGAAATTTCTTTCTGCTAAAATTTAGCTTGCAAAAAGTGGTACTAGTAGTTGTGTGAAAAATTAGTTTCACTAAGAAAATGCAGATGGCACTAACAATATTTCTCCACTGATTTCATGCTAATTTAGAGAGGCCCGGACACTCTTTTATCCGTAAAAGTAGCATGTGATTTCAATAAGCGTTTGAATTTTTACATCTACAGCAAGATAATAAAAAAATTTACCGACAATTGAAATACTTGACATTTTATCTGTCGGCAATGAGCAAAGTCTCCGCTTTTCTCTATTGTCAAAACTTTTTCTCCAACCAGGTAATGAAGTGTTGTTAAAATCTATCTTTGCGCATCTTTCGTAGTACTAGACATAGCACATAAAATTAACAAAACAAAGACCAATAAAAAAACCAGTCACAGCAATACATATGAGGAGAAAAATTATCACTCGTTTCTCTTCATTTAAGGGGGGGGGGGGGGGGGGGGTATGGTCAGAAAATCGATATTTTTTGTTTTGTTTATTGACTAGTGTATAGTGACTCAAGAGTGTCCATACAAAATTTCAGGTCGATCCGAGCAAAATTAACGAAGTTATCGGCTTAACAATACAAATAACTCAAATTCATATTTTCGCGCAAATCGCGTTCCTTTCCTGCTTTATTAGCCGCGCGCAGCTCTCAAATACGTAATAGTAGAGTCTTCCCACTCTATCCACACCTGTCTGTGTTATACAGGTATTTGTGTAAAAACACTTATATATGTGACTTGTAGTAGTATGCATTCATTTCATCGAGCAGTTACGGTACACGTGTTTCGTAATTTTTCACGCACTTTTGTTACACAGTTAAAATTTTAAAACGCGTTTTTTGAGGAATTTTATATTTCAAGTCGGTGAGACATGTAACTCGAAAACAACTCCACCGATCTTTCAGAAATTTTGCACACTATTTCTGTAGGCAATTTACTAGGTAACGCTGTTCGCTATTTTTTATTTCTTGCTTTTTTTTTATTTATGGAATTTTTTACAACTGAAAACAGAAATTTCGAAAAAAAAATTTCCGTTTTTTTCGTTTTTTTTTACTTCAAACTTATACCAAAAATTAAATAATCTAGATATTTGGAAAAACTCGACAGCGTTACCTCAAGAAACTCATAAACTAACGAACTATTTTTGGTTTTTTTGTTTACGATGATCCAGTCATTAGTTATGTGTCTCACCGCAAATCAACTCTTTGTCCTGAACGAAAATGCCAAATTCATGTCACGAGCTTAATTTTCGATATTTTTCAATAAAATTGTTTTTAGATACTCTTCAAAGGTTGTTCTTTACTGTAGGTACTATCCCAATCAAGTAACTATTAACAGTTTTCTAAAAAAAAATCTTGAAAATGGGTATAAAATGTGCTGCTCTGACCATACCCCCCTGAATTACCCCCCCCCCCCCCCCTAAAGGAGTTCCGTGCTACTGCCCTGACTTTGATCCCCATAAAATCGATGTAGAGCTATCTTTTATGTTTGTAATCGAGTGTAGAGTAACCATAACAGCCTACTGTGAAACCAACAGCAGATTCTAATATGAATGAGCTATGAGTCGCTTTTATTAATCATTAGCGCTGAAAAAATCAGCAAGCCAGTCTATCATCAAATTAAAATGGATAACATTTTAACATTAGCTTGACTAATGGAACTAAGTAGTTTAGTAAATTTTATATTGCCAGTAGGTAAGCCGTCAGCCAAATAAGGAAATAGCATAATGTATGGTAAAATATGCACGTGCCGTATCCATTCGAAGTTCTGAAAGTGTGATCCATAACTGCTGCAAGCAATCCTACCTCTAGGGAAGAATGATAGATATGATCAGGTTAGTTCCTTCTACGCAAGGCTAGTGAGGGGCCATTAGCGTCTTCAGTAAATAGTAATAGTGCTACTGCATACTTGTGCACTCACCAGCTGCATGGGTTTTGTAGGTCGGAGCCTAAATGATTATTGGCAGAGGGTGTAGCGATTTTAATATGAATGGGATAACGTGGCATGGCACCTCAACTGATCCGAAGACCGGTCAAGTACCTGCTATGCAGGCTGGCGATGGCGAACAATCAAGAGGGCAAGTCAACAAAGAATAAGAGGAGTACCTACCTAGAAATTGCCGTAAAGGTAACTCGTCCACATTAGTGGAGCATCCTTTAATTTGACCCCGACGGATGCTGGTTTGCCGCTTTACTATAGGCCTACGATACTGAGGTGGGTAATTAAAAGTGGGGTAGATTAGCTCCCAAAAAAGATAAGACGCTACATATAATTCATCCGTCAATCAAATTATACTACCCGCATTTTAACACAAAAAAAGGAAAGGGGCTTTTGCCCGTAAAGGACCAGAAGTAGCTCTCCGGCATGAGCTGGCAAGCCAGATCTGGCCGAGATGTTTCAAGGCACGTTGATAGCATCTGCAGAAAAAGAGAGCTGTCAATATCACGGAAAAAATCTAAAATGGGGTAATATGCCTCCATTTAGCAGCCTTGGGGCTTCCCGGCGCCCGGCGGAATAAAGCAAACCGTCGCATGCAGAAATAACTACTAATTGGCGCACGATACATTGGACATCGGTTTAGTTGTGAAAAACATGTTGCATAAATGCATATGTATCGACATAACAGAAAAGCTCGCGCACTTGCTCTGCTTGTGATCTATCGGAACAGGCGTACAATTCAATGCATTTGCCACGACTTAGATCGATTTGCAGAGACAGGAGATAGAAATCGATGATCTGAAACACTTGCCCGGACTGAGAGCTGAAACTCTTCTCCAAATTTTTATTCGCTACCAACAGCCCAAATATAGTGGACAAACCTTTCCACACACAATTTACCTCGTGGGCCTATACAGCTAATGATTTTTTCCAGGATGCTCGTTCCACCCAAAGTATTACAAGAATTGCCATATCAATATCTTACCATTTACCTCGAGTTATAATCGGTCTTTTAATTGCTTTCCGGATTTAAATGCTTCATTTTCCTTGCATGTCCTTCAGTTTCAATACGACCAGAAATGTCCTTTACCACACATGACGAAATTTTAATCCAAAATCAATACATTATTAGCGCGATCCCGTCGAATTTTTCCATCGTTTGCCACGTCCGCTCGCCGACCCAACCACTATAAGAGTACTTGCCAGCCATCCAAAGACTCCTCCAATCCGGTTATCGCCACACTCTCGAAAACAACAGAATCTAACGGGATCTTATTTTACAAAGCTTATCGAAATTCAGCGTCCAGAAATTTCGAATGAAATTTCTGAATGCTAAAAAGGGTGTCATAGGTGTCAATTCATGTTTCTATAGGGTGCCAGTGGGTTTCTATATTAAAAGGTATAACGATGCCACTCAGCATAGCAGCGACCCAGCAAACTAGCGGCGCACCTAAAGAGTTAACGGTGATTGAAAAACCATATTAAGAAAGGCAGCAATCTAGAAGGGTGACAGCGAACTCGAAGCTAAGCCACTTAACCGAGGAGTAACTGGACATATAGATGGAGCCATGAGGTTTCACGTCACTGCAAAAGAAGCAATGGCTGAGCCTTTAAACGGACAAAGCGGAATAGTCAGGAGGAGAGAGGTGAAGCGAGTGGTTAAGAGGATGGTGATTTCAGAGTCCAAGGAGGAACCTGTGAAACCAACTCCCATTGCTGAAAGTTTACGTCAATGTTCAGAGGAGAATGTCTCCCCAAAAGACAAGCAAATGACGAGGTCACCAAAGGAGATAGCAGCTTGATCCTGCAGGGGCTTGGCTGCAGGTCACTTCAAACTGGCTGTCGTTAATAAAGATGAACAGTGGAGATTTATGGTGATCCTTAAGCGTGTCATCGAGGAAATGTTCAAATTTGCCATGTGTACGAAAGTGGGATTACTTCACTTTGAAGGCTGCAATATTGCCCGCGACCAAAATGTGGTGACCTGGATCGACGTCGCTAGGACTGATTGACTTTGGCTATTATCTTGATAATATCTTGAGAAAATCCGCGGTAAACGTAGTGGAAGAAATATCCGGGGGCAGGTTGATTACGATAAAGCTAGTAATACCCCTTGCAAATGTTCTGAGGTTTTGTCTCTTTTAAAAAAAACAACACACATCTGAAGGTCTCCAGCTTGAGATTGTTGTAGTGGAAATCAGCGGAGCATGATCGTATCGGTGGAGTAAGAACAGCTATGAAGCTCGGTATCAACTGACAGTCTCCGGATAAATTACGGGTCTATAAAGGATTAATCCAATTTGGACTGAAGAGAATCACCACTGAAGCCGCGGTTGACAAACTGAAAGGAATTGAAGCGCGGGTGACCTGAGTAAACCTGCATCGCAGCAGAGTGGCGATGACCAATCTGCTTCGGCACTTTAGTCAGGAGCATGCTGACTTTGAGCTATTACAGGAATCGCTTTTATAAATTTTTGGCGCAGGAAACGAGGCATGAGTCTCAGTGTTTTCCAGCCAACAAGTTGGGACAAAACAAGGACTTTCATTGTAGAATTAATTTTGCGACGAGAATGCAACTACTGTTTGTAAGAAGTGGAAAGCTACGGATGATTTCACGCAGCGCTACTTGCTGTTCCTATCAAGAATAGATTCTATCGCATGAATTCTATCACACCAGGACAGAGTAGAATGACGGATGCTGTGGTGGAGGTTAATGTTATTATCAGCTGTGACGTAAACACTCACCACGGGATATGGCGGAGCACTAATTGATATTACCCTCGCAACTCTAAGTATATTCAAAATCGTCCATACCTATTGGTTTTCTGATCTATCATCGCTGTTGAACTAACAATGGTTATATCGAAATATCCGTGGTCCCGAAATCATGCCGAAAAGAGTTCGGAACCCAAGAACAGCAGAATGGAAACTTTGCTCCAGTGAAACAAAGAAACACCTTAAAGAATGAAATGGCTTGTATTGTACGAGCCCAAACAAATTAATGAGCAGAACGAGAAAAAGTAAAGCAGTCCCACTAAAACCCTTGTTGGGTATGGGGGCTGTATTTGGTAGATATATGTGTTTGGGGTGATATTCAAGCTAATCTAGAAGGCTATTTACGGAGACAAGAGGCCACGCACGAGGTCGTTTCATAACGAAAGGTGGCCTAGCAAGCTTGAAGACTAAACAAAATAAGAATCGATGAGCAAAACGCGACCCATAGTGAAAATTTGGTGAGAATGTCGAATGATGTACAGAACCAGCTCGAACCAGGAAGATCCTAAGTGCAACTCCCCAGTGTACCTAAATTTCTAGGGGAGGAAAGGAGTAGGGTTTGGACAAGAGATCCAAATAAGTTTCTTGACATGTTGTTGTTAACTCAACTAAAGGTCAGAATTGAATAGACAATAAGCACATTTAGATCTTAAAAAGCCACATGGATGAATGATATATCACCTATCATGCTCTAAAGAACAGACAGGGCATACTGCAACGTATTTTACTGCATGCTTCTATTTCGGAGTCGTACCCGAGAAATGGGCAGATAGTAGAGTAAAATAGAAGTATTTTGGCTGCATTACTATTCAAAACTGAAGTTTTTTTTTGAATTACCATATTGTGAGGAATTTCAGACTTATTATCTTAATATATTTTCTGCTAAAACACTAAGAAGACTGGTGGATTTGCACATCCACAACTCGATTGATGTAGCGAGACTCTGCTAATCAGCACGCATGTGTGATGGGCAGATCATTGGAGACGGCACTATATGAACTGGCCAGTCTAATAAAAAAATGATTACACAAAAAATAATTTATATTAGCAGCCTTCCTAGATATTGGGGACGGATTTAACAATGTAACTGCTAGAAGTATTATTATCATCTTGGTTCAGAACGGGGTTGATAAAACCCTGAAGACTAATAGTCGTTCTAGTGCCACCTATTTTGTTTGCTTTAGCCATGAAAAACGTGGCTTTCATTTGCCTGTTTTAGAGTGAATCTGACACCCAGAATCAGCTCAAAAACAAGCAAATGAAGACCGCGTTTTTGGTGGCCAAAGCAGGGAAAATAGTTGGCACTAGAACACCACTATTAGATAGTGATGCGCGGTTGCGAGATATTAAACTCGATTGTTTCGATTGTTCAAATATCTCGAAACATCTCGATTATTTAAGTTGGACTCGATTGTTGCAATCGAGATAATCGAGACAATCGAAATAATCGAGACAATCGGGATAATCGAGACAATCGAGCGATTCGAAATAATCGAGATAATCGAGCGATTCGAGATAATCGAGACAATCGAGCGATTCGAGATAATCGAGACAATCGAGCGATTCGAGATAATCGGCCGATTCGAGATAATCGACCGATTCGAGTTAATCGGCCGATTCGAGATAATCGGCCGATTCGAGATAATCGGCCGATTCGAGATAATCGGCCGATTCGAGATAATCGAGCGATTCGAGACAATCGAGACAATCGAACATCTCGCAATCGGTTGACGGCAATTGAGTGAGCCATAAAGCACGTTTCGTTGTAAAAATAAAAAAATGTTCAAATATTTCAGCAAAAATATTAAGTGTTATTATTTGATCAAACTGCAATTTTTAGGGAAATATTGATGTATAAAAGGATATGTTTATCTTAAGTTAAAATTAAGATATCTTTAACTCTTTGGTGGCGGTGGGAATGTAATGATCAGATATGCATGGAAATTTGTATGGCTAGCATTTATCATGTATAAATGGCTGGTAGTTTTGCTAAAACTATTAAGTCTGATCAAAGTGTATGATCAAATATTATATGAAGTTGAGTTTTGTCATGCTGTTAAGTATGTTAAAATAAAATCTGCTTTTAGATAGTGCAGTTTGAAAGCATATCATGTATCCAGTATTTTCGTACTTGCGAGTATTTTATTCAAATATTCAAAAAGTTTTTAGGGCAAAAGTACCTGAAATCGGCCAATTTTGGGTTAGAGTGGTTTCGGACATAACGGGCCAAGACTTATTGCTGTGATACAAACATTTCGGTTTTGTAGGGGAGTAAGGGGTTTTTTGGCCATAGTTTGGCAAAAATTGCCTTTACCGCGCTTTCAATGATTGAAAGTGGTCGGGGAGTACAATAGTGATATTTTAAGGATGAAAAAAATTTTTATGGGGAAAATTGGGCAAAAACGTCGAGCTTTCCCAATTTTTTTTTTTTTGCGTAGCTTGAATTCGGGGACCTTTCTGAGCTGTTTCGGGCGAAATGTCCATACAAGTCTGAGAAAAAGTGGCCTAGTTTCGAAGATATGGCAAAATGAAATCCGCCGGAAAACCGACCAGAAAAACTGAAAGTAGCACTAAAAGTGCTAAATAAGAAAAGGTTGAGATCCCTTTTGGTTCGATGATTGGCTTCTCCGGCTGTGCATTATGCTGTATCTTCGAAACTAGGCCACTTTTTCCCAGACTTGTATGGACATTTCACCCGAAACAGCTCAGAAATGTCCCCGAATTCAAGCTACGCAAAAAAAAAATTTTGGAAAATTTCGACGTTTTTGCCCAATTTTCCCCATAAAAAATTTTTTCATCCTTAAAATATCACTATTGTACTCTCCGACCACTTTCAATCATTGAAAGCGCGGTAAAGGCAATTTTTGCCAAACTATGGCCAAAAAACCCCTTACTCCCCTACAAAACCGAAATGTTTGTATCACAGCAATAGGTCTTGGCCCGTTATGTCCGAAACCACTCTAACCCAAAATTGGCCGATTTCAGGTACTGTTGCCCTAAAAACTTTTTCAATATTTGAATAAAATACTCGCAAGTACGAAAATACTGGATACATGATATGCTTTCAAACTGCACTATCTAAAAGCAGATTTTATTTTAACATACTTAACAGCATGACAAAACTCAACTTCATATAATATTTGATCATACACTTTGATCAGACTTAATAGTTTTAGCAAAACTACCAGCCATTTATACATGATAAATGCTAGCCATACAAATTTCCATGCATATCTGATCATTACATTCCCACCGCCACCAAAGAGTTAAAGATATCTTAATTTTAACTTAAGATAAACATATCCTTTTATACATCAATATTTCCCTAAAAATTGCAGTTTGATCAAATAATAACACTTAATATTTTTGCTGAAATATTTGAACATTTTTTTATTTTTACAACGAAACGTGCTTTATGGCTCACTCAATTGCCGTCAACCGATTGCGAGATGTTCGATTGTCTCGATTGTCTCGAATCGCTCGATTATCTCGAATCGGCCGATTATCTCGAATCGGCCGATTATCTCGAATCGGCCGATTAACTCGAATCGGCCGATTATCTCGAATCGGCCGATTATCTCGAATCGCTCGATTGTCTCGATTATCTCGAATCGCTCGATTGTCTCGATTATCTCGAATCGCTCGATTATCTCGATTATTTCGAATCGCTCGATTGTCTCGATTATCCCGATTGTCTCGATTATCTCGATTGTCTCGATTATTCTCTCGATTGTTTTGGCGCATCGATTGCGATTCTCTCGATTGCGATTATCTCGATTATTTGTGGCGCCGATTGCGATTATCTCGATTGTTAAAATATCTCGCAATCGCCCATCACTACTATTAGATCACGTTATTTCTGAATCTAGAGAGTAAATAAGATGCTTGCGCGTTTTTGATGCAGCTTTTAGCCAGTAGTGTTGAGGTGGTGCCGTAAGCTTACGGCATTGCGGTACTTGTCATGATAGTATTCCCACAAATCTACTCGAAATTTAAGAAATCGGGGCTACACCAGATCTAAATATGGGCCAGAAAAAGCGTTCTTCGGGTACATCCGTCAAAAATTGAACGTATACTCTTCATAAGAGAGAACAAGGAGCTATCCATTATCATACCCAACTACGACGAAATAACATTAAGACTTGTTGACACTGCTAAATATTTCAGCCGTAGACTAGACAGGAATCCAGAATGGAGGATTAATACGAAGTACTCGCGCAGTACTTTTGGGACTACTCCAATAAGTGAGGTCGGAAACTTCGGGCGTATATTAACATGTTTAGTGAGACGAATTGAGTATATTGAGTGATCGTGTAATAGAAGGAAGCAGAGAGCAAGACTAATATCAAGGAACTGGCGAGACTGTAAATATTGGTTTGCATAAGTATCACGCGTGGTGTGAACTCACATTCAACCAAATGTGAGAACCACCTCAATGGCCGGATTTCAAGTGATTCTGGAGTTTATACTCCTGGATCGGCTCATTCTTAGAAGTGCTTGCTTAGCAGGAACATGTGCTAAAGGTTCAGGCATATGGTACGATTCAAATAAGTGGAGTCACACCGGTTTTATTATGGAACACCAGAGACGGTATGATCTTTTCGCAGACGGCACGGACAATATAAGCAAAATAATATAACTTGCCTGAAAGTTTCAGGTCAAGATACCCACAAGAACAAAGTGAAAGATCATGAGAGTCATCGGTGACGGAAACGCCTGGTTTCACATACTTGAATCAAAGAAAGTCACAGGTGCCGATTCATCTATTTATTCAACGGGTCTAAACCTTCGCGATTGGTGTAGACTGTCAGACTATGCTACAGATTTTCAATCTGAAATATACGCCATACGTATGGCAATTGAGTCTACTAGCGGAACATCAACCAAACCAGTGACGACTTGCGTCGACAGCAGTGCAGCCATTCTAGCTCTTGCGTCTTACAGAACCGTTAATGCGCCCGGAATGGCGTGGTAAAAAAAAAGCTGACAAGTTGGCAAGAAGAGTTTTAGAACCATGGAATAGCCGCTGTGTAATGGAGCTTATTGACACCACAAGCAAAGTGAAGTCCGAACAGAGAAACAGGACAAACTGTAGGGTAACCAAGATATTATGGTCACCACCCAATTCTAGTAAGACCAGAAAACTGTTCAAGATCAGTAGAAACTGCTGGAGAGTGACGGTTTGCGTGATCATAATTTATACATATAATTTAATAATTTATACACGAGATGCGGAATGACACCATCGAGCATACTCTCCCGTACAAACCTCCAAAAATCATTCAGCGCTAGTTTTACATTCGTTACATGCTTTCTTAAGGATAATCTTACTCACAACTGCCGGTTGAGCTTTTAAAGATGATAGACGTTGCAGTTTGGTTAGTTTTTGAATTAATAAATTGTTCTAATTCAAATTATAGATTTTTAAAAACCTATTTTTCCCCCATATATTTTCGAAAACATTTCGAAACCTACCGTTAGTTTCAGCATAACAGTCTCATTTTTTTGTGCAAGAAACCGTATTTGCTCTAGCAGAGCATACCATCATACCTGGATTGTAATTGAAATTTCTAAAATTAGACCGACGGATATTATAAAGCAAACTTTGTTTCGTTTCCTTTGCTTGTTTCGAATGGGAAAATAGAATTTCCGAATTACAATGGGAATTTCAAAGTGGATTTATTGATTGTTTCATGAATTTCAATAGAATGACTCCCCCAACGTCGAGTGCCTTGTTTTGTGGGGAAGATATCTTGAAACTTTTTGTAAGTCATATCATACTATTTAATTGAAAGTACTTATGACAGTGGAAAATTGTAAAGTAAATGGAACAATATCATGTTGTGGTTTGTGAATGTTGTTAATTGCATTGTTTGAGTTGAATCATGTCCACTTTGTTTTGAGAGTCCTGATTTCGCAGCGTTTCAGATTCAGAATATGTATTTTACAGGCGTATAATCCGTAAAACTAAAACAGATTATACTTACGTATAATCATAAAGTTAATCGGGACAAATGTGTAGTAGCCTAGTTTTCAAGTAGAAAATAAAATAATTCTTCAAATGATGCAACATTCCTATCTTTCAAACCCATTAAATCTTTGACATTTTTGGCAAACTTTTATCATAGCAATTCAATCCTTCGAAATATTTCGAGAATAAAATTTATTAAACTGGAAATTTTTCAAGAGAAAGTGACAGCATTTCTTGAGAGCAATATACTGAATCCTGAAGATGTTATTGAATAGCAAGAAAGCAATTTTTTCACTGGCTTATCTTATTTTCTAATTCACAATAGAAGAATGTTCCATTCTATTTCCGCTTGGAGGGATGTTTTTCCGTTTATTTTTGCAGAACAGTTTTTCAAAGGACAATGGAGTATTGTTCATCTTAAATTTATTCTTATGTTCAAATGTCATACATCTCCCTGGAATACTTTTCAAGCAAAAAAATAGATTTATTGGACTTGCTTTCCATTCAAATATTTAACTGTAATATATTCTACAGAAAGTAAGTGTTTTCTATTATTGTAATAGATGTAGCTTTAATATTGTTTTATATCTTCTATACAACAATGAATGCGACGTCAAGCTCTAATCATTTGTCCTTGAAACGAAATCGAACTAGGGCGACGTGAATTCTCGAGCTCAAATAATATTAAACCAAAATAATGCAAAGCAATGAGAATAAATAAAAGTACTTTCATTATTCTGTTTTTTGTTTACTTTGTAAATAAACATTATCCTGTGAACGACTTCATTATCATCGTTCTCTGAATATTCGAAGCAGCGCAAAAACAATAGCTGCCGTCAATTCAATAAGATTATACAAATATCCGTATCTTGTGGTTCTTTCCACTAAACGCGAAAGAAACAATATAGGATTTGACCCTTCAGGCTCCACATAATAAGATTATCATCCTAAAAAAAAAACTGTCTATCATCACTAGCGAGGATTTTTGGTCTTTTGGTTGTGAGAATAATTATTGACTTGTCTTTCAATCTCTCATAATCCAATCTTCCGAGATGTTTGGTAGAGCCTCGCGGCGAAAGCAGCAACGTATTCGTATGTTATGGATGCTGATTTATCACCCCCAAGCTAAGGATTAGAAGTAGAAGCGTTTTGATGAATGATCTTTGGATTTGTGATTGCAGTCAGGAAAATTTCAATTTAACAGAAGATGTTGTATTTTTTCATGACGATACATCTCCTTTTTTTCGAAATTCAGCCCTCAAGAGTTTGTGGAATATTAATTCAAATTTATGAACATTCATATTTGTGTGAAGGCTTCTGTAAATTTGAGTTGAAGTCTGGATTGAGTGTTACGAAAGTTTTTAAAGATAACAATAATACATAGGTTATAAAGTTAATAAACCAGCAGATAATAATATTGTTGTTACGCGAATCTGGGACTGGAAGCTGTAAAAATTACAAAGTGCTTCAAAAACGAAACCCAAAGACACACCATATATTTCCTTTCGTCCATTTTCTTTAATTTCCCATATTATAAAATTGTTCCTTATGAAACACCACATCTCTTTCTTACTCAACTTCAAATTACGTCGATGAAGATAAATTAATATCCATGAAATTGCAGGAAAAAACACGATACTACTTTCCGAAGTCTAAGTGGAACACACATCTGATGTAATAAGCGAAATGTGCCTGTTTGCTTCACCTTAATTGACAATAAAAAGCTGTCGACTTCGACTTGCCTGCGTTACGCTCTAATGTTGTATTGTCGTATATTAGACACAATCAATTGATTGAAATCGATCGCTACGACAACCAACATTTCTTCTAATTCACTTCAATTCTATTTCGGATTCTTTTTGCTCGAGTCAGCTGATGGCAATTTAGGTCACAATGTTTTTCTTTCAATGTTCTTGTTTGTACTGGGGGCTTTGAAGGAAAATTGAATAATTGATGAGGAACTGCATCTTCGATAAAAAATACATGCTATGGATATGATATTATATGGCAGATAAATGATCGAGGCAAACGAATTTAGGGATTTGTAGTCGTAGTGGACTTTCAATAGGTGTTTTAAATCAAGCTATGTGCCAAAATAAATGTTGAATTTGTTTTAAAAAAAAGTAAAACTGTTCAGCCACAGCGCGTTTTTGGATTATGAAAATTCAAGTTTGTAGAGACTTCATTCAAATTATTATCCTCGTAAATAGCACGCAGCGTAAAAACGTGCTAAGGAAAATATACAGCCCGTCAAAAATGTCCAAAAAAGACTGAAGCTAAAGTAAAATAAATGAAATATTTATTTTCAAAGTAAAATATAAAGTCTAAATAAATCGTTTTTCAAGGAACACAAAAATAATGCAATGTAATTCAATGATAATTCAAACAAATTTCCCCATATTTCTTATTCCGTCGATTAAAACAAGTCGGTTCTCTCCGATACTGCCTTGGTAGGTTCTACAGCCCGGTAACTAAAAAGTGGCCGAAAGAAATAAATCTAATCTGTTTTTCTTAACCCTCCGTCCGTATACTATATTCCAGGTACACCGTCCGTACACTGACCACAAAAAGTCCCGTCGTTCATTTTGGTCCCATAAAAGCATTTAAAAAGCTTCGAAAAAATTTTGCAATACCGAATTATGTTTCTATTTTATGATTAAATTGTTGTTACGGTAGTTTTTTTACATATTTATTTATTTATAACAATTTAAAAAAATGAGTTTTTGCTCAAAAATTCATATCTAAGCGTTATCTTATCGTAGATCAAAAATATTCGAGCGTTATACAGTCAAAGGTATGTCCTTTGCACTGATTCCAAAAAATATCATTATTTGGACGACTGAAAATATTATATTTTTGCAATTACACTTTTTTCGGTTACATGTCCATTTATTAGCTACAAAAAATCAGTAAATGAGTTGAAAACGTACTTTCACGTAACTTCACACAAAAAATTTGTAATTAGAAGTACTTCTAAGAAACTCACGTGGAACAGGACCAACAAAAATTGGTTCGATGAATCGCACACCCTCGCCGCATAATGCACAACAAAACCGTGTTTTCGAGTTGTCTGAATAGGGCCAAACGGAACACCTTTTCCTATTTTAAAATTTTTTGTTTGTACTGAAAGTATTTTCCGTATCATCATCTAGTATTTCCCTGATGGATTTTCGCAGGGTATTCCGCAATGTTGGAACCGAAAGTCTTTCTTGCAAAAATGGCTTCATAAAATCGAAGATCAATGCTTTCGAAAATTCTCGACAGTTCAATTCATCGTTGGCTTCTCGTAGATAATACAATAAAGACACATTAATTCCTCCCCCACCCCATCCAACATCCCTTAAAATACGCGCAGTTATTCGAGCAGTTGTGTAATTTTTGCACAGCTGAACAAATGTATCCGTGCCTCTTTTTGTTTGATTGTCAAATAAAACTATTTCCAGTTTGCCACTTTCGTTATCAATTTTACCATTTCGATGCAAGGTAGACAGCAGTAAAACGACTTTGTTTTTTTTTCGGGCATTAAGATACAAGTGTCATGTTTTCGGAGCAAGCGATGTCATCGCAGAGCCGCAAACGCGATGTCATCGCAGAGCCGCATCTAACGAAAGAAGGTGGAATTTCTGGTTTGTTCTTTTGAACGTTATCGACAAGTGTCAAAGAGCATTCTTTCATTTCATTAGCTAAAGGTATCGATGTGAACCAATTATCATAAGTTGCATTTCTCCCGCCACCATGGATTGGCCCTGACAATTGTTTGCCATAATACGTAGGGACCGGCTTGTTAGTAATTTGTTTGTGCATCGTTGTACATGACGATTTTAATTCCATATATGTATGTATGTCCGGCTTATTTGGTATATACATACGGGCATGGACCCAGCCGCGGAATAACAACAACTGCTCGTCTATACACTGAAAGAAAAACTCTTGGTTGGTTCAACTATTTTTAATAGTATTGCAACGATTCATTCAAAATCGTTAAACAAACTACGGAAAATAGTTATTTTTATTATGTTAATATAGTTAATTTAACGATATAAAAGTAGTTGGTTCTGGTTGTACAAAAAATATCGCAACGTTCATGAAATCAACTGTTTCAATTCTTTCATAACCACGAAAATTAGTTGATAAATAGAAAAATTTTCATCAATTCACTCAAAACTTCAACGTTTCGAATTATCAACTGTTTTTATGGTACTTAAACTACTTCGCAATAGTTGATTTCAACAAACGTAATTCAGTGAGCAACATCTTTGGAATTACTCTACGCAAAGTAGAATGGTTTCAACATTTGGATGTTTTTCATGCTCCGAATGAAATTGTTTATCAACCACGCGTCATGGTGCATAAAAGTAATCAACGATTTTCTTATGGTTGTTTTAACTATAGCCCTAGTTGATGCAAAAACAACTAAGGCAAACTGTTGATTTTTCATACTCCTCATACTCATACTCCTATTCTATCATAGAAGTTTCATATGCTACATGGCAAAATTGTGTTCGGTTTGCTGTTCGATATAATTCATATTCATGTTATGCAGTGAAGCCTTTATATTTCCCTTCTTACATTCACAAAATATGTCTTCTGTTTGCAGATCACTGTTATAAAACAGGGAGTCCCGAAAACGATTACGATTGTCCCAATGCCAGAAATTGTTTAGCAATTTGAATTGTTTTCATAGATGCTGCAGCTTGCAGCTATGCATATGAACTCAATTTCACGTCTCACGTCCTGTTTCTATTTAAGGCTTGGATGGATTATGTTGCTATGGTTTATGGCTTATTAATGCTCCTCTAATGATACAAGCATTTAGAGAAAAATATACCAATACATCGTTACCGCCTGAACCAGTACTTTTTTGCACCACGGACGTTGTTTATAAACCACGCGTCATGGTGCATAAAAGTAATCAACTATTTTTTTATGGTTGTTTTAACCATAGCCCGTAGTTGACGCAAAAACAACTAAGGAAAATGGTTGATTATACCAAGATTTTTCTTTCAGTGTAGTACAATTTATAGATGGAGAATAGTATTTTTGAAACTTCTCTAAAAACATCCCACAGCTCTTTTATAGGAACTAATTTGTGAAGAGTATTTTTGTCGTCAAAGCGCAAAACAGCAAACAAAAATTCAAACCTTCTTTGGATCATCACACTTCGGTATAATTTATTACAGAATTGTTCACGACATATTTCATTCAAATGTAAATGGTTCCATTTTTGGACACCCCCAAAATGCAATAAACCCAAAAACACTTTCAATTCAGCCAAATTAATATGCTTCTCAAAATTAGCTCTATTCTCCAGAGGGTTACAGTCAATTTCCTCGTTTATGTGTAATACAATAATTTCGAGAGTAAATGTCCAACCAGTGATGAGTCTGCGCCCGTACGTGCGCATATGCGCCGAGGTAAACCACGCAAAACATATGTTGCAGCCAAACATAACTTTCCGAACAGCCAGAAAAGTGCCATGCTCATTAAGTAACCTTTTGCTCAATTGTTGCTATGAGCTGTCCGTACATAAAGTGGTGATGAGATACGACTTGACGTACGTTCGCTTATGCGCTGTATGGGCACTTATGCTCACTCGTATTCGTATGTCAAAAAGTGCCTTTTTTGCTCTAAAACCGGTCGGTTTTGACAGATGCTTATGTTCGCAGACTTATGTCTGGTTAAGGCTTAAGGATCACGCTTCAATTGGTGTTATAAAACTTTTTGCTATACCCTTACCGCTCGGAATGTACGTGTGTGCAGAAAAGCGACCACTTGAATAAATTTTTCCTTCTGATGTTTGAACGAGATTGTCCTGCAATTTTTTTGTTCGTAGTAGAAACCTCAACCTCGGGCTCCGTTGCGTCATCATCAGAATCTCGCTGCCCCCTCGAATTATCGAAATACAAATATTCTGCTGCTGGGCCAGATTGGTGCTCTTTAACCTCCTCGTTGTCGGAAACCTCAGAAGTTTCATCGTAGACGAGAGCCACCGGTTCTCAGAAAAAATAGTTTATGTTCTCTCTACGAGCAGCTGCCATTTTTTCTAGAAAGCAAAAATATATCTATATTGCGCTCATAAGCAACACAGATCATAGAAATATGTCGGAAATAACAATAGAATGCAGAAAAACTAAAAAATACAATTATTCTTATCGCCATGAAACATCAGAGTCGTCGGTACACTGGGTTCAAATGGGAACGCTCGCAACTTTGACAGTCTGCTGTCCTGGAAACAACTGATGGATCGAAGCGTCACTTGGAGGATCAAATTCCCCACAGACAAATTTTTTTACGTAGTAGAGCGAAGCCCTTCCCATAACCAGTTTTCGAGATATTCACCTTGGAATTTTATCACGTTCCCAAAAAGACCCAGTGTACGGACGGAGGGTTAAATATCTTGTTAGCTATTGATTTTACGTGAATTTACGTTAGCAACAAATTTGCTCAGCTTAAAAATCTGCTCAAATTTTTCATATATCAATACGAATTCGCAATAGACTTTCCACATTATCTTTCTTCCGCTTGGATTAATTTGGCAGATTTTGAGTTTTTACTAATGTTCGAAGGACATAAGTATTAAAATTCATGTTTCCATCTATATATATATATATATATATATATATATATATATATATATATATATATATATATATATATATATATATATATATGCATATATATATATATATATATATAATATATATATATATATATATATATATATATATATATATGCATATATATATATATATATATATATATATATATATATATATATAATATATATATATATATATATATATATAATATATATATATAATACATATATATATATATATATATATATATATATATATGTACATATATATATGCATATATATATATATATATATATATAATATATATATATATATATATATATATATATATATATATATATATATATATATATATAATCAAAAAAGTTCAATGACTATTTCTCGGGAACGCGCCATCCGATTGAGCTGAAACTTTCAAAAAACATTGGTGTATATGCAAAATAGGTCCAGGTTTCACCAAATGTCAATTATTTTTAACTCTTTGGCGCCGGCGGCCATTTTAGTGACATTTTTAATACACCTATTATTCCGTCAACAAATAAAGTTTGCAAAAATTAAGCTAGCGAAATGAATTGTCAACGTATTTTAAATGTGAATCGAATAGTGTTTTGAAATTTTTTAACCCCATGGCTGCCTAAAAAGAGATCGGGAAAATTTAAAATTTTTCAAATTATAGCTTTTACTGATAACTTTTGACAGAGCTGTTGAATCATTACAAAACTTACGGAACATCTGAATGTTATTAAGTTGTATACCTATGTAGTTGTGTATGAACGTGCTAGCAACCCTGTAGCTATGGTAGGCGCTGAAAGTGAAAACCTTCAAACCATCAATTCTCCTGAAATATTTTCGCTTTTAAGAAAAACAGCAACTCATTTACAAATCTTATGCTTTGTCTACACAGTCGAAGTAAAACTTTAGAAATTCCATGTCGGACAAGAACGGTAACTCTTCCCCAATTTACCTATATTTTTAGCATCAAAAACTTCTGTTCACGGGAACTTACGATTTAATAATCAGATACAGTTGAAATTGGCAGAATATATTAGTCTTAAGTAGGACCAGGTCTGATAGAAGCGATTTTGAAATTTGAGTAATTCTGTGCCAGTGGTGCCATCTTGAAAAATCACTAAGAAAATAACTGCTTTTGGCCTTATAAGTTCTGATTCAGTCGCCAGATTTTGTCAAAATTCACACAATAGCTAATTCTTGCTCTAGGCCAAGTTTGATAAAATTAGGTTGAAGCTGCCAGCAATGGTAATTTTGGTGTCTTAAGTTTTGAAAATTCGCTCAGGAAAATAAAGCTCTTTGCCCTATAGATTCCAGTACAGTCATCGAATCATAACGAAATTCATATGGCAAATTGAACTTATTGCTGAAAATACTCAGCAGAAATCTAATTGGAAAAACAGCTATGGTTGATTTGGGATTTTTTTTTGGCATATTATTAGTAAGCGATTTTATCATAAAATTTTCAAATCGTAAGGATTTTTTAGTGAAAGTAAACAACAAACATTAAAACCTAGAAAATTTGAAAACTTTTGTGGGTGGTTCGTACCATTAAGTATTCACATCGCGAACAGTTGCAATGAAAATAAGTAAACAATGTTTAAATTTTCTAAGGTCTCGCCATTTTTCGGATGGCAACCCCAAACACCTTTCTATCGCTGTAACTTTCGATGAAGTCATCGAAGTTAAATCGGCTTAGGGTCTATTATTATTTAGGTTGTATTGGTTTTAAGTAAGAGAAGTAGCTAGTGGTAGTGGCCTTCCGTAGCTAGTGGAAGAATACACACTCAAAATCTGCACAAACCTTCTACTGTTCTTCGAACATTAGTGTTTCTAGCGGTTCTGATGCACTAGGGTTTTTTTAAGTTTAAACAGAATAGTGTGAAATCAACAGCTTAAAGGAAAAAGCTAAGTTCCATCTAATTTGGCTTCTTACAAAATTAGAGTAAAAGATATTTGTTTGAATAAAACTTTGAATATTTATAATTTAAAATATATATGCTTAGTATTTTATAAAATTTTGTAGAAATTTGATTAGTCTGATCATTTTTGGATCTGATATTTGTGACAAAGAGCCTTTAATTTATCTTGCTTCGTTTTTCACTCAAAATATAATAATAGGTTTGCCGAATAATAAAATATGTATATGTATAGGATAAAACGGAATAGGATTAGATTAGCTGTTTTTAAATATTTTTAACTCAACATGTAGTAACTGAAATATTGAATATATTTCGAGCGACGTCTTATAGTTTTTTTTATTGTTAGTAGTCAGTCTATTAATGCTAGCATTATATTTTAATCAAATACAAATGCTTTAGACAACACAGAACAAAAGAGACACATACATGCAATGTTCATACTTGCTTTTGTTTTGACGGTTTTATCGCATACCATTCCTGTAGACATTAATAATTCGCTTTTGTCTGAATCAGGCAATGTAATTAGCAACGAAAGACAATTATTAGCTTCAGATATACTTATCGGATGAGAGCAAAATTAGCGCATTGATCATCTCATACTTCATAATGCTGCACAATTTGAGATTTATTATGAATGCACAAAGAAAGAAAATGAAAATTCCTATTCCACAGTTTTTGAATAATTTTATTTTTCTTATAGAAATATGTGATACATACAGACAGCCATGGAGAGCTCCATGTTACAGTCCAGGTGAGAGATATCTTGAGTGCTGCGGGGATGGAGCTATTATTAAAAATTTCAATATTTTCAGGGCGATCTGTCACAACAAGATAAAAGAGCAGTTTTTATGACTGTTCATGATCTAGGATGCAATCGTAAGTTTTTAATTGGTGCTTAGAATAGTAGAACTAATTTTTACCTAATTTCTTATTTTTATTTGATCTTCTAATTTTTATTTTGGCTTTCTTCGCAGTCTTTAATAATTACTATACTATTAGCATATTATACACGATAAACACTAAAAAAATTTATGACATTTTTATATCATACATTTATCTATAGGTATTGATAATATTTTTGGTAGCTATTTCGAAGATTAAATTAATACCTCTTTTAGAAGTTTAGTTTTTAAACGTTGACAAACACAATTATTAACAATGAGCTAATAATTTAAATAATAACTCTAATTTTTGTTAATTTTGATGTAGGTGTTAGTGGAGAGTTGTGGATTTTGTGTGAAACAAAGTACGATAGTGTATCTTTAATACTCCCTTTAATATCGTTAATATTGACATCTGTGTTGAAATTGAATTATATTTAGGTTTCAAGAAAGAAATTAGTCTTCTGCTTAACACTTAAACCTAAAATATATAAACATAGAACATGTAAACCTGAAAATGGCATGCATTATGTCAATCTGAAAAGTGCTACAATGCACTCCTCATCTGAACATAAATAAATCTAAAACAAAAATCAAGCCGTAGCGTAGGAGAAACAATTGCGCTGTTGTATAGTCGCTTGAACAGGGGGAAATGAATGAAGCACGAAGAAATTTCCTGCGTACCCAATACGGATTGACTTAAGGATTGAGATTGAAAAAGTGAAAAGTAAACAGGTTATTTAAAGGCTTCGATTTCACTGTTTCAATCTCAATCTCGGTTTGAATTTGGCCAGGAGCTACAAAACCTTTACATGAAAGTGGAAAACTGGCAGAGTGAGAGTTTGTACATAAGAAGTTATGAAAATTTGAGGCATTTAGCTTGCAGGGAAAATTTTCTTCGCTGGACGTTTCTCCGGAGATGAAGGCAGCAATGGTGTATTTGGCGTTTTGGTTATAGGCTGCTGCTTTCCAAAAATTCATCAACAAATTACGTTGGGGAAGCTACCGTAATGCTGGCGAAAAGGGTTACTTCCAGCCAACGGCTTTAACGGTCGATAATTGCTAGACAGTAAGTGTATCCTTGTGGTTGTCTTATGGGACCAACTATGAAAACCAGGGTGAGCTTTGTTGTGTTCCGAGTGAAACACCTATTTCCTAAGTGCTGAAGACCTATTTCCTAATATTTGGTCTAATGGTTTGGCCTGACACTTTTTAAAAAATGTCCACGTCAACATAAAAGGTTGATTGTCTCTTTAAGGTGTATTTTGAGTTCTTTAGAATCTCCTGAAACCCTTCGTACGGTTTTTGGGACAAGACTTTGTTGGCAAAGTGAAGAGTACTGAGACAAACTTTTACTTCTAGGTGAGAGAGAGAGAGAAAGAGAAAGAGTGTCGCCAACAACGTTGTTGCAACCATAGACATGCCGAATATAGAAGTAAATTCACTGATGTAACTTCGACGTCTTAGTTGTCGACGTGAGGGTTTTTCTGGCTTATTCTTGAATGCAAAAATTTATGGTCAATGAATATCATAAATCTCTGGGCTTCCAAAAGGTATCTGATTTATCAAATGTATTGATAAGTTGCTTAGATCTCACGGCCTATGCTCTATATTCCCTGCAAACCAAGTTTTGTTGAATCAGGCATGAAAATGTTATTAGCAGTTTCGAAACTTTTCTGCAAAAATAGATTATCGCTTGGAACGAAATTCTCCTTTATACCTCGTGTCGATGAATACGTTGAGTTGCTAATACATGTATATATCTTAAATAGCCCAAGTTCGTTTCAAATGAATTATACTCAGCATGAATTATACTTGAATAATTCAGGTGCGCTCAGAATTGAACGCTTGGATGAACTACTCGTAAATTTAAAGAAAGTAATTACAAATGAAAGACTATTTTTTCCTTTAGAAGCCAAATATATTTCAATTTCTTGGCAAATGTCTATATTCCGGTTAATCTAGCCTATATCTCAGTGTCTTGGGTAGGTAGGTAGATTGAAGTAGCTGCCGATCTCCAGAGGCCTGGCGACCGACACACATAGGCACAAGATAGGCCCGTTGTGATACGACAATAAATTAGTGACTCTCTCCTACCACTGTAATCAGGAAACCATCTGCTTCCTTTGACAAACCGGAATATCCTTTTTAAATTTACCAGGGACAGTTTCCTCAGGTTTGAGAAAAGGGTGCACCAAGTGCCGCCAACCTTCTCCTTGCCAAAGCCGGGCACTGGCACATGAGATGGAGGACGGATTCTTCGTTAAACTCTACGCCCAATTGTTGCGCATGCCGCCCTATGAGGCAGTGTCCCGTTAGAACGCCCACAGTGCAACGCAGAGTGCTTCAAGTTAAGCTTAAAAACTGCCTGGTGCGATGCGCATCATGGATAACCACGACTGCCTTGCTATCGCGCAGGATGACTCCTCTGCCCAGAACTTCCTAGCGTCCTCAAGATATTTTTGCTTGATGACCAATTTGACCGATGTCATCGGTATTCCTATTGA
Source organism: Nemotelus nigrinus (assembly GCA_947369275.1). Classification (NCBI taxonomy): domain Eukaryota; kingdom Metazoa; phylum Arthropoda; class Insecta; order Diptera; family Stratiomyidae; genus Nemotelus; species Nemotelus nigrinus. The sequence continues at coordinate 35,786,055 of OX376372.1, forward strand.
GGAGCAAGAGACCTCCGGTACTAAGGTTGCAAGCCTTGCTAACTCATCGGCCTCACAGTTGCCCTGAAAACCCCTATGTCCAGGTACCGAAAGCAATTGAACAACCGAATATCTCGATGCACGGCATTCAGCAACAATCATGGACACTATACAAGGACCAGCAAGGGACTTAATAGCCGCTTGGCTATCTGTGAAAATATCAATATTGACCCCGAATATACGATTACACAGAAGCCAGTCAATAGTCTGAAAAATAGCCGCAACCTCCGCCTGAAAGACACTACAGTGGTCTGGTAGACGGAAGGACAGCTTGAGATTCAGCTCATCTGAGTATACACCACTTCCGACTCTATTGTTTAGCTTTGAGCCGTCAGTGTACACATGGATAAGCCCACTTTCGAGAGTGACACCTTCACGCCATTCATCCCTACCAGGAAGGCGAGTTATGTAATCTATTAGGCATTGCGGAGGGATGTAGTCAACACCCGCTGGAGCGGGAACTCCCTCAGCCAAAATTCTCGCATGGCCGACTTCTGTTCTATTCCACGCCGACAGTAATTTGGGGAACTCAAAAAAAGGAACTTTGTACTTCGTTGTAAACAGTACTAGACACTGAAAAGCAGTTTATCCTTCAAATATAAATGCCTGTAAAGAAAATAAAATTTATTTAGTTTTGAAAAGAAAAATTGGCCTCCTGTTGAAAATGTTTGGCCTATAAATCTAGGAAAAAAAACCAATGAAGCAAGTTGGGGCGATTTTCAAGCAAATAGCATCATGTCGCAATCCCACAAGCAAAATTTCAAATTCGCTTACGCAGCCAATTTTGTTTGCTTTGAGCATCGAGAACTTTTATATCGTTTGCTTCGAGTGGAAAATAAATAAAGCGCACTAATATTGATAAAACATTTGCATGAAAAGGGGAAGTTTTACTAACATATGCCATCAAAACTGGCAGAGTGTGAGCTCGTACATAAGAAGGCATGCATTTTTGAGGTATGTATTTGGTTTGTAGCGTTGTGCGTCGCTTAGTTTGGCTATGTAAATAACGGGGGATTACAAAGAGTTTTGACACTGTCATTGCAGAGCAACCTCAATAAGGGCGTTAAAAGCATCAGCGAATATATCAAGCTCGGCCTTTGAGTTGGCTTCTGTGAGGCATGTTTTGACTTTGTCGAAAGCTCTGCGATCTAGGAAATATGAGCTTGATTGTTTCAGGGTAATGTTTCCTAGAGCCCAAATAATGGGCATTGAGAGGCTGCTCTATCTCAGCTGTGTAAGGCAGGAAGCGACGGTAGAAGTTGTCCATCCCCGAAAATGATCTATGGTTTTCTAGGGAAGTTGCTATTGTAATTACGCCAACTCGAATTTTCGGAAGGCTTAATGTCTCTCGGCGAAACCTCATGACCTAAGAATTTGAGTGAAGGTCGAAGGAAGTGGCACCGTTGTGAACGAACCGTTTTAATGCGCTCATCTTCAGAAGTGGAGGCTATCAAAATGTCATCAAGGTAAATGAAAGAGAGTTTTAGTCCATGTAGGACATCGTGAATAGATCATTGGAACGATTGTTCCGAAGCAGAAGATCTTTCCCGCACTTTTAATTTGCACTCAATGTTACTGAGCACGTACATAAACACGTCCTTATTTAATCGAAAAATTTTAATAAAGCTGGAAAAACAAAAAACGTTTAGCGCGTACACTACCTTCCTCTCACATACGATAACTTTTGTTACAGAGACTCAATATATTTGAATGGTCTCTAAAGATTTTCCGCTGAATCCTGTCTTTGTTATAACTTCCTTCATGAAACCACAATGCAACCGAATCCATTTTTTTAAAAGTAGTTGTTTCACTTTTTTGACGTATACATGAAAATGTTGCATATATTTTACAAAACTGATGAAACATACTTAGTTGGCAACGCCACCACAGATGCGAATGAATTACAGAGTGACAATTTGCTATCGACTCGCATTTTGCTTTCGAATCGCATTGCCTTTCGAATCGCATTACAGAGTAGGGCCCCTGGAGTGTCGAATGTTCGATTGCGAATCGTTTTAAATACGAACCGCATTACAGAGTAAGGCCCGTGAAAACTGCGCCTAAAATGAGTTTTGTGACATGTGTGTCAGCAAAGTCGTGCCGTTTATGCTTGAGTTACAATCAATGCAACCAACATTTGCTGCCAAGTTTTGTTGGTGGAACGAGTTACAATCAATGCAACACAACATTTACTGTCATCTGTCACTGGCTATATTAAAGAAATTGCTGTTCAATAATTTGGATCCTTTAAAGTCTCGGAAAGAGATATCAGTGAATATTTTATCCTCTAAAAGCTGCGGAGTATAATGCAAAGCAAAAATGAGACAAAAAAATACAAATTCTGATTGTCATTTGCATATGACAGTTCCGATTTCCCGAACGCTCATAGGAACAGGTGGAATTGGGTATTTTGTTGCCATGCCAAGTTTGAGGTATGAGCAAACTCTGCTGCGCAACAAAGTTGTGTTGCATCATTGTAACTGTTCTCATACGTTCTCATCGGTTCAAACTCATTTTGTTGTGCAACAAATGTTGGTTGCATTGATTGTAACTCTAGCTTTAGACTAATTGTCGTAAATTATTAGACGATATCTATGTGATGTATCGCATTTCCCTACCTTCAGAAGGAAGCAACGTTTTAGTTTTTCGTTTCCGTGGAACAAGTCTTGATATGCATGAAAGGGAGCCTTAAAGTCAAATTTTATAGTAGTTGTAGCAGAATTTTGAGCCATGTTTCCGATTTTATGATTGTGAATGAGAGTGGGATTTTATGCGGGATCAAAAGCGCAACTGTGTACTTAGGTGCCGATGGCTTAGGGTGGCTACTTTGTTAGTGAGCTCGGTCACCTCTAATTACGGTGTGGAAACGGCGACCTCATGCTATTGATGTTATAAGAAAATATCTGAGATTTCATCAGATGTTTCCGCGAGCTTTTTTAAGCTGGCTTCCGGAGAACAGACTAAGGAAACGTGTGCATGTTCCGTAACTCGCTGCAGCCAAAGGGTTTTAAAACTACGATTTCATCACTCGAAGTAGCTGGAAAGATTATTGGTAACCTAGGCTAGGATTCCTCAAGCGGTGTTTGAGTTTTGCTCTATCGCTGGCTGAGAGCCACGATATAAGAGCTCTCTTGAGGACCTCATAAGGCGCCTCTGTCGAGCCCAGCGTGGATATCACACAATTGTATCTTGTACGAAATTTTTTAATACTTGGCATAGTAAACTGGCTCTCAAGCTGAACGAACCACAAGCACACAACACCTGAGGTTTTATTGCCCCAACATTTCTCGCAGGAGAGCCAAAGAATGAGCCAAACGAGCGATTAAGGGCTAGTCAATCGACTTCTAGCAAATCACTCGACAGAAATCCGACGGAAACAAAAATGCGGCAGAGGAGATAAAATGACCGATAAAATGTTAAACTTAATTTCATAAAAAAAAGCAAAATATATCATTTAGCAGAGGTTTTGGTGCCAGAAATTGAAATTGTGTTTCACTAACGTATCTCACCTCACCTGAATTGAAACCTGACATAAAGCTGATGGAGTTTTCTCACCAGTTAAAGAAGCGTCTTATGACGGCTACAATGGTGCTTCTCTTCTGTCCCAGGGTTGAATTTCTTCACTGCTATTCTTATATGTGTTCGCTTCAATGGAGTTCCAATTCTTTCGATACGTCACTCGTACTCACGTCTAATTGATGTCCCGGATTTAATTGGTGGTAAAGTAGCTTCGAAAAATTCTGCCTGAAACCTTAAAACCAATGTTTTTATTATTGTCCTTCAAACATTTCACAGTTTTCTTTTGAAAAACAAATAATATTGACGAATAAAATTATTGACTATAAGTTTTTAACTTAAGTTTACTTTAGTTTTAAAAAAAAAAGCTTTGCTTTGGATGGTATAGTGTATAGTGTTAGTGAAGAGTGGTTTACTGTTTGTGAAAAAGAGTGTGATTGTGATGAATCCATAGCTCATATATTCAAATCTTAGTTCTAGCATCTTTACTCTAGTGTTTTTTACATTACCTATTTTACAATTTCACGGCTTACACTCTAGTTTTATAGCATAACTTTTCGACTAACTAAGATTAAACCCTAAACCATAATATTTCCATTCAGATAATTCATTTTTGGAATTCGTAAACAGTCCATGTATGTTGGAAATTAAGGAGCGCTCGTGCTTCATTCACGTTGACATGCCTGGGCATGAAGATGGCGCCGGTCCATTGGCTGACACGTAAATATTTTTTGTAGAATCATTTTTCATTGTGACTATAACACATCCTTTAATTTTCTTCGCAGCTATCAGTTTCCATCGCTTCAATCCCTGGGCGAAGATCTTGTCACAGTTCTTGACTTCCTTCACGTCAAGTATGTTTTGGGACTTGGCGAGGGAGCTGGAGCAAATGTTTTGGCACGATTCGGCATAGCACATCCATCACGCTGCCTTGGCTTGATTTTGATCAATGTTACAGGCAGTGCAGCATCTGTGCTGGATTCGTTCAAAAATAAGGTGAGTTTTTTTCGGTATTTATGAGAACGTTTCTTGAAAAAAGGCTATATTGATTCGTTAAAGTTCATAAGCTGGAAAGGTAATGAGGTCGCCCAGTCGGCGGAAGATTTCTTGATGTACCATAAATTTGGACATGTAAGTATTCGGCATTTATATGCTTATCTATCTTCAGATATTTATAACGTTTAATGTCAGTTTGATCAAGTGTATTAAAATGATACATGAAAAGAGGAATTCTATTTTCACCAAAAATTAAACGGACATTTTCAATTAGGTTTTGAAAATACAAAGTGGAAACCATTGAGTTGAACATTTGATCATACTGTTGGTCGCGAAAAAAATTGTGTTAACTCAATTTAATTTTCTCGTTTTTTTTCCTTATAATTTTATTTAATACAATCAATGTAACTAACTCTAATTTACAACATAAAAAACCATATTTTGAAAAACTAACAAACTATTTGTTTTTTTTTATTTCGTTTCGCGAATAAACAAATTTGCAATATGTATGTATATTTAAAACAGATACTTGAGGTAGGAAATATGTATGTAATTTTACTAAATAAATAATATTGTGAAATCAATCAACTCTCATAATGGCAACTAACTTTCACTTAACCTTCACCTGGCCTCATGGGGTATGTACATACCCCACGCTCTTTCTCGTCGGTTTTCGATATCTAAATCTTTCAAATCGAAACTCGTAACGACATCTATCGGTAGTCAAGGGATACACTTTTATACCTATGCCAGTGGGATAGCGCTGCGACCGTTAGTTCGTCTGCAACAGTCATCAAAAGCAGTTTGGGGTGTGTACGTACCCCACCGTGCCATCAACGTCGTTTTTTCGTGAATTGGGGCATTTTTTGTGTTTTTAATTTTGGTGTTTAGGAAGAAAAGAAAAATAAGTAATCAACGTTTCTATGCATCAATAATTTTTTTTACTATTTTCAACGTTTTTTTGTTTACGTTTAGAATGGCGTATAATTTGCGTTCTCGATATTTACAAGAGCAGTTGCTCGAGGATGACTTGGACGAGGAACCAATGGATGATAATAGTGGCGATCATCTTTCAAGCTCGGAGAGTTCTTCAGGCGAAAGCTATGAATAATCTGACGATGCTATTCGCAAGAACAAAAGGGAAATCCCAGTGGATTTTATTGCGAAGGAAAGCGTTAAGTTTTCAGCATGGAAGAACTTTGAGAGTGGCCGATCTTTGCCACTCACAAAGTTCTTCCATGCTGAAAACTTAACGCTTTTCAGCTATGCTCCGAAGAAAAAGAAAATTGAAAAAATTGTGCTTCTGGCCTCCTCGCTTCTTCACACAGAAGAAATGACCGAGGATAAACCTAATATTGTCCTTTATTATAACAAAAATAAAGGAGGAACGGACACTTTTCATAAGCTGTGTCACTCTTTCAATGTGCGTAAAAAGACGTACATGTGGCCGCAGCGATATTTTCAAGGCATCTTGGACATGGCGATCGTAAATGCTAGAATTTTGAGAGCGTGCAAAGCCGTCCAAAATCAAGAAGAAATAAAAATAACTTCAGATTATTGCTTAAAAAAAATTTATTTACATTTAATTACACCGCATTTGGAACGTCGTCTTACTCAATTGAAGCTCCCCAGAGATTTGAAAGTAGGAAAGTAGAAAGTAGCAAAGATGCGCCTTATGGGATCGGAAGAAAGACAAAAAGAGATAAAGAATGTGCATCCTGCAAACGCCCTAGACCATAGGATTTTGATGTGCCCTGATTGTATCGGTCATTAATTTAAATTTTTTTTTATAAGCTGCAAAACTTTTTTTCATTAACTCTACTTCTTTCAATGATTATTTTGTAATACATTTCTCTTAAAAAAAATAAAAAAACTACTTTTTCCTATATTTCGAAAATCATTTTTTTTTCGTAAAACCCATACCTTAATTTCTCAAAATAAATACCTTTCTTAGAGACCCATGAAATCTATTACTATTTTTTTTATAGTGATGTAACAGAAGAAGTCACAGCTAAAATTTCAGCCCTTCTTATCGAAAACCAAAAAAGTTATGATTTTTTTTTGTAAAAAACGCATTTTTTTTAATTTTTCAAGTTTCCGAATTATTTATGAACGCTGATCTTGATTTTTCTCAACTCGGACTAGTGTACAGTTTAAAGTGGTTTCTAAAGATGATCTCTGATTTTTTTAAGACAAAATAATCAATATTTCAATTTTTGCAAAGATATTTCTCAATGGGGTTCGTACGTACCCCACGAGTCCAGGTTTGTTACTCAGGATGAGCATGCCAGGTGAAGGTTAAAATAGCAATCATTTCATGCCTATAATGCATCTATATATATAGCTACTTAATGTTATGGACTTTAAGCTTGCAATTTATTGAAAATGTTATTTGATTTTTAGTGAATAGATGCAGCTTACTTTAAGTTTTGACAGAAAACTTATCATGTAACTAGAAGTAGAAATCTGAGATTTTGAATTAGAAAATTCTAACTGGACTGAAAATACTTTGTTCGTGTACATAAGTAGCTGCATTATCTTTTTCTCTAACTAGATAGTATGATTCATAAACATGACTTGAATTTACGTGAATGAACTTTGTTCAGAATAAAAAAAAAAATTTCAACAAGTGAAGGTCGAATTGCTTTTGGAAGATGCTTTGAGATTGCTATGTTTTTATTGTTAGTGTAAATGCCTAATATATTTGAAAATATCAACAGAAAACAACTTTATTTTGCATAAGATTTTCGCTCCCCTTGGGCATTTTGATCGAAAAAAAAATATTCAAATATTTGGTTATTAACTCTAGTTTCAATTGATTCATTAAATTATACTATAGAGTTGAAAAGATTTGATTTACAAGTTACTTTTAGAGATATTGGGCGAGTCTATTGAGAATTTAAATTTTCAATCTGCGATTTAAAGAACGAAACATCATTTTGTGATTCTGTAAATCTTCGCAGACAAAGATCCAAAGAGCTTGCAATATATATTTTGAAATCATACGCGGCTCGATTTCAACAGCATTCATTATAGAATCACATAAACACAAAAGCATTGTTTTGTTTATGAATTGTTGTTTTATTGATTTTATTTTTTTTGCACCACGAAAATACTGCTAGACAACAACACCTCATTATTAAATAGAAGCTTTTACAAATCAAAGCTAAATGATTTCCGTGAATATACAGTTTTTGTCTGAAAGCGAGATCGTACGTAGTCAACTGTTTCAATCAGCTGCTTTTTAGTTTAGTGTCCTTACCTTGAAAATAGATGCTGAAAATAACTCATGATTTTCTACTGTGCTTCACTCAATTACAAACACAATTAACGCCTCCAATTCGGAACTGTAGATCCACACGCATCACTGCAATTATAGTGACACTCATAAAAAATATCAAAAATTATCAAAACAAATGCAAATACAGCAAGCACATAGCTTTCTTTCTAAGCTCAGTAAAAAATCAGCATAGAATTCACCTACTACTTGCTGCAGACGGATTGACATCATCCAAATGCAATTTTCACTTCACAATGGCTCCTATACTACAGTCATTATTGCTTCCCGCATCAACTGAACGCATTCGAAAAACCATCAATATCATCAACTAATATTTTTTTTTATTTTAAAATTCACACAGCAATTGGTCGGCGATAATCCAGACAAAGAAAAAATTGTTGCTGAATACCAGAATCGACTTCGTGGGGCGCTTAATAGCAAGAACGTTGGAATGTACGTGAAGGCTTTTATGAGGTAAATACAATTATATGGAATAACTTGATTATTTATTTACTAATTTGTAATTCTTTCAAACAATTTTTTCATATTCAGCCGAAAGGATCTTCCATTAAAATCGTGCAAATTGGACATTTTACTGGTCACTGGAATGCTAAGCCCATATGCTTCAGTCGTTGAAAAATTGTATCAAGGATTGAATAAGGAGAAAGTTACCATGTTGAAGATTGAACGAGCCGGAGATGTTCTTGCTGATGCGGTGAGTTGATTGAAATTTTCTAGTCTTTGTGTTTAATGTACCTACTATTCAAATCGGAAACAATTGACCACTGTTTAATGTTCCGTATCTTGATATAAATGAAAATCTAGTTCTATTATAAAATTTTTTATTTTCTTCTTTATATATAAAACAAAGTCGGGTTAGTTAGATTTATAACTCAAGAACGACTGGACCGATTTTTATGAGTTTTTGATTTGTTGGATTCGTCTTGGCTCCGAATAGCAGAATAACTATTAAAACTTCGGTAAAATTCAAAAAAAAAATCGTTAGAAGAAAATTAATTTTCTCATACATTTTGTATGAGAGAAAAATTTAAATTCGTATGCAACGCCATTGAGCTAGCTATGCAGACGTGCGCCGCAATTTTCCAGTGTTATTTACAATTCCACGAACCAGAAGATCTATTCTTTCACCACTTAGCCGTAATGCAACTAGACTTCGTAATATTGCGAATCAATTCATTGCAGATGAACAAGAAATCGCACGAGAAGAGTGCCGCGTTAGTACGAAAACTGCCATTTCTGACGGATAAAATGTCAAGAATTTCAATTTTTGATCGATTATGTTAATGAAAAGACATTTACTGAACTCAATTTTCAAATTTAAACACCAAATGCCACGTTTCAGCTCGAAAGAATGAACTGCACATACTTAATTGGCGTGAAATGATTGAAATGAAAACGAAGGCAACTTCCAAGCAATTTTTCACGCTAAGCAGTGCTTACTTAATTTCAAGCCAAATTTTCACTGAAACAAAATTCACGTGAAATTTTGTATGAAAAATTCGCGTGAAATCGAAGACAGTTTATGCGGCTGCTTGAACTGGCGGTCAAGCTTGCCCCTACATGAATCTTAAAAACATATTAGTTACCTGTGATGATTTGAAATTCTCTGAAATTTTCATCTTTTAGTTTTGCATAGCAAAAGCCACCCAAGGAGATTGATGCTCGAAAGTTTTTCCCCTTATTTTTATATAAAATAAATGATGGACTTTTTGGAAAACAGCTTCCAAGCGTTATATCTGCATTGCTGAAAATGTTTGCTTCATGCAAGCGGCTAGAATGCATTACGATTCCCGTTGGGTATGTCCCGACTTCATGCTTCACAAACACAAGATCAAAGAGAGACAGTACGGTGAGAAAAACTCTTCATCCGACACTGAAGAACTCATTATTTTGACTGCCACTGTAAAATTTCGTTTACAATTTTGCGTCTCGTCGCGTCTACAAGAACACAATTCAATGAGCTGTTCCATGCTGGACTCGACGCTATGCTCGACTCGACGCTCTCGTCGCTCCGTCTTGTCCGTACCCTAAGGCGTCGGTAATTAGAGTTTTTGTGGTTTGAGCGGAGACAATTGTATGGCGCAAAATTTTGAATTTGGTATCATGCAGTCTTAGCTTTGTATTTTCATTTTGATGTTTTAAGGCGAAATTAAATTTTATCGCTTAACTCCATGTGCGGTTTCTGAAAAATCTGCGTATTTTAACGGTGGCAGTATATTTTGACATCACATTTTTCGCAATGTATAAAAACCCTGAAATTCAGAAGTGATCGAATTCTGGGACGATAGTAAACAATAAGTAGAATACAAAGTTAAATGAGTTTCCGGAATTGCACGTAAGCTGCATGTTTGTGAAACAAGCACATGTTATCATAAAAAACTTAACCCTACTAAACATATGCAGCAGATCTACTGTTTTTTTTTTAATTTTCCAGCCCCCCTCTTCCTTTTACAATCGGGCTTGGAACGGGCTTCGGCGGAATTAGGGCTTGCTAAGTTCTCACGGTCTTTATAGTTCACTTTTTTTCTAAGTTCAGAACAATCGATAATTATCTTTTGCTATACTAACATTTAATTTTATTTCAATGTTTTTCACTTTACACTCACTTTTTATCACTTATACCTAAATTGTTAAAATAATATTATTTCTCACTTATATTTCACTAAAATTAATTTCGACAAATTAACATTTTTTTATTGAAATTTATCAAGTTATTTTTCTATAGCCCGATATAGATATTTTTGGTTACGCCACTGACCAAAGACAAAGCAAACATGGCTGTGCAATTGTCATTCACGAAAACGTAAACAAACGGTCTGCTCGCGACATTTTCGTTTATTTTTCGAGAAACACGCACAATACCAGACAAATATTTTACACGCGACAATAAATTTAACCCGGATTACATATATTAACACTCACTTACCTGTAAAAAGAGACTCCTAAAGGCTGGTACTGAGTTCGAGTTCACGTGAAATTTTGACATTTCCCCATTATCTGGCCATTCTTTCGAGCGAAAATTTTGACAACAGAGAAAAGCAGAAACACTGCTCATTCTTGCCGGATAAAATGTCAAGAATTTCAATTTTCGATCGATTTTCTTATTGGAAAGTCATTCGCACTGCTCAATTTTCAAATTCAAACACTAAATGTCACTTTTCAGCTCGAAAGAATGAACTGCACAAACTAAATTTGCGTGAAATGATTGACAACATGTTTTAGTGCCATCTATGTTTTCGAAGCGAAAGCAACTTCAAAGCAACTTTTCATGCTAAGAACACAGTACCAAACTTGCTTATTTTCAAGCTAAATTTTCGCCGAAACAGATTTCACGTGAAATTTTGTATGAAAATTTCACGTGAAATTGAACTCAGTACTATGCTTAAGACACCAAATCCTCGCCGATTTCGGCATGAGCCCACGACACACTTTTGACTCATTATTACTTAAACTTTACGAACTGCTTATGTAATTTCGCGTTGTTATATGAAACTAAGGGTTTACCTGTATAATGTTTAAAAAACTAGGTTTTTAAGAAAAATCATCACCGCACAACACAATTATTTATGTTTGAAATTCACTTTACTTGGAGACACTACCGACATCGCGTACGATTGACAACGATTTTGACAGCTAAGCCCAAGCAGGCCCAAGCCAGAGAGAATCGAAGAGAGCGTTTTTGTCCTATTACACACACTTGGATGTAGGGCCAGAAGGGTGAGGTAGCCCGCTCCTCTTAGTTTTCTACTCTCATCAACATCAATTTGCCTACAAGGACAGTTGAATGAGACTGTAATTTTGTCCAATATTTGAAAGCCTCTTTTTATATATTCGAACAAAACCAAGTGAAATGTTTCTAGGCGATGACCCACCAACTCAATATTTCTAAGAGCACCATTCAAATCATCAGAAAACATCAATTCTGCAGTTAATCTTTTAAAAGGGCATATTTTGGAGGCATTCGTTTCTGCCACACCTAAAGCTAACTTTCGCTACTTGCGTTGGAAAATAACTTACTCTTCATCAATTAAAATTTTAATACAAGAAAAAAGACTCGCACAGAGATATTGACCAGAACAGAGAGATATATGAAATGAAATAAGCGTATACATATACGAAATTTAGTGAAGCAATTTCACTACAAAGATGAAATCTATAAATAGAACAAATCGAGATATTACCGGTACCTAAGTTCTATGAGCTTTTGGTTGAAACTTGTCAAATTTACGTACACATGGCTTACTATCTCTATCTCTACATTTTGTTCGCGGAGGAGAAGACTGTCAAATTTGCCCGTAGTCCCATAGTTTTCCTTCACTACTACTAATGATCAGAGTCAGGCAAATTGCTTTAATTCCCACTGCTGTTTTCATTTTCTTATATCTCTGTCTTCTGAGCTTATGAAAGACAACGAGTTAAAGTTTCACTAGTTGTTTGAGAACGTCACTACCATTAAAAATATCGACTGCTCTCTGTGGAAAGGAGCAATTAGCAAAACCACTATAAGAGAAGTCCCACCAAAAATTGTCAACGAACAATGGGCCAAAAATGGCGCGATGAAAACAACCGCCTTTGCCGTTCACCTGGAACAGGGTTTCAATTCTCACAACTCACAGCCAATCAAAACTTCGGCCAGGGAAGCGCAAGATATTAAACGTGATTTGTGCGCGTCTATCTAGAACTGGTTAGGATAGTAGCATTGAACAACTGGGACAGGATTATTGTTGTTTACAATGATACTATTTTAACCAACTTTTGAGAAAGGTGTAAAAAAGTGACTATTATCATCCAGGAAATCTGGTCTAAAAAATCTCTGGCGGTAGATCTTATCATCAATGCTATGCTGAAACAGTTCCCACCGATCATATGTTCTCGACTTTTTAACCTCCTCCACTCTGTCTTCTGAATAGGATATTTTCCCAAAGCTTGGAAAACAGCTGTGGTCATAATGATTCCCAAGCCTGATAAAGACTCTTCCAAAGTGAAATCAAATAAATCTATTAGTCTCTTATTGTACGCATCCAAAATTTTCGAGCAAGTTCTGCTGAGGAAACTACTTTCAATACTTGAAAATGCAAGACAAATTCCTGAGCATCAATTCCGATTTCGAAGACGTGGTAGTACTATTCAACAGGTCTATCCAATCGGATCAGATATTAAAATAACATTCAAAGATGAGGAATATTGTTCGGAAGTCGACAAAGTCTAGCATGAAGCGTTGACCTTCAAAATCTAATCAATGCTTCCGAAAAGCTTCCATGAAATACTCTCCTCCTACCTAAAATAAGATTAGCTATAAAATTAGATCCAGCTATGGAATTCCGAATCCTGCAAGCTCACATCTCACTTCTTGAAGAATGGCTGACAAAATGCACCAATACTTCAAAGTAACGAAATAAAATATTTCGGATGTGCCTTCACAGTAGTTTCACCTGGAAGCGTCACATTGAAACTACAAAACAACAGTTGAAGCTCAAATTCAACAATTTCAGATAGTTGCTCAATACCAAGTCAAAACTCCCTCGCGACTCTGAAGTGCTCGTCTTCTGCAAGTCTGCTCTGAAGCCAGTCTGAACACACAAAAATCAAACAAATATAATCAAGGGAAGTCTGCAACTATATTTGTGAACTTTTTGTTTTCCCTTTTTCATATTTTAACTGAACATAAAAAATAATGTGCTAATCTCAATGGTCCGCGATAGCAAATTTGAATTTTGTCGGGTGCATCTGCTTTAAAACTTTCGAGAAGGCACTCCTCATACGTCCCCAGCTCGTTTACCCTCTAACTGAAATCGAACTACCAACTCGCTTTTGCATTGAAATAAACTATGAAGTACGTTACGTTAGACACCGCCATTCGAATCCAAATAGCCTTTGAAGCCATAAAAATACTGTTCCATTATTTTCCTTAATACAATAAAGTTGCGCACTAAAAATTGTCGCATAAGGCCTAGGCGCCTGACTTCCCCCGGAGCACGACTGCCCCTGTTGATGTGGAAGGAATGCAGTTACTGCTTCTGCTTGCCGAACCATGTGAGAGTTGTACGTGTCATCGGCGAATGGTGATAGTTTAGCTGCAGGCTATTTAGGTATATATTTAGTGTATTTATTATACAAAAGGGAGATAATGGGAATCATTGGGGAAATTCAGTTGCAATTTCCCTCTCGGATGGGAATTGTTTGTAAATTCGCACATTGATTTTTTGCCTTTGAGAAAAGATCCAATATTCCGTATGAGAGAAAAGGGTATTCGAAATTCATGCACTTTGAAAATTAGCTCTGCATGTTGAACTTTTTTTTCAATGATAACGCCAAAGCTCAGGGGATTACCCTTTGAAACGAATCCTTAGCCGTGGCAGTACAGGAACACATATGGGAGAAGCCGATATCAATTATTCCATTATTCTTTAACCCCCGTTTGAACCCTTGCCAGCTGGAGTCTTGTGGAGTGAAGTGCCTTGAAGTCAAACTACACCTCCCGGAGAATGTTGTTCTTGACGACTTCCCGAGAAAGGAAAACGCATTCGGCCAATTTCGTCGATTGATGATTGGGTCTCCAGATTTAGGAAAGTGTTAGGTTTTTACCAGATTTCGAGAGAATGATAACAACAGTTGATTTCCATGCTTCTGGATCTCAGACTGATTAACGCGTTGATTGTTAAAACACCAAACATTAAAATACCGAAACATTTAAACATCGAAACCGCTTAGTTAAAATTTTTCAATTTTAATAACCCAAAAAAACAATTTTACTTCAACAACAGAATGTTTTTTGGGCGCTGTGGTGATTATCGTCGCTGTTTTCCTTAATTAAGATCGTCATTTCTTCAAGATCCGCAAAGCTTAACGGTTCTACCTCACGAAGTTCCACTTATTTGGCTTAGGTTCCTCACATTAAGTCGTCCTAAGATGAAATATTTTGATGAAATTGAGTCTTCAAGGGGTCCGCAAAGGTATGGAATTTGTAGGCTCCTTGTGTCACAGATTGGTGGCATAAGCAATTTGTTTTATTTGTTTTTGGTCTTGAAGTACCGAGACAGTCGACATACGGTGTTATTCACAGGGTCGATGCTTTACAGCAAACTCTCCCACTGCTTATGCCAGTGTTGGAATATCTAACCAAGCATGCAGTTAGTAAACCGGTTTGCTTCATGCTTTATTCTAGTATCACCTGTGACTCAAGCTCCTCTCAAGAGTTGATTTTTACTCCGCATGAGTAACTTTATCTACTTAGGACGTTCCTAATCCCTTTACTGGTATTGTTATCGTTTTTTGCTGTTTTACTTCCTCCATGGGTTCTATTGATTCCTCTAAATCACTAGCCTTTTCCTGTATTTCTGAACTGAATGCTTCGGTCTGAATGCTCGGAGAGCATTCCAGTTGGTAATTATCATCTTTCCAACAAAGTCGTCAATGCAAATGTTGTCTATTTGAAATTGAACTGGCTTGAGGTCGAGGATGTTGATATGCACGTGTAGGTTAAGTGCGGGTGAAATCTCGATATCTAAGGTGTAGATGACTGGACTTTCATGATCGAGGAATGCGCAAAGTTTTGGCTGTGGTAATGATAGATGTTTGGACGAATAAAGTTGGATTTATACTTACCACTTATGCAAATGTTTTCCTCAAGTTCTTTGAGTAACGTGGGCAGGCCCCATCACTCGCAAAATGTCCGCCTCCGCAATTAACGTATTTTGATTTTTCTTCCTCGATTTTTACAGTATGATAAGTGGTGAAGTTCTTCGTATTTGACGCAACAAAGCTGTGCATGACAATTGCTGGTAGAGTATCCAATCTGCTGACAATTCAGACACTGCGATTATCCATCTCACGGATTTTGTGCATCGACTTTGTACGTTTGAAGGCAGATGGCCTGTATCTATATATTTTGTTTCTTAGAAGGAATGCCTAAAGATACTCTAATTCTGATTAATATTAATTTCCAGGGATATTTTAATTTCCAAGGCTGACATTTATATCATTTTCGTTAAAAATGCTTGGAAAATATCGGCATCATTTTCGCCACATTTTGATACTTCGAAAACAACGTATTCTTCAGTGGTTATAAAAATTGTAATGCTATTTTGGTCTCAAACACACAGAAGATGAGGAAAATTATCGAAATTTCCATATCCATAAAATGCTAAATCTTAAAATTGAACTTCAAACTAAAATTTTGTTTAAAATAATCTGTAAAATAAGTTTAGAAAGTTTGGCTAGTGATAAAATACATTTGGTCCTAGTTATCATTTTCTTAAATATTACCTATTTCTTTATTTTTATTTCACAGCCTGCCAAAGTAGCACAATCGATTCTTCTTTTCTGCAAAGGACAAGGCCTACTCACTTCAGTTATTATGCCGGGCGTTGATCGTTCACGAGCCTTTTCAACAAGTTCAGGTGGATCTACCGAATCGCCAACATCAGGACGACGATTATCCCGCGGTATGTCCATGGAAGATTATGACAAACCAAATTTACGTCGTCTCAGCATTACTGTTAATGCAGAATCGCCAAACAAAGATAAATAAACTCAACCAGTCAGCTAAAGTGGTTGATTTCTGTTTCGCGACAAAGAAAATTACCAAATTTACAAAGCAAAATGAACAGATGGTTCAAATGAGTTCAAGAGGTTTTTTTTTAAAAAAAAGAAGTTATAATTGATAAAAATTATTATATTCCTTAGTAGTGAGAATATTTAAAGAAAAAAAGCAAATAAAAACGAACATGTTATAAAATTTTTTAGATGACCATACATACATATATATAAAAAATTTAAAAATAAATATTTATAAAAGAGAACATAAAAGTTGTTTTTGCATGAATAACACTGCGATATCCACCTCTTTCATTCTAAAACCACTGAAATTCATACTAACACAAGCTGAAGTAGTGAATGAGAAACAATATGGCTGCTGGCGTTAATATTTCTATCACAAGCAATATTGATTTTCATGCTCTATCAAATTTTCTACGACTTTGCGTCATAATCAACAAACATTTTTAATGATCTATGCGCATAAGACAAAGACAACAAACACCTAACTCTAACGTACCGTAATATAATAAACAACAAGTAACAGACTTTATATTCTGAAAGCATTAAAACTGAAAACAATGAATGTATTAGTACAATCACCATAAGAACATATCCTCTTTATTGTTTGTTAATCAAACGAGCTGGCCAAATATGAAAACAAATAGTTAAGTGGTCGTCTTCAGTAAGGCGTTTCAACTAATAGCCAAACAAATATACTATAAATAGCAGTGGAAAATACCTTGTTGCTTAGGAATATAGGAAAAACACAATCTTTATTTTTCAAACAACAAAGCAAATACAAACAGTCGATTTCAGCTGAGCTCTAATTTGACTAATTACTTTCGTAGTAGTAGTAGTTCATAAATAAATGGTAAAATAAATACGAATCAGCACAAACTGTCATTTAGCTGCCTAAGATTGTAGCGATAATTGGTAATGTATGTCATACTCAATAAGCTTTAGCCACAGAAATTGCCGAGAAGATTGAATTGAATAGTTACGAAGCATGCATTCTCCAGCAAACGCTTCAAAAAATATTTGGAAAAAAAGAGTGTTAATTTCAAAACTTCTCGGATGTCTTTTAAAGGACCAATCGCCACGAATCTAAAAAAAAAGAAATTGCGGGAAAATTTTTTTCCATAGTTTGAAATACTCAGTGGCCTCACGTGCGCCTGAATCATTTACTCAAATTTTAAAGATGTTTTAAAATGTTGCCTACTAAGTTACCTTGATTGAAAGAAGTTTATTAGGAAATGTTAATATAAATGTAATTTGCATATTTTTTTATTACTCAACACTTAAAACCTTCGATCCCACCATGTGACTCTATTGAAACATCAATTCCAAACAATGTGCCACTTCATTGCAACAATTTTAAAATACTTTAAAACCACCTGATATACAACCAAAACATTAAAAAAAACGATGGAAAAACTAACTTTCAATTGTAAAATGAACATAATAGCATGATATGATCATTTAGTTTTAAGAAGGAAAATCGATAGGAAAATCACAATTTCAATTGTCAATATTTTCCATGATTTAACTGTTATTATTGATCTTAAGATTTAAAGATGGCTTTTAGATTTAAGCTATTCCATGAAAAAATGTATTTTTTTGATAGAGTGGATCGACTCCAAAAAATTAAAAGAACTAAATTACAGAATGAATTTAGGAAACCCCTGAAAAACAATCAAAACAATTAATTTCTGATTGTTTATAATTGAAATTCTAACCTAAAATGTTAAATGTCGTGGTCGAACTGGCAGAACTTCCTATCGTAGATCCACTAACTTACAGGGCGAACGAAAAACATTTTATTTTAAGATAGAAAAGAAAATATTTTTTATTGGCCCCGTAAAATTCTGTAATAGAAGGATTTGCCAGTTCACCTACTATACTTTATACTCTTGAAAATTATTAAAAATATATTTGATTCGAACAAAAAAAAAATTAAACTTGTATATTTAACTCAAATGTACAGTAATATGTTTCTTAGGTATAATTTAATCTAGTTCAAATCATGTTCAAATGTTGATTCTGCATAATATTCAAATTCGTAATTCCCTTTAAATGACTTGTTATTTTCTATCAGAATATAAATAGATGACTAGGACAAAATTTCAGCATCTATTTACATACGTAGTGAATTTCAGATGTAAACACCAAAAATATTTGAAAAGACACTCACATTTCAAAGAAAACCATCGAAAATTTATGATATTAAAGATTTACTAAGAAAATCTTAGAAATTCGCTTCCTTCAAAAAGAAAACAGCTTCGATTTATTGAAACGATTCACTTGTGTAGTTTGAATGTAATTGAAATTATAATAATTTAAGATGATTTTGGAATGCAATAAAAACTGAAGTGCTGGCGATATGCAAATTTTTTTATTGAAAATTAGAAATGGCATGTATATGTTTCTTGCATTTTTTTACTAATGTTCGAAGAACATTAGTATTAAAATCGATTCGGCCAAAAATTCATATTTCCATATATATATATATATATATATATATATATATATATATATATATATATATATATATATATATATATATATATATATATATATATATATATATATATATATATATATATATATATATATATATATATATATATATATATATATATATATATATATATCAATATATATATATATATATATATATATTAAAAAAATTTCAGTGAGATAATCTCGGGAACGCGCCATCCGATTGAGCTGAAACTTTCAGGATACATTGGTGTATATGCAAAATAGGTCCAGGTCTCACTAAATGTCAGTTATTGTTAACCTTTTGGCGCCGGCGGCCATTTAAGTGATATTTTTAATATACCTATTATTTCGTACACAAATAATTTTAAAGTTGACGAAATAAATTTCAAACGTGTTTTACATGTGAATCAGATAATGTTTTGGAATTTTTTAACCCCATGTGTGTGCTGGGTGCCTAAAAAGAGAACTGGAAAATTTGAAAATTTTTAAATTGCGATAACTTTTGACAGAGCTATTCAATCATTACGAAATTTTCAGGACGTATTTATATTATTTAGTTGTAGATTTGTGTAGCTTTTAATGAGCGTGCTGGCAACCCTGTAGCTAGGGCAGGCACTGAAAGTGAAAACCTCCAAATCATCGTCTCTCTTGAAAAAAAAAAAAGCCACTCATATGTAAATCTTGTGCTCTGTTTACATATACAATAAAAAAAATTTGATATGGTATAACGGGCACGCCTGGTAACCCTTGCCCAATTTATCTATATTTTTAGCATCAAAAATTCTGTTCACGGAAACTCACGATCCGATGAGCAGAATTAATTGAAATTTGCAGAATGTATTGGCTTTAAATAGGACCAAGTCTGATAGAAGTGATTTTGAAATGCAGGCGATTATGTGCCAGTGGTGCCATCTTGAAAAATTACAAAGAAAAAAAACTGCTTTTTGCCCTATGAAATGTGAATTAGTTACCAGATTGAAATTAACACAGTAGCTGAACGTTACTCTAAACTCTGTTTGGTGGAAATTTGGTTGAAAAATTCGATTGGTGCTGCCAGCTATGGTAATTTTTGTGTCTTTGGTTTTGAAAATTCGCTCAGGATAATAAAACTTTTTGCCCTATAACTTCCAGTGCAGTCATGAAATCAACACGAATTTCAGACAATTAATGTAACCTATCATAAACATTAATCAGGCCAAATTTGGTTGAAAAGCCACGATAGGATTGCCAGCTATTGTTGGTTTTGTGTTTAATTGCAATATCTTTATTAAGCGGTTTTATCGTAGAATTTTCAAATGATAATGATATTGTAGTGACAATAAACAGCAAATATTAAGTTTTCGATTATTTGAAAAAACTCGCTGCAGGTAACCCTAAATTTCTTTATACTTCTATAACTTCGAATGTAATATAACAACGTGAAGCAGATGTGATATATTCTTGGCTTTGATACTGGCAGAAGGTTGCCAGCACGAGTCGGTTGTGTTACTTTTGTATCAATAAATGCTTACAGTTAGTATTCATACCGGAAACATTTACAATGAAAATAAATAACCAATGTTTCAATTCCCAAAGTTCTGCAAATTTTTCGGATCGCAGCCCCAAACACCAACTTCAGTTACAGTGCTGCAGGCACTGAGCATTTTCTTCATTGATGTTATATGAGATGCTGCTTTCAAAATTATGTGAAATAAGCAACTGATAACGAATATAATTAACCCGTGTTTTGCTCGCATAAACGTTGAAATTCATGCCAGTGGTAATATCTGAAACCTTCCACCATATGAGTTATAATGCATTCTTGAGACCAAAGTAAAACGTGGCATTTGAAACAGTTTGGCCGTAATAAGCAGCACATGTGGTGGAATATGCACTCAAAACCTGCACGATTCTTCTACTGTTCTTCGAACATAAGTGATTCTAGCGGTTCAGGTGCGCTAGAGTTTTTCAAATTTTGGTTTGTCATAACTTCTGACAAAAATATTTGATCATCGTGAAAATTGCAGAGCGTGTTAAAGTTAACTAAGACTTAACACATGTGGATTTTCACATCAGTGCGGGTAACCCTGTAGCTACGGCAGTCTCCTGAAAAAAAATCTTTCAAATCAACGGTCCTCCTAGAAAATTTTTGCTTTCTGACAAAAATTTCAAATCATTGATAAATGTTAACCTTTTTCCATCATATCAAATTGAAATTTTCAAAATTTCGGTTTGTACAAGAACGGCAACCCATCACCAAATTGCCTCTATTTTCAGCACTCGAAACTTCTGTTCACGAGAACTGACGATCGGCTTATCCAATCATAATGAAATTCACAAGACATATTGGTATTAACTAGGACCGGGTCTGATAGAAGTGATTTTGAAATGCAGGCAACACTGTGGCAGTGGTACAATCTTGAAAAATCACTGAGAAAAAAAACAGCTTTTTGGCCTATAACTTCCGATTCAGCTGTCAGATTTCAGCAAAATTCACACAATATTTGGACTTTACCTCAGACAACATTTGATCAAAATTTGGTTGAAAAATCAGAATAAAATTGCCAGCTCTGGTGATTTTTGTCCCATCTTACAAATTTGCTCAGCAAAATAAAGCTTTTTTGCGTATAACTTCCGGTCCAGTCATGAAATCAAAACGAAGTTCATGCAGTAAACGGACCTTAATGTAAACCAGATGTCGTAGGAATTTCGTAAGAAAATCATGAAAAGGCTGCCAGCTATGACCATTTTTGCAATTTTTTGGAATCTCTTTACCAAGTGATTATGCCATTAGATTTGCAAATGGGAATGATTCTGAAATGAAAATTAACAACAAATATTAACGTTTTGAAAATTTGAAATGTGTTGAGGGTGGTAACCCTTAAATTCTTTTCACCCGTATAACATCCAGCGCAGTGCTTCAATCGAAACGAAATTCACAGGGTGGATTTAACTTAACGTGAAGCAGATTTGGTATAGACGAGTATTTTGCTTTGCTGCTGACACAGGGTAACCAGCATTAGCCATTTTCGTAAACATTGCACCAACAGATGCTTCAAATTACGTATTCATATGCAAAGCATTTGCAATAAAAAGAAACCAATTTTTAAATTTTCCGAGTTTTGAACATTTCTCGGATGGCAGCCTCAAACAACGTTTAACCGATGAAACTTTCGATGAAATCCTCCGATGAGAACGAAATTCAAAGGATAAGTTGATTTAAGTATGAGCTTGTTATGGTAAACTTATTGCTGCTTCATTGGGAAAGTGTTGCCAGCACTGAACATTTTCATCATTTGTGTTATAGTTGAGTTTTGTTGCTTTGGATAAGGAATGGTTGATATGATTCTACAAAAAAGTGTATTACGTCTTTCCACATTTTTTTGTCACTCAAAGACAAATTCTTCAAAAATTAGTTTTCTAGCGGTTATGATGCGCTAGACTTTTATTACTAAAGGCTGGTACTGAGTTCGAGTTCACGTGAAATTTTGACATTTCCCCATTATCTGGCCATTCTTTCGAGCGAAAATTTTGACAACAGAGAAAAGCAGAGACACTGCTCATTCTTGACGGATAAAATGTCAAGAATTTCAATTTTCGATCGATTTTCTTATTAGAAAGTCATTTGCACTGCTCAATTTTCAAATTCAAACACTAAATGTCACTTTTTAGCTCGAAAGAATGAACTGCACAAACTAAATTTGCGTGAAATGATTGACAACATGTTTTAGTGCCATCTATGTTTTCGAAGCGAAAGCAACTTCAAAGCAACTTTTCACGCTAAGAACACAGTACCAAACTTGCTTGTTTTCAAGCTAAATTTTCGCCGAAACAGAGTTCACGTGAAATTTTGTAAGAAAATTTCACGTGAAATCGAACTCAGTACTATGCTTAATGTTCGCAGAAGAACATTAGTATTAAAATCACTTTGGCCAAAAATTCATATTTCTATATATATATATATATATATATATATATATATATATATATATCATCAAAAAATTTCAGTGAAAAAATCTCAGGAACGCGCCATCCGATTGAACTGAAATTTTCAGGACACATTGGTGTATATGCAGAATAGTGCCAGGTCTCACAAAAAGTTAATAATCTTTAACCCTTTGGCACCGGCGGCCATTTTAGTGATATTTTTAATATTCCTATTATTCCGTACACAAATAATTTTTGCTAAAATAAAGTTGACAAAATAAATTTCGAACGTATTTTACATGTGAATCGGATAATGTTTTGGAATTTTTTAACCCCATGTGTGCGCTGGGTGCCTAAAATGAAAATGGGAAAACTTGAAAATTATTAAATTGCGATAACTTTTGACAGAGCTATTCAATCATTACGAAATTTTCAGGACATATTGAAATTATTTAGTTGTAGATTTGTGTAGCTTTTAATGAGCGTGCTAGCAACCCTGTAGCTAGGGCAGGCACTGAAAGTGAAAACCTCCAAATCATCGTCTCTCTTGAAAAAATGCCGCATCTTCAAAAAAAAGCCACTCATATGTAAATCTTGTGCTTTGTTTACATAAACAAATAAAAAAAATTTGATATGGTATAACGGGCACGCCTGGTAACCTTGCCCAATTCACCTATATTTTTTGCATCAAAAACTTCTGTTCACGGAAACTCACGATCCGATAAGCAGAATTAATTGAAATTTGCACAATGTATTGGTCTTAAATAGGACCAGGTCTGATAGAAGTGATTTTGAAATGCGGTTGATTCTGTTCCAGTGGTGCCAGCTTGAAAAATCACTAAACAAGATAACTGCTTTTAGCCCTATAAATTCTGATTCAATCGTTCGATTTTGACGAAATTCATACAGTAGCTGAACCTTATTTTAAACCACGTTTCGTAGAAATTTGCTAGAAAAATTCGGTTGGAACTGCCAGCTATGATAATTTTGGTGTCTTAAATTTGAAAAAAATAAAAATTTGGAAGTGAAAACATTCAAACCATCGAATATCCTAAAAAATGTCCGTTTCTTACAACAAAACCAATCTGTATACAAATCTTATGCTTTATCTACACGTTGAAAGTAAAACTTTGGAAATTCCATGTCGGACAAGAACGGTAACCCTCTCCCAGTTAACTACATTTTTAGCATCAAAAACTTATGTTCACGGGAACTCACGAATCAATATTCAGATACAATTGAAATTTACAGAATGCATTGGACTTAAGTAGGACTAGGTCTGATAGAAGAGATTTTGAATTGTAGGCAACTCTGTGCCAGTGGTGCCATCTTGAAAAATTACAAAGAAAAAATGTTTTTTGCCCTATGAAATGTAAATAAGTTACCAGATTTTCATGAAATTGACACAGTAGCTGAACCTTACTCTAAACTCTATTTGATAGAAATTTGGTTGCAAAATTCGGTTGATGCTGCCAGCTATGGTAATTTTTGTGTCTTTGGTTTTGAAAATTCGCTCAGGAAAATAAAACTTTTTGCCCTGTAACTTCCAGTGCAGTCATGAAATCAATACGAATCTCATACAATTAATAGAACTTATTATAAACATTATTCAGGCCAAATTTGGTTGAACAGCCACGATAGGGCTGCCAGCTTTTGTTGGTTTTGTGTTTAATTGCAATATCTTTACTAAGCGGTTTTATCGTAAAATTTTCAAATGGTAATTGTAGTGACAATAAAAATCAAATACTAAGTTTTTGATTATTTGAAAAATTTCGCGGCTGGTAGCCCTAAATTTATTTATACTTCGAATGCAGTCATCGGATCGAGACGAAATTTGCAGGGTAGATTAATTTCAACGTGAAGCAGATTTGATTTATATTTGGCTTTGATACTGGCAAAAGGTTTCCAGCACGAGTCGGTTGTGCTATTTTTGTATCAATAAATGCTTACAGTTAGTATTCATACTGGAAACATTTACAATGAAAATTATTTTCACTCAAAATCTGCACGATTATTCTACTGTTCTTCGAATATTAGTGTTTCTAGCGGTTCAGGTGCGCTAGAGTTTTGTTTTTTATTTGCTTCCATTTCACCGACAAACCGAACAAAAACGTCAGTTCAACCACCCCGACAAATCTAGCATCCAAAACAAGCAACTTTCGAGTAAACTTTACACTGAACTCTGACACTCGAGAAAATTTGACATTTTGGTCTAGCAATGAATAACTCAGTCGACTCCCTCACCCACAAATTTAAAAAAAGTCGATTAGCAACTCACAAAGTCGAGATTCATGATACGTAAATGTGAGTATTTCGATCAAGTTTGTGTCGAATCGAGTTTCATGATATGCCTATTAGTACAGGGGGTCTATTATGAATCAAAATCCGAAATCGGAATTCATACGATATCGTATTTTCGTATTATGGTTTGCTATTTGCACGGGAATCCGCCAACTTCGGATTGTAAATTCCGAAGGCGAGTTGTCTAATCCGACAGCTCATTTGTGGTCGGATTTTTTGGCGGATTCTGGCGGATTTTTAATTTTCGAATTTCTTTTTTTCACAGTTCGATTGATATACGTAAGCAAAACCTGGAATTCGGGTAACTGGTAGACACCGTGTGTTATAAATCGTAATTTTGCCACCAATTTTAGAATTCGTGATATTACATTCTTATAAGATTCTCCTTAGCTACTGGACTTATTTCGACTTATTAAATTTCAAACCTTATTTTTTGTTATTTTCGACTGACCATACTTAGGCAAAGCAAAATAAATTGCCATATAGTCAATGTTAGCAAGAAATATTGAAACTTCGTGCCACTTTTTTAAATTTAAATAGCTATTTTGACACTTGATTGGAAATATTTTGGAAATCTGGAAACGATTTAGCCCATTCGAGTGAAGCTGTCTGCAGTTTAAAACAGGTATAAAATTCCGATTTCGGAATAGATCATAATACGAAATTCCGATCATGGGCGAGTCGGAAAATTTTACGAATTCCGATTTCGGAATTTGAATCATAATAGGGCCCCAGAATTCATGAGCAATTAATAAATCACCTAAGAATATAATTTTATCCTAGATCATTCAATTTATGCCCTCTCCAGTTACACGGAAATGGTAATACGATCAAGATGTATTGTTGTTTCATTTCTAGACTTAAGAACTATAAAGACAAGCATGTCAATATCACATAAATTAAATTTAATGAACAATCAAAAAGCCTGTTTTACTTTTTCGTATTATATGCGGATCTTATTTTTGGAAATAGTTTTCAAGTAATTTTTAGTAAAGAACAAAACTAACTACAAATGAATTACAATTTGCAAAGTGTTTTCACGTCTGCCATTAATCACAAACGTTCACTATCTCCGCGCACTATAACTTCGCCACTCTCACTTAACTTATAATTACAATCCAGATCGAGCACAACAACCATCTAGCCCAATTCGGGCTCGGAGTCAACATCCGATGTGAAATTTCCATCGTCATCCACTTCCTTGTAGTCCTTTTCCAGCGCAGCCAGGTTTTCTCGTGCCTCACCGAACTCGTCAGCTTCCATTCCTTCGCCGACGTACCAATGGACAAACGCACGTTTGGCATACATCAGATCGAACTTGTGGTCCAGACGACACCAAGCCTCGGCAATGGCCGTGGTCGAGGCCAACATCGAGACACCACGATGAACGGGAGCTAAATCGCCATCGGGAACGATACAGGGTGGCTTGTAGTTTATGCCCACTTTGAAACCGGTGGGACACCAGTCGACAAATCGGACAGAGGTTTTGGCTTTCACCGCGGCAATAGCACTATTCACATCCTTCGGGACGACATCCCCCCGGTACAGGACACAACAAGCCATATACTTGCCCGCGCTCGGATTGCACTTTACCATTTGGTTGTCGGCTTCGAACAGTTGAGAGGTGAGGTCAGCTACACTTATCGCTTCGTGGAATGCTTTTTCGATGGGAATGACAGGGGCGTATGAGGCGAGTGGGAAATGAATGCGAGGATATGGAACGAGGTTGGTCTGGAACTCCATCATGTCGACGTTCAGAGCTCCATTGAAGCGCAATGAAGCTGTGATGCTGGACACAACCTGGCTGATTAGTCGGTTCAGATGGGCATAACCCGGTCGGTCGACGTTGAGCCTGAAAATTAAAATCCAAATGTTAGAAGTCTTTGTGACAAACATGACTGCGAGAGGTATGCTACTTTCCGCAAATATTTCAGTGCTTGTTCCAATGGAAGAACATTACAATCGTTATTCAAGAGATGCAATTAGCTATGATAAATTTAACTTGAAACTTACTTAGTTTTACAAATGTCATAAATTGCTTGATTGTCCACCATGAAGGCACAGTCTGTTGTATCTAAAGTGCAATGAGTTGTAAGGACGGAATTATAAGGCTCGACTACAGCTGTTGAGATCGCAGGTGCGGGGTAAACCACGAACTCCAGCTTACACTTTTTTGAGAAATTCTCACTCAGTTTGTCCATGAGTAGCGCAGAGAACCCGGATCCGGTACCACCACCGAACGAATGGAAAAGGAAGAAACCTTGAAGGCTGTTTGATTGTTCCGCCATTTTGCGAATACGATCGGCGACAGGCTCGATCAAATCGCGTCCAATGGTATTGTAGCCACGTGCAAAGTTATTGGCAGCATCTTCCTTTCCGCTGATAAGCTGGTCAGGGTGGAAGAGTTCCTTGTACTTGCCTGTACGAACTTCATCTGTAAAGATATTTGTGCCCTCATACAATACGAATTCCAAACCTTTTTTCATAATTAAAGCTTACCTATCACTGTGGGCTCCATATCGATAAAAATTGATCTTGGCACAATCCTGCCATTATGCGTTTCCGCAAAAAATGCACTGTAACAATCATCGACGTCGCCCGGACTCTGCTTTAAAGTTCCGTCGACATGAATTCCGTGCTCGAGACAGTACAGTTCCCATGTGGTATTGCCGATTTGCACCCCGGCCTGGCCAACATGCAATGAAATCGTTTCACGATGAGAGAAACCCTGAAGAATTTACAGAAACCCATTAATATCCATTGGCTGATGAGTAGATTATATTTATATACCATTTATAAAATTTCACGGTGAATCAATTGATGAGTGTTGATGAAAAGGACAGATATCGATTAGTTGAAGTAGTTTGCTGGACGTGAAAACAACTTTCAATACTTTGATCAAAGCCGTTATCCTCGATAGAAAATATTTCCCCAAAAATGCAAAATAAATGTTAAGCCAGTTTAAAAACAAACGTTGAATTTTCTACATAAACAGTGAATTAATTTAATGCTTCGATTAATTGCAAACAAATTTTGGCACTAGGTTCGGACGAACATTTAAAGTATGTGTTGTCGCGACAATTTTGTACTAAACAATGAACGGCCATTTTTTCAAATTGAGACAGGACGAATATCCAAGATGACTTGATTCGCTATGTAGTTTTTTGAGCTGCGAAAGTTCGAATGCTGAGGTGTTGATAAAAAGAAACATATTAAAAATTTTCGAATGAGGATAGTTCTTTGGATTTTTGAAGAGGTTTTTTAAGCATATTGTTGATGTACACCAACATAAATCATATTTCACCTTATCGGTGCTAGAAATAACAAGAAATATTAACGAACGAAAAAATCCCATGGTAGACGCTGATAGAGAACTGCTTCAACCCGAGACACAAGCAGGTTTGAAGAGGACAAGAGAAATCTAGATAACATGTCAGTAATAAACATTATTATTGCAAAAAATTATAAAATCAAAAATACTACGGACAAAGAAATAAGGTACTAGAACCTTGTGCCTTGGAGCATACTTTGAAATAAATGAAAAGATCCTAAAGCCCGGTCCAGACGCTAGGTTTTGTACAATGCATGGATAAGAAAATGGTGCTATTTTGGAAACGGTACAGTTGCAGCGATAATTGAGTTGTTAGGGCATAGTTATCCGCAACGTTTAGCGTCTGGACCAGCCATAACATCAATGAGGGTAGCTCTAGTCTCGGAGGAATAGATGCAGAAAAAATTGATTACCCAGGCAAAGAAACCCGTCACAACACATTCAGGAAGTATCAAGTGACGTTGGGAAGAAACCAATTATGAGCTTGCTGCTGAAAATGGGATCCGATATTTATTTATTTATTAAAATACGAACAAGCTGTCCATTAAAGCAGTAACTACAATAAATGCAACTTAATACTAACTTACAATAACTTTTAACATTAAATAAATTGAAAAGTTTTGAACTTAAAGAGTTAATACTCGTTATTAATAACTAAATCAAGAAATAATTCAAGTTGCCTAAAAACAGCTTTTATCAAATTAATCTTAACATCAAACGAATGAACATAGCTCCATAATTCGTTACCTGTGCGCTTCATGCGCTCTAAAGGGGAGTGGAGGCTAAAATTTGTTTTAAAATTATGAAGGTAAAAAATATCGTTGCTTCTTGTTGACCTAGTAGGAGTTCTTAGACTGACATCCGCGAGCAGCTCAAATGAGTCAATTTCCCCATTTAAAAATTTAAAGAGGAATATTGCGTCAGCGGTTTTTCTTCTAGCTTTAAGGGAGGTTATATTAAGAAGGGGCATAGCCTCAGCGTAATTAATATTGGCCGGAAAAGCATGTAGTTTGAATGCAACATATCGAAAGTCACACCAAGGTCTTTCACATTGTCAACATGCTTAAGTGGAAGATTATTGATTATGTATGTATGATTGTAATAAGTTTTACTTCTATTAAACACAGTAAATTGATATTTCTTTATATTTAGTTTAAGACAATTGTTCACGCAATAATTGTAAAAATTGTTTAAATTAGATTGCAAAATTTCAATGTCAGCTAATGATGTAATAGTTTTAAAAATCTTACAATCGTCAGCAAACAGCAAATATTGAACATCATGAAAAATTAAGCTGATATCATTTATAAAAATTAAGAAGAGTAAAGGGCCAAGATGTGATCCTTGCGGTACACCTGAGAATGGGAAAAATGGATAGGAATAGTGATTATTAATTTTAACTAATAGAGACCGTCCTCGTAGGTAGTCGCTGAACCAATCATAAAATTTACCATGAATTCCAAAGTTTTTCAACTTTTCCAATAGCAGATTTAAGTTAATTTTATCAAAAGCTTTACTAAAATCTGTGTAAATAGAGTGAACTTGGTGATAAGATTCAAGTGACTTGTAAAGATAATTATGATAAGTAAGCAAATTAGTTGAGATTGGTTTACCACTTGAGAAACCATGCTGATAGAATACAATACATCTGATCTCTGTCCAGATTTAAATACGGGTGTCACAAAGCTTGATTTCCACATTTTCGAAAAAACGCCACAATTTCATGACCTATTGAAGATATGTATAGAATGCTGGGGCCAAATTAGAAGCACCATTTTTTAAAAATACAGGCGGGATTCCATCAAGTCCAGCATTCTTACTAACATCCAAAGACGATAGCTTATCAATAAGACTATTTAAATCGACTACAAAATGTGAAATAGTTACATTCGTATCGGTAGTAGTTGGACTATAGTGACATGAAAAATCACTGAAGACTTTAGAAAAAGTGGATGCAAACAACTCTGCTATTATTTTTCTATCTGAGCTGAAAATATCATCCATAAACATCGTCGCTGGGAGTGATTTTTCTTTCCTAATAGAGTCGATGAAATTCCAAAAGTATTTAATGTTATGAGGTATTGATGACTCCAATTTGCGAAAATAACTTTTGGAGTCTAATCTAAGCAATCGTTTACAATCAGCTCGTAAATTAGAAAAATTATTAAAATCATTTACAGAATTAGTTTTGTTTATATTTTAAGTGCGCAAGTTTTTTCTTCTGAATTAGCTTTTTTAACTCCACAGAAAACCAATCAGGAAAAGTGTTTGGTCGAAAATTGACCATGGGAATTGCTTCACTAATAATTGTATTTAAAATAGAATAAAATTTGTCAACTGACTCGTCTATAGTCGAGGCATTCAACACAGCTAGCCAGTTTACGCTCTCGAAGGCACTATTAATGGAATTATAGTCGGGGTGTTTAAAATTACGATGACTTATAACAGCATGTTCATTAGAAATCTCGTTTGGTTTTTGAAACCGAATGGTAACATCTAAAGGCGGATGATGCAGATCGATCGGAAGAAAAGGATGATCGTTGCCTTTTACAGATAAATTATTTAAATTCGAAAAAATTAAATCTAGCATTGAGTTATTAGGGCTTGAAACATTATTAAATTGACTACAGTTTCAAAGAGAAAAAGCTTCAATTATTGTGCTCTGTTTCAGACAATTTATTCGTTATGTCCATTCCTGTTGATCCCAGTTGACTCCAGGAAAATTGTAATCGCCAGTAATAATGAATTGAGAAGTTGGATATTGATGAAAACAGTGTATAACGTCTTCCGTATGGTTATTATATTTAACGGGTAATGCATCTGGTGGTAAATATACAGTTGATATAATCAATTTTTTGTTATTGACTTCAACCGATACGAACAGCTGCTCTACATCAATATTTTTAGATGATATCAAACTAGATTGAAAGTTATTAGAGATAGCTATCAATACACCACCACCTTTGATTTGTTGGAGGTAATATCATCACGAGCACAACGATAAACATTGTAGCCTTTAAATCCCAGCTCGGTAGTTTTGTGGTACGGTTTAAGCCATGTTTCCGTAAAAATGATCACATCGTAGTTATTTATTAATAACGACTGGCGTAAATCAGGTAATTTCGTAGATAATCCACGCGTGTTTTGATAATAAATAATCAATTCTAGTTTTTTGTATTATGCGGGACAATAATTTTCGGGATACCGTTTACGTATTTAATAACAGCAAGAGGCTGACTTTTTTCTCCTCCTCAAGCTGATTATAAATACCTCTGAGAAAATTTATTTCGTGAATAGTCCTATCACGTGTTATCATCAAAGACCTGCTGTTTAGAAATTCGCTCTGTCTATGGTTTCTCCTAACAACATCAAGTGCAATATTTTCGCACGGAGTAATCACTTTGATAACACGATTAAATGACTTATGAAATAATAAGCTGATGAGAGTAAACAGCATTTATGCATTGCCAGAAACTCAAACATCAAGCCATAGGCATCAAGGAGTAATAGGACTATCAAGCTATGGCTATCACACAGGGGGTAGATCAAGCTACGGTGGGGGTCATAGATGGCGGATCATGAAAGGCCTACAGTAATGTAGGTTAGCTGCGAATAATAAATAAGCAGTCCCCGACCGAGAGCGGTAGAGAAGGAGGGTGAGGCTGAAATGCCTTAGAAACCCAATGAGCTCTCTACGACAGGACGAGCTGGCGCCGTCCTTCAACTATGCGTTCAACCTGACCCCAGGTATAAAAGGCTATGGGAAGGAACCCAGAATAATAAACCAACGATCGCAGTAAAGGAGGATACAATTCGGACGGGAATATACGTTCAAATGTCGGAAGGAACCGTGACTTCCGGTGGGCTATCTTCCAGCATAGCTGAAAGAGAGTCGCCAGCGGACCCTAAAGTTAAAGAAGCGGACAGCTTGGCTCCTTCAACGCTCAATACTACAAAGCAAAAAACATCAGTATGCAAAAGGAGAATCCGATTGAACGCAGTGCACTTTTACTTCAATCTCCTGCTTCACATGACAATGCACTCTCAAACCTGAGTAATACCCAATCTAAATAGAACAAAGAACACGTAACGGATGTATTCACAAAACTGGGGAACCTCATTGTTGATCTGATGGAGTATGTAAACACATGTCATAACGTTCACAGCGCGATTAAGGAGCGGGTACGGGCAATAAGATCGACTTATAACAAGGTAAGAGATGACTAAATGACACATAGGACAGTGCAAACTCAGCTCAAGGTAGAAACAGGTACGCAAATTACGCCGAAGGCACCTTTCAGAGAAAAATTCACTCCTCTGGGTGCTATGGCTAGTGCTGGTCGACGCACAGGAAAAACAGAAGTGCAGAAACGGCCAAGAGAGGAAGCTGCCAATTTACGCCAGTCACCAGCCACTCCTAAAAGAAAGAGGGTGAGGACACCGAAAAAGCCGGGGCAAGAAAGCTGTAAAGAACCAATGCAACTAGTGGGTGGTAACGCCAAACAAATGAGTGAAGAGAGGTCAAAAAAGAAACAACTGTAACGGGGGCCTCGACTGGAGGCAATGATTATCAGTGCTAAGGAGAGTGTTACAAACGTGGTCATCCTGCAAAAAGTTAATGCAGACCCTACTTTAAAGGACCTAAGTGACAACGTGACCCGCATTCGACGGACACAAACGGGCTGCCTGCTGCTTGAATTTAAATCTGGCGGATCCGAACATGAGGAATTCAAGGCGAAAGTTTAAGCCTCGCTTGGAGAACAGGCGGACGTACGAGTGAACTGCCAGCGAGTAGCAGTTGAATGTCGATATCTAGACGAGATCACTACGAAAGAGGAAACCTGCAGTGTTCTGAAGGACCAACTGGGGCTATCAAACGTGGAGGAATCAAATATCGCGGGTCTTCGAAGATCTGTCAGGGGTACGCAAACAACTACTATACATCTTGCGGTTGGCCAAGTACGTAAGGCCTTAATAGCAGGCAAAGTCCAAATCGGGTGGGTAATTTGTAGATTACGGGAGCAGATTTCCACGAAAAGATGTTTTAAATGCCTCGAATTCGGATACATAGTGAACAACTGCAGAAACACGCAGGATCAATTAAAGCTGTGTCGAAGATGTGAAGAAGAAGGCCACGTTGCCAAAAATTGCAATAAAAGATCCAAATTGTGTCTTTTGCAGGGAAACTGAAGGTTGCAATAACAAGCACGTAGTGAATAGCAGCAGATATCCAGTTTCTAAGAAGGCGTTAAACTCCAGACGAAAGTGGAGATCATATAACTGAATCTCAATCATTGTCGAGCAGCGCAGGATTTGCTTTCACAGTCGGTTTACGAGTGCAAAGCCGACGTCGCCATAATTTGCGAATAACATCGAAATCTTCAAAATTTGGGCGACGGATGCAAGTGGTAAAGCAGAAGTATGGGCGTGTGCGAATCGGGCATTCCAAGATGTAATATAACAACCGGAGAATGGATACAAATAGGCTAGAATTGATGGCATCTATGTATATAGCTGTTACGATGCACCGAATTCGGCCCTGGCAGAATATGAACGGATGTTGAACAGCATAGCAATGGAGGCAAAAGGGGACAATTTGAAGCTCATAGCCGGCGACATCGATGTCTGGGCTGAGGAGTGGGGAAGCGAGAAAACCAAAACTAGGGAGCGAGTTTTATTGGAAGTTTTTTCGCGCTTAAATATCGTCCTCGCAAACAATGAGAATGTGAACACCTCAGAACAGAGAGATCTAAGGAAATGCAACAAGCGTATACATATACGGAATTCAGTGAAGCAATTTTACTACAAAGGTAAAATCTATAAATAGAACAAATCAAGAGAATTGCTACCTCAGATATTCCCCTTGGTTTCCCCGATACCTTAGTTTTGCGAGCATTTGTTGTTGCTGAGTTACGAGCAAATGTGTGGGGGCCCGGTAGCTCTGCTCGTTAAGGCGTCAGGTCGAAAAGCGGCGTGCTACTGGGCCTGCGGGTTCGAGTCCCGCCAGTGCCATGGCAGTAAGTGTGAATGAGTTTGATTGTCTATGAGGGTGGCAAATAGGCCCAAACTGGTGGCCTAATGCTGGCCGCGTTCCTGGTAGCCCTCTTCACTAGCCTAACCTAACCTACGAGCATTTGTTGTTGCTGAGCTACTAACTGTCAAATTCGCGTACACATGGCCTACTATCTTTCTCACTCTATCTTTCTGTTCGCGGAGTAAGTGAATGTCAAATTCCCTTACTACTACTAACGCTCAGCCTCGGCAAATTGCTTCAATTCTCACTGCCATTTTCATTTCCTTATATATCTCTCTTCTAAGGTGAACACCTTCAGCACCAACCTCACTTTTGTGAGCGACGCTCTAGTTAAGAATTTGCAGTCGTTGGTTAGCAAGTACTACATGCACACTGACCATCAGGCCATACCCAAAATAGCTACGGTGAACTCATACGTAGCAAAAACACAATGTGTGCGAGTTCCCAGAGAAAAAACATGTTTGGCTGGTCATCAAAAAGTCTAGACGAAGAAACGTTCCGGGAAATGCTACCCCCTGATATGGAACTGAACGGAACTGCGTCGACCAAGGCCGCGCAAATCATCATCGAGATACAGCGGGCTTGTGGTGCTTCCATGTCACGACGTTCTTTTCACAAGACGAGGAAGGCAAATTATTGGTGGAATGCAGAAATCCAGGAGCTTAGGAAAAAATATCTTAAAGCTAGACGCTGTATATAGGAATACTCCAGATTACGAGGACTTGCAGAACCAGTACAAAACACCCGGAAGAACCTACAACTTGTGATTGCTAATAGCAAGAGGGAGCACTTTAGAAAGCGGTGTAACGAGGCCGATTCCGATCCATGGGGTGGAGCGTACAAACCCGTTATGACTACAATAAAGCGAAAGAATTCTTCTCAAATAAAGTGTCCAAAGATGCTCCAGGAAATAGTCACAACACTATCCTCACAGAATCGAGGCAATAGCCTACCGTTAATGCAGATAGACCCTCAAAACGTGCTGGCGGTAAGCAGAGACGATGCATTGGCAGCCATATGAAAAATTGGTGACGAAAAAGCACCCGGATTGGATGCGATACCGGATAAAGCAGTTAAGCTGGCGGTAAAGGGGATACCAAATGTCTTCACTGATACATTCACAACGTGCCTACGGGAAGGCATTTTCCCCAAACAATGGAAGCAACAAAAACTGATTCTCCTGCCCAAGCAGGATAAACCTATTGGGATGGGATCATCTTACAGGCCAATATGCCTGCTAAATACGATGGGGAATATTTTCGAGCGGGTGATATACGAACGACTGCTGTCGGAAATAGAAAGCAAAAACTGACTATCGGACTGGCGATTTGGTTTTCGGGAAGGACGATCAGCTGTGGACGCTGTCACAATGGTGTCGCACATGGCAATGAACGCGAGAGATAAAGGAGGCTGTTGCGCCGTGGTCACGTTAGATGTAAAGAATGCCTTTAACTTCACGAGGTGGAGCCGTATTGTAAGCGCACTGGTCGATAATGGAGCGTCACGCTATTTAGCATCTATAATCGACGACTACTTCAGGGAAAAAAACCTTATGCTATGACTCAGACGAAGGACCAAAACTCTATCTAGTAACGGTGGGAGTACCACAGGGATCTGTTCTTGGCCCCCTGCTTTGGTACGTAATATACGACCAGATATTAAGGCTACGAGTACTCAGAAATGTGGTGGTGGTAGGTTTCGCCGACGATATTGTTATTGTGATTCCAACCCGTCATCTCGAAGAAGTCGAAATCGACGCAAGCGAAGCAATCTGGGCAGTTAAATCATGGCTTGGTTGCCTTGGGCTTAAACTAGCTGACCATAAGACGGAAATGGTACTAATCACGAAGCTGAGGAAGCTACCAGTAGTTTGAATAAAGGTTGGTGACTGCATAATTACCCCGCAGCCTGCTATAAAATACCTATGCGTAACTATCGGCAGTAAACGGAGCTTCAAACCTCATCTGGAGTAAACATGCAAGAAGGCATCCGTTGTCAGTTCAGCACTCGCTAGAATGCTATCCAATATTGGCGGCCCGAAGTAAGACCAAAGGCTACTGATCTCAAGAGTGGTGACCTCTATTCTAATGTATGCAGCACCTGTGTAGACAGCAGCGCTGCAAATAAAATCGAATTGGAGAAAAGTGCAAGCAGCCTACAGACTGATTGCACTTTGAACTTGCTGCGCCTTTCGAAAAACGTCTTACGAGGTCACGTGTGCTATAACCAGTATGCTGCCCATCGAAATTCTTGCGGATGAAGCACTTCGACTATATAAAAACGAAACACGGACAGCAAGCACGTGGGTTATTAAAAGGCTAGTGTCAATGCGGTCATTGCAGAGTAACTGGGACGGGGCGCAAAACGGGCGTTTGACGTACATACAAATTAATCCCCAACGTTGTCCAATGGGCTTCAAGAAGCCACGGAGAAACGAGCTTTGACCTAACCCAATTTTTGAACGGACATGGCGGTTATCGTTAGACACGACACCTCACCGGACTGTCCAGTCTGCAAAAATGTACCCGAGGATGCGGAACACGTTATGTTTCGCTGTCCACGCTTTGGTTAAGAGGAGGCGTAGTGGAAGTACTTCAAACTATTCCCGTGGATAGGAACATCGGGATGAAACGGTGAAAGGTGCTTTCTCTCAGGGTTTTCGTGATAAAGAACTTAAACACCCTCTTCGTTTGGCTAACAAACGGACGCTGAAGGTTTTTTCGGTCCACACTCTGGCCAACGAATCGATGAAGCGGGTGTTTCATAGTCATAGCCCGTGAAGTGCATGAAGAGTGCGCGTGCTGAAGACCTGATATTGCAAGGGAACCAATGACATGTGGAGCTGCATAATGCTGGAACTGTGCATAAAAAGGACACTTGAAGCGTGATTGCTGAAATATACTGCAAAAAGGCGACAGAGGAACGAGTCTGGTTCAGCGAACGCAGCCGTCTCTTCTTTGGAGGAGGCTTGAAACCAGTAAGAGTCAACTTCCTGAGTCTGAGGTTGGCTCGTGGAGCTGTAGACCTCAGAGCCATCATCACCAGACTATATCAAGTCGGCAGGAAAAAATCGGCAGCTAGCTTTGCAACATCGACAGCTAGATTTGCACCACTGATACTGGAGTGTCGAAGTTGACAAAAAAGCAGCTGGATACTCTTCTTGGTAGCGGAAATAACCAACAAATACATACTTGGGATGGATTTCTTTGTCCTTCACGGTTTCAGGCTTAAATTAAGAAAATAAGTGGTCAAATAAAAGGGCGTTGACATGCCGTTGGTAGGTAGCTGAAAAACAAGCGATCAGCTGCAGATTGGAAAAGGAAACCAGATTTCATGATGATCCTTGGGCTGCCAATTCAATCCAAACTGTAGCAACTTCATGATGGTAGGGAGCCGAATCAAAATCGGAGAGTGATATTGTGTCCCCGTAGGGATGTTCAATCTAGCGGAATAAGAGAGAAAGATATCCAATCTGAGCACAAAAATATATCTTGCAGCAAAATAGACAAACAAGCAAAGAACATGCTACAATCCTCAGCATTAAGCGATAGATAGTAAGAACAAGGAGCTCAGTTAATTTGACGTTATGTTGATATCTTCTCGAACTTGGCTACGATTTGATTCGATACACATTCGATTCGACAAGCTCCCCGACGCTTACCACTTGCTAAACAAACTAAGGTCACCGAAAGACTTTGACCAGTCCTTAGATGTAGCCGGTAATCTTTTTTAAAAAGAAGGATGGACGTACACCGTTTCGTGTTGACCATCAGCGGTTAACCAGCGTAACGATAAAAACACCTACCTCCTTTTAAAGAATGAACGATATCATGGATACTCTGAAATGGTTTTCCCTGTTGGATTTGAGGAGCGGCAACTGCAGGTTAAAATCATATAAATGACCGATAAAAGTCAATCTTTTCTGTGGAAACAGGACAATTTTTTGTGATGCCATTTGAAGACCAAAACATTCATTTTTTATACTGGCATTGACGCAGTACTATCACAACAAATTGATGGTCAGAAATAGATAATTGCTAATTTTAGCCGGGTACTTTCCAAACCTGAAAAAAACGACTGAAACTGGTACTGTAAGATGCTTGTTTCTCTTCAGAGACAAACAAGTGACGCAATAGTTTGAAAGGCTGGAAGCGTACAACGTCAATATAGACCATCGAAAAGGCAGCGTGCACAGAAATGCTGATGCCGTCTCCAGTCTCCGTTCAGGATGAACACGTCTGAAGAGCGGGTAATGTTGCATGTACTTTAACATTATTTGTATTTCGCCATATAAACGCCAGAAATATCGAGAAACATCGGGAAGTATCGACTCAAAATTTTCCGATGCAAATATTTTAAATTATTTTACCGTATTACTATAACGGAAAATCCCGTAGAAAATCTCATACAGAAACATCGATAAAATATTCTAAGTTAGTTAGGAAGCACAATAAACACAGCATTTAAGGATTGGCAAATTCACATAGGGCAAAAGAAGTCCTGAATAACAGAGATGCATGAAATCGGAACCCACCATTCTGGAAATGCCAGAGGGAATATAATGATAAATACCCTTGATGTGAATCTGAATTTCTCGGTGATCTTATTTTAAAGCGAGTGTGATAGTAGGTCTGTTTCCGTACTTTCAGCAAACTGCAGCAGTAACAGAATTTGGCAGCTGGCTTCTTTTTGCTGCAGAATTTGGCTTGCATTTGGCTTGCAGCAAAAGTACGGAAACGACTTGCTGCGAATCTATTTTAATATATTATAATAGATTCAAGTACGGAAACAGACCTAGTGTGTATACGAGTTGAGTTAATTGAACAGTGCAAATTGAAGTGACTTAGTTGTGATATTATATTTTATTTGGACGAAGGTGTGTTTGGTAACGGTAAACAAACTGTTTCACATCGTAACGCACAGAATCACGATTCGACGAAGCGTCTTGTCGGTGGAAAAACACATAAATATGCTACTACTACAGCTATAAATGTATCCCATTATGCTTACTTCTAAAAATTACGGTGATTTCCTATTATATTTACGTATTAAAAAGCTATGCACAAATAATTGTGGCATCGCCTGTATATCGAAAAATAGCAATCTGAGCTAACCCATAGAAAAGAGCCACGTATGCACATAGAATAGAATATATAATCGAAAATGAAATCTCTTTCAAACAATACCAATCAAAATATTTCACCAATATATTTTTAAGTTACTAACAAATTTAGACTTCCTATTATCAATTGTGCAGAATTACAACAATTTAGCAAAACTCGCTATAACTACACCACTCAATTATCGAAACAGAATGCAATCCACTCACTTTTGAGTGTTTTTCAAACAACCACTTCTGACGGTAGATGTCTCAGTTTTCCCAACTTTTTCACATGTCACTTATTTCAAACATCTAGAATGGCTACGCCACCCCCTACAAAACCTCCTCGAGGAGTTAAATACGGAAAAGAAGAGGTAAATAGCATTCAAATTAGCTCTAATATAGTGTGAGGCTATCTACGAACATTCTAGTAACCTTCCGCAAGAGTTGATTTTAGATTATCTGTGTTAATTTAGCTTAAATATCAATTTACAAATCCGTTTGTTGGTTGTCTGTACAATGAAATGTCAAAAGCATTGACAGGTCACGGTTCGGGTCCTTGTCAACCAACGAGCTCATGTTTATTATTGGCTCGAGCGACGACAACAATTCGTTTTATTGCGCGGTTTAATTAATCTCGCATCGCCAACGCGATAATTGTCCGCAGTAGAAATTCATTCGCAGAGAATCGGTTTCTCGGTGATGTAATTTGCTCCCATTAAAATCTCATTCTTCTCCAGTTATTCCCATAAGAAGTTGCGTTTCTTATCGCCCCGTTCATTTTTATCAGTTCTTATTCGACAGCCGGGAGAATTAGTCTGTAAATTTTACAAGTGGCAATGACTCATCTATTCAATCAATTTCAGTTAGGATGTGGTCCACTGGTCACAGTTATCAAGACGTTGGGCTTCAGCGATACGAACGAAGAACGTCAGAAGGAGAAGCAAAAAATCGAAAAAGAGTACAAAAAATCCGATCAGCGGCTAAACGAATTGATTGCGAAACATGATGCAGAGCTAACTCGAGTCCTGCCGCTGTTCAGTCAGGTATCCACGAACGTTAGTATAAGTCGTGAGAAGATTCACAAAGTGAAGGCAAATCTGGTCGCCTGCAAACAGTTGCTGCAATGTCGACGAGAAGAATTGCGGTCGCAGTGGACTGATGCTTTGCAGCAGAAGTTGGTCCTGGAAATGCTACAGCAAATGTAAGTTCTGTCCTGTGCTAGTAATGAGTTCTGATGCTTTCAATTGTCACGAATGTCCAAACAGAATATTTATCCAAAACAAGCCGAGTATTTCTAATTTTCGATTTCTACATTTTCAGCAATGAGCTGCGTAAAGTGCCGCAATCCGTTACATTGTACACGAGCAAACGTCATTATTTGCATGCAACAAAAGCTCTCACCGAAGCCATAAACCTTGGCAATGGTCCTTTGCGTGAAATCGAAGGACTTAGTGACCTTCGAAAAGATTTAGAAACTCGTAGGAGTCAGCTCTACACCAAACTGATGGATGAACTTCATCGGCATCTCTACCAAAACTCAACAGGTGAAGTTCTGAGTAATTTCCAACGTCAGAATTCCGGTCGTAGAAGCAACAAGTTTGAACGTGACTTTATTCTGCGACGTTCAACGGATCGAGCTGAGACCAATGCCCGAATACAACAAGCACTGGTTGAAATGTCGCAAGGTTTCGACATGAAGAAAGCCGAAGTTATTAATGAGAATGATCTGGTCGACGACGAATTGAAAACAACTTATTTCGTTGCGATCATAGTGGAATGTTTCGCAATGCTGAATAAAGTGCCTGATTCGATTGAAACGATTAAAGTGAGGATTCAACCGGAACTTTTGAAAATCGTAACCAGTACAACACACCAAATGAAAGTGATGAACTTGTCGGAGGTGGACAAAGAGCAGCATCCATTGTTGATGCTGCTTGATGTGCTTTTCAAGCAGTTCAAGCTAATTGCCAAATCGCATAATTTGCTCTTGAAGAACTATTTGAACGTTGTGCAGAGATATCAGTTGTGTTCGGGATCGTATGATATCTCTGACTTTTGGACGCAAGCACAGGCAGTGGTAGGTTCATTTCACACTTGTCAATATTTGAAACTCAATCTATTTATTTTTTCTAGTTTCAATTGCTTCTGACTGATTATTTGGACATTCAAAACGCAACAGCCGATGAAACCAGTCGGGATAACTTTAGTGAGCCTACTGTGAACATTAATAGCTTTTTCAGTCGAAGAAAAACTCAAAAGTAAGTATTTGTTTGCGATAAACTAACAAACATTCTACGCATATTGAAAGCTCCCACCAATAATTGTCAAAATAATCCACGTCAAAATATCAATAGTAGCTGTGTTTAATGACCCCGAAAAAAGGTCAGAGCATTTCAAGCCAAGTTAGAGTAGAGCAGCCTTCGAAAAAGTAGAATAAGTTAGAGTGATCGGGAGTATGATATCTTACGGAACACTTTTTAGGCAACAATTCTCAAAGTTTATTGCTTGCCAGAAATTCAACCTGTCAGTTCAATTTTTTCATTTTTTCAATTTAAGTCGTTTTGTGGTAATTGAGAAACAGCTGGTTGCTTGCTGGAAGTTGCCCTACCGAAAAAGGTAGATCAAAAAATCATACTCTAAATTGCTCTAGTTCAACTTAGAGCAGGCTCATGAAACAAAGTAGAGCAACTTCAGGCTAGTTAGAGCAACTGAATTGCACATGAAACACATTTTGCTGCGATATCGCAACCTAGCTGAGCAGCTCATAGCACCCAAACGTCTGTCTACTGACACATCTC
Organism: Nemotelus nigrinus; assembly: GCA_947369275.1. NCBI lineage: Eukaryota > Metazoa > Arthropoda > Insecta > Diptera > Stratiomyidae > Nemotelus > Nemotelus nigrinus. The sequence continues at coordinate 35,828,421 of OX376372.1, forward strand.
CACAAAATTTGACGCAAACCCGGAAATCACGTTAGGTATTGCTCATCATAAAATATCCTCTCTCAAGTGCCTCAGAATCTTTTATGACAATTGCAGTGATCGTAGGGTAAATTAAATAAACTCTACTTTGGCGCCAAATCGGGCCTTACTGCTATGGCTAATTCAATGTTTTACCTGTACCTTTACTGAAATATGTTTCAATTACTCTTATATTAATGTACGACAGTAGATGGATAATCTTAAGAAATCACCGTGGCTATGTCTTCACTGATCAGACAAGAGGCGGTGGTGCTACTTGCTGTTAGCAGCACACCCTCAAGCCAAAATATTGACTCAAACCCGCATAAATAGTTCCAGCACAAAATTATCCGCATATCATTCGACAACACATCAGTATATATCGATTTATTTTACACCCCTCAAAGATCTGACGAATCTTCTGTTTAGTTTTAGATATGCGAACAGATGTCTACCTTCATGAAAGCTTGTAGTGTTGAGCATCAAATTATACTCTTACCAGCTTTTAATCGCCCAAATTTACTTTTCGTTTCTGATGAAACCGATAATTACTTACTATCTTTAAACCATCTTAATTATTCTGATTTTAATCTTGTGAGTGCTTTTTATGGTAATGATTTGCAACAGGTTGCTCCGACTTGCAGATTAAATGGTAATTGGTTAGACCTTATACAGCTGCGGACATATAATTAGAAACACTTGTATCTTACTTAGAAAAACCAATTTGTCAATGAATTTATCGATGTAGCTCATTCTCTTAAGATTAGTTTTTTTACCTGATTCGATAGCATTTGAGGGAGGTAAAGGGTTAACCGATACCACCTCTGAAAGGACGACAATACAACTATAATAAAGTCCTGGAAAACCCAAAACTTCGAACGAATAAGTAATTAGAAACAAAAAAAAAAATAATAATTCACAATTCATTTATTTAAGTAAACATTTTATCGAATAAAAACAATAAATTACAATAAAAATATCAGTATCGTGTCGGGGAATGATTCTACTTCACAACCTCTTGTAGGCGATTCGGCATTGTCGTTATAGTTCTCCTGAATCTCTCCACAGGTATGGATGCCCATACTTATTTCACTGCTTCGAACAATTGGTCCATGTTCGTGAAATTTCTTACTATTATGGCTTGTTTCTATCGATTTAATTCGGGACTCGTTGATGGTCAGTCTAAAAAGGTAACGCTGTTGTCCTGCAAAAACTTCTTTGTGTTTCTTGCCGTATGTTTGGGATCGTTGCCGTGCTGAAACTTTCATATAATAGAAAGATTCTCTTCAGCTCATGGCATCATGATATTTTCATTTCATTTATTTAAGTAATCCATTAACAGGCAAAAAGCCCAATTACAAATAGAATAACTTAGTACTAAAAAATTTAGAAAATTAAGATATGGAAAACAAGAAACGAATGACAAAAAAGATAAATAAAATTAAACATCAGCAAATATTGTGTTGCGAACACTTCTTTTAAAGGTGGCAATAGAGTGTGAAAGAGGACCAAGTTGAGGCCATTATGGGTACGTAATAGACGCAAAACAGGAGAATGAAAGTAAGTTTCAGTACGGGCAAATGGTACATCAAAGACAACGGAGGAACTAATTTGCCTCTCATACTGCCATTCATTAATTAAGGATGCAATAGATGAGTTCAGATGGCCACGACAAATTTTGAAAAGAAAGCATTCATCATGGTACACTCTGCGCTTTGCGAGGAGAGGGAGATTAAGGAGCGATAAGCGTTCATCATAAGGCATGTAGGGAAGATTATATTTAAAGAGTAGGGTGCGACTGAACCTCCGTTGAACAGATTCAATGGCATTGGAAAGATATGCAAAACAAGGAGACCAAACTTAAGTACAGTATTCAAGTTTAGAACGAACAAGGGTAACAAATATCTTAACACAAGTAAAAATATTAAAAGAATTGTGACAGGAACGTATAGCAAGGCCAGGAATCTGCGAGGCACTATTAGTAATGTTACGAACATGGATATTAAATTTAAGTTTACGATCAAAGGTTACTCCCAGATCAGTAAAATAATCCACAGATACAAGGATGGATTCACATAGTAAGTAAGGAAAGGTATTAGTCTGGGACTTCAGAAAATAAGACATGGCAAAACACTTTGATACATTTAACGGTAGGCAGTTAGAGTTACACCAATCAGTAAGAGAGTTCAGATCATCCTGAAGAAGTAGATGATCATCTGAGCTATTGATTACTCGAAATAATTTTAAGTCATCAGCACAGCGGTCCTAATATAGAACCTTGAGGTACCCCAGAAGAGGGCGAAAATGGTAAGGACGAAACGCCAGAGAGGGAGACAAAACAAGTGCGGCTAGTCAAAAACGAAGATATCCAAGAAAGTAAAGGTTCACAGATGCCATAGTGGTTTAATTTGAGTAGCAGAAGATCGAAATTGACAGAGTCAAATGCCTTAGACATAGCATGAGTAAATTCAATGAGATTCGTGAGTAAATTCAATGAGATTTTCTAAGATGTGACCATACTTTTCCTTGTTCAATATTCATTCTATACAGTGTATTGTTTGTCCAACACCAAACCACAAGAAACATCTCCAAACACCTCCGTGCTCTTCTTAAAAACGTGTGTGGTGTAGCGGGAGTCAAAATCCTTACTTCTTGGTCGCCTTACAAATATTCTGCCATCAGGGTCAATTCTTTTCTTCGATTAGTTGCCGGTACCAGGGACTTCTTCCTGGATATCCTGTGATGCCTTCACTATTCTACTCTTTCTCATCCACTGCAGATTCGAATAGCTTTCAAACTTACTATAATACAATTGTATACAATGTCGGACAAATACTCTCATATCTCAATATCTTGATGATATTGTAACCTCATTTTAGAAAATAGTATTTGACGCGGTCGAAAGATATGTCGCTAAAATTATGAGAAAATATAACATTTCTGAGCCTTGGCTTGACAAGACTCTTAGATGCCTAAAAAACAATAGAAAGAAGCTTCACAAAACAATAAAAAATAAATTTGACTTTTAAAGAAGAATTACAACGTAGTGGCCAAAGAATTCCATGTGATGTCTCACCAAGCATATGACCGATTCATTAAAATGACTGTCGCGAATATAATCCACAGTCTCAAAAAGTTTTTTGACTTTGTGAATATGAAGCGAGAAACAACCGATTGCCTCTATTCTTTGTTTAATAAAATCTCATTGTCTTCTTTTACTCAAAAAATCTGTAACTTTTTCATTGATAACTTTCATTAGGTCTTTAGCCCAGCCAGTATTTCATCATCCTGTCAATTTCTAAGTGTAACTCGCACAATTTTTACAAGAATTTCTAGAGATGATATTTTTATGTTGCACAGTAAATCTCTGTCATAAAATATAAAATATAAAATAATAAATGTCATACTAAAAATCTCTTTCATATTCAAAAATGAAATCACACCAATATTCAAAAATGGCGAAAATAGATCAATTCAAAATTATAGAGGCATCGTCATTTTATCTACTACTCCAAAATATCTGCCTACATTACCAAAGCATTTGACCGTGTTGATCCCTCAATTTTGATTTTCAAGCTGCAACAGTTCAGAATTGCAGGGTCTCTATTAAGATGGCTTAGCTTTTACCTCCACAACCGCCCACAAAATTGCAAATTCCAAGGGCTTATCTCTAAAAAATCATGTCTACTCAGGTGTAGCGTTTTCGGTTTATCATTTTTTATCAGACTTTTCAGAGATTAACTCATTAAGTCTATCCGACCGACCCATACTATAAGGTCGCCATCAGATGCTAACTTTTTACATTCAAAACTAACCCCCCTGGAGCATTGGGGATGTGTGAACAACCTATATCTCAATATTGCAAAATGTCATGTGAATAGCTTTTCTCGAAAAAATACAATCGTAAATTATGTATCTTCTAAGCAATACTGCATTCCGCAGGGTTGGCAATATATTAGATCTTGGTATTTTCCTGGATGAAAAGATCCACTTCAACTTGCATTATGATAAAATGATCTCCCTTGCAAGTAAACTAATTGGATTCATTAAGGGGTAACACCTATGTGGAACGCTGTTTTCGAGGGTGATTTTTTGCATTTTTTTCCAAGGAAACTTTATATTTGATTGAAAAAATAATTACATGGCTTTATTAAACATGTTTTGAAGTATACAAATTAATTACAACGTCCTTTATTACAACGTCCTAAAATACAAAATGGTGGCTGTACCAGGCTACGAGCATCAGACGATTTTTCAAAGATGCCTCAACGGCCCGCAACTTTTCGTCGTCGCAAATGGTCTGAAACACAAAAATCAAAATTTTTCTAAAAGTTTGAACTAAAAGCAAGGGAAGTACGTACGGGTTTTCAAAAATATTGAATTTTGAAGGATTGGCGTACGGTTTTCCAAAAAAAAATTTTTTTGGTAAAAAAAATCGTACAAAATCAGCCGTAAAAATGAAAATTTTCAATTTATCAGCAAAATCTTACGTACTTCCCTAGAAAATGATGTTGTGAAGCTTGCACCAAAATTTCAAATTGATCGGATACAAATTGGCTGAATAATCGTGCGGGCCGTATAAAAAAATGTGGTTTCGAGAAAAACGCATTTAGAGTTTGAAAACAAAGGGCGGCTCTTTCACGTTTCTCGTTTTCGCTTTGTGGATTTATTGCCTTTTTGTGGCAAATGTTGGTCTACTACCTGTCATACTGAATGGTAATTTACTAATGAGAAAAGTCGCTAACGGATACCTGTGGTAGGTATAAGGACTTTGGAGCAGAGCGTGCCGTACGCGCGCCGCATAGGCCCCGACCGCACGATGGGGCGTCCAACGTTTATGCTCATAACTCGGAAAAAAAAATTTTATTTTTGAAAATAACTTAAGACGTTATTCTAGACATGTTTCCCTGCCATTTTAGCAAAAACAAACAAATAGATTTTTTTGAAATTTCTACATAGGTGCTACCCCTTAAGCGACGAGCCACAGAGTTTCAGAACCTTTGTGTTATAAAGTCTCTATACACTGAGCTCGATTGCCCTCTTCTTAAGTATACTTCTACTATCCCGATTTTTGAAATCCACGGCCAGAGATTTGAATCTGTTCAAAAGCAGTTCTTAATATTCGCTCTTAGATATCTCTACCATCCTTGTGATTTCAGCAATTTATCGCCTTACTAATATCGCCTTAGACTTCTAAACTTGTTATCACTCGCGCCCAGAAGATTAATGTTATCTGCCTGCTTCAGTTTTGATGTTATTAAAGACGCTGTTTGTGTCAACTACATAAAGGATAAGTTTGTGCTTGATCAGTTCGTGGGAGTCAGTAAATTCTGACAATTGCTAATTAAACACAAGCATAGTACGGCATATATTGATAATAAGACTATAAATAGGTGCTGCAAGATATTCAGCCAATACCCCACGATATAAAAAGCGTTCTTTAAAAATACAAGGTGGCAAAGGTTTCCGCACCGCGTTGCCACCATCGCCACGCAGAGACATCATTCAAGACGAGAGCAGCCGACCAGCTCGGACGTGCTTCTGCCATTCTCGTAAACGGAAACACATTGTTATGTACACGTGCTTTTCAATAAAGTTAAATTGTCGTAAATAGCTATAGTGTTCGAATCTTTTGTACGAAGGCGAAGTCAATAAAGTAGAAACTCCTAAAGACTTACCAAGAATCTCTTATCGTAGTCGTCCCAACCTGTCGACCTAGCATCCTTTGCATTTGGGTTGCATATTAATTATAGTACTAAGCAAACGTTTTATTATGACTAGTTTATTTTATTAATTTTGGTTTTTTTTTAATTTTATATTTATTGTTGAATGCTGTGACCTATGTGTATTTTATCTGTTTATTTTTAGCTTATTCATTTGTATTGCATTCATTGGTATTTAATGCCTTGTTGTGATAATTTTAGTATCTATTTGTATGTAATTACTTTTATACCTTGCTTGGTGATCAATAAATATATTTCACGTAAAAACTTGAAGAAAGAAGCAATTCTGAACAAAAAATGTAAAAATATTTTAGATATTCTTCTAGTTGTCAAAATTATACAATAATTATATTTTTATTGCAGCAAGAAAACCCTCTTCCGATTTGATAAATCATCACACATTGTTCCTTATGACGAAACCACAGTCAAAGAGCATCGACGGAACCTATCCGACGTGTCAAATGACGAGAATCTAGCGAACATTTCCTTCAGTGAACACCATAAACGCGAAAAAGTTCTCATTTGTGATCCAGATTCATCTCTGATCCGTAAAATCTATGCGCCTATTAGATCCTACATACATGAAATCGAAGGATTCATCAAAGTCAAATCAGGGTAAGAATTCCGAAAAATGACTAGTCGATCAAATTTTATAACTTTTCCTAACCCCTAAACGTACAGACAACAATCGAGCCTAAATGCATTTCTCACAAACTACATCAAGGACATTTTCCTGTCGAAAGGCCATAATCGTAATCTCCAGCTCACGATCGATTCACTATCGAAAAATCAGGATTCGTGGCGAACAATTATCACTCCGGAAGATATGAAAGATTTAAATCTGTCACGGCCCCTACTTCAGTCGACTGTTATGGTCGAGAGACAGCTAGCAGAAACAAAGGCTCTCATTCAAGATTTGCCGCATTATTCCGATGAGCTGTTGAAAATGGTGTGTGCGCTGTTAAAAACATATCGAGAGACATGCCAAGCTGCCTACCGAGGGATCGTGCAGCCAGATGCCGAGGACAAGCGAATTTATAGTGTGGCGTGGTTGAAAGATGACGATATTAACCGATTTTTAAAGTAAGCAAGGTTTCCTATGTGATTTAGTACTCTTATATATTATTTTTAATAATTTTGATTTTTTAAATATTTCAATATAACAATTCTCTTGTAGAACCCTTCCAAACTGGACTGATCTTAAAACATCGAGTGCAAAAGCGAAATCTTCCCGTAAACTGCAGAAAAGCACGTATGAACAATCTGAAGAGGAGAGTCCGTTACAAATCCAGCAACGTAATATTCGAGAGGCTGAAATGTTAACTAGCAACCTGGGCGAAGGTGGAATTTCGAAGCAGGAAATCCTCTCAGATATTAGTGTACTTAAAGAACTTGCCACACTGCAAGAGAGCATGGAATGGTTTTCGTCGAGAATCTCAGAGTTTGCAAACGATCTGCGTCGGCCCACTTTGAATGGACTGAATGCCGATGCTGCTGCAGTTAAGGATGGTACAATCAAAGTTCTAACGAATTTAGCCCTGGAATTTGATGAATTGGCAAACACGTGTTTGTTAGTTTTGCATTTAGAGGTTTGTGATGGCTCTAGGTCTGTTCGCGTACCTAGATCTATTATAATATATTAAAATAGATTCGCAGCAAGTCGTTTTTGTACTCTTGCTTCAAGCAAAATTTTGCCACAAAAAGAAGCCAGCTGCAAAAATCTGTTGCTGCTGCAGTACGCGAACAGACCTTTTGTGTTTAGCTTAAATGAAACGATGATGAATAAGCATTGTTTTAGGTACGCGTTCAATGTTTTCATTATCTGCGAGGCGCTAGTTCTAGAGACAAATCAAATAGTTTTATGTCGAGCCCGGATACAGATAGTCTTGAACCAGATCCGAATGTTCAAAAATTAACGAAAATATTGACTGAAATGGATGAAGCATTTACAGGAGCGTTGCATCCACGAAAAACTAGGGTAAGTTTGAATGGATTTCTTTTTTAGATTTTGATAACTTTTCATTCAATATTACCAATGATTACAATGCATTAATGTTTAGAATATAAGTAATTAAAAAGTGTCCCAAAAATCACCTGACTTCGATTACGATTACTATGCCTGAATTTGCACATGAACTTGAAAACTTTAATCCCAAAACTATTCGACATTTCCTTCAATCGTGTTTTGAAAACTGTTTGACCCTTGCTCGGCTTCCTATATATTTATTTTTTGAATATCAAACAGAATATATTTTTCATGATGGGTTTCGAAATCTCCACGTTATGATGAACAGTGACAGGCAAAGCTAAAGTATGTAACGAATTGTAAAAGTTAATCGCCTTAGCACAACGCAGAACTAGACCGAAGTCCAGAACCAAGAGTGCTAAGATTCAAAAAGTAGAACATCTGCTGCCATTCAAGAGGCAAACTCAAATTAAAAAAAAAGAATTTCCCCGAGAGCAGGGTACCCTAGAAATGACCGGATTCTACTTAAACATTGGGCCAGCCAGGCCCTCACGAACCTGTGAGAAAATTGTCCTCCTTGGCTTTCGCCCAATAAGAAGTAGAATCCGGTTCTGTTGATTTTCAGCTTTTATAAAGGGAGGGACATGGGTCTTTGCTTAGTTTCAGCTTTTGTTTAATATTTCATGGCCAATGTCAGTGGGTGGAGGACCCCAGACCATCGGGGTCAGGGCTCCGTCACCATCGGGGGCCCGGGGCTGTCTGCCTCACCCGGGTTCCTTTGAGAGGAGAGGCAGTGTTTTTCCCCTTTTTCCTCTTCAAAGTTTAATCTTCGGGCTCCGTGTGTCGTCACGAGCACTGGGTCTGCTTAGACAGCCCATGTTGCAGAGCCACGGGTGGTGTCCTTTACGGACCTATGCCCCCTTTTTCCCTGTGTATTTTTATATACCAGTTTGCGGCTACACTATAATGACGGGTGAAATTATAGGTAGCATCCCGTTTTCAGAGAGCCAACCGACTCCATTGTTTCTAAGGACCCACCCAGCCGCAGCGAGCTAGCAAAGCGTCACCCCAGTATCCGTCGGCGTTGGTTGAAGGGTACTCCGCTAATGCGGACGAGGGGCCTTCACGGCCATTTCTAGGGTACCCTGCTCTCGGGCAATTCTTTTTTATTTTAATTTGAATTTGCCTCTTGAATGGCAGCAGATGTTCTACTTTTTGAACCTTAGCACTCTTGGTTCTGGACTTCGGTCTGGTTCTGAGTTGTGCTAAGGCGATTAACTTTTACAATTCGTTACAAGTACGGTGACCCAACTAAAAATAAATAGCTATGTTTAATGAGCTGTTCTAGGTTGAGCTAGGTTGGGATACCTCAGCAAAATGTGTTTCATGAGATATTCGGCTGCTTTAAGTTGCTCTAATTTATGTTTCATGAGCCTGTTCTAAGTTGAACCAGATCATTTTAGAGCACGATTTCTGCTCTACCTTTTTTGGTAGAGACAACTATCATGCAACCGACTTTTAACATGAAATTGTGACCGAAGTAGTTAGTGAATTGACAGATTGAACTTCAGACAAGCGATCAATTCTGAAAATTGCCTCTTAATTGCTCTAACTTTCTCCACTTTTTTGAGAGCTGCTCTATTTTAACTTGCCTTGGATGCTCTGCTCTTTTTTCGGAGTCATTAAACACAACCTATGTTCAAGTAAAACGTCAATTCAAAATATTTCTTTTTAAAAAAAGAAATCAAATTCGTAAAAACTTACTGCAACGAAATCTTCATATTGATTGTTAAAGGTGAAACTTCGCAGAAGCTAACGTGACTAACATTTTTGTAATTAGTGATTTTGTTTCTGAATTAATATAGTGTACAATAAATCTTCAGAACTTTTAAGAGACCAAATCACAGATTATGTAAAAAGCCTTGATTTTTCTGCCCAAATTTAAAAATAAATACAGACCTCATCACTCCGTTGTTTCGCGTTGAATAAAAATCACTACAGATTGATCCGTTAATAACTATATATTTCACCTAAGATTTTCATAGCCAGCTTACGTTTGAAAAGATTCGCTGCCACTTAATTTTCAAATAATTAAAATGTTCACAATTTTTAAATTAATCTAGTTTGCAATAGAATGCCTAGTGGTATAAATATTAAGATTTCCGACTGATTAAATCTCATTCGAAGACCAAACAAGAAGCGGTTCAATACTCGCTTATCAAGGGAAACATTTAAATACAGAAGGAAAAACGTGTTAGTATAGAGGTACCTTGAAAGCCAAAGAATTCTTGTGTTTATGAAATGAACAGAGTTGTGTATTATTTTTCGAAGAAATTCTGTAAGCTAGCATGTTTCCATATACAGAGGAAAATATGCAAGATGAAGAGATAATTTTCAATATGAAAAACTTCAAACTAGTTAAGGTTTGTAGGACTAGTTAAGTTACTGTTTCTCAATCCCACAAAATATGTTTGAGAAACTATCGATGAAAGAATTGATCCGATTATTCGTAAGAATAAGAACGATTTTTTTGTCGAAGTGAACAATGCTTGGGCAAATTTTGATATAGATAAAGATTTCATTTGTAAAATACGCTAGCTGAGAATTTCTCTCGAATGATTAATAGTGATTGCAAAAATATTATTTTTTCGTCATCCCGTTGTCTCTTTGCAAATTTAACCTTAAAATATCGATTGTAAACTTAATTAGTCCGGTAAAATTAGCAAAAAAAAAAGAGAATATTTACATTAATTCAAATTACCCCAAAAAAACGCGAATATATACATTAATTAAAGTAGTTCTAATTTTTTGACATAATGTAAAGTTGATCCAAGTGAATCCAAGTTTCCGAACTCACCCCACTACCGCGAGCACCGCCATCTTGAAAAAAACTACTAAAATGTTTGGATTCGTTTCGGTTTCGTGAAAATATATCCGGTTTGTCTGAGAAAAAAATTAGTAACACACTTAAATTAGAGCAAATTATATCAACCTGAAATGAAAATTAAATCTCTAACTCTGATTTTTCCCAGGATAGAGCTCTTTGAATTTAAAGAATATTTCTCAAATTTAAAAAAGTACAATTTTTTAGACGGTTTTCGCTCGACAGTAACTAAATTGTGAATTTTACACCAAAGTTTTAGTATCAACATTTGTAATAGAGATCAGTTAAAGTTAAGGATCAGTTAAAGTGAAACTGGGCCGTATAGACTCTGAGATACATTCTTTCAAATATTTTTTTAGTTTTTTAGAATATATGTATGTATGTATACAGGGGTTTTCAAAAAGGATGTTTAATTCATAATAATTATGTATTTAAATAAATTGCAGAATAATTGAAATATCACATTACATTTAAGTATGGGATTCGATTTGGGATTCAATATGAACATCGCGAGGAGGTTTGCAGCGATGGACTCGTTGGAGCCAATTTTCCACTCCTCCTCAAAATTATCAAAACGTTATCATATGCATGCTTGAAACACGTTCAAAGTTCGTTTCGCATACTTGATATTTTGAAAATGTATTTGCTGATAAAATTATAAGGGCATTTAAAATATCGGTAAAATGACTGCCAGCGTCAAAGAGCTAACGATAACTAACATGAAGTGAAACCTGGGCATTGCATATACACCAATGTATCCTGTTTGCATTCACGCATTCACGGTTTAAATATAAAATGTTTAACTCCGTATTGAAAAGGTTGAAATATAATTAGGCTTGTACATCATACATTTTCAGTAGTTCTAAAAATATGTATTTTCTAAAAATATGTAAGTGAATAAATGAGCAATAATTATAAATAGATTGTGTATTATACAGCTATATAATATGCTGGGCGACAATATTATTTGTGCCGACGCCAGATGGCTGAGATTATATGCGTGGATGCATTTTTACAAGCAGTAAAACAACGAGAATGCACCAAACCCAACCTCAAAAATCAGCCGCTTAGAAAAATGCATTTATGTTCGACTATGCGGATTTCAATGTAAACACAATCGATGGTTTATGAACTTTCCCTAAACGATCAATATGGACCGTGAACTTAGTATTGACCATGTAAGGTACAGGATAGATGGATTGCGATCCGAATCTCGGAAATATCCGGATATTTTGAAATCCATCATTCAATGCAGCTGGATTGCGAAAAATATTAATTTTCGTCAGTATTCAATTGATCGGCAATGGACGACGATATGTTGAGCATCATTGGTAGGTCTGACGAAGTGTGTGATGAGAGTGAAGACAATACGTTGGTAATGAAGCCCCAAACTAGGGACCAAGCTGATTCACAACAATTTATTTTGCTGTGGGAGAGCCTTCCGGAATTGTAAAGTGCTACTTGAAGAAAATGAAAGCTTAGGAAAAGTTTTTAATTCCTTACAAAAGAATTAAATTGGATGCAATAGTGGATGATGTGCGGAAAATGGAACAGCCTATCAGTTCTCTAAATATTATTTGTTCATAGTACGCAATTAAATGAAAACTAATAATTTTAAAAACAAAATTTGTCTGGTCGTCTTTCAAAAATCAAATGTGAAATTTAACTGCCAGTAAATTATCGAAACCTTCTTCAGGCGTTCTGGAATAATTTTCGAAGTGTTCAGTCTCTTTATTTAGGCGTATCTCATCGAAATAATTTAAATGAAATATCTATCACGGTTTTGAAGCCAATTTCTCATCCATCGTTTTCGCTTTAATTTTTATTTTTAAACCAATTGCTAACATAATTGCAACGCAAGCTTTCGTTTTGTTTATGTCATTCATTTTAGTAACACTCATTCACAAATGTCTACACTAAACGAGATTATCGTGTGAACTGACGTGTGATCCCAGTGAACGTATAGGGTTATTTCATAAATAGTTCAGCCCTTGAATAATGTACTACTCCCTCCTGGCTCAGACATATTTTAATTGTAGTTTAAAAACCACAAACATATTCAAAAAAATGCATCTATTGGCACGAATTTGATCCTTAACTAAGCTGAAAATCTCAACAACAAATGTTGTTGTAAAACTTTGGCATCGGATTCACTATTTACTTGCTATCGATCAATATCGACTGAAAATTTGTCCTTTTTTCATATTTGGGAAAAATTCTCAAAATTCAAATCAAAGCTAAAAATTTAATTTTATATAATTGCTCTAGTTTAAAAAAAGGTTAATAATTTTTCCGTCCAACACCATAGGAGATATTTTCAAAGAACTGAGACAAGTCCGAAAATTTAGCGGTTTTTTCAAGAACTCCAAGCTTTGCATTTTTTTTTACAGTGTGCCAATCATCATATCAAAAGATCAGAACTACTATAATTAATGTAACCATTTATGACAATTTAATTGAACTAATTTTCCCAACGAGGCTATTTTACAGTACTAAAAGGAATACCCTGATCGTTAAAGTCGTTATAAATATACGACATTCAACCCTTTTTCTTCATTTCAACTCTACCTACGGACCTCGTTATTTTTTAGGCTATGCAGTGAAACCTCGGAAGTTCCGAATGCTAATACACCCATTTCAGCCAACCAACTGGCTAATTTGTAACTTGACCGAAAGTCTGTAGAACGTCACATGACATTCCACCTTTCTATGAAATATATGTTTGATTGAAATCTGAAAAATTTCGCTCAAAACTACTCATGCACTCCAATTTTTGAATGTTTACATGTTTATGTACAAGTTAACTTTTTTTTATTAAGTTGATTATCTTTAGTAAAAAAAAACAAATACCAATCTTTTAGCTGACCACCTTGGTATCTTGATCACTTTAACCCGAACCATATGTGGTTAACATATAGAAATTTGGCTGTACTATTTGTGATAGGGCATTTTTTACTGTACTATTTGTGATAGGTTAAATTTATCTGCACGCATATTTATTGCCCGTACCGTTGCAGCCAGTTGTAGTTCCTCATTTCATTATTTCGCCACAATTTCGGTTTATTTCATATTATAAATAAAGCTACATTGAAGCTTTCGAAAAATAAAAAAAACATGCAATAAAATAGCTTGCCTATCAACTTATTCCCCAGCTACTTTAAACAAATGTATTTTCTTCTCCAGTATATTTTCGAAGGACTGGCGCATTTAGGTTCCCGTATACTAATCCAAGCCTCTAATTCAATGGAGAAAGTAGACGAAGCAAATATCCAGAGGATGTGTCGAAACGCAGTGTCGCTGCAACAAACACTCAGCAGTATAACTGCAACGCGAGAAGTTGCATTGGATCAAGCCCGAAACTTCTATGAACTGCTGTGCATGAATCCAGATGTAAGTCTAAACCGTATCTATCGATTAACTCATGATATTTACTTTTTTTTATTTAATCTCAGGAAATTCTTACAAGTATCATTGAAAAAGGCAGTCAATTCACTGAAATGCAATATCTGAACGCTCTTCAATTATCGGCAAAGGCTCGTGGAATAACCGATGGAAATAGTCTGGCGTCATTTCAGCAAAAACTCTCCGATATTCTGGGCGCGAAACCGACAGCGGGAGTTGTTGTTTGATAATCGGGCTTTCGAAAAAGTTAAATTTGTTGCTCGATTACAGATAGCAAAATTAAATATCCGTTGTCTATCTGACTGTTTTAAAAGTTTTGATCGAAAGAAAGAAACTGAAATAGTACGCCTTATTTGTGTTCAAAACATAATATTTCAAAATATAATCAATCTAACTCACCTTTTTCTGATTGAAATTTTAAAAAAAAAAATAAGTTTGAGCAACTCACACATACATATTTCATAATTGCAAAACATAAATGAGATTAGATTGTTGATAATGTTCGGGGAGTGTTTATAACTTTTAACTTTGATCAAAGTAGTAAGAAATGTGATATCATTCTGGCTTCATATAAATTCTTAAATTAAAAGGCAAAAACTGTTCTGTGAACACTGGTGCGATGTTAACTGGAAAAACTGTTTGAAAATTAATGAATTTAGATTCGAGTATGACTAATTTCCTCTCATATTATATAAATCGCAGTTGCTGAGTACATTACTTCACATATAATTGGTTCTAATATATTCCAAAGCTTAGTTCGTAATGATGAAAGTGGGCTCCTATGTAGTGTACGCTTAAAATATCATCGCGGAATAATTTACAATGGAAAATAATAATTGATACTTTAAGCTGTAATATGATTTCATGCCTTTTGAAAATGTATATAATACAAATTAGTATAGAAAAGTAAACACAGTAATGAATAAAAGTAAAACTATAAATCACGTAGAATGTTATATGTATATAGTCGAAATAAAACAAGTAAACATAATGCAAAATAGTGAAAAGTAGTAAAACTCAGAAATGTAACATAATAAATTATTTATGGTTATAGATTGTGTGTAATTGATTTATTTATTTATTACGAACTTATGCAGTGGAAGTTTGGACGTGAATGACTCTTAATTGAATGCTGTGGAAAGTTTCACATACACCCGCTGGAGCGAAATATATTTTTAATAATTTATGGTATGATATAGGTACCTTTAAACTAGATGTATCAGTATGGTTTGCTTTGAAAAGTATCTATTGATTTATTTATTTATCTTTTCATATATAACTTACAGATTACATTCCAATTACATGCTGTAAATTAATTCATTCTAGCTTGTATCATAGTTTTAAATATTTCAAAGGATTGAGCTAAAGGGCCAAGCTGGAGAGAGTTAAATGTTCTTGTCAAACTTGTTAAATGCGAATTAAAGTAGACTGACGGTCTCGGAAACGATTCTTCAAAAGTTTCTCGCTTGATGATGGAATATGATATCTTCACAAATAGGATCATGTGAAAGGTTGCGACAGATTTTGAAGAGAAAGCATTGATCGTGATAGATACGATGGGAAGACAATGTATCAAGCTTGAGAAATGATAGACGCTCATTATAATCTAAACGGGGAATACCGTGCATGTAAAGTAGCCAACGAGTGAATTTCCTTTGTAGGGATTCAATGAATTTTTATAATCACATTCATATTGAAGAGACCACACAACAGATATATATTCCAGAGTTGACCGGACAAGGGAAGAATATAGAAGTAGTTGTCTATGTCTTATAATATTGGGAATATACGCTCTAAATAGTTGCTGTGTTTATCCGACTTCAATTTACAGTTACTGGCTGTGAAAATAATGCGGGTATTTGTTAACTGAAGTTTTAATCGCCCTTCCCTGAACATTTTGTTTGTATAATTTTTATATATATTGCTTGTAAGGTATTAATTCAAGATAAGATAGGATTTTTAAAAATGTACAATACTTACAAAAAGAAATATTCAAACCATCGAGAATTATGCTTCACAGTGATTTACATTCTCTAGAAAATAACGGTACTTTCCCAAATTGGGAAAAGATATTCTCAATTTCTTGTGATGCGTTTTCTAGTATGAACGTCAGTTGATTTTTAGTTGCTGCCCGTCATTACCGAGTGTAAGATAGGCATAATTTAAGCCATGTGTCGACAAGCTAGCGTAAAAGAATAACTTATAATTTATTATTTCAAACGTTGCAAAACTCAGCGATATTGCCAATCAATAACTATTTTAAGACACGCAAAATATAGTAGAATTCAAAACAAGCAGAAAAGCGATGCCGTTATATAATTAACCATTGCTAAGCAAGAAGAATATACGACTGGAATTTACAAAGAAGTATGCGAATTAGGATTTTGGCTCCTGGCGCACGGTCTGATTCACAAACGTGTTTAAGGATCGTTATGTTCAGAAGGCAGTGAAGCATGGAAGAGGTCATATTAGCGTATGGGACTGCAAGTCATCATATGGCGTGGAAAACTTGCATTCCATAGAAGGAAATATGAATGCTAAAATGTATTTATATATACTGAACGGTAACTTAAAGAACTGCGCAGAAAAAAGGTGCACAGGTTCCGAATTTACTTTTATGCTGTATCAAGCAGTTTTGGGCAGTTATATAATAGCCAATGTCTGGTTAGTGAAGTCTTATGTTTCGGGCCATCATACTGATAATGTATCAAATCACTTTGGAGTCCCAATTATTCGATACTGGCTTTTAAACTATCTATAAGAATATTTATATATTTCATTCAATCTAAAGTACCTTCAATAAAATGTGATTTCTCCATACCAGCAGCAGAGATGTATCCCCAGACCATAAGAGATTTTCCAAGGTGTTTAACTATAGGCTGTAGAATCTGTTTTTCTAACGAAGAATTTAATGTTTTTCGTACTTGCTGTTTTCCATCTGACTAGAATATAGTAAATTTACTTTCACCAGTAAACATTTCTCGCTTCCAGAATTCAAACGGGCAATCTTTATAAGCATTTGCGATTTCTAGGTGTTTTATCATATTCATCTTACTGACGAATGCTTTTTCCTAGCTATTCTTCCACTAAATCCTTTTTTCTTAAAACGCGTTGATCTGTTTCGGTATTCACAGATTTTTCCAAGTAATTACTCATAAATTTTTTGTGGCTATGTAGCACTAACTTTAGGTTTTTTTTAACTTCTCTCAATATCATTCTTTCATTCAATTCATTTAACAGTTTGGTTTAAGTTCAACTCTTTTTTTCACTTTCATGTCTTTTAATAATATATTGCATAGTCGAAATACCTCTCTTAATCTTTTTATTTATATCTTTTGAAAGTAGCGTTCAGTTAGAACAATTTTCCTAAATTCCGAAAAAAATTCTTTTCCTTTTCTGCCCACAGTAAATTACTTATAAATAAACCTACTAAAACTCTTCTAGATGATTTGTTTTTATTGTGTACCAATATTTTTCCTAGCTTGTAAAAATATTTTAATTTAAACCAATTTTTTCCTTTTGAAGCTAGATTTATTTATATTACTCGACATATATCGATATTTCGAGGGTAATCTGCCATCTTCTTCAGTGTCTATTGGTATTTCGGTCTCAGGTCAATAGACATTGAAGAAGAGGGCAGATTACTCTCGAAATATCGATATATGTCGAGTAACATAAATAATTCTAGCTTCAAAAGGAAAAAATTGATTTAAATTAAAATATCTCCTTGATGGTTTTATAATACCCAGCTTACTTACAGCTTAAATACTCTAATTCAAATCGTGCATTGTTAGCGGAACATTTTCAATCATAGGATATATACCTCATCAATTATAGGATAATTATGTACTTTATGTAAGCTTTTTTGATTAAATTTTCTGGATAAAATTTATGTCTTGAGCGGTATCTTTGTAAATACGGCTTCAATTAGTAGTAAAAGTGTTGCTAATATACATACATGTGACAGTATGTATGTGTATATGAAAAGTCCGTTGTTTTTAGAATATAGTTTTAGATACATAACCTCATTCGAGTGTAATGTCACTTTCATACATGGTGTAAAATTCTTCGTCAGCCCGTCGGTGTTTTTTGAGAGCAAAATTTGTGTGCCGCAACTGTGCAACAGGTAAATTCTAGATTAAAGTAGAAATAAACTTCAAAATTATACTTTGTAATTAAATAACATTATAGATAAATAAGCCGCATTGTGAATATGTACATAAGAAAATCCTGGGCAAATATTCCTTTTCCGAGTACACAAGTATGTATGAACATGCTTACATATGAATCACATATAATTTAAAAGATGGTTTCGGGATGAAATAATTGACAAGATTGATTTGCTTGCATAAAATTGAATAAATATGTTTGATATTTAATTTTGCATTTAATAAGTATATGATTGAAACGATTTTGAAAATAATTGAATTGGGGAGATTGTAAGAAAATTTCGTGTAGATAAAATAGCAATCTGGTGTCATTCTCAACAAGAGCCCGGGTAGCTCAGTCGGTAGAGCGTTGGACTTTTAATCCAACGGTCCAGGGTTCAAGTCCCTGCTCGGGCGGTTTCATTTTTGCAAATTTTGCAAGCAAATAAATCATTTATTCCATGTACATATTTGCGATTGTAAGAAGTGTTCTTACAAATGCAATTTTTAATAGTTTGAAGCCATTGATGCCAAAAGTTAGAGCTCGGAAATAATTTAGCATTTTATTTATTTAATTATATCAACCAAACAAATCGTACACAAAGAAAAAACGATTAACGGTTAACAATTTATATACATTTAAAATGTTGGTGAAAAAAATACATAACAAAAATTTGAACAATATAATGATTTTTAGCGGGCAACTTGATTGAGGAATGGACATCAAAAGTAAGATGCCTGGCAATGCACTGTAATTGTACAAAAATGTCGTTACCCATTGGTTTTTGAATTCCTTTGCACGTCTCTTAAAGTATCCCAGTTGCTTAGTAGCCTTCCTTAAGACTTTGTCATATTGTGAATTAAAATGCAGCTTTTTATCGAAAGTGACTGCGTTGTCTTTATTTAGTGAAATATTATAGAGGTGGTTATCAAAATTTGAATTAGTCGTTTTGCGAGAAAAGCTAATGACTTGACATTTATTGACGTAAATATTAAGTTTATATTGTTTGCATCACTTCTCAAGAAATGTCACTTTAGATAGAAGGAAAACTGAATCTGATTTCGATTTAATTGTGAGGTATATTGTCAGATCATCTGCATAGAAAATGTGAGGAATGTCTGATAAAACTTCAGAAAGATTCGATATGAAAGCATTGAATAAAAAAGGTCCCAAGTGACTACCTTGTGGTACGCCGGATGAAACTCCAATTTCTTGGTATGAGATTCCCTGAAAATAAACGTACTAAGATCTATTTCGAATATAAGTCTAAACAATTTAATAAGAGACTCGTTATACCAAATTTATGTTATTTAATTTCAAGAATATCATGATCAACATGATGTAGATGGTATAAATTTGATGCCATTTTCCATGCCAAACGAGATCCACGAAGCTGGTTGTAGTTGACTTGCCTTTTCTAAAACCATGTTGCTGTTCGTCCAGGAGAGGTTCTATTATAGTTGAGAGCTTATCACAAACGATTTGTTTAAATAGTTTAAGCAATGCTGAGTGTGGTGCAATACCCCTGTAATTATCAATTAACCGTCTACCACCACATTTAAAATATGGCGTCAGATAGTAGGGTTTTTAGGCGGCAAAAAAAACCGCAAGAAAGTGATTTATAGAAAATTATATGCACGGGCAAGATAAGCGACTCCATACATTCGAGTATGAAACTAGGAGGTTGCAAGTCAGAACCAGGACCCTTCTTGACTTTAAGACCTTCGATGGCTTGTGTGATTCTTGTCGAATACATTTCACAAACGATATTTGGTGGGAGTTTCTAAGAGAACGGTGCGTTAGATAAACTTGTACATGAACAAAATACTTCCAGGAACTTTGTGGGGGCTTAACGAAAAAGAGTTCTTTTTTTACATCGATGGAGGGTAGCTCGAAATTTTCCATTTGGTGTTTACGAAATCATAAATCTTTCTGGGTTCACAAATTATATTTTTGCCCATGATATTTACATAGCGTTCATACGCTTCGCAGAAATTTGTCAGGAATTCTTGTGCTTATTCATTACATTTATCCTTGATATAATATCTGACATCATTATTGGTTTTAATTAATTTATAAAGTTTGTTTCTTTCAAATACCTTAAACTGTTATCTAGCCATGGCGCAGACATTTTATGTTTTCTCTTAATCTTTGGGACGTGCTTTTCAACGGTGTTAAAAACCAACTCATAGAATATGGATACGCAATTACTTAATTTAAGCGTTGACTAAGTACTAGCCCAGTCAATTCTGAGCACATAATCCATAATGCTCTTATAAGCAGCATTAAATAGCAGCTTAACAATGAAGGCAGAGTGGTGAGGAGTGTTGCCAAAAGTCGGAGCTATTTGCTGCAAATCATTGCCATAAAATTTACTAACTATGTAGATTGAAATTGCTTGAGGCAAGAAAATTAAAAGGAATGAGTAATATTTAAAGAATAAAAAGAAAAGGAAAATAAATTATTATCATTATCAGAATCCGCAAATTTTAAATTTGGGCTATTGAAGTCTCGGTGTATTATACTGAAATGTGTCAGTAATATAGTGGACACTGGACGCTGGCTACAATTTAGCTCTTGGAGCCAGAAAACAAATTCAGACTACTATTTACTATTGCTTTGGCGAGCCTGTCGCCGCTATGCAAAAATAGTACAGTCTAAATTTTTCTGTATAATTGACTCTGCTGTGACCTGGCTTTGGCGAGCCTGTCGCCGCTACGCCGAGTCAAGAGAGTCTTAGATTTGTTTTGAAAAGAAGAAAGAAAAACTATTCCTTTTCAAATCTGGTCGCCGCTTTGTCTTTTGGCTTACCAGCAAAGAATAATCTTTATTGATTCTAATCCTGAGCTTTTATAGCAATAGTATTACAGTTAAGCTTTTCAAAAAAATCTGCGCGAATCAAAAATAATTACCTAGTTCCAGGTATTTACCACCGCGTGCAATTAGGGCGCTCTAGTCGCCATCTATGTGATATTTGACATTTCGACCAGTGTCGAAACGTCAGTGTCAATCAAGTGTACACAACACCCTCTCTCTTTGGGAAAAAAAAAATTTTCTTTTGTGTAAAAAGAAAATTTTTTGAATTTTAATTTTTTGATTCGCACATTACATTTTCATATAATTTGAGGTTTTTATTAATTTTGTTCTGACTTAAATCTATTTAATTCATTTTTCGTTAATCGAAATTTTATATACATTACAATTTCATATAACTTGATTATTCTTAATTTTGTTCTGACTCAATTCTATTTAATTCGTGATTTCATATATATATTTCTTTTCTTGATGTTTTCTGTAGTTTAATCTTAACTTATAGTGTACATATTGTTTGATTCTATTATTTTTTTTTTTTTTTTTTTTTTTTTTTTTTGTGGAAATATCTATTTGTAAGTTTATAGTTTATTACATTATGATTCTTGTCTGTGGCTTGTATAACTTTAACAAATTGTTGTGATATCTTTTACATTTGTTTTTTATTAAGATATCTGAATTTACGCCATCTCTGAATTTTATTTCGTATGGTTCGTGGTATTCTTTTTGCTGTTTTTTTTTTTTGTGTTTAAATTTCTATAAATTCATTTTTATTTATGAATAATTTGCTGTATTTGATTGAATATACTTTGGTTTCGAAAAGTATATTCGATATGTTAAAGAATAAATGTATTACTTTAAACCATAAAAGTTTATTTAATTTTTTGAATTTGTTTTATTATTTTCTTTGGTTTATTTTTTCATATTTTTCATTAAACTAATGCTGTTTCTCAGCTTGATTTGTAGCTCGCTAATGTAATTAAATTGAATTATGCTTTCAATTATTCTCTTTGGGGTTTTGTAGATGATTATTTTCATCGGTTCATTTTGTTTTTGAATGTTTTGTTGCATTTTATTGAGTATGTTTTTGTACTTTTCTATATTAGATGTGTTAGGAATTTTGTGGCTCTTGTTTCGGCACACATTTGATACCTTTTTTTCAGTTATTTGAGATGTCAGCTTCTCCAATAGCAAAACTAATTTCGATGGATTTTCACTGCATCTAACTGTAATTTTATTATTTTCCATTGTCTGTCTTGGAATATTCTCTATATTGAATTTTGATTTCATCAAATTTTGTATATCAGCGGTCGAATCGCTGTTGGAAAGAAAAGCTTCCTTATGCTTCATATTGTATTTAATCTTTATCGTAGAATTGCTGTTATATAAATCAGCTTTCTTATGTTTTGTATTGTGGGTTGGTTTATTTCCTTTTTCGGATTTGTCTTGCCCTGTATTTTTTTGGTTTTTGATTATTTTTCTTGTACGTGTTAGTACTTTTTTATCATTGGTATCATTTTTCTGTGTTGGTTTAATATTTGTTAATGCTTTTGAACTCATATGGTTCATGCCAGTACTTTGCACTGCTTCTTTAATTATTTTTTCATCATTGAATATTTCGTTTGTTGGACCTTCGACTTCAATCGATCGGTATTCATTCAATAATTCAGTTTCTGTTTTAATATTATTGATCAATTCATCTTGTTTATTTGTGTTTGATACTTCGATGTGTTTTACGCTCTGTTCTGGGGCTATTGAGTTGCCTTCGTGAACTTGAGGTGCAGTTTCTTTCATTATATGGTAATTATTTCTCTGAATTCTAGTATTTGTGTCAGCGCTTTTGAGGTTATTGTTGTTACTATAAATTCTATAATCATTTCTGTTAATCACATCTTTTTTTTCATAATTGTTTCCAATATATTTATAACCGTTGGTAAAGTTATTATCATTTGTATTCCTATTATAAGTATTATATAAATTTTCTGTATTGTTTGGTCTGTATCTATAGCTGTATTTTAATTGCCGATTACTGTTGTAACTTTTATTTATGTACGTAACATTTTTGGTCGCATTATAGCTCGACTCTAAGTCCGTTGCGATTTGAATCGCTTCTATAAGTGTTTTCGGTTGTGCCGCAAAAATTGTGGGCTTAAGTGACTCGTCTAAACCGTTTTTGAAAATAGTAAGCGCATAAGAATCGTTAGATTTCTGTATCGCTACTTTCTCTGCTGCAGATGGGCTCTGTCCTAAGCTATAAATTTGGATTTCGCTCAATTCGCTAATGAGCTGCAATATCTTCTCACTGTATTTTTCAACTGTTCCAGTTTGATATAAATGGGCTAATTGTGTATGGATTTGTTGTGGGGTTTTTCTACTTTTGAATCTACCTCTTAACACTTTTTCTAATTCTTCATAGCAGCTTATTTTTGTACTCAAAAGTTGAGTCTTTACGCTAGACTCTAATTTGACATTTTTCGTAAACTTTAATAAATCCTCTTTCCCGTCTTTATTGAGGTTTTCGTTGATCAATCCTAATATGGTTAAAAACGAATCTAATTGTTTTGCACTACCATTGAAAACTGGTATGCATTCTAATGCAAGCTCAACATTAAAATTACTCATCTTGTCGACTGTTAAATTTTCAAAAACGCTTTCAGTGAAATTTTTCAAAAACTACTCTACTGGTACTTTTTTAGAAAAAAAAAAAAAAAATCTATTTTACCTCCATTTGTACTTGTTTGTCATACCACGGACCATGTACATTTTTTTTTTGTGATTCCACAATATTTGATTTACTGCAAATCATTCAGATTATTTTGAATTTACTTTTCTTAATCGAACAAATTTGAATTCTTTTTGACTATTGTTACTAGATCCATTCCATTTAGAAAAAATTATCATAGACCATATAACATTTTTCTAACAATAATATTTATTCAAACTAAAATTTGAATTCTTAGCTACACTACTAGATCATAGGTGTCGTTTGTGACGCCAAATGCAATAAAGTGCAAATGTCAAAATAGACAGATATTTACAAGTTGTTTTGCTATCCTCTTACTTTCATTACTATTTTCGATTGTTGAGTGGACTGTTCTTTCTTGAAAAGTTTGTTTGTGTGTTTTTTTTTTGTTATTAAAGTGTAATTTATTAATTTTGTAATGTACAATGTTTTAGTTCATATATTATTAATAAATTCATTTAAAAATTTTGTTTTTCTTTTAAAATTAATGGTTTTTCTTCATTAGTGTTTTTGATTCTTCCATCTGTTGTACATACGTTGCTGTAGTTCCCATGGTGGGGGATTCGTTTCAATGATGTAATTTCTCTACTTAAACGATCTTGACTGCCGGTGCGTATTCTACGTATCGTGTTCGATTTTGATTCCTGGTCGTCTATTGTTGTCGGATGAGTCGCTGGTTGTGTTTCATGATGTTGTATTTCGTTTGTGAATTCTCCGATCTGCTGTCTGTCGGTGGGTGTTTTTCGTATCGTATTCGTAATTATTCCTACTTTCAATATTATTTCCATCGTGATATTGCTTAATTTGATGGTTTTGAAATCTGCGTCACTCAAAAATTCCAAAAGAATATTCAAATGTTGTCATGGGCGAATTGTTGTTGAGTTGATGCGCTCGAAAAGTGCAGGATTCTGATTCACAGAAATGTAGACTGCAGAATCGTCTTTTCAATAATTTGCAAATATCCAATTGCAAAATTTTGTCGCGCTTCAATTCAGCAGGCGCTCGAAAAATGCAGGACTGTGACTTGATCTTGATTCTCAGGATCGTACGTTTGAGGATCGCCATGAAATGTGTCAGTAATATAGTGGACACTGGACGCTGGCTACAATTTAGCTCTTGGAGCCAGAAAACAAATTCAGACTACTATTTACTATTGCTTTGGCGAGCCTGTCGCCGCTATGCAAAAATAGTACAGTCTAAATTTTTCTGTATAATTGACTCTGCTGTGACCTGGCTTTGGCGAGCCTGTCGCCGCTACGCCGAGTCAAGAGAGTCTTAGATTTGTTTTGAAAAGAAGAAAGAAAAACTATTCCTTTTCAAATCTGGTCGCCGCTTTGTCTTTTGGCTTACCAGCAAAGAATAATCTTTATTGATTCTAATCCTGAGCTTTTATAGCAATAGTATTACAGTTAAGCTTTTCAAAAAAATCTGCGCGAATCAAAAATAATTACCTAGTTCCAGGTATTTACCACCGCGTGCAATTAGGGCGCTCTAGTCGCCATCTATGTGATATTTGACATTTCGACCAGTGTCGAAACGTCAGTGTCAATCAAGTGTACACAACAATACGAAGCTAGTTTGATAAGTTAGTAGCTTTTTGAATGAAAATTTTTTTTTCGGTAAATTAGCATTTTATTTTTCAACATAGTTTCCTTTTATCTCTATACATTTAGTGCGTTTTTCCAATTTTTTTTTATTCCTTCCAAATAATAGGAAATAGACCTATTGTTTCAGTGTTGACCTCTTCATTCGCCCAGCCATTTCTTTAGGTTTGGAAACAGCAAATAGTCGGCAGGGGGCTAAATCTGGAGAATATGCTGGATGGGTTAGCAGTTCGTAACCCGATTTAAGGGTTTTTTCCATGTTGACTACACACATGTGCACCCGTACATTATCTTGTTGGAACATCACTTTTGTCGCCAAATGCGGTCGTTTCTGCTTCAAATCAATATCGAATCTGTCCAAAAGCTCTGAATAACATTCGCCAGTGATCGGTTTACCCATTTATCCTACATTGTGTTAAGAGCAGTGTTGTGAGGCTTCCGTGGCCGAAATTCCCTCGCAAATGCTTGTTTTTCCCACAGAGCAGGTCGCGAATTTCCACGGTTTTCCCCACGGACATTATGTGAACTATTCACCACAGTTTTATATTTATTTATCAATATCACGCAAATGTCAATACTTATAAGAAAAAAAATAGCAGTTTCATATATTTTATACACATGTATATTTGATTTATTACAGCGAAGAAAAAAAACATACATTCATTTGGTGAAAAAATCATTTCATTATAACGCAATATAAAATGCCTTTATTTTCAAACTAATCAAATAGATTTTGTGCATTGTGCAAATTGAAATATTTGCCAGAAGGCTCAAAATCAATGCAGGTAACAGGTCTAGACTGTAAATTTGAGCGAATGCAACAAACTGCGTTCAGTGAATCTTCACTTAATCTGTTTCGCTTTAAAGTTTTGACGTCGTTTACAATAGAGAATATTGTTTCCGACTCAGCATTTGAATGTGGCAAATCTGGCATACTTTGAAATCTTAGTTAAATGAGGAAACATGCATGCATCCTCAAAATTTTTTGCTTTTTCTATTTCTTTCGAAAACTCCTTTACTGTTAGCTGCAATAATCTCTGCTTTTCACCATTTGAAAAAGTTACTGCTAGATCTCTCCATTCGATATTTACAATAGATTCTTCAAAGCCAATTTTTTTTGCCAAATATTTGTACTGCAGTGAATTCGTTCGTTTTGAACTATCAAGAGCTATTTAGGGGCTTAAAAATTCAATTTTTTTAAAGGTAACATCAACGTGGCACAACAGCACGACGTCGGGCCTTGGCCGCCTGGATCGATCTCCTCCAATTGTCTCGGTCACGTGACCGCGTCCTCTAATCTCCGCATACACTGAGCTCTCCCAAAAAGCTCTTGGTCTTCCTCTTAGTCTCGTTTCGTCGACTCGTCTTACATTCATGACACGTTTTGGCATGCGATCGTCATTCATGCATTGCACGTGCCCAGCCCACTGTAACCGTTGTAATTTGACAGTTTTAGAAACTTCCAGCTCATCGTAAAGTTCGTATAACTCATTGTTGTGCCGGATGCGCCATCCATCTCGGTCGCGGACAGCACCGAAAATCCGCCGTAGAGTTTTCCGTTCGAAGGTGTCGATCACATTTTCGGAGGCTTGGGTCAGGGTCCATGTTTCGCGACCATAGCACAGCACAGGTCTTATGATAGTTTTATAAACGCGGAGCTTAGTCTTTCTGTGCACATATTTCGATTTCATAATGGGGAGGACCGAGAAGAATGTCTTATTTGCTAGTTGTATCCGTCGCTTAATTTCGTCAGTTTCGTTGGCGTCACTCGATAGATTGCTACCCAGGTAAGCGAAGTTGTCCACGAATTTGATGCAAAAATCCCCTACGTTGATGGTCGTGTGCGCTGGCGTCCTTGTCCTAGATTGCATCATAGCTTTCGTTTTGTCCTCGTTGATTTGTAGTCCAACTTCCTTTGCTGCGGTGTCAAGTCTAAGCAGAAGTTCTTCTGCATCGATCAGTTTTCGAGCCATGATGTTAATGCCAATTGTGTCGACTTAAAAAGAAGCGTACCACTGGTGTTCAGGTTCATTGCCCGAATAGCGAACTCAAGTGCCAGGTTGAAGAGCATGGGCGCTATTCCATCGCCCTGCACTGAAAAAACACATGGCGCCAGATGCCATAATTTATGGACTTCTGGCGCCATGTACATAGTCGATTTGGGGATTGTAATAAAATATAGCGCCACACGCCATAGTACATGGCGAAAAGTACATAGGAGCAGACGCTATGCTTATAGCCTTCCACGCCATGTACTATAGTCCTCCACGCCATGTACGATAGTAGTACATGGCGTGGAGGACTATATTACATGGCGTGGAGGACTATATTACATGGCGTGGGGAACTATATTACATGGCGTGGAGGACTATATTACATGGCGTAGGGGACTATATTACATGACGTGGGGGACTATATTACATAGCGTGGGGGACTTAAATCAAATATATTAAACGATTCTGAATCCGCTTGTAAAGTTGAATTTATCCGTTAAATCTATCATTCGGACAATTGTCATTACGTTCAAAATCAATAGCAGGTAGCAAAATCATAGTGAAAATCAATACGATTTCATGTTATCATTGACATATCATTGATATTTATACATCCCTCACACACTATGGCTGCGAGTTATAATTGCAGTAACAACTGAAGTAATATTACATGGCTCATGGTACTATGTAATATAGCGTGTGGGGCCATAATTTGTCCGCCATGTAATTATGGCGCTGGGAGCTATACTGCATGGCTCAGGGTACTATGTACATAGCGTGTGGAACCATAAATGCTGCGCCATGTTACATGGGACCACGCGCTATGTAGATTCTGGCATTATGGCACTGGGAGCCATATTGCATGGGTCAGAGTACTATGTACATGGCGTATGGGACCATAAATAATGCGCTATGTTACATGGCTCTGGATTTTTTTCAGTGTGCTTCAGGCCACCCAGACTTTCAAAAGGATCCGTCAATCTGCTCTAGATCCGGAGTTGCGAGACGGAGTCGGTCTTCGTCATCTTTATAAGTCTTACTAATTTGGCCGGTATACCAAATTGCAGCATGATGCTATATAGAGCAGCTCGGTTGATGTTGTCATATGCTTGTTTAAAGTTGACAAAGATTTGGTATACGTCGATGTCGTATTCCCAGCACTTTCGCAAAATTAGTTTGACCGTGAAGAGCTGGTCGATTGTGGAGCGACCAGATCTGAAACCGCCTTGGTACTCGCCAATGATTTCTTCCGCGAACGGTTTAATCCTATACTCCAGGATTTTTGACAGGATTTTGTAGGCCGTACAACATAATTGAATGGTAATATCTCTTTAAGCTCTTTACATGTCTTAACGTAAAACTCTTTTCCTATTTTGTTGGTGTCTAATTTTACAGCTTCTTCAAAAGACGCTATGTATTCTTCACATTTTGATCCCAAATAGGTAACCATATTTGGAACTAAATGGTTTTCATTTAATTCGATATTTTCCAGTAAGTCAATGAAACCAGGATTCAAAAAATTTAAGCAAATTCTTCTTAAAATTCCACTGCACTCAGTATACAATTTTTTTTTTTTACAAATTTTATAAATGGCTTAAAATAATCCTGATTCTTTCAATAATAAAATTATAAATTCCTGGAATATCCTGAAGATTTAATATGCAAACTCCTATCGAACTTTGTATCACAGTTTTCGAGAGGAACGTATCTGCTTTCGTAACATCTACAGTTCAAGTTCTTCATGCCGGTGCTTGTCCTACTATCCGATTATTCATGTAATCCAGCACTTTACGAATAAGTTCTCCAGAATGTACCACATTGTTGTACGGTTACTGAAGGATTTGCACAACTTTGCTTGCAATCAGACATCAACACTACCAGAATAATGTATTCGAGAGCCTGAAACTTATATGATGTAAATGGCTATCTGTATGCTCGAGACGAAAACGTATATGCATCCTCGAGAAATTCACCTCCACTCTATCAACTCGTATTTCATATCTGCAGTGCTAATCTACGAGTAGGAGTGTTTCAAGTAGAACTATACAAACTCATATGCTTCATTAATTTCCATTGATCCGACAGGATATTATCCCTCGACCATAATTGATCCATCCACCTACTCGGTCTGTGGTAATTTTTATGGGAACTCTAATATAATAAACTCGGCAGGAATACACTATGCGAAAATAATGGAAAAAAATAGTAGGAGAGAATATGTCAACACCATTTTCGTGACGATTAACTTTACCTTGGTACTGCCGAAAGTAAATATATAGTGGCTGTGATTTATAGCTTCTCGGTAGGACGTCAAAAGCGTCTGGACGTTTGCAACATCTGACTCGGTACAATGCCGGTTTGGTACGAGGAGGTGAGCGATAGCTAATGGGTAGAATCGCTTAGCGTGACGGGAGAGTTGTGAGAAATTATGTTGGTAAAATTGGTTCAGACTTGGTTGGATTTCCTTAAAATGTGTTTCATAGGGAAATTGTGAAAAAAGAAAGGATGGCGTTGTGCTATTAACAGAGTAATTGTAAATTTTCTGGTGACAAGTAAACGGAAGGCTTATTTCAAAGCAATTAACGCTGATGTCTCAAGTAACAAACAGGGTCGGGAAAATCGAAATATGTTGATTGCTTATTTGGTACAAAAACGCCGGAGATAAGTTTATAACTACAAAAAACGATCGAACTCAAGTTAAATAAATAAATGAAATGAATTTAAATGGGGCCTGCATATGATCTCATAGAAGGTATCCGAACAAGTTCGGTCACTGACATGTGGTATTATTCATTGTCTTCTTTGTCAAGCTCTCATTCGTCTATCGTGGAATACGGAACTAATGAAAATAATACTTCAGTTTTTTTCTATGCTACCTACATCAACATATTTTACATCTCTTCATATACGCTCTCTGTATGTTGCTTTGCTTGCACTGTATTTACACAGTGCAACAATTAAGTACCAGTACTTATTATATCTCAGCAACCAGTCAAGCCATCTATTGACAGGAGGTGTCATTTCAAAATTTGAACATTCCCAAACAAAAACTCAACCAACTTTACTTACGCCGCGTCCACATTGGCCATGGGAGATGGCATAACATTCGACTTGCCATGGAAATGGAAAATGTAGACGGTACATGGCATACCATATTTGATGGCATGCCATATATGTCAAGCCATATGGCAAGACATTTGCATGGCCATGAGCATGGCCATATTCTGACAGTTGTTCATTTTCAAAATGGCGATGTCGAGGGAAATAGTGTTACAAACCCTAAACGAATACAAAAAAAAGATTGCTTATCAAATTATATGTTCGCCTCTTCCTCAATTTACGCCTTTCCTCACATTCCGCTTCCTCTAACGTTTGCAGTGCTTTCAAACACCGGATAGCGCGCACATGTTCACTGCTGAGCGACGTTTTCAAAATGATATGGCATGACATGCCGTTGCCCAGGCACCGGATGACATGCCATAAACTGACATTCGTTGCCATCGTATATGGCAGAGCTCATGGACAATGTAGACTCTAGGTTACGCCGCGTCCACATTGGCCATGGGAGATGGCATAACATTCGACTTGCCATGGAAATGGAAAATGTAGACGATACATGGCATACCATATTTGATGGCATACCATAAATGTCAAGCCATATGGCAAGACATTTGCATGGCCATGAGTATGGCCATATTCTGACAGTGCTACGAATACTAAATGAATACAAAAAAAAGATTGCCTATGGAATTATATGTCCGCCTCTTCCTCAATTTACGCCTTTCCTCATATTCCGCCTCCTTTAACCTTTGCAGTGCTTTCAAACACCATATAGCGCGCACATGTTCACTGCTGAGCGACATTTTCAAAATGATATGGCATGACATGCCGTTGCCCAGGCACCAGATGACATGCCATAAACTGACATTCGTCGCCATCGCATATGGCAGAGCTCATGGCCAATGTAGACTCTAGATTAGGTTGATTTACAGCTTCTGGTTTTATGACGCTGTGTTGACAAGTCAAAAAAGTTTGATGTTGGAATAAAATCATGAAACAAAGATTTGTTATTAAATTTCACAAATAGCTCGATAAAAAATGATGAGAGAGAATATCAACAAAAAAAAAATCGACTTAATTTTCACGTGGATTTGACTAAAATAAAGGTCAAAAAAAATTTCCACACACATTGACGGAGGACAAGAAATCACTTCCTTGATCTGATCCTCACTGGAACCTTTTCCATGGAGCATCGTGTTAATCCTTCCAGAGAGGGCTTCACAAACGCCAAAAAAAAACATGAAAAGCTCCTTCAAAAACAAGACAATGTTCATTGCTTTTTACGATAGCAAAGGCATCATCCACAAGGAGTTCGTTCCAACTGGTCAAACTGTCACTGGACAGTTGTACTACTTGGAAGTCCTGAAACGTTCGATGGGAAGAATTAATCGCATTCGGTCACAATATCGTAATGTGTTTGTTACATGATAATGTGCATATCGTTATTTGTGCGTCAATTTTTGGCCTGAAATCAAATCGGTGATATCAACCACCCACCCTATTCACCAGATTTAGCTCTATGTGACTTTTTCTTGTTCCGAAAATTAAAAATAAAGCTGAAGGAATGCTTTTCCGACGACATCGACAACCTTTAAAAGCCTTCTATACATGCAATAGTGCAGTAATACAGCATGGTGAGCTAAATTACGGCTCATTTGAACTAAACCATGCATTTGACTCATTTTTGAATCGATGTAATAAATGTATTGCTTCACGAGAAGAGTTGTTCCAATCATTAATCAAAAAAAAACTACAGATACTTGCTTCACCTAGAGTCTACATTGGCCATGAGCTCTGCCATATGTGATGGCAACGAATGTCAGTTTATGGCATGTCATCTGATGCCTGGGCAACGGCATATCATGCCATATCATTTTGAAAATATCATTCAGCAGTGAACATATGCCCGCTATCCGGTGTTATAGAGCACTGCGAAGGTTAGAGGAAGCAGAATGTGAGGAAAGGCGCAAATTGAGGAAGAGGCGAACAAATATTTCCATAAGCAATCTTTTCTTTGTACTCGTTTAGGGTTTGTAACACTATTTCCCTCGACATCGCCATTTTGAAAATGAGCAACTGTCAGAATATGGCCATGCTTATGGCCATGCAAATGTCTTGCCATATGGCTTGACATCTATGGCATGACATCAAATATGGTATGCCATGTACTGTCTACATTTTCCATTTCCATGGCAAGTCGAATGTTATGCCATCTCCCATGGCCAATGTGGACGCGGCGTACGTTTTTCCACACTAGTCACTTAATTGTTATACTGTTTATTATAGTCAGTTTTGATAACAAAAGCCTAGTATATGTGAAAAATATATGCAAGTCGAGTTAATGTATTGGGTTGTGTATTTTCTTTGAATATCAAGAAAGCACTTTATTATTTTTTTCACTTAATAATTCCACTCCAACTCCGTCTCGCAGGTCCGGATCCAGAACAGATTGACAAATACTTTCGAAACTCTTGTTGGCCTGAAGCAGGCCAATGGAATAGCGCCGACGCTCTTCAACCTGGCACTTGAGTTCACTATTCGGGCAATGAATCTGAACACCAACGGCACGCTACTCTTGAAGTCGAGACAATTGGCAGCGTACGCCAATGACACTAATGGTTCGAAAAGTGACTGATGCAGAATAACTTCTGCTTGAACTTGACACCGCAACAAAGCAAGTTGGACTACGAATCAACGAGGACAAAACGAAAGTTATGATGGACCTTAGCATCAAATTAGTGAACAACTTCGTTTACCTGGGTAGTAACCTGTCGAATGACGCCATCGAAACTGACGAAATCAAGCAACGGATACGATTAACAAATAAAACGATCTTCTCGGTCCTCCCCATTATGAAATCAGAATATGTGCACAGAAAGACTAAGCTCCGCGTTTATAAAACTATCATCAGACCTGTGCTGTGCTATGGCTGTGAAACATGGACCCTGACCCAAGCCTCCGAAAATGTGATTGACATATTCGAACGGAAAGTTCTATGGTGGATTTTCGGGGCTGTTCGCGACCAAAATGCATGGCGCATTCGGTACAACAATGAGTTGTACGGACTGTACGATGAGCTGGAAGTCTTGTAATAATCAAACTACAACGTTTGCAATGGGCAAGGGATGTACAACGCATGGAAGACGACCGCATGCCGAAACGAGCTATGAATGGAGACTACGAGGTAGGCCGAGAGCTCGCTGGGAGAGCTCAGTATATGCGGTCACCGAGCAACTACTGGGATTCAAAGACTGGAGGACGCGGTTACGTGACCAAGATAATTGGAGGACAACGATCCAGGCGGCCAGAGCCCGACGCTAGGTTGTTGTGCTACAATGATGATAAGTCGTGTGTAGGGTAGTGAAATGTAAAGTAGAGAGTACATGATTTTTATGTGATATAATCTTGCGTCGAAGAAAGATTCTTTGCGCATTTTCCGAAGAGATGTCAATCTTGAAGTGATAGGCCCCTTTGAATAAGAAAATTCGATGGGGCTTATTTTGAGACTCGCCTCACGTGAGAATTTTCATTTGTCAAATCATATCACGCAGGCTAACAGTAGACCAGTGCCACCTCCTTCTGCCACTTTTTGCTCAGACACTCACCTTGCACCGAACAACTCATCTGAGGCTTTCAGAACTAGAAATCTTCAAAATTCTTAGGAGAATGAGAACTGTTCTTCTCGAGACGGCGTCCGATAAAGCCAAAAAATCCAATCT
This sequence comes from Nemotelus nigrinus, assembly GCA_947369275.1. Classification (NCBI taxonomy): domain Eukaryota; kingdom Metazoa; phylum Arthropoda; class Insecta; order Diptera; family Stratiomyidae; genus Nemotelus; species Nemotelus nigrinus. The sequence goes on from OX376372.1 coordinate 35,862,494, forward strand.
ATGGGCAAAACAAACTATTGGGGAGCATTAACTCCCTTTAAACCGTGCGAATTCAGCTCAGAAACGATGAAGTTCGGCTAAGAATGGCTACCGCTCCAGGGCTATTCAATGAAATGGTCAAAGAGCGTCTCGTTTGGGCTGTAATTGATGCTTGTAAAAGTAATGACTAATAGTATGTGGAAACCAACGCTCGGCTGACTTCTATAAGCAGGTAATATCCGAGCAGGGGGAGTTCTAATCTAGTGCCAACTCAAAGTTGATGCTGAAGAATGAGATTCCTAGCCGACCTAGAGACAAAGCATGTATTTCCTGCTTCCATTCTAATCCGGGGAAGTTTTGGATATAATCAGGCTCTTTAACCCTAATCTTTCCACGGAAGATTGGTGGGGTGCTAAAATGGATGAGCCTGTAGAGAGTCAACGGGAGGTCTCTTAACACTTAATGAGGAAAAAGTACCGTTCCTACAGGTCCGCAAGGTTGTACAGGAGTGATTAGGCTAAGGACTCTGGGCTGTCAGTGTTGCGACTACCTTCGAGTTGACTTGGGGCCCCGTTCCCCTTTAATTTGACTAATATATCTAATGCAATAAAGAAATAGTGCAGTTTATTAAAGAAACCAGGTGATTTCCTGATTACATTCGCTGAGGAAGAGTGTTAAAGAGGACGGACTGGAAGCTTTTTAATTCTCTGGTTCGATCCTGGAAACTGTTGCTAAAAGCATTGATTTCTACCTTGAACTAGATCAGGCAGTTGACACCCTTACTAGTTCTCTCATGTAAGCCACCCACAGGCAGGTGAAATCATAAGCCCCCCTGGTGGAACATGGAGATCAGCACTCTGCGGAGAGAATGTACGAAGGAGTTCGATTGCTCGAAAATATCTAATGACTGGTCGCTGTAAAAAATGAAGCTTAAGGCTTTTAAGTATGCCGTACGCATGGATATCTTTCTGTGGAAACGTACAGAATCTCAGCGAGGCAAATTGCCTTGGTAAGGTCTTAAGCACGACACCGAAGGCTATGAAGTGCATCATACGGAGCAAGTTTACAGTTCAATGCCGCCGTTCAGAATATCAAATTCTCAACTGAGATGGGCTATTAACTTCTTTGAGCCGTTTAAGTCCCCGGGCCTTGATGGAGTTCTTGCGGCTGACATCCACCAGTCCATGGAAGTATCGCTACCTTGGCTCAGAGAGCCAACGTATGCCTACGCTTCTTGTATTTTCCGAATGGCTGGCGGGAATTCAGAGTGATGTTTATCCCTAAAGCAAAAAAAGTTACGCATGTTAAACCCAAAGACTACTGTTCAATAAGTCTTAACTCTGCCTTGCTTAAGATTTTGGAAAGGATAATTGATTACCATATTAAAAGATCAATCGATCCTATGTTGATCTCGCAGTCACAGCACGCTTATACCAAAGGTAAGTCTGTTGAGACTGCTCTTCACGTCCTTATTGAGCAAGTTGAGAAATCTCTTTCTCTTAAGGAATATATGCTTGCCGCCTTCTTGGACAGTGAGGGGCTTTCAACAATGTAAATTCTAACGCAATTGTTGAGGCTCTCTCGGTGCTGCATGTGGATGAGCGGCTGATTGCTTTTATTTTGCAGTTTCTCAAAAGTAGAGTGGTAATTTCTTCCCTGGGGAATGCCAGCGTAAGACGAGGAGTCAGTACGGTTACACCTCAGTGTGGAGTCCTGTGGAACATCACGGTGGATACTCTTCTAATGAGGCTGGATCGTGCTGGGTGCAAAATGATTGCTTATGCAGACGACATAGCTGTAGCAGTGTCGGGAAAGTATTTATCTACGCTATCGGAGAGGCTAAATCACTCTGTTGACATAATTTCACGTTAGAGTCGTGAGTGCGGCTTGAATGTGAATCCTAGTAAAACGGAACTAGTGCTGTTTACAAGGATGTACAAAGTTCCTTATTTTGAGTTACCCAAATTGAATGGGGTCTCCATTAACTTGAGCCAGAGGGCCAAGCACTTAGGGCTGATCCTTGACTCGAAGTTAATATGGACCTACAATGTAGCAGAAAGAGCTCGGAAGGCTTTCAACGCACGTTACTGCTGTAAAAAAGCCATAAGGGCCAGTTGGGGATTGCAGCCTTGTACTGTTGCTTGGCTTTATACTGCTGTGGTTGAGCCAATTCTATTGTTTGGGGCAGCGTTCTGGTGGCAAGCTGTTGCGATGCTGACAGCTGAGCAACTGACGGCTGGTGATATTTATAAAACCACTGACAGTAAAGACGTTCCACAATATGGCTGAAAAATTAATTTATCAGCTGATGGTTGTGATCCGTGCCTGCACTACTGGAAATGGTAATGTCCTAAAGGTATGGAAAATATATAAGAAGGAAAAGTGCCGAAAAATTTCGGTACTTTGAAAATTTCCGTACTTTTTGAGAAAAATTTTCAGGATCTTGAAAGAAGAGGCATTCTTTTGTTCGCCAGCAAGGAGAAAGGTCATACGTTCCGCAACGTGCAAAGTCTTGTTAGTTTTATCAAGAAAGTTACAGTTGAGTAAAGTTTTATTAATCAAAGAAGTTTCTGAAGTAAGGAACTTAAATAATTTGTGAAGATACAGGCGAATCAAAGAAACATCGCGGGATAACATAGTTGGGGTGTACATCATTAAGACGAATATGTTCCTGAAGATATCGGAACTCACATAAGTCGGACGAGTAGTGGTATTTGAAGTGTAAAACTAAAGTCTAGACTGGATTGGAGATTAAGAGGAGTGCGTTAATATAACGAAGTGGAATAAGTCATAAAGCATTGCTTGAATCGTGAATCGATGAATCAGTGGCGAGCTGGAGTCAACTATTGGACGCGCTAGTTAAGTACCGTCTAACGGATTTGAAATATTGCATGACGAATGCTTTAAAACTGATTTTTAAATTCTGAATGATTATGGATAAGTTGATTTAAAAAAAAAATTTGGATGTTTATTGATTAAACCTCGATTTAAAATTCATAACGTAAAGATTCTGGATGCTAAAATGGAAGTCTGGATATTCTGCATCATACTACTACACTCAGAAAAAAACTTTGTAAAATTGGTGAAAAACATTGTTAATTCATATATTTTTCACTATGAAATGGCGCCATAGAGGTTTCTCTATGAATTAACTACTACATAGTAATACGTGCGTGAGTTGTATTGGCAACAATTTTCTCTATTGAATCAACAAGGGCTGCTTGGAATTTTGAAGCCGCGAATAGGAAATCCAACAACTAAATTGGATCGTAATAACATGGAAAGGAAAGTGTGGCTGCATACTTAAAATATGAACAAAAATGTCCTAAATCGACTTAAAATACCAATGCAAAAAAGACACTATTTAATGCTTTGAATAGTTGAAAGACCCAAGAATTTCAACAATTTATAATTCTCGAAATGCTTGGGTCCTTCAACTATGTAAAGCATTAAATAGTGTCTTTTTGCATTGGTATTTTAAGTTGAGCTTTTTGAAACATCTTGACATTAAAATTGTGCTGTTTTGTGTCTTATTGCTGGCAAGCAACAGCTCTTTACAAGCTTTATCGCGTATATTGTTTAATAAGTATGGCGAGATATTGTTTAATAAGTATGGCGACACACACTGCATGCACTGCAACTTACATATATGCGCGATTTGTGTCTCGAAATGAATGCTGCTGAGATTTAGTAATGATCAAACAAAACAAAAGAAATTGAAGTGCATCTATTCAAATCAACAGATCAAGTAGTTGATTTGTGTTTATGACTAAAATAACCGATAATGCATGTTGTATTTACAACATACGTATTGAATTTACATTAGTCGTTTTAATTCCATAAAATTCGTTGTTATTATGAAAGAAACAGCAACGAATATACAAAGAGGCTGTACGTTTATTATGGCCCTGGCTTTTACATTGATAATTCTTGATTTTACTATGCGACTTTTTTCTGAGTGTATTATATTCTAATGATAAGTTGTGTAAATTAAAATTAAAAGGAAAAAGTAAATCGAAAGTAATTATAGAAAAATGATACATAATGAAGTTATGAATTATTTAGCTGTTAGGTTCTAAGGAGAAAACAGAATCTTTGGTGTGGGTGGCATGTTATTGATATTTTTTGCATGTGTTTGATTTCTACATTTATTTTTCTTTAATTTGAATTATTATGTCTATGAGTTTTGAACTATGATTTCATTATTTAATTTGTTGAGATTGGTGTAAACCGATTCCGATCGGAATTGGGTGAATATTTAAACCCACCCAAAACCATATATAAGTTTCGACATTTAATTTCTTTACACAAATTATTATAATTCATTTGGAAATCAATTCATTCTGTCGTTTTTTATCAAACATTTGTTGTTGTTACTTCAATTCATCATATTTCATGAAAAAAATACAAATTTGTTACAATCAAACCAAAAAGTAGTATAATTATGTACGAGTAATTTACAGAGTGACAAGTAATGATTCTCACATGGAACCTTCGTTATCCTTTTTCTTAGACCGAATGTGGTTGAGTTTGTTTTGTGTGCATGCCGTAGCTCGAAGGGTTCGTAGCCCCAAACGCCCACGACCAGACTGAGCTAGTCGGCGGGGTAAAGGCATGCAGTGTGAATTGTTCTACGATTCCTTAACTTAAATTATGCTGCGCTGACGATGGCTCGACAGAGCTTCCCACAGCAACAAGGCTACTGGTGGCAGCTTGAAAAAGTGCGGAGGATGGCTGCACTACTGGTAACTGGAGCGCTGCGCTTCACCCCTACTAAGGCACTTTTTGTGCTGCTACATTGGCTGGCAACCAATCTATTGATCTCGCAGCTAGCTAATCTTGAGACTAAATTGTATCTCAGCATGGAATAGAACAAAGTTCGGTCATGCGAAGATTTTGGCCGAGGGAGTACTCGCACCAGCGGCTGTTGACTACATCGCTGCGCAATGAATACTGGATTTGGAGTTCACAACTCGCATTCCTTGTAGGGATGAATAGTGTGATGGTGTCACCCTCGAAAGTGGGCTTATCCATGTATACACTGACGGCTCAAAGCTGTTTACTCAGATGAGCTGAGTCTCAAGCTGTCCTTTCGTCTACCAGACCACTGTAGTGTCTTTCAGGCGGAGGTTGCGGCTATTTATCAGGCAATCGACTGGCGTTTGTGTAATCGAATATTCGGCATCAATATTGGTATTTTCACAGATAGCCAAGCGGCTATTAAATCCCTTGCTGGTCCTTGTACAGTTTCCATGATTGTTGCTGAATGCCGTCCATCTCTTAGGGAGATGTCGGGACATTCGGTTGTTCAATTGATTTGGGTACCTGGACACAGGGGTTTTTAGGGCAACTGAGAGGCCGATGAACTAGCAAGGATTGGAACCTTGCTACCGGAGGTCTCTTGCTCCTTCTCAATAGGTATACCGATGGCAACGGTCAAAATGGCCATCAAGCAAAAATATTTTGAGGACGCTAGGATGTCCTGGGCAGACGAATCAACCTGTGCGATATAAAGGCAGTCCTGGGCATCCATGGTTGCGCATCGCACCAGGCAGCTTTTAGGCTTAGCTCGAAGCGTTCTGCGTTGCACTGTGGGCGTTTTTACGGGTCACTGCCTCATAGGGCGGCATACGCAACTATTCGGCGTGGAGTTTAACGATTTCTGTCGGAGTTGTGGCTCTGAAGACGAGAAGGAGGCCGTCCTTCATCTCATGTGCCAGTGTCCGGCTTTGGCAAGGAGAAGGTTGGCGGCACTTGGTGCACCCTTTCTCTCAAACCTGAAGGAACTGTCCCTGGTCAATTTAAAGGGGATAGTCCGGTTTATCAAAAGAAACAGATGGTTTCCTGATTTCAGTGAGTAGGAGAGAGTCAATAGTTATTGTGCCTATGTGTGTTGGTCGTCAGGTTTGGAAAGTTGCTTGTTTGGAAAGTTTTCATGCATTCACCCAAACAATCAACCACAGCTGACTTTATTTTTGCCGCTAAAATAAATTTCAACGGAAATCGAAAAGCAAAAGACTTAAAAACTGATCTCAATAAATGATGAAAACATCTAACTTAGTCTAATGAACAGTGAAACGTCCATCACGTCGGGAGTCAAATTATGATTCGATTGCATCCGAAATGCTTTTCTTGTTGCCATATTGCAACAAGAACTTATTGAGTTTGACGTATACTACAATATGAATTTGGTTGTTTCCCGGCGTTTTCATCCTTGCTTTTAGTCATGGGAGGAAGCATGACGTTATTTCATTTCCGTGCAACTGTCGATACTCGAGCAAACGAAGGCAAAGTACTATTCTATCATATGATTTCAAAACGGTATGAATATTGAATATCCGAACCGAATACGAGAGCGTCGCATAAATTGCAATTTCGCAATCGATTTGGAACGTCGCTGATGCATTCACATAAATATTTTTCCATCCGTATGATATTCTTGCGCTCGAGAGACGCATCAGCAATTTAAATTTGAGTTTTTCAGGATTTTTACTTGCAATGGATATCGATTGCCATTTATTTACATCGAGAAAAACTGCTTGTACGCAGCAAGCATTTTCTCAGAATTGATTTTTATCTTTACAGGATATTTGGCGCCTGATTGAATCGTTAACCTTGAATAGATTCCATATAATAGACATAAAACAACCCATAATATTCAATTAGGTATTGATGAGTGATCAATAATCGTTAGAAATTTATAGGCTTAATACATTCAAGCTAGCATTAAATCATCACGGCAGCGTATAAAATTGGTAACTGGATGATTTCTTTGCTAAGACTCTTCGTCGACATAAATAACCTAGTAGATTTAACGCAGCAGTATAAGATACTCCCAACAAATCGGGTAGCGATAGAATACTCAACATAAAGGTTTAGCTTGTGACTTTGGATTAGGGGGCGTAAAATGAATTGTCGTCATCAATGTTTATTGCCCTTCTTCTCGTTTTAGAAGCACGTATGTTTGACCCAATCGTCTTTTTGTCAGTAACGAACCGGAAATAACTTAAGGATATTTTCAATGGAGACGATTGATAGTGCCAGTTCTATTATGATGCTAAAGTAAAGCATGCCCCGTTTTCAGTTTATTGTTAAAGATTTAAAGAAAACGATATCTTGTTAATTGAAGATTAATCTAAAACAATGCTACATATTTTTAAACAAAACAATAACAATAATTGAGTTTCAGTTCAGGACATTATGTTTTGAACACAATTTCTGACGTTTGGTCTTTCCAGATGTTTTTGCATTATTTTCTTGATTTTTCTAGGCATTGTTTTTGTCGTCGTCGTAGCACTAAAGCTTGTCTCGGGCCTTGGTTTCTTTTAGATGATAATTCCAATTGTCTCTGTCCAACAACTGCGTTTTGAACCCTTAGCGGTGACGCGCAATCTTCGTGAATAGAGTCGCACCAGTGTTTCGTGAGTTATCTTTGTGGCCAATGTCCCTCAACTTCTTCGAATATCTTTTCAGGTACTTGTTCTCAGATCAGAGAGATTTAAGGAAATGAAACAAGCGTATACATATTTGAAATTTATTCAAGCAATTTTACTACAAATATAAAATCTATAAATAAAACAAATCGAGAGAATTACTGCCTCAGATATTCCCTTTAGTTTCTCCGATACCTAAGATATACGAGCTTTTACGTTACTGAGTTGTTACTTATCAAATTCGCGTACACATGGCCTACTATCTCTATCTCTGTTCGCGGAGTAGATGATTGTCAAATTTGCCCATAGTCCCCGTCCCATAGTTTTCCCCTCAATACTACTACGCTCAGATTCAGGCAAATTACTTCAATTCTCACTGCCATTTGAATAATATATGTTTCTCTCTCTCTTCTGAGTACTTGACTTTTAGCAACCCATTGCAGCTTCACTTGAGCAACCCATTGGAGCTTCTGCAGTTGATGATTGTGGAGACTTCTGACACGTCAAATAACTAGTACAATTCATGCTCTGAAAGAAATCTTAATAATGTGCAGTCTTAGGTTTGTGCAGCCTAGTGAATAGAGTCTTGGTTCTTACAGATTAGAGCTACGGGTTTGAGCCCGAATTCGAGCAAGATTGTTTGTAATAATTAAAATGTGTGGGAAATAAGGGTTAAGTGATGTGAATAGAAATGTCCATGCCCTAAAATGTTAAAATACCGAAATTGCATAAAACGGTGGCAGCTTTGCTTTTACCTTTCGTTTTAGCAGGGCCATAACCCCTGGCGTTGAATGCTCTTATGCATTTTTCGCCAAGCATTATAGTGCCAGGCACTATATTTTACTTAGTAAAGGTAATTGAATTTTAGGTAGTAAAGGTAATATCTTAACCCTGAAATAAACTATTTATAAGTATATCAATTATGACCCCGATGGTCTGGGGTCCTCCACCCAGTGATATTGGCCACACCTGTTAGGTTTCACTTTGTTTTAGATTTTTGATTTTGAAAAATGGCCAATATCAGTGGGTGGAGGACCCCAGACCATCGGGGTCAGGGGAGCCCTGACCACCATTGGGGGCCGGGGCTATCTGCCTCACCCGGTTTCCTTTGAAAAGAGAAGCAGTGTTTTTCCCTCTTCCGTTACAGAATTGCAATTTCCTGGCTCCGTGCGTCGTCACGAGCACTGTGTCTGCTTAGCCAGCCCATGTTGCTGAGCCAAGTGTGGTTTCCTTAGCGGAACTATGCCCCCTTTGTCCCTTGGGTATTTTTATATACCAGTCTGCAGCTACGATATTATGACGGATGAATAATACATAGCGTCCCGTTTGTCAAGAGAGCTGACCAACCCCGTTGTTCAAGAACCCACCCTAGCCGCAGCGAGCTAGCAAAGCGGCACCCCAGCATCCGTCGGGGTTGGTTGAAGGGTGCTCCGCTAATGTGGACGAGGGGCCTTCACGTCCATTTCCCATTTCCATTGCCCCTGCTCTCGGGGCAATTCTTTTTTTTTTAATTTGCCTCTTGGCTGGCATTAGCCATTCCACCTTTGTTGGAACTTAGTCATCTTGGTTCCGGACTTCGGTCTGGTTCTGAGTTGTGCTAAGGCTGAACACTCTCAACACTCATTTTCGCTACACAATCGAATTAGTTGCGCTGGATATCGAAGTGCGGGATTATTTTATACAGTACATTTCGTTAAATATTGGCGTATATTTGTTTGAAGCTCACACAAATGTGATAGAGGTTAATGTACAATATGTAAACTCCCAGCAACTCTTGAGCCATTCTTGACTAGTCGTCGATCGTCCAAACATAAAGCCTCCTTGATAGTCCTTAGTGACATTGTTAGTGGAGGCATTACTGATTTTCGAAGAACATTACTATTAGGCTCGTTTCGGCGAAAATTCATATGTCTTTATATAGATGAAATCTTCCGAAGACATTGATATGTGCAGGGAGTAGGTCCATAACTTGTCAAAATTAAGATATCTTTAACCCTTTGGCGACGGCGGCATTTTAGTGAATTCTTAGGCACCCCTATACTTCTATGCAGAGCAAATTTTTCTTAAAAGTAGGTATTGGGAATGAAAACTTATTATGTTTGATACTTGTTCATGTTGTGCCTAAAAGTAGGCAAGAATTTTTTCAAACTTTGATTTGAATCATTGTGAAATTTGCAGAGCGTATTGATGTTGACTAAAACTATATACCCATGGGTTTTTAAGACTGTGTGGACAAGCCTGTAGCTACGGCAGGCACGTGAAAAAAAATCCTTCAAATCATCGACCCTCCTGAACAATTTTTGCTTTTTGATAAAAAATTCAAATTACTGATACAGCCTACAAATTTCAAAGAAATTCTCACAGTATCTGAACCTTACTCTAAGCCATATTTGGTAAAAATTTTGTTGAAAATTTCTAATAGAGCTGCCAGCTATGGCAATTTTTCTCACCTTAATTTTTTTAATTTGCTCAGCAAAATAAAGCTTTTTCCCTATAACTTCCGATCCAGTCATGAAATCACAACGAAATTCATGTAGTAAATGGACCTTATTGTAAACCAAATTTCGTAGGAATTTCGTAAAAAAATCATGAAAAAACCATAAAAACCTAAATTTTTGTAATTTTTTGGCGATGTTGTCATTAAATTTTCAATTGGGAATGATGCTGTAATGACAATTAACAACAAAATTTAAATTTCGAAAATTTGAAAAGTTTGAGGGTGATGTCACTCCTTTAACTTCCTAGCGCAGCCATTCAATCGAAACGAAATTCATACGGTGAGTTTAACTTAACGTGAAGCAGATTTGGTATATTTTTGGCTTATTTGCAATCAAAATAAGGAACCACTGTGTAAATTTTTCGAGTTTCGAAAATTTTTCAGATGGCAGCCTCAAACAACGTTTAATTGCTGAAACTTTCAATGAAATTCTCGGATGAAAACGAAATTCAAAGGACAGGTTGATTTTAGCATGAGCTTGTTATGGTAGACTCTTTGCTGCTTCGTTGGAAAAGTGTTGCCAGCACTGAACATTTTCATCATTTATGTTATACGAAATGCTGTCGAAAAATGGTTTTTGTTGCTTTAGGTAATACGATACGATACTATAAAACAGTGTATTACGTTTTTCCACATTTTTCGGTCACTCAAAGACAATTTCTTCGAAAATCAGTTTTCTAGCGGTTCGGATACGCTAGAGTTTTTGTATATGTTCGTCCATATTTCATGGCACGCATGAAATAACGATATGACCGTGTCATTTTCACACCGTAGTTTGTGTCTTTTTTGTGCCTAGGGCATATGTTGGATTTGCACAACTCTTGAGGTATTCGCTTTTTATCCCAAATGTACTGGATCACTCTGTTCATAACTTTCAAGTTGCAGCTTCCACTGCATTTGATTAATATGTATATTTTTTTTTGGCTTCTTACGGCAAACTCGACGTCTTTCTTTTTAGGACTTCATCAGTGACGTTTATCAGCTGTGATATTATTGAGCTAGGTGCACGGTTAGGGAGTTCTTTCTTTCTAGCTCTCCTGAATCTAGCTATTTTTGGTGGTGATGATCTCCATTTCGTTCCCAAAGAGTTTCGTCTTTTCTAAGGCATCGAGACATTTGTTGTTAAACCAGTTATTTCTTTTGCGCCGTACTTCATATCCAGCCACTTTTTTCGAAATGGTTTTGTTTGTTATCCACACCTCGTCGACTGATCTTACTGTGTTATTTTGTAGAATGACTAGCTGGTTTACGTCTTTGACATAAGACATCGATATTTTGCTTCAACAAGTAGTTGGCGAACTCGCTTCTCGACATGTAGGGATGTCCAGTATACTATTTAGAAGCTCATCTTCGCTGATTTTCTAATGGTCAATTTGATCGAAAGTACTAGCGTTTACTGATGCGTATGCTCTTTTATTGATTTATCAATAGGGATATTTGTTGCTTGTTGTTTTTGTTTTGGCTACACTTAAGGCCGACGATACATGTAAACGCCTGAATTTAGACCGTCTTTCAGAGGCTTATTTAAAATAGAAGGAATAAATGAATCATTTTGAAAGTGATCATGTTTATTCGTTACATATTGAAATACAAAAATCTGATTTTATTTAATTTTTTTTCAAAATGGCCATCGTAACCAAACTCCTGAGACCCTCTCGGCGAAAGGCATCAATCGGTGGGATTTTTAGCATCAGTTACAGCAATTTGAAATCAAAAAAATGGGTTGGAGTGTGTTTATTAAACATGTATCTTCTAGTTGAACCAAGAAAAGAAAAGTAAAACAATCGTGAATTAGCACGCCTCATAAAAAAACGATTTTTGACCCTTTTTTTCGACAGTTTTTGGGTATAAAATGCTAGATTTTTAACATTTTTTGGCATTTTTGAGATTCAACTAGAAGCTTATACTATAGAAAAAACGTGTGCCAAGTTTCATAAGAATCGGTTGAGAACTTTTTGTGTTATCTTGCCCGCCAATTTAAAAAAAAACGTTTCGAGAAAAACGCGTAGTTTTGACACACAGAAACTCTATGATTACAGCAACTTATCAACTAATCATCGATTTCAGGCCCATACAGAAGTCCTTCAGTACGTTCATAGTACTCATTTTTTTCTCAGCTCTTCTTGAACCGATTGACGAGCTTTTTTAAGTTGTCAAAGAGCTGCGGCGATTTTCTCGACTCACTAGCGAGGGTCGAGCGCTCCAGTATGGATTTAATAGCGCTCGAGCGTTGAGTTTAGGCGGAGCACTTAAATGAGTTTTTAGTCGATAAATAATGCGAATTTCATTCTAAAACTATACAAACACATTTTTTAGATGTTAATTTAACTATTTATGCAAAAAAAAAAAACTTGAATTTTTGAAAATTTTACACGAGAGATTATTCATTTTTTGCCGGGCAAGAGATTATTCATTTTTCGCCAGGCAAGAGATTATTTATTTTTCGCCGGGCAAGAGATTATTCATTTTTCGCCGGACAAGAGATTATTTATTTTTCGCCGGGCAAGAGATTATAAATTTTTCGCCGGGCAAGAGATTATTCATTTTTCGCCGGGCAAGAGATTATTCCTTTTTCGCCGGGCAAGAGATTATAAATTTTTCGCCGGGCAAGTGATTATTCATTTTTCGCCGGGCAAGAGATTATTCATTTTTCGCCGGGCAAGAGATTATTTATTTTTCGCCGGGCAAGAGATTATAAATTTCACGCCGGGCAAGAGATTATTCATTTTTCGCCGGGCAAGAGATAATACATTTTTCGCCGGGCAAGTGATTATTCATTTTTCGCCGGGCAAGAGATTATTCATTTTTCGCCGGGCAAGGGATTATACATTTTTCGCCGGGCAAGAGATTATTTATTTTTCGCCGGGCAAGATATTATTTATTTTTCGCCGGGCAACAGATTGTAAATTTTTCGCCGGGCAAGACATTATACATTTTTCGCCGGGCAAGAGATTATTTATTTTTCGCCGGGCAAGAGATTATAAATTTTCCGCGGGCAAGAGATTATTTACTTTTCGCCGGGCAAGGGATTATTCATTTTTCGCCGGGCAAGAGATTATAAATTTTTCGCCGGGCAAGAGATAATACATTTTTCGCCGGGCAAGATATTATTTATTTTTCGCCCGGCAAGAGATTATACATTTTTCGCCGGGCAAAAGATTATTTATTTTTCGCCGGGCAAGAGATTATAAATTTTTCGCCGGGCAAGAGATTATAAATTTTCCGCCGGGCAAGAGATTATTTACTTTTCGCCGGGCAAGAGATAATACATTTTTCGCCGGGCAAGATATTATTTATTTTTCGCCGGGCAAGAGATTATACATTTTTCGCCGGGCAAGAGATTATTTATTTTTCGCCGGGCAAGAGATTATACATTTTTCGCCGGGCAAGAGATTATTTATTTTTCGCCGGGCAAGAGATTATAGATTTTTCGCCGGGCAAGAGATTATTTATTTTTCGCCGGGCAAGAGATTATTCATTTTTCGTCGGGCAAGAGATTATTCATTTTTCGTCGGGCAAGCGATTATTCATTTTTCGCCGGGCAAGAGATTATTTATTTTTCGCCGGGCAAGAGATTTTAAATTTTCCGCCGGGCAAGTGATTATTCATTTTTCGCCGGGCAAGAGATTATTTATTATTCGCCGGGCAAGAGATAATACATTTTTCGCCGGGCATGATATTATTTATTTTTCGCCGGGCAAGAGATTATACATTTTTCGCCGGGCAAGAGATTATTTATTTTTCGCCGGGCAAGAGATTATAAATTTTTCGCCGGGCAAGAGATTATTTATTTTTCGCCGGGCAAGAGATTATTCATTTTTCGCCGGGCAAGAGATTATAAATTTTTCGCCGGGCAAGATATTATTTATTTTTCGCCGGGCAAGAGATTATAAATTTTCCGCCGGGCAAGAGATTATTTACTTTTCGCCGGGCAAGGGATTATTCATTTTTCGCCGGGCAAGAGATTATAAATTTTTCGCCGGGCAAGAGATAATACATTTTTCGCCGGGCAAGATATTATTTATTTTTCGCCGGGCAAGTGATTATACATTTTTCCCCGGGCAAGAGATTATTTATTTTTCGCCGGGCAAGAGATTATTTATTTTTCGCCGGGCAAGAGATTATTCATTTTTCGCCGGGCAAGAGATTATTCATTTTTCGCCGGGCAAGATATTATTTACTTTTCGCCGGGCAAGGGATTGCTGGCAGGTGCACGGTGAATTATGATGATGGTGGTGATTGTGCAGCAATCGACGCCTATTTTGCGCCCCTGCGAGTGATTGCGACGTGTTCGATGCGGATATCTTACGTTTGTTGTTCGTGCTGCTCTTATTCGGGAACGATTTTGACGCTGTAACTGGTGCCCCGCTAATTTTTGATGCGCCTGCATAGCTGGAATTGCTGGCCGTTGTGAGTTTCTTCGCTGCTGAGGATGTTTCGAATTCCGCCTGTGTCCCGCTCGAAAGCGGATGTTCGTCGTCTTTGCTACGAGGACGTTTAGCTGCAGACAGTTTTTCGGCAGTCGGCACGATATTAGTGGCAGATGGAGGAAGATCAACGTTGCTAACGGTGCTCAGTTCGGAGCTTTTCAATGAACTGTACTGGGTTAAGCTGTTGCCGAAGTCTGAACTAGCATCGTCGGAGCTGTTGTGACCTGAAAGATAGCATATGACGTCAGTTATTATTGCAAAAAATATGATGTATAGAGTGAAAGAGCCTTAAAGTATATTTCTCATTCTTGAAAAGAAAGGATTCGAAGGATAGTTTGGAAATCGTTGGCGAGTACAGATCGCATATGCTTTTAAATATTCTGCAGCATCTATTTGCCGGCCCATTAGCTATATAAGTAGTGGAATGTGGATATTCCTTTAGCAAATGCTTGGACCTGATGGTCCTTACAGGAATATTTATCACTCTTTTACTATTCAAAAATTCAACTTCAATAAAGGAATTCAACTGCAATGAAATGTGAAGCATGCCGATATCCTTATGCTTTCTTATGTATGTGTCAAAAAGTTTAGATTACTTTTTGGCATAAGGAAGTTGATTAGTTTCTCAAGACAAAAATTAAAAATTGCTTTTGCATGGACTCGAGTCTGTCACAGTGGATTGCACTGGATGCTAGGACTTTAGATAAATTTAAAGTAAATACTTTTTAAAAGAAGTGGGGCGGCTAGCGGTAGCAAAAACATTTTTCGATAAAAGTCCTTAAAATTTTACAGATTGTATTCAATTGTGAAAGTAGGAACTGAGCCATTGAACATAAAATAGAAACGCGAATATCATTTCTGATACTTTTTTAAATATGGGCAACTGAAAGTTTCCAAGAGTATGCGAAAACTCCAGACGAAAGTGACCTGTTAAAGAAAATATGCAGGAAAAATATGCTCTACACACATATTCAAGAAAGTGAGAGGAATAAGATCAAGGCCAAGTTCGAGGTCCAAAATAGTTTTACCTTTTCCTGTAATATCACCTAAGTGGTTGACAAAAGCTGTTAGAGCTGAATCAGAGGGAGGAAGGTGTGAGTTTGACGGGCTTGATGCATCAAATACTTTCTAAATCACATATCAATCACGAATCAACTTAATAAATCACATATATTTTGAGAAGAAAATAAGGTGATGTAGACCAGTCTTTTTTCGCTTCTCTAAGATCAAAGAATTTTTTCAGGCTGCGGATTATAAATTCTCCGGTTATATGCTATCAGTATTTGAACGTTAGAAAACCAGTGAGATTATGCTATAAACTACTAAGCAACTTCATTATATGCTTCCTGAATAGCAAGATTAACGTCAATATTGTCATCCTAAAAAGTTTGTTTCTGCGACTTTTCTTTTAACTTTTTCTTTTTTATCTTAGGTAAATATCTTTCAAATATTTCTTTTCGTTTCCTTCGCGTAAACTTCGTGTGTAAATTTTGTTTGATAGAGAGGCAGGCACTTGAGCCTTCAGGCGCGTCGGTATTAATGCGGCACGGTATTAATGCGGCACGGTATTAATGCGGCGTATATTAAACCCCCCGCGCTTTGGCTGGAAGAGCCAGCTATGAGGTGAGTCAGTTGGTCTGTCAAGGATTAAAACATCTCTGACAAAGTACAACAATATTTTGTCTAATGGATCGACGGAGACCTACTGAGGACCCTCTGGCTTCCGGAGCAGACACAAGCTATTTTAGCCTGGTCTCCGGCTACTTAAGGAAGTATCACGTGCTGTCACGCCAGTCTGAGACTGAAAATCATCTCAAAAATGTGTATTCAAAGTGAGTGATTTTCATTTTCCTCTAAAAAAAATATGTAAGTAATTTTATTTTCGAAGAGTTAACGAGTAATGAAAAAAATGAATCAGAATCTTACCTGTTTGTCTCCCAGATGCTGCCGCCTTTATCTGCTCAGATATCCCCGAATAGTCATCACTGCTGTTGCTACTATAATTCATCCATGAATCGCCTGACATCGGGCTGGATGTTGATATGCTTGGAATCGTTGGTTCCGGTTCCAGGAATATCGTATCCTCTGAAATTGGAATGAACGGTTGTGTGCCTTTAGCACCACGTGCTGCTGCTTCTCCAAATCCACGATATTTAAGAAATATCGATATTTGACTCCCGATACATCGAATCAACCCGATATAATCGAATCCTCAAATATCGATTATTATAATATCGATACATTATCCGATACAAGAATATCGTATTGTGCTTGCAAACGAGTTGGTCAACAATTTTTCGTTTTTCGTGTTGCGACGCGAGTTAACCGCTGGTCGAGCAAGAGAAGATAACGAAAAGAAGCAAACCGTTCAAACTAGTCTGTTTGCTTTTGTATTGTTTTCTAATTAATTGGTTTAGTTAATTGGATCGTGCCCACCGCGCTGCCCTTTCCCTTGACAAACCTTAGGTTACAGATTGTGAAGGCTTTTCGGTGATTGGGCGGTTTCGGTTTGTTCAGGTAATTGAAAGTACTTTAAATAGTTAATTTAGTTAATTAACTTTACAATAGAGATATTGAGCCGTGTGTACGCGAATTTTAGAAGTTATAGCCAAAAGCTTGTAGAATTTAGGTAGCGGAGAAACCATAGGGAATATCTGAATTAGTAAATCTCTCGATTTGTTCTATTTATAGATTTTATCTTTGCATCCGCGATTTAAGGAACATCATTTTGAAGACCAACTGGCTTGTTCGAATGCCATACTTAAAATCAAAGAACTAATGAAAAAAGATCAGCAAGATGAATTATGTGTAGGCGGGATCACACTCGGATTGCTCAGACAAAACTCAGTCCGATTTTAGTCTCTGGAGCGATCATCATCATTTAGTTCAACGAAATTGGAAAACAAATAAAATTGGTGAAAGTGACAGACAAATTATCTCTATACTTTAGAGCTCCAGTTAGCAGATTAAATGAGAGCCTTTTGGCAGTATGGATTGATTAAAAAGTACAATTTCCGAAGTTATACAATATTGCATACAAGTACTTGACTATTGTCGCTAGTTTTGTGCCTTCTGAAGGATTATTTTCGAAGGCTACGCAGGTCTTAACTCAACACAGAAATTGGTTACAAGCTAAACGGGTGAACAAATTTTTGTTTGTGCAAGGTTTAAGCAAAAAATATTGGGAACTTTGAAAAAATCGTTATATCATGGTTGATTTGTATTATATTGCTTTTTTACATATAATAAATATAATTGATTATATGAATCAATATCTTCTTTTAACTATTTACTGTTAATGAAGTCTTACCTTTCCTTATGAATCGCGCTATTTCAGGCTTAGGTTTGTTGCATTAGTTTACTACAGACAACGGCTTCGAAGCCGATATAGCCGATATCAGAAATGAATATATTCATTATGAGTTTAAGCATAAATATAATTTTTCGCATGTTAAGATGTTGCAAGACTGTAAATATGACCTTATCTTTGTCCCAAACATTTGAAATTTTCCTTTATAACATTTTGTTATATTATAAAATCTATTTACTTTCTTTATTCCCCTTTAACTTATAATTTGAGATGAGCCAGTCCATCATAAAATAAATATCTTTTCATGAGCAAAATTTGACAGCTGCGAAGAGAAGTCAAAGCAATGATCAGCCCCTGGACACGGACGGTATAACTTTCCACCATTAGCCCCTTCAATCCTCTCGCGCACAAAGCATGTTAAAGCTGCCTTTACGCCATTTCGACCTAATTGTCAAATTGGAGGGGAACTACTTGGATTTGACTCGATTTGACAATGAGTAGCTAAAAAATTACTACCATTCCCTTCGATGTAAATCTTATGGGCATGTCCACTCCATTTCTACTACCTCACTGGCAATGATACATGACGTGGACAAATATTTCCCTTTGTTCTCTTTGTTTCAAACGAGAATTCAAAGCAAATTTCAAATTTAACTAATACTATTTTTCAATTATTCTATTTGGATGAATATTGCTCAGTTAAGGGTTGTGGAATTCATCCCAAGAATATTTTCTGCTTTTTTATCCAGTAGTAGTAGTAAACTTCATATTTTGCCAACATTTGTACTTTTCGAAAATTTTCCAGAAATTTCATAATTTATGTGCTCATTCTTTGGAATAATGACATAATTTATCTGAACGAGCATTTAAATTTTATTGTGGCAGATATTCACGAGAAAAATATACATAGAAACAATATCAACCCCTTATATTTAGTGAGTAATACCACCTAACCAAACCAACCAAAGCCCCAACGCAATAAAGAAAATAAATTATCCAATATACATATTGCTTTTGATTCGATTTCGATATATAGAAAAATCGATATTTACATTTCGATATATCGCAAACTATCGATATAGAGTTTCGATATATCATATCGGAAAAAATATCGATATATATTTTAAATGAACATCTCTAGTTTGACGATGATGGCGCCAATGATGGATGTTATGATCACTGTCGTCATGCGATGAAGAGAGATTCAATTCGGCAGAGTCATTTGATGCATCAGCGTCGTAGCAGCATGGCGGACTGCTAGAACCGTCCATTTCGTCCAGATCGTCGTGATCGACATCGTCGCTGCTGTTATTATATAAATGAGTACAGCAATCGTTGTTAACGTTTTGAAAGCAGACATCCATTGGATGAACAGGAATATCTTCGAAACCCTCGTATACTATAAGAAGTGAACTGCAATTTGACAAAATGGTTATCTTGGAACAATGCTCACTTGGCAGATGAGATAAAAACTTACCATGAATAAAACCTATAACTACTTAGACTGTCTCTCAATAACTGCACGCAATTGCTTCAAGCGATTGATGATCTTTCGAATAATTTTAGTGCGTAGCAAATAGCCATTATGGAAGAAGTTATGCAGTGCCCGCTTGAAGCCGTCCTCATTCAGCTCCCGGCCCCAATATTTATCACGCTTAAAATATTAATGTCTAGTTAACTCAGATGGCAGTCTAAAAGCCTTATTGGAGACCTACTATATGTGATCATTACTGGAGATTTTGCAGCTAGTAAAAGAGTTTTGACACAATATATGCCCCGTGCAAACCGAAGGAGATTCACGCATCCCAAGTGCTTCTTCTATAGGATCCTTAATAAGCAATTGAAATAATCATATGCCATAAAAAGTGTAGGCGGCATGACGAGCGCAGTCATTAAATCCACAAATAACATTGCAATAGATAAGGCAAGAACTAATTGAATCAAAATGGACCCAATTTAGCAGACCTTAGTATTCCATAACTCCTTGCCCGAATCTGTAAGATCAGTTAATTTCGTTAAATTTGAGGAAAATTTGCACTTCTTAGCGTGCAAAAAATAAAAAAACTCTAGGGCACCTGAACCGCTAGAAAACTAATTTTCGAAGAAATTGTCTTTGAGTGACAATGTGGAAAGACGTAATACACTTTTTTGTAGAATCATATCAACCATTCCTTGTTCAAAGCAACAGAACTCAACTAATTATAACTCAAATGATGAAAATGTTCAGTGCTGGCAACATTTTCCCAACGAAGCAGCAATAAGTTAACCTTCACAAGCTCATACTAAAATCAACTTATCCTTTGCATTTCGTTCTCATCGGAGGATTTCGTCGAAAGCTTTAGCGGGTAACGTTGTTTGAAGCAGCCATCCTAAAAATGTTCAAAACTCGGAAAATTTAAAAATTGGTTTCTTAGTTTTATTGCAAATGTTTTGCATATGTGAAGCATCTGTTGATGCAATAGTTACGAAAATGGCTAAAGCTCGTTACCCTGTGTTAGCAGCACAGCAAAATATATACCAAATCTGCTTCACGTTAAACTAAACCCAACCAATAAATTTCGTTTCGATTGAATCGCTGCGCTAGAAGTTATACGGGTGAAAAAAATTTTAGGGTTACCACCCTAAAAACTTTTCAAATTTTTAAAACGTTAATATTTGTTGTTAATTTTCATTGCAGGATCGTTTCCATTTGCAAATCTAATGACATAATCGCGCAGTAAAGAAATTTCAAAAAATTACAAAAATGGTCATAGCTGGCAGCCCTTACACAATTTTTGTACGAAATTCCTATGACATTTGGTTAACATCAAAATCTATTTACTGCATAAACTTCATTTTGATATCATGACTGCACCGGAAGTTATAGGGAAAAAAGCTTTATTTTGCTGAGCAAATTTGCAAGATTTAGGGGACAAAAATCACCATAGCTGGCAACTCTATTCTAATTTTTCAGCCAAATTTTAACCAAATTTTGCCTTAAGTAAGGTCCAAATAGTGTGTGAATTTTATTTAAATTTGATGGGTGTATCGGAAGTTATAGGCCAAAAAGCTGTTTTTTTTCTCAGTGATTTTTCAAGATGGCACCACTGCCACAATATTGCTCGCATTTCAAAATCATTTCTATCAGACCTGGTCCTAGTTAATACCAACATGTCCTGTGAATTTTATTATGATCGGATAATCCGGTCGTCAGTTCTCGTGAACAGAACTTTCGAGTGCTGAAAATAGAGGTAATTTAGTGATGGGTTGCCGTTCTTGTGCAAATCGGAATTTTAAAAATTTTAAACTGACATGATGCACAAACGTTTAAATTTATCAATGATTTGAATTTTTTGTCAAAAATCAAAAATTTTTCAGGAGGTTCAATGATTTGAAAGATTTTTTTTCAAGAGCCTGCCGCAGCTACAGGGTTACCCGCACTACCTTGGAAATCCATGTATATTAAACTTTAGTCAACATCAATACGCTCTGCAAATTTCACGATGATCCAATGTTTTTGTCAGAAGTAATTGCAAATCAAAATTTGAAAAAAAATCCTAGCCTACTTTTAGGCACGCTGCACCCACACACGGCTCAAAATTTCCAATTCTTTACCATAAACAAGCTAAGAACATAATAAGTTTTCATTCCTAATACTTTTTTTGAACAAAAATTCACGCTGCTTCGAAATATAGGAGTACCTCAAAATTCACTTAAACGCTCGCCGCCGCCAAAAGGTTTAGGATATCTGAATTTTAGCAAATTGTGGACCTACCTACTAAATACATCTACGTTCTCCGAAAGTTTCAGCTTAATCGGATAGGCCACTCCAGAGATTATCTCCCTTAATCATTTTGATGATATATATATATATATATAAAGAAATATGAATTTTCGGCGAAACGAGTTTAATACTACTTTTCTTCGAAAATTAGTAAAAACGTAGACCAGAGTTTTTTTCTAACTTTCTTTCTGGACACAAGTCATGACAAGTATTTGAAGCGCAATTTGAAAATGCAGGAATTTCGGAAAACTTTGGGCGTTTACTGTGAAAATTTAGTAAAATGTATAATCATTGTCGTGTTGAAAAATCACTTTAACCTACAGTGGCTCACAGCTTATTTCAACCAGCACGTAAAAAAACTTTAACTTCTTATAAAAACTAACCGAAATAAGTTATCAACATTATTTAAACGCAGATTATCATTTATTCAGTTTGCTCAGTTTATTATTATTTTTATTTATTTCAATAGGTCATAACAATTAATGACGAAAAAAGTAACTAAAAACAATGTCACAGCTTATTTCAACCAAGTAACAGAATCAATGTTTAAATTAAGTTGCAAGGCAGAAAAAAATATTTTAATATTTAGTATGACCACCCTTCTGGTCAACAACCATTTTTAGCCTCTTAGGCATTGAATCGACCAGCTTTTGTGCCACTTGTGGGGTAATTTTGGCCCATTCCTCAATCAATGCAGTTTTGAGATCGCTTTTGTTGGATATCTTCCGTTTTCGGATGTTTGTATCCAAAATGGCCCACAAATTTTCGATGACGTTAATATCGGGCGACTGTGCCGTGCCGGTGGTTGCATAACATGCGGACAATTCCAAACCAGCCATGTCTGTACAATACCCAACTTAGGCTTCGGGTCATTGTCTTGATAAAATCTGAAGCCACCGCGAATGCCCAGTTTCTCCGAACTTTCAATCAAATTGAACTTCAAAATTTCGAGATAATGAGACTTATCCGTTGTAGTCTCAATAATTTGCAAGTTTCCAACTCCGGCTGCGGACATACAGGCCCAAACCATAACGCTGCCACCTTCGTGTTTGACTATACCTTTCAAATTTTTGTTTTGCAATTCTGTATTTGGCTAACGCCAAACATATGAAGCTCCATCAGGGCCAAAAATATTAAATTTCGACTAATCAGCGAATATAACGGTATTCAAAAATCCAGAATCGTTATGCAAATATTCCTTGGCAAATTTTAAACGGCACTTCTGATTTTTGGCACTTATAAATGGTTTCTTGCGCGCGTTTCTACCATTGAATTCATGCTCTCGCAGCAAACGTCGAATAGTTTTTGGGTGGCAGGACTTGCCCAACTCAGTTTCCACTTCACTTACAATTTTTGGAGCCGATAGCCTTGGGTTTCCTGGATTTTCCGAACAATAAAGCGCGCGTCCGTTTGATTGAAAATTTTGTTGGGGGCATTTCTTCCCTTATCGAGCGTTCTCTTTTCGTGGGAAAATCGGCATATGATGCTCTGCACTGTAGAATCACTTAGTCCAACCATCTCACCAATTTTCCTGCGCGAATTTCCTTTTTTAAAATTACTGAGAACAAGTTCTCGCTGATCAATTGTCGTACGTGGTCCCATTTCAAAAAATTAATTTTTCTGCACGATCTTTTCAAAGAATTCAGCAAAACTGAACTTGAACACATTACAAATATAATGACTAAAGCAAAGACAAAGAAATAATTGCTGCATTGTAAGATAACGGATCATTGCACACCTACAAAGTATTTGGTTGAAATAAGCTGTGGCATTGTTTTTGGTTGCGTTTTTCGTTTTTCGTTGTTTTAGAATACTAAACAAATAACAAAAAATAAAAAAAAGTCATATTTGATTAGTTTAAACATTAGACTAATAACTTGCCTTTAAATAATGTTGATATTTTCTTTAGTTTAGTTTTTATAGGAAGTTAAAGTTTTTTTTTACGTGCTGGTTAAAATAAGCTGTGAGCCACTATATCTTGTTGCATATTCTGGCCGTTTTCCCTTCATTGATTGGCTTAATCACGAAAATCGTTGTTGGTAACGTTCAGCAGTAAATGTTTAATTTGGCTGAAGCAGCTCATAATACACAACACCCTTATGATATGCAGAGCATGAGTTCGGAACCATAAATATTTGGCTTGGCCATTGATGTTGGAGCATGTCCGGGGTATCCATACGATTTTTTACATTTGTTATTGTAATGGATCTATTTTTCATCGCCAGTTATGTTATGTTAAACAAACCCTTTCTTTTATGCCGTTGAATCAGTTGTTCGCACGGAAAAAGCGTCTTTCGATGTCTCTTGGCTTTAACTCGTAAGGCACCAACTTTTAATTGTTTTTGGACCATTCCCAAGACTTTTAACCGAAAGAAAATGGCTTGACATTCTTAATGATTTTACAAGTTCATTTTGCATTTGACAAGAGTCTTCATTGAGTATTGCATCCAATTCTTTGTCTTCGAACTTTTTTGGCTGTCCTGGTCGCTCTTTACCTTCCATTTGTGAACAATCGATGCGTTTCAGCTGCACTTTTTTTTCAAATTGAAGAAGTAAAGCAATACTTCACTCAAATTATTTGGAACGTACTGAAAATACAAAAAAAAAATCAAATCAATCAAATGATACCTTATGAAAATTGAAGTTATTAAATGCAGTTTTCACGTGAATATACTTACAGGGTTGTCTGATATTGCAAATCCCACATTTTTAATTTGCGCTTTTAATAATACGATGATACATACGAAGTATAATATAGCGAATAAATTAGCAAAGTAATTTCCACTATACGCATCTTCGCTATACGCATCTACGATTGTCTTCGAAGTACGGTGACAATTACTGATTTGAAAAGTATATGTTGCACACGCGTTGCCCATGCACATGCATAATATCTCACTTGAAAGTTGAGAATTACTTTACCGCAAAAAAAAACATCACCAAAAACCTGTGAACGAAAAAAACCTTACGGTACCGTACCTTAGTGTACTGTACCGTACATTTTTGACGCCCGTACGCAAACACATTCACTACAAAAAGTACACATACCCTACCTCAGTCTATAATGTTTGCGTACATGTACACAACCGATATACCGAACGAAACAGACACGATGCAAATGTACGCTACGATTGAATACTGTACTGTACAAAGAACACAAACCTTATCCTCTACAATACGGAATGTGTACACCTACACAACCCGTACACAAACGGTGTACACTAAACGTACTGTACGTTTAGTGTACTTTTGCGGTTCATTTATATGAACTGGGAAAAAATTACAGATAAAAGTGATAATGCCGTAGCCGAAATGAATTGATTATGCTCTCCTGTAAAGTTCAATATTTTTGACTCAGTGCTTTCACTTTAAAAGTGTTTTTCCTTTTCATGTAAATGAAGCGCAAAAGTACACTAAACGTACGGTACGTTTAGTGTATATCGTTTGTGTACGGGTTGTGTACGAGTACACATTCCGTATTTTAGTGGATAAGGTTTGTGTACTTTGTACAGTACAGTATTCAATCGTAGCGTACATTTGCATCGTGTCTGTTTCGTTCGGTATATCGGTTGTGTACATGTACGCAAACATTATAGACTGAGGTAGGGTATGTGTACTTTTCGCGTACAGTACGCTTAAGGTACGGTATTTTTTCGTTCACTGCCAAAAACTTTATCCATGTCAACTAGAGCTTATAACCATTTTGGTTTTGGATTTTCTTATGTCCCCGGCTCCCCTTAATGATGTTTATCCAGTGGAAATCAGAGCGCATTAAATTTCTTACAAGTAGCAATTATTTTCCTATTAACTCCATTCGTGTGGAATAATGGAAGAAATAGCTTTATGTTATTAAACTGGTTGGTCGTTTATTCGATTGGCTTCTAGTGGGATAGTTGTCCCTCGACCTTACCACATTTCAAATAATCCAAACATGAGGAAGTCAATCGCATTTCAGTGGAATATCCTTTTGACAAGATTAGCAATTTGAAGTCGAGGACTTTGATTTCATATGTCATAAACAATCGTGAGTCCTATTAGTCCTGAAATTGGACAGTTGTGAAAGCTAAGAAGATTTGAGTAGCCTTGCGAAGTATTGACGGATTAGGTTTTTTCAGGATGTGGTTGGGGTTGATATTTGTTATTCTTGGAAAGAGTTTGCGTGGGAGCATACGCTATTATTATTTACTGCCTGATAATTGGATTAATGAAAACCATTATTTCGTGACAATAGAAACAGGCAAAAATCTATCAATTTTTGAAATGATGGGTTCGGGAAGTGAGAAATTTGGACGGGCAACAATCAAATCCTCAAATCAAAACACAATTTATCATTGACGAGCCAACTCATTCTACTTTAAATACCATTTCATTATCCAGATTCCACAAAATAAATATCACAGCGAGTAAATCCGAAGCTTTATATACATACTATCTATCAGCTTCGAAACAATAGTCCGACTTCAAGAGGACTGACATTTTGTAGCTTGATGTAGAATTTGCTAGCTGAATGTAACCATTTCAAATCCTATATCAAAATTTAAATATTCAAATAATGCAATAAACATCCTTCTCATCTATCCGATTTGTAATCACACAAAACGACACTAAGCCCTCAAATAATACGCTCTGGAAAACTCACTGATCCGAATAACACGTTTGAATACATATTGCAACAAGATATCAGTTCTCATATGTCAGATATGCAACATTCCAGCACATTATGTTATTTCCTCATTAGTGCCGGGAACATTACATCCATTATCACGCATTCAATTCAAAGCACAGGTTGCAATATGCGAGGAAGAGTATGATATATACATAAATAATAGATGTATCATAGTCCCGTATTGTTGTCTATGAGTACGGTCTAACCACGAATTCATTTCAAATTTCAAACCAGATTGCGGAGGAATGTGTCAGCCGATAGTAACCATATTCATAGCAATTTTGCGTTTCCACCAAACCTTGGGCCGCAGCCAAATAAATTGAACTGATACTCTATTGTCCTTTTGGCCATTTGTCCAAAGTCTACGCGCATTTTGTTGGGGAGTCGTAAGAAGGGGTCGCAGCTTTATGATGGTGAATGCAAAATGCTGTCGGTTTATCAAAGAGCGAGAACAAATTTTATTTTATAATTGTGGGCTATAATTTAGAAAAACTGTATTTCTGGCAGTTATAATTATTGATTCTGGATTTAAAAAAAACTAGAAGCAACTTACATGACGATTTTCATTGATTTCGATTTTGAAAATGAATGTTCTTTCGTAAAAGATGTGCTGAAGCAAAGTACCCTTTGGGGACGATGGGCTACGATATAAGGTAAACAATAGAATGTATTCGTACATGAATCAGTCTTTCTTCCAGCTTTAATTTTTAGTAGATGTCGCTTACGCTATGCTGACCACCGCCTGATATAATTTATTTAAGGGATGATTTGTCAAAAGCATTTGCAGTGTTGTTGGCGTTATTTATGGATTTACCTACCTGACACATGAGCTTGTGGTTATCAATGGGAAAAAAACTTAAGCATGATGTCTTATCAGTCTATTAGCTCTCCACAATTATTTAGTGATTACTCAGGAACGTCCTTCCACCCAGGACTTCACAGTGTGCTTTAAGTATTTTTGCTTGATGCTCAGTTTAACTAAAGCTATCAGACTACCAATCAGGAAACTGCCGAGCACTTTTAGCGAAAGCGTGCCAGCCTTTGGGATTTCGTTTCACATTTAACCTTAGTATCCCTATACCTTTGCATTCTACAGCACGTAAAGTGTAAACTCTAGTAAGAGACTTAGAACCCCTTGGTTATCCGTGAAATTGCAAATATTTTACTTCGCTTATCTGATTAAGTAAGAACCAATTGGCCATTTCGAGAATCGCCAACACCTCCGCCTAAAATACGCTATAATGGTCCGGCAGTCGAAACGAAAGCGTCAAATTAAGGTTAGTGGAAACCGTTAGTGGAAACTGACACCTCCATATTGAACTTTTTTGTTCAATATGGAGGTGTCGGTTTACATTTCCACAGCATCTGTTCCCAGATATAACCCCTTTTCTGATTCGCTCTCCTTATGATCTTGGTTTTCAACCCCTGAGAAATGGATTGCTGGGCAGCAGTATAATCGATATCTGCTGAAAAAAACATAATCTGCACCAACATTTTAGCATGTCTGTGATTGCATTTCTCCTCTTATTTGCCCTCTTATTATACCTAATCAGCTTGGCTTTTGCACTGGTAAGCCAACTTCTACAAATCTTATATCTTACCATAATTATATTTACAATATACATAGACTTCTGTTAAGCTTTCGACAAATTCAATCTCAATCTTCTCTATAAGAAGCTTAGTAATTTTGGCTTTCACAGCTCTTTGCTATGCTGGTTGAATGATTATTTAAGAAATAGGTCTTTGGTTATAAATGTCAACAATAATTTTTCTAGGAAAATTTTTCCTACTTCAGGTGTTCCTCAAGGCTCACACTTGGGACCACTTTTATTCTTGATTTTGATCAATGACTTCCAGATGGTTTTCCAGGATATACAATTCTTACTTTTTGCTGACGACTGCAAAATATTTAGGGCAGTTTCTTCTTATCACGACATAATGATCCTGCAGTCTAATTTGGATAGTTTCTATACATATTCTGTTGAAAATTGCATGTCTCTCAATTTATCTAAATGGCAATACATTGTTTAAAAAAAAAACTAGATCAACGTTCCAACATACATACACCATCAATGGAGTACCGTTACCTCAAGTTAACTTGATTAAAGACTTAGGAATTCTATTGGATTCTTCCTTGAATTTTACGGATCATAATAATGATATCACTGAACAGGGGCGCAGATTGTTAGGCTTTATAATTAGGAATACACATCATTTTAACAATATTCAAGCACTAAAATCTCGTTTTTTCGCTTGTTCGTAGTAAATTGGAGTACAATTCTTTCGTTTGGAATCCTTACTATAAAACTCATTCCCTAGCAATCGAAAAGGTTCAACGCAAATTTTTACGTTACATTGGGTATAAACTTAACATCTCTACTGCGGCATTTGAGTATTCCAGCATCTTGTCTCTTTTAAAAATGGATACACTCGAGACTCGTAGATGTTACTATGATGCCTCGTTTTTGGTGAACATAGATAATGGGGTCGTTGATGCTCCTGATATCTTACAGGAAATCTCGCTTAGGGTACCAGGAAGAAGTACAAGATCTAATGACCTCTTCCACATTCAGAGTTGTAGAACCAATTATGCACAAAATTCAATTGAACGGTTGAAAGCTATCGGAAACGTTGTTGTTTCTCATCTGGATATATTTAATGTAAATAAGGGTAAATTAAAAAGATTTATATTGGATTTGTTCTTTTAAACGATTTTTCTTTTTAGACTTAATGTAGTAAATATCTTTGCTAGTATTAATTTAACTTTAATTAAACATATACTTCAGCTACTGTCTAATTATTTCTATGGACAGTTGTCCGTTTATTAATAAATAAATAAATAAGTAAATAAATGTCTAAAGATTTAGTCTTATTGCTGTGCATATCGCATGTTGCGAGACAAGCAGATCGGTAGGAAGTCAATAAAGAAGCACCATGAGTACCTTAGTTTAAGTAGTATGCAGAGCCCCCGTTGTCAATGAAGCTGACTGAAAGTATGGCTGGCCGCCAAACTACTGCTCCGTGCAGCAGATTTGACTCCACTATACCACCATTAATCCAAGAGCTGATACGAAATAACAGTGCTGCTCATGTAGCCCTCTTAGGGCTTCTTACAGACACCTTTCACAGCTGCTCCGCAAAAATGGCGCCCAATTACAGAAAAAAATTAAGAAAGAGAATGTGAAACACATTTTATTATGCAGGTTGCGTGAAAACAAGTTTTCAGTAGGCATAACAAAATGATATAAAACGGTGTAAATATGCGGGAAGGATAAAACAGCAAAAAATAGGAAAGATGTCCGTTAATGCCTGGTGGAACAGCCTAAAAGATGCCGGAAAGGAAGGCACAATTGAAAAGAGATTATCTTTAATTATCGACAGCCAATGCTGGATATGGGGCCGGCAAGGCATCAGTAGAATCATTCCAATTTGTCGAAAGTGCGGAGGCACCACACAATCTAAACTGCTTAGACAAGCTAAGCGATTCGCTAGCGAGGATATAAGTGACGGTTTAACTCACACTCTCCTTGTTTTCCTGTATAAACAGTACACAAAAAACTAAAAGGGATGAAATTTGGAGTTTATTATGAAATAAATTTTATAGTGTGAAAAAACAAAGAAAATAAAAAATGGCTCAAGTGGCTGATCAGTTATTGAAATTCATAACCACCTCAGTCGTAAAGTTTAAAGCAAAGGTTTAAAGCAAACACAAAAAAAAGAATCTAATAAAAATACGAATGTGAAATACACTGCATGAAATTAATTCAATTTTAAATCAAAATGTAAATCCACCAAACATATATAAAACACTGAAAATTAAGATCAAAACTAAGAAAATATTAATGTTAAAACAAGAAACCAACTAAAATTAACCATCTGAAGCCATGTTTGGGCGCCATTTGTTGGTACCATATAAAAAAAAACTGCGAATAAAATAAAATTAAAAGTAATAAAAAGCCAATCTTTTGGCGCCATATGTTGTTAAACAGCTGTGTTTTCGTTCGGCAAATATGGGCATATATGAGACGTTTTTCCTGAGGTAGGTCGTCTCCACGCTGCTACTGACAGCTTTCACAGCTGTTCCGCAACAAGCTGCAAAGAGCACACAATGCTTTGCGGGCCCTTTCTCCTGTATTTGCCGTAGAAGCTGTGATTCCAGGATAACACCCAGATGTTCTGCTGTAGTTTTGAGGCTTACAGGAGTTTCATATAGACATATATACATTTATCAAAAAATAAAATCATAGACTGCTTCATGAAGATAAGCCACACTATGAATTGATATGGTAATAGCGATGTCATCGGCATACGAAACCATTTTAAAGTCAGTTTAATCAAGTTTCGTTAGAAGCTCATTAGCTACTTGATTTCAAAGCAAAAGAGACAGAACATCGACCAAAGGAGTCCATATTATACCCAGAGAAAAGGCAATACATATAGCCAGCAGCCAAGGCATCATCATCATCGTGGCACAACAGCTCGACGTCGAGCCTTGGCCGCCTGGATCGATCTCCTCCAATTATCTCGGTCACGCAACCACGTCCTCCACTCTTGGAATCCCAATAGTTTCTCGGCATCCGCATATACTGAGCTCTTCCAACGAGCTCTTGGTCTTCCTCTTAGTCTCGCTCCGTCGACTCATCTTACATTCATGACCCGTTTGGGCATGCGATCGTCATCCATGCGTTGTACATGCCCTGTCCATTGTATCCGTTGAAGTTTGACGATTTTGGAGACGTCCAGCTCATCGTACAGTTCGTACAACTCATTGTTCCATCCATCTCGGTCGCGAAGACCTCCAAAAATCCGCCGTAGAACTTTTCATCGTCGATCATATCTTCGGAGGCTTGAGTCAGGGTCCACGTTTCGCAGCCATAGCACAGCACAGGTCTTATGGTAGTTTTATAAACGCGGAGCTTAGTATTTCTGTGCACATGCTTCGATTTCATAATGGGGAGGACAGAGAAGAATGTCTTATTTGCTAGTTGTATCCGTCGCTTGATTTCGTCGGTTTCGTTGGCGTCATTCGATAGGTTGCTACCCAGGGAAACAAAGCGGTTTTGCTACGTTGATGGTCTTGTGCGCTGGCGTCCTTGTGCTAGATTGCATGATATCTTTCGTTTTATCCTCGTTGATTTGTAGTCCAACTTTCTTTGCTGCGGTGTCAAGTCTAAGCAGAAGCACTTCTGCATCGGTCAGTTTTCGAGCCATTATGTTAATGTCATCCGCGTACGCTGTCAATTGTGTCGACTTAAAAAGTAGCGTGCCGCTAGTGTTCAGGTTTATTGCCCGAATAGTGAACTCAAGTGCCAGGTTGAAGAACGTGGGCGCTATTCCATTGCCCTGCTTCAGGCCAACCAGATTTTCAAAAGGATCTGTCAGTCTGTTCTGGATCCGGACCTGCGAGACGGAGTTGGTCATCGTCATCTTTATAAGTCTCACTAATTTGGTTGGTATACCAAATTGCAGCATGATGCTATATAGTGCGCCTCGGTCGATGGTGTCATATGCTTGTTTAAAGTCGACAAAGATTTAGTATACGTCAACGTTGTATTCCCAGCACTTTCGCAAAATTAACTTGACCGTGAAGAGCTGGTCGATAGTGGAGCGACCAGATCTGGGACCGCCTTGATACTCGCCAATGATTTCTTCCGCGAACGGTTTAATTCTGTTCTCCAAGATTTTTGACAGAATTTTGTAGGCCGTATAAACTAAGGAGATGCTTTAAGTTTATCTCCCTTTTTATGTATGGGATAGATGATGCTTCTGCGCCAATCGTCTGGGATCACCTCAGCCTCCCATATTCGCAGCAGTAGTTGAAGTAGCGCACTTAATAAACCCGCCCCACCAGACTTCAGTAATTCAGCTGGATTCTCGTCAGCGCCCGGCGCTTTGTTCCTTTTCAGTGAACGTAAGGCGAGATCAACTTCTTCTACTGTTGGGGGTTATGTGGATGGAGGTTGGAGCTCAGCTTCTGCTGCCAGGATGTTTGATGGCGGATTCAGAAGCTCTTCAAATTAAGACACCCATTGTTTGCTAATACTTTCGGTGTCGCCTATAATACTTCCATCTATGTCCTTACAGAGGCTTGTCCTGGGCTGGTAGCCATTTTTGATAGTGTTTACTAGTCTGTACGCTTATCTGGTGCTCTTACTAACTAGGTTGACATTAATATTCAGCAACTGCTCGTCAAAGTATTTCCGTTTCTTACGCCTAATTGTTCTATTGGATATTCGCCGTAGCTCGTCATAGTTTTCATTTTTGGCTCTGCTCGCACGTTGGATCCATTGTCTGTAGGATTCATTTTTTGCGTCAAGTGAGTTTCTGGATTCTTCGTCAAAGCAAAGTGGTTTTTAAAGTCTGTTGGATGCCTCTTGTGGTAAAAATGAAGATACTTTCTCACCATCAGGAAAGTAAGTGACCGCCAAATCTCTAAACCTTACTCTACGTAAACTAAACTAGGTAAACTGACTGAATCTTCAATATCCTCTTTTCGACTTTTTGAACAATTTCCGGAGTGGCTACTTCGATTGGCCGTCCTGGTGTCCTGGGTTGTCTACAAGTGAGTCTTTTCCTAGTCCAAAAAGACTATACTACATGTAAATCATGGTTTTACATAGAAAAGAGTCGGAAACCGCCTCTTCTGTTATGGTTGGAACTTTATAACGGCGCAGAACTCGATTTTCTCAATATTTTATCTACTTACTCATTCTGCGAATTAATGACCCATCCTCGTATTTACCGCGTACGAGAGTCTTATGCGAGTATTTTTTGCCAGTGTTAGTGCGGGATGCGAATGGTATTCAATCCGAACTGCACCCAAAACTTTGCTCCAAGCCCTTCATCCCAATCCGTTCTGGATCCCTTCTCCAGAATAGATGCCAATCTTTACCGACTAACATTCGTTAGTGGTCGTTCGTTGGCTTGATGAAGAAAAGTAACAAGTGTTTAGTTTTCGTAAATTTTGAAACTCAAGTTTTTTCGCAATGGTTTTCAATGTAGTCATCGATTCAAAGTAGTACATGACCAAGCGCTTTTGGCAAAACATCCATTTCAAATGTACTCAATTCATATACTTTTTCCCGAAAATTAGTCTTTGTAGTGGTTACTATGAGCTAGAATTTTTTTCAAGATGACCGCAACCATCAACTTGAAAAGAATTTCACCATCGCAAGTCATATTTTTAACAACAGTTAACGTTTTTGAAATAAATTGGAGGTGATGTGCTTATTTACGAGCAGCTCAATAAATTTGTTTTTGCAAGGAATTTTATATCCAGTAAGTTTTAATTAGTTTTAATTATATGGTAATGTTTTTGAAATTTTTAACCCTATGTAGGTGCCTAAAATGAGATTGGGAAAATTTGAAAATTTTTGAATTGCGATAGCTTTTTACTAGATCATCAAATCATTATGAAACTTACAGGACATATTATTGTTGTTAAGTTTTACACTTGATCAGTTTTTGATGACCGTGCTGGCAGCCCTGTAGCTACGGCAGGCACTGAAACTGAAAACATTCAAACCATCGAGTATCCTAAAAAATTTCCGTTTCTTACAATAAAAACCAACTTGTGTACAAATCTTATGTTTTATCTACACAGTCAAAGTAAAACTTTGGAATTTTCATGTCGGACAAGAACGGTAACCCTTTCCCAATTTACCTATATTTTTTGCATCAAAAACTTATGTTCACGGAAACTCACGAACCAATCACCAGATATAGTTAAAATTTACAGAATATATTGGACTTAAGTAGGACCAGGTCTGATAGAAGCGATTTTCAATTGTGGGCAATTCTGCGCCAGTGGTGCCATCTTGAAAAATAATAAAGAACAAAAATTACTTTTTGCCCTATGAATTCTGATCCAGTTACCAGATTTTCATGAAATTGTCACAGTAGCTAAACCTTACTCTAAGTCGTGTTTGGTAGAAATTTAGCTGAAAAATTCGACTGATGCTGCCAGCTATGGTAATTTTTGTGTCTTTGGTTTTGAAAATTCGCTCAGGAAAATAAAGCTTTTTGCCCTATAACTTCCAGTGCAGTCATAAAATCAATACGAATTTCATACAATTAATAGAACTGAACAAAATGGAACTTATTATAGGCATTATTCAGGCCGAATCTGGTTGAAAAGCCACGATAGGGCTGCCAGCTATTGTTGGTTTTGTGTTTATTTGCAAAATCTTTATTTAGCGAAAAATTTTTCGAATGACAATGATATTGTTGTGACAATAAACAGCAAATATTAAGTTTTCGATTATTTGAAACATTTTGCGGCTGGCAACCCTAAATTTCTTTATACTACTTTAGCTTCGAATGAAGTTATGGGATCGACACGAAACTCGCAGGGTAGGTTAATTTCAACGTGAAGCAGATGTGATATATTTTTGGCTTTGATACTGGCAAAAGGTTGCCAGCACGAGTCGGTAATGCTATTTTTTTACAGTAAGTATTCATACCGGAAACATTTACAATGAAAATAAATAACCATTATTTCAATTCCCAAAGCTCTGCAGACTTTTGGGATCGCACCCCCAAACACGAACTTCAGTTACAGTGCTGCAGGCACTGAGCATTTTCTTCATTGATGTTATATGAGATGCCGCTTTCCAAGTTTTGTAAAATAAGCAACTAATAACAAATATAATTAACAAGTGTTTTGCTCTCATAAACTTTGAAATTCATGCCAGTGGTAATATCTGAAACGTTTCCACCATATGAGTTATAATGCATTCTTGTGGCCAAAGTAATACGTGGCGTTTGAAACAGTTTGGCTGTAATAAACAGCTCGTGTGGTGGAATATGCACTCAAAATCTGCACGATTCCCTTAATTCAAGACGATTTTTTTATTCATTACTGTAAACGCCTGATATGGTGAATGCTGATGGATCAACAACAAATTTTTTGTTTCATCTAAACTTAAATCTAGAAAAATTGGATTAGATTCAAATGTTCTTCATGATAAAAATAATGCTGCATACCTTGCGTAGTATAATACAAGCTCATTATGTGAACTATGAACTCACCCGAATCCATTTTCTCCTAGAGTTGCCAGAAACTTTCTCAAAATTCAACTGCATCCCAAAATAATGAAAAGTTCAAGAGCTATCAACTTCCTAAGTCCTATGAAAACCCACTCTCGCAAATGTGAAAGACGAGATCATCCCTGTAACGGGCTTCTTACTTTCACGCAACCTCCTTCTTACCATCGGCTTCCACATCGTCAAGAATATAATCGCGTCAGGTAAATTGCGTGAAGCATTATTTGTTAGGATTAACTTAAACCAATCTCCTTGCTATGATTTACTCGTGCTCTTCATAAAGAGACGTTAGAGCTTATATTTGCAGTTTAAACTGAACCCTACATGTCGTGATTTCGTTGGTATTAAATTAATTTCCCATAAGTTTTTTGGAGTATTAAACTGAGCTTAAATGCATATCTATTTGCTTATCGATTAAAAAACGTGTTAATTTTAGTTCAAGTCTGATGTTTGAAGTCTGATCTTAAATTGAATTTCGAAAAATTCTTCAATCTGTAGCCGCCACTATGTATTTAGTTACGAAAAAACTCTTAGTACGCCTTATGAGTAATATTCTGCATGCGAAAATGAAATATTCTGCAACAATCTTATCCTCTTTACTTTGCGGATTTCTATTTTGAGAAACTTTAGTCGAAATAAGTAAATATACAGAGAATGAAGGCAACAGCTCTGAATGGAATTTGAAAAATAAGTAATATCCTTCAGTAAATCCTATTTTACCATGAAGAATATTCCGGACTCTGCTCGATATCAACAAATTTTTCCCTAAAAAGCCGTTACTCGTGCACTCTAGACACACTCCGCTCCACGCCGTTAGACACCCACCCATTCAATGTTATAAAACTGTAACATTGCGTGCTAGCTTCTTTACGCTATGAGGACATTATCGTAAACATGGCGTACGCAAGAGGGTGCGTAGAAGTAATCGAAAGCTTAAATGTCATCACTTTAGAAAGCACATGCTGAAGGGTAGAGCTGTACTACGTTTCGTGCTCCTATCGCAAAAGATTATGGTTTAATGCTGCTCAGGACGTTTCAGGTCGAAGTAGTCGTGACTGAATTGAGGACAATCTATTGGAGTTACGTTTCCGGATTGTTGGGGGAAAAATATGCTTGAAAGTCACGAACTTCAAAGTTGATTTGTTACGGAATATTATTTTCATTCGAGTTTCAATTAAAATGATTAGGACTAGAAATTTAATTTTGAATTCGGAATAAGTCGCATTCAATTTATCCAAACGAAGGATTGAAGTAAGCGCAAGTAATATATAT
Organism: Nemotelus nigrinus; assembly: GCA_947369275.1. Taxonomy (NCBI): domain Eukaryota; kingdom Metazoa; phylum Arthropoda; class Insecta; order Diptera; family Stratiomyidae; genus Nemotelus; species Nemotelus nigrinus. The sequence continues at coordinate 35,898,889 of OX376372.1, forward strand.
TAATCATACTTATATACAGTTGCCTATAGTTTGAAATACACACTTCAGAAATATTATTTTGCCCAAAGTTCGACAAAGTTCCATCATAAAAAAATGGTGCAGATTAGTGAAATTTTTGATCCCTAGTATATGCTCTTCTAAAGGCTGGTATTGACCATTATGTTTTTTGTTTGAAAAAAGCGCAGACTTTGCTGATTTTTGACAGGTAAAATGTTAAGACATTTTTACAATTCACTTTTTAGCTCGAAAGAATGAACTGCACATAATAAATAGGCGTGAAATGATTGGATACAAATGTCACGCCATCTGCATTTCAATTCCGAAAGCAACTTTTCACAGAAAGAAGCAACAACAAAATGTGATGAGTGTTTATCGTGGTCACATTGAAGCCTCCATATCATACTGCCAACAAAAACCCTTCTGGACCTTTACCCGTTCCCTTACAAAATCTCCCTCTATCCGTTCTGTGTTGCACCTAAATGGTTTGTTTGCCTCTTCGCCTCAGGGAATGTGCGAACTGTTTGCTTATTTCTTTTCTTCTGTTACCTCTCAACCTAGCACATCATTCGCTGCTAATATTTCCTCTTCAAATGTCAATGGTTTTTGTTTGTTTTTGATAAAGTCGTATGAAGTCGAAGGTTTGCTTGCTTACCTAGACAGTAGCGCCAGCTGCAGACCCAACGGCTTGCCTAATATCTTTCCAAAGTCACTGTCATCATCCTTGTGTGTTCTTTTATCTGTCCTCTTTAACCTTAGTATTTCTTTATTTCAACACTGTTACCTCCGCCTTTGATCAGCAAAAGCAAGTAGATTTATGTGTTATATATAGACTTTGCCAAGGCTTTTGACTCTGTGAACCATGAAATCCTCCTCTCAAAGCTTGATGGTTTCAATATTTTGGGTCAGCTTCGTTGCTGGTTTTTCCTCATAGCTTCGTGAGCGTGCTTGTTTTGTAACGGTTCACTTTTATTCAATTTCCCTCTTCTGTCCTACTTGTAGTGTTCCGCAAGGGTCGATTCTTAGTCCTATCTCTTTCCGCCTATTTACAAATGATCTTCGTTCCCTCCTCAACTCTCCGTGTTTTTTGCATGCTGACGATCTGAAAATATTCAAGTTGATTGATGGTTGATTTTTTGGAGTATTTACGCTTAAGGTACCACCAGAGAAAAAGTCCAAAGGGATCAAATCTGATGACTGCGGAGGCCATGCTATATCACAAAAGCGATATAACAATTTTTGCGAAAACAGCACATGATGTTATTCTATAGTAGCTCTTGCAGTGTGGCGAGTGGCTCCGTCCTGTTTAAATTACGCCCGTAAACTGTAGGCAAGATGTTTTCGAAGCTGGGGTATAAAATAACTGTATATCATTTGCCGATACGTCTCAACAACAATAATTGTCGTCGCACCTCTCACATTTTCAAACAAATAATTGCCAATTATTTCGTTTACTTACAGAACACACCACACTGTCACTTTTGGGCTATGCAGCGGTTTTTGATGGCTTTGTTTGGGATTGACAGGGAATTAGAAGCAACAAATTTGTTTATTCACATATCGATTTAGACGGAAATGTGCTTCATCACTCCAAAACACTGTATTCAAAGTGGATGAATTGAATTGCCTTTCAGATCATGCTTCAAAATTTGTTTTACGGTTTATTCGGTGATATGGCCGTTTTTTGCGTATTGATAAGCGCTGAATGCGACGAACGACAGCGGCAACTTCGTATATTGTTTCTTGAAGCTCTGCTGGAGCCAGGTTGTGTCTGATTTATAGTAGAATCTTAAGCTCAAAACTTCTGTAATCAAATTTTTGCTTGGTTCATCTCTTAAACGTCTGATATTTTATTGGCAGAAAAGGGTTTCCGAGCCAAAACGTACGATGTCGCGATGCCTCGACCACTGAGACATCGCGACTGATTAATCCACATGAACGATAAATCTATAGCGCCCCTCGTCTTGCGCTTAATTTAAGCAGTTTTTTTAAATATTCAAATTTAAAATTTTAGCTCTGCCGTGAGACATCCTGCACTTCGTGTCCGGTTGTCCGGTTCCACAGCCTTCCGATCCCAAAACATTCCAGCCCAACCTTCCTGTCTTTGCTGAAACTAACATAACCCTAGCCATTTCGGCAGAATAAAGCGCGCAATACTTATACCGCATGTTCTAAGTACAGTTCTGGTTTGGCGGTCGCGTTTTTTAGCTCGTACACGTGAATTAGCTTCTCATAATTGGCCGTTACTAGGAGGTCGCTTGCTTGATAGAAGGTTGAAGTTTGTGGTAAAATCTATGCAGTAATTACTCTTGTTTTGTCTATTTACTTCCCGCTTATATATTGCTCCATTATGATTTGAAGTCTCTCTTGTCCTTTTTTTTGTACAAATTGCAACTTAATTGATATTTTCTATTTTTCCTGAAATAAGCTGCGCGCTAAAATAGCTGACTTCAACCGTTGCAATTGCGTATCGAAATGATCTCGCTGGCTCTAACTGTAAGTATCCTCAGTCAAGAGCCTGATTTTGTGTACCATGCATGAAGCTGAAAATCGAGAAGCATATTTGATCAAATGGTTCAATATGCTGAGTAATTTCATATGTTTTTAAGTATTTTTTTTGTTGTTGATTGTTAAAAGCCTTTCTTTATTTATTACTCCGGTTTGAATTCTTTTAGGTTTTTTGTGAGAAAGGGATTTCATAACAAAGCTCAAGTATAGCGTCGTCAAAGTTAGGTTAGGTTGAGGGGTTGTCAACTGACGGGAACCTTGCTGAAAGAAACACATAGACGCAGTAGGAGTCCGTTGAAATACCGCGGATATTGCTCTCTCTCATCCACTGCAGTCAGGAAACCATCTCTGTATATTTCTCTTAAGTCAGTCAGACTACTACAGTCAGACTTGGGTGGAAGGGTACCCGTGCGATCCCAATCTTCTCTTATACTGGTATATGAGAGAGAAAACAGATTCTTCTTTATCTTCTGCTCCACAGCTCCGGCAGAAACCGTTGAATCCAACTATTGCAACCTACTAGGCAGAGACCAATGAAAACGGCCACGACACAGTAAAGAGCACTGTTGGTTAAACCTTACAGTGGTCTGGGGCCATGTGCGTCTATGGCGACCCAAGACCGTCTTGTAATCGCACAGAATGAGTCTTCAATCCTGGACTTCTTATCTTTCTCAAGATATTTTTGCCTGAAGGCTAGTTGGACTGACCCCATTGGCATTCCTATGGAGAAGAGACATGAGACCTCCGGTATCAAGCCTTGCCAAATTGCTGACTACACAGTTACCTTGTATATTTTGATGTCTAGGTACCCAAATCAATTGCACTGCCGAATGTCTCTTCATCTCTATGACAGATGCAAGTCATTCGGCGACTATTTTGGATGCTACATAAGAACCAGCAAAGGAATTTATATTCGATTGACTATCGTTGAAAACGCATATTTTATCTCCGAATATTTAATTAAACAGAAGCTATTAGATCCGCGGAAATTCTTAAAAGACACTGCAATGGTTTGAGAGACAAAAGAGCAGCCTTAAATTGTTCTTTGATTATCTACCACTGCCGACTTTATTCTTCAGTTTCGATGCATCGGTATAAACATGAATGTGCACACACTCGAGGGTGAAACCACCATTCCACTCAAGCCTGCCAGGAAATTAAGCTTTTAATCTATCAGAGCGCTCGGAGCTAAGTAGCCAAAACCCGCCGAAGCGGAATTTTCCTTAGAGAAGATTCTATCTAGCATCATCGGACTCTGTTCTAGTTCCTGCCAAAATACAATGCAGACTCACAGTAGCAATATTAACTTGCTGTAGTTCTTATAAACTAGTTGGCAATCAATGGAGCAGCTTGAAAAGTGCCTTCTTAAAGATGGAGCGGAGGACAAAAAGCCACCCCATACATATATCAAACCAACATTTTTGATGCTTTGACTCAGATCAATGAGAAATAGGTTGAAATTCGTCTGGTGATGGGAGCGCTGTAACCTCATTTATTTGCCAGCTGTGTTTGTTTACCTAGACAGGTTTTTATCGGTAAGTCACAATTTTCGCTATGGAACAACGTGCCGCGATCAAATTTTGTTTTAAATTGGGAAAAAATGGCTCGGAAACATTTGAATTATTGACAACTGCGTATGTTGAGGATTGTCTAAGCCGCATCAAGGCTTTCGAGTGCACTGAAAAAGCACATGGCGCCAGACGCCATAATTTATGGACTTCTGGCGCCATGTACATAGCCGATTTGGGGATTGTGATAAAATATAGCGCCACACGCCATAGTACATGGCGAAAAGTACATAGGAGCAGACGCTATGCTTATAGCCCTCCACGCCATGTACTATAGTCCTCCACGCCATGTAATATAGTAGTACATGGCGTGGAGGACTATAGTGCATGGCGTGGAGGACTATATTACATGGCGTGGAGGACTATATTACATGGCGTGGAGGACTATGTTACATGGCGTGGAGGACTATATTAAATGGCGTGGGGGACTATATTACATGGCGTGGGGGACTATATTACATGGCGTAGGGGACTATATTACATGGCGTGGGGGAATTTAGTCAAATATATTAAACGATTCTGAATCCGCTTGTAATTTATCAGTTAAATTTATCATTTGGACAGTTATCATTACGTTCGAAATCAATAGCAGGTAGCAAAATCATAGTGAATATCAATACGATTTCATGAGATCATTGACATACATTGTCATGTATGGATAAACTTAAACTTACATGGGACCACGCGCTATGTAGATTCTGACAATATGGCGCTGGGAGCCATATTGCATGGCTCAGAGTACTATGTACATGGTGTATGGGACCATAGATAATGCGCTATGTTACATGGCGCTCTGGGCGCCATGTGCATTTTTTCAGTGTGGTTTGCACGATTCAAGAGTGGTCGACAGTCGCTGGCAGATGATCCACGAGAAGGACCATAGCAAATTCGTACCCCGGATCAAACAGTTAATGCACAATTCTACAAAGGTGTCCTGGATCGACTTTTGAAGCGGGTTCGTCGTGTGAGACCGGAATTGTACCGCACCGGTGATTGGTTTCTGCTCCACCACAATGCGCCAGCCCATTCCTCAATACTAGTCACACAATTTTTGGGCCCAAAAATCGGTCTCACGATTAATCATCCGCCCTACTCACCAGATCTGGCTCCGGCAGACTTTTTTTATTCCCTAAATTGAAGATGACCATGAAGGGAGAACGTTTTAAAGACGTTGATACCATACAAAGGAATGTAACCAACGCTCTGAAAGCTTTACCGGAAGAGGACTTTTCCAGGTCGTTCCAGCGGCTGTATGAGCGCAGCAAAATTTGTATTGAACGAGAAGGGGATTATGTTGAAAACTAAATAAAATCTTTTATTTTAAATCTCTTCTTTTAATTCTCAAAAAAAATTGTCCCGGAATTTTTCGAATGAACTGTGTACAAAGAGAGTGATTCTCCAAAAGAGAAGTTAAATATATTTATAATATTTATAGCTATGTCGTCTGCATAAGGAACCACTTTGCAGTCGGTACGGTCTAGCTCCCTCTGAAGAGTATTTACCGAATTTTCCCCAGCAGAGAAGAAACGATTCTCCTTGAAGTGTTCCCGGATCGACCCTTCACCACAAATGAGCATTCCCGTCTGAAGAGGTTACCACCCAGTTCCTGAGGAGCAACTTGATAAAGGTTATCAGCCGCTTGTCAACATTTGCGCCGCAAGTGCCTCCACGATTGTTTCAGGCTTAATGTTGTTAATGGCACCATCAATGTCCAGGAACGTTGCAAGCGTATGTTCTTTTATAGCAAAAGATTTTTCAATTTACCTAGTGAGAGAGTGAAGAGCAGTTTCAAAAGACTTGCCTTTTGCGTAAGCATGCTATGACTGCGAGATTGATGTAGGATTGATTGACTCTTTGATATAATATCGAATGATGCAGCGATGAGCTGATGATCAGCTCCGCTAGATGAGTTGCGTGAACTATGATTCTTCGGGAAAAGGGAGTCGATAAGAACAGTTAGAATATCAGCGTTTGAGTTAGTCCAGATGCCATCAGGGTCAAATTCAAATTTATTCTGAAATTTAATGATTATTTCTTTTACTTGCTATCTTCCACGCAACATATTTCCAAAAATATCAACCAATAATAACTCCACAATAATAACGAAATTATTATTATTTCATCTCGATTTTCGAAACATTGAAAACATCATAAATTAAACATATATTTATTCATGAACTGAATTTTTGCCACACTGTGAAATATTTAAAATATATCCATACCACGCTGGTATTGCCTTTCTACCACAGTCCATCCATCCTCTGGTGAAATAAATGGCATAAAATTTGACCTCTTGATGATAAATTTTCCTCCAGAGAAATTTAAAATGCGCAATATAAATTGTCGAAAAACCTCGGAAAATGAAACGAAATCCTTTGCAGTCGGTTTTTTCAGCACAGATTTCAGGACGAACGACTAGTAGTAAAACAAGCGAGGAAGGCTAGTGACACGTCATGATTTTATTGTAGCATATTTGTTTTGAGCGGAAAGAAATCTAAAGTTTTTGTGCAGAAAATGTATTTTTATAGTGTCCATTAAGCTGAGATTTGGAACAGCTGGCTTAGATTGCGTTGTATAAGTCTATTTCTTATATGTTTTAATGAATCCATGCACCCGAGCTATAATTTATGTACATTGTGTTGCATCTTTATATTTGTTTAAAATGCGATTACTCAAGCAAATTCAGTTAAAAATATATCTCGGGTTTTACATGATTTTTCAAAAAAAGAAAGAATTAATCTACCATCCACTCTACTTCTATATCAATACTGTAGCCTTCACCACCCTCGAATACCATCGCGCCAGCAATTTGCATGTGTACGGACCGTGAATTTCACCATGAATGAGATGATGTGAATTTCCACTTGTTTGTGTCAATTAACGCCCGAATATCCTCACAAATTGCTTTAAATTGAGTTACCTGTTCCATAGCCACTGCCTATAGTTCCGGTTTTGTTGCAAAACTGAAGTCAATCCGTTGATGAAGTTAACCGAAAAGCTCTACAGTAATTTCATTGTTTGCCATAGAGCGTTTTTACACGACTTCCCAATTTGGGATTGGGAATATACCGTAATTCGTGAGCTTTAGCCCGATTTCCATGTATGTGTGCGCAGACTGTGTACGTGCACGGAAGCTCCTCATGAGCTTGATTTCCGAATACCGGTTTTGTACGCAGTGTTTATATGTGTGTGTGCCGGATCAAATTCTATGGCTACACGAAGATCGGATTAAAACCGGTTTGAAATCCCGATCTCGTGTAACCATAGCAATTTGAGCGGCGATCTGGTTTACAAACACATAGATTGTGATTTGTTTTCAATAGGGCGTGTCCAAAAGGGAAATTTCTAATATCGTGGCTTCTAGCGGCCGCTGTTCACTTCGTCGAACAGTTTGGTGGCCATCCACCAAACGGCATGCATCGGAATGCAATATCATTCCGAAAATGCATCTGAGCGGAATGCCACGTGCGCTGTATCTAATTAAAAACTACTGTGCATATGAACTACTATAAAGACTGATATTCAAAGGAAAATAGAGAAAATAAGTAGATTTAGAACGCATATTGCAGCAAACGCAACCTTTATTACGATCAGCCTATTTAGAAGGCAATGCACCACTTTCCAGGATTAACTCTCGTAGGAGTCAAGGTCTTAATCCTTCGCAATAACACGCCTAAAACGCCTACTACTTATTTTAATTTTAGAATGTATAGCATATGAAATTTCGTTAGAAGTATCAAGCAGTGCAATTGTGATGAAAATGCAAAATATTGATAACGCATTGCTAACTTTGCTCAACAACAATTTATGCTGTAAATTACGTTTTTACTAGATGAGTCCATCGAAAGCTAAAGAGATATAAATCGTTTTGGGTTGTCCGCTATGACCGAAATTCCCAATTGTAACTGTTTTTTTTTGTAAGAGGTTTATAATATGAAAGTTAGATGGTAGCATTGTTGGTAGAAAAATGACTCATCATAAAAGTAATCTGATGAACGAGACATATCCTATGAGATTGGGGAATTTCTTAATATTTATTTGACTACGAAAATCAGTGAATCAATTAACTGTTTTACATTTTGCAAAAAAAAACAGCAGGGTTAATGGTGTGAAAGATGTTTGTATACGTACGCGCTGCAACGATTGGCTTGCATACACATCACTAAAATCCACTCAAACTCATATATAATACACATCAATGTGTCCCGTAAGTCTACGAAATGTCTGGTGGAAGCACAAAATATTATTATATTTTTTTATGTCTGATCAAAACAGAACTGTTAAGACATAACTTTGATACATTTATTTCCAAAATGGCACCAACTTAGCTTTGGTGTGACAATTTAATCAAATTCACAAATATTCAACGTTCAAATAAATTAAACGTTATCTATAATGGAATAACCGCAATGTTTTCTCTATTACAATTCAATTTGTAGACAAAATCTATCATAAATCTGAGAGATATTATTTTGTGTGATTGCTTCGTGGCAACTTGAAGTTCGAACGAAATCCAGAGCCTCGACTTTTTTTCGTTGCCCGCTTCACGTGAAATGCCCCTTATTTTAAATTATTAATTTAAAATGTGCTGTCTTGGTTCTTCTAAATATATTTTCTCTCATAAATATAATTAGAAATTAAATCAAACACTCGCTCTGCCCTGATTCCCATAAACTTTCTTTCAAAATGTTGCTCAATTTTGCGTCAGTAATACTCGAAAATTACATACTCTACTGCAAGAGTGGGCCAACCTAATACTGGTATGATCGACATTAATTTTTTTAATTTATGCGCGATCAACTTCGAAAAATGGGTTAAATTAAAAACAAACAAAAATTAAATTAAGGTGTTTATTGATATTAATATATTAAATACATTGTATTACTTACTTTGTGCAATGTACTTTGTTAATAAATATTTTGAATTAATTTTTGATGTATATGAGTGACTCTCCATTTCATCAAAAAGTATTGTAGAGTTAGGCTTGTAAGCACTGAAGCACAATGCTAGATTTGATGAAATACCCTCGTTATCGAATTCTCTAAAAGGAAATGAAATAAATTCAAAAATCGGTTGAAGGTTATTGAGATTTGCAAATCGTCTCTCGAATTCTTGTTTAAAATTTTCCAGTTCAGGACAAAACATTTCAATATTACATGCACCTGTAGGTTAGGTTAGGTTGTACCAGTTGGCACAAGGCCACACATGGACCTATTGGTACATATTGCTACGAGATAAATGCGGCAGAAGAAAAAAAATCAGTCCAAGCAGCCATCGAAGGCCCCGGACTCTTTCGCGAACTGAAGAATGTCTTTCAGCTTTCAGCTAGATTCACTAGTAAGTTTAATATGTTTTTCAAAATATGGAAAATATTTAAAAATTTTGCCTATTTAATTGTGAAGCAAAAGGTTTCAATTTTACTTAAAAACATTTACCGAACTCAACAAGTCAACAATATTTTCCATTTCCTTGTAATTGTAAATTTAGCAAGCTGTAACGGCCCATAAAATCTGTAAGAAATGCTAATATCTTTACCCATACTGGATCTTCCAATTGTTCATGTTTTTCTCCCAATGTGTCCAAAAATGCAATAATTTCAGGCAAAAGATTTAGAAATCTTTGCAAAAATTTTCCTGTGCTGAGCCATCTAAAGTTTAGTACTGTTTTCGATTTCACGTTAAATTTTCATGCAAATTTTGACGTGAAATATATTTCGGCGAAAATTTAGCTTGAAAATAACAAGAGTTGTACTCACTTTTAAGCGTGAAGAATTGCTTGTAACCTGCTTTCGCTTTGAAAATGCAAATAGCTTTGGCACATGTCTCCAATCATTTCACGCTAATTTAGTGGGTGCAGTTCATTTTTTAGGCTAGTACTGAGTTAATCGTGAAGCTAAATTTTGACATGTCTCCATAATCTGGTCATTCTTTCGAGCAAAAATTTTGAAAATGCAGAAAAGCGGGGACACTTATCATTTCTGACGGATAAGATGTCAAGAATTTTAATTTTTGAACGATTTTATTATTGAAAAGACATTTACACAATTCAATTTTAAAAATTCAAGCACCAAATGTCACTATTTAGCTCGAAAGAATGAACTACACAAACTACATTGCCGTGAAAATATTTTTATTTTATTTTATCTAAAATTGAGATTAACCTTTGTTACGCTGTGTGTGAAAATTTACTATCTCGGTAGCAGGGAGACGAATGCAAATGCAGGCAAGGTGTATAGAACAGAGAGATTTAAGGAAATGAAACAACCGTATACGTATACGAGATTTAGTGAAGCAGTTTTACTAAAATGATATAAATCTATAAATTGCACAAATCGAGAGCATAGCTATCTCGGATTTTCCCGTTGGCTTCTCCGCCACCAAGGCTCTGCGAGCTTTTGTGTGAACTGAAACTGCGTGGACTGTCCGATTGGATCTACCAAGGCCCATTCCAAAATGTACTGAATAAATCGTCAGCTAAATTTTTAGTTCACATTTTAAATTAACCTAGTAAATTATTAAAAATGTCTGTGATCGACTGTCGAACTGTTTGCGATCGACCGGTCGATCGCGATCGACCGTTTTTCCACCCCTGCTCTACTGCATCATTCTGCTAAATTTTAAATACTTATCTTTTGTATAAGTATGCTAAAATCAATATTCAAAAATGACCTCTGTTCTTGATCTCCTGCTAAAATACAGCTAACTTAAAAAAAACGAAAATATTTGTTTATTTGCAGTACAAATCAAAACACAAATCATCGAATATCTCGAAAGTGCTAAAATGTGCTTAGAACATGAATGCGATTCACAGCCGCGGTGCCGCCAAATGCCTAAACCACATAACCATCATCTCAAATGGTTCATGTAACGTTGATGCATGAAGTGGCGACGTCGCTATTCACCAGACACGCACCAACTAACTGAACAGCACTCGCCAGAAGCATCAATAAAACAAATTTCCCTGTTTCCACGCGCTTCAACGAAGTAAACGGTGAATTTCAGAAGCCGCCACATTGGAATTCCCTTACATGAATACGCTTCTAACGAAATGAACTGCACTCATCAGAAGCCGACATGTTAGAATTGTGCCCGTTTGTACACGCTCCTGCGAAATGAACAGCATTTTTCAGAAGTCGCCATGTAAAGAATTTCCCTGTAGGGAAACGCCCTTACAAAATCAGCACCAATCAGCAGAAGCCACTAGGGGAAATCTTCTGCACGAGCATGCTCGCACGATGTGAATAGGATAAGTCAGAATCTGCCATATTGGAAATCTGACTACACGGGCGTGCTGATACGAAGCAAGCAGCGTTGGTCAGAAGCCGCCATATCGGAAAGCTGCGTGCATGCACATGCTCGAACGAAGTGAACAGCAGTAGTCAGATGGCGCCATGATGAAAACCGACGTGTACGTACACAGAACTATCGTGTACACACAAATACAATAACACGCAGAGAAAGCTCACGAATTTCGGTATATTCCCAATCCCAAATTGGGAACAGCTATAAAATCGCTCATAGTTGGTAGTCACTTGTGTGTGTGTGTGGTTTTTCGTCCTCGACTATCATCGCCATTGACGAATCGATGTTTTCGTTCAAGTTAACTCATAAAAGTGCCCGAATGCAAATAGGAAAAACTTTTACAAAAGTGATGATAGAGTTTTTAGCACCGCCAGAAATTTATGATAGATGGAATTGAAAAAGTTCATGAAGGACGTTGTTGTGTCTGAGATTCTATTTTGAATAAAAGAACCGTAGCAAAATTTCGGAAGAGTTAATGCAAACGTAACTGTAGTCGTAATACGAATTTTTAATTTCAATATTATTTGAATGAGAATTGACTATCAAAGATTGAGGACAAGGACCTTCAGATGCTATACTCGTACGTTCTTATTGTTGGTTTAGTTGATAATTTGCGAGCGATTTACCTCTTTTATTACAGTTTGTCAAAGGCTTAAGAGCACAAAGTGAACTGGATATTTTTAATACCACCAAACATATGTTAAACTCTCACGCGAATAAAAATTTTCTTTGGCGTAATCTTTCAATGTTCCTCTTACTCCAGCTAAGGTTTAGTATTTGCGTTCAATGGTTGTTGTCATATGTGGTTTTCGGTGTTTGCTGTCTGTGCCATCCTCAGATATTTGTGTATTTTGCTCTAGGTGCTTAACTGTTTGTTGTTAAAAACAGAATAGTGCGTTGTCAAGTTTTTAACACATAGAGTAATACCTGATGATTTTTTTCGAAATGAATCCATGCTTTTTAAGCCCCAAGATGCAAAGCCCTCGAATGGGAGAATTTAAAGGGGCTTCAATAACAGTGCAATGACGTTTTGTTTGTCGCTAAAACTATTTAATTAAGCTTAACGTTGTATTATGAGGCTCTACAATTGATTGTACAAAGGCCTTGTTGTATGACTACACCTTTCAATAAATTTTAATCTTTGTTTTTCGATAAGAATTTTTATTTCCGTGATGCTTACAAAGCTTGAGCGTGAACTAGAAAAATGGCTTGTGACATGTTTTCAACAATCTGTGGTTTGTTTTTGTGAGAGTTTGTAAAGTAAAGTATCACTGGGTGCAGTACTTGTTCTATAAAAGTCATTTTGTTTTTTAGTCGTAGTTTGGAGTTGCGGTTTTTAGCGATTGAAATGATATCGGAGGTTGCTTGGCAAACGCCTTAATTGAACAGAGGTCCAGTAGAGAGCCTGCCAAGCAGGGTAAATGAGATGGCGAATTATCAAGGGGCAAATAAAAAAAAAGTGCCCCGGGAGCAGGATACTGCAGAAATAGCTGTGAAGGAGCACCCTTTAATCCGTCCCCAACAGATGCTGGTATGCCTCTTTGCTAGCTCTAGGCAGCTGGATTGGGTCTTTAAACATGGGGCGCATTTGCTCGCAGAAAAACTAAGACGCTACATAGATCTCATAGCCGCAACGTAGCAATAAAAGGGGACGGGAAGGGGCTATTGTTCGTACAAGACCAAACGTAGCTCTTAGTTATGGGCTGACAAACCAGATCCAGCTAAGATGTGTCGAAATACGTTGCTAGCGATCTACTAAAGGGACTGAAAATAGCACAAAAACATAAAACTCAGGAAATATACCTTCGCTTATCAGTTCTGAGGAGAAGCAGACAGCTTCAGGCTACTGAAGTTTTTGGAGCCGTGACCCCAGATGTTGCGGGGTTACTCCGTCCACTGAATTCGGTAGTATATTTTCATGATGGATAAAATATACGTAGGATCTTACCTTTTCTGCGAGCAAATCAGCCCCCCATTTAAAGCCCCACCGCAGCCACGAAGAGCTAGCAAAGCGGCATATCATCTGCACACACGATATTAAAGTTAAGAAAACATCGATTTCTATCATTTAGAACTAATCTTTTTTATCGCATTTTCTCAAACTCATGTGAAAACGATATTCCAATTATGCAAACATCGATTTCTAGCATTTAGCAATTAAATTTTGTTGCGTCATAATCGAGGTTCAAAAAGACAAAGAGACTACAAGTAACTAGAACTTTCCTTTTGTATCAAAAGACAATTCCAGTACCGTTCCAATTTTTACCTACATAGTTCTGTTTTCTCTTTTCTTGCACCTATTTTCAATATTTATATCCCTGTTGTGACTTTACATTTTTTATATGAATCTATTTTGATTGGATCTTCTACAAAATGTCATTTGACATATCGATTGCTATTGTTTTTGTTTGATATTGAATCCACAGAGTGGAGTGAATAAAATGAGTTCGTCAGGAGCCGATCCAAAGATTAATAGCAGTATCAGATAAGTATTTGGATATGTTTTATCATTCGCGACTCTTTGTGGTGCTTTCCATTTCAGATTGGATTGGATTGGATTGGCAACCAATGAAATCCCGATGACTACAGCACAGCCTCCGCCAGACAATTCGGCAGCTTGGCAATGGATAAACTCGCTCACCAGCATCCGTTGGGGTCAGATTAAAGGGGGCTCCGCTAATGCGGACGAGGGGCCTTCACGGCCCCATTTCTAGGGTACCCTGATCTAGGGCATTTCTTTTTTTTTATTTGCCTCTTGATGGTCCGTCATCACTTACCCTGCTTGGCAGCCCTTCTACTGGACTTCGGTTCAGTTGAGGTACCTGCTAGCATCTCCTATTCGTTTTAAATAGCTACAAATGGTGCCCAACTTGGTGTGCCATTTGTTGCGATTTGAATGAATGGAAGAGATTGCTTGACAAAGGTCTCTACTGGACTTCGGTTCAGTTGAGGCTTTTGCCAAGCAATCTCTCCCATTACCATTAATCGAATCGCTAAGAGTTATGCTAAGAGATAGAACCAAGTAAGAAATTTTTTTAACTCTTTCAATTGTTTGGCACAATAAACTGAGATTTTTGTGACGGAAGATGTGATGCTTTCCGCCTTTTCGTAAAAAATATTGCCTTTGTTTTTGCAGTATTAACTTTTTTTTCCACCTGAAAAAATACTGATACAGCTGCATCAGTGAATTTTCCATGTTAGACAGAGCTATTTCGGGGTTCATGGTGGTATTGTATATGCAAGTGCCATCTGCAAAAATAACAAGTTTGGAACAGCGATTTGACGGCATGTTATCCGTAAATATTAAAAAGACTTGGACTAAGGTATGATCTCTGAGGGAACCCTTTATGTATTTTATGGTGCGAGGAATGACTCTCATTAGCCTTCAGTGCAAATACACGATCAGTCAGAAAGCACTGCACGATCTTAATAAGGCAAGGAGAGATTTTAAAATTAAATATTTTGAAAAACACCTGCTCGTCCCAGACATTGTCGAAAGCCTTTTCAATGTATAAGGTGATCAATCCTACAAATCCTTTTGGCAGCAAACGATCTCTAGTATAGTGAGTAACTCGAAATAGCCGGTGATTTTGTTTGAAAGTCGAACTGTAATTGAGGTAGGATATTTTCACACTCCAAAAAATATTTGATACGCTTCAGGATAACTCTCTCGAAGATTTTACCAAGCGAACATAACAAGCTAATGGGTTTCAAGCTCTCAAACAAAGCGGGGTTCTTAGTTGGCTTTGGTAGCGGAACAACCTTTGCTCGTTTCAAGACAACTGAAAAGTAAGATATCTTCAAACAGGTATTAAATATATAACAAAGTCGAGCCCACTGTTTTTCTGGGGCGCTTTTTGAGGTATGCCATCAGGCTCTGGAGCTTTGTTCGTTTTTAGTTGGTCAAAAAAGCTCTGATGATTCGTAATTTGCAATATGCATTAGCATAGAGTGACGGCATTGTATCATAGAGTGACGGTCTTGCAGGAAATTACGAAATTGTTTGCTGAACCATAAATTCTACAACAGAGTTTCCCATGATAACTGTGAGCTGGTGAAAAATCTAAAAATTAGTCGGAAACAAATTGTCCTTTTCATCATTAGAATGAGCTTGTTTGTTGGTTTTGTGGTGGAGAAGGAAAATTTTACTAGCAGCACTTTTCCTGAATAGTTTATTTAGTCTCCAGAACTAGTGGAGGCCATGTTCAAGATTTTCTAGCGTATTGTTCAACCGCTTATTACGCAGCATGAGAATCCTTTTTTGAACCAACACTGTCATTCAAGCGGTTAGCTGCTGCCAACTAAGTATTGCGTTGTTGTATAAGAGATTTTGTGAAGAAATCGATCTCAAACTTCGGAAATTTTGTACTTTTCTTTGGTGTACTCGCTAGAAAAGATAGCTCTAGTTTGTTACGCCCTTAACTCGTCTATTTAATCATGTCTGTTTATACTGCTAAGATACACCATGCACTACGGTGCGAAGTTTAAGTGTACAGATATACATATCGTGTTGATAGGTAGGTATCCTTAGGGAGTAAGCGGGATTGAAACAATTGGGAAGATCATTGATGATTAATACAAACAGGAGCGGCCCCGAGGACGGAATCTGAGGGAAAACCAGATGTAGGATAAAAAAGGGAAGAAACTTAACTATTGAAAACAATACGACAAGTACGGTTGACAATATAGGAAGAGAACCAGGAATGAAGGATTCCAGATGTGCCTAAATTGCGCTGCTTAGCTAAAAATCCAGTATGGTCTACATTGTCAAATACCTTAGCAAAATCCATGTAGATGACGTCAGCTTGTTGTCTAGCGTCCAACGAAACGACCTTTAACAAATCCATGCTGCTCCCTAGAGAGCAAACGGTTAATGGCGCGATATACCTTGTTGTGCTCGAACAATTTCGGAAAACAGGAAAGAAATAGGTCGATAATTAGAAACAGTTTCAACACTCCCAGATTTGAGAATCGGAAAAACATTTGGAACTTTCCGGCGCATAAGCTTAGTTTAAAAAAAAAAGACTTAAAGAAGAAGATAGAGACTTAACAAATACACACGGAATACCATCAGGGTCTAAAATTGTCTAAAATGGATAATAAAGCTTCTATTTCTGAAGAAACGGCCATAGTGAAACTCAAACAAGTAGCTGAAGATGATTAGGTGTTGCTGTTGAGAAGGTTCGATGGGTTTGATGATACAAAGGTAGAGTAAAAGAAAGCAGCAAATAACACACAAATGTCTCGAGGAAAAGAGACGAAGTCACTGCTAAACAAAAAGCTAATCGGCAAGTGTTCAGGTTTTCAGAGAATTGATGTACGACCAAAGTGGTTTTGGATTATTAGAAGAGAAAGATGTCATTATGTGCGCAAAGTATCTCCGCCTTTATTCGATATTTGCGGAAATTTTGAAGCGAATCTTCAGAAGAACTACGCAACTGTACCAAGCGTGCCTGTTCTTTATTGCGAAGGACAATAGAAACATTAACCGAGGTAAGACTCCTGTGCTGCCTTGAGACAATAGGCCTCATCCAAACTCCTTCATCAGTGTCTAACAGCTGCCATCGATCCTTAAGATCGCATCATAAGTAATGACCAACGAGTAGTCAGGAATGCGGAAACTATGCTCGAGGACCCAAAGCACATTTGTCCAACTTGCCGTAAAGAGCGTCACCAGTAAAACGACCGGTCTTGTGCTGTGACAATCACTGCCTAGATGACATCATCGATGTAAAATCCTTTTCGGATGCCGTGCTTCCTGCCAGATAAAACTCCAGCAGATCTGATTGCAGCTTTTCAAGGAGCATCTCTAGCGTGTACGGATTAGCCATTTTGACAACTCTTTCCTAGCTGGCGTGCGTACTGCAGAAAACTCAGCTGCCCACTGTTTATTCCTAGCTCGCAGTACCCTGTATATGTGAAACATTTATATTATTCAAGATATTATTGTATAATACCGCTTATCTAATATATTCGTCTGAGGCAAAATTACGATATATTAGTGCTAACCAATCTCTAGCTAAACAATCTGTAGTTAAAATGGATAGTTTTCAAATTCGGAAACAGAAATATTTATATTGAAAAAATATGACAACGAAAAATCCGAACATATTGATAACCATAAACTTCAAACATCACTTCTAATATATGATACATCGCATGGAATATTTTTTATTAATTTTCGAAGAAAATTTGTATTAAACTCACTTCGCCGAAAATTCTTCATATATATATATATATATATATATATATATATATATATATATATATATATATATATATATATATATATATATATATATATATATATATATATATATATATATATATATATATATATATCTATAGATATATATCAGCAAAATGATTAAGGGAGATAATCTCTGGAGTGGCCGATCCGATGGAGCTGTAATTTTCGGAGGACATAGATGTATATAGTGGGTAGGTCCATGATTTGCTGGAATTCAGATATCTTAAACCTTTTGGCGGCGGCGGGCGTTTTGAGGAATTTTCAGGTACTCCTATATTTCCAAGCAGTGTAAATTTTTGTTAAAAAAAACTATTGGGAATGAAAACATATTATGTTTTAAGCTTGTCTATGATAAAGAATTGGAAATTTTGAGCCTTGTGTAGGCGGTGAGTGCCTAAAAGTAGGCAATGATTTTTTTTCAAATTTCGATTGATCATAACTTCTAAGAAAAACAATGGATCATCGTGAAATTTGCAGAGCGTACTGCTGTAGACCAAAACTTAACTCACATGGACTTTCAAGACTGTGCCGGCAACTCTGTAGCTACAGCAGGCTCCTGAAAAAAAATCCTTCAAACCATCGACCCTCCTGAAAAATTTTTGATTTTTGAAAATAAATTCAAATTATTGATAAATTTTAACTTTTGTCCACCAAGTCAAATACAAATTTTCGAAATTCCGCGGTAAACAAGAACGGCAGCCCATGATCAAATTACTTCTTTTCAGCACTCAAAACTTCTCTTCACGAAAACTGACGATCGGATAATGCGATCAATATGAAACTTACAGGACTTGCTGGAATTAGCTAGGACCAGGTTTGATAGAAGTGATTTTGAACTATGAGCAATACGGTGGCAGTGGGGCCATTGTGAAAAATTGTCGAGAAAAAAACTGGTTTTTGGCCTATAGCTTCCGATTTAGCCACCAAATTTTAACGAAATTCATGCAGTAGATGAACCTTACTCTAAGATAGATTTAGTAGAAATTTGGTTTCACAATTAGTCTATACTAGTTGTGAAACCAAATTTGCCAGCTATGGCAATTTTTGTCTCCTAAATATTGTAAATTTGCTCAAGAAAATAAAAGTTTTTCCCCTATAGCCTCCGATGCAGTAACGAAATCAAAACGAAATTCATGTGATAAGTGGATCTTGCTGCATTTCTAATTCTGTAGGAATTTCGTTGAAAAAGCGTGAAAGGATTGCCAGCTATGATGAATTTCGTAACTTATTGATATTTCTTTATCGAGTGATGTTGTCATAAAATTTCCAAATGGGGGTGATTCTGCAATGATAACAAATATTTAGGTTTCGAAAATTTGAAAAGTTTGGACGATGGTAACCCTAAAATTAAATTCACTCCTATAACTTAGAGCGCAGCCATTCAATCGAAACGAAATTTACAGGGTGGATTTAACTCAACGTGAAGCAGCTATGGTGCTATCGCATGGTTGTCAGCACCAGACAATTTCGTAAATATTGCACCAACAGATGCTTCCATTTTGTATTCATAAGCAAAGCATTTACAATAAAATAAGCAACCGACACATAAAATTTCCGAGTTTTGTAAATTTTTCGGATGACAACCCCAGACATAGTTTAATCGCTCAAACTTTCGATGATATCCTTGGATGAAAACGAAATTCAAAGGATAGGTTGATTAAACACGAGCATGTCATAGGAGACTTAATGCTGCTGTGTTGGACAAATGTTGCCAGCACTGAACATTTTCATCATTTGAAATGCTGTCAGAAAATGATATTTGTTCCTTTGAGTGAGAAATGGTTGATATGATACTACAAAGAAGGGTATAACGTCTTCACACATTTTTAAATCCCTCAAAGATAATTTCTTCGAAAATTTATTTTCTAGCGGTTCTGATGCGCTAGACTTTTTTTTATGTAAAATACCATGGAGTTAAAGTTTAGCGAGATTTTAAGTAAAATGTAGAAAACGTCCATTCTGTTGCGCCATAGATTAGATGCTGAAGTATGACCAAAGAGTAGACAGATAATTAAGAAAATATGAAAATAACCAGTTCTTTCTGCCGGTACATTTGTTACTCAAATTTTGCATTATAATCATTATAAAAAACAACAATTTTCTTCCTAATTAAGGATAGTATACCTTTCAGAATAAATCCTTTTACTAGTAACCTTTCTGAACGAAAAATCATTTACCGTATCGATTACCTTTGAGGTGGAAAAGCATTCAATTACGAAAAGGTTATATCAACAACAAATCTTCTACCGACTGCTTATTGCAAGAAAAAAATATCAATAAACCCTTACGGAAATCTTTCTGCTTCCATAGATCCCCGATCACTGATGTAATGAAACAAAATGCTCGAAGGAAAATCGATTAAATCGCGAAAAAGGAGTTGAAATATTTCATTCCTTTGCAAACAACTTACGGTTGAACGATGCCATGTTTTTTTTTTAAAAGCTGGACCATGACGGTACCAGCCAAGCAGACGGTTGGGATGAAATTTACCGGGAAAAGTAATATTACAGGCCGTAAATCACGTTCTTAAATGTCACATTCCAGCAGCTCCTTTCCGATGGGATTGTGCAAAGGTGTTTTAGAGAAAAAGTAGATGAGAATTGTTAGATTCGGAACGGGTTTCGATTTGAGATTTTGTGTTTCGGGTGGAATCTGATTGATCCGTATTTGCGGAAAGAATGGATGAAAAGTGGTTTATTCATGAAGATGAATTGGATGAAAAGGTCTTATAACGGTGCATGACCTAAATAGCCTGCAGAGGTATTGTTATTTGATCCGCTAAGCGTTTTTGAGACAATACTTCAATGATTCATCTATGAAAATTACATCAGCTCAATTTTTATGACGATTTTCCGCTGTTAAAATTTAAAATCCGAGCTGAAGCGCCAACAGAACGTATGTTCCCACAAGATAAAAAATGTTCAAAAACTGTTTCCAATAATACTGACTTTTTCCATTTTTTTTAAAAAGTTTGTAATAACTTCCAACATTAATTTTCTCTCTGATATTTCGCTGCTTCAGCGTATCCACTAGCATTTTACTGGGACTGCAATCTGAATAGGGATTCGCATGCACTGTGCACCAATCACTCTGAGCACTTGACACAATATCTTGTACAACTCATCAAATCGATTCAATTCGATTTTCCTAGATTCAAGTTTATACAAGTAAACATTCGCTTGGTTGAATGATGTTTGTAAAGTTTGCGAATAATTGCATGGTAGTAGCGGTCGAAACGGAACAGCAGTGAATTCAGCATCGATCGAGCACCCACGAGATGTTACGAGATGTTTTGATACTGACGACTGGATGTTTGAAAAGAAGGACGTTTTGTGGAATCTGCACGCACAGAAGTGATTCGACTTCATGTTGAATGGTTTCTTTCATCCTTTTTCAATGATAAGTGGGCGAAACGGACCGTTGAATGGAATATTTCCGATAAAGGGCTCGTAATGGATCTTGAACTAGGGTAGACGGTCCTAAACTGATTTAAGTTTTATTGAAATGTATTCCAGAGACGTTGTCATTGCATTGAAAATTTTAAAATGGAATTGAAGCTGGGTTATTGTGAAAAGATCTGTCAGTTGCATCATATGTAATTGTGTAAGCTTAGAATTGGGTTGAATGTATTCCATTCGCAATGAAATGTTGCTTATACAATTTTTTTTGCGGGAATAAAGTCCTCACACAAGTAAATATTGAAAGTGGTGCACTATGCATAGATGTGTGAATCCCATCTACACTCTGTTCTTCTTTTACTAAGACTCTGTGTGCACATTTGTATTCTTTGGCTGTGATTTAAAGTTGTCTGCTTGTTCTTATTATGTTTTAATAAAATAAGCACTGAGCAAAGTAGCAAATCTATGTTTGTCATTATCTAAACCTGAAATGCGTTTATCTTGTTCAAATGGTGTGGGAATTATATCATAAATTACGGACATCATATGTTACATCTGCACACACACATTCATCACTCCGTCTTGATGTACTTTTGGTAAGTTACGCTGATGATGTAGCAGCTGTCATTACCTCCAAAACCTCCACCCTAGCTCCTATTAAATCAAGTAATGAGTAGAGTTAAAGCCTGGATGGAAAACTATGGACTCCAGTTGGCGATCTCAAAAACTGAGATTGTCATGCTGACGAAAAATAGGATACCCATGATAGTCGGCGCCGAAGTAGTCGAGACAAAAAAATCTGCGAAGTATCTCGGAGTGACTCTTGACTCCAAGCTGACTCATGGGGAGCACACCCAGAGGGCATGCGATAGGACATTGGGGACTGTAATCTGGCCGATCAGGTTCATGGCGAAAGTTTTAGGTCTTAGTGCAAGTAAAAGCAAACTGCTAATGACGGCGGCTCATTCAACGCTGCTGTGTGATGCGTAGACATGGGCCACCGCCTTAAACATTGCAAAGTATCGAGCTAGGATGGCAAGCGTTCAACCCAGAAGAGCGCTACAAAAAGCCAGCAGCTAACGTACGATATCAAGTAACGCCGTGTTGATCATAGCAGGGGTAATCCCATTTGATTTGTTGGCGAGCGAGTGCAGGGAGATTTTTTTCGAATAGCTCAAAAGTGGGGAGAAAGGTAGCAGCCATTTAAGCACGAGTGCGAACGCTTGAGTTTTGGGACGAACGCTGGACTACGAGCACAATGGGAGCATGTTCGAGTAAGCTGATTCGCGCCATAAAACCTTTGCTTAGTCGTGACCTCGGTGAAATAAATTTCTACCTGTGCCGATTTCTATCAAGCTATGGCTACTTTAGGTAATACCTTCATAGAATGGAAAAACTCAGGACGGAATGCTGCAAATAGCGCATTAAAGAGAAGAGAATAGGAAGCGCTCTGGTCTGCAATCGGTCCTGCGTCGACGGAGACGGTTGTCAAGGCGATGCTGCATTCAGAAGACGCTTGGGTACGTGTTTTAGTATATATAGAGACGGTATTGTAGCTGAAAAGAGAAAGGGTTGCCTAACGGGCCCCTTCTGGCAGAGCAAAAGTAGTCGTGGAGGCACCTGATAGGTGCTAGTGGCACAGTCGAGTCGAAGTAATGCGAAAGCGGTTCCGACTCGGATTCTTGTGGTCAGCGGGTAATGTTTTTTGGTGAGTAGTATCTCAAATAATCTTGCATCTTTTGCAGGATACCTATAAAGGTTTTTTGACAACCTTAAACAAGAAAACTCTGTCTTTCACAATAATTAACTTTGCGTTTTTCCAGCACAGCATAATTTTTTTCATCATATATCCGCATAGCATTCTTCACTTTAATGTAACTCCAAATAATGTAGCGTTTCCTTCGAAAGAAGGCGAAAAAATATTACAACGACCAACTGAATGAGAGCAGTGAAAATCGTGCGACTTACAAGAATGAACGGATAAATCATGTACCCTAACAAGAATAAACCTTACTACTCGACCTGTGTCTAGGGATTTGCCGAAGGCAGTTGTTACACCTGATTTTATACTTTTGGATACTAAAGATTAGCTCCACCAACTGAGAGGGACGCATCCTCGACAAAAGAATGTGGCTATCAATGTTATTTTTTCCTTTATGGTATTACCATTATACGTGGACTTTTTCGCGCAATGTAGTATCAACTAAAATTATGAAATCATCATCGTTACTATAATTGGAGTCCGGTCCTGGCTATCCCCACGTAAGTTTTCTCTAGCCGAAGTCATCCAGTTAAGCAGCCGCAAGATATGATCATTCTGATCAACGCCATCCCTCCAGTAGAAGCAAAATCTCTCCCGCTGTCATCTACCAGAAAATCTACCGCAAAAGGTTTTCTAAACAAGCCTCAGGATCACACAACCTAGGTGCTCAGTCCACCTATTCTCCGGTGGGCTGAGCAGCTAGATTGTATGCCCGAAGAGAAGCCTGTTCGGAAAACCGAGCTTTATCTTTGTGATGTTATCTGCTATTAGGCTCTCCTTCCGCTTGGTTAGTGTTATGTTGTAATTTTAATATGCCTTCAATCAAGTGGAATACCTCTTTTTCAACCATCAAAGTAATAGTCTTTCACTAACCCTGTCTTCCTTGATTTCTTTATGTTCTCATTTTTAATTGAACTCCGTGCCTAATACCAATGGCAAAATATTTGATCTCATTTTATCCAATCTTTCGGTGTCTTCAGTTTATTTTGATTCCGCTTCTTTACCTTATGTTCTTTCTGATCCCATCACTCTTCTGTACTTTTAGAACTTTCACTCAGTCTTACTCTTGGATCCAAAGTCTCTTGCTATTCCCACTTTAATTTCTACAGAGCCAACTTCGTAACTTCGTCGGAATGGCAAACGAAATCAATCATGTTAACTGTTATCCATTGTTTCGCTATTTGGACGTTGATAAAGCTTAAATCTCATTCCTCGTGCCGAGAAGGCCTAATGATGCTCCCTGGTTTACCTCTGAAGTTGCAGCTGCCTTTAGAGCAAAGGATGTTGCTTGCAAGAAATTCAAACGTTTTGCTTTGCAAATTGATCTTCTTGAGTTTGAAAAACTACGCTTTTATGTTACAAAGGCCATTAAAGAAGCCATGCATGGCTACGTTGCCAGAGTGGAGGCTTTTATTAGTTCCAATAATTCTAAACCCTTCCGGTCATTTATTTATTACCTGAAAAAATACCTCGTCATACCTCAATATGTTTCTTGATGAATGTTCTGCCATCACAACTGAAGAAACATCTGAGCTCTTTGCTCGTTTTTTTTTCTCGTCATTTTCTTCCCTACAAACCCTCTTTTTTTCCACATGTTACTTTCTTAACTCTTTCGTCGTTTTGTGCTAAGCTAAAAGCGTTCTCTTCATTTCACACAAACCCTTAATAAGTGAGTACTTAATAAGTTGTCTCGATTCTAGCTCTTGTTCTGGCTCTGATGGTATTCCTAATATACTAGCTAAGTCAAAATCTTCTTCACTTTGTGTGCCCCTGTCAATTATCTTTAACCTAAACATCGCAACTGGCGTTTTTCCTTCTTTATGGATATCTGCCAACATTTTCTTTAGACTTAAGACAGGTGACCCTGCTTGCATCTCTAATTACCATCCAATATTGCTTCTGCTTTCAATAAGCTACTTGAGAGAGTTGACTTTAACAGGATTTATCCTTTATTCAACCCTTTTCTCGCCAAAGAGCGAAATCGATTTGTTCAAGGCAAATCTACTATTACGAACTTGCTATCCTTCACCAACACTGTTCCCTCTGTCATTGATCAGCAAAGACAGGTGGATGTTCTTTGCATTCATTTCTCTAAGGCATTCCACTCTGTCAACTATGCGCTACTTCTTCTGAAATTAGACAAATATGGTTTCTATGGTCTGCTGCTCTCCTGGTTTTCTTCCTATATTTATGAAAGTACTCGTATCGTTACTGTGAACTTCTGTTCTTCTGCTCCCTTCTATCTGACCTTAGGTGTTTCGCAAGGATCAATCCTTGGCCCTTTGTTGTTCTTAATTGTCTCTTAAATTTGTTTTCTCTTTTATATGCAGCCGATATTAAAATATTCAAAATAATCGATATAATTGAAGACTGCTTACAGCTACGGAATGACCTGCACACTCTTGGCAACTGGTGGAATGCGAACTATCTTAAAATGTTTTAAAATGTTGCCAAATGCAATTCACATGTCAAGCTTACCCACTAGTACTTTTTTATTGCGTTTCTGAAACCTCTGTCAATGTTGTATTCCATTTTAAAGACCCAGGAGTAATTTTTGACCCTAAACTTTTATTCGACCAACACATCTTGCATATTACCGCCAAAAAGTCTTGGCTCTCGAGTTTTATACGCAGATCTTCTAAGTATTTTACAGATATTTCCACCTGTGTTCACTTGTTTTTCTCTTTTGTTCGCAGTATTCTCGAATACTGCTGTTAAATATGGTGCCCACATTTTAAATATTTAATAGATGCGGTTGAATCTGTACAACGAAGGTTCACCCGCTCTCTTCTCTTCAAATACAATTTGGCTTACTGTACAGATTCCATCCCTGAAATCTCGTAGACTGTTTTTCGATGAGTGCCTTCTATTTAAACTGCACCATCGACTTGCCCCATCTGACCTCTGCAATCAAGTTTCCGTTCGTGTATCGTATCGATTAAATATATCCACGTTAAGATTTAATGTTCCTTTTGCACTGACTTATTCGTATTACGCTGTTACGTTTACCTAAGCAGCATAGTGAACTCAGACTTGGTTTTTTGCTAGCGACTTTGTCACGATCTAAAACCATTTCAAAAGATAAATCATTACATATACTGTTTAATACATTTACATCTTGTCTTATTGTTTACTTGATTTATATTTTTAATTTCACTTATTAACTGGTGTATGTTATTCTCGCTTATTTTATATTTATCATTGTCGATTTCGGAATTGGATTTGATTTGTTGTTTTGGACATTAAATTAATGTGGCTAAAAGGTTAGAGTGCCTGTTACTGAGCGCCCAGGTTTTGGATCAACAAATAAGTACTGGCAAAACCATGGTATTGTACTGAAATGAACTAATGATTTCAGTTCTTCCTTTGACATGCATTTTCATTAGAAGGTCCACTCTGAGTACAAAGACCGTTAGAGGTGCACGGTAAACAGTGTACTGGGACATAACTCCCAACCATATAACGTATAGTATACTCTGTAGGTCAGAAATATAATATTTTACCAAAGTAAGCCCTAATTAGCGACAGGTCCGAGGTCTACGTGTAGTCATTGTAAAGAGAGGATTCCATACTAAATGGCTTCTAAACCACAGCCACCCTGCAACTCCCACAAGGGGACCAGCTTCATATGGCAGGTCTATTTTACGCATTACATAATGCCAGACATTGCGTTCCACTCTTGGACTGGACCACTTGGGACAACTCATATTTGTTGCCGACTCCATCCGTCCCAAGGCAATCATAAAGGATGCATGCTGTGACATCTTGCTGTAGAAACGAACGAACAGGACCCAGTTTTTAGATGTGGAGTAACCATTCTTCTGAGAACAACAGCAAATAAACTTTTATTTTACCAGCTAGGAAGATGAGCTTATGGAGATAGTTCATGAACATTTACTACCCCTAGAGACAGATGAGTGTAAATATAGTTCCTTAGCGAATGATTATATAGCCGATCGTTCTGTTGCTATTGTGACACTGATGCTAAGTATAAAATCCTTCCAATATGTCAACTAATATGCCAGCTAAGTACGGTGTCACCTATAACTATCATTGTCTTTCCCATAATAGCCTTTTTTGACACACTACGGAGGTGGGGGATGGTATTCCTTACCAGTTCATTGTTCGCTACAAACCCTTCATCCAACAACTAATTCCCTAAGTTCATTGTCGTTAGTTATTCCTCAAGCAGCTGTGCATTTCACACTCTTTAGCGGCTGTTTACTTTAATTTTTACCGTCCGACTGTCTTAAGAATAACATGATGACAAATCCCTTTCATACATCAGTTATATAAGTGAATGGATACCAATTCTCTATAGACTATACGGCGTCGACCAATTACTCTTTCATGCACCAGTGAGGTAAATGTGATGTGCGATGTCATAAATCCCAGATTGCATACTGTGCCCTGAAGTACAGTGGCACTTCTTGCACAATATACTTTTAAACAGTAGTAGCTTCGAGGTTCTGGTTAAATTTCGGGATTTAAACATCTTTTAGGGTTCCATATATGTGGACCCAACTGTGGATTTCTTTCTCAATATTGCTATCAGCTGCTACTATTGATATTATTATCAGTAGTACCATTGATAAAGTCATATAATATTTCAGATTCATTCTCTAATACCCTCATTCTTCTCGCAGTCGATACTTTCATATAATTCGTCTATCTTTCATTCATATGCAGCCTTATTTTTTGTGTCAACCAAACGATCTGAATGATTCCCATGCAACTAGTTAAGATTTTCTGATGATCCTAGCATACCGAATTCACCTATGGCTGTGTAAATTTTTACCCTGGCTATGCTGTCATAGGTGACATTTTTTCATCGTCTGTTAATGGCATTTATTCAGCAATTGTTAATTTGCCTGGAATGAAGTCACCAATGTCCGATGATGACTTTAAAGTATGGGGCTATCCGCTCTTGTAGAATAGAGAAAAAAGTAGTAGAAGAGGTATTCAAAAATTTGATTCCTCTCTATAGTTGTTGCTAGCTGTGACATTTCCTTTCTTATGTATAGAGCATATTTTGATTTTGTTGTAATATTCTGGCATCTATTTATGCTTCCTTATGAGAACTTTAACTCCATGCATTGCTTGATGTAGTGTAGTCCATCGATATTTGATCAGCTCAGCTCAGCCCGTTGGCTGTTAGAATTTTTTCAGGTTTCTGCGGACTTATGGCTCTTTGGACTTCTTCCATACTTGATGGCGATATAAGAAGATCCTCTAGGTTTACTGGAGCCTTCAATTCTTCAATCAGCTGATGTTTTAGTGATTTTACGAAGTGCACTCTCCATCCCTTCAGAATATTTTCAAGATTGGTGATCACATTGCGCTTTTTGCCCTTACAGCGTGTGCAGCGTGGTGTGTACTGCGTCATGTTTTAGGCTGTTTTGTAGAACTTAAAATGAAGTTGATTCTCCGTTTTCCTCACCCTGTTATATTCCACTTCGCCAGCCCGGGTTCTATGAGATTAGTACATTGCTCGGTATGCACCATTCTTACGATCAGTCGCTAGTTTGCGCCGATCATCAAATCGGTCGCTTCGATCTCTACGACTACTGCTTAAAATGAAGTTCTAACGATATACCACAGATGTTACTGGAATTTTAGTTATACAAGGCAGCAGTGTTGATTTTAACCTGATCTACTAATGCAGTAGCTCTATGTTACCCTACCCATGTTCGGAAAACCATACCCAAAGGTTACTGGCGCTTTGATACGTTCGTATCATCATCAGGTTCGAGTAGTGGCGGTGGTATATTAACACGTGACCTGTTTGGTCCCTCAGGTGATACCCAGTTACCTTACAGATATTTTTACGCGGGAATCTGGTACTCGCAGCAACCAAGTTCTTCAATGTTCCTAGATCTACGACTCGAAGTCTATTGTCATTAGGGGTTCTCATGCAAATTAATGGTGCTTACGTATTGCCTGAACAGCGGCCTCTGACCTGTTTTGGTATTGTTTGGTTCTAAGAATGATTTTCATATTGTACCTTGAAGAGGCATTGAGTGTCTGCTCGACCTGTTGATACTACATTTCTGTTTCATCATCAGGGGAGACTTCCGTAGGGCGATGAACGTGCATGAAGCTGATGCTCCAAAATTTCCCTCGCATGGAAACAGTGTATACTCTGACATTAATAGCGCCAAAGCTGATACTGGTAGGCTTCTGATCGTCCCCAAATCTCTAACTACAATTTATACCATAGTGATAGATTATTTGTATGTATATTCTGTCCTTAAGGTGCACACTGATTCTTTTGAATCCATAGCCGTTTCTGCGTACATTCCCCTTAGGAATAACAATTTTAGCACAGATCTCCACAATTTACTTGAAGATGAAGCAAGAGATCTAAATGCACATAGCCGCCAATGGGTAGACATGATAAGCAATCAAACTGGAATCGAGTTAGAAAAATGCATCACAAAAAAATGCATAAGCCTGCTTCTCCCCGATGAACCCACACACTGTGACCTTGTTCACATAATTTCCATCAAGATCTACAACTGACTCTCCTCGATCACAAGCCGGTATTCTTCGTCATAGAAGATATACATGTGAATAAACCTCTTCGAACAAAGAAGAAAACTAAGTGGCAAGCTTTCCGTGACGCAATGGCGAATGAGCAATATGAAGAAACACTACAAACTGCCAGCGTCCTAAACAGAGCAATAGAAACAGCTAAAATCAAGCAGGCAAAAGAGGACATCACGATTCAAACTCCGACAAAGGAGCGTAGGGGTGCCTTCATTTAAGCTAATCAGATTCTAACAACCCTCAACCATATCTCTAAAAAAAACCTCACTAAAATTATAACATTTGTAGCCAACGTAAGACTTCTCGATCTAAAGTTCACACTGTCCCAATCACTCTCCTTTTTCACTGCTTATTATTTACGTAGAAAACAATAAATATTTATGAAGCTTTTCACTCGAAAACCTACTTAAAAACAAAAACTTTTCATCTTCCAAGCACTTGCACCAACCATTCAGAGCATCCATTAAAACTGTCATCCCATTCGGTCGGTTTGTCTCGGCTTTCCGGCAAAATAACATTAATAGCATGTGGCAATGTAAAAGCCACCCTTTTTGAAAATACTTTCGAAATTTCAATTTTAAATGTCTGGCCTGCCTGTTACACTTCTAACTTCGTCAGAATTTGCATTGAATCAACATTTGCACAGTAGATGCGGGAAACTTTCATGGGCGTGATTTAATTCTGCAAGCCAAATTAGCGTTGACGCACTTTTCCGGCTATTGATTATGGAATTTCGGTTTAGATGTTGAGCCTCGAAATTGTGTTGGATAAGTTTTCGCTTTGTGTGAAGACATATTAAAATGAATTCCCACCGGGTTTTGTTAGATTTCCTTTTCCATAACTACCTTGGAACTATAATTGGCGTAGATTAGCTGTTGCGTTGACGAGGATTAACTTTCGAATCACGCCAAATGCGAATTTAAATGGTGACTCTTGCTGCAATCCGCTAGAGGACTTCCGTAAATGAAAATTGCTGTCGGCATTAAGCCTACTGTTCCCGCAGGAATAGCGACCCGTAAAATTCGTCGAAATAAATTTTAATGTTAAGCCTTCCGGCAGAACGAATTTGTCAGTGTTTAATAAGGCGCGCGATATTGGTAGACTTCTGTGTCACCCTCCCGGTCTAGGGGGGGTCGAGTTCCGGCTCGGCTCGTTTGGGTCCCGGGTGTAACTCGTCGGAGACGGGTCGTGGGCGCCACTCACTCACCCAATATTGAGCCGAGAGCCGCTGAGTGAGGTTCGGCTCACCGGAACTCGACCCCCCCTAGACCGGGAGGGTGACAAATTGGCGCCCAACGTGGGGCCCCAAAAACGTTGTTAACCCAATCGCGAGCATATTACGGAGGTACTGGAACGTTGACCATTCAACGTAGGTATCGACACCCGGAAAAAAAAAAAAAAAATAAAATCTCGTGAAAAGTTAAAGTCGAATGCGTGTAAAGTGTTAGTGAACCGAAGTGTGGAACTCAGGACGGGACTCAGACGCAGCAGCAGGAAATCCGTCGGAATCTTAGGTGACCAGGCGGTGAGAGTATAGGGCAATCCGATTAGACGGGAGTAACCTGGCGCGGAGGAACACCTTATTTGACATATTTGGAATTTGTAATTGAAAAAAAAAAAAAAAAAAAAATTTTGAAAGTTAATCACATATACTTAGTTTGTTTTCCTTCTTAGTTGATAGTTAGCCTTAGGGTATCCCTTTTAGGACTGATCGGGATCTACAGCCAGGATGGCGTCAAAAATGAAGATACCTATAGACCGACTTAACAAGGACGAGCTGACGTACGAGCTAGAAATCAGGGGTCAGCCGACTGGAACCGTTGAAGCCATGCGGAAGACTCTTCGAGTAGCATTGAGGGCGGAGGCGTCCATGGAAACCTCCTTGGTTTCTGTGAAGGAATATCCGTACTCTTTGGAAGAGGACATCAGTGCCGTAAAGGACAAACTGGCCGAAATTCTCGCGCTGATCGCAGCGTTCTCAGGGACACCACAGACGTCAGAGTTTCTTAAAATCAAGGCGAAAATCGAGTTCGGTATGCGCCGTTTGCAGAAGACCCAGCCCGAAGGGGACGATATGTGTGAGGAGGCCGGCAAACTGAGGGTACAACTGATTATGGCTATGGGAGAGCTCCTAGTTAAAGCCGAGGGAGAGGGTGAAGATGTAGGGACAGACGTGGAACAGGACGATGGCAGCGCTGGTGAGCGAGAGTCTCAAGGCGTAGGTGACGGTGTGGAACCAGTAGCGGCCAGAAACAGGGAACCAGTCCAAGCGGCGGAGGACTTAGGGAATCCCATCTTCTCCACGCCTCGGTCCTCTATGCCTGTGTACAAGGGTCAGGAGGTTTCCAAATGGGGTTTGCGCTACACCGGAGATTCGGGGTCCTTGAGTGCCTTTTTCGAGCGAGTGGAGGAGCTGAGAGAGGCCAGGGGAGTAACCACGAGGCAGTTGTTCCAATCCGCGGTCGAAATGTTTGAAGGGAAGGCACTGGTATGGTACCGAGCCAACCGGACACGAGTGCACTCATGGCGGGAACTGGTAGCCGAGATGCGTGCGGAATTCTTACCACCGGATTATGATGACCGACTGCTCACGGAGATAGGTAGACGAACGCAAGGTCCTGAAGAATCCATCGGGGTGTACGTGTCGGCTATGGAGGGTTTGTTCCGGCGTCGAGCCACCCCTTGCACCGAAGAAGATAAACTAAAGATTCTTCGCAAAAACCTGTCGCCATTCTATCAAACACAATTGGCCCTTACTTCAGTGCAGACGATCGCTGACCTAATCCGAGTGGGACGCTCCTTAGAGGCGACGCGAATCTCCGTGGAAGCTTATCTTCCACCACCCATCAGGAAGTCGAACCGACTTCTAGAACCAGACTTGGCCTACGTGGGCGGAGCCGAGAGCGAGAACATAGCAGTGCTACAGAGAAATGTCCTTCAATGTTGGAATTGTAGGGGAAGTGGGCATATGTCTCGAGACTGTAGAGAACCACAGCGATGTTACGGATGTGGGCGAATGGGCGCCCGGAGGGCGACTTGTCCAAATTGTCAAGGCTCTTCAAATAGACCACGGAACGCACGGAATCCGCAGAGTGAACGACGTCCAGCTGGTTCTTCTCAGTTCTTCTCGATGCAAACATCGGGAAACGGGCGCTGTGTCCAGTAGGCGGCCGTCTGGACACTAAGGAAGATAGAGGTGGAGCCGCGGAAGAGGCACGAGTAGAATACATGCTGGCAAAAAGGCAAGGGGACAGTCGACCGCACCTGGAGGTGGATATCCACGGTCGGAAGTTCCTTGGCCTGGTGGATTCGGGCGCGTCACACACCGTACTAGGTGGAGAAGGTTGGAAGGCCCTAGAGGAGTTGGGTGTAGAACTCATGGATTCCGACCAGAAGATTATTCGCCTGGCTAACAGCCAGGGGTGTGCGATTGCTGGGACAGTAGTAGTTCCACTAATATTGGAAAATAAAGTAGAGTGGCTACGAGTTCTGGTCGTACCGGCTATCCCGCAGAGCCTCATCCTCGGTGTAGATTTTGTCAGGCGGTTTGGGTTAATACTGGCAATAAGTGAGGAGAGTTGGAGCTTCTTGAGTGCCTTGGAGGGAGAGGCCGCCGAACAGTTGAAGTCGAGGAGTCGTTTGACGGGAATAGAAGAAGCAGCGCTCAGTCATCTGCTAGAAGGGGAGTTTCGGTCCATGGGGGATGGCATCGGTTGCACCGGGAGAGTAGAACATGTAATCAAGACCAACTCACCTCCAATCAAGCAACGATACTATCCGGTGTCTCCAGCCGTACAGAAACATATTGATGCCGAATTGAACGAGATGATCAAAGATGGGATAGTGGAACCATCGTCGAGTCCCTGGGCCTCACCTATCATCCTTGTGAAGAAGAAAGACGGAACGTATCGATTCTGCGTAGACTATCGCAAGTTGAATCGAGTCACGGAACATGATGCGTACCCGCTACCCTACGTGTCGGCTACTCTAGATAAGCTACGTGACGCAAAGTACCTATCGTCACTGGATGTAAAGTCAGCCTACTGGCAGGTGCCCATGGCGGAGCAGTCCAAGAAGTTTACCGCGTTCACCGTGCCACACCGAGGGTTATTCCAGTTTAAAAGGATGCCTTTCGGGCTACAGAACGCGCCGGCGACTTGGCAACGTCTTATCGATCAGGTTCTGGGACCCGATTTGGAACCTTATGTGTTCACTTATCTCGACGATATTATCGTTGTAACCCAAGACTTTGCCAAACACATGGAAATTTTGAGGGAAGTGTTCAGGCGTCTAAGACAGGCTGGATTGAAAGTATCCCGTGACAAGTGTGAGTTCTGCCGTTCCCAGCTCAAATACTTGGGCTATGTGGTCGACGAGAAGGGGCTGAATGTGGACCCGGACAAGGTCAAGAGCGTGTCGCAGATCCCTTCGCCTACGAATGTGAAGGGGGTAAGGCAGTTCCTGGGTATGGTGTCGTGGTATCGGAGGTTTATACCCGACTTTGCCACGATGACGGCACCACTAACGAACCTACTAAAGAAAAACCAGAAGTTCGAGTGGACCCAGGACTGTGAAACCGCCTTCACCCAGGCGAAAATCAAATTATCGACCGCACCCATCCTCACCTGTCCGGACTACACCCTCCCCTTCTCAATCCAAACGGACGCATCAGATCTGGGTCTGGGAGCCGTATTGTCCCAACACCAGGCAGACGGTGAAAAGGTAATCTGCTACCTCAGCCGGTCGCTATCGAAGTCTGAGCGGAAATATTCAACCACCGAGAAGGAGTGCCTGGCGGTCTTGTGGGCAGTGGAAAAACTGAGGCCTTATGTGGAAGGGGCCAAGTTTACGGTAGTCACGGACCACTATTCACTCGTGTGGTTGAACAACCTGAAAGACCCGACAGGACGGTTGGCAAGGTGGGCAATACGCTTACAGCAGTATCCTTTCGATATTGTACATCGGAAAGGTAAAGAGCACCTAGTACCAGATGCGCTATCACGGATGTTACCCCAAGGAGAAGTGGCAATGCTGGAGACTGTGAGGGATACATGGGTCGAGACGATGAAGCAAAGGGTGCTAAACGCCCCAGAACGCTTCGCGGGCTGGCGTGTGGCTGAGGACTCTTTGTGGAAACATGTGCCGGGGAGATATCCAGAACTAGAGGGGTCTGAGGCGTGGAAACGAGTCGTTCCAAAGAGCGAAAGGAAGGCCATACTCCACCGGTGTCATGACGAACCAACGGCAGGTCATATGGGGGCCAGTCGCACACTAAGTCGAGTGGCGACAAGGTTTTATTGGCCCAAGATGTCCGCCGACGTAGTCAGCTATGTGCGAAAGTGCAAGGTCTGCCAGGCGAACAAGGTCGAAAGGAAAGCTCCCGCGGGATTCATGGTTTCTCGAAGCGGAGAACCTCGGCAGCCTTGGGAGATGGTATGCGTGGACTTGGTAGGGCCATTACCTCGGTCCAGCCAGGGGCATACCACGATTCTAACCGTCTTGGATTATGTTACCAAGTTCACCCTGCTCTTCCCTTTGCGGCAGGCGACAGCAGTAGCGGTGTGTCGTGTGCTAGAAGAGCAAGTGTTCTTAATGTTCGGAGCACCGAAGTGGCTTGTTTGCGATAATGGGGTCCAATTCCGGGGGACGTTACTTCAACGATTAGCTGAGACATACGGAACCGAAATCAAATATACGGCGTTATACCATCCTCAGGCCAATCCGGCCGAGAGAAGGAACCAGGATATAAAAAGGATGTTGCGTTCTTATGTAGCTGATAATCACCGAGAGTGGGATCGAAGTTTGGCCAAGATAGCATGCGCGTTAAGAACTTACAAACACGAAGTGACCCAAATCACACCATATTTCTACAATTTTGGACGCGAGATGGTAACTTTCCACGAAAATAAGGAACGACCCGAAGGGGGACAGGAGGGTCTAGAGCCCACAGTCAGAGCGGAGGCACTCACGAAAGTACGTCAGGAAGTGTGGGAGAAAATGCAACAGGCAGCCCGGCAGAGTACGAGACGCTATAACTTGCGAAAAAGAGATGCGAGGTATGAAGACGGGGATCCCGTGTGGCGAAGGAATTTCACCATTTCGGACGCGACAAAATATTATTCCGCGAAACTAGCGCCTGAATATCTGGGTCCCTTTTGGATCGGCGAACGCGTGTCCGGCTGGACGTATAGGTTGGTGGACGAGAAGGGTCAAAGCGCAGGGACCTGGCACGCGAAAGACCTGAAGCGGTATGTACACTAAGGACACGGTGGGAAAGTAACAAGCGCGACGCGGTATCGGCAGGCAGACCGGTATCCTAGCCTTAGAATCTAAATCTTATCTAGTAATCATAACACTAACAATTTCCCTTAAGGACTAAACACAGAAAAGTCGCTTTCAGAATACCTTAAGCTATAAAAGCTCAGAACCTAAATCATCTCGGCGATGAGTTAGGTGAGTCCACCTGACGCTTCGCTGGCACTGGCGATCCTGGTACGCGGAATTTGGCCTTAATTCAAATGGCTCGGTAGCCGATCGCTCAATCGCACATTCCTTCCCTCTTGTATTTGGGGCGTTTTATCTAAAAACACCCCACGGAATTTGGAATTAGTTTCGAAAATTTTCCTGGACCTAGTTGGATTAATAAAATTATAGCAGGAATAGAGAAATTACTGGAGTTCGGGGTAGATTAGTAAGGCACTAGGAGGTAGTTAGGGGAATTAGGTAGACTAATCAGATAATAGAATGAATTAATAATATTAACTACTGGTAATTAAAAGGTGGTAGTTTAGGGCACAGAACTATTTGGATTCTTAATATTCGCTACAGGTAGTCATTAGGCGTTGGTTAAGATCACAAGATTACTTGGATCGTTAAAATTAATTACTCGTATCAGTAAGGGATTAGCTTAAGACACTGAATTACTAGGATTTAATTAGTGAAAAATTATTGGGGTAGGCTTAGCGTGAAATTAGGGTGGTGATTCAGGTTAAGGAGCGGAGATCAATCGCCGAGTTAGGTAGGGACAGGAGGGCTAATAAACTAAGGTTCGGTCACAGTTCGGATAACCGGGGCTAGTCACGAGCTCGGTTCTCACGAACTCAACATAGGAGGGTGGAGTACCAAGCCCCTCAGGTTAGGCTCTCTTAGAAGATAGCCAAAGGTAGGTAGCGAGAGTAATAATCCCAATAACCAAGCTGAAAGTAAGGTGCCGGGGGTAGGAATAAGATATACAAGTACGGATGCGTACGTGGATATATCTATACGTATGTATTTATATAAATAGGGTTAGGCAATCGGGGCGAAATAATTTCCATGGGGGAAATATATGAGGATTATCAGTTTTACCTCAGGCACTGATTGGCGCTACCTACTTTGCTTAATAGCTATCAAATTTAGTTATATCACAGATAAGCGGATTTCGAGGAAATCCTCTTCCAGTAAGGGGGGAGTTGTTACGTTGTAACAAGAACTCGGGGCCTAAACAACGACCAATCTACAAGCATGTACGGGCGTACACCTCGCAATGCCGAGCCGTTTGCCATTAAAGAAAAAAAAATTGCAACCCTTCCCGGGAAGGGTTGCCCATGTTTAAACCGCGAAACCACCACTCAAATTGATAGGCTAACAAATGTTGTTTGGAATGTCGCATCCGACTTGTGTCGTGTACTAGTCGGATGTCGATGATTTAGCACTAAGCTAAAATAAGGCTACTTAGTATATAGATATACCTTACATGCCGTAGAGATAAGACTAGATTAAGAATTAAACTAATTAAATCTAAGCGACGCGCTGTCGACGGAGTGGCTGAAGCAGGGTCGGTGCGTCCACTCGCTGGTAATCTCGGAGTTGGCTGTGTTGCGGGTGAGCCATCACCTGAAAGAGAACTATATAAATTTTTCATGTTCTTCAATCACCTACCCATACATACTTACCGGCAACCTCCCACGGAACTTCCGATGACTCGCCAACCGCCGGGCAACGAGGCGTTCGCCAGGGACTCGCGGTGGATCTCTTCACGTCGACCTGAAATGCACGAGAAATACCACAAAGAATCGGTCCGGAAACACGAAGCTGAAAGGAATACTTATCTGAAGGAATGCACCACCGACCGGTAGCTGCCAAGTCGTCCTCCTTTGTCACCGTTTCGCCAGCCAACACCCCGCTACAACCCGCCACCACCGGATTCCCAGGACGCAACGCGACGAACCACCGTATGTTAACACCCGCGAAACGGATGCATATACGCGAAACACCCCAATCCACCGTACGACTCAAATCAATTCAAATTCAATTCAATTCAGTCAATTCAAAATATAAACATCCCGAGATCTGTCACTGCGCACTAGATCACAATCACCTGCACAATTCCGAAATCAGCTGGGTTCCATGGAGTGAGTCGAAGCAGCAGACATTCACGATGGATTCGAAATTCGAACAGGTGGAAGACGTCGAATAGGTCGAATATGTCGAATATTCGACACGAGCAGCGAGAGTAGCGGTACGTGTCGGAGAACCGCTATTCGTGGACAGAATGGGAAGAACAGCTCGGAGCGTTCTTTTTTTTTCAACTGGCAGTGGAAGCGGACGGACGTTATCGAATCGACTTAGTGAAGGCGCATGTGGCGCATGTGGTAAATTTTGCTTGGCTTTCGTTTTCCCTTTTTCAACTGGCAGTGGAAGCGGACGGACGTTATCGAATCGACTTAGTGAAGGCGCATGTGGCACATGTGGTAAATTTTGCTTGGCTTTCGTTTCCCTTTTACAACTGGCAGTGGAAGCGGACAGACGTTATCGAATCGACTTAGTGAAGGCGCATGTGGCGCATGTGGTAATTTTGCTTGGCTTTCGTTTTCATTTTTACAACTGGCAGTGGAAGCGGACGGACGTGATCGAATCGGCTCAGCGAAGGCGCATGTGCGAAGGCGCCTGTGAAGATTTGCGTGGTCTCCACCTGTTACTACGTACAATTGAAGTGGCCGGGCGTTCTCCAATCGGCTCAGCGAAGGCGCATGTGCGAAGGCGCCTGTGCAGATTTGCGTGGTCTCCACCTGTTACTACGTACAATTGAAGTGGCCGGGCGTTCTCCAATCGGCTCAGCGAAGGCGCATGTGCGAAGGCGCCTGTGAAGATTTGCGTGGTCTCCACCTGTTACTACGTACAATTGAAGTGGCCGGGCGTTCTCCAATCGGCTCAGCGAAGGCGCATGTGCGAAGGCGCCTGTGAAGATTTGCGTGGTCTCCACCTGTCACTACGTATAATTGAAGTGGCCGGGCGTTCTCCAATCGGCTCAGCGAAGGCGCATGTGCGAAGGTGCCTGTGCAGATTTGCGTGGTTTCCACCTGTTACTACGTACAATTGAAGTGGCCGGGCGTTCTCCATTTGGCTCAGCGAAGGCGCATGTGCGAAGGCGCCTGTGAAGATTTGCGTGGTTTCCACCTGTTACTACGTACAATTGAAGTGGCCGGGCGTTCTCCAATCGGCTCAGCGAAGGCGCATGTGCGAAGGCGCCTGTGAATATTTGCGTGGTTTCCACCTGTTACTACGTGCAATTGAAGTGACCGGGCGTTCTCCATTTGGCTCAGCGAAGGCGCATGTGCGAAGGCGAAATATCAGCGAAGTATCGCAGGACTTTTTTTGGCCAAGGGAATTGCGAATAATACAGTGTAACACATTTGGCAATGAGGAAGGCATTTTTTACGTAAGTGAGAAGACAAAAAAAATTAATCTTTATTTTTTTTTTTTTTTAACTATGATGATGAAATATGAAATTTATTGAAATTGTGTAACTGTATATTTACGCGAAGCGCAATCGAAATGACATCTTCTTAATGAATGCTACGTCGTCGGTATAAATGCTATCAGTTGTTGTCGTTTTGGACAAGATAAAAATATTCATGAGTCTAAGGAAAGCTAAGTTATTATTTGATCCATCGAACGCGGTAGAAGCTGTCATTTCATGATTTATTTCTTTGATAATAACATTTTCGATTAAAAGTTTTAAAGGTTAAATTAAAATGTATTAATTTACTAAAATCTGAACGAAAACATTTTATTGTGTCATAGTCGGCTAAGATAAGAGAAGATAAAAATATACAAGTAGATTGATTGGGACAAGTAGTTCCGGCAACACAAAAAAAAAAAAAACAGATTTGAGTGGTGGTCGACGAAATAGGCAGCTTGTGGCAGGTGCTCGCTCGCCTATATATCGACGTGTAGGTGTATCGCCCCGTAGCGGAGGGGTGATTGGTCGCAAGGAGTATCCGGTGAGCCGAACCTCACTCAGCGGCTCTCGGCTCAATATTGGGTGAGTGAGTGGCGCCCACGACCCGTCTCCGACGAGTTACACCCGGGACCCAAACGAGCCGAGCCGGAACTCGACCCCCCCTAGACCGGGAGGGTAACATCTGTTTCGCGGAAGTTTCGGGGGAAAGTAATTTCCCAGCTTTCTTGTCATATTCAAATTTTCCGGCATAATTTCGTCGTGAAACTGTTCAACTCGTCACGTGCATGTATTCTCACGGGTCGAATAAATAAATTTGTCGCACAACATGAAACGTAATTAATAGAGTCCCTTTTCTGATTAATACGAGCTTTTTGCCACTGAATAGGCAGCGTATTCATAAATGCTAGACAATGTTCTAAATGACATATGACAGAGAGCGTAGAGCGGTTAGCGTTTTTCTTCAACGTACACTATACGTTAATCACAAACTTTTTCGATTAACTTGCTGAAAAGATTGGCGTGTGTGAGATAAGGTGGGAGAACTAAGAAATAATGGACTAAACATTTTTATTATTCCACACAGGAGTCAAACTACCGCAGTGAAAGCTTACTTAGTCCGAAAAATGTGCTGAAGGCTAATATTTGAACGCAGGACGACGTTGGTGAAAAAGCATTTTTCGGCGACATAAGAACTGTGATAATGTCATGGTAAATACTAGCCGCAAATGTTGGGAGTAAATTGAAGGGGAGAAAGTCGAATTAATATTTGAATGTCGTGTTTTTTCTTCAACCAGGACAGATATAGCCATGTTTCAGCACATAGTTTTCCCAAGTTAATTATGTTTGAATAGCTTAGTCTGAGGGCTGCTGAGGTAAGTGATTGTGCCGTCTATTTTTCGTGGTATTGATTTTTGGTTAACCTAAATTCATATTTTGACTATTTTACTACTTCAGTAGGATATTATGGAACTTCACCTCTCATTTGGATGATTAGATCGATATTTTAATCATACAAACTAACTTATTTTGTGACAGGATTAAACATATGGTTGTTTTCGTAGATGATGTTGATGCAGCTTTAATGGGGGGAGTTTCTCATTTTTTAATGGAATAATTGTAAAAATTTTAGTAAAACAAAACACAAATGTGTAATGCCGGGTTTCCACCAAAGAGACAAAACAAGAAACACGGACAAAAAATGTTTTTCTGAACAAAAACACGAATGTTTTGTAAAAATTGAACAGTTTCGAGAACATTTTTGTCTCTGAAAACTGTTTTAGCAAACAAAACACCTTCCCATCGCGAGTCGGTAAGATCAAAGGAAAACATGTTTGTTCGCAATTTTTGTGTCTATCTGGTTGAAACATGCATTTTTTTCTGCGAGAACACTCAGTATATCGATTAATGTACTTTGGTTTTTAAATTTGTTTTCAATTTGGTTTTAAATTTGTATTCCTGTGTATTTCATATTTGTGTAAACTGAAGAATTTTTCATATTTGTGTAAACTGTTATAATGAGCTCAAAAAAAGTAGTCACGATGATCTCATTTCTCCAGTTAAGCCCACGTCGTTAGTAGATGAACCTTCCAATAATTCTTCCGTGCTATAATCAACTGTCCTTTTTAATTGAGGATTGGCCCAATATCTCGTTTTTTTTCTTTTTTAATATCATTTATAAAAAAAATCACAGTTAATTATAAAATCACCGTCTTCAGACATTTCTCGGACACAGGATAAACAGAAATGAAAACAAAACCTGTCTGTTCAGTTGAAACAGTCTGTTTACAAAAAACAGAACTTTTTTCAAAAAACAAAACAAGTATTTTGTTTTGTTTTTTGAAAACAAAACTGTTTTTCAAATTGTCTCTTTGAAGGAAACCCGGCATAAGAATCATTGAAATGTCTCTAGAAATAAAAAAGTTATGGGATTTTGAAGTTTCACTGCAAGAATAATTTCTTTACACACGGCGCTCGAGTGTGTGTCGTCACTGAACCATTGAAATGGATGGTGGAGAATCTCCATAGCATTTATCAAGACTCTCCTTGGTTTCGGTAATGGTTTTATTTCACAAAAAGTAATGTTTAATTAGAACACGAAATTCATTTTTTTCTGTTTTGATTAAAATACACCAGGTTGTCTGCTTTCAATGGCTGTCAAACAAAAACAAAATGACGTAGCTTGCTCAAAATTTGACAGTAGTCTTGTAATGGATTGCGGTTGAAAGGAGCAGTGTTGTATTCAAAGTTGCTACGCGGGAAGTTCAAAAAGTTACGGACTTATCAAACTGCCCTCGTAATCAACAAATCAAGTAGAGAAATGCGACTTAGAGAAATCGCTCAGCACAAAAGCGGTCTAAAGCTCAAAATAAAATGAAAATAATAATTTTCTCCAAATAAAACATTGGTGTTTATAAATGAAATGTATATTTTTTAAAGCAGGTTTTCCTTTTCCATCTTTCAGGCGCTTAAGGTGTGTTCTGTTTGTGCAAATTGCGAAAAAAAATTCAAAAGACACCCGCGTTCCCAAACCACAAGTTATATAAGATTTGTGCTTATTAAAAAAGTTGTTCTATCCGTTTATTGTTGTTGTTCTATTTGAAGTAACTGTGTCCCGTTGGAAACTGGCACAGGTAGAAATATATTTCTTCATAGCCACGGCCGACCGAATAGTCAAGATGGAGGCTTCGCAATCTTGCGGGCTAGAACTTCAGCTCAGAGCTAATTAGCCGTA
The DNA here is from genome assembly GCA_947369275.1 of Nemotelus nigrinus. Taxonomy (NCBI): domain Eukaryota; kingdom Metazoa; phylum Arthropoda; class Insecta; order Diptera; family Stratiomyidae; genus Nemotelus; species Nemotelus nigrinus. The sequence goes on from OX376372.1 coordinate 35,941,178, forward strand.
TCCTACCTTATGTTGCATAATCTTCTAACACCATGCTGTAGCTGCAGGTAATGAACAGGGTACCTCTGCACTATATTCTAAATGGAGGCACAGATGTGGCTCAAAAGATCAGGTTAGGGTCTACTGTCACTCCCAGGAACCTAAGCGACTTGCTGGTCTCGATCTCCACAGATCCCATTGCTATTGCGATGACAGTCATCATTCTCCGATTTGTCAGCATGGCGATCTCTGTCTTTGACAAAGCTAGCTGTAGTCCATGGTCGGCCTTCAACCGTCTCACCCTACTTATGGCTTAGTCAAGCTTGAATTGAGTGAATTTGGCAGTTCTGGAAGTGATCACTGGAACACATTTGGTCTGAATTCGCTCACATCAGGTGTGAAGATTAACACCTAAGCACCTTGAGCCAGTAATTTTCTATCGAATTGAGAGAGTCCCGCATCACGAGCAAAAAATATTTAGGAGTACAAATGCCATGTTATAGGGTCCGCAGGGTCCGCAACTTCGCCGGATTGAATGTATTTTTGACATATAGCATTACCAGCAGCATGATGTGTTGGTACTGTGACTTGCCCCATACGCTCTTCCCACCACTCCAACCACTGTCGAAATTTCATCAACATGTGAATTTTCATTTCGGATAATACGCAGACGAAATATTCGGTTCACTCTTCGCCTTATTTTTCATTGTTGTGGACAAGCCCAACCGCTAAACAGGTATTATATAAGTGCAGTAATAACCGCGTTTGATTCTCCATCACAACTGGTCCTAATGAATCTGCACTCCATCAGGACTCGGGTCCACACGACCTTCATCATGACACCACTTCAATCAGCTGCTTCATTGTCTTGCTGGTTGATGATAAAACTACCATCCCTCCTTGATAGATGTGTCGGGAGCAGTGAGCCAACGATGCTCTCCAGGGTTGTTTTATCTATGGGTGTACTAGACCGGATGCATCCGAGTCTGCGGGTGACTCACAGTTGACCTCTTCGCAAAGAGTCTGCCATTTTGAGTATTTCATCTTTATGATTTTCACTTTTGACCGTCATGTGTGCTGCGGAATGTTCGGCTGTCTTCTGTATATCTCTAGCTCGTTGAGTATTTTGCTTTTACTTTAACCTCACTTCTGTTGAGTTTGGTAACATTCCAGTCAAGCATTTCATAGTTAAGATGATGTTGGTGTTGCCTGCTTTTGGTATTTTGACAGCTGCAAATTCCCTAGGAGGATTCTCATTAGCTCCCCATACCTTTTCATGCCACTGAATGCGTGTTTAAAGACCATGTATGCTATCGACTCCAAGAGGAAAGCTTGAATTGAGGGTCTACAGAGCAACTTGCTACCCAATGACTCACCTGAGCATATCCCCAGCTGCGATGGGTTCGGCCCTGGTTTTTGCAGATGCTTCCAGTGTAGTCGTAGCCCATACATGGGTAGTCACTACAGCCTTTTTGTGTCCTTTGAAATTGAAGGGAATGACTAGTTTGGCCTTGTCAGCTCTTCCAGTTCAGCTTCCTACCTTATGATTGTGGCTATATTGTGAGGCGATCTAGATCTATGAGCTCTAATTTTACCTCCACACTGTGGGCCATCATGTGGTGCATGTGCGTGGGCACTCAATTAGCCCATTGTGAATACGGGCGATGACTCGCAGTATCCGAAAGTGGCAAAGCATTGAAATGACGATGGCCGAGGTTGACTTTTGGTGCAGTTTTTCACACACATCAAAGCGGGCCATCATTCGCAACTGAAAAATCATGACTGGCCCATCTAGTGGCCCAGTGTGCGGAGGCAACTTTGTGGTGGGGGCCATCATTGCGACCACTACAGTGGCCGATGATGACCCATCATGATGAGGCAGCATAAGATGCATGATTTCCACAACTTCTTGATCATCTATAGCGGTCTGTATTGAGCTCTCTCGTTTCGTGCTATCGCTACATCGCATGATTTCCAGTAGAACCCCTATTTCAGCGGTTTTTTATCTGATCGCTAGTTTTAATTTGTGCACTAGTTTTGACCTGAAAAAAACTGTTGTGTATAGCCCCCATGACTTTTGCATAAGCTTTAACTGAATCTGGTTTACCGAAATTTGCCACGTCAGCTACCAGTTACAGCAGGCCATAGAGTGGAGCTGTCTACCTGAGTGACCTCATGCTCCAGTCATGTCTGCTGGTAGTCTGTCTTCGCTTTTTTCAGTTTTCGTTGTGTAGTAATTACCTGAAATGCTTGATTCAGTTCGAAAATGTCGTATTTTAAGTGCTTTCACCTTCGAAGTCAAAGAAATTTTACGGTGAACCCACCACCATTTTTTCAGCATCTCCCCTTCTGTTAACCATTTGATTTGACAGGTTTTTGTAGACTCTCCAAATACCCAACAATAGCTCCTGTGGTTTCCGGTATCTCCAAAGGGTTCCCGGTGTGATACAGAAATATTTGTGTTTCTCTTTATTTTTTAAGAAAATAAATCGATGTATATTCTTTCAAATGTCAATGCCTATTTTTTAATATTTTGCCTTTTTTGAACTTGCTTAGAATAATGAAATAATTGATGTCGGCTTCTCCCATATTCATCTCCGTACCGCCATAGCTATATGTTGAGACTGTGCGCCAGTGATCCTCGTTTCGCAGCATTTCATTGACAATCATCTCAGGCGCAACCAGGCCAAACTTGCGAAGCGACTGCACATAAAGAATGTGCGCTGCGCATAATCGAGCTCAGTTACACAATACTGGCAGTATGGTGTTCAACCCAAACCTTTCCCATTCTGTTCAGGTATTTCTTGAACTAACCGTGCACTGTCAAGAATTGACAAAGGTTAAGCCAAGGCTTAGTGAGACCAATTAGCTTAGCCGTCTAGCGTCCTTTATCGCTTTCACTCAAACGTTGTTGCCAAATATGGAGAGTGGGCGTACGCGCGTCCGTCAGAGCCTCAGTTCTGTCCAGCTCTGAGCGAGACAGATACCTTTCGTTGTGTTCTCGTGCCAGTAGATCGATCGGGATTTTTCCTGATACCACCGTCACAGCCTCTTTTGAGACTATACGGTAGCTGCTTGCGATTCGCAGGCATTCTTGCGCTGGACACTGGCAATGCGCTTTTGAAACTTCTTAGTTCGGAGCGCATCTCCCCGAATTTCGGCTCCTTATAGCAAGATGGAATTGGTCGTTACCATCAGTAGTCTCCGTCTCGTCTCACTGGGTCCACTGACGTTGGCCATTAGCCTACTCAGTGAAGTGACGACCACTAGAGCCCTATTACCTGCCCAGCGGATATGAGCCCAATACGTCAGCTTGGTGTCCAGGTTCACTTCCAGATACATGACAGACTTGTTGGTCTGGACCGCGACGGAGCCAACTATCATAGGTATGACAGTTGATATCCTCCGCTTCGTCAGCATGACAATCTCTGTCTTTGAGACTGCTAGCTGTAGGCCATGCTCGGTCACCCCTTCTCTTCGTGACTTGGTTAAGTCGGAGTTGAGCGAAATCGGTAGATCTGGAAATGATTACCGCTGCAACGTCATCGGCGTAACCTACCAAGAACACATCCGCAGGCATTTCCAGGCGCAGTAGATTATCGTACATAATGTTTCAGAGGTCAATTCTTAAAATTGACCCGTGTGCCGCACCTGAGGCGACAAGCCTCCCTTTGACTCCGTCATCGGTGTCGTAGATCAGTCCGCGAGATAGTCTCGCCTCATGGCCACCAAGTAGCCAGAGATACGAAACCTCTGCTCAAGGGTCCGAAAGATGTCAACCATCTCGTCGAGTTGAAGGCATTTTGTACGTCTAGCATTACCAGTAAGACGACCGGTTTGGCTTAATGACATGCCTCTTCTGCTCTTGCTAGAGCCCCAACAACCTCTGAGATGGCATCGATTGTTGAATGCCCTTTCCGGAAGCATTGCTCTCTGTCAGAAAGATCGCCAGCCGATCTCACTGCTGACTGCAGTCGTGGTTCGAGTAACCCTTCAAGAAGCTCCCCAGCAGTGTTCAGCATGCACAACTGACGGTACGCTGATGGATTCCTCAGGTTACCTTTCCCCTTGTCTACAAGTACCAGTACCCCGGGCCTAAACATGAATTATAAAAATTCAATAATAGACGTGATTGACTTTCCGCCACGACTTTAAGTGCCTCGACCGGCACGCCATCAAGTCCCGAAGCCTTCCGGTTCCTCATCCTGGACACTGCACTGTTCAGCTCCTCGTCCGTAAAGAGAGGAACATCCGCCTGGTTTACGATTATGGGATCATCAGTCCTTGGCGGAACGGCGAACCGACGTTCATACCTTACCGATTTTTCAATTTGATGACCCAGGTTATATTCCAACTACATGTCAATTTCCTTTCTTTCATACTGTGGTGAAGTACTCGAAAGAGTGGCTTTCAATCAGTTTATTCATGTCCTTTATACTTTTTTCCTTCAGAGCAGCATAGTTTCATTAACGGCAGGTCTCCTACATCTTAACTTATAACCTTCTCCAATTCGGTCGCTTCTGCTTTTGGTCAACAGAAAAGGTTGGCACTTTGTACACTGATTTTTCAAAAGCATTTCATTCTGATGATCAGAAACTTCTTCTGACGGTTCTTCAGTTTTTTGGCTCTACCGATTACCTCCGCTCTGTGTTTCCTCTTGTCTTTCTGGCCGTTCCTGTACCATATATGTATGTGTTTTTTCTTATGCTTTTGCTCTACTTTTTTCTCTTTCCGGTGTTTGGCAGTTTTTTATTCTTGGCCCTTTTTTATTCCTTGTTTTTATTAACGATCTTCTTGCTGTTATTCATTCATCTTGCATTCTAGCTTCATCTTTCCATCAAATCAAAACAGCATTTCTAAAAGAATACTCACAGAGAGATCGATTCCGATCCTAAACAAAATCGATGTTAGGAACATACTAATTCAAGTTTTGCCATTTATAAAGTTTCCGTAGGTGACGCAGCAATACCGGCTCCTTTAGAACTGGGAACATGCCACGAGCCGACTGAAGTGACTGGTACAGCTAAAGACTTGAGACAAATACCTGAGGCTTGCAATTAACAATGACTACAAGCCGTTATTCCAACGAGAGATTTTCCATCATTTGACACATAAATCATCAGTCCAAGTTTATCACAGAACGGTTGCAAATTTTCCTTCGTCACGTTGACCTTCCATCATTACTGAACCCGATCATCTTCAAAAAAGTTTTTAGTTCCAACAGTAAAACTCGGAACTTTGTATTCATTTAACGTAGGTCGATTCCAATTAATTTACTGTCAGTTAGGTTACAAGACATATTTTCCAATCAACTATAATTTTTATTTAGTTTAGAGAGTGTGCGTGCTCTTAATAATCAGCCCTTTCATTTACGAAAGTGCTCCATTGAAATTTAAATAAACCTTAGATTGAACTTTATGTCACGTTTAATGCCAACCGTCAGCACTCTCATTTATTCGATTACCATATTTATCTTCTCCATGACATGTTTCTATGTATGTCCTTGTATTACATTGGACAAATGAATCCTTAAGCCTTTGATGTCAACTGTGGTCAACTGGTTCAGGTCAGCAATGAAGTGCAAAAGGCACAGCATGTAGATGAAAGGTTAATTAATGCTAAAAGGTGTGATGCGGTGTTGAGGTTTTTTGGAATGGCAATGTGGTATTTTTGAAGGAGTGAGAAAAATTATTAATGCAGGGTTAAGTTAAGTTCAGATGATGAGGAGCTCTAAAGTTTTCATGAATAAATGTTTCAATAATTTATTTTGCAGAATATAGAATGTGATCCGTGAACTCTGTCTTAAATAGTATGAGAATATATTCATAGTTTTTCACCGCCATTAAAATAGAATTCAATTATAATCCACCATGTTTTTTAACTGGAAAAAAATCAAAGCTATCTTGTTAGAATCATTCTTATAGAATTTCAGTCCATGTTCAAGCACGATAGAATCAAGGATGAACTCTATAGCTCTGATGACAGCCTTTATCTCTTCACTTCGATTCGATTGCATGCAGAATTCCATTCGAACTATTTCAACCAGAAAGAAAACAACAAGAACGTTTGCAAGGATTAATTGAAATTTCTTGTTTTCCAATAAATCCTGTGTGCGCAGTTCCATGCCCCAGTAAATCTGCTCTACTACAATTCTCTTGTCGCATTCTCCGTTCAGCGAAAACTCCAATGCCAGAATCGATTTTCACAATGACTCTACGATTTTTATCACAGCCTCTTCTTTACTTTCTCGATCTTTTATCACTTGTTCTATTTCCACCAAGATCTCCATTTACGATTACGTACAGTAAATGTGAGGAATGAGACGAGAATGCGAAAGGTTTGTGTCGTCCCTTTAGGTCGAGGAGAGTGGAGCTCTTATTGCCCACTTATCGAATGGCGATGGTAACAACGATGGTCGGGCTGGTCGGTTGACTGGCAATGTAAGCAACGTTCTGAAAGTGATTAAAATTAAATTGCACGAAGACAAGTTTAATTCAGATTTAATGAAAAAATTGTGCTGTTCAAGCGGGTATAAGAGGGTAGTTGAGATAAAGTTGCACATTATTATGTGAATTCGGGAAGTAAGTACTCTAAAAACTATTTTACTTGAGAGCATTTTTCAAGGAATTTTCCGTTTTGAAACGATTTAATTTACAAAACAAGATACAATTTTAGTCAAAAAAGTTTTATGACTTTACCATATAAGAAGCAAAATTCTTTAAAATATGGCTGATAAACGTTCACGCCCCGACAGAAGAAAAAGACGAAGAAACGAAAGACGCATTCTATAACAACTTGGAAAAGCTACTCGACTCATTGCCCTCAAACGATGCCAAAATAATATTAGGCGACTTCAATGTTAAAGTCGGGAATGAAGAGGTACATCGGGGAACAACTGGAGGGCACAGTCTCCACGATGCAACTAACGACAACGGCCAGCGCCTGATTGACTTTGCATGTAGTGGGGATATAGTCATAAGTTCGACATGCTTCCCACATCGACGCATCCACAAAAGAACATGGGCATCACCAGATGGCAATACCCATAACCAAATTGACCATGTCCTTATTCAGCGGACGTTTCGAGGAGCGAATTGTGACTCGGACCACTACTTGGTCAAATCCAAATGTCGATGTCGTATGTCAAAGGCGTACGTGACGAAGACCAGTCCTCTGCGTAAGTTTGACATCGAAACGCTCCAAACGGCGTCAGTAGCAGAAAGCTTCTCAAAAACTCTTGAGACTAAGCTAACCCCCATCCTATAAAATAACACAGTGAGGCCGGTTGACGAGGTCTGGATGGAGATGAAGACAGCAATCAAAGCCGCTGCAGAACAAGTGGTTGGGTATGAAGCTCGGCGTAAAAGAAACAACTGGTTTGACAACAAATCCCAGGATGCGCTGAACAAGAAAAATCAGGCATATAAATAGTTCCTTGAAAGGAACACCAGGACGAAGAGAGAAAAATATGAAAACCTCCGACGAGTAGCAAATAAGATCACTAGATGTCAGAAACGAAAATATTATGACGAGCAATTAAAGAGCATTGACGAAAATCTGACGAGCAATAAAACTAGGCAAGCCTACAAGGTAGTGAAATGTTTAAGACGCGGATACCAGGTCAAAGACGAAAAGACGAAATCGGCAATATCATCGCCGAAGATAGCCAGATTAAGGAGAGGTGGTTCTACTATTTCAAAGAACTCCTTAATCCTGCACATGGCTCAATAATATCAGAGCCGATAGACGTCTCTGACGAAGTCCCGTTCGCACCCCCAACGCTGGAAGAAGTCAATGCTGCCATAAAAATCCAGAAAAACAATAAAGCGCCGGGCATTGACGAGATTCCGGTTGAGCTAATCAAATACCGTGGAAGCTGCCCTATAAAAGCCATCCACAAATTGATCCAGCACATCTGGGGTCAAGAAAAAATACCGCAGGAGTGGTGCAAATCCATCATATGCCCTATCCACACAGGAGGCAAACTTCGGTGCGGAAACTACAGAGGCATATCGCTACTTTGTACGCCCTATAAGATACTGACAAAAATATTAAAAAATAAAATAAATGTATACGCTGAAAAAGTCTTTGGGGAGTACGAAGGAGGCTTTAGGTCTGGTCGATCAACTACGGATCAGCTCTTCACAGTCAAAAATGCTGGGAATTGAACATCGACGTCCACCAGATTTTCGTGGACTTTAAACAAGCATATGACAGTATTGACCGAAACATACTGTACAAAATAATGCTATACTTCGGCATCCCGGCAAAACTAGTCCGGCTGACCAGTTCTTTGAAATGACGATGACGTCGACAGCATCACAAGTCAGAATCAACAAAAGTCTGACTGACGCCTTTGACATAAATTTCGGACTGAAGCAAGGCAATGGGTTGGCTCCTCTGCTGTTCAGCCTAACCTGTTCCTCTCGACACAGGGGGTACGCTTCTGTATAAGTCGAACCAATTAGTGGTCTACGCGGATGACATTAACAGCTTGTCACGTTCCTTCACATCCGCCAAAGAACTCTTGTTGAAACTTGACCAGGAAGCCAAAGAAGTAGGCCTGAAGATCAATCAGACGAAAACAAAAATCATGACGAAAACAAGAAAGAAGAACTCCATTAGATGAAATATAATTCTGGACGAATATAATTTAGAGAATGTGGACGAATTTATATACTAAGGCTCGAAATTGACAACGAAAGGCAGTGAAAATGACGAAATTAAACGGAGAATACAGCTCGCTAATAAAATTTTCTACTCCGTTCTGGCCCTACTGAAGCCCAGCTGCATACACAGGAAGACGAAGCTCCAAGTCTACAAATCAATAATCAGACCTGTGTTGTACTACGGATGTGAAACTTGGACCCTTACCCAAGCATCCGCAAATAAGTTGATCGCCTTCGAAAGATGGGTCCTCAGGCGTATAATTGGAGCTAAACAAGAGTGTGGCCAATGGCGGATAAGGTACAACCACGAGTTGTACGAGGTTTTTGACGAGGCAGAGGTTGCTACAATAATCAAACTGCGGGAGCTACAATGGGCTGGTGACGTGCAACGAATGGACGAGCATCGAGTACCTAAGAAGGTATTCGATGGAAGGGCCGCGGGCCGAAGACCAGTGGGAAAACCCAGAAAACGCTGGTCTGACTCTGTCGACGAAGACTGTGCAAAGCTGCTCGATTTGTGAAATTGGAGGATGCGGTCATTGGACCGAGACAACTGGAGGCGTCACCTGCGAGAAGCCAAGGCCCGAGAGCGCTTGTAGTGCTACGACGACGACGACGACGACTTATGAAACACAGCACTATTCACTACTTTTCTATCAAATCTTAGCTTGGAGCTTATGTCCGTAAGAAAACAAGAAAACCGTATAATAGGTGATACATAAGCTATACTACTTGGTGGGAAATCGGTCAAAGTTTCATTAAATACTGTTGTATTGAAGAGATTTATACAGTATTGAAAACGTGGATGAGGAGCATTATTCCGATTATTAAGGCCTAGCCTGTGAAAAATTCGTTAGAGAAAATGTCGCGGAAAATAAGGTAATAGAAATCACAAGTTTGGTGTTTCACAAATTCGTATTTGAACGAACTAAAACTAGGCCTATAACTAGGTTCTATGCGGTATTGACTATAACTAGGTCCTATGCGGTATATTGACTATAAATAGGTCCTATGCGGTATCAGATGAACAAACCTGAAGCTTGAAGGTTGAGCTCAAGTGGCCATTGAAGGTCCCAAATTGAAGGATAATCTTCCACTTCTACTCCGCCGTGTGCGTGAGGCCTACCAGCCAAGGCGAAAATGCTATAGTGATTCGGAAGCTATATATGGTCCGCAAAGTATGCTTCAGCACTCACTCCTGCAGCTGATCATTCCTGCCCATCACTTGCGTTCGCTTGACATCTTCGGTTGGAGCAAAGAATTGGGACGAAAAAGTCAGTGCAGCTTGTGAGCTCGACCCCAATATTGCTGCAGCCAAAGCATTTAAGCTCTTAATGTCCTGAATTTTTAAGCGTTACAGCCACTTTTGATGAATCAAGATGTCTAACTCAGGCAAAGGAATCGTGGTAATAGTTCCTGTAATATAGTTCCTGTAATCCTGTAATAGAGAGAGCAGCCAACCGCTAAAGTCTGTTCACAGTGACAGTAAAGGTGGTTGTATCCACTGCCGGCTACCAGACCAGACAACCGTAAGCAAGAACTGACCGTGCTCTACTATTTAGAAGAAAATCCGTTTTCGAATTACGTATTCGAATAAAATAGTGCTTGTACTATTCACAGGGAAACACAATATTCCTGAAACAAAACAAATCAGGTCGGGCAGCGCTATACTGTCTCAAGTCGCACGCTAGGGACTTGGATTTTCTTCTAAATAGTAGAGCACGGTCAGTTCTTGCTTACGGTTGTCTGGTCTGGTAGCCGGCAGTGGATACGACCACCTTTACTGTCACTGTGAACAGACTTTAGCGGTTGGCTGCTCTCTCTATTACAGGAACTATTACCACGATTCCTTTGCCTGAGTTAAACATCTTGATTCATCAAAAGTGGCTGTCACGCTTAAAAATTCAGGCTATCAATATACCGCATAGGATGAATCCATGCCACTAGGCAACCACTGTAAATTGGTGAAAAAAACTAAGAAATGGTGCGTTTTCCTGTCTTCTGGAGCATAGCAGGCAGAGTTTCATTCAGGCCTGAGGACTGGAAGGGCTAGAAGATGTCATCTTACATTTTCACCTATTTTGTTCACGAAAACCATTCAGCTGATCGCTCGTACTTATGGGAGTGGAGTCATCCAAACAGCCTGGAAAGTGAGCATCTACGAAATTCTTCAACGTTAACGTGCTGTTTCTACAATTTTCCATTTGCCTAGGCGTAAATGGGTGCTCAATAAGCAAATTCCTTGGGCTCAATTTTGTCTTCCAATAGCTCCACCTGAGCAACCGTATTTCTGATCTGATAAGTCCAAGAAGGTTCTTGTAATACTTGTCTTTTGCGATGAAGCCGAATCAATCCTGGTGGTAAATCTAATTTTTATTAGCTTTCCATCTGAATATCTTCAAAGATCCTCTAGTTTCCTATCAATTGTTCACAAGATCGATGCGATATATAGCATGTTTCTGCTGAGAAGCCCCCTACAAATAAGAGCTTTCCTCCATTTAGTAGTACTAGACTATTATTGGTAATAAATCTGAGAAGGAACTTACTTCTTTCGTTGATGTCTTTACTACCTCAAACAGTGTGATGGCCTCCGCTCCTACGAGCTGCAATATTTTCCTCCTTTGCAATTCTGTGGCGAGCTTTGTCACCTCCTCCAGTGGAGAAGTTATAATATTTGACATGTTGACCGACGCTGAGAGTACATGTTCCTCTTTGTTCCCTTCACAGGCCACGACGGCGTGGTTATCCGCAGTGAAGTTAAAAAATAAGTGTCAATACTCTTCCTCTTCCTAGTTTGGGAAGATATCTGTACGACATTCAGAGTTAGCTGGGGCATCCTGAATAATCTGTGATTCAACTTGCTAGTGGCTGGCAGTTGTTCCCTCTGCGTCAACCATGCTCAGACCTTTCTTGGTTTTATCATCTTTTAGCTGGTGCTTCTTCAGGCACAGGTAAACGCTGCATACACCTTACGCCATTCTACCAAAACGCAAATAGAGCAAGCCACCAGAATTCTTGTTGATCTGGAGTATGTGCACCAGCCCCCTTCCTGTACTATTGGCTTCTCAGCGTCCAGTAGCTTTCAGTCCTGCGTTCGCACACCTACGTTCTGCCTGTGCAGCAGTTTCAGCAACGCTTACGGCTTTACTCCCTGCAGTATCGGAATGCTTTCAGTGTCCACTATCTCTTAAAGAGCTCCTTTCAATAACCCAGATAACCCGGACTACTGGGTAACACCAGCGTGACGTGACCTCATCGTCTTACTTCATAATCTTAACATCTCTTATCTTGCCGGCTCGTTTAAACAAGGGTATGGTCAGCTGAGGATGATCAGTCATTGAGCAGACCTGGTTCCACAATCTCTCATTTCACAAGTAATATTTGGTCCAAGTCGGTCAATTAGTGACACGATTAGGTGCTGTTTAGCTACATTGCTATCCTTTATGGCGGAGCTCGTGTCGATCATAATCATTTTATGACCACTGGTTTTTCTACCATTTTTGGTGCCAGCGTCTTTTCCACGCTTTGCTCTACTTCTTTAGCGCTAGTTGATCTCTGCTGGCGAAGTACTCGTGGCCTTTTTAGCCCAGCTTAACCTTTTGTACTACAGCACTTTGGGAGTTTTAGGAAATGTTAAATAGTTTTAAAAACCAGTGAAAAAACCTCTCTTAAAAATCAGCAGCTAAAAGTTAATGAAGTACGTAAAATAACGTCTTATTGATGATGATGATGATGATGGCCTGGAGTGGGTCCAGAGGGACCCTAGCACTGCGACCTCCTGGGTCTATTGTGCCTCCTTTGCGTTATGTCCTATAGGATGTCCAGGCTTCTAATGAACCTGGATATGTTCCTTGACGGGACATTTGTGATGTCCCTGGTGGAAGGAAGAGCAGAGCCAAGTAGCTCGAATCTTCTTCTCGCTAGTGCTGGACAGACTGTGAGCAGATGTTCTACACACTCTGTCGTTTCCCCACAGTATCTGCAGCGGTCATCGTGCTCCTCACCTATCCTGTGGAGGTACTTTTTGCATGGAAGGTGTCCTGTCAATGCTCCGCATAGGGCTCTTATGCCACTTTTGCAGAGAGCCACTGCCTCTTTTGCTCTTTTATTATCGAAGCCAAGGTATTTTTTTGAGTGTTTTAAACCCTCAATATTAAGCCAGTAGTCTTCAATCTTCTTTTTGCTCCATGCTTTAATTTCCTTTTCCGTATCTGCTTTTGTAAAGCCCCAGTACGGAGAAGGACCTATGAAGGGCATTTTTGCTCCTTTTTTGGCTCTGGTATCAGCTTCCTCGTTTCCTCGGTGCCCCTCATGGCCGGGGATCCATATCAACTCGAGGCTGTTCTGTGCCCCTATTTCATTAAGGGCCTCTCTCACCTCTAGGAGAATAGTCGAATTTATTTGATCGCGATTGATAGCCATGAGAGCCGCTTGACTATCCGATAGGATTTTTATTCTGACCCTTTTTGTATTCCTTATTTTTATTGTTTGTGAGGCTCTTAATATGGCAGATAGTTCCGCTTGATAGATCGTGGCTTCTTTTGGGAGAGGGAAATGCATTTTGCACTTGGGACCTACGATCCCTGCTCCTACTCCACAATCCATCTTTGAACCATCCGTATACCACATTTGTGCTCCTTTATACGAGGGAGGTGGTCCATCCTTCCATTTGTCCCTTGATGGAATTGTAACCTTGAACCTCTTCTCGAATGCTGTCTCAGTTTTTATTTGGTCGCTGAGGTTTAACATTTCCATTATGGGCCTGACGTCCTCCAGAATTTTTAGGTGGCCTTTGAGGTCCCCTGATTTATACCTGTAGGCTTGTTGTAGGCTAATGGCTTGCCTCGCTGCTTCCTCCTGAATTTTGAGGTGCAGCGATTCAAGGTTTAGAAGGGCCTCCATTCCTGCTGTTGGAGTGGAGCTCATTGCTCCTGTAATCAGCAGGCAGGCCATCCTTTGAAGCTTGTTGAGCCTATTTATAGCGGTTTTTTGTATGGTTTTCTTCCACCACACTGCTGCTCCATATAGGAGGATAGGTCTCACCATTTGTTTGTATGCCCATAGGGTCTGCTTTGGAGATAGTCCCCAATTGCGCCCAAGCATTTGTTTTGTCGCCCAGAGTGCCTTAGTGGCCTTCATTGTCGTTTTGTTTAGATGATTGTCCCAGGTGAGTTTCCTATCTAGGTGTATTCCTAGATATTTTACCTCTTCCTGTAGACATACGACTGTACCCCTAATATTTAGGGTTTCTATTTCGATTTTTCTTTTCCTGGTGAATGGTATTATGCTAGTTTTCTGAGGATTGATGGATAGACCCTCTCTTTCGCACCATTGGGTTGTTTCATTTAAGGCTTTTTGCATTCTGGACCTCACGGTTTCCATGTGTGAGCCTCTTATTATTACCGTAATGTCGTCCGCGTAGCCGAGAGCAGTTAGGCCCTTACTATTGAGGGTCACGAGAAGGTCATCAACTAGTAGGGACCATAACAGGGGGGATAATATCGATACTTCATGGTCAAAAGTTTGACAGAAGTGATTCCTGCGAATGTCCTATTTGAGCCCAGAGCTCGGTTTGGCTTGCCGCTTACTTTTTCATGATGCAGCCTTAAACAGCGATAAAAACTCAAGGAGGGAAAGCAAATGTAATAGCTCCATAACTAAACGAGGGCTATGAATTCATTATATATTAGTAATGTACGCATGCAATTATATAATCAAAACAAAGTAAGTATGACCAACTTAAATCAAATAATAATACCCTTTTGCAATCGAAAACAATGGAATAATCTCTTACAACGCTCCCCTTCACTTTCCACTCAGTTAAGTAAACAATTACCATTCTCTTGCATAATTAAGCGACTAATTGCAAGCAATAAAAGTTTCATTATCTCAAAGCTAAGGATTTGCACCATCTCAACATTTACTGATCCACAGAATAGTGTCATGCGAAGAGCTTTGTTTAATGCATTTCCACAATTTCAGAGCTGACATTAGCAAATATCTTGCTCCAAGTCACTGAGCAGAAAACCATCCAAGTATGCAACATTAAGCAAATCAAATATAATGGGATTATACACTTGCACACACAGTTTTGCAAGAACTTTTTGGTTATATGAATAACTAACGAGAATTGAGCATTACTGCATAACAATTAATGTGGTCTTAGTAGCAGCTAACTATTTTTCATACTCAGGAAAGCTATGTAAACTTTTAAAATCCGCATGTACTATGTAAAGTCAGCTCTATATCTTTAGCAACTTTCCAAAGTTATACCCTCAGCGTCGATACTAAACCGTCCCGAAATACTTGAAATGTGTTGATCTAAATTTCTCAATAGCTAAAAGTTCACCGGACTGTAAACAAAAATTCCTCCTGAATACCCTTATCAAAAGTGTGGGAAAACTGGACGAAGCACCCGTACAAAAACTTCTTTGTTTATTTTTGTCGGTCATTCACTGATACTGGGGATTCAGCAAACAAGCACACACAACCATCAAATACAGTGTGGGGTACGAGGTTACTAAAATACAAAGTCTAAAAACTAATCTTTTTTTAAATTATCCGAATTATGGACTGAAACAGTCCTTTATATACAAATTGTCGATATAAGCCGGAAAAGTGTCACTTTCAAGCAATCTGATGATAAAAGTTTCCTTTAAATTATTCTGTTTACCCGATGAACAGATAGCAGCCTAAAGGAAACTTTTCGATTTCGTCTTCTAATAGATGAAATCTTATCGTTCATAAAGATTTGATTTTCAGATTTCGTTTTGATATTTCCGTAACATTCATTCTACTCATAAGGACACTAACTTGATGTGGCTGTTGCTTTCTCTCCGAATTTCAACCATAATCCTTTGGGTTCATGCTTTTGGATGATTTGCCATACTTTTGCATTGCTACACTATACAGCAGGGCTATACATATGCATAGCGGCGAAGGATAATACAATCAGTAGGCTTCTTCGATTTTAGATCTTCTTATTCATTTACATCCTCGACATTGAAATGGGAGGAATTTCAATTATCACGAATCTTATTGATGAACAGATTGCTTAGGCACAAGGACTAAAGAACTGATTGGGTGCAAATAAAAGTCCTAGGGACGTCGTAAACTTGAAAATGGATGCAATGGTGAAAATAGATAAAAAGAATTTGTGGAAAATTTGATTAGGAAAGTTATTTGGGTTTTGTTTTTAATTGGGGTGAGCACTTTTGCTTGGTGACATTTTTAAATACTTGGATTGTAACACAGAGCTATGTTATTTGTCTGTAAAAGTATTTGAATTGGTGAAGACTTGGCTCAGCTGAATTTGTACTTTAATTTATAAAATTTATAAACCATGTGCAAGTTAGTTATGAAGAAAACCCCGACGAAAAATGAGAAAAAAATATATTGATAATAGTAGACTCAATATGATATTTTATGTAAAAAACAAAGCACTTTAGCTTAGTTATTTGTGAAACCATATATTTTCGATACATGTATGTGCTGAAATTATCTTATATTGCGGTACTTACTCTAAACAGAAGAAATTGATCTGGTTATCTTACAAAAAATCATAAGCTCGTGCTGTGACATAGTTTGTCTTATCTACAGTATCATTAGTTTAAATATTTGGTCATTTATATCAATCGAAGGATGGCACTCCTGAAGATAGACAGCCAAAGAAAATAAGGGGCATCAACGTGACCCCAAAACGCTTTGAACCCAGCAAAAGACAACGACAAGTAACCTACAGCGGAACCTTGCAGGGTGTGAAAATGGCGATCATAATGAAAGATTTTCTCCAGAGACTTCTCACGACTGACCAAATAAACAAAATAAAGAATGCCCTGCAGGAGCGGATACTGGCCGAGATAGAAAAAAGG
Source organism: Nemotelus nigrinus (assembly GCA_947369275.1). Taxonomy (NCBI): domain Eukaryota; kingdom Metazoa; phylum Arthropoda; class Insecta; order Diptera; family Stratiomyidae; genus Nemotelus; species Nemotelus nigrinus. Next base: position 35,957,697 of record OX376372.1, read on the forward strand.
CGTTGCCCTTCACTTCCTCAGTATCACCTACAAAATAGGTTACGTTTCCCTCCAGTGTAAGGACAAACCAACGGCGGAGTGGATAAGGGCGTGGAAAGGGGCCAACCTATGGGCCATGGAGGAATCCCTGATTCCTAAATAACTTCCCAAATGCAGCGGACCTGCCTACGGAGAGGATCCTGGCTTTCGTAGAACGCCAGAATGAGGACCTCAACGTTAAGTCCTGGAGAGCCCTCTTCAGGGAAATAAATGCAAGTGCGCCATACTAGTAGTAGCGGCGGACCAGACCTCTGCTACTAAAATAGCAGACGGAGAGGGCAATATTAGCTTCCGGTTTGGGCAAGTTAAGTTGAACGTCAAAAAGTCAGGCGGGAAAACACCGGAGCCTGTGGTCACTCCAAACACCAATACGGAGGGCAGTGGAAGCAGCATGGAGGCAACACCAGGTCCCAGCGGCTCAGCATCATGCCAAAGCTGCGTCGGCGGAAGTAAGCAGCAGGTTTGCCTCGGGCACTTATAAATTGGGGCTAATACAAGAGCCCTGGGTAAATAAAGGCAGAATAAATGGCCTGAACACAAAAAAATAGTAAGTTAATCTGGGCTGTAGGGGAAGAAAACCCGAGGGTGACGATAATAATTAACACAAATATTAACTTTCTTCTGATTCCAGAATACACCAATAGGGACACAGTGGCGGTCCAAGTACTGGTCCCTGTCGAAGGAGGAATAGTGGAGGTGGTATTTGCCTCAGCTTACTTCCCAGAGGATGAGGATCAAGTCCCAAGTAATAATATCAAAGGACACGTTAACCACTGCAGAAGGAAGAACAAAATGCTGATTATTGTATGCGATGCCAACGCTCATCACACAGCATGGGGGAGTAGTGACGTCAACACTAGAGGTGAGTTACTCTTAGCCTTCTTCCTGAACAGCAATTTGTCTGTAGCAAATAAGGGCAAGACGCCAACTTTCGTGACAGCTAACAGGCAAGAGGTACTAGACCTTACGTTGGTGTCAAACAATGCAGCGCATTTAGTGAAGAAGTGGAATGCCCTAGAAGTCGCTTCTTTCTCTGATCATAGGCATATAAACTTCGAACTAGGAAAATATATTGTAAAAGAGGTAAAGTACAGGCCACCAAAGTGTACGGACTGTGAAGGCTATCAAAATAGCCTTACAGTGGGATTTTACGGCCTGCACCCGAATTTCAGTACGAAGACGGAACTGAAGGACACTGTGGACAAGGTCACCAGAATAATCCTCGAATCATGCCACGATAACTTTCCTGAGAAAACCAGTGCTTCCGACGAGGGAAACGAGGGTGCCATGGTGGAATAGGGAGTTAGAAAAACTTAGAAGAGCCGCAAGAACGGAGTTCAACTGAGCTAAAATTACATCAAGCAGAAACGTTCTCCTCATTTATTAAACATTTTATTCATTTATTAAACTCATGTAGTCTAGTTGGTAGAGTACTGACTCCTAATGTATTGGGTCCCTGGTTCGAATCTAGGTTCGGACCAGGAACCACATACCCCGTTTTGAGTTAATCTAGATGTTGCTGGTAATTGAGTTAGATCAGGCATAAAGTGCGTCGTGGAAAAAATAACTACTACTAGAATCATATACTGTAACTATGTAAACGGAGCTCTCTACCAGCTTCACCTTCTAGACCTAAAAGGGTTTAAATGGGATTATTTTACTTTATTGTGTTCACGCATAGGTAGCTTCTTGATTTTTCTTCGCGAATTTCCTGCAAAATATCTTTAGCCTAACTTCAGGCAAGAAAATGCGAAAATCTAACTCGTCCACAATTTTCCATTTTTACTTCACTAGCTATCACTTATAGCTAAACATTTCAAAAATATAGTCCGAAATTTTGATATTTTGAAGTCAATCAGAGCAAAACTCTCGAAGTTATTGAATGCTTAATCCCAACTCCTCTATCATTGTCGCTCCGACAGCTCGGAGCTTAGTAGTCATATTCTCAAAACAATTTTTTAAAAGTCCGTGCTCACTGCGATTTAAAAACCACATTACCGATTCATTTCAAACTTGGTACACATTTTCTACATGTAAAATACTTTCCCCAAACGATAAGTTTTAGAATTTTTTTTCCATTAATGGTGATTTCCACCTACAAAAAAGTTAAAAGTAGCAATTTTTTTCGTGACAAATAGCAGTTTTCACTTCAAATGACCACCAAAAATTTAAAAATGGAAAAAAAAGAAATCAGAACGTTAGGGGGAGGATTTGATGATACTTTGACTAAATTTTAGTGCTCTTTGTTTTTCGATAATTTTCAGCTGAGGTACAGTGAATCAATGACCACCGCCAACCGTTTCTTTCCAAAGAAGTTCTTGAAAACCTTTGTCACCGGTCTGTTTGTCGATATTTTCACATAAAAAAAATTACACAATGTTATTGAAATCATAATTAATAATGTAAAAAAGGTTTAAATTTTTTTTGCCTATCACAATTTCTAAAAAAAAAAACGTAAAAAAATGTTTTTTTTTACGCTGAAACCCTTACCCCTTCTTTAAGGTGCTTATCGAATGTTTTGCCAATAGCAACCATGTCGTCCAGGTACACCAAACACGTCTTTTAGCCTAGCTTAAGCAATGCACACTCCGTGAGTCGTTCAAAGCTTGTGGTTCAAAGTATCGTTCGTTCAAATACCATTACGATAAAGTGCCATAATACGGTTTCAACAGAAAAGCCGGTTTTCTCGCGGTCTTTTTGTATCAATTTCAACTTTTCAGTATCCGCTTTTGAAAGTCAAAATCGAAAACCACTTCGTACTGGCTAAGATATCCATGGTGTAGTCTACTCTTGGTCAGAAGTAGTCAACTTTTTTCGTTACGTCATTCAACTGGCCACGCGAAACCAAGTACTACCAGACTACTTCTTAGCCTATAGGTGACGACGAAGGACTTTTGGAAGACTCAATGATAGGTTTTTTTCAAGGTCTCGTATCAGGTTTTTAAGCAGCGATAATTTTGTCGAATTGGAGCTGAATTTTAGACATCGTTTCAATAAGTAGTCAAATTAATTCCTCCGTAATCATTGTCCCATGGCCGCAAAAATTACAGCTTATTTATTTATTTATTTATTTCACCAAACAAGGTATAATAATGTAACATATAAATGAAATAAATATAAAAAATAAAATAAAACTAAACGAATTTAAAAAACAGATTTAAAAAAGGTATAAAATACAAACAAATACAATATAAATAAATAAACATTCGATAAATAAATACATAAAGCTAAATTACATGTAGGTCACAATATTAAACACGCAAAACGCAAAACGAAAATAAATAATTAAATAATTAATTAATCAAGTATAAAAATAGTCCTAAGTCATAAGATGATACTAGGCCGGTAGACTAGGGAAGGTAGGATAAGAGATCCTTGGTAACTCTATTTTTAAAGGACACTTTGGATATCGTAGGGGAAAAGTGTTGGCTCATACTGTTGAATATTTTGCTGCATCTGTTAATTGGCTTATTATCAGCATATGCCGTGCTATGCTTATATTCAACTAGCATTCGTCGCGATCTGGTGACTCTCACGGGCTGATTAAGCACAAATCTTTCCTGTATATAGTCGACATTAATAGCGTCTTTAATGACATCGAAACTGAAGCAGGCAGATAACATCAACCTTCTGGGTGTAAGAGGTGATAAGTTTAAAAGTCTAAGGCGAAATTCAGATGAAGGTAAATTGTTAAAATCACAAGGATAGTAAAGACCTCTAAGAGCGAATAGCAAGAATTGCTTCTGAATGGACTCTAATTTCTGGCTATGAATTTCGAAAACTGGGTTCCAGATAATGTAAGCATACTCAAGAAGAGGGCGAACGAGCGCAGTGCATAGTGATTTTGTAACCCAAAGGTTCTGAAACTCCCTGGCGCGTCGTTTAATGAAGCCAAGTCGTTTACTTGCTTGAGAAATCATTTTGTCATAATGAAAATTAAAGCGGAGCTTTTCATCCAGCACCACACCGAGGTCTAAAATATTATCGAACGTACTAAGTGCCGTATTGCTTAAAAGGTACGCATAATGTACGCGCGTACTTTTTCGAGAAAAGCTAATCACATGACATTTTGCGATGTTGAGAGGTAGGTTGTTCATGCTGCACCAATGTTCGAGGAAATTTAGCTTTAATTGAAAAAAGTTAGCATCTGAAGGCGGTTTTATAGTAAAATAAATTTTCAGGTCATTCGCATAGATTAGATGAGGTACATCAGATAAAACCTCTGACAAGTCTGATATAAAAATGTTACTTGAATTGACATGAATTTTTTTAGAGATAAACTCTTGGAATTTTACAAGTTGTGAGCGGTTGTGGAGGTAAGAGCTAAGCCATCTTAGTAAAGATCCGGCAATCCCGAATTGCTGCAGTTTGGAAATCAAAATCGTGTGGTCAAAACGGTCAAACGCTTTGCTAAAGTCAGTGTAAACTGCGTCAATTTGATCACCTTTTTCCACTTTACAAAGAACATTAGAAACCGGCACCACTATGTTGGTATTGGTAGAACGACCTTTCCTAAAACCATGCTGCTGTTTGTTAAGTTGAGCATCAACCAGAGGGTATAGTTTACCACATATAATTTTTTCAAAAAGCTTAGGAATAGTGGATAAAATGGCAATGCCTCTATAATTTTGAATTGATCTTTTATCGCCATTTTCGAATATTGGTGTAAAGTAGGAGGATTTCCACTACGATGGAAAGTATCCTGAAGAAAGAGATGTATTAAATATCATGTGATTAGGTGATCACGGTTAGCTGTGTGACAGATTTAATAAGAAATGTTGTAGGAAGAAGATCAGGCCCAGGGCCTTTGTTACTATCAAGCTGCAAAATAGCTTTAGAAATATCACCTCTAGAAATGATTATATCCTCAATGAAAATTGGTCTAGCTACTCTTGGGGAATAACAGGATGATGGAGTACTACCTGGATTAAAAGCGTCTTGGAAGCTATCTGCGAAAAAGTTGCAAATCTCTTGAGGAGAGAAAGACATTGAGGCTTTTTTACACACAGAAGAGAGATAGCCAGTTGTTTTCCGCTTCATTTTCAAAAAGTCGAAAACTTTTTGGGGTTGTGGATTATGTTCTCGCCGGTAGTTTTAATGAATATGTCATATGCTTCGTGAGACTTTTCATGGAAGTCTGTGGTCACTGTATTGTATTCTTCTTTAATACGATGACTAGAGTCGACATTATTTTTTATTGGTTTGTAAAGCTTATTTCTATGATTTTTCATACGTCTAAGAGTCTTATCGAGCCAAGGCTCAGATAGTTTATCCTTTCTCCTAATTTTAGGGACATATCTTTCGACCGCGTCAAACAGTATATTGTAGAATGAATTTACATTGTCGTCAATAGATTGGGATGCAAGCGTATCTGTCCAATCGACATTGTCAATAGAATGGTGAATGCTATCATAATCAGCATTACGGAAACCATATACAATAGTATTATTGTACGTTTGAAAGATATTAGAATCTGTAGTGGATAAATCAATAGTAAAAGCGGAATGGTGAAGGCTATTAGAGAAAAGATTCTCCTCGTCGATAGTCGGACTAACCACTACTTGGTCATAAGCGTTTGTAAATATAAGGTCTAACCAATTACCATTACGATTGGGAATCGGAGGAACCTGCTATAAATCATTACCATACAAAGTACTCACAAGGTTAAAATCAGAATAATCAAGATGGTTAATAGGTATTAGAACGAAACGTAAATTAGGGCGATTAAAGTCTCCTAGTAGTATAATTTGATCCTCAGCGCTACGAGATGTCATGAAAGTAGATAAAGATTCGCATATATAATTGTAAAAAGAGTCGTCAGATCTAGGCGGGACATAAAATAAACCGATCTATACCGATGTCCTGTCGAATGATATTTGAATAATTTTATGCTGAAATAATTTATGAGGGGCTATGTTGACAATTTCACATGAAAAGTTGCTCCTAACAGTAAGAAAAACATCACCTTCTCTTGACTGGCCAGTGGAGACGTAATCACGGTCATTTCTGAAGATTGTCCAGTTACTATCGAGGATCTTTACATTAGTATCTGAGTCACTTAAACAGGTTTCAGTAAAGGCAAGTACGTTGAAATGGCATGATTTGGCGTCAAGGTAGAGTTTATTCAATTTGCCCCTCATACCACTGCAACTGTGGCAAAAAAAATCTGAAGCACTTGAGAGATCAGACCTTGTTAGGAGCGATACCTAACGTTACACCGGGGTTTTCGCAAAGAATTTAAAGCCGGATGTTTTTATCCGAAGCTATATTTGAGAGAGTGGAATACGAGGCATTATTTATAGAAGAGGCCCTGCAGCTATGCGTTAAAGTTTGAGGAGATATGTCCGTAGACGAACGTCTGGGCTCAAAGCTATGGATATTTTGGACTGAAATCTTTAAACATTCAGAGATAGGAATTTCGGATATGGGTATATTATTATCCTGACGATTCCTAGGAGATTTATGGATTGTTCGTAATTTGCGGACTGTACAATTGTTGTTTACATTAGTATTATTACTTATATTGCTAAAATTGTTGCTGCTGTTGGCGGACTTCCAAGGGGAAAACTTGATGCTACCTTGGGTCAATAGTAGCAGACTATAATAATATAATGGAAGAAATACGCGAATAGGATCCAGGATTTAGGTGCTCTGCAAAAAGTACGCTGACCCCTTTGTAGCATTTGCAAGGTAAGTCCTGCGGAGAATCGTTACCGTATGTAACGAAGGAAGACGCTATAACCATGAGTTATACGCTATCTACCTACAAGCTGATATAATAAAAAAAAATAAAGCTCAGTATACTTCAGTGGACTTGGTACCAAGCTCGTATGAGGGAAGAGGAGTCTGCTCAGAAAATCCTTTCGAGCAGATTTAATGGTAGATGAAAGTAGAGCGCGAGGGAGACCCTGTTTTCGCTAGAAGGATGGCATTGGCCAGGGTGTTCGAAGCTTAGGGATGCCTAATTGAATGATTTTGGCTGGCGTACTAGTAGAAGTAAGGAGGCCAGGGTGGAATCCCGGTTGCAGCTTCGGCGCTGAAACCGGGGTTCCTTTCTAGCTGATGATAACGAACATCTTATAGTCGAAACAAGCAAAAATTGTTGGCTTTCCAAAGTATTGAAATTTTTACGAGCGGATACTCTCAATATCATTCTGTCGCTATAGCTTCCGATGCTATCTTCACCAGTTAGAATTGGGCCATTCGTGCAGTGGGAAATGCCATCATTAAATTTGTAGATGCAATGTATCTGATGTGATGATCCAGCTGTGAGTACAAGAGATTGATTAAGTAGGCATTTTAAACGAGCCTAATGGAAGCCGCGACAATATTCAATATGAAGCGAAATCTACACATTACATCCTCTTTTCTTCCAAAATAAGTCTTTCTACTGGTTCCTATGCCCTAGACTTTTTCCATTTTATGGTGCCATTTCATATTGTGCTGTGAAACTTTTGCAGTTGATAATTACTCAACTTGTAATTGTGGTATACTTCTCATCCCTAATTTTCCATAATAATTTTCTTTCCTTCTATAATTCATCATAATTCGAAATTATAATTCGTTTCGTAGTATTATTCCATTGATCTAAATGTTGAATTTGCATTAAATAAAACTTAATAAGCTTTCAGCCAACACACGCTATCAATTTCATTTAGTTTTCATGATTACATTTCCATCTCCCTGCCACGAAAACGAGCGAAATTACGCCAGAATACGAAAATTGCTTAGAGCAATAGCATATTGTCTTTTACATACATTGCTACTTACAAATTAACTCAATTTCCCTCTGAGTTGATTAGACAAGCCAGCATAAATTAGATAAGGGAAATTTATGTGGTAAAGACTCTAATTTACGCTTTTGACGGTTTCGGAATTTATGAGGTGAATGGTAACTGGAAGGAGATAAACTGGGAACGTGTGGAAGGCTCGTGGCAAACAAGGATACTTGGTAGTGGTATATGATTTTAATAGAGAAGTCAATTTCAAATATTTAAAGACGCTTTTATGGTATATGGCATGTTTTATAATTGTCTGTTTGAAATTACGGAGATCATTTCGTTTTCAAATAGCTTGAATTATCATCTCGACAATTATATTTTTTTTTAGACATCAACCGAGATTTTAGTTTCAATTGTGTATCCGCCTTTCACTATCATCATCATAATAATATGCAGATGTATGTGCTTAAAAGCATATCATCGCATATCAAAACCGGGTCGTCGCTGCTGATTTACAAAATCAGACAAACCATGAACATGAAGTATCGCGAATTAATTTGAGAGCCAGGTGTCCGCTGGGGAGTTTTATTGTGTTGCCACTTAAAACAGTCTGCCAGGGCTAAAGTCCCGAATGCTGCCATGAAAGACAGGATGAAAGATGTAACAATCTTCCGTTGCCGTTTTGATTGGCTTTGAAATCAGGCCAGGTTAACGTTACCTGCGAAGTATACAATCTGCAAAACCATAGCACATTTTCCATTGTAGTGGTTTTTTTGTCCATTCGGATGCGCTGCGTGGAGGCTCCATCCAATCAAAGCTGCAAATATCAGTGCAGATGTTTTCTATGCCTGGGAGCTAAGTTTTTATGTTTGTACTGATTTCGGCGATGGGAACCTTTTCGTCTTCGAAACAATACTAAATTTGTGTTTCGGAGCATATGGTGACTATGTAAAATTATAGTCAGTTGAATTACTTGCATGAATCAATTAAAAGAATAAATAATAATTTTTGGTTTCTAGATAGAGTTTAAAGTCTAAATGAACAAACGCGATCAAATGCGTACTTAGATCTTCCATTTTGCATCAATCGCAACAAGTTTCAACATCAAGGAAATAAATTTATTTTTTCAGGATGCTGAATCTGTTATATCCATCCGCTCTATCTCTTCATATTTTTTCTACTCAAGAATATTACGATAATAACCATAAATCTGGCTTGTTAGAAATATTATTACCCGCAAACTGCTTATACAACTTGATGTACATGTCTGCATCCGATTTCTAACCAGTTTCTGCCCAGCTTCCATAACACATCCCGCCAGCATTCTGTCAGACCTATCACTACAAACAAGCACATAAAATATAATAACGTAGAGCTAGTAGAGCTACAACGTTCTAGTATGCCTGGGACTTGGGCTTGAAAAGTTTACATTGATAAGACACGAGCCTGACAGCATGTTATGATTACGCTCCCATGTCGACGGACTCGATAATGTATCAACACCACAGCTTGACGTGCTTGCAACTCTCGATGAAAGGATACGTACATACCAGAGTCCTCATGAACTATTTGCAGAGTTATTGGAGCTGCTGCTGCCACATAGTCTGTCAAACGTAGCCTGTCCTGAATGGTTGTGTGAATTTGACAACATAATTTCCTTGATGCATTTCCTAAGTGCACCGCCTCAACGTTATTTCGATCCATTGAGAGCTAAGAGCTTCGTCGACAACCACAAAATTGCCAGTTTATGAAAGCAACTAATATATAATTTAATGCTACTGGTCGTAATTCAAAGAAGATGTTGTTCTTGGTGAGCATTTATATATTGCATTGTTAGCCTGACTGTATTTAAACAATATTAATTTAGAACGAGGTGGTATAAATGTAGAAAATGATACAAGAAAGAAGAAATATATACAGGGGTAGTATTATGCGTAAGCGCAAGGGTATGACAATCTATTACATTAAATTAAGTAATTAAGTAAAAGTTAAGTAGCCTACTTAAATGATTTGACAATTATTTTATTAGGAACGATTTTGATCAATTTGAATTTATTTAATTAGGAATGAAAATTGAAAGGATAAATACAAAGCGTTAGATCCGGCTGTTCTGTTTTTCTGCTGACTTGTTTATGATGTTAGTCGAATGAATAACCCAAGTATGCGACCTCGAGCGAAGTCGATAAATTTTTTGTTTTTGCCGATTTATATCATAAAGGACTTGTTTTATGATAAAACCTATCCAGTAAGGCTTTAAATCATACTAAATTTGCTAAAATTTGAGACCAGAACCGTCTCTGTAGACCCGATAGTTTTCAAGATACAGCGTTGTGACTGATGTGCCCATAAAACATCCTCCATCATGTCGTCATTGGATAGATCGTCGCCTTCTGGGAAATGGAAGTCTATTTCTATTTTGGCATCCTGCAAGCTGTCACAGGAGAGCCCGCTGCAGTGCCTGCAGATTAACGAGCATTTCAATTCGGTCTTCCTGAAGCTGAACGCGTTCTCATAAGATTTGCTGCAGCCACATGAAATCATCCGTAAGAGGTGTTGTGGGGCTGCGTCTCTGGTTATCATTTTACGGCTGAGGCCTCATGACGTGGATATCTAACCACAGGAGAGCGGGTTCAGTGTCATGCCCAACCACTTCTGCAACTGAAGAATACTGAAAATGATTAAAAAAACGTTTTCTATAAATGAACTGAATGAATTCAAGGACAATTTGTAAATCTGGTAACTGAATCAGAATTCATAGGGTAAATAGCATTTTTTTTTCTTTGTAATTTTTTCAAGATGGCACCGCTGGCACAGTGTTGGCCACAATTCAAAATCGCTTCTATCAGACCTGGTCCTACTTAAGTCCAATGTATTCTGTAAATTTCAATTGTGTCTGATTATAGGTTCGTGAGTTCTCGTGAACAGAAGTTTTTGATGCTAAAAATATAGGTAAATTGAGAAAAGGTTACCGTTCTAGTCCGACATGAAATGTCCAAAGTTTTACTTAGACTGTGTGGATAAGGCATAAGATTTGTATACAAGTTTGTTTTTATTGTAAGAAACGAATTTTTTTAAAAGATACGATGTTTTGAATGTTTTCACTTTCAGTGCCTGCCTTAGCTACAGACTTGCCAGCAAGCTCATCAAAAACTGTGTAAGTGTGCAACTTAACAACATTATTACATTTTAGGCGTCTAGTGCACATATAGGGTTAAAAATTTCAAAAATATTATCATATTCACATTTGAAACACGTTCAAAATTCATTAAATAAACTTAATTTTCGCAAAAGTTATTTTTTGACAGAATAATAAGTATATTTCAAATATCACTAATATGGCCGCCAGTGCCAAAGGGTTAAAGATTACTAACTTTTATTACTACGTATTATGTTTTTCTTCGAACATTAGTAAAAATATATATGAAAATTCAATAAAAGTATTACAATATAGTAAATTAAGAAAAACCTGAATCATAATTACAGTACTGGAATAATAACCGCAAAATTCAATGAGTGTAATACAGACGCATACGCATTATAAGCGAAGAAGTTCCAAAAGCATTTGAAGTATACGGCTCTTAAAAGTAAGGAAAGATACAAACTGATGCTCATTATGACCTCTTAGAATTCTCAGTAATAGTGAATGAGGGAAGACCTTTGTACATCCAAAAAGGATCGTGAAAAAAACTGGGATCTGATAGGTTGGTCAGAGACCTGCACAAGAAGCATTCATCCAGGAACAACCTGCGGAAGTACATCGGAGAAAGGTTGAAACATTTTCGGTGTCCATCGTAAGGACAGTAGGGGGGAATTAAATGTATACAGAAGAAAACGAGCATTGGACTTACTCGACTGGGTCTAACAAGGATATAAAACGAAGAAACCATACATGGAATCGGTATTCTAGTATGCTACGTACTAGGAATGTGAATAGAAAGCAATAACCAAAGCAAATTAAGGTCTGATTGAAGATGCAGACAGTTAAAAAAAAAATAATACATTGGAGGTTAAGGCTATCCGCATAAATGAGGGAGACAGAATTGAAACAATTTTGAAGGTAATTTAAAAGCAATTTGAAGAAGAGCTTGAGGAGCACCGGATGTAGGCTGAAAAGGGGAATAAACTTACTCATTGAAAACAACACGACAAGTACGATTAAGAATATAGTAGGAGAACCAAGAATGAAGGATTCCGCTGCTTATCACATAAGCTATCCGGTAAGTGGTTTGAAATTTTCAGGGAATTAATGTAAGACCAAAAGGATTCGGATTATTAGAAAGAAAGGAAGTTTGTATGCGTACAAAGTATCGCCGCTTAGCCGTTTCAATAACTTTTTTTTTACTCCATCCGGAAACGGTAGAAATTTTTTGAAGCGGATCGTCGGACGAATTACGCAAATGTTCCATGCGTGTCTGGTGTTTATAATGAAGTGCAATAGACACGTCAATAGAGGACCAAGGTAGACTAGAAAATTTACGTGGACGTGTGCTAGAAGTGTAAATAGATATCAAGTTGGAAATTAGAGCGTAAAAAGATGAAAGACCAGCGTCTTTGCCCAGCACGTGAAAGAAAGTATACCAATAAATGGCGTCGAATTCAGAAGCAATGCGTAAGTAATCAGCTTTGAAAAAGTGGAAACGTGGAGAGACAGCACTCTTTCCTCAAATGGAGGATCAAAGCCAACGTAATGGAAGAGAGAAGAAGAGAGAGAGTTAATATTGTAGGAAAATTTAAAAAGGCGGGATCCAAAAAACGATTGTTAGTTTTTGGAATAGAATTAAATTGAGACATAGAGCAGCAAGAGAGGTACAAGGAAAGAGAAACAGATGTTGCATTTCTGAAATTCGTGAATTATTAAAGGCGGTGGTCATCCATAATATAAATGTGAAAATAACGACAAATAGGTGCCTATGGAACCATCTTCTATGCTTGGAAAATTTTATGTCATTTAATAGTCGAAATCGAAAAACAATCAGACATATCTGCCACATGGGCAAAGCAGGCATGTAGGTAAAACACCGCCCTGGATGTGCCCTTGCTAAAAAATAATTTAAAGCTGTATCTACGGTACAGTCAACTGATAAGGGAGAAACAATAACCACCATAGTCTGCTTGAATGCTCAAGTTACATATTTGCTAACTGATTGCATCACGAAGAGTGAAATCAGAAAAAAATCCAAGTTTAAAAGCCAAAGTCCAAAAACCCAAGTGCCTCAAAAATTTAAACTTTTCACGCCTGTAAGTTCCGCATATATAACCTCAACTATATTTATATCATCGTCATCATCATCACTAGCTCTACAACAGGGCTCCAGCCCTGGCTTTCTTCAATAAGTTTTCCATCGCCCCTGATTGCGACCGAGCATCCTGGTCAACAGCATCCCTCCAGCACAAAGAAGTTCTCCTCGGCTTTAGGCTGATGATTTTAAGCAGCCGCTGGCGAATTTCTTTCTCGATATTCTTATTGGCTGCTACTATTGACTCAAAGCAGTTGAAGGATCGTGCTGCTTTAAATTCATGTTCCTCTTCCCTCAAGATTTCTTCGTTTATATGCAGCCTGGGGATTTGTGCCGCCCGTTCGATCTGAATGGGGGATTTTTGTACAGCTAGTTTATATTTTCTAATGTTGTCAATATCATCTGCATAAGCCAGCATATGAATGAACTTGGTGATGGTAGTTCCTCTCATTGGCGTGCCAAAGTTTTGAATTGCTTTCTCCAAGGGAGCAAACCACCCCCTCTAGCCGGTGCCCATTGAAGCTGTTAAAAGGGTTGGATAGTTTTATTGGGCTTCTTACGTTGCTCGTGGTCAACCTTCACATCCATGCCAGTTTATTTCGAATCCTCTGATTTTTTTTACAGCTCTATCTTCGCTATACTATCATACGTGGTGACCTTCATAAATAGATGGTGTGGTTGAATACAGAATTCCAGACTTTTTTCAATAGCCTCTCTAAGAGCGTTTATGGTAGCGTTTACAGCAAACGCTTAGTCCGAGGACTAAACACCAAATTCCACCTAAATTATTTAGTCCACCTGCTGTAAACGCTCAGCACCCGACTCAAGCGATAGGTCAGTCCACGATTTCAAGCGACCTGACCTAAAATAGGTCGTGGACTATATCGCTGTAAACATACTCTACCTTAGCATTGATTTTTATGCGACTATTAATATTATTAATGTACGTTGAATTTAAGCCCGCAACTCGCTCGTTTCACTGAAAATCATTCAAATAAACATGTTTCAGAGACAAATGATAAGATAATTACAATGTTTGAACTAAAATTGAACTAAATGACAGCTGTCACGTACAAACGAGGACTAAATTCGACCTGACCAAATTTTGGGTCAGGTTGATGTGAACACCTTAGGACTAAATTCACTTAGTCCGCGCTATAGGTTAGGTCACATATGGTCCAAACGCTGTAAACTCTACCTATCATACGGAAATTAAATGATAGCCTCTCTTGGTATAATAACGACAGCATTGATACCAAAAGTATATCAAATCTGGTTTTCTTTTGAAGCAACCTATTCTGTAAACTTTGTGAACCTTTGTGAACCTTTGCTTCTTATTCTTACGGCAAAGAACTTATGACATCAAGCAAAATAAAAATAAACATTTGTTGGTAGCATTTCTATGTATGTACAAAAAAGTACTCTAGCACATAAAAGCCACTAGAAACAGTGGCGCTCGAAATAAAGTACCCGTGTCTCTTATTAGAACCAATTTATTTTGAAGGTCATGCTCCACTTTGATCCGACGCCTGCATTGAAACTCATACGGCTGAAAGGCTTTCAGGGCTACCATACCCGTGCTACTTACATTCATTTTTAGATGCTTATCTTGCAAAACTTTGGAAGTAGCATTTCCTATGATGTTAATAATGGGAATGCTCAGTACTGATAATAATTTACCAGCACTGCTGCCGAAAGTCTATAGCAATCGCTTCACGTCAAAATCAACTTACCCTGTGAATTCCATTTTCACTTGATGACTTCATAGAAAGTTACAGGGGTGTTCACGTGCTCACAAGCTCAAATTACGAGTTGTCCCTTGAGTGTGCTAACTGGTATCTTCAGGTCTGTTAGAGAGTTTATGTTTCTAGGATTGCGAAACGGTCGAGAATTGTAAGTTGAACTGAATTTCAGAATGAAACTAATGTATCCACGATCAAAGAATGATGGGTCTTCAAAAGTTCTCCAGTTCTCTATCAATTATACCTTAGACCTGTTGTTTAGAGTGAAAATATGCTATATTTTTGCGTGAAGGATCCTTATAGGTACATTACCATAACTTGCTGCGAACAAATTATAGTTAATAATGTTAACAAACTCTCGTTGATATCCTTACTGCCCCAGACGGTGTGATGCGTATTGGCATCCGCTCTTAAGAGCAGCGACTTTTTCTTGCTGAGTGACTTCTTGGTGAGCCTCGTAACCTCTTCTGTGGGCTCTGTCGTGTCCCATGTAGCTCCTCTTTGCGTTCTTCACATGCTACGATGATCAGATTATCCGTGCTGAAATAAGATATAAGATAAGTGTGATTAGTCTTCCTCACCAGTAAAGCCGTTATTATTTTCGCTACTGCAGTGGGAAATAAAATATTGTAATACCACGACTCTAGTCCAGAAATTTGCCCGCTGCCCCTGGCACATATTCAAGATTCATGAATCAGTGCCCAGCCAAACATGGAGTGTCAGTAGTAGTTCGGCCGTGCCCAATGTACTATGATGCAAATTAATCTGCAGTATTGTAGCGTTGGCCGCAACATTTTCATTAACCGGTGACGTTAACCTTCTGGAGACTGCCTGTTGTACGCCGCGTGTAAACTGTGTCCAGATCTCTCTCGATATCACTGGCCTCCAAGGCATCATTGGCATCATTTGAATGGCGCTTCCTCAGGCGCAAATAAACGCCATCCTTGCTCCACGCCATCTTACCAAAATGTGAATAGAGCAAGTCATCGGACTCCTTATTATTCTGGAGTATTTACATCTGCCCCCGTCCTGTCCTGCCAACATCTTGATATTTACGGTCTTCCATTCGTACGTTAGAGCATCCAGGTTCTGGCTCTGCAGCAACTTTCGGGCCACCTCCGGTTCCATTACCTGCAGTATTACCACCCTCGCTACAGGCAGTGTAGTGATGCTCCTCCGGTCCACTATTTTTAGACGAGATCCGTCCCATAGAATAGGTAATTTCTGGACTACACCACAATGACATCGCTAATCCGGCTTCCCCGTCAAACGAGTGCATAGTCAGTTCGAGGTCAGGCCATTGAGCAATCCTAACTATACGATTTTCCATTTCTCAAGTGACAATTGACTCAATAGGTTCCAACGACCAATCAGTACCATAATTAGGTGCTTTTTAGCCACATGGCTAGCCTTCATGAAGCTCCTCGCATTAGAGTTTGGAGGGTTGTTGAACACCTAGCTCTGGTAAGTTGCTGACAGCAGAGCTCTGCAGAGCTCTCCTATTGCTGCTGACATCTTAAACGTCCTTATTGCTTTGGCTTACTATGGAAGGCAGGTCATCCTTCTCTTTGCCGGCAAAATGTCGTGTGAGCCCAGCTTAGTCGTTTCTTCTCCATCTGAGTTGTCTGCTTCTTTTATTGTTCCTGTTAGAGATACGAACCGTTGTAGCCTGGATCTCTTCCTAAGAAGGCTCGGTACCGGTTCACTTACCTCTTTACTTTGAGTAAAGCCCCCTGTGGAACTATCTGTTATGGCGGCGAAGTGGTCAATCTTCATAGCAATGCCATCCCTGGATGTTGACGATCCGGTACCTACTTACTCAATCCTGACGTGTCGCGGTACAGGGTATCTGACTACTTGCACCGTAAAATTATCTTCTTTCTTGTCATCAATGACTGATTTTTTGTTCAGAGTCTTTCATTATTGTTGTTATGGGCATTTCCATCTTTGGGGCTAGGAATATTTTAACCTCTCCACTGTGTGGACTTTCCAAATTTTCACAAAGATGCCAAAAGCATTAGAATAATTTTCGAAAACGATTAGCTGCCTGGCTGCTCCCTAACTTCGAGTTCCCCAATCAGATTTTTTATTGTCATTTTTGCGATGTGACGTCCACCTGCGCCACTGGCCAGAATGAAATTCCGCGGACCAAGTACACTCAGCAGGTGCCTTTACAAGTACCGAAAAAGATAAATACCACTCTTCGTGTATTTTGAACCGCTAATCTTCCGCATTGAAAATTTGCTACTAAAAATTAAATATATTTTAAGTAGAGCATTAATTACTATTCATTGAAAGTAGAATATCTTGAACAGTACCTGAAACAAATTCCCAAGAAAGAGGAGCTAATATTGGTTCTTATGTCATTTAGACTATCAGAATTCACACATATCCATGATTCCTGCAAATATATCATTCTCTACCCTAGGAATGCCACTCAGCCATACGAGTAAGTATTGATGACAATCATTAAATAATGAGAAACGATCCACAAATGTCGCTCTATAATCATTAAAAAACATATTACAAAATACAAAGAAAATTACTTTATATTCTGTATACGTTGAATATACAGCAATTAAATATTTCTAATGATACGGTATATTTTCAAATTCATGAGACAAAAAATTACTATCTATTAAATCGACTTATCATCACGAAATTCATTATACCCTTTTATTTTGACTTCAGGCGGGGCCAGGTGATAGCTGTCAAAAGTCAAACTGCAGAGCATCAGCTCTCTTAATCATCTTCAAATTATGTGGCCAAGTCCTCTAAAAGGCTACTCCATAACTTTGTTCGCCGTAGCTTAGCAGGCGGTAGGAGTAGTAGGTAGATACACTTATAACTTGTTGTAGATACGATCTTCTTTAAGTGCATGTTCGTGTGCCATCTGTCTACTTGAATTTAGTTTCGCTGTGGGATTAGAATTGTTCTTCTCGGGCTATTATGAACCAGGAATCCTTTTGTCCGAGAACGGTCGTAAAATTCGTATGGGCTCATGTGCACTACGGGTGGCTTTTGTAATTGTTGGACATATATCTTATATTGGACTACTTTTTCAAATGAGCGAGAGTAAAATTTGCTATCGATAAGATATATTATGCAGGTGAGATATGTTAAGTTGGTGAAATATATTTTCGTGACAAAGTATCTCATGTAATGAGAATTCGGACAATATATCTGCTCGATTTAATGGAAATTATATTTTATGGAAATTTTTTTTTTACTATGTGAAATTTACCATTAATGTTTTACCATGATAATGGGATTTATTAAATACATTTAACTGATTCAAACAAGTAAATTAAATAAATAATTACATTTCTCAATTGAATAACATTTTTGAATTGAGTTTGAAAACTGATTTGATATGCAATTTTATACGGTTTTAACGACATACACATTCTGAATAGCTGACAGCCATTCTTAACACCACAAAAGAAATAAATTTTAACACTAAAAAACTACTTTCATTACATTTAAACGGCGTTTCAATGACAAATCAAGCAAACGAACATTTATTTGTCTGGTCGGACTTTGTTCGAAATCAAATTAACGTGTATTTCAGTTCAGATGCTAGTTTATTTCCTACACCAAAGGATTTTAATTACGTCGATTCTTCATCACAAACGAGATTTAATTGCAATACTAATTAAAACGCAGCTAAGACGTCATTTGAATCAAATTCCAATCCCTATGCAGTGTTTTGTTGATTGCTGTGGTACTTTCTGTGCCTAGAAAAGAGAAGCTGGTTTCAATATTTGTGTTTAATAATAATTTCATAATGATTTAGTTGAGAATACATTGCTGAAGAATCGTAAGCATTGTAACTCCATTTTTGTTCCAATCTGTGCTCAATAAAATAATTATAGTCAATAAAGTTAGGCAATATTTGTGATTTCGACTACAATTTATGTTTTACCAGCATGTAATTGTTTCAATTGCTGCAAAATATTTATTGCATGGCCATCGAACATTCAAATTATAGTTGATAATCAACTTCAAATTTAAGGAGTCTTATAAAGACCAGTACGAGGCGTATCGTAGAATTGCTTTACTTTTTATAAAGCAGGAGAACTGTGGTGGATGTTAAAGTAAGTATTGTAATTTTGTGTGTAAAGGTTTAATTCAAAAATCATTAGAATTTAAACAAAACTTGGTTTTGGATTTTGGATTTTTTTTCAAAAAAATATAAATTCCATAACATTTTTTACTTTGCTACTTTCATTATAAAAAAAAGCTATAAAAAACACGAATTCTCAATAATTTGAAATACTAAAAGTAAACTGACAGCCGAATATTTTTAACTTTTATAGCATTGGTGGAACATCTAATACATTGTTTGTCCTCCAATCTCAGCAAACTCCAATCAAGTTTCATGAAGTTTCGCTTTTATTGGCGGTTTCCTTCGGAGAACTCTCCCTGCAATACAACGCCGTCCAATGTTTAGCTTATATTGGTTTCTGAGACTGCTGTTCCTTCTGCAGAAAGTGTTTTCTTCATTATCCTCAAAATCATGGTAGGTTGTTTGAGGTGCCATCGCTTTCAGAGGTTTTTTAGGGTGACCTAACCAGAGAAAATCTCTCAAATTACCTTCCTTTTGTTTCCTAACGATTTTTCTAATGCACTGTCTAATTTTTCTAATACACTTCTAATACACTTCTAATACACTAATACAAACTCGCCAGTTTTCTCAAAGATATCACAATACACCCGAACTCTTTCCCCAATTTATAAATAAAGTTTTCTTGCACTTCCATCAATTGTTAATCATGAATTATTATTTTTTTAGGTTGGTATATACAAACACTGCAATTGTATGTACTTTTAATATCATAAATATGTCCATCGCCGACGTTTTCTAAGACGGTTTTGCTTTATGCTACTGAATCAATGAATGCACAGTACATTTTTATAGCGGTACTTAAGCTAAGGTAATTAATTGACTAAGAGTCCTTACCTGTAGCACAAAAAAATTGAAAGATTTTTGGTTGATGTATGGCGACTAAAAAAATTGAATTTTTCATGGGTGTCAGCTTATTCTTGCAGACCACTGTATACATATCAGCAAAAAGATTCAGTGAGAGTATCTCTTATGTACCCGACTTTATCAAACAGAAACTTTTGGAAGATATGCACGTATGTTGCATGTATGTAAAAAATATTTTTATCCCTTTGGCGGCGGACGTTTTAGTGAATTCTTGGATGCTCCTAAATTTCTATGAAAGGATGGATTTCGGAAAATAGATAGTTTTATATGCTTGGCTATGAGAACTTTTTGAAAATTGTTAACTTATTGTGGGTGCTGAGTGCCAAAAAACGTGAAAAAAAAATTTAATAGCTTCTGAAACTCATCGAATCATTACGGAATTCACAAGACGTAATAACGTTTACCAGAAATATCTACGAAGGTCGTTCGATAAGTACTTAGCCTACAAAAGAGAAAAATGTTGCAAACTTCTCGACCGAGTCTCTTTTTAGCTCGATACACGTGACCCAGCGATGCTCGAACTTCTTTAATCCGCCTGAAAAATACATTTTCTCGCGGTCTGCAAAGTAGGTCTCGGTGGCATTCAACTCAAATTTATGCCCGGCGAGTGACTTCTTCAAGTTTGGAAACAAAAAAGAAGTCGCACGGGACCAAATCTGGAGAATAAAGTGTATGGGGCAGCAATTCGGAGCCCAATTCGACCAATTTGGCCGTGGCGACGGTGGAAGTTTGAGCTGGTGCGTTGTCATGGTGGATAAGTAATTATTTCTTGGCCAAATGGGGCGATTTTTTCTGCGATTCGGCGTCGAATCGGCCCAATAATTCGGCATAGTAGAGTCCTGTGACCGCTTTGCCCATCTACAGGTAGTCGACGTGGATCACACCTTGTGAGCCCCAGAAAACGGTGGGCATCACCTTTCCGGCCGATAGGACAGTCTTTGCCTCCTTCGGAGCACGTTTGCCGAGTGAAGTCCACTGTTTCGACTGTTCTTTGGTCTATGGTGTGTACCAGTGGATCCATGTTTTGTCGACAATCACGAAACGACGCAGAAACTCGTTCGGATTGCGCTTAAACAGCGTCAAACACTGCTCTGAAGTGGTCTAACGGTTGCGCTTGTTGTCTGGGGTGAGCAAACACGGGACCCATCGCGGCGACAGCTTTCTCATGCCCAAAATTTCATGCAGGATATGATCCACGCGGTCTTTTGAGATGCGTACTGTCTGAGCCATCTCGCGCACCTTCAATTGGCCGTCTGCTAATACGAGATCGTGGATTTTTGTCACGTTATCCTCCGTGGTAGCCGTTTTCGGGGCGCCTGGACGTGGCTCTTCAAAAACTGACGTGCGAACACGTTGAAACTTGTTAAACCAATTTTGGACGGCCGCCATCGAAGGAGAAGAGTTACCGTAGACAGCGATTTCCCTTCCAAAAACAAGAATCTAATCACCGTCCGATATTGCTCTTTTTGCATTTTTCTAAAATCCGCGGACACGACCGCTTCAATTCGACTGGAATTTTGACAATAGCCGTCTACGAGAATGTACTAAACCGCTATCGGGTGGTAAGTTTAGTACTTATCGGACCGCCCTCGTATGTGCCGAATAAATTTGACGAATGAGCGTCACTCAGCAGGCACACGTAAAAAAATCCTTCAAATCATTTAGTCTTCTGAAATTTTTCGGTTTTGTTTTTTATTTATTTTATAAAAAAGGTAAACAATTTATAAATTTAATGCTTTTTCTACTCTTTCCACTAGAAATTATATAAAATTTCGCGTCACACAAGACTGGTTCGTGTTCACCAAAATATTTATTTTTGAAATTTTGAAAATTCAGTTCAGTTCGCTATTAATTTATCAAATCAAAATAATATTCGCATAATGTATTGGTTTTGAGAAGGAGCAACTCTGATAAAAGTTTTTTGAAAATGTGAGTAATCATGTAGCTGTGGCGCTATCTTCAAATATCGTCAATTAAAAAACACTTTTTCCCCTATTACTTTCAATGCAGTGATCAGATTCAAACGAAGTTCACATACTAAGTTTGACATATATTTGGCTTCAAAATTAAGATAGGGCTGCCAACTACAATGAATTTGCACATTTTCGCACTAAGAGATGCTACCAATAAATTTTCAAATACATATTAATTACACTGCAGTGCATTTTCAAGTATTAATTACGTTAATTAAATTTTAAAGTATTAATTTTTGCGGGTGGAAACCCTAAAACTTTATCCGTTTCTTAATGACTGGCCTAGAAAATTTAGCCCAGAGGTTCTGTTTATAGATGCGTCTATGCGTTTTTTAGAAGGCGGGTATGAAGTGGAAGTGCAAATCAACGTATCCACCCCTATGCCGCTTCACGCCTGCTTTCTAAAACCCGATTTAAACGCACGAACGCATGCAGATTGCATAGGATGTCAAATTTTTATAGTTTAATTTTTAGCATATCAGGGTCAATTTGATGCCCTTTTTTATGCAATAACAAATATCAGAGATGGTAATCATAAGGTGGGTAATACCTAGAAACAAAATGCTTTCTTTCACTTAAAGAGGTGTTGTTACAGTTGTAAGATTGCTTTCGACGATTTTTCCAAAGAGTTTCAGAATAACGTATATGGCTCTGTAATTTTCAATTGAACGTTTGTCACCACTTTTGAGAAGCGATTTTTTATAAAAACGCTTCCGACAAGATGTGGAACATTTCCGACGACTTACTAATTTTGTTGTGCATGAATAAAATATGCGATAATATAATATATGCTTTACTGTATGCTTTATTGATTCTCAAAGAGCATCTTTAAGACACAAGAGCGAGTATGGCTGTCCTGTGTTCAATGCAAATCATTGTTGTTTTTTTTTGTTGATGTTCCAATAATAAACTCAACTTCCGTGTTCATCCTTTTCACATCCACGTTTATCCAGACGTCATCGGTGACCATCTTGATTCTCCTGTCTGTTCTTGTGAGTATCCTGATCTGAAAGATCTTATTACTGTGTATCAGTTTACTTGTGCGATTCGTGCCCTCAATAATGAGACCATACTGTCTTTGGCATTCTGTTAGAATACCATTGTAGCCACATTGATTTGAATCGTACTACATCTCTGAACTTTTAGTGCGTATTGGCATTTACTATGTGCTTATAAAGATGGCTAATCTAGAGACATTTACCCCAGGTTAAGGGACTGTCAATGCGAGAGTCTTATAGAACGGAATACGCATTAGAGGTCCACTGTTGTATGCTCTAGAATGATTTCCAGTTTAGCCATTCGAGTAGTTCTTAATGTATCCTTGATACTTATACAACCTAAATTTTACACTCATATTAGTTATTATAGCCGCTTCCGCCACATCTTTCAATTCTTTTTGATGACGATACAAGCCCCTGTTTTGTCCCTACCTGTTGGCTGGAACACACTGACAATCGCGCCGACTCCTCAGAATGCGTTCTTATAAAGAAGCGATTCCTGTATCAGCGCAATGACAACGTGCCTGTGACTTGAGTTTCGAAACAAATTGGACGTCGCCAACCTACTGTGGCAGTGTATTTGCTATTTGGGCTGCCCGAACCGCTGTACCTCTCAGTCAGTTTCTTCGCCGCAACCTTCATGCTGATCCTCTTTAGTGTGAAGTAGGTCGGCCCTCTATTGACCCGTATTTTACCTGCGGAATCTTCTTCTCCACGCTTAGCCCCGAAAGATTAGCCAAAGATCCGAAATTTGGTTGACTGAAACCAATCTGCCGAGAAGACGTCGGTATAGATCACCGCAATATGTCCGGGAATAATGTCATAGACTCGAAAACATGTTGATCCTTTCTCCATTGAAATGGTGAATTTAAGTCGTTCTTCGGTCATTCGCTTAAAAATTATCTTGGCAGCGTCATCCCTAAGTCCGCAGGACAAATGCTCCTCTTTGTTGTTAACCCCTGATGGGTCGAGTTTCCTTCTCTTCTCTCTCAGGGAGGCTTTCTTCTACGAGAGTTTACGCCTACTCGCAGCCATAGTTATTGGTTTCGTTTTAGTTTCCTCAGGTTTTTTCTAAGACTTCGACATCACCATCTCCGATCCCGCTCGCTTTCACTCTCTATTTTTACAAGGTCCTGTTAAAGCGGCTCCATCCATAAGTCCGCTGCCAGTTTGCAATATTTACGCTCTACGCACGGGCTAATGCGAGTGCCTTTGCAGTCGCATTAGCCCGTGAAGGTACTTCATCCTTAAAACTTAAAAATATTAAAATATTATGTACCATCCAGATAAACAGTTTGATCTCAAAATACTAGCAGTATTTGCGTGGTGTGTGACTTTAAAAAAAATCCTATAATGCTGAGTTGAACAAAAACATTTTTTATTTTTATTTTGAAAATATAAGTAAACGAATGTTTAGAGCTTACAAACTCCAACATTAATAAACATCCTCGATATTGCTATCGGCCTATCGACTGTGGCTCAGTCTCTCCACTGAACTCGATCGTAAGCCGATGTAATCCAGTTAGGCATCCGAAAGTTCTGTCAGTATTGATCTACGATATCCTTTGATAGTTAAACCACGGAATTTATCGTAAATGGGAAGCAAATCTCCTGAGCTATGGCGAATAAAACGATACAAGCACAAGGAAATTAAAAAAAAAAATAATTGGCAATTTACAGTTCACTATCCAGCGTTAACAAATTATATTCATCAGACAAAAAATCGTAGTTTTAATTTAACTAATAATTTTTTTAATCACGAAATGGTTTCTAGAAGCAAATATTTCCAGACAATATGCAACACAAAAATATAAATCCACATAAATGACAGCAAAGCAAAAGCTGTTGGCCTAATATCAAAGTCGATGCGGTGTCTTATACCAGGAAAATACTGATGATCGGAAGTGTTGTGTCCGTAAGTCATACAATGAACAATAATTAACTCTTCTGTTTCCCGACTAATTGCATCTGGGAGCCCATCGAAAAAAAAGCAAAAACTTTATAGAGGTACGTTCAGATACAAATGCACAACGGAAAGACGCGTAAAGGTGTGATTTATGGCAGATTCGGTTCAATAATCTGTCTGAAGAAAACTGAAAAAAAGTAAAAGAAAGTTTATAGTTTGCAACAGCGAATGGATGAAGAGCGTATGTATCTGCTTCTGCTAACATGATTAACTCATTGAACCTTCATTATTTCTGTTTTTGACAGCGACTGCCGTTCGGCGCGAAGTTCCCGATGCTTCGCAGTAGCGATTCCAATTAAGACTCGTTTTATAAGTTAATTAAATATATTCTTGGGTTGAATCGGAACGCGAAATGTGCTGCAAATATATTAATGTACTACATAGTTGATGTCCTCTTGCAGATTCTAATTTGATATTTAGCTTATGACGTTTTCGATTATAGAAAAATAAATACCTACATACATATATGTATATTCTTTCCGGTTTAGAAAATGTTCCACTAAAAAGTTGAATGTTTTTCGAAACAAACTACAGCTAAAAGGCAAAAACATCAATTTCACTCGACAATCCGAAACCGACTTTGTGCTAGGTAAACAGTAAACTCAAACAATGCGGTTTAGAATAGTTCTACGTCCTAGAGTACAACAGAGAAACTAAATCAAAATCAAGTTTCAGGTACCGAGAGAACTTTGATTACGACAGAAAATCTCTTTTTGATACGATTTGTGCAAATACGATTGCGAGAGTTTAATTATTTTGCAGATTTGTTGTATGGATTTGGTTTTGTTACTGTATCTTTGTGGAATATGGACTTCTTGATGTCGGAAGTAATTTAATTAATTTTGATTGGAAATGTTTCACAAGTAAAAGACAGAAAGTTTACACTGTTTGGAGAGCTCTACAAATGCAATTGTTAATAATGTGTCAGCTGTTTTTTAAATCAAATTAGTAATTCAAAATATAAATACATAATAAAACAAAAATACATGAAAAACATTTTTATCAGTAACACCATCAATTCAGTCCTGATAAGATTGATAAATAGAAATTGTAAAAAAAGGTGATTTTCTTAAATGAATATTATTACTTGAAAATAGTAGATATATCGTTTTAAGAGAAAAAATAAATGTCCATGTTACGTATATGTTAATTGTCCTAAAAACGAAGTTGAATTCAAACTAGTGATGGGCTCAAAAACGCCAAACAGTTTGATAGAAACGTTTGGCTGCAAAAAACGAACGAACAGTTTTTCCAAATAGCGACAAACAGTTTTTCTAAAACGAACCATTCTACAACCAATTATTCCAACTATTCTACAACGAATAGCTTTTCTAAAGCCAATCGTTTTTCTAAAACGGACCATTCTTCTCAAACCAACAGTTTTTCTAAAACGAATAGTTTTTAAAAAACCAATCGTTTTTCTAAAACGAATCGTTTTTCGTTTTTCTCAAACGATTCGTTTTTTTTAAACGAACTGTTTTTCTAAAACGAATCGGTTTTCTTTTTTCTCAAACGAACCGTTTTTTTTTTTAAACGAATCGTTTTTCGTTTTTCTCAAACGAATCGTTTTTTTAAAACGAACTGTTTTTTTTTTAAAACGAATCGTTTTTGGTTTTTTTAAAACGAATCGTTTTTAATCGTTTTTCGTATATTTTAATCGAACCATTTTTCGTTTGTTAAAACGAACTGTTTGACAGTGGAAAACTGTTGAGCTGCGGAAAATAGTATTTTCGTACTTGCGAGTATTTTCGTATTTGCAAGTATTTTATTCAAACATTCAAAAAGTTTCTAGGGCAAAAGGAGCTGAAATCGGACAAAATCGGCCAATTTTGGGTTAGAGTGGTTTGGGACATAACGGGCCAAGACCTATTACTGTGATATAAAAATTTCGGTTTTGTATGGGAGTAAGGGGTTTTTAGCCATAGTTTGGCAAAAACTGCCTTTACTGCGCTTTCGATGATTGGAAGTGGTCGGGGAGTATATTAGCGATATTTTAAGGGCAAAAACGTCCATTTTTTCCAAAAAAATTTTTTTTTATCTAGCATGAATTCGGAAACCTTTCTGTTTCGGGCGAAATAAGAATACAAGTCTGGGAAAAAGCGGCCTACACTGAAAAAACACATGGCGCCAGGCGCCATAATTTATAGACTTCTGTCGCCATGTACATAGTCGATTTAGGGATAGTGATAAAATATAGCGCCACACGCCATAATACATGGCGAAAAGTACATAGGAGCAGACGCTATGCTTATAGCCCTCCACGCCATACACTATAGTCCTCCACGCCATGTACTATAGTCCTCCACGCCATGTATATGGCTTTGAGGAGTATATTACATGGCATGGAGGACTATAGTACATGGCGTGGAGGACTATAGTACGTGGCGTGGAGGTTTATAGTATATGGCGTGGAGGACTATAGTATATGGCGTGGAGGACTATAGTATATGGCGTGGAGGACTATAATACATGGCGTCGAGGACTATGGTACATAGCGTGGAGGATTATAGTACATGGCGTGGGGGGCTATAAGCATAGCATCTGCTCCTATGTACTATGGCGTGTGGCGCTATATTTTATCACAAATCGACTGAAATCGACTATGTACATGGCGCCAGAAATCTATAAACTATGGCGTCTGGCGCTATGTGTTTTTTCAGTGCACCAAATATAAATTCCACCAAATATCAATTCCACCAAACATAAATTCCACCAAATATAAATTCGACAAATTCGAGTCAACATACTCACTATTGAATGTTCCTGCTCCAGTGTGAAAATTCACCGGTCGAAGTATCGAAAATATCGCAGCCAGTACTTCAGTTCAAAATGAGTCAATTATGTAGACACAAGCTCTAATGTCACTTGCTAACATTTATACGTTCCCTCACACAGCATGGCTGCGAGTTATAATTGGAGTGCCATGAGCCATATTACATGCCTCATGGCACTATGTAATATAGCGTGTGGGGCCATAATTTCTGTGCCATGTAATTATGGCGCTGGGAGCCATACTGCGTAGCTCAGGGCACTATGTACATAGCGTGTGGGACCATAATTGCTGCGCCATGTTACATAGGACCACGCGCTATGTAGATTCTGACATTATGGCGCTGGGAGCCATATTGCATAGCTCAGAGTACTATGTACATAGCGTATGGCGCCATAAATAATGCGCTATGTTACATGGCTCTGGGCGCCAAGTGGATTTTTTTCAGTGTAGTTTCGAAGATACGGCAAAATGAAATCCACCAGAAAAACTAAAAGTAGCACTAAAAGTACCTAGGAGGAACAGGTTGAGATCCTTTTTGGTGCATCAGTTGGCATCTCCGGGTGTGCTGAGGCCCTCCTCCTGACTACAGGTAGCCACGAGGGTGTCTCCATACCTACCAGGGTTGTAAAATTTACGAGACCATGGGAGGTAAGGTGCCCCTGGACTCATACCCAGCTTTACGGAAGAGGTTGGCCCCCTAGTGGGTGCATGTTTAATAAACGAAACATCTTTTTTATTTCTTAATAAAAACTTCATGCTTCAGTGAGGCGAAGTGGAAATCCGACTGTTTTAGATTAGCCAGGAAAAGTTTGGTATCAGAGATCGCTCGATGAAAAGTCATATAGATGACAACAGGATTAATTGGTCCTATCTTAGTAATTTTCTTACTTTTGTCATTTGAACGAATACAGAAGGTGTTTTTTGCATATAATAAAATGGAAAACAAATTAAATTGATTGAATTTGATCGTTTTTCTTTGGATAGCCCCTAGATTGGAGAAATACTTGCCAAATAAATGACCGACCATTGGAAAGTTACGAACAAGCTGCACAGACTAATGACTCGGTATTCTTTGAAGGTATATATGTACATACTTCAAATAGGTATTTGGAACAGGTATTTTTTCGTACTCGTACTAGTTATACCTAGTATGTTAAAATCCTAGTACGACCCAACTCTAATTGTCGTACAGCATAAAATTTGTTTCTCTCGTCAATTCAAACTGTTTTTTTCAAACAGTTTTAAAAAACAGTTGTTTTTGAAAAAAAAAACAGTTCGTTTTCGTTTTTTGAAAACAACTGAAACGCCCATCACTAATTCAAACACCATGTCGAGAACGCAAATATTCTTCACTTCGCTTCTTTCAGTTTATTAAAAGGTACACCAAATTTGTACATTATTTTCCCTCAAATTCATTAAAACCCAAAAAAAAAACATTTTCAAAATAATCCTATTAAATAATTTGCTTTACGTGTATCTCTCCCATCGAGAGATCAGTATCTTTTGTATACTACTACCTATGGGTGATGATAACACACGGTCGAGAACGCGTCGGGGGTGTGTACAGAATGCACCCAAGCGTGTCCTACCTCGAGTTTAAATCTTTCTTGAGACATCACATGTCATACCCTTCATGACCTTTTCATGTCAAGCAGATGTTGATGAGGCCGATGTGTTTCTTTTTACAATATTTTTTTTTCTGGTTACACTGAATAAGGAAATTCGATCTGCAGTTGTGAGGCTCGTCATCAGCTTTGAGGAAAAGAAATCAGATCTCTCGACTAAAGAAAGCAACATGAAGAGGGTATGGGAGCAGTTGTTAACGTTTTCACAAAGTTTGGTCTATCATTAGTTCCCTGTGGCAATCCAGTGAACGAGATCATTTGAAATTGCAACTAAAATAGATTTCGATATTTAGGGGAATGGTTAAATTAGAGGGGATGTATCGAAAATCATTTTGAAATTTCTTGGGAATTCTTTATGCCGTTTTTTTTATGAAAATAGAATGCCAAACATATTTTAGAGCGGTTGCATGTAACTACAATTTCAGTCATTTTTTCAGTCTTTTAGCCAAGGTTGGTAAATTAAAAGATACAGTTTAATTATGATGTACAAATCAACCCTGGATAATCTATTAGATATTATTTGGCTTGGCCCGCATCCTATTCGAAACGACTTTCAAAAATTATTGGTGGAAAATAGGGAAACGTGTACACAAACATGGGTACATACGAGTACATACAAAAAACTGAATACATTTGATAATGAAGATAAATTTTCACGCGTTCGAAATAATTAGATGGTGTCGAAATATTTTAATTGGTACGAAGTAGTATCTTTTTCTTAAGACATTGTAACAGATTTGAATTACAAATTGAGTTTGGTAGAGAATTAAAATTTAGCAATGCTTTTAACATAATTCGTAATAAACTTGCCAATTTTAACATTTTTTGTCTATTAACAGCTTGAAAGTAAATTGAATAGTGGCAAATACGAAAAATAAAAAGGCAAAAATGTAATTTTTTCGATTTCAGCAAATCTATCGGTTTATGTTTAGATAAATTAAATATGTTTAAATATAATTAATATGTTTAAATAAAAAAAAAAAAACTTGACTGAACTGTCAAAGTGATTAGACGTGTGTCGGAACAGCTGATTTTTGTGAATTTGGAACAGCGCTTTAAAGCACTTTTTCGTAGAAAATTTTGCAGTTTGTGAATAATTAGTGTTTTGATAATTGGCGAAAATCCGGATTTGGGTGACTTTTTCCTATTTCGTGCCATTTATTTGTTTTTGAGTTCAATTTTATTAACTGTTTTTGTGAAAATTGTGTGGCTGTTATTTTTGAACGGGTGTATGAGTGGTGTGTGCCAGTGATAAACTTTAACGAAAGGTTTTAGCTTTTTTAGCTTTCAGCGAACTCGAATCAAAGCTCACTGGGCAATTTTCAAACAGTAGGGGAGAGCCGCCAAAATAAAAACCAAATGGCTAATACAGGTGACAAATGCGGAAAATGCAAAAAGGTAGTCACTGATACCATGCCAGGTCTCCAATGTGAGGGATTTTGTGGTGATAAATGGTATCACACACAGTGTGCCAATATTGAACCGAAGGAGTATGAGGCAATTATGATGCTAAGTGGTAAAGTAAAATGGTTTTGCAAAAAATGTGACTCACTTTTTAAGAAAAGCCGTGACGACCGAATCGCATCTCAAATTGATTCTGCGATGAGATTGATGCTCGACTTAAAAACGAAAGTCGATAAGCTATCAAGTACAGTCTCAAAAGAAACTGCACCTATTTCATATGCTGAAATTGTTAAAACTAATTCGGCCAATGTTAAAGAGAAGAAGAATTTTAATAAAGGGATAATAATCAAGCCTAAGAAGAACCAGGACGCGAGCATTACTATGGCGGCGATTAAATCCAACATCAAGCCAGTAAAATTAAAAACCCCAGTTCAATATACTAAACATCTGCGTGATGGAGGCATTCTTATTAAGTCGGACACCCAGGAAAACACTGATATTTTATTGAAAAACGTGCATGAAACACTAGGAAAGGATTATGATGTTCGAGTGACCAAGCAAAGATTGCCTCGCTTAATAATTAAGGGGTTGGATAAAAAATTCTCCACGCAAGAATTAATGGATGAAATATCGACCCTTAATCATTCGATTGATACCAACGATCGATTTGAAGTTGTCTACACAAGGCAAACTTTAAAATCGAAAAAATGGATTGCCTTTATTGAAGTAGGTGGAAAGCTTTTTGAAAGATTGGTAAACCAATATATAAATATTGGCTTCGGGTCCTATTATGTAGATGAAGATCATAACATCATGCGATGCTTTAAATGCCAAGGCTACAACCACAAGACAACAAATTGCCCATCAAAGGAAGAATCATGTGCGAAGTGTGCCGGGAACCATCGGACCAGTACATGCACTGCAACAACAATAAAATGCGTTAATTGCTCTATCAAAAAACATCTACATACACAGCACCGTGCTGACAGTTTCGAATGCCCAGAATTAAAAAAGTTGATTTTGATAAACCAAAAAAAAACTAATTATGGTTATTAGTTCAAGTACCATCAATAAAGCTGAGACCTTAAATATTGTATATGCAAACATCAGAAGCATTCGGAACAAGATCGATGACATAAATGTCTACCTTTCTTCCAGGAATGATATTGATATATTGATTTTAAACGAAATATGGATATATCGAAATGAAGAGGCATTATACACGCCAAATGGATACGATGGCTACTTCTGCTGCAGGCAATCAGGGCGTGGTGGAGGCGCAGCCATATTCATAAAAAATCTCACATTCGGTCTAGACTGATCATGATGACAGAGAAATACAGTTCTATTATAGTGGAACTACAACTAAAAAAGGAAAAAATTAAAATTGGAACATTTTATAAAGCGCCTAATGACGACGACAGCCTTTTTCTACACCACATCGATGAACTTCTCTCACTACATGAGAAATTAATTACAATAGCCGATACCAACATCGATCTTTTAGCCACGTCAACAGTAGTGAAAGCATACTCTGATATAATTGTGGCCAATAACGGAGTTATTTTAAATACAACCAAGCCAACAAGAGTAACACAAACGTCTAAGACTTTGATAGATCATGTGATAATAAAACATGCACAGTTATTAGATCGAATATCATACGAGGATAATGATTGGCCTGGGTTAGACCACAAGATCATAAAAATATCGATCGTTGAATGCGGAAATATAAAAGCACAGCCCAGGATGACAGCCATCAATTCAACTGATAAGAGGAAATTCGTGAAATATGTAATTGATGACTTAAAAATGAGGCCAATTGCTAATATCGAAGGTTTAATCGACATTATATCGAAAGCAAAAGAAAAAGCGACATCAACCAAACACGTAAGAGTTCGGCAGGAATCATGGATTACTAAGAAAGTTATTGATGCTGCTAAACGCAAAAGAACTGCTTACAAAAGATACATGGCAAATCAAAATTGTCCTATGAAAAAACAAGATTATCTAATAAAAAAAAAGGAATCAAATAAGATTACGCAGGAGGCAAAGAAACGTTATTTTGTTAATAAATTCGAGAACGCAGCTGGAAATAGTGCTAAATATTGGAAAATAATTAAAGAAGTGACATCAACTTCAAAGGATACAATGCATATGACATGCATAAATGAACTATGTGTGAATGGAACTCTGTTAAATGATCCCTCTCTTGTGACTCAGCATCTAAATAATTACTTCGCAACTATCGGGACTAATCTTACACAGCAGCAGCAAGCTACCTATGGCTCAGATATCAACATAAAAGTGAATACTTTAACGTCCATGCATTTACGCACTACATCACGCAAAGAAATATCTGAAATAATAGATAATCTAAAAGCTGGAGTATCCCCAGGACTCGATGCAATCACTTCCGAAGACATCAAACTATTGAAGAGCTACATAATAAATATATTAACCGCCAACATCAATGAACACATTAAAACTGGTTCCTTCCCTGATTGCCTTAAATTAACAAGAATCACTCCTGTATTCAAAGGAGGTGATCGTGCAAATCCGTCTAATTACCGCCCCATTGCTGTCACCAGTATTATGAGCAAAATATTTGAGAAGGTAATAAATTCAAGAATATTACAATTCTTAGAAGAAAATTCAATCTTGGCCCCAATTCAGTATGGGTTCCAACAACATAGTAGCACGTTAGCGGCAACCTTGGATGCAGTGCACTTTATAAACTCTACGCTGGATAAGGGAAATCATGCCGCAGCTATTTTCGTTGACTTACAAAAAGCTTTCGACACCATCGACCATGAAATTTTACTAGAACGATTAAGCAAATATGGATTTGGGGATAAAATAAAGCTACTAGTCAGAAATTACCTAATAAATAGGCGGATAGTAACCAAAAATTCCAATTACGTTAGTCGAGAATGCGGAATAAATATCGGTGTACCACAAGGATCTATCCTCGGTCCGCTTCTTTTTCTGCTATACGTTAACAGCATACAGGACATTCAGCTATCTTGTAAAATTGTGCTCTTTGCGGACGATACCCTTCTTCTTTATTCCGGGAATGAAGAATTGACACTACAGAACACTATAAATGCAGATTTACAACGATATTTCAACTGGCTTCAGCAAAGTAAACTAGTTCTTAACATCCATAAGACTAAATACATTGTGTTTCAGCAGAGGAACAAACGTCCAGTGAACCTACGCATCCAAATAAACGGGGTACAGCTTGAAAATGTAAATTCAATTAAATATCTGGGATTGGTGCTAGATGATAAAATGACATGGGCAAACCACATCAACAACATCAGATGCAAAGTGGCACCTATGATAGGAGTAATAAAAAGGTTTGAATTTATACCTTTACAAACCAAGCTTACCATATACCATGCGTACATTGTCTCTTTAATCACGTATGGAGTATTGTTGTGGAGCCAGACTTCCAAACACAACATTGAGCTTATTGGAAGACTTATGACCAAAGCTATCAAAACAATACATAAAATGCCCACACTTACCTCAACTTCAGCGGTATATGCTAGAACTGGGCTTCTAAATATCAACAAACTTATACTGCTTGAACGAGGTAAATTGATTTATAAGATTTTAACGAAACGGCTCAAATGGCCAAACATCCTTCGAACTGTTGGTGAGTCCACCAATATTCCCACAAGAAATGCGGGTAATTTATCAGTGCAAACTCCAAGGACGGAAAGAATGAAGACCGACCCTGTACAGGAAGCAATACAATTTTTTAACACACTGCCTAATTCGATTAAACATTCGGAAAACTTAGTAAAGTTTAAAGAAAATCTAAAGCTCTACATCGAAAGAGCACACTGCTAATGAAATCCAGAGTTTTTTGAAAACTTTTCTCTGGACGCACGTCTTGATGACAAATGAAATGTACACAATATGACCTAAAGTACTAACTATAAAAAGCAAGATGGTACTATCCCTTATACCAATACACCAATTGTCTGGGAAGTACTAGGAATAATTACTTACAGATGATTTTATGATGCACACGGACCGTGCATATTGAGTGATGGAGAGAGTGGAGTGAAGGAGGTAAAAAAAAAAAAAAAAAAAAAAAAATATTATTTAACGATAATGAGGTTCTTACATCGTCGCGGAGATTTATTAGACTTACAGGATTTTTTTTTAGAAAATTTTAAACTCTTGCTAGACCTGATATGACAAACCCTATTTGGCCGAAAAGACAAGTATACCAATTTTAAGGGAGTAACAACAAACAAAATTTCCCCTTTATGGCGTAAAAACTTTTTTCGAATTAGCTCGTGTCGTTGCGTTGTTATCTTGGCATGACAAGTTACGGAGGTACATAGGTCTTGAAGGGAAAAAACATCTTTTTCAAAAAATTGTATTTTAAAAACCAAAAGTCTATTTTATTTGAAATCTACTCGTAGAAAAGTTTAGCATTTCAAGAAGTTGTAAAAAAATGTTCAGATAAAAATATTGAAAATTGCCGATTTTCCTGCAGTTTTTCTCGTCCAGCATTTTTTTTTGCGGTAGGCAGAATATTTCTGAAATCAAAAATTGAAAATTGTTCTTATAGTTTATACCCTTGGTTCGTGATTGAATGAAGGAATTGAAGAAAAAATGAAATTTAAAGTTTTGAAATAAGTTTGAATGTATTTTCGTCTCATATTTTTTTAGCATTTTTCCGATTCTCATCGGTTTTAAAACATTTTTTTTTTTTTGTATAAAACTAGAACGAGTCGATCGATTAAAAATCCCATCGTTTAATCACGAGCCAAGAGTATAAACTAAGAGAACATTTTTGAATTTTTGATTTCAGATAAACCTGCACCGAAATATTTTGCCTACCGCAAAAATAGGATGAACGAGGAAAACTGCAAGAAAATCGACAATTTTCAATATTTTTATCTGAAATTTTTTAAAACTTTTTGAAACGCTAAACTTTTCGATGTGTAAATTTCAAATAAAATAGATTTTTGGTTTTTAAAATACAATTTTTTGAAAAAAATGTTTTTTTTTCCTTCAAGAACTACGTTACCCCTTAAAAATTGATGTAAGAGTTGAAAATGGCATGACAGGGAAACCTGTATTTTGTAGAACCTCAATTAACATAAATTGAAAAAAGATATAAATTAGACAAATTTATGGTAAATGTCTAGATGAAGGGACTGTCGATCGAATAGGGGAGGAAGAAAGTGGAGGTTGTTGGGTTGAACTTGCCCAACACTTTAAAAGTGATTTTTGATGAGGCGGCGAAGTGGTGATGTAGAGGTACATTATTTGTTTTTCTAGTTTTCCAATTTAAAAATGCAAACACCAGCTTGCCGCGTTTACTTTTAGCAATCAAAATGGTACTATCCGACCACCTTTTTTCTCTGCCAACTTCTGCGCGATCACTCTACCGCTCTCCAGCAAGATTGGATAATTCAACTCACTCTCCAAATATCAAATTGTAGTCCATCAAAATGGACGTACCCGCTCTTTCTCCACTCTGCATGTCAATCTTTTCACCCCCACTGTTGTATCATGAGAATGACCTTTTTCGCGAACAGGAGTAAAGGGAGATCGGATGTTACCATTTATTTTTTAGCCATCAGCTTGCAATTCATCAAAACAGAGTTATCTGACTTCATTTTACCCCTGTTGTCTGCATCTCCCCGCTTCCATTCTGAAATCATCAGAATGGTGTTATTGATCTCCCTCGGCGCCTAAAAATGGAGACGGGGAGATGGAGGTGAAGTGAGCGGATGGATTGTTAAAAATATATCAAAAACGTTAATGAAGGTAGATAATAATAAGTATTTATTGCCGATCGTAATAACAAATTATAATTGCAACTCTTCACTACAACTAATTTCAAATAAAGGGATAAAAATGTAACATAAACATCAGCATGAAAAAATTTACATGGCAATCCCAAATAAGTAGAGCACAGCTACATTTTATGAAGTGATGGAACAGGGGCCTCTTTCACGTAGTCATCATAATTGTCGTTGCATTGAAAAACTTCTAATGAAAATGGCGCATCAATAAAAAAAACCACTATGTAACCGCTACGGACAATCTGGGGCAGTAAAATGGGAGAAGATTTTGAAATAGATTAACTTAAGGGGCATTTCACGTGAAGCGGACAACGAAAAAAAAATCGAGGTTCTGGATTTCGTTCATTTTGCGCATAATAATACTTCTAGACGATAAGAACGTAGATACACCATTTTTGGTTTCTATGAGGTTTAGTTGCCTAGCTAGGGGCTTTTGAAAAATGGATGAAATTGATGAAAGTTTTTTTTGGAAGCGGATTCTAGGATTCGAAAAAAATCGAAAAAACCTCAAAAATGCTGATTGGTGTAGAAAATTAGCTGTTCTTTTTAATTTTGAAATTAAGATTTGAAAACCGGAAGTAAAAATTTGTGTGAAATCGGAAGCAACCATTCCAACTCGTTTTTTGAATAATTTGGACCAGGTTAATTTTGTTTATTTTTATAACAAAACAAAGTTTAAAGTATTTTTATTTTACCATAAAAGCTTTAGAATGGTATGGCCAGTAGTTTAATAGGTAGGTGAATTACAATAGACATAAGTCGTATGAAGCGTGGTACCGGGAGCTTGATAAGGACAGCTAGTGAGTGTGAAAACAAAACATTTGTAATAAAACTATTATATATCACTTATATCAATTACATAAAGAAAGTAAAGTACTAAAAATTGCTAATGCTAGTTTACTTCATGGAAAAAAAATACTTGTTTATGGAAAATGAATTTATTTCTCAATTTTTACAATTTTATTGTCGTTTCCTAAACTGATTCTTTTATTCATTACTGTGGGTGTTTTTACGTTTTCATTTAATTTCGGCGGAAGAAAGAATTTTTGGAATTTTTCTTAGGTTTTTAACCTTCCGATGAAATTTCGTCATCGTCACATCGTCAGCCGCACGGAGACATAATACACACAATTAAGCCTCTTTAACTTATCAACGAAAGTAGTCGTCACAGCAAGTGCTGAGCAATAACTCAAAAAATAACGGTAAATTGGAAATGGCTTGGCACAATATATATTATATGGGCATCATATCTATTAAACAGGTTTTTATGAGAAAATAAAACCTTTTTCAACTAAAAGGTGGCACTACTAATCCTATTTGGATATCAAATTTAATTTTTGAGCCAACTAGCTGTCGAAAGCAAGCTCTCGGTACCACACCCCATGCGACTTGTATGTATTGAAATTCACCTACCTATTAAACTACTGACCATCCCATTCTAAAACTTTTATGATAAAATAAGAATACTTTAAGTTTTTTCGCCATAAAAATAAGCAAAATTAAGTCCAAATTACTCGTATTCGAAAAACGTGTGGAAACTGTTACTTTCGATTTCACACAAATTTTTACTTTCGGTTTTTAAATCTTATTTCAAAATTAAAAAGAACAGTTAATTTTCTACACCAATCGGTATTTTTCGATTTTTTTAAATTTTTTTTTTGGAATCCTAGAATCCGCTTCCAAGAAAACCTTTCATCAATTTCATCCATTTTTCAGAGGCTCATAGCTCGGCAACGAAACCTCATAGAAACCAAAAATTGTGTATCCACGTTCTTATCCTGTAGAAGTACCATTATGCGCAATATGAACGAAATCCAGAGCCTCGACTTTTTTTTCGTTGTCCGCTTCACGTGAAATGCGCCTTAAACTATTTCCCAAAGCAAATGCGGTATTATGAGCGCTGTTACATAATTTGAGCAGATGAGAGGAAAGAGGCTTGATTGTTGATTTTTCATAGAGGACACTATTTCTATAATAGTGGACATTGGTCCTAAAGCGAAGAGAAGTGACATTTCGGGGGATACGGCGTTCAAAACACGCCAGCTTCTCAAGTTGACTTGAGGGTGCTGGAAGCCAGATAGGGGCACCATAGGTAAGGATTGGTCTAACTAGTTGTTATATCTAAGTTTCTATTATATCTAAAAGATATAATAGAATTTGGTCTGAAGACATGATATGATATGCTATAACAGCTTTGTTAAGATTTGCTTGAATATGGCGACTGGAACTCCAGCGCGAGTTCTTTGATTCTTTTCCTGAAATCCTTGTGTGAACCTCTGAAAAATATCAGCTAACTTTTGTTGGCATTTATCTGCAAGCCCCATTTTGCATAATTTGCAACTAACTGAATTGCGTAATTTTGTAACACCGTTGTTACCACGCGCAGGCTATGATGCGAGCAACAGAAGAGGAGGTCGGCTGCGCAAAGCTTAATAGAATGACATGTCTGCCGTGAAAACGTTAAATAAAATGGGTCCGAGAATGGAACCTTGAGGTACACCTGAGTCGATTGGGAATTCATCTTACAGTCTCAACATAAGGTTGCTGTTCAAAGTATTGTTGCTTTTGTTGTTACGGGGGTGGTAGTTCGTGCATTTGATTGCATTGATTATCAGAGGTGACGATTAATCCTGTTGTACGCGTTGATTGTAGTAGATTAAGTAAAATATGTTGAAGATGAACAGTATGTGGCTAAGGAATGAAAGTTGAAAGGTGAATCAATTCAACTGATTTTGTAGAGCACAGCCGATTAATATATCATACTGAAATGGCCACAACACCGGCGCCGAGCGTTGACGGCAGTTCGGCCTGACTGTGACGAAATATGGAATAGAAGTTGAAGAATGTACATTCTTACTGTACGTTTCAATATGGCACGGTTTCTATACAATGCACAGCTGATAACAAAGTCAAATACAGACGAATTAGAAACGCCGAACAATAAATATAGATAATATCACCGTTTCAATTATTATGTGCTAAAATAGTCAGATTGATAATGACTTTTAAGCACAAAAATATTGAAGTTTATAATGAATAAAACATTTGCATTATGCTCTCAGAGATTTAAAAAGCTAAGTTCAAGTATCTATATCTACCGAAAATATTAAATATATCAATTTCTTCTTCAAATCCAATTTGGTTGTTAAATAGTCTATCCACTTTTCACAAGCATACTTTCATATCTTTGAAAATTTTAAAACCAAAGCATTTAAAATCCCGTTGAAATCATATCTCCCCCTCTCAACGAAATTGTTTCAATTCTATTTAACATTTTTATCCTAAAAAGTCATACAAATATCGTCCATACTTATCCCCCAGATAAACTGTACCCACATACTCTCCATTTTCAAATGCCCTTTTTCATTTAGAGACAAAACAAATTTATTGTAGTTGCTGCAAAATAGTAGTTTGTTCCAAGCAGATAGAACACGCTATGAATAGTTTCAGTATAAGCCATCCTTCTTTTGTCTCCGCAAACTGGTATGTAGGTGTATGAATCGTAGTATGCAAGTATATGTGGCTGTCTATTATTGCTCAGTTCTCGGATGTCCGAGGGATGTCCTGAATTTATTCATAAGAACCTTTTGAATCTAATTTCGAATGAATAGGATATAAATTCACAATAAAACAACTAGAGATACGAATAAACAGTGGATGTGAAGTACTTTGTATGTCTGATGGAAGAGACATGGTTTTTGTGAGCAAATAGACTGAGAATATTTTTTTTAAAATTAGTCAATTCAGATTCTTTTCTGTGATCCAGGATCATGGAGGCAAAGTATTTGTGTTTTGAGTTTTTTTCCTTTCATTTCAATTTTATAATTGCGTTCAAGTCATATTAATATCATCTACTTTCATATCAATGAATTTTTCGAAAGATTCATGCTTGCGAAAATAAGCTCGATGGATGATTTGTTCCAAAGATGCTCGGTTATATAAATAGTAATGTAGTAATATCTGTTTTCTTTCTTAAAACTAACTTTTATATCTGTGATTTTAGGCATCATATAGAACAAAATCTTATTTATGAGGAGTTTTAGCTCCAAAAAAAGTTTCTTCTCGTCTCATAAAGCGCCTCCTGTTTAGTTTAAAATGAAGAGTTTGACAGTTTTTCTGAGGATTTTCTCCACTCCTCAGTATTTCGCCCCGTAGATCAAAAATGAACTTATCAACTGTTAGAATATAATTTATTCAACATGCAATAATACACGTCCTACTCTGACCTGAGTTTGAACACGTCAACTGTTTTTGAAAGTGTCTACAGCTTTTGCGAAGTAAAGGGTACAAAGATTTCGGTGTTTGGAAATTCAAAATATCTTTCGCTCAAAATTTATTTGTGTAAAGAAAAACCAAATGAGATTTTATGTCTTGAATATGTAAAAGAGATAATGAACGTCTCAGGTGACATTTCTGAGCAAAGTTGGAGTGAAAATGTTTGTGCGATTTTGAAGTTAACTCATTATTAAATTCCAGTGGGTAAGCTATTGCCATAAGAAAAGGATATACATTTTTCCCAATCTGCACAAAGTTATTTCGAATTTAAAATCCAAAGTGTTGTCAGATGCGGTAATTCATTTATTAATTTTGAATTTTCGAAATTCGTTTGATTGATATTTTAACATTTCGTTGTGCCAACTCCAAGTGCATCGACAAAAGGACAATTTACACTTTTTGATATGCATCGGCTTTCGCAATTTACCTGTTCACTCGAAATTAGCCGGGCTTTAAAGTGTTGTTGCAGATGTTTTGCTTACCAACTATTCTAGTTTGTACACGGAAACAGAAAATAATTCAAGATTTGAACTAATTGCAAATATTTGATTTAGATTTGGTAGAAAAGTCTAAAAGTGTACATCTATCTTCAAAATACATTTCTTCAAAAAAAATTTGATTAGTTGATATTACTAGTCTGCATATGGTTAGAAAGGGTCAAATGTTTCTAGTATTGCTAGCAACTGAAATAGAAAATTTGACCAATATAATTTGTATGAACCTTTAGTTTCGAAAAGTATTTTCAAGTGACTGGAAATATGATATATTTTTATAGCATGAAATTTCTAAAACCATGCTTTCCGAGAATAACTGAAACAGTGTACTAGGTCTCCAAATCATATAGCAACCAATTGATGTTCTCCTTTATCTTCTTCAATTTTTTGCCCCTTCTACCACCAGAGGACGAGAAGGGATCAAAAATTGAAGAATACCTGGCAAAAACGTTTTAAAAATCATGAAAAGACAACACACTGAAGATAACCAAAAAAACAAAAAACACCCCAAAAATAAACACACAAACACCAAAAAACAAAAATAAAAACAAAAATAAAAAACTCTAGCGCACCTGAACCGCTAGAAACACTAATGTTCGAAGAACAGTAGAAGAATCGTGCAGGTTTTGAGTGCATATTCCACCACATGTGCTGCTTATTACGACCAAACTGTTTCAAATGCCACGTTTTACTTTGGTCTCAAGAATGCATTATAACTCATATGGTGGAAGGTTTCAGATATTACCACTGGCATGAATTTCAACGTTTATGAGAGCAAAACACGGGGTAATTATATTCGTTATCAGTTGCTTATTTCACATAATTTTGAAAGCAGCATCTCATATAACATCAATGAAGAAAATGCTCAGTGCCTGCAGCACTGTAACTAAAGTTGGTGTTTGGGGCTGCGATCCGAAAAATTTGCAGAACTTTGCGAATTGCAACATTGATTATTTATTTTAATTGTAAATGTTTCCGGTATGAATACTAACTGTAAGCGTTTATTGATACAAAAGTAGCACAACCGACTCGTGCTGGCAACCTTCTGCCAGTATCAAAGCCAAGAATATATCACATCTGCTTCACGTTGTTATATAACATTCGAAGTTAAAGGAGTATAAAGAAATTTAGAGTTACCTGCAGCGAGTTTTTTCAAATAATCGAAAGCTTAATATTTGCTGTTTATTGTCACTACAATATCATTACCATTTGAAAATTCTACGATAAAACCGCTTAATAAAGATATTGCAACACAACACGAAACCAACAATAGCTGGCAACCTTATCGTGGCTTTTCAATCAAATTTGGCCTGAATAGTGTTTGTTATAGGTTCCATTAATTGTATGAAATTCGTATTGATTTCATGACTGCACTGGAAGTTATAGTGCAAAAAGTTTTATTTTCCTGAGCGAATTTTCAAAACCAAAGACACAAAAATTACCATAGCTGGTAGCACCAATCAAATTTTTCAACCAAATTTTCACGAAACAGAGATTAGAGTTAGGTTTAGCTACTGTGCCAATTTCATGAAAATCTGGTAATTTATTCACATTTCATAGGGCAAAAAGCAGTTTTTTTTCTTTGTAATTTTTCAAGATGGCACCACTGGCACAGACTTGCCCACAATTCAAAATCAAAAAAATTTGTATCAATAAACGCTTACAGTTAGTATTCATACCGGAAACATTTACAATTAAAATAAATAATCAATGTTGCAATTCGCAAAGTTCTGCAAATTTTTCGGATCGCAGCCCCAAACACCAACTTCAGTTACAGTGCTGCAGGCACTGAGCATTTTCTTCATTGATGTTATATGAGATGCTGCTTTCAAAATTATGTGAAATAAGCAACTGATAATGAATATAATTACCCCGTGTTTTGCTCTCATAAACGTTGAAATTCATGCCAGTGGTAATATCTGAAACCTTCC
The DNA here is from genome assembly GCA_947369275.1 of Nemotelus nigrinus. Classification (NCBI taxonomy): domain Eukaryota; kingdom Metazoa; phylum Arthropoda; class Insecta; order Diptera; family Stratiomyidae; genus Nemotelus; species Nemotelus nigrinus. The sequence goes on from OX376372.1 coordinate 36,000,708, forward strand.
ACCATATGAGTTATAATGCATTCTTGAGACCAAAGTAAAACGTGGCATTTGAAACAGTTTGGTCGTAATAAGCAGCACATGTGGTGGAATATGCACTCAAAACCTGCACGATTCTTCTACTGTTCTTCGAACATTAGTGTTTCTAGCGGTTCAGGTGCGCTAGTCAAAAGTTATCGCAATTTAAAAATTTTCAAATTTTCCCGTCCTCTTTTTAGGAACCCAGCGCACACATAGGGTTAAAAAATTCCAAAACATTATCCGATTCATATGTAAAACACGTTCGAAATTTATTTTGTTAACTTTATTTTTGCGAAAATTATTTGTGCACGAAATAATAGGTATATTAAAAATATCACTTAAATGGCCGCCGGCGCCAAAAGGTTAACAATAACTGACATTTAAAGAGACCTGGACCTATTCTGCATATACACCAATGTATCCTGAAAGTTTCAGCTCAATCGGATGGCGCGTTCCCGAGATTATCTCACTGAAATTTTTTGAAAATATGAATTTTTGGCCGAATCGATTTTAATACTAATGTTCTTCGAACATTAGTAAAAATGGTAAAATTGTCTAACGGCTATGGGGAGCACGTAGTCGAGTTTAGCTCAGCCATCATTGCTTCAACATATACCGCAGTCGCTGCTTCATCGACATCACTCTCTCGCCATTATTCACCAGTTTTTGTATAGTAGTAGTCAAGTAGTTCTACAGCCAAAACCCAGTGACTAACTGGGCCTAATCATCATGGTACATCAAACTCTGCCTCATGCAGACTAAATCCTAAACATGTACTATAAGAACGTTAGGCGCTTAAGGACTAAACTAAATGTTTAATCTTTCTTCTTCTTTATCTTCTGATCATATTATTAGCCTCATTAAAAACTGGCTAGCTGGAAATATTTATAATAACAAGATCTATCTTTTTTCACTAACGTGATCGTGTTGGATCAAATTACGATGGCTGTGCTTAAGTTGTTGACTGCAAGTCTTTCTAGTGATTTTAATCCTTATCTTCGTGTTGAATGTATTTTTGTTCTTGTTACCTTAGCTTCCTCTAAAACTTATCTTTTCGGTTTATGCTACTTTATTTCCTTGGTCCTTTTCAAGAATCTTCTTCTTCTTCTTGAAGAATCACTCCACACTCCATTCGACAGTTTAATGTACCAGAAAAATTTCGTGCGATTAATGGAAATGATCATAACTGGCTCAACGTCACAAGTGCTGGTTCAAAACGATTTGGCTAACTCAGTTTGTACTAGTATAGGGCTAAAAGACGAGGACTGGCAAGCTCACGTAGACTTTAATTCAACACTGGAGTGTGTCACCAGAAAAATCCCCTATGGCAGTAGAGAACATCTACTTATACCCATTGGTTTTTTTAGGCTAGCCTCAGACTTTTCCACAAGTTTTCCAGGTGTCGATTCTAGAACCTACTGAGAAGACTAACTGTCGCACAGAGATCAGGTCTCGCTGTAATGGTTGCATACATTAGAAATACTATGAGCTCACGGTAGACTCTTTGACTCTTGAATCTTTTCCTTCAGTTGGGTGTCTTCTTTCTGGAGCTCGAAGTTCGTTTCTATGAAAGTAGCTGCAGGATTGCAGTTTCCCATTTCGAATGTGGTAAGTAGGTTTTCAAGATAATGCTTCTGCCTCAGGACGATTGTCCGATTTTCTTGTCTTATTATTTGAATTCCCAGAAATGTATTCAGATTTCCCAGATTTTTCATTTTGAATTTTCACCCGAGTGCACAGTTTTCACACAGATGACTTTTGCTTCATCGATTCCAGCTAGTATGTTATAGGTCATATAAAGCACTAGAAAGGTTTTGGACGTTCCGGTTTGATCGGTGTATCAGCTGAATCAACGAAGCGAATTTCTCGCATTTTCCTTATTAATTTACAAAATGTTCCATTCCACGCTCGGGACGCTTGTTTAAGCCCATACCGCAGCTTTTTGAACTTATACAATTTTTTGGTTTTCTTTTCAAACGCAAATGGCATTTTAATACAAATTTTCTTATTCAGTTTGCCATGTTTGAAAACAATTTTCACATCTTGTTGTCGGGTATACAGATCTTCTTGATTTACGACAGACAAAAAAGCTTGTCCATTGGAACATAGGTTTCCCATAGCCGAATTCATGCTTCTGCGCGCATAAGTAGACAACAAGTCTAGCTTTTTATTGAATTTATTTTATTTATTTATTTATTTACTCTGCACTAAATATAATATATAACAATAGTAGTAAAATGTACAACCTTACTTATAGAGTGATCAGCAAGGCTCCATAACTCAAAAATAATCTGTTTATCATCTATAAGTTTAGTATAAAGTATGAGTAATATAGGATAAAAATTTAAAAAACCTACAAAAAGAACGAAAGATTAAAAAGTAGAAACTTAAAATAAAACTTTATAGCGATCGATGAGGATCCGTTCCTCTCTTGACTTTGAAGGCCCGTTTACAGTCTATTGTACGTTTCCGTTCAGGTAGCTTGACAGGTGTTATTTTCAATAAGAGACTTTATCTCCTCCTTGACTGCTCATTCCCAGTTCTCCTTATCATCTCGATGACGAAATTCTTCCTACCTTTCAGGTACGTCTACAACGAATGACTCGGCATTTAGGGCTACCAAAACGTAGCAGCTCAATTTGATGTTTTGATCTTCTATGTGGTATTTGCGAGAGACCAAACTCAATTTCTACAGAATTCTTCGTTTGTAGGTATTTTTATTCATTTTTCGCAATAGTTGGTTGCGATTCTACTATTGCGTCCTTCAAAATTGGTTTCTTCATTCTGGAGTATATTATTATTGAGGATAATTATCAAGTTCCTCAAGGAATTTGAGTTGACTTTGCCTCCAAAAATTTCCATGGGTACTTTCGCATATCCAAACTTTCCCAATTTGCTCAAGTTGGATTTCCGTCCATGTCAAAGCGCTAAGCTTTTCCTGAGTTTGGAGTTAGAACCATACTGCTGTTCATACGTTCCGCTATTCCATTCTGCCGAGGAGCATATCTAATCTTGTTATCAAGTTGAATTCTTTTTTCTTCGCAGAAACTCTTGATTTCATTCAAGATATATAATTTGCTACTATCGCATCTGAACCAACACAATTTGACTTGAAAATGTAGAGTTGTCATAGATTCTTTTTTTATTTATTTATACATTCACCAAAACAAGATACGAAATCACATATAAAAAAAAGACATCAAATTAAAATAAAATGGAAAAGTAAAGTTAAGTAAAGCAAAAAGTAAAAACAAACAAGTTAAATAAGTAAAAAACAAATTAAAAAAGTAACAAATAAATTAATAAATAGCAATCAATAAATAAAACATTGACATATAAGCTATAGCTTAAGGTTAAGGGTACGGATGGCATGGAAAAGAGAGGACTTGAAGGATGATTTGGAAATCGTAGGGGAATATAAATTGCTTATTCTGTTGAATACTTTGCAGCATCTATTTACTGACTCATTAGCTCCATATGTGGTCGAATGAGAATATTCTTTTAGGAAACGATTGGACCTAGTGTTCCTCACAGGGATATTTATCAAAATTTTATTATTCAGGAATTCTACATTAATAGCACCTCTAATGACGTCGAATGTGAAGCAGGCCGATATCACCATTCTTCTGGAGGCTAGTGTCGATAAGTTTAAATGACCCAGTTGAAACTCATTAGGGGGTAGGCTATTAAAATCATAAGGGCTGTATAGCTCTCGCAAGGCGAAAAGTAAAAATTGCTTTTGTATTGACTCGAGTCTGTCACTGTGGGTTTCAAAAGCAGGATTCCAGCTAATGCAAGCGTATTCGAGAATAGGACGTTCAAGTGAAGTGTATAAAGATCTGGTGACCCACAGGCTACGAAATTCTTTGGCTCGTTTTTTGATGAAGCCAAGTTGTTTGTTTGCACGAGAAAGTATTTTATCATAGTGTAAAGTGAAGCAGAGCTTTTCATCTAAGATAACACCGAGGTCAGCAATGTTATCAACTCGAGTTAGCATATTATTGCCGAAGAAGTACGTATTGTGTGTGACCGTGCATTTTCTGTAAAAACTAATAACCTGGCATTTATTAACGTTGAGAGAGAGCTTGTTTACATTGCACCAATGATCAAGGGAATCAAGTTTGGATTGGAGAAAGAGGGCATCCGATTTCGATTCAATGGTCAGATAAAGTTTGAGGTCGTCTGCGTAGAGTAAATGAGGTATGCCTGCTAGGACGTCAGATAGGTCGGAAATAAATATATTAAAAAGAAATGGGCCATGACAGCTACCTTGGGGTACAACAGAGGTGGCACTAACGTTTTTCGATAAAAATCCTTGGAATTTTACACATCGTGTTCGATTGCGAAGGCAGGAGGTCAGCCAGATGAGTAAATACCGAATTTCTGAAGCTTTAGAATCAAGGTAGAATGGTCAACTCTGTCAAACGCCTTCTTGAAGTCAGTGTAGACTGCGTCAATTTGGTATCCTTTTTCCATTTTGCATAGGACGTCAGAGATCAGGATTGTCTAATTCGTGGTAGTTGAGTGACCTTTTCTAAAGCCATGTTGTTGCTCGTTCCAACGGGAATCAATAAGCGGAGAAAGTTTCGGAATCGAAGACAAAATGACAATGTCCCTATAATTTCCGATACAGCGTCGATCACCATTCTTGAATATGGGTGTGACATACGAAGGCTTCCAAAAGAATGGGGAAATTCCGGACGAAAGCGATCTATTGAAGAAAATATGCAAGGGAGCTATAAGCTGCTCTACACACTTGCGCAAGAAGATCGGAGGAAGAAGATCAGGCCCAGGACCATCCAAAATAGCTTTCTAAATGGTTGACAAAAGCTGTTGAAGTTGAATCAGAGGAAGAAAGGTTTGAGTTTGATGGGTCTGGTGCATTGAACATTTTTTGGAAACTATCAGCGAATAGGTCACATATCTCTTTAGGAGACGAGGACGTTATATTATTAGAAAACATCGACGATGAATAGCCAGTAGTTTTTCGCTTCACATTAACAAAATCGAAGAATTTTTTCGAGTCGCCGACTATATTTTCGCCGGTTGTTCTAATGTAAGTGTCATAAGCTTCATGAGACTTTGCTAAAAATTGCTTAGCAGCTAAATTATATTCTTCCTGAATAGCAGGACTAACATCAGTATTTTCTCTAATCAGCTTATAAAGTTTGTTCCTACGACTTCGCATATGCCGAAGGTCCCTATCAAGCCATGGCTCAGACAATTCATTCTTTTTTTTTTGTTGCGATCCCCAATACGCTCCCATACATGACCTTTTTGAGCTGCAAAAGTTGCTGATGACGACGACTCGTTTCTGAAAGACTTTGATTGTTCACGTTTTTTCGTTTCCTTGTCTAATAAACGATTTTTAGCAAAAGCGGTTGTCACGTCTTTCGCAGACAAAGTTTCAATTGCTGTTTCTACTGTGTCAGAAGTTCAAGTGACATATCGCATCAGATTACTCCTATGTCGCCTCGTTTTCTTTAAATTCACTTATAAATCTGTTAAATTTCAGAAAAAATTAGTATTAAATGTTAAGGTTAAGTGTGTTTTTCGTAACAGTAATTGACTTTCCATTAAACTTTCACCAGGAATGATTTTCCCCAAGAGCGTAGACAACTAGTACGTGGAATTTTCATCTTCGGTGTCCAGACAAACTGCAACAGGTCGAACTATTCAAGCAGCATTTCCATTCGGAACTTCCAATTATCGAAATACTTTATGGCATTCAAATTCAGTTCTATTGATTTTCATTTTGCAATACCCAGTGAACTGTCATCTTAAAGATATACATAATTAAAAATTTTCAAATAGTTACATAGCATTCAAATTGAAGCGAGGGATAGCAATAAAAGAAATTGTCGTTGAATACGCAACTTAATTTTAGCTATTTCTTCCGACAATGTCAACTTGTCAACAGAAAATTCCTCTCGGCAACGATGTTGTGCGGCACTTGTAGGCGAATAAAGCAAACGATAAGAAAATGGCTGCGAAAAGCAATTAAAGAAGTGCTTGTGATCGCACAGTTTAAGACATTTCGCATGTTTTCAGACAAATAACAGGCACCTCGGATGAAGAATTTATACGAAATAGGCACATTTAGCTGTGCAAAGCGTTAATTTTATCTTGGAATAACAACAGAGTGACTTACATAGGTTTTATTCGAGTTTCCTTGAAGTGACTGAAACCAGGATATTGAACGAAATCGAAACACAAATCACTTTCCCGAGAAAACTCGTAAAAGCATATATTCAAGAACATTTAGGATCACTGTATATGAACCTATAATAGCTTTTTATCCAATTTCTAAAAAAAAATGAATTTATTTTATATGAAATTAAAAACAAAAACACTCTACTTTAAAGCATGTTGATATCCATTGCATTTCACGGCAATAGCCCCAATAAGCTGTTGAATGTGATATCAATCAATTTATTGTGTCTCTTATAAAATACACAGTACATAACAATGATCCCCATCAGTACAGTTTTGCTTTGAAATCTGAGATTAAAATCCGTATTTTTTTGGTCCCGCGATTCAAACGAGATTCGGTCCATTGAAAAAGTTCTTCTCATATTTCATCAGCCCTTTCGAATTTCGCGCATTAAAATGTTATAGGGTGCAATCATTTCTTTGTTCCTTGATCCTTTGCGTAGTGCTCGTTTTATATACATACACTTTGTATAGTAAATATTTTTTGCTTGGCTTCTTCTTCAATCCTTCTTGTCCATCTACGCTGTGCATATTGGACACTCTGATGATTTAAGGCCTGGGAATAGACGACATCTGGTTGCCGAGGATGTAATCAATTTCGGCAAATCTTTCTCATTCTATATTGATGCTGGCGAGCTGTTGAATTAATCGTTTATTTGCTTTAGGTTGTTCATTTTGGGAGCGATGTAGGAGTTTGTTTGTTTTAATTCAGTTTGTAAGACAGTTGATGCGCTTGGTCAAACTTACTATCGCAATATCGAAATCTTGAAGGATTATGAAATCGAATGAAGAGTTTAAGAATGTATGGAGCTTCATAGAAGTATCTCCTAGGGAATGGTAAATTATGGATTTACGTAGAGTTGTTTACAATTTTACAAGCTTTAGGATTCCCTCGTCAAAATGTCACCGCAATAGCATTTTCGAAGCTTTTGCATTAATATTTTTAATCAATTTCAATAATAACATATTTGACATATGACATAGTTTGCCACAATCAGGGCCGGTTCTGGCCATATTCCCGCCCGGCGCGGAACGACATTTGGCGCCCTCTATATTATGATTTACATTTTTAGCAAGTTTTACTAGCACTTGCGAGTATTTAGCTGAGAATTGCTCAACATGAATTTTTCATGAAAAAACTAGTCATTTGCTCATTCGACTAATGCAGTATAAAACTTTTTTCTCAAAATTTTTAGATTAAATGTCTCAAGTTTTCGATGCTCCATAATGCTGTTGACCTTATAGTTACCAATTGTTTGAGCCTAATTAATTGCAAAACTATAGTTTCCGCTAACAGCTCTTTTCCAAATCACCTACCGCTACAAGATAGAGCTTCAGATTCGATTATTGAAAGAGGTTTCGCCTGGAGACCTAGTTGTCAATGTAAGAAATGCACAATAAAAATAGAAAATTCTAATATTTATAAAAAAAATCAAATTATTCGTTGATTCAAATCAACAAAAATAAGCTTAAAATATATGTTAAATACGCAAATTATATAGAAAGCTCAGATTTTTATGCGGTAATGGCAAGACAAGACAATTTTCTATGGATAACATTGCCTAATTTACTTATCTTTCTTGCGTCATCGTAGATCTCAAATAATAATTGTTTTCATTTTGAAAATGATCGTTCTCCCGCTGTAACTGTAAAGAGTAAAGTCAACAATATTTTCAAAGATCTTCAGTATTTTTACTGAAAATGTATTCAAGGATATCACTGGGAGACTCGTGTTCTTTAATTAAAGTTGTAAGCATAGAAATTTCTTCACAAAATTTCCACCGTTGAAATCTGAATATCCATTCTGTGTCAACGCTTCTTCAATGCTGAAGTGTGATTTAATTTGGGTTAGTTTAAAGCATCTCTATCTGATACATCCATCTTAATATATTATAGTGTTTTAGTTGCTCAAAGCTTTCGGTCAAATAAATAATTGTTTGGTCCAAAGCATTAAAATGAAATTCATATCTTAATTTTGTGTCCAGGATTGAAAGTGAAAAATCCGCAAACAATTTTTCACTTTCAATCCGCCTCAAATTTTCCCCTTAAACTGAATCAAATCCCACAACAGCCTCTACTAACGAGAAAATGGTTATTATTTGGCCCTAATAATGCGTCTGAGCTTCTTCTAAATGCTAAAGATTGCGAGGCTAGAAATTACACGAGAATTAATAAACGTTTAAAAACAGTTTTCCAGTGCTCAATTGCCTTGATGTTTTATTTTGTAAAAAACAGTCTTAAGTTTTCCCTATCCACAATTCTACCTTTAAGTCCCTCCATTACTTAAAATTCGTAATGTGAACTACACTATTAGTTTCATGTTCCTTGATACCTGGACTATAAAATGAATGACTATTTTTCTGAGTTGCCATTATTCCAACAATTTTTGATAGTGCTCAGGAATAAATTTCCTATTTTTAGTGACAGGAAAATCGAATGTTTTAATTTGGACGGAACCTTTCTGTACAATAGTTGTAATTATTTTGAGGCATTATTTAATGAGGATTTCCAAGCCCTGTTTCAATTGAAAAATTACGCCCGTCTCTTGACATCGAAACGGAAGAACACGGACTAGAATTATTTGCAAGTACAGCACCCCGGTTCGTAGAAAGGTTTTTTTCCCGATCCCGTAAAGGAAGAGAAATGTTCAGTATTCGGCACGTTTAAAACACTATTCTAGAATAAATCCACGAATTTTGTGGTTGATGAAATGGTGGTCAGGAATCTATTAAGTCATAATACTTGTTTAGTGCTTTCATTTTTTAAACACCTGCTCTTTTTCCGGTATTCAATACCAGAAAACTTTGTTTTAATTGAACTCATGATAGAGTCAAAATTGACAAAAGAGCACAAAAACTATTCTTACAAAATAATTTATGCGTGAAAACAATCAAATTCAATTGAAACAATTTTAAAATATAATTAAAATTCGCTACTAATCAAGGCCCTACTGAAGACCAGCTGCATACACAGGAAGACGAAGCTCCAAGTATACAAATCAATCATCAGACCTGTGTTGTGCTACGGATGTGAAACTTGGACCCTTACCCAAGCGTCCGCAAATATGTTGAACGCCTTCGAAAGACGGGTCCTCAGGCGTATAATTGGAGCTAAACAAGAGTGTGGCCAATGGTGGATAAGGTACAACCACGAGTTGTTCGAGGTTTTTGACGAGCCAGAGGTTGCTACAATAGTGAAACTGCGAAAGCTGCAATGGGCTGGTCACGTGAAACGAATGGACGAGCATCGAGTACCTAAGAAGGTATTCGACGGAAGAGCCGAGGGTCGAAGACCAGTGGGAAAACCCAGAAAACGCTGGTCTGACTCTGTCGACGAAGACTGCGCAAAGCTGCTCGGGTTTCGAAATTGGAGGACGTGGTTATTGAAGCGAGACAACTGGAGGCGTCACCTGCGAGAAGCCAAGGCCCGAGAGGGGCTGTAGTGCTACGACGAACGACGAACTAATCAAGCAACCCATATCAAATTTACTTCAGCTAAGTTTTAAAACTGAAAGTTCCACAATTTATTTTGCTCCTTAAACTACAAGTATATCATTAGAAAAAGTTTTCCCTTATAAAATGAAAATATAAACCGGAAGACCGATTATACTTGCACCAATAACATATCCATATATACCATCATATATGCATATAAACACGGCCGAACTACTCGGGCAAGTGTACCAAAACTCAAGAGCGAGGAAAAATCATACTTCGATATGTATTTTTTCACTGGCGCTCAAATTATTTCTGCACCGATATTGCCGATATCAACCTGTTTTATCAACCTGCTTACTCATCAGCAACTCAGTATACATTAGAATGTGAAATCAAAAGAGAATAAGAGAAAACACACTTAGGGCAATGAAGTAAACTTGAAAGTAAAATGCTTGACAAAAATAAATACCACTGGCACAAGAATTCATCCCGCAATATAATCATACACAAAAATGCATAATGCGAGTAGTGCTGGTTTTGCTTTCTTCATACGAAAGGAGGTCGTGAATGGAGCAATTTAGATTTTCGAACCAGAGCAATTGCTCTTATGGATTTTTGTGTTGAATTGTTTGAAGGTGTGGAAAAAACAAAAAATGGAGGGGAATGCAGCATACAAGGAAGTAAAGTGATTAGAATGAGTAGAACGAAGTAATCTAAATTCATTCATAAACTTTAATGTTGTGAAGTGCGTAATGCAAAGATTTGTGCCCCAAACAGCGATCGTGTTTGTAAACTTTGCCGTTTAGGCATGTGAATTTTATCTGCGAATAGGGCTGCTTTGCAACTTAATAGGCATGTAACGATCTTTAAGAACAAAGTTCGCATTGGAGAAGAAATAAAACAAATAAGAACACAAACTGCCAATTGAATAAAATGAACTCTAAATCGTTGTGTATTTCGATATTATTGTTATTATGAACTAAATTTGATCAAAATGTTCGCGCCCCTTCTCCCGTGCGCCCGGCGCAGCTGCTCCATTGGCTCCAGAGCAAAGTCCGGTCCTGGCCACAATCAAAGGTCAATGCACTTTATTTCATATTTAAACTTTGAAACGTTAAAAAAACAGATGAATATACCCATCTCATGTATTTATTTCATTTCGGCACCTTGAAATTTCTTGGAAAATATAAATAATTCTAAAATACCATTGACCTTCGACTTCCTCTTGCATTGAAATGTGCAGAAAATGAAATCCCGAAATTTTTTTCAAAACAATATTCATTAAATCCAAACACACCTGTAACTCTTTCTTCTATATAAACAAATAAACGAAATGGTAAACATTTTTCTAATTTCGAAATCATCTGCACTGCAAATGCTGAATTGAATGGAATCTGCCTGAAGTGATTTTTTTTAGAACGCGCTTCTAATTACACCACTTGAGAAAAAATACGTGTGCAATAATATCTAAAGATTTTTTCCTTCGAAACGCAGCACTTGCTGACAAGCTGCAGACCAGATCAACCAGAACTCAATCGATATAATCATTGAAGAAAATTGTTTCCGTGATTCTAAATAAACGAAAATTACATTCATGCTTACAATCTATTTGTGTAGTTGATTTGGAAACGCAAGTGCTATTGCGATAGGAATAGTCAAGAAGATTGCACGTTTCTGTTGTTTTTCCAGTAAATATAATTAGAACGAAAGTGAAGATCCGGAAAATTCAAAAGGGTACTTGCAGATGTTGAACGTGAAGCGTTTTAGCTGGAGACCATTGATATGCATCTGGATGTGTATGTATTTCTCTAATTAGAAGATCTGTGGCACTTGTGAACGAGCGTTGCGGTGATCTAATTAAAGATGAAGGAATCTTTAAACCGTGTTCTAATAGATTTATGATTGAATGGAACAGTGGCTACGAATCTTTTGACTTTTGATTGAGGATCGACTACTTGGACGACTTTTATAAGTTTTTCGAGTACCCTAAGAATAAGTATTCCCAGATTTGCGAACATAAAAAGAGAACATTAAGCAATCCAAATTATTGAAATCATCATCACGACAAATCAAGCGTAGCAAATTAATGAAGTGAGGTTGCTCTTGAATAGTAACGGCGAATCAGGATCGAAATTGACCATCAAGAGACTTCAAGAATCAGATGAAAGAAATAAAAAAAGCCGTACATTTTCAATATAACAGTTTCGGGTAGGAAATTGGAATGTCTTAGGAATTCTGGTTGAAATGGACTACAAGCCTATTCTCACTGTAAAAGCACTATAAGTCAATAATTTAAACACTTACGAAAATTTGGTGTCGCGAGGTAGGCCTATATGCCGGAGGCGCATATACACTGGTTGTTGTACTCTTAATGTTGAAAGCTACTGAACGAACCAGCAAACATTTTTTTCCTCAACTCTAAGAAATGTTTAGATTTAGATTAAGATTTAGATTTATTTATTCAATCTTACATTAAATATACTACAATTTGTACAAAATATTCCAGTAGGTGAATCGAGCTTTGGCTCTTGCAATCCTAAACAACTGTATTAACATGCATCTTAGCAGAATCAATTTTAGTGTAATAACATTGGATATGTAAAAGGAAACGGGGAAAACCTTTTATTTGAATGAATTGTAATATAAAACTTACTTTAATATCTTAGTGCTAACTACATGCTAACTTAAGCAAAAAAACAAAAGAGCAGCATTGTTGCTGATTTAAGTTTGTCGGATTTAAATAAGGGTCATTTATAATGTGGATGCTCTTAAAATTGAAGTTCATTATACTAGAGCTCGAACCATAGGATTGTTTGATGCAACACAAGTGTTTAAAAATTTGGTATTAATGCGGTTAATGCTGCTTGACATAAGGGACAGCTTTGAAACCGAATGTAAAGAGTTAGTCGAATAGAAAAACGGGAGATTCAGGAGCATTTTAAAAATTTTGTTCTGTTTAATTTGTAACTTTTTGATGTGAGTAGTAGCACAGCCCACCCAAACCGGAGCACCATAGAGCATGACAGGCTGAAAAACTGTTTTGAATAAAATCAATTTGTTTGCTATAGACAGCTGCGAGCGCCTATTTACTAACGGATACAAGGATTTGACCAGAAGGTCGCATTTTTTTATGGTAAGCCCGATATGGGCTTTGAAGGTAAGCTTTTTGTCGAGGTAAATTCCTAGATATTTTATATATTCCGGGTTCCAGCCGACAATGTTACTATCTACATTAAGAAAACTGGGAAGTAGGCATTGCTTGCGTTTCCAAGTAAAGAATATTGCCTCGGTTTTGGTAGGGCTTATTCTCAATTTCCATCTGTTGAAATAATTTGACAGTGTTGCGAACCCATTTTCTAGTGAGGTTTTTACAGATACCGGACAGTGATTTGATGACAAAAGGGCTGTGTCGTCAGCAAATAGACTAATAATGCAATTGGCTGGTAGTGGTATGTCATATAACAAGATGTTAAATAATATGGGGCTTAGCGCAGAGCCTTGGAGAACATCAGCTAGTTGTAGTAGTTAACCATTGATATCAACGTAAAAGTATCGGTTGCGCAGGAAGTCCATCATTATTTTAGTAAGGTACAGAGGAAAATTAAGTATTCGCATTTTATGGATTAACCCTTGATGCCAGACGCAGTCAAATGCCTTTTCCAAGTCGAAAGTAAGCAAACCAGTTGACTTTTTTAGTCCAAAGTTGATGAATCGTGCTGTGCTCGCTTCTGAAACCAAACTGCTCTTTGGGGTAGATATTTTGCGACTCAATAAAGGTTTGGAGCTGAATCTTGATGAAGCGTTCAAATACTTTTCCAATCACACTAATTAGGCTTATTGGCCTGTAGCTGTCGATTTCGGACTTGGGTTTGTTAGGTTTAGGGATCCAAATAACTTTTGCAATTTTCCAGGCAGTCGGAAAGTAAGATGTTACAAGGCAGGCATTTAATAACTTTGATAGGTATATAAACGCTTTCCTGTGCATATTTTTTTAGAAATAAAGTGTAGATGTTGTCATTGCCTGGAGCCTTACTTGAATTTAAATCAGCTATGATGCTTTTTAGCTTTTCTGAAAAAAGTTCTGTTAGGAAACATGTGTACGCTATCACGTATAAATAAACAAATGCTACATTCGCTTGAACTTTGTATAATATTTGGCACCATAAACAGTCTCACATAGCATTTGCAGCCCAGCGCTGCATCCAACTATATTTCTGTTTCGCAATCTTTTGGCTAGTCTGCTAACTTACTGTTAACTAATGCGATCCTTATATCAACTCATCGCGAGAAGATGCATCGTCATATTCTTAGAAATCAAGACATCGCTCATCAGTTCAAGAATCGCTCAAGAATAGAATTTAAACAATAAACATTGTTGCAACCAATGAGAAGATAAACAGGATGCACTTTAGCAGCATTTTTACAGCAGATGACTTAAGTAGTATGCCAGCAAATGATTTTATTTCATCGCAACTGTACTGCAAGAATATACAACCGTTATAGGGTTGTTACACATACATTTCAAGCCGTTTGGCTTATTCATGAAACAATATTAATGGCAAAAGAAAAGTGAAACGTATTCAAAGCTCAACATTAATTACACTGAAAGAAAAATCTTGCTAAAATCAACAATTTTCCTTAGTTGTTTTTGCGTCAACTACGGGCTATAGTTAAAACAACTATAAGAAAATTGTTGATTACTTTTATGCACCATGACGCGTAGTTGATAAACAACGTCCGTGGTACAAAAAAAGTAAGCAACCACAAACAATGGTATTCCAACAATAAACATAGTACGGAATAGTAAATGTCTGTAAAAGTCTGTAGTGTGGAATTATGTTTGTTGAATTTAGCAATTGTAGAGTGGTTCGCTTACTATGAAAATGAATTGATGCTTATTTTCCTGTCGATCAACTTTTTATCGTAATTATGAATTCGTGGATTCAACTGTGTTAATCCTCGAAGGTTTCCATATTTTTTGTATCAGCAAAGTCAACTACTTTTAGAAGAACCTAGAGTAGAAAGAATCTTTTTCCGTAATTCATTCGACAAATTTGAATGAATTGTTGCATTGCTATAAATAGTAGTTAAATCAACCACGACTTTTTCTTTCAGTGTGCGTTCACTGCTTCGGCGCTGCACTGCATCGCAATGCGTTTCATTTGCATAATTCATTAATTACATAAAAATCGTCATACAACGTAATCTAAAGGCTCACTGAAAGAAAAACTCTTGGTTGGTTCAACTATTTTTAATAGTATTGCAACGATTCATTCAAAATCGTTAAACGAACTACGGAAAATAGTTATTTTTATTATGTTAATATAGTTAATTTAACGATATAAAAGTAGTTGGTTCTGGTTGTACAAAAAATATCGCAACGTTCATAAAATCAACTGTTTTAATTGTTTCATAACCACGAAAATTAGTTGATAAATAGAAAAATTTTCATCAATTCACTCAAAACTTCAACGTTTCGAATTATCAACTGTTTTTATGGTACTTAAACTACTTCGCAATAGTTGATTTCAACAAACGTAATTCAGTGAGCAACGTCTTTGGAATTACTCTACGCAAAGTAGAATGGTTTCAACATTTGGATGTTTTTCATGCTCCGAATGAAATTGTTTATCAACCACGCGTCATGGTGCATAAAAGTAATCAACGATTTTCTTATGGTTGTTTTAACTATAGCCCTAGTTGATGCAAAAACAACTAAGGCAAACTGTTGATTTTTCATACTCCTCATACTCATACTCCTATTCTATCATAGAAGTTTCATATGCTACATGGCAAAATTGTGTTCGGTTTGCTGTTCGATATAATTCATATTCATGTTATGCAGTGAAGCCTTTATATTTCCCTTCTTCTATTCACAAAATATAAGTCTTCTGTTTGCAGATCACTGTTATAAAACAGGGAGTCCAGAAAACGATTACGATTGTCCCAATGCCAGAAATTGTTTAGCAATTTCAATTGTTTTCATAGATGCTGCAGCTTGCAGCTATGCATATGAACTCAATTTCACGTCTCACGTCCTGTTTCTATTTAAGGCTTGGATGGATTATTTTGCTATGGTTTATGGCTTATTAATGCTCCTCTAATGATACAAGCATTTAGAGAAAAATATACCAATACATCGTTACCGCCTGAACCAGTACTTTTTTGCACCACGGACGTTGTTTATAAAACACGCGTCATGGTGCATAAAAGTAATCAACTACTTTTTTATGGTTGTTTTAACCATAGCCCGTAGTTGACGCAAAAACAACTAAGGAAAATGGTTGATTATACCAAGATTTTTCTTTCAGTGCTTCACAGCATAACATGAATATGAATTACATCGAACAGCAAACCGAACACAATTTTGCCATGTATCATATGAAACTTCTATGATAGAATAGGAGTATGAGTATGAGGAGTACGAAAAATCAGCAATTTTGCTTCGTTTTTTTTAGCATCAACTACGGGCAATAGTTAAAACAACCATAAGAAAATTGTTGAATACTTTTATGCACCATGACGCGTGGCTGATAAACAACGTCCGTGGTGCAAAAAAGTAAACAACCACAAACTATGGTATTCCAACAATGTACATAGTACGAGATAGTAATGAATATAGTCTGTGGTGTGGAATTAACAATTGTAGAGTGGTTCGCTTACTACATAGATATAAGAAGAATGGATACGAAATGGGCCGAGAGAAATGAAGCAATTTTCGACCTCTGGTCGCAATGTGTTTGTATAAAACAACAACAAATTTCATGCAGAAAAGTTGATGTATTTGGAAATTTGTGTCCATGTATTAGTTTCCCCGTTATCCCAACCACCCCGTAGATTAGATGGATTGACATGAATGTTTACATAGAGAGTCTACAGCGCTGAGGGGTGGTGCGTGCGGCATTGAGGTGAAAGCTGTTTTACAGAGAGTAAAATTGCATGTGTAGTAAAATTGCTTCATTCACGTACGGGTTCATGCATTGTGATTGCGTGTCCATTCTTTATATGTCTATGGCTTACTATGAAAATTGTTGATAATTCAATATTTTGGAGTGTTAAATGAATTGAGGCTCATTTTTCTATAGATCAACTATTTATCGTACTTATGAACCAATTAACATAGTTGAATCCTCGAAGATTTCAATATTTTTTGTATCAGGAAAGTCAACTACTTTTATATGGTCAAATTAACTATTTTAGCATAGTAGAAAGAACCATTTTCCGTAGTTAATTCGACAATTTTGAATGAATTATTGCAGTACTATCAATAATAATTAAATCAACCACGACTTTTTCTTTCAGTATACACTTTCTCGTTCGAAAATCAAATGAGGTTCACCATTTCTTAGGAAAGCAAATAAAAAATGCTGGATTTTTTTATATATCATGGGCGTTTATTGTAGAAGAATAGAAAAATATATTTTATTGAAATTATTGCCCGTTAGATGCCATTATTTTTTCCCATATTTGTATTCTTATATATGTATTCTTTAGCGAAAAAATTCTTCATCTTTTTCGTCTAACCAAGAATTATGCCAATTTTTGGTATCCTCCAAGGAAATGAAGTGTTGACCAGCCAGGCAATGCGTCATCAATCGAAGCAAATGGTAATATAAAGGAACAATAAGTGGGCTACACGGCAGGTGGAGTAGCACATCCCAATTCAGCGCTTCCAATGTGTCCTTGACGAATTTTGCAACATGTGGCCAAACATTGTTGCGTTGGCCTGGTCCGTTTTTCCTTTAGTGCTTTGATTAGTGGTTGTTGGTAGCGTTAATCAGTGATGGTTTCATTCGGCTGGAGTTGCTCATAGTACACAACTACCTTCTAACCCGTTGGCTTGGTCGCTGATATTGAAGCATGGCCAGAGAATCCGAATGATTTTTTACGTTACGGTTATCGTAATGCATCCATTTTTTATTACCAGTTATGATACGATGAAAAAAATGCTTTCTGTAGTGCCGCTAACTCAATTGTTCGCACGTGAAAAAGCGCCTTTCGAGGTCACTTGGCTTCAACTCGAAAGGCATTCAATTTTTTTGTATTTTGATCGTTCTCAAGTCGTTTGAAAGCGACGGGAAATGGTTTGGCGTGTAATTCTTAATGATTTTGCAAGCTCATCTTTCGGTTGGCATTAGTCTTAATAAAGTCTTGCATCAAATTCTTTGCCTTCAAACTTTTTTGGGTGTCCTGGACGCTCTTGGTCTTCCGGGTCAAAATCACTACTTATAAACCGCATAAATCGCCTCTCGCACGTTTTGAATTCGGTGGAATATATTCAGGATAAGGTTTGGCGAGCAATCGTTGAGCTGCAGCTTAATTTTTTTTCAAATTGAAGAAGTAAAGCAATACTTTCCGCAAATAACGTTTGTGTGTGCATGTGGGCTAGAGAACAGGCGCATTGGCACCTCTCAGCTCTCAGGCCAAACGACACATTGTACTCATTATCCCCTGCCTACCATAGTTTCCCGGACTTGTTGATAAAATCAAGAATCACTGATAGGGGAAAACAGGCGACCTTCTGCATACGTGCCACATCCCAGCCAAAGCATTGATACCTGAGACGTGCAAACGCTGGGCATTCACAGAGGAAATGTTTTGCAGAGTCAGCCTCTTCTAGGCAGAATGAAATAAAGGTCATCCTGTAGAAACCTATTGGGTACATATGTCCTCCTAGGCTGTGTCCTGTCATGGCTCTGCAAAGTTTTCTGCTCTTATTGAGTAAGAATCCTGCAGTCACATAGTTGGGCTCTGAAAGGAAAACCTTTGTGTGCCTGGTCAAACCAGCAGTCATCAAATGACGTTTATTTGACACCTAATTTGATATACTGAGACCACAAAAAAAACTATATTGTTTGCATTTCAAGCAAATCACACGTGATGAAAGTTAAAGCTAATAAATGAAGCTTTGACGGTAAGATAGTGACTGTGTTGTCTGATGCGTAAAGCGCTAGTTACGCCATCGGTTGTAAAATACTGCATTTTTAACTTGCGCTCCTTTTGGTAGAGTGTGATCTTTGGGCTGCTGGATATGTGTTCCTCTTTCTTTCCTTTCCCTTTCTAAAACTCTCTTATTTATATGACACGTGCAAGCTAGACAAATAATTCTGATTGTTCAATTAATTTACATAACTTATATACTATTAATGCTTGTGCTCCCTTTGCTAGCATTTTCCTTCCACCATTATTTTACATAAAAAGTTCTTATCGCGAACAACTTACTTTGAATAGACATAAAATCCATAAATCACCATCAGTTCACCCTTTTCAAGCTTAAAAAACCGTAGCTTGTACCTGTATAAGTATAGATTTTCACGTATCCTTCTACGATGTTCTATCATCAGCTCCTTAGTCCCATTACCATATCAAAAAACAATCATCATTGAAGACTCTTCAATACCACTTCGACTTTACTTCGAAAAAAAGGATAAGAATCTATAGGAAAACTTTTGCTTATCGCTTTATATGAACACCTTTTCTCGTACAGCACGACAATGGAAAAACTAGTGGAACAAAATGAATGAGGAAAACAAATGAAAGTCGCTACTCGACAAAAGTTACAATTGAGAGCAAATGCTACGAAACAGCAACCGGAAAATGATAAAGCGAAATAGAAAAGTACACGAGTATTATAAATTAAAGCTAAAGAACATCCTTCGGTTGCATGGGGAAGTCAAGCAACGACGTCATAAGCTATAGAGCCTAGGAACGTACATACGGACATAGTTTCAGCAGGAACAGTTGTGGCAAGTGAAGGGGTGCTTTTATGAAACGATTGCACCGGTACAGCCCTTCATTATACCTTCGAATACAAAAGGAGTCGGCAAGTTTCTAATGACTCTTCTCGTATGCATGCAACCGGTTGCATTATGATCCCGAGCGGTTGGATCCATTCTCCTTTGCCAGCATTTGACTTGTCTGCTGGGTTGCGGTGGTGTGCGGTCTATGCCGGAAGGGTGCATTATGGCAAGGAAAGTCGCGTGCTTAGCGAACGTCAATCCTTGCAAATGCGTGTTGGCTGTCAGAAGTCTCTTTTTTTTCCTGTTACGGGAATTTTTCCTTTCTTATTTTAGTTGAAGAAGGTAGTTCGTTATCCTTTTGCTTTGGGAATATCCTAGTGACTTGCGGATGGGTAAAGCCTAATAAAGTCAATTAGGAAACATAATGTGGTTTGAGAATACAAAAGAGGTAACTATGTATGTAAAATTTTACTGGATCGCTGAGCTTGCTTGCTAATTTTTTAAGTGATTGTGTATAATTGTTAAATAAATGAATGCAGCAATTATGTTGTGTGTGGGAAACTTGCATTCGTCAAATGTAAGGCTAGTTCAACTGATTTGTGGTGTGAATTTTGACATATGGCATTTGGTGCACTACATAATCAAACATGATGTTATGAAGATATAAAATGCATTAAAAATGATGTGTTGAAATAATTACCACAAATCGATCATCACTTCTTACTGCATAAACACATCATCACGGCACAGTTGTCGTAAAAATTATAGTAATGTGGTTTCGAATCATTGATAAGCATTTTTGTCTTTCTTAATTTCGATTCTTTCGAGATCAAGCTTCTAATATGTTTTCCCCATCCAGAATCTAATGTGCAGTAGCAATGCGTATATCTGTATGTTCTTTTATTTTCGTCATACATGCATCTTGTACAACTAACTTGCACCACTCGTTGAATTCTCTTTGAGAGAAGCCAAAACCGAACGAGCAGAGCTATATGTTAACTGTAATTGCTTTGAAAGTGGTGAATTACATGCTGCTAGAAAGATTTGATGGAGATGCTGCATTAAAGTCGATTGGTTTACAGTGGTATGCAATTGTTCTTACTAAGCGGATAATTTTGCAATTTCTATCAATGAAATTAATTCTGAATAATTTCACTATGGTGAAATTCAAAATCATATCAAAGCTGAAAATCATTAATTTTTATAGTATTAAATCTTTATCTCAAGCAGTAAGAGCACTCACTCTTGTAAGTGCGTTTTTTTTTTGCACTGAAACAGCTGATACATTTAAATATCTTGGTAATATACATAATTTAAAAGAAAGAACTTGAAAATTGGGGATTGAAAATAATTGTTATTATTATTGCTAATAAATTGTATTGAAAACGTCCCCTCAGTCGCCTGATCTAAATGCTATCGAGAATTTTTGGAGATATTTAGAAGTACATGTTAAATCTTATAGTTAACTATTTCAAAAATATAGTACAAAATTTGAAGTCAATCAGAGCAAAAATCTCGAAGTTATTAAATACTTACACTCCGCATCAAATGATAAGACACCACTGAAATTTTCCCATTTCTCAAAACCGATAAGAAGTCGAAAAAAACTTTTATTGTGGATCATATAGTACATGCAAGGAATGTTCGGAATGTTTAACGTAATGGCTCCTTCAACTAATGTTCGAGGAATTTTTCGTATTTACCTGAAAAAAGGTGCTTCAAAAAGGTAAGACAGCTGAAGGTATTCAAAAAAAATCTGTATTTAAAGATAAATTTAAGTATAATATTTTATACTTTAATAATGTGTTGGCTTTCCTTGTTTTGCTAAAACAGTTATCATTCGATTTGGTAGAGATTTACATAAATTTTTCAGATATTTCTGCGGAATTAGCCTCCAAGCTTCTTGTATGGCATCTTTTAGCTCCTGGATTGAATTGAACTGTTTATTGCCCTGATATACAGGACGGGATAGTTGACCCCAAGATTTTTCTATAACATTTAAATCTGGAGATCTAGCTGGCCATGGTAAAATCTTAATATTTTTGGAGGAAAAGTATTGCTTTTCAACACTGCTGCGTTATCCTGTTGGAAGATAAAGTCCTTTTTAGAAATCCTTGTTGCATGTGTCCTGATTTGTTTATCTATTATTTTTATGTAATCCGGACTTTTCATTTTTCCATCCACAAAGCAGATTTATAAAGATGACATTCTCCCATCTTTTCTTCTACCTTACATGTTTCCGAGCGAATTTCATTCTTTCCTCAATATGCATTTTTGTAAGCGGTGGTTTTCTAAGAAGTTTTCTTTGTTGAATAGTGGGTGTTTTTTTTCAAAAGACGATGGACATTTAAAATGTTTGTGTTCACACTAGTGATGGGCTCAAAAACGCCAAACAGTTTGAAAAAAAAACGTTTGGCTGCAAAAAACGAACGAACAGTTTTTCCAAATAACGACAAACAGTTTTTGTAAAACGAAATTTTTTTCTAGAACAAAGAGCATTTCTAAAACACACCGTTTTTCTACAATGATTAGTTTTTCTAAAATCAATTATTCCAAATATTCTACAACGAATATTTAAAGCCAATCGTTTTTCTAAGACGGACCATTCTTCTCAAACCAACAGTTTTTCTAAAACGAATAGTTTTTCTAAAACCAATCGTTTTTCTCAAACGAAACGTTTTTCTCAAACGAATCGTTTTTCGTTTTTTTTTAAACGAATCGTTTTTCATCGTTTTTCGATTTTTTTAAACGAACCGTTTTTCGTTTGTTAAAACGAACTGTTTGGCAGTGGAAAACTGTTTAGCTGCGGAAAACAATATTTTCGTACTTGCGAGTTTTTTCGTATTTGCAAGTATTTTATTCAAATATTTATAAAGTTTTTAGGGCAAAAGGAGCTGAAATCGGACAAAATCGGCCAATTTTGGGTTAGAGTGGTTTGGGACATAACCGGCCAAAACCTATCGCTGTGATATAAAAATTTCTGTTTTGTAGGGGAGTAAGGGTTTTTTTGCCCATAGTTTGGCAAAAACTGCCTTTACCGCGCTTTCGATGATTGGAAGTGGTCGGGGAGTATATTAGTGATATTTTAAGGGCAAAAACTTTTTGATAAGGGGAAATTGGGCAAAAACGTCCATATTTTCCAAAAATTTTATTTATATCTAGCATGAATTCGGGGATTTTTCTGAATTGTTTCGGACGAAATTTCCATACAAGTCTGGGAAAAAGCAACCTAGTTTCGAAGATACGGCAAAATGAAATCCGCCGAAAAAACTAAAAGTAGCACTAAAAGTGCCAAGGAGGAACAAGTTGAGATTCTTTTTGTTTCATCAGTTGGCGTCTCCGGGTGTGCTGAGCCCTCCTCGTGACTGCAGGTCGCCACGAGGATGGCTGCAGGTCGCTACCGGGGTTGTAAAATTTACAAGACTATGAGAGGTAAGGTGCCCCTGGGCTCATACCCAGCCTTAAGGAAGAGGTTGGCCCCCTAGCGGGTGCATGTTTAATAAACGAAACATCTTTTTTATTTCTTAATAAAAACTTCATGCTTCAGTGAGGCGAAGTGGAAATCCGACTGTTTTAGATTAGCCAGGAAAAGTTTGTTATCAGAGATCGCTCTATGAAGAGTCCTATAGATGACAACAGGATTAGTTGGTTCTATCTTAGTATTTTACTTTGGTCATTTGAACGAATACAGGAAGTGTTCTTTGCATATAATAAAGTGCAAAATAAATTAAAATGATTGAATTTGATTGTTTTCCTTTAGGTGGCCCCTAGATTGGAGAAAGATTTGCCAAATAAATGACTGACCATTGGAAAGTTACGGACAAGCTGCACAGACTAATGACTCGGTATTCTTTAATCTTGCACCATCACCATTCTAGTTTGGGAACGTTGTGTCTGGAGGGTGGAGGAGGGCATATTAGTCCGTTTTATTGCATTACTGCAAATCGTATGCATTGTATGTATACAAGTACACACTTCAAACAGGTATTGGGAACAGATATTTTTTCGTACTCGTACTAGTTATACCTAGTATGTGAAAATCCTAGTACGGCCCAACTCTAATTGTCGTACAGCATAAAATTTGTTTCTTTTCGTTAACTCAAACTGTTTTTTTCAAACAGTTCTAAAAAACAGTTGTTTTAAAAAAAAAAAAATTCGTTTTCGTTTTTTGGAAACAATAGAAACACCCATCACTAGTTCACACCAGCTTTTTCCGCAATTTGTCTCGCTGATGCTGTTGAGTTTGACGCTACTCGTAATATCGACCGCTTTTCACGATCACTTAGTGGTAGGTCTCCCTGCACTCTTCTTTTGCCTGTAATTTTCAGGGTCTTTTAGTAAATTCATTACAACATTTCGGCTTCGTTTTACAATTTTCGCGATTTTCGCAACAATTAAACTCTTATTTTTCAGATTTAAAATCGTTTTTATTTCACTTTCACTTAGTTTTTACTGCAACCCATTTTTGCAACACAATCCACAAGTCCGTATTGAAAAAATACCGAAATTTATTACGAAACGATCTCAGTTTATCTAAACCCGTAAACACTAAACAAATTTCAAACTCACTTCTTGCACCAAATGCTTGAAACTGCCGATTTATATACTCTGTCCTATCTTTTTGAAGCATATTTTTTTCAGGTAAATACGAAAAAATCCTAGAATATTAGTTTATTTATTTATTTTTTTATTGCCGAAATCCACAGAACAAATCCAATTATAGAGTAGACAAGAAGAAAAAATAAAAATACATACAAGTATGTAAATATGTAAGAAAAAGAAAATAACATGGAAACCAAGAAAATTAATAAAATTCAGAATGGAATAATAATACAAAAAATAATAAAAAGCTAATCGACCGAAATAGAAACAACCAAATTGAGCAAATCACGACATATTTCGATTATAAGGAAGAACGTTATTTTTTAAAGTACTTTTAAACACAGATAACGTTTCAGGCACAGGACCAAGGTTAATGCTATTGTGCTGACGAGGCAAACGCAAAAGGGGGGAGAAGAAATAGGTGTCGGTACGAGCAAATGTAATATTGAAGTTAAATAATTTTCTATTAGAACGGCCCGATTCTCTAACAGATAGTTGAATGCTGGGGTCAACCAATATACTGCCGATAAAAAGTTTAACAAGGAAGCACTCGTCGAGGAACGCTCTACGTGACTCAAGGGAAGGAATTTGAAAAATGGAGGAATTATAGAACAAGGAGCGGATGAATCGGCGTTGCACCGATTCAACCGCATCGATCAATGTGGACACCAAATTTGGCAACAGTATTCAAGAACACTACGGACAGAGGAAAAAACACAGATAAAGAGAAGTGGAAAGATTAACAAAACGTTTAGAGGATCTGATGATGAAGCCGGAAAAACGAGAAGCCTTGGCAGTGACGTGAAGAATATGCAAGTCGAACTTCAATTTCGAATCAAAAATCATGCCAAGGTCCTTGATATTAGGAACAGCATTGAGAAGAGAGCCAACAACACAGTAGGAGAAGAGCAAAGGAGATATTTTGTGGGTGAAAAACATTTGATGACACTTCGCAATATTCAAAGTGAGGGAAATAGCAGTGCACCAGTTAGCCAAAGTATTCAAATCGCTCTGCCATATGGTACAGTCACTAGCGGATTCAATCACTCTGAAAATTTTAAGATCATCAGCGTACAAAAGGCAGGATGAGTTAAAGAGGGAAGGAAGGTCGTTAATAAACAAAAGGAACAATAAAGGGCCAAGAATGGATCCTTGCAGAACTCTTGAGGTAGGAAAAAAGGTGTTGAAGAGCAAGAGTTAACAGTAACGACACAAGAGCGATTACAAACGTAGGAAAAGAACCATCAAAAAAGGGCGCCAGAGAGACCAAACCCAGTTCGCTTTGATAGAAGAATATCATGGTTCACAGAATCGAAGGCCATGGCAAAATCGGTATAGAGGACATCTACTTGCTTTTGCTGGTTGATTGCGAAGTCAATAAGTTTGTAACCGTTGACTTATCTTTGATGAATCCATGCTGTTCCCCGCCCAGCAAGGGCTGGACGAAAGGGTACACTCTATTGTAAACGACTCTTTCGAGAAGCTTACTAAAGCATGGTAAAAGGGATATGGGACGGTAATTGAAGATGGAAGAAATATCACCAGCTTTAAAGATGGGAAATATGTTGGCGGATTTTCAAAGGGAAAGAAAGGTCCCGGTTGAAATGCTGAGGTTAAAAATTATTGACAGAGGAACACACAAGAAAGATAAAAGTGATTTCGGGAAAAAATTTGGAATGCCGTCAGCACCGAAGCTAGTGCTTGCATCTAGAGACAACATTAACGATTCTACTTTTAAGGGATTAGTAAAAAAAGTAGAAAGGGTATAATCAGGAACTGGAAAAAAGGTTGAAGGCGAAGAGCTACTATGATGGAAGGTGAAAGAAGAGAAAAATCGAGGAAAGAGCTCACAAGAATCTTGAGGTGAGGACGCAGACTTATAATGAAGATGCATAGCAGAAGGAATGCCAGAGGAAATTTTAAGGGATTTAATATAGGACCAAAAAAGTTTAGGATTGTCAGAAGTAATAGAAGTTTCGACATACTCAAGGTAAGAACGCATAACGTCGTTGGCTGCCCTTTTAGCAGCAGCTCGTAACCTTTTAAAATTCAAAAGGTCATCAAAAGAGCCAGACCTTTTGTATTTACTATGCGCTGCATCTTTGGCTCTAAGAGCAAACGCGACATCAACGGTGAACCACGGAGGGTCGGAACTTCTTTTACAGCGAAAGGAAGGAGCGTAGCAGGAAATTAAGTTAGACAAGAAGGAAAATTATGCCAGTTAGTACAATTTATTTCATTGGACAAAGCAGAATAGTTTGCTTTTTACTAATGTTCGAAGAACATTAGTATTAAAATCGCTTCGCCGAAAATCGTCATATATATATATATATATATATATATATATATATATATATATATATATATATATATATATATATATATATATATATATATATATATATATATATATATATATATATATATATATATATATATATCAGCAAAACGGTTAAGAGAGATAATCTCTGAAGTGGCCGATCCGATTGAGCTGAAACTTTCGGAGAACATAGATGTATATAACAGGTAGGTCCATTACTTGCTAAAATTCAGATATCTTAAACCTTTTGGCGGCGGCGGGCATTTAAGTGAATTTTCAGGTACACCTATATTTCCAAGCAGTGTAAATTTTTGTTAAAAAAAGTACTAGGAATGAAAACTTATTATGTTTGTAGTTTGTCTATGATAAAGAATTGAAAATTTTGAGCCAGGTGTAGGCGCTGAGTGCCTAAAAGTAGGCAAGGATTTTTTTTAATTTCGATTTGTCATAACTTCTAAGAAAAACAATAGATCATCGTGAAATTTGCAGAACGTATTGATGTAAACTAGAATTTAACACACATGGACTTTCAAGACTGTGTAAGCAACACTGTAGCTACAGCAGGCTCCTGAAAACAAATCCTTCAAATCATCGAGTCTCCTGAAAATTTTTTGATTTTTGAAAATAAATTCAAATTATTGATAAATTTTGACTTTTGTCCACCAAGTCAAATAAAAATTTCAAAAATTCCGCGGTAAACAAGAACGGCAACCCGTGATCAAATTACCTCTATTTTCAGCACCCAAAACTTCTGTTCACGAGAACTGACAATCGGATAATGCGATCAATATGAAATTTACAGAACATGTTGGTATTAACTAGGACCAGGTCTGATAGAAGCGATTTTTAAATACGAGCAATGCTGTGGTAGTGGTGCCATTTGGAAAAATCTCTGAGAAAAAAAACTGGTTTTTGGCCTATAGCTTCCGATTTAGGCACCAGATTTTAGCAAAATTCACGCAGTAGGTGAACTTTACTCTAAGATAGATTTCATAGAAATTTGGTTGAAAAATTAGTATATGGACGCGAGCTACGGCAATTTTTGTCTCTTAAATATTGTAAATTTGCTCAGGAAAATAAAGGTTTTTCCCTATAACTTCCGATGCAGTGATGAAATCAAAACGAAATTCACGTGAAAAGCATATCTTGTTGCTTTTCTATATATAATCTGTAGAAATTTTGTTGAAAAACCGTGAAAGGGTTGCCAGCTATGATGAATTTTGTAATTTATTGACATTTCTTTATCGAGCGATGTTGTCATAAAATTTCCAAGTGGGAATGATCCTGCAATGACAAAAAACATCAAATATTTACGTTTCAAAAATTTAAAAAGTTTGGACGATGGTAACCCTAAAATTTAATTCACTCCTATAACTTACAGCGCAGACATTCAATCGAAACGAAATTCATAGTGTGGGTTTAACACAACGTGAAGCAGCTGTGGTGCTAGCACATGATTGCCAGCACCGGACAATTTCGTAAATATCGCACCAACAGATACTTCCATTTTCTATTCATAAGCAAATTATTTACAATAAAATAAGCAACCGATATTTAAATGTTCCGAGCTTTGGAAATTTTATTGTTTGTTACTTGAACCTATAACCGAGTTTATTAGCTTATTCATCTGCATCATCTCCCTCCTATGGTAAGCATAATTTATGACAAACGACTTCAATTATATAATAGCACTAAAAGATTATATAAAAGCAAAGCATCTAAGTTATATATCTATATGCTTTTAGAATCGTCAAAAATTGGTGCAACTGCACCAAGTTGTTTATATAATGTTATTTTATTTGAATAAAGCTCTTTGCCCTATAGCCTCCAATACAGTCATGGTATCATAACGAAATTCATATGACAAATTTAAATTATTGTAGACAATATTCAGTATAAATCTATTTTGAAAAACAATGATAGGGCTGCCAGCTATGATTGTTTTTGTATTTTTTGAAATAGCCTTAGTAAGCGATTTTATCATAAAATTTTCAAATCGTAGTGGTCTTGTAGTGAAAATACACACCAAATACTAAGATCTAGAAAATTTGAAAGCTCTTGCGAATGGTAACCCTAAATTTCTTTGTATCCCTATTACTTCCAATGCAGTAATCGGATCAACACGAAATTCGCAGATCAGGTTGACTTCAACGTGAGGCAGATAGGACTCCTAGCACGAGGTGTTTTTGTTATTTTGGTACCAATAAATGCTTGCATTAAGTATTC
This sequence comes from Nemotelus nigrinus, assembly GCA_947369275.1. Taxonomy (NCBI): domain Eukaryota; kingdom Metazoa; phylum Arthropoda; class Insecta; order Diptera; family Stratiomyidae; genus Nemotelus; species Nemotelus nigrinus. Next base: position 36,029,264 of record OX376372.1, read on the forward strand.
ACATCGCGAATATACAATATATAACAATATATATGACAATACGTACAATATATAATAGATAAGACAATAACAACAGTATAACAACAATATATAACAATACACTCAAAATCTGCACAAATCCTCTACTGTTCTTCGAACATTAGTATTTCTAGCGGTTCTGATGCGCTAGGGTTTTTAAAATAGAAACGAAGTCTAGAGGCAGGTTTGTCTTTAGACGAACGGCTTAGAGTTAATTCTATAAAAATAGAAGGGTGATGAGGATCAGGGTGCACAAACGGAGATAAAGAAGGACTCAGGCAAAGTGAAGAAGGGTGCAGGTTAGTCAGAACAAGATCGAGAATCCTGTTGCTAGTATTGGATACGTTGTTGAATTGTGAAAGTGAGCAAAGGGAGATAAAGGAAAAAGTAGCGAGAGAAATATTGTTTGAAGACAAAGTACATGAAAAAGTATTATCCCAATCCAGCGATGGAATATTAAAATCACCACATAATAATAAGGAAGCAGAAGGGAAGCGTCCATTGAAGTTGAGTTGAAAGGGCCATTACGTTAAATATTCTGAACATTCCTTGCATGTACTATATGACCCACAATAAAAGTTTTTTCTAACTCTTATCGGTTTTGAGAAATGTGAAAATTTCAGGGGTGTCCTATCATTTTGATGCCGAGTGTAGTCCCATCTCCTCTATCATTGTAGCTCCGAAAGCTCGGAGTTTAATAGTCATTTTCTCAAAATAAGTTTTTAAAATTCCGTGTTCACTGCCATATAAAACCACATTACTAATTCATTTCAAACTTGTCACACACTTTCTACATGAAAAATACTTCCACCCAACGATAAGTTTCAGATTTTTTTTTTACATTGAGGGGGTTTTTTCACCTACAAAAAGGTCAAATTTTTTGTGAAAAATAGCAATTTTCACTTCAAATAACCACCAAAATTTTAAAAATGAAAAAAATAGAAATCAGAAAACGTTGGAAGGAGGATTTGATGATACTTTGACTAAATTTTAATGTTCTTTGATTTCCAATAATTCTCAGCTGAACACCACAGATCGTCCTTTTCCAAAGACGTTCTGAAAAAACCTTTGTCAACGATTTATTTGTCGATATTTTCGCATAAAAAAACTACACAATGTTATTGAAATGATAATTAATAATGTAGAAAAAGGCTTAAATAAATTTCCTCTATCCATATTTCTAAAAAAAATCGTAAAAAAGTGTAATTACTCACGCTGAAACCCTTACCTTAACTAAAAAATCAGTAAAATGTTGATTGGCATCGCATTTGACTTCTTCATTTCTCTATCTTCACCAAAGCAAACGGCAGAAATCAAGACAGCGATCATCCTCTCAGCCGAAAAATGATTTCTGACTATTGTAGAATTAGCGTAAATTAATAAGCGAAGTGGATCTTACCACTACCCTTATTGTCCAATCCCAACCGCGATAGGTAAGAACGCAGAAAAACTGATTGATATGTGTGTGGCGCATCTTAATTCGTTTGTGAAAAAATTGGTGCATTAAATACAAAGTGTTGGTCATCGGTGTTTTAAAGTGTCTTTGTCATTTTGATGCCTATACGACAGCTGAGTTTCAAAACTAACGTAATATTCCGAAATTCTATTTTCGCCAAGAAAAAGATCTAACCTCGCTAGCGGTTTTCTCTTATCTTAGTTTACCATCTTGAACAATCATAAATACAGTTCCGTAAAACAGTTATTTTACAGCCAAATAACTGTTATGCAACTAATATATAGTGATGGTATATTTTACAAATGAATATGCCAACTTAATGATGATGTCCATAAAGTTATGTTAATATGATTTATATTACTAAATTTATGAACTACCTGAAAAATCAGTAAAAGTATTTCTCTTTTCTCTTTTTTCTCTAAAGAAAATGGTATCACAATTCAAAGAATAATACATATGCATACAACAAATACAGCACAAAACAGCAACACAAACGTCTTGGACTTTGCCTGTCTAGGCCCAAAATCGTTCACTTTACTTCCTGGCCTCAGTGCATATCTGTTTCGAAAATATCCACCATCGTCGGCTCGCCGTGTATACCTCCAAACAAACATACATCAGAATTACAGCGTCTTATGGCCGGCGAGCAGCAAATGGCCAAAACAAACTAAGACGCCGACATGCTCCCGGTTCCCAGTCTACACGAATCATCCGTTCAAGTGAAGGAGAAGAAGTGGCGACGATCCCCATGCAACATAATGTGTGTAGGGTGTTCGTAAGAACGATTCTGCGCCCAATGTGTGTGCTCTCACGGCGCATACAACTCCTTAATGCATGCTAGGACAAGATTTTCGTGAGAGTAGAATGTGGCAATGCCATTCCACCACTCTCAAGGAAGAATCTACCGGCCTGAGGAAGATATCGAACTCGAAACTGGACCAGCACTTTCAGGTGGAGTGTCGAAGTGCGCGTATCGACCTCGCTCCGACGTTCGTTCGACTAGTGATTTTTTGTGTGAAGAGGTTTGTGCATCGACTAAATCCTAAAGTTTGGCAGTGCGAGCTCAAGGACGTAAAACGTTGGCAAAGAAGCAAGGACCTTTGTTCGCTACGTCACATATTCGTTTTTCTATACGTTTAACGTATCTCTTCCGCATCCTGGTCAAGTCGGTGTGGTAGTACGTCAGGATTTTTGTGCATTCGTCTTGCTCGTCCAACGGAGGGTGGCTGATTTGTTTTGGCTGCTTTTTAGTGTCCTTCGAAGAAATCGTGAATCAGGGGGTGCCCGGGTGAAAAACATAACAAACTTAAAGTTAGGGGGTCGCGTTCGCGTGATATGGCCGGCATTCGTTCGGTAGATCGGTTTTAGGCCGGATATCGATTTTTTATCTGGTGTGAATTCTTACTCGTCGGGCCGAGTACGTCCACCCCTCGACAAGGACTCGACTTTCGACTGTGTTCCGGTACCATCGGTGTGTGTGCGAATGACGGTATCGGTGTGGAAGTCGCATTGAACTGAGTCGATGTGCATCAAGCCGCTAGTCGACGAGCACCCCCGCATCGAAGCGGTTCGAAGTACGCGAGTTCGTTTGCACTAGGAGCCACTCGGAATACTTGCTAGAAGCTGTTAGAAAATTTTAGTGAAACGGTCGGTATCATCAAGATGCCGCTCGAGAGAAAATGCAACGTGATACAATTACCTGTGAATGGATAATTGGATCTTCTTCGAGCAGTGAATGAATTTGTTATGCTGATGGTGTTTCAAGCAGCTAGTCAAGTTTAGTTTCGTCCGGGTGTACTGTATTGTAGGACCTATATAGTGTAATTAGTCCTGTTTTGTGCTGCAGTCTGTTAAACTACCCGGTGATTCCGAAGCGTGGGGGCGAATGTGAACGTGCATTAGTTACTGAACGCGAGTGCAATTTGCTCAACGATTTCCGGAAAACCAATATTCGTGCTTCTTGATAGATGATATTTGTGATAAGATCGGAAAAGGTGTAACAGAAGGAATCGTTTCCAAATGTGTAGTGAATTTGCATAGAACGTGAATTGAATGTGTGTTGACTCTAATCCCCCAGTAATTAATTAATGGATTGTCCCGGTCGAGGAATGGATAAACATTGCTAGGAGCATGATTTAGGTTTGTATTGCTTGAGTGTTCGTCCACATATACCAAAGTCAGGATTATATCGTCTGAATATCAAAGTACAACATGGAAAGGTATTTCGGAGACAAATTATAGGTTAAACAGAGGAATTTCGCTTCAAGTAAACGTAATAGCGTTTTCCTGCTCATTAAATAATTGAAGGAGCTATGTTTTACGTGTTCATGTGTAGAGCTGCAAATTCGTTCGGTCGATATTTGCGATTAACAATTAATTCGTTGTAGATGGCAAAAGTTGATTTTGCTGTTTTATATTAAGCATTGGGCTGTGGATGATTTCTCACAAAAATTTTGTGAAAATCTGTTGTACTCTTTATATTCAAAACTTTCGAGACCCTAGTCATTGTAAGCTTAAAACATTATGTGGCTTACACACTTTTTTCAATTTTGATTGAGTTGGGTTTTATTTATGAAAGTTAATGTGCATTTTATTAATACGAATACTTTAATTCGGTAAATTCATCCAAGCATAAGTTTTTGATAAGGTTCAAATATGCTAAAAAGAGATGTGATTATTTTCTATTGAAATTAAAATACTTAAAACTTTCAGCATTTAGAAAAAAATTGCTGAATGTAGTCCTTTTTCTAGCAAATATTATGTAGCGGTTGTTGAAAGCTTAAAATCGATTTGCTTTAAAAGTGATTCTAGCATCCTGGAAATGCAATTCTTCTCAGATAAATTGAAATTTGATTTTTCAAGTGCTTATAAATTTGCAATGCAACGTAATATTTGTATAAGTTAAGCAAGTTGCACAAGTAATGTTACGAAATTTCGTTGACAATGCTGATATAACAAATTGTTGGTTGAACGTTAAAAGTAAAAAAATATACTTTCTACTTTTGTTTTTCTGGTTCGACCAGAAACAATCTCACATTGACCTTTGAGTTGGACTAGCTGTGAGTAGGCACCTGAGTCAAAACAGGGTTTAAATGATGCATGAAAATACTTGCGTACTCTCTTGTGCATTTAATCTGAATGAAATATCTACCAGCTTTAGGTTCAGACGTACAACGGGAGGTCATTTGCATTTTGATGTATTATATACAGGGTGATTCAGATCACAGTGCCTTGGGGTATACCACTTGAGATGAGCTGATAAAAAAAATTGTTCCACATTTGTAAATAATTCTTGGAAAAATTAATAACGGATATTCCAAAATTTATCTTTTTGGATTCAAATTTCAAACAATTAACCCATTTTATCATTGAAATTTTTTCTCCAGAATATAATTTATATCTTTTTAACAATGTTCTTTCTTCGCAAAAACTTTCATTCCGCTACCTGCAACAGATTTTCTACTTGAGGTCATTATGTGTATTCAAGGACCGAAAACTTCATCATCTGAGTCACAGTACAGAGGGAGACTTTTTGAACCATACAACAATAACCAACAATAACTTCTAAAAAAATAAGAAAACGAATTCTTCGTAATAGTATAAATTATTTTGTAAACTAATAATTAATTACAAGAAGTGTTGAAAGTGGCCTCCTTCATTCTCAATACATAATTCTAATCTGCGAACTAATGATTATCTTACTCTACTAAAATTATAACTATTACTTCTTATAAAGTCACATGTGGACTGAATTTTGCTCCGTAGGTCTTCTCTGGAGTTCATAGCAGAACCGTAAACCACAGCTATTAGGTAACCTCACATATAAAAATCAAACGGAATAAGACCAGGTGACTGCAGAGGCCAAAAAATTGAGCCTCCGCGACCTATCCATCGCCCATTGAATTTCTCGCTCAAGTAAGCTCTCACTTCCTGAGAATAATGCGGTGGCGCACCATCGTGCATAAAATACATATCCTTTCTCAAAAAAAGAGGGATATTATCGTCCAACATATCTTCTAATTCAGTTTCCAAAAATTAAAGATATGTAGTACGATTTAGAATTGGGATTTCGAAGGGTCCAAGCAAATGATTGACAACTATCTCACACCAAACATTTATTTTAAAGCTACTTTGATGATGCCCTTCTATTATGGCGTGTGGATTTTCTGAAGCCCAGTTATGCAAATTATGTGTATTTAAAACACCATCTCTACTAAATGTGACTTCATCGGTAAATAGCACTTTTGCTGATATTTTTTGCAGAAATTCGTCATAGAAAGCCCCATTGAAGTTGACGAAAGCTCACTACGAAAAGTATCAGCAAACCTAGTTAACTACGTTGGTAAATCGAAATATATAATTTTCAATAGGAGTCCTTCAATCCAAACGAGGTCGTAGGCCTTCTGAAGATCAATCAGATAGTCCACTCAAAACCCTTTTGTTTTGCATGCTTCCTTCAACAGCACTTTTGAGAACCATTAACGCGTCCACTGTACAATGTTTGGCTTTGAAGCCGAGTTGTCGACATCTATGGTGTTATTTAGGTGTTTCTGAATAACCCTTTCAAGTAGTTTTCCCGCGTTTGAGAGGAGAGAAATCGGACGCGTGTTGAGCATACCGTGGTTCTCGACACTTTTGGTATGGGAAATATTTTTGCACGGTTCCAAGCAGTGGGAAAATAACGTATGTTAAAACAGGAGTTGAATAGAATGGAGAGGTGCTCAAAGAAGATAAAATTAAATATTTTATCTACTCTGGAAGACTTTTCAGAAGAAACGGTTGACACCAGGTTTAGAAGAGTTTCTTTATTCACGAAACAACCGTAGTCTTGGGAGTTTGCGGAAGGATTTATAAGACTGAACCTAGGAAGAGTCAACAGTTGATTTTCTTGTCTAAAGTTACAGGCAGAACTCTTGACAACTGAGGCAAATTTGAATCAGAGTTATGCTTCTCATCACGATAGATAAAAGAAAAGGCGGCAGCAATAGCATTTGCAGTCGATTTATCATCAGGGAGCGAATTGCCGTTAGAAGTGAAATTACTTCTAAATTTTTTACGGCCAGTGATTTTATTGATTACTTGAAACATATCTTTGCCAAGATTATTTTCTGGAGACGTTCTTCGAATTTATTGTTGACATGGGTTTTGGTCTTAATAATGATGAGGATTTTAATGCCTTGAATTAGGGCGGAAGTGTATCTATACGAGTTATTTTACGTATTGGGGTATATGTGATAGATTCTGGTAAAATGTCGTCTAAAAAATTCCGTCGATCATGGAGCTGAACGTTATCGTGCGGTAAATCATGGAAGGCAAAGTTTGTGGATTTTTTCGGGATATTTAAATTACTAATGACCGAGGACGTGATTTGATTAAGTTTTTCAAGAGTCTCATCTATTTCCTACAAGCAAAAGTTTCAGGAGCAGTTCAGACCTAGGTTTTGAATTTGAGTTGCAACATCTGTCGCGAATTGGTCTCAGTTGATTTTACCGTAGGGGATGAATAGTTCGGGGTCGCTCGGAGACACAAGAAAGAAGTCATTAATGGATGGAGACCGTCAAAAAGTAGGTTTCTGAGTGAAGATGGTTTTGATAAAGCTTGGATTTTGCGTCAGCCATTGCCTTATGGCAGCACCGTAAAAGTTGTTGACGCGATTGCCCCATGGTTGTGACCGAGTGTTTAAATCAACTCCGAGAATGACCAAACCAAGTGACGTTGGGTTTTGATCCGCTCTTTAACTAATAGTGCGGTACCCAGTTTAGAGAAACTTGGGCCCTCAGAAGTGTCCTCACGGATGATTTTATAGTCACATGATGACGGGGCTTGAGTTTAGTTTCTGATTGGAAAAAAATATCGGGATTCTCATGATTCATGAAATCCTGAACGAAGTTTCTCTTGTAGATGGAAACTTAGGTAGCGATATTTAAGGCTGCAATCTTAAGTGATTGCATTGCTAGCTAAATGAAGGGAGAGTGAGAAGAAAGCACCTGGTTTTTCAGGTTGGGGAGAAAGTCTCTTGAAATTAGGAACAAATTCATTGATTTGGTTGGCCAAGGCGAAGAGATTGTAGCCAAACAAATTCTAATTCAAAAAGTACGGAGTCAATTGATGGTTGAGAGGTGTTAATAGAGGGTTAAATAAATTTGGCTGAAAAGGTAGCGTTTTTTTTTTGTGTGCTGGTGCCTTGCTACCAGCTGCGAAGTGGCTGCCGCATGAATTGCCGGGCCAAACAGTGTTTTTTATTGCCGCCGTGACTAATTCTCTTCGACAGCTAGCCAGATGGCCTGTTGATTTGCAGTTTACGCAAAAAACTGCATCGGACTCAACCTGCCCGACTTGATGAATCATTCGTACAATCTTCAGACATGAAAATCAGTGAAAAGTTGTAGGAAAATTACAACAAAAAATATCCAATAAAGATAACTTAAGGGGTTACCCCCACTTGTAACTTTGAAGTTTTTGGTTTTTTTTTTGTTGCATTTTTTTTAAGTATAACTATCTGAGAATACGTCCTTCAAATTTCAAGTCGATTCAAACATAATTAATCGAGATATGAGCGTTGAAAGAGAAGAAACTGTTACTGAAACAACCGTTTCTTATACTTATAAACGCGTTTTTCTCGAAATGACATCTTTGAAGTCGGTGACCAAAATTACTCGAAAACTACTGAACCGATCTTTTTGAAACTTAGCAGGCTTATTTAGTACATAAAAATGTAGTGTTTGATCGTTCGATTTCTTTTTAAAATAAAAAATGGCCGTTTTATAGCCAAAAGACGACCATTTTTTTAAGGGAAAATCGAAATATTAACTTTGACTGTCCGCCATTTTGTGAAAAATGGATATTGTTTTAAATCCTTCGATCAAACACTAGTTTATACTGTTATTTAACTAAGTCCATCGCTATTTTTTGTTTCAGATGATCCAGTTCGACACAATTTTGGTCACCGCAAAAGGTGAAAATTAAAATTCAATTGTTTTGACGGCCATTTGTAATTAAATCATGTAATATTTTTCGACAAAAAAATTACTGAAAGGTGTTCAAAGTATGAACTTTAAGAAAATATAACAGTCGTTTAAAAACATTTCGTAGTTTTGTCAAAAAAAATTTTTGAAAATGACCTATTTTATTGCGCTACAAGTGGGGGTAACCCCTTAAAGGAGGTTTAACTGGCTGGGTGGCGATAAATCTCTCATGCATTACACCTTAATCAACTTGTCAATGCGCAACAGGATCTAAGCTCTTGAAAAGCAAAATCTTTTTCAAGAGCTTGGAGAATAGACGACAGTCCATATGAATTTATACCTTGATTTAACTGTATCAAATAAGCTTTTACTCAAAAATTGGCACTTTGTGTGGGACTAAACGGCAATTCATTGATATTGTCATGTCAACAGTTGTGAACACGTCTTTCCACTGTAGGGGGTTCGAGCTCTGCACAATTTCGATAAGCATTTATCATTTTTTGAGCATTCAGTGAGTTTCAAGGATTCAATTATAAAGATGCAATATTGCTAAGTACTGTCGTCAAGGTGCTCTTCGCTTTTGAGCAAGGCCGGATATCCTGATGTGCTCATTAAATAATTGTCCCATATCAGCAATTTATTTTCCATATTAATTAGCAACATATTAGATTTTTATCTGTGAAAATTAACGGAATAGTTTATAGAAAACGGCTTAAAGCTGTTCCACTATTTTATCGACTTGAGAGTCACCTGTGATAGCATACCCAGGATAAAACATTCCTCGCACATTAGAAAGTTCAATTTCTCAACCAAAGTGATAATATTGGGAAGGTTCACTATGACAAGTGGATTAGAGTAAGGGGGCTGGATTTTTTTTGAAGCAATAGCAATCTGCGACAAAAAAATCTTTTCATATGTCAACTTAGCGCTGGAAAAAATGTCTTTACTGTCGCATGTCAAAGATATTGACATCATGAGCCGAAAAGGTAGAGGTGACGAAAAACGAAAAGCTGCACACAAAATAAAATAGAGTCATAATATATGGTGGCAGCTTGGCTGCAAAAGTCATCAGCTCCCGAAAAATTACTTTTACAGCCGCGAAAGCCAGAAAACCGAAAATCACTTATCTTAAGGAGTATGGTGAATACAGCTTCGAAGAAGCTAGAACATTTATGTTTCCAAAGTCAAAAATAATTAAACAACCGACAACAATTACGCACATGGCTGATGGCAAACAATAAAGTTTCTTTTTTGTATATTGCACCTTTGAGAAGAGATTCCTCCCATGGATATTTGGCCTCCAACATAACGATTGACTAATACGAGATACTTTTTCAATAGGATGTCGCGGGCATAAAACGCGTGAAAATGTTCAGCTCCATATGACATTCAATTGTGTTTAGTATTTATTGACATTTCAAATTGAATCCGCAAATATGCACTGTTTGGTGCCTCATTCCTATTTCTTTAAAAATTCAGAAACAAGGAAATAAGAAATGGACCCATAAGTTGGCCTCATCTGAGAACTAGTTACAGATAATATTTACAGGAATTTGTCTTCAAATATTGAATTTCATATACCAAATTAACTTTTCAAATAACATTTTTGATTATTAAGTTGTTTTTATGCGTTTTATTTTAAGAAAAAAATTCCAAAGGATTTTATTGGACTATCCTTTATATGAACAATATCGTTTTCGTGAAGTCACTGATGAAATAAGACTCAATAGGTTGTGTTGGTCCTAGCTCGTAGAACTATAATTATTGGACAGTCAATATATGGCCGTAGTTATTATTCATAGCTGTGTTGCAACCAGGGACAACACACTCTAATAGCTATTACTCTAATCACTCGGCAGCGAAAGCTTCATAATAATTCAAGCTTCAGAAAAAATAATAGAATTTTTTCAATAATTGTTCCAATTACTCCTAAACATGAGAATTCTGTAATATCAATCTGAAGCAATTCAATACAGTACAATACAATACAGAATAATGTCCCTGAACTTGACAGCAACTGGCACTCAGCCAAACAGAGCAATTACATAAGCACCCACAAAAGAAGAAAATATATCGATTCCATATTCATTTTCATGTAAAATCGTTCCCCGACTAGCGTATTTTGCATTTGAATCGAAAGCTACTCCGTATGTAGGTTCTATAAAAATCTTCCCATACGACAAGAATGAAGTTATAGGCTTATGAACACATAATGTGCACAATGTTCGCCTACAAGTACATCAAGTCATGCACGGTGAATGTCAAGGTTGCACTTCGACTAATGAAAATGCATCTATGCGATGCAGCGCACGTGTTCTGTGTGCATTGCAAAAAAAGCGACGTCAACAGCACAGCACAGAAAAGAAATCATAATAGCACCTGTCCTTCTGTAAACTACAGGAAGCCCTACAATATTTTTTTTATGTTTCTCATATAGGGTGTTTCGGAAGGATTGTATTGATTTTGATTATCTTTTATTTTTATCAGTTGAACTGCCATGAACGCTGAATGTTTCTAAATAAGCTAATTTCATAGTACATCCTAGGTTGATTTTTGACTTTGTGTTCTTCAATCCTACCCAAAAATGTCCTTGTGTGTGTGAAACTGTCTATAAAATTGAAAAAGTACATTAATTGTGTCAGAAAAACTACATTAATTACATCAAATGTCATTTTCACTATATCGCTATCAATAATTCATGCGCATGTATTATCCAAAATGTCACTCTTTCTAATAAGTTTTTCAACACACAAAATTCTTACACGTTTTCAATCAGCCTGTCATATTCGGTGCTTTACTTTTTCCTTCTATCCCCATGGAATCAAAACCGAATCGAATGCTGACTTCGAGGAAATATTTGATCGATATTAGAGCCTGTCGCTGGCACGAGGCAATTCAATATGCTTGTTAAAGTAGCGACGGGTATTAAATAGTTAATAGCCCGTATTAGCCTTAAACGGATTTTCAGGGTAGCTTACAAAACGTTTCGAAATCGTTAAAGCCACACATATCCTTTTGCTAGTTCAGTATGCAACCGGCCTCCCCAATAATTCGATCGAGGGATTGAAAGAGCAGCAGGGTGGCTACTTTTACTCACTAAAAATACTATTTCACATGCGTAAGTGAGTATGTAAGTAGCTTTGAGGACTGAAAATGTATGCATGCAGGCATATTCTTGGTTGTTTCACTTAAAATTATTGGGTAGATAATCATTTGTTAAGGATTTCCCTAGAAAGCACGACGCCTAGCTGTATTCTAAAAATAAGGGTAGGCGTTTTTTTGTGAGGTTTCTATGGAAGCCTGGTAAATATCGCGTCAACTGGGGATGTGCTCGGAGCCACTAGGAGTTAATAGTGTGGAAATTAATTGTTTGTTCGTAGGTTTCGAAGAAGAAATTTAAATGCGGGCTGTATGAACAGTTGGATTTTCTGTATATAGATGCTTGGAATACTGAAATTTGTTAAATTGATACGAACAGATGGATATATGGACGGTCAGTAGGCTTTTGTTTATACGAAGGAGAAGAAAAAAAACGATAGAAGCACACAATTTGTGTGATACTGCTTGTTCTCTTTATAGCTCAAAGTCGTTATTGATTGGGGGCAGTTAAAGGAAAATGTCGCCTAAAGAATTAATGCGTGAGAGGAAAAATAAAATTCTGTTGAATATGGGCTCAGAAAAGCTTGAACCTGCATGTAAGACGCAAAAACGATTCAGTTGCTCTAGTGAACACTAAAAACTTTGGTTTGAAAATAATAAATAAAAGAATAAGCCAACATATAAATACCCGACTCCAGTCTCGTTGTGGCCGGCAACTATAAAGACCTACCTGGAGCGAGAAAAAACACCGGCTTTCAAATCAAACACCTTTACGCTTGTTTAAATGCATGTTTAAATTTATAATTTAATATAAAAGGTATATATTACATTGAATGTATAATAAAATTAAATATATAAAATTCAAATTGAGTTGCAATTTGCACATCAACAGGACCAGCCGTGCTCCGGGATTGTTTTATGTTAAGCAGAGTTTCGACAGTGAAATTAAATACATATATCTGGTGCCATTGTAGAGGGCTTTCATGCCCTATACCCATCACAACTTGGTGAGCCCTAATACCAGCTAATTAATGGTTATCCGTGGTCAAAACGCAAGCAGCACTTGATTTATGATAAGCTTATGATAAGCGGCAATTTTGGCACTAAGTGAAATTAAAGTCGTGCCCGATACTGATATCAATCAGCATCACGTACCTGTTTATCATCTTATACCCAGCTTCTTCCCCCAATGAGGGATTGCAATTTATGTTCGTAATTACGTACCGTTTATCACCTTTACTGAATTATGGCATGATTCCATACTGAATTATGGCATGATTTGGCATGATTCCAATCCAGAGTATAATTATCTCTGAATTAGATTTAAACTTTTACTTTTTATACCGCACACGGAACATGTCTGATGCAGTTACTATTCGTTCCTTCGATGCATTGTCTTCTGACATTGACAAAATTCTTGAGACATCCCCTTCATCTGAAATTATCTTCACCGGTGATTTCAATGTGCATAGCGACCAGTGGCTCAGACACTCTTCCACCACAAGCCCGGTGGGCAGGCACATCGAGCTTTTTAGCGAGCCGTTAACTTTGGCGCAGTTAGTGAATTGTGCCGCAAGAAATCCCGTCGTGTCTGTGCATAATGCAAATATTTTAGATTTGTTTTTAATTTCTCACCTAGATAAATATTCAATTTCTGTTTCTGCATCTCTTGGTAACTCGGACCACAATTTGATCTCGGGCAAATTTAACATCTTTTGTCTGATTAACAATAATCAGAGTCCCACCAAATGACTAGTCTGGCATTATGACCAGGCTAACTGGACTTCGTTTAGAAAATATATCAAAGAGTTTGACTGGTCCGATTGCTTTGGACCAAAGGACATTGAACCGACATCTTATGGTGTGGAATGTATTCTTTTATCCCACATGCTTTCAAGAGCACTAAGCCAAACACCACCTCATGGTTTAGCTACGAATTTGAAAAGCCCACTCGCGTTAAGGAGATGACAATTCGAGCTCACAAGCAACCTTCGTCTGAGGATTCAAAAAAACTTACAAACCTGCTCGCAATACCTACAAATCCACTAACATAAGAATTGAATTCCAGTTTAACCAAAATATTTAACAGGAGGTCCTTGCAAGCCAGAAAGGAAGCAACGGTTTCTGGTCACTTGGATAACTTGTCCAGTTCTTCCGTGCCATCTTTTCTTCATGATGGTAATGTACTTACTGGGTCACTGCATAATGCTAACTTCTTTGCTGAGATTTTCATCACTGTCATCCGTCATCACTGAGTCCGCCTAGCCCTTTAATGTGCGCTTTCAAGCAAGGACCTCTATTGTTACCCGCAAGAGGGGTATTGAAAATACTCGCCAAGCTTGATGTTTCCAAATTTCTCTTCATAACTTTAGTGTTCTCTTCATAACTTTAGTGAAGAAATGCTCATTTCTCTTGATATTTCGAAAGGCTTTGACCAAGAGTGGCATCTAGCTCTATTAGCCAAGCTTTGTGCATTTGCTCTTCACCCCATCCTCGTCAAGTGGACTGAACGTTACCTCGAAGATCGTTCCTTCCAAATTGTTTTGGATGGATTCAAATCATTTGTCCCCACCATCAATTTCGGGGCTCCGCAAGGTATTCTTCTTTCACCAACTATCTTTCTTTTATTTATAGACGACTATTTTTCCTCCCTTTCAATCCGATTCATAGTTTTACCGATGACATCTCCCTCAACTTCGCATACTCTTTTGACAGAGTGGCCGACGCCCGCGGGAACGCTATTTCTGTTAGTAGAGATCACATGATTGCATCGCTAAACAGGGACCTATTAAGCATTATCACTCGGAGCACAAGTCTCTCATAAGACCAAAACGTGAGTATAACTCCCATATATGGGCTAGGGAAGGCTGCACTGCTTCACTGGAACAAGACAAAGTCCAATGCCCTTTCTCTTCCTTTTCGCTATTACTATGGTCTTTGTTCTAGCGAAATATCAAGTCTGATCCCTTGTAGGGCACTTCTTACTCTTAACACCCGAGCTTCTGAACGCGCTCACTCTCATACCCTTTCCATCAGTGCCAGACTTTCCGTCAATGCCCCGAAACTGGGTTTGACTGACAGTTTCATATTTCAATAAGACAGTGATCCAAAACATTGCGCGCCTATTGTGCGGGAGTGGATACTTTACAGTGTGCCTGGACAGCTCAAAATGCCACCATAATCACCGGATATGAATCCATTCGAGACTGTGTGGATGAATCTGAAAAACTGCTCGCTATCTGCAAATTCCAACTTGCATCATATTTGAGTCAATCAGCTACTTGACCGTTTGAATAGGAGAGGAAACCTGGGAAATTCTGACTCTTCTGTTGTTGCCTAGCCCGTTGAGGGCCTAAATACAGTCGAGTACGCACTTCGATTTGCATGTGTTAGGCATCAGTGATTTTACAACTGTCTGGTTTTATGTGAAGATGATGGTCCCATAATATGTAGTGTCTTCAGCGTACATACGTTCTGCGGATTTACGTATCGCAATGACTTTCATCTGGAAAATACTGCAGTAATTAGGAAGCCTGAAAGCTATATAAGCTATATCGCGGTCTGCAAAATATGCTGCTGCGCGTACTCCTGCAGCTGTTTTGGATGAGTCAGTGTAGATCCTAAGTCCTTTCTGTACCCATTAGTTGATTCTATTCTTCCGCTTGATATTTTCGCTCGAAACAAAAAATGGGGACCAAATAGTCAGTGATGTCTACTGTCCCCGCTCAATACTGCTGTGACCGAAGGATCTTGATTCGTAGTGTCCTGATTCTCTAAGCTTGACAGGAGCTTTTGCGGCAGTGGCTC
Source organism: Nemotelus nigrinus (assembly GCA_947369275.1). Classification (NCBI taxonomy): domain Eukaryota; kingdom Metazoa; phylum Arthropoda; class Insecta; order Diptera; family Stratiomyidae; genus Nemotelus; species Nemotelus nigrinus. The sequence continues at coordinate 36,044,609 of OX376372.1, forward strand.
TAAAAATGAGGTCAAGCGAGGAAAGATGAAGCAGGACGTTCGAAGCAAGTGAAGGGGTCGTGGTTAAAGCATCTGTAATGCAGAGAGCTGCAAACGGCAGAACTCTGTTCGCCAAAGGTAATTTTATTCACTGCTGGCCACCAAACTAAGCAGCCGCAAGCAAGGATCAGTGCAAGCAAGGATCATTGCCATGTGCAAGCAAGGATCATTGCCGCAAGCAAGGATCATTGCCATGTTGATCCAATCCGTAAGAGCTGGACTTAGGCCCCACCTTTCATCCAGAACCCTCTTGCTGGTGCGAATCGCGTTAATTGCTCGCTTAACTTTTTGCTCTAAGCTCACCTTCTATGTGAGCTTGCTCTCCAGAATAAACCCAAATTTTTAGTTTGCGATTTGAAATTTAATTTGGGACCCGCCAAACTAATTGGGTATATTTGAGGAATTTTGTATTTTCTTGTGTAGAGTGTAAAAGTGGTTTTATTGGAGTTGCCCACGGCAACCAGCCCCAGAGTATACACGATGAGCTCGTGAAAGTTATGCGGGAATCTACCTGAGACTAAGATCGCACCAGTAGATCTTAGTAGTCCTCTAGGCTCTAGCTACATGACTTAGCACTAGATAACCTTAATCAATTTGTATAAGGCTTCTTGTGTTTTGGAGTATGGCAGGCAAGATTCTATCCGGACCCGGGGAGTTGAACGGTTTGGAGGTGTCAATTAAATAGACTAGCTTCTGCTAGGTGCAAACTTCGCAAATACCTTCTATATCATGAAAGCTCGATAGCTGTTCACCAGTAGAGCAAATAGAGTCACCAATACAACCAGGAAAGTAAGTATGAATGTGCTGTTGCTTGTCTATTTCCCACCTGGCTTACTTACCAAGCTTAGCGTGACAGGGCATTTAGAGATCAGTTTTTTAAGTCTCGGAGTTTCCGAAGTGGTTTCAACTCTTCCCCACAGCTCCATTTAAGAGCTGCACCTGGCTTTCCTTATTTCCGATTTATATAGTCTTAAGAAGTCCTTGTATTCATCCCAACATTTCCTGTAATCAGCTACTTTGACTAATTTGAATAGTTCTTGTTCATGTCATCTGCGACAATCAAGGTCCCTGTTCCACCAGGTGGCTTATGGTTGCGCTTAGGACAGACTTTAGGACAGGAGCGTTCAAAAGCTTTCACGAGTTTACCCGTGAGTGTGTTAACTGATAACTCTAGGTCAGCTACAGAATCAACCTTGGGAGGGAGACCTAAACCGTTGGTCACTTATCGTTTGAAATATTCTCACTTGGTGATTCAGCTCAGTGTTGTCAGATACTCTTAAAACGATGCCCCTAAAAACGATACCCCTTAAGTTCCGTCAGCTTTTTCAGTTTTTGTTCTTAATTTTATCTTTTACTATGCTGGAAATTAAAAGTACTAGTTGTATTCAAGCTTTAAAAAATGGAAGCATCAGCAATTTAATTTATACTTTAGAAACTTAAATCCAGATTTTGTCCGTACTATTTCAAATATTTAATGAAAAGGACTCTTAGTGGATATTCTTCTTCCCATGAATAACGGAACCAATATCTGACTAGCAATTTCTGATAGAACAGGCTCTTTGCTTATACTGTTGCTAGTGGAACCGAAAACATTAAACTTTTCTTAAAACATGTGTATTCTCTGGAAGTATTTTTGAAATTCATAAATATTTTTACTATGAAATTTGGACAGTTTTGTTAAACTTCAATTAATTCAGAATCTGATATTCAAATAAAACTGATGTTGATTTTTTCAACAACAAACGCAGAAAAAAATGAAAAAAAAATATTTTTGTCAATTATTGATACTTTTGAAGATTTCACAGTTTAAAGATAACATTTGCAATATGGTGCGGTCAATTGCACAAAGCGGGGTGTCTACCCCCGAGCAATTATCGTTCAATAATCAAATATTACCCATATTGCGGCGTTTTCAACTGCATTCGATTTCAAAGAGCAACATTTTCTGTACAGTTATTTTATTTACATTTTTCGCTATTCGAAAATCTGTTCGAGAAATCAGTCGAGAGTCGACGAAAGAAAAATGAAAATAATAATCAAGTTTGAATTTCAAATTTGATTGATTGAAAACTTTATTTGCTGTGGAAAACAGCCCGCGGTCTAATTATATCCCATTAATTGAATTCCATCAATCAAAAGGATTCTCAAGCATTCTTTCGAGAAATAAATCTACAGAGCTCACTTTAAGATCCTAGAATGAAAAATTCGAAAATAGGATCCTGAGACCAAACCGAATGTTTCATCTAGTGAACATTTGCCATTTTGGGAATTTGTACTTAAATACTGGCAAATAGTCGTTCGATGTGTGTTCCTTTATTAAATTCCAGTGTCATTTTGCAGTCATAGTTATGAAAATTGCAATCAACTGTAGTCGCGTAAATTGCTTGATTCGCAAATTGTGAGGGAAACAACGTACAGTACGTTGAGTGATCTTAACAATAGATACGTCCATACGTGAGTATTTCCTTTGATAAGCCTCTATTGTAAATAATCTTTAACAAAACATACACAAATGGAAATGTGTACACAGATTTTCCTTATTCATGTTGTACTAAATCCCAAATGTTGACAAAAGATTTCAACTTGAAATTTAATATCCGGGACTCTATTCAATTCACAGCAGCTCCATTTCCCATTGCAGATCTTCTATTCCTGATGGTATGTAAAATCCATTATCCAAGTCCTTAAATGAAAAAAAAAATCCATTCTTCGTCTTGCTTGCTTGCTCGTTTCTTGAAAAACAACTAGCAGAAGTACTCCAAAGAATCCACAGACATCGCATGATGAACGCTACTATGTTATGCCGTCTGGCACGCATTTCTCCTATTTCATTTGTATTCCCGAAAATACTCTCTTGAAAACACCGAAAAAAATTTGCATAACGAAAACTTCGATAAGAATTTTAATGTTCCTGTTCGTTCAACGCCTTGTTTCTTAGGCCGCCGAAAATAAGAACTTTATCTCGGAATATTCATTTTCGCCAGCCAAAAGCACCCTGTGTACACATTGTATTTCAGCGTCGCGTACAAGTTGTCCAATTTTCTTGGCATGGCGAAAAAATAAGAAGCAGAAAAAGTTGAATCGGGGACTGAGAAAATATTTTCGTTTCTGGGAAAAAAGAAACGAATCAACTAAATGCAACGTGACCGTAAGCAATAAATATTTTAGGCAAGACGGAAAGCCGTCTTGGTCTTGTGGCGAGGCGCTAATAAAAAAACTGTCTTCGGGGCGGGTGGTCTCTGTGATTTTATTGTTTTCTTTTATGATCTGACGAAAAATGAATAATTCCGCTCAAGAGAAAATATTTCGTGGTGAAGCGGTTTATTAAGCTAGAAAACATGTCACCTGGAGGGTTGTACGAATCGAGTGAAGGGTTGGATTATAGTACCCAGATTACGGGAATCTGTAAAAAAATTTATTCACAAATAATAGAGGTAAAGGTAAGTAGTTGCAATTGAGGGGTGTTTTCAATTTAGAAGGATTTGTGAAGCATTTTCTCCTGAAAGTGCAAAAAGGTTATTTACTATATACCTAGTAGGTGAATAGAAGAAGTGGTAGATTGGTAAGGCTTTTAAGATTGTTGGGTTCTGGGTTATTCAAATCAAGGAGAAGATATGATACGTAATAAAATATTTATTTTAGATTATTGACTTCATCCATACTGCCATACGACTGAATTTTTAAAAATGCAAAAGTTCCAACTGTAAGTTAAAAGACTTTCTCTCAGAATAAATTGTAGAAATTTCACCTGATTATTAGAATTGACAATATTTGAAATTAAGATCCAAATCCATTGTTTGCCGATCTAATTAAATTTGCATTTATAATATGATTTATTGAAAATAGGTTTCTTTACCACAATTGCGGTGGTATGAGAAGCAAATTAAATAAACTCTTTATTGGCGCGAAATCTTGCAATTTTAATATATTAGCGATCGCCGAAACGTGGTAGAACGACTCACACGCTAACGAAGAAATTCTTGACAGTAATTGGACCATCTATAGAGCTGATCGCGACTACCTTTTTACTGGCGTTTCAAGAGGTGGTCGTATTCTTATTGCAATATCTTATTCACAATACCCTCCCAAGTGAACTCGTTGCGACCAGTTCTCATAAATCTTTCGAACATAAATTCGTCAGAGTTTTATTTGATAAGCATTACCTCTACATTGGTATCTTTTATGTCCCCCCTCACTCCGATGAAACAACTTACAATGACGTATGCGACATGATATATTGCGTAACAGCTTCCTTGCACGAAGAAGATAAAATAATCGTTTTTAGTGATTTTAATCGTCCGAAAATCAGTTTTATTCCCGGCGAAAATGATAACCGCTTTCTTCCAATTAACCTTAGTGATTGAATTTACTTTAACCTTATAAGTACGTTTTATGGCAATGATTTACAACAAATTATCCCTTGAGGGCTTCAGTGTTCAATTTCTGCTAATTTAATTTAGCCGAGTGGTCATTTTGCTGGTCTCACTAGCCAGCAAAAGGTGGCAAATGGAACCGAATTGGAGACCTGTTGGAACCGAATTGGAGACCTGTTGTTCTTCTATAACCTAAACTAACCTTCTGAGCTGCACAAAAAACTGACATGCCAGAGAAGTCATCGCCTGAACTGTTAAAATCTTCTGATGTTGATGTTCTGATGTTCTGTCTTCATCGGGAGTGGAATAGCAAACAACCTCAAAAGAGAAGATTTTGACCATGTCTCTCTTATTATTTCGAGGAATTGTCTTAGTTTTCTTTGAGATCTGAGTATTCAATATATTAAGCAGTGATTGGTTTTTCTTTATCAATTTCTAATCAAGGTGGCGTTGCCCGGCCAAATTACTCTTTGCTTACTTTATTTAGTTTAGAAATTTATTCAATCAACCATTGCTTTAGTATCATTTGTATTATTTTTGAACTGAATCGTTTCTGCTTTGGGTAGGTCGTCATTCTTAATATAGCCTCAGCTACTTTCAACATAATCTCCGCACATATCATTAAAGTATGTTAAATAAAAACAAACTTCTAACGAGCTTATCTGCCCTAATTTATTATTTATTTATTCATTTATTAACATATTCAACGGATAAAAATCAAATTATTGAATATAGAAAGAATAATAACACAGGTAGAAATTTTAACGAAAGCTTTAGAGAATCTAATAATAAAACCCGATAATTTAGAGGCACTGGCAGTAATGTATGAAATATGCTTATCTAATTTAAGCTTTGGATTTTAAATCAAGGTCTCTAAAATTATGAACAACATTAAGAGGGGAGAGCCAGAAACAGAATACGAGAGCATCAAAGGTGATGTTTTACAAGTAAAAGGCTTTTTGTGACATTTCGCTATGTACAAAGTGAGACCATTAGCAGCGCACCAAGTCTGTAAGCTATTAAGATCGGCTTTTAGAAGCGCACAGTCATCTAGTGACTCGATGACTCGAAATATTTTAAAACCGTCGGCCTATAAAAGGTAAGATAATCGGATTAAAGGAGGGAGATCGTTTATGAGCAATAAAAAGAGAAGAGGACCAAGGATAGACCCCTGCGGAGTACCTGATAGGATAAGATGGAATCGAAGAGCAGGAATTACAATACAGGTACGACCAAAGATGTAAGAATTGAACTAGAAAAGAAGAGGACCAGCTATGTCATCGTTTCTTAGTTTTTGAACAAGGAGGTCATGATTGACAGCTATGTCATTGTTTCTTAGTTTTTGAACAAGGAGGTCATGATTTGCAGAGTCAAAGGCTTTGAAGAAATCAGTATATAGTATGTCAACCTATTTTTGATGGCGAAGAGCGGATGTGACCACATGTGTTAAGAAAATAATGTTGGATCATGAGCTAGGGTATGCTGGATAAGGGAATAGACTCGCTTGTAAACCATTTTCTCAAGGATCTTGCTAAAGCAAGGAAGAAGGCAAATAGGACGGTAGTCCAGACGCACAGAGATGATGAAAGAGATTTAGCAAGGATACTTGCAATATCGTCGGAATCACTACCGGTATTGTCATCGATATCGTTCATCAGAAGTTAAATTTATAAAGGGATTGAGATTTTGGGGAGGAGAAGGGCATTGTTGTAAGGGATTGAGATTTCGGGAAGGAGGAAGGCATTGTTGTAAGAAAAAAGAGAACAAATAAGAAGCGAAAAGTTTACATACTGCATGCGGAAGGGAAGCAGCTGTATCAGCTATATGCATACCATTGGGGATACTAGGAGAGTTTTTCAAAGAACGGATGAATGACCAAAAGTATTTCGGTAGATTGGTTCTAATTGATGCTTCAATGTCAGCAACGTAAGTGCACATCACCTGTTTAGCAGCTTCTTTCGCTTTAGAGCGTAGTTCTTTATAAAAAATGAGGCCAGCGGGTAAACCAGATCTTTTATATAAATTACGAGCTACATTTTTGGCTTCGAGTACGACTGCAACTTCACTACTGAACCAAGGAGCATCATTCAGGTTTTTAAGACGATGAGTAGGTGTGAGTTGCGAAATAAGGTTGGGGAAATATACAATTTGCGCAAACCATCATCAGTGTCAAGGCTACGAAAGAAAGCGAACAAGTGATTTCTATTTATTTCAATCACCATGCCAGTGAAATCAGCTTTTTGAAAGTTAAAACGTACTAAGGATGGACTTTTATTTTTCATATATTTATAATTAAAATTTTCAAGAATGAAAAGTGGATGAGGCACATAGGGAACGAAAGGCGCACTTAAGAAAAGTGATAATTTTAGGAGATTGAGCAAAGCAAGGTCCACAATTCTATTGCTGGCATTTGTTGGTGATTTTAAGCTGTGAGAGGATATAAAGTGAGAGAAACGATGACGTTAGTAAAGAGATTCTACTATTCGAGCTAGTACCCGAATATACAGCACCCCAGTCTAGAGTTGGGAGATTGAAATCACTAGAAAACAGAGCTTAAGCGGTGGATAAACTACTGTTGAGGTAAGAAGAGATTTTTCATGGAATTTTTCAAGGAATTGTTCATAAACTAGCAGCGGAAGATTGCAGGGGATATATATTCAAGTGACAGGAGATAAAAAGATGCGCACAAAAATACACTCAGCAGAAGGGCAGAAAGGGAAATCACGTCAGAATGTTCGTTATGTTCGATAAGAACACCTCCAACATCGAATTTACCACTAACTGAATGATCCCGGTCCTTGAGGAAAACTATGCAGTCAGGTAAGATTTCCAAATCGATGATATCATCAGTAAGCCAGGTCTCTGTGAGACATACTATATCATCCGGAGCTAAAGATGCAAAGAACCTGAAATCAATAGTTTTGTTCCTTAAATCGCAGAAATTTGATAATAAAGTCTTAATCCCAAGTTCTGGAGCTCATTGCTTTTCTGCGATGAAAATTCCTTAGATGATTTCTGGTGAATTCCTTAACTAGAACACCAGGAGGCCCGAAGTCCTTGCGTAGAAGCTCGTTGACGCCAGCAGATACGGTAATATAAAAAAATGCCTCTTCCTAGTTCTGCAAGTTGTCAGGCGTCAGTTTTTTGCAAAGAAGAAGTGGTGGTATGTAAGCAAGATTAGCAGCCGCAAATTGCTTAATCGTCTCGGCTGAATTATTATAGTTGATGCGGGAAATGAAGACCTGCAGCGGCGGGCTCACCATTTTGGCGTGGAAAAGTGCACCGTTTAGCCCAGAAGATTTGACATGCGCACTGGGTCGACTTTGAGGAACACCGTACGTTCCTGTTGCGTCGGTACGAGTTGCGGAAGGGGTGATGATAGCCAAAAGTAATAACTTAGTAATAAGTAAGAAGTCAATCGCGAGGCTAATGCAGTGCATAGAAGGCCGGCTCTTCAAGAATAGTGACCCTATTATAATCCAAATTTTATCAAGATTTATTTTCAATTTAAAAGCTAAAAATAAAATTCCGGTAATGCAAACAGGTATTTCTATCACCCAAATTTGTCGAAATCATAAAATTTTCTAAAACGGAGATAGTTTCGCTTTACCTTTGTTGTTTTATCAGTTCTATAATTTATGGTATTGGGAGCTATTATGTGTCTATGCAAGCGATAACAGATAGCGCCCACTGCAATGAGTTTTTCGCCATGCATTATGGTCTGTAGCGCTATGCTTTTCCGCAATGTGGACAACCTGTATGTTCGAATGCTCGACCCTAACTCCATTTATGTCTTTAATTGCTGTACCTCGCGTAGTAAAGCATCTTGATATGGCAATAATTTTGACCATATTCTTATGGTCAAAATTATTGCCAATATATTCCACCTGTTTTCAGTAGTTTTTGAAATAATCGTTCCGGGACAGTTTCCGGAGCGACTTATGTTATATTGACTTGTACTTTTTACGTTGTGGTTTCCTTTGAAACTGACTCTTTTACTATTTTCGAGAAACCTCGCTTGGGAAGGAAAACTGTCTGTTTCAATCTTCATTTAATAAAAATTGCGGATCGCTTTTTCTTGGTTTATGCGATAGCTAATTGGCACTCTATTTTGCTTTGTCTTCTGTAAACGTGTTTTCTGCATTTTGAATATTCTTTATGACTTTGTAACTAGAGCCTGTACTGATTCTAGTGGGAAAAACAAAAAAAAACACTTAAAGAAAAAATTGTTTATATATTATATTGTCATTACAGTTGTTCTTACAGCTAGCTAAAAGCTAAAAACTTTGGCTGAACTCAACTACGTGCTTCTCATAGCCGTTATATGATTTTACCAACATATGTCTGGCTGTTTTGTTTGTGTTTTTGAGGTTGGGTGCTGTTTTTTGGGGGTGTTTTTTGTATATTTGTTTGTTTTTGTTTAGTGTGTTGTTTTCTCGTGTATGTTTTGTATGTTTTTTTATGTTTGTCTTCAATTTTCGGCCCCTGCTATCAGTTTTTCGCCCTCTGGCGGTAACGTTTCCCAGATGGGAACCATGAAGTAAAATTTCATCAAATCTTCAAAGTCATTGAATCATTTTGGACTTTTTAGTCACATTTGCGTAAGTCTCTCATACAACTGAACAATTGAGGAACTAAACCTTTTCGTTACAGTGCATAACATTCTTTTTTTCTTTGCACAAATTTTTCATCATATTTTTTATTCTTTAAAGAAAATAAATTTCGATAATCGAATTCATGGTAGTCAAGAAATTAGTGTACTAGGTTTTCTAGTTGGAAAAATATTGCCATGCTCCATATATGTTTGAGGCCTTCTTCATGTTTTTTACAGGAAAAAGTTCTTGGCTGTTGTAATGTTTAAATAAAACGCGATATTACTTTATTTTAGCGAATACATTTATTTAACCCCCGCTAGACACACCTGGGTCTTTGGTGTCCGGCCGTTTTTGAAAATCGTCAGGGCGCACAGGTACGTCAATATTTCGGGTTCTAACCTCCACTTAAAAAATTGTACTTGGATCCAGAACTGGCGTAGTGAACGTCACGCTCGGTCCTCCGTTCTTCGTGAATTGCTGAGCTGTCAAAGTTGGCTGCGGACACCAAAGACCCATGTGTGTCTACGGAAGCATAAAAGTGTGCATTTTCTTCGAAGCTTTTCTTCGGTATATTAGATCAAGCGGTAGTTAATTGTAACATTTTGTACAATTTTAATGAAGCGAACACTGCATTGGGAAGATATAAATTTATTGAAACGTTAGCACTTAGTTTAACGAGCGAAGAAATAAAAATTTGCGAAGAACACAAGCTTCATGTATGCAATGAATGCATTTTGTAATTTTGTTCAGTTACTTTATTTATTTTAATAAGAATAAGTGTAAGTAATAATAAATAACACAAAAACGTATAAAACTTTGAGTTACATTACTTTCAAACCAAAAATTGTAATTTCAAACGAATTTTCGACTCCAAAAAAATTGTACTTTTTCTCTTGTCATAATAATTATACTTTTTTCGAAGTTTCATTATGTCCTTTTTTTTCTTTCATCTACTATATGTCAAGAAACATTTCGTACAGTAGAATTTTCTTAAACTTATTTAACAAAAAGCTATGATGTTTTAAGTGAATACGTGTATTTCTCGTGTTTTGTGTCGATTTCCATTAAATAACAATAATAAAAATTCATATATATCCATCACCTAATGCACGCTCTTTTTCTATAGATATCGATCTACCTTCATGAATTTTTTCAGATTTTAAAACGATTCGAAGTGTGGTAAAAAAACGGCAGGACTCCATAGACCCAGGTGTGTCTAGGGAGGTGATCGAATTGTAGTGTGTCTGGGGAGGGTTAATTACAAGTGTGACTTGATCACTTGGAGACCCGGGACAGAGTGCCTCCATAGGAATTTCTCCCATTCTCTTATGATCTCTCACTCTCGTATTGCTTACTCCATAACATTGGCTTGCTGACTAACAGGCATCAGTCAACGTTTACACTATTAATGTTTATAACTTTTATACAGTTTTTTGAACTTAATTACACTTTCATTTACAAAGCGTTTACTCTTGAGCGCTCAATTCTAGAGAAAAATCGCCTTTCTGAGAAAAACTACTTTGTAGTTCTCTAGAGCGCAATCTTTCACTACAGGATACCTTTCGAAAACTGTCCTCCATGCTTGTGTATTGCAGTAAGCTTCAATATCTGCCACTTCCATTCGATATTTTCGGATAGTATGAGAACATTGCACTTTATATATTTTGTTTATTACCATTCTTTTCTAGTAGTTTATTCTTTTTCTAGTCCCTTACTAATAATTTTGTCTCAATTAATTATAATTATAAGCACTTCATTAAAAGATATTTAACATCCAACACGTCTCCGTTAAGCCAAGGTTTTTATCATAATCTTTGTCCCAAATTATCTCTTTCAATCACGCTAATTCCCACCAACCAATATTTCATAATATTCTCATTTCCTATTTGCCCAAATTTCCAAGGAAAAACTTTTTAGCTCTAATGTCTCACAAGAGATTTATTATTTTGTTTGATTTGCCCAAGCACGCCATTCGAAGAGCATTGAAAACAAAAAACAAAACCTTCCCTACCGCGAAAAAAAAACAAACGCAGAAAGCATCTTTGTTGTCGAATTGCCTAATTCTAGTCCTCAAACGACCCGAGCCAAACACGCAAAACGAGGACATCGACCTTGCCTTCTGGGCTGAAACGAAGAAGCTCGGTTCATTGTTCCAGCCTCATAAATTATCCAGAGCCTACCCGAGAAGTTGGTCCTACGAAGCACATTCTGCTATATTCATCTATTTTAATTTGGATTCGCAGTATTTACCTCAGGTTCGGTGCGATTTTCATTCGTATTCGCGAAGGAACTCGGAGAAAGAGATCGAATGTACAATCGAGTGCTTGAAATTTACAGATGAAGAAGATGACTGACAGTGATAAAGTCTCACCCCATAAAGTGTGTCATATAGATAAGGCATCGACAAAATTGCGTCGTTTTAAAGTCGTAAAAACCAAAGGGGGTTCAAAAGGGGAGGAATAATGCACGCCACAAGCGAATTTGATGATTTGGTCGAGTACGAAATACAAGAACGTTCTTAACCCTATTATGCCAGAGTTTTGTATGGCGTATTGCTTCCAACATATCGAACTTGAGCTCAACAATGCCGGAAGCTATTTACTAGCTATTCCCATACGAGTTTTCTCTGTTATTATTGATATCTAGAGAAACTATGAAAAAACTTCATCCTACCAAGAGGAAGCTCAGATCAAAACGAAATCCCCTTCAGATTGTTGAAAATGTTTTAATGAAAAACTATACTCATCGTAGACTAAACAAAGCACAAGAGTCGAATGTGCTCCCATACGTTTCGGGGTTAAGTGCCCTCTTCATAGCCGTCCCTCTGCGAGAAAGTATTTCAACTTTATTACCAAAACAAAGGGCCTTGCCATCCCGAAGGCTTTCAAGAGCGACGTTTGAGTGTTCTCATTTTTCAGTCCAGAGGACTTTCACTCGAACTTTTAATGTCCTTTCGTACAAATACACTTTTACGCTCGTCAAATGTGTGCGGGTGATATCAACAGCAGCAGCACAAAAATATGTTAATGACAAAGCCATCAAATCACCTAATCCCTTTAATCTTAACCTTCCTCTTGCAGGAGAGTTCTTGACAGGCGTTGAAACCACCACACAAAAGTGTCATGATGCTGGCACTCTTCGATGCACTTGAGATTCAGCCGTTCCTTAAGTACGCGGACCATGGATAAAATACACGCGACGTGAATAAATTATGATTGTAGTTATGGTCGCGGAATTCTCAAAGAGGCAAAAGGAAACGATTACCATAGTGCCTGCATGGGAATTTGTCGTGCTCGATGGATGGTTGGATGGAATTAATTAAACAAGTCCATTACGTCGTCGACTGAGATGTTAATGATAGAACAACAATAATTATTTCGGAAACCATTAAAGATCAATGAATATGCCTCGATGTATTGATGGCGAGAGGAAACCAATTTCGAAACCGGAAACATTTGTTCCCTTTTTGGATTGTCGGAATCGGCTTTGAGTTTTATCGATTTATGGGTTTAATGATCGATTTTCATTATTGAATGGCATGTTGCCGATCGATTTCGTTGGCAGTGGTTCTTAATCATTTTGTTGGTGTTTGGGTTGTGTTTTGTGAGAAAGAAAAATTGTCTTTGGGTAACATTAAATAGAAGGTGCTGTTACCTAAGTGAAGCCATCTTCCTCCTCGCCCACCAGCATCTGATATAGAGGACGGATTAACTTGATATTTAACACCCTTAACTTAACATGGAAGATAGCGATTCTTAACACATGAATATCACTCAAAAATTAATGCCTATAAATGTCGAAATATGAGTCAAGCATGAAAGAAAAAAAATTAAAGACCTAAAAAAAAATCTCATGGGAAGAAAACAAGCTGAAAAACACTCTCGAATCACAAATAAACCACCGCAAAAACACAAACTAACAGACATCTATCGGTTAAATTATCTAACGTTTATGGAAAAAAATTCACATGACAAAGAATTCATGCACGAAATTATACAATTTTGTATTGTACATCAAAAACAATAAGTATAGGCTGTTTTTTAAAGGTATAGAGCTTCGAAATGAAATAAAATACGGATAAATAGTTTTGTTTGACATGAAATTGGTTTTGTTGGATTCCCTGCAATTTTTATTTAAATATGATTTCGGGCATGTAAACGCCACGACTGGCGCAAAGGAAGTCCTAATGAGAGGTCCTATTTTCGACTACTCTAACCAGGCCAGTTCACAGGTCCAAAACGAGAAATTATGCGCTCATCAAATGCTTCTTTCAATAAGTCGATTGTTGTACGAGCTGTATGGCATGTCGCGTCATCCTGTAGAAACCAGAGATCCCCTGCGTTACGGCGAGCCAATTCCGGAACGAGAAAGTTATTGATCATGGCTCTATGGCGGTCACCATTGACTGTAATGTTATTCCCAGCAGCATTTTGCAAGACATATGGACCAATTATTCCACCGGCCCAGAAAGCACACCAAACAGTGATTTTCTCCGGATGTAACGGTGTTTTGACAAACGCCTGTGATTGCTCATCACTCCAAATGCGGCAGTTTTGTTTATCGACGTAGCCATTCAACCAGAAATGAGCCTCACCGCTAAACAAAATATTGACGAAAATGACAAAAACGAGTTTCTCAAACAGAAACGTTTTTTTCGAAATAAATCTGCACAATTTGTAAACGTTGCTCAGGCGTCAACCTATTCATGATATAACGGCAAATAAAACTAACCATTAAACGCATGACAACTGTCACTCCATACGTAGCATTAAAAACTGTTGTGTAAAAGTGTTGCCAGCACTGAACATTTTCATCATTTATGTTATAGGAGATGCTGTCGGGAAATGGTTTTTGTTGCTTTAGTTAAGAAATGGTTGATATGATACTACAAAAACGCGTATTACGTCTTTTCACACTTTTCGGTCACTCAAGGTCAATTTTTTCGATAATCAATTTTCTAGCGGCTCTGATGCTCTAGAGTTTTTTTTAACGTTATGCTCGGTGTGGAACGTGGATGGATGTTCCGTGGATTGCTCAGCCGTGCGATGGTAGAATATGGAGGAGCAAAGTCCTTCTGATTTTTCACTAAGTCAACGTGTGAGTCTTTTCAGTTTATTCAAGTAACAGTACTTGACGACAGATCTATGTAACTTCACGGCATTTATGGTATCGCTTCTATTACTCGCATTCAAATGAATGTATCTTCCAGATATAGCGTTCTTTTTTTAAAACACTTATATAGTCAACCACACATATGTTTATCAAGTGTAAATACACATATATTTATCAAATAAGAGTGTCAAAATTTAGAACAAAAAAGTACAGATGATTGATAAAGTCCATGTTTTTTCTACGCAATCAGTATGAAATTTTCGAAATTCGTTGTTACGCAAAAGGAGTGATCCTCCCCAAACTACCAGTTTTTTTTAAGTACCCAAAATATGTGTTTGCGAGAACTCACGACCGGATCTGCCGGATGTATTCGTTTTGAATTGGACTAGGACTTAGTTAATGATTGATAAATCTGCTATAAATTTTCCCCTACAACATTCTATGCAAACATCGAATTTAAACAAAATTCACATGGTATGGTAATCTTAACAACCAGCAAATCTGGGTTACCTGAAATTAGGATAAGGTTGCCAACACTGGTGGTTTTTGTCACTTCCGTGTTAAAAATGTCCACTGTAAAATTTGCATACGATAAATATCTGCAAAGAAAATAAGCGACTAGTGTTTCATATTCGTAAATTTAGTTTTTTTTTGCGGGTATTAGTCTTTCCCCTATAAAATTCAACAAAGTCATTGAAATCAGACTATTTGAAACGAACATCGAATTCCCAATTGAGTCAAAACAAACATTGAAAATCGGATAGAATTTTGGTTGAGGTGCTTACAAAGAGTTGGCAGCATCGGCCAATTTATTGAATTCTGTGCTAAGACTACTATCAGTGTTTCATATGAAAAACATATCACGATGGAAACCGGTAGCAAATGTTGCAATTTTTATTGTATTTAAATTTTATGGAACTTGCCCAGAAAGGCGATAGTATTGATAACTTTCATATTTAATGCTTGCATTAAATTACGCTGCTACCCGAAAGTGTGGAAAAGAGCGATTGTTCTCCCGATTAAAAAACCGGGCAAAACTTCGGGGTCTGTCAAAGATTTCCGCCCAATCAGTCTTCTGCTTACGCTAGGCAAAGTATTTGAGAAAATCCCTCTCTCTCGAATACATTCATTTTTCGAATCCACGAAAGTCATACCTGATTTTCAATTTGGATTCAGACAGAAATACTCTACAGTCCACCAACTATATAGAGTATCACAATATATTAAAAATTCTCTCAATACTAAAAAATCAGTGGGTCTCGTGGCTCTAGACATTGAAAAGGCGTTCGACACTGTTTGGCATCAAGGTCTTGTATATAAACTAATAGCGTTCTCATTCCCGTCTTAACTTATTAGCATCATTGAATCTTTCCTTTCAAATCGCACATTTATGGTAAAAGTCAATAACGCTTTTCTGCACAATATCTAATCACTGCTGGGGTCCCGCAAGGCGCAGTCTTAAGCCCAACACTATACAGCATATATACCGCGGATATGCCAGTAGACCCAAAGTGTGAAATCGCTACTTATGCAGATGATACTTGTTTGTATGTTAGTGACCACTGCCCGAATAAAATCATAGATGCCTTGGAGAGCAAACTAGAAAATATTTACCAATACTTCTTTAGATGGAAAATTAAAATTAATTATGCAAAAACAAGCGCAATCTTCTTTACTAGGAAGCGGAAAAATATAAACCTTCCGACTCGTCCTCTTAGCTTCTTGGGGCAAAATATTCAATGGGATGATGAATTAAAGTATCTTGGCGTCACATTCGATAAAAGTCTATTATTTAAAAAACATGTAGCCAATGTTTGCAATAACATTGCGTTGTCCATAAAAACTCTCTACCCTCTTATAAATCGAAACTCTTATCTGACTGATTATAACAAATTACTCATTTATAAAGATGGCATGCAAACAATCATTTCCTATGGGTCACCTGTGTGGAGCTGCTGTGCTGTGTCTCATATCGCAAAGCTACAGACTGCGCAAAATAAATGTCTGAAAATGATGCTCAATAAGCCCTGGCACTTCTCCACAGCTTCATTTCATCGGATTTCCAACATTATGAGGGTTGACAAACTGGTAAAGAGAAAGACTTTTCCTTTTTATAACAGGCTGCAGGATCTTAACAACCCGTTCTTGCATCCATTTTAACTAGTACATCCTCCTGATGTAGAACTTAGGTTTAAGCTCATTAATCCATAAGTAGTATTAGTTAGTAAGGACACATAAACAAAGTTTTTTTTTGCGAATTTTCTTTGTAATTTTTAATATAAGTACTAGATAATAAATTCTTAGCTTCTGCTAACCTATTAATCATAGTTAGAAAAGGCCTTAGTCTAAATCACTTAATATCTAAGCTTGTATCTACACAATTGAAAAATAATGAATAAAACGTGTTGTTTTGTTGTTGTTAAATTTTATGGGTAGTAGCCCTAAAAACTTTTCCATCCTATAACTTCCGATGAATTCATCGTATCAAAGCCAAATTCGCTGAGTAGGTTTTTATTGGGAGGTAAGTCTAATAGAGTTTGGGTTGTGGTAACAGCGAAAGATCGCCAGGACCAATCATTTTCGTTTATCAAATTGGCATGTACGAATGTCACCACCAGACACCATGTACGAATGTCGTTTGATAAGTCCCTAGCCCTAATAAAAAAAAAACTTTTTTTCCGGAAAATAAACAACAACATAATTTCCCTGGAGGTCAATACATTTGGTCCAACGTTTCTCAAGTCCTTTCATACCATTCAAAAAGAAATTTTTCCCGCAGTTCGCAAATAAAATGGAAAACGGCGTCTTTCACCTCTTGGTTCGATGAAAATTTTTGCGAGATGGGTTTTCAATTTGAGGAATAAAACAAAATCACACGGGGCCAAGTCAGGCGAATAAGGTGAGTGGTCAATGATCTCCTACCACAAATCTTGTTATTTGGCCATGGGAATCAAGCAGGTGTGGGGCGTTGTTGTGGTGGAACAAGATCTTCTTTTTCTTCAAACCGGGACGTTCTTTTTTGATAGCCTGGTCCAAATGGCCCAAAAGTTTCGCGTAATATTCTCCGTTGTTAATTTTCTTCTCTTCTAAGCAATCGATCAGAATAATTCCCTTACTATCCCAAAAAATGGTGGGCATCACCTTCTTCGCCGATTGGACCGTCTTTGCCTTCTTTGGAGCCAATTCTCCATTCCTAGTCCACTGCATCGACAGTCGTTTCACCTCCGGAGTATAGTAATGGAACCATATTTCATCACCAGTAATGAAACGCCGAGGGAATCGTCAGGATTTTTACGATAGCGTTCGAGAGACGCCGTTAAAGTCACGACTCGTTTGGGTCCCTGGTCGACTGTGAGCAGGCGCGGCACCCAGCGCGCAGCTAATTTTCTCATGTCCAAATAAACTGTTAGGATGTAATGCGCCCGTTCAGTTGAGATGCCTATGGACTCAGCTATGTCACACACTTTGAGTCGACGGTCACTTATAACTAAATCGAGCACTTTTTCAATGTTTTTGTCCGTCGATACACTTTTTGGGCGCCCGAAACGCTCCTCGTCAAGAAGATTCGTATGGCCGCGTTTGAATTCAGCAACCCAAAATTTTACTGTGGCATATGAGGGCGAGGCTTCACCATACACGGGATCGAGTTCGGCTTTTATCTCGGCTGGCTTTAAACCTTTTAAATGAAAGAATCTAATGACCGCTCGGTACTGGAAGTGCTCCATTGTGGACGATTCACGTGACACGACAACTTAGAATGGCTGCCAAAAGAAAACCTGTTACCTATAGAAACTTGAAAAAAATCATGAGACCGTTCGAAAGTGCCATCTATCTAGTGACAGCAAAAACTTTTTCGTGAAACTACGTTTTGTCACTTGGGCCATGGACTTATCAAACTACCCTCGTAAATACCATATAAAGAAAATAAACAGCAAATGTCTTGATTTTCATAGTTTTGCAATTTTTATGGGTGGTAGCTCTCATAATCTTTGTACCCCTTAAACTTTAAAGTCAGTCATCAGACCGACGCGAAATTAACTGGAAAGATTGGTTTGAAACTGGAGCTAGACTAATATACTTTTAATCTTAGTGACTGGCCTGTTCTGAAAAATGCTAGCATTTACTTTTCATTTATAAAAACCCGTCCTGATAATCTGTTCCAGAGTATGAACATTTTTTTCGTAGGCGTTTCTACCTTTCTATTTCTTCCAGTTTTTAAGAAAAATAGTGGATCAATGTCGTTCTCCTCAAAAAGCTGCTTTTACAGGAAAAATATGAAAGTTACCTCTTACTGTTAGAACTGCTCAAAAAAACATTTAGTTTTCTGTATCTAGAAATATAGATGGAATTCTTTGTCTGATTAAAATCATAAACATAATAACTATAAAAATTAGCTTATTTAATTTTACACCGTGTCAAATTTATAATATATGTTTTATATTTTTTCTTTGCAGGTAATCTCAAAGTTTCTAACTCAACATTTGACGTCTGACATGTAACCAATTGCGTGAGTTCTTATTAAATTTCTTTTTATAATAAAAATCAGGATAAATGCTAGGCCATAAGCATTGTAGATCTTCTTTCTTGATTGTTGTAATAGTGTATCTACCGATTAATGTTTAAAAATTCTTATATCGTACATTTTATGAACTATCTTTGTTCGGAAAAAAGATGCTGTAATATACCTTTGTTGTTTTAGTGTAATAGAAATCATTTACTTACTGTCTTTCCGTCTTCTTCTGTTTATTTAATTGATCTAAAAATCATTTTTAGTTTGAATAAATTTATTCGCATTTAACCTCAAAATGCTGCTAAATATAGTTTTTTACCTACCTGAATCCTAACGATTGCAACAACCAGCCAATAAAGTATAAACATATTGAAAGCTGCCGGTTACATCATAATTGCAGAGCTAAAATCATATTCTAATGGAACCACGAACGATAAAAAAAAATATTCATGAGCCACTGACCGAGAATTACCACGCTATGAATTTTATAGTTTCCAAAGATATCTACCATTTGCAATGCTAAGAAACGCATACGAATCCATTTAAGAAGGAAGCACACAATACCGATTCGTTTTTTCGTCCAATAAAAACAAAATGAACGGAAATTGTAAACATTTTATTCAAGTCGTCAACCTCACTGAAACAAGAACGTGAAAGGAAACAGAATGTTGTTTCGTACGCAAACTACACGGGACACATCGCATTTCGTAACCATGTACGTCCACACAATAAACAACAAACCCAACAAACATGGTGATGAACACGCGACAGCATTGGGTGTTGGGTGTGTGAGGTGCAATTGAGTGCTGTCAGCTCGAAATAGTCGCTCCCAATGTGGGGAGTCACGTGCGAATGTTATTGCCGGCATTTCCATTTTTGTCTTCATCGGGGGGAAGATAGCCGGTAAATGCAACATAGTAAGCCAAAAGTAGGGATGCATAGAAGCATTTCGAGGACATTCGACATTTGACATGAAAACCAAACAGCCACTTGGTACCGATTGTTGTTTTATGGATGCAGAGATATTCAGCATGCCAGATTTATTTGAAGAACGCTACGAATGTTGTTCAGTTTATATTCTTTCAGTATCATATCATAAAATATCGTCGTTTGAATAGTCAGTGGGTTGAATCCTTGTGAGTAACGTGCATATGACAACTAAAATGAGCTGCTATAAAACTGAATCTTGGGCTGTAGCTATCTTTTTTATAGACTTGTAAATTATGAATGTTTTCTATATTCATGTCAAAGTGCTCTTTTACTACTTTTGGATTGGCATTTTTATTTCGCTTGTATGGAAAATATTTACACTTCCTACTTTAGCAGATGGCTCATGGTAGTTCCGACTAGAACCATGCCTGATCATGTGACTCATATAATTAGTTCTAAAATATCTTTGAAATAGCAAATCAGTTATTGCATCTGAGTTGCATCTGCACGGTTGAAGCCAAATTGGAAACCAGATACGGTCATTTAACTTACAACCCCCTCCCCCCGCATCTAAAATCATTTTTACACCTGACGCACTACTACCTCAGATTTCTTTGGCATTGTACTCTTGACTGCTGTCAGGTTACGAAAAAAAACATTGAAAACCATAAACCCTAACAATAGTTATAATATTTTTCGCTCCAGTCACCACACCTGTCCCGATTGCTTACCTTTTCAACCGGAAAACGATTCAATAAAAATTTTCAGTAAAATCTGATATCTGACCTAAGAGGTCTGTGAGTGCTTCGTCGATGGTCAGAACGTATCTTTTGCACTCGGAAGAGAAGGCAGAACAAGATACATAAGAACACTGCAAAACCGGTGAGCAGGTGCAAGCAAGCAAACAAACTTCACGCCAGGTAAAGATGCTCAGATTAAATTCGCCTGCACAATCCGTAGATACATACGGGCAGCAGCCATAGGAATAGCCAGCATCAAACCGAATAATCGCTGGATTTTGTCGTTTCTTGTTTGCGTTTTAATCGAAATCTAAAGACTTGTTATGAATACTAGGTTTAATGCGGAATAGGGTTGGTAAGAGGATGAGATATAAAATACCGATGGTAATCTTCAATTTGTTGTTCAGAGGAAGCTTCAACTTTGAATATACTCGTATCGAACTGTAATCTCGTAAATACCTTGAATTTTCATCCAAAAGTCTATATTTTCCAATGTATTTTTACACAGCTGGCAGCCCTCATGGTCGATCTTCTTTACCTACCATTCAACCAATTTCCTATCGATTGATCAGGTTAGAACAATTCAAGGTGCAAAAACTCGAAGACTATCGAATGAACGAAATGGCAAACTAAAAGAACACCAGCGGCTTTCAAGATAACATCTCAAGTCGTTTTCACAACAGGACCACACTACTATTCCGGCTGCAATCACCTTCACGACCCGGTCGCTCGTTGCCTGTGGATTTTCGAGAGGAAAAAAATGCTCTGAGAATTTGCAAATGATAACGTAACGCAACGACATGACTATACGAAGGACGACTATCATCTCCTTGAATTTCAAAGCGAAAATTACATTGGATTGCTCTGTGCTACCGCTCGATGCCTGCTCAGTTCACAGTGAATTGGAATAAATATGCCAAGTGTGTCAATTTGCATACAAATTTTTATTATGTGAATTTTCGTTGTAAGGCCACTGAACCCGGAAAATTTAAATGACTGCAAATATACGGAGGATGCTTTGGCTTTCATCATATCTTTTTGTTTTGTGCACATGCTTGATAAAATTTAATCTGCCATCGGCGATATGATAGGAATGTATGAATAATTGTGTGAATATAAGTATGTTCGTGGAGTGCAAAATTTGAATAAATTAGGGAGTGGGACAATATATCTGCAGTCTTTGGTATTGGGACTAAAATTTAATGAACATTTGGCTGCGAATGTAGGATGATAATTTGGGAAATTTGAAAATTTAGGCATATTATAGATGCATTATGTAAATGCTATTCTGTGTCGCTGTTTTTTTTTTTCATTTGCCCTTAGGCATAGCAGTATTATAATTAGCTTACTTTAAACTACCTTCAGTTCCTGAAATTTATATCGTCTTTACATGTAAATTTACGAATGCAGGATTCAAGATAAACTTATATTCTTAACTAACTATAACACGGTGACTAACATGTTGCCTGAGTCTGAGAACAAGTAACTTTATCTTCATAACATAATTAATTGTTATTATCAAGTCCTGCGAATCACATTAAAATAACCAGTTAATCGGTGAACGGTTGATTGAAATTGTGCTTTATTTACCGCGATGATATTTTAGTGTCTTGGATTTCCGAGAATGAGCACATCGATCACCTAAAATAACTGTTCCAGAGACTTGCGGATCACGATATCTTTATTAATTTGTCACTCTTTTTTACCTTCAGCTGAATTCTTAGATCATGAAATTTGACCCCATAATGCATGGTGAAAAATTCATAGGGATTAAGCACTTGGTATTATGAGCCCTAATGTCTTGTATTATTGAAGTTATTGAAGTTATACTTCTTTTGGCTCGTTGGGTAGGTATTAAAAAGCACGGTTGAAAATCGCTCTGATCCGTCAGATTTTTTTTGAAACGCTCTGAAAGACAAAGAAGACGGAGAGAGAAGAGGGGCGACTAGGCTTGGGATAGAATCGCTCGGATCCGTCAGATGTTAGTGAAACGCTCTTATATATTGCAATGCTTAAGAAAGAGAAAGAAGGTGTGGGTTGATTCACTCGCTCTGTTTATTCATGTTTGTTTCTCACACATACATACAGTGTGATATACTTAGTATGTAGCTGTTGATATTCAGTACCCGGCACGAAACTGGTGTTTATGGTGTATGCTCTTGCGCCTTATTTAGTATGCTATTTGTGTAATGTAAAATAAAACAGCACAAAAAAGTGAGTATTTTTTACCTATTTAATATTTAACAATTTATTAAATTTGAAAAGCACGTGTTTACGTTCTTCAGAGTAATGGCATAACTGGGTAATAAAAGAATTGAAAAAAAATTGTTAAAATCTCTTGTAGTATCTGGTTCACTATTTTGACCTAAAAATAAATTTCACAAAACAAAGATTATTAACATTTGTGCAAAGAATTACACTGCATTTACAAGTATGCTTACAACTTTGGACTGCTGTCTGCTCGCGTTGTAATTCTGCCTTTACATGTTTACCTATAATGCTGCTGTGTTACGCTGATTTACAATGTTCATACATAGGTATAGTGTATCTCATTGCAAAATTATAGTAAGTTTGTGTTATCGTGTCAAAAGGTTAAAAATTCTGCAACAATGGTCTCAATTTGTTATTTTAGGGTAATCTGTGGGTTCCAATAAGGCAAATACCTATACCTCACCTAACTGCAAAATTATTGTTAATAGGCTTGCATTATAGGCAGCCAAAGAAGTATAATTTCAATCGGTCAGGCCCCAAGGACTGCCAATTTTTTTTTGCCTTCACGCCATGTTTTATAGCCCCAGTGATATGCACTATAAAAAGAAATTGGCAGTCCTTGGGGACTGACCGATTGAGGTTATACTTCCTTGGCTTTAGTTATGAAGAAATTATTTATTAATTTTCCAAACTCATCTTATATTTCGTAATGAAATTCCATTATCAAATAAAGATTTTATAATAACTTTCCAATTTATTAAAAGATTACCCTAAAATAACAAATTCAATGCAAGCCTATTAACAATAATTTTGCAATAAGGTGAGATATAGATATTTGCCTTATTGGAACCCACAGATTACCCTAAAATAACAAATTGAGACCATTGTTGCAGAATTTTTAACCTTTTGACACGATAACACAAACTTACTATAATTTTGCAATGAGATACACTATACCTATGTATGAACATTGTAAATCAGCGTAACACAGCAGCATTATAGGTAAACATGTAAAGGCAGAATTACAACGCGAGCAGACAGCAGTCCAAAGTTGTAAGCATACTTGTAAATGCAGTGTAATTCTTTGCACAAATGTTAATAATCTTTGTTTTGTGAAATTTATTTTTAGGTCCAAATAGTGAACCAGATACTACAAGAGATTTTAACAATTTTTTTAAATTCTTTTATTACGCAGTTATGCCATTACTCTGAAGAACGTAAACACGTGCTTTTCAAATTTGACAAATTGTTAAACATTAAATAGGTAAAAAATACTCACTTTTTTTGTGCTGTTTTATTTTACATTACACAAATATTATACTAAATAACACACAAGAGCATACACCATAAACACCAGTTTCGTGCCAGGTACTGAATATCAACAGCTATATACTAGGTATATTACACTGTACGTATGTGTGAGAAACAAACATGAATAAACAGAGCGAGTGAATCAACCCACACCTTCTTTCTCTTTCTTAAGCATTGCAATATATAATATATAAGAGCGTTTCACAAACATCTGACGGATCCAAACGATTCTACCCCAAGCCTAGTCGCCCCTCTTCTCTCTCCGTCTTCTTTGTCTTTCAGAGCGTTTCAAAAAAAAAGCTGACGGATCAGAGCGATTTTCACCCATGCTTTTTAATACCTAACCAACGAGCCAAAAGAAGTATAACTTCAAAAAAAAAACTGAGCTACACATACTACCGCTCAAAAGTGTTTAGGCACCCCTTTTTTCATGGACTATTCAAACAGTATTATATTTACAAGAAAAACATTATAATAAAGTGAAATGCGTATATAAAATGTGGTTCGGTAATAAACACCCATTATATGAGATAAGGATTACTCTCCTTTACCTGCACTTAGCCGGATTCCCGGAAATTATTTATTGCGATGTAATTACAATAATAATTCATATAAATTTCTGGGGAAAGTTATTTATCAGGTAAATTGTAGGTAATGATGTTTAAATGACCTTCCTAGTTGATCATAGTTATATCCGTAACTTATGGTCAGTTGCAGTGTGGTATTTAATCTGTTAACGTCGTGAGCGAACTATCGAGTGATAGTTTTTTTGAAAATGGCTCCACGATAAGAATTGAGTACGGAAACGCGTGCGCTTATAATAGCGTACCATAAAAGTGGCATAAGTAATCGAAAAAGTGTCAAAAAAATGGAAATACCTCACGCTACGGTCGATTATAACGTAAAAAATATCGGGGATGTGGCAGTTATCTTAACAATAGACGGAGTGGGAGACCGAAAGCAACAACATCCGCAGATGATTGCAGAATAGTGGTTACCAGCAAATTAAAAAGGCGTAAAACAGCCCCAGAAATCCCCGCAGAATTAAATTTTGGTCGCCCAAAGCCATTCAGGGTTTCGACGTAAAACGTCGTCTACAGAAAGCCGGGCTCCACGGCCGCATTGCGATGAAAGAGCCATTACTTCGCAAACAAAATAAGTAAAACCGACTTGAATGGGCTCGTGAACACCAACATTGGACCATAGAAGAGTGGAGCAACGTATTAAGGACAGATGAGTCCAAATTTGCACTGTTCGGAACCCGAAGGCGAATATTCGTGAGGATATCTGTGAGTGACCGTGCCAGGGAAGCGTGTATTGCTGCTACCGTGAAGCATGGAGGCGGTTCAGTGATGGTGTGGGGCTATTTTACTGATAGCAGTGTAGGAGATATAGTGAAAATTGACGGTGCATTAAGAAAAAGGGCTACCGTGAAATTTTGGAGAACCACGCAATCCCTTCCGGAATTCGTCTTTTGGGTCAACATTTTATATTCCAGCAAGATAATGACCCAAAACATTCCTCCAAATTATGCAAAGGCTATTTACGCCATGTAGAAGAGGAAGGAACTCTCAAAATTATGGAATGGCCTCCCCATAGCCCCGACTTGAATCCGATCGAGTTACTATGGGAAGAACTGGATTGGGAACATCAGCTACTAACATGTGGGACAAATTGCAGTAATGTTGGACTTCAATCGTACAAGAAACTCAGGCAAAACTTATTGCGAGAATAACTCGATTGTGTGGTGCAATTATTAAGTCAAGAGGAGGTCACATGAATCAAGGCAATATTTAAATTAAACGTTTTAATTTTCGCACTTATTTAGTGTATTTTTATGAACGTATGTGTAGATGTACATCAAAAATAAATGGTATCACATTATTACTGGGTTTTCATACCTTTTTTGCTGCTAAACAGAGTGCCTTAACAGTTTTGAGCGGTAGTGTAGGTCTTTCCTATAATTATTTTTAAGAAAATCATATTTGAGCTTCAAAAAAATCTCCGAAAGTGTGACTTAAATTGTCAGGCTGTGGTTTGATTTTGAATTTACAAAACCAATGGACTACGTCACCTCTTCGTGCTGCACACGAATAGATAAATGTGCATCAACCACTGAACAAATTATAGAATTCAACATTACTTACCACCATTAACCATGATAATTTTCTAAACGAACAACATTTGCGAATACGATTTTCATTCAAACGCTTGACAACTTTATCACGAACGTTTTAAGCAATATTCTTATATAATTTCATATTACGCAATTTCCTTTGCAATTCCTGCAATAGGGTCTTTACCGCAAAACATTACTTAACGTTGTCGGTCACAATCCTCTAAACTTTCATCACTTTCCTTATTTTAACCTGGTCATTACGCTAAACTCCAAACACCTCACCTTATTTCCTGTTCACGTCACTGGTACATGTTATTTACGCTCCCCCAACTTCAAACCAAAATTTTATTAAAATTATAATGTACAAAAGGCACCACACACCCGGAAAATGAAGTTATGTCAGACGATGAATTTCAAGCACAATGTCTTTAGATGGTCTCGGGTACCGCACAATTCCTTTTTCCCTATCAACACCTGGACGAAATGGACGGGAGCGAACGTGGACGCTATGGCATGGAGCAGTGTTGAAATGAGTGCTCGCATAAGGTATGATATAAAACAGGGAATACCGTAAGCCATGAAAACGTACTTAGTTAATTGTCAATTAGGGAACCACCTAATGAAAGTCTATCTCCGGGATTATATATATTTTTGCTCCAATAACTCTAGTATATTTGGCTTCAGTCGACAGGGATTCCATTTTATAGCGACTCGGAGCCCGGTATGTCCTAATGTCGAGGAAGACCATTGAAAAGACTCCCTGTAGGAATTTCGTCACGATACGAGCCTCGAATATTTGCGGGGATAGGAGGATAGTAAAGCTGTGTTGCCTGCTAAATAGATATGGTCGGGGGATGCCAGCTGGAATTGGTGATAAAACTCATTTGCGGTAGTGGGATACAATGGCGATTGGTCGGTCGTTCAGGCGGTTGTCGATAGCGCTCACATATCCGGCTCGTGTTTAATCAATTAAACTGATTAACAATTTCTATCACGTTTTTCAAGCTTCGCTAAATGCATACTCTGGACTCCCTGCTAGTCATAGATTATCGGTTTTCATGCTTGACGAGCATCAGTGCACTTAGTGTTTTGTAACAAATGATGAATTCGTCTGATACGGCGGGGCTGTCATTGAATTTGAATTGACAGAGGTATTTAGTCAATGAAACTTTTGTGTAGAGGTATTTTAAAGGGTCGTTTTCGAAAATTACACATTGTGATTGGGAAGTTAGATCGTGACCAATGAACGTATGCAATATGTAGTACTTCTAGATTGTTATTATAGACGGTATAAGATGAAATAATAATAGTTAATGAGTGTAAAATAACAAAATTAAGAAAGTTCTTAGCGAAGGCAATCTGAATACAGATAATACTTTGGGGCTCTTTGAAGTGGCTCTATCAGATTGCGATGAAGCTCGACAAAATACACGGAGTAGAGGTGATCAACTTCAACCAATCTAATCAAGTTATCATTAAAAATGTAGATACATGAAAAAAATAACTGATCATGATATCAAAGAAGCTGAAAGAAGCAAAACAAGCTGATTCTTCTGATGACGAAAAAGAAACAGATGCTAGTACAGGAGCAAGTAGAATTTTGAGAGTGAGAAATAATATCGACAATTTTCATTCTAAAAAGACGACTTTCGCTGCATGGAATCCGTAATAACTAGAAGCTGGCAAATTTTCAAACGAAAAGGAATGGATTGAAGTGATGAAAAACCGAAACTAATTTCAACTCAATCACTGAAATAAGTATCATTAAGCTGTAAAGCTGTACTTTATTATACTTGCAATGTTATTTCTTCAAGGTGGCTTATCAAACGAAATATTCATGGAACGAGCGGATTCAAACAGTCGGCTGACCAAATGGAACAGTAAAATTATTTCGAAACTTCATGATATAGGCTTTAAAAACTCGTAAGGAAAAAGGTCTTTATTTGCAACATGATAGTGCCCTAGTTATGTACATGGCCATATTGTTGAAGCTTTTCTAATCAAAACTAATAAAAAGCTGGCATATAATTTCTTCAAAATAAATCTCTTTAAAAATGCTTCAACATTCCAGATCTAGAGGAACCCAAGAAAACGATTGGACTTGACGTTACTAGAAACATAAGCAAAGGTACTATGCCTGTCAGTCAATCTACATACACGGAGAGAAATTTCGGCAGTGATTTTTACTGGAGTGGATAATATAATTTACTATTCCGAAAATTCCATATGAAAACATGAATGTTATTACAAATTTGATGAAAATTTACTATTTTCTGCAAATAATAGTCAATTCCATTACATACTACAACTCACTCATGTTTATTGGGGCTAACTTTCAAGGATAAGAACCTACTTATACTGGGAATTCTGAACGGTTTTTTAGTCCACCCATGAAGAACTACAATTAGATTGCTTGGCGATTTTCACGACAAAAAGTGTACTTGCCCCCACTCGGAAAAGTCGTTACACATATAGTTCGAGAAAATACTAATAAATATTCGCTTCTACTTATTGCTTAGGTAGATTTTCCATGCATTTATTTTTCTACTGAGAAAGCAAACCTACCACCTAATCATTAAAATATGAAATATTTTTTTACAGATAGATAATACTGTCAATGAGCTGAAACGAATTTACTCACTGTGCTAAATTTTAAGTTTCAATATTCTTAAGATTACTAAATCACCTTTCAGATTTTTTAGTTATAGCTGTAGTAGCTAAAACTATTTCAATGAAATTATTTCTTTATGAAAGAGAAGTAAATCCCTTATAATTTTTTAAAATACAGTTCTGTAACAGATAACATATTTCAGAACATTTCATCATTATACATTTATTTCAACTAGATTTTCAAAGGCCATGTATCCAAAAATGAATAATTTTTTACTTTTGTTTCAATATTTTTGGCAAAAAATTTTTAATTTTTTTTTTTTATTTTAACATGGATTTATTACATTGAAAGCTTATGCATGATCGAAATTATCACAAATATACTTCAAGCTGGATTAAAATTCTATTCCTAACTTCTTTTCTTATCACGCGAAGATCATACATGGAAATACGCATTCTTTTTGTCATTTATTCGTTATGAGGCTTAATTTGAATAATTTGAAAATTGAGCTAAAAGATTTTGTCAAATATTACAGTTTTGGACCTTAAAATGTCATTTGTACTGCGTGAGTGCAAAACATTATAAAGAGCATTTGCCTGACAGAATATTTTATGAAAAAATCCCAGGAAAAAATCAAAATTATAATCATTCAAATAA
The DNA here is from genome assembly GCA_947369275.1 of Nemotelus nigrinus. Classification (NCBI taxonomy): domain Eukaryota; kingdom Metazoa; phylum Arthropoda; class Insecta; order Diptera; family Stratiomyidae; genus Nemotelus; species Nemotelus nigrinus. The sequence goes on from OX376372.1 coordinate 36,073,817, forward strand.
CTTAACAGCCCGGTTATTTCTTTCATCGTAACAGCATCCCAAGAATCGCATTGAATTAATTCAAATCAATTAATTAGGTGCTCCAGGCTTTTGGAAACATATTGCGCAACATGTTATTGAAAATTCCTGTGAATTTCTATCGATCTTGAGGGACCTCTTTGATCTTCTAAAATTTCTACTGAGAAGTATTTACACTTCGAAGAGCACGAAAATAAACAAGAAAGCATGCGTTTCTTTGACAGACGAAGAAGCCTGCTTCAGGATTAAATTAAATTGTTTCAGCCGCTCAATCATACATTTGAGAGATAAAGCTCATTTTGAATTCCTTAGAATGTAATTAGAGTGGCGCTTTAGTTTTTCATATCCATATCAGCATATTAAGACATATGCCTCTGTTGGAGCTTGTTCCTGTCTCATCGTGCCCACGGTGTAGATACGGTGTGGACACGGTGTGGCGCCCATAATATTTTAAAATGACAATTATCCTTGTGAGAGCCTGGTGATTCTTTTTTCACAGCTCATTTTGCTTGTTAGTTGAAGCAGCATGACCAGAATCAATTCGAGACATTGTCACTTAATGCAAATGTTTGGAAACTTAACACTATTTGTAGACGCATTGAAGATGTGTCTTTTCCACCCTTTCTTTTTATTCCTTGAGAAAAATGCATCCAATCTCGTAAGCCACTAATAGTCCAATGCTACTTCAGCTTGAAACAAATAATAAAGACACCTTTAATTTTATTGAAATCAATTGATTGATAAAGCGTATCGACTCTTCACAAAAACTAAAACCATCGATTTATTATATACTTATTCCCAAGATATATCGCCTGGTTCCCCTAAAATGTATGTTATTAGATTTAAAAAAAATATTTGCAAATTTTATGTTAACTCACACCCGATAATTAGGAGAAAATTCTAGCTATCCATTTCTATATCCAAATCTTAATCCGAGATAAATGCTTTCCAATAACAGAATTTCCACTTCTACCATTTGACTCAACAAAACGTTCAAAAAATATCATCAAATATCAATTTTATTGAAATAAAATGTATATATAATTTTCTCATAGGATGTACAGACCATTTTGAACCTAACCAAAATTTTTCACAAAATTTCTTACGTTCAGATCTGTATGTACCATATAAAATCATGTGTAAGCTAAGCCATATTTTTCTCTTCAATTTCCTAAACTAATTAACTGAATTTAACGCACGGGTGGTCATCGACTCCATTCACTAGGCGAACGACGAAAAAGCGCCACACCAGTAGAGTATTAAAAATAGGACTTATTCCCTAGATTACTGTTTTGGTCATTGCGTATGACATGCACACATTTTGCCATCGTTGAATTTTTACCTTCATTTCCTCTCTTATCTTAGCCCCAGCGTGTGGGACCATGAATACTGCGCCATGTTACATAGGACCACGCGCTATGCAGATTCTGACATTATGGCGCTGGGAGCCATATTGCATAGCTCAGAGTACTATGGACATAGCGTATGGGACCATAACTAATGTGATATGTTACATATCTCTGGGGCCATGTAAATTTTTTTCAGTGTACTACTACGTTTGCTTAGGAAACATAATTCTGTTAACCTTGGTCCTCTGCTGCACCCGTTTTTTTAGTTTAAAAACATTTTGAAGCATGTTTTATTCAACTTTTCTTAACATTAGCTTGTAATTATTTATTTTTCACTTTGTAATTTTGTTATTTTTCACTATTATTCATAATAATCTTACATTTTCATTTGCTGTAACTAGAAAGTTTTCTGTAGTGGAATGAAATAAATAAATAAATATTGACATCATTGCCAAATTGCGAGTTCTACAATGCATTCGATTCGCTAATAGGCGCGTTTTTTGCTCCCCCTATCAATAACAGAGCAATGCTATCCAGAACAGACGCATCGAAAACAACAACAACTCCTGTCCCAGTAAATTCTCTGTGATAGGAGCTGTTGTTGTTTCCAATGCGTCTGTTCTGGATAGAATTGTTCTGCTATGGATAGGGGGAGCAAAGAAACACGCCTAATATTAATGATCTGATTACTTTTGCTCCATTTTCTTTCATGCTTTCGACGCAAAGATTTCAAGACTATATCTCATTATTTGACAATTATAGGCTCCTGTGGTGTAATATACCACAATTTGCCAATCAATGTACCCTAACCCGACTTTCGCCAAATTTTTATAAACTTTCAATTACTTCTTCCTCCCACAAATCACGTCCCATTAATTTCAATTACTATTTAAATAGAACCTCATTAACTCGTTATGGTAAATTACGTGACTTAAGAGTATTATACTCTGCTTTTAATTTTAGTGTCCACGCTGACTCAGTAATAAAAAAAGACAACTCTGCATCTGGTTTCTTAAAAAGGTGCTCTCTCCTCTTCCTGGTTTGACCGACTCCAGAATATGGCGCTTTGTGTGGCTCCTATATGACAACATGTACAGTATCCCACCATTGAATTATGACCGATCAGCAAATTGGAGAAAATTTAGCTTATCCTTAAATAAAGCAGAAGAAATTCCATTGTTTTTATTTTGCAATAACATATATTTATTGATACATGGTACATGGTATTTAAAAATAAAAAAAAAATTTTGTTTAAATTTTAATATTTTGTGCTTCCTCCTTTGGCCTGTATTGCTGCTTGTATTCTACTAGGAATGCTTTCTACACATTTGTTTATCATTTGTCGCATTCCATCGTCGTTTTTCCACACTTCTTCGATATTTTTCTTCAATGCAATTGCGTTGTTTCTTCGGCTATACACCTTTGATTTCAAATAGGCCCAGCAATTCTCAATACGATTGAAATCACGTGAATTGCCAGGCCAAGGTAAAACCTCCAATGCTAGGGAACTTAAACAATCCATGTAGCTCTCGATGTATGACATGTAACAGCGCCTTGCATGAAGATGTATTCCTGCTTGGGATGCTCTAAGGTATCCAAATATGGCTGAAGAACATCCCCCATCACGTCTTTATACTGATTAGAGCTCATAGTTCCCTCAAGGTAATAGATTGGACCCGGACCTTGAGCTGTAATGCAGCTCCAAATCATCACTGAGGGCGGATGTTTAACTGTCCGAACCACACAATCTTCTGAATATCTCTCGTGGGGCCTCCTTCGAACGAATATTATACTCTCCGTAATCGCTTCCAACCTGCATTCGTCACAAAAGATAACCTAGGAGAAAATTAGTTTTAGAAAAGTTAAATAATTCGTGAGGCTGTCTCTTCCTATGACTAAACAAAGGAATTTACCTCATTCCAGTATTCACTCCCGTAGCTGCTTTATTTTTTCGCCCAATATAGTCTTCGTTTGTGCATAACTTTGGTCAATTTTGAATTTTCTGCGGGCCGCCTACATGAAAGGTTGTTTTACTTGAATCGCCGTTCAAAAGTTCTCAGCGATATTCTGACACCAGCTTCGTTCAGTCCCTCCAAATAGCTGGTGCGTCGCGCTCCAGCATAGATTCTTCTATCCGTTCTCGGTGTTGTTCTTCTTTGTCCGCGGCGATTTCCTCGTTTGTTCCCAGGGACCGTTGTTGAATCGGTTGCGCTACGCACAGTTTTGGCAATGTTGACCACGGAGGAAATTCCTACGATTTTTCAATTTCAGCGTAACTTGACTTCTTTTCATTCAATAAAGCAACAACTTGCGTTTTTTCTTCTGACGAAATATCAGCCTCATTACGCATATTATCTAAATTATACCACTGACTTAGTAATAATACATAGTAACTTCACTTTACTTCTCAATTTTCCTAAACTTCCAATATCATTTACTTTAATTTCACTTTCTCACAGATTTCTACTTGTTTTTTTTTTCACTTTGAATGTTTATAGCTTCAAACTTAAAATGATAAGGAATGCACTTTTGCACTTATTTATAATTGCTGTTTTGTTTGAAATTCTGGAAATTTCGGATTACCCATTTTATAACTTACAGGTATAGGGAATACCCAACAGATACATAACTACCCCTTTACCGAGAGAAAAAATAGCAAAAATTACACTCAGTGCCCATAAAATTATCAAAATTCTTCAGAAATGCAATCGGTCATAATTCAATGGCTGGGTACTGTATATAAAACATATCGAATCGAATTTAAAAGAGATTTTTGGTTTTCGTTCTTAATCATTTCCGCTGGTCTAACCCTTTTTGCTTCTGCTCTTTATGAAAATCACGTGCAATTATCGACCATGAACGCACTTGAAACTCAAGGTTAGAATGTCAAAGATCTGTTCGGTGCTAAGTTCCTCATTGGAAACGTCAACCCAGAGTTTTTTCTATCGAAAATGAATTTTCTTATTTACCACAGTGAGCGTGGGCATCATACCGCCTTATCCATTCCATATCATAACATCAATTGTGAATTAAACGAACCAACCTGTCTAATGAAGCGAAGCTTTAACTCATCGCATCAATTTTTGTAATGGTGCTATGTAGTAATCATATTGTTGAGGAACGTGTTCTTTTAGATAAATAAGTGGATAAATAAGAAATGAGAAAACAAAGGAAACAAATTTTGTGAATTGACACTAGAAGGAATGTAAATAGTCAAGATTAATAAGTATTTTTACTGCAATAAATAAAAGAATACTTGAAAATTAAAGTTTTCTATGTTGAAAGCAGTCAACAATTTGCCCGGTGGCTTTCGACTATACCGTAACATGAAGCAACACTATTTATTTCGTAGCTAAATTCATTTCCACGTGAAAAATAATCTTGCGAGTACTTTTGAAATACTATACGCTCAGAATTTTGTTTTGTTTTTTATTACTATGACCCAGCTATGAAGCCGGTCGTTTCAAGCGTTGACATAAGTATCATTGTAGTACTCACCGTATCCATGACAAGTATCATCCATTCATGATAGAAGGCTCTTCATAGACACATCTAGTTGCCAGACGTACTTAAAATATGTCGCATCCAGTTGCTGACTATGCATTTCGCGAAAATGACAATCACCGTTGAATACTGACATGGGCCTTTTGTTTTTACGCTATTCGTAGACGCTATGTATAGATACGGTTACTACAATTCTTGCACGTTCGAGTAGCGTACCGAGTAAACTCCCTCGTATTATTTTCACTGTGCTTTTATGGATCTAGTACCGTGACAGTACCTTTCACTTCTCATTCATCGTATCGGTGTGCGAATTTCAACATGGCTTGGTTTTTCAATAGAGCTAGAGCAAGGATTTTAGCGGAAATTGAGGCAAAATAACTTAAGTTTAATGTTTCTGAGGGGAATTCTTGAAAAACCCATCGTCCTACAGTGGGTGAACAAAAACGGTAGCCCTTTCCAAGCTAACCTATATTTTTAGCATCAAAAACGTCTGTTCACGGGAACTCACGAACCAATAATCAGATACAGCGGAAATTTACAGAATACATTGGACTTAAGTAGGACCAAGTCTGATAGAAGCGATTTTGTATTGTGAGCAACTCTGTGCTAGTGGTGCCATCTTGAAAAATTTCAAAGAAAAAAAAATGCTTTTTCCCCTATGATTTCTGATTCAGTTACCAGATTTGCATAAAATTAACACAGTAGCTGAACCTCACTTTAAACCATGTTTGGTAGAAATTTGGTTGAAAAATTTAATTGGTGCTGCCAGCTATGAGAATTTTTGGTGTCTTGGGTTTTGAAAATTCGCTCAGGAAAATAAAGCTTTTTGCCCTATAACTTCCAGTGCAGTCATGAAATCAATACGAATTTCATACAATTAATGGAACCTTTTATATGGGCATTATTCGGACTGAATTTGGTTGAAAAGTGACGAAAGGGGTGCCAGCTATTGGTGGTTTTGTGTTTATTTGCTATATCTTTATTAAGTAATTTTATCGGAAAATGTTCAAATGGTAATGATGTTGTAGTGACAATAAACAGCAAATATTAAGTTTTCGATTATTTGAAAATTTCTTTATTCTCCTATAACTTTGACTGCAGTCATCGGATCGAGACGAAATTCGCAGGGAAGGGTAATTTCAACGTGAAGCAAATTTGACACATTTTTGGCTTTGATGCTGTCAAAAGGTTGCCAGCACGAGTCGGTTGTGCTAATTTTGTATCAATAAATGCTTACAGTTAGTATTCATATCGGAAACATTTACAATGATAATAAATAACCAATGTGTCAATTCCCAAAGTTCTGCAATTTTTTCGGATCGCAGCCCCAAACACGAACTTCAGTTACAGTGCTGCAGGCACTGAACATTTTCTTCTGCGTTCAAAATTTTGTAAAATAAGCAACTCATAACGAATATAATTAACATGTGTTTTGCTCTCATAAACTTTGAAATTCATGCCAGTGGTAATATCTGAAACCTTTCCACCATATGAGCTATAATGTATTCTTGAGACCAAAGTAAAACGTGGCGTTTGAAACAGTTTGACTGTAATAAGCAGCTCGTGTGGTAGAATATGCACTCAAAACCTGCACGATTCTTCTACTGTTCTTCGAATATTAGTGTTTCTAGCGGTTTAGGTGCGCTAGAGTTTTTTTTCTAGGAAAAACCATGTCACATCATTTTGGCTGTGAGGCCAAAATCGGCACTTTTCTGGATTTTTATTACTTTTTTTCATAATGAATTATTATTAACGTTATTTTTTCACAAAAACGATAAATAAACATTAAATCTGCAATTCCTCATAACTTTTTTTCTTTACTTCATTCAGAAGCTGACAGATATTGATCATTTTTCATAAGATACTTGGCCACATCATTTAGGCTGTCACCCACTATAGATAGAAAGATTTATTGAAATACTTTTGATGGTACTGCAATTAAATAAGAAAGTTATAGAAGGCTTATTGCCACAATTACGAGCCTCCAGATTGTAAATAGTATAATTGAAATAAGAATCTAGCCATATTTATCGTAAAACTTTTGAAATTCGTACAAATAAATCCCGCATTAGAAATTAGATGTCATCTAACTTTCCTATTAAAATTTCAATCTTCACTAAGACTTGGACGCCTAAACTCCGACGACGAAACTTTTTTAATAATCATATTTTCAAACCATAATAATCAAACGCCAACGAAACATTTTCAAATTAGTAGCAAACTTTGCAAAGAATTCCATCGTGACTGGATTATATCTGTGATTTTTTTTTGTAGATATCTTTCGTGAAAATTAGAAATTAAAGCTCAGAGAGATAAAGTTTGATTAGGTGATTAGGTAGGAGGAAGTAGTCTCTTTCGAAGTCTGAGACAGCAAAATATTGTCGTTTCAGAAGAGTTTTTATTTGTATTACGACTTGCAAGAATATTCCCTAACAATATATTAATATGCTTTCGTATTGCCGACACAGCCAGCCATTACGCTAAGTACGATATTGTACTACGACCCAGCAGTGTAACCAACTGTTGAACGCATTAAGTGCGCCTGGAAAACAAGGGCGATACGAAACATAAGGGAAGGATTACAAGGTGGATTGTTTCTACTCAACATTCCCATAATCCGTCGCTTCACTGCTCCCGGAAAAGTGCTTTTAGCAGCTAAAGTGTCATTATTCATTACAGTCCCGAAATGAGCCGACATAAAAGCCGGTCGTACTGTACATTCTCGTGCATAGGCCTACATTTTTCATCTTGGGCGACGAAGACCATTCACTTTACACAAATGATCACAGCGGCTTATAGCAGTCATCCAACCACCCACCATAGGAACAGCAGGAGGAAGGCTGGTGAATGCAAAGGAAATTTAATATTTTATATGAACGAAGGAACGAATCGTATTTTCCATTTTCATTAGAAAGACTTTTATGAAACGGTTTCTATTGACAAGCGAACGAAGTGCTTGATTACTTAGCTCACTCTCCACAGTTTGTGGCTCTGTCGGGCCGAGTAAAGCAAAGCAAAGCTACTTCGACAAATGGTCCCCGGTCGCTCATTTTCCAGCCATGTTTTCACGATTTTCTTTATGACTCCGCCAGTCTTCTTTCTCATTTCAAAGACTTGCTCCCGTCAAGCGTAAAACTCGAAGAAATCACCGTTGTAGGACAAGATGTCTGTGGCAATGTATTTTTAATGTTTTCATGTCAACCCTTGTCGTGAATGGTTGTTTTCTAAATGTGCAATCGTAGAAATTAAATAAATTCGCTCTTTCTGGGTTTTCACAATTTTTCTGGTGAGCTTATTTGCTCTGTGTTGAGTTTTGTGCGGAATGAATTATTTTGGTAAATACGATTCATAGCAATTGTGCATTGGTGGAGTGAATTTTTTCAATTCTCGTTTTGCCATTTACGAAAAATTCGAGATTATTTTTGAATTTATTTGCTTCGAATATAAAGAAGAAATTTTATTTGCTTAAAACTCAATTCAATTTACAATCCACAATATTTTTTTTTGAATCATTCCTATTCTAAATTAAACAATTTTTATCAAATTTTATTTGCATGGATTATCTTCACCGGTTTTTCACATTTGCTCTCAAATCAATCCTGCATATATGTGTTAAAGAATCTTGCTCTTATCAAAGCCAAAATGAGCTCTCATATATAGTCCGGGGAAATCTAACATGGTGCTTCGGAAAAATTAGGGGAAAGCTGAATTTTGGTGTGAACCTTGGTACTAGCGTGTTGAACAAAATGTCAAAAGTCCCCATCGATCCGAGTGCTGCGTCACTTTTTATACGGGGTCAAAGGTCACCAAAAGTGACCTTTCCTAAATATCTCAGTAACGGTTACGTCTTCAGAAAAACAATGTATGACGAATTTGTAGCTTAGCCAATTTCAAACAAAAAAGATTATATAGCATTTTCCTGTAACCATAACCGTTTTTGAGATATATTGATCTAAACATTTGTTACTAACAGCATCCTCTTTCTCACGGCATGTTAATATTATCCGATTTTGATTATGACTTGGCATGTTTGTGAGTTTGTTTTTCTATGTTTAAGAGGCGCATGAAAAAAACATGTACACAAACTTATCTACCTGACTCCAGGGTAGGTGGAAAAGTGTGCTCCGAAAAGTTTCCCCCTCCCCCTTTGCCATAAAACGGTATCCCTGAGCATCCATTCCAAATCTTCAGAAATGAGCTCGTTGCCTACTCTTTGCCCACTGTTAAACAAGGTAGGATCACTTTTTATCCTATTAATTGCCTATTCTTGACATGACACGACCAGCACTACATCCACACCCTACCCACCCCCGCAAACGAACCACCCCGAAATACCCGGTTTTTTAGTTTTTTTTTCTATACCGTCTTATCCCATGAAAGATCAGGGCAAGGTCACGTAATTTCAGGTGCAAATTGGTTTCGAGACGTGTTATATCCCTTTGGCGTTATGCAGCCATAACAGGATTGGTAAAAAAACTGATTATTCGGGGATAATCTGCATCGGATTGAGTTCCTATAATGTCAGGAATAAGCGTTTACAGAATTATGCCATGATATTATCGTGCTTTTTCATGCTCCTAGGCCCATGATATGTTACAAAACCTATTTCCACCTGCGATTTGGCTATTTTGTCCACTGTGATAAAAGCGTTGGTGAAACACATTTGCAAAATGTAAACTTGCAAAGTTTTTGCAAATTCGGAAAACCGGCTTTGCTCTTTGCATCGTTGAACCACCATAAATTGCGAGAGTTTATCTTTCGTGAATATATAAAAACCAACAGAATGGCCCCAAACCAAGGGGACGTATTGCCAATGGAATGGAAAGGCTAGCAAATTTGTAGCGATGCGTGGAAATGTCTCCAAATTATCGAGTAGTAAGTATCAAGTAATGATGCTCAATATCCAGTTGGACCGTGGCTGCTCGAACTATTCCTGTTCGTCATCTGTTGCTTCGCAATATTTCAAATTATTAAATCGAATCGTGTAACATGTACTGAAAGAAAAAAAACTCTATCAGCAAATTAATAATAACATTTGAAATCGATTAATTTACTTATTATTCTTGAAATAGTGTATTTGGCCTATTTGCAATTTTGTAAAGTTTGCAGGATGTCAGAGCTCCGTATCCACAACAACACCATCGTCGGGATCCACGTGCGTTGGAATTACTTTACTTTTTTTATTATTTTAACATCTTTTTTGCCTGATTTGAATATTATTTTACTATTTTTTCCGTTAATTTTTACTAATGTTCGAAGAAGAACATTAGTATTAAAATCACTTTGCCCAAAAATTCATATTTCTATATATATATATATACTGAAAGAAAAACTCTTGGTTGGTTCAACTATTTTTAATAGTATTGCAACGATTCATTCAAAATCGTTAAACGAACTACGGAAAATAGTTATTTTTACTATGTTAATATAGTTAATTTAACGATATAAAAGTAGTTGATTCTGGTTATACAAAAAATATCACAACGTTCATGAAATCAACTGTTTTAATTGTTTCATAACCACGAAAAACAGTTGATAAATAGAAAAATATTCATCTATTCACTCAAAACTTCAACGTTTCGAATTATCAACAGTTTTTATGGTACTTAAACTACTTCGCAATAGTTGATTTCAGCAAACGTAATTCAGTGAGCAACGTCTTTGAAATTATTCTACGTAAAGTAGAATGGTTTCAACATTTGGACGTTTTTCATGCTCCGAATGAAATTGTTTATCAACCACGCGTCATGGTGCATAAAAGTAATCAACGATTTTCTTATGGTTGTTTTAACTATAGCCCTAGTTGATGCAAAAACAACTAAGGCAAACTATTGATTTTTCATACTCCTCATACTCATACTCCTATTCTATCATAGAAGTTTCATATACTACATGGCAAAATTATGTTCGGTTTGCTGTTCGATATAATTCATATGCATGTTATGCAGTGAAGCCTTTATATTACGTTGTATGACGCTTTCTTCCACTGTGGTAAACGCAGTGGACTGCGGCAAAGTGCTGTGAAAAAATTTACTGCAAACACAAAACAGCGGCATTGCGGCAGCGGCGCCATAGGGGGAGGCGTGAATGCCGCAGTTGAATTAGGTGAATCACAATGCAGCGACAATGTTGCTGTCAATGCAACCAAGGCATCAACCAAATTCATTTTGTTTTGTCTTTTGTATTGCTAAATCCTGTTGTACGAGGATTAGGTTGGCTACCACATACTATATACATAAACTATATATATATATTACATACTATAGTCTTTTCTTATTTCGTACTATGTATATTGTTAGAATACCATTGTTTGTGGTTGCTTACTTTTTTTGCACCACGGACGTTGTTTGTCAACTACGCGTCATGGTGCATAAAAGTAATCAACTATTTTTTTATGGTTGTTTTAACTATAGCCCGTAGTTGACGCAAAAACAACTAAGGAAAATTGTTGATTTTACCAAGATTTTTCTTTCAGTGTGTATATATATATATATATATATATATATATATATATATATATATATATATATATATATATAATATATGTATATATATAATATATATACATATAATATAATATATGTATATATATATATATATATATATATATATATATATATATATATATATATACATATATAAATATCTATATATACCATCAAAAAATTTCAGGAACTCGCCATCCGATTGAACTGAAATTTTCAGGATACATTGGTACATATGTAGAATAGTGCCATGTCTCATAAAAAATTAATAATCATCAATCCTTTGGCGCCGGCGGCCATTTTAGTGATATTTTAAATATACTTATTTTTCTGTCAATGTATAAATTTTGCAAAAATAAAGTCTATGGAATGAATTTCGAACGTGATCTTAAACCTATGTGTGCGCTAGGCGCCTGAAATGAGATTGGAAAAATTTGAAAATAATTGAATTGTGATAACTTTTGACCAGATTACCAAATCATTATGAAATTTACAGGACATATTTTTGTTACTAAGTTGTAGATACGTGTGATTTTATATGAACGTGCTGGCAACCCTGCAGCTTCGGCAAGCATTGAAAGTGAAAAACTTCAAAAAATCGACTCTAATGAAATATTTTCATCTCTTACAGTGAAAACCTACTCATATAAAAATCTTATGCTTTGTCTATACATCTAATGGAAAACTTTTGAAATTTTACATCGAACAAGAACGGTTACCCACCTCCAATTTACCTATATTTTAAGCATCAAAAACTTCTGCTCACGAAAACTCACGATCCAATTATCAGATACAAATGAAATTCACAGAATGTATTGGTATTAAGTAGGACCAGGTCTGATAGAAGCCATTTTGAATAGTGGGCAAGTCTGTGCCAGTGGTGACATCTTGAAAAATTACAAAGACAAAAAACTGCTTTTTGCCCTATGAATTCTGATTCAGTTACCAGATTTTCATGAAATCGAGACAGTAGCTGAACCTTGTTTTAAGCCGTGTTTGGTAGAAATTTGGTTGAAAAATTCGGTTGGTGTTTTTACACTATAACTTAGAGTGCAGTCATGAAATCAAAACGAATTTCATATGACATATGGAACTTAATAAAGACATTACTCAGAAGGAATCTGGTGAAAAAAAACCATTGTAGGGGTGCCAGCTATTGCTGGTTTTGTTTTTACTTGCAATATCTTTATTAAGCGATTTCATCATAAAATTTTCAAACGATAATGATCTTGTAGTGACAATAAACTACAAATATTAAGGTTTTGAAAATTTGAAAGCTTTTGCGACTGGTAACCCATAGTTTTTTGTACCCCTATAACTTGCAAGGCAGTCATCGGATCAAAACGAAATTCGCAGAGTAGGTTAATTGCAATGTGAGGCAGGAGTGATATATTTTTGGCTTTGATGCTAGGCGTTTTTTGATATTTTCGTATCAATAAATGCTTACATTAAGTATTCATATCGCGAACATTTACAGTGAAAATAAGCCAACAATGTTTAAATATTCTAAGTTCTAGAAATTTTTTTAGTTCCAAACATCTTTAGTTTTTTGACCCGAAACAACTTTCTATCCCTGTAACTTTCGACGAAATCCATCGGACAAAATCGAAATCGATAGAGTTATTTGATTTTGACGTGAGGCAATTGTGAAAGACTTTTAGTTGCAGTGCTGGTAAAGTGTTGCAAACACTAAGCATTTTCTTTGTTTATGTTATGTTATGCTGCTTTCAAAGTTTTGCAGTGTTTGGCTTTCCTAAATCTTGAAATTCCTGAAATCCTTTTTTCACCCTATGAGTTCAAATGCATTGCTAAAATCAAAATAATTTTGCACTCGAAATTAGTTGGAGCACGTGTGGTAGAATATGCTGTCAAAATCTGCACGATTCTTCTACTGTTCATCGAACATTAGTATTTCTAGCGGTTCAGGTGCACTAGTTTTTTTTTTTCGATTTGGTTTTTTAAATATTACATTGGTTTTTTTCAATTAAACTTTTGATTTTGATTTTTTCCCTGGCGAAAAATGAACCATGAGTGGCGAAACCCCTAAAATTTGGGTTCAGTGGAGTCATGAATTGGTTGGCTTCCCATTCCGTCTTTCTATAGTTTTTTTTTGCGTTTATGTCAGTGATTGTTTGGTACATGACGCAACTAGGGCTTGACCTGTCCTTTAAAACCGTCCACAACCTCAGTGGCTAACCTGCACTCAATGTTACGCCGAGAGAAACAGGTCGGGCTAAATAGTCTGCTGTGATGGCCGTTTTCCACAGCTGTTCCACAACAAAGTCAATGCCATTTTTACTCAGCAAGGTCTGATAAATTATCATGAATAGATTATACCGTAGCTGCGTTTACAACTCGTGAAAATTGAATTCCAAAATCAGTTTTCAGTTGTACAAACTCAAAAATTGCCTCGTGACTTCTATGGACCGCATAATCATCCATCAGCACGTGCTATTTGCCTTGTGGTTGCATATTTTTGCAACCACTTAGCATTGCTAGACCATCAGTGAACAACAAGATTGAGAACAGCGCGTTTTGAAGAGAATATTGCAGCCGTGGAAGTCAGTTTTGCTGACAACCCAGATTTGTCGATTCGCAGTCATACGCAAGAAGCTGGGATTTGTTCGTCCACTTTGTGGAGCATTCTGCGCAAGGGTCTCAGTCTAAAGGCTTACAAAATCCAATAAGTGCAAGAATTAAAGCCGTATGACCATTGAATGCGTCCACGTTCGGAGAGTGGGCCAAAAATCAACTGCAAACTGACCCCCTGTGATACGGGAAAATTGTTGTTCAGCAATGATGCTCATTTTTGGCTCGATGGCTATGTCAATAAGCAAAATTATCACATCTGGGACGAGAAAAATCCACGTCAAGCCATGGAGAAAAAATGCACTGCACATTCCGCACTGCATGCTGGTGGCATCATAGAGCCATACTTTTTCAAAGGTGAACAACGTGAGGGCGTTATTGTTAATGGCGACCGGTACAGAGTGATGATAAACCAGTTTTTTCTTGAGTTTGCGCCGTATATGAGAGAGATGTAGTAGAACAGGGACTGCAATTATTATTGAAGACATAATTGGAAAATTGCATTATCCCGTCAATCGGCCAACGAGATCGTGCGTTGCTTCTTGTGGATGTACGTGCAATCGTTGCGCTACAAAATAAATGTTGAGAGCCAAATTTTACAATAAAATCAAAATAAAGCGATCTGGCTGATACTTTTTTCTTTATTTAAGTTTGAAATCGGAATCCTCTGAAAAACACGCCTGAACTTCCTAAAGAAACCATACTTGACAAGAAAACCATACACGAAACCAAAAAAAAAAAAAAATACATCAACCTACGATCAAACATGTTTCCAGATTACAAGCTATTACAAACAGGAATAATCAAGAATATATGTTGCTTAATATTTCTGTACAGTAACATGGAAAAACAGTAGTTCAAAGTGTCTTGAGTTTTGCCAAAAGATATGATGTTGCCTCTCCTGTGACTCTAATTGTCGCACCGGAGATCCAGATATCATGGACCGCATAATGGAATGATATAAACTATTGCTGCAAATCCAACGTAGGGACGTTGAGTTCATTTCAGAATTTTTTGGATCTAATCATGGAGCGTTCATACATATTATATGAAACGGCCGCCACATTATGAAGCTTCGACGCTAAAGAGAAAATGAAACAGCATTCAAAATTTGATTAAGGCGTGAAAACATACTGTTTATGTTCAGTTTGAGATTATGACGTAAATTGTGAAAATATTCTGTTGCTTTTACGAAATTATGATAGAATATCGTGGGGAAAATTTTCCTAAATAAATCCTTATATATCAAAAAATTATGGAAATTTTTAGATTAAATACTCCTGAAAAATATAATTTTACTATCTCTTAGTTGCACTAAAGAAACTTTAAGGCGATTTCACACAAAAAACTATATGAAATAATGCTTCATTATTATCTAGAATATAAATGAAAGTATTTATTTTTATGCATCCACAATATTAAACTACATCATAAACACTGAGGTATTTATACATCATGAGCCTTATAATTCGGCTACCTCCTGTGGTTGAGTCAACTCAGAGGCTAGGCTAGACCATAAAAATCTAAAAATGTCAGGAAAAAGCGTTCCGCCTAAAGTTTCTGCATGATGCCTTCAAATCAATAAGATAAAAAATACTTTACATGTTCGAAAATTTATTAAATTAAGTTTTGAATCCAACATTAACTAAGATTAAATTAAATTTAACTGTTTTTCTGTATGAAACGATTTGAATTATAAAAATATAATTTGTAAGATTTTTGAAATCGCATTAACTAAGGTTTTTTTTTTCTTTTCAGGTAACTAAACTTTAATCAATTGAAGCTTTGAGGAACATTATCTAATATTATCACGCGCTAAGGTATTTCAAAAATATGAAAAACTCCAACAATAAAACTTTTTTTCTTAATTTTATTTCGTAGTCTTAACAATCTATATGATCTTTATTCAGAAAAACTCCAGATGACACTTGCTAACATAAATTGAATTGCTTTGCATAAATTGGTCGATTTTGTTTCTACTCGGTCTCAGTCAAAAAAAAAAAAACTACGAAATAATGGGTAGGAAAATGCTTTCAAATCTATTGCTAACTTTTTTTTTCTCCCTGAATTCTATTGCTAACTTTTTTTCTCTCCCAGCCAAAATTCTCCAAAGGTGAT
The DNA here is from genome assembly GCA_947369275.1 of Nemotelus nigrinus. Classification (NCBI taxonomy): domain Eukaryota; kingdom Metazoa; phylum Arthropoda; class Insecta; order Diptera; family Stratiomyidae; genus Nemotelus; species Nemotelus nigrinus. Next base: position 36,089,880 of record OX376372.1, read on the forward strand.
GACCCCTGACAACACTATTTTTTCGTTCAATATCTGTACATTCCAGAAGGTCATGTTTACTATCACCGTTCATAATTAATGCATTTGAATATGAATCGTTTTCGACACTGATGTTCATCGAATTTCCCTTCGGGCCACCTAAAATACCAAACGCCCCGGAAATAAATGAACAAAGTCACTCGGGCGACAATTTGCCTGCAAAATAAATGAGTTTTCGAGGACTGCGGAAATTCGAGAGAAGCATCATCTTACTTAGCATGAGTACTCCCCTAAATCTCTTTGTAGCTTGCTTATCCAATTGAAACGTAATTACAATCCCCCGAGGTATATTATGAGCGAAAAGAACGAATGCGTTGAGAATAAAAGCTGGAAAAAACACAACACCCCAACCATGTCCTTCATATCCTTTAATAGCGCTTTATTCGATACCCATCCTTCTTAATTTAGCTTGCCGTCGCAGCAGATCCTTTGCAATCGAAACACCGTCATATCGAAATGTCTTGGCGACTAGCCCCCCCAAGGAAACATTTGAAATCTACCCTAAATTTTCAGGAGATTGGGCCATTTCGTTGGCAACGAAACGCACATGCTACCCACAGAAAACAATCGTCTCTATGTCTTTGAATTGCTCAAATGACGAGACAAGACAAAACCCGCGTCTTTTCGCTTAAGAACATGCCAAGAACTGCAACCGCCCAGTCGTCCTTATCGCGATCAATCTAAACACCTACTTCGAAATTTTCCACTTGCATCGTTTTACAATATACGAAGAACGCATTTTCTTCCCCGGGTGGTGGCTGAAGTATGTCCGACAATCGTGCTAGTAAATGCCGAAGTCTACCTCAAAAGGCTCTTGATGTATTTTATGCTCCCCAAGCGGACGCCCAAGAGAAAATCGGTTTCAGTGGAAAATCAGTTCCTATAGCAACACCCTTACAATGTGTGTTTTGAGGGAGCGTGTCTTCAGACTTTCAAGTTCTGCTGCCGTAGCGGTAACGGTTGCATATCAGACTATATGGAATCCTGAATGTTTGTGATATGCTAAGGGTGTGGACTTGGTTGATGTAACTAAATGGATCTGGATGAATTCCTAAGAAGTGTTTGCTTTGAGCTTGACAGTGAATTGATAGTTTTCAGCAATAAAAAGGATAACATAGCAAATTGCATCGAAATAAATTAGTCTTGAGGAATACAAGCTTGGGAATAAGGAATAAAAGCTAGGCCTGATGAATATTTTTTAATCCGCTTTATTATTGCCTTTGAAAACAAACGAACAACATTCAAAGGCCAGTAGGTACTGAAAATATGTCAGATTGCTCTTGAAATTGCGATATTTGAAGATATTTTCTAAAGTTGAAATACCCTTTGAGGCCTGTCTCAAAAATAAGTAGCCTGAAATTATGTTACTCGTTCTTCGATTCCAAAATGGAGCAAATCAAACCTCTGTCAGGAGAGAATAGTGCCTTCAACATTCAGAAAATTAAAATTTTATCACGTAGTTCACCATATGAGAGCCCAAAAATTTAATTCCTTCATCAACCCTAACCTAAAATATATTCTAAGTACCACCCTTAAGCATTCACTCTATCCCCAAATGAATCAACATTGTCTGCTTTCGTCTCGATTATCCGACATCGCACTCTGATCGATATTGATGTTATCGAAATCGGTGGGAGAAAATACGAATACGAGTTATTCAATAGAAACGAATCGAATACGAAATGCAATAAAAATGTTTTCCTATTTTCGTCCTTTCTGAATTTCGAAATCAAACTAACTTGCGTTCGTACGCACAACAAGAACGAACTTTCCTTACATCTTGACCCTAAAACATTTCGCCTTATCGGGAAAAAAACAAAAACTACCATAAAATTCCTTTAGTATCAATGTAACGTGGTCGTAACGTGCCCCGTTAAATCTTCTTTGCGTAGCGAAAAAGATCCCCAGCTCTGCAGGCAACAGAGAATGAATGGCGGTTTTGTTTACCTCATTCCGAATTCCGATTATATTCTTGACATGCATAGATTCGATTGTACTTCAAGTCTGGACCATACCCAACAGCCCCAACTTGAAATCGGGAAAATAGGAATTGACGGGATCTCGTTATTTTCCATTTCCCGAGTGCATATTCATAGGGATTGGCTTCATTCACAATGCCTGGTCTGGAGAAACGAGGGTGGTGTTGGACGGAAGTTTGTAATATATTGGCGCCCAATGTGCATATAATAAGTATAGCTTGCATATTCTGATGAAAGATTTTTTGTTGAATGCATTTTATTTATGGTTTCTTGCAGTCTAGTCGAATCGAAATCTATGGGGGAATCTGGAGGATGGTTGAACAGAAAGTCGTTCGGAAGAATAATGCATGGAATTTTTGAAGTGGGAATTAGGAATTTATCCAGAAATATTTATGACTGTGATGAACTGTTTAGAATTTATTGGTAGGAACCAAATCGTAGCATTTTTTCTTCTTCGGCGGTAAAGTTGTAGTGATAAATTACGGTGAAGATACCAAGCACAAAACAAATAGCACAAAAATGAATATTTTAATGATGCATTTCATTTGAGTTTCGACTAGATCATTTTTGATGGATGATACGTCAGAAATATCATTATTTTCTGCACTTCAAGTTAGGCAGTATGCGTTTCGGATAATATTTTAATTGTTTTGCTTCCTTGACCCCACACTCTCTACCACTCAATCTAGCATGCATGCTCCGGGTAGTGTTGCTAGTGCTTTCCAGACAGTTGGTGAATCGGTACACTCAGATAAAATATCTCATAAAATCAATTATTTTGCAATTATTTTTCACATTATTGTTGGTCAATGTGATGTATCCATTAATTTCAATAAAGTAAAAATAATAAGTTTGAGTAGATATCATTTAACATGATGCCTTATATAATTCATAAGTATTCCTTTTAAGTAATAATATGATATCCTTTGACTTTAAGATGATATTCATGATTCAAGTAATGATTTATCCTCTTAATTTTTTTTGAATTGATACGATTCAATATTATTTTAATTGGATTTGTAATTGAAAATTTAATACGTTTTCGAATTCCATTGATTCGACTCATGATTAATTGTAAGATAGTGAGTATCGTGCATTACGATACAAAAATAGCAATACCTAAAGCTGAAAAAAAACGCTGGAAAATGAAAGGCAATAAAAGAAATTAACCTGTATTTTTATTTATTTTTACGCTTTTGTTCATAAATTGATTTTTGATTTATAAAATAAAGGATCAATATAATAGTTTAACAAGCAAACTTAAATGTAGACATTCAGGGTCATTCAGGGTGTGAGATACGTAGGTAGCTAAAATATGGCGCTACCAAATTTAATGTCTTATCAAGTATTTTACTTAATTAATGGATCTCAATTCAAAATTAAATATCATATAGAAACAGTGCATATCTATAGAAGGCTAATAAAACGAATTATTTTATACAAAGATGAACATTTTATTCATTATTTATACATTACAAAACTAAATTATCCAAAAATGAAATAATTGTATCTTAATTCCAGCTTAAACGTTTATATACTGTACATTGTGTGCATATGATAATATTATTATTTACATTTAACTTGACCAAAAATGTTCATCGTAATACATTAGGTCTGTTCGCGTACTACGATTAATTGCAATTAATTGCAATGAAGCCGTTTTTGTACTCGGTTTTACTGAAAACTGAAAATTTCCCCTCATTCAGTAAATTTCAGTAGGGTCGGAGCTACTGAAAAATACTGAAAACTGTCAAACGGTTTTTGGCGTAATGTTATTATGGAGAATTATGAAGAAACGTGTAGTAAAAAAAAGAAAAAAAGATAGTTTATCACCGCTTATGATGACTTTACAATCACTATTGTTCTCCCAAAAACCGACAACTGACACTTTTGTTTTTTGTTTCAGGAAATGCAATGAGAACATTTTCGTACTTTTCCTGAATTTCCCCCACAACATGATTCAGGAAAATTCAGTAAAATTCAGTGACGGAAAGTACGCGAACATACCTATTATAACCATTGTTTAAAAACTAGATCTAAAAAGTCAATGTACGCTTCACTTAACACACACGAGCCACTTGGAACGACACTTATTGTTTAAATATTCAACACGGTTCTACTAAATGTGTCAATCACCCTTGCTGACTACGACGATTATGTGAATTTTAGAGAAAACTCTTTGAAGCATACATGCTAATACGGTGATCTATTTTAATTGATGTGATGTGTTTCGAGTTTAAAACTTTTGGTGATAATAATGGGAATCATGGTTAATAATAACAGGAATATCATATCATTACAAGTTGGCCCTAATATGTTAAGCGTAAATAGAAATATGATAAGAATGATCAATTTTACACCATTGAAAATTTAATAGCATTTTTCTTATATATTTGATGTGAAATCATGCTAATATCATACCTTTCCCATGAAGAGTAAACGATGTCGTTTTGGTTTTTGCCACTTTGATTTAAAAGGACGTAACATTTTGATATAATATGTGTAGAAAGAGTCCAATTACAGTCAACCATATTATTTTGTTCACTATGATAATTTAGTGTACACATTTATAGTCATCAAGACATGTTTCGAAAGAAAAGTTTACAAAAAGTCTGGTCTGCTACGTTCATTGTATACTTTCACTGTACCAATTTAAGTTTTTCTTGATTACTTGCTTAATTTTGTTTAAGTCTCGACTCTCTACAATTTGTCTTCGGTTTCGTCGATTCCACTCAATAGACATCAACATGCCCTAATATGGTCATGTCTAAAATCAGTTGATGCAGTGTTGAGCAAACTTTAGTAAATAATGTGTTCAGAGGGTTGAACATGAGAATCATTATCGGAACGATAACTTTGAGTACAGAAACTGTTCCAAGTGTTGTTGGGTATATGAATTCAGTTAATAATCGCATGTACGGATATCAAATGCATTACCTTTATCTGCTGAAACATGAATTGCTTCAAAAAAAGATGCATTGGTTCAAAAAAAAGGAAATAAAAATGAAGATTTTATGAAAGTGAATTGATTTCAATATGAATTAGTGCAAATAAGCTTGTTTCAGAAAGAAATAGAAAAATAGGTTTGAAAAATGCTTCTGGTAGGACTGACGTATACTGAAAAGGAAAATATAATACGCCTCAGTTGGGCGCAACATTGTTTATTTATGATCAGAATGGATAAAAACATATCGGATGTTCTTCGTAATGAATTTTTGTTATGCCACTTTTAAGCCACTGTAAGATGTATAAAAAGGTTCTTAAAGGAATAAATTCAAGTTTATATGATATTTCCAAATTCTTTTTGCTGAAAAGAATTTTCTTTTTTATCGACTACTTTATGTCTGATTCTACTAATCTGCCCGCCAAATAATAGTGTTGATTCACATAGAGTCTCGTGACATTGAGCTCTTGATATGCAAATCCACCAGCTTTTCTATTGTTTTGAGCAGAAACCAGGTTAAGCTGATTGGTCTAAAGTCGGTCACATTATGGTAATTCAACCTGGTGGGTTTTTCGAGTAAAGACAACTTTGACTTTTGGCCATTGTTCGGGTACTACCCCGAGGTGGAGGCATACGGTGAAAATACGCTGCAGAATGGAGACGATGGTCCTGCCTGCTCTCTCAGAATTTCCTCTATTAGTCTCGTTTGACCCACTTTATCTTCTTCTTGAGAGGCGACAAGTCCTGCTTATATTAATCTCTCTCTTCAGCATTTTCTGACCGCCTTGCACTTTTGAACGCCCTTCGTGTGTGACCTTTAGCCGCCGTAAGTTTGCCGTTCCATGATGGGAAGTGTTTTGCCATATAGGCTTTTATGGGCAAATTTCTGTGAAATCTGAGTCTAACATTCCACTTGCGTGGTAATGCGTCCTGATCTCGTCAAATCCAGGTCGTATAGTGCCTTGAGTTGTCTTTTTGTTTTCCTGGAGTAAACTTCACATTGTGCTGTTCATGGATTCCGAACTTTGTTGGGTAAGATTTCAGAACTACCAATATTTCAGTATAGCCATTGGTGGTCCAAGAGCAACTATATGTGAGACACCTGCCAGCTGTGAACGCTTTTCATTATGCGTGGAGTTGCCACGGTAATATCAATTACCACAGTCGTGTGCCTAGTAATAAATGTAGATATATTATTTATATTGTAAGAATTGAAGTATCTGCTTCTTTCGTTTATGTTTGTGCTTCTCTGAAATTAGCTTTTATAACCGCTTCTGGCACTCTTTTCAGTCCAGGTGCGATAGGATTCGTGTTATATTGTATATAAACTGCCAATAGTCCAGCCAAAACAAGTTTTAACCACCGGAAAAATTCGAAAGTTTTGAAACTTTGCACATTGATTTATGCGCACCTAAAGATGAATAAACCAAAAGTCATCATGAATATGAGGCGAGCTCTAGCGGCTAATAGCGAAAGCAGGGCACTTCTTTGGTTTCACGTTAATATCTTGAGAACCGTTGGTCGGAGGCAATTATGTAATTTAATAAGCTTTAATTGCCATAATTAAAGCGTATTAAATTTGCAACAAAAATAATTCTCCACATTTTTTTTGTATTCGCAATGGTTCCCGAGTTTTAGGGCGCTAGAGATAGCGTTTTTTTTAAAAACCACGCTAGCGCGGTACAATATGGCATTTCGAATAATATTTGATAATGGTTTACTTACATTTTTGGATACCAAGGATGATTGAGGAGATTAACCTTATAACTTTGTATAAAAAGAAAGACATGATGTATATTAAATAATGAAATACACAGAAAAATCAATAAAAACTTGATTGCTTCTTGGTAGAAGGCCCTGCAGTTTGTTGATCTTGGTTAGCTTCTGCACTTGCTGCCTGAAACTCAGTAAGAAGAGGTAACTATGCATGAGATGATGGTGTGAGAGAACCATTCTACAGATAAGAACATTGCAACCGATTTATGTATACTAGTGCAAGGCAAATTAATAACAAAAAAATACAAATGTGCAATCTCACCTGACTTCTGGTTAATCGTCCGGCAAGCACAGTGTTTTGATCTTCATGTATCAAATGTTAAGTGTTTGTTATTTGCACTGAATGGTATGTTTCTTCAAGGATTATGACATCGGTATCATCAGGATCAACAAACTCTTCTTCGAGGATGGAAATAACACCAATTCAAGCATTCACCATGGCAGTTGTGACAAATGCTTGTGCACATTATTCCTACCTTTCGACAGCCACATCTGTTTCCACATCCACCTGGACATTTGCAACAAATGAGGTTGAGGACAGCATTCAATACAGTCGTAATCATCTCCTTACTTCGACAATAGAATGCATCTCTGCGGGCTTTAATAGGTTTTTTAAATTGCTTTTTAAAAATACTGTTCATGAAAAACATCTCCACAGAAGAAACATTTTGTTTTGAATTGAAATAATGTTTTCACAGACGACCTTGTTCGAAGCAACGAACTACCTTGTGCGGATGAAGAGGGATCTGCAGCAGACTGCTGTTTCAGGAAAGTATTTATTGATTCAGCCCACGTGTACTGTTTTCGGCACTCAGTGTGTAATCTAATTTTCTCAATGTCAGCGACCAGTCCACAAAGCCACAATAACCCTTTGCCATTAGATATTCCATCTTAAATCCGGTAATTTGAATTTTTTGGGGGTTAATATACGTGGACGCCTTGCAACCAGTGATCCATCTGCGATGACACACCACGAATAGGCTTTGTTTGTAGGAGGTTTGAATGGATAATATTTGAGAATATTTTTAGTAGTTTGACGTATGGTAAATTCTTATCAAGGATTGAAACTTTACCGTTGACAGTTGCAATCGATACGTATTAGTGATCGGATCAAAGATGTGTTTATTTTGGCCATGGAATTTGAGGAAATCAGCTCCTATAATTAGTTGCAATACGTCTGCCACACAAAATTTCCATCGAAATGAACGCTTTAGAACTAATGAAACATATAGAACCCTACTATTATAAATTGAAATAGGTCTGCCATTTGTTGTGTAGAGTTTATATTCCGATAATTGAAGCGTTTTTAATTTCTTTTTACAAGGAATCACCAAAATGTCTGCTCTCGTTTCAATTAGAAAATTGAAAACCAAAGCTCTGACTGTGCTAAGGAAAATGGCGGGATATGGCAGATTACATGATTGAAGCAAGTTGCAATCTAAACCTTATTACAAGACCATAATGAAGTTATCTATAGCTGGCATGTGAAGAAAAAGATATTGCATATTTAAAATGTGGGAGTTATTAATTCGAAGATTCTCAAACAATTCTCACAGTTGGAGATCAAAGAAGCTTGAAGTTCATATCTATATTACGTCTTATTTTAAATAAGGCACAGCTAATTAAATTTGAATTTATTATGATGAAAATACTCAAGCGAACCTCCAAAATCCATGTTACCTCAACACTTACTTCCATCAGTACATTTATACGCTTAATAACTTTCAAGATCAAATAGCGTCAGTTGACCACATTGTGGGAATTCACTCGTCTTTGAGAGCATGCCCATAATTAGCCTTGCCTGCACACAAAAGGTATCATATATTCGATACGAATCAAGAACCAGCTATGGTTAAGGCTATATTGCAGATGTATCGAGAAATTCTTTAGGTTTTTTCGGTTCGTTTCCCACACTAAATTCATGCTTTCATGCAGTGTGTGTCGGAATAAGGAGAGCACTTAGTTTTTCAGGAGTAGGCATTACACAATTCTTTCATGAGAAAAAAAAAACGAAAAACGACAAGTAATTATATATCAAAGGAATTTTTAAGCCTTTTACTTTAACTTTGATTTTGTTTATTGAATGCGTCACATGCATATATCTAGCCAACTTCAAATTTCTACATGATACACACTGCATCTTCATACAATTGGTCACATCCACGATTTTGCTTCTTTCCAACCATAGAATATCCACCAAGAATACCTACCACGAATCTGAAACGAATCGTTCGAATAAAAGCACTTTTGTGCGCATTCACTAAACTCCACATTCTCATTCGTATTTTTTTATTTTCGCAAATGCATGCATCGAGCAGGTCTTCCGGCAAGCTTGCATGCATCCAACATCAAAAAGATCCCACGCGACACTAGTCCTTTGCGATTGTGGTCGTTTTTTTTTTGTGGACTATCGTCAAAAGCAGACATTGCGAAATGTTCGGAATTTTTATTCGTTGGCGAACATACTCCAAAGAAAACCAGTTGCGACCTTTAATGGTAGTTACTTGAAAACACCCAGCGCAGCGCTGGCTTTTGATGTTTTTTAGCCGAAATGCACTTGTACGGTGTGCAATAAGAATTTCACGAAATTAGACTAGCGTTTTCGGTTCGACAATAAGATAATTCAATCGTATATGGTATGTTGGTTTTTGTTCGGACCGACAAAGCAGTTGCAGAGCAGAATGGTAGTAGGAGGATGCTGTTGGGAATTTCGTGAATTATTTGAAGCGTTAAAATTTTTGCACGAACTTTGATTTCGCCATAATATGACGCTTAATCTTAATTGGACGTGCAAAAAATATTCCGAAGTAATATTGATTTCATTCCATTACTGTGCTCAGAAATATGACGGATGGAGTATATTAGAGTCCCTGTGACAGACCATAGACCTACTCACTTACTTACTGTCATAAACGTGAATCATTGGAATCCATCCATCATTCGAGTGATCATTGAATTAAGATATCCCCACAGGTAACCAAAGTCATCCTTCTCCCGTATCCAAAGCACTTTGCAGAGACTTCGTACATACTCTGAGAGTATCCCACACTTTTGCTTCATAGACCTGAGTATCTCTCTACCTGCGGCTACATCGTACAAAAGGACAAAAGAGCAAGCTTTTTTTTTATACAAGCAATAATTTCCTTTTCCATTGTATGTATGACACTTGGCACTGTCCGTTTACTGGGGCGAAATAGTCTCAGTGAGTAAAAAAAATTGCAGACAACTCAGAAAAGTCGAGTTGAATTATCCGTCGCAACCAAAGTTAGTGTCGCGTCGCCTGGCATTGTCAAAGATTTTTGTGTTGGAAAGGAAGTGGGCCTAACGAGACTTTTGTGCAAGTTTTACGGGTTCAGGACGCCGTGTCGGGGCACGATACCCGCCGGGTAAGACCATTTGTCCAGTACTTTAGTGACAAGGAAAAATTATTCTTTGTTGAATATACAGTTGTATTACTGTTGAACTTTTCTCAATCTGAATGTTCTTATTAGGAAATATATGTACCGTGATATTGAATAACGTAATACCTTGCTTTTACTTCATCCTGATTTAATCTTAATGTCTGATGAAGGTGCTCGCAACGGAACACTAACTGAACTTTTAGCTAGGGAAAAAGGAATACATAATATGCTTTTACTCCGTTATACAGCATCAGATAAGGTAAAGGATGCTCAGCATAAAAGATTACGATTTCATGCATGACAGACGCGATTCTAAATTGCGTTATTATAGCTCACTGACGATGGTAGTACAAATGTACATCCATATTCAGCTGTATTTGTTAAGTTCTATGAAGATGATATACTGCTCTGTAGGCGGTACATCATAAATTAAAGCATCGACGCTAATTACCTTTCACATACGCAAGAATAGTTATTTCACTATTTGTGGAATATCCAATGTTTTTTTTCGAACGAAATATTGATATTTTTCACTATATATAAATTTGCAACGCATTTCTTGTAGAATGTTGGTTATCAGAGGAAGTCATCTTCAAACAGAAATCAGATCAGATAAAATCATGTGATTTTCGGACTAAAGTATTTCTTTGCTATGGTATTTTCTACTATCTTTGCCATTTTTTTTGCTCTTATCTTCTGTATTTTCAATTCTTTGTGTGTTTTCAATGATAATTTATATAGAGATGATATGATTGTTCTTGTACTCTTCCGCCTTCGACAGCGAGGTTTCTTAGTTTTCGATGCATGTGAAATGTCCCAAGAGAAGATACAAGCAGTATGAGAGACTATCGGCGAAATGGCTGCTGGTTTGGCGTTTGAAAATTTTAAAATTTCATTTTTACAAATCTATTGGGATTGTTTAAAAAAAAATGAATTGGAAATATACCTTTGCGAAAATGACATATTTTACTGCACCTGAAACCACAAGCAGCTACTTTTGCTTTTCGGGCCTTTTTATACGCTTCGAAAAAAGCTTCGGCTGCATTTAAGACTGAAATTTTTTGCCCATTTTAACGCATAAACTAGCTAACTTCTTCATTGTAATAAGAGTTTAAAAGTGTTTTAAGAGTATTTTCTAGGACGCACCTTGCAGCTTGTTAGTGCCGTAAATTCTCATGTGATAGTTTTTTTTACATGATCATCGGTGATATGTTAGATTCAATGAATAGCAATAAAATAAGAATGACAACAAATACAGGCTATGAAGCTAATACCGGCTCAAGAACTCGTAATCTTCGAGAGAACTTACTTCTTCTATTGGGAACCACCTTGATGTGGTGAAGAAGTTTATCCATCGCAAAATGTCCACAAGAATTACTAAAAACGAGTTTAAGGATGAATTCCTTCTGCAAGTGGCAGCCAGACTGAGTTGCAACTCCACCCGTGCTGAGCGCGCTCAATAATACAAGGACATTGATTTTACAATACCCAGCATAACGTATAACCAAGATGGAGGACCTTAGTTGCAGTGAAAGATCGTAGGTTAGCATCTTGAAGGACCTTCGTTCCAGTGAATTCCCAGTGGTCACAAGCTCCAGAATGGTGAGTACACGGATAGAATTATCACAAAAGTGTATGGGGGAGGCAACTCTGGTTAGTACAAACGAAACGCCCACAGAAAGTTTAAGAGGTAAGAGTCCTATGTGTTCTGGGCTCTCCGGAGATGAAGAAGCTCTCATTCGCAGGTGACGGAAGAAGCTGCGAAAACACACACAAACATACGGACAGGGAAATAAATGCAGTCAAAAAAGCAACGCTTTCAAAGGAAGCTAGATGCTAGACAGTGGCACCTCACGATCTGTCTAAGGAAGCAAGAGAAAGGGGGGCAATTTCAACAGATCGGGATTAAAATGTCACAAAGGAATGACTGAAAGACTGGAAGGAATTACCGCCTTCTGTTCATTGCCAACCAAGCAAAGCTCTCAGATACAGACGGAAAAAGGCTCTGCAGAAAAATTTGAGGCTTTACAGTGTTAATCGGAATTAGGAAATGACACTGAAATATAGGCAGGACTTGAATACACCAAAAAATTGTCTGTCGTTCAGTATATACGTCCAATATGTCAATGGAAGAGCGCGCAAGAATCGCAGGTTAGAAGCAAAAACTTGAACCTGTGTCTCTGAGCGCCGAGTGCTGAAAAGTACTGCAATTAGCGAAAGAGATCTTGTTGAGGCTGGATTTTCAGGAAAAAGCATATAATTCACGAAAGTAGGGAGAAAAAAGTAAGCAGAATCTGCGTCTCCATCCCTAATCGCTGCGATAGGTTTGTTGGTTTATTGGACCTATGGTTAGTTTACTATTCTTCTGAATGAGCTGCCTAGAAAAATAGAAAAGTCAAGGCCAGTTTACAACTTCACGCAAATGACGTTTCTTTACGGTCACCTCTTAGTTTGCTGCTCCAATCGAAAATCAAAAGAGAGGCTAACACGAATCATTCCGCGACTGCGTACTCGCAATCGGCCCAAATTAAAACAATTTTAAATCCCGATATCGCCAAACCTGTCTATGTCAGTTTTGGATTCGTGGCCCTAGGCAGAGTGCCGGTTACATAGCTGGTATGTTCGTTAAGCTGGATTATGGTGTGAATGTCAAGCACGGTATCATAAAGCATATAAATCCTAGGAAAAATCCCACCACTGGTGAAACTTGTATCTATCTGTAGACATTACTTGACCAGGGAAGGCTCTCCGGTGCTTAGAGAAAGGTACCGAATGCTGATGAAAAATTGTCAAAAATTCAAGCATCCTTCTTCATTGTGCTTGCATAAAAGATTTTAATTTCAAAGTTCTTTAGAATCAGCTCAGCTCAACCAAAGGGGAAAAGTGAGACCAAAAATTGCGTCTTGGTTTAAAATCTATTTGGAAAGAAGAACACACCAAGATCCTTAAAATTATCAACAGCCGTAATGGAAGATCCGTACAGAGTATAGGAATATATTAACAGTGACATTTTATACGTATAGAGCATTTGATGACCTTTAGATATGTTCAAAGTAAGTGAATTTCTAGAGCACCAGTCGCACAGAGTACAGAGATCGTTTTGGAGTTGGAAGCAGTCGTTGGTAGATTCAATTACTTTGAAAATCTTGAAACCATCAGCAAACAAGAGGCAGGGAGAATGAATAAAGATCATTTATAAAGACTAGGAATAATAATGGACCGAGAATGGAGCCCTGAAGAACACCCGAGAGGGGACATGAAAAGCGCGTTTTGTCGTTTAACGTCCGTTCCTAACTGTAAAGTTTTATCGGACGGCCCACCATTAGGGCAGGGACTAACAATGTCAGTCACCATCGTCCTGTGCACTACAGGACTACCATTTTTGATCAGACCTATGGAGAATGATTTATTAATGTTAAAATAGCGCACCTATCTTCATGCGACTTTTATTGCCCATTGACCCGGGTCCAGGCGGAGTGTGTGCTTTCGCTCACAACACTCCTAAGCAAGCGCTGCATCCAGAAATGATTAGCCGCCACTAACCAAACATTTCTATAGCAGATAGCTTATAAACCACAGCCCCCGCGGAGCTCCCACAAAGGGGGCCACTCCCAGCGACAGGATATACCTACAAGTAGGTATGGGCTACACCTGCCCCCGCGGTACCGACTCTGAGACAAGTAAGTCGTTAAAACCTCTGCCTTCTTTCTTTCGGGTGAAACAGACATCTTTATTGTATGAAGACACGAAAAGTCTTTTCATACAGATGTACACTGGATTACCTTTCCATAGTTGTAATACGAGGCCAGGGCCTAATGTCGCAGTGAAACTCTTTAATTATATATTGAAGAATATAATTTAATCAATTCATGCATATGCTAATTTACCAATGAGGGTTTACCAGATAGAGATAGATGCCCTATCTAGCGCTTGATTTCCTCCACTGGGGGACCCGAGAGGGGACAGAAAGAGGAAGAGGTGGAGGATTGCACTGATACAGCACAAGAACGACCAAAAACATAGGATGAAAACTAAGACAAAAGACAACCCGCCACCCCATAACTTCGAAGCTTTGCAAGAAGAATTATATGATAAACAGAATCACAAGCTTTTGAGAAGTCGGTATATACCACACCCACTTGTTTCCGTTGGTCTAAGGTAGAAGCAATAAAGTTAGTAGAAGATATAAGATTAGAGGTGGAGGATCTACCTTTAACAAAACCATGCTGCTTCGGAGCAAGGAAGAGGTGGAGGAGAAGAACTAGCCTGTTGTTAACCACTTTTTCAAGAACTATTCCGATACAAAGAAGGAGGGAAATTGGACGGTAGTTGGAAACACAGCTTGGGTCTCCAGACTTGTGGATGGGGGAAATATAGCCATATTTCCAACTGGCGGGGAAGGAGTTGGAGGAGAGGCTGAGGTTAAATATAATAGACAGAGGAACACATAAGGACAAAGATAGTGATTTGGCAAACAGGTTTTTCAATTTCAACAGGAAAGACGTAAATGGAAGATAGGGACGATGTAGCAATATTGGGACATAAAGGTTATTGATTTGTGATCATGGTTCCCTTCTTGTCTATAAATCAGCATAGACAACTTATATCATCTCTAAAGCTTATCAAAGTAGAGAATAATTGATACGGGAAACTCGATCGTTTTGCGGAATAAGCCTCTGAAAGCAGAATCAAAGTGGAATTATTTTTGAGGTCGTCATCTGCAGAAAACCAAGGCTCGAGAGGCGTTGCATTACTTCTTCGGCAATAAATGTTTTCGGTCTTTGAGTCGGATTTTCCGTTTCCTAGAAGTTAACTAGGTTTCGCGAAGTGAATTTACATCGTTTAAGACTAGCCTTTGGTAATCAGATAGAACCCAGCATGACGATCCTGAAGAATTTATTGAATATGTTGATGCTTTGTATCAAAGGTTTAATAACTTGATAGTTGTCGCCGACACCAATATAGATGCCACTAGCATAAATAATGGTATCTGTGTCAACTATAATAACATGTTGGCAATGAACAATGTGGTACTGCTAAATTGTGACCCAACTAGAATTACATCAAGTTCAACTACTTTGTTAGACCATGTAACAACTACCGTCAACACTCAATCTGTTGCTTTTAAAGTCGAATACTCAGAAATGCCAGATTTAGATCACCATACTTTGTATATAACAGCATCTGGTATTAAAAAGCAATTGCAACCTATAGTTAAAAAGAAAATTTCAGTTTTAAATAAACGACTATATGTTGATTCGGTACTAAAGAAACTTAGTGAAATGCATGGTGAAATTTCTTTTAAAAAGATAATTACTATTATTCAAGATGCAAAACAGTCGGCTTCAACTATTAAGGAAATCAGGGCTAGGAGAGGCAATAATTGGATTACGGAATATTTAATTAAGGAAATGGATAAAAAGAAAATGTTATATAAAAGAATGAAAATGAATCCAAGTGATACCAAACTTACTTCTGATTACAGATCCTTGAAGAATAGAGTATGTTCCATGATCCGAATTGCTAAGAAAGACTATGTTAGAAGACATCTTATTTCTGCTGAGGGTGATGTTAGGAGAGTTTGGAAATTCATCAACCAAGAACTCTTGTTGGGCAATAAAATAAACAAATCTAACTCTATCATCACTGCCGATAATCTCGTTGATCATTTCAGCTCTATAGGTGAAAAACTTATTGAGGACTTAAAAGTGAAGTTTAACCTTGACAACTTTGAAAGGCAGAACATTCCGTTGAATTCAAAATCTCTCTTTTTCGAGCCTACTGATCCTGGTGAAGTGTTTGCCATAATTAGCTCATTGAAGAATTCTTCACCTGGAACTGATGGAATAACTTCCGAAAACTTGAAATTAGTCGCTACTCAGATTTCACCTTATATTTCTGCAATCATTAACAACCACATTAGCAAAGTTGAATTCCCTACAGAGCTGAAAGATACCATGATTGTTCCTATTCATAAATCAGGTGACGATGTAGATCCTTCTAATTACAGGCCAATTGCTTTAACAAGTTCGTTTAGCAAAATTTTCGAAAAAGTTATCAATAAAAGACTAGTTAAGTTTATAGAAAACAGTGTAGGATTTGATACACATCAATATGGTTTTTTACAAAAAAGTAACACAACATCAGCAATAACAGATGCCTTACAATTTATTAATTGTGAACTTGATTCGAATAAATATGTGGCCGCACTGTTTATTGATTTGGCGAAGGCCTTTGATACAGTTAATCATATCACTTTGTTAGAAAATCTGAGCGAACTTGGAATAAGAGGCTTGGGACTGGCGTTAATTGGTAGTTTCCTAAAAGACAGAAAAGTTCTGGTTAGGTTTAATGATGAAATAAGTAAACAACGAGTAGTTAACATTGGTGTTCCTCAAGGGTCGATTCTAGGGCCAACTTTATTTTTGCTCTATATTTATAATTTATATTTCTCTGGTCTGACTGGAAAATATATTATTTACGCTGATGATACCCTGTTGCTATAATCTGCTAACTCTGCTGAACTTCTGGAGCGACAAATAAATAATGATTTAACTGTTTATGGGTCCTGGCTTTTGGGAAACAGGCTTACAATCAATACCTGTAAAACTAGTTACATGGTATTCAAGCAGATTAACAAGAGTGAGATTTGCCTTAACATTAGAATACATGGAGAGGAGATACAAAGAGTGGCTAGATCTAAATACTCAGGACTAATTATTGATGATAGATTATCTTGGTCCCCTCACATAAGTAATGTGAAATCTAAGCTGGTTTTCTGGGTTAGGCTGTTCAGAATGAAATATTACTTGGATTTAGAGCAAAAAAATATGATATACAACTCTTTTGTACTGCCTAAGATTACCTATGGTATTTTTAATTGGAGTCAAACTTCAGAGATGAATATTGACTCAATTCATAGAATACTCAATAGGATAGTCAAGGCAGTGCATGGACTTGATAGACTGACTTCAAGTGATATACTATACAGACAAACAGATAAATTCAATGTAAGGGATATTATATTTATGGAAAAAGCTAAGATAATATATAAAATACTCAATAACAATATAAAATCTTCGATATGTCCAATAAAACACTGTGATTATCACAGCTATCACACAAGATGTAAAGATAATCTCAGGCTTGATATCGCTAGAACGAATAGAAAACATAAAGATCCTATTAGATTAGCTATGGAAATCTTTAATAATTTACCTAACTCTTTGAAGAATGCTAGGTCTTTTCCCGTCTTTAAAAGGCTGCTGAAGAATCACATTAGAACCATGTAAAGTAGATTACGTACTATTTACTACTATTTTTTTTTACTAATTGCTATTTTTTTTTGCATCCCTCATACCAGCACTCTGTTGCTGACTGGGAAGCACTTTCTCTCGCTTTGTTTTCTAAAAAATCCTATAATTAATTTTTATTTATATTATGAAAGAGCTTCTTCTTCTTCTTTGCCTGCTTTTTTATTATCCATCTTTTACACTAACTTCCCATCAACTAACTCTATCTTACTTTCTTTATTCTCCATTTATCCTATTTATGTTTTCTTTTTTACTATTATATAATTTAATTACAAATTGAATGTGGCGAGAGTGTGGTTTGGGATTCCTTTCCTATCCTATTCCCTTTCGGGGGATGATGATAATTTTAATTGCTTGTTTCTTGACTAAGTGGCTTACTGCTGCTAGGAAGAAGAGGCTCTGCAATGAAGCTGACCCCATTGTGTTATTGTGTTATATCATGATATCAGATATATATCATGGCAATAAATGAACGTAACTGACAGTATGCACATAATACTACATCAGCTCCAATGCTACGTTTATTAGTGCTACAAACTAACTTTAAAAAAAAAACTTTTTGGACATCATTTAAATCAAAGCTTTGATCGGCAGGCTTCACAGATGCTCCTATCAAAAACACATCCGTCATTGCATTCTACTCTGTTTCATTAGTACTCAGTTAAAGCCTATTATTTAAAAGTTTTCAAGTTTGAAGGAGAGTTTATAAATTTCTCTTGACTTTCTGCAACTTGAGCTGAGAGAACTCAAAACTATTCAAAGTCTCTTCACTCAATGCACCTTCCTCTAACTTTATACTCATCAAGATAGTTCACATGTTGTCGTTACGGACGATTTCGCTATCGTCTTCCACAGCTTGATTGTCCTTATTTTCCCATTAAAATAATTTCCACAGAGAAAAGTACTAAAACTTCTTCATTCATTTTATCAAACACCATAAAACTTAGCCAGGCGTTGCCATATACAACCATAGGCAGTCAACTTGACTCGAAATCTCATTAAAACTACTCAGATAACCCAAAAGAGAACGAATCTTCACAAACTATTCCGGTTTGCTATCAAACTGATTGTGCTCCAACAGCAGAAATTGCTATCTTTATGTCCTTTGAAACTAAGCCGCAGTAATCGAATGTCTTTTGTTTATGTATTTCATATCACGCATAATAAATCGATTTTCTGATTCAATTAAATTCCCTCACCGACGCACCGATAGTAAAACGAAAGTGAGCTTTGCAGACGTTTGTGATGTGAGTCATGCATGCATGATGTTAGTGGGCGGAGAAATGCCATTCTTTCGCCGAAATAGGATATCTGAGTGCAAATATTTGCAATTCGGTCTGAGTTATGAGCTCTCCGTTTGAATCTGGCGAGAGCGGCAAAATAAACAGTTGCCACTCTGAACCATAGCTACCAACCATCCGCCCCGTTTGCATTGGCAAGTTTGCTTTAGCCGTGTGGTCTAGGTGGGTGAATTTAACGCGGAGCAGCGTTCTAAAGGATGTTAGTCATGTATTTTATATGCATTGCATAAGATAAATCGACTGCAATCCAGACTACCGGTAGCATTGGTGTACGCGTCTGTGCAAACATAATTACCACAGCCGACAGTCACATGTTTATTAATTTCGTTTGATTACACAAATGGACGTATGAAGCGAGTCTATGACCCCGGATGGATTTATTCAGGACTATTGTTCTGGCGGGAGACGAAGTGGGAAATAAATATTGATCCAGAAATGATTAAGTTGTGCTAAGCCTGGATAATAGCATTTGTATTAATCCAACAATAATTGTTCGTCGTTCGGAATGGAAGTTACTTAGTGAAAAAGGTTTATGATGGAAACAATGCATGGTTTTCAAAGAGTTAATGGATACGGTAGAGTGTTACCAAAAAGAAGTTTGACCTCGTCAAAGTGAAATAGCTCGAACTATGAAACTTTCATGTTGGATTAGAGGCTGTCATTCAAACACTTCTATCGATAAAATTATTCCACTACATTCTCCAAAATTTACGAAAGGATTATACTTTTGGGATCTGCAACTTGGGCAGATGTAAAGAACCATAAACTATGTTTTGAGGCAATATTACAGCTTCAAAACATAAGTATAGAATATAGGATCCATTAAAATGATTATGAACGTGACTGCGGGTCGAACACAACTGTTTGTTAAGGAATCATGTTATGCAAATTCCCTCTTACTTCAACGTATCCTTACCGATGTCGGAATCGAATATGAAATGTGTGAAAAGCGATGAGAATGTTGTAGCCTCCAAGGGATAGTTTAAAATATATTCAAGCATTTCTGATCGGGTTATTAGATTCACAGGAAACATCAGAACTCGAATACGCTCTTGTTGTCAGGTTTGGCAGTGCGTGTTGAACCGCATGACGTATCTGAATGTAGCAATGTAATATGCTTCAAGTTGATGGCGGTTTAGTCGAAATGGACATTAGTAGTCAAACAAGGATTCTGTTTTGAATGTATGGTGTTTAATATGAAAAGGATATTCATATGCAAATTTAACTGAAAATGATAGACTACAAATATGCATTTAGGTTTAGCTTTATCTAGTTGACTGAAAAACTATACATAGATTTATAAAATATCCAAGTACTCAGAGGATAGGATTTTATTAAAAAAGCATGGTAATAATTGTAATGCACTAAAAACTAAGATTTAGTTTCATCAAGCTCGCAAATCATGATTTCAAGAAAAAACTATTCTCTTGTTTAGGAAAATCAATCGTTTAGGTCGCCTTTATTTTGTTTACCAAGCGATATATAACAATTCTCAATTTTGTATACCCCCAGCTTGACATCGATGAACTTGAATTCAATTTGGGCAGTAATAAACCAGAATCTGAGTATCATTTAATTGGCTGTCTTCGGTATTTAATCCAAGACGCCATTTAGATTTTTATTTATTGTTTTTGATTTTGATTTTTATTTATCTATTCAATCACAGTTTCACCAAGGAAATGGTTACTACAAAAAATACATTTATGAAATTAGTAAGAACAATTAAACGGTCGGATACAACAACAACAATTATCACCAGGTAGTTACCAGCCACTGCTGAGCCCATTACTGCCTACGCCTCAACCAGTGTCAACTGGCGTATCTGGGCAATCTGCCCCATCTTTATCTTTGGATAATATGCAAGTGCTGCAACAATCTCTTGATACACACTACACAGCAACAGCTACCAAGCCCGTTACTGCCAGCGACTCAACCTTTGCCTGTGTCTACTGGCCTA
Organism: Nemotelus nigrinus; assembly: GCA_947369275.1. Lineage (NCBI taxonomy): Eukaryota > Metazoa > Arthropoda > Insecta > Diptera > Stratiomyidae > Nemotelus > Nemotelus nigrinus. Next base: position 36,110,590 of record OX376372.1, read on the forward strand.
CTTTTGCAAAATGCTGTTTCTGTGCAATGCGCCAACTCGACCTTGCATCAAGAAATGCTACATCAGAGGCATTCGGCACCAGCTTTGATTGCTGGTACTCCTCCTCTACAAGTCTTTGAGACTAGACTTACATATGAAACGAGTGCTGCTGCGGTAAAGAACTACATCCATCACAAACTTGGATTTGTACCAGCCCTTCTGGACTGCACTAAACTTAGTCCAGACAACATCGCTGGAAGATTGATCAGTTCATTCAAAATAACAACCACTGCTGATAACAAGGAATTACTGGATACCAATTTCTGGCCCCCCGGTATAATTGCCAAAACTTTCATCAGAAGACCTGGTTCAAATTTTCAACGGAAAAATAAAGCATCTGCTCCAACCTAACCTCAAAAAATTGTAAAATATCCTTATATTACCAAAACGTGCGTGGCTTGAGATCGAAGCTCCAATCCAGATGCTTTAACTCTTCATTGGCCTTAGATAACATTATCTGCCTCACGGAAACTTGGCTTTCTAATGCTATTTTTTTTTTTTTTTTTTATAGTGCTTTATTTCCATATCATGACAGTAAATTACACAATTCAAATTAATACACTACTCCTCCTTTTAAGGTAAGGAACCTTGTATTAGGAGTGAGGAGTTGAAGATAATTTTTCATTTCAAAGTTGTACAATTAAAAAAGAAACGACTTCCAGCTCATTATAAAATAAATACATAAATAATATTTAAAGTAAAAAAAAACAAAATTATTAAGAAATAGAAAATACATAAATAATATATAAAGTTAAAAAACAAAATTATTAAGAAAAAGAAAATACACAAAATATTAGCACAATAAAATAAAACTCGCACAGCCTTGGAAAAACTGGAAATAATAGAAATAAAAGCAACAATTTAATGGCTAGAACAATATAAAATAAGTTAGAATAGAAGCAATTCAATGAAAACACCGCTAGCTAAAGCATGGAAGATATTATTATTTCAAAGCCAAGCAAAAACCAAAACTACGAATGGTGAGAGAGAATGCGAATTTATGGTTAACTCCCGTAGTAAAATTCTTTAAGTTTTTTTTTGAATATTTCTAAATTATTAGCTCTCTTGATGGACCTTGGCAAGCAATTGAAAAGTTTTATTCCCATATATGTATAATGGCTCTGACCTAGTTGCGTCATACGGTTTGGAAGTAACAAGAACTCTTCACTACCACCTCTCGTCCTGGTTTGGAGTTTACCGGCTGAAAATTCTTTAAATGTTTGTATCACCGTACATAATTGATTGACTTGCTCCACTGTTAAAACATTGATTGTACTAAAGAGTTGTTCACTGCTAAATCGTCTGGGCTTGCGTAATAAGATTTTGAGTATAGTCTTCTGTATAACTTTCAGTGGGAGTAAAGCATTTTGTGATGCACAGCCCCAAGCAACAATTCCATATTGAACAATAGAATGTATCAAAGCAAAGTAAAACATTCTTATTGTTTGCTTGCTCAGAAAATAACGAACCTCGAAGCACATAGGAATAATTTTTCTCAACTTATTTACGACATTTTCAGTATGATGATCCCACCTTAAATGTTGGTCTACGATTACGCCCAAATATTTAGTTTTGGTAACTCTCTGCACAGGAGGGCAAAGGCAGCCAGATGCACAGTTCATCGAATGAATGGTTATATTTAGTCCTTCTGGTAGCCCACGTTGAGTAGAAGCAAAAGCTATGTACTGTGTTTTTTGTATATTTAAGGTAAGGGAATTATTTCTAAGCCACTCATTCAGTAAGCAAAGGCTATATTCCGTATTAACTTTTACTTCATTCCAGTTATTTTCTTCTATCAAAAGCACTGTATCATCAGCAAAAGAAATTAAATGCCCTTTGATATGTTGCGCAAAGATATCATTTACATAGATGAGAAACAGAATAGGGCCTAGTACAGTCCCTTGAGGAATTCCGTATTCGAAGTTTAAAACTTTACTTTGCTTTCCCGAAATTTTAACAGATTGTTTACGATGTCGCAAATAGTCTTCAATCCATGTAATCCATTTCAAATCAAAATTATATTTGTAAAGTTTGGCAACAATCATTTTGTGCGGGATGGAATCAAAAGCTTTTGCTAAATCTAGAAATACAGCTAAAGGTTTGCGTCCTTTGTCCAAAGCTTCAACAACCAAACCAGTTAATTTTGCCAGCGCATCTTGTGTACTAAAAGTTGGTCTGAAACCAAATTGGTTTTCATTTATGAAATTTCGCCTATTTAAAAATGACATTAAACGTTTTTTTGCAAGTTTTTCTATAATCTTGCATATGTTAGACAGCAAAGAAATTGGACGGTAGTTATTGACATCTAATTTGCTATTACCCTTGTGAATTGGTGTTACAATTGCCGTTTTATAAATTTGCGGAAAGACTCCGCAATCAAAGCTGAGTGAAGCGAGATGTGCTAGAGGTTTGCTAATAAAAGTTTTAATTTTTTTTAGGCATTCTACTGAGATGTTATCGAATCCTGGGCTCGAGTTTCCTTTCATATTTTCAATGATTGAAATGACTTCATCCTCAGAAACCGAATTAATCATTCCTGACGATGCAGAATGAACTGATTCGCTAGTTGTGATACAATCATTTGAAATTGTAATTTTTTGAACCATGCTTCTCCCTATGTTACAAAAGTGCTGGTTGAAAGTATTTGCCATTTGTTCTGCATTATCCTTAACTGATAGCAATTCTGTGTCCGTTTTTATATTGGATATGTGGCTGAGAGACTTTTTTCGCCCTGTTGCTAAATTTATTGCTTTCCATACTTTCATCCCATCGTTTTCGGAGTTTTGTAAAATTTTTCTAAAATAATTAGCCTTCGTTATATGAATGAGGTGGTTTAATTTGTTTCTATATTTTTTGAAATATAGCTTTAAACTATTGTTATTGGGATTATTTCGCAGTGCTACTCCTAGCTTGTTACGTGTTCTTAAGGAATTTACAAGTCCGGCAGTTATCCACGGTTTAAGTTTACGACATTTTTTTTTACTTTCAGGAACGGATGTGCTACTTCTGTCAATAGCGGTGTAGAGGGTGTTGTGAAAAGCTTGAGCAGATTCGTCAACGTTACCAGCAAACAAAACTGTGGTCCAAGTTTCCTTGGCTAAAAGGTCTATCAATAGAGGAAAACTGATTTTTCTGGTGATCATTGGCTCTTCAACTGTTGGAGCTTTTTCCCTTGACTTGTATTTCAAAAGTAGAACCGTACTCTTATGATCAGTGATTCCCGTGTCAATCACTGCTGACTCGATGGAACCAAAATTCACAGGGCTTATGTTCGAAAATATGTGATCTAAACAATTATCCCCTCTAGTGCTTTGATTCACATATGAACGAAACCCTAATTCATTTAGCGAGTTTATGTACTCACTTAGAGAAAGATTTAGCAAGTTGATATTGATATCGCCTAGCAAAACAACGTTTTCATGTTTGATTTTGTGTAGCAAGTCAACAAGCTCAAAATGGAAAATGTTTTCACAGTGGCTTGGTGATCTATATATGGCTAATATCTTTATGGGAATTTTATTTAATAATGTTATGTCCACCGATAATGCTGTTGCCCCAGAAAAATTTAGTTCCTCAAAGTTATTCACGCTATGTATGTTTTTAACATAAATCACAACGCCGCTGTTTTGATTTAATATTTTTTCAGACTTGAAGCCCGTGTAGCCATTTATTTGGAAGCATTGAAGATTCGCTACATTCCAGCATTCACTCAAAACTAATACATCGAATCTGTTTTCAATGTCGGAAAGTGTCAAAATAAGCTCGTTGAAGTTTTTGTTAATGCTCCTAATGTTAGTGTGAAATATACTGAAATGCCCTGTACTATCTAGATCTGCTTTTTTTGCGAAATCATTTAAACCACCGCATGTCCATTCCGTGAATATTGAACATTCATCTATATAGTTCAGTAGATCATTAGCCATTTACATATATCGCAATAATATTTAATGCAGTGGATTATCTGAGCTATGCCCTTAAAGAGAGAAAAGAAGGTGGCACGTATAAGATCTAGACAGAATAAAGTTAAGCTAGGTTTTTCTTTGGTTTTGCTTCGATTTAGAATGTGCATTGTGCAATGGAGAGATGTGCGTGTACATAAGAAAACATGAATAAAAATAATAGAAATAAAAATAGAGTGTGAGTAAAAGTGAGAATATATGAAAAAGAAATTGTACTTAGCTGTGAGAGAATTAAAGTATAGTTTTAGAAGAAAAAATGAAACCTTTTTGCATAACAGCGGTACTAATAATGCGCTTAAACTAAAAAATCCAAATCGGCTTCTGATTTAATAACTATAATGCGGTCTCCGTCAATTTTTCGGCATCGAATTACTCCATCTCGTAACCATACGTATTTGTAGTTCGCTTCCTTAGCCTTAGACTTAGCCATTTTAGCCTTATTAATAGCAGTGAAGTTCTCCCTTTGCACCAGGTATTTTCAGTAGATCGAAATTGTTTTATTTCTAACAAATCGCATGGCGGAGGTGTATTGATTGCTACACTGAAAGAAAAACTCTTGGTTGGTTCAACTATTTTTAATAGTATTGCAACTATTCATTCAAAATCGTTAAATGAACTACGGAAAATAGTTATTTTTACTATGTTAATATAGTTAATTTAACGATATAAAAGTAGTTGGCTCTGGTTATACAAAAAATATCGCAACGTTCATGAAATCAACTGTTTTAATTGTTTCATAACCACGAAAAATAGTTGATCAATAGAAAAATATTCATCAATTCACTCAAAACTTCAACGTTTCGAATTATCAACAGTTTTTATGGTACTTAAACTACTTTGCAATAGTTGATTTCAACAAACGTAATTCAGTGAGCAACGTCTTTGAAATTATTCTACGCAAAGTAGAATAGTTTCAACATTTGGACGTTTTTCATGCTCCGAATGAAATTTTTTTTGTTTATCAACCACGCTTCATGGTGCATAAAAGTAATCAACGATTTTCTTATGGTTGTTTTAACTATAGCCCTAGTTGATGCAAAATCAACTAAGGAAAACTGTTGATTTTTCATACTCCTCATACTCATACTCCTATTCTATCATAGAAGTTTCATATGTGTTCGGTTTGCTGTTCGATATAATTCATATTCATGTTATGCTGTGAAGCCTTTATATTACGTTGTATGACGCTTTTTATGCAGTTGATGCTGTAAACACATAACAGCGGCATTGCGGCAGCGGCGCCACAGGGGGAGGCGTGAATGCCGCGAATTTGGTAAATCACAATGCAACCAAGGCACCAACCAAATTCATTTTTTTTTCATTGATTCATTTTATCAACAATTTTCATAGTAAGCGAACCATTCTACAATTGTTAAATTCAACAAACATAATTCCACACTACATACTATAGTCATTTACTATTTCGTACGAACAATATACATAATATTGTTGGAATACTATTGTTTGTGGTTGCTTACTTTTTTTGCACCACGGACGTTGTTTATCAACCACGCGTCATGGTGCATAAAAGTAATCAACTATTTTTTTATGGTTGTTTTAACTATATCCCGTAGTTGACGCAAAAACAACTAAGGAAAATTGTTGATTTTACCAAGATTTTTCTTTCAGTGTATACGCGAACCCCTTCATGGAGCACTCTGTCGTAACTTTCATCCTTCTCCTCCTGTTGAATGCGTGATGGTCCTTACTTTTTTTCCTAATAACCTTCACTTAATAATTCTCTTTGTATATGTTCCTTGTAACAGTTCTTGTGCTGTGTGCGAAAACTTTTTAGCGAGCTATCTTCTTACCTTCATAAATTTGTTCCTTTTGACCCATTAATAAAGTTCCTTTTGACCCATTAATGGTGATTTCAATATGCCTTCTATTGACTGGGATCCGGTTTCAAATTGCATCTGCTCTAATAATCAGCTCTCCATAGTGCTTTCTTTCTTCCTTTCCCTCAACTCCTTTTCGCAGATTAACACTACACGTAACTTGAATGGTCGTATTCTTGACCTTATCCTAACTAATATAACCTCTACTGATATATCTGTCTCCAACGTTTTCCATCCCTATGTTCTAGTAAACGCTCACCACCCCCCTCTTTCTCTTTATGTTCCATTGTCATATTCTTCAGAGAAAGGAATCTCAGTTACTCCTCGCTACAATTTCCGCAATGCTAATTACCCAGGAATGGCATCGGAATTTCAAAAAATTAACTGGTTTTCGTTATATTGATCATGCACTTTCCAAATTTTATTCCTTCCTCAATGACCTTATCACCTACCTTCAACCCTCGTAAATCTACAGATCCTCCTTGGTTAACCCAACGAGCTTTGAAAGCAATCCAACTAAAAAATGTTGTTCGGAAAAAGTTTCGAAGATCGAATTCTGCCTCTGATCTTGCCGTATTTCGGTCCCTGCGATCCTCCGCTTAAATCGAAATGAATCAGGCAATGCACGAATATTTCGCTAGTCTGGAGTCTTCTATTTCTTCTTCCAATACTAAACCTTTTTGGTCTTACATTTGGTCCTTGAAGAAAAATTATTCCACCTCTAACCAAGTAACTTTCAATGGCTCTAACTCCTCGTCTACACAAGTTGTATGTGAGTTTTTTGCTAACTTATTTTCTTCCTCCTTGAAAAGTTGTACCACTCTTGTGCATCCCCTGGTTTTTCCTTCCCTTCCTTCTTCTCTTTCTGTAAGTTGAGAATTTATTACGCAGCCTTGATCGGAATTCTGGTGGTGGTTCTGATTGTATTCCCAATTTGTATGCCTGGTCTATGTCTTCCTCATTTTGCGTAACCCTCTCTATCCTTTTCAATGTGAGCCTAACATCCGGTATTTTTCCTTCTGCCTGGAAAGTTTCTAATGTTTACCCAATTTTCATAGCTGGCGATGTTTCCTCCGTCTCCAATTATCGTCCTATTTCTCTTCTCCCTTGTTTTAGAAGAATCCTTGAAAAAATGGTCTTCTCTAGAATGTATCCCATGATTCATCCTATTCTAGCTCCAGAACAGTATGGGTTCGTGAGGAGTATGTCTACTTTGACTAACCTTACCCTCTTCTCAAACACAGTTGTCCTTGCCTTAGATCGTCAGGCACAAGTGGACGTAGTATGCACAGACTTTGCTAAAGCCTTTGATACTGTCGACCATATTATATTACTCAGTAAAGTTTCGCAGGTTGGTTGTTTCGGGCCAATCCTTTCTTGGTTTTCATCCTACCTCAGTAACCGTGAGTGCAAACTTATTATTAATAATCTCCCTTCTTCTCTCTTTCATCTCTCTTCTGGTGTTCCACAAGGGTCTATCCTTGGTCCTTTACTTTTCTTAATTTTTATTAATGACCTTCCTTCCATTATTGATTCCCCTTGTCTACTGTATGCTGACGATCTGAAATTGTTCCGAGTCATCAAGTCAGCTGATGACTGTATTGTTCTCCAGAATGATCTGTTTGCTCTTCTTAATTGGTGCAACCGCAATTCCTTGTCCTTAAATGTTAGCAAATTCAGTTCCACTATCTGTCGTCCGTTGATCAATTTAGAAACTTGGGTGTGACTTTTGACCCTAAATTGAAATTTAATTTCCATGTTGCTGAAGTCACCGCTAAAGCCTCCCGAGTATTTGCATTGGTACTTCGCTTTGCTTCTAAATTCGCTAACATACGTGCGTGTGTTCGTCTTTTTTTTTAAATGTTAGTTCGTTGTGTCCTCGAATATGCTTGTCAAGTGTGGTCTCCACGTTTCCTATACCTTTCTGACGCCATCGAGTGTGTGCAGCGTAGGCTTACACGCTCTTTATTTTCTAAATATAATATCCCTTACTCCTCATATGTTTCCCGTTTGTCCTTTCCTCAAATTCCTTCCTTGGAGTCATGCCGGCTGTTGCTTGACGAGTGCTTCCTGTTCAAATTGCAGCGAGGTATTATATTTGGTTTCACCGATTCATTCCGACCTCCCAGCTCGTTACGGGGCAACAAGTCTCAGGAAGTCTGCACTGTTCCGTTCGTGCGTACAAATGTGTACTTATCTTCTCCTTTCCTCAGAATCCCTAGACGTCATAATGAATTGGGGCTTGGAACTCTGCCACAATGGTTCTATACCTTTGAAAGATATTTAAAAGTATTTATTCCAGACCTGAGCGTTGGGTCATTAGATTATTGAATTATGTTTTTCTTTTGTAAAAATTAATCTTTTTTTTTATCCTTTCCTTATATCATTGCCATAATTTGAATTTGTATTCTGTTGTGATGAATATTGAAATAAATAAATAAGCAAGCTGACACCTGAACATTTCAACAGTATGGTTAAAGTCGAACATTTAATACGGTGAGTTAAAGCTTCCGGCTATTGCGCAGGTTGGTTCATTTAATCCATAATGGGTCTTATAAAATGGGGTGAATAAGGCGCTATGACGTCTACGCTCACCGTGTCAAACACGAAAGTTCAGTTTTGACAACAAAAACTCACAGTTCACGCTACCACTGAGTAGTTTCGCAGCGAGTAGAGCTTTGAAATTTTCACGTCTAGTTTCAAGAGTTTCCATGGTCAATAATTGCAAGCGGCTTTCATAAGGAGGTAAACGAAAAGGATCAAACCAGCGGAATGAACTAAAAATAAAAATTAAAAATCTCTTTTAGACATATTCAAAACGATCTATATGCTCCTTATAATATGGAGACCACATCAAGCACGCATATTCTAGGATCGGACGAACCAGAGAGCATAATAGGGTTTTTGTCATCCGAATGTCATTGAATTCTTTAGATCGTCTTTTTAAGAAGCCATGTGCACAGTTGGCTTTTAGTGTTATTGAGCTAATGTGGTCATTAAAAATAAAAGCGGAGCTTAATAGTACGAACTTTATTGGAGCGAGTTAAAGGAGCATCATTTAAAGAGTAAATGAAATTAATAGGACATGATTTATGGGAGAAAGAGATAACTGAGCATCTCGCAACATTTAGTGAAAGACGGTTTAGAACGCACAAATTAGAAAAATTGGACACATTGCGTTGCAGGATCGTACAATCGTCAAGTGATGATATTACATTGAAAATCTTTGCGTCATCAGCGTAGAATCAAATGGAATATCCAGGAGCAAATGTGATAAGATCGTTTATATAAATAGCGAAAACAATCGGATCGAGGTGACTGCCTTGTGGCACACCCGAAGTAGAGATTATGTCAATGGATAGAGTGCGACGAAATCGAACGTTCTATTTGCGATCTGTGAGATAAGTTTTAATCAATTCAATAAACTTATTAGCGAACTCAAGAAGATGCAATTTACATATAAGAATATTATGATCCAGCTTATCGAAAGCCTTCGTGAGGTCGGTGTAAATGCAGTCAATTAGTTTACCTTCTTCGATCGCAGGGATGACTAGATTTGCAAGTTCCAAAAGATTAGTATTGGTAGATTTGCGTTTAATAAGCCATGTTGGCAAGGCGATACTCTTTAACTATAGCTTAAAAGAGCTTGGCGACGCATGGTAATTTAACGATTGGTCTATAATTGTGCACGACATCGCTACTGATTTTTTTTTGTAAATTGGAGCTATAGACGAATATTTCCACAAGTTTGGAAAATTTCCAGAAGAAATGGATAGATTAAAAAGTTGAGAGAGTGTGAGAGAGAATCGGCGCACCTCTTAAGGACTATGGTCGGTAATCCACGAGGACTCGGATGAAAACTATTCTCAAGATGAGATATATGCCTTAGTATAGTGGCAGTGGCTGAACAAAGAAGGGCTGAAGAAGGAAGGGCTGAAGAGGGAGGGGCTGGAAAAGGAGGAATTGAAGAAAGAGAGGCTGAAGAAGGAGGGGCTTAAGATAGAGGGGCTGAGAAAGAGGGGCTGAAGAAAAAGGGGCTGAAGAAGGAGGGGCTGAAAAAGGAGGGGTTGAAGAAGGAAGGGCTGAAGAAGGGAGCCTGAAGAGGGGGAACTGAAGGAGGGGTTGAATAAGGAGTGGCTGAAGGAGGAGCTGAATAGTGGCAGTTTTGACGTCGTTTTCATCGTCGAGTCCATTAAGTAATTGAAACTAGTTATTTTAAAGTCGCAGAGAGATTGGAAGAGTGGAAGTAATCTGCAAACTAGTTACTGATACCTGGCGACTTATTAATCAAATTAAAGGTAACGTTTTAGGCAATCTAAATCTGAAAACAAAAATGTAAGATCTTATGGAATTTTTGCGGGAAATTTAGTGAAATTTGAAAAATTTCAAACAATACATTTTTTTTAAATCTTTGAAACCGTGTAGCTTTTGATGGATAGGGAATTTGTTTACATATGATTGAAAAGGCAAAATGATTTTCTATCAAGCGACACCTTAGTGCCCGCATTAGAATGTATGTTACAGGCGCTACGGGATAAACGTCACAATCGTCACAACGCCAATATCTACACGATGGCATATAGTAGTGCACTTATTTACGAAACACCCTGTATATAAGTATATATAAATAAAAAAACATAAGAAATTCTTAAAGTATTGAATAATAAAGTAAAATTAAGTAGAGCAGAAAAGAAAAGATAGAATCCATTATAAACAGGAATAGAAGATAAAATTAATTAATTAGAATCAAACATTTTACTACGAACCATATTTTTAAAAATGGCAATAGTTTGTGGAAGAGTTGAAGACTATTGTGAGAGCGTAAGAGTCGCAAAACGGGAGAGTAGAAGAAAGTGTCAGTACGAGCATACGGCACTTCAAATAGAATAGAGGACCTGATTGGTCTTATGGATTCCCGCTCAATGAACAAAAATGCTAATGGGGAAGATAGTTAGCCGCGACAGATTTTGAAAACGAAACTGTCATCCAAGTAAACTCTGCGCTGCTCAAGGAGAGGAATGTTAAGAAGAGATCGACGTTCACTATATGGTAAATACGGCAGACTATATTTAAAAAGTAAAGTGCGTGTAAACCTGCGCTGAACTGAATCGAACGAGAATACCACACTTGACTGCAGTATTCAAGTACAGAACGGATTAGGCTAATAAACAGGTGGGCACAAGTAGAAGTCATGAGAACTGACGACTGGATAATCTGGTCAATATGAAATTTACAGAGCGTGTTGGTATTAACTAGGACCACGCCTGATGGAAGTAAATTTGAATTGCAATCAACTCTGTGGTAGTGGTGCCATCTTGAAAAATTGCTGCGAAAACAAACTACCTTTTGGCTTAAAACTTGCGATTCCGCCAACAAATTTTAACGAAATTCACACTGTATTTGGCTTTGGTAGAAATTTGTTTGAAAAATTTGGATAAAGTTTCCAGCTATGGTGATATTTTTCTCTTAAATCTTGTAAATTTGCTCAGCAAAATAAAGCTTCTTTTTCCTTTAATTTGCGAATTAAATCAAATCAAAACGAAATTCATGTATTAACTGGACCTTATTGTAAACCAGTTGTCGTAAAAATTTCGTAAAAAAATCATGAAAGTGTTGCCAGCTATGGTATTTTTTGTATTTTTTTTTGCATTTCTTTACTAAGTGATGCTGTCATTAAATTTTCAAATGGATATGATCCTGCGATGACAATTGACAACAAATATTTACTTATCGAAAATTTGAAATGTTTTGAGGGTGGTAACCCCAAAATTTAATTTCACTTCCTTTACTTCCTGACTTCGCTGGAAGTATCGAAACGACATTTAACAATTTTCTACATTTTTGGTTATAGTGCTTACACAGGATTGCCAGCACCAGACATTTTCGTAAATACTGCACCAGCAGATGCTTCCATTTTGTATTCACATGTAACGCATTTTCAATAAAATAAGCAACCAATGTTAAAATTTTCCGATTTTTCTAAATTTTGCGAATGGCAACTCCAGACATAGTTTAATCGCTGACACTTTTGACGATATCCTCGGACGAAAACGAAATTCAAAGGATAGATTGATTTCAGCACGAGCTTGTTATGGTAGACTAATTACTGGTGCGTTTTTGAAAAATGTTGCTATCACTGAACATTTTCATTTGAGTAGGAAATGCTGTCAGGAAGTGAATTTTCTTACTTTGAGTAAGAAATGGTTAATATGATACTACAAAGAAATGTATTACATCTTTCCATATTTTTAAGGTTCTGATGCGCTAGGCTTTTTTAATTAATATAATCTTGAGTTCCGAAATGAAAAATTCCTATTATGCTTACAACACGACGAGACTTCTGCAAAGTGAAACAGCATTACTTCACTAAAAGTGCATTTCAAATCAAAAGTGCGCACATTAAAATGATGAATGTGAAGAGTGTTATCCTATCATCCCGTCGACATTTTGCCCTTTACTTTTCGATTCCATTTCCACAAGCTCTCCGTTTAATATTTCGAACCATATAGGGACAATGATAATCCTTGCAATGCTTTAATTAGCATCCCCATCGTGTTGTCTACGGTTTCAACTGCACGTTATAATTCCACACAGCGTTCGTTTGCAGAGAGCATAGGATACTTTGGCGTACCTATGTACATATGAACATGCAAGCATGATGCAATACCGTAGCTTATCATTTCGAGGTGGAGCCGGAGCAGGTCTCCTAATAGATTGTGTCTCAGTTAATTGGATTATGTGTGTGCGCGGGATATCAAAATAAAATGATAACGAACTTGGTTCTTTGTTAGCTTTAAATTATGAAAACAGAGCAGTTTTTCATAATTACTACATTCCGTTCGTCCTTTTTCTATCCAAGAATATTTATAGAGCGTAACCCAAGCAGAAGTTTTTGATATCTTTAACGAGAACTCGGTTGTTGGCTGTCGGCTGACGGAGTTTAGTTATTGTTGAACTCTTGGCGGAACGTTAATATTTTAGTATTTGCTTAATGAAAACCGGAATAGCAAAGTGAAATTTGTTAAGATTTTTTCTTATGAAATAAGCCACTGGGAAATGAAGATTTTTGTAATAGCAACTTTTATGTATCTTTCAAAAGTTTTCGTCAAGTTTGAATGTGTTCCAGGATATTTTAAAGTTAGTTAAAAGTGAGTACAAAATTATAATGTGAGTGATGAGAATAGTTGATAATTTTAAACCTGTCTTTCAATAGTGAGTCCTTAAGGCTCAGTACATGGGCGCACCGATAGTGTGGCAATATTTATATTAATATATATTTTAATATATATATATATATATATATATATATATATTTATTTATTAAATCTATTTGAACAGGCTACTGCCCAGTAACACATATAAAAAAAACTAAAGAGAGCCAAAAAAAATATTTTAAACTATATTAAATTAACAAATTAATGAAAACAATAGTTATGTACGTATTTGAAATTTCGACAAATTAAAGTAATAGAAAAGTTAAAATTGAAAAAAGTGGAAAAACGGTAAAAAAATCAAGCATTATAAAGAGTTTTTAAGAATTGAATCTTTAATTTGCGACTTAAATTGGGAAAACGTTAGCGGAACAGGACCAAGCTGAAGATCGTTGTGCTTCCTGGGGATACGCACTAGCGGAGAGTTGAAATAAACATCAGATCGCGCGAAGGGAAGAGAAAACATTAATTGAGATCTATATGATCGGTTGACGTTACGTAAACACAGCATACAGCCAAGACCGGAGAGCATAAGGCAATGGTGTAGCTTGAAAAGCAAGCACTCGTCAAGGAATACTCGTCAGGAACTTAATGAAAGAATTTGGAGTAAGGAAAAACGATCACTATAACCACATGTAAGGGATGTTGAACTTAAAAAAAACTGAGCGAGTAAACCTACGCTGAACATATTCCACTGCCTCATTGGGATACTTTTGACGAGGAGACCAAACTTGACAACAATATTCAAGAATGCTATGAACAAAATAAATAGATAAATGGAGAGAGTTAGCGATGCTAGTAAAGGCAGCAGAGCATCTAAGAATGAAACCGGAAAATCGAGAGGCCTTGGCGGTTATATAGGCAATGAGCAGGTCAAATTTGAGCTTTGGATCAAAGCACCCACCAAGATCTTTAAACTTATCAACAGCCGTAATAGGAGATCCAAACAGAGTATAGGAATATATTAAGGGCGATATTTTATACGTATAGAACATATGATGACATTTGGATATGTTCAAAGTAAGTGAATCTTTAGAGCACCTGTCGCACAGAGTACAGAGATCATTTTGAAATTGTGGGCAGTCGTTGGTAGATTCAATTACTTTGAAAATTTTGAAGTCATCGACAAACAATAGACAGGGAGAATGGATAAAGAAAGGAAGATCATTAATAAAGACTAGGAATAATAATGGGCCGAGAATGGAGCCTTGAGGAACACCTGAAAGTGGACAGAATGGGGAAGAAATGGAGGAGTGCACAGATGCAGCACAAGAACGACCAAAAACATAGGATGAAAACCAAGACGAAAGAAGCCCCGGCACTCCTTAACTTAGAAGCTTTGGAAGAAGAATTCTGTGATCAGCAGAATCAAATGCTTTAGAGAAGTCGGTATAAATCACATCCTTTTGTTTGCGTTGGTCTAAAGCAGAAGCAACCAAGTTATTGAAAGATATAATATTAGAGGTGGGGGATCTACTCTTAACAAAGCCGTGCTGTTCCTGAGCAAGGAAGGGATCGAGGAGAGGAAGCAGCCTATTGTAAATCACTCTTTCAAAACATTTTCCAAAACAAGAAAGGAGGGAAATTGGACGATAATTGGAAACACAGCTTAGGTCGCCAGACTTATGGATGAATATAAGCAGATTTTCAACTAGTGGAGAAGTTGCCGGAGGAGAGAAATAAAATAGACAAAGAAAAACATAGGGACGATGATAGTGATTTGGCGAACAGGTTAGGGATACCATCAGGACCATAACCGACATTGGCGTCCAGACACTTGAGTGAGGATTCAATTTCAAGAGGATTGGTATAAATGGAAGATAGGGAAAATGAAGCAACATGGAGAATTTCACAAGGCAAGATATTATTACGTTGAAAAGAGAAGGAAGAAAAATATTTAGCAAAAAGGTCGCAATTTCCACGAGAATTAGATGCTGTAGCGTTATGGAGGAACATGGAATCAGGGCAACGATGGGTACTTTTGAGGGAACGGACATAAGGCCAAAAGGGTTTTTGATGGTTATAACAGATGGAGGAATCAATGTTGGAAAAGTAATCTCGGATAGCTTGATTGACGGCTGTTTTGGCAGAAGATCGTAGCCTCAAAAATTCGAGGAAGTCGTCATGAGAGCCTGTAAGTTTAAATCTAGCTCGAGCGACATCCTTAGCTTTCAGGACAGACGCCACATCGCGACAAAACCAAGGAGCGTCACTAGGCTTGCGAGAACGTTTGGAAGGAGTGAAACCGGATATAAGGTTGGATAGCAAGTTGTGGAATTTAAGGACAAGTTTATTGACAGTGAGGCCGCGGGAGAAGGAGAACCAGTTAACCCAGTTCATTTCAGTCATCATACCAACGAAGTCTGCTTTATGAAAGTTAAAGCGCATGCTTCGAGAAGAAGCTCTAAAGGCCTGAAGATCAACATAAAGAGTGACTGAGAAAGGAGGATGATGTAAGTCAGCTTGGATATAGGGGAAGGAGGTGGCATGGACACTGATGTTATGAGAGGGAATATTAAATACAACAAAGTCTAGTATGTTGTTATTAATATTGTGAACACAGTTTAATTGGGAGAGTGAACACAAAGAAAAACAGGATGAGGTTGTCATAGAAATATTGCTGGACGAGATTATGGAAGAAAAGCTATGATTCCATACCTGGTTTGGTTAGTTAAAATCACCACACATTAAAGACAAGGCAGAATGAAAGCTAATGTTGAGGCAACTGGACAACTCATCAAAAAAATTTATTTTAAACCGCAAGTGAAGAATTACAAGGAACATATGCTGAAAAAACAATGAGAACTTTTGTGGGAGCAAGGGTAACGCGCACAGCAATACATTCAATAGGATGGAAAGAAGATAGATCCATACAGAGTGTTCCTTGAAAAAATCCGTGCACAGCAACTAACACACCACCGCCAAAATAATTAAACAACCATTTTTTGTGTTTGGATTTTATATTTTCTTGGATGGAAGTACATTTGCGGACAAGCTTACACGTATAAAAATGATATGTCTGTCTTAAAAAATTGCTTGTTTTATAGTAACAAATTTTATACCTTTTTTCGGATCACAAAGTTTTCTTTGGAAGATGGTTATACAATAAAAAGTACAACACATTATCAAAAATTTATTTTACGAAGTTTCTTTAAAACATATTTTCTTTCCGTTGCAGGTAATTACAAGACATATTAGACTGTACGAAAAACAATTGTTGTGAAAGAATCTTCGAAACATTTCAAACTTTACTCAATAGTGCATCATCAACCCAACTGAATTGCAAAACAGGTAGGAACTCATCGCATTTAATTCTATTTTTTTCACAACGAAAGTAAATTCACCAAGGTTCGTATACTTGCGAACTTACTTAAAAATATAATTTTCTTGGACAAACAATCTTAACTGAATTTATAAGCTTCTCACTCGACCATGCCCATTCAGATCGTGAAAACTGCAACTCAACACAAACTTAATTCATTTCCACATCATTCTCGATTAATTTTTCATAGTATATTGGATGACATCTTCACTGTCTGAGTCGTGCTACTTCAAACCGGAGCGAGGATAAAACAAATTGTTGCCGTGTTTGTGCCTGTGTGGCAGCACAGCTGCACTTTATTTTATTATCTACTGCTCCGTAGATGAAAAACATCAACGATATATTGTCAAGATGCCAAGGAGCAGACGACAACCTGCCATATAGCTGGGGCTTGATATGACACTGTAGCGTCGATGTTGCTTCCGAAACATCCGGACTGCATTCACGAGTTACAGCCACTATCCTCTATTACTACGAGATGCCAAACACCGGTGACATGTTGCCTTTTTCTCGTTGGCACTGCAATAGAATCCTCTCGTAGTCCTTAAGCATATACACTTGTTCTATTGAGAGTTTTGCTTTTCATACAACGTATCTGAAGAGTGGTATTGTTCTGGATATTCCCTGAGGTAGACGAGTATGTTACGTGAACATATTGGATGTGGGTGATAGTGCAAACACCTGAAACCCATTTTTAATACAGAGCAAAGCCATGTGGACTTTTTAAAGTCACAACAGTTGATTCAAATTTTTTGCATCATTTTACATGCATTTCAAGTTAGGCTATTTCTACGAGCCAAAAGCGATTATCAGCATCCTAGCATATAGTTATTTTTATGAAAAGAACACGCAAAATACAAATCATTCCAAAACTTCAAAATTGGCAAACTTCCAAATATGCTGTCTCATTCACATCCCAGACTTTGCTGCGTTTTACCCTCCACCTATTCAAGAAGAGTTTTCTTACGGTGCCACCACACTGAAGCCAGCACTATGCTTTTATTGTTCGGCATCTTCATTTCTTGTTTCGCAAATTCCTTTGCGCCACAGCCCAACTCATTCCTATCGAAATTCAAAACGTGATAGGTCCGCATTATTTGCTCTATTCTTCGGTAAGGACCAGCTCCAAAGACATAGCACGAGTTCCATACATGTCTGCCGGCTGCTCACTAATGTCTTAAGAGGCAGATTAAAGTTTTGCTGAATTACATAGTATCGGACAGAAATACGAGCTTGCAGAAGCGATTTATTTTTCTATGTGGTCTCTAGACACTCTCCTGATCTCTACTCATGTAGAACCTTTTGTGCAATTCAATGTCCTTTTGTTTGTCCAGTTTGTTGTCATCAGACTCGAAAGTATCTCTGTTATACTGAGATTTCATGTGAAATCCTACTTGCCATCGAGACAAATGTTAGTCTTCATTTTTTCAGGACTTTTGTTTCTGCTCGAAAATCAGGTCCGGAAAGTGCATGAGGCTGTGCCATTGGAAAGATACAAGATTATCTGTGATGATAAATTGATTCTCAGAAGAGTACTTGTTCGTTTGCTTTAGATTTCAGATTTTGTTTAAACAATTTCAATGTATTGTATTTTCCGTGAAGCCAGCGGATTTTGTTTCTTTTTCAAAGAAAAAAAGAGCTCTTAGTTAATGGCATTTTGATGGTGCAGCCTTAGTGGAGCGTGTATATTATTAGCTGTTTTTTGAAGACTTGACTTAAATATAAATATGTTAAATTTTCGTATAATTTATTACTTTAAAGTTGGCATAAAATTACATCGATTCGGATTGGACTTCAATCCTAATCTCAAATTAGTAGAACTTTTTTTTAGAAAATTGAAAAAATCTAGGGCATTCTACGATCTAAAATTAGCTGCTAGTGTAAGAGTAACCAAACAATAATTGTACAGTCCGCAAATAACGAACGACCCAGAAATCTCTTAGGAATTGTCAGGATAATAATACACCCATATCCGAAGCTCCTACCACTAAATATTTAAATATGCCACTCCATAATATCCATGGCGTTGAGCCCAGACGTTCGTCTACAGACATATCTCCTCAAACTTTACCGTATAGGCGTCTTCTATTAATAATCCCTCGTCTTCCATTCCTTCAAATACAGCTCCGGATAAAAATCATCCGATTTCAAATTCTTTGCGAAAACCCCGGTATAACGTTGGGTATCGTTCCTAACAAGGTATGTTCTCTCAAGTGCCTGAGAATTTTTACTAATGTTCGAAGAAAAATAGTATTAAACTCGTTTCGCCGAAAATTCATATTTCTTTATATATATATATATATTATATATGTATATATATATATATATATATATATATATATATATATATATGTATATATATATATATACATATATATATATATATATATATATATATATATATATATATATATATATATATATATATATATACATATATATATATATATATACATATATATTTATATATATATATATATATATATATATATATATATATATATATATATATATATATATATATATATATATATATATATATATATATGTATATATATATACATATATATATATATATATATATATATATATATATATATACATATATATATATATATATATATATATATATATATATATATATATATATATATATATATATATATATATATATATATCAGCAAAATGATTAAGGGAGATAATCTCTGGAGTGGCCGATCCGATTGAGCTGAAATTTTCGGAGAATGTAGATGTATATAGTAGGTAGGTCCACAACTTTCTCAAATTCAGATATCCTAAACCTTTTGGCGGCAGCGAGCGTTTTAGTGAATTTGGAGGTACTCCTATATTTCCAAGCAGTGTAAATTTTTGTTAAAGAAAAGTATTGGGAATGAAAACTAATTATGTTTTTAGCTTGTTTTTGGTAAAAAATTGGAAATTTTGAGCCGTGTGTGGGTGCAGGGTGCCTAAAAGTAGGCAAGGATTTTTTTTCAAATTTTGATTTGTCATTACTTCTAAGAAAAACAGTGGATCACCGTGAAATTTGCACAGCGTATTAATGTTGACTAAAATTTAGCATACGTGGATTTTCAAGATAGTGCGGGTAACCCTGTAGCTACGGCAGGCTCTTGAAAAAAAAACCTTCAAATCATTGACCTTCCTGAAAAATTTTTGATTTTTGACAAAAAAATCAGATCACTGATAAATTTTTACCTTTGTCCATCATGTCAAATTGAAATTTTTAAAATTCCGATTTGCACAAGAACGGCAACCCATCACCAAATTACCTCTATTTTCAGCACTCGAAAGTTCTGTTCACGAGAACTGACGACCGGATTATCCGATCATAGTGAAATTTACAGGACATGTTGGTATTAGCTAGGACCAGGTCTGATAGAAGTGATTTTGAAATGCGGGCAACCCTGTGCCAGTGGTACCATCTTGAAAAATCACTGAGAAAAAAAACCGGTTTTTGGCCTATAACTTCCGATTCAGCTATCAGATTTTGACAATATTCTTACAATACTTGGATCTTACTCTATGTAACATTTTATGAAAATTTGGCAGAAAAATTAGAATACAGTTGCCAGCTATGGTGATTTTTGTCTCATAAATCTTGGAAATTTGCTCAGCAAAATAAAGCTTTTTCCCTATAACTTCCGGTCCAGTGTAGAAATCAAAACGAAGTTCACGCAGTAAATGGACTTTAATGTGAACCAAATGTCGTAGAAATTTCGTACCAAAATCATGAAAGGGCTGCCAGCTATGACAATTTTTGTAATTTTTTGGAATTTCTTTACTGAGCGATTATGCCATTAGATTTGCAAATGGAAATGATCCTGCAATGAAAATTAACAACAAATATTAACGCTTTAAAAATTTGATAAGTTTTGAGGGTAGTAATCCTAAAATTCTTTTCACCCGTATAACTTCCAGCGCAGTGATTCAATCGAAACGAAATTTACTGGTTGGGTTTAACTTAACGTGAAGCAGATTTGGTATGTATTATGCTTTGCTGTTGACACAGGCTAACCAGCATTAGCCATTTCCGCAAATATTGCACCAACAGATGCTTCAAACAAAGTTCTCATATGCAAAGCATTTGCAATAAAAATAAGGAATCCATTTTTAAATTTTTCGAGTTTTGAACATTTTTCGGATGGCAGCCTCAAACAACGTTTAACCGCTGAAACTTTCGATGAAATCCTGCGATGAGAACGAAATTCAAAGGATACGTTGATTTGAGTATGAGCTTGTTATGGTAAACTTATTGCTGCTTCGTTCGGAAAGTGTTGCTAGCACTGAACATTTTCATCATTTGTGTTATAGTTGAGTTTTGTTGCTTTGGATAAGGAATGGTTGATATAATTCTACAAAACAGAGTTTTACGTCTTTCCACACTTGTTTGTCACTCAAAGACAATTTCTTCGAAAATTAGTTTTCTAGCGGTTCAGGTGCGCTAGAGTTTTTTTTACATAGTCTCCCTGTTAGTCTACACACTTCTCCCAGCGGTGCTTCCATCTTGTTGACCCGTCCCAATAGTACTCGGCGTTTTTCTCTGCAAAACAATTGTTCACGAAGGTAATTGCCTCCTCATTTGACGAAAATCTCTGTCCTCCGAGCGTCATTTTTAGATGAGGGAGCAAAAATAAGTTTTTTGGGGCTAGATTTGGTGAGTAAGAAGGATGGTCAAGCAGGTCAAACCGTAATTTGTAGACTTTCGCCATGGCAACCGCTGAGGTGTAAGACGGTGCATTGGCGTGGTGAAAAATGATTTTTTTTCTGCAAAATGTGGCCGTTTTTCCGCAATTTCTGCCTTCAGCTTGTCAAGTTAAGATGCGTAGTATGCTCCTGTAATGGTTTTTCCTGTTTGAAGATAATCAATTGAAATAACTCCATTACTATCCCAAAAAAACAGTCGCCATCAGCTTCTCAGCCGAAAAAAAACAGTTTCTGCTTCTTATGGAGCCAATTCTCCTTTGGCAGTTCACTGTTTCGACTGTATTTTTGTTTAAGGCGTATAATGGTGTACCCAAGTTTCATCTAGAGTAATTAATCGGCGCCAAAACTATGATTTATTGCGCCTAAATTTGGCCAAAAGAGCGTTGGATATGTTCATTCGAACACGTTTTGGTCTAAGGTGAGCAAACGCGGCACCCAACATGCGGACAGCTTTCTCATGCCGAAATCTTCATTGAATACGTGACAAACACGTTCTTTGGACATATTCTTAGCGTCTGCTATCTCTCTCACTTTAATTCGACGTTAGTTTAGCACCATTTGGTTAACTTTAGCGATGTTATCGTCAGTGGTTGCAGTTTTTGGACGTCCCGAACGTTCATCGTCTCCCAAGCTGATACGGCTACGTTTAAATTCAGGTGCCAAAAATTTCACTGAGGTAAATAAAGGTGCATAGTCCCCTTATACAGAGTTCAACTCACCTTTGATTTGTGTAGGCATATTGCCTTTCAAAAACAAATATTTAATGACAGCTGGATACTCGATTTTGTCGATTTTCACAAAAACACTCACATCGACTCACTCAAACGATTGTCAAACAACAACTGCGCGTCCAATATGCCTGAAATTTTGGTGAATACCTGTCAAAAGATGGACAATCACATTCCTTAGCTTTTATTGACGAGCGCCACCATCTTCACGTTAAGGTCGGACACTTTTCAGACCACCCACGTATTAACGGAGGAATCTCTTTGATTCATTCAGATTCAATTTTTTGGCCTTGAACACCATACATATTTTGATAAAACGCGAATTGATACAAATCCTGCTTTTGCAAAATTGAAATTCTCCATATTACACTTCTTTCACACATTGTACGCATACATGTATCTCTTTTTTCAACAGTTTCTGCTAAACCCGTCTTACGCAGTTTGAATGATCCTTTCACTCATGTTTCACCGCAGCTTTTATAGGAGATACTAACGGCCTCCGAAGTTCTGATTTTTCCCAGTTAATTTCCCTAGACAATTTATATTATTGTTTATTACATTCAGGCTATTGGATGAGCAGTGGTAAATTGATAGATGTGTATTTCCGCTAGACAGTTTCTATGAATGATTTGGAAAGACTTGATTTTACTCAAACAGATATATTGCCAATTTGTTCTCTTAATTGCTAGTTATACTAGCTGAGCCGATACAGAGGACTGAAGTCAGATATTGGTATATGAGACAAATTGGCAGCGCAAGCTGTCCTATTTAACGGGATTTATTTTTTTACAAACTTGCCCTATTTAATGGTAGAAATAGTAAAGAAATCAAACAAAAGAA
Source organism: Nemotelus nigrinus (assembly GCA_947369275.1). Lineage (NCBI taxonomy): Eukaryota > Metazoa > Arthropoda > Insecta > Diptera > Stratiomyidae > Nemotelus > Nemotelus nigrinus. The sequence goes on from OX376372.1 coordinate 36,133,249, forward strand.
AAATTTGGAGCTGAAAGATCACACAAAACCAAAAAGGGGAACTAATTTCTGCATTGAAGCCTAAAAATGAAGGGACTTTTCGAAGAACCTTGAAAAAAGATAGAGTTTCGAAGGTATGTTAACCAAATCTTGAACTATGGTTGGTTGACGGTAACGAAACTAAATTCCAAAATGAGCAGCAAACGTAGAGTTAAATTAGGATTAAAATGTATAAGAAAACTGACGGGTCGAATAAACTTTAAGAATATTTCAGAACACCTTTAACCTATTTGTTTTTCGAAAATTCATAAAAATTGAGTTTAATGATAAAAAGTAATTGCGCCTCATGAGCATGATGTCTTGTACATATCTCAAGAAAGATGTTTGAAGCTGTCGTTGCTGACATTCCTTCAAAACTCGGCAGACTTGTATGCAAAGAATCGGAAACATTTTTCAGCAATCAACATAAAAGACGTCGCCAAGCAAGTCAGCCACCGTTTTCCCTACAAGCTGTTTCGCATATCGTCAAGCAATTTTCGATTCACCCTCTGGTATCTGAAGGGAAACGTCAGGCGTTTTTTGACTGGTACCGTCTCTCACCTCTAAGTGCTTCGAATTTCTGCGTGATATTTTCCGATAATATGTGGCAAATTTCATACATTCACTCTCCCCACGTTCTGGAGCATAACCATCATCTTCCAACGTACAACTTTTCGACACATCCCTTTTCTACAGACATAGGCATGTATATCTCGTCTCAGGCATTCCTTAGTTCCTTAGAACGGAGCGAATCTCCTTCATGCGAAACGAACCTGATGCAACGGCATCATCATTCTTTCCTTCAACATCAGGTGTCCTGAAATGAATCGTATCGAAGCTCCACATCTGCCGTACTTTGAGTGGAACGCGTTCAGGTGTACAACAATGTCGACAACATGGTCTGAACTTTGTTTACTTGAGATAATTACATTTTTAGGAATTTATGAGATGGTTGCGTGCTGGTCGGTGGTACAGAGAGTATCATGATTTGATTGCTTATTGCCATGGCGAATGAGTATGAACAAAACGATCCCTTGTTGTTGGCAACGTTATCGGTCGGTTGGTTTATCGTTGTGTCGAGATTTCACGGCGGAGTGGTTGGGTCTACAAAATTTTTAAAGCGATTTTTTTACGCATTGCTTTCCTTTGAATTTTAATGAGTTTTTAATAACTGAGCAGGAAGAGAATGTTGCAACTGTAATGTCGAGGCATTTTTGTGGTATATTAAAGGTTTTATGGTGGATAAGACGAAATTCGTTATGAAAAGTTTTCATCATGAAATAATGTAATGATAAGCCGAAATTCGATTAAGTTTTTTGTGCTTAAAATTATTATTATTTAAATAGCGCTCTTGGCTAAGTTACACGCTAGAAACGTTTTAACAAGATAAACAAGGTTTGTAAAGATTTCAAACAAATAATTAATTTTTCTTCAGAAGCTACATACATATCAATTTCAGCGAAAAAAAATCTATTTGCGCAAAAGCAAGCATATTGAACACGGATGAAACGATTGTCACAACTATGTAACTAACTTTGTACTCGCAGCCTGATTGGCTTACATTCAGATTAACTTACAGTTTCAATATCTTATATACAGTCAATTTCCATTTAAAATATAGGAAAAAGTGTTTTATTGATTGAAGATATTTCAGGACGAAGCCACAGCTACGAAATTGACCATATTTTCCTTGACCTCCTGCTTCATTCCTCTCTTCTGTTTATACTGATTCCCTTAAAAATTGAGTCCTTACTTGAGGGTCTTTATGTTAGGATCGGTTGTGGTTCTGACGGCATCTTGAACCTGTTACCTATTATTAACCTGCTGCCTATTGTTTTCAACTTCAGCTTCTCCTCTGGCTCATATTTATCCCATCCATAAATCTAGTAGCCCACATTCTATTTCCAATTATCGTGCTGAAACCTTGCTAACTTGCTTTAGTAAGTACTTGAAAGCAGTAGTAGATAGCAGTAGATAGCTTCTTATTCCTCATCGCTTTCTTATTTCTCAGCAGAATAGTCACATAAAAAGGCAGATCCTCCACCTCTAACCTCTTAACCTTCATCAACTTGGTCGTTTCCGATGTGGACCGGTAGAAGCAAGTTGTTGTAATAGTACTTCGGTTGGAATACAACTGTTTTAGAAAAGCTTCCAGTTCTCTTGATCACAGGCTTCTTCTTGTGAAGCTTGATGGTTATCGACTAAAGGTCCTTTTTTTTGTGATCTTAGCTAAACTGTATATGCAAAATTTTGACTATTCCCTCCTTTTGCCTTCACTCTGGAGTTCCTCAAAGTTCGACACCTAGCCCATTGTTATTCCTGCTGTTTATCAATGTCCTTTGCTTATTCGTCCGCTTCCTTTGCTTTCTGTTTTCTTATGACTGTATGATCATTATAGTAATGGGATTGTTTGATGATTGTCCCGGTCACTGAATGAATGGTGATCAATGAACTTTCTTATTCTGATATATCTTCTTGTCCGGTTTCATCCTCAGGTCTTCTACTCGTTGTACTAACATCACCATATGTCTTCAACAGTTCTTTTCACTTGTCAGTGGCATTCTTGAATAATGCTGTCTTGTCTGGTATTCCCATCTTAATTTTTTAAATGATGGGCTAGAACATGCTCATTATTATCTTTGACTTTGAATTTTCATTATGAGTTGTTTGCAAATTTTTAATCTAGCTTATTGAATAACTCACGTAAAATGTTTAACCTAGCTGATGTACTACTCGTATTTCTTATTCCTTATTCTAAGCATAGTGATCGTTTGTCTTTTATTGAAAATTCTTACTTTAAAGTCACGACGAGTACTCTAAGATACCACTGCAAAAAGGATAAGTAAGTCAACTATATCAGTTACACATAAGCTGGTACAAATAGAAAAGGTAGTTTCAATATCCTGGAGGACATCAACCTTCGAGGAAAGGTTTTGTAAAGAAAAAACTTCAACGAAACAAAATTTTAATAAACTAATAAATTTTTAATTGAATAACTAATTATTAGTAAACTATAATTTATATCAAATTTACTTTTTTATAATTTATATAATGTACTAAGGTTCAGGGGTCAATACGATCAATAAACTTAGCTGTGCTCTTAGAGGTGAGACAGATCCTAAATCAACTAGAGTCACAATACATCCTATAGTTTATATGTGTCCCTGGCCTTGAGGGGCATCAAGGAAACGGGGAAGCTGATACCAAGTTAAAAAAGGGACTAATTTGAGCCACCACTTATGCTGCTGCTGCACATTGAACACTGCCAGCATTCGCAGAAATCAGCAATCTCAGCCTGGGGAACTTCTTAGCTACATCACGGAGAAGTTAGGCGTAGTCTTTAAACCATTCATATGCCATAAGCTAAAAAAAGATGGATTACAAGACAAGATGATAAGCTCATTTAAATTGACTTTCTTGTCGAACTTTTTGGTGACTATGAAGCCCAGCATAATAATATCTGCTTATCGGAGACGTGGCTTAATTCAAGTTTTCTGAGCTCCGAGTTACTCTCGACACACAAAATTTTTCGTTGCGATTGGGATTCTACTTTATCCTCTAAATCTTTTAGCAGAGGGGCTGTTATAGCTATAAAAAAATCAATTCCCTCAGAATTTATTTAAAGCTTCATACTAAAAATGCGCTCCATTCTTACATTGCGAACATAGAAAACGAAATGCGTAGTGGCAGCTTCAAAATGTTTTGATCCCACAGTAGACAATTGCGAACCATTCAGAATAATCCCCCGACTTCCATTAAATATGAAAGTAAGTTTCTGCTTCCTATTAAGGCAGCTGTGATTTGCTTGCTCAGTACTTTGCCTCATCGTACTCTATGTCCTCCACAATTTCTCCTTCTCCTGAACTCTCTAACAGATTACCGACATCATTTTATCCTATTTCTTCTATTACGCCTTCTATTATTAAATCCAAATAGAAAAACTCAAACCTTCTTCAAACATATGTATTGATGGACTTTCAACAATATTTTTAAAAATGACGAGCACTTCATTAATTCTTCCTTTGACCATCTTCATTAATAAGAGCCTATCCGAGGGTCGTTTTCCTTCCCTCTGGAAACAGGCTATAATTCATCCAATTCCGAAATTAGACGATGTATTCTCTGCAAAAAATTTTCGCACAAAATGATGCTTCCATCCTTTTCCAAGATCTTTGAACGATATCTGCATGACTTTATCGAAGTTCAATAGGGGCATCTCATTGCAAACGAACAGCACGGTTTCTTCCGAAGTCTCTCAACATCAACAAACCTCGTATGTTTCACGAGTTTTGTTGCTAAAGCTTTGGAGTTCCAACTTGAAGCTCACGCTGCATATACGTACATCTCTAAACCTTTTGATCATGTTGATCATAATCTTTTTCTTTCTAAACTACACAGACTTGGCTTTTCTTTACACATTATTAAACGGATAGAATCATACCTATGCGATCGATCTTGCTATGTTCGGTATGATTCCTGTATCTCCCATCCTTTCGAGGCTAGAACCGGTGTTCCACAAGGGTCTATTCTGGGTCCTCTCCTCTTCCTGTTTTATGTGAATGATCTGCCGCCGCTTCTTTCTTGTAAATATCTATTTTATACCGTTGATCTGAATCTCTTCGTGACCATAAAATCCATAAGATTGATGACTATAGCTTTCTTCAATCCAACCTTAAAATCCTTGAAAGCTGATGTCAGGAAAACAAGCTTCTTCTGAGTATACCAAACACCGCTTTTTTCTCATAAAACTCAGCCTACTGTATTCAATTACTCGTTGGAAACCCATGTGTTCTCTTCTCTTGCCTGCGTCAAAGACCTTGAAGATATGTTTGAGAACACGCTCAAATTTAATGGTCACATCTCAGATTTGGTCAATTGAGCCTCTAAACTGGCAGACTTTATCTTAAGAACGTCGCAAACATTCAAATCCATGCAACCACCCTTACTTTTATATTCTTCCCATGTCAGGTCAACTCTGGAATACGAGTATGTGTCGTCTCCTCAATATGAAAGTCATAAAAAATTCATTGAATCCGTACGAAGGAAATTCACTTTGCAGGCACGGTATTTCCCGTTTAGATTATAATGATCGTTTTTCCTTTCTCAAGCTTAATACATTGTCTTCCCGTCTTATGTATCACGATCAATGCTTTCTCTTTCAAATCTGTTGCAACCTTTCACATGATCCTCTTTGTGAAGATATCAAATTCCGTCATCTAACGCGTGAAACTCAGTGCCCACAAACTTTGGAAGTACCGTTTGCGAGATCGTCAGTCTACTTCAATTCGCCTTTAAGAAGGTTAACAATAACATATAACTCTCTCCAGCTTGGTCCTTTGCCTCAATTCTTTGTAATGTTTAAAACTATGTAATTTACAGCATGTAATTGGAATGTAATCGGTATGTTGTATAAGAATGCATAAATAAATAAATTAACAAATTAATGAGACGAAGATGATGCCGTCTAAGATATTACAAAAAATACAAATTCATGAGGAGTTTGGATATCTTTTAGGACATAACGCTGAAGAAACACAATAGATCTAAAAGGTCGCAGTCCTGAGGCCATCTGGACCCGCTTCATGTATTCATTTATTTCCTCCTTGACAAGTGCCTGCTTTTCAGACTTCTCTACTGTTCTATCAAAGCTATCAATATTGAGGTTAAAGGTCGGATATAACTTTGTCAGTTTTTTTGGTACCTTTGCGCGGACAGACATTTATTTTCACACGCCTTTGTTGCGTATCTCAGGTGTCGCAATGAATTGCACCTTGGTTTCTTTTAACATGAAGTATTTCTTGTTTAATTTTAATAAAGCAAAATTTATTATTGTTATATACTGCTATACTATCTAAGTTCACCTTTTTGATTTTGGTTTATCTAACTTTTGAATTCTATTAATTATTTATATATTTATTACTTATGCAAGTTGTAACCATGAAAACTTTTCTACCCTATGAGTTTCAATGCAGTCTTCAGATCAAGATGGCTGTAATAATGTTCACGTGGGAAAGAAAAATGGGAATAAATAATTAAGTGAATAATATCCTTATTTTAACTCAACACACATAACTACTCCTTATGAACACCAATGTTTCTTTAATGTTGTTTCAATTTCAGCTCATTTGGGTCTCGAAAAAAAACTCACTGAATTTTTCTGTTGACATGCATACATAAAACATTTATGAATTTTTGGGCTTAATTTTTCCACTTTTGGGCTTAATCCACTAATTCGACCTTAAAGTGACGTTGAAAATGCGAAACATAAAAATAATTACTAAAAAAAACGCTTCAGTTCTTTATATGAAGCTCGATTAAGACAACTTTTGCCATAAAAATATGAACCAAAAGCCAACCCCCAGTAGAACTTGATTTGATTTGACATATCTTCGCTAAAAAATGCAGTCAGATGAACAATTTAAAGAAAATTTCGATTTCATGTTTGACTGCATTCTTGAATTGCGATACAGCCTCTTCTTACCGACGTTGTGCAATCCCTTGCTTAGATATTAAACACCTGAAGCAATTCCAGTTGAAAGTTTAATTAAATGAAAGCACTTATTTGTCAGTTGCTAGTTTTTACTGTCTAGTCTTCGTCAAACGCTCTGAATATGCATTGCTGCGTAATGAACTTCAATTTAGAAAACTCTCTTCTGCACTTGAAACTCATGAATGTAGTTGATTTATTTTCATGTAATTGCGGTGCTATTCTGCTATCTACCTTTGAAGATAGAACCTTAAGTTTTTGTTTGCTTCGAAGAAACAAGGAAAGTAACAGACAAATCCTTCAGACGTCTTCGTAACCGCATAAATGCTTGAATGCTGATTGCTTATTTGATTTTGTCTCCTGATTTGAAACGTCAGAAGAGGTTTTGTTCGCGCGTGTTATTTTATTTTCTGGTAGTTGTTTGTTTTAAATGAAACAATGATATTTAAATTAATGGAAATAAAAATGCAAAAACTAAAGAGAATTAGTTCTTTACATAATTTCAGACATTTTTATTTCAATCTAGAGGAAAATAGATTTGCAGCAGCTCAACCACCAGATGTTTTTACCTTCAGTTCGTCAAACCCACACAGCTTCATACCTACACAGCTTAGAACCGAATCGATAGCTTTTCATTTTACAACACTGAGGCTCATGTTTATTGAAATCTGACAATTCTCGAAAATATACCTCTTTCCTCAGACAGTTTAAATCTTTGACTTCACACTTCCATCTCATTTGCAATTCACAGTCTGTTAGCTGCCAAATTCGGAACCGCTTCAGAGGCACAGACAACTCTTCACCGAGAGATTTATTAAAATGCCGAAATCGAAATCCACAATCTAGGATTCACCACTGCCTGTAATCACATCACAGCTTTCCAATCAAACATTTCACTCCTGATTTCCATTCGCTTACATTCGATGTCTGTTATGCTCGTTGTAACCGGCATCGTTCTTTTTTTCTGAGAAGGTTTCATCCTGATTTCGCCGGTACAGGATGTTCCGGATGTGGCGTTCACATGTCAGTTTAGTCTGTCTGCGACGCCCCATGTGTCTATAGACGATCCCTTCGAATGCAAATAAGCTTCCTGTGTCCGCAATGTCGCCTGCAGGCTCAAATCAAGTGGAAAATTATTTCAAACAAGCAGAAAGGATGAGACGTTCGGCTCTGATTTGATGTCAAAGGCAGGATGCATGTAAACGTGCAGTCCGGCGGGAACAATGTTGTTGGAGGTTTGTAAAAAGTGGGAAATTTACATCGAGAGCTTGTCAATGTGACGTGATGAGCCTTTATGTATTAAAGGAAGTGAATAATGTTGTTGGCTGGTCAAATGTCTAAGGTTGAAGGTGGGAGCTTGTGCTAAAATCTGGGTCTGATGTCTTTGAATTTAACACCATGTCGAGTCTTCTTAAAATGAACGGACTGATTTGCCACTTGGCCTCAGTAATCACAGTTTCGATAACAAAAGAGTAAAAGAAGCAGTGGTTCTCAGCAAAAGTGGCATAAGGGCCCTATGTGGAGCCTAAGCAGGCATCTCCCTTGCTAAAAATATCAAGATAGGTAAGGAGCGGGACGACTGCAGCAGAAACTGCTCAGAAGCATTAGAGAGTGTAAAACGCCTTCTGACACACTGTTTAGCACTAGCGAGATAAAGATAAGAGCTTCTTGGCCCTGATCTGCCTCTACTTAAGGCCGGATAATTGTTAGTGACAAAGACAAAATTGAGATTCCTAGTAAGCAGTTTGAAGGAACCTTCTATTCTAGCAACCATATCAAGCATCTTTCATTTTTGCTTGAAAAATAGATAGCCGTAAAAATATTAGTAGTTTTTACAGTAATATTAGTATTAATATTATATATTATTATTGTCAACAGTTCATCTTCATTTTGATTCCGGAGATCTGATAGTTTGCACCAACATTGTTTGTGTGGCACACTAATCAAATCAAGCAACAATATTCCTTCGATACTGGCTTCTCAAATTATATTATTGTGAACATAAAAATGACAGTAAAAATGTCATATCACACAAATAACGACCAATTGAACACTCCTTCAAACTCGAAACAAGTTATGATAATAATTTGGGAAATATTTCGTAATTAATAAATCCATAAAACTATCAAAATCATTATAATTATCCCCAGCCAGAAAATTTTGTCACAGCAGGCAAATCAGCAGTAGCCGTAGTTAAACATTGAATAAAAGAAATCGAGAAGAAAACATAAAAGCACAACCTAACTATCAAGAGTCTTGCCAGAAACAAATAAATACAGTCCAATAAAATAGGAGCTGCTGGTTATATATAGGTAAACCGTATTTGAGATCTTATATTCAGTCTTAAATTTGATAGCCAATGTCCATCACAGCTCTTGCCGCACTCGCACGAAATCGTCGGCAAGAAAGTGACTAATTCCGTGTCAAAGCCATTGTGGCTACCACGCCTTACCACACGCTATGCATGGCTCCGCATCGTCAAGATACCTAAGGATACCTAAATTCAGAGTTTCACGGGCGTTTTGGCTCAGCAGTAAGGCGCTGCCATCAGCCATGTTCATTTCTCCAAAACATGTTATTCGCCGCTAAATCACCTCGTGAGCCTAAGGGGGTCCCATTGCAGCCGAGATTTTACTCCGATTCGAATTAATTTCTCCAAAACTTGTTATTCGCTAGTAAAGCGCTGCCATCAGCCATGTTTTTTTCATGCTATGAAGTTGGGAACAGCCCCGAGCCACTGATCGAGCAGGCGAAAACTACGATAGTAGCATGAAACTCCAATTCCTCATTGATACTAGTGCCGATGTATCAGCCGTTTCTGACACAGAGACCATTCAAAAGCTCACTATTGGATGAGTGAGTGGCGCCCACGCGCGTCGTCAAAGTCTTAGTTGTCACGAGTTGTAGATACCTTAGGCGTAACGACACACCGACGTATTAGGGACATGTAAGAGAAACTATAGAAACACATAGTGGTACGTTTAGTATATAGACAAGTCGCCGGGTTTGAGGTTTTGTCCAGCCTAAGTATGAACTACCTCTCATATATCAATATAATCGGACCGAAAAATTGAAAACATACCTACCACCTGAATGAAAAGCGGTGGAAATTTCCTCCGCACTTCGTCGGATCCGATCGAAGGAGTCTCATCAGCCTTTTTGGGCATCAGGACTTTCGCGACTCCAGCGATGAAGAGCGCAACGGTGGCATATTAAGCCCCGCTCGTTTGAAACAACACGTATTACATGTATATTGTCACGAGAAGTGAATAAATCGCGCCAGAACGGAAAACACGGTGAAAAAGAAAACACCCAACAAGCGAACGATAATTGATAATTGTTATTAGTCATCGCGGCACGATTTTGACAAGTTGAAATGTTAACCAGCGATGGAAACAAACTCGCGGAACGACAGAGAACGGGCCAATTCCAGGTCACAGCAAGGCATTGCCATCCTCCTGAATATAGTGCAACGACCTGAATATAGCGCAACGGCCGTAATGCATTTGAAGTGCATTGATTTAGATACTGAGTAAACGGATTATCCAGGATCCCATCTAAGCGGGATCATCAAGTAGAGTCCGAGGTTTCCTGCGAGGCGATCACGGCATGGATCGTTCTCTTGATACACGGACAGGGTAAGCATCAGGTTGCGAGTTAGCTGTTCAGCGTAGAAAGATTAAAAGCAATCTTATCTGATTTGCATGCAAATCGATACGAAAGACGAAGCAAGGAGAATAGATAGAAGATCTACAGCCGTGGAACGGAGGTTTGAGAAGCGAAGACGAGGAGGAGTTTTACGGACGGAATCATTCTGTGGTAAACCGATTGGCACGAGGAATAGTTAGGCGAAACGGCGAAGGTGTGTGCGAATCGAACGTTGCGGAGAAGATATTTTGAGGCAGAAGTTATTATATAACATAGTCCGGGACTCACAGGAGCCTAGCCGGAATCGCATCTCCATAGGCCAGGGGGGTAGTACATGCCTCATTCGATTTTAGTCTAGGCTTTTCGACAGCACTGCAGCTTCGTTGGTCACATTAAATGACAATGAATCACAGAATGCACTACTCAAAAATCATCATGAGGCTCCATCAATAGTAATAATCAATTGCTTGAATTCCACAATTAATAAACTTCTAGAAACTCATCGTTCTTGAAAAGCTGTAGGTGGGTAAAACGGGGTTACAGACCATACGGAGGCCATTTCTCGACCGTCATTTAGTCCCTGGGCAAGTCAATTACATGAAGTCCCAAAAAAAGTTGGATAATGGTACATGGATCAATACCAGAGGCTGAAAAAGCGTTCCAGAGATGCAAAAATAGTCTAGCGGAAACTGTTATATGTACTGGTCGATTTCAACTCATCCTTTGAAACGTCAGATACGTCTGTGACTAATTTTAGAGTATTTCCAGGCTCTAAGGTTAGATACAGGCGTGCCTGACGTTTCAACGGGCGCTGTCGTAGTATAGTTTCAAGAAAATTATTGTAATCTCTTTGCTATTTCACTAAATAAGCTTCTTGGTGCAGAATCCGCGTTACAATCGCGAACTACTCACCATTTTCAAAATTGTCTATCTTTTTCGTCAGATATTTGAGGGCTCACATTTTTCAATATACAGGAACAAAGAGAAGGCAAAGATAAGGTAGCTGAATTTACAGGCCACAAAATGAAATATTTTCACACAAGTAGCCCCTGGATAGCCTGATTCAAGAGTTGGTTCAATAAAATAACACATACCTCCTTTTTCAGCCTGATTAGAGGTTTCAGTATATCCATTTGGATATAATTGGCCTTCTACTTCCAGTCCAAGGCTTCAAATACTGATTTACAGCAGCTTATTTAACAGGTGAACCGAGGCAGTCGCTTTAGCACCAGACTAAACAGCAAACTCTCTGTGATAAAAGCTTTCGTCAACACTTTTTTTGCACGATTTCTCGATCAGAACAGATCTGCACACCCAATTTGTGTCTGCATAAGCTTTGGCAAACTTCAAAGGCTATGAGAAGACTAGGGTATCACCTTGTCAGGGCAAATTCTGCATCTAACAGAATCATGAGGCGCTAGGATCGTTCCGTGAAAGCGGCCATCATGTCTCATGAATGCAATCCAGATTGACCAGATGTCCTGCTCCTAGTTGTTTTGAGGTCTCGTAGTGACATCAGAAAATTTTTATCGGCATCTTGTACTGAATGGTTTACACCACTATACTCTATCTTCCCGGTGAATTTATGAAGTCTGGTCAGCAGTTCATTGAGCCAAAGACGTCCAAAACCAACTTCGCTTGGTACCGGCAACTTATCGAAACGCCCGAACCACGTGTAGATGCTGTCATTTAACCACTATCACAGCCTTATAGTGGACCTGGTAGAGGTTTTGGTTAAATTTCAGATCAGATTTCCACCGTAGCTTTCAACTGGCTTACAGTAAATGTTTCGACGAAACGTTTGAAGTTTTTGTTTCTTGAAACCTAACCAGTTTAGAACGAGCTGCTTGAGGATACCCGTAGTGAAATCTTGGAATATCATCGCAAGGATACATTTAGTCGATTCTCGCTGACAACAGAACGTGCTTCGATTCCTGCAGCCAATACTGTGGCTTCAAATGTTTCTGTAATCTTATTTGTTAATGTATTTAGCAAATATTCATCAGGAAAATGATTACAGGAATTATACGTCAAAGCTTAGTTTCGTCAAAGCTCATCTACAATTTCGCTCAAGAAAAGTCAGATGACCTAGTGAGTCAGATGGTCAAGTCCTTTTTTATGTGACAGCGCATAGTTCTTAACTCACCTAGATTGATGTTCAAGGGTAAATTATAGGACTTAGTGATTTTTAAAGACAGAAAATATATAAAATGTTATCTATCTTGTTTTCCACAATATTTAGCTGGTTTGTGAATGAAGCTAACGATACGCCTGTGCAAAGATTTCAGAGCAAAATTATTGGGTGATAGAGCGCTAATGGTTTTTAAGATTTTGGTTCTTGGTGATCTGGGCGCCTGAAAGAAGTTACGAAAGTTTTTATTTGTCAAACGGAAAAATTGTCTCCATATAAATTTACTTGAATTTGACGTACTATTTGATTGTGAATGGAGAATTGTGGGGACATTCAATTTCTCGTTTCTTTCAATCAATTTCATGAAAGCAACAAAAAAAAGTTCCAAATCATTTGTACCAAATAAAAAACTAATTTCACCAAGAAACCATCAAACAGTCTATGTTTCCTCAATACCCAATCATATATTATATAGTCCCATAAAAACGCAATGAATAGACCATTCATTTGTCTGACCGATGATCCTAAATAAAAGACACCCACCACACATCCCTTCTTCGCTCGAAAAGCAATTACATGTTATAATGGAGAAAATGTGATTCGTCCTCCGAAATTGCTGTCCATCACCACAGAAAATATTTGATTGCCATTCTCGGAATGGTTCTGACTATGAATGAGAGCTCTTGAATAGATTCGATGTGGGGGGAAAATGCACTAGATCATTATTGTTTGGTGACCGGCAAGTGCTTAAAATAATTATTTCCTGTGTTGGACCTAAATGTTTGTGGTAATGGGTGTTGGAAACGTTCAAAAGTATTCGGATTGTCAAGAACAGTGGCTTTCAGGAAATATGTATTGATTGAAGATAAATTAATATTTGCTTAAGGCACAAATTAAGGAAGCAAAATCACATCATATTCCTAGACAGATTGTGGTATAGTCGGTATCGTTGATATATCCTACCGAAATATGTCTTGCCTTATTGGTTTCATTGTATTTTCGCCATTTTCATTCTGATGATTGTTCAAAAAATTATTATGATCAAAAAGTTTAATTAAATTTCAGTTTTCTCGAAGACTATGCGTAGCCATTATGTTTAAATAAGATATGGCTGGAGAGAATTTGAGCTTTGGGTGGATTTGACTTTTCGCCCGGAATTTCTCACCGAGTTCAAGAAGTACCTTGATATGAGTCCTCCTTAGAGAAATTGTGTTTTTCGAATTTGAAATACTTTCCAGGGTAGAAACGCTAAGTTTTAGTTTAATAGCTTGGAGACATAGTCATTCAGATTGGTAGGCCGTAACAGAATCTGAGCCTAATTAGCTGTCGGTACATGAGGAGCTTCATGCTTTATGAACGTGTTTTTTTTTTTTATTGCAGAATAGACAATATAACTTTCAATAGCGAGTTTTTTTCCGATGAGTTTAAAATGGTTGCTCTTATTGGCGGTGACTCCCAGATATTTCACAGATTTATCTATTTATTTGTATCTCAATTCGATTTATACTGAGAAGCATCGATTTTTCATTGCTGTCAGACAATTTAGCTAATATGACTGCAGATTTTACGACGTTATATAGACCTTAACTGACTACAACAATTACTACGAGAAGTTATTTCCATTTATTCGTTTTAGGATTTCGCGCTAATGCGCAAGTAAAATCTGCTTACAGAAGTGATTTAGCCTGGCTGCCTGGTTCGCAAGGCTGATATGCAGTGAAACTATTTAAAAATATAGAGTCTAGGACTGAACCTTGAAGTACACCACAATAGGCTTTTTTATTTAAAGGAATAGAGCTGTCAAGCTGGAAGAAGATGCGCTTAAAACACCCTACTTTTTGCTGTGCTTGAAAGAAGTGGCAATGGCCTGAAACCACTAACATCTTAAGGGGTAGGATTTTTTTGATTGATGTAATGACGATATACTAGGTGCTATTTGAAAGGCATTCAAGAACACAAATGAGTATATTGTTTGGGTCCGAGAACTTTTTTTATTACCTGATTTGATCATTGCCGCAAGATATACAGGGTTGATGAAGGTTTTTATGTTGTGAATGGGCTTGGATGCTGACGGTGATTGGTTCCAAAAAGTATTTTATAGTGCTTTCTAGTTAGAATAAAAGCTAACTAGATGGTTGAAAGATCTGAAAATGCTTTCAAACTATTCAGTAAAAGCTTCAAAGTTTTGCCTACGGATGGGAAAACTTTGAAGCTTTTTAAAAAGGTGTTTTTTTTGCTCCGATACAGAACAGAATAGAACTATGCCGCAAAAACAACGATCTAGTACAAAACAGCAAAGCATTCACTAAGATTGATATAGGTTTCTGTACAGCGCAAAACAGCTGAAAATAAAGGGAGTAAATAACGAGTATAAACTACTAAAATCGATAGAAAATAGAAAACAAATTACAGAAAATTATCTCTTTTAACTTTCCACACATTTTGTGGGCTTTTTTTAATTTCCTAACCACCAAAACATTCAACATAACCTTGAAAACCCCAAAACCACTTCATGGCAAAAAAGACAACTTCTCATGAGCTTTTCTTTTCTCCCTCAGCACATTCTATAGTTCAGCACGTGAAATACCTATGAGGAATAGAATTTCTGTACTAATGAGTACATTGGTACAGGAGTGTTGTTGTTTCCATTGCGTCTGTTCTCTTCTCTTCTGGATAGAGGAGCAAAAAAACACATCTAATATGATTAAAGGTATCTGAGTCTGAGCTTACTACCATTGATCCTGGCTTTACCTTTAACTCCTAGCAATTTGTAACAGCTTGAGCTGTAACTAGAGAGTATAGTAGTCGGCCGAGAATTTAAAAGAGTGAATGAATATGCTACTGGGAACTTACTTCGTTGAATCGGCTAACTAGGCATCGCGGAATAACCAATTGCGTTCCAGCAGCTGTATTCAGACCTAAAAAAAGCCACAGGAATAGATGAGGTATTGTCAATCATGCCACGAAGAGCAGACATAAATATCATGACTATATATACAGAGTATTTTTACCGCATGCCTTTTTACGCCAAAATATAGAATAATCATTATTTCGAAACATGGCAGGTTCAATCACCATAATGTGAAGGATTTTAAAGCGTTTAGCTTAGCATATTTTCTGCTGACAGTACTAGAAAGGCAAATGTCTTTGCACATTAATCAATACATTTATCTGGTGGACTGATAAAAGTCCAAAGATTTGGGCATTGAATTTGCTCAAAGACCAGCAAATCGAGACCACCATTTTAGGAGTCAGTGTTAAGAGAATAGTTGACACGGGGACATAACAAGGAGGGATCTTATTGACCCTTTTCTGGATTCTGACAGTCAACGAGATACTGAAGAATTTAAGGTTAAGTGACTTTGAAGTAGTAACGCATTCTGATGACATTGTAGTACTTGTGAGGGTTGCGTTCCTTCAAATCAATTGGCACTGGACCAGATCTAAAACTGGTTAAAAAAAAAAGCTGGTCTTAGGGCGAAACCGACAAAAACTTAACTTGTACTCTTTGCAAGGAAGAATATGGCACCGCTTATTATTACCCCCATCCTCAAGGGGATAACATTCAAACTTTTGGATAGTGATTGTTTAATATTTGGGTCATATACTAAGCAGGAAATTAAACGGAACCGATCTGCCTACTATAGTAAAAGGGCATTTAAACCTCAGGCAGTTTTCTGGCAGAGCATAAGAATTAATAAATAGCATGGAAAGAACGGTATCATACGCACGCCAACATACTCCCACCTATCAGCTAACACGGATATATACATTCTCACCTGTCGTTTGAGAGTATGCTTTTCTCACTTTTGCATATGATAAAGTGAACTTATATTGATTTTGGTTCTTCTTAGGTGCCAGCTGATCGTAAGTCCTTCACTTTTTGCCAATCGGAGCCTGAAAAGATTAGTTTGCATAATTATCATGAGTGCATTAAAAATCAACCTAGAGGCTGAGTTAAAAATGACTCTAGTGCTAGAAAATCAATTCATGATTTGTGTCCAAACATACTCAAGATTCAGGCATATGGTACTATTTAATTTTTTTTTTTCCTCCTAGTGTAGATGGCAAAAAAAAATCTACATACCAGATCCCCGGGTGACCTATCACCACGGGGTATGTGAGGTTTGACTCACTAAAAAAAAGGACCATCTACAAGCCCACGAAGTTCCGAGTCGGGACCCGCCTAAGCACTGCTTCGACCCGGTCGTGCTGACTTACCCATCGGTAACCACGGACTTCAGAATGGTTGGACGTGCTGACTCACCCATCGGTAACCACGGTCGGTAAGGCAACCCTCCTCCCGCTTTATGCGCAGCACTTTTTCAACATATGTTGAGACCACGCGCCAGTTCTCTTCGTTTCGCAGCATTGCATCTACGATCGTTTCAGGCGTTACCAGGCCAATCGTGGACTCAATGGTGCGCCTCAAACTTACGAAGCGACTGCACATAAAGAATGCGTGCTGGGCATCATCGAGCTCAGTCACACAATACCGGCAGTACGGTGTGACCACCTTACCTATTCTGTTCAGGTATTTCCTGAAGTAACCGTGCCCTGTCAAGAATTGACAGAGGTAAAAGTTTACCTCTCCGTGGCTCCGGTTAAGCCAAGGCTCAATGAGACCAATCAGCTTAGCCGTCCAGCGTCCTTTAGTACTTTCGCTCCAACGTTGTTGCCAAAGTTGGAGGGTAAGCATACGCGCGTGCGTCAGAGCCTCAGTTCTGCCCAGCTCTGAGCGAAAGAGGTACCCTTCTTTGCGTTCTCGCGCTAGTAGGTCGATCGGGATTACTCCCGATACCACCATCACAGCCTCTTCTGAGACCGTGCGGTAGCTACAAGCGATACGCAGGGCACCCCTGCGCTGGACACCGGCAATGCGCTTAAGAAACTTCTCAGTTCGTAGCGCATCTCCCCAGATTTCAGCTCCATTTAGCAAGATGGAATGGGTCGTTACCATCAGTAGCCTCCGTCGCGTCTCACTGGGTCCACCGACGTTGGCCATTAGCCTACTCAGCGAAGTGACGACTACAAGAGCCCTGTCACATGCCCTGCGGATATGATCCCAATACGTCAGCTTGGTGTCCAGGGTCACTCTCAGATACTTGACCGACTTCCTGGTTTGGACCTCAACGGAGCCAACTGTCATGGGTATGACAGTTGGTATCCTCCGCTTCGTCAGCATGACAATCTCTGTTTAAGAGACTGCCAGCTGAAGGCCGTGTTCGGTCATCCACCGATCCACCCTCCTCATGACTTGGTTAAGTCTGAGTTGAGCGAATTCCGCAGATCTGGAAGTGATTACCGCCGCGACGTCATCAGCATAACCTACCAGAAACACATCCGCAGGCATTTCCAGGCGCAGCAGATCATCGTACATGATGTTCCAGAGGTCTGGTCCTAAGATCGACCCCTGTGCCGCACCTGAAGTGACAGGCCTCCTTTTGACTCCTTCGTCAGTGTCGTAAAGCAACCAGCGGTCCCCGAGGTAGTCCCGCATCATGGCTAGCAAGTAGCTTGGAATACGGAACGTCTGCTCAAGAGCCCGCAGGATGTCCGTCCACCTCGCCGAGTTAAAAGCGTTTTGTACGTCCAGTGTTACCAGCAGGACGACCGGTCTGGCTTGATGGCATGCCTCTTCCGCTCTTGCTACAGCCCCAACAACCTCTGAGATGGCATCGATTGTTGAATGCCCTTTTCGGAAGCCGTGCTGCCTGCAAGAAAGATCACCAGCAGATCTCACTGCTGACAGCAGTCGTGGCTTGAGCAACCCTTCGAGAAGTTTCCCCGCAGTGTCCAGCATGCACAGTGGGCGGTATGCTGATGGACCACCCAGGTTACCCTTCCCCTTGTCCACAAGTACCAGTCGAGCTACTTTCCACCGCGACGGGAAGACCCCCGCGACTAAACATGAATTATACAGATCCAATAATAGTCGCGGTTGGACCTCCGCCACGACTTTAAGCGCCTCGACGGCACCCCATCAGGCCCCGGAGCCTTCCGGTTCTTCATCCTGGACACTGCACTGTTCAACTCCTCGTTCGTGAAGGGAGGCACATCCGCCTGGCTCACGATGATGGGATCATCAGTCCTTGGCGGATGCACTGAGAACAGCGAACCAACGATGCGCTCCATGGATATCGCATCCATGAGAGTGCTAGGCCGCATGCAGCCAAGTCTGCGAGTGACCAATTTGTAGCCATCTCCCCACGGGTCTGAGTTGACCTCCTCACAAAGAGCCAGCCATTTGGCACGTTTGCTCCTTGTGATGGCCTTGGTCAGCTCCCTCTTTGCCGCAATGTGGGCAGCAGATAGCTCAGCCACACCCGGCTTATTCCTGGCTCGCTGTGCCCTGCGCCTGCACGCCAAAGCGATGCGCCGCAGTTCGGCGATTTCATCGTTCCACCAGTACGCATGTTGCCTCCCTCGAAAGGGTTTCCGTTTGGGCATTGAAGCCTCACACGCCCTGCAAATCCACCCCATGGTTCTGTCAGCAGCGGCCTCTGCTGCTGCACGAGTCACTGGGGACCCAGATGTTAGAGGCTCCCCTTCCCAACTCGAAACGAGCGATGCGGTCATCGCGTCTCTGCGAAGTTTAGCGGCGTTCCAGCCTAGCCACTTGCAGGGAGAGCGGTGGTGTCTTTGTCTGCTCTCAGCGATTTGGAAAGTGATGTAATTATGATCACTCGCAGTGTAATCCTCCATCACCCTCCAATCGCTGACGTGTGCCGCAAGTCTCTCCGATGCCATGGTGACATCGGGAATAGATTCGCCAAATCCGGGCCTTCGGAATGTTGGTGTTGGCCCGTATTCAACACCAACAAACCCAACCTCGATACCATTTCGACTATGCGCCGCCCGCGAGTATTTTCGGTAGGCAGGCCCCACTCCAACGCCCTTGCGTTGAAGTCACCCCCTACGATGATATTGCCGGTGATGCCACGGAGAGAGTCCTCCAGTGAGCTAAGTTTGTCTCCGAATTCCTGCATTGAGTCATTCGGGGACAAGTAGCAGCTCACAAAGGTGATCACCCCATATGTCACCCACACGTGACCGTTGCCTGAGCCGCGACCGCCGATGCGGGCCCTCTGCCCGTCAGCGATCCAAATCGCCGCGTACCCCGTGGCATCTGCCAGCCAAACGGACGAGTTCCTCCCCCTATAAGGCTCATTGATCAGTATGATCTGAGCCCTATGCTCGCAGACTAGCTGCGTGAAGAGGTCGTCTGCAACTCTACAGCCCTGCAGGTTGCCTTGAAGGACTCTCATATCCTTCCCTGCTTTTTTTTGGCATCAAGTGCGTCCTTGAAAACCCGACAAGCACTCGATCCCATTATATGCTTGGCGCCATTTGGTACTATTTAATACGGTTCATATAAGCAAATTGATGTATTTTAATTAGCAGGAACTTCCAGATCAAGATACTTACATGAACAGACTGGAGAAGCAAGGACGTTACCGGTGACACTGACGCCTCGATTTACAGGGATGGGTCAAAGGCGAGCACACAAAGGTTAGCTTTGGTGTTTATTTACGTGATCTGAACCTTCATCATTAAAAAATACTGTCAAACCATTCTAGCATGTTCCAGCTTAAAGTATTACCTCCGTTCCGCTAATGAAACGAGACCCGCGACAATTTACGTCGACAACAGGGCAGTCGCTCCCACTCTTGCGTCTTATAGATGCTCATCGGGAACCGATAAAGTATGCCAAGTCACTGTAGACGAAAAGGCAAAGAATGCCATGCATGCCATAATGGTGTTAAAGATACGATTGGTGAGATGGTAAAGAGATTACTAGAAACTAGGAATAATTGTACCGGAGTCACTTGCTGATATCACAAGCAAACTAGATGCAGCCATATGAGGTAAAGAAAATTGTGAATAAAAAACAAGATGGTAGAGATAAAGTCTGAATGGAAAAGCAGGGCAAACTGCCAGCCGGACTGTTAGCCAAAGTCCACCACCAGATTCAAGCAAACGCTTTAACATTTAAAGCTCAAGAGCTTTCAGGAGCCAGCAGAAGTAGCATCTGACTGAACTTAGCGGAGTAGTCATTTGGCAACTCTAACTGGTCAGCGGACGGCTGCAAATAGGCACAAACTGGTGGCCAAAGCCCAGAGCCATTTTTCTGGACCCTTCAGTTCGGAGAAAACAATATTGTGCCGCCCCATACTTTTTTCATAGCAAAAAAGCAAACTCAAAAAATTTTGAAATATTGGCTAATAGCTTTTAGGGGTGCATATAGTTATCTCCATTGTTAACAAATATAGCCTAGCATCATCTTGACATACTTTCTACTAGCCTTTTTGTATAGTCTGTGAGCAAAGAGGTGTGGATTGTGGATAGATTTGTTGAAATTGCGAAGATTAGTCTATTTTCATGACCCCATTTTCTTCTTTCCAGGACTTGTCGACGTCGGTGTTTTGAGTCATTATTATCTTGCAAGACCCAATTTTCATTTTTCTGTAGAAATAACTTCTTTATCAATTTTAAGGTCTACGCTTACACATCTGAACCATTTTTTCAGCATTAAAATTTTTGGTGGAGAACTCTAAAAATCTAAAACCGCATTGAGAATAGCACCCCCAAACATTCACTTTAACTGGATTTTTAAGAGTGCGCTAGATAACGTTTATACTGTGGGTGAAAGAAGCTTGCTTTAACCAAACCGACGCCCAAAAATCCGCTTCGTCGGAGAAAACAACCTTGGTCAAATGACGATTCTTATTTTCGGTAGCTCAAACCTGGCACTTTCCGATGTGTTTCTCAGAAAACAGAGGCTTCGACCTCGTGGGAGGGTAAGATATGTTTGCCTCCTTTAAACACCACTCAATAGATTTGTTGCTGATATCTATACTCTTTTTAGTCCGGCGTTGCCGCAGAAAATGATCCAAATCAAACAGACAAAGAATCGCCTTATACCGCTTGCTCGTAGTCGCTCTCTTCAAAACCCGTTTGGAAACGTCCTCAACATTTTTATACCCTTTATACCGTTGGTTGGACTTCATAACATACTTCTTCGACATTCAAAACAATTTCGCAGTGCACTTTTGAGTGCGAGAAAATCAATTACCTAAGTCTGTAGACAGTGATCAATTGCAGATTGAATTTATTTATTTCACATAAAGAACTTTCGTAAAGATTTTCCTATCGATTGATTGCTAAGAAAAGAAAGGGTAGGCTCTTAAAGGGCTGTAGAGAGTTTTGAAGCGATGCGGGATGGATGTTCTACTATCATATGATCTGCAGCTACAATTTTTATTGTATTAATCAAACGACTAGGATCGCAGTCGAAATTACTATCAAAGATAATGAAGAAATCAATTATGACATGATCGTTCTTCAAGAACGCTAGGGGATAATAGTCCAAAAAAAATGGAAAGCTGGGATAGTGGTAGAATAGAGTCCAAGTTTGTTGTTACGCAGTCAAATAGCTGTTACTCTTTTATCTGTTATTTACAACTAGATTATGCCAGTTTGTGCGTCTACTATGAATATATCTCCGAAAACAAACTGTAAATATCCAACGCAGATTTTTTTCAATATAAAGAGGTTCACTGTGAAATTATACAGTTAGCTGTGAGTTATACAGTGAGCTATACATTATACAGTGAGTTGTACACAAAATATGAGTATCACATATGCAAGATCATGCATTCGTTATGGCAAGAATAAAGGCCAGAATTTTTGTATATATTTCCCTAAACTCACGAAGAAACTTCTTGATTTTCTTTATTAGGCTGATCCCCGTGCTATCTTTCATGTAGAAGTCAAAGAATTCCTCTTCAAACATTTTAACTTTATTAAGATGCAGCGGCGTAGGGTTTTGAGATTGAAGTTTATTGGCGGTTATGCTGGCATAGAAAGTTTCACTACTGTTCTTACTGACTTTTTATTGAACTGCTGTCTTTGTGAGCATTCGTCAGGCCTGGGACTGTCTTGTTTCTTAATTTGGGTCAACATACTGCACACTCGTTAGTTTACTGAATGTCTGCACTTTGAACAATTTACCCAAAAAGCAGTAGTTTCTCGTTTTTTTCTCGTTTTTCTCGTTTGGTTCTCCCCTGATTGATGTGTCTCCTCACACTTTATGCGACAATATTTCATCCCGCATGTTTTACGTCTGAGGCCTCGTGGACACAGTACCTCGAAGTGTAACTTCTGGTTGGGAAGGTACCTGATTTGTGCTAATTACTCTAGTTTTCTGTCTGTTTCTATTTCAATCCAGTCCAGCTAGAAGTTTCCTCTCCAATGCCACCCTGGCTTCATCCACTGAAAACAAGTGATGAAGTCCTCACAAGATTCTTATTTTGGCTCTCCCGTTACATTCACTCATCCTTTCGCTGCTGCCTATAGTCATTGTGCCATTTTTATAGCTCTGTTGTATTTGCCTTCTCTTTCATCATCATTCACAGCGTTAATTTGTATTTCTACCTTGAAAATATGTCCATATGCTAAAAACACTGTAAATTATTTCAAATAATTCATTACTCTGTCAGCCACTCACTCGAAACTACCACCATTTTTTAGCATCTCAAAATTTTGACTATTTTCAAACCATTTCGCTCAACATTTTGACTGTATTCAACCAATATCATTCACAATTTCGACGTCTAATCTTCACCATAATGCATTTGGAATTCAGAACGTACCATCATACTCGTTCATCACATCTCATCAAAAACACAACGTACTATACAATATCCTAGCTCTGCTGCCGTCCTGAATCTATCTTGCCCGACAAAACAGCTCAGCCATCCTTTTCAACGTGAAACATACTGAAAAGAAAAACTATTCACCATCATTTTAACTTCGTGCCAAAAAAAGTACATTTCTCTATTTGTACGTTATCATTCAGGTCACGAAGTTTTCTCATAGTCAAGAAGGAAAAAGTATTTTCAGTTTTCGTGTTTCTCGGGTTTGACGAAGCGTAAAGGAAATTTCGCAGCCATAGAATGCAAAGTATTTCAAGAAAACCTTCAGTATAGATATATACATGGTTCAATGAGTATCTCAGTTCAGGATTCTATTTCCTGAACGTTCACTCATTCATACCGCACAGTGCCGATTTCGATTGTGTTATGCAACGGGTCGATACTGGGAAAATCGACTACAAAGTGAAATTGAATTTCAACGAAACCAAGATGGCGGCCAGAAAGGAAGCGCGTATTAATGAAATTAGCATGCAACAGCCTCATCAACACTCGATGGGAATTAGAAGCCTAGATGGAGACCGAAATAATGTTAATTTTCAGCTATCGAATTGAAGAAATTTCGATTCAAATATACAGTAATACCTTGGTTACTGTTCGTTCAGCTCAGGGTTGTCGGCTGCATGCAAGTATCGTTGGTTTTCAGAATGATTTAGACGTGCACTGATTTTTCATAAAAAAAAAAATAAAAAAATAGGTTTTGGTTATTTTCTTAGATCATAAAATTATTCAGAGTCGATTTCCATAGATATTTTGCATGAAAAACATTTTCAAATGTAATAAATAATTACAACTAGTCATCGATATTTATTCAAGCAAGAAATTTGAGATAGAATCATCATAGACAGCAAAACCTAGCATCCGCTTCACGAAGCGTTCGTTTCAGTGAAAATAGGCTTTGAAGTTCACGGTCCTTTCTTGAGGCAATATCGAGCAAGCACAATTTTAAATTAATATTAAGTGAAATTCCACCCTTGCTACCACGATGCGCAAATTTCATAGAATTCATTGGAATAATTGACTCTTAATAAGGCGGAAATGATTAACGAATTTCAGCCGTCCGGATTTCAGACCAATCCAAAAATTTAGATTTGATTTCAACTCAAAGCACCCCAGGACAAAACCGCAATTTGCTATATAGTATACTTTGTGGCTCGTATTTTGAACATTTAATCAATTTCGAACAATATAACATGCGTGTTTCGAGCTCATTAATTAATGCGGTCACTGGTGTAAATTTAATTTCGTGTTATCTGTATTCCAATGAAACGAATGAGATTTCCATGTAAATCAGATGGTGGTAAATTAGAATGATAAAGGATTGAAAACCCTTTGATATCGCTTTGACGCTCTGGCCATCAAAGCTGGATTGCTCGAATTATTGGTACGTAGCTTTTAGGAATTTATGAATATCTTTACTGGAAATTAGATTGAAATCAAAATGCATCTTTATTTTCATATCTCATGGATACAAACAAATTCATGACAGCTTCATTCATAGGTTTAAATTGGCATCTTTACAGATCTACACTGCATACGCTTATACTTGCTATAGATTTTATTTAATACTTTCTCAGCAAATTCAAGGAATTTACAAAAACCTGGATTGAATTTTTACATAATTATAAAAATTTAATTCATGTTTTAAATACTTAACTTAAGCTTAGACTTCAAGAGAGGATAGAAATAGAAGATTATCAGAGTTTGACGCCCTTGAAATACCTTTTTGGGTCCGCATATCCGCTAAAAATTTAATGTGAAGAACTCGCTCTCCTTGCTAAATATATGAAAAGAAATCAAACACCTGCAGCAAACACACCAAAGATTTTCCATTAAGGCATAAGAAAATTATTGTTCATAATATTTATAATATTCTACTTTGCTATCATTACATTTTTTTCTTTCTTTTAATTCAACCAAAATTAAAGTGATTAATATTTAATACGTATTAATGTTGACATTTCATATTGAGAAGCAAAAACATCCTAACTTTAAAACCAATTATACGGTACTTATCTTTGGCCATCCAATAGTTGTCTCGAACTAACCCATCATTCCTCGATCAACCAACAAATTTATCATTGCCTCCCACTTGTTTTTTTGTTGCTTTGAATTTCAGTAACGCCACTTCTCTTGAGTTTCACACATTGTCTCAATATGTATGTGTTCAAGACACCTCAGGAACTGAATCTTCTCGGCTGCTGCACCATCAATCTCTTTTGTTTCGCAAACTTCTTCTTTCCACTATTTCTTTACTATACTCGTATATCTTCTAAATTACTTCACAAAAAAAAACTTGACACCTTAGCTGTCATCCTTCACATTCCCAGTCGAACAAAACACTCTTTCCTAAGTACCGAAATTTTCCAAGTACCAAAATTTTCCGGTACTTTTCACTATCAGCTTTTTTTTCATACCTTTAAGGCATCATTAGTTCCATTAGTACAGTCATGGGACTCCATGATCGTAACGTTCCCTCAGAAACATCGCGGTACATCTCCCAATGGAACATCCCGACTGTCAGTCATTTGTCAAATGCTTAATGTTTATATTTTCTGTTATTAATTTTATGTTTTTAATTTTTACAGCATCACAACAGTCGTGGGGACGACCCAGACTCTGAGAGGTTTCAAAATGCCGGTCACATTTAGGGTTTGACATGATGCTTCAATGAATGATGATTCATAAGCTTAAAACGACTTTTGGAATTAACTAAGCCATTTTCAGGCTTTGACATCTTTGCCATGATAGGAACCCAGTGATCTACCTCTGTCATCAAACAATTCGTATGACACCTGGCCAACTTATCGCTTTACCGTGGCCTGTAAAAAATTCGGGGCTAGTTTAGCAGCAAAACGATCTACGGCACAGCTTAGGATATAGTTTCGTACCCATACTTTTTGCCCTGCGATGAAGTCCTTTTGGCGGCTCCGGAGGCAGCAACACTGTACCCTCTTAGCATACGTGTTAGCTAAATTTGCCTTTATTTGGCTATGAACCATTTAGAGCCGATCATAGTTTGGTGCTAACTGGACCTTCCCGTCCGCAAAAGCCTGCAAGGACTTCAGCAGCGCTTATTCGGAACCATGATGTATAGGTTGATAGCCGAACATCAAGATATGGGGTGAAAATCCTGTAGACTCATGTACTACTTTACGAAATGCAGCGCATGACTCTGACAGGCTAGCATCCCAATTCCGATAATTGTCTCCTATGTAGGCCTGAATAGTGGCGAAAATGGACTGCTAAGCTCTTTTGGATGCGTTAGCTTCAGGTGAATAGTAAGCTCTGGAACTATGATTTATCCCATACTTGGCCAGAGAGTCCAAAAAAACCTTCTATCTGAATTGAGTGCCATTATCTGGTGCACCAAAGGCTAGGAAGATGCTATCTTTCATGAAAATCACCACCAATTTAGCTGTAACTTTAGGCAGCACTTTGAGCCATATGAATTCCGTGTAGAGATCGAGCACTACCAGCAACTGAGTATTTCCGCATTTCGAACGTGGATATGAACCCATTAAGTCGACAAACAGACGCTGCAAAGGCCATTCTGTCGTTCTAGCAGGTCCCATGGGTGGTCTCATTGTAACATTCGACAACTTGACCTGTTTGCAGATATGACAATTTTTGAAATAATTTGTCACGTCTAACGGACTGTTATGACTGCGCGTTAACAGCGTCCGTATGCACCCCTCCGGTACCCAAATTTTTGTTTGCGGAATGTTATATTTTGGTGAGAATAGTGAGACGACGTTTAGTGGAAACCGAACTTCATGTCAGAGCGGCCAGGAAGAAGTTCCTAATAACGGAAGCTAATTTGAAAAGAAAAAATGGAGTTTGCACGAGAATATTTAACCTGGAAAATTAGTTGGAAGCTCATCTTTGAAGCGACGAAGCAAAAGTAAATCGCTTTATAGTAAAGTAAGAAATTAGACCCCCGCTGCACTTCAACTGTTACTAAGCACGGAGGTGGCTCCAAAAATCTTTCGAGATGCCTCTCGTGATTTGATGTTGGCTCAATAGACTATAAAGAAAGAATATTAGCCAAGTGCAGAAAATAAGTTACTTTTGACTTAAGTACACAAGGAACACATTGTTCTTTATTGAGTTCTATTTTCAAACTAATTAATTTATTTGACATGTCAAAACTCTTTATTGTCTTGACCTTTTTTTAAATTTTTTGATAAGAATCCACGTGTCTCATCTTGTTATCGGTTGCTACAGTTGACCTAACGTAGTTGAAGGATTACACTACTTCAAGTTCATGCTCCACTACCCTGATGGTGTGACCAACTCTAGGTGTTCTTCTTGTAGATGCTGCTACTATTTAATTCGTCTTGCTTTTCACAGTTTTTGTGCCACTCGCTCGATCTAGATAAAGCATACCTACACAGCTAGATAGGATCTTCCACTGATGCCAATATCATCTTCATTAGCCAATATTTTGCTGAGCTTGTTAACAATAGTCCCTCTCATTGACTTGTCAGATTCTCCGATTGCTTTATCTAACTCCAGGTTGAAGAGAAGACAGGCCAGACTGTTGCCCATTGAAGAGGTTGAACGGTATGGATAGCAATCCGACTATTTTAACTTGGCTTACTACATTGGTCATGGTCAACCTACACAACCGTATTAGTTTGTTTGGAGTTCTGAATTCTCTCATGGCTTTTTACAGTTCTACTTTAGCTATGCTATCATAGGCAACTTTAAAGTCTATCAATAGATGGTACAATAGAATACTGATTTCCAGACATTCTTTCGTCGCAAGCATAAGTGTAAAATTCTCATCAATTGTTGATTGTATGTCTTTTCTTATGTATGGAGCATTCATGCATACATATTCACCAGTCTTCGGCTATTTGGTTTCATGGATCGCGTGGTGTAATGGGGGCCCTCCACATTTAATTAGCTCAGCTGGTATGCCGTCGGCTCCAAGGAATTTGTTCAATTTTAGCCGACTTGTAGCTCCTTGTAACCCTTTTATACTTGAAAGCGGCAGCATAAGGTATTTTTCTTGCATTGATAGTGCCTCCAATTCATTGCTGAGCTGACCATTTAGCAATGCACTTCACATCGATCCAAAATGCCTTCCGGATCGGTGATCAGATTACCTTCTTTGTGCCCGCGCTCAGCTTGGTTTGTATTGCGTCATGTTTTGGATTATTTGGTAAAACTTCCGCATTTGGTGTGGACATCACTCTCTAGTTTTTTCTGTATCATAGATCAGGTATTTTCCCCAGGCCGTATATTAAGTATTTTCTTAGTTCTTCTGAGCTCTTGATATTCCTCGTACTCCCGCATTCTATGAGATTGCTTCATTGCCTGGTATGCAATATTCTTACGTTTAGACGCTAGTTTGCATTCATCATCAAACCAGTCGCTCCCATTTCTACGACTGCTGCCCAAGATGAGGTCAGCAGTACTAGTGAAAGTATTAATAAGGCGTGCTCACTTCTTCTCATCTCCGCCCGGTATCGTGACCTCAGGACTTACTCTCCCTCCATCAATCTCTTTGAGAACAAATTCT
Organism: Nemotelus nigrinus; assembly: GCA_947369275.1. Lineage (NCBI taxonomy): Eukaryota > Metazoa > Arthropoda > Insecta > Diptera > Stratiomyidae > Nemotelus > Nemotelus nigrinus. Next base: position 36,161,778 of record OX376372.1, read on the forward strand.
ATCGCAAGTCCACCAAAGGTGTTGCTGGTATTTTCATTATGTAAGGCAGCCGTGTTAATTCTATCCTAGTCCGCGGATGCCATCCTTCTATGCAAATCAATTCACGCTCGGAGAATCATACCAACAAGATAGTGGTGCGAGGCTAAGTTGGCACCTCGATACGTTCGTACCGTCGGCAGGCTCGAGTAGTGGTCTTTCTTGTTATAAATGGCTCGATCAGGAAACGCAGGAAAATGACATGTTTTTCGATGCTGCTAGTTCTATGACTCGAAGTCTATTGCTGCTAATGTTCTCATGCAAACTACAAGTGTCTGCGTAATGCATGAAAACCGGCTCCCGACCTGCTTTGGCGTTAAAATCTCCAAGGATGATTTTCACTCATATCTCGGGCAGGCATTGAGGATCCCTCGAACTGTTCATCATATGCTTCTTTTTCGTTGTCTGCAGATTGGTCCGAATGCCTGTGAACGTTTATGAGATTGATCTTTGCAAATATGCCTCGTACGCGAAGGGTGCGTAACCTTTCATGGAAAGCGTTAAATTCGACGATCATAGACTTCATTTTTTCAATGACGTGGAAGCCTACTCCGAGCACATGGTGTTTTGGGTGACAGCTGTAGTATAAGTCATATTGTTTCTTTTGTAAAACACCCCTTCCTGTCCATCCGATCTCTTGTGTTGCTGTTATATCAGCCTTATATTCAGACAGATTATGGGACAGCTGCCGGTTAGCTTGAGCTCTGGTTAGCTTGAGCTCAAAACCAAAAGCAAAACAGAAAAAAAAGTGACATTAATAACAGCTATTATTCAATACTTTTCGAAACAGATTTTCATGATGATAATTAATTTTTCGTTTCTTATTTTTTCAGATCAATAACTTCGCAGTAACTACACCTAGACATATCTGAAACATAATCAGGAAGAGAGAAAAGCAAGACCAAATACTTAGCGAACTACAAGTCTGAATAACATTTCAATCGATTAAGAAAAACAGGACGTAACATAACCACAACCAAAAATTTGATCAAAGTTCAAATGGAATCACTGTGGCATTATCCAAGGCAAACAATTCATTATCGTAACGAGCAATATCGAATAGAAGCAATAACGAATCAAATCGAACGAAAATCTATAAAACTGTGGAAAATCCATCCAAATGAATTCCGTTTATAATTAAAAATCACAAAACATATTCTGCGATTTAATTGATTACGGTACTTGCTATCGCATCAAACGAATATTACAAACATTTCAAATATGTAGTTTGTCTGAAAGTTTTAACTCGCTTGATTCCATCCAATTTTCAATGATTTCATAATACAAATGAATTGAAAATCGGTGAGGCAAATGGAACATCAACGAATACGTGATCGATTCGCATCGTCTAGATAAAAACTAAAACAGCACGAACCTATTGAATATTTTTTTACGAAACAAGCTATCGCTTTCATAACAGTTTCGACTAGCACCCAAAATGTCAATAACTGGCTCGTTGGTCGGCTATGAAAATAACAACGAAATAACGATAACAACAAAACCATCATCGACATCGGCCCTAGCTCCAGCCAATCGTTCCTTACTCAATATCACAACGAATTCAGCCGGCTCGATTACAAAACCGTGTCCTAGTCTGAATTCGAGCATCAGCAATTCGATTATAACGACAGCCAGCAGCAATTTGAGTTCGGGTCATCATCAGCATCAACAAAATGCCAAAAATCAAAACATGTCGAATCGGAAGAGTCAACAGCAGAAACAACACCAGCAACAGAAATCCTATCATCAGAAACATTTGGATGGACACCATCGTAACGGTAACGGTCAGCATTCGGACACGCAAACGAGTGCCGTAAGCCATTTGCACTTGAATTCGCTCTGGTCGATTTGGTATGGGATTCTGGTGACTCTATTTCAAGGATATTTGGCGGTGCATGGAGCGAATCGTTTTCTAGGTAAGTCGTTTATAAATGATATGAAATTATATTTTGGAGGTAAAGGATGTAGAGTTTCACTTTGATTTTTAAGTAGGTAACGAAATTCTAATGAGCGATTGATTAGCAAAAATAATTACGCAGGACCTTTTCTACAAACAGCTTAACATTAATATTTGAGCTAATTACAATTTTACTGTTCCACTGCCTAGTATTGCCTGTTATCAGCACTATTTTTGTATTCCTTTGGCTAGGCTCTAACAGTTGATAACACACGATGTCTGCGTAAACCAACGGGAAGAATTTGAAGTGCTTTGGAAAAAAGCAGATTCGTAAGTTTCTGATATGCTTCAAAAAAAGTGCTTCTTCGGTAGCAGTCTGAAACAAATTTGAAGCAACCATATCTTGCCGGAAATTCAATGCTAACATGAAAACTAAAAAAGAATTTAATTGTTCTTAGTTTTTCGCAGTATACGATTACCACTGCTTGGAGCAGACACGTACGTGCAGTTTTGCTTAGTGTATTTATTTTATGTATTTATGTACGCTCCCATTGCTGCGACTAGGCCGTACACTTACTTGCATTTCATAAGTTCGCTGTGTTAGTGAAAAGCTGTCTTTCTATTCTAAACTCCAATTGACTCTGAGAAATCAATTGCTACCTATCTGATTTTACCAAAGTGCTTTAGAAGCAATTATAATGAAGCTAAACGGAAGCGCTTCCCTCTGCGGACATGCTGTGCTAAAATCTATATGAAACCGGAGCAAAAACGAAGCGATTTCTGCTTCGATGGAACCGCTTCGAAAACCCTTTGGAAGTGCTTCTTTTCCCGCTGGGAATGCCACCTCAGACACACACGCAAGCACGCTACCAAGATATTCCAGTGGCGAATGCTTGGCGTTGGGGTAGTTCCGGGAAGATCTTCTGGTGATAATCACTGATACGTGTGTCGACTATTGTCGTACGTAATTCATTTTTCACCACACGTACCCACTCGATTCAACAACGCTTCTCGTTGAATCTCCCCCAATACTGAGTACATCGGAATGATATTCAGTATTAAATGGCTTCAAATATTACTCTTTAAAAATGTACAAGGATTCTGGGAAAATAGCCAGATGTTCTCAATAAAGAAGTATATATCCCTAAACTGGTACTTTCAATGCAACCAATCAATAAGTAGTGTAATTATTTATATTTATTTATTAACCAAGCAAGGTACAAGTTACATAAACAATACAAAGCAAAATTGAAAATTAAAATGAGTATATAAAAATAAACCGAAAATTTAAGTAAATTAAATAATTAAATAACAAACAAATAAAACATAGACAAATAGCTTAGCATGAGGGGTTGGAGATTGCTTGGAGAGACCGTTGGAGAATACAGATTACTTATGCTATTGAATATCCTGCAGCATCTATTCATCGGCTCATTAGCTGCGTAAGTAGTGGAATGTGCATATTCTTTAAGTAAATGAGAGGACCTAATGCTCCTTACAGGGTTATTTAACACAATTTTACCATTCAGGAATTCAACTCTGATAACGCTTCTAATGACGCCAAATGTGAAGCAGGCCGAAATCACCTTTCCCTTGGATGCAAGTGTCAATAAGTTTAGTAGACCCAGTCGAAACTCATAAGGAGGAAGGGCATTAAAATCGTAAGGGTTGTATAGTTATCTAAATGCGAAAAATAAGAATTGCTTTTGTATGGACTCGAGTTTGTTACTGTGGGTTTTAAAAGCCAGATTCTAGCAAATAGAAGCATATTCGAGAATGGGGCATACAAATGAGGTGTATAAGGATCTTGTGACCCCCAGGTTACGAAATTTCTTGGCACGTCTTTTAATAAAGCCTAGCTGTTTGTTTGCACGGGAAAGTATTTTATCATAATGTAAGGTGAAGCGGAATCTCTCATCCAAGATAACACCAAGATCAACAACGTTTTCAACTCGAGCTAATAAACTATTGCCGAGGAAGTACGTGTTATGTGATACGGCGTATTTTCGGGCACTTAACAATGTTGAGAGAGCTTGGTTTCATTGCACCAATAATCAAGTGAATCAAGTTTGGATTGGAGGAAGAGTGCATCGGATTTAAATTCAATTATGTGATAGACTTTGAGATCATGAGCATAAAGTAGATGCGGTGTATTGGCTAAGATGTCAGATAGGTCAGAAATAAATATATTAAAAAGAAGTGGGCCAAGATGGCTACCTTGTGGTACACCAGAGGTAGCAGAAATATTTTTCGATAAAAGTCCTTGAAATCTTACCAATTGCGTTCGATTTCGAAGGTAGGAAGTCAACCAGCTAAGCAAAGATTCGGCAAATCCGAATTTCTGAAGCTTTAGAATTAAGGTAGGGTGGTCAAGTATGTCAAAAGCTTTACTAAAGTCTGTATAGACTGCGTCAATTTGGTATCCTTTCTCCATTTTACACAGAACGTCTGAGATTAGGACTTTCAAATTTGTGGTAGTTGAGCGACCTTTTCTAAAGCCATGTTGTTGCTCGTTCAGATGGGAGTCAAGAAGTGGAGAAAGTTTATCGTAGACAATCTTTTCAAAAAGTTTCGGAATCGAAAGTAAGATGGCAATGCCTCTATAATTTCAGATACAGCGTCTATCACCATTTTGGAAGATGGGTGTGACATACAAAAGTTTCCCGTATTCAGTACCCAACTAACCAAACTTTGATGCCATCCGTCCACGAGTGTTTTCGCTGAACATGCCTCACTCCAATGCCTTTCTATTGAAAACTATATTGCTGGCGATGCCACGGAGAGAATATTTCAATGAGCTAAGCTTAGCTACGGACTCCTGCATTGAAACATTAGGCGACTAGTCTTAGCTCACGAAGGTGATCTCTCAGTATGCCACAACCGCAGTCGCTGATCCGGGCGTTCTGTCCTAAAGCAATCTAAATCGTCGTGCACTCCGTAGCATCTGCCATCCGTAGCATCTGCATCTGCCAACCTGGCGTTTCCTGTTTTTCCTTAGCATCGATCGTGTCCCTGAAAAGCCAACACTTACTCGGTGTGTGACATGTTTCTCGGTGCACAATATGCACTTAACTTGCGTAGAGCAGTCTGTTGCTCGGTGCCCAACTTGTCCACACACCCAGCAGCTGGTGCTTTGGTCCAGATCCTTCCAGATAGTCGTAGTCCAGGCACCGCTAGCAGCTGCCACCTCAGTCTCTTTCTAAACCTCTTTCCTCTTTCTAAAGTCTTTCTAAAATGCCCGTTTCATCTGAGGATACACTTTGGTGGTCTTACCCCAGGAGTTCCACATAAGTCTTCTCCGGAGCAGGTTTTAATATGGCTACGTCCAGTTTTTTCCCCACTGTCTTTGTCTGCTTTTCTCTTTGTGCACGATTTTTTTGGCTTCTTGTGGTCTTCATCGGGCTTAGTGCTCAGAGCCAGGTCAGCACGAATCGGGAATAACGTCAATCGGACCTACACATAAAGCGAATATGTCCAGCCACATGTGATTGTTTTATTTTCAGCCGTGCCATCAACCATGAAACTATTCCAAGTTGTGCCATGGAATCATTGCCTAATATTCCAATCGCAAGTCAAATCATAGGACCATGAGATATGCCGAGTCGTATCGGTTGTTGCTGGATCATTTGCCATTACTCGGGATAAACGCAAGTAGGCGACCCAATATTAGACATATTATAAGTGCGGAGTATTGTCATCCATCAAGCATAAAAGTTCAGGATACAAATCCATAGTACCCCAGCCTTGTATACGAAAATATAATTCGAACAGAAAAGAATACTAGATGTAATCCAAAATCGTAATGTAGTGTTTGATATATGAATCCCCACTCTCTGTAATACGCAGTATAATGCGATCTACGAAAAATAATCGGAAAAGCCCCATCAATATCTACTAGGTTAGTAAGAAAATATAGGCAAAGATGTTCCAAAGTATTTTGTCACTCTAATGTTTAAAAATGTTTTGCTTTATATGCGCCCTCCCACTTTGGCTAAATATTTACAATTATTTTTTTAGTGTCCATGACACCTGATGTGGCTCTTCCCATTTTCAATATCTATCGATTAAAATTGTGCTTTGAACTAGCAAAAGTTGCTTTTGCTTAATTGCAGCCTATCCTCAAAACTTTTTGCTTCAGAATAACTTTGCTTCCATGATTTCGCCTGACCACTGGACTTGCAATCATTTTTGAACAAGCATGTAGAAAACTACATCCAACACCTCCATCCTCGTTGCCCCATTAAAATTTCAATTTAAAAAGTTCTCTCTCATATTCCATTCAGTTTCAATTACCGCTTTTATATCACAATCATTTTTCATCATATTCACAGGCTGCTCGCTGGTTCAATGGAAAATCGAACCCATAACCGAACTAAACATTCAAATCGTCATATGTGGAGTTGTATTCATATTACTTCCACTATTCTTTGCGTCGGCAGTATTCAAGGTAAGAGTCCACTAACAAAACACTCGTTTCAATCAACTTTTGTCATTCAATCACTTTCTCTCTTGTCCTTTTTTTCGATCATTTAGGTAGGGAATTTGGCCAACGATGGAATCAAACTGGGAACTATGGCCCACAGTCGATGTTCGATGTCACCACACGATGGATTGGAGGAGGAGGCCAAAGGCGGTACGATACGTGCCCTATGGACACACGGTGGCCCGACAGCGGCTTTTGTTCACATTGTCATTGCAATGTGCCTGCTGCTGCCAAGATTGCTGTTGGAAGCTCGTATAATCGAAAATGGCTTGTTGCCAAGAGGTAAGTGGAACTCAATTACACAATAGATCATCGATTTGATTCCCTATTCATATTCCACTCATTCAATAGCTCAGCGGAATTTCTATTAAATTTCAAGAATGCTTGAGGGACTTGACTGTAAGTTCGGTATTTATGTAAATAACTAAGAGCTTTAGTTCTGGGTCTTATCCGAATCTGTCTTATCCGTTTCATTGCGACGTTGCTTTTGTTTATATAGATAAGTTTGACTAACAAACTTCGCACTATCGGCAGTTTGTTTGATTTTCGTATTTTCTGAGTAATCCTGATTGAAAACTATCCTCCCTATCTCTGCAAATTTAATTAAAGCGTTTTAAACTTTCGAAGTAAATACAACCGTACCATATTGCTATCTCAAAGCATACTTCCTTCAACAAACACTTTTTAGCTATCCACCGAGCCAACAGACACCGTCACATTTTCCAAAGTGTTCTTGACAACCCCCACCCCCGAAACTTTTCGGAAAATAATCTCCAGGTTTTCCATGGGAGAGCCAAGTCAACAATGCTTCTCCATGGGAATCCGTTCAAATGCCAAACAATTCCCGTTATCCTTGAAACTTGGGATTATTTTAGCTGAAGGCCGTTATGATCGAAAGATGCTCTGTTATCCTAATAGACCCAGTCGAAGGAATGAATTACAAAACAAAAGAAATTGTCAGGTAAGCAATTATTGTAGAAACGATTGAAGTAGCATGGACGACAATAACAAAAATATGATGGTCTCGTCTTGAGTTAAGTACTAGCCGTTGTCAATAGGCATCGTTCGTTGTCAAAAACAAGTTTTGTTGAAATTGAAATGAGTATTGAGCTTCATCTTGTACACGAAATTTGAAAGCCAGTCGTTATGATACGAGAGGAAGAAGAAGGAATTTAAGCATTCAAGGACGATTGTGAATATTGTTTTACTTCATTTTTCCCGGAAATGGGTTTAGTCAGTTTTGTTCGTGGTAGTCATAGCGACATTTGTATTTGATTCTGATTGCCTATAAATTTAAATCTATTCTGTGAAGAAAATTAGTATTAAGATCGTTTCGCCGAAAATTCATATATATATATATATATATATATATATATATATATATATATATATATATATATATATATATATATATATATATATATATATATGAATTTTCGGCGAAACGATCTTAATACTAATTTTCTTCACAGAATATATATATATATATATATATATATATATATATATATATATATATATATATATATATATATATATATATATATATATATATATATATAGTATATATATATATATATATATATATACATATAGATATATATATATATATATATATATATATATATATATATATATATATATATATATATATATATATATATATATATATATATATATATATATATATATCAGCAAAAAGTCTAAGAGAGATAATCTCTGGAATGGCCGGTCCGATTGAGCGGAAATTTTCACGGAACATAGACGTATATAAGGACTAGTGCAGTGACTAATCAAAGCTACGATATCTGTTTAACCCTTTGGCGGCGGCGAGTATTTTAGTGAATTTCGATGTGTCATAACTAGAGCCTCAAAAAAATGTTAAATGAAATGGGCTGAAAATGTTGTGAAAATGTTAGAAAAAAAGACCAAAAATTGTTATAAAAAATGTTAAATCAATTTAATTCAGATGCTCATAAAATAGAGCAACAAACATAAAAACTAAGGAAAAAAAACTTCATTCTGTATCATTTTTCATTCTGACTCATCTTTATCGTCAACGATATTATTGTATTGAATGACATTGAGTATTATAATGTGTGATTGAGTGGGAGAGTGACATGTACTGAATAAAATGTACTTATAAATGGACAATGAACGTTCCGCATCTACTGATGTCATTGGTGTAAAATTTGATTTGATTTTGTAATCCACTGGTAGGTCGGTGTAAAAATCTACATCAGGATTCTTTGATTAACTTTTTTCGATTCGTTTTCGTTGATGACAGCGAGTAAATTTTTCAAAGCTGATTCACATTTATTCATTTATTTAGAAATACAAAATTTCTAATGAAACAACGATTGCTTATTCAGCAATTGTTTTAGTTTGTTTCAACTCGTATTAGTTAAAAAACGCCGAATAAATCAAGATGTGATATGAAATCTATTTTAGTTTAATCTTCGTTAAATCATTATTGAGGTTTATCTTTGTTTATTTAATAAAATAAATAAAAATTTGATGTTCTCAGTTTTCTGTTGAGTATATATATAAAAAAGTCTAGCGCATCAGAACCGCTAGAAAACTAATTTTCGAAAAAATATTCTTTGAGTGACAAAAAAATGTGGACAGACGTTATACACTTTCTTGTAGAATCATATCAACCCTTCCTTATCCATAGAAACAAAACTCAACTATAACACAAATGATGAAAATGTTCAGTACTGGCAACACTTTCCCAACGAAGCAGCAATAAGTTTACCATAACAAGCTCATACTCAAATCAATTCTATTCTAATATCCTTTGAATTTCGTTCTCATCGGAGGATTTCATTGAAAATTTTCAGCGGTTAAACGTTTTTTGAGGCTGCCATCCGAAAAATGTTCAAAACTCGGTAAATTTAAAAATTGGTTTCTTAATTTTATTGCAAATGCTTTGCATATGAGTACATAATTTGAAGCATCTGTTGGTGCAATATTTACGAAACTGGCTAATGCTGGTTACCCTGTGTTAGCAGCAAAGCAAAATCTATACCAAATCTGCTTCACGTTAAGTTAAACCCAACCAGTAAATTTCGTTTCGATTGAATCACTGCGCTGGAAGTTATACGGGTGAAAAGAATTTTAGGGCTACCACCCTCAAAACTTTTCAAATTTTTAAAGCGTTAATATTTGTTGTTAATTTTCATTGCAGGATCATAGCCATTTGCAAATCTAATGACATAATCGCTCAGTAAATAAATTCCACAAAATTACAAAAATAGTCATAGCTGGCAGCCCTTTCATGATTTTTGTACGAAATTCCTACAACATTTGGTTCACACTAAGGTCCATTTACTGCATGAACTTTGTTTTGATTTCATGTCTGGACCGGAAGTTATAGGGAATAAAGCTTTATTTTGCTGACCAAATTTGCAAGATTTAGGGGACAAAAATCACCATAGCTGGCAGCTCTATTCTAATTTTTCAGCAAAATTTTCACCACATGTTATCTAAGGTAAGATCCAAATATTGTGTGAATTTTGTTTGAATGTGATGGCTGAATCGAAAGTTCTAGGCCGAAAATCGGTTTTTTTCTCAGGGATTTTTCAAGATGGTACCACTGCCACAGGGTTGCCCGCATTTCAAAATCACTTCTATCAGACCTGGTCCTAGCTAATACCAACATGTCCTGTAAATTTCATTATGCTCGGATTATCCGGTCGTCAGTTCTCGTGCACAGAAGTTTCGAGTGCTGAAAATAGAGGTAATTTGGTGATGGGTTGCCGTTCTTATGCAAATCGGAATTTTGAAAATTTTAACTTGACATGAAGGAGAAAAGATAAAATTTATCAAAGATTTGAAATATTTGTCAAAAATCAGAAAAATTTTTCAGGGAGGTCGATGATTTTAAGGATTTTTTACAGCAGCCTGCCGCAGCTACAGGTTACCCGCTTTATCTTGAAAATCCATATGTGTTAAATTTTTGTCAACATCAATACGCTCTGTAATTTTCACGATGATCCATTGTTTTTCTTACAAGTAATGACAAATCAAAATTTGAAAAAAAATCCTTGCCTACTTTTAGGCACCCCGCACCCACACACGGCTCAAAATTTCCAATTGTTCATCATACACATGCTTAAAACATAATAAGTTTTCATTTCCAAACATTTGTTTTAACAAAAATTTACACTGCTTGGAAATATAGGAGTACCTGAAAATTCACTAAAACGCTCGCCGCCGCCAAAAGGTTTAGGATATCTGAGCTCTAGCAAGTCATGGACCTACCTGGTATATACATCTACGTCTTCCGAAAATTTAACTTCAATCGAATCGTCCACTCCAGAGATTATCCCTATTAACCATTTTGCATATATATATATATATATATATATATATATATATATATATATATATATATATATATATATATATATATATATATATATATATATATATATATATATATATATATATATGTATGTATATATGTATATATATACATATATATATAAATATATATATATATATATATATATATATATATATATATATATATATATATATATATATATATATATATATATATGTATATATATAAATATATATAGATAAAGAAATATGAATTTTCGACGAAACGAGTTTAATACTAATTTTTTTTCGAAAATTAGTAAAATTATTGTTCGGTTGACTGTCAATCATATGAATGTACTTTATTTATTTTTTCGATTGATTTGAGCAAATCATGAACGATTAAATTGGAAAAAATGTTGAAATTTTTACAAAAAGTGTGAAAATGGCGGGAAATTGTTAAATTTCCGATGAAACGTCAGAAAAAGGCGAAAATATGTTATTTTTTCAAATAACCACAAAAAAATGTTAAATTGTGTTATTTTAACAATTTTAACATTTTTTTGAGACTCTAGTCATAACTTTTGACAGAAACATTGTATCATCGTGAAATTTGTAGAGCATATTAATGTTGACAAAAGCTATGCACACAAGACTGTGTGGACAATCCTGTAGCTACGACAGGCACGTGAAAAAAAATGCTTCAAATCATCAAGCCTCCTGATTTTGTTTTTACTTTTTGACAAAAAATTCCCACTATTGATAAATTTTAGCCATTGCCCACCATGTCAATTTAAAATTTTCTAAATTCCGAATTGCCCAAGAACGGCAACCCATCGCCAAATAACCTCCATTTTCAGCACTCGAAACTTCTGTTCACGAGAACTGATGACCGGATAATCCGATCATTCTGAAATTTAAAGGACGTGTTGATATTAACTAGAACCAGGTCTGATAGAAGTGATTTTGAAATGCGAGCAGCCCTGTGGCAGTGGTCCAACTTGAAAATCACTACAAAAAAAACTGCCTTTTGGCTTATAACTTCCGGTTCAGCCAACAAATTTGAACGAAATTTACACAGTACTTGCACCTTACTCTAAGCCACATTTGGTAGAAATTTTCGAAACAGCTGTGGTAATTTTTGTCACCTAAATCTTGTAAATTTGCTCAGCAAAATAAAGCTTTTCCTCCTATAACTTCCGATGCAGTCATGAAATCAAAACGAAACTCATCTAGTAAAAGGACCTTATTGTAAGTCTAATGCCATAGAAATTTCATTGAAAAATCATGAGAGGTTGCCAGCTATGGTACTTGCATACTTGCATTAAATTTACAAGTATGCAAGATCCTGCAATGACAGTTAACAACAAATATTGAGTTTCGAAAATTTGATAAAATTTGCGAGTGGTTTCCCTAAAATTCTTTTCACTCTTATCACTTCTAGTGCAGTTGTTAAATCGAAACAAAATTCGCAGGTTGGGTTTACCTTACGTGAAGGGTTTATTTTTGAATGGTTTATTTTTGGTTATGCCCCTAATAAAGGGCTGCCAGCACCAGTCATTTTCTTTAATATTGCACCAAAAGATACTTCCATTATATATTCATATGTAAAGCATTTACAACAAAAATAACGATGCAATTTTCAGATTTTTCGAGATTTCCCGATGATAGCAGCCTCAAACTTCGTTAAATTGCTGAAACTTTCCATGAAATCCTCGGATGAAAACGAAATTCAAAGGATACGTTGATTGTAGCATGAGCCTTTTATAGTAGACTTATTGCTGCTTCGTTGAAAAAGTGTTGCCAACAGTGAACAATTTCGTCATTTATTTTGTTGCTTTAGATAAGGATGGTTGATGTTATACTACAAAAAAGCGTATTACGTCTTTCCACACTTTTTGATCACTCGAGGGTAATTTCTTCGAAAATCAGTTTTCTAGCGGTTCTGATGCGCTAGACTTTTTGGTTTACAAATATATTGACCTAAAAAACAGCAACAAAATACGCGACTGATCCTTTTTTTAACTAAAAATAATCACAGGCTACAGTATTGCTATTGTGTGACATCCCTGGTACGAATCCAGGTTCGCACCAAGCTCTGAGTTCACCTAGTTCTGAGTAGGTACTTGATTTAACCAAAGGTAAAGTTAGTCGTGTAGCTAATCATTTTCGATCGCTTCTATGTAACTTAAGTGCATTCAGTTATAATCTGGAAATGTGACTGCACTAAACTCTCAAACTATTTCTTGCCGCCTGAAATATATCACTTAATTCCGCAACTATCTGCAATATATCCGCATCGTTCGATGCTTTCTAGCACCCGAAATTTCGTGCCTAATTTTCAAACTACGAAAGTTTAATTGGCTGTGTCTGAGCACTTTAAAGTTTTTCCGAAGTGGTATAGTCCTGCAAACTTAATCGTCATAACGGAATCATTGAAACGTCCGGTGCATCGACAGACTGACCTGCAGGCTCAGGCTCAATGTACCCTAGGTTTTTTTTCAATAATTAGTTTCTGTACTGGCTGGCTGTGTTTCTGCAATGCTACTTCTAGATAGGAAATATCGATTGGCTCCTTTCTTGGCAAAGTTGCAACGTAAGCTTCGAAGGAAGACAAACTTTTCTTGTTATGAAATGATAATGTGAGTCCTTCCTCGATTCATCTTACAGCGATGTTGTTATGAATTCATCATTTGACCATTTTTAAAGTCCTCATTACTATAAAAATGCCTTTGCATTAAATCAAATGAAGAATGGATTTTTTTTCATGAAACTCATGTCTTTAATTTATACGAACTACAGACATGAGTATCGTTCGTGGCGTATCTTCACTCACGGTAAAATATTTTTTGTTTGGCATTTCTTTGTTTGTTTGAATTGATTAGCGCTTCTCCTGGAGCTTATTTTCACTGTACCGCCGAATTAAATATTTCACTGTTCTACTCAGACATAATGATTTTTACAGTCCGAATCTCAATGTGATATTGTGAGAGCGGGAACTCAGTTCTTACCAGCGTTGCCAGACGTCCCGATTTTGGCTCAGTCCCGCTTTTCGGGGATAACTTGACCGTGCGTGCAGCGTGCTGAGGAAGCGCGGGCAGCTGGCACAGACAAGTGTGGACTGGCCGCCCGCCCGGCACGTAATAAAGATAAGCGCGCGGGAGAGAGAGGGTTGCGTCACGCAATCGGTGCGTGTGATCGCGACTTCTTCTCTTTCTCTTTCGCTCTTTTCTTATTTCCAGTTGTTTATAAATGTCTATTTCGCGAGAACGTACGATTACGTACGAAGAAATAACGAATACCGTTTTTTTAGTGCTCGGAAAGCAGCCAGCAAGTAGTTAGTGTCATTGCGTGTGTAATTTAGTTGAATTACATTAAGCAAACATAAGTTTAAGTCTTTTACGTGTTTTTGTTCGTAAATTACTGGAGTTTACTTATTAGAATCGTTTAAAGATGAATAAAATCGATAGTGATGTTTCGGATTGTTTGGAACCGGAAAACATTGCACCCAAGAAGAAAGTCAAACTAGGAAAACATCGCCTCACGAAATACAGTAAAAATTGGCAGAATGATTATAATTGGTTGTGTATTGTGACGTCGGATGCGTATAAAGCTTACTGTAAACTGTGTAAAAAAGAGTTTACTATTTCTCATCTTGTATTAAACGACGTAGTGAAACATTCAAAAACAGGTAGTCAATCGAAGATCACGATTTCTCACGCTGCTAGAAACATAACTAGCTATTTCCAGGCACCAGGTACTTTCACATCTGATCGTAATCGCGATGACATTATGTACAAAACGTCAGCCGCAAAAATTACTTCTATATATCACACCGTTAAACATTCGTTAAGCTACAGTAGTATGGATTGTTTTCAAAAGTTATAACCTCTCATGTACGCCGATTCTAAGATAGCTAAGAATGTTAAATGTGGTAGGACAAAGATAGAAGCAATAGTTTGTGAAGTATTGGCAAAATAAGCTTTGAAGGACGTAATTCAAAATTGAAAATAGATTAATTTTTTTCGATTTCTACGGATGCGAGCAATAAAGGAAACCAGAAAATGTTTCCAATATGTGTACGATATTTCAGTTTGGACAAAGGAATACAAAACAAATTAATAAATTTTGTGGAGAGTAATGGCGAAACTGCCGAAGGTAAAATAACGAAGGTACTTTGTGAAACATTGGATAAACGTAACTTAAAATTATCGCAAGTAACATCATATGGTGCTGACAATGCAAATGTAAACTTTGGTTCAAATCATTCTGTTTTCACGAATCTCGTTGCCCAAAATGAAAAAATATTAAAAGCTAACTGTTCAGTTCACATCTTGCATAACATGAGCAAATTTGCATGTGATAGATTAGACATCGATGTAGAAGCTATCATCTTAAAAATATACGGCCATTTTTCACATTCAGCTAAACGTCGTGCGGAATTGATGGAGATATTTGAAACTACGGAAATGGATTGGGTCGAATTATTATGCCACGTAAATACAAGATTTCTGTCGCTCTGTCCTGCTGTTGAGAGAATAATCAAGGTTTGGCCTGCTTTGAAAAGCTACTTTGATAAACGAAAATCATGTGCGAAAGCCATTGAAAAGATTTTTTACTCTGAAGCAGAGGAAACAAAAACTCTAGCCTACTTGCATTTTGTTCATAATGTGACGAGTGCTTTTGGTACATTAATGAAAGAGTCTCAGGGAAATGATATTGCCATAACAGAAATGCATGAGCCACTTTGCCTCTTCCACTCAAGGCTGACTCAAAGGCTAAAGAATGAGTTTTTTGGCTACCAGACGAAACAGATTTTAAATAAATTGGTTGAATCTGAACGGACCAAAGCCATCAAAGACTTCAAAATTTTTTTACACAAATTGTCAACAATATACAGGCAAACGTTATAATTTTTCAGTTGAAAATATTTTTTCTAGACTTAAATTCATATACCTGGAAAGTGAAGTTAGTTTTGACATGATTGAAAATGCTGTATCTTTAATAAAATTGACAGGCGATATTTCGCTAGATAACTTATATGAAGAATTTAACTTGTGGAAATCGTCCTTGGACGTATTAGTGGGAAATTGTAAAGAAACCACTGCCACCATCGCATAGAAATGGCACCAGCTCTTTCAACAGCTTCCAAAAAAAGATACCAGGAATATGTTTAAACTAGTGTCTTTCATATTAAGTATCCCAACATCAAACTGCTTTCCTGAACGCGTTTTTTCCCAGATGATTTTAAAATGGTCGGATGCCAGAAATATGTGCTCCGTTAATTTAATGAAAGCAGAATTATTCATCCAGTTTAATCTACAGCTATCCTGTGAAGAGTTCTTCATCTTTATTAAGGAGAAAAAGGAAACTTTAATAAAAGTTAAATCTTCACAGAAATATCATGAATAAGTAATTCTTACAAATAATTATTCTCTTATTGTAAGTTGCAATTTGTAACACTCAATCCTCAGACTATTGTTTGAAACGCCATAGTTTATTTTTGATTTTGATTTCTGTTTTTTTTTTTTATTTTATTCATAAGACGAACAAGACTTAACTATTTAACGATAGGGTAAATCTGAATTATAAAAAAATATCAAATTTTTATTAAAATACATTTTCTATGGCTAGTTTTTGCTATCTATTGTCACGTAAACGCAATTTGAACTCAAATAAAAAGATAAATATTTAAAAACTTCTGATTATATACGTTTTTTACTATGTCCCGCTTTCGACGAAAGAATCCCGAAAGAATCCATAAATGTTTTCAGTGCCTCACGGCAGCTCTACGGTTAATATCATGAAAATTCTTGAAAACATTTCGTGGAAACTGGTGGACTTTTACAAATTTTGTTTTGAAATCTATTGGGACATCTGTCTTAAACTATACCGATCAAATGAACCAGGGATCACTAAGAAAAAGAAAAAAACAAAACAAAAAACTAAGTTGCACCATGTTATATTGAAGTGCATTGTGAAAACAATAGAGTCAAACATTAAATTCACAACAGAATGGGAAATTTAAGGAAATTGTTTAAGGCGGTTGACGCGACTTCTACTGCAGATGAAATGAATTGATGAATTTAAATATAAATTTGAAATCTGAATTGAACTAAGAGAAAATTACCTCTTTTAACTTCCTACACATTATGAGGGCTTTTTCTAATTTCCTAACTACCAAAAAATTCAACATAACCTTGAAAAAACCAAAGCCACCTCACAGCAAAAAAGCAACTTCTCAGGAGCTTTTCTTTTTTCTACCAGCACATTCTATAGTTCTGCACGTGAACTACCAATGAGGAATAACATTTCTGTACTAGTGAATTCACTGATACAGGAGTGTTGTTGTCTCCAATGCGTCTATTCTGTTTTATGCTGGATAGAGAAGCAAAAAAAACACGCCAAATATAAACGACTACCGTTTTATTAACTTGCACTCGACGGCTATCGGCAATCGAGTCCACACAGCGGCGGAGGTATTTTGTTTGGAGCTTTTGTTGACAATACAAGTGAGTCCCTTGCTGTCCATTAAACATAGTTTTGTAGTGATACTAGTGGTCGAGGGAATCGGCAATAAAGCGGGTTCATAACATAACAAACTTGATAATATCATATCACTTGCACCTGCGAACCCAAGTTTCTCCATCATTGAGTAATTAATTTGTCATTCAAAAAAAATGTCTTCTCCTGCAAGGCTTCTTCTGCATTTCCTTCTATTTTCGTTCAAAGCCAGTTCAGGGGAAATGATAAACCTTCAGTTCTTAAACAAGCAACAACTGATATCATTTTACCTTTCACTAGTCATAGTAATGTTCACATTTATTGAGCCTTTCTGAATTCTTGCTTCCTTGCATTTACTGCTGTAAATCAGGATAATTTTCGTTGATAATCAAACGATAAAAGTCGCGTTGAATTTCTCTTGTTTTGTATTGCCTTACTCAATCTTGCAGCTCCGTTTATCGAGACCTCTTCCCTTTCTCTAACTGATAACCTGAAGTTTCAAACCAAGAAATTTTAGAGCTAGGCTAGTCATAACCTTAAGTTTGCTTCTCTTTATAAAAATGTGTAGGAATATACAAGGCGATTGTATCTTTTTTTATGCGATGCCTACTGCTTTGACTATAGTTCCTAGCAAACACGTCGATTTTTTTTGTTGATCCTAATTTTGGCTTATTTTGGTCCACGTTTAGAAGTAATGAGAAGAGTATACCTGCGAAAAGCGATATTTATTTATTTATTTACTATTACTATTATTCAATAGATAAAATCCAATTACTGAATACAGAAAATATAAAATACAAATAATTCACTAACGAAAGAATGAAAAAATGAACAGAATAATAATGAAATGATAATGATACAAAATAAAGAACAATAATAAACAAAATCAAAGTGAAAAAGTTCAAATTCAAAATAATAAAAATAGAGAAAAAAAAAGAAAAGGAAAAAAGACTACATTGAACTAGTAGTCAGCAAAACATTATGTTTAAGAAAAGTTTTAAATGCATATAATGTCGGCGGTAGAGGACCAAACTGTAGATCATTATGTTGCCTCAGTAATCGCAACAGCGGAGAATAAAAAAAGATATCAGTACGCGCAAATGGCACATTAAACTCAAACGAAGAGCGGGTGCCATGCACTGCAACACGGACAGAAACGTGGCTGCTGATATCTGAATCTACTTATGAAATAATTTGAAGAGTAGGCACTCATCCAGGAAATAATTTGAAGAGTAGGCACTCATCCAGGAACAGTCTCCGTGATTCGAGGGAAGGGAGATGAAGGAACGATAGACGATCACTATAAGGACGATAAGGAAGCTGAAATTTATAAAACAGGGTGCGAGTAAATCTGCGTTAAACCGACTCCAACGCAGTATTTAAGTAGACAAAACGAGGACACCAAACTTGACAGCAATATTCAAGGATACTACGTACAAAGGAGAGGAAAAGGTGTACACAGGTGGAAATATTAACGAAAGCTTTAGAGGATCTAATAATAAAACCGGATAGTTTAGAAGTCCTGGCGGTAATATAAGAAATATGGTTATCAAATTTGAGCTTAGGATGCTTCATATCCTAAAGAAACAGACCCGTAGGTTTTTTAAAATAAGCTAACTTTTTTTGGGACAAATAAACTACCCATGAAGTATCTGTAAAAAGTAAAGTATGCCAATGATAACCCTTATCGAGTCTAGAGGCTGAAGCTGGTAGGGAATAGATTTCACAAATTTGCAATTAATGTATACGAGTATGCAGTGATTTATACGAACTAGCTGCACTCAAAGCTCGATGCGCGGTCCATCGTTCGAATAAATAAACTAACCAAGTTTTCCAAATGGCAAAGGTACAGAATACTATATATTTATATAAACAAGGGTGCAGAATATCAATTATTGCTTATTTCCTTAGAATTGCTAGTTCATCAATTAGGGAGGATAGAACATGATTGCGGGTTACAAGAGCTTCATCAATTTGTTGGGGAGCTGAAATTCGTCATGATTTCTAAGTTAAGACTTTGAATTAGTGTTTCAACGTCAATTTCAAAATGCTCCCAGTTGACCCTACCGTGGGGTCAGAAAATTGAAAGGAGCTGATTGTCAGTTTCAGTATCGCGTGAACATTCGAATGTACTCGAATGTGGGAGAGAGCTTACCAGGCTTAGAAACACGAAAAAAACAGTCAATAACTAAGGAAGAGCGGCGAAAGGTCTGGTCTTGCGGAATGATGTGATTATCAGCGTTGCCACTTTGGTCCATTGGGACCATTTTTGGTCCCTTTTACATTTTTAATATTGGTCCTTTGGTCCCTTTCTTGGGAAAACCATCAGGTTTTGGTCCCGTTCGCATCTGTCAGCAATGTACTTTGGTTCCATTTCAATCATCGCTTAACTATCCTAACCAAATCTACAACTAAAATCCCTAATCTCTGCTTTCATCGATAATTTTGAACTTTGTTCAATTTGAAATCAAAAAGGAGAGCTACCTGTGCTGCGTGCGCTCCTTTAAAGCAAAAATTCGATTGCATGTTTCACGTTTCACTTCGATTTGTTGCATGTTTCATTTCACTTTAATTTGTTAGTATACATGCCAATCTACTACTAAAGCATAAAAAAATACAAAAATTATTAATTTTCAGTGCACATATCTATCATTCCGTTCCATTCTATGCACTTTATTGAATTACGTGTGATAATTACAGAAAAGTGATATTTTGTTGACGAAATATTTGCCTAAAAAGATTTTCATAACTTGATTCACTTACAGAAATATAAATATTTATGCATATATGTATCTAGTTCCTGAATCAACATAGTGAGAAGATTTATATTTTCAGTATTTTGATATGATATAATGACTAATTTTTTGCATATAATGAGTAACTAACTCACTATTTAGTGTATAATGTGCTTAAAAAGTTAGTAAATGTTCTAACGAAATGAGCGTATGAACTAAAAATATGGCAATCGAAGACAATTTTGAAATTTTATTTAAATTTGGATTTTTAGCATGTATGTATGTCCTTTTAAAGTAAAAAAAAACAAAATTTTAATTTTCAGGGCGCATATTTAAAATTCCGTTTATTTCTTTGGGACTTCATTGAATTGCGTGTCAAAAGATTTATATTTTCTTGAAGAATTGTTTTAATTTGAAAAAGTGCATTTTGATGTGTTTATGCCGTATAGAAATATTTGTGACGGAAGGCCGATTCTACATATAAGACTGCTCCTTTCTCGTAAAAGAGAGCTTTGAAATATTTTTAAGATGCACATACATATATATCTACTTTATGTATAATATAATCGAAAAACTTTATATTTTCAGTATTTTGAAACGAAATAAAGACTTTTTTTGCACTTTATCTTGGTTGGTCCCCTTTGGTCTTTTTTTTCTAAAATGTTGGTCCTCAAATATTTTTTTTCATGGCAACACTGGTGATTATCTAAGCTTGAAGTGTTCACAAGCCATTTATCATGGCCAGTTCATAAGCATTCTCAATGCGGCTACCTCATGACTGCAAGCGGGCATTGAATTTCAATGATAAGATATACATATAGATTTGAGAATGATAGGATCTTTTGAAAATGGTCTCGCTAGGATTATGTCAAGATCTGGAGCCAGCTCAGATCCTCTGAAGATCGGCATAAATGTCAACAAATGCATTTTTTTCGTTCGCTGCAATAAATTTTAGTCCTTCTTTCAACTACCTTTGGTTTGATCCATTCATTAATACGCAAAACTATTCTCAAGAAAAGAATATGTTTAGTCAGTCATATCATAAAGCGATTAAAATTGCTTTTCAGCAGCTTGAATTTTATTTCTTCTAAGCTTACTGACCAAAAGTTTCGCAATTACTTCATTATTCATTCCCTATTCAATTCACTCTCTCTATGCAAAGAGACATGTCCTGATTTTAGTACCCAACAAACACTTTCGTCATTCGTTTTATCATTGGAATTCATAGTGCAAGCGTTCACTGGACCACTTTTGATGTAATGCAATTTTGTCAAGCGTTTGCTGTTTTGTCCATGGAACCATACAAAAATGTGATGTTTTACACAAGGCAAAATGCAAATGTTTCTCTAGGGTGCAATAAAAGATAGGATAGACAATATCAGGAACAGAGAATCAGTCTGCAGGAACTGAAGCGAAACATCATCACGATTCTTAATTTAGGGCTGCCAGACTAACCAATTTATTCAATGTTTAGATGCATTTTCAAATTGAAAAGAGGAGATCATGTGAAAATTGAGGAGCACAAACTAAGACTTGTTTCTGCTATAGTTTATTCGAAAATAAATATATTCCGCAACTTTAATTTCGTGTGCCACTCAACAAGTTCAAACTGGTAATCCTGTTTCAGCATCTTTTATCAACAAAAATTTCAAACGTTATACAAATTCTTAAAACGATTTTGTGTTCTATTGTTGAAGGGACGTGTAAGCAATAGAACGAGAATGTACATTTGAACTTTTGAAGTTACTGCTGCAAAATAAAATACCAATGAAATTCATGGTTGCTGATGAAATATCTGTTTGTTTGAATTTATCGATTAAATTCTACTCCGGACAAAATAGGGACTTGAATGCTATTTTATATTTTTCTTCGCATTGATGCAAATTTTCGCCACCACTCGTCTGAATTGTAAACCACATTTAATTGTCAGTTGTGCTACGGAAATTAGAAACCAATGAATATAAAAATGATTGCAAGATTTATTTCCGGCGCATTTTATTGAGCTATCTGTAAAGATTGGGAATAAAGCATGAAGTAAAATAAAATAGGGTATGATTTTATTTTCTAACAAACCTCCTTTCAAATAACTCGTATAACCAAATTTTATAAATAGATCAAGCAAACCTAGAAAGTATAATATCAACAAAATTTTAGGAGTAAAGTAATGACAAAAGTTTGGAGCTATTAAAATAATGAAAAAAACAACAAAATATTTGCATTATCTTTACTCAAAATTTTTTTTAGTTCCAGCCCTTCGTTTGCTGCTTATTGAAAATAGGCTGCGTCTGGTGTAAAAATCATAGCTCCTGAAAATATTTTGCAGTTATTCGGCTCAGAAAATATTTTCAATTCTCTACCAGTCATAACAAAAGATATTTTGTGTCTAAATTTCCATAGAAATAATGAATTCCGTAGACCTTTAGATATTTTATAGGTCAAATGTAGTGAAGGCAAAGAGTGAAAATTCTGACTATTGTTTTGCTCCAATTAGTTATTTTGCATTGTTTTCAATAAAAACTCTACAAGCAAACGACTAGTATTATGAAAATTAGGTTAATTTGAAGCCGGAAGCTTTTAAATTGCAGCATATTGTTATGGATAAAATGCAGTAAATTTCCATTTTCTGAATTGTGAAGAAAAAATCGGATCGAAATAAAAGCGAAAACATCTCTTGGATTTTGAATCGCCATAGTTTTTTAATATCTACTATTTTAACGAGACATTTTCACAAACTAACGGGGAGTCAGTAATATAAGACTATATTTAGGCTTTTTAAGCTAACGTATTGATAATCTCCATAGCATTCACAGCTCAAAGTAAACTACGATAATTGATAGTGAAAATCTCGAGCTCTAATTTTTAAATACCAGGCACTCAAAGTCCTTGTGAATAGAGTATTATTTGGAATATGCAAACTAAACAATATTTTCTCCACGCTGAACTACTTGGTCAACTTGAAATGACATATTTCTAAAAAAAAAAATCGTCTCCGTTTCAAAGTCAGTCACGGCAAAATCATTTTCATGCAATATTTTCTTAACTCTACAAAATAATAAATGAATACTCATTGAATTGATACCCAAACAAATTTCGTTTACCATTCGTAATCGTAATGTTAAGTACAGAATCATTAATTAAATCGAAAGCATCATAAAAACCACAAGTATTTCCTTCCGGATAAACTGTGAGTTTTTTTGAAGTAAAGAAGTCATACTTGAATGGTAGGTATCTCTTCGTTAACTTGCAAAATGATTAATTATCTAGAATTAATCACCGCACAAGAAAGATGCTGTTCGTTCGGTTTTTCTTATTTTTGATCGGTAATGATGAATTGCTAATTTTTCAGCAGCTTACAGCTGTAAGCTTCGACGAAGGGAAGTAGTAATTTTTTGAACATTTTCGTATTGATGATTGAGTGTTTAAATGTGAAAGGATAAAGTAATGCTGAAGAAAGGAAATTAATTTTTTTTAGTAGCTTGAAAGAAAACGGACGTTTCGCTGCAGTATTGGCTTAATAACAGTCCCGGATCAAGCGGGGACAAGCCGGAGCCCGTGCCTCGGGCGGCAAATTCAAGCTTGATAGATGAATACACTCCTTAGCATTATCACAACTTTGCGATAACAGACGCGCAGTATAGTATAATAATAAATAAATAAAAGTAAATATTGTTTATATCGGACAACTAAAGAATCCACAGTATGTTATAGTATATTATTATCATTAAAAATGCAAAACTCTTGAAATATAAACATAAAAGACACAGATAAGACCACTTCACTGCGCCGATGGTGATTAAGGAAACGAGCTGGTTGCCATACAAGGCACCACCGTAGTGGTGAAGTGAACCTATCAGCTGTAGTCTTTAGGATGCTGTTGGGATTGTCCCATGTTCAATGGATCAGGGATATAGTTTTTTTGCAAACGCCGGTTGCAAAGCCATCATTTTGGTACCCCACAAACATCTCTGACGCACTGCAGAAGCGGGCCAATCCCATCATAATCCTGGATATATTATTATATTGGAAGCGCAAGGTGTCCAGCGATCTTTCAGCATATCTGACTCACAGGTTCCCGGTGTACAAGCTCTGGCAATAACGTTGGAAAAACGTTACCTTAACTTGCTTAGTAGCCAACATATTACCTCTGACTGCCAAAGACCAGCGCTTTCTTTCACTGTTAGCATCGTCTTTAAGGTCGTCAGCAATGATATGCCCTATGGTACTTTAAGCACATAAATTACACCCACGTAGGCATTGATAGGACAACAATCGCGCTTGGTCGGTGCCCACGAGACACGAGGTCGCGCGGCGGCTGGTTCAGTGGCAGTGTGCAAGTGGAACAAACTCACATTTGAGGGTGGTTAGCGTCCTTGCGAAAGGGATGCAGCTATATTTAGACAGATCTTGCGTATTGTTATGGACGCTATATTGTATCTACCAAAAAACTGTCTTTATTTTCGTGGATTCCACGAAACCTCTAGCGACCTCATCACACAACGTCCTCAGCCTGGTCAAGGGAGCTTCTTGAATTTAATTTTCCTGCTCTCTAAACAGAATTCAACTCTTAAATTTCAATTAGAACACTTAGAAAAGGGACAAGTATCATATTTATCAAAAACTATACAGAATGAAATTATTGACATAATAGCAAAAACAGTTAGAAATAGCATTTTAAACGACATCAAAGAAGCCAAATAATATACAATAATGTTCGACTGCACTCCAGATATCTCGCATACAGATCAAATGAGTCAGGTCACAAAAAACTGGCGATGTGTGTGAAATAAAAAAACAATTCATTGATTTCATAGAAGCTGCTGGAAAGACAGGAGAGTACATTTGCCAACAGATTATGGAAAAATTAACAGTTTATGGTTTAGATATCAGACAATGTCGTGGCCAATCTTATGATAATGGGTCCAATATGACTGGCACCTATAACGAAGTGCAAGCCAGGATTGCAGAAAAAAATGAGCTGGCCGAGTTCGAAATCTGTTTGGCTCACTCCTTAAATCTTGTCGGTATTCATTCTGCCTCATCATGCCCGGAAGCTATAAACCTATTTGGAGTAATTCAAAGAGTATATTGCTTTATTGTCGGTTCCAATACTCGGTGGGATACTGTGAAAAAATATGTTAAAATCAATTTAAAAGGAAGCAATCAGACAAGATGGTCAGCAAAACATATCGCTGTGAAAGCTGTCTTAAATAATTTGCCGGAAGTGGTGAAATTTTTGGAGGAAGCTGAGCAAAATTCTTATGCTCGCAAACAAAGTATGAGGCAGGTAATCTCTTAAATGCTTTAAAGAATTTGAAATTTATTCTGAACTTGACGATTGTGGCAAATATTCTCCGCGGATGGCTTGATGAAAACTTTGCAAGAAATGAGAGAAAATTAGGAGCTAAAGAAGTTGTTGGAAAAATTGCCGTTTAATCTATTCTGCAAAATAAACGAATTCCGAGGTGCAAAAACAATTTGATCAGATGTGTTATGACGAACCACGAAGACTTCAACCTGTTCAACTCTTTGCTAAGTCAACAATGATGGTACTTGAACGAATCTCATCAGAAATTAAAAAGAGGATTGATAGTGCTACCACGTTGAATTTGAATTTTGCATTTCTCAATGGCTCTGAAGTCTTGAATATGTCAATTGAAGAACAGCAGAAGCATGGAGCAGATCTTGGACGATAATATGAGCAAGATTTAAACACAGTTGAATTCTGCCAGGAACTCAACGTTTTTAAAGAACAAACTTAATTTTTATTTGGAGATATAAAAAATGTCAGGGCTTTCAATCTCTTGCAACTGATCTATACGCATGATTTGCAGGATGCCTTTCCTAATGTTTGTATTGCTCTGCGAGTTTACTCTACGCTTCCTATTGAATCCGCAAGCTGCGAACAAAGTTTTAGCAAACTTAAACTTATTAAAAATGATCTACGATCGTAGATGAGCCAGGAACGTTTATCGAGTCTCGCAATATTAGCAATAGGAAATCGAACTGCTCATGAGATTAATTATGACAAGGCCATAGATATGTTTGCAAAACAAAAGGCTCGAACAGTAAAATTGTTATTTCAATGTGTAACACGCAGAACAGAGAAATTTAAGGAAATGATAAGTGTATACATATACGAAATTTGGTGAAGCAATTTTACTACAAAGTTAAAATCTATAATTTAAACAAATCGATAGAATTACTACCTCAGATATTACCTTTGGTGTCTCCGATACCTAAGATTTACGAGATTTTGGTTATAACGTGTCAAATGGCCTATTATCTCTATCTCTATCTTCCTGTCAAATTTGCCTATAGTGCCCATAATTTTTATTCCACTACTAACGCTCTGATTCAGGCCAAATTTTTCACTTATCACAGCTGTTTTCATTTCCTCATATCTTTCTCTTTTGAAGTGTAACATAATAATTACTTTTAATCTCACGTTTTATTTCAGAACCTATCCTTTCCTATATATATATATACATGTCTGACACGTTCATAAATTTTTTTAAAAAAATTTACGCTTAATGGGACGTAGCACCTTCCAATTGAAAAAAAAAATGTTTTTTTCAAAGGCTAATTTTTAATTGAATAAAAGACATATCTTATAGGTTTTTTCCCCAGAAATCGACTAGAACTAAAAAAATTTATTGCCGATTTTCTCATCCGTAGTTCATTCTAAGCATTAACATGAGCAGATTAACGTGTTAAAATTTCAAAACGATTGGATAATATCGTTTTTCTTAATCATGCACGCCAACTTGAAAAACTTTGTTTCGAGAAAATCGCGTTTAAAGTTAAAATTCAATATTTTTTGCAATAAATCTTACCGAAAATTAATCTACGATGCCTGAACCATACAATATACCTTCTTCTTGCTCATGCTTCTCCTCTCCCAAAGATTTTTGCTCCCTTCGAGCAGTTCTGGCCTCTTTAGTTGCCTCTTTAGTTGTTTTTCCGCCTGGTTGATTCTTGCAGCATCTCTATTTTCTGGATGTTCCAGCGCACATTGGCCAATTGTAATTCCCATGACTTGCATTATTTTCAAAATAGCCATAAATCCTTCATTGAATGTACATGCAGAAATATTTGCAGCCATATTTATGATATTTTTTCCACAAAACGTATGTTTCCAAAAATTCCAAATACAAGAATTATAGATTTCGTTATTATTCTGCGTAAAATTGCCCAAGCAGCGCTTCAATAAATCTTCTGATGATAAGTCTTCATAAATAGGCTTTAAAATTTCTTATACCTCATCATCTAAAGGTGGAGGTAACTTGACATTTTTTAAAGCATTACCACCAGCTGCCTCCGCCTTGCGCCAGTTACACCAAGTCTTTTCTCCAACAGGACAATAAGATTGTTGAGGGCTCTCATCAGCTGAAATTTTTTGGTAATATGCTGCCCAAATTTCCAACCGAATTAGAATTTCGTTGCATAGCTGGGCCATGATATGTTGATAAATTTTTCATTAATTTTAGTGTCAGTTGAAATTTTTTCGGACCTTTTTTTGGAGTTTCAACACTTTTTTTAGAAACATCTTTTTCAGCTATTTTTTTTTTGTGTTTTTTGTCGAGGCTAACTTTTTTTTTGCTTCTTTTGAAGGAGTAAACTCACTTATCTTTCTCTACACTTTGGCCTAAGTCGATGTGGCGGTATAGCGAAGTGAACGAAAATCATAGAAAAAATGAACTTGGCACGCAAAATTTTTATTTTTTAGAATTTCAATTTCATATTATTAAAAACATGTTTTTAAAGCTTCATTCTCACATATTCAATAAAAAAAAACTGGATTTTTTTTCAAAATTGAAGGTGCTATGTCCCCTTAATTTTATAATCGAAAAGCATATCATCCAACGCAGTACAAAAACTGGCAAAGTTATGACTTTTATGTCATGTTACCCTCACTTAAAAGAAGTATAGTTAGTGTTAGGAAAGGTAAACTGCGCCTACTAAACTAGTTCTGCTCAAACTGTTTGAGATAAGATGAATAAAAATGGTTAAATGTAAAGAAAATTGATTACTTTTACTAAACTTCACTATTCACCTTGTTCAATTATGTCAAGAAAATTTAACGAAATCAATTTTTAATCTTTTTCCCGCAACAATTAATTGAAAGCTATGTGACGATTAGCAGTATGATTTTTCTGCATAGGCTGCTACCTCTCATGTCTATTTATTCTTCATTTGGAATATTGTTGCGCGACCCTTTTTATTTGGAATGTTTCAATTGTCCGATTAACCTCTTTGCTCTCAACGACTTATTTTACCTTACTACTTATGTATTTCATTGATGGATTATTTGTATCACATCATTCTACAAAATATGAAAAACTTATTGTGCAAGTTTGTCAAAATCGATTGTAAAAAATGGCCTTTCCATATATCTGCAGCACTCACAAAGACACAAATCTTCAAATAACTCAACAATTACTGAAATACATATAGGGCGTTTATGTACGATAAATCTTAAGGTATATCAATTCAGTCGACAATTTTCCTGGTGCCACTAAGAAATAAAATTAAGAATTATGTGACATTTCGAAAAAAGCTAAATACGTTAGGCCGGGCTGTAGGTTAGGTTAGGTTAGTGAAGAGGGCTGCCGGGAACGCGGCCAGCATTAGGCCACCAGTTTGGGCCCATTTGCCACCCTCATGGACAATCACACGCATTCACACTTACAGCCATGGCACTGGCGGGATTCGAACCCGCAGGCCTCGTAGCACGCCACTTTTCGGCCTGACGCCTTAGCGAGCAGAGCTACCGGGCCCTCAGGCCGGGCTGTAACAGTTGCAAAAATTTAAAAAAGGATCACAATGTCACATTCCACGTTGAGGAGAAATACATTTCTACAGAAATGGGATTTCACTTAGTTTCTTGAGTTTAATAATATTGAATGAACCCAAAAGCTACTGACTCGTTGCTTAATATGTTTTCAATATTTAAATAGATATACCTTAGTATCAATGAAAATA
Organism: Nemotelus nigrinus; assembly: GCA_947369275.1. Taxonomy (NCBI): domain Eukaryota; kingdom Metazoa; phylum Arthropoda; class Insecta; order Diptera; family Stratiomyidae; genus Nemotelus; species Nemotelus nigrinus. The sequence continues at coordinate 36,190,744 of OX376372.1, forward strand.
ATAAAAATAACTTCTTTGCATTTAAAATGTTAAAGTAACTCAGTGGCATACTCTCAAATCATTTTTTCTTCATTACAGAAAACATATGGCTCAGTGAACTAGACTTCCTCGGATCAAATCGAGATCGCTTAGTTATCATGTCATTTACAACGTCACCGTATAGCAATCGAACTTTTGGTGCAAACGATACAAACTACTACTGGGACGATGACAATTCAACCTTGAACATACCACACAGGAATGTGGAACATGTTTACAAATTCTACCCCAAACTGCCAGTTTTCGAATCGGATACCGTTGAACATTTCATACCAGAGCACAGCGAATTGCTGGAATCACACGAAGACTTCGAAATTGAATCAATTGCGAGTTCAACATCCCCAACGAAACTCATGAAGCACATGCAACCAACTAACTCCAGCCCATCAACCACAACAACAACACAACATACAACTACGAAATCAACCAAAGCTTTGCGTGGTGAGACCAGAAAAGGTAATGGTGGTAACAAGGGTCATCGAAAATCGGGTCATAAGTCAAATCGGTCTGGTGAGGAGAAGCGATCCCATTTGAAGCCAATGGATGTTAATACAAGCGTGGAAATGAAGACTGACCGAATAGATGACAACAGTTTCGACGAGACTGATTTTGATTCACCATTTCAACCGAAACTACATCGCACCACTACTTCACCGAGAAAAGCTAGCAAAACTGCATTCAAGTTGACCACGAAACCGAAGAGTACATCAACCGAGCCCACAACTCAACGAAAAACTACTCTGCCGACCATAACCAAGCTTTCGTCCAGCTTAGCCGATAGTGATATTCACATAGTGAAACCCGAGAGACTGCCGGAAATCATACCCTCAACACCAATCGCATCTAATTCGAAAATCATCGAAATCAAAACGAAGAAACTTCGCAAGAGGACAGCTTTAGAAGATTCTGAGGACGAAGACGCAGTCATTGTTGAAATTTTGCCGGAGGCCTTGATTGGAGCGATCCCAGCAAATCTATCATCATACTCTCTAGTCCGACTCGATGGATTTTCCGGAGTACTGCAAAGATTTTTCGGCATTGAAAAGCCCATAGACGCTACATCGTTTTCGCATCCGCCCAGCATGGAGTTCGTTAACTTAATAGTGGCTCTAGTGGTTTGGTCTGTTCGATACCCTGCCGTGTTTTGGGGCACCACCAAATCATTTGCGGCTGTCTTTAGCCTTCAAATGGTGTCCAATACGATCGATATTATTCTGAGTTATGTGGGGATATCGACTTTGTACAAACTACAGATTGTTGGTCAAGTACTACCCAGCCATACGCCGGGTTTGCTACTGAATGCCGTTGTTACTCTTGCATTATTCATGTTGTCTACAATTTTGACAATCGCTTCATCCCTAATCTTGTACTTGTATGGGCACGGAAGATTAGCAGCCAGGATGCGAGACCGATGCATGATCACGGTGAAGAACAGTGAAACCTGGATATATTTTGCTCATTGCGCTTCGTTGTGTTTAGTCCTGGCGCTGGCTGTGGTAAAAGCACCATTAATGCACGATCTGAGCGCAACATACCGCGGAAGCTTGGATCATTCAGTTTTGTGTTCAGGTAAGCCAGCTCGTTATCACTTATTATACGATGACAAAATGTCAGCTTTACGTTACAGCTCTCGGATCAATCATTCATTTGTTTCTGTGGATTGTCCTTTGGCTATGCTTGACCGCTAAACGTCGTTGGTCCTTCAAACTGCCACCACTAATTCAATATGGGTCTGCCATGGGAGCGAATCAACCGCTTTTGATCGCCGGTCGAGATGGTCATGGTGATTCCAAAGGACTCAGCACTACATCAAGTACTGACGGAGCCGAAGATACAATCTACTGGCCCAAAATGACCCCAAACTCACCAAAGTTAAAGGTCACATTCAACGAAGTTACGAGTACGTCCGAAGATGTTCTCATAATCGGCGAACATGATGGCAAGCGGTAAAAATCTGGCCCGAAAAGATTCGATGTTTGTTTTTGCTGTGGAAATTTCCAAAGAAAATTTTGCACGTTAACTTTGTTATAGCTAAAGATTGTTTGTTATTGCTAAAGCACGTATTTTAATTGTGTTACCGGTTTGTTTCCACATAGCGATAGCAGAATGTTATTTGATTGCTTATTAAATCTTTTTTAAATGAATCTATTCATCGAACTCAAGTATAATTTTTGCCTTTGGATGATAGATGATTTCCAGTTTCTTGAAAGTCCCGATATTTTAATGGTTTTATTGGTAAGACCAATAGAAAATGTAAATATTACTACAGCCTAATAGCTATCGAAATTCATATATATTCTAAAATACAAACCTTAAAAATTTAAATAAGGAAACTAAAATACACCAAGTTTGTTAGCACCTGCTAAAACACTTGCCATTTGTTTTGAAAAAGCTCTCAAACATTCTGCTCGTTGCATGATAATTTTATATATAATTGAATGTTATTTTAAAATTTTCATTAACACATCACGTAATCAAATTTACTTGTTTACATGTCATTGATGATTTTTCTCACAAATACTGCATACGTTTCCGCTTGCCGCCTGTTTTTGCTTGTCCTAAGTTTACTCATTTTACCAATTTCAGCTAATAGTGTCACAATGAACACACTTTTCAAGACTTGAAATTGACAATTGAACTAAAAAAAATATTTGTTCTTTTCATTCTTCTTTATTTGCTGTACTTCTACTGCGAAACGCGATGCACCAAACCTACAGCTGTACGTCCAGTGGAACCGCGATATGTATTACCAGTATTACGGGGGAGGCTGATGACGGAGACTATGCTACCTTGAGGGGTGGCATTATACAGGGTGGCTGTGTTTTGAATGGTGGTGGCAAAGGCACTGGAAATAAATTGCAGTTTAGTGAATACGATGAACTTCCACCGCCCCCGGATCAACTGTTACCGCCAACTTCTTGCAATATCATCAATGGATTGGACTTTATGGACGACAATACTTCAGAGGAGGGTAAACTATTGGCCTGTGTTCGAGATGATAGCGTAACTTACGCTTCGACGAGAGATCTCGAGCCTCCACATCCACCACCACCTCCTCCGCCTCCAATGCTTCAATCACCCATGTCACCACATAACCAGCACGTGGAAGTGATGCAGTTGGGCTCACCAGTTGATTTGGTTAGTCCATTGGCACCTGTGACCGTTACAGTCCATACAAATGAAGCGCATGTAAGTATAATTTATCTGCTTTGAACCATCTTTTTATCATTAACAAAATATTTAGACTAAGTCTGATGGAGATGGTCATCTTTTGTTTAGCTCCGTAATATGGGGGCCACTCATGAAACGATATTGTCAGTTTTAGCTCTGTAAATAGCTTTTAATTACAGATTATTGTATTTAAATGTTAGGATTTCCGTTTTGAATGAATAATTGATCATCCTCTTGTGACGAAATTATTCCAAACTTTAATCTTGGTATATACAGGGTACGTTTTTAGAGGCATACATCTTTAAGTTGGTAACATTTTTTAATGCTACGTATTTTGTGACAGCTGTCATGCGTTTTATGGTTAGTTTGGTTTGCTATTTTATCATGAATAGGTTGACGCCTGAGCAACGACTGCAAATTATGCAGATTTATTTAAAAAAAAACGGTTCTGTTCCAGAAATTCATCGCGCACTCCGTCAATTTTATGGTCGACATAATAGTCCATCAGAACAATTAATTCGATTAACCATGAGTCGTTTCCGCACCACGTTTACTTTCATTGATAATACGCATCCATCCAGTCGTCGTACAGTGCGTAATGAAGAAACTATAGCAGCTGTAGAGCGTAGTATAGATGAAGACCCAAGTGAGTCCATTCGATATCGTGCTCAACAAATAAACCTTGGTCCATCCACATTATGGAAGATTTTACGGAAGCATCTTTTTTTGCGGGCTTACAAAATCCAACTCGTGCAAAAATTGAAGCCGAACAACCACCGGACACGGCACAGATTTGGTGTATGGGCCCAAGAAAAAATTGCTGCAGATCCCGAATTTCATAAGAAAATTTTGTTTAGCGATGAGGCTCATTTCTGGTTGAATGGCTACGTCAATAAACAAAACTGCCACATTTGGATTGATGAGCAACCACAGGCGATTGTCCAAACACCGTTACATCCGGAGAAAGTCACTGCTTGGTGTACTTTATTGGCCGGTGGAATAATTGGTCCATATGTCTTCAAAATTTCTGCTGGGAATAACATTACAGTCTATGGTAACCGCTATAGAGCCACGATCAATGACTTTCTCGTTCCGAAATTGACTCGCCGTAATGCAGGGGATCTCTGGTTTCGACAGGATTGTGCGACATGCCATACATCTCGTGCTACCATCAACTTATTGAAAGAAGCATTTGATGAGCGCATAATTTCTCGTTTTGGACCTGTGAACTGGCCTGCAGAATATTGTGATTTAACACCGCTGGACTATTTCTTCTGGAAATACGTCCCAAACCCGAGACGCTTGACCATTTAGAAGACAACATTCGCCGCGTTATTGGCGGGATACGGCCCCAATTATTGGTTGGAGTAGTCGAAGTAGAGTACTCCGCGCCAGTCGTGGCGCTCACATGCCCAAAATCATATTCAAAAATTATCTTTTCAATAAAACCAATTTTATGGCAATCAAAATAATTTATCCGTATTTTATTTCATTTTAAAGTTTTATACCTCTAAAAAAAAGACCCTGTATAAGTGTTTACCCAATGTTTGTTCGCTTGAATTATAATTGCCTTTTAGACACTTTTTAGTGGCCAAAGTTGTGGGAGCTGTTTCTAATGTAAGTCTGCGATAGGTGTGTTTGCGAAAATTCAAGGGCCTTTGACTATGTGCAAGTTAGGACATGATTTTCCTCACTGGTACACATATTGCTCATCATTGAGTTGATTAGACTTATGCGCTCTAGTGCGTCTATGTCGTTAAATAAATAACAGGCATTTCAGCATAACTCATGTTATGCTTATCGGCCTGGAGTTCTTGGGATGTGAGTAGCCATTTCTGTCATGTTTTGGCATAAAATCTACTCAACCTCTTGCCAAGGTAATGGTACGTACCCCAGGGCTAGGCATGCCTAAATATTTCCCTTAGGTTTGCCTCTATACGATCAATTATGTACCCTAGCACAGCTCCATCCTGGCCTTTTCATTGGTGACCACAGATCTAGTTTATTACCAGAATTTCCATCTGCCGCGAACAGCTAGAGGTTTAGTCAGATGCACAAAAGCTGTTTGGAGTGCCCGGAAAGTAGTTTTCAAGTTAAGTTTGTAGAGGCACCTTTTTGGACTTAATAAACTCCCCCATGCAGTCATTTTTGAGAAACCAGTTAAGCTGATTGGGTTTTCTCCTGGATCTTACATAGCCTCGTAGTCTCTCTTCTGCCTTTCAGTCCCTCACGGGACGATGTCATTGATTCTGCCTTGGAAGTCCTCATTGTACACCAGGTCCAATCGTTTGCGAAAGGAATATCCACATTCCACCATATATGCAGCTAATGAGCCGGTAAATAGATGCTGCAGGATTTTCAATAGCTTTAGCGATCTTTATTCCCCAACGATTTCCAAACTATCCTTCAAATCCTCCCTTATCCAAGCCATTTGTACACCGTAATTTTTAAGGTTTATTTTAATTATCGTTTTTAACTGTTATTGTTTACTTTATTGTTATTTATTCATTATCTATTTCAAACTTATTTATTTACTCAATTAGTTATTTATTTGTACCTTACATTTATTTTATTATTATTGTCGTCCTCTGGATTAGCGAGTCTTTTGGTGTGGTTCCTCTGGGTCGCTCATGCTCTCGCTACAAGATGTTGATTGAAAGTAGCCCAATCAGCGCTTTTTGGATTTATTCTCTCCACGAAAGGATTTAGTTTGGATTAATTCTCTAGATTTGTAGCCTTTGACAACACCAAGCAGCAATAATGAGAGAGTGAGATCTCATCCGATACGTCCCATTGATACATACATTAAGTGTGACGTTAATTATTGTTATCATTATAGCGTTATTGTTTTATTAAAAAAATCAAAAAGCCTGTCTCCTCTGGTGTTGTAGTTGCTGCTGCCCAAACTGGTACTACTCCTGTCAGGTCCCAGCTTGAAAACTGACTTTGCTTGGTGCAATCAAACAGATTGGAAACCATAATACACGCGCTTGGCTTCGTTGACCTGTCAGCATAAAAAAGTTTTTGCCTCTTTGACTAAAATGAGTCCGCAAAACCTGCTGCGTCCAAATCACAGAATCTTTAAACACACAATCTGGGAGAATGTTTGCAGTTTTGCCAATATTTCGCTCAGCACGAACCATTGGCATGCTGCAAGGTCATCAAATATCGAGTTATTTAGAAATAACGTCTGACAGCTTTAGCTAGTTGGCTTCATCATCCAACCTTTCTTTGGCTTATCCAGATAGGCTCATAGGCTCGATTACCAGGCATTCATTTTTCTAGGAAATACTTGCAATGTTAAATACATTTATCTCCTGTCTGAATTTGCCGCAAATTTCCCCATTTCGTGCAGTTTCTTTTGTTGTCTGCAGCTGGGAGCCTCCACAGATTCGCGGAGTCTAGAGCCCAGAACAATCTATAGTCCTCTGCTTCCTGTGGATATATCAGTTGCACGAGTCGGAGTCTCTTTTTCAGTGCTTTCTCTCCCGTTTTTTTGTGTAGATTTGAGGGAGTGCGTCTTTTCTCTAGGCAAGGGCGTATTTGGAAACCATACTCACCTTTCAGGAGCCTACAAGTTAGAAAACTTGCTGTCTATGGATTCTTCTACGATGATAGCCTTTAATATTTCGCTGCAACCAAAATCCTCCATTGCAGTCAGACCTGATGTTAGAGCCTGCAGAGTCCAAGTCTCTGCCGTACTAAGGTATTTTAGTACGGGCTCAAATTTAGTCTGGTTACCACATCTACAATCTTTTGGATTCATCATCACACAAACCCTTCCACCAAGACAAGGTGGTGCTTTCTAAGAATGGCTATCTTAGCTTTAATAGTTCCATTCTTGAGGCTTCGGCAGTCACGTATGCAGTAGCTGTCCGAATCAACTGCGACCGAAGGAGCGGTATAGACGCCTGCATAGAATATATCCACTGATAAATAATCGGTTTTTTGCATGATAGATCCAGTAATTATTTGCCTCTCGAAACATTCAAGTAAATAATTTTCAAATTTATCTAAAAACTGAAGACTTGCCATCTACTCCGCTATACTTGGAGGTAATGCTAATGATGGAGGATTAGAATCATGTTTTAAACTTTTTTCAGGCCTTTTGTCGGGTTTGGAGCATGGATTATGTATGAAATTATGGGAATGTTCCAAGAAACTGAAACTTTTTTGACATTAGAATCATTTTTTAAAATTCCACAAAGCAAATTTGGCCAATTTCAACTCGTTTTCGTTATGCAGATTTGTTAAGACTGTATCCCATACTTAATAAATGCGAGAACAGAGTTTTTACTTACACGAAGTACTTTGTCCCTTAAATATTCATACTAGCCCGAAGCTCTGTATTTGACTGTGGTGGATCGGCTGATGGCTGCATAAATCACATATGTTTACAGGTGTTTCTCTACTTACTCGATTCCACAAACTCTTTCAACTTTTATGCCTGTAAATATTCAGCGATGTATTCTCATTAATTATCTTCTAACAAATTGGGACCGAGGCATTCCTGTTCTTTTTGATGGTCTGAGGGGCAACAGAGCACGTGTGAACCGACGATATCCCAGCAAAAGTTTCCTTTGAAACGAAATCTATCTCCTGACCAACCTCTGATCAAGTAAACTATAGCAACAGTTGAACCAAACACACTTTTTGCAGAAACAATTCAAGGACACCACCGACCGCATGAAAATGGGGTACAGCTTAAGTTCCGTTTCAGCAGAATTTCAACAGAATGACATGGTCTTATTGTACAGCATAAGACGTCGAAAGAAGCGACCACGGAAGCTATAATGTGATTGAGAATAACAGTATAAAGTCATCAGCTAGACAAATGGCGCATACAGAGACACCAGAAGACTAGAGCAAAAATGAAGATTTTACACTTAAAGCGCCTCCAAAACAGGCCTTAGTTTCCATTTAAACTCCATAATCTGACGAAAATCTTCTATTTTGGACCCGTCTCTCTGAGTTTAGAAACATCCAATTGTCCCTGGAGGTCTGAAAATGGTGAGTCAGGAACTAATTCGTAGCGCGATTCTTTCAGTTTTACCGCTAACGAAGAAGCACCTTTTTTTCCTATGCCAAATGAGGTCGTTTTTTCTTGATCACCCTGTTCAAACGGTCTAATAATTCAACTTAAAAGTCTCCTGGGATCGTTCTTGTCTAGAGAGTCTATACACATTATTGCATGTGCATCCCGAAAAAAGCTGATCAAGATCTTTCCAGTTGATTTTTGCGTCTTTAGGCGCTTTGCTGCTAACTGTTTATTGGTCTGTGTAGTGTAGTAATAGGTCCATGTTATGCCCATCGTTATGAATGGACGAAAAAAATCATTTCAACCACACTCTAATAATTCCAAATAGCGCTAGGAATAGGGAATCCGATCCCGGCAAATTTTTGGTCCCGGAAATCCCGGGATTGATGGTTTCTAATCCCGGGATTTTCGGGATCAGGAATTGGCTGTGATTCCGGGGCCGGCAGTCAAGCATTATCGGCAATCAAGTTACAGCAACACTCGAGAAGTGCAAAAAGAATCCATATTTATGAGAAAACAATTAGCTCATATCAAAATGCGTAAAGAATAGAGCAAAACAAACCGATGTAACAGTTAATAAGAGAATACAAAGGGGTTTGTAAATAAATAAGTATGGACTGTTTCGCATTTAGTCTATTCGTTACTTCGAATGATTTGAGGAAATTAATACTAGCGAATTTATCAAAATCCTCAGCAACAAACAAAAATAAGGTTATGGGCTATGCAAGCAGGATAAAGAAAATAATAAAAAATGAGATAAAACAGGTGAATGGACTTCGACTGCAAATAGGCGCTATATAAATATTAACATCCACTTAGTAAACTGGAGCTTTGTGCGAGTAAGGATATCAATGGCAGCTGCAATTTGTCTAGATATTTTAAAAGAGCGTCTTGCTGAGTTTGTTGTTTCTCTAAGAAAAGACATTGTTACCATCGTAACTGATGGGTTAAACGAAATGCGAAAAGTAGGCAGACTTGTTGATACAGAGCAACATATATGTTTGGCGCATAGCATCTACTTGGCAGTTTGCGATGTTCTCTATAAAAGGAGATCCATTCCACATTAAAGAGTTGATGAAGCAGCTGATAGTCTGGAAGACGACCACGATGATTTGGACGGTCCTGAATCAGCTTACTACATTGAACCCGGTCGCCTGCAAGACACGCTGGATCTGACGACGAACATCAGCGCATGCATAAAGAAACTTCGTAAGGTAGTTTTATTTTTTTGAAAAAGCTCCAACGATAAATAATAAAGATCTTCATAACTATGTCAAATCCGATCAAGGCATTTAATTGTCCCATATACTGGATTGTCAAATAAAATGAAATAGTCTCTTGACAATGCTCGAACGGTTTTCCATTTTGAAAAATAGTATACATTAATAAGCCTGCAATATCCAGATTGATTAGAAGCAACTGAGTTTGATTCGATTCAGAAAATTATTGAAGTTATACTCCCTGTAACATTGACTGTGGAGGCCTTAAGTCGCAGAGATGGAAATTTATGCACTGCTAGTACTTCATCAAGTTTTTTATTTAGGCTGTTAGGAGAAAAATAATATATTGCAATATTGGACCGAATAAAAGAGCGTCAGTGTACTGAGCTATCTGGTGTGCTAATCCACATTGTGCCAGCGAAAATTTACCAAGTGAAATATAATCTCTATTTTTGAAACCAAGCATCGCAAATATTAAAAAACAATTACTTCAATCATCTAGATGCTGAACTCTTTGCTTGGTAGCCAAAGAAATGAGAAGAACTCAGTAGATACCCTTATTGAATCAGGTCAGGATGGTCGTCAATTGACGCTGCAAGAAGAGCTGCAAAAGAATGAAAAACATTATCATCAAATGCCGCAAGAAACTAATCTAATTAAAACCATTGCAAAAGAAATGAATCTTTTCGAAAGTGGTGGCACTCGCATAATTTCGAGCAGGCGTATCGACCGAACATCGGGAATATATTTAGAAGCAGGCTTGGAGACGATACTTTGGATGCTTTGCTATTGCTTCAATGTTACTTCCGAAAAAACCAATGAGCTTTGGCAGAATTTTCTATGTTTCTTTATTATGTACCGCAATTTTAAGAGCTGTGATTTGTTCTTGTGATTTTTCGTCGTGATTTGCTGTTGTAATTTGTAATAGTTATAAAAATAAAATGAAAAGTCGAACTCGTTTCCTTTATTTCTACCAATTTATTTTTCAAAAATCCGTATACAAGTATTTCGGCTATCACTTATAGCCTTCTTCAGCGATGTTTCTTCGAGTCAAAGAAACATCGCTGAAGAAGGCTATAAGTGATAGCCGAAATACTTGTATACGGATTTTTGAAAAATAAATTGGTAGAAATAAAGGAAACGAGTTCGACTTTTCATTTTATTGTATAATTTCTACCTAAACGCTCGCCAAACAATTTTTTGTTTGATTATATTTGTTGTAATAGTTGTTATTTCAAATATCTGTCTTCATACTGTCAACGTTTTGGGTAATTAAAATTATTCTTTTTATTTGCATCAATTATATAAATTAGTAATTATGCAGTAACATATTTTTCATACAGTTTTGAGCTTGCTTATTGTTGTAGTTTTGAAATTATGGCACATAATATAATCTGTTTATTAAAAACTTGACTTATTTTGTTGTGTTATATTTTGAATCTCGAATCCCGGGATCCCGGGATTTGAGATTTTTTAATCCCGTAATCCCGGGATTCAAAAAATGGTTCGGGATTGGAATCCCTAGCTAGGAATCATCTACACGTTGTTGTTTTTTTGGTCCACTGTGAGCAAACGCGGCAGCCATTATGCAACCAACCTTCCCATTCCCAAATGTATTCAGTGCACAAAATTCGACTTTATCCACTTTATTTTACTCATAACCAAAAGTTGTTCGCTTACAATGGCTGCCAAAATCAAACTAATTGACGCAGCTGTGTGCACACGCCACTATTTTTCGAAAGCAATGAAAATGAGTTAGAAAAATTGCAAATAATATACCGTTTAATGTATGGTTATTTTACCAAGTCCAAAAGGACTACGGACTTTACTTGAGACTCACTTTTCGAGTGTTCTGGCGATTGAAACGCAGAATGCAACTAGGCCTCTAACCAAATTTCCTACTTTTCGCAGCAACTGAATATATTGCAACCGAATTGGCAATCTCTCGTTGAACATAATGTATGGGTCATATCCTTGGACCTATCTAGTCGTTTTTGCGTTCTTTAAGCTCAGTATTAAGTATTTTTTAAATTTTAGTATGTGAAAAAAATGTCTTCGAAATTCACAATAACGAATCAATCCATTTTTGAATCTATATTAAGGCTTTAATCTTCATACTGAATTTTTCGATTTCATTCACAGATCGCTTCCAGCTCAACGCCACGCTGTCTACGTCGAGCCGACTCAGGTGTTCCAAACGAAGCACTAACACCGCGCAGCGACACTACATCAACCACGGAAAGTACAACTTCTCCGCCTGAACGAGCTCCGTCCGAGTCATCGAGTGGCGTTCATTCAGGTGAAGAGCGGGAAGAAGTTGTTATCCGTCCACGACCTCCTTCCAAAGTGATATCAAAGCCACCACCACCAGCGATTCAAGAAGAACCTTTCGGTCGATCCACAAATATGATAATGTCCAGTTTCAACATTGACAGCAAATCCAGTGCAACCCTGCCTCTAACACGAAACATACCAGAAACTCGAATAGACTACTCTCATTGCAGTACTATGCCCTTACCGATAGGATGTCATCAGGCTCAATACAAACCGCAAATCTACACACCAACAGCATCCACAAAACAGCTTTTGCATACGACACTCCCCAACGGAGTTCGCTACTCAAATCCACACATCCTCAGGCGAATAACTCACATAGCAAAGGCTGAATCGCCGTACGGCCATCTAGGTCTAGGTTCGGGACATCATACATTTTCGAAACTACTACAGGATCCGCTGCACAGCCTTGCGGCAACCACAATTCCTGAGGATCGTGATTCGGCCAACTTCTCTATGTCGTCCGATACGGAACGTGAGTGTCTTTACGCAAATGCTCAGCATATTTCCTAAAAATTACTGCAACATCCTAATGACCTGAACTATACAAACGAGTATATTTCCGCAGTCTGCAAAAACCCACGCACAAAATGTATCCATGCAAACTAGTTTCGTTATCATTTACAGTGACCTTCGTCGAATCAAAGCGACACCTGCATTATCACGTAAGCTACTTTTAGTTCAAATTCTTGATTTCCGATTATGTACAAAATATTTTTCGAATTAGCTAAACAATGTAGAGCTAGTGCTTAAGTTTAAGCTTAGTGAATTAAGCTTAGTTTAGGAGTTTACGGCGAACGCTTAGGCCTGATTGAATTTCATGAGAAATTTCGCAACAAGACATTGGAATTTTGTTTTTGAAAGCTGTACAAAGAATATTATCTATATAAACACCGTTTCTTTATTTTGTGTATGAATAACAAGAGTAATTTATTTATTCGTGAATATTTTAATTTGATTAATAGCTCGTATATATAGCATGAACATGTTTCAGTTTAGTTCGTTAAGTTTATACAAGCACTTCTAAATAGATCATAAGAGAGTGAACTTAAACCGAAGAACGGTCAATAGTAGAGACAATTGAACTCTAGGAAAAACAAACGTGAAAATCAGCTCCACCGTATGGTCCAAATGTAGTTTCAGTGTTTAAACGATAAGTTTGTACAATAAAAACAATAAACTCATGTCATCATTACGCAATTGAATAGCCTTATTATTTAATATAGCCTTATCATAGGACATTACATTTACAATGAATAGATGATGCTCGTTTGGACAATGAAAGTATTGAAAGGCTCAAAAGAGTATGAATCCTTACACTTCTCTGGTGATTCATGATTGGAAAACATAGCTTAAACATTTTTTAAATTTTTATATTTAATTTATATCTTTGCATTGATATGTTTATTAAGCTTTCCCAAAAAAAAACATTTCACAACCAAAGTGTGTTGATTTTTTTTTGGCTTGGTAATAAAATTGCAGTATAATAAATAGTAAAGTATTTTAACGCCACTACACAGTTTTTCTCAGTGATTAGCAGTGAGAAGGGGGGCGTGTTTTCTACAAATTTGAGCCTAAACCTATGGCTTAGACTGTCAGACCATGCTACCGTCTTTCAGTCTGAAGTATATGCTATACGCATGGCAGTTGAGTCCATTAGCGGAATATCAACGAAACCAATGACGATTTACGTCGACAGCAGGGCAGTCATTCTCGCTCTTGCGTCTTACAGATGTTGGTCAAAAACTGTTAATACTTGCCGAGTGGCTCTCAATGAAAAGGCAAGGCATATTCCTTTCCGGATATTGTGGGTGCCAGGGCATAGTAGAGTCATAGGCAACGAAAAAGCCGATTAATTGGCGAAGAAAGGTTCAGGAGCTAGTAATGGCCCCTGCATCACTGTGCCACGGTCAATCGCTGACACCACAGGCAAACTTGATGCCGCCATATGGGCCAAACTAAAGTCCGAATGGGGAAACAGGATGGACTGCAGGGTGGCCAGGACATTATGGCTATCACCTGATCTAAGCAAAAGCATGAAACGGCTCAAGCTCAGCAGAAACTGCTTGAGAGCCACATTCAGCTTGTCATAGGGCACTGCCTTACCGCATCTCATGCGAACAGAGTGGGACTGACATCCAGCAATTTATGCAAGAGGTGCGAGATGGAAGAGGACACCATCGACCACACTCTATGTGATTGATATAACTACACTCTATGTGATTTATACCCTAAATAATAAACGCTTCAAGATTTTTGGTTCCTACCACTTTCAAGAACTTGGAGAGGTGACCAGTCAGCTGATTCAGTTTGACGAAGCGGTCACTTGGCAGCTCTAACAAGACGGCGGCCTAATGCTAGTCGCGTTCCTGGCAACCCTCTTCACTAACCTAACCTAACAGTGACAAGCGAATAATCTTCTCTCTAATTCAACCCAATCTAGAATATTTACAAATGCAATAACATTACGTTCTCTCCAAAAAGCAATTGATTCAATTATATAAGAAATATCAAACTTAAGTCTTGCTCTTGATGGGACCTTCTTAAAATGTAAATCGTTAGGGGGTTTCTGGTGAGCAGTAACAGATGAAAGGATACTTAAGGATACGGTTTGCAGTAACGGCTGATTCTGTAAAATCTTGAACAAAAACTCATCCACATAAAACAAAGTGATGCTAAATTTTTTGTGATCGACTATATTTATAGGCTCTCAAAATGTGCCAGGATATTCGTTAGACTGTCAAGAGTTTACGTTAGTCTGTTTTCGTTATACGTTGTCTATGGTAATTTATGGACAAGAAAGGAACCGCGATTGCAAAATAATAACCTTTATGCCAAGGAGTTTTTAAACATTGGTTAATCAACTCAATATCAGTCCATTTGTTTGCAAATGTTTTTTTTTATAAATACTCGTGTATATAATTAACAAGACTTTCCATAGGTAGTATAATTTGTAGCAATTAAAGTGTTCAAGTTTTGTAGCATTTCATTGGAAAGGGTAAGTTGAATGGCTATTTAGATATTATTCAAGTGACCATGCTCCAATGAAACTATAATCCCATCTATCAAAACTTCCTGTTTACTTCAGGCTCTCTTAGTTCTCCTGTTAGCAATTTTCGTGATTCCTAAATGGTCCTGTTAGCCTAGGACAACCTAAGATCACATGTAAACTGGCTGCTTTTCAAATAGCTTAGAGTTACTTCTCTGGAAATAATGAAAAAAACCAGTAGTTTAACAAACCAATGATTGATTAAATTTTGGGTTTGCTGGATACAATTTTGATAGACCCTATGCCTAGTAAATTTTTGAAATTTCGAAGGAAAGTGATTGTGGTATAGGCACGTTATATGGGAGCTGTAAGGGGCCAGGGCCCCTTCAGATCTCAGGTTGGCCACTCCCAGAAAAACAAATCTTTCCTAACACATACTCTTGAAATTTCGTCTCCTCGGTTATTGTAGTTGAATTCAATTAATGGAAGAAACTTTGGCAACTGCTCCGGAATAACGTAACATTTAAAACCTATGTACAAAATATAGGACATATGGCATATAATGCCTCTAAAAGTGCCAGAAAGACAACAAGTGAAGTAGTGCATGAACAGTCTAGAAGTATTATCAAGCTGAACCGTGATCAAGAAAATGTTTTCAGGGGAAATGATGAAAATGATGCCAGAGATAGCCGCGGAAACTTTTTGAAATTTTGTGAATTGTTCGCAAAGCATGATTCAGATTTTGAAATATGTTTTAAAAACAATGTTGCGAACTACTTCACAGCTTCAATACAGATCACAAAATGAGTTAGTAAAAATAAAACTGAAATCGTTCTCGAGGACATCACAGATGAATTAAAATAATGAGAGCTATTATAGCAGACGAACTAAGGGCCCACAAACAGGAACAACTCTCCGTTGCTGTGAGGTCTGCTAAAGGACTAACAGTCAAACAAGGGTTCTGAGGCTTTCCTTGGACAACATTAAGATGACACTAGTGCCATGACAGCGAAAAAAAGAGATGTGATAGCCAAAATTAAGTTAAAGCACCTTGCAGCTATGTCTGTAGCTGCGTCTAGCTCATAGAATGAAACTTATTATGATAGACAAACATGTACAACCTTCGTCAATACCATCGGATTCCTTTACCAGTACTTTTCGAATTACATGCCAATAGTTAAAGCAGATGAAATCAAAGAGATTATGCAAATGCGAATGTGTTGTCGATAGCTATGGGGCTATGGGGCTAAGGAAAACACCAAGAATCAGTTTATGCATCAGAGATCTAATCGAAAGTTTGTGGTCAATTTCTTCATCTTTCACTACATTCTTTCCATAACGTACATGTTAAGCTAATATTTTCTAACTTAAAATGCAGCTCTTAGTGATGGAATGGTTCTTGTGAATGAAACAGTGAAAACACTCCGATCGAGTACATGTTGATGCAGTTTGAAAAAAAAATTAAATCATTCACAGAGAAGCACTGTCAGGATCTCACAACGATGTAACTTTCAGCTGTTTCCTCTTTGCTGAGGCTTGTTTCTGGAACCAGTAAATAATGCTGGCCGTTACAGATTCAATTATATTTGCTCACGGTTAGAATGAAGAGTCATCTCTGCCAATTGTATATGCTTTTTTCAGGTTTCTAAGCAAAAGTTTTAAGCGCAAGACCAATTTTTCCCTTATAAGCTAAATATATTCCAATTTCATAACAAATATGAAAGTAATCTATCCTCGTCTTCACAGTCTACCTGGCTAACCAATACTACACAGTCTACCTGGCTAACCAATACTCAAAATATCGACATTTGGTAGGAAATTGAAATATTTCGAGCTTCTAAACGAAAAATAGTCCTGTATTTCTAACTATTTTCGTTCTATTCACGTGTAATTCATGCAAGCGCTCATTCCTGAACGATCATGGATAATTCATGTATACTTTTTTTTCATTCTTCCAGAGAAGTTTTTTGTCCCAGACTACTCCAAGATATTTGACTTCATCTGAAAGTTGAACAGTTATACCCTTCATATTAGGAAGCACTAGTCTTTCCAGTTTGACTTTCCAGGTGAAAAGAACAAGTTTTGTCTTACCAAAATTCACTGTTAGGCCGTTCCTCGAACACCAACTGTCCATTATGCCGGGTTTCCACCGAAGAGACAAAACAAAAAACACGGACAAAACATGTTTTTCTGAACAAAAACACGAATGTTTTGTAAAAACTGAACAGTTTCGCGAGCATTTTTGTCTCTGAAAACTGTTTTAGTAAACAAAACACCTTTTTTGTCCGTGTTTCTTGTTTTGTCTCTTTGGTGGAAACCCGGCATTAGATCCAATACTCGTTGTGTATTTCGATATACCACATTCAGACTTTTACTGACTGCTAGTGTGGCCACGTCATGAGCATAAGCATGCGCGTGCAGCCGTTCTTGTTGCAGTTGGTTTAGTAGGGAGTCAACTAGTATACTCCACAGGAACGGTGATAAGACACCCCCTTGAGAGCATCCATTTGTCAAAAATTCTGAAATAGGACTCGGATCCAGTTTCCGCTAGCCACAATCTCTGCGTCACCATGGCATGGCCTTAACTAAGCCGTCATCCACGCAGATTCACATAGCTCCGAAAAGGGCGCGCAATCAAAGACCCCTTCAATGTCCACAAATAACCTGATAGCATACTCACCACTTGAGATCGCTCTGGAAACCAGAGAATGAAGAGCCGACTCGCATGAGTTTCCTCGCTGGAACGCATGTTACTCATCAATCAAGGGGTTAGACGTAAGCGCCCTAGTGTGTGTGTGTGGGTGTGTGTGTTTCGTTCAACAGCAGAAACGAAGTTAAGCTGATTGACCTAGAGTTCCTTGAATCCGAATAGTCATCTCTTCCCGGTTTAGCTATAAAGACGACCTTAATCTGACGGAACATACCCCAAGACTAGGCATCCCCAAAATATTTATCTTAAGTCTGCTTCCAAGTGATCAATTCTCTCCCGTAGCATAACCGGATAGATACCATCAAGGACCGGTGATTTGAAATTTTCAAAGGACATGATTCTTTTCACTAATGTATTTTGGGAATCAAAATGCAACACAAGGCAGGGCAGCAAAATTTTTTGAATGAAGAAAAAAGTCTACCTATATTCCGGTATTGGGAGAAACTGCATCAAAAGAGCATAGACTGTCGTCAATAGACATGTTAGAGTCGGTAATGGAAAATAATATGAATGAACCGCTTGTGGAGTAGCGTAACTATATTCAGCATGAGCAAAGAGAAGGAAAATAGACGTGATTGAGATTTGTTCATCTGCTTTGTTCTGTATGCACGTGATGTATTATCACAGTTTTAAGTTAAGCCACCGCCGAAATAAATTGAAGCGTCCGCGGACAGAAATAGTCACCAAAATCCATCTGAAATGATGAGAATTCTAACAATGACACCACTCCAGTGTGGTAGCTCATTTTAAGACCACGCAGAAAAATATCGTACACTACTGCACATCAACTAATCGCATCAAAGATGTTTATTAATAGCGAAATCTACTCGTTTTGCATCTTGGAAAGATTTTTTGGGCTCCCATTATCATTTGGTCGATCATCTATAGTATACATTTGCGGTACATTTTTCACTTTTACTCTGCACCCATAACAACTGTTCAACTCATAACAGTAGTCCTGAGAGAATGGGGGATATTTCCAAGCATTAATTTTCAGATAGTAACTATAGAGATTTATTAGTAAATGTTAAAGCCATCGCTTTGGTAATATTAATCGTTTCTGAAATCGAAAGTGAAAATTTAATATACGAGGGGCATTCAAATATAAACGAGCCTTTTGCGAAAAGAAGTTTATTTTACATTTAAGAAGGAAACACACTTTATAGTTATTGTTCTACATAATGCATTTTTCCCATCAAAAATGTAATTGGTAGTCCAAGTGCTTCCTTGAGATACCCAAACATATGGAAATCGCAAAGTGGGAGGTCGGGGCTACAGCGAGAATGATCAAGTGTAGTCCAATGCATTTCAAAAATTTGTGGGTTGTTAAGGCTGCAGTGTGAGGTGGTCGTGCAAGAGCATGACGTCTTGGATGGATTGACAGCACCTTTGTTTTCCGATATGCAGCTTGAACCTAGTCAAAAAGTTCACAGTAGCTCACAGTCAATTGTGCGACGGTCGTGAAACAAATCAACGAGTAAAACTCCTTGAGAGTCCCAAAAAAACCGTTGACATCACCTTACCCGCTGAAAAGCGAGTTTTGATTTTAATGGCCCTGGCTACCCCTCTTTTCTCTACTACATAGTGGCCCTTTTGGACTCGAAAGTGTAGTGGCGAACCCAAGTTTTAACACACGGCACAATGCGTTGCAAAAAAGTTTGCCTTTCATTTAGAAAACGAGCAAGAAGCGTTTGACAAACTTAAACTCTCGCATTTTTGCTCTCTTGGATAAGCAGAATTCAAGATAGTCTCGGATGATGGTGTGCACACTTCCAACAAAATCGAGTGACGATATCTCTCAATGATCTCGCAAACAGCTGCAACATTGCCAGGCGTAATGCTGGAGCAGGGGCGTCTTCGGTAATTCCTCAGAAGAGAGAGATATAAGGATCTGAAAACAGCAGTGAGAAGTGAAGCAATTTGCCTGAATCAGAGCGTTAGTAGTAGTAAAAGAAAATTATGGGCACTTTGAGGAAATTTGACAGACTTTTACTCCACGAACTGGAAGATAGAAGTAGAAATAGTAGACCATTTGACAGATTATAACCAAAAATTCATAAATCTTAGGTATCGGAGGTAGTAATACTCTCGATTTTTCAAATTATAGATTTATTTGTAGTAAAATTGCTTCACTAAATTTAGTATATATATATATATATATATATATATATATATATATATATATATATATATATATATATATATATATATATATATATTATATATATATGTATATATATACATATATATATATATATATATATATATATATATATATACGTTTATTTCATTTCCTTAAATCTCTATGTTCTGAGGGTAACACACATTTTCTGCATTTTCACGCCCTTCTTTGAACCCGGCACACTATACCAAGCTTTCACTCATGGCCATGAAAGTGCATTCTTCCCGAACTGTGCACGCACTCGGTTTTGAATTTCGGTTGGTTTAACGCCATCGTTTGTTACACCGGGACTCGATTGGCAATTTACCCTGCCATATCCGATGGCAACGACTGTGAATTTATGGTATGCCATCTGATGCGTTGACAGTTTCATGGCATGCAATATCATTTCGAAAATGCCTCTGAGCGGGAAGGACGTGCGCTGTGTCTGAGCGTTAAATGCTCTTAAGAAGTTATTTTAAGTGCAGAGTGAAGAAATTCTGCTGCTGATGAAATCTTCACGTGTAGGATAAATTACTTTTTGGATAAGCGGGTGAAATTTCAGACGAAAATGTAACTATTATATGATTTGCTGGGTTACGAAGGGAAATTCGATAGAAGTCATTTGAAAAACCCGCCAATCATCAACAGGAAGTTTCATATATTTACTCATCGCTCAAAATTGAAATTATTTCTCTTTTAAATAAAATAAGAATATAATTTCACTATTCCGCATCAAAAATCGACTTTATCGCAATTTCCCACAATTTCATTATCTGTAGACTATTTTGATTGCGCAACGAGATCTTAAAATCCTTATGAATTCAGAATCCCTACATTTTCTCATAAGAAATGGAGCATGACCACGGATCAACGCTATTTTGAAAATCAAGAACTGTCATAATATTTCCAGCCAGATGATCAAGCAAATGGCGCACCATATTGCCTACCATTTATGGCAAGCCATCATATATATCATACCATAGGCCGCCTCCATTAGCAATTTAAAATAGTATGCCATGGGAAATTGCTAATGGAGGCGGCCGATTAAGACCTTTATTATAATGCGTTGCGCAACTGAAGGATGAATCTCTCTTTCGCTCATTGTGAAGACAACTAAACAAACCGGTCAGGCGGCTGATTTGGCCTTGTTTAATCATCTAGACGGGTTCCCCTTCTACCTTTCCCGACGCTCCGTCTATCTTCGACACGGTTTCTAAGTCCTGAAAAGTAAAAGGCTCGTTTATATTTAAATGCCCCTCGTGTCTTTCGCATTCATACAATAATTGTTTTTGATTGGCAAAGTAAACCGATACAATACGAACATCTTTAGAAAGATTTACCGATTTAGTCCAGAATATCAGTAAAAAAAAATTTATGCATTATTCGGTTTGTCAGTAGAATTTTGAATAATTATTTAATTTACGTTTTTGTTTGAGTTTTCGAAAATACATCAGGATTTTATTAACAACAAGATTCTTTCATAGCTATATTCCTCGCAACTTTCAATCATTTCGCATTATAAAAAATTAAAAGTTTTGATGACAAACTAAAAGTTTATTGTCAGTTGATTGAAAAACTTCGGCCCCACGTTTGCTATAGTTTTGATTTTTCTTTCTAATTAAATCTTGTGTACATACAGCATCATCTATATCTTGGCCGTTTAATTTCCATCATTTTCAAAGCTATCATCTTAACAAGTCCATTATAATTATCTCCATTATCATATATCATTATGTCCACATAATTCCATTATGATTAAATCATTGTAAATGCACTCACACTCATTGACATATTTTCAAAGTTTTATGTTGGAATAAGCAAATTATGTTTCACATAAACCCAAAAAAAAAAATTAGCAAAGTCTTCTATTGTCGTCTCTTCCGTTCATCATCTTTAAATAATTTCTCTATCCATAAAATGAATCTGTATTATATAGCAAAAGATACAAATCGAACTCAGACTCCGCATATTAGGTACATAGAAGCAGAAGCTAATAGGTACAATTACAAAAGCTTGTAAATGAATAATTTGATCTTAAGATCGCATCCATATCATGCAACTTATATCTAAACATGATTTTTTCTATCATCTGTTGTCAATAGTACTTCTAATAACTGTGAACTAGATCAGAAGCAGCCATAAGCGATAATAAAACAAGAGATAGCTACACTTAAATTTATGCAGAAATAATTAAATTAAAGCAAGCAAAAAAAAACTAGCTTCAATGTATAGAAATAACTAAAATTACCAAATAGGATTTTTCAACGCATAATTTCATCTTGTAATATATGATACACTGTAGAGGAGAAAAATCATCAATAAATCAATTGTTATTCCAAACATTTTTTACGCAAGCTATTTGTACTTAATCAATTTATATCATTGTATGTATTATCATCAAGAGCTATGTATGTTAGCTGAATCCAAGAATGTAAGCACAAGCGAATAATAAGAGAAAATATGAGCAGTAATAAAAAAAAAATTCGAAACATGTTGTTTCTCACTTGACTCAGGATCGAAAGAAATGCGATTAAATTTATGAAGGCCAGCAGCCTAGGGCCATGATGTGGACTTTTCTCAACGAGCTTATGGAATTTATGGCACAATTGGCAATAAAGAGACGTAAGAAGATTATTGAACGTCCAAGAAAATATATTTCTTCCTATGTTTACAGCCCCTGTGAGAATTGTGGGCTTAGTTTCCAAGAATTTCACATTTGTGCGAACAATTGCAGAGGGTGATTTTTTTCTGTAAATGTACTGGAAAATGCTCAATATTTTGTTGAACACTTCGTTGAAAACGTAAAGGGACTGAGGGCTAACAGAAAGTTTTATTCGAACAAAAATTCAATAGAAATCGATGCATTACTTTTCTTTTTTGATCCTGATACAAATGATAAACGTGTATCATCTAATGATAATGAAAACAGGAACAGGAATATAAATAATCAATTTACTACAAATTTACAGGGATCGAATGATCTAAACGAAACGTAACTGAAAAAGACATGATTATTGACAATATTGACACATATACACACGTTTGATATGATGACTTTTGCAGATAAATTTACAGAAATCGGAAACCGTAGAGGAAATAGTGACATTTTGACACTTAATTGATAAGGAATGTTAGGAGCAGTTCACGGAACTTGACACATAATGGAATAGGTATGTATGATTCAAGAAACAGGTAGAATAGTATGAAATTATTGAATGATCCGGGCGACTCTTTGCGATTTAGTACACAATATAACAGTATTATTGATTAGAAAGATTGTATTGATTACTTTCATTTTGATTTTCATTGAATTTGTTTTCATTCTTTGGTGTTTTGCAACTTGTACAACTACATCCCACTACAAACACTGGCAAACTTAAGTCCTGTTGAAAAATTGGGAAAAATCCCATAATCAGATTATCAAATATGTTTTTAAAAAGGCATGCATAAACTGGCACCTAGCTAACGCTAAGCTTGTTTTAAATAAAATCATATTTTAAAATAAAATCAATGAAACTAAAATCTTCTAAAATTCAGAATAATACTTGTTACAAGTTTCCCAACTTTTTCATCTAAAAATTGTAAATGCATGGTAAATTGAATAACATCATAAACTTGAAAAGTATTCTTACAAGTATTGCTTCAAAAACTTATTGAAAGTCATTTAGTTTTTGAATTACTACAAAATCACCTACATACATGCTTTCTCACGAAATATACAGTTATGAGCACTTAAAATGCACTCTGACTCACATCTGATTTTTCAAAATACATGCTAAAGGTCAGTTTTTGACCTTTTTTCAAGCCGAGGCACATTATGAAAGAGGAGCTGTGCAAGCTTTGTCGTAATAAACTCACCAGGTGATATATATTTCTAAGTGGCTCCATCACTAGGTTGAGTTAATCATCTAGGAAAAATTGGATCGGTCTTCCAGCCATTTTAACCAAAATTCAAGTGTTTGACCTAGAGCTGAAAAAAAAATATATATGCTTCCCATGGCTTGCTCGTTGAAATGTTTCCTTGAAATATTATAATTTTTGGTAGCTTTGGGCGGCTGACAGTATAGTCCAGCCAAAACAAGTTTAACCTCCGGAAAAATCCGAAAGTTTTGAAACTTTGCACTTTGATTTATACGCACCAAGGGATGAATATACCAAAAACCCTCATGAATATGAGGCGAGCTCTAGCGGCAATCAGCGAAAATAGAGCATTTTTTGGTTTTTCGCTAAAATCTCGAGAGCCAGTGGTCGGAGGTAAAAGTTGACTACATACATAATTAACGCTTATTAAATTTGCAACAAAAATTATTGCAATGATGCAATTTTTTTTGTATTCTCAATGGTTTCCGAGTTATAGGGCGATAAATATAGCATTTTTTGAAAAACCACCCGAGCGCGGTACAATATGGTATTTTTAATAATATTTGAGAATGGTTTATTTACATGTTTGGATACCAAGGATGACTGAGGAGATTAACTTCCAAACTTTGTATAAAAAGAAAGACATTATAAATATTAAATAATGAAATACACAGAAAAATCAATCAATACTTGATTGCTTCTTGGCAGATGGCCCTGCAATCAGCTCATCTTGGTCAGCTTCTGCACTTGCTGACCGAAACACAGTAAGGAGAGGTAACTATGCATGAGATGATGGTGTGAAGAACATGACAACTAATTTATGTAAACTATACAAGGCAAATTAATGGCAAAAAAATACGGCAGCCACATCTGTTCTTACATCCCTATACATTTGCAAGAAATGATGTTGAGGACAGCTTCAGGTGCTGCAGCTGATCGCTTTCCATCTTCCAACCCCAATCTACAGAAATAAGTTCATTCCCAAGCCAAAATTGAATTTGGTGAATCATCAAGAGAGGTTTGCTTCCTGGGCGCATTGTACAAAGCCAGGAATACTTTGTTTCCAGCAGCACCTACAGCCTCACTGGATGAATTTGGGCTGTTAAATATTTAAGCAGCACCTTTCGGTACAGCTTGCTTCTTGATAAATTTAAAACAGGAAAGTTTCCCTATGCGATATGCAGCTGAAGTCGTATCGCATCCGCTAAACGCATGCACAGGACGTATGCTGTCTTTCGTTCCATAAGTTTGCAATTGCTGGCTTGAATATTCTTTCCTTGCTACTTTGCCATGGCTTGGTTTCACAAATAACATGTCAAAGCCATGAAGAGCTAAGGCCATGAAGAGAACAATAAGATCTACATATTCACCGATTATTGCTACTTTGTCACAAGTGAAGGATTTCATGAGTGCTGTTCGGATGATCAATGTGTCAGCATAACTGAATGCTTGTTTTGTTTCAACTCCATGGGTGGTAAGAGCAACTATGAGAAATGAAATCAGTTCCGATTTATTCTTTTCGTTAGAAAGAAAATTATCCTGTTTGACTATGACTACTGTTTTCTCTCCAAAGTTTAGGCCAACTGACATCTTTATTTTATACCTTCGGCTCTGTTCAGCTCTCTTTGTACTGGATGGGATGGCTGAATAACCATCAAACACCACCATGCAGCTGTTGCCGCCATAATGCTTAAGAACATAGGCTACATAACACTGGCAAATGGTTGGGATTGTCAGCGAATCTTTCGGCCACACCACTTTGTGTAATCATCTTGTGTCATCATCTCAATACTTTCACAACAGAATGCATCTCTGCGAGCTTTAATAGGTTTTTTTAATTGTTTTTAAAATACTCTTCATCAATAACCTCTCCACAGAAGAAACATTTTGTTTTGAATCTAAATAATGATTCCACAAACAACTTTGTTTGGAGCAACGAGCTACCTTGTGCTGATGAAGAGAGGTCTGCAGCAGACAGCTGTTTCAGGAATGCCTTTGTAGATTAATCTCGCGGGTACTCTTTTCGGCACTTACTGTGTAATCTAATTTTCTCAATACCAAAAAGCTTAGAGCTCAAATTATCTTTTCTTCGCTCACGAGCTATCAGTAACGATCTGATTCTTTGCAAACCAACAGTTGTTACACCAGAAGGTAAACCAAGAAATTTGTTGCACAACATACAGTTTTCTTCGATTTCATAGTCAATTATTATGTATGAAAAACACTAGACACTGACCAAACGAAAATGGTAAAAATGCACAAAAAATAATAAAGAAATGAATTACGGCACATCACACTCGCGCAACGACGTGAATAGCAGTGATACCTGATTGAAACTAACCACCGGCTAAGTTGTGGAATCAAGGAAAGATAGTTGGGTTGGGGGACATAGCAGAAATGACGTGCTCCTCGACAGTTCTAGAAAAAATAGTATCTTTAACGCCCTATAGCTCAGAAACTATACCAAATACAAGAAAAATGTGTAGAGTCATTTTTGTTGTAAATTTAATAAGCTTTAATTATATATCGAGTCAACTTGTGCCTCCGACCAACAGTTCTCGAAACATTATCGAAAAACCAAAAAAATTGTCCTGTTTTTGCTAATTACCGCTAGAGCTCGCTTCACATTCTTAAGGATTTTTGGTATATTCATCCTTAAGTACGTATAACTCAGTGTGCAAAGTTTCAAAACTTTCATATTGTTCCGGAGGTTGGGTCATTTTTTGAAATTTTTTGAGGGAACTAGTAAAAATAAGAATTGATAGTTCTACTAGCTGACAGGAGCTCATAATACACGGTTCCTCTCCAGTGTTACCCAAGTATGTGTATATCAAAGGGACACTACGCCTCAAGACGATTCTCTTTGTTTTGCTCACGATATGTAACCCTTTTGATATGTAATCTTCTGGCATGCAACCCTTATTTTATCTCCCGTTATTTATTGGTTGAGAAATGCTGAGTAAAAAATCAAAGACTCGATCCCATTATTTTTTTTAAGTAAATTCATGAGGCAATCAAACACTCAATTTTTTGGATTGAGCCTTACCAAAATGGATTAAACTGTTTTCTCATCAACCTATTGAAATATCTCAGGAGCACTTTTGAATCGAGTTTCCTCGCTTTTTGCCAGCATTTCACAACCAGCGTAAATAAAAATTAATAATTTCCAACTGCAAGTGGTCTCACCAGTCAAGTATGCACTGTGTGCTTGTGTCTGATGAGAATCAGTGCATGCTTTCGAAACCACTTTGTCAAATAAAAATTTTCA
This sequence comes from Nemotelus nigrinus, assembly GCA_947369275.1. Classification (NCBI taxonomy): domain Eukaryota; kingdom Metazoa; phylum Arthropoda; class Insecta; order Diptera; family Stratiomyidae; genus Nemotelus; species Nemotelus nigrinus. The sequence goes on from OX376372.1 coordinate 36,217,538, forward strand.
ACATAAATAAAAATTTTTTTCAATTCTAAGCATCCCGCAAAAACAATTCTAATTTGAATCTGCTTTCGGAGGCTTATTCCGCAAAACAATCGAGTTTCCCGTATCAATTATTCTCTGCTTTGATAAGCTTTAGAGTCGATATACGTTGTCTATGCTGATTTATAGACAAGAAGGCAACTATGATCACAAGTTCTATATCGGTTTATCTCAAATGGTCTCAACGAATTTTTTCTTTCGGTTCGTTTCTAACTCTATATTTCTTTCTTTCTCAAAATTTGATTTTAACGTAAGTAAAAAAAATATTCTCGGTAGCTATATGAATCCAACCTGAACTGCGCCAAAATCTGCGAGATTTTCTTCGCAATATTAGAGCTAAGCGAAAATTTTGTAAGAATATGTAAGTCAGAAGGTATTCGCATCAAAAAACTACTTTCTCTGATTTTGATGGTGTTGATATTGGCAAAATATTATGGACCAAATAGGACATGAAACATCCCTGAATGCATAGCTAGATAGTGCCAGCAGGACCGAATTTTCTCACTCAACTTTTCGAATGATTTTAGAATTCAACTAATGATCTATTTGTATGTTCTCAGAAACCTTTTTTTTAATGTCCGGTTAGACACGGAATGCGCAGTTATACTGACAACATACAAAAATACTTTCTGCGTTCATTAAATTTTTTACAGAAAACAATCCTGAGTCACCGTATTATTGTCGTATTAGATGTCCTGCGACATCAGAAATGCATTAGAATATATGGAATAGTATTGCACTTGTATTAAAACTTTAATTCATTCAATAATTTAATGCTTAAAATGTTCCTAGTGTAATTCCCATCTTAAAAGGTGATAATGCAAAAATAACTGAAATAAACCGATGGTACCAGCGTGCAGACAAAAGTCATGAGAGTTTCAATTGAAAGTTTTGCCATTTTCCTGAACTTTGCAGCAAAGTTTACTACCACAAGCATAAATTTCAAATTATCAAGACAATTGTTTTCATTAAGTTCTGCTACTTGTACTACCAACAATATCTCTACACCGAAATTTTGCTACGGAGAAGTTTGTTTTAGCACTTTCGGAAACAGATTTTCACTAACAAACTGATGCACTAAGCAGTGTTTTCATTTTTGAATTGTTGCTCTTACTTTTTAAAGTCATTTTTAAGGGACTAGGTTGCGAAAGAAAACATTTTTTTTCAAATCGCATGCATCTTTAATTTAATATAAATGAACAAGAACCTTTTCTGTTCAATTTACACGCGGAATAATCATTAAATAAATTACACAGTCATCCGATGACCACTTGTACCAGCAAGCATGAATTTGTAGCTGATTTCACTCTCACTTTGACTATGTTGTGATATAATATTTTCTATTCGACATATCTAATCCATTTGTATATTAATTGATTGTAAAAAAAAATCCTTTTATAGCTAAATAATACAATCTGCCATATGGTAGTTAAATATTTTAAACAAATTTAACAATCTTCTTCCCTACTTGCAAAATGAACAAAAAAAGCTTCTAACATACAATCCTTCAAGTATTGAGCCTAAGACTTGTTTATATCCCACTATATACATATCGACTAAGAAACAAACTATGCATAATGAATTTATTAAAGTTTTAAAAAGAATACTGCTTTTTAAGTGAAAAGAATAGATATACATACAACTATGATAAAAAATGACAAATAAAATAATGAAATTGAGAAATACATACATACATATAACTTCTTAAGGCTGAAAATGAAGAAGATAACAAAAGGGAGAGAAATTGCTAAATATTGTATTATGTACTAGCAAAGATGAAGTATTATTTATGTAAAATAATATAAATGTAATAATTGAAACAAGAGAAAATAAATTGGTAAGACCACCGCTTTATGTACTGAAAAAACATTTGTTTGTTTTCATCATTCAATGTCAAACTAGCAATTCTATCAAGAATTTTCGTGAAATTCCTTCGCCTTTTACTTCCGATTTTAAAATCGGATATTTTTCCGATGTTAAAATCGGGAGACATTGGCAATGTGGCCAACTACCGTCCTATATCGCTCTTCTCCTGCTATCCGAAGTTGCTTGAGTGGATTGTTCATGACAGAATTCATGATGCTTTTAATCACTTATTTTCTGTAGTAACACTAACTTCATCGCGTGCACTTTGGACAATGTTCTTCAAGCTGATGTGATTTACACTGAGTTCGCGAAAGCATTTGACAGGGTAAACCACTCAGTGCGGTTGGATATGATCTGTAATTTTGGTGTTTCCAGTTCTCTTACATCCTGGCTTTCTTCCTACATCCATGATCGCGTCCACCGTGTTGTGTTTAATGGTATTTCTTCCTCCCCTTTCTTTCCTACTTCTGGTGTTCCCCAAGGTTCCATCCTTGGTCCCCTCCTTTTCACATTCTTTATCAACTTTTAGTCTGACTCTTTGTTGTATGCTGATGACCTTAAAATTTTCCATGATTTTGCTTTACAAAATGATTGTTGTAAGTTACAATCGGTTCTTTTTGTTTTAAGTGATTGGTGCTCTGCGAGTTCCTTTGCTCTTAATGTTTCCAAGTGTTTCGTGATGTATTTTTCCAATAAGCCTAATCCCATTTCCTTTGAATATTTTTTGAGTGATAGTCTTTTGAAGCATTGTAAATCAACATAAAGACCTCGGCATCATCTTTGATCCGAAGTTAAAATTTGATCTGCATGTTTCTTTTGTTGTTGCTAAGTCTTCAAAAGTAGCTGGTTTTTTTTCTGTGCTACTCTCGCTTTGCAACCAATATCAACACATGTGTTCGTCTTTTTGTATCCCTTGTTCGTAGCATCCCAACGGGAATCGTCGTAATGTATTCTGGCAGAATGCATCTATCAAACAATCCTAGTAATGCAAATGTAATGTGCTAGAAAGCTATTTTCCAGCAATTATACGATATACTCGTATACATGACTTGTTGCATGGGGAATGCTGCAAGAGAGAAAGCTCATATGCTATAAGTCCAATACTGGCCAATGAACATCACTCGCAGAAATAAGGGGAAAAGAACTTGCGAGCATACATCGGCTATGGGTAGTCTGCTATATAAAGCGAAAAAATGAAAAATTCGGAGCATTTCAAATCATCACAGGTAAGTAAAATGTATGAAAAACAAGAGTACCAATTCCCCCTAGTAGCAAAGAGCGTGCGCTATTGGGATTTCCAATGAGCATCACAATCACTCAGGATGCAAAAACCACACATGCAGAGACACGATCGGCCGCCGGGCAAAGCTTTAAGTCGTATTCACCGTAGATGACGGAAATGCGAGAACACGATGTCGTACTTTCCAAAAAGCTCTTATACATAAAGCTATAAAGCTAAAAGCATAAGTTTCCCCTCGTATAAATCTTCCTAGCCTAGGACATGCAATGTTAAAAAGAAAACAACATGCAATGGTTCGGTAATGCTTCCACGCATTACGCGAAATGCTTACCGAATATATCCCGAAACATTACTTTCCCCGTTAGGGTTGTTGAATAGTGCTCCCAAGTGTGGTCTTCTCGTTTCGTGTATCTGTCTAATCCTGTTGAATCTGTTCAGTGTAAGTTTACTTGCTGTCTTTTGTACAAGTTTAATGTTGCTTATCGTCCTTATGATGACCGTATGCTTTTCTTAAATCTCCATTTGCTGAGTACCCGCAGAATTTTCCTGGATGAATGTCTTCTTTTTAAGCTTAATCATGGTTTACTCTCTTCCAACATTCGCGTGTGTCATTTCTTATTTGTGTCTGATCGCCCGGTTAGAACTCAATCGCTATTCCTCACTCCTTGTGCGCGTACTCTTGTGTCTTTTAACTCACCAATACCTAGGATACTTAGAAGCCGTGATGGCCATGTCTTTTCAATTTTTCAAATAACATGTTATTGATATGTTAACGTAGCCTCTTATTTATTTTTATTGTGCATTTTTCTCTTTACTATTTTTTCTATATTTTTTACTAATGTTCGAAGAAGAACATTAGTATTAAAATCACTTTGGCCAAAAATTCATATTTCTATATATATATATATATATATATATATATATATATATATATATATATATATATATATATATATATATATATATATATATATATATATATATATATATATATATATATATATATATATATATCATCAAAAAATTTCAGTGAAAAAATCTCAGGAACGCGCCATCCGATTGAACTGAAATTTTTAGGACACATTGGTGTATATGCAGAATAGTGCCAGGTCTCAGAAAAAGTTAAATATCTTTAACCCTTTGGCGCCGGCGGCCATTTTAGTGATATTTTTAATATACCTATTATTCCGTACACAAATAAGTTTTGCAAAATAAAGTTAACAAAATAAATTTCGAACGCGTTTTACATGTGAATCGGATAATGTTTTGGAATTTTTTTAATCCCATGTGTGCGCTGGGTGCCTAAAAAGAGAACGGGAAAAATTGTAAATTTTTAAATTGCGATATCTTTTGACAGAGCTGTTCAATTATTACCAAATTTTCAGGGCATATTGGTATTATTTAGTCGTAAATTCGTGTAGCTTTTGATGAGCGTGCTGGCAACCCTGAAGCTAGGGCAGGCACTGAAAGTGAAAACCTCCAAATTAACGACTCTCTTGAAAAAATGCCGTTTCTTCAAAAAAAAGCCACTCATATGTAAATATCGTGCTTTTTTTACATAGACCAAAAAAAAATCTGATATGGTATAACGGGCACGCCTGGTAACCCTTGCCCAATTTACCTATATTTTTAGCATCAAAAACTTCTGTTCACGGAAACTCACGATCCGATGAGCAGAATTAATTGAAATTTGCAGACTGTATTGGCCTTAAAAAGGACCAGGTCTGATAGAAGTAATTTTGAAATGCGGGCGATTCTGTGCCAGTGGTGCCATGTTGCAAAATCAGCCCTATAAATTCTGATTGAATCGTTCGATTTTGACAAAATTCACACAGTAGCTGGACCTTACTTCAAACCACGTTTGGTAGAAATTTGGTTGAAAAACTCGGTTGGAGCTGCCAGCAATGATAATTTTGGTGTCTTAAATTTGAAAAAATCAAAATTTGGAAGTGAAAACATTCAAACCATCGAATATCCTAAAAATGTCCGTTTTTTTACAATAAAACCAATCTGTATACAAATCTTATGCTTTATCTACATGTTCAAAGTAAAACTTTGGAAATTTCATGTCGGACAAGAACGGTAACCCTTTCCCAGTTAACCTATATTTTTAGCATCAAAAACTTCTGTTCACGGGAATTCACGAACCAATAATCAGATACCATTGAAATTTACATAATGCATTGGACTTAAGTAGAACCAGGTCTGATAGAAGCGATTTTGAATTGTGGGCAACTCTGTGCCAGTGGTGCCATCTTGAAAAATTACAAAGAAAAAAAACTGCTTTTTGCCCTATGAAATGTGAATTAGTAACCAGATTTTCATGAAATTGACACAGTAGCTGCACCTTACTCTAAACTCTGTTTGATAGAAATTTGGTTTGAAAAATTAGCTATAGTAATTTTTGTGTCTTTGGTTTTGAAAATTCTCTCAGGAAAATAAAACTTTTTGCCCTATAACTTCCAGTGCAATCATGAAATCAATACGAATTTCATACAACCAATGAAACTTATTATAAGCATTATTCAGGCCAAATTTGGTTGAAAAGCATCGATAGGGTTGCCAGCTATTGTTGGTTTTGTGTTTGTTTGCAATATCTTTATTAAGCAGTTTTATCGTAGAATTTTCAATTGGTAATGATATTGTAGTGACAATAAACAGCAAATATTAAGCTTTCGATTATTTGAAAAAACTCACTGCAAACCCTAAATTTCTTTATACTCCTATAACTTCGAATGTAATATAACAACGTGAAGCAGATGTGATATATTCTTGGCTTTGATACTGGCGAAAGGTTTCCAGTACGAGTCGGTTGTGCTACTTTTGTATCAATAAATGCTTACAGTTAGTATTCATACCGGAAACATTTACAATGAAAATAAATAACCGATGTTTCAATTCCCTAAGTTCTGCAAATTTTTCGGATCGCAGCCCCAAACACCAACTTCAGCTACAGTGCTGCAGGCACTGACCATTTTCTTCATTAATGTTATATGAGATGCTGCTTTCAAAGTTTGGTGAAATAAGCAACTGATAACGAATATAATGAACAAGTGTTTTTCTTTCATAAACTTTGAAACCCATGCCAGTGGTAATATCTGAAACCTTCTACCATATGAGTTATAATGCATTCTTGAGACCAAAGTAAAACGTGGCATTTGAAACAGTTTGGCCGTAATAAGCAGCTCATGTGGTGGAATATGCACTCAAAACCTGCACGATTCTTCTACTGTTCTTCGAACATTAGTGTTTCTAGCGGTTCAGGTGCGCTAGAGTTTTTTTTTTTTAAATTGTATTCCTTTGTTTTGCTTTATATTAATGGTTTTTGTTATTCTTGTATCTCATTTTATAATTGGATTTTCTGTTAACTGAGATTTGAATAAATAAATAAATTCACTCCTGTCGATAAGATATGTCCTATCTAGCGAGAGACGGAAAGATTTTAAACTACGAGCAATTTTTGCAGATGGTACATGCGAATACAAAAATTCCGTTTCAATCAAAAATTTTCAAAATGCATATTAAATACATTGTCTGTCTGCAAACAACACTTGCAAAAAGCGCACGAAATCAGACACAACAGAACGAATTCGAAGAAAACCCACTGAAACCTGTTTATACTTGAGACTTATCTTCTACTCATGTTCCAACTTTTATTTTAAATTATCTTCCAGACAATTGCGGATTTGCTTTGACATTATTTTGCTTGCCGTACACTTACCAGCCATAAAGTGGATGAAAAACATTATTTTACAATTTTCTCAAGACCTTTGTCAAGGACCAGTTGTCTGTCCTCTCACAGTTCTCGTTATAATTTCATCTTACATACTACCAGAAATCCTTCCATGGCTTCAACTACCGTACTTGTACGATGTTGTGCAAGAATGATTTAGAGAAGCGTGGAGTTATCCTTTTGATGTGTGAGCTTTTCGTAGACAAGTAGCTGCACTGGTGTGTCTGATTTTGTTTTATTTGTTGAATATTTTATATATGATGGCAAAGATTACTGCCAGCAATGAAAATGTTGCTGGAGGTGAGAAAGAATAAATGATTATTGTTTTGGAGTGAATATTTGAGACAACAGAAATTTATAAGTGCGATAATGATTACAACCAGCTTGCATAAAGAATGTAGATATAAATCATTCAGGTTTTGAATTAAATATATTTCCCTATTTCAATCGCCGATTTTCTTGAAAAAAGATAGACAAAAGGCTCATAAATAATTTGAGTACGCAACTTAATAAATTTCTCATAAATAGACATAAATCTTCAATAAATTGATTTTTATTTAATTTGAAATGATAATAAATTATAAAAAAAAATTAAAAACGACAGAAAACTTCGAGCTCATAGCTCCAAATTTAAGGTCTAAATTTTACCATTTCTCTAAGAGTAGGCATCATAAGTTTCACATTCAGCACAAAATTTGGGCTTTTAGCCAAAAATATTCTCTTAGAGTTTTATTTGAAACGTGATTAGTGATCATGTGAAAAATATTGATTTATTCAAAATCAGATTACCGCCTTATAGTTGCTTTTATTGAATTGATACTCGTACGGCTCGTGAGCCGTGGTGATCTAGTAACTCATTTCAGTGTAGCCACAAATTTCACCGGAACGCACTTCAAAACGCACCACCAGCAAAAGCCTCTCGAAACCGCCATTCTTCATCTCAGTCTAGAAAAAGAGTGAACGTTGTCTCATAACATTAATAGTGTTTATTTTGTTGTTTTGATCGACCCGGGATGAAACCGTGAAGCTCTTTTGCAATAAGATACTTGTATTTATTCATGATAGTTTCATTCAGATATTATTCAAGGGCTTGTAAAATGGTGACAGATTTAGATGAATTATGGTGTTTTTCAAAATGGTAAAGAGTCAGTATTCGGAGAGGCTCTAATTGATAATGCTGCTCCCGTCATTTTCAAAATTATAGCTGGAACCCCGTCGATGCTTTTACTGGAGGGTGACTTAAGCTTGACAGTTATAGATTTAATACGGCATAATATAAGAAATAGACCAGATGGATGTTCCTCACTTTAGTGCAGTATCCAGGATGAAAACCAGAAAACTCCGGGGCTTATTCGGGTACCGGTCAAGGTGCTTAAAGTCATGGTAGAGAATCAACTGCGTCTATTATTCGATTTGTATAACTAATGTTTAGCTACGGGAGTCTTCCCGTCACGGCGGAAAGTAGCTCAACTGCTACTTATAGACATGCGGAAAGGTAAACTGGGCAACCCATCAGCATACCACCTGCTGTGTATGCTGGACACTGTGAAAAGCTTGTCGAAGGGTTACTCAAGCCGCGGCTGCTGTCACCAGTGAGATCGGTTGGCGATCTTTCTGAAAGAGCATTCAACAATCGATGCTAATTCAGAGGCTGTTGGAGCTATAGCAAACGCGGAGGAGGAATGTAATCGATTCTGACCGGTCGTTCTACTTGTAACTCTCGATGTGCAAAACACCGTTAGCTCGGCGAAACGGACAGACATCCTTCGTTTCTTGAGCAGAAGTTTCGTATCACTGACTACTTGCTACCCATGAATCAAAGAATTGTAAGATTACGACACGCGCATGGCTCTCTCAGCTCGCTGCTTGTGCGTCACGTCACCGGGAGAGTTCGGTTCATGAATGAATGCATTAAATTGTGATGGAATACAAATAAATGCATGAAAAATCTTTTGCAGCATTGTTTTAATATTATAAACTATCAATGAGCTTATTTAGATCATAGTAGATTTTATTTATGGGAGTATATATGTGAAAAATAAAAAAAAAACAATGTTATTTGTGTGTTATTGCTGTACTGAAAATCAAAAGAAGAATACTGTGGCGGTTGAAAAAACAATTTTATATTTATTCAACAGATGCAAATTTTTGTGATGTGTAAAAGGAGCGAAAAGGTATGGGAACTTGCATGATTGTTTTTGAAATATTTCCCGAAAGAACGTTAAGTTCAGGATTTGAAACATGAAATGCTTGATAGTCTTCTCAGGATAGATTTGAAGCAAAAATTAGTTTCAATGATGATCCTGAGTGTAAATTCCAGTCTAAAAATTCAAAGAAAGCAAAAGTCAATTCTCATCTTTCATTTAAAATTAGAAATGACAACTCTATTGTAAAATGGAAACAAATCAGCTAGCGTAAATTAAGTCTGTGAACTGAAAGATTAAGTGCTAACCTCTTTTCCAAATTATTCTATAACAACTCTTCAAGATGGTGCTAGAAATTCCAAATACAATCAGGGTTTCTTATTACGGTGACAAAAATTATGTGGAGGTGTGAACTCAGATGCATTCTGAAGGTATCTGTTTTGTCATTCAATGAGATGGAAATTTACTCTATCAGAAAATTATGTGATTCAAGGCTTGTTCGAAAACTGCAAGCGACCGAAATACAATTATATGCCTTTCAAGGTAGAATCACAAAATAACGGACTGCTAATTTAACAAATGTTGTAAATTCATATGGATTTTCAATTCATACAATTGTTAGTGATTCAAGAGGTGAAAATCCCACAATCCATAAGGAGTTAGAAGTATCCCAGTTTTCAAACTTAAAATTTAGGCACTTCAAAAAAATTCCAGAGATATTAAAATTAATTGCTTTTTATAAACCGAACAACCTTTTTTGAACTATATGAGCCACATAAAGTACTCCAATGATAGGTTGGGTTATTCAAACCGTCATATTCGACGTACTCCATTTCTCAGCTCATATATTTCATATAAACTCAGTAAGGTATTTCCCTGGAATCTCCCCAGAGGAGTCTTAAACTAGCAATGGAGTTATTGTATTGAAAATAAAATTAATTAAAATGAATAAAACCTATTTTTTTGAAGTTGAAATCATTAAAAGCAAAATTTTGTTATTTACAATAATATTGTTGCTCAGCCACATCACGAGGAGTGAACTTTGACTTTCTCAAATTTGCAAACAATATACCCACGTTTTGCTCCAAATCTATATCGTAGATTTAGTTTTGTCGTCGTATTACTAATTTTGAAATATACTTTAATCATATTTTGCATAAATTGTACATACATTTTACATGTATTACTAAGCACATAAATTAATTGTACATATTATGATTCCTTAAGTGACGATTTTATGTACAAGAATGTATGCAAACAATTTTTAATCACGGATTGTTTAAATGAGTAATGCCACCGCCCATACATTTTACACCAATGCTTGTGAACATGCCGCGCACCGAACTCTCCGGGTGACGTCATGTGCAGAGAGAGAATAAAATGGTCACTCTAGTGTTGCTATCTTTAGTGTTTCTTGTATCATGCTTGCTGCCCATGATGCGAGACTCCCTCAGGGGCCAATGGTTGCCTTACAATACCGAGGAGCGAGTCAGAAGGAGACTTGTCATTTCAGGTGCGGCACAGCTCTGCTCTAACCTAAGCTCCGAAAATTGATGACCTCTGACCTAAGCTCTGAAAATTGATGTACGATGAACTGCTACGCATGGAAATGCCAGCAGATGTTTCCCTGGTAGGTCACGCTGATGATGTCGCAGCGGCAATCACTTCCAGATTTAAAGGCTCCGCCAAATAGAAAGCGGTCTGTCACAGCGGGAAGCGATGTCTGACCGATGCGGTCAGGCAGTCTGGTTGTATGATGCAATGTTGCATCAGCTGTGTCAGACAGAATGCGGTCTACCGAGTTCTGCCAGTCTCTGTCGCGGCGACAAGCGATCCGGTTGAACAAAATTACAGATTTTCTAGTGACCGTCTAAAAATGAGTGAGCAAACTGAATGATTCATCGAAAGGTATCGCGTCCTATGTAGCGTGCCCATATTGCAGATCCGTGCGACAATCGCTGGATTGCTTCCCGCCGCGACAGACCACTTTCTATGTGGCCGAGGCTTTACGGTTTCGCTCAACTTAGAAGTAACCAAGGTATGGAGCAGTGAATGACAGAGCACCGCTTCCAGCCGACAATTTCAAAGACTGAGATTGCCATGCTAATGAAACGAAGGATACCAACTGTCATACCCATGTCGGTTAGCACTGTCAACGTCCAGATTAACAAGTATCTGGCAGTGACCATGGACACCAAACTGACGTATTGGGATCATATCCGCAGGACATGTGACAGGACTCGCTTACTCGTAACTTCACTGAGTAGGCTAACGGCCAACGTTGACGGACCCAGAGAGACGAGATGGATGCTACTGATGGTAACGACTAATTCCATCTTGCTAAATGGAACCGGAATTCGGGGAGAGACGCTTCGAACTAAGAAATCCCGGAAGCTCATTGCCAATGTCCTGCGCAGAGGTGCTCTGCAAATCACCTGTAAGTATTACACGATTGCGTAGCTACCGCAAGGATACCTTTCTCACTTTGAGCTGACACACACACGTACACTCACCCTCCAACTAACACAACAGCGTTGTAATGAAAGTCAGAAAGCTTAACAGTAGTCACGGAGAGTTAAACTTCTACTTTTGTCTGGGCATGGTTACTTCAAGCACCTGAACAGGATGTGCATGACTAAGCTCAATGACGCTCAGCACATATTCTTTTTGTGCAGTCGCTTCTCAAGTTTGAGGCTCGCGATTGAGTCCACCCTCGACCTGGTCACGTCAGAGGCGATCGCGAATGCAATGCTTCGAAACGAAGAGAACTAATCTGCAGTCTCAGCATACATTGAGAAAGTACTGTGCATAAAGCGGGAGGAAGATTTCCTTACTGATCCAAGAGCTGTGATAGTTTTTGAATTCAGTGGTTGAAGCGGTGCTTAGACGAGTCCCGACTTGGAACTTCGTGGGCTTGTAGATGGTTTTTTTTTAGTGAGCCAGACCTCACATACATACTTCGTGGTCTAATAGTTCACGCGGTGATTTAGTAAGCTCATTTTTTTAGCCATTTGCAGTAGGGAAAAATTATAAACAAGAAATAGGGGAGACTGATGTCAACAATCTTCCAGAGGACTGAGAAGGAAGAAAAATTTAGAAGAATGCAAGGTGATATGATGCAAAATACTCAACTATCAGATCACAACTAGTTTGATAAGGAGAACGAACTTGAGTTCCACATACATATATATAGAACTTATTTTTTGAATTTCGTTTAAATTCAATATCTAGCCTTAGAGTAGAAAGCTTTTATTTGGCTCAGCGGTTTTCTAAGATCCAAACAAAGCCACGGTTAGCACATTCATTAAACTTCTGTCAGACGAGTATATACTAAAAACCAAAACACATGTTGATTTAAAGATTCGGTCTTGAATTATCATGAACACAAAGTTAGGGTTCACATTAAATAATTAATTTCATGGAAGATTATCTGTTTTTGTAATACGCAGGATTTTATAAATTTCTTTCCGGTTGCTGATATTTTCCACATAGAGTAAAACATTTTCGGGACTCAATGATTTGAAAAATTTCTCTTTATCTACTTGCTGTAGCTGCAGTGTTACCAGCATATTGCTCAAAAATTACTCTGGTATATATATTATAAGCATCAATGCATTTTATAAATTTCATAATGATCTGATGATTCTGTTATCACAATTCGACATTTTAAAATTATCTTTGCTTATTTTTGGGTACTTAGCGCTCATAAGGGTATGACATTTTTGTAACGTTTTGATACACAGCCTAAAAAAATTCGTTGAAAAGTTCATTTTACAGCAACCATTTTATTGGAAATCAATTCTTGTTGAAATCGTAGGGATACGAAAAAAATGATTTAGAAGCCTGGCTGTACAAAAGTTCAATACAAAGAAATCTGGTGAGATCTGGACTTCACACTTGTAAACATACCTACATCTTGATCGGATGAAACAATCAAGAAATAAAGTCACTGACTTTGTTTGAGCATACACATATATTAAAAAAACCTACATAGTCTTATGTAACATAGCGTGCTGTGGTCCCCATTATTTCTCAACAGTAAGTGCCTAGCTGCTCTAGGATACTCGGACGACATCACAGTAATAATAAAAGACTCACAGATGAATACTTTGAGATGCAGAATCCAAAAAGCTTTAAATGAAACGACCTTACGGTGCGAAGAGGGGGGTTTATTCATTAATCCAAAGAAAAGTAGCATAGTATAATTCCCCAGAAAAAGAAAAATTTAAATAAGAGCTCTAAATATTAGGGGCACAGTCGTATGTCTGCAGGAAGAGGTAAAATATCTAAGAATCCATCTGGATAGGAAACTCACCTGGAACTATTATTGAAACAAAACGACCCTCTGGGCGACAAAACAAATGTTGGACGCAATTGGGGACTATCTCCAAGGCAGACACTATGGGCCTACAAACAGTTGGTGAGACCTATCATTCTATATGGAACAGCAGTTTGGTGGAAGAAAACCACACAAAAAAATGCTGTTAGTAGACTCAACAAGCTTGAATGCCTGCCTGCTGGTTACAGGAGCAGTGAGCTCCACTCCAACGGCAGGAATGGAGGCCCTTCTAAATCATCTCAAAACTCAGGAGGAAGCTGCAAAACAGGCTACTAGCCTATAAAAAGCATCTACAAATCAGGAGACCTTAAAGGCCACCTCAAAATCCTGGCGGACATCAGGCCCATAGTGGAAATGTTGAACTTCAGCGACCAAATTAAGACCAAAGCAGCTTTCGCGAAGAAATTTAATTCACAATTCTATTATTCAAGTTCACAATTCTATTAAGGGACAAATGGGACGATGGCCCACCTCCCTCCTACAAAGGACCGCAAATGTGGTATACGGATTGTTTACGGATGGATTGTGGAGTAGGAGCAGGGATCATAGGTCTTAAGTGCAAAATGCATTTCTCTGTCCCAAAAGAGGCCACCATCTTATCAAGCAGAACTAGCTGCCATACTTAGAGCCTCACAAAAAGTGAAAATAAAAAGCACTACAAGGGTCAGAATTAAGTAAAATCCTATCAGATAGTCAAGCGACACTCATGGCTATCAATCACGATCAAATAAATTCAGCCATACTCTTAGAAGTGAGAGAGGCCCTAAATGACATAAGGGTACAAAACAGCTTCGAGATGGTATGGATTTCCGGCCATGAGGGTCCCCAATGAAACGTGGAAGCTAATTCCAAAGATTCCTACCAACGAAGAAGCAAGACTGCTCTTGATACGTTCTTCTCTGTACTAGGGTTTTACAAAGGCAGATACGGACAAGGAAATTAAAACATAGAGCAGTGGCTCTTCAAAAGGCCACCTTTCCTGCAAAAAGTATATCCACAGGATAGGTGAAGAGCAGGACGACCGCTGCAGATAATGTGAAGAAACGACAGAGTGTTTAGAACATCTTCTCACACTCTGTCCAGCACTAACGAGACGAAGATTAGAGCTCTTTGGATCTGCTCTTCTCTCCATCAGGGACATAAGAAATGTCTCATCAAGGAAAATAACTGGCTTTGTTAGAAACCTCAACATCCTATGGGATATAACGCAGTGGAAGCACAATAGATCGCAGTACTATGAGCCTCTTGGACACACTTCTGGCTATCAATCAATCAACGTAGCGCAGCATTGATGGACACATAATGTTTGGGCACAGTAGCCTGAGCTATAAAACAAATAACAAAAAAATGTACGTAGCACTTACTCCTTAGTAACAGGCAATGATAACTGAGCTACAAAACATAGCCTTAAAGGCCATATGGAAAAACAGTTGTTTCTTCGTAGCGATACTTCTTATATATTATGGAATGTTCCACTTGTACATAGTATCAACGCTCATTCACATAGCTCCGACTCTGAAATTACTAACCAGTAAGATCGAGTAGTTTAGATCATAAAGCTCTGGCTTCCAGCGTGTGGAATCCCTGGTTCGAATTCAGATTCAGACGAGGGAACGCGCATGAACATTTGAGGAACACGCTTTGAATAAGTCCCTGATTCAAATCAGTAATAAAGTGAGTCGTGGGATTAATCACTCCACACTCGCATACATATTTATTGTAAAAATTTTAAATGAAGAGAGCCATGCAAGAGATTGCTTTACTTTTACCACTTTTTCAAAGAGCTAAATGTAAAACATTTTCTCCACAAATTTTATTGCTCTCTTTCCAATTTAATTTCTTGTCATATTCTTTCCTCTTGCTGTAAAAAAAAGTTACGGCCCATCTTGGCTCAACGCTGACGCCTCGATCACTCCTCAAAGCAAAAAAGCAGCGTGTTATAAATACAGTACGTGCAGCTCGCTTGATTACTTACTCAATTATCAAAAGCTTGGTGGAGCTGCCAAAAAGTAGCCATTAACGCGATCTGTACTTAATTTGAACACGTGCAGTCTGTGTCAACTCCCTTTAAACTTTCTTTGGTATTCCTTATACTATATACCTTCATGATATGTCAATATCTTCACAAGGCACCTATGAGCTTTTCGTTCGATCATTCTCTTCTTCACTTTAAACCAAAACACTTCAACCAGACAGTTACTTTTTCCCCGCCTAATTATCTCTGTTTTCGTTTTGTACTAATTCCATGGAAATTGATTTTTTGACGAGCTCTCTTGACTCAAGCACTAGCTTTGGCGTCGATGCCATTCCAAATATTTTTGTCAATCTGTTTCATCTTGTGTGTTCCTTTGTCACTAATTTTCAATCTTTGCATTTCAACGGGAAAATGCAGCCCGTTTCTTTGGAAATTCCCAATTCACAAAGTGGGTGATAGTTCTTACATTTCCCTCTCTTCCCTTTTGCTTGGCTTTAGCAAGCTGCTCGAAAGACCCAACGGGAAAAATAATGCTTACGGATATATTCGGTAAGCATTTCGCGTAATGCGTGTAAGCATTACCGGACCATTACGCGTTGTTTCTTTTTAACATTGCATGTCCTAGGCTGGGAAGATTTATACAAGGGGAAACTCATGCTTTTAGCTCTATAGCTTTATGTATAAGAGCTTTTTGGAAAGTACGACATCGTATTTTCGCATTTATACGCCTCAATATGAATGAAAGCTTTGGCCGGCGGCCGATCGTGTGGTTTTTGCATGCTGACGCTCATTGGAAATTCCAATAGCGCATGCTCTTTGCTACTAGGGGGAATTGTCTTCATACATTTTACTTACCCTATGATGCAAAAATTACATTTTACAATCATGATTTGAAATGCTTCGAAATTTTCATCTTTCCGCTTTATATAGCAGACTACCCATAACCGATGTATGCTCGCAAGTTATTTTCCCCTTGTTTCTGCGAGTGAATTTCATTGGCCAGTCTTGGACTTATAACATATGAGCTTTCTCCCTTTCAGCATTTTCCATGCTCCATGTCATGTTTACGAGTATATCTTATAATTGCTGGAAAATAGCTTTGGAAATCGGAAATGTGCATTACCAGCATTGTTTGATTCATGCATTACGCCAGCATACATTACCGCGATTCCCGTTGGGGAGTTGTATACAACAGAGTGTACCCATTGGTCTAGTCCTTGATTGGTATTGAGCAGCATGGATACATTAAAAGTAAGTCAACGCTATTAAACTTATTGTCATTCGCAAATACTGTTGCTTCCACTATCAATCTGTATTTACAATTGGATGCTCTTTAGACAGGCTTTGTCAAGCTTTGTCAAGCAACTGTGAATGCAACGCTCTGACTTTGAATGTTAGAAAATTTTATTAAAAATTCCCTTACCTATAAAAGATTTCCTCTGCTGTTCCCCTATACTGTTCTCGGTTCACTTTTCAATATTGTAAGTAGTTTTAAGGACTTTGGCGTGATATTCGACTCTTAGTAGCGACCATCACATCACTGGGTGTTTCCCGTTTTCCCAGTTTCATTATTAAATCCTCCAAGCTTTTTGCTAATACCTCTACCCCTATTTCTAGTTTCCCAACGAATGTCTTCTATTTAGCTGTACAGCGGTTAAATATTAGTTGACCCCAGCATTCAATATCTTTTAGAAGATCAGGACGCCCGTGAGGATCATTATTATATTTTAATGTTCTTTCGTGCGTGCGGACACGTAATTTTTCATCACTCTTGCATGTACCTTGTTAGCAAAAATCTTTAACCTTGATCCTCTTTGCCGAACATTATTGGCATTTAAAAATTCACTGAGAAATTGTGGTCTAACGTATATTGATTAACACATTTGTATTATTTTCCTTTTACGTTCATTCTTACTTTGTATTTTAATGATTTTTGAATTAGTTATCTCGTTTAAGCTTTGTGCTTGTTATATTTTTGTCTAGTTTATAATTGAAGTTGTTTTTGTTCAATGGACAATATACAAATAAATATATAAAATTGTATCGTTCAGTTTTCATTGTTTTTTATGTATGTTTAAATTAGCATCAGTACATTTTTATTTTTGATAAATATATTTGTCTCTTTTTCACTATTTTATTTGTTGGTAAACTCTGAGTATTATTCTATTTGTTTTCAACTTTTGCAGCATCTTTCCATTCCGAACGAGAAACGACATTCGAACTGAATTTTTACGATTTTCCAAACGTTTTTGTGTCGTTTGTATAGTAATAACACATCAGGTAGTTCAACTTGTAAAAATATTTGTGATTTTTTCTATTTAAAGTTATTATCCCGGCTCATCCTCATATAACTGAACACAACTTTTCAATCGTAAAACTTTATAGCGACCTCGTTTTCTTGATTACATCCTCCAAGAAAATTATGAAACATTCTAAACCTTTCTGGCGCAAACATTTTACTTTACTGCACATTAATCTTTACAGCTGTATCAAAGTATTTTGAAGACGTTTTTAATATACAGTAGTAACCGCAGCTATATGTTCTCTAACTGCTGAAAGCTTTATGTAAGGTTTTCACATCTCCCATCAGAGAGTAAAACGTTCTTTGATGAACAAATTACGCAAGTAACTAATCTACTTATACAACTACATTTGTATGTGTCGCATCACGAAGTGAAGAAGAACTACAGGAGATTATTTTATTGACAGTTACATGTGTCGAACAAATATTATGTGAATTTGTAAATTAGAAACCTGCCATAAGGAAAGTAGTAAAACAAACATCGACATAGTTAAAATTGGTTAATAGTTTATTTTATCTAGTACAGCTTTAATTAAAACTATCTGGCTCAATTAAACGTTAAACAAATTCGCCCTGCGGTTTTATAATCATATCTTGAATCTGAAAACAAATTGATTAAATCAAATGAATTTAAATTAAACTGAAAATACATAGTACATCATACATCAAATATCGCTTACCAAGACATTATCTGGTGTAGAAATGGCAAACATAAGGGCTTTAGCTACATCCATTCCAGCCAGGCGAGGCATCAAAGTAACAAGATCATTATCCGACCCCGATGTCAAGATGTCGTTCTCCACTAAGCCCGGACTTAGGTTCTGCAATAAGCACAAATTACCCACTCTAGCAATTACTCATAACAGCACATCACCACACCCGAACCACTCACGGCACGAAGCACTTACAATTATTCTGGCTCCCATCTCCTGGAACATAACTTCTTGTCGCAGGCACTCGGTTAAGGCAGTCAGGGCAAACTTACAGGCCGGATACATTCCATTCACAGGCTTCGTCCCAGGCACACATGTGTTTGTTTTATGACCTAGAATGCTGAAAGAGTAAAATTGTTTGTTTTAGCATTTGTCCGCTCCAAAGATTCACTCAAATGAAAATCAAAAGAGCACTCTCTCCAAGTGCCGACCATGCCCAATCCCATTTCTTGTCGCTCGAAAGCATGCAACTGCATTATTCAGGATTGAAATGAATGAATTTCCCACTGACCTGTTTATGTTCACAATGACCCCATTCACATCCCGTTCCTTCATCATTTTGAGCGCTTGCTTGGTGCAAATGATCAGCCCTATCAGATTCGTCTCCAGCATTAATCTCAGGTCCTTAATGTTGTTGTCGTCGAGCAGAAGATGCTTGCTAACAACTCCGGCATTATTCACGAGCAGATCGATGCCGCCTAATGTCTTTTCAATCCAGGAAAATGCCTGATTTACCGACGCTTCCGACGTGATATCGCATTCGACGGCATTAAGTTGTCCTTTCGCTCCGAAGACATCATGCCTGAGTGCCTGTCGTGAAAGATAATGGTTACAATTAATTGGAATTATTCGCTTTTGGTACGTACGATTTGGATTTGTTCCGTTACATTAGATTGAATTATGTGTTTATGTATGGTGAAATTGCTGTTTACTCTGGTAATATGGCAAGCAACTTGAAATGAGGTGGGAGCTGGTAATGTTGGTTGTCTTCAATTAGATTATGAGACAAGGAATTCCATCTTCCAGGATTAATCTGAGCACAAAACCTCTCGCGATATCCGATCTTATATGCTATTTGGTATTTGCTACTGCTATCAAAAGTGCAAACATAGACTATGATAATTGTAGCTCTGTTTGTTAGGGTTAGTTCCGTGCAATCAATTCGCTAAGTGGTGGCCGCTTTTGATTGGAGCGCAATAAATGAAAAAAATATCGGAAAGTTGGCGTAAAGAGTGGTGAGATGCATGGAGACACTATCGAGCGGACTTTCAGTGAGTGTCCAGCTTTAAATAATAAAAATCGCAAGGTTTTAGGTTCCTACAACTTTCATGAGTTAGCAGAGGTGGCTAGTATCTCTGCGTTGAGTTACTTAATTCAATGTTGCGAAGTGGTCACTTGGCAGCTCGACTTAACCAGCAGAAGATAGCAATGAGCGCAATTTGGCGGTCTAATGCAAGCCTCCTATTTGGCAGTCTTCAATCGTATAGAAAACGTATAGAGATACTTGGAAGAAAAGTATGGAAATATTAGGGTATCGCAAGTTAGAGATAGTTTAATAATATTTTTTTTCGTTGTCGGAAGTTGCCCTTAACAGCTATTATAATTCCTCGCATTAAAGTGAGCAAGCTAGAATACTTGATTTATTATAAAAATCAGACCTGAGCTACGTTCCGCTAATGGAAAAAAAACTGAAAACTGTGAGAAAAGTGACTGCGCTAAGACTGTCAGAAAAATCAACAGCTAACATAATTTTCCACACGCTGCAGGCATTGCAATGTTGTGTATGCTAGCTGCAAAGCTGCTCCTTTAGGTATAGTTATTGCAGAAATTATAGTTTTCGCACTGACATAAGGTCCTCTACGCTTATAAGAAAATCTATGTCTGTCTTGAAAACGCACCAAAATAAAGATTGTAATTGAATATGTACGATCCCAGCCAAATTGTCGAATCTTGTCAGCGATATTCGCATTTTCCCATGAAATTCTATTCCATTGGCACATTCTAAGTTTAACATTGCGTGGAAGTCAGAATAAAAAAGAACCCTTAACTTGATTTTTAATCGACAGTCTACCCGATGATCTACCAGTTACATCAGTTTTTTTACTACATTGTCTCAGGGAAAAGTCCACCAAAACGTCGTCCTGGCTACCTGATCCCCAGGTATCAGCCAACGTTTGCGATTAGAGTTTGACTTTGTATTAATTTGGCATTGATTTTGGGCACCCGATAATTCTATCCCCTCTCTTATGGAACCTGGTTGTAAATACAATTTTGGACAGGTTGGAACGCAAAGGACTCACGGTTGTGGCCTATGCCGATGTCATTGCCATTTTAGTCTCGGGCAGGTTTCCGCACACAGTCGGCCAGCTCATCGAGTATGCTCTGGGGCTGGTTGAGGAATGGGCGAATATCGCGGGCCTCGGCATCAACATTAATAAAACTGATCTTGCACTTTTTACAAGAAAGTACAAAATTCCTGAGCTACCTCCAATCAGGCTGAGCGGCGCCAGGTTAAGCC
Source organism: Nemotelus nigrinus (assembly GCA_947369275.1). Taxonomy (NCBI): domain Eukaryota; kingdom Metazoa; phylum Arthropoda; class Insecta; order Diptera; family Stratiomyidae; genus Nemotelus; species Nemotelus nigrinus. The sequence goes on from OX376372.1 coordinate 36,238,404, forward strand.
TCAAGTCACAAACTAAGTACTTGGGTCTTGTTCTGGAAGGCAAATTTGGAGGAGAGACTAAAGTGGGCTAGCAATGCGATTTACGCCAGCAGGAGAGTGCTGGGTAAAACGTGGGGTCTAAGCCCTGCCTTAACGCACTGGATATATATGGCGATAGCCAGGCCTATCCTTGCTTACGAATGTTTGGTCTGGTTTCCAGCAGTGAATAAAACTACCTTTGCTAGCATGGCGAACAAAGTTCAGCGGCTGGTGGCTGTCTGCACCACAGGTGCCTTAGCCTCGACTCCTTCGTCTGCTCTGAATGTCCTGCTTCATCTCCCTCCGCTTGACCTCTTCGTCAAGGGCGCTACCGCAAAAGCTGCTGTCAGGCTTAGGGAATCGGCCACAGCAGAATTGAGCGGGGGTACGCAGGTAACACCGACTACTTGATCCCCACTCTGTGCTCTGAGCGGGGATATCAGGCGATTGTGGGGGATGGGCAGGAGTGGAATCGGCAAATGGGCACAGCAGCTCTTAGCATCTACACTGACAGCTCTAAAACGTCTGCCGGAGTGGGTGCTGCAACATTTTCCGCAGAAGCAACTATGGAAGCAGCTTTCAGGCTTCCTAACCACTGTAGTATTTTCCAGGCGGAGGTTTTTGTTATACGTAAAGCCGCAGACCTAGCAAACGTCAGAGATACCACAGGAAATCAACATCTTTACAGGCAGTCAAGCGGCGGTTAAAGCTCTGATGTCTTACACATACAAATCGAAGTGTGTACTTGACTGCATTCAGGCCCTGAATAGACTGGGCAACAACAGAAGAGTCAGAATTTTCTGGGTTCCTGGTCACAAGGGCATTGAAGGAAACGAGAGGGCGGACGCGTTAGCCAAGCACGGGGCTAGCCTTCACCTGTCAGGATCGGTTGATATTCCTTCTCCAATCCAAACAATCAAATACTCAATTGATTCCAATATGAGATGGCGTGCAACTCAGCCCTGCAAGCTAACCAAAATCATGTGGGGGTCGTACAATATCGTAGCTACTAAGTACCTACTTATTCCATGAAAATGGGACTCCTAACCAGCAACTCCTGTAGGAAGTGTCAAGAGCCGGGAGTCCTTCTGTGCCATTGCCCAGCACTGGGGAGAACCAGGCAGCGCTGCTTCGGTGAGCTTTGGCTGGGGGATCTCTCACATGTAGAGAGGCTGAAGGACATACTTCAGTTCGCAAAAAAGTCCGGGGCCTTTGATGGCCGTTTGGACTGAACTTTCCCTCTACGGGTCCATTTATCTGGTACCACTACGAACTAATAGGTCTATGTGTGGCCCTGTGCCAGCCAGTTGAACCTAACCTAACAAGCACAACTATTTATTATCTTAAACGTATTACTGTCAAAATTTATCCAAACGACCAAAAGTTATCTCTAGAGTCTAAGCAAGTCATAGTCCTTCTGACGACCCTCAGATATTCGTTTCTCCATGTGTAATCGATTTTTTTTATTAAGCTCTAGACCTTAGCTTCGTCAGCTTCCTGATCATAGGGCATTTCTACATCATGTAAGAAAGCGTTCCTAGCACTATCGTTAAATTTTTTGGTTAGGTCATGACCAGTGTGGTTAGGTCATGACCATATAATTTCAATGATTGTGGAAGGAGCTCTGTTGGATATTTTATAGATTTTATTCATCATTCTGCTTGCAGGCATTATTAAAGTCTATCAGGATGCAGATTTTCATGCTATTTTTATCAACGTGAAACTTCATTCCCTCATATATTGTAGCAATTTCACAACTAGTGACTGATGAAGTTGTTCTAAGTCTAAGCTGTTTGAAGTATTGATTCATGTGTGGGAATACGAATGCCGCTCCAGAATGCTTTTAGACCCATCACATAGAACAATTTAAAAACTGTCCTGCCTTTTGAGGGCTATTATGTCAGAGAGTGAAGTTCTTAAATCAGCTATACTCTTCTCCGAAGATTTCCAGGATATGAGGCTGTTTCTGATTGTAAGATTATTGCTTTGGTATAAAACTAAGAATTTAATTTCCTTGATCTATTTTATTAAATTGTTGTTATTGGACATCAGAGAAAGAAGCATGTGTTCACGGTTTAAATACAGCACATTGCATTTGTCATGGTTAGTTAGTAGGTTCAAGTCTTCAAATTTTTCAAGGAGTCTGGACGTGGAGCGTTGGAGATTTTCTAGCATTTCACTTTGTCTTAAAGTGTCGAAATAGTTGAATAGTGTTATCTTAAGGTGAAAAAATATTTTTTGTTTGTCCAGTAAAGGGGAATATCGTGATATGTTCATCAGCCATCTATTATAACTCGCCATAAAAAATGGGTGGTTCTATTTCAAATCGTGGAATCTTTTTCATTTCATGCATCATCTCAGTTCTTACAATACGTTTTGTTTACTCATTAAGTAAATTTACGCAAAAGGGGTAAAACTTGTTTGCATGCACTAAAAACGAAAGCAATTAAAATAAATTTGATAGTAGCTATCGTTTTTAGATAATTGACAACTTTTTCTGGCTCTAATTTTTAAAAATTTTGCATATGTTAATACATTATTTCTATTTAAGAATACATACCACAAGTGATTTGTAGCCATAAACATTGTAAATTACTAACTGTTCTCGAAACATGAATTAAATATTACTAAATTTCTGATTGAACTAAATTATTTAAGATTTAATAATTCATTGCAACGATAACACAACCTCCACTTTATCCTTCCTCCTGGCCAAGCCGCACACAATCATTCCAGCTTTCACCAACTCAATCACAATAGCAGATCCAACACCACTCGTTGCTCCGGTAACTACCGCGATTTTACCATTCCACCGTTCCATATCCTCCGATCAAACATAGATAATTTTACTTTCCGAACGGTACTAGTTAGAGCTAAGTGCTATATTACACGAAATTGCAAATAGTCCGAGAGATAATTTAATTGATTAACCGCTACCAATTCTAGAATATTAAAGACAAACCGATCCGTTTGCAGCGTATTTATATGGTTCTCAAATTAAGTCCAATGTTATGTAATATCGAAATCGAATGATGGCGGACGAATCATAATAAATCGAGATGAAACACCTAATATACAGAATTTTCTATGTAGCAGTACATGACTGCGCTAATCATCAGATTGAACTCGCAAAGGAAACTTGCGTCTAAAGATTAATAGGATTAACAGGCTAAAAATGTAAAATAGATGTGTGCAATGGACTCGGTATTGATTTATGTTGTCGAACTCTTGCAATGGATGTTGAACATTTGTCTCGATTTCAGATCATCGAGCAACTGGTAAAGAGGCTGTTTTGCAGAACTCGCAACACATTCAATGACAAATTGCTGTGCATCTGAAAATGAACTTGTTAGACATTTTTGAAATTTACACCATTAAAACTAATCTTGGATGTACGACATGAATGGTGCTCGTCGGCACGGCAGGTTTGTTAATTTCTCTAATTATATTGTCGTGTTTTGTTTGATGCGATATTGTCATTTGAATATGTTGGCATGATGGTTTAGAGATATTGAGTCTAAATTAAAAATTAAATATCGTTTTGAAGAATTAGAGCACAGTCTATTTGGAATCGAGTGATATCTACCAAATCGTCTGCCAAAAGATACATTTTATGAATTCCTGTTTCTATATTCCTTTAGACATAAGTGTGTGTAAAATAAAGTGTATATAGAAGGAACTATAAAGCATATGAGACATCCTCGTGGAATCCATCGGAATGAAATTATGTTAAGAGACGAGTTTTCAGCAACTCGGTTAATTTTGTCTGGATTTCACGCCAGGCAATGCGCGTCGTCTAATTGATATTGTAATATGCTCTTGTCACGAATTACAGTTGCTAGTTTCTCATTTCGCTCCGCATCCTGAGTCACTGAACAGTTATATCTTAAAGTTGTGCCCTTATTCTGATGCAGGACTTCAGTTGGTTTGCAGCATATTTTTCATTTATATGTCTTCGAATTTGTATATAATAAAACCAATCGACTGAACAACAAGTTGGTAATTGTTTGGATAAATTTTAAATGATATATTCGAAACATTGTAAATTTAAGCTTAGATAAAAAGTAAATTTTCAAGATGTTTTCTCGGAAAGACATTTTTAGTAATCGAAGGAACAATGTATACACATACTTTGGTAACTTTTAGCTTTATTTTGACTTGTTTAAGAAGGTGGGGGAAAAACCTCTTGCAGTGAGCATGATATCTCTAGATTGGATTAACTAAAATGGAAAAACAATAAAGATTTTGCTAATATAAATTATTATCTGGTCATAAATCGCAAAAATAAGCAAAATAATGATTTTCATTAAACTGGCGACTTGTGAAATTAAACATTTCGATTCTATGTTAACATTTTGGTCTTAAATTGTTTATAAGATGAAGCACATGTACATATTGGCGAGAAAAAAATTTAATAATTCAATAAAAAATTTATTTGTAAAGCTTGTGTGAAAATTTGAGACTGATGCATTAAGCCATCATCATCATCAACGGGGCACAACAGCCCAACGTCGGGCCTTGGGCGCCGGGATCGGTTTACTCCAATTGTCTCGGTCACGTGATTGCGTCCTCCAGTCTTGGAGCCCCAATAGTTGCCCGGCGTCTGCATACACTGAGCTCTCCCAACGAGCTTTTGGTCTTCCTCTTGGCCTCGCTCCGTCGACTCGTCTTGCGTTCATGACACGTTTTGGCATGCGATCGTCATTCATGCGTTGCACGTGCCCAGCCCACTGTAATCGTTGTAATTTGACGATCTTGGAGACTTCCAACTCATCGTAAAGTTCGAACAACTCATTGTTGTACCGGATGCGCCATCCATCTTGGTCGCGAACAGCCCCGAAAATCCGCCGTAGAACTTTCGTTCGAAGGTGTCGATCCTATTTTCGGAGGCTTGGGTCAAGGTCCATGTTTCGCAACCATAGCACAGCACAGGTCGTATGATGGTTTAATAAACGCGGAGCTTAGTTTTTCTGTGCACATATTTCGATTTCATAATGGGGAGGACCGAGAAGAATGTCTTATTTGCTAGTTGTACCCGTCGCTTGATTTCGTCAGTTTCGTTGGCGTCACTCGATAGATTGCTACCCAGGTAAACGAAGTTGTCCACGAATTTGATGCAAAAGTCCCCTACATTGATGGTCGTGTGCGCTGGCGTCCTTGTCCTAGATTGCATCATAACTTTCGTTTTGTCCTCGTTGATTCGTAGTCCAACTTCCTTTGCTGCGGTGTCAAGTCTAAGCAGAAGTTCTTCTGCATCGGTTAGTTTTCCAGCCATGATGTTAATGTCATCCGCGTACGCTGCCAGTTGTGTCGACTTAAAAAGTAGCGTGCTGCTGGTGTTCAAGTTCATTGCCCGAATAGTGAACTCAAGTGCCAGGTTGAAGAGCGTCGGCGCTATTCCATTGGCCTGCTTCAGGCCACCCAGAGTTTCAAAAGGATGCGTCAATCTGTTCTGGATCCGGACTTGCGAGGTGGAGTTGGTCATCGTCATCTTTATAACGCTCACTAATTTGGTCGGTATACCAAACTGCAGCATGATGCTATATAGGGCGCCTCGGTTGATGCTGTCATATGCTTGTTTAAAGTCGACAAAGATTTGGTTTACGTCGACGTCGTATTCCCAGAACTTTTGCAAAATTAGCTTGACCGTGAAGAGCTGGTCGATTGTGGAGCAACCAGATCTGAAACCGCCTTCATACTCGCCATTGATTTCTTCCGCGAACGGTTTAATCCTGTACTCCAAGATTTTTGACAGGATTTTGTAGGCCGTATAGACTAAGGAGATGTCTCTGTAATTCTCACACCGCAGTTTATTTCCCTTTTTATGTATGGGACAGATGATGCTTCTATGCCAATCGTCTGGGATCACCTCAGTCTCCTATATTCGCAGCAGCAGTTGATGTAGCGCACTTACTAAACCCGCCCCATCAGACTTGAGTATCTCGTCAACGCCCGGCGCTTTGTTCCTTTTCAGTGAACGCACGGCGAGATCAACTTCTTCTACTGTAGGGGATTGTGTGGATGGGGGTTGACCAACGGTATCATCATGGAGCTCAGCTTCTGCTGCCAGGATGTTTGATGGCGGATTCAGAAGCTCTTCGAAGTAGGACGCCCATCGTTTGCTAATACTTTCGATGTCGCTGATAATATTTCCATCTTTGTCCTTACAGAGGCTAGTCCTGGGTTGGTAGCCATTTTTGATAGTGTTTACTAATATATACGCTTGTCTGGTGTTTTTACTAACTAGGTTTACATTAATGTTCAGCAACTTCTTACGCCTTATTATTCTATTGGATATTCGCCGTAGCTCGTCATATTTTTCCTTTTTGGCTCTGGTTGCACGTTGGACCCATTGGCTGTAGGCTTCGATCTTTGTGTCAAGTGAGTTTCTGCATTCTTCGTCAAACCATTGATTTCGCTCTCTTCGGGCTTTGTATCCCACAACGTTTTCTGCCACATTCTTGATTGTATCTTTGAGCTCTTCCCAGAACTCGTGGACATCTAAGTTGCTGGAGTCGCGCAACATTGGTGAAATTCTTTCCTCAAGCGCGGTCGTATATGCCTCAACTGCGAAGATTTTGGGAGGGCTGAATCTCGATTGGTGCACTGATGAAATTGTGCACCGGTATGCTGTTTTCACCAAGAAATGATCGGAGTCACAGTTAGCTCCGCGGTTCGACCGAACATCCATAACACTTGACGCCCATCTCTTGCTAATAAGGACGTGGTCGATTTGGTTGACGGTATGTGCGTCTAGAGAATTCCAGGTCTGCTTGTGAATGCGACGATGTGGAAAGCAAGTTGAGCTTACAACAAGGTTCCTACTGCAAGCGAAGTCAATTAGACGGTGGCCGTTATGCATTAAGCCGCTTCTGAGTAATCTTGCTCCCCAATTTACAAAAAAATGTTTTGAAAAATGCGTTAAAACTTTCAAAAGAACTTTACACACAGTGAAAAAATGTTTTAAACTTACACCAAATTATCTATTTCATGACCAGTGCCGTGCACAGACGGTGAAAAAGGGGCGGCAATTACCCTTTCTATTGCATAACTGCCTCTGAAAAAAATTGCACTATTGTAAAGTGCGTGCCGAATTCTGGTGTTTGCCTCGTCTAAAGTCCTGTGCACACCTATGCTTAGGATCATATAATAAATCCTCGGTTTGCTCGGCAGCTTCTAATAGTCTGATTAACTGTTGTCTGCTGGTCATTTTTTCCGCTCGTGGTGGATTGGGAATCATCTGTATGACACTCAGAAGTCAATGCAAATATGCGGGTAACTTCGAGAAAAACGTGAAATTTTATGAGTATACACCCCAACTGCGTATGATCCCATAATTCAGATATAATTATGCGGATCGTTAGCATTAGCACATACATTTTCTTATCATCGTGATCCTCTTTCTTACGACCGTAAACAAATAATAGAAATACAATTATGAAAAAAGAGGAAATAATACAGTTGGGATTGGTGGTGACCCTTAAATTTGAATTTGTGTGGTTTTCCCAGTTGATGTATTGTGGCAGATTATTAGCAAAATTCGACTCAGCTTACCCGAGCTCAAGTTGACGAAAGCGAGAGAGGAAAAAGGAGCGCTCTTTAGTCGAATTCGTTGCGCTGAATACCGAAGCCAGTGTCAAGTTCAACTCCTACTTCCCTGCAAAATATTTAACGTCACGACTCTGACTCCATTGCCTTCGAAAAAAAATGCACCTGGGGACTTAATGTTGGGCGGTGACGATATCTGGAGTAAAAACCCGACCATCTACGACGAAAATTCTTGTAATTAGAATTTTTCATTGACCATCTTCGTAGATAGTTGGACTATATAAAAAGGAAGAAAAGTAAAACCACGTCCGAACAATAAATGCTTCGATTCCAAATATTTTCAAAAATTAGCGGTTATCAATTTCAAAATCTGCCTACTCTCATAATTTCAAAAACAAAACGAAATTAGCAGAGTATACCGGTCTCATTGTTGGGCAAATCCTTTCGTGCGATGATACTAAGGAGCTGCCGGCATCGGGCATTTTCGTAAATGTTGAGCCAAGATATGCTCTCACCAAATTTTAGTACCGTAAACACCCTACAAATTATCAATAAATGTTTCCTACTTCGAAAATTTCAAAAGTTTTTTGGAAGGCAACTTTTATATTTTTTTATCCATGTAACTTCTTTCATCGAATGAAAACAAAGGTCACAGGGTGGTTTTGACTTAAACCAGATGTCGTTTAACTTTCGTTGCGTTGCCAGCAAAGGATTGCCAGTACCATGCATTTTTATTATTTTCGTACCAACAGATGTTTCAATTTTCCGCTTCCAATTTCAAAAATCATTCTCTACGTATAACTGCCGACGCAGTTATGGAATGAAAATCACATTCAAAGAGCAGGTTGATCTTGATGTGAAGCATTTTTGATTTACTTTTGGTTCCAGTGCCGATGAAGCGTTGTCATCACTGAGTATATTCATCAATTTGATACTAGAAAATTCTGCCGTCAAATTTTTATGCAACAAAAATCCCACATTGAAAATATATAACCAGTGTAACAACTTTCCAAAAATTGTGTGTTAAACATGCAAATCTGTGACTTCCAAAGCAGTCACCGCATCAAAATGGTTAATGATAAAAAGCAGCATATATTATAGAGCATGTATTCTAAATTTATAAACATTTCCTCTACTTTGCTTAGAAGAAATCAGCCTTTCTAACTGCTCCGAAGCGTTTGAGCTTTGATTTCTTCCGTTTATTTTTTGTTGCATAAAAAGTTAGTAAAGAGACAAACAAAATTTGGAAATAAGATTCCGACATTCTCATCTGGAATGAGAGTCTCAGTTAATTGAATATTGAACCCTCAACTATATAGTCCTTCCTGCGCCCAATGTGGGCTATTTCACGCGTAACATTTATTTAACAGACAGCTAAATTCCAAAATCTATATAATATGATAAGCTTATTAAACGCAAAAACAAAAGAACCTAAAATAATGATTTACCATAGAGAAATCTAAGTTATTCAAAAAATTAATTTGCATATGCATCTTAAATATACATTAAAAACATTTAGAGAAGTATGTTATGGCCAATCCACAAAAATCTCGGCTCGTGTTGTGAAAAGAATTCACAAGAGTAGTCTTGTAGATTCTAGAATAACATTTTTAAAAATCTCTATATAGAATAGCACTTATTTTAATTTGCAAATAATATTTATTTTTACTTCCTTATGCGTAAACCTATAGTTTTCTCCAAAAATAGATTTTTCAGAGTTTGCAAAATTTATATATATTATTAATTTTGAGTAAAATGGTCTAAGTAAATTTTAACAATAGAGTAACTGATTGACTTTCATAAATTTTTGAGGATCAGAGGTAAGTTTCGCTTATCACCATTTCAAGATCATTTGCACGATATTTTAGTGGTTTTATTAATGAACCATGAAGCCAAAAACGTTGGCTAAACATAAAAGCTGGTAAATGATTACCTTGTTTTGTCCAGGGGTTGAAGCTAACAGAGAGTTTCATTCATACATTTGCAATCAACGTGAATAGGAATATGGATCCACGAATCACTCTATTCAATACTAGGTGAAATCAAAGCCCGGTGCGCAGTCATTCCTCCGAACCTGGATTCGAACAAGCGATCCTACATACTAGAAGCCAGTTCTCTGTCCACGACACTATAGGGAAAATGGAAATGGGGTGGAAGATCCGAAAGAATGTCTGGACACGCTACTGGAAACTCGCTTCCCGAAATCGGGCTCCACGGCACCGCATGGTAATGAATTTCAAGCAACCGACTGGCCACCCAAGCAGCTGATCAAGGAAGTAGTAGATGAGGTCAAGATTGAATGGCCTATAGGCATATGCTGACCTTACAAAACTACAAGGATTGATTAAATATCGACTATCATGCTTCAAAAAGCTGACACGACTATCATCTCCATCCTGTGGCGTATTTTAACCGCATGCTTCCGTCTTGGGGTAGTACCCGAGCAATGGACAAAAGCTATCATTACGTGAAGCGCTTTAAATCAATTAGCTTAAGATCGTTTCTGATGAAAACACTGGAGGCTTATGGATTTGCACATCAAGAAATAGACTAATGTCGTGAGATTCTGTGTTGATCAACACGCGTATCTAATGGGCAGTTCAGTAAAGACCACATTACAGAAAGTTTTCAGTACAATAGCAAAATCCTTACAGTGAAAGAAATTCACGTTGGCCGTCTTCATAGACATTAGGAAAGGGCCTTCAAAATTGTCGCTGTATCGAGAATCATCCATGCCTTGGTTCGATATGAAATCGATAAAACTCTAGCGATCTTGGCATCGGAATTGCTCAAAAACAAGCAAATTGAAGTCACCTTTTAAGAAGTCAAAAGCGAAAAATAGTTGGAACCCGAATTCTGTAAGAGGGAACTATATCGCCCCTATTTTGGATCCTGACAGACAACAAAATACTGGAGAATTTAAGAACCAGTGGCTTTGAGGTGGTGGCGTATGCCGATGACATTGTGGTACTTGTGAAAGGTGCGTTCCCACAAACTTTGTCGGACCATATGCAATCGGTGCTGGACCATATCCAAATCTGGGCCAGAAAAAACCGGTCTTAAGGCAAACCCGACAAACACCGAATTTGTACTTTTAACAAGGAGACACAAGGTACCGGCTATCGTCACACTTAGCATCAACAGAATAACATTGAAACTTGTTGATAGTGTTAAATATTTTTACACTAGACAGGAAACTGAGCTGAAGGGGCTAATGTGAACCATCGAATAGATAATGCTCGCGCAGCACTTTTTGCATGCCGATCTGCCTATTCCAATACCTGGGGCCTTAAACCTAGGGCAGCCTACTGCATATTCACATGAAAAGTGAGGCCAGTTTTGGAGCGATCATGTGGTGGACGGTAGCGGAGAGTAAAACCAACATCAAGGAGCTAACAAACCGAAACAACTTTGTCAAATAAAAGTTTCTATGTAAATAAATTTTTTTTCAATTTTAATCATCCCGCAAAAAACAATTTCAATCTGCAAAGATTAGTTTGCATATGTATTATGGGCGCTTTAAAAACCGCCCCAACAGCCGGGTTGGAAATGGTTGTTCATCTTAAGAAAGGCAAGCTTAGCGGCAATTCGCGTTAAAAGTTCCGGCATGAGGGAGATTCAATTCAGTGGGTATTCTCAGTGCTGTATTCTGACAGACTGTCGCAGAAGATTTGGACTTGTTGCTGAAGACATAGACCACATAAGCAAAATAATAAATCTTGGCTGGAAGTTCCAGGTAAAGAAATCTAAGGTTAAAAAGCAGCTACCAATGGTGGCACCTGGATTTACACAGACGGGTCAAAGACGGACACAGGAATTGGCTCGGGCGTGTTTTCTACAGATCTGAACCTTCACCTTTGGTGAAAACTGAGACTCAGCAGAAACTGCTTAAGAGTGACGGTCGGCTTGCTCCCAGAGCACCGCATCTCATGCGAACAAAATCGGACCGACATCCAGCAATTTATGGAAGAGGTGAAACATTGAAAAAGACACCACCGAGCACACTCTCTGCGATTGTCCGGCCCTAAATAATAAACGCTTCTAGATTTTTGGTGCTTGCCACTTTCAAGAGTTAGCAGAGGCGGCTAGTACCATCACGTTGAGTCAGCCGATTCAGTCTGGCCAAGCGGTCACTTGGCAGCTCTAACAAGCCAGTAAAGGGTGGCAAATGGGCCCAACCTTTTCAGAACCTAACCTAACATAATCCGCAACACTACATGAGCTTTTCAAATTGTTCAATATGGACCTGAAATGGAAGAAATTAATAACAAAAAATCACAGAAACAATATTCGATTCACTTACCTGCATGACAGTCGATGGATCGATTGTCAGTTTTGACGTCGCGCGACCAGACATAGAATCAGCTGACTTATAATGTTAAGGATGTGTCTCAAAACGTAGAATACTGGAGAACAACTTTCCAACAATATACACTGAAAAAAATCCACATAGCGCCCAGGGCCATGTAACATAGCGCATTATTTATGGCCCCATACGCCATGTACATAGTACTCTGAGCCATGCAATATGGCTCCCAGCGCCATAATGTCAGAATCTACATAGCGCGTGGTCCCATGTTACATGGCGCAGCATTTATGGTGCCACACGCTATGTACATAGTACCCTGAGCCATGCAGTATAGCTCCCAGCGCCATAATTACATGGCGCAGAAATTATGGCCCCACACGCCATATTACATAGTGCCATGAGCCATGTAATATGGCTCATGGCACTACAATTATAACTCGCAGCCATGCTGTGTGAGGAGATGTATAAATATCAGCAAGCTTCTTGAATATAGGAGAGGATATGATCTTTGATGTCATTAATCACTCGGGAATTTCTTTGGTAGAATTCCATCACCTAACATCAAGTGCTCTACCTCCCGATGCTCCGAACTGAGAAGGTTCGTGGCCTTTTGTTGGATGCAAACTGGATCATCTTCAAATGCACTGAAAAAACACATAGCGCCAGACGCCATAATTTATAGACTTCTGGCGCCATGTTCATAGTTGATTTCGGTCGATTTGTGATAAAATATAGCGCCACATGCCATAGTACATAGGAGCAGACGCTATGCTTATATCCCTCCACGCCATGTACTATAGTCCTCCACGCCATACAGTATAGTCCTCTACGCCATGTGCTATAGTTCTCCACGCCATGCACTATAGTTCTCCACGCCATGTGCTATAGTCCTCCACGCCATGTAATATAGTCCGCCACGTCATGTACATGGCGTGGAGGACTATAGTACATGGCGTGTAGGCCTATGTACTTTTCGCCATGTATTATTGCGTGTGGCGCTATATTTTATCACAATCCCTAAATCGACTATGTACATGGCGCCAGAAGTCTATAAATTATGGCGTCTGGCGCCATGTGTTTTCTCAGTGTAGATGTAGCGTTATTGGAAATGTTAAAAATGTTAAATTTACCGGAATTTTCACTTAGACATTTTTCAAGTCCATTGCCATGGTACAGTTGAATTTGAATCAATCTTGGAATCGGTCGAATAGTGTTGGACAGTTTGTAATAGAATTTTTCCTTTGAAATTGAATTAATTGAAAGTTAATAAAATTGAAATTGAATAGAAATAAGGTATCTTGAATTGATTTTAAAACGTGAGTTTTGAATTGAAGTAATATCGAACACAAATAAATATTCATAATTTACCTGAACCCAATTATCTTTTTTACATGCTCCTCATGGCCGTTGAACAATTTTACGGATACATTTTCGGCTCATATGTTTATGTTTTTGTGGCTATGTATTTATTTTTGGGGCAATTTTTTGTTTTTTTTGCTTGTTTGCAATCATCGTGTTGTGTTGTGAAAACAAACATACAGCCACAAAAAAAAAAACCAATCTAATAACTAAGTGCGCCCCATAGCCGTTTGACAATTTCAATAACTGTCTAACGGCTGCGCACTTAGTCGGTTTTTACCTCATTTAGTTTTAAATTCAGTTAACTCCCTCCGCGGGGCTCCATTCGGTTGTTTGTCTTTCTTATCCAGAAGGCGCTGGCGAAATTTCTTTGGATTGGATAGGCAAAGCACTACATATTTTTGGCTTAGGTTAATTTTCATCCTGCTTTTTTTCTTCCCTCTTCGTTCCTTTTTTTGTTTCACATGTGAAATAAATTCACTTTGAATTCAGTTTTTTATTTTAACTATTATTAAAAGTTTCATTTGTATTGTGACGATTAAAAGAGAGAGCTAAATCTTATTCTGATGTTTCTTTTATACTTTCTACCTATTTTCCGAAAATTTTCTACTCGGAAATTCTAAAGTCCCAACAATTTCCCAAAATTATCATTTTTTCTCTTAACTATCATTTCTGTAGCTGTGATAATGCCATCTTGTGTACAATGTTTTGCTAATAATATTAGAAAACGCCAATTAATACCATTAAATAAAATTCTGTTTTACACGAATCCATTTAAAAAATAATATCTGTTTTTGAATCATTGAAAATCATTGAAAGGGGGGAAAAACAAAAATGTTGTCCTGAGGGTGTCTACATGCAAAAGGGACGAAATTTCAAATTGTCCAAAATTAGTTTCGATTCAAAAGTCAAAACCAAACATTGGACCGGTGTAAAATTGTTTCAACTTTTGATTCAATAAATTGTTCCAACAACTATTAGCAATAAGGCAGTAATGCTTTCTTTATTTAAGTTTATGTTGCATACTTTAAACTTAATTCAATATCTTGTAATCCAATTATCAGGAAAGAAACAAAAATTTCGATAAGTACTCAAATGTAATCCTCGTAGCTCTTTGATTCAAATGATTGGATTGCTTTTCCATTCATCATGTTTTTACATTTTTGTGCATTTGTTTTAGTTAAAGTTTTATCGATGTTCAATACTGACAGAAGCATTTTAAGTTTCTGTTGGCTAGTGTAACTACCACTAACAGAGACTGCGCTCATCACTTTGCCAAAAAAAATTATTTTCGAGGTGCGCATTCACCAAATTGAAAATCAATACATAGAATAGAAAGAATGCAATGCTAATGTCCAAAAAAATATCAAATAAAAACACTATATTCTCTGTTGTATCGAAGAGCAGGTTTATGTAAAAAATATTATCTAAAACACTTAAAGTTAACTCAAAATATTTTCTGTTTACCCGAAATATCACCTAATTCAATGTGCAATAATTATTGCATGGAAATTTACATTTAACACTTTATTTCAAACTTGATCAATAATCCTCGCACTTTGACCTAAACCAAAGTGCAAAAAGTCAAATGAACCACACCGATAGGTGATATTTATTCAACGACAACGTGCCAAGGGACCTAGTTCATTATTTTATACCATTCGCGGTCTACTGCTGATTAAGTCCAACCTGTAACGTCCATTAAATATCCGCATCTGGATGTATTGTGATCTATTATGACATGCGGTATTTAGTCAAAAGTAAAGTGCGAAATGATGGATGAGCAGCATGGTGAGCTCATAATTTTCGAGGATATTTTTATCGAATCATCTGGCTACGATTCTATGCAAAAGCAATGGCAAATTGCATGTTGTCACTTTGGGTGAAAATGTGCGAAACGGACTGTAACTGACTGGGTGAATATTGTATATCGAATATATCGACTTGTGATTTTTATTTTGCTGCGTAGATATATAGCTTTTAATAGTACCGTAAGCATAAATATAAATTTTCTACTATCGTTGAAATATTTTATGTATTATTTTTATTTTATTTATAGTATGCTTAAAATTTTCATATGAAATTATTTTACGCGAACTACAATCACCATAATATTTTACCTTAAATTCTGCTTACACTAATTTCCATTATCGCCAGTCAACGAATCGGTGAAGAGCCCTACTATCAAAAAGCTTTATACATTTCTTTATTACAACTACCGTAATTCATTCTTTTAAAACCGTAATCAACATCCAACTAATTTCCCTCCAAATTATCGTCCCTTTATTTAAAATTCCATTTGAAAGTTGACCAACTTCTAAAAGCCTCACTTTGCATGAATTTAAACTTGAAAAACTTTGAAAGGAACACCACCAAAGGAACTATAGTCAGAAACACTAATTGCATAAAGAATTCAACGAACATAAAAGGTGTATTTCGCTCCTTCCAAAGTATGCTTAATAGTTGGAACGTCGTTGAATTAAGTACTTCCTGAGAACGCGATACTCAGTGACGAAATTAATATGAAAACTTGTTAATTATGCATGCAAGAAGTTTTAAACTGATAGATGCACAAACGAAGCAAAAGAAAAACAGGAAAAAATCCATTATGGTGGGCAATAAAGTTCTTCCTACACCTCTCCGCAACCTGCCTTCACTCGACAGATTACCTTAAAAGTTTGTTCCCGTTATTGTCGTTTTTCACTTTACTTTTTGTTCGTTATTATCTCTTGATTGCTTTGTTGGAACGTTGATTGCAGGGTTCGTTTACTTTTTTCAGGAAAAATATCCGCACCACAGTCCTTTACCTTCAGTTTACAGAAGTCGTAACAGGTTACTATTTTGCGAAAAGTTAGAACAAAAAAGATTGAATCTGACATCTCTAACCCATCTTAATGGTAAAATCTACGAATTAAACATTGGGAAAATATCCAACGTTCGTGGAAAACCGTGTACTAATCTCGTCATTGGCTATATCATCACGTTTTGGGCCATCTAATGTCGGCGGACTTCTCGCACAATCATGCATAGCAACGTATTCGAAGGATACAGTGCCTCAATGCGCGCCAATAGAGACTTAAGAGCAGAGTTGTTTTCAACCAGCATATCCCCATCGGAGTAATTAATTCAATTATTTGAGACCTAAGAGCATATATGATGTTATTAATTAATTAAGGATAGAATCATAATGGAATTAAGAAACTTCTAGAGCTTTTGCATGGATGGAATAGCATAGTTGAGGTGTATAATATCAACTACTGTGATGTGACAATGTTTTAGTAGCAATGAGACGATATTGAAAACGTAAATACACCTTTGCTGATTCATTTATTTATGAGCCTAATGGATAAAGTCTCTAAGGTAATTGTTTAACTTTGAAACCAGATATATGCTATAATATTAATACTTTTTATCCGCTACCACAAAACCATTTTATAATAGAAGCAAAGAAAATAAAATGAACAAAAAAAAACAACAAAGTTTCACCAACTCTTGACTGCTTTGTGAAAAGATATCGTTCTTATTGTTTTTAATTAATTTATTTTTTGCCTTGTAATAATCAAGAAAGAATGTATTCATAAAAAATGGAAATAAATTATACCCGTTTTCAACATGGTCTCATCTTCATGAGTATTTTATTGTCAATAAATTTCAACAATTCATCTTAACTCTCCCGAATTTCCCTTTAACCCGATTTTTTCAACAAATTATTTTTTTCTCCAATGCTTCAAATACTATTGGGTGCTGCATCCCAGTGGTTTTCTTGGTCTACTTAACCTATGAAAATACCATAATTAAGGGGCACAGGCATTATCAGGCAACCTGGTTTTTTTTTCAAATTTATCTTGCGATTTCTCTGATCTGTCTCGAGAGTGGCTAAACGCTACACGCACAGTGACCATCAGGTCATAATAGCTACGGGGAACTGCGTACGTAGCAAAAACACAATGTGTGCGAGTTCCCAGAGAAAAAACATGTTTTGCGGGTCATCAGAAAGGCTAGACGAAGAAACGCTCCGGGAAATGCTACCCCCTAATATGGCACTGGACGGAACTGCGTCGACGAAGGCCGCGCGAATCATCAGTGACGAAAAAGCGCCCGGATTGGATGCGATACCGAATAAAGCACTTCAGCTGGCGGTAAAGGGGATACCAAATGTCTTCACTGATATATTCACAACGTGCCTACGAGAAGGCGTTTTTCCCAAGCAATGGAAGCAACAGAAATTGGTTCTCCTGCCCAAGCAGGATAAACCTATTGGGAAGGCATCATCTTACCGGCCAATATGCCTGCTAAATACGATAGGGAATATTTTCGAGCGGGTAGCAGGCAAGAAGGCATCCGTTGTCGGCTCAGCACTCGCTAGAATGCTACCCAATATTGGCGTCCTGAAACAAAGCCAAAGGCTACTGATCTCAAGAGTGGTGACCTCTATACTAATGTACAGCACCAGTTTGGGCACCAGCACTGCAAATAAAATCGAATTGGTGAAAAATGTAAGCGGCATACCGACTGATTGCACTTTGAACTTGTTGCGCCGTTCCAACAACGTCTTACGAGGTAACGTCTGTTATAACCAGTATGCTGCCCATCGAAATTCTTGCGGATGAAGCGCTTCGACGAAGCACGGACAGCAAGCACGCGAGAGAATCAAAGACTAGTGTCAATGCGCTCATGGCAGAGTAGCTGGGAAGAGGCGCAAAAACGGGCGTTGGACGTACAAATTAATCCCCAACGTTGTACAATGGGCTTCAAGAAGAGATGGAGAAACAAGCTATGACGTAACCCAATTTTTGAGCGGACACGGTGGTTATCGTTATTATATCCATCGCTTTGGACACAACCACTGTCCAGTCTGCCAAAATATACCCAAGAATGCGGAACACGTTATGCATGTAGAAGTAGCCTAGAGGTGATACTAGGCACAATGACATCAGCGGTAAATATCGTAAACTGCATGCTGAAATCCCAAGCTGCGTTGAACGCCGTCAAACAGCTCTTTAAAATATTCACCGCAAAGTGCGTGACGCGGAAAGGGACAGAAAGAAGGAAGAAGAAAAGATATTGAGAAGCAGCTAAGGGCTGATCCACCCCCGGAAAGTAATGCTGAAGAAGTAGTTCCATGGAGAGTGTGGAAGAAAAAGGAATTGGTTTTAGTCGGTAAAAATTTGGCATGTTTCAGGACAGGAGCTAGGAAACATCTTCTAGAAGATTTCCACCTTCCAACAGCGAAAAAAGACTCTCCCGAGACATGACAAGTATTGCCGATTACGACAGTGTGAATGGTCTTCTTTTCTACTCTCCCCTGTTTTCCCCCATTCACACAAATGCCAAGACATGACAAGCATGAAAGTGTGGATGGTTTTTTCCCTGGTGCCTACCTGTTTTGTGAAGGTTTATGAGGGTCTCGCCTTAGCTCGAGGCCACTCGAAATTTTATCGGTTTTACGTATCGAGTCGAAGGTATTTAAAAAAGGTCTGGTGCTGGCTCTGTTGATATTTACAAAAAGAATTTGGACAAGATGCATCATGCCCGACAAGATAGATTAGTTAAACCAGTTCAATCACTGGCTTTCGATTTTATTGTTGTTTGCAACGCTACTATTTTAAGCTACGGCCGATAGAGGTGCAAAAATTTACTCGTGGTAGATTCGTGGGAATCATCAAGCAAGCAATCTGTATGTACCACCATGCTATCGATGACATTCAGCATTACCGGAATCATACGCAAGAAATCTATTCCCGAATTGTCAAGAATGGAATTTCCCCATTATTTTATACCTTAGGTACCATTTTACACTGCGTAACGAACTAGATGTCTGCTCCCAGAATAAGATGATAACCCATTGAATTTCAAGAGACGAGCAAACAATTTATCAGACTTGAGCCTCAAGAATACATTTTTAACAATTTCAAAGTCCTTGTAGCTCGTGAAATAGACAAAATGGAAACTAATGTAAACTATAAGCCCGCGAGGCACATGGATATGTTACCTGGAACCCAAGCAGGTATATTAGATTTTCCTAGTTGCTATTATTTAAACATTAGCCACTGTAAAGGCGATTTTTTTGATTAAATTTAGAAAGTTGTTCGAGACGTCCATGAGCGATGTGACGGTAAAGTTGATGGGGGTGATATTACCATATGAAATGAACATTTTTCATTGCACGTAAATGGCTGTAGTTGCTCACTGTATAAATCATCGGTTCACCATACACCGAAGTACGGGAAATTGATAACGATAGACATGTAATTATGCTAGTCCACGCCAAAAACTACAAATTCAATGTTGCGAGATTGTAGACGTCAAAGTTTTGCTCAAAGCAGATTTTGGTAGAACTTCTACTGCTTGTTTTTCTTTTCATAGTCGTGTACTGCAAGGATAAGCTTAAGTGGAAGAAGTGATACAATGTTGTAGTACATCTTCACAGAATTCAAAGTTTCATGTTAGATTACATGTTTTGTTTAGGCTATGACTGCTCTCGAAGCTCAAAGATGGTATTATTTAGTTTTGTCTTCTTCCAAAATACCTTGTCAAAAACTTTACCACAAAACCAAATCTGAAATCAACTTTACAAGACATGGACCTGCTCGTGTAAGGTTAATTTTAGATTGATACAGCTCACGATTCAATATTTATCTTCTCTGAAGAGCTCTATCGATTTAATTTTGCACATGAAATTTATATTCTTAGCCATCAGGTCATGTGCCTTTCCCACCTCAAGGAAAATGTTCTCTTTGTTGACAGGCAGATAACAATATCCTCGTCAACGTTTTTTTTTTTCGTTTACTCACCGATCCTAGTGAATTTTCGAATAAAACAACACGCTTGAAAAATTCACCTTCCGTGAATATGTTTCCGATACCGAAAATACCTTCTTTCAATTCAGCAACCTCAGAAAGGAAAACTGGCTTCGTCTCGAGTTGATCCCTGTAGCCAACCATTGCGTATTGTAACAATAAGCAATGAACATTAATTTTCCTTAAAACCTCGGCCTTGTCGCCAAACAAAACGTGTCTTGGATACTTAGTTTGCCCATTTGCTCCCCGGAAGCATTTGTTTAGTAGATTCTCCGTAGAAAAGTCATTCATCCGTGTAGGATACATATGGGACTCTGTTTTGCGTTTTGCCTTGATGCTAAGGAAACGTTCGTGTTTGTCGGGTTGCTGATAGACCAGTCTGAGACTGTCGGTTAAATGTAGTGGAAAAATGAAATATGCAGTGTTCTTGGTGCTTTTTAGTTTGTCATTTTCTTGTTACATTTTTAAAGTTAAATGACGAGAAAAGTTTAATTTTAAGATCGTAGTGAAAATGAATGGAGTATTTTTTATGATAGAAATGCGACAGGATTATTATATGATTTTTTTTTTTCAAAATCAGGCACAATTTTAATTATTCTCGTTGGTAAATTGAATTTTAATTGAAGTTTAAGGTGATGATATTGATAGCCGCTGCAACTTTAAGCCGATTTCACTAACTAGCGTATCTAGTAAGATATTCGAGCAAATTATAAATGATAGAGTCGAATTTGTAAATACTTTTGCATTCATCAGCAATTTCCACAACCAGGAACCGGATTCACCAGTAGCCGCTCGAAGCGCATATCGTCTTCCGTTGCTAAGTCTCCACAAAAACTGGCTAAAACGTATATGCTCTGGTGTCAAATGTGATGTAACAGATCTCAGTATCAATTTTCCCTTATAGTCACAAATCTTTTTCACGATAATACAGCCTGGGTATAGTGATTGTTTTAGGGGCATCAGCTTTACGAGCCAACTTCTTCCCTTCGAATTTAGTTTTTACTGACTTCGCCGTTGCACTCTAGAAAAGGGACTTTACTTTCGGCCATTTGAACTCACCGGTCTTCTGGCATCCTTGTCTGTACTTCAGCTAATATACGACAATTACAGCTTAGGTGACCTTTCTCTTCCATACAGAAGCTTCAAAGGTATCGGTCTTTTGATGTACACATTTTGATAACACCCCGGTTTCTATTCCTTCGAGCAATCACGTCTGGAGTGTCCAGTTACTTCAGTCCAAATAGGTCCCACAGCATTGACTCACTCCACACTTGATTTCTGTTTATAGATTTCTTTTTCAACCAATTCTCTTAATCTAATAGTAATAACAAAAAATGTCTTTACCTATATAACGCAGCTGAAATTTAATTTTCGAACTGTTGCTTTACTTTCCCAAACTGAGTTTCTAGCTTATGTTTCACTTCTGCAACCTGAATTTCTAATTACTGCTGTAGCTGTTGTTTGATTTCTGTTAAATGTATTTTGATTTATATAACTTGTCACCTAAAGTGTTTTTTGATATCCAGAGTTTGTTATTCGAACTTTCCGCCAAATTTCAGAGCTTCTTCGTAAATGTTATGCGCATGTTGATCAAGTTTCTTAATTTGTTGCTGCATGTTGGAAGCCATTTTGAGCAACGAATTGACAATCTGTTTCTTTTTGACCCTATCCGCAAATTAAAAGGTTTCCAGATCTATGCCTTTTGATATTCCTTAATCTTGATAACAGGGCAGATTTCTTTCCGATTGCCAACAAATCACGTTTGCGCCACTCAATTTTCAACTCCATCAACGTTAGCTCTTGCTTACAAACTTCAGTATTGTTCTTTTTTTCTCGTTTTAAGTCCACCCTATTTCGATGGAAATACTCTGGTATTCACAACAGTCACCTAGTGCACAATCTTGTTTTACAGTTTTCCACTCTTCCACAAATTAAACCTTCAAAAACTCGTTGAAAACTTGATTCACGAACGTAAAAACCTCCCACTTCTGACACCAATTGTTTTATTTACCTCGTTGCATCAAATAGTTCATTGCGTTTAACGCCAATTTGTTTTATTGAAACTCAACATGCTTTTATTAAACAAATAATTCTCATACATCAAACCATCTCATACATCAACATTGCACATGCAATAGTTTAGCTGTTTGTTGCTTCATACGCTTGTTTAAATCGCCATTTTTGCTTCGTCGAAGAAGTTTCTGGGCTATACTGCACAGCTATCGAATATTCATTTTTATTCAAATATTCAACTGTTGATTATGTGGATGCTCTGGTCGATTTTTGGTTGTTTATTTGGATAGATGTCTGTCAATCCGTTAAGCTGAATTGAATGTGTCTTCGATGCATGCAACAATACCACTACTACCAATAAAAATATATAAGTACATAAATAAATAAATAGAAAGTCTAAACAACATTCATATGCCTAAATGCTAGTAAAGACTCAAAAGAATTAGAGCAATTGGTTTACAATGACTTGGAAAAATACTGAATTTGACTTTTTATGAAAAAACTACAAATAAACAAATTAATGGATATGCAAACAAAACAACAGGAATGAAACATTATTATCGATTTTTGTTAAAAGTCAGTCTGTCTAAAAAGGACAAAATATCTAGGTCTGCTAGATGATAGTAAGCTCTATTGGTTAAGTCACATTTTAAGTATCAAATCTTATTTTTAAATCTAATTATTCTAAAACCTTATTTTTAAATCTAATTATTACAACAGGATCTAGTCATGACGAGTAGATAGCTCTGACGTCCGCAAAGGAAGCAATGCTGCAGTTTGGTACAAGAGGATTATCTGCCATATATAAGTTAAAGAGAAAAGGGTTTAAGAAAGACCCTTGTGGAACTCCAGATGTGACTACTATTTTTCGATAGAGTTGGTTTTGGACTCGACCAAAAAAAAAGATATATTTGTGGTGAAGGATCTGATATTATTTTGGATCAGTTTGTTGTTTAAGTGTTATGTCTCTGTTCCTTGTCAGCAACACCTCCCTAAATTTTTCAGTTGAAATAAAGTTTTCATGTAGTTGGTTCAGTGAATTTATTTATTGGGAGTATTCATCTTACGCGCAGATCGTTGATACGCTTTTAAAATTTATCTCTGAAGCTTCTCAAGACATTTTTTGAGCTGGTAATGACTAGCTTGAGGCCTATTTCGGTCCAGAGAGGTATGAATTAACAAATTCTCTCTACCACTGCGACTTAGTTTTAGCCTCATTGAAGACAGTTGGTCCTCTTGAAATTTGGTTCCAGTTGAGATTATTGAACACCACAGGAAGATGTGGCAAAAAGAGTTCTTGAAGTGTAACCATTTACGTTAATGCTACTACGCCTTGCCTTAGAATAATTTCAAGCGTGGAGCAATTGGCTCCGGGTGTATAATATAAATGGGTGGATAATAAGTGCGCTGATTCGGAGGGTGTATAGCTAGAGGTGAAACATATCACTAGTTGAAAAGAATTTTCCCCGTCTTGTTTCCAAAAAAAGCAATTCCAAGCTCTGTTCCGGCGTTGAAATCACCGTTGAGCCAAGTTTTTTTGTAACTGCTACACAAACGTTTAATGTCTTTTCTAAAAATAAACCTTCAATTTATGATCAGTCAACTTAATCACAGGGAAATAAATTGTGGTGTTATCGTTTTATATTAACGTATTATTTTTGTGTTAGATTCTCGAATTGCCTTTTCTTATAACATAACTGGTCTCTGGATTAGAGATGGACTTATACTAATATTTCGTGATATTTCTTAATACGAATGTATTAGTTAAACGGTATTATAATATCTTAACTAATATTAATATACCACTAATATTAGATTTTACTAATTTGGCGAAGTTCGGTATTATGTGGGTTTTTTTTAGTTTCATACCCATAAATCAAAGAGTTATTTGAATTTTTCGATGAGTTCAACCAGAATCGGTGCCAAAAAATATTATGCATCTGTTATACCTTGAATTGCAATATTAATAATTTGAATAGCGAAAGTTTTCCATTACTCCAACACATCAATTTGTATTCGCCTACTTCCACACTTTCGTCTCATTCCCACTATTAACGCTCATCACATTTGAATATTTTCTTCATCTTTTGTGTAGCTAAACAAGCCGAATATCAATATATCTGTTTCGTGAACTATTTCATACTGCGAATTACCCGCTCCTAATTGTTTTAACATAAGAGAACTTCGATCAATTTTCTTCTATTATCATTGTGAATTCCAAATAAATGAATCACGCTAATATTCGACAAACGTTTGATTAAAATTATTTAAATTTTGGATGCTAAAACGGCTCTACCTTACAATTCATATGAATTCATAAACCCTTTCAAACCTAGGTGCGTACACAAGATTCATTAATCAACAGGATTATTTTACTCCTTTGCCATCATACTAAATACATGTACTATGCATATATCGGAAAAACTCCGAATTAACTCATTAGACTTGCCTCACACTCAATACATTCGATTTGTCCTACGCGTCATACATATTCCATTCTACCAACTATCTACCATTCTACATTCTAACAACACTCAGCAGATATGCGAAATCGTATTAAATGTCCCGTTATTATGAGCCAATATATAATCTAATGCCAAATAGTTAACGTATAAATTCATTAACATCACTAATACGATATATTTACTAATACATTGAAGTAACATATTAGTGGCTAATATCTTAACTAATATAATATATTAGTAAAGGTATTCACCAATACCAAATATTAGTTCAGGTATTAACGAATAACTTAACTAATATTTGGTATTAGTGAATACCTTAACTAATATATTATATTAGTTAAGGTATTAGTCACTAATATATTAGTTAAAGTATTAGTGAATATATCGTATTAGTGATGTTAATGAATATATTTGTTAAGTTATTCTTGTATTTGGCATTAGCTTATATCTTAGCGCATAATGACAGGATATTTGTTACAATTTAGTATTACTGCTCAATGTTATATGGTTAGGATAGTGTATGATCGCTTATATAATGATTTATGCATGAGCGCGAATGCGAATCAGACAAGTTTTATGAGTCGATTTGGATGTAAGTTTTGCCAATAAATGTATGTTTATACGTATGTTTGAGTGAATGAATGAACTGATCTTGAGTAAAATAATGCAATTAATGGAGTAAGTTGCGAATTCTATGATTCGAAACCGATAACAGTTTTCGGATGTACGCATCTTGCTTAACTGAAGAATGCGAATATGTTTCAACAAAAGTTTGCGCGACCATTAATAATTAATGGTAGCTGAAGGTGATATTATTATGTGTAGATATTATCTTGTTTTTTCCATTGCGAAGGGTCGGTTCGTCACCTATTAGTGGCAATCTAATGTTGTAAAATTTATTCCTAGTGCCTTTCCTTTCTACAAAGCCAATCAATAAAATTGCATCGTTAATTGAATGTGAACATGCTTAGCTACCTTCGGCTGCACTAAAAACTTTTGGCTGATAAAACAAGAAGATAATTAGGGTCACTATGAGGGTGCAAATGAGGTTTTACCCATGCAATCAGGTATATCCATTCAAACGAGAGGATTTAAGATGCAACGGATGAGAAAGGAAAATAATGAATTCTGAGCAGGAAAATATTTTATCTCCTTAGAGAGTTATAAAAACCCGTCCCGAATAAAAATCAGCTTTTGAGTTTCTTGGCCTGCAAATGTAGGCTAGTAGTTTATTGAATATTATACCACAATTACACGCTCGGCAAATGTTAGCGAGCTGAGAGTGTAAATGGTCACCTCGTCTATTCACCTTTGTTTTTTCACATGCCAAAACATGGAAGGAAGTAATTACCTAAGTTGCTCAGCGAAACGTTCGGGGAGAGTGTAATTTCAGCATTACTTTAGGAGAGTCATAAAAATATGTAGTCTTTCTTATGCTAGTGCTGTCAATATGCAAATTTTTTGGTGTTGCAA
The DNA here is from genome assembly GCA_947369275.1 of Nemotelus nigrinus. Classification (NCBI taxonomy): domain Eukaryota; kingdom Metazoa; phylum Arthropoda; class Insecta; order Diptera; family Stratiomyidae; genus Nemotelus; species Nemotelus nigrinus. Next base: position 36,264,389 of record OX376372.1, read on the forward strand.
TCGTATGCCCTCAGGTAGCCTTAATGCTTGAAAATGTGTTTCTTTAAATTAGTCTAAGGTGAATTTAGGTTTGATTTTGATATTAAGCACAAGGCCGAAAATAATGCATGGGTACATTTAATAATAATGCATCCTAATAAAATGACCTCGTTTTATTAGTCAAAGATTTCAATTACAGCCGCATGGCGGCAGCTTGTCTATCCATACTTTCGTTATTCAATGCTTGTTTTTGTAAAAAAAACACGGCGTTTCGAACAAATTGATTGATGATTACGAAACAAGAATAAAAAGTTTTTCGACTAAACTAATATTTATATATTATAATGCAGCATATCGAGATATTACTATTACCTAATATATTCAAATATTAGTAATATCCTAACTAATATGAATATATTAGTCCCACGTCTATCACTGACTAAGAGACAAACTATTGAATTCATCACTACCAATGTTCGTTTTTTTCATTTTCCAATCCATTTTCCGAGATCCAATCTGTAGCAAGAAATAAACAACTGAACTCTTTTATAGCATCCATGCATAAGTACGCTGAAATGAGGATTTATTTCTGTTCAATAATCGGCAGTTTATTACCGGCGAAATCAAGTCCAACGAACTCATTAAACAAGTTACATTCATCAATGTGAAGCTGCATTAAATACTTTCAGTGTGTGCCAAGTACGTGTCCAACCAGAATTCGCCACTTTAGCTCATCAAGCAAGAACATATTACTGAGGTACATTTTATTACTAATCACATATACATACATACGGATAATTTCCCAATTTCATTTATGCTGCCTCATACTAAATCTTTGTATCTTCAAAAAAAGACTAATTAAAGCTTCTTTTGACCCATTTCTCGTTAATTTCAACTTGGGACATTAGCGGAAAAACACAGTGAACGACTGGTTTCATTTAAACACTAATAACGAGCGCGACGTTCTGCTTTTACGTTGTGAAGATCCTCGGCACATACTCTTAGTCGTCATCATCATCATTATCGTCTTTACAAGACCGTATCCTACTTTCAGTTCAAACGTCATTATCTGTTACATACGAACATTGCAAAGGATATGCATGGAGATGATGCCTCCTGATGGCAAGCTTCCATTTCTTTTATCCAGGGAATTATCAAGCAATCTGGCAACGATAGTTGGCAAGGAATGTGGTTTTTTTTGAAGAACAGAGCCTATAGGCTTTTACCAAGGAAAACGTATTGTGAGAAAATAGGACGAATAATGATGAGGGAGCTATTTCAATCCACAGATGAGCTTGTGAGAGAAAGCGTTGAGTAGCTGCTGAAGAGTTTATGATTGCCCAAGTAGATGCTTTTAAGTGGTGTATTTCAATGGATAGTACTTAAATAGCTGTGGATATTACTTAAATGCTTTTGTCTAGTCTCAATTTAATAAAATACTTTATGGAACATATATTTGATAGTAGGTGCGTTTTTTCGCTTCTCGATCAAAAGCAGATTAGGGTAGACAGGATTGAAAAGAGCATTGAAAAGAGCAACAATAATGCTGCCTACCCTAATCTGCTATTGATCGAGATGTAAAAAAACGCACCTAGTATTTAGTTATGTTTTATATGGCTGCATTTGAGTTTTATTGCATTTACAGTGTTTACAGCAAGGGGTTTTTACAGTAAAGAGTGTTTACAATAAACCGTGCTAAGTATAAAAAAGACTCCGAAGCTCGTTACGGTTCTTTAATCTCAACACATTTGTCCGATTAATTTCAGCCTAGAAAGGCAAATTCGAACAACAATCCGAATGTGGCAAAAAAGACATTAATTGATAAAAGATTTCTGATCTAATTTAAAATAAAGATGTTTAAATGCAAGATGAATTTTAATTTCAAGATTGTAGAGAGTATTTTTAAGAGCAGTAATACTATAACAATAGTAATAGTAGCAATAGTAGTTTGAATAAAAAAAAAACTTCTTTTTAATCTGGAAAATTGTTTCTGACACTATGTTTTAATGAAGATTTTATGCATATAACAAAGCTAATCCTGTCGATAAGATTTCATCAGTTTTGACGAAACTAATCCTGCCGAAAAGATCTCGAGCTGCTATTTCGACCAGTTGGAGCTTTCTCTCACTTATAATGCGCTAAATATTACTTTACTCGGCCTTACTAGTTTACAGATTATCTTCATTAATCAAAGACTTTATAAGACTTGCTCGGGCCCAAAAGATGTATTAACGTTTAATAACAGGATTTCGGTTGTCAATTCACTGGTCGTTTTCTCTATATGTTATTATTGAAACAAGTCCTGAATAAATCAATACCTTCATTGCGCCATCCTGCTGGAAACACAATCATGGTCCATTTACTTTTACACAAAAAGCAATCATGATCTATTTACTATTACGCGAATTCCGACTCCGTTTTTGGCGAAGTACGAATCGATACTGCTACCTTCGTGAAAATCACGTTTGTGCATGTAATTAAGTCCCATGAGTCTCTTGTAATTTTTTTCAAATCAAAATCTTACTCATAAGCCTATTGATTCAAAAGAGAGATTTGTCAATAAACACATTTGCTCAATAAAAATAAGAACTGGCGCATACCGTACCACATACCGTACCGCATACCGTACCGCATACCGTACCGCAAACCGTACCGCATACCGTTCCGCATACCGTACCGCGAACCGTACCGCATACCGTACCGCAAACCGTACCGCATACCGTACCGCATACCGTACCGCAACCCGTACCGCATACCGTACCGCATAACGTACCGCATACCGTACCGCATACCGTACCGCATATTGTACCGCATACCGTTCCGCATACCGTACCGCGAACCGTACCGCATACCGTACCGCAAACCGTACCGCATACCGTACCGCATACCGTACCGCAACCCGTACCGCATACCGTACCGCATACCGTACCGCATACCGTACCGCATACCGTACCGCATACCGTACCGCATACCGTACCGCATACCTTACCGCATACCGTACCGCATACCGTACCGCATACCGTACCGCATACCGTACCGCATACCGTACCTCATACCGTACCGCATACCGTACCGCATACCGTTCCGCATACCGTACCGCGAACCGTACCGCATACCGTACCGCAAACCGTACCGCATACCGTACCGCATACCGTACCGCAAACCGTACCGCATACCGTACCGCATACCGTACCGCAACCCGTACCGCATACCGTACCGCATAACGTACCGCATACCGTACCGCATACCGTACCGCATACTGTACCGCATACCGTTCCGCATACCGTACCGCGAACCGTACCGCATACCGTACCGCAAACCGTACCGCATACCGTACCGCATACCGTACCGCAACCCGTACCGCATACCGTACCGCATACCGTACCGCATACCGTACCGCATACCGTACCGCATACCGTACCGCATACCGTACCGCATACCGTACCGCATACCGTACCGCATACCGTACCGCATACCGTACCGCATACCGTACCGCGTACCGTACCGCATACCGTACCGCATACCGTACCGCATACCGTACCGCATACCGTACCGCATACCGTACCGCATACCGTACCGCATACCGTACCTCATACCGTACCGCATACCGTACCGCATACCGTACCGCATACCGTACCGCATATCGTACCGCATACCGTACCGCATACCGTACCGCATACCGTACCTCATACCGTACCGCATACCGTACCGCATACCGTACCGCATACCGTACCGCATACCGTACCGCATACCTTACCGCATACCGTACCGCATACCGTACCGCATACCGTACCGCATACCGTACCGCATACCGTACCGCATACCGTACCGCATACCGTACCGCAAACCGTATCGCATACCGTACCGCAAACCGTACCGCACACCGTACCGCAAACCGTACCGCATACCGTACCGCAAACCGTACCGCATATCGTACCGCATACCGTACCACATACTGTACCGCATACCGTACCGCATATCGTACCGCATACCGTACCACATACTGTACCGCATACCGTACCGCATACCGTACCGCATACCGTATCGCATACCGTACCGCATACCGTACCGCATACCGTACCGCATACCGTACCGCATACCGTACCGCAACCCGTACCGCATACCGTACCGCATACCGTACCGCATACCGTACCGCATACCGTACCGCATACCGTACCGCATACCGTACCGCATACCGTACCGCATACCGTACCGCATACCGTACCGCATACCGTACCGCATACCGTACCGCATACCGTACCGCATACCGTTCCGCATACCGTACCGCATACCGTACCGCATACCGTACCGCATACCGTACCGCATACCGTACCGCATACCGTACCGCATACCGTACCGCATACCGTACCGCATACCGTTCCGCATACCGTACCGCATACCGTACCGCATACCGTACCGCATACCGTACCGCATACCGTACCGCATACCGTACCGCATACCGTACCGCATACCGTACCGCATACCGTACCGCATACCGTACCGCATACCGTACCGCATACCGTACCGCATACCGTACCGCATACCGTACCGCATACCGTACCGCATACCGTACCGCATACCGTACCGCATACCGTACCGCATACCGTACCGCATACCGTACCGCATACCGTACCGCATACCGTACCGCATACCGTACCGCATACCGTACCGCATACCGTACCGCATACCGTACCGCATACCGTACCGCATACCGTACCGCATACCGTTCCGCATACCGTACCGCATACCGTACCGCATACCGTACCGCATACCGTACCGCATACCGTACCGCATACCGTACCGCATACCGTACCGCATACCGTACCGCATACCGTACCGCATACCGTACCGCATACCGTACCGCATACCGTACCGCATACCGTACCGCATACCGTACCGCATACCGTACCGCATACCGTACCGCATACCGTACCGCATACCGTACCGCAAACCGTATCGCATACCGTACCGCAAACCGTACCGCATACCGTACCGCATACCGTACCGCATACCGTACCGCATACCGTACCGCATACCGTACCGCATACCGTACTGCATACCGTACCGCATACCGTACCGCATACCGTACCGCATACCGTACCGCATACCGTACCGCATACCGTACCGCATACCGTACCGCATACCGTACCGCATACCGTTCCGCATACCGTACCGCATACCGTACCGCATACCGTACCGCATACCGTACCGCATACCGTACCGCATACCGTACCGCATACCGTACCGCATACCGTACCGCATACCGTACCGCATACCGTACCGCATACCGTACCGCATACCGTACCGCATACCGTACCGCATACCGTACCGCATACCGTACCGCATACCGTACCGCATACCGTACCGCATACCGTACCGCATACCGTACCGCATACCGTACCGCATACTGTACCGCATACCGTACCGCATACCGTACCGCATACCGTACCGCATACCGTACCGCATACCGTACCGCATACCGTACCGCATACCGTACCGCATACCGTACCGCATACCGTACCGCTTACCGTACCGCATACCGTACCGCATACCGTACCGCATACCGTACCGCATACCGTACCGCATACCGTACCACATACCGTACCGCATACCGTACCGCATACCGTACCGCATACCGTACCGCATACCGTACCGCATACCGTACCGCAAACCGTACCGCATACCGTACCGCATACCGTACCACATACTGTACCGCATACCGTACCGCATACCGTACCGCATACCGTACCGCATACCGTACCACATACCGTACCGCATACCGTACCGCATACCGTACCGCAAACCGTACCGCATACCGTACCGCAAACCGTACCGCATACTGTACCGCAAACCGTACCGCATACTGTACCGCATACCGTACCGCATACCGTACCGCATACCGTACCGCATACCGTACCGCATACCGTACCGCAAACCGTACCGCATACCGTACCGCAAACCGTACCGCATACCGTACCGCATACCGTACCGCATACCGTACCGCATACCGTACCGCATACCGTACCGCAAACCGTACCGCATACCGTACCGCATACCGTACCACATACTGTACCGCATACCGTACCGCATACCGTACCGCATACCGTACCGCATACCGTACCACATACCGTACCGCATACCGTACCGCATACCGTACCGCAAACCGTACCGCATACCGTACCGCAAACCGTACCGCATACTGTACCGCAAACCGTACCGCATACTGTACCGCATACCGTACCGCATACCGTACCGCATACCGTACCGCATACCGTACCGCATACCGTACCGCATACCGTACCACATACCGTACCGCATACCGTACCGCATACCGTACCGCATACCGTACCGCATACCGTACCGCATACCGTACCGCATACCGTACCGCATACCGTACCGCATACCGTACCGCATACCGTCCCGCATATCGTCCCGCATACCGTACCGCATACCGTACCGCATACCGTACCGCATACCGTACCGCATACCGTATCGCATACCGTACCGCATACCGTACCGCATACCGTACCGCATACCGTACCGCAAACCGTACCGCATAACGGTATGCGCTACGGTTTTTTTACGGTTTGCGGTACGGTTTGCGGTACGGTATGCGGTACGGTATGCGGTACGGTATGCGGTACGGTATGCGGTACGGTTTGCGGTACGTTGTGCGGTACGGTTTGCGTTACGGTATGCGGTACGGTTTGCGGTACGGTATGCGGTACGGTATGCGGTACGGTATGCGGTACGGTATGCGGTACGGTATGCGGTACGGTATGCGGTACGGTTTGCGGTACGGTTTGCGGTACGGTATGCGGTACGGTATGCGGTACGGTATGCGGTACGGTATGCGGTACGGTATGCGGTACGGTTTGCGGTACGTTATGCGGTACGGTTTGCGGTACGGTATGCGGTACGGTTTGCGGTACGGTATGCGGTACGGTATGCGGTACGGTTTGCGGTACGGTATGCGGTACGGTATGCGGTACGTTATGCGGTACGGTTTGCGGTACGGTATGCGGTACGGTATGCGGTACGGTATGCGGTACGGTATGCGGTACGGTATGCGGTACGGTATGCGGTACGGTTTGCGGTACGGTATGCGGTACGGTATGCGGTACGGTATGCGGTACGGTTTGCGGTACGGTATGCGGTACGGTATGCGGTACGGTATGCGGTACGGTATGCGGTACGGTTTGCGGTACGGTATGCGGTACGGTATGCGGTACGGTATGCGGTACGGTTTGCGGTACGTTATGCGGTACGGTTTGCGGTACGGTATGCGGTACGGTATGCGGTACGGTATGCGGTACGGTATGCGGTACGGTATGTGGTACGGTTTGCGGTACGGTATGCGGTACGGTATGCGGTACGGTATGCGGTACGGTTTGCGGTACGTTATGCGGTACGGTTTGCGGTACGGTATGCGGTACGGTATGCGGTACAGTATGCGGTACGGTATGCGGTACGGTATGCGGTACGGTATGCGGTACGGTATGCGGTACGATATGCGGTACGGTATGCGGTACGGTATGCGGTACGGTTTGCGGTACGGTATGCGGTACGGTATGCGGTACGGTATGCGGTACGGTATGCGGTACGGTATGCGGTACGGTATGCGGTACGGTATGCGGTACGGTATGCGGTACGGTATGCGGTACGGTATGCGGTACGGTATGCGGTACGGTATGCGGTACGGTATGTGGTACGGTATGCGGTACGGTATGCGGTACGGTATGCGGTACGGTATGCGGTACGGTATGCGGTACGGTATGCGGTATGGTATGCGGTACGGTTTGCGGTTTGCGGTACGGTATGCGGTACGGTATGCGGTACGGTATGCGGTACGGTATGCGGTACGGTTTGCGGTACGGCATGCGGTACGGTATGCGGTACGGTATGCGGTACGGTATGCGGTACGGTATGCGGTACGGTATGCGGTACGGTTTGCGGTACGGTATGCGGTACGGTATGCGGTACGGTATGCGGTACGGTATGCGGTACGGTTTGCGGTACGGTATGCGGTACGGTATGCGGTACGGTATGCGGTACGGTTTGCGGTACGGTATGCGGTACGGTATGCGGTACGGTATGCGGTACGGTATGCGGTACGGTTTGCGGTACGGTATGCGGTACGGTATGCGGTACGGTATGCGGTACGGTTTGCGGTACGTTATGCGGTACGGTTTGCGGTACGGTATGCGGTACGGTATGCGGTACGGTATGCGGTACGGTATGCGGTACGGTATGTGGTACGGTTTGCGGTACGGTATGCGGTACGGTATGCGGTACGGTATGCGGTACGGTTTGCGGTACGTTATGCGGTACGGTTTGCGGTACGGTATGCGGTACGGTATGCGGTACGGTTTGCGGTACGGTATGCGGTACGGTATGCGGTACGGTATGCGGTACGGTATGCGGTACGGTTTGCGGTACGGTATGCGGTACGGTATGCGGTACGGTATGCGGTACGGTTTGCGGTACGTTATGCGGTACGGTTTGCGGTACGGTATGCGGTACGGTATGCGGTACAGTATGCGGTACGGTATGCGGTACGGTTTGCGGTACGGTATGCGGTACGGTATGCGGTACTGTATGCGGTACGGTATGCGGTACGGTTTGCGGTACGGTATGCGGTACGGTATGCGGTACGGTATGCGGTACGGTATGCGGTACGGTATGCGGTACGGTATGCGGTACGGTATGCGGTACGGTATGCGGTATGGTATGCGGTACGGTTTGCGGTTTGCGGTACGGTATGCGGTACGGTATGCGGTACGGTATGCGGTACGGTATGCGGTACGGTATGCGGTACGGTTTGCGGTACGGTATGCGGTACGGTTTGCGGTACGGTATGCGGTACGGTATGCGGTACGGTATGCGGTACGGTATGCGGTACGGTATGCGGTATGGTATGCGGTACGGTTTGCGGTTTGCGGTACGGTATGCGGTACGGTATGCGGTACGGTATGCGGTACGGTTTGCGGTACGGCATGCGGTACGGTATGCGGTACGGTATGCGGTACGGTATGCGGTACGGTATGCGGTACGGTTTGCGGTACGGTATGCGGTACGGTATGCGGTACGGTATGCGGTACGGTATGCAGTACGGTATGCGGTACGGTATGCGGTACGGTATGCGGTACGGTATGTGGTACGGTTTGCGGTACGGTATGCGGTACGGTATGCGGTACGGTTTGCGGTACGGTATGCGCTTCGGTTTGCGGTACGCTATGCGGTACGGTATGCGGTACGGTATGCGGTACGGTATGCGGTACGGTATGCGGTACGGTTTGCGGTACGGTATGCGGTACGGTATGTGGTACGGTATGCGGTACGGTATGCGGTACGGTTTGCGGTACGGTATGCGGTACGGTATGCGGTACGGTATGCGGTACGGTTTGCGGTACGGTATGCGGTACGGTTTGCGGTACGGTATGCGGTACGGTATGCGGTACGGTATCGGTACGGTATGCGGTACGAAATGCGGTACGGTATGCGGTACGGTATGCGGTACGGTATGCGGTACGTTATGCGGTACGGTATGCGGTATGGTATGCGGTACGTTATGCGGTACGGTATGCGGTACGGTATGCGGTACGGTTTGCGGTACGGTATGCGGTACGGTATGCGGTACGGTATGCGGTACGGTATGCGGTACGGTATGCGGTACGGTATAATAGAAAATTGATAGAAGGAACTAACAGAAAACTTTCTACACATTATCAGGGCTTTTTCTAATTTCCAAATGTTACGTGGTAACATACACTCCCCGAAAACGCGTCAAAATACGAAAATCACAGAACGAGTTGTAACAAAAAAAAAAGGAGCAACCTTTCCCCGTGAGAAAGGCTGCTCCAATATATTTCGCGGAGCCACCACTCAATCTAATAGGGTCCGAACGTAACCACCACTCAGTAGGGTTAATAGCCATCGCGGCGGCTGACCATTGTGATGTACTGCTCGGCCACTGACGATGTAGATTTAAATGTTTTAGCATAAAAATTAACATGTGGATGATAATCGACCGCGATGTAACATAATGTACATTATCATGCTCGCCACGATAACCTCCCCGCGAAGTCCATACGAAAATATGTTAACACCCAAACACGATCCAGAACACGCACAAGATGGAATAGGTACTCACCTGCATGGGGCCTCGAAAGCCACGAATCGTGACTGATTAACAACTATATTTTTGTTTAACGATTCCACTGGAATCCATGGTGCCCACCACGGCGGCAGGGAAGATGCGCCTTACACCAACCTGGAACGAAAGGAAAAAGAGACCACAAAGGATCGGGACTTAACTTCGTAAGTGAATGGGGTACCTACCTGACACCGCACACTTCCAGGGTCTTCTTGCTGTCTTCCACTGTTCCGCCGGTCACAGGAGGGCCATACGCCTCCAAAGGCACGGGTCGGGTGCTCCGCGCTACCCAGGCCTCACTTAAAAACGCCAAGAATCTCAAGCCAAACGCCCGCACCACTAAGATTTAACATTGTTTACTCGCGGAGGAAAGTAAACAACGTCAACTCCACGAGAAATGTCAAAATGTGGAACGATCCACAACGTCCTACACAACTTCCACACTACACGAGAATCATGGTGGTTAGTAAGTAGAGTATGTAAAGGGTACGGTAGAGAATGTAAAGTAAAGAATGTAAAGTACGCACGAGGCGTGCAGAGAATCCAAGCAACGGGATTTGAGTAAGAAACCGGTAGTCAGAGGCTAGATGGGAGAGCAATCTCGGAAAGAGCGCTATTTTCTATTACAACCAGCGGAGTGGACGGACGACGATTTAACGATTGGAAAAATTACAGGTGCGTGGCCAAAGTTCAGTTCGACTTTTTGCGCTTTTCCTATTACAACCAGCGGAGTGGACGGATGACGATTTAACGATTGGAAAAATTACAGTGGAAGGACGACGATTTAAATATTGAAAATAATAACAGATTTATAAAATTGGAAACCACATGTGCGGAGGAGGATTCGCCAAATTCGAAGTGTGTGCAGGAGTTCTCATACAATTGGAAACCACATGGACGGAAGAAGAATTATCAAATAGCGAAGTGTGCAGAGCCAAATCTTGGATGGTGAAGGTTAGTGTATCTGAATTAACTTTTAGCTATATAAGGTCGGATAGGCAACATAGTGATAGTCCGAATTAGTGCGTAAGAGAATAAATTGTGTTTTGAGCTAGGAAAAATATAAAATACAAGTGTTCAGATTGAGTGGTGGCAACGAGTAGTAAAGAAACCGACCGTCGGTTCTACTTTGATATTTAACTAGCCTATAGTGGATTGGGAGGAACGTAAGAAGGAAAAAACCTGGAATTGAATAAAGCTAATCCGAAGAAATTAATCGTTATATTATTTGCGGGATATGAACGGGGCATCAATCGTGTTGTTTGTTCGTTGGAAGATTCGGTTTCGCGTTTTTCTTTTTATTCCGTTTTCTTCTCATTCTGATTTTGAGGCCGCCATACTAGTGGTAGAGGGCCGTTTGCTATAACCCAGTGTCCACGTAGGGGTGAGGTTTAATTGAGAAAGAGTGCGTGGTTTCCCTTCAGGACCCCACTAACACCGGCGAGCCGTAAGCTCACTCGGCGGTTCGTGGTCCTCCCTTTGGGTGAGTGAGTGGCGCCCACGCCCAATCTTCATTGAGCAACCCGGGACCCAAGCGGACCAAGCCGTGTGTCGCTACCCCCAAGTAGGCTGGGCGGGTAACACTAACTACCAAAACATTCAAAATAACCTGACACAATCCAAAGCCACCTCATGGTAAAAAAGGCAAAATCTCATGAGCTTTTCTTTTTTCCATCAGTACATTCTATAGTTCAGCACGTGAACTACCTATGCAGAACAGAATTTCTGTACTAGTGATTTCATTGGGACAGGAGTGTTGTTGTTTCCAATGCGTCTGTTCTGTTCTGTAAAATACGCCTACTCTTACACAATTACATTTCAGCCATTTGTGAAAGTTCCCAATATCAGTGACAGGCAAAAAACGAAACTTTCATTTGGTTCTTATTAGTGATGGGGGTTTCTGTTATTTACAAAAAACCAGAACAAACTGTTTTTTTTTTTTAAAAAAAACAACTGTTTTTTAAAACTGTTTGAAAAAAAAAACAGTTTGAATTAACCAAAAGAAACAAATTTTATGCTGTACAATAATAAGAGTTGGGTCGTACTAAGATTTTCACACACTAGGTATAACTAGTACGAGTACGAAAAAATACCTGTTGCAAATACCTGTTTGAAGTATGTACATATATGCATTCAACGCATACAATTTGCAGTGATGTAATGAAACGGACTGATATGCCCTCCCCCCTCCAGACACAACGTTCCCAAGCTAGAATGGTGATGATGCAAGATGCCCTTCAAAGAATACCGAGTCATTAGTCTGTGCAGCTTGTCCGTAACTTTCCAACGGTCGGTCATTTATTTGGCAAGTCTTTCTCCAATCTAGGGGCTATCTAAAGGAAAACGATCGAATTCAATCAATTTAATTTGTTTTTGATCAAAAAAAACACCTCCTGTATTCGTTCAAATGACCAAAGTAAAAAAAATGACTCAGGAAGGATAAACTAATTCTGTTGTCATCTATATAACTTTTCATCGAGCGATCTCTGATACCAAACTTTTCCTGGCTAATCTAAAACAGTCGGATTTCCACTTCGCCTCACTGAAGCATGAAGTTTGTAAGAAATAATAAAAAACATGTTTCATTTATGAAACATGCACCCACTAGGGGGCCAACCTCTTCCATAAGGCTGGACATGAGTCCAGGAGCGTGTTACCTCCCGCGGTCTCGTAAATTTTACAACCCTGGTAGGGTTGGAGGCACCCTCGTGGTGACCTACAATCATGAGGAAGGCCTCAGCACACCCGGAGACGCCAACTGGCGAACCAAAAAGGATCTCAAGCTTTTCCTCCTTGGCACTTTTTGTGCTACTTTTAGTTTTTCCGGCGGATTTCTTTTAAGTGCATATCTTTGAAACTAGGGCGCTTTTTCCCAGACTTGTATGGAAATTTCACCCGAAACAACTCAGAAAGGTCCCCGAATTCATGCTAGAACAAAAAAAAAATGTTGGAAAATATGAACGTTTTCGCCCGATTTCCCCTATAAAAAAAAATGTTCGCCCTTAAAATATCACTTTTGTACTCCCCGACCACTTGCAATCATCGAAAGCGCCGTAAAGCTAGTTTATGCCAAACTATCGCCAAAAAACCCCTTAATCCTCTACAAAACTGAAATTTTTGTATTACAGCAATAGGTCTTGGCCCGTTATGTCCCAAACCACTCTAACCCAAAATTGGCCGATTTTGTCTGATTCCAGCTCCTTTTGCCCTAAAAACTTTTTGAATATTTGAATAAAATGCTTGCAAGTACGAAAATGCTCGCAGGTACGAAAATACTATTTTCCGCCGCTAAACATTTTTCCACTGCCAAACAGTTCATTTTAACAAACGAAAGACGGTTCGTTTAAAAACAACGAAAAACGATTCGTTTAAAAAAAAAAGATTCGTTTTAGAAAAACGATTCATTTTATAAAAACGATTTGTTTAAAAAAAACAGTTCGTTTTAGAAAAACGGAAATTGCACTTGGTATTTTTTCGGCAGAGAATGTGAAATTGTTATAATTTTTATAATAGCTCATTAAATTGGCGTTTATATTTAATCTCTAAAAACTGTGTCTGCAAAATTATGCGCAATTTTACCATCTCCCCATTTTGATTGATTTTGGATATTTTATTCGCAAGTGCGGCTATTTCTAATAAGATCAGGATGTTCAAAAACATGGGGAAGATACATATATATATATATATATATATATATATATATATATATATATATATATATATATATATATATATATATATATATATATATATATATGTATATATATATCACGAGGGACTTCCAATCAGGAGGCCCACGGTTCAAATCCCATCACGGCCTATTTTAATCCATAGAAATGTCAGTGACAATCAAGGGGTAGTGTAATATTACAAAATGAGTTACTTCCCTAATTGGTCACTATTCATGTGATACTTGCATGGCAAATTTAACTGCCTCTTAGCAAGATCACGATACACTAGTGACCTTTCAAAATAAAACTAATTAGTTTCTTTCTGAACTTGTCTGATCGGTTGCCGAGCGATTCGGCATCCCGAAACATACTGCTTTATTCGATTGCTTTTCTCCTATATTTATTATACATTTGAATCAGTCAGTGTGTGAATCGATTTTTGAAAAATTAAAAATTATTTTACTTAGTTTTGGGATTTGCCCGCCTAGAGAGGACTGTCGCTGTTGTCGACAAGTGGAAAAGATTGATGACATTTTTCAGCTTGACATGTCAACAATCGTACACAACACCCTCTCCCATTGGAAAAAAAAAATGTTTTCTTGTAGGAAACAAAAAATTTTTAAATCCAAATCCATACACTTTTACAATTTTAATCAAATAATTTCAATTACTTTCTTTATACTATAAAACTCATGATTCAATTAGGGTAGCTTACAATAGATATATATCTATATTTTTTTGGTTTTGTTTTTTGTTATTCAATTCATGTTAATTCTTTCTTAAATATAATTTTGTTTTTTTCTATATGTTGGTTTTTTTTTGTTTTTGATGATTTGAACACATTTCATTTGTTAGGATAACTATATGCATTTTTTTGCATATTTATTTTTTACTTATTTGGTATTGTCTTACAATAATAATGCTGTACATTTTCAAATACATTTACTAGTAGTTTCAAATTAGTGGTGTATATAATTTTAATAGATTGTTGTGATATTTCTTACATCTTCCGTTTATTAATATATTGGTATTAACGCCATTTCTTTTTACTATTTCATATGGACCGTGATATGTATTCTGTAATTTTTTTCTATTAATTTTCTGACTAAAACTAGGTCTCCTACTTTGAAGTTTGCTGGATTTATGTTAGTATCTAATCTATTTTTTCTTTTCATTTCTACTTTCTCAATCAATTTTCGAGCCAAACTAATGCTACTTTTGAGTCTAATTTTCAGTTCATTCGCGAAATTGTCTAAATTGTTTATTGGTTCGTTTTCTTCTTCTACGTCGGGTAGTTGGGGTAATCTTCCATAAATAAGTTCATATGGAGAATATTGCGTGTCTACATGTGGGTAGTATTATACGCGAAAGTATAGTACGGTATCCATTGGGCCTTTTCACACTTGTATTCTTGATGCACGCCTGAAACCGGTTTGACAACAATCACCATTTCCACACTTGTATTCTTCAGCAACGGAACCGTTCATACACCGATTATGCATATGAATGTGTGCGTGGTGGAAAATTTTCATTTCTAGTAGAGTGATCGTTGTGAAAGCAACTTATAGCCGTGTAAAGACTGTTTTGTAAAACATAGTGATTTGTGGAAATAAAATCAATTTGGAAGAAAATTGGTGGGTTTTCATGTTTGTCCATTAATTGTTGAATGTGAAAATAATTTTAATAGATATAATTTTGATATAATAGCAGAATATATTATGATGGACGAAAACGATCATATCGGTGAGGCATTGCTCATGTCATCTGCAGCTTGCTTATTGATGGCAGCTGCTATTGAGGCAAAAAAGGAAGAGAGTATGCATCGAAGTCGTGCTTGCTGGACGAAAGAGTATCGTAAAAATCGAAAACGCTGTGGAAACACCCAAAATTTACTGAAGGAGTTGAAGTGGGGCTCAGTGGATACGAAAAATTTCCTAAGAATGGATGAAGCTTGTTTTGCCAGAATTTTGTCTGCCATCAAGGATGATATTAAAAGAAAGGACACCATTCTTAGGGAATCTATTGCGGCTGAAGAAAAGTTAGCAATAACTTTAAGGTATCTTGCTACTGGTGAATCTTTCACAGAATTGGATTACAATTCTAAACTGTCGAAATCCTTCATAGCAGGGGCAGTGATAGAAGTGTGCGATTCAATTTACAGACACATGAAGGCAGAGTTTTTAAAGGTAAGAGCAAACTTTCGGAAATGCGTTCTGGTTAAAATATTTTTTTTTTGTACTTATTTTTTAGTTTCCCACTGAAAAGGAAGAATGGACCGAAATTGCAAACAATTTTAATAAGAAGTGGCAGTTTGCTCTTTGCGTTGGTGCTTTGGACGGAAAGCATATAGCTTTCACACCAGCCAAAAAAGATGCTCCACTGTATTACAACTACAAGGGATTTCATAGCATCGTACTGCTGGCTGTAGCGGATGCACACGCTAGATTTACCTTTGTCGATGTTGGATGCAACGGTCGGATAAGTGATGGTGGAGTACTACAACGTTCAGCTTTAATGCAGGTCTTATTGAATGCAGATAAATATCTTCCTGGGGCGAAATCAATTGGTAGTGGTATAACATTGCCATATGTGTTCGTTGCTGATAATGCGTTCCCTTTAATGGAGCATATGATGACCCCGTACCCATTCACCACCAAAGAAGAAATTCAACAAGTGTTTAATCGCCGCCTGAGTAGGGCAAGGCAAATTGTTGAGTGCGCTTTCGGCATATTAACAAATCGATTTCAGGTGCTGTAAAAAACCATAAAATTAAGAGAAGATAAAGCTAAAAAAAATTGTTCTGTGCTGCTGCGTTCTTCACAATTTTTTAATTACCAATAGTATTTGGTATGCCGAAAGCACCTCTCCACAAATAAGTGGTAGAAAAGATGAAAACTCGAAACAGTGCAATGAAAGTCATCAGCAAACAATCAAGAAACATTCAAAACAAAGTGAGGTATTCAGAAAAGCATGGTCGGAGTGTTTCAACAATGAAGGGAATATGTAACTCATTAATAATTTGTTTCAGCAATATATAAATACAATAAAGAGAAGAAGTTTTTTTATTTATTTGTTGATTTAAATCGCAACATATTACTTCCCCTTGCCCCATTTGCAATCTCAATTACGTTGCATACTTATTCAATCAGTTCTCATCGTTGCTACTAATTTCAAACAGTTAAATTACCTCACGACGCAATGAAGCACGTATCTGCAAAAATAAGCTCGACCAGATTGAAAGTTACGAATGACCGATTGGCAAATTACCAGAAACCTTTGTTAGTCGTTGCAGCTGCATTTTTCTACATACATTGCAATCTCACAAAAAACGAATCGTCTGCAACAGTCAAAGGAGCCCCAAGCGACTGACACAATTATCAAGACAGCATATTCAAGGGTAAACAAAAAAACAAAACATTTATATAAAGAAACTTTTATTTGCCTATTCGACAGTATCAAAATTGTCAAAAACACCTTCCATTGCCAATTCAAGCATTTTTTTTTTTTCCTGGGATGAACCTTCTTGCTCGTTAGCAGGCTTCACAACAGTAACATCTAGAATTTTTAGACCAGTTTCGCTCATCGATGAATTTGTCACTGCGTTTAGCGAGTTCGTGCTGGTCGAAGATAGCGACGTTGAGGAAAATATATTTGTTTCGCTGCTCATACGGTAATTGTGCACTGGCGTTGACGATAGAGAGCTATCGCTGTAATTCCACATTTGTTCAGAATAATCTTCTTGTAATTTGTGATTTCCCATATTTCTAGGTTCGTTTGCTTTCGTTGACGAACATGGTTTGCTCCTATTAACCCAGCATGCTTCGTCCGACACCAGCGAAGCTCTCTCTTCTTTAATTGTTTTGTTTACCAATTGTAAAATCTCAAAAGTGACGTCATCGAAAGTTTCTTCTATTCGTATTTTTTCAGTAACGAACATAAGTAATTGCAAAATTTATCTTCTTTTCCAACCCGTTCGCGTTCCTTGTGTTCGAAAAGGGTTTTCGCTAAATTAATTGCTTCCGCAGCCTGTGTTTGGAGCTCGTCGCACAATTTTTTCTTCTTTTTCTGCAAGTAGTTCAAAACGTTTATTAAAATATATGAACGCATTGGTGGCAATAATTGCATAAAAAAAATTAGCACGACGACAATAAGTGCAATCACATATTATTGACACCAAAATATTTACAAACTTCAATAAATTTGAATCAACAACAAATATTTTATTTTATTGTGGTTCATACTTACAACAGAAACATTTTCCACTGCTTCGTTTGCAATTTCGACACCATCGTCCACTTCGTCATTCTGAAAAATAAACAATTACACGATATGTAGTACTTATATTTGACGCGGTCGAAAGATATGTCCCTAAAATTAGGAGAAAGGATAAACTTTCTGAGCCTTGGCTCGATAAGACTCTTAGACGCATGAGAAATCATAGAAATAAGCTTTACAAATCAATAAAAAATAATGTCGACTCTAGCCATCGTATTAAAGAAGAATACAATGCAGTGGCCAAAAAATTCCATAACAAGTCTCATGAAGCATATGACAGATTCATTAAAACTACCAGCGAGAATATAATCCACAACCCCAAAAAGTTTTTTGACTTTGTGAATATGAAACGGAAAACAACTGGCTATCCCTCTTCTATGTGTTATAACACCTCAATGTCTTCTTCTCCTCAAGAAATTTGCAACTTTTTCGCAGATAACTTCCAAGACGTTTTTAATCCAGCAAGTACTTCATCATCCTGTTATTCCCCAAGAGTAACTAGACCAATTTTTGCTGAGGCTATAACCATTTCCAGAGATGATATTTCTAAAGCTATCTTAGAGCTTGATAGTAAAAAAGGCCCTGGACCTGATCTTCTTCCTCCAATGTTTCTTATTAAATGTGCCACACAGTTAATCACTCCTCTTCACATTATATTTAATACATCTCTTTCCTCTGGGTACTTTCCGTCGTATTGGAAATCCTCCTACGTGACACAAATATTCAAAAATGGCGATAGAAGATAAATTCATAATTATAGAGGTATTGCCATTTTATCAACTATTCCTAAACTCTTCGAAAAAATCATATGTGCTAAACTATCCCCTCTGGTCGATTCTCGACTTAACGAACAGCAGCATGGTTTTCGGAAAGGACGTTCTACCACTACCAACCTAATGGTGCTGGTTTCCCATGTTCTTTGTAAAATGGAGAAAGGTGATCAAATTGACGCAGTCTACACTGACTTTAGCAAAGCATTTGACCGTGTTGACCACTCCATTTTGATTTCCAAGCTTCAGCAATTCGGAATTGCCGGTTCTCTACTAAAATGGCTTAGCTCTTACCTCCACAACCGCTCACAACATGTGAAATTCCAAGGGCTTATTTCTAAAAAAATGCATGTCAATTCAGGTGTACCTCAAGGTAGTCATCTTGGCCCTTTACTTTTTAATATTTTTATATCAGACTTGTCAGAGGTTTTATAAAGTCGTCTTCAGATGCCAGCTTTTTTCAATCAAAACTAAATTCCCTCGAACATTGGTGCAGCGTGAATAACCTACCTCTCAACATCGCAAAGTGTCATGTAATTAGCTTTTCTAGAAAAAGTACGCGCGTACATTATACGTACCTTTTAAGCAATACGGCACTTAGTAGAGTGGACAATATTTTAGACCTCGGTGTGGTGCTCGATGAAAAGCTCCGCTTTAATTTTCATTACGACAAAATGATTTCTCAAGCAAGTAAACGACTTGGCTTCATTAAGCGACGGGCCAGGGAGTTTCAGAACCATTGGGTTGCAAAATCACTTTACACCGCGCTCGTTCGCTCTCTTCTTGAGTATGCTTGCATTATCTGGAACCCAGTTTTCGAAATTCACAGCCAGAGATTTGAATCTATTCAGAAGCAATTCTTGCTATTCGCTCTTAGAGGTCTTTACTATCCAAGTGATTTTAGCAATTTACCGTCGTATGAATTTCGCCTTAGACTTCTAAACTTATTACCTCTTGCATCCAGAAGATTAATGCTATCTGCCTGCTTCAGTTTCGATGTCATTAGAGACGCTGTTAATGTCGACTATATACAGAAAAGATTTGTGCTTAATCAGCCCTTGAGAGTCACTAGATCCCGACGAATGCTAGTTGAATATAAGCATAGCACCGCATATGCTGATAATGAGCCAATTAACAGATGCTGCAAAATATTCAACAGTATGAGCCAACACTTTTCCCCCACGATATCCAAAGTGTCCTTTAAAAATAGAGTTACCAAGGCTCTCTTATCCTACCCTCCCTAGTCTACCGGCCTAGTATCTTCTTATGACTTAGGACTATTTTCATAATTGTTTAATTAGATAATTAATCAAATTCGTTTTTGCGTTTTGCGTATTTAATATTGTGACCTACATGTAAATTAGCTTTGTGTATTTATTTATCGAATGTTTATTTATTTATTTTATATTTGTTTGTATTTTATACCTATTTTAAAGCTTTTTTTTTGTTTTTTTTTTCTTTAAATTTGTCTGGTTTGTTTTTATGTTTTATATTTATTTCATTTATATGTATTATTATTATACCTTGTTTGGTAAATAAATAAATAAATATACAATAAAAATTTTGATATTTTCTCAAGAAAAAGAAGCCAGCGTATTTTTGCTTTCCACGCTAGTGCCTTGTTCTTGCTGATTTCTGTATCAAAACATAACTTTTTCTTACCTCAAAAAATTCAATATTCGATGAACTTGGAACTCCATCATTGCAGTTCATTAAAAACTGCAGATCATCATAGCACCATAGTGATGGCGTATATAATTCACTAGCCCCCGCACCACTTCTCCTGGAGCGCATCATTTTACATATCTCCTTCGAAATTTGGCTGTGGAGAGTCCTTATTTTATTTTTTACACATTTCACTGTGACATCAACTTTAAAGTGTTTTAACTTATTAACTATCTCATTGTATTTTTCACTCCTTTTAACTTTGTTAGTAAAGTCTTTGTCCCTCGGATTATATAGGCACGAACATACACGCAATTCATCAATTAATATTTTTGTTTGCTCCTTACTCCAACGATCCATGTTTAAATCTAACTTTAAATGCTTACACTATTTGAAAAAAAAACCAACAAAATCACACTACACTAATTTCGTACACGAATTCTAAAATAACTTCCACGCTATCGCACTTATAATAGTTCCAAACTCACTTATTGTACGCCTTGAAATTTCTCTTGCAGAATCGAACGCTAAAAATGGACTGCAAGCATAAATTTCCAGACAAATTCCAGACCCGTGAACACTATGTTTATAGTTGTGTTAGTGCGTTGTATCAGTTTCAATCAGTTTCAAAAGTGATGAAAAATTGCATCACTTTTTGTAGAGAATTCCCCTTGATTCTTATGCCTCTTGCCCAGAAAACCAGTTTCAGGCGTGCATCAAGAATACAAGTGTGAAAAGGCCCATTTGTCCCATTCGTAGTCATTAGCAAAATTAAGCTAATATTCATTTAGTACTCTGTGGTTTCGTTCGACAGAGCCGAGTGTTTCGTGATGATATGGTGCGGAGAAAATTTGCTGAATTTTTAATAAATTACAAATGTTTTCCATAAGCTCATTGACGAATTCAGTTCCATTGTCGGATTTCAATATTTTGAAAATACCATGCTTTGATATTAATTGTTCTACTAGTGTTTTGGCGATGGTTTTAGCGTCTTTTGTTTCTATTGAGTACAATAGAAACAAAATATTTAAATAATTTGCAAACATCCAATTGCAAAATTTTGTCGCGCTCCAATTCTGCAGGCGCTCGAAAGATGCAGGACCGTGACTCACAGGGTCGTAAGCGGCTAGATCTCGATTAACAGTATCGTAGGTTTGAGGATCGCCATGTAATATTACAAAATGAGTTGCTTCCCTAATTGGCTACTATGCATGTGATACTTGCATGGCAAATTTAACCGCCTATTAGCAAGATCACGATACACTAGTGACCTTTCAAAATAAAACTAATTAGTTTATTTCTGAACTTGTCTGATCGTTTCCCGAACGATTCGGCATCCCGAAACAGACTGCTTTATTCGATTGCTTTTCTCCTATATATATCATACATTTGAATTAGTCAGTGTGTGGATGGGTTTTTGAAAAATTAAAAATTATTTTACTTAGTTTTGGATTTCGCATGCTTAGAGAGGGCTGTCGCTGTTATCGACAAGTGGAATAGATTGTTGACATTTGTCAGTTTGACATGTCAGCAATCGTACACAACAGTAGAGTAGTCTTCAGTGAATGGCAAAGCTGAAGACGACAAAACAAGACAGACCAATAGAAGAACGTCGACAAGGACAGAATAACAGACGGATAGTGCTACTTGCCCGTTATCAACCCGCAGTGAGGCAGCGTGGTAAGGTATGCCTCAAAATGGCAGGACAAGCGGAGTAGGTTTCTTGAGCCACAGAAAATGGAAAAACAGAATTGTTGGATTTAAGGGAATATCAGATAGGCAAAGCCTTAACTTGTGCTGTAGACAGTCGGACCATGATGCTGTCTTTCAGTCTGAAGTATATGCTATACGCATGGTAGTTGAGTCCATCAGCGTAACATCAACCAAACCAACGGTGATTTGCCTCGACACAGCAGGGCAACCATTCTCGATCTTGCGTCTTACAGATGTTCTTGGCAATGAAGCAGCCGATGAATTGGCGATGAAAGGTTCAGGAGCTAGTAATAGCACCTGCATCACTGTGCCATGGTCAACTGCGGACACCACAAACAAACTAGATGCTGCCATATGGGCCAAACTAAAATCCGAATGGGAAAACAGGAATGATTGCAGGGTGGCCAGAACGCTATGGCCATCACCCGATCTAAGCAAAAACAGGAAACTGCTCAAACTCAGCAGAAATCGCTTGAGAACGACGGTCGACTTGCTCACAGGGCACTGCCTTACCGCATCTCATGCGAACAAAATAGAGCTGACATTAAGCAATTTATGCAAGAGGTGCGAAACGGAAGAGGACACTATCGAGCGCTCTCTCTGTGATTGTCTGACCCTAAACAATAAACGCCTCAAGATTTTTGGTTCTTAACAATTTCAAGAGTTAGTAGAGGTGGCTAGTACCTTTACGTTGAGTCAGTTGATTCAGTTTGGCAAGACGGTCACTTGGCAGCTCTAAAAAGCCAGCGGAGGGTGGCAAATCAGCCCAAACTGGCAGCCTAATGCTAGCCGGTACCCGTCTTGCAACCCTCTTTACTACCTAACCTAATCTAAATACATATTTATAAATGTGGTAACTACACTCAGAAAAAATCTTTGTAAAATTGGGAAAAACATTGTTCATTCATATATTTTTCACTATGAAATGGCGCCATAGAGGTTTCTCTATGAATTAACTACTACAAAGTAATAAGTGCTTGAGTTGTATTGGTAACAATTTTCTCTATTGAATCAACAAGGGCTGTTTGTAATTTTGAAGCTGAGAATAGGAAATCCAACAACTACATTGGATCGTAATAACATGGAAAGAAAAGTGA
This sequence comes from Nemotelus nigrinus, assembly GCA_947369275.1. Lineage (NCBI taxonomy): Eukaryota > Metazoa > Arthropoda > Insecta > Diptera > Stratiomyidae > Nemotelus > Nemotelus nigrinus. Next base: position 36,287,715 of record OX376372.1, read on the forward strand.
AAAGGAAAATGTGGCTGCACACTTAAAATGTGAACATAAATGTCGTAAATCGATAATATAAATTCTTGAAATTCTTGGGTCCTTCAACTATGCAAAGCATTAAATAGTGTGTTTTTTGCATTGGGATTTGAAGTTTAAGTTTTCGAAACATCTTGACATTAAATTTGTGCTGTTTTGTGTCTCATTGCTGGCAAGTAACAGCTCTTCACAAGCTTTATCGCGTATATTATTTAATAAGTATGGTGAGATTTCGATTTTAAATGATGCCAATTTCGCAAAGAACAAATTTTCATTTCCTGGGGCTGGGTGTAATAGCCGGCAGTCGATATGTATCTGGAATTTAAATGAAAATGCACAATTTGAGTCTGATTTTATAAAAAGCATCTACCTAATTTTTGTCCTTCGGTATCTTTATACCTTGGCCATGCTTTAAGATTCTCAGCATTAGTCGTCCACGATTTTATTTCTATCTGCCTTAGAAGAAAATAATACTCCCATTGCTTTTTCACTTGTTCCCATTCACTGCAGCTATGACTAAAGGTAAGTTACAAGGTCTGTTCGCGTACTTCAGCAAACTGCAGCAATAACAGAATTTGGCAGCTGGCTTCTTTTTGCTGCAAAATTTGGCTTGCAGCAAAAGTACGAAAACGACTTGCTGCGAATCTATTTTAATATATTATAATAGATTCATGTACGCGAACAGACCAAAAAACTAAACTATTCAGCATACCGAACGACACACACTGCATGCACCACAACTTACATATGTATTTGCGCGATTTGCGTCTCGAAATGAATGCTGCTGAGATTTAGTGAATGATCAAACAAAACAAAAGAAATTGAAGTGCATCTATTCAAATCAGCAAATCTAGTAGTTGATATGTATTTATGACTCAAATAACCGATAATGCATGTTGTATTTACAACATACGTATTGAATTTACATTAGTCGTTTTAATTCCATAAAATTAGTTCTAATTATGAAAGAAACAGCAACGCATATACAAAGAGACTGTACGTTTATTATGACCATGGCTTTTACATTGATAATTCTTGATTTTACTATGCGATTTTATTCTAAGTGTAGGTAGGCAAGAAGCTGACTGAGTAAATTATAATATTCAATATTGATCATATTGATAATATTCAATATTGTCACAATTTGAAAAACAATCAGCTTCAATATTCCTAATTTGCCAAGAACTCCAAGCATTCACCAATTTTAATAGCTATTCACAATTGGGTCATTCCACGGAAAATCGAACAAAGGTTTTTGGTCGCTATCGTCGGATTTCAATGAAATTTGCATTGTGAATATAAGTAATTGGGCTATGTGCAACAGTAAATTTTTTTGAATGAAAATATGGCCTCTTGAAATGTTTGAGAAACATCGATTCGTGTTGCATTCAAAAAATTGTATAAAATCTTCTACTTTACGTAGAGCCTTCAAATATGTCTTGCTAGAAAGGATAAGGTGCAGGTATCCTGGCCAAAAAGGGTAAAAAGGATCATTACAGTGTCCTTTATCCTTGAATATTTCATATACACCTTCTATTTCATATACACCTTTTCTTAGTTTTTTTATATATATATTGTAAATAGTTATATAAGCTATAAATATGCAAAATTTGAAAGTGGAGCTCGTAAAAGTACATTTGTGAGAAATTTTAATAGGTACGAAATACTATAACCGCCAAAGAAAATTTAAAGAAAACACAATGTGAAACTTACAATATACGTTTGATATTAAATAGCTTGATAGTAGCTCTGCGTTTTTTTTTTTGCAAAATCAAGGTCTTGTATTCCTCAGCTATGAGTAATTATTTTTATGATCTTTATTTTTTAAAAAGAATAGTACTTCGATTATTTCTGTAACTAATAGACCTAACACTAGAATATAAATTGTTTGCAATAATTGAGAAAATTCATTTGTAAGCAATCTTAAAACAAAAATAAAGAAAGCAGATTCCTTTTCATTTACTAACGACATGAACAATTAGGATTATTTTGGGTTTTCCCTAAATCTAGGGTTTCTCGCACATATTATACTGTATATATATTTTCAATCGCTTCCGGAATATATTTTCAATTGCTTCCTAGACCGGAAGTAGTTGAAGAGAACGTAGCACCTTCAAATTGAAAAAAAAATGTTTTTTTCAAAGGCTTGTTTTTAATTGAATAAAAAGACATATCTTAATGAAACTATTTACACATACTTTACTTTTTTTGTACTACATTAAAATAATTGTTAAAAATGTTTTGTGGCTCCCTGTCGTCTGCTACAATTTTTTGGAAAATACACCAAAAAAACCTGGCGTGCATGATAACTCGCGTCAAAAAAGTCTGAAAAAAACAAACAAAAACGTGGTTTTGAACAACATCAAAGCGGCCTTGGAATGAACTAAAAAAAAAAAATTTGGTTGAAAAATAACAAAATGGTGGCGTTTATTCGAAAATCGAGGTTTTTTTTCCCCAGAAATCGGTTATAACTAAAAAAATTTAGTGCCGATTTTTTCATCCGTAGTTCATTCTGAGCGTCAACATGTGCAGATTAACATGTTAACATTTCAGGACGATTGGATAATAATGTTTTTCTTAATCATGCACGCCAACTTGCAAAACGATGTTTCGAGAAAATCGCGTTTAATGTTAAAATTCAATATTTTTTGCAATAAATCTTACCGAAAATTAATCTGCGATGCCTGGACCATACAATGTACCTTTTTCTTGCTCATAATCCTCCTTTTCCAAAGATTTTTGCTCCATTCGAGCAGTTCTGGCCTCTTTAGATGCCTCAGTCGAGTGTTTTTCCGCCTGGTTGATTCTTGCAGCATCTCTATGTTCTGCATGTTCCAGCGCACGTTCGCTAATTGTAACTCCCATTGCTTGCATTATTTTCAAGATAGCCATAAATCCTTCATTAAATGTACATGCAGAAATATTTGCAGCCATATTTAGCCCGTTTTCCCACAAAAAGTATGTTTGGGGGCCAAATTCCAAACACAAGAATTATAGCTTTCGTTATTATTCTGCGTAACATTGCCCAAGCAGCGCTTTAATAAATCTTTTGATGATAAGTCATCATAAATAGGCTTTAAAATTTCTTGTACCTCATCATCTAAAAGTGGAGGATGCTTGAAATTTTTTAATGCATTATCACCAGCTCCCCCGCCTTGCGCCAGTTACACCAAGCCGTTTCTCCAACAGGACAATAAAAGTGTTGAGGGTTCTCATCAGTTGAAATTTTGTGGTAATATGCTGCATTTCCTTGCGCATATTTTCAAATTTCCTTGCGCATATTTTCAACTGAATCAGGATTTCGTCGTATAGCTAGGCCATAATATGTGGCAAAATTTTTCATTAATTTTAGTGTCAGTTGAACTTTTTTCGGACCTTTTTTTGAAGATTTTACACTTTTTTGGCAGCAATTTTTTTTTGTTTTTTTTTTTGCCAAGGCTAACTGTTTTTTTGCTTCTTTTAAAGGAGATGACTCACTTATCTTTGTCTACACTTTGGGTTAAGTCGATGTAGCGATATAGCCAAGTCAACGAAAATCATAGAAAAAATTACCTTGGGGCGCTTCGCATATATACTCACAAAATTTTTACTAATTTTCGAAGAAAATTAGTATTAAACTCGTTTCGCCGAAAATGATAAAGGGAGATAATCTCTGGAGTGGCCGATTCGATTGAACTGAAACTTTCGGAGAACGTAGATGTATATAGTAGGTAGGTCCACAATTTGCTAAAATTCAGATATCGTAAACATTTTGGCGGCGGCGAGCGTTTTAATAAATTTTGAGGTACTCCTATATTTCCAAGCAGCGTAAATTTTTGTGCAAAAAAAGTATTGTAAATGAAAACTTATTATATTATAAGCTTGTTTATGGCAAAAAAAAATTGGAAAGTTTGAGCCGTGTGTGGGTGCAGCGTGCCTAAAAGTAGGCAAGGATTTTTTTCAAATTTTGATTTGTCATTACTTCTCACCAAAACATTGGATCATCGTGAAATTTGCAGAGCGTATTGATGTTGACTTAAATTTAGCACACATGGATTTTCAAGGTAGTGCGCGTAACCCTGTAGCTGCGGCAGGCTCCTGAAAAAAAATCCTTCAAATCATTGACCCTCTTGAAAAATTTTTGAGTTTTGACAAAAATTTCAAATCATTGATAAATTTTAACCTTTGTGTATCGTGTAAAATTGAAATTTTTAAAATTCCGATTTGCACAAGAACGGCAACCCATCACCAAATTACCTCTATTTTCAGCACTCGAAAGTCTGTTCACGAGAACTGACGACCGAATTATCCGATCATAATGAAATTCACAGGACATGTTGGTATCAATTAGGACCAGGTCTGATAGAAGTGATTTTGAAATTCGTGCAACCCTGTTGCAGTGGTTGCCATCTTGAAAAATCACTGAGAAAAAAAACAGCTTTTTGGCCTATAACTTCCAATTCAGCCATCAGATTTAAACAAAATTCACACAATTTTTGGACCTTACTTTAGGTAAAATTTGATGAAAATTTGGCTGAAAAATTAGAATAGAGTTGCCAGCTATGGTGATTTTTGTCTCCTAAATCTTGCAAATTGGCACAGCAAAATAAAGCTTTTTACCCTTTACCTCCTGGTGCAGTCATGATATCAAAACGAATTTTATGCAGTAAATAGACTTTGATGTAAACCAAATGTCGTAAAAATTTCGTACAAAAATTATGAGAGGGCTGCTAGCTATGACCAATTTTTGTAACTTTTTGGAATTTCTTTACTGAGCGATTAGGATTAGATTTGCAAATTGGGAACGATCCTGCAATGAAAATTAACAACAAATATTAACGCTTTAAAAATTTGAAAAGTTTTGAGGGTAGTAACCCTAAAAATTTTTTCACCCGTATAACTTCTAGCGCAGTGATTCAATCGAAACGAAATTTATTGGTTGGGTTTAGTTTAACGTCAAGCAGATTTGGTATATATTTTGCTTTGCTGCTGACACAGGGTAACCAACTTTAGCCATTTTCGTAAATATTGCACCAACAGATGCTTCAAATTACGTATTCATATGCAAAACATTTGCAATAAAAATAAGAAACTAATTTTTAAATTTACCGAGTTTTGAACATTTTTTAGATGGCAGCCTCAAACAACGTTTAACCGCTAAAACTTGCGACGAAATCCTCCGATGAGAACGAAATTCAAAGGATAAGTTGATTTAAGTATGAGCTTGTAAAGGTAAACTTACTGCTGCTTCGTTGGGAAAATGTTGCCAGCACTGAACATTTTCATCGTTTGTGTTATAGTTGAGTTCTGTTGCTTTGAATAAGGAATGGTTGATATGATTCTACAAAAAAGTGTATTACGTCTTTCCACATTTGTTTGTCACTCAAAGACAATTTCTTCGAAAATTAGTTTTCTAGCGGTTCAGGTGCGCTAGAGTTTTTTTTTAGAATTTCAATTTTATATTATTAAAATCATGTTTTTTAAGCTCCATTCTAACATATTCAATCAAAAAAACAAAAATCGATTTTTCAAAAATTTGGAGGTGCTATGTTGCCTGAAGTTAAGGACAGTCGTGGGTTCATATAGACCAAAAATTTTTTGAAATGGGCCTTCTAAGAAGAAAGTTAAAAAATTTTACTAACGTACTGTACAAATTTTTTTTAAAAATATAGGAGGAACTACCCACAAGAAACAAAAACAAATAATGAATTATCTATGGTAAATAATGTCAAAGAAGAATATTCAAAAGCTAAAGAAAAGGAAACAAAGTGTTTACTTTTATTACTTTTGCCAACGAATTGATCACGTGCAAAAATAGTGTCCGAATTTCTTGACACAACCCTAAATATGATTTAAAAAAACTAGACGAGGTCATAATTCCCCGAAAAGGCGAAGAAGTATAGATGTCGCTGGGTCCCATAAAATCTTTCTACTGCAGCAATGCAAACAGCAGACTGCCTAAATACTTCAATTTAGCGGAAACATCGGGGACACATTCTGTCTGTGTATGCATTATACTTCAAAACGTTAAATTAATGAGTAAAGGACCAAAAATAAATTTTCTAACAAAGGGTTCCGATATAAGCTTGGCTAATTATAAGGACTTCTTATTTCTCATGATATGCTCTCGTCCACAAACAGATTGGTATTTTGGTAGCTGCCAGGATTGTCCTGGATCAGCCGTTGTTCTAAGTACATGTGAAAAAAATTTGATGAAAATTGCGTGAGTGGTATTAGTTATAAGCAATGGAATTATACAGATCGTTCTACGTTAGAAACTGGATTAGAATCTTCTGCGGGCTTAAAACAACATTGCAAAACAAAACATAAAATTCTTTCGTACCATATTTTGTAAGTTTTACCTTGTTTCAGTACCATTTTCCATAAATTTTCTTTGGTGGTCATAGTATTCCACTCCTTTAAAAATTTCTTGCGCCTGTACTTTTACGAGCTCCACTTTGAAATTTGGCACATTTGTAGCTTATTCAACTGTTATATATAAAAAAATTAAGAAAATTGATGTTGTGCATTTTGAAATATTCAAGGATAGAGGACACTGTAATGATCCTTTTTATCCTTTTTGGCCACTATTTTTACTAGGATACTTACACCTTATACTTTCCAATAAGCCATATTTGAAGGCTCGACGTAAAGTAGATTTTATACATTTTTTTGAATGTAGCACGAACCGACGTTTCTCAAAAATTTCAAGAGGCCATATTTCGGCAAATGTACCATATTTTCCAAAAATTTTCATTTTCAATAATAAGCTTCTAGATAAGCCCTTCTCGATAACAAAATATTTCCAAATTCCAAAGAGGTGAGTTCAAGAAATTTCTGAAAATTGGTCGATTTTCTATCGAATTACCCAATTATTAAAATTAAAGATCATTCATGTTCCTTTGAGTTAAAATTACTCTGAGCACATTTATTCGCAATCCAAGCAAACAATATGCTACTTTTGGCATTTCGTGCTTTTAACTAACGCACAGAAAGTGCAAAATCGACCAATCAAATTCTTTCAAAAGATTCCTCTATTCAGCTTGTTTCAGCTTTTACGATATCATTGTTATCAGGATGGTTGCCGACAAAAAAAAATTTCGCTTATTTCTCGGACATTTTCCGTTTACTATCCTGAAAATCTGGTGCTATAAGTAATCGAGTTGTGTGCACTGCAATTCTTTTTCAGGTTTTTTTTTTTTGTTCATTTCGATGCTTTGAATTCAGCAACTCTATGATACAAGCTATAGCCTCCTCACTCGTTTCAATCCTGGCGAAGCTTTTTTTATAAACATAGTCGACATTATTGTTCGCTTGAAATTCGAAACACAGTTGTTGCAAGTGCTTCGGCAAAGTTTTTCTACTGAATTTTTGCCGATTGTTTGGAATTAAGAGCAAAACATGTTCGTGGAAGACTTTTAAATTTATCATGCAGGTTGCCGTTGGGGCTTTGAGACTTCACTTAAGCCAATTTTACTTTTCGTCATATACCTACGCCTATATTTTATACATCTGGATTTCTTCAGTTGGTTTTGATTGGCACATGGGTAAATGAACAAAAATAATTTTCCTACTATGGAAACTATGATAAGTAGCTTAACCTCTGAACAAATTTTCAAGCTCAATTAAAATCAAAATTTTCATTACAACTCATGGAGGAAAAACATTTCAAAGTATTTTAAAATATGGAGGAAAAAATTATCAAAACACAGGAGTAAAACAGGAATATTCCATCGTGGCATCATAAATTCTGTTCGCCCTTATGAAAATACTACAACCGCTGCACCGAATCGCAAACACTATATTGCACTACCATATCTCCGTTGCATTGCTTCAGTTCACTGTTTTCCCGCACATCTACAATTGCATTTAGCTTCTTGCAAAGATAAAAAACGATGCTGATTCCAAGGACGTCAGAGATACAGCGAAATAGTAACGCAGAGTACAGAAAATCAGGAAAAAACAAAGTTTGGGAAAAAGTTTACGACATCGAAAGATTTTACGATCGTTGGAAAAGTTCGCAACTATCGCAGCTGATGTAACAATGCTTGCTTGCGAAAGAGAATGCAGGCTTAGTGAAGGGCAAACGTAACGAAAGCTAGGAAAATTAAATATGTATTTTCCATGACGAAGTAAAAAGTTTGTTCTATACTATCCTTGTGATAGAAAGCGCACAGAGGCGCAAATCAGATATACTACGGGAAATGTTAATGCTCGACAGAGGAAGATAGGAAATGCTACGGTAGTGAAATTTGTTGTAAATAATCACCGTAATGAATGTTTGGAAGGGTAAGTTTGTGGGTGGAAATTTGTAAAAAAACCCGATTTAATTTGCCCCGATGGGAAGAAGAACTGATAATGTTGTTAAAAACTTTGCTTTTAAACTGGGGAAACGGCTAATATGTTCAATGGAAATAGTCTAATAACAGGATTTTTGATTTGAAATTATGATGGTTGAATTAACACAAAGAATTATTTTTACTAATTTTCGAAGAAAATTAGTATTAAACTCGTTTCACCGAAAATTCATCATATATATATATATATATATATATATATATATATATATATATATATATATATATATATATATATATATATATATATATATATATATTTTGATGATGGTTACCATAAAATTCTATTCACTCCTATAATTTCCAGCGTAGCCATTCCATCGAAAGGAAATTCACAGGGTGGATTTAACTCAACGTGAAGCAGCTATGGTGCCAGCACCAGACAATTTCGTAAATATTGCACCAAAAGATGCTTCCATTTTGTATGCATAAGCAAAGAATTTACAATAAAATGAACAACCGATATTTAAATTTTCCGAGTTTTGAAAATATTTCGGATGGCAACCCTAGACATAGATTAATTGCTGAAACTTTCGATGATATCCTTGGATGAAAACGAAATGCAAAGGATAGGTTGATTAAACCATGGCCTTCATAGAAAAGGCTGGTCGCGACTTGCAATCTGACAGGTATTAAGCTACTTTTTAAAATGGTGTAGTCCTCTCGGGATTAAGATTTGTTGGCAATTGCTCCATGACAATTGCATCGACATTTTTTTGATAATTCTTTGGCAAATACTAAAGTGAATGGTGCTGTTTGGTTAAAGCGGGGACAGCAAGCTGATTCGCTGGTAATGGAGTTTGTCGCGGTCAATTCTGAAGATTGTGTAGAAAAATCTAAAAAAAAAGTCTAGCGCATCAGAACCGCTAGAAAACTAATTTTCGAAGAAATATTCTCTGAGTGACAAAAAAATGTGGAAAGACGTAATACACTTTTTTTTAGAATCATATCAACCATTCCTTATCCGAAGCAACAAAACTCAGCTATAACACAAATGATGTAAATGTTCAGTGCTGGCAACACTTTCCCAACGAAGCAGCAATAAGTTTACCTTAACAAGCTCATACTTAAATCAGCTTATCCTTTGAATTTCGTTGTCATCGGAGGATGTCATCGAAAGCTTCAGCGGTTAAACGTTGTTTGAGACTGCCATCCGAAAAACAGTCAAAACTCGGAAAATTTACAATTTGGTTTCGTATTTTTATCGCAAATGCTTTGCATAAGAGTACGTACTTTGAAGCATATGTTGGTGCAATATTTACGAAAATGGCTAATGCTGGTTACTCTGTGTCAGCAGCAGAGCAAAATATATACCAAATCTGCTTCACATTAAGTTAAACCCAACCAGTGAATTTCGTTTCGATTGAATCATTGCGTTGGAAGTAATACGGGTGAAAAGAATTTTAGGGTTACCACCCTCAAAACTTTTCAAATTTTTAAAACGTTTATATTTGTTGCTAATTTTCATTGCAGGATTATTCCTATCTGCAAATCTAATGACATAATCGCTCAGTAAAGAAATTCCACAAAATTACAAAAATGGTCATAGCTGGCAGCTCTTTCATGATTTTTGTACGAAATTCCAACGACATTTGGTTCACGTTAAGGTTCATTTACTGCATGAACTTCGTTTTGATTTCTACACTGGGAAAAAAAGCTTTATTTTGCTGAGCAAATTTGCAAGATTTATGAGACAAAAATCACCATAGCTGGCAACTCTATTCTAATTTTTCAACCAAATTTTCATCAAATGTTATCTTAACTAAGATCTAAATACTGTGTGAATTTCGTTAAAATTTGATGGCTGAATCGGAAGCTATAGGCCAAAAACCGGTTTTTTTTCTCAGTGATTTTTCAAGATGATACCACTGCCAAAGAGTTGCCCGCATTTCAAAATCACTTCTATGAGACCTGGTCCTAGCTAATACAAACATGTCCTGTAAATTTCATTATGATAGAATAATCCAGTCGTCAGTTCTCGTGAACAGAACTTTCGAGTGCTGAATAGAGGTAATTTGGTGATGGGTTGCAGTTCTTGTACACATCGGAATTTTAAAAATTTCAATTTGACATGATGGACAAAAGTCAAAATTTATCAATAATTTGAATTTTTTGTCACAAATCAAAAATTTTTGAGGAGGGTCAATGATTTGAAGGATTTTATTTTCAGGAGCCTGCCGTAGCTACAGGGTTAGGCGCACTATCTTGAAATCTTAGTTAAATCTTAGTTAACATCAATATGCTCTGCAAATTTCACGATGATCCAATTTTTTTGTCAGAAGTAATGACAAATAAAAATTTGAAAAAAAATCCTTGCCTATTTTTAGGCACAGTGCATCCACACACGGCTCAAAATTTCCAACTTTTTAACATGGGCAAGCTTTAAACATAATAAGTTTTCATTTGTTTTAACAAAAATTTATACTGCTTGGAAATAAAGGAGTACCTCAAAATTCACTAAAACGCCAAAAGGTTTAGGATATCTGAATTCTAGCAAGTCATAGACCTAACTATTATATACATGTACGTTCTCCGAAAATTTCAACTCGTTCGGATAGGACACTCCAGAGATTATCTCCCTTAATCATTTTGCTGATATATATATATATATATATATATATATATATATATATACATATATGTATATATATATATATATATATATGTATATATAGATATATATATATATATATATATATATATATATATATATATATATATATATATATATATATATATATATATATATATATATATATATATATATATATATATATATATATATATATATATATATTTATAAAGAAATATGAATTTTCGTCGAAACGAGTTTAATACTAATTTTCTTCGAAAATTAGTAAAAAATATTCTGTTTTTCAATAGCACCATTTGCGCTACGTCAGTGAGCTCGAAAAACTTTCTCGAAAATACTTGCTCATATTTTTTAGGGATATGGCAAAAATACTAACAAACTACACGGTTGAAAAAAATGGTGTTATTTTGATAAAAAAATATATACATAAAAATCCATCTAAAAAAAATATCAAATAGATATATGCAAACAATATCAAACTCAAACTTGAAAGTTATAGTTTTTATAAACAGTTTGTATAAATGTTTTCGATAAAGCTAAATATAAACATGATATAAAATGATTATAAATTTGTTTACTATGGCAAATATCAAATTGATATAAAATTTACTATGCCATTTAATAATGTAATCTATCAAATCGATTTGCATGTTTTATGCATGATATTTATATCTAGGAAAAGTAGAATTAAGAAAAGCTGTCTTAATTAGTTAATGAATATTGAAAATAGCATATATGTATTTTGCATGAACAAAGCAAACATAGATTTCCAATTATATTTAAGTGTTTGTTTGTTTTCGTGTTTGCATCGCCAAAATGCAGAAATTTGTCGTGAAATTACATTTGAAATCACTTTCACGTAAAAAAGTAAAGTCAACCTTAAGTAACAAACAATTAAACAGTGCTTGATTTGGCAATTATATTTTATTTGAGATTTCAGTATATTTCTTTTACATACACAAATATAACTAATTTAAAAGTATTAAAATTCTTTATAAAATGAAAAAAAAGAAAATATGAAAAGGTTAAATAGTAAGGTACAAGGAATGAAAAATATTGTTTCACTTTCTAAAATATCTATTTTACGGGAAAATATTTAGGCTTACATTTTGTTGTACGTTTTTTTCACTCTACGTAATGCTTATTTAATTATTCAGTAGTACTTATCCGTTTTTTGAGAGTATACAGCCTCTTGCGTCGAGTAATTTATTAGATCTTCGTCAATAAATATTGGCTGATGAAAATCATCAAATTCAAGAAATTCATATTGACGAGTCATAATAGTATTATTATTTTGGTAAGGGTAAATATTCAAAATTTTTAATATATTTAATTCTTCACCATCAGCTTTCGTCATAAATAAACCTCTTCGAAAATGGAAAAAAATTACTTCAAAATGCTACTTTATAATAATTAATATCATCATCCCAACTATCAATTCTCTCAAGAAATGGTGCATGCTCTTTGTATTTTTCAGGCTTGATTAGAGTTGTTTCTCCATGTGAAAGCGAACATTATTTATTAAAATTTTCCCATGTACATACTTTTGGTGATTACATTAAGAGAATCAGTTGATTATTTTAAAAATTTTGGAAGATTTGGCTTTGATATTCAAGTATAGAATGCATCTCTGGTAGCTAAGCTATTAATAAGATTTTTTTAAATCCTTAATCTCAGTGTAAAATTTCGAATGGAGATCTTTTATTATGCTTTCATTCTTTGTGCTGTTATCTTATATAAGTAGCTTTGTCTATACAGCCAAAACAATCTAACATTTGAATCGTACTCAATGTTGCAAAGAAGATGTAGCTTTGATACTAAATCCAGAGCGTGCAGAAAATCAAAAGATGACTTCAATGGTATTATTTGACTATTAGCCACGATAAAATATTGTTGAATATTACTTTTGTCGTCACCTACTGCAACAATATATGGAGACCTTCCAGTAGAGCCTTGTAAGTAAGTTTCATTTGTCGATCCTCTCTGAATATCACATATAATCAAAAATGAACGATTAAAAAGGGCTATTTTGATTTAAAGTAAATGATAACTTACTCTCTTAAACTGAATGATTCTTTCAATTGCATTTTCGTCAGACAGCCTATTATACTTTTTTTTACCACAAGGAGCGGGTGGCAAAAGCCGCAGTAGATTAAATATTGAAATTGTTTGACCAATCCAATCTATGCAAAAATTATTATTTAATGTAGCTATGTTTTATTTTTGCATTTTGAATGTAGATTTAAGAAAATATTATTTAAACCTTTTTCTCTATCAGCTTCTAAGTACAATATCTTCTTTCTCGTTTTTTTACTATACATAATCAAAACATGAAGATTGGTTTTTTTTTTTTTGTAAATAAGATTTGAACGTTTCACAGGCACTACACATTCATTATCACTCTCACTTTCTACGCCTTTTTTAAATTGAGCTTTCAGAATTAAGTCTGGATGACTATAGAATTGACACAAATACTGCATAGATATATCCTCTTTTATCTCCACTCCAACTTTGTTTCTAAAACACAAAAAACCGCTAAATGGAACATTAGTACCATCAAAAACCAAAAGAACGAAATCTTTGTAAGACAAACGATTAACACCATCCGACGTACACTTTTTAAAACGCACAATTTTTCTAATTTCGGGATATTCAACCGTAAGAACTAGCCCTTTCAAAAACATTTCATTTAATACGGTCAGCTATCAAATACACAAACTACGTAATTTGCACCTTCTAAGTACGCCCAAAACTAATGCTCTGTATCGTCAACTATTGCACAATCAATGCTGCAGTTTATGCGTGCTACTTTTTTTACGCCAAGCGGGTGTAAATTTGATGCTCAACATGTTACAAATATGCATTTTTCAAACGAAACGATACGAATTATATGCGTAGAAGCTAATTAATATTACTGATATATCATATCAATAAGCAAAAGATATACATTTTAACAAACGTAATATAAACTTTATAAATATATAGTGTAGAAATTAAATTGATTTTCAGTGTTGCATAATAAGTATATATATTTCGTATAAAAATGAACTATAAAAGCTAATTTTATCATAAACATGCAAAATTTGGTATAGACCAATGTTATAAAGCCGCATTTATGGAAAAATAATGGATTTTACCCCAAAATTTTCAACCGTGTAGGGATATGACAAAAATACTAACAAATATTCAGTGGACCAACGGCTGTGTTCTTTTCAATGATTGAATAACGGTCATCGGCTCGAAAAAGAGAGAAAAGTGCCTGGGGTCGACACTACAAAACAAAGGTGCTGACGCTCGACTGACACACTACGTTTACGTACATGAACATACATACAATGTAACTTCATGTTTTGGTTTTGCACATAATTTCGACTCAAAAACATAACATCGACACAAAATTTGAGGAATCTTTAACTCAGATAAGTTTCTAACTAATCTGGTAGTTGAAAAGTTCTCGGGGAAATCAATATTAAACCTACGGTAAGTACACCTGGTGTATACGCAACGTACACCTTCACGAAAATCTGGAATTCAAACGAAGGGAAAAACGGAATCCCAAAAACTTGCTTGTAGTCCGACCGACTTGATGACCGACGTCGAGACATTGTTTGTACCCAATCCAATCGTCTTGCGCGTTTAAAGTTTCATTTTTATTCCTATTTAATTGTCAGTACTGCGTTTTGCTGAGTTTTCTTTACATTACTTTATATCCACAGTTTCTATTTTGGATTTGTATCATCTATATATGTATGTATTTGTAAAATGGATTCGCAAAGAAATCCATTAATAAATAAAAGATGGTAAATAATCTAATTTTATTTAACGAGTTGAAAAAGTTAGGCTTAAGTATTTATTTTAATATTTCTGGCTGAACAATTAATAATAAGCATGAAATAAATCCTGAAACCGTTCTAGCCTTGGTACCTCAAAAGTTTATATCGGCTTTTAAATACTATGATACCTATGAAACTGAAATAACGAAGACTGGGCCAATTATCGAAGCAGATTTCAAATTTCAAGCATGTATGGTTCTGTCGAAGTAAACAACAAGTTCTTCCCTGATTATTCAATTTTCGTCTTGTCGAACCATGTTAAATCGCAAAAGAAATGTTAATTGAGCATTCTATCGAGTCATCATAACAATTATATGTACATGCTTACTAGTAAGCAGCCAAAAATTTTTATATCGCTACACACTGCTTCCGCATAATTATGTTAATTCGTTCGTTGGCATCTCGTTCACTGGCCGTTAGCAAATCAATTTGTAATACATACTTAAAATGTATTGTGCATCCAAACTAAGAAACTGCACTTACTTAAACTAATGCAATATTTCATTAAATTTTTAACATCAATCATTGTTTTCCCACTCATCGTTGGAATCTTAAATATTTTGATTTCGATTTCGTTGAATGCTATATAAATATCACCGGAATCTGCAATTGTACCATTAAGTAGAGTTCATTTAATCTGTAACTTAACTATACACATCATGAAACTATTCGTTGTTTTCGCTGTTGCTCTTGTTGGTGAGTGTTATTTGTGAAACAATTATATTTTCGCGAGTTTCGAAAGTGAAATTGCAATTGTGATTTACGCTCTACTAATTCCGTGAGAGGTCTATGAATATTTTGACTAAATCGCAAATGTTTAATGTGCAGGTGCTGTTCATGCTGGATACATCAAAAATGATGGACACACAGGCTCTGGTTCTACTGGCCATGGCTCCTATTCCGGATCATACTCGTCTATCGGGAGTAGCGGTCTTCGAACAATCGCCCAAGGATCAGCCAACCAAGCTAACTCCGCTGTAGCCCAACAACACGCTGCTGCCCGTCAAGCATCATACGTTGCCAAGAATACCTTGGCACAGTCAGCCAGCCAATCTGCAGCCACTGCTCAAGCCGCTCTTACTGGCAAATACATCTTATTGCAGACCTTAGAGCAATTTGTTCAAGTCCTACGTGAAATCTTTGGAGCTACCAATGAACAAGCAGGACAAAGCCAAAATGCTGCAGCTGCCGCTGCAGCTTCTGTTCAACGTGCCCAGCAAAATCTTGCTGAAGTGAACAATGCTCTGATCAGTGCCCAAACTGTCCTGGAACAGGCCAATCAAGCTGCTGCTACAGCGAACGCCGAATATGCTTCACAACAATCAATGGTCGAGAAGGCCAAGAATCGCCTTCTTTCGATTGAAAATCAATTGGAAACCGTTCGCGTTAATTTCGCTGCCACACAAGAAGCTGCCGAAAAGGCTAGCTTAGCTGCACAAGCCGCTCAAAATAATGCTGCTGCAGCTGCATCTCGAGCTGCTCATGAATTAGAAAAAACAACTTCATATAACAGTATCGATAATGAAGAATATGGTCATCTCATCGATGTCAAGAGCAATTATTCACATTAAATTCATATCGAAAATTAGTAATCTACCGTTGATTGTATTCATTGTGATTTGATAAAGTGCATAGTTAAATAAAGAATTTCTCAGATGAGGCTAATTTCAATAAGGATTAAGTGTTTAAAATTATTTGCGAAATGCTGTGCACTATTTATTGGATTCACTGAAAGGAGATAAGTGAAAACATGGTATACGTTTGCGTTATTGCTAAGTATAAATAACTTCTCGAAAGCCAAATATTTGATCTTCCCCGAGAAATAAATATCTAAATCACGAGATTTTTCCAACTTTATGAGTTATTTCAATTGCCTATACTTAACTTAGAAGGTTTCGATTGGCTGACTGTTATGTTTGATGACTCTTTTGGTCGCTTGCTAATGTCTTACTTTAAATTTGGAACAGCACTGCTGTGATTTTCTAATTCGAAACGTTTATTCGGCTCAACAATTTCCTCACAATAATTGAGAAGTGCCTTATCATCTTAGCTTATACTCCTTCCTCTACCAAATAAATTTGGCCTGGTTCCAAATAAATTTGGCCATATCGAATGGCTGCGACTGTTGTTTGACGTACTCTTTTGAAAGTAGTCATATGATCCATCTAAGATTACATTATGTTAAGATTCTCATTCGAAACTTCTTCATTACTCCCTGATGTTGCATTTTGAGAGTCTTCACTTTTGGTACACTGCCCTATTTATATGTCAATGCCTCATTTACAAGCGCAGAAGGTCATGGATCTTTTTCGTTGCAAATAAAAATAGGTTTTTTCCGAGATTTGTTAAGATGTTTGTTTTATTTCACAATCAACTTACACACAATTCTGACGATGTTTTTGCCACTTTTAACTAGTTTGAATGATAAAATGGATGGATGGATGCAGATGATCTGGCTCCAGAGCATTATGCGACCTCATTAATCTTAGCAAAGTCGAGTGGTAATAAATATAAGACATTGCAAATGGCGCTGCAAAAATCTCTCGGATCGACAAAGGACAAAGCTGATCGCATTTTGACACTTGTATTAAAAGAGAGTTTTTCTTAAACCGGTTTTACAGAAGGCGGGAGTGAAGTGGAAGAGGAAGGGTACGTTGATTTGTACTTCCAGTTCGCTCCCGCCTTCTAAAAAAACGATTTAAACGAATGAATCCTTCTGCTTTTAAAAATGCGCTTTCTATCAACGCAAAATTTCTAATCTCGTTGGTGCTATTATGTACATTATTCATCTTATACTCAAGCTTAACGTGCATATTATTTATTTATTTATTTATTATTATATGTCCATTCAAATTAAGAAAATAATAGTAGCTGCTCGTGAGAAAAAATTTCAGTCATTATGCGCTAGTCATATAACCTAACCTATTATGCGCTAGTCATATAACCTATGGAAAATTAATTTGCTAAAGGAAAAATGCAATATGTGAATTTCCATCCCGACCAAGAGTAATCCCACAAGCAGAGCGCTAACCGACTCACCACTATCGACTTCACTAAAACGGTAAAAAGTTTCAATCACAAAGCTAAACATTATATTTTAATTGAACCCTTGATCTTTTTCAGTAAAACCCTTTTTATGTCTTTTGCACTCAAAGCAACGCAAATAAATTATAGTCTAAAATAGTTTAAATTAAAATAAATTAACAGCAACAATCAAGCTCTAACATAAATAAGTTCAATAAATATAAAATATTGAAAAACTGCGTCAGATGAAATTGTAATTTTCTATTAAATAACAGGAAAAGCCAATTCCTGTAGTATTATTCGATTAATATATACACAAGGTACCAAATTATCTGCTGCGCCAAAACCAAAGCAGTTTCATTAAAAGCTAAAATTTCACATTAAACTTTATTGCTGCTAATAGGGGCTGCAAAGAAATTCAAATGATTTTGGTGCATTGTGCTTAATTTGTAAGTTTTAATATTTTTGTGCATTTTCGAACATCGCTCAGATCCTGCAGATAACACAATTTTATTAGTTTTCTAGCACACTAGGCTTAAAAGGAGCACAAAGTATGGTATTGTTGAAAAACTAAACCACTCAACAACAAATGACATATTTTGAAGAAAAAAAAATAGCTGGAATGTAAAGTGGATATTGATTGAGGTATGGATATTGAAGCACTGAAATATGTAAAACATTGGCATTAAAAGCAACTATCAAATTTTTAAGCATTTAAGTTAAAAGTTCAAAATTGTTCTTTTCTTATCAGGCTGAGGCCATGCGTAGGACTACGATTTTTTTCGTTGTTGACTGTATTTGCTCACAATCAGCAATGTTTACCTTATTTTTAATTAAACTAATCGAATCTCGAAATCTTATGGCTAATTCTTCATTTCTGTTATGCAAATGTGAAATATTGAACAAAATATCAAGAGATCTTCTTTAATTTAACAAGGAGAAAAAGACAATACTAGTGCATACTACAAACTCAGAAGCCTTGAATATTCCAATGGCTTACTACATTAAGAATTAACTTATGGAGTTAATCTCGCATCTGAAGATATATTCGATAGTGAGATTGTGCTTCTGCACACTGTTTATTGTTCAATCATCTGATTCTCATTGATGTCCTGAAATCTCTCAATGGGCATTTTCACAGTTATTTCAGTTTTTTGTGATTTACACAGTTATTTGTTATTTCAAGTGAGTGTACGGCAGTTTGTGCTCCCTTAGCTTAAACCCAAAGTTTAGTTTTTGCTTCAATTTACATGTATTCCTCTATAATAGGTCTATATCAGTCTATGAACATATCTTTTCAAAGCTCTCATCTTATTTCATTTGTTGTTTTCCATCCGTTCTTTTTATGTTATGTGGTGATTTTATGAATATGATTTTAATATGATGTCTATAGAATGGAGTTTCCCCCTCTCAACTAGCATTTCAAGTAATACAATTTTCTTAACCTAATTTTCGTTCCTCGCAATATTCTCTCGTGTTTTAACCTTTCGACTTTATTTTATTCTTACTAGCCTTCAATGTTTTTTGGGATCTCCTTTTTTTCTTTTTACATGCATCTCAATTTTCATCAAAGTCTATTATTATTTTTATAATTATTCCTTGTACTTGTTCTAAATCCAAAGAATCCTAGCTCAATTTACATTTTCATAAATCTTACGTCTCAAAAATGATGAACGAATATTAAATGGTATTCGAATATTAAATGGAATATTAAATGTTTGCTCGGAGCTTGGCAAAGCGCTCCAGAGATTTTACGTTTTCCTCTCGCATATGATTCTTAACTTTACTCCGACATGTTATCCTCGGTAAATCAACCATACCATACCATAACGTAGACTATCGTGTAACAAATGTATCGTGTAGCCAATTAAAACGTTCTGCTTTGCACAAAAACCTTCTGAATTTTCAAAAACAACGCTTTCGTAAGAAAAAGATGTTTTTTCAAATTGGTTGTTCAAAGCTCTAATCAATATTTCACAAACATGTTGATTCTTTATTCGTTCCGCTATAAAAAGGACACTAGTAAAAATATGGTCTTTCCAAATATTTTCCTTGATTTTCCTTTCTAAAAAGCTCACTCACTCCTTGAAATCTTTCTTTCTCCAACGCGAGTAAGCTCTCTTCGTTATAACCCTTTAAATGCTGAATATCTAATTTCTACAAAAACTTGATTTCAGTGCATATTGTGGCTTTCTAGCAAAACCCGTCTCCTGATACTTCTGTAAACTCCTGGTCATAAAACCTCAGCATGCCAATTGGCGTTTCCCCTTCTAATTAGAAAAGCAGGTAACCCTACCTGGATCACAAATAACCGCCCAATTTCACTTACCCTCCCTTCGGCAAAATCTTTAATAGCAAATTCTATCATTTTTCTGAGCTTTTGTTAAGTTAAGATCTTCTACTACTAGCTTGCTATCATTCACCAATACTGATACTTGTGCTATCCATCACCAAAAGCACGTGAATGTTTTCGAAACTAATTTTTGAAAACGTTTGACTCTGTAAACCTTTAGCTTCTTTTGAAACTAGTCATACATGATCTGTCAGATCCTCTCCTCCCCTGATTTCACTATGGTTGATACTTTGCTTATTGAAACCAGTGCTTGTGGCAAGAGTATTTATCGTTTCGTATTATGGGATCGGTCATGCGTTTATAATGTACATGATCAAATATTGTGATGATGTACACAGTCTAGCCATAAGGCCAATGACAGACAGTTCGGTTTCACCGAAGCGTTTAACGCTTCGGTTTGGCGCGTCGGCTGCCACACACAGCGGTTTTCAGAAGCGTTTATCGAGTCGGTTCAGTTACAAATTACGTCGGAGTATCATATAGATGCTTGTGAAAAAAGTAGTCGTGAGCACATACATATGCATATATATGTATATACATATATATGTAAGTATATATATGCATATGCAATTTGGGCAAAATGATTCTAATACTAATTTTCTTTGAAAATCTGTAATTACATACTTTTAGAAACCAACTGCCCACAAATGTTTCATTTTCCAATACTGTATCCTAACCATTCTTAAAAAATCTATTTTCTTATCAGATTTTCCTTCCCCTATCCCATGCATTCATCAATGCATCCAGAAAATTTCAGCTCGATCGGACTACGCAGCAATGAACTAATCGAAAAATGCTCGAAAACCGAGTCGGTGGGTCATTTCTCTCATCTACCGACGTGATTCCGAAACCGAGAGGCGGTTCGCACCGCGGTGTGTGTCATCACAATGCTAAAGTAATGCACGACTATACCGACTCGGTTTTCCTCTCGCGGTTTCTCCTCCGCTGTGTTTGTCATTGGCCTAAATAGCGCAATGACACACACGGCGGTTCTACCGAAGCGTTTTCCGAGAGGAGAACCGAGTCGGTTTAGTTGTGCATTACAAAACCGAGAGGTGGCCAAACCACGGTGTGTGTCACCACGATGCTAAATTAATGCACGACTATACCGACTATACTCGGTTCTCCTCTCGGAAAACGCTTCGATAGAACCGCCGTGTGTGTCATTGCGCATACTGTCCACCAGTTGAATGCAAATAGCTTGAGAACGAAAAGAGCAAGGAAAAACATAATTTTTCGACAGCTTTCTTCGCAGATACCTTTAGGCCAATGACAGACAGTTCGGTTTGAACGAAGCGTTTAACGCTTCGGTTTGGCGCGTCGGCTGACACACAGCGTTTTTCAGAAGCGTTTATC
The DNA here is from genome assembly GCA_947369275.1 of Nemotelus nigrinus. Lineage (NCBI taxonomy): Eukaryota > Metazoa > Arthropoda > Insecta > Diptera > Stratiomyidae > Nemotelus > Nemotelus nigrinus. The sequence continues at coordinate 36,309,228 of OX376372.1, forward strand.
GAGTCGGTTCAGTTAAAAATTACGTCGGAGTATCATATAGATGTTTGTGAAAAAAGTAGCCGTTTATACATGCATATGTATATATATGTATATACATATATATGTAAGTATATATATGCATATGAAATTTGGGCAAAGTGATTCTAATACTAATTTTCTTTGAAAATCTGCAATTGCCTACTTTTAGAAACTAAGTGCCCACAAATGTTTCATTTTCCAATACTGTATCCTAACCATTCTTGAAAAATCAATTTTCTTATCAGATTTTGTTTCCCCTATCCCATGCATTTATCAATGCATCCAGAAAATTTCAGCTCGATCGGACTACGCAGAAATGAACAAATCGAAAAACGCTCGAAAACCGAGTCGGTGGGTCATTTTTCTCGTCTACCGACTCGGTTCCGAAGTCGAGAGGCGGTTCGCACCGCGCTGTGTGTCATCACAATGCTAAAGTAATGCACGACTATACCGACTCGGTTTTCCTCTCGGGAAACGCCTCGCAAAAACCGCTGTGTTTGTCATTGGCCTAAGGCCAATGACAGACAGTTCGGTTTCACCGAAGCGTTTAACGCTTCGGTTTGGCGCGTCGACTGCCACACACAGCGATTTTCAGAAGCGTTTATCGAGTCGGTTTAGTTACAAATTACGTCAGAGTATCATATTTTCCTTCCCCTATCCCATGCATTCATCAATGCATCCAGAAAATTTCAGCTCGATTGGACTACGCAGCAATGAAATCATCGAAAAACGCTCGAAAAACGAGTCGGTGGGTCATTTCTCTCATCAACCGACGCGATTCCGAAACCGAGAGGCGGTTCGCACCGCGGTGTGTGTCATCACAATGCTAAAGTAATGTACGACTATACCGACTCGGTTTTCCTCTCGGGAAACGCCTCGCAAAAACCGCTCTGTTTGTCATTGGCCTAAGAAGGAACCAGATTTGTTTACCGTTCTTCCCAGCCTTATGCAATCCGATTACAGTAACGCCGGAATGATAATCCAACCACCCATCATTTAACTGCGTTGGTACTCCGATCTTGATGTAAACAGCCGGCTCGCATAGAACTGTCAACGCAGGAAAACAAAAATTACCTAATTTTCAACATCGGACAATATTTATGGCTAGATTGAGTATTTGAAAAGGTTTAGCCAATAAATTTGCATTATCTTTACGGGAGCAAACGACTTTATTTATTTATTTATTCAAACAATCCATTTACAGGCAAAAAGCCCAATTACAAATAGAATAGCTTAGAAATAGAAACAGAAAATAACAATAAAAAATGAAAACAGTACTAAAAAATTTGGAAAAATTTAAGATATGAAAATCAAAGCCACGAATGACAAAAAAGATAAATAAAATTAATCATCAGCAAATATTGTGTTGCGAATACTTCTTTTAAATGTGGCAATAGAGTGTGGAAGAGGACCAAGTTGGAGGCCATTATGGGTACGTAATAGTCGCACAACAAGAGAATGAAAGTAAGTATCAGTACGGGCAAATAGTACATCAAAGACAACGGAGGACTCAATTTGCCTCTCACACTGCCGTTCATTAATCAAGGATGCAATAGATGAATTCAGATGGCCACGGCAAATTTTGAAAAGAAAGCATTCATCAAGGTAAACTCTGCTCTTTGCTAGGAGAGGGAGATTAAGGGGCGATAAGCGTTCATCATAAGGCATGTAGGGAAGATTATTTTTAAAGGGTAGGCTGCGAGTGAAACTCCGTTGAACAGATTCAATGGTGTCGGAAAGATATGCAAAACGAGGAGACCAAACTTGAGTACCGTATTCAAGTTTGAAACGAACAAGGGTAACAAATATCTTAGCACATGTAAAAATGCTAAAAGAATTGTGACAGGAACGTATAGCAAGACCAGCAATCCGCGAGGCACTATTAGTAATGGTACGAACATGGATATCAAATTTAAGTTTACGACCAAAGGTTACTTCCAGATCAGTAAAATAATCCACAGAGACAAGGACAGATTCACATAGTAAGTAAGGAACGGCATTAGTCTGGGACTTCAGAGAATAAGACATAGCAAAATACTTTGAAACATTTAACGGTAGGCGGTTAGAATTACACCAATCGGTAAGAAAGTTCAGATCATCCTGAAGAAGTAGATGATCATCTGAGCTATTGATTATTCGAAATAATTTTAAGTCATCTGCGTAGAGCAAACAAGATGATGATAGAACAATAGGAAGATCATTGATGAAGAGGTTGAATAATTGCGGTCCTAATATAGAATCTTGAGGTACACCAAAAGAGGGCGAAACGCCAGAGAGGGAGATAAAACAAGTGCGGCTAGTCAAAAACGAAGATATCCAAGAACGTAAGGCTCACAGATGCCGTAGTGGTTTAATTTGAGCAGCAGAAGCTGAAAATTGACACGGCCAAATGTATTAGAAGAATCTGTACATATAGCATCAACTTGAGAGTTGCGATCTAACGCCGAGGACACAGCATGAGTAAATTCAATGAGATTTGTAGATGTGGACCGACCTTTAATAAAACCATGTTGCTGAGATGCGAAAGTATACTTAAGAGAGTCATAAATTTTGTTAAACATAAAAACAGGGAAAGATAGAAATAGGACAATAATTTGAGGCAACATTGCGTTCACCAGATTTGAAAATAGGGAAAATGCTTGCCAGCTTCCAGGAGGAAGGAAATTTACCAGAACAAAGACTTATATTGAATAAAATTGATAGGGGGACACATAAAAAAGAAACAAGATTTTTCACAAAAAAGTTAGGAAGGCCATCAGGTCCAGGAGAGTAACTAGAATCAAGAGAAGATATAAGGGATTCAATTTCAAGAGGATTAGTCGAGAGTGAAGAGAGACAAGGAGGGAGATTAAAAGAGACACTATAAGAAGAGTGAATCATTGAATCAGAGTAAACAGAAGAGAAAGACATTGCGAAGAGATCTCAAATATTCTCAGGAAGAGCAGCAGTGATATTATTAAATATAAAGGAGTCAGGCATAAGAGAGGAGGATTTTAAGGAGCGAAAGAATGACCAGAAGTTTTTGGAGTTATTCGAAAGCAAAGAAGATTCAATATGCGATAGATAGTTGCGCATTGCAAGCCTTATTTGATTCTTGGCAGCAGCACAAAGACGAGAAAAATCAGCGTAGTCCTGGTCGGAATGAGAACTCAAAAATTTAGAATTCAATAGTGCAGGCCAATTTACGCAAATTACTGATTTTAATGTTATAGTACAGTATATATGTAAGTACACTGCAATTCATGACAAACTGTAGATAACATATCAATATAGCTTCATTTTCAAAGCAAAACACAAGGAGCATGAATTTGAGTCGTAGCGCTTTTTTGAACCTTAATTTTCCAATTTTTCTGTCTTCAAACTTTAGCCTCATTCCATTTAGATCATATCAAGCAAACACTTTCTTCACTCCTAAAAAACACATTTTCTTTGCCATTTCATTTCACAATCCATCAGTTGCAGCAAACCTCATTTCACACTTTAAGTGCTATCCATCGGAACGTAAAAAAAACCGTCCAGCCTAAGTCCTTTTACATTCTCTTATCCGAATATCATTTTATCCACGCAATTCAAATCCATTCCGACACTGACAAATTCCACTTTGTGACATCAAACCATATTTCATACTTACTTTTCGTTATCCATAAACTACCTTCATTCCTTTGTCACTGTCAACGGGTCGGTGAGTCTTGTCGTGTCTCTATTTGAACGCATTTTTGACACGATACGAATTCGCAAGTGTTTTGACAAGGGCATCTCCACCGGCAGGATTGCTTAAAGCCAATCTGTCTATTTTAAATTCTTCGGTTCGTTAACCTCCATGTCGAAACGTAACGTTCCGGTAGCTTCCGATTGCCGGTGTTCATGTGAATGCGGCCAATGGTGGATATAGATCTAGGCTGGATGTATCCTGTCTCGGTCGTAGAATTGGATGTTGGCAGGATATGCTGTCTGTAGACATCTTTCTTTTTCAACTTATGATGTTATCGTCATACTTTCCTCCAGTTGGGCATGAAAATTTCAGCAGTTCAAACGGACGGCGAACGTAAGTAGGTCGAGGAGAAGTCAACTACCTTACAACTCAACGGAATATAGTGGACGAGAGTGAGAGCTTTAAGATGGATGAATGACAGTTCTGGGAATTAATGGATTCTGTATTGTTATAAATTATTTTTGTTGGCAAGAAGTTTGTGTGTTAAGGTAGCGACAGTATTGTATTCACAGTTCACCATAATTATGTACATGTGTATCCAGCTTAATTGACCGTTTGAGTGCTGAACGATGATTGTAATCATATACCGAAAAGTAGATTTTGTGTGGAAATATTTAAGTCCTCGCAAATGACTTTTGGTCTATCATAAACAAAATGCGAATGTTGCCAACGCAGTACATATATTTTGAATTAATTTAATCTAATTCAATTTTTTCTAGCTTTCAGAACCATATATTTGAATTTAAAGTCCAAATTTTCCCATAGAAGCTATACAAATTACAATTTCTTTACTAATATCGATATTTTTAGGGCCATCTGCCCACTTTCTGAGCATTGATCAGTCTTAGATTGACTGGATATGAGATTTGGTTAACGTATCTTAATTATGAAAATCTGAATGTTATTGTTCTCGAAACTGATTTATTTAATAATTTATTAAATCTCTTTCGAAATTGCATGACAAATGAAATGAATTCGGGAAATAGTCGTTACACAGTACACTGCATTCAAGTTTGATAAGTTATTTTGAAGAGCTATTTTAAATAAAGTAATCTAAAATTTATGTTGATAGCAATTTTTCACTTCGCAAAAACCCAATCGACTTTTCACATGAAAAGAAACACACTAGGGTGCTAGATAAAAACAAAACAATTTTTTTTTGGTTTTCTTTTTATATATATATTATTATCTTAACATTCAATGTTGGACAATGAATTGAATTTGAAAGAATTCGTCATTTAATTCAACGATTGTCACTGACTTTGCGGCATGAAACTTATTTTCGAGATATTTTCGTAAAAGGAAATCGATTCTTGCTTAGTGTGCAAATCGTGTAAGGTCGTGTAAAGATCGTATAATCTGACCGAAAGCGTTGCATCAAGATAAGCTCTTTCAAGGAAATAAAGGGCTTGTTGTTGTACCAGCTTCAACCACTAGACCTACCCTTATTGTGGTATTATTTTACGTTAACTTTATTCGAATTATAATTTTGAAAGTCGATTTGTTTCATTTGGTCTTTCTGAACCACCATTGGTAAGACCAAATCTCTAATTGTTGCGGTCATTTTCAGAACTGAGCGCTTTGATCAGCTAATTTTGATAGATCACTGATCATCTAATAGTATCTATCATATCGACTCGTCAAAGTCAAATTCTCGTCAATTCATAGAGAATTTCAGCATAAAGAGCAATATTTTCGATTAAAACTATAAAATGCAACACTACCGATTACAATATTTCTGAAATGACGAAGATGTATTAAGTAAGCCAGATAACAAGAATGATTCGTCAAGTCAGTTAGTCAATGTTACTAACCTAACCCCAATACGATAGAGGTGCGAAAAACGCGTTACGGTGATGTCGTCACAAAAAAACGAAAAGCAAGGAGTTTTAAATGCAAAGAATTAATGCTTTCGCTAGTAAGTATTATGCCTCTTCATTAAAATTTTTAAAACAATGGGCCCTGCCTTCACATACATAGGCGTTACATGTAAGACTTCATTTAACTTTTACGTTTTTGTGATGATGTAATGCGTGTCATACCTTTCTGCAAGGGACTTCGCTGTTCCAAAAATAAGCTATCCTAAAGTAAGATTTATTGACAATGTTCAATAAGTAAAGATCAATTAGCCATGTATTGTTTTACAAATCGATACTCTAAGCCATATAGATTTTTGGTCTGCAACTCTGATGAGCAAAATGTATGAATAATGCAAATACAACAAAGGGAGCTTAATTGGAAATTCTCAGACACAACAAAAGTCAGCATATTGATTTGGATATCGGAACTCTCAAAAGTGGAAAAAAGGACTGCAAAAACTATCTGAAACTCAATACATTGCGAGTATGTTCACCAAGAGTATTCTAAAGTTCCGCCAAATCTAATATTTTTCTGGCAACCACATGTTTTTTTTTATTTTCTTCTCATTAAATTGTTAACTCTTTCGACTCTCCCACATTGGGCGCAACTACTGATATAGTCCTAAAATCGTTTTAAATCTCAAAATGTTACAATTTTTATCCAAAAACTATAGTTAAACGTAGAAAATTTATTGTTTCTACATTGATGGAGGACATAAAGGCACCCTAAATAATATATATCGCAGAAAATTTTGAGACGGAGATTAGCAAAAAAACGAGTTTAATACTAATTTTCTTCGAAAATTAGTAATAAGCGGATTATTTCATAAATTTGCTTTAAATTTTTTCAGTCTAAAAACAATGGAATCAGATAGAAAGAAACAATTTGTTCCTACATAAAAAGCATAATACATAGATCGTCAAGTAAGGATAATGGAATCTGTATTGATTGGACCAAATAACATCTGTATAGGAAAACATAAGGAAAAACAGTTAATTGCCTGGTAGTAGAAATATAAATGTGCAAAATAAAGAAGAGGTTGAATAGTAAAACTATGAACGTTTGTAGAAAATAAGACTAAAATATGATATCACAAGTTTCTAGAAATAATTTCAATTGAAATTAAATGTTTAATGAAATGAATTTAATTATAAAGTTATTTCAAATCTAATGGAGGAATAAAAATCAAAATTCAATGAATGCAAATCCAATACTGCCATCTTCATGGTCGTATTGGATTTGTAGATTTATAACAAGATTCTAAGATAAACGAAAAAGTAATCAAGTTGAGTCACTATTCTCAAGATTTCGCTTGTGCACCGGTTCCTAGCTCACAGTCAAATGAATACATACAATTAAGACTATTTTGCTTATGAACGAAAGCAATAGTCACTGCAAGCGCTGAGCAATAACTAAAAAAAGAATGGAAAATTCGAAATGGCTTGGCGTCATATGCATTATATAGGCGTCATACATATTAAATAGGTTTTCATGAGAAAATTAAACCTTTTTCAAATAAAAGATGGCGCTACTAATCATATTTCGATATCAATTTTTGTTTTTGAGCCAACTAGCTGTCCTTATCAAGCTCTCAGTACCACGCTTCATACGACTTCTTTGTATTGAAATTCACCTACTTCCTATAGTACTGGCCATCTTCTTCAAAAACTTTTATCAAAAAATAAGTATACTTTAAGCTTTGTTTTGTTACAAAAATAAACAAAATTAACCTGGTCCACATTATTCAAATTACGAGTTGAAGTGTCTACTTCCGGTTTCACACAGGGTAAATGATTTATTTTTCAAATCCAATTTCAAAATTGGAAAAAAATAGCTGATTTTCTATACCAATCAGTATATTTAATGTTTGTAAGCTTTTTCTTTGAATCTCAGAATTGGCTTCCAAACAAAACCTTTTATCAATTTTGTCAATTATTCAGAAGCCCATAGCTCGGCAACTAAATTTCATAGAAAAAAAATTGTGTATCCACATTCATATCTTCTAAAAGTACCATTATGCGCAGTATGAACGAAATCCAGAACCTCGACTTTTTTGGTTGTTCGCTTCACGTCAAATGCCCCATATTTGGTGCGAACACAGGGTCGCCAGCATCAAATATTTTAATACAACAGCTGGTTCTATTATATATTCACATGCATATTTTACATGAGTTAAGATATTTTCTAATGTTTCTTCATGTACTAATTTGATGTTTTATTGGCCTACTGGGGAAACCATCCATCTAAAAGAAAAGGTTAACGCGCCATCACAATACATCTCGGGTCGCGTGGAAATTTTGACAGCAAAATATATGTAGCCATAAATCAGTGTTTCTCATCTATTTACTTTATGTAAGAAATGGTTGATATAATACTACAAAAAAGTTTATTAAGTTTTTCCACATTTGTTTGTCACTCAAAGACAATTTCTTTGTAAATCAGTTTTCTAGCGGCTCTGATGCGTTAAGTTTTACCCAATTAAATTTGTTGGTTGAGCTTAGAAGCGAAGGGTTCAAATCAAAAGCCTTCTTCTCTTTTTGGGCTTGGAACAGGACTTTGGCCAAATAATAGCGTTTCTAGGTTCATCGATTTGGAATTCTTAGCATTTGCATACAATATATGTGTTCGCAGGGCCGGATCTTCCTCTGGAGCGAATGGAGCAGCTGCGCCGGGCGCACGGTGAGAAGGGGCGCAAAGTTCATAATAACAAAAAGTTCCTAGCATCTTTCACTGTTCAAAGCTCATAGCATCTTTAGATCATAATAACAAAAAAATGAAATACACAAATATTCAAAGTTCATTCTATTCAATTGGCACTTTATATTCTTATTTATTTTATTTTTTCTTCAATGTAAACTTTTTTTTCACAGATCGTTACATGCCTTTTAAATTTCTAAGCAGCCCTATTTTAATATAAAATTCACTTGCGTCGCAAGAGCAAAGTTTACAAACATGATCGCTGTTTGGGGCACATTACGCACTTCACAACATTAATGTTTATGAATGAAATTAGATTACTTCATTCCACTCATTACTTTACTTCCTTGTATGCTGCATTTGCCTCCATTTGTGTTTTTTCCACACCTTCAAACAATTCAACACAAATATCAACAAGAGAAATAGCCCTGGCGCGAAAATTTATATTGGTCCATTCACGATTTCACTTCGTATGAAGAAAGCAAAACCATCACTACTCGCTTTATGCGTTTTCGTGTATGATTTTGGTGCGGGATGAATTCTTGCGCCAGCGGTTTCAGCGTTTTTCCAGCATTCTTCTTCCAAGTTTACTTCATTCCCCTAACTTTGTAATCTCTCATTCTCTGTTGATTTCACATTCTAATGTAAACTGAGCTGCTGTTGAGTGTGCAAGTTGATAAAGAAGGTTGATATCGGCAATAGGCAGGTTGATATCGGCAATATCGGCGCAGAAATAATTTTTGCGCCAGTGAAAAAATACATAGTGAAGTATGATTTTTCCTCGGCTTTCACTTTGGGGTGCACTTGGCCGTTAGCATGAACAAACTCATGCGAGTAGGTAGGCCGTGTTTATATGCAGATATGATAGTATAAATATGTGCGCTAGTGGTACAAGTCATAATCAACCTTCCGGTCTATATTTTCTTTTTATTAGGGAAAGAATTTTCTAATGATATATTTCAGTTCGAGGAGTAAAATAGATTGTGGGACTTTCATTTTTAAAACTGAACTGAAGTACGTTTGAAATGGATTGTGTTATTAGTGGCGAATTTTAACTATATTTTAAAGTTTTTTGATTTGAATTTGATTGTTTTTACGCTTAAATTATTTTGTAAAAATAGTTTTTGCGTTCGTTTGTCAACTTTGACTCTATCATGAGTTCAACTTTGAAAAAAAAAGTAGTCTGGTAGGGCATAACGAAAAAAGAGAAAGTGTTTAAAAAACGAAAGCACTTTATTAGTAAATAAATTCGTGGCAACCACTTCATCAACCACCAAATTCGTATGCATATTTCTTCCAAAATAGTACTTCAAACGTGCCGAATCCTGTGCTCGATGAACGTTTCCTTTATCTTATGGAATCAGGAGAAATAACCTTTCTACGAACAGGGAAGCTTAACTTCCAAATAATTCTAGTCCGTGGTCTTCCGTTTCGATGTCAAGAGTAGTGTGTAGTTTTTCAATTGAATCAGAGCTTGGGGATCCTTATTAATTAAGGAAAATGACTCGCTCAATGATATCCTTGAATTCATTTTCAGTAGAAATATTGAAGATCTTTGAAAATAGTGTTGACTTTTCTCTTTAAAATTGCAGCGGGAGAACGATCTCTTTCAAAATTAAAAATTTGAAAGAATTATTTGTGATCTATGATGACGTAAGTAAGATTAGTAAATTTGGCAATTTTATCCACAGAAAATAGTCTTGTTTGCGAGTTAAATAGTGATTGTTTAGTTGAAAACTTTGCGAAAATTAGAGCTTGCTGCGCTGTGATAGAAAAAGACTTCTCAGAAAATTAAAATTTCTCTCCACAGAATGTGGAATTTTAGTGTATTAAAGCGATTCAGAGGGGATAAGTACACCAAATTCTTGTCATTACCGCATAAAATCTGAGTTTTCTATATAATTTATGTCTTTAACATATATCTTAAGCAGATTTTTGTTTGTTTGAATGAACGAATAATTTGATTTTCTAATAAATATTAAAATTTTCTCTGTTTATTGTACTGTTTTTACATTTATGCGTGTGCATGGCTATTAATAACTAGGCCTACAGGGGAAACCTCTTTCAATAAACGCATCTGAGGCTCTATTTCGTAGCGGTAGGTCATATGGAAAAGAACTGTTAACGAAAACTATAGTTTTGCACATGTTTAGGCTCAAACAATTAGTTACTATCTGGTCAACAGAATTACAGAGAAGAAAAATATTTCTGCGTATAAAAAACTTAAGACAAAAACATTTTGGGGAAAAAAGTGTTATGCTGCATTGCTCGAATGAGCAACTGTCTAGTTTTTTTTCATGAAAATTACATGTTGAGCAATGCTCAGGTAAATACTCCCAAGAACTAGTAAAAACTTGCTAAGAATTCGCAGTCGTGAAAAAGGGGGCAAAAAATTAAAATCATAATAAAGAGGGCGCCAAATGTCATTCTGCGCCGGGCGGAAATATAGCCAGAACCGGCCCTGTGTGTTCGTTCATCTATTTGAATTTATGGGTGAAAGCTTCAACAATGAAAAAAAAAACCCTAGCGCATCAGAACCGCTAGAACCACTTATGTTCGAAGAACAGTAGAGGATTTGGGCAGATTTTGAGTTTGTATTCTACCACTAGCTACTTAAGACCACTACCACTAGCTACTTCTCTTACCTAAGACCAATACACCTTAAGTAATAATATACCATAAGCCAATTTGATTTCGATGAAAGTTTCAGCGATAGAAAGGTGTTTGGGGCTTCCATCCAAAAAGTGTGCAGAACTAAGAAAATTTAAACATTGTTTACTTATTTTCATTGCAAATGATTGCGATGTGAATACTTAATGTAAGCATTTATTGGTACGAAAATAATAAAAAGCCCCGTGCTGGCAACCCCTTCCTAGCACCAAAGCCAAAGATATGTCACATCTGCCTCACGTTCAACAAAACCTACTCAGTATATTTTGTATTGATCCGAGGGCTGCATTGGAAGTTATAGGGATACAAAAAAATTTAAGTAGTTTTCAAACTTTCTAGATCTTAGTATTTGTTGTTTATTTTCACTACGAGATCACTACGATTTGAAAATTCTATGATAAAATTGCTTACTAAAGATATACAAAAAAAAAAGTACAAAATCATCCCTAGCTGCAAACCCTATCATTGTTTTTGCAACCAGATTTCTTCTGAATATTTTCTACAAAAAGCTTAATTTTCCGTACAAATTTCGTTATGATTCCATGACTACACTGGAAGCTATAGGGTAAACAGCTTTATTTTCCTGAGCGAATTTTCGAAGTTTAAGACAAAAAAATTACCATAGCTGGCAGCTCCAAACTAATTTTTCAACAAAATTTTTATCAAACGTGGCTTAGAATAAGATTCAGATACGGTGTGAATTTCGTCATAGTCTGGTGGCTGAAACAGAATTTATAGGGCCAAAAGCAATTATTTTTCTTAGTGAATTTTCAAAATGGCACCACCGGCACAGAATTGCGCACATTTCAAAATCGCTTCTATCAGACTTGGTACTACTTAAGACCAATACATTCTGTAAATTTCAATTGTCTCTGATTATCAGGTGTTGAGTTTCCGTGAACAGAAATTTTTGATGCCGAAAATATAGGCAAATTGGGGAAGGGTTATCATTCTTGTCCGATATGAAATTTGAAAAGTTTTACTTTGATTGTGTAGAGAAAGCATAAGGTTTGTATATGAGTTGCTTTTTTTCTTAAAAGTGAAAAGCTTTCAGGAAAGTCGATGATTTGAAGGCTTTCACTTTAACACCTGTCCTAGCCACAGAGTTGACAACATGCTCATTAAAAGCAACAAAAATTTACAACTTAATAATACCAATATGTCCTGAAAGTTTCATAATGATTCAAGGGCTCTGCCAAAAGCTATCGCAATTCAAAAAGTTTCAAATTTTCCGGATCTCATTTTAGGCAACTAGCGCATTCACAGAGTTAAAAATTTCTAAGACCAAATCAAATCTTTTTTAAAACGCGTTCGAAACTCATTTCGCAAACCTAGTTTTCTTGAAAACCATTTTTTTATATAATAATAAGCATATCAAAAATATCACTAAATTAGCCACCGGCGCCAAAGAGTTAAAGACAGTTAACATTTGGTGAGACCTGCACATATTCTGCATATACATCAACGTATCCTGAAAATGTCAGCTTAATCGTATGGCGCGTTCCTGAGAAATAGCCACTGAATATTTTTGATGATATACATATATATATATATATATATATATATATATATATATATATATATATATATATATATATATATATACATATATATATATATATATATATATATATATATATATATATATATATATATATATATATATATATATATATATATATATATATATATATATATATATATATGTATATATATATATATGTATATATATATATATTATATATATTTAAATATGTATACAGTGGCTCACAGCTTATTTGATACAGTGACTATTTAAAAATGCTAATCACTGTAACTTTGAAATAAGGAACCTTGTCCAAAAAATTTAAACGTAGATGACTCGACGCATGTTCAATGAATACAATGCAAATAAAAAATTTTCCAGGAATATTCCTCGGCGTCACGCAAAAGAGAAATACCACTGGCGCAGAAGAATCGTAGCTCACAGCTAATTTGATACAGACACTTCAATGCGAATAAACTTCTCTTTGTCGCGCCGTTAACTTGTATTATTTTTGTTCCTTGAATTTTCGATTGTGCTTAAAGATTGGTTTAGGTCATTTTTAGCAAGATCCTGCAAGCTGAAGTGCCAAAATTGAGTAGTTGTTGTAAAATAGGTCGTCGCACTACAATCAAACAGCGCGAATTGGTATTAAACCACTTTAGAAAAGGACAAAGTGCTCGAAAAATTGCTAAAAGTGTAAATTTGAGTGTCTACAGTACAGCACATAATTGAGCGCTTTGTACATGAAAATCGGGCAGAAAATAAGGTCGGAAATGCGCCAACAAAATTTTCACCGTATCGGACGAACGATACATTGTAAAAAAGTGAAAGTATACACGAAGATTTCCGCTTCAAAATTGGTTACTGAGGTTCATCGTGAATTAGGGAAGTCATGTAGTGCTGGAACCGTCCGATGAGTGCCTCGCCACCATGATTTCAACGGGCGAGTAGCTCGTAGGAAGCCATTCATTTCCAAAAAAAATACAATAAGCCGATTTGCTTTTGCCAAAGAGCATGTGGGAAAGCCGTCCGCGTTCTGGAATACGGTTATATTTGCGGAAGAGTCCAAGTTCAACATTTTTGGCACCGACAGAATGTCACGTCTGTCGCAAGGCAAACACTGAGGTAAACAAGGAGAACCTCAAAGCTACTGTGAAGCATGGTGGTGGCAATGTGATGGTTTAGACCTGCATGTCCACAGCCGGAGTCGGAAATTTAGAGTTTATTGAGGAAACAATGAACAAAATAAAGTACCTCGATGTACTCAAAAACAATTTGCTGCAAAGTGCTGAAAAACTGGGTGTTAGCAACCAATTTCGGTTCTACCAAGACAACGATCCAAAGCACAAGTCGGGAATTGTGCAGTCCTGGCTAATTTGGAACTGCCCTCATTTGATGTCTCCGCCAGCACAGTCACCAGATAAAGAGCGTCATTGAGAATCTGTGGACTTTGTTGGATAACAACATTAGAAAACACAAGATTTCTAATCAACATGACCTGAAGAAAGCACTACTAGAGGAATGGCGAAAAATTACTCCTAACATCACACAAAAGCTCGTTGACTTAATGCCGAATAGGGTCCAAGCTCTTTTTAAGGCTAAGGGCTATCATACAAAGTATTGAAATTAACTGGAAACCTTTTAATTCACAACAATTTCAATGTTGAATCAAATTGTATAAAATAAGCTGTGATATGATATTCGTTATTGCTTTTGGTTTTTTGTTTTATTACGATGGAAAACAGCAACTTTGTAAAAAATATAAACTTGTTTAATAAACAACAAAAGTTTTTCTTAAAAATGCATTCATATTTTTTTGATATTTTTATTATGTTATGAGTTATTGCAACTTAAATTTTTAAAGAAGCGCTGTATCAAATAAGCTGTGAGCCACTGTATATGGAAATATGAATTTTGCCAAATCGATTTTAATACTAATGTTCTTCGAGCATTAGTAAAAACTAAATGTATGTGAAAATGATCGTAACGTGAAAACGTAACAATTTTCATTGCATGAACACTTTCACGAAAACTTTTTTGATAATTCTTGTCTTATGCCTTTACAGAACAAGACACTGCTATCATCGAAATTACACCAGATTGTAAACAATAATTGATCTAAAATTAAATTAAATGAAAGATGTCACAGATAAAGAAGGACTAAATTTGACCAAGTCAATTTTTAGGTCACTTTGATGTTTACAGCTTAGGATCAAATTCACTTAGTCCGCACTATAGGTCAGGTCAGATTTAGGTCACTTGGTGTTAGCACTATTCATTTGTGAAATACTTACGACAATAATAATAAGCCACTTAAGTTGGTTATTACTAACTTGTGGACAGAAACTCGAATTAGTTGACAGCGAGTGTTTTTTGGCATTCATCACAATAAGTTGATCAAATTCATAGCTTTTCACCCCTATAAAATATGTTTAATTATAAGTGTATAATAAGTGAAATTAATAAATCGCTGAAGCACATAGCACCCCTCGCTATCTTTCTCCTCAAAGTAACTGAAATATTGAAAGTTATTTTTAAAGTTATCAAAAATGGTAGTGTTTATAAACATATTCCAGTTTTTTAAGCTCATATTCGTTAGGGGCTAATATATTTTCATTCCACAAAATTGCTTAAAGTATAATGTTCACTATCTATTATTTTCAAGACTATATTCTAAAAAAATTTACAGCTCTATAAAACTTTAACAGTATCTCACACCTCACGCACACCAGAAACTCAAAATACTAAAACTTAGTTTAAATCTTTCGGTAAACTAATAATGTCCCCAAAGTTTTCCTAAAACGACATCATCGAGCTCAAACATTTCAAAACATCCTCCAGGATACGAAGCAATAAGAACTTGTCCTTTTTCCTATGTTCTGATAATGACTGATTCCATGTCTCAGATAACACGAAGGATCTTTCGCAATTTCTCAGTGTCCAACTTTGAGTCATTTTCACGAAACTTTTTCACTTCGATGTCGTTCTCGTCGCATAATCTTCGACACCGATTCAGAGATGCGCAAAGTGAAAGTTTGGAAAGGTGTTGCCTATAAAAACAAATAGCTGGAAGAGGGTTAAAAGTTTGCATGTTCCTGTCGAGAGCACTTGAACATTTCAAAACGGAGACTTTTCTTCAAGCGTCAACGCAAGAAGATGCTGAGACGATGCGACATCGGTAATTTTGCATGGAACTGAAGAGGAATTTGCGTTCGGTTTACGGAAGGAAACCGGATATCATATTGATCGGATGTTCAGTAGAGTGTAAAACTGATATTTGAAGCTTTCAGAGCTTGCAAAACAGCTCATGCCTTCAGGTCAGTGATTTCCGACAAGAAATTCGACGAGCCCGTAGGCAGGAATCCTTGTGGGCACAGACGTGCTATGTGAGTAGATAGATCGGTAGTTACCGAGTCATCAAACTGTTAAGACTTCTGAATGTCGACACTCGGTGTGCATTTTATTTTGATGTAAGCCTTTGGAGACGTATTTATATTCGAGGTGGCAGCAGCCTGTCATCATCCGTTCATATCAATATTCTGCTCGGAAGAACCGATGATGTCAATACCTTCAGGCGATAGATTATTTTTGAGTCATGTTGACGTTTTCGATTTACGTCGACGATAAAATGATTAGCTTTCACGAAATGTGGAAAGCAATTTACTTAAAAAAAACTCTGTCTAAACGAGTATTTGCGTTGGATGTTATTGCTTATAATGCCACCGCAATTTATGTTCAGGCATTTTGACTTTTGCTGAAATGTTTAATATTGATGATGACATATTGCCTGGAACATTTACACTGAAGCACCAGTAAAATTTATGAGAGAGTCAAGCGATATTTTCAGTTATCGTGAGTGCTATTAAAAGCACACATGTAGATGAAATATATCAATGCGTTTGCTTAGTTTCACTAATGCGAGCACTAGATACTCATTTCACCACTAGTCTTGAAAATTAATAACTTTTCACTGTTCACTCTAATCTTAAACATAGATTGCAAATCTCAAAGAAAAAGTCCATAAACTTCGGCTCGTATCTCTCTTTCCTGTATAATTTCAATGTCTCTCGGGTGCAACTAAGGGAAATAAATGCTTTTGGCTCTTTGATGATATTCTGCAAGTATAAAACTGCACAGGACACGATAAAGACACTCTCCACAGTAGCGAAGCACTTTCGTCGATATAGTTAGTGCGCTATAAATCGTAACAGAGGCGACAATTTGTGGGGAATAGTCAAACGAAAAACCATTTCGCTCATGTTCATTTAAAATTTATGTTTATGTCTCTGCAGGAGCAAGTACCATCGAGTATTACGTGGCAAGACTTGAGTACAATGATATTAGATAGCGTTGAAATGATATAAAGCTATGCAGTTTTGAGAAATTGGTACAGCTGATGTACACTTAAATGTAATACGGACGGCTCCAAAATCGTTGCATAGACTCAGATGGGGAAAGTAGAGGCTATTTTATATTGTATTTTATGGAGAAGTAGGGGAAGATCGGGTAGCCCCTGACGGTGGGTAACCGCGGATATTTAAATTTCTAAAAAAAAAACTAATCACGTTCCATTAGTAATGGTTTATTTTAAATGTGCGCCCTCTGGAGTAAAAACAAATCCTATTCAGTTGTGACGTGGGTGCCGAATAAGTTACATATGAGTGTGAGTTTTATTCTTGGGAAAAAATGTTTATCGCTTCTGAAAACTTCATTGAAGATTATTAAGTTCGATAAGTAAGTGTGCATACTTGTCTTTTGTTTAATGTTGTAGGAAATGTCATATATTCAAAGATTGTAATAATTAGTCTGTTCCCGTACTTTCAGCCACTGAATTTTCCTGAATCATGTGGTGGGGTAAATTTATGAAACTACGGGAACGCTCTCATTGCCTCTCCTGAAAATTGACAACCAAAAGTATTTGTTTTCGGCTTTTCGCAGAACAATAGTAATTATAAAGCCATCCTAAGCGGTGATAAATTACCGCCACAAAAATATTCGACCTTCATAGCAACATTACACAAAAAATATGTTGTTTGCCGCGCACATTTTAAAATATTTACTCGCGCCACAGCGTTTGACACTTTTCCCTATTTTTCAGTAGCTCAGACCCTACTGAAATTTCATCGTACTTACTAAAACAAGGGAAATTTTCAGTTTTCAGTAAAACGGAGTACGGGAACGGCTTCATTGCAATCAATCGCGATTAATCGCAATTAATCGTAGTACGGGAACAGACCTAATATATATAAAATATCTTGTACTATTTAAAAGCTACAGTGGCTGACAGCCAAAATTATATACCTGGGTAACACGAAAAATGGTCAATATCTGGCTGCTTTTGAATGAAATAAAGAAAAAACACTTGGGAGGAATTGCAAATATGTATAATGTATATTTATCATTTAAGTAAAAAATAACAAAAAAACATAATCCGCTACGATAAAAATTTATAAAATCCCAGTTAAGAGCTGATTTTGACCTCACAGCCAAAATGATGTGAAATGGTTTTTCCTAGAAAAAGTACCACTGGTTCAGGGACGGCTCGTTGGTGTACGCAAAGGAAGCAATGCTACCCTTGCTAAACCACAAAATTGATTAAATAATCAATATGTAACAATCAAAAGATTTACAATCACTATTTAACAATTTAATATTTATTTTCTTAAAAAATCGAAACTCCATCGCTACTATGAATCTAATGGTTTTATTTTATAACAGTCCAACTACAGAGCTTCCACGTTAAATTTACAGCAACGCAAAGAAAACTCAAACGTTTTACTACAAACTACAGGCACTGCATACCATTCAATTCAAAACATACAGTTCATTGAGATATACTACACAGAACACTGAAGTGATCTTGTTTCAATGCTGAAACTCGTGGTTTTCGCATAGATCTACTTAGACGCTTTGCCTAAATGATGCCCACAAAAATTTTACAATCAGTGTACTCAAATTGTATCGCGGACGTTGGCTTAGTTCGCAGCGTCTTGGTGGATAGAGAAATTCGAAAGCCCCTTGCCCAATCCACCCACTGACTGACCCGAAAATGTTTGATAATGAATGAACTTCATACGCTGCAAAAGTATCCGCGTCTTCTGTTATGTTATTGTTTCCCCTCATGATTCTGTAGATTCTCTTCTGCTCCTCTTCTTACGAGCCGTTCCTCTTAGGAATTAATGCATTTTCTGCTTTGTTCACATGTCCACATGTACGGTGCAAGCTATTGTGATGTTCATGTTTGGAATAGAATAGTAGGAGTTACATTTTTCGTGTGCAATTTTCCCCAGATCGGTTTTTTGTGCCTGCTTTGGGTTTGCTTTCCCAAAAGACGTAGTTTTTTGGATCTGGTGCTTTGGTGAAATGGCCTCTTGATTGCTTTGTTCGCATGGTGTATGTACGGTACAAGTTGTAGCAGTTAAATTATTTCAAGTGTACTCTTCTCCAGAACGGTTTTTTTTTTGTATCTGCTTTGGATTTACTCTCGCAAAATGAGTTTCTCGGTTCAGGTGCTTTGGGTGATATGACCACTTGATTACTTTGGATGCTTATGCTGACGTTATTTCTATGATAAATTTCTGTAGTGCTTTCTTTAGCATTTATAGTTTACATTAGGTGCGTTTTTTTCTGTCTCCTTGCAAAAAAACGCACCTGTAATAATTCTTTTGACTTGAATTTTTTGTATTGTCAGTATTAATACGATTTGTTAAAGATGGATAAAAGGATAGTTTTTAAAGTAAATTATAACATAAAGCTCGTTAAAGTGAGAACGTATTGAATAGATTCTGTTTCGACAAGTTAATATTTACGCGTTTAATATGGATTTTAATGTGCAAAACCAAAATTGATGTGATTGTGCCATAGAGTATTTACTGCGGTAGTCATTTTCATTGAGGATCTTATTGAGTCTTGGCATCAACACCACTAATTTCACTCAGTCAACTGTTTACAAAAGGTAACTATATTAGGCACTTTTATTGCAAATTATATGAGTAATTTATTTTTATTGTGGCATTGGCTCTCTTATTTAATTTGCTAATTAATTTTGAGCTATTAAAAAACTATTGTCATTTATTTAGCCTGCAATGTGTTTTCGATTTATTTTTTTTATAGCTTAAAAAAAATTAAACAAATTAGTAATTTTTTTTTCTTTCAAATACTATACATAATTTGAACTTTTGTGAGATTTTTGATATTAGTGAGCTATGCTAATCACTAGCTTTTAATGAAAATATGGTCAATATTGAAATACCTAATTGATTTTTTAAACGATATTTAAAAAAAATCGAATGTATAGTTTACTATGCGCTTCATAAGTATGCATATCTATATGCTTTTATTTTTTGCTGTGCTTTCCTTAGTCTCAAAACCACGAGCTGCCACTGCACTGGTTCCCATAATCCATTTGTGAGGGAAGAACATCGCATTGCAGACATGATGACTATCAGTTAGATCTTGGTTTTTGAATGAAATCATTATTCTGTAAAGAACAATACTATAGTTAGTTCGCGATGGGTCATCCATCACACTTCTATTGAAAAGCGAGAGTTAATAATAAACAATTTCAAAGACGAGAAATCTCAACAACAAAAAATGCTGAGATTGTTAAAAAGAGTGCTTTAACGGTTCAGCATATTATTGAACGTTTTGTGTGCGAAAATCGTGTAGGAAATCGAGTCTAAAAAGCTCACAATAATTTTTTTTCTGCGAGGTATTGCCGTTGGATCGTGAGGCGGTCAAAAAAGGATCCTACATTGACTGCCCCCAAATTGGCAGAGTTTGCTGAAAGGACTGTCGGCAAAAGAGCAACCCCCAAAACTATAAGGAGGACCCTGAGGAATGCCAATTTAAATGGTAGAGTTGATCGGAAGAAGCCTTTCATCAATCGCAAAAACAGTTTGCGCAGGATTGATTACGCTCGTGAGCATTTGAGAAAGAATACTGCTTTTTGGGAAACTTTCATTTTTTCTGATGAAAGTAAATTTAATTTATTTCGATCTGATGGGCAAAAATACGTCTGGAGGCAACCAAATGCAGAACTCAATACAAAACATTTAAGGGTCATTGTGAAACACGGAGGTGGTATGGGCATGTATGTCACAAGCAAAGGTCGGAAATCTGGCTTTCATTGATGGTATCATGGACAAACACCAGTATTTGAATATTTTGAAAGTGAACTTAATGCAAAATTTAGAAAAATTGAATACAAGGAATATTTTTCAATTTTATCAGGACAATGATCCTAAGCATTCCTCCCAACTTGTTCAACCGTGGATCATTTGCAACTGCCCATATGTTATTCAAACACCTCTACAGTATCCAAACTTAAACGTTGTAGAGAATTTGTGGTCAGAGAAACAAACAGTTAGCAACATACAGGACACTAAAAGAGCTTTGCAGTAACCACATCCATCCAAAATACATGAAATCTGTAGTGGAATCGATGCCCCGCAGATTGGACGCGGTTCTTCGAAAATCAGTAAAAGCATGTAGAGGAAAGACATAAAAGTAAAAGCACTAAAAAAGACACAGCGAAGAAACAAAAAGGTAAAGGTGCGAAAAAGACGCTGAAAACAATGAAAAATTTGCAAAGCCTTGCCCAAGAAGATCGAGAAAAAGAGACCGAATGCGTCATTAGTGGAAAAGCATTTGAAGAGGACTGGATTCAGTGTCATGAATGCAAAAACTGGGCCCATGAAAATTGTGTTTATATAGATTCTTCAGATGTTCAGTGTTATTGTGATATTTGTTAGGGCAAAAACACGATTACTATGTCTTGGGCTACCCGCCTTATTTCTGCCGTCAAAAAATTAAGACCAAAGTATTTTTCAAATATTTCTTAAAAACAATTTATATGATAACTAATTTTTAACTATGAAGATTGAAAAAGTTACTAGTTTTATTTTAAGAGCAAAATAAAGACAGAAATTTTGTTTATTTGTTTTTTTATTTGCAATTCATTTAAGTGTCCGGTGCTACCCGATCTTCCCCTACCCCTATGGTTTTAAAATGTAAACATCAGTTTCTGTTAATTTTTTGTTAGGGATTAAACCACTCTCTATTCATTATAGCTTTTTATTGATTTTCAAAGATTATTAGTGTTAGATTCAAAAGCAAAATTTAAAGCTGTACCGCTTTGAGTATAAATTTTTATAGGCTAAGTATAAGACTCTGATTTCCGAAAAAAATAAGAGCCATCAGGCCAGAACAGTATAGCAGCTAAATATATATGTATGTTAGATAAACTATTCACTAAGCTAGATTAAAATAATATACAAATATTTCCAAATAAAAAAAAATTTGGTTTTCTGACTTACATCTTGCACAGGAAATAACACTACGAAAAATAATTCATATAATTTCCAGCATTCATATCCAGCTTAAAGCCCATGAGTATTTAGGAATAATTAATCAAGTCATTATTCACTGCCTTGGTTCACACATGTAGACATATGTATGTATGTATTTCGTTAAAATTATGTGTGACTGTAATGCAACCGCAGCATTACAGTCCCTCGCTTCCAATAATTGAGAAATATAAGGCTCATTGAATGAAATCACACATTAAATTTTCAAAATATCCAACTCGAAAACAATACACAAGCATCCATTATTTATCAGCTCGTCCCACTCAATTATTACGCGACACATTAAATGTCGCAATACGTTTGTTTCGCATACACGAATTTACATAAAATATCAAAACCAACAGATAGCAACAAAAATATCATAAAAAAAAAACATTATCTTCAATTTCCTTCACCTTTTTCTTTATCAAGCAAACAAACTAACATTCCAAAGTATTTTCATTGTTATTTCATACGCCTCCAGTGCAACTTACATCTTCATACGAAAAATGCTTTCGTCATTTATTTTTTGCCCATTGACTAAATATCGCACATGTATGGAATGCATTTATTATAAAACATCATCTGAATAATTTTATGAATAAAATTCGTAATAAAAAAATCATAACAATTTAGATCGATTTCATTATAGCCTTGTTTCATATAATCGCCAAAGCGGAAATAATTTCGTTTAATTGTATTCAACGGAATTAATTATACACTAATATCTAAGATTTTTAGTATGCCTGCACATTCATATCGTATATTATTGATTCATGTAACAATTGTGCATTACTTAGATATGTAAACTGAGACTTAGAGTGTAGTATAGTGCTATGTGTTTGTAAACACAGTGTTTGTCAATATACAACTAGGAAAAATTTGCAATTTTCAAAATTCAAGTTAAGAAAGTTCAAAGTGCTGTTAATGTGGTGTTGCACCTCCACCAAATAAAACCTTTCTACTCTTATAATTTTCGATTCGATCCAGTAAACAGATCAAAACTAAATTCAATGAACAAGTTGGTTTCAAAATGGATCTGGTCTAATGGGTCTCTAGTGATGGTGACGATGTGGTCATTTTCGTTCTGAAATTTGCAAAATTAACTTCTTAGATTAAACCGCCAGCAAATTGTGAATTCAGGTAATAAATTTCCAGGCAATTCAAAAATTAAAGCATTTACCTTGTTAATGCCTGAAAAGTTTCAGTTCTGTTAATTAATAATTAATGAAAAAATTAATGAATAAATGTTCAACAATACATTCCACGCGCTTAGTCTTTGTCAGCATCTAACTTAGATATTATTCAGCAGTGGGTCAAAACTAATTACAGCCAATGACTGCTCCACCCAGTGCTGCCAACTTTTTTTCAGCCGGTGTAGCTAGAATTTAGGAAAAACATAGCTAAAAATAGCTAAAACGTTCCCATAGTAGCTAAAAAGTGTAGCTAACTTCAAAAATAACAAACTCAGGGTTCTGGAAAACAGTTTTATTAAGCTAACCTTTATAATTCAAGTGGAAAAATATTGGATTTACTTCGGATAATGAGAAGTTAATTAATTTTATACTACAAACTACGACTAATACTAAATTCATCCATTCGTTGTTAATTGCAACTCATGCTTGCAAATAAAATATTTCATAATGGTCAAGCTGGAGTAAGATATCAAAATTTATAAAAACATCTGCATGCTTGATATATGTATGTTTCTAAACTGCCGATTTTCATCAATATTTCTTGAGGGAACTCAAAACCTTCACAATATTTTTGCGACCGTTTCAATCCATATTTAACAGTAAGGGTTGAGTACAAGTTTTTAGGTTCAGTTTATTTCTATGTTTAGTTCGCACAGTCGAAAGTTGACTAAAAATACGTTCAACTTCTGCATTGGACCAAGGAAGAACTAGTTACTTAAAGGCAACCGAACAGAGATCGTTAAACGGGTTTATATTTGCTGCGTCACTAAAATTATAAACCTCCAGCCAAAATTTAATGTTATCAATTGTTTTTACTAATGTTCGAAGAACATTAGTATTAAAATCGCTTCGCCGAAAATTCGTCATAGATATATATATATATATATATATATATATATATATATATATATATATATATATATATATATATATATATATATATATATATATATATATATGTATATATATATATATATATATATATATATATATATATATATATGTATATTTATATATATATATATATATATATATATATATATATATATATATATATATATATATATATATATATATATATATATATGTATATATATATATATATATATATATATTAGTGATGGGAAATTTCGTTACTTTTGAGTAATGATAACGAATCATTACTTTCAATCGTAGTAATCATTACTTTTATATCGTTACTCATTACTATTACTACTATCTGCGAGGACAGCTCAAAAAAATGTGTACCTTTACGACAACAACGGAAAATGTGTACTCTTATGAACATGACATTCTTAAAAGATTTAAAAAAGATTAATTAGCAAGAAAACAGTTTTATTTTATATAAAATAAATATAAAATATAAAAAAATTGCTCTTGACAAATACCAATAGAAAAGGAACTTTATACCAAGCTTAATGAAAATTTAAAAATTTTTTATTCGAAATTAAAATAAACCATCATCCGCAAATTTTTTGGTCTTCGTCTACTTCGCCTGTCCGATATTATGTGGCCTGTTTTTGGAAATATTCTCTCACACAGAAGTTGCTGGTACTCCTAAATATTTTTTCGCGAACTTTCCTAATCTTGGATAAGTTTGTGATCTTGTTTTCCACTATTTAAGAGGATTTTGATTCCTCCGATTGTTGGGCTCTTCACTGAATTGTCATATTTAAATGAGGGTCTTCCGAATGTTGGGGTTGATCTGGCACATGCAACTATTGTTTCTAATACAGACCACAATCTAATCTAATCATCAGGTCTAGTTGTTGTGCTTGGGATTGAACTGGCTGTAGATTCTTCAGTCCCAAGATCATTACTTGAAGTTTGAATGACATCAATTGAAGCTTGCATGTTAGTTTGTTCAGCTTCTTCCTTCAGTTCGTCCTTCTCTTTCACTACAGTCAAAGCTGATTCATCGCCGAACTCATACTTTTTGAAACGCGGGTTTAAGTATGTTGCTTTGGTAAGATGGGACCAACTAACCCTGTTGTCATCTTTATGACTTTTCATGGATACCAAACTTTTCCTGAATAATCTTAAACAGTCGATTCTCCACTTCGCCTCACTGAAGCAAGAAGTTTGCGGAAAATTTTATTAAGAAGTGTTACAAAAAATGTTTCGCTTATTAAACATGCACCCACTAGGGGGCCAACCTCCTCGGTAAGGCTAGACATGAGTCCAGGGGCATCTTACCTCCCGCGGTCTCGTAAATTTTACAACCCCAGTGGGGTTGGAGATACCCTCGTGCCAACCTGCAGTCACGAAGATGGCCTCAGCACAGCCAGAGAAGCCAACTGACGACCCAAAAAGGATCTCGACCTGTTAATCCTTAGCAATTTAAGTGCTACTTTCAGTTTTCCCGGACGGTTTTCCGGCGGATTTTATTTTGCCGAATCTTCGAAACTAGGCCGCTTTTTCCCAGACTTGTATGAAATCTTTGCCCGAAACAACTGAGAAAGGTTCCCGAATTTACCCTAGACAAAAAAAAAGATTTTGGAATAAATTGACGTTTTTGCCCAATTTCATCCTATCAACATTTTTTTCGCCCTTAAAATATTACTATTGTACTCCCCGATCACTTTCAATCATCAAAAGCGCCGCAAAAGCATTTTTTCCCAAACTATGGTCAAAAAACCCCTTACTCCCCTACAAAACTGAAATTTTTGTATCACAGCAATAGGTCTTGGCCCGTTATGTCCCAAACCACTCTAACCCAAAATTAGCCGATTTCAGCTACTTTTGCCGTATCTTCGAAACTTGGCCGCTTTTTCCTAGACTTGCATGGAAATGTCGCCCGAAACAACTCAGAGAGGTCCCCGAATTCATGCTAGACCAAAAAATAGATTTTAGAAAAAATGGACGTTTCTGCTCAATTTTCCCTATCAACATTTTTTCACCCGTAAAATATTACTATTATGCTCCCCGACCACTTTCAATCATCAAAAGCGCCATAACGGCAGTTTTTGCCAAACTATGGCCAAAAAACCCCTCACTCCCCTACAAAACCGAAATTTTTGTATCACAGCAATAGGTCTTGGCCCGTTATGTCCCAAACCACTCTAACCCAAAATTTGCCGATTTGGTCCGATTTCAGCTACTTTTACCCTAAAAACTTTTTGAATATTTGAATAAAATACTTCCAAGTACGAAAATACTTGACAGTACGAAAATACTCGATACAAAAATACGCGATACGAAAACACTTGCAAGTACGAAATACTCGTGATAACGAATTCAAAAGCCATCAAACATCCAGCAATCGAAATCGTTACTCATCTCATTCTTTACTTTGTGAATCGATCACGAATTCAAAAGTAACGAAATGGTATCATTCATTATCGTTACTCTTTCATTCCTTACTTTCGATCACGAATTCAAAAGTAACGAAATGGTCAGAATTCATTATCGTTACTCGTTACTCGTTACTCATTTCATTCCTTACTTTCGATCACGAGTTCACAAGTAACGATATGGTCAGCAAATCGTTACTCATTTCATTCCTCAAAGGAACGAAAAGTAACCATTACTTTGCACACGTAGAGTGTTGAGACCGGTCTCTACATCACCCCGAGCTAGGATATCATTGCTGCCCGTTGACTCGGTAACGAAATACATTTTGTGTGTCGTTTGGCCTTAGAACGACGAAGGAACGATTGTGAAAAAGTAATGGTTACTTTCGTTTTCCGGTAATGATTACTTTTCATTACTTTGAGTAACCATTACTTTCGTTCATTACTTTTTGAACACCACTACCGTACTGGGGTTTTACAAAGGCAGATACTGAAAAGGAAATTAAAACATGGAGCAAGAAAAAGATCGAAGACTACTGGCTTAGTATTGAGGGCTTAAAACACTCAAGAAAATACCTTGGCTTCTATAACAAAAGATCAAAAGAAGCAGTGGCTCTTTGCAAAAGTGGCATAAGAGCCCTATGCGGAGCATTGACAGGACAACTTTCTTGCAAAAAGTATCTCCACAGGATAGATGAGGAGCAGGTCAACTGCTGCAGATACTGTGGGGAAACGACAGAGTGTGCAGAACATCTGCTCACACTCTGTCCAGCACTAGCTAGAAGAAGATTCGAACTCCTTGGCTCTGGTCTTCCTTCCATCAGGGACATCACAAATGTCCCGTCAAAGAACATATCCAGGTTCATTAGAAGCCTGGACATCCTATATGACATAACGCAGAGGAGGCACAATAGACCCAGGAGGTTGCATTGCTAGAATCCCTCAGGACCCACTCCAGGCTATCAATCAATCAATCAATCTGTTCGACACACTCACGCAAGAAAGTTGGAGGAAGAAGTTCAGAGCCAGGGCTTTTGTTACAATCTAGTTCCATAATACTTTTATGGATAATTGTCAAGTCATATTGCTATATGGTTCACAAAAGCTGTTGAAGCAAAATCAGAGAAAGAGCAGAAAGTGTCTGAATCAGGAACGCTTAAGACATCTTGGAAACTGTATGAAGAAATCGCAGGCATTTTAATGAGAAGATGATATGGAATTGTTCAAGAACATCGACGATGGATAACCGATCGTTTTACGCTTTAAATTCACAGAATCATTGAATTTTTCTGGGATGCGTATTATACTAGGTGCGTTTTTTTTTTTTGCTCCGGTGCAGAACAGAATAGAAAAATGGCACAAATAAAACGATCCAGTACAACAGAATTCGCTAAGATTGCTATAGGTTGCTGTATTTGATGTGGTAGTGCAAAACAGTCAAAATTAATCGAGAAAATAACGAGTATAAACTACCACAACAAATAGAAAATATAAAAATAACTAATACAAAAGTACCTCTTTTAACTTTCTACATATTATGAGGGATTTTTCTAATTTCTTAACTACTAAAACATTCAACATAACCTTGAAAAACCAAAG
This sequence comes from Nemotelus nigrinus, assembly GCA_947369275.1. Classification (NCBI taxonomy): domain Eukaryota; kingdom Metazoa; phylum Arthropoda; class Insecta; order Diptera; family Stratiomyidae; genus Nemotelus; species Nemotelus nigrinus. The sequence continues at coordinate 36,337,145 of OX376372.1, forward strand.
CCTCCTTACGGCAAAAAAAAGGCAACAACTCATATTAATCATCAGCACATGCTATAGTTCAGCCCATGCAGAACCTATGCAGAACAGAATTATGTCCCAGTGAATTCACTGGGACAGGAGTGTTGTTGTTTCCAACGCGTCTGTTCTGTTCTGGATAGAGGAGGAAATTTAATATTGAGAGAGTTTTCATACACCAACGAGGCCAAGAAAATGGTTAATGCTCTCATAATCAGCATTACGGAAACCAAATACAATGTAATTATTTTAAGTTTTAAGATAGTTTTGATCAGAGTTGGAAAATATGACGACGAAATTTCAACTGGAGTTCGAATACAAAAGAATGGGACTCTAAGCAGATACTATCTTAGAGGCATGATAAATTTTAATAGCTTCGTTGTCTAAATTGCCTCACGTAAGATGTTGATATGAAGCCTTAATTAATTTTTTTATAGTTTAGTCAAAAATACAGAAAAACCTTTATTAAATCTGTTACATGGAAATTCTGTCATAAAATCACCCACTGTCTTATTAACTAGAAGATATTCGCAATAAAAAAACATAAATTAAATGCGTTGTTTCCTAATAAATACTGTTGTATTTTACCGTTAAAACATCTTTCGTGGATTGGATATTCTCCGCATTTGCGAAAAAAAACAGTTTTCTTTTACACCACTAGTCACACTTTTATTCAAACAAATAATTCTTAGCACTAAATCGCGTACACTTTACTTATCGCACTATTATTTATCGCTTTTTAAAATAACCGCGCCCGGATACATTTAATTTTTACTACACTGTATCAGACTATCGCGGTTAAACTCGACTTGATGCCCCACACAGCTGTTACATGAATTTCGCCGATAGATGTCGGGCTAATATGTTTGTGTTTTTGTGGTTGTGCGTTTGGGGCTTTTTTTCTTTCTTTCCTTTTGTTTTTCTAAATTGTTTTATCTTCTTTTTTCTTTTTTGGATAATTTTGTCCGTTTTTCTTCAATTTTTTCCCCCTTCTACCACCTTTTCGCCCTCTGGTGGTGGAATTTCCCGGGTGTGAGGCATCAAGTCGAGTTTACCCGACTATCGCTGTATACTCACTTCTAAGGGTACGGACAAGACGGAGCGACGAGAGCGTCGAGTCAAGCAACGCGCCGAAATCGGTCCTATGCTTTCAAATGGAAGTGGCCATGTCGGAGCAGCGACCAAAGAGTGAAAATTTGATAGTAGCGACGACATCGATTCGAACCGATTTCGTTGCTCGACTGCTCGCAGCGGTAATGTATGTTGTTGTTGCAAAATGTGTTTTGATGGCATACAGTAAGTAGACGAATTGCGTTAATGGGTTTTTCGTGGGTAGTTCGAAATTTTGGGTACATTTTTTTTATGAATGAAAGGTGTGGAATCGCACACAGTCAATTAGATTTCTACCAGTGATTAGGAAAATCTATTGATTTATATATATATCAGCAGTCTATTGACTTCAATTTGATGTATTGTGGTGAGAAAAACTCTTCATCCGACACTGAAGAACTCATTATTTCGACTGCCACTGTAAAATTTCGTTTACAATTTTGCATCTCGTCGCGTCTACATGAACACAATTCAATGAGCTGTTCCATGCTGGACTCGACGCTATGCTCGACTCGACGCTCTCGTTGCTCCGTCTTGTCCGTACCCTAAGACCTCTCGTGGCGATATTTATACTCGTGAGGTGAATTTTGACAGGTGTCTACACACAAAAAAAAATTCGTTCTGCTATATGTGCAGCACAAATAATAATATCCGTAATAGCCATAATTAACCGTAGTAGGCACAAAATTGCCCTGAAAAATATATTTTTGTTCTATTTATGTTTTATACATAACATATACAAGCAACAGGTATAACTATTGACTTAAAAGGTATTATGAGTATATGGAAATCCAGAGTTATACTCATTTTAAGTAAAATTCGGCTTTCAGGTAAAAAATATACCTCGGGTACACAAAATATGCACACAGCAATCATAATTATGCACGCTACAGGTATAAGTTCTATATGAGTTTCTCTGTTTTCTGGTAGCGATAGATATGAAATCCATACAGTTGGTATGTTATATAAGCGACAGGTATAAAATGACCACTGAACAATGTAATATGCATTTCGTAGATATATGGTCTATTTTCGTTTCTAATTATGGGGCATCTTTTGTTTATAGTTTGAGATTGAGCTTGCAGAGGGGTCGGTAGCTTAGCTGGTTAACGCGTCAGTCCGAAGCAGCGATCTACCGCCCGCGGGTTCGAATCCCACCGTGCCAATGGTTGAATTTGTTCGTCTTGTGTTGTCTTAACAGTCGGCGACTGGGCATAATACCAGCGCTCCATTAATTAAGTGCCACATTAAAGCTTTAGTAGCGACTAAGCATAACATTAGCGCTTTCGAAAATAAGAAATAAATGTGGCACTTAGAAGAATAATGGAATAGTTGTTATCGGCTTCTCCCATATGTGTCTCCCTACCACCATGGCTAAGCATTCGCTTCAAAGGACAATCCCTTGAGCTTTTTTCTGCATACATACGATAAATATTTATATTATATCTGCCGTGAATATATCATGGCTTTCAAAATACACCCATATACTCATGTGAGATATATTATATTTCCGTCGTTTTATATCTGGCAGCGATATATTTTTTTTTTTTTTTAGTGTAGGCTATTCTAGATTTGTGTGTTGGGTTCTCAAAGGTTTTTTATTTGGCCTCTTGAAGGCGATTCTGTATTTCCGTTGCTATATCAGATCTGATTGTGTCTTGGCTTCTAGAATGTTTTGATTTTGCTTCTAGAGGGCTTTCTTGAAATACATGAATGAGACAGATATTCCTCGACGTTTCTGGCTATTTCTGGCACTCTTATAGGGAAATATGGTTTGTTTGTTGTGAATGCACCAATAGGCGCGTTTTTTTGCTCCGATACAGAACAGAATAGAACTATGCCACAAAAAAACGATCTAGCACAAAACAGCAGCGCATTCGCTAAGACTGACATAAGTTGCTATATTTACTGTAGTACCACAAAACAGCTGAAAATAGAGGGAGAAAATAACGAGTATACACTACCACAATCGATAGAAAATAGAAAAAAAAATTAACAGAAAATTACCTCTTTTAACTTTCTACACGTTATGAGGGCTTTTTCTAATTTCCTAACTACCAAAACATTCAACATAACCTTGAAAAAACCAAAGCCACCTCACAGCAAAATAGATAACTTCTCATGAGCTTTTCTTTTTTCTATCAGCACATTCTATAGTTCAGCACGTGAACTACAAATGAGGAATAGAATTTCTGCACTTGTGAATTCACTGGTACAGGAGTGTTGTTGTTTCCAATGTATATACTCTATTCTCTGCCTGGATAGAGGAGCAAAAAACACGCCTAATATATATATATATATATATATATATATATATATATATATATATATATATATATATATATATATATATATGTATATATATATATATATATATATATATATATATATATATAAAATAGTATAATAGTCTGGCTAAATAATAAATGTAATAGTCTGGCTCAACAGCTCATGCCTGAGAGTTCTTTAATCCTTATTATGTGTTTTGTTTCAATTATGTGATCATGACGCATGAAGAACGCGTAGCGTCGTCTCCTCTCATTCTTGGAGTCCGCACGCTTATTGTCTATACCTATTGCAGTTACGTAGAGGTAGCACTCACTTGCACCTTCAGGTGAGTAGTAGAGGGCCGTGAAGGCCGGCCATTACTAGGGCATCCTACTTCAGGGGCAATTACATTTTTTTTCCTCGTTGAAGTTTGTCCATCACAGTTGTGGCAGTCATCTTGATTGGACTTCGGGTTAGTTTGGAGTCCCCACTCCTGGCTACATTCTATAAAATTTCAAATCGCTACAAGGCAAATACCCGATCATGCAATTTTTGAGAAATAACTTATTTCATCAACCCACGCATCGTATGTGGTACATTAGGCAGCCCGAAAGGCATAGCTGTTAAAATATATATTGGTCTTTCTGGAACAATAAAAGCAGTCTTATCCCAAATTATTACATCAAGGGGGATCTGCCGAAACGCATCTTTGAAATTCAAGACTACAAATATATCGTGTGGACTGACTAACAACCCATCAATCAGTGGGCAATAGATGTGCATTTTTGATTTTAACTTCATTCAATCGCTTGGCGTCCAAACATTGATGTACTTTACCCAGTTTTCTATTTATGGAGACTGGCAAGGTCCAAAAGTTCCTGCTTTACTCAATCATCACTAGAGACAGCGTGCAGTGCAGATAATTATTCAACTCAACGTTTATGGGTGCCATGTACAAAACTTGATCCGCTTCATGATTAAGTGCACATTATTTATGGCCCCATTCGCTATGTACATAGTACTCTGAGCTATGTAATATGGCTCCCAGCGTCATAATGTCAGAATCTACATAGCGCGTGGGCCTATGTAACACGGCGCAGCATTTATGGTCCCATACGATATGTACATAGTACCCTGAGCTATATGCAGTATGGCTCCCAGCGCCATAATTACATGGCGCAGAAATTATGGCCCTACACGCTATATTACATAGTACCATGAGCCATGTAATATGGCTTCAGTTGTCATACAGATTCGGATGAATTGAGGAAAGTGCTTTGTTTTGAAGTTGGGCTTCTATTTTACTGTAATAAAACAGTTCTTTTTCAATTTGCAATCTTACCCAAGGACATCCGGGAGGTTAGTTAAAGAATTAGATTAACCAAGAATCTAGCTGACAATTTATTTCTTTCATAATGTAAAATTGCTCTAATTATTAGGTTGCTGCAGATGAAATGGCCGATTTAATAATAAATTTTTAAATAGCTGTAACTTTTTATAAAGACAATTTATTTAATCAAAATAGGTACTTATACATGCAACACACTTTTTCCAACGAGATACAAGTAAATTTATTCCAGTTTTGTAGAAGTCCGAGTTTCTGGTTCAAAGAAACTCCTCGAAGGCATTTTTGACAGCAGCTTCATTATTAAATCTTTTTCCTGTCAAAAAGTGATCCAAATGTTTAAAAAAATGGTAATCTGTTGGTGAGAGGTCTGGTGAATATGGAGGGTGAGGAAGAGTATCATAACACAACTCGTTTAATTTTTGAGCCGTTGTTCTCGATATAGAGTGAGAGCCAGCGCCTGCCAGACTTACGTCAAAGTATAAAGGCTAAAATTTTGTGGGTGTATTCTCACTACTGTAGGTAAGAAAGTTCGGGGGCTACAAACCTTGAGTAACGGTGGCTTATACAGGTAGCAGGTTACAAAGGTGTGCAAAAACCGGGCTTACTTACGTTAAAGTATAACGTCTGGGATTTGGATATTATATTTAAATAACTATTTTAAGTCATGGTTTAAGAAGCCAGACGCATCCGAAGAGTCTAACACTGCAAATACACCGAGAAAGCGTTGCCCATGAATATGTAAGTAATATGTAATTATTAGTATTAGCTACGACCTTTAGAGCTTAGTGAAGTTAAAAAATAATGAAATTTACATCTATACATACATATATGTATGTATAGATAACTTTCTTCTTTCGAGGTATACTGCCCTACTAAGTGTACTGCCCTACTAAGCATAAACGTTCTATGTACATTTTATTATTTTCGAGATATTCAATGATTTGTGTTTTGATTTGTACTGGATAGACTGAGAGCTAGCCATACGTCAAAGTATAAAGGCTAAAATTTTGTGGGAGTATTCTCACTACTGTAGGTAAGAAAGTTCGGGGGCTACAAACCTTGACTAACGGTGACTTATACAGGTAGCAGGTTACTAATACGTGCAATAAACTGGCTTTTTTATGTTAAAGTATAAAGGCTGTTCCCATGAAATAACTATTTTAGGTCAATGTTTAAGAAGCCAGATCCATCCGAAGGGTCTTACACTCCCACAGACTTTCTATAAGGTCAAATACATCCACCCTTAAAACGAAAGCCCATGTACATAAATATATGTTAGTACTCAAATAATAATAATACTTATAATTACCTCTACAATTATTTTATTTACATTTTTCAAAGGCTTCAAATATTGTGCCAATATATACACAATTAATACTTATTTAATAATGTTGCAATAATTTAATCATCGTCATTTTCATTATAAGTATTAGTATTATTTGAGTACTAACGGGATCGTATCAAAATCCCGAATCACAAAATCCCGAATCAACAAAATCCCGTATGTTTCGAAATTCCCGTATTCCAAAATCCCGAAATACAAAATCCTATACTTAAAAATCCCGAAATTCAAAATCCCAAAAACCAAAATCCCGAAACTCAAAATTTCGTGAAATAAAACCTATTCATAGAATGAAATAACAAAAACAGTGATTTAAGTTTTTATTTGGGAATAAATTTCAACATAGAGACATATTGTACGCGATTTTTCTTAAATAATTGATTGTTTCAGTTTCAAACCTTTTTCTAATAATTTTTTAATTTTTTTGGTACCTTGCCAAATTTTCCTTCTCTGATTCTCCTCCATTAATTTTAGCTTTCGTCGTTTTTGATACAATAGCTACAAGAGCTGAAGGAAAAATCCTGTAGTTTTGCATAATATAGAATCATTATTACGGGATTTTGTAATACGGGATTTCGTAATCTGGATTTTGTAAACGGGATATTATAATACGAGATTTTGTACCAAACCCAGTACTAACATATATTTATGTACATGGGCTTTCGTTTTAAGGGTGGATGTATTTGACCTTATAGAAAGTCTGTGGGAGTGAAAGACCCTTCGGATGGATCTGGCTTCTTAAACATTGACCTAAAATAGTTATTTCAACATAACATTCAAATCCCAGCCTTTATACTGTAACAGAAAAAACGCCAGTTTATTGCACGTATTAGTAACCTGCTACCTGTATAAGTCACCGTTAGTCAAGGTTTGTAGCCCCCGAACTTTCTTACCTACAGTAGTGAGAATACTCCCACAAAATTTTAGCCTTTATACTTTGACGTATGGCTAGCTTTCAGTCTATCCAGTACAAATCAAAACACAAATCATTGAATATCTCGAAAGTAATAAAATGTACATAGAACGTTTATGCTTAGTAGGGCAGTATACTTAGTAGGGCAGTATACCTCGAAAGAGGAATGTTATATACATATACATACATATATGTATGTATAGATGTAAATTTCATTATTTTTTAACTTCACTAAGCTCTAAAGGTCGTAGCTAATACTAATAATAATATTCTCTTACATAATCATGGGCAACGCTTTCTCGGTGTATTTGCAGTGTTAGACTCTTCGGATGCGTCTGGCTTCTTAAACCATGACTTAAAATAGTTATTTAAATATAATATCCAAATCCCAGACGTTATACTTTAACGTAAGTAAGCCCGGTTTTTGCACACCTTTGTAACCTGCTACCTATATAAGCCACCGTTACTCAAGGTTTGTAGCCCCCGAACTTTCTTACCTACAGTAGTGAGAATACACCCACAAAATTTTAGCCTTTATACTTTGACGTAAGTCTGGCAGGCGCTGGCTCTTAGTCTAATACATGAGGTCGTGCGTTGTCACGAAGCAGTATCACTCCATCCCTGTTGACAAGCCTAGGTCGTTGGACTATCGATTTCTGATGCATTTCATCCAGTTGAGTATTTCTCACAGTATTTCTCAGCATTCAGGTTGCAGGAACGAATAGTGGATAACTCCAGCTACAGACCAGCAAACAGTTACCATTATTTTCGTTGGATGAAGGCTTGGTTTCGGCATGTGTCTTGGCGCTTCATCGGCATCTAGCCATTGGGCCGATCGGCGACGATTATCGTATAAAATCCACTTTTCATCGCAGGTCACAATTCGATGCAAGAACGGTTCCTTTTTGTTGCGGGAGAGAAGAGAACTTGAAATCTCCATTCGACACGTCATGTTTTGCTCGGTAAGATCATGCGGAACCCATTTGTCAAGCTTTTTCACTTTTCCAAGTTGTTGCAAGTGGCGGCAAACTGTCGAATTGTGAACGCCTAATTTCTCGGCAAGATCCCTTATGATTTATCGGGGGTCAGACTCCACTAATGCACGCAGCTCGTCGTTATCGATCGATGTTCCTGAGTGTCCACGTGTATCACTTCCAAGGTCCATATCCCCGGATCGAAATTTTTCGAACCACCGCCGAGTGGTTCGTTCGCTTACTGTATCAGGCCCAAATGCGCTGTTGATATTCCTCGTTGCTTCCGTTGCGGTGTGCTCTAATTTAAATTCGTTTAGTAAAAGTAGCCGTTTTTGATCCACTTCCATGTTCACTTTCTCTTTTTGTTTTTACGCTCAATATGAAGTGCAAAATAGAAATGACTCCATAAACCAAGGTAGCAGTATTTATACTTCAATATGTCATATCATTTGCGCCGCCTTGTGCCAACATAATGCACTAAAATTGCAGCCAACTTTATGTCATTGCTAAATCGGCCATTTCATCTGCAGCAACCTAATATAACTCGCAGCATACTGTGTGAGTTGACGTATAAATGTCAGGAAGTCACACTTAAATATCATCGATAGAAGCACTGTGGCCAGATTGGGCTAATTCCCGCCAATTGGGCTATCTAAAATATAAAATGGCGGGATGTTTATATGATTTCACGCCATGTACATGGCGTGGAGGACTATATTACATGGCATGGAGGACTATAGTACATGGCATGGAGGATTATATACATGGCATGGAGGACTATAGTACATGGCGTGAAGGGCTATAAGCATAGCGTTAGCTCCTATGTTCTTTTCGCCAGGTACTGTGGCGTGTGGCGCTATATTTTATCACAATCCGGAAATCGACTCTGCACATGGTGCCAAAAGTCTATAAATTATGGCGTCTGGCGCAATGTGTTTTTTCAGTGTGGATAGTAAATAAATTAATTACATTTGTATGAAATAAAATACTACAGTACTTTATACACTACTCACATCTAACGTAAAAATCAAAAGTCAGACATATTTTAAGAACTACGATTCCTATTGAAATTCCAAAAAATCATCAAAAACACCCCAAAACTATTATCGAAATAGTTCAAAAGCTCACATTGACTCTAATTGAACTTTGATCAAAATTAGATACCATCTAAGTGCATTGACCCCTCACCCTACAATATTATGAAATTCACCCATAGTCTCTTCAGTTCCGAAATCCAATATCCATTTCCATCACAAAAATGATCCCACCACATATCAAGCAATCGTCAAATCATTCATCGATTTCTTTTTACGTCCCTCGCCAACTCACTCTATGAGATGCTTATAACATGAAAATTGGTTCATTCAGCTTCCGTTTCCGTTTAGAATTGGCATCGTGAAAGCCTCGATGGGCAGCGAATTTCATAAATCACAGCCGAATCGGGAGCAAGACTTGCTCACTTAATATGACTTTCAACCGATATCGTTCTCACCACCGAAATCGTCAAGAAAAGCAAGTCTCCCTTGGGCGCAGAAAAGGCAATTTTTTTCGTAAACAACCTCCAAATGGAATTGAAGGCCATTAGTAACATATGTACCAACGAGCCCAGGGGCTGTATTTTTCCAATTTTTTCCATGACTTCACTCGGCCGATTGGTGTTTTTTTTCGCAACATATTGATATGAGCTTGCCGTTCTGATTTAAAGTGGAATTTATTGAAGTTTATGTAAAACTGACAGCGACCATTGACCTGGCCTATATTAAACGGGGGTTGTGTTTTATGCGAAATACAGGGTGAGCTGTTGCCTCTAAATGAACAAATTTAATTTGGGTTCGATATCAAAACAACTTTGAAAATTATTATTAAAATATAGATGTTGTTCTTAAAATGTTGGTTATTTATTTTTGGTTATTAATTGGTTTGAAAACAGAACGCAAATAATATTATTTCAAAATTATTTAGATATCCTGCTTATGAGGGAAAAATAATATGTCAATTAACATTTCTAAACTCATGCTTCATGCAATTTCTTAAAATAACAACAAATCAAATAACATGAATTACCTTTTCAAATAAAACTTGCCTAAGTATGCATAAATTTTGCAGATGTAAATCATAAAGAGTAGAAAACGATGGTAGAAATATTGACAGTATTTTCATGCTTCAGATGGTTGAATTTTTTTCACAAACTAAATTCTCGATAAATTACGTTTTGAGAATCTGCACTGACATCAACACCCTATAGCTCTTCAAACACAGCTAACCCTTTCATCCTTTGTAACATAGTCGGGAAATATGTACGATAGATATTTTCTACATTGAAGATGGATGATCTCTTGAGATTGCATAATATTGGCGCGGCAGATCTAACCGCCCCATAACGGAGCCATCGTTTCTGATAAGCAGAGCACGGTTTACTTTATCCAAACGCCATCCTCATTCAAGAAACTCGGTCGAAACTCAGTACACGAGCACATTTTTCTTTCTCTCAAAGCCTTGTCTGCTCTCGATATCAGGAAAAATATTCAAATTGTAGATAGACAGCGTGCAGGAAACAGTTAGAAGATGAACGAGAATATATTGGAAACGCCTCAGCCTTCGAAGGATTTTGTCTTCATTTTGTCATTCTGAAGGCAATATGAATGCTTGTATGTTAGAAATCAACAAGGAATATGGAACCCTTTCGAATATCTCCTTCGAAATACCAGCTGGATGTCTCTGAGTATCAAATTATTTGATGAAAGACTCTGGTGCATAATATCGAATTTAATATTTCCTTGAAGCTTGGGTGACATTAGACTGTCTTATAACTCTTACGAGTGACTGCTGTTAGTATCTCATGTGAAATTTGTGAAAGAGTTTCGCTCCTTATTTGCATGAAATCGGATGTCCTATATGTAGTATGAAGAAATATACATTTGACGGATTGGACTCGAATTGTTGTCACTCTCGTGTAAGACTTAATAATGCTGTCTTTGCACACATATGCACACCTAAAGTATGTAAAATGGACATCATAAAATACGTAAGCTGTTGAAAATAAGTTGTTTTGAAAGCAAATCTAAAATCTTTTTAGATGCAGAAAACGTATCGGAAGGCGTCAATTTGGTAGTTATCATGTAATCCGAAATTTTGCCAAAATACTGTATTCTGCAAAATACTAATGTGGAACGGAAAGTTCTATGTGATAATGTAAGTGCCTCCGCACACGGGTCGACATTCAATCGACTCGACTGCGACTCGAACTCGAACTCGAAACGGGTCGTTTTCTACGCGAAGTTTTGACAAACAAACAATAGTATATATTATTTATTTAGATATTTATTTTACGAAACAAGGCAACATACACAACAAGAAACCATAATATAAATCTAAAATACAATTAATCATTATAAATATAAAATAAAAATTGTCCGTAAAAAATATTTCAATACATCACAAATTTTGTAGCATTTACTCTACATTGTTTTAATTAAATTTAGGCTAATAACGATGGAAGTTAAGCGGGTTCGGATGTGGAATGGGCTTTGGACCAGTTATTTTTGAAGTTTGATTTGGTAATCCCCGTAGAGTAGTGACTGCTTATAGAATTGAGTATTCCACAGCACCTATTAATGGGCTCATTTTATGATAAGTAGTGTGATGAATGAATTCATTGGGCAGATTTGCCAATCTGGTGCGTCTTGGTCGGTTATTGAAAGTAATTTTACTAGAGATCTTCAATAATATTATATACTTGTATGTTATTAGTATATGTCGCTTTGTCACGTGTAACTTATATTCACCCACTATGGATTACTACAAGTAATAATGATCCGACCTTTATTGAATCCGATATGAAGCACTTCCATTAATATTCTGACAAGCATGTCCCAGGGTCCAACTAAATTCAATAGCTATACGCCTCTCATCCACACTCTAAGTGCAAAATTCCTATCGTCGCAGATGGCACTGCTATATCATCTAAGAATGTCAATACCAATCGAATCATTAGCCATTGGCAGCAACAACTAGTGTTCAATAGAAGCTTCTCCAGTAAGTGGAACTTCATCCTGAAAAATTGCATGCTTGTTTCTTTGTTAGGAAACTATATTATAAACACTTCGCTGTTGCTTGAATAAATATATAGGTGCTAAAGTGTAATTGTTTTTGCGGGATGATTAAAATTGAAAATTTTATTCAACTTTTTTTTGACAAAGTGGTTTCGAAAGTATACACTGATTCTCATCAGACACCAGCTCACACAAACTCGATTGTTTTGCGTTTTGCGGAGATGTTAAAATTTGTCACAACTAACGTAAATAAAAATTACTGATTTACAACTGCAAGTGGTCACATCAATCAAGTAAGCACTGTAAGCTGGAGTCTGATGAGAATCAGTGCATACGATCGAAACCATTTTGTAAAAAAAACATTTTCTATAAAATTTTCAATTTTAATCATCCCGCAAAAACAATTCCACTTTTATTCTGCTTTCGGCGGCTTATTCCGCAAAACGATCGAGTTTCCCGTATCAATTATGCTCTGCTTTATCTATGCTGATTTATAGACAAGAAGGGAACCATGATCACAAATCAATAACCTTTATGAACATATAGGTGCAACTATTTTGTGGCCAACATAATTAAAATATATGTAGGAAAATTTCATGTATATAACATTACAATATGTAACATTACATTATGCAAACATATAAAAATACATACGTGATACGTTATCAGAAACACTAATATTTTTCAAAGAACCAATAATAATAATACATAAAATAAAATAATTTATAATGCATACATTATAAAAAAAAAAAAACACTTTCATATATTTCGAAAAAAAAATATCACGCGTCTTGCTCGATTTTTCCCGTTCCAAACACTTCGAGCGAGACGAGTCGCAGTCGAGTCGCAGTCGCACCGAGTCCGAGTCGAGCACAAGTCGACCCGTGTGCGGGTCTCCATTCATTTACATTGGAAATCGCAAGGAGTTCGAGTTCGAGTCGCAGTCGAGTCGATTGAATGTCGACCCGTGTGCGGAGGCACTAATTTCAAGTTTTGAAACATACGTCTCTACGCGGCACCAAGGTGAAGATGCTATAAAATCGTCTCGCTATTTTCCAAAGCCTGTTGGAGTTTCCTGTGGATCATGCAGTTGCTCACACCCATTTTGGTAAAACTCGACTTGATGCATCACAGCCGGAAAATTTTACCACCAGAGGGCGAATAGGTGGTAGCAGGGGTCGAAGATTGAAAAAAAAACACTTATACAAAAAAAGATACACGAGAAGACAACACAATTAAGAAAGTACTGGCGTGTTGAACAAAATGTCAAAAGTCTCCATCGATCCGAGTGCTGCGTTACTTTTTATAGGGGGTTAAAGGTCACCAAAAGTGAATATGTCAGTCACGGTCACATCTTCAGAAAAATAATGTATAAAAAATTTGTAGCTTAGAAAATTTCCAACAAAAAAGATCTTAAAACTTTTTCTTGTAACCACAACCGTTTTTAAGATATATTGATCTAAACATTTGCCACTAACAACATCTTCATATTACCCGATTTTGATTACGACTTGGAATGTTTGTGAGTTGATTTTTCTATGTTTCAGAGGCGCATAAAAAAAACATGTTAACAAACTTATTTACCAGACTCCAGATGTCAAGAATAGGCAATTAACAGGATTAAAATTGATCTGAGTGTACATATTAAAAAACGATCTTCTCTTGTTTAACAGTGGGCAAAGAGTAGGCAACGAGCTTATTTCTGAAGACTTGGGATGGATTACCATTTTATGTTAAAGGGGGAGGGATAACTTTTCGGAGCACACGTTTCCATCTACCCTGGAGTGTGGTAGATAAGTTTGTTTACATGTTTTGTTTATGCGCCTCTTAAACATAGAAAAACAAACTCACAAACATTCCAAGTCGTAATCAAAATCGGATAATATCAACATGCCGTTGAGAAAGAAGATGCTGTTAGTAGCAAATGTTTAGATCAATATATCTCAAAAACGGTTATGGTTACAAGAAAAAGTTATATAATTTTTTTTGTTGGAAATTTTATAAGCTACAAATTTGTTTTGCTTTGTTTTTCTGACAACGGGACCGTTACTGCGATATTTAGGAAAGGTCACTTTTGGTGACCTTTGACCCCGTGTAAAAAGTAACGCAGCACTCGGATCGATGGAGACTTTTGACATTTTGTTCAACACGCCAGTATCAAGGTTCATACCAAAATTCAGCTGTCCCCTAATTTTTCCGAAGCACCATGTTGAATTTCCCCGGACTATTTTAGTCCATAGTTTCATTGCTGTTGATTGAAATAAAAAAAAACTTTCATTTGATTATAACAATGAATGAAAGTGAGTTTCGAGCGGTGATTAAACATTTGTATTTATTTATTTATTTTCACCAAACAAGGTATAATAATATTACATTTAAATGAAATTAATAAAAGATAAAAAAAAAATTAACAAATTTAAAAACAAATTTAAGACAGGTATAAAATACAAATGAATGCAATCCAAATAAATAAACATTCAATATATAAATACATAATAGCTAAATCACATGCAGGTCAAAATATTAAACACGCAAAATGAAATTAAATAATTAATTAATCAATTATAAAAATAATTAGTCCTAAGTTATAAGAGTATATACTAGGCCGGTATACTAGAGAGGGTAGGATAAGAGAGCCTTGGTAACTCTGTTTTTAAAGGACGCGTTGGATATCGTGGAGGAAAAGTGTTAGCTCATACTGTTGAATATTTTGCAGCATCTGTTTATTGGCTCATTATCAGCATATGCGGTGCTATGCTTATATTCAACTAGCATTCGTCGGGATCTAGTGAATCTCACGGGTTGATTAAGCACAAATCTTTCCTTATAGAGTCGACATTAACAGCGTCTGTAATGATATCGAAACTGAAGCAGGCGGACAAGAGGTGATAGGTTTAGAAGTCTACACTGAACGAAAAAGGTACATAGAATTGATGAAAATTTTCATCGTTAAAATGAAAATTTCATCATTTTCCAACCGATGGGGAAGTTCATTGGCATAAAGAAAAGCCGTTCATCAATTTTATGATGCAAACCTATCACTCACACACTGAAACAATTGAAAAAATATGATCATTGCCGGGAAGAAAACGTTCATTACATACACACAAAAAAAAATTCGCTCTGCTATATGTGTAGCAAAAATAATAATATCCGTAATAGCCATAATTAACTGTAGTGGGCACAAAATTGCCCCTACAAATATATTTTTGTTCTATTTATGTGTGATACATAACATATACAAGCAACAGGTATAACTATTGATTTAAAAGGTATTATGAGTATATGGAAATCCAGAGTTATACTCATTTTAAGTAAAATTTGGCTTTCAGGTAAAAAATATAACTCGGGTACACAAAATATGCACGCAGCAATCATAATTATGCGCGCTACAGGTATAAGTTCTATATGGGTTTCTCTGTTTTCTGGTAGCGAAAGATATGAAATCCATACAGTTGGTATATTATATACGCGACAGGTATAAAATGACCACTGAACAATGTAATATGCTTTTCGTAGATATATGGTTAATTTTCGTTTCTAATTATGGGGCATCTTTTGTTTATAGTTTGAGAATGAGCTTGCAAAAGGGTCGGTAGCTTAGCTCGGTAACGCGACAGTCCGAAGCAGCGATCTACTGCCCGCGGGTTCGAGTCCCGCCGTGCCCATGGCTGTATTTGTTCGTCTTATGTTGTCTTAACAGTCAGCGACTGGACATAATACTAGCGCTCCATTGATTAAGTATCACATTAAAGCTTTAGTAGCGACTAAGAATAACATTAGCGCTTTAGAAAATAAGAAATAAATGTGGCACTTAGAAGAATAATGGAATAGTTGTTATCGGCTTCTCCCATATGTGTCTCCTTACCGCTATGGCTAAGCATTCGCTTCAAAGGGCAATCCCCTGAGCTTTTTTCTGCTTACATACGATAAATATTTATATTATATCTGCCGTGAATATATTATGTCTTTCAAAATACACCCATATACTCATGTGAGATATATTATATTTCCGTCGTTTTATATCTGTCAGCGATATATTTTTTTTTTTGAGTGTACTTTCATAGCATCGATGAAAATATTCATTACTGCTATGAATGATTCATAATATAGTATATGAAAAGGCTCATAATATTGATGAACGTGTTTTTAACATTTACGAAAAAGTTCATAATTTCGATGAACTTTTTCTTAATATTATAAAGAAGTTCATAACACTGATGAATGCGTGTGTTAATATTATGAACGAATCTATAACTTCAATCAATGGGTTCATTTTATTGAAATCGTCAGTCACACCCTTCATAATGGACAAATTGATTATATAAATGAAACACTATTTTTTATAGCGAAACAACTTTTTTAATATTATGATTAACTAATATTGACAACTATTATTTCCAAAAATAGAATACGTACAAAAAAAAATCCATAAATTCGATAAAACTTTCAGCTGCAAATAGAGCGCTCAGAATCTATTTTTGGATCTGAAAATTTAAATAATTAATGTAAATTCGCCAATAATTTTTTGAACACTACTCACTGAAACTTATTTTCATTTTCGAGGTTTTCTCTTTTCCTGGTTTCGTTTTGGGGAATCCAACCTGTGACCTTTGCTCTGGGAACTTTTCTGCACTCCATGATAATATCGACTGAAATTTTTTTTTTCCTCCATACGGATGGAGGAGGATTCCAATTTTCTTTTGCCACTGATCACGATTATATTCAAAGAGGATTTGTTGGTCTACGTTCAATCATTATTACTTCCTGTTTTTAAGCATCCAACATTAATTAAAAACGCACTCTTGGAGTACTTACAACAAATACTCACTTTGAATCAAAATGCTATTTTTTGCACTGAGCACTACAGTAATATTACACGGTTTTCACTTGATAAAATTCTGCATCACATGCAAATTATTTATCAATACCATAAACTTGCCAATAGAGTGAGTGTTCATAGCTATGACGAATTCATTCTTAGACTTAATGAACATTTGCTTTGATAGTAAGAAAATGCTCATCAAAGATGGCATCAAAAAAAAAAATTCTTTGTAGTAATGAATGAGGTTCATTATTGTAGGGGACGTGTTCATCAGGACCATGAAGATGGCTATGGCTTGTGGTGGTAATGATATTTTGAATATGTGTTTGTGCATTTATACAAGCTGGAACAGCATATTGATAGTTTAATGAAAATGGATTCATAGCATTAATGAGCTGTTCTATCGCCTTCCAAAATTTTCTGAAGAAAATTTTCATCAGCATTATGAAATGTTCATAGTATTAATGAATTTGAAGTTGATGATCTGCATTCATTATTATTATGAACAGTATTTTTTTCAGTGTAAGGCGAAATTCATATGACGGTAAATTTCTAAAATTACAAAGATGGTAAAGACCTCTAAGATCAAATAGCAAGAGTTGCTTTTGAATAGATTCAAACCTCTGGCTGTGAAGTTCGAAAACTGGATTCCAGATAATGCAAGCTTACTCAAAAAGAGGGCGAACGAGCGCGGTGTATAGAGATTTTTTAACCCAAAAGTTCTGAAACTCCCTGGCGCGTCGCTAACTTGCTTGAGAAATCATTTTGTCGTAATGAAAATAAAAGTGGAGCTTTTCATCCAGCACCACACCGAGATCTAAAATATTGTCGACCCTACTTAGTGTCGTATTGCTTAAAAGGTAGGTATAATGTACGCGCGTACTTTTTCGAGAAAAGCTAATCACATGACATTTTGCGATGTTGACAGGTAGGTTGTTCACGCTGCACCAATGTGCCGATTTACACCGGTCGGACCAAAAGTGACCTGACCTAAAGCGCGGACTAAATGAACTTAGTCCTCAGATGTTTACAACGAACCCGACCTAAAATTTGCTTAGGTGGAATTTAGTCCTCGTTCGTATATGACAGCTGTCATTTAGTTTAATTTTCCTTCATGCACTGTTTTTATCGTTTCATTTGTCTCTCAAACATGTTTGTTGCAATGATTTTGTGTCAAAGGGGAATGTTATGAGCTTATATTCAACATACATACATTATTAATAGTCGCGCAAAAATCAATGTTTAGGTCGCGTGTGTTTACAACGATTATAGTCCACGACCTATATTTAGGTCAGGTCGCTTGAAATCGTGGACCGACCTAAATTTAGGTCGGTCCACGAGTGTATACAGCACGTGGACTAAAAAATTTAGGTGGAATTTGGTGTTTAGTCCGCGGACTAAACGTCCGCTGTATACAGTACTAATGTTCGAGGGAATTTAGTTTTATTGAAAAAAATTGGCATCTGAAGGCGACTTTATAGTATAATAAATTTTCAGGTCATCTGCACAGAGTAGATGAGGTACATCAGATAAAACCTCTGACAAGTCTGATATAAAAATATTAAAAAGCAAAGGGCCAAGATGGCTGCCTTGAGGTACACCTGAATTGACATGAATTTTTTTAGAGATAAGCCCTTGGAATTTCACATGTTGTGAGCGGTTGTGGAGGTAAGAGCTAAGCCATCTTAGGAGATCCGGCAATTCCGAATTGCTGCAGGTTGGAAATCAAAATGAAGTGATCCACACGGTCAAACGCTTTGCTAAAGTTAGTGTAGACTGCGTCAATTTGATCACCTTTCTCCATTTTGCAAAGAACATGGGAAACCAGCACCATTAGGTTTGTAGTGGTAGTGGTTCTAAAACTATGCTGCTGTTCGTTAAGTCGAGCATCGAGCAGAGGGGATAGTTTACCACATATGATTTTTTCAAAGAGTCTAGGAATAGTGGATAAAATGGCAATGCCTCTATAATTTTGAATTGATCTTCTATCGCCATTTTTGAATATTGGTGTCACGTAGGAAAATTTCCAATACGATGGAAAGTACCCAGAAGAAAGAGATGTATTAAATATAATGTGAAGAGGAGAGATTAACTGTGCGACACATTTAATAAGAAATTTCGGAGGAAGAAGATCATGTATAGGGCCTTTGTTACTAGCAAGCTCCAAGATAGTTTCCAAAATATTATCTCTTGAAATGGTTATAGCCTCAGCGACAATTGGTCTAGTTACTCTTGGGGGAAGACCGGATGGTGAAGTACTTGTTGGATTAAAAACGTCTTGAAAACTATCTACGAAAAAGTTGCAAATTTTTTGAGGAGAAGAAGACATTGAGGTGTTATTACACATAGAAGAGGGATAGCCAGTTGTTTTTCGCTTCATATTGACGAAGTCAAAAAACTTTTTGGGGCTGTGGATTATATTCTCGCCGGTAGTTTTAATGAATTTGTCATATGCTTCGTGAGACTTTTCATAGAAGTCTTTGGCCACTGCATTGTATGTATTCTTCTTTGATACAATGGCTAGAGTCGACATTATTTTTTATTGATTTGTAAAGCTTATTTCTATGATTTCTCATACGTCTAAGAGTCTTATCGAGCCAAGGCTCAGAAATTTTATCCTTTCTCTTAATTTTAGGGACATATCTTTCGATCGCGTCAAACAGTATATTGTAGAAAGAATTTACATTGCCGTCAATAGATTGGGATGCAAGCGTATCTGTCCAATCGACATTGTCAAGAGAATGGTGAATGCTATCATAATCAGCTTTACTGAAATCGTATACAATAGTATTATTGTACGTTTGAAAGACATTAGAATGTGCAGTGGAGAAATCAGGAGTAAGAGTGGAATGATGAAGGCAGTTAGAGAAAAGATTCTCCGCGTCGATAGTTGGGCTAACCACTATTTTGTCATAAGCGTTTGTAAATATAAGGTCTCATCAATTACCATTACGATTGGGAGTCGGAGCAAATTTAAAAGTGTTAACGCCGAACGAAATCAAAGATGAGTTGGATGAAGTTCATGGCATATTTGCTCCTGTATTTGCAACTGTTTACAATTGGGTGAATGAGTTTAAACGTGGCCGTACATCCACAAAAGATGAACATCGTTTCGGACGCCCTGAGGAAGTGTGTACTCTCAAAATGATTGAACAAATCGACGAATTGGGTGTTAAGTGCGAATTAGTTGATGCCACAGGCATATCGCAAGGCTCAGTCACTTCAATTTTCGGTGTGAAAATTCGGTGTGAAAATTCGGTGTGAAAAAAATCTCGGCAAGACGGTTGCCGCGTTTACTCACAGTGGAGAATAAAAGTAATCATGTGGTCAACTCTGAGGCTGTTTTGATAAAACATGGATACATTTTTATACTCCAGAGTCGAAATAGAGCATATTTGAAGGCAAACGGGCTCCGAAAAAGGCGAAGTCGGTTGAAACGGAAAAAGAACTTCTTTTATCAAGACAAGCACGGGTACACACCTGCGCAGCTGCGATGGCCAAAATTATGGAACTAAAATTCCAATTATTACAATATACACTGTATTCACCAGATTTGGCCACCAGTGACCTTTTTTATTCCCTGTAGCTCGGCCGACAACGATTTACGTCTAAAGAGGAGGTCATCGTCCAAGCAAATGTCTATTTTGAGGAGCTTCCGAAAACCTTTTTTTTGGATGGCTGTAAATGTTTGAAAAAACATTTAGAAAAATGCATAGAACAGAAGGCGGATTATGTTGACAAATCTACTCTGAAAAAGTGTTATTTCTACTTGTTTCTAAGAACTTATTCAACGCCTTTGGTAGCTTTCTTCCTTTTCGTGTTTTCTATTGGAGTTTTGCAGCGAATCCACCAAGAAAAATATGTACAATTATTGCTCTTGACCATTTTCCTTTGTATGGCTTCTCTATATGCAATATTTTCTGATGAAATATTTCACCATTTTCGTCTGATACTGCGGCAAGATGTGCGAGAAAGAAATCTAAGTGACAGTCCAAAATAAAAACGAATTACAAGCGACATGTTGCATTTTAGAACTTTATCAGAAGTAATAATTTTTGGATGATATCCTGGTAGTTTTCATTTACTTTGTCTCCTGGAAAATTATGATAAATTTCTTTTAAAGCGTTTCTCTCTTCAAAGTTATGTGACCTTAGTGACAGGAACTCTATAGAAGAAAATTACCACTGGATCCTTGTGCTTTGCACATTATTCTTTATTTGTTTAAAGCTAACCGCGTACAAACCATAATTCTTTATAAAACTTCTCTGGTCCAGCACGTTCATCAGGTAGAAATCATCTTCACCAGTGAAAGGGTTCTTCCTGAGATTCCTGTTCCTGATAATCGAGTGTTTCACATCAATGCTCAGATTCAGCTTAGCAAAACAAATAATCCACCTAGGCCCTGCGGATTCTGCTGATCAAAGCAAAGATAAGCTGAGCTTAAGAATCAGTCCTGGTGAATCTCTAAGAAATGTAAACTCAAGGCGACTGTTTTAGAGCTAGCTTCCTCATTCAACGAAATGACCAAAGGTTGCCTCATTTAGGCTCTGATAGATACCAGAACAAGAAATGGAGTCATCTCTTTGGACAACTTCGCTCAAGATAAGGCAGGCTATGTTTAGAGTCTGCTGCAAGCTGGAGAAAGTTAGCTCGTGTCATCCCTCCAACTACGGTGAGTGACGTGGGTAGAGTGAAAGGAGTGGTAGTGTGTGATGACCAACACTCGGTTGACTTCTGTAAGCAGATGATATCGACTCTGAGAAAGGTTTTGCTTGACACCATATTAAAAGCGATGCCACATGACAGAACTCCCAGTCGTTCTGCTTCCTTGATTCGATTCCGATCCTTGAGCTTTTTACGAGAGCTTGGAGGATAATCAAAGTTGCTAAGCCTGTTGAAGGTTGAACAGAGGCTCTCTTTATAATAACTATGGAATCAGTATGCTCCAAAAAATCCGAAAAAGCATTACAAAGTACGGAAGGAAAGAGTTCAACTTTACAAAAAGGTCTAATGACCAGTCACCGTATAAAGGCCTTAAAGTATGCCGAACTTTAAATGAAGAAATTATCATGGAGATCTTTCCGTGGCAACATAGAGTGTGTAAGTGATTCTAACCATCTTCGTGAAATTCTAAGCTCAGTACCGAAGGCTATAGGGTGCATTCATAACTCTGATGGCATCGAGACTAATCCAAGTATTGACGGTTTAACTACCTTTTTGAACTTTCACTTTTCGGGTAATCATAGTCCACATACGTGGAGCGTCAAGTGGTGCCGGCCATTATCACTTTCTTGTGGTATTTAAAATGCGCTTTTGAGATGGTATTGGCGGTTAGATCTCCACCGGTTTAACAGCCACCTGGAGTATTTCTTTATCAAAACTCGTTGTTATTCTTTTACTTCTATAATAACACTTTATTTGTCTATTCTTGATGGCTTAAACCTTAGTGGCTTAGTTGCCACTTAAGGTAATACAAAATTCTTCTCTAACTCGTATGCTCCCGTAGATGATTGACGCGTGAAGAACCCTACGCATCATCTTTTGTATGGACATAAGCGTGTGCGATGATTTTCATTGTGTGTGTGCGATGTTATTATTCACAGTATATTCTCGAATATATTATCCTTTCTTAACAGGTGGGCCATATGTTCCTTCAAGCCGTTCAAAATGCCAGGCCTTCATGGCAATCTCCCGGCTGACATTAAGCAGTCTACAAAAGTATCACTACTGTGGCTGGAGGAGATCTTTATATAATGCGTGCTTGAACTTCTTGTATGCTTTGTTTCACTCATAAAAATTGAGGACTTTCATCCTATATGTCTTAATTCTGTTTTGTTATAGATTCTGGGAAGAATCATTGGCTATTACATCAAAAAGTCAACCGACCCGAAGTCACAGCATGCTCACACACAAGGCAAGTTTGTTGAAACTGCTCTGAACATCTTCATTGAGCAGATGGAAAAATCTCTCGCTCTTTAGGAATATACCCTTGCCCGCTTCTTAGATATTGAATAAGTTTTCGGAATCATACAATCTGATGCTCGACTCAAAATTAGTATGAAAGTAAATTGTAGCAGAATGTGGAGCCATTCGATCGAAAAAGCCATTGGAGCGAATCGAAATCGCACGAATTTCGTACGTTGTATAAATTTTCTTGTTCATGATTTGCCAAGAGCCGCTAGCTTCGTTTTCTTCAGGATACAATAGAATTGATAAATTAAGCACCAATCCCGCTTAAAATCAATTTTGTCCCAATAAATAAACAAAATCATTTCCCAAAATCAATTGATTTTGCATATGTGCACATTTTTTCTGATACTTGCGCAAATAAGTAAAAATCTTCTTGTTATAGAGCACAGTTCACTTTAGTTACATTTTTCAAAATCCACCCGCCACAATACCCAGCAGCTACGTCTAGTCAAATGTAGGTGTCCCTGTCCAAAAATCGAATTTAACTTACATCTGGCAGTGCTTTTTCCCTGTCAAAATAGAATTCGACCAAATGCCAATTCCCCTCTTCATGGTTTCCATGACGACTGGTAACATTGTTTACATGAACTGATTAGCTGTCAAACGAGTGTTTCGTTGTCGTTTCTTCTTTTGCCACATTCCAACGACTTTTAGTTTTCTTTTAAATCCTAGTTTCTTTAAGTTTTGAATGTTTAGTCGCTTTGTTTACTATTTACTTGAATGGAAATCCACTTTGTCAACATTCAGGACAATAATTTCATGTGAAAGTTTGAATTGTGTTTCGCGAACTGCTAAAGTCTCTGTGTTGTTGCGGGGGACGTTGACGCCGATCCATTGGAATGTAGCCTAATGTGGGGATAGATTGCTCAACCTTGTCAACTATATGCCCCGGGGCCGTAAAATCTGCTGTGCAATTTGCCGTTTATAGAAAGCTTAGTGGTTTGCGCACAAATTTACGCAATGCATCATCATCATCGACGACGAAAAAAACGTCCCAATTATGGAACACGAACGGTCGAAGTGAGCCGTGGCTTCAATGGATTCGGATTCACCATTTCAGGCCAGGCCCCGTGCATATTATCGTGTATCGTGGCTAATTCTCCCGCGGATCAAGCAGGCCTTCGTGCTGGAGACTTCCTTATATCGGTGAACGGAATGAATGTGTCTAAATTGCCTCATGATGCCGTTGTACAACTAATTGGCAACTCTCCAGGAACAATACGCATGCAAATCGCTGAGCATTATTTTTCAGACAGTTCGGACGAAGAAAATGTTGTAAATCAAGTGAACAGAGTCAGACCGCGGTACCTGCACCATAAGCATAAAATGAACAAGCTTCGCAACTCACCGCAAAAGAGTCGAAACAGTCCTATCAATGCAGGAGTCGAACAGTCCAGTTCACTCCATCCAGTCATTGAGGATGCTCCTCCTTCTGTGGGCCATAATATAATCCGATCGCCGAACGCAAGCACATCGAACGATATTTCGAATGTTAGCGCCATGGTCCGGAAAGCTAATGATAGCTCTCATTCGGAAATGATGAACAACGAAAATGTTTCTTTGGAATATCGTGCCATTGTAGGATATCTAGGTACAATCGAGATGCCAAAACAAATCGCAACTAGCTCCAAACTTCAGACCGTACGAAGCTGTATACGAAAAATGCGACAGGAGAAGAGGAACCCTACCACCGTGTTGATGACAATCCTGCCGAATTGTTTGACGCTGAAAAATGCCAATGCCACAGTCCTGGCTACCTATCCGTCCACTAGGCTGAACTATGTGAGCAGCTCGTCGGAAAGCGAGAACCGATTCTTTGGCCTGGTCACGAGTGCCATATACGCTAGCATTGACGATGAGCCCGTCCCTCTTGACGGAATAGCTGCCATTCCACATCATACCCGCGATGTGATCATATCAAACAGCTGCCATGTTTTCGTTGTAGACACAAAGATTTGTGACCATTCTACTCATGAGCCCCGAGCTGCCGAATTCAAAATCACTTGCACGAAGGACCCAATATCCAACCTGTGCCTGGAGTTTCCAAACAACTCTGAGTACGTGGTCAACTTGATTCGCAGTATGTACACAATGAAAGTTCTTCCGCCAGCTGTTCGTCATGCTGGCTCTGCACGATCACACGATGCGAACGCAGCGCGGAACGTCCCTGATGCGAATTCCCCACAGCCTAGTAATCACAGCGAAATAACTACAACGTCCTCCAACTCGGACTCCGGCATTGGATTCCATAACGATTGCAACAATATTTCGGATCGAATTCTCGTTGTGGACTTCCCTGGCCTTATGATGAACCGTTCGAATAATAGTAACAACTCCCGTCCACATGCCATCTGCAATAACATCGAACCTGACTTAGCTAACAAAGTCGCAAGCTCGTCGAATTCGGCGAACTTCAACACACGCCTTACCGTTCGTGCCATGCCCGATCCGAAGGTTATTTCGCCATCCAAGAAACTCGATATCCCCGACTTGTTGGCATCTTTTAACGGAAGAAGCCCGAAGACTCTCACCGCAACTAGATCCTGTGACGATGTCATAACTTCTGTCGAAAGAAATACTGATTTTATGCAGTACAAGGACAAACGGCAGCTTCAGATGTCCATTGACGATATAACAATGCTTTCTGGAAGCGGGCAAAATGCAAATCGGGATGATGGCTATGTATTTTTGCAACCTGAAACACCGGTAAGGAAAACAAAGAAAACGGAAGTAAGCGATGATAGCAATTTGATGTCATACAAACTGAGTCCTAAAGTATTCGGGGTGAATCGACCGAATTCAGTGAGCTTCGAAAATCTTCCGCGAGACACGAATCGCAACGAACGTGACGATCAGAATTTGGAGGCTTTTGAAATCTGGGGTAGTTTACAGGAGATACGGAACGCTGATCAGATGGAAAGATCGAATTTCTTGGAAGGGACCTACAGTGACCCGGAATTATTGGTAAGTGTTGCTATAATACTTTCACGTTCAATATAAAAATGTATATTTTATTACTTGTTTAATATAAAAAGAAGTATAAATATAGCTATTAATTAAAATACGCTCTCAATTAATTATAAAGTCAATGTCAATTATAAAGTTCTTAGTCTTAAAATAATACGTACATTGTGCGTTTGGTCTGAAGACATTGCATTTGTATCGTTTATTTCCATCTTCCGGAAAGAATTTCTGACTTTTTACCTTTAAAGGCATATCATGCCGTGAAATCATACCGTGAAAATGCCTGTTGCTAAATTATTTAAAATATAGCCAAGCAGACTATAAGTCTGCTGACTATTAGACTAATAAAAACCCCGATTTCGCAGTCTAACTGTGAACCCCGGAAAATGATATATTTTTGTATCTGCCTTGTTACAACAATAGTCATATCCATATGTAATTAAAGTGTTAGTGCATTTTGTTAATATGAGGCAGTTAGTTGTTACTGAATTTATTTAATTATTTATTTACCAAGCAAGGCGTACATGTATAAAAAGAATAAAATAAAATAGTACATGCATAAAATTACGAAACAAAATAAAAATAAAACAAACTATATATGAATACAAGACTAGAATAGTGCATAAATAAAATAAGTTATAAACAGACAACAAATAAAGTAATAAATAAATGACAAATGAATGACTAACAAATTAAATACCAAATTTAAATTTAAATTGAATATACAATACATATATGTTAGTATGGTGGAGGGTGGGGGAGACTATAAAGAGAGAGCTTGATGATGTTATTTTTAGACGTTAATTTAGAGATCGTAGGGGAAAGTTCTCGCTCATGCTATTGAATAGCTTGCAGCACCTATTTATTGGCTCATTTGCTGCATATGTTGTGTTATGATGGTATTCAATAAGCAAACGTCGGGATCTAGTGAATCTCAAGGGCTGATTGAGTACAAACTTTTCTTTCAAGTAGACGACATTAACCACGTCTCTGATGACATCGAAGCTGAAGCAGGCAGATAACATTAATCTTCTCGACGCAAGGGGTAACAAATTAATATATTTAAGGCGATGTTCGTATGATGGTAGATTACTGAAATCATAAGGGTTGAAAAGGTCCTTCAAAGCGAATAATAAAAATTGCTTCTGAACAGACTCAAATATTTGGCTGTGAATTTCGAAAGCCGGGTTCCAGATAGTGAACGCATATTCGAGAAGAGGACGCAAGAGTAAAATATATAAGGATTTAGTTACCCAAAGATTCCTAAACTCTTTGGCTCGTCGCTTAATGAAACCAAGCTGTTTACTTGCTCGGGAAAGCACTCTATCGCAATGAAGATTGAAGCGGAGCTTTTCATCCAGAGTGACACCGAGATCTATGTTGTTAACTCTGCTGAGTTACTTGTCGTTGAGGCGGTACGTATAATGAACGCGAGCAGATTTGCGAGAGAAGCTGGTTGTGCGGCATTTAGCTATGCTAAGAGGTAGCTTGTTCGCGGAGCACCAATGGTCTAGAGAGTTCAGTTTAGACTGAAAAAAGGTAGCGTCAGATGGTGTCCTGATGACATGGTAGATTCTGAGATCGTCCGCATATAGAAAGTGGGTATAAAACCTAGTATAAAACCTCCGATATGTCAGATATAAAAATATTAAAAAGAAGAGGGCCAAGATGAATTCTTTGATGTACACCGGATTTCACGTCAACTTTCTTAGAAATTAGACCTTGGAATTTCATGAATTGCAAGCGGTCGTGGAGGTAGGAGCCAAGCCACTTTAGTAAAGATCCTGCAATTCCAAATTGTTTCAGCTTGGGGATCAAAAAGGAGTGATCAACTCGGTCGAATGCTTTGCTGAAGTCTGTATAGACTGCGTCAATTTGATCACCTTTCTCCATTTTGCACAAAACATCAGAAACAAGCACCATAAGATTAGTTGTAGTATAACGACCTTTTCTAAATCCATGCTGCTGCTCGTTCAGTCGAGCGTCGACCAGAGGTGAAAGTTTGCAGTAGATGATTTTTTCAAAAAGTTTGGGAATAGCAGATAGAATGGCGATGCCTCTATAATTTTGAATAGAACGTCTATCACCATTTTTATAAATTGGTGTAATATAAGAAGATTTCCAATACGAAGGAAATAGCCCAGAAGAGAGAGAATTATTGAATATAGTATGAAGGGGCGAGATCAGTTGTTTTACACACTTGATCAGAAAAGTAGGAGAGAGGAGGTCAGGTCTAGGGCCCTTGTTACTGTCAAGCTCCATAATGGCAGTAAATATCTCATTCCTCGATATGGTCATAGCCTCAGCAAAAATTGTTTGAGTCGCACCCGGGAATCGATACTGGACCAAAAACTTCTTGAAAATGGTCAGCAAAAATGTTGCAGATCTTCTGAGGAGACGAAGACAACGAATTTTCAGTGGACATTGAAGAGGAGTAGCCGCTTGTTTTCCGCTTCATATTAACAAAATCAAAAAAATTTTTGGGGTAGCGGATTATATTCTCCCCAGTAGTTTTAATGTATCTGTCATACGCTTCGTGAGACTTGGTATAGAATTCATGAGCAATTAAATCGTATTCTTCTTTAATACGGTGGCTAATGTCGACTTGATTCTTCATTAGTCTGTGAAGTTTGTTTCTATGATTTCTCAGACGTCTAAGAGTCTTGTCAAGCCAAGGTTCAGAGAGTTTATCTTTTTTCCTTATCTTAGGTACAAATTTATCGACCGCGTCAAAAACTATTCTATAAAACATGGCTACATCATTATCAAGGGAATGGCACATAAACACATTTGTCCAATCGACATTGTCAAGGAAATTCTGAATGCTATCATAATCAGCATTATGGAAATCGTATACAATTTAGGTAGCAAGGTGAAGATGTAAAGGAGCAATAAAAAAAATTTAAACCTTTAAAATTTTTTAGAGAAATATATTCGATTCTTGTATCAATATTTCACAGAAAATGTTTTCCTTCGTGAGCTAATTTGAAAATTTCCCTTTGATAATTTAATGTATTTCTTGGGAAAAAAATGGAAAAAGGCCACCATAGTTGGACGCCCTATCATAACTTTTCAGCCAAATTCCTGCCAAACTTTGATTCTAATAAGGTCCAACTATTGTTTAATCAGATTACTGCAGTGGTAGTTATAGTATTTTATAACAATAATTACAGACCTATAATTAACGATTTTCAAAAGTAGAACAGTTTATAAATATTTTTAACTAATATTAAAATTCGATTTCGGCAAGGCGGTTTAAGGAAAAATACAATGGTGGCTTAAGTAGTTCTATTTTTCGAATAAATAGTTACAACATATTGAATACTGTTGCAAAACAGTTTCGCACCAGTTCAATCCACATCAACACACGCTCACGGTCAATCATGTTAACATTATCTAGATAATCGAGGACCACAAACAATTGGGTACTTCCAGATTTTGAGCGAGGATATAGGCCCATGAAATCCACAAAAAATCGCTGCATCGGCCGCTTGGGCGCCATTTGTTGCGAAACTAATGACAGCCGAGCGGCCGACGCAGCGACTTTTTGTGGATTTCATGGGGCCCATATCCTCGCTCAAACTCTGGAAATACCCAATTGTTTGTGGTCCTGAACCATTACACAAAGTTTGTGTGGCTCAAGCCCATAATGAAGGCTGCAGGCGATTGTGCGATTTCTCGAGCGTGAGATCTTTCTGACCTTCGGAGTGCCCGAATGGCTTCACTCAGACAATGGGGTCCAGTTTGCTTCCAAAGCATTTGCTCAGCTGTTGAATACATATGGCGTGCATCATTGTTTTACACCACTGTATTCACCACAGGCAAATGCTTCGGAATGAACTAATGTGTCTACACTGAACGCAATAAGAGCCTATATAGGTTCCGATCATGGCAAGTGGGACGAGAAGCTGGCGGAGTCGTGTTCTGCTTTTCGAAAGGTAGTTCATGATTCTACTGATTTTTCGCCTCGCTTCTTCATGTTCGGTTATCACCCTATCCAGCATGGTTCAGAATACGCCCTTCTCAGAAGCCTACAAGCTTTTGAAGATGGTGTGGTGCAATTGCGTTCTGGCTGCGACAGACAACGCCTAGTGCAGGACCTTGTTAAAGAAAAACTGAGTGAAGCCTACAAAAAGGGGGATCAGCGCTATAATCTTCGAACGAGACCACGAAATTTCTCCGAAGGTCAGCAAGTCTATGTACGCAATTTTACTGTTAGCAATACCATCGATCGCTTTGCTGCTAAATGCGCCCCCCGATTTGTTCCTGCAATCGTAAAACGAAAAATCGGGCAGGTGACTTACGAGTTGCAAGATCCTAGTGGGAAGCTGCTTGGAGTTTACCACTCCAAAGATATACGGAACTAATGGCTTTGGTTATCTTATTTAATTTGTTTTGCTAATTGTTTTATTTAAATAGTAGCCTGGCTGTGAGATCTCAGGGTCTGGGTCATCCCCAAGATTGTTGCAAAACAGTTTCGCACCAGCTCAATCCACACGGTCAATCATGTTGCGGTCGGATGCATTGCATTGTCACCTATAACAGGCTTTGTAATGTGTTTGATTGCCGCATGTTTGATTGCATTGCATCGGGTTCGCTGACCTAAGCGCAGCTGATTTGCAACAATACTTACATCAGCTGCGTTATCAGGCCAGCGAAAACGGGAGATTTTCGGTGCTGGTTGTGCAGAGAAATTGCCGCACAGCTGAGCAACGAAAAAAAAACGGTACGTGGCGACAACGGGATGTTGATGGCTGGGAATAATTTTTGGGGAGTTTGAGATGAGATTTCGATAGAAGAAAAGTGTGATCCGGACAAGCCATGAGTGGAGTAGTAGTGACAATCAGAAAAAAAACTGTCGCGTTCTAAAATCGAATATATTGATAAGTGGAATTGGAAAGGTGTAAAATGCACATTTCGGAGAAATAAACTTTCAAGATGAAACAAAACCTTTTGCAAAATAACTATGCAAAGTGACGCCCATTTCGTGTGGTAGAAAAAGTGCAACAAAAAGTGTTGTTGCTTTAAAATTTTGGGGTTTAACTCACTCTGGAACCTCCTTGGGCTTTGGATTTAGAGTAACGACGGAATACCAATCTTTGAGAACATCTGGAAAAGAGGCCCCTTTCCTGGCAGTACAAGATGCCATTTATCTTGTTTGGCTAAATGAAGAAGTTTGCGCTTCTTCACAATTTTTTTTGCCAACGGGGCACCCATAGCAACATTACTGGTAGTGTTGTAGTTAGCACAGAATACGTCCAGGTTATCAACAAGAGTAGGGCGCTCTTTTTTGCTCTACTTAATTTTACTTTATCTAATTACTGCTTTAATTATTCTTTATGTACTTATATTTATATTTACTAATTTATTCCTTATTTTATTTTTTTATTGTATCCAATCCGTAACCAGGCAGTATGCCTGTTGAATTAGAGAACAACTGCTTGCTAAAACGAAATAGTGCAATGTATTTGAAGGCGACCCTAAATGAATCCTGCTCTAATTCTCGCCTTGAATCCTGCTCTAATTCTGGTTTCTTGTCGTCCGTGCGCTTTTATGTCTCCATTTTTGTAGCATGCAGTATGGTGGAGATGGGAACTTGTGGTGAGCTTTTATATGCTTGTTAAAATTATTAGCGGTGGGGTTGCAATGCTATAGTCTTCCCTTCTGGTTGTGTTTGGCATTTTGGCGAAGAGCCTGGCTGTTTGTTTGCGGGGATGACCACGCCTCCGTTGAGGAAGTATTGGCTGTGTTTCGACTGTAAGCTGTCTATTAGCGGATTTGAAGGAGGTAAGCAGCGATGTGCGCTAGACTCCTAGTAACCATAAAAGATTTTTTATGAAACTATCTCGGAGCTAGAGGGTCCTTTAGCGGCTAAAACGGCATAAGATCCATCACGCTTTGAATAAAACGTACCTGTACTTTAATGGAACATCTGCTTTCTGCCGTGTGGGCGATCCATACTAAATCAGTAGGATGATAAGCGGAATCTGGTCGACGTATGATGTCTGCATGTCTCTTTCTTCGTGTTTGCTGAATCTCTTTTGTGTCATGCGCTTCTGTCTAAGCAGAATTTATTCGCACTAAATAAGATGAAATTTCGGCAACAAAGTTATCGGGTTAACTAATGGCTGTTATCACATCGTTTACTTCTCGAGCAGTTCATAGCTTTCGTCTGGTCGATGTGCGTTGCCTGCGACTATGCTTATTTGAAGCTTGAGTTCGCGGTTCTTTCTTTCTGCAGGATTCGGCTCTGGATTGAAACAGCGGTGAGAGACTGTGTTATGTTGAAGCGGTGCATGATATGCCACATTACCACGTTAATGATCCATTTGTCTCGAGTATCCGCTCAAAGAGGTTTATAGCCAGTAGCTCAATTTTTTGTGAGTTGGGATGAGTCTGAAGAAGTGTGGCTGGTTTCTGGTTTCAGTTTACATAATATCATAGCGCTCGTGAGTTTGTACTACTAATTTTGTTGTTGTTCTGAATGATTGTCGGGGGCATTCCTGTAAAGTAAGATTTAAAGATATTAGGTATCCTTTCGATGTCTACTGAGTGTAATCCTCAGTAGGGCTGTAATCTTCAAAACAGTCGATTATCCTTCAGATGTCGGCGTCCTTCAGCTTATCTATCGTCAGGAATTTTCCTGGAGGTTCGGTGAGAAATGTCTGTTTTTATACTGAATCGGACAACCTCAATAAGCGAATCTTTCGGAGGCTGTGATAAGGTGTCTGCGGAGATGTTTGGGCAGATTTTCTTGGGCAGTATTTTATTTCGACATTGCAGGGCTCGTTCCCAGCGTGCTAGCCGACCATTCAGCGATTTTAAAGACATCAGCAATTTGAGCAGTAGATGATCTGTTGTAATCGTAAACTTGCAGCTTTCAATATATCCTAGAAATTTGCCTCACTCTCGGTAGTAGTATAATTCACTTTGGCTGGGATTAGTAAGCAACTTGCATATTCAATTGGTCTCTAGTCTTGTCCCTCCCCTTGCAGTAAAGCAGCTCCTAACACAAAACTGATAGCATATGTGCGCAAGATATATGGCAGTGTACCATCTGCATTGGCGCGGATGTGAGAAACTGGATTTCCATTTCCATTCTTCTTCTTGAGGTGTGAGAGTGGTCATACTACTGCAGCTAAATTTGCTATAGATCGGTTTGCTATGAAGTCTGCGACAAAATGATCAGTTCTTTGAAATTCCGCGCGGCTGGTAGAGCACTGCGGTTGTTTGTCATGTGTCGCACCTTTTGTATCTTAATCGCTGATGCAAGCTACATTCAACCCCAACGGCGGTATCGATAAATCCACATCGGGTGATATAGTTGGCTGACATCTAGACCAATGGGCGGTCACGCACTCCTACATTCTTGCACAGCATTTTTGCTGCTATTTACGAAACAGGCATGTTCATATTGAAACTGAGGTTTCCAATAGCTTAAAACAACTAGCTAACGAAACTAGCTTGACGTCTTCACCGTTCAAACGAAAACACTTTTTGCACTTTATCCATTTACTTAAAAATAAGAAATCGCCGGGTGTTGATCAAATAACCACCTCTCAATTCAAAAACTTACCAAGTAAAGCAGTAAACTACCTGCTGATAATATTTCATAAGTGCTTGGTTTTCTATTACTTCGCTAAGGAATGGAAAATAACAAAAATCATCCCTGTATAAAAACCTAAGAAAGATAATACTGCTGCTGAAAGTTACAGACCTATTAGACTATTAAGCGCCATGAGCAAACTACTGGAAAAATTATTAAAATACAAAATTCCGAGTTTCATAGAAACTCACAAAGTTAAACCTAATGAACAATTTGAATTCCGCAGAAAACACAATGCGGTGCATCAACTTAAAAGATATGCCAAAAGATATGTCCACCACAGCTTAGTACATAAAAAGTATACTCTAGCTATGTCTCTTGATATTCATAAAGCTTTCAACTGAGTTTGGCATGATGGACTTATATTTAAAATGATTAAAATAAATTTCCCAATTGACATAATTAAATTAACACGCTCTTTCCTTCTAGATAGGATTTTTTATGTTCAACTTGGTCGCATCAAGTCTGACACTTACCATGTTGTGGCCGATGTTTCCCAAGGATCAGTATTTGGCCCTCTATTATATCCTATCCTTACTAACGATATTTCCAAGTGCCCCGAAATAAATTTGGGTCTTTTTGCCGACGGTACGGTTTTGTATTCTGCTGGAGCTAACGCATCTAAACTGATGTCTACTACTGAAAATTACCTGCTTGTACTATCCTTATACTTCAAAAAATTGATGATCAGAGTTAATGCTGAGAAAACAATGCATGTTCTTTACTAGAAAAAGATCACCCAGAAACCCCCCACATACAAACATAGGACTTGAAATTCCTTGCCCTGTTTTAAATTATCTAGGTTTGATGTTTGACAAGTCCCTAACTTATAAAAATCACATTCAAAATAAAATATGTAAATGCAAAAATCTCATCGAGATGTTATACCCATTAATTAATAGAAAATCTTTCCTTAGCCTCCAAAATAAATTACTTATCTACAAAACTCCTTAGATACTTGTGAAAGCCTAAACAATAAATTTGAAGAAAAGTTTAGAGCTTCCGATAACCCGCGGATATCGGTACATTATTATTATTAACAATAATAATTCAAATAAGGTTATAGGTTGATGTTTTGAATTGGTCAATGGACAGTTAGTTATAACCTAGTATTTAAGTTTCGACTTTTTAAACTTTATTTCTTTTAGTAGGTTATGAAATGTTATTCTACAGTAATTATATTAATATTACATCATACTTTACCAGGGGTGTTAGTTGAAATTTGCCGGTTTTACTTATAGATGTCGCTAGAGATATGTGTACATTTCTATGATTTGGCATCTATGTCATCTTTTTCTATTGACATTAACCTTAAAAAATACACAAGTTATAATCTGCCAAAATAATAGCGTCATAGTGCTAAAACTCTATGAATATGTCGAATTTCGTGCCTGAAAGGGAGCATTTTCAATTTCATCAAAAGGAAAAGACCATTGAAAGTCATCGTTTGCGGGGAAAAACTTACGGAGAGCATGCTCCAAGCATGAAAACATGAGAGACGTGGTTTCGAAAATTTAAAAGTTTTGATTTTGATGTGAAAGACAGTGCACGTTCGGGTAAAAAAATATGGATTAAAAATTGCAGATGTTATTGGAGGAAGACCAAACCCAGATTCAAAAACAATTAGCAGAAACGTCAAATGTGGAACAAGAAACGATTAGCGACCGCTTACAAGGAATCAGAAAGATCCAAAAACTGGGGAGATGGGTGTCACATGAACTGAATGACAGGCAAATGGAAAATGGAAAAACCGTTTGCCAAATTCTGCTTCAACGGTACGAGAGGAAGTCATTTTTGCATCGGACTGTAACGGCAGATGAAAAGTGGATTATTTTCCAAAATCCAAAACGGAAGAAATCGTGGTTATCGCTTGTCCAAGCTGGACCATCGACTCCAAGGCCAGATCGCTTCGGAAAAAAGACAATGCTCCATGTTTGGTGGGACCAAGTTATTGTGGTGTATTATGAACTTCTCAAACCCGGTGGAACAGTTAATACTAATAGCTAAAAAGCTCAAATTATCAATTTGAATCATGCGTTGATCGAAAAACGGCCGGAATGGGCCCGAAGACATGGCAAAGTTATCCTACAACATGATAACGCACCGTCTCATATCGCTACAGTGGTGGAGAACACTCTAAAAGCATTGATTATCACCTTTTCTCATCGATGGGACACTCACTCGCAGAGCAACGCTTCGCCAATTTTGAAGAAGTCGAAAAATGGCTCGTCGAATTGTTTGCCTCGAAAGAGAAAAAGTTTTTTTGGAATTGTATCCATGATTTGCCTGAAAGATGGGCAAAATGTGTAGAATCCAATGGTCAATACTTTAAATAAAATTTTTTTGAGATTCTCTTGAGAATTAAATGTTTTCTTTATTGAAAAAACCGGTAAACTTCAACTAACACCCCTGGTATACTCAACTGATAGATGATAAACATATTATTTTTGAGTTGTAGAGCCATGTTGATCACTCTTTATGTAATGCTATACATTGTATTATCATTGTAAAATATTATATTTAGTGCAGAGTAAAATAAATAAGTAATAAGTAAAGTTCTCCGCAATGGCATATAATGGGCTACAACGGCTGATAGTGATAACGTATGGAAATGGCGATGGGAGAGGATGGCTTTGAGAGCGATTTTTCTAGATCATCAAAGAGGACCATCAAGGGCAGTGCTACCAGATCTAGAAATTCTTCCACACTCTCCTTCCTCTTATTCTCGAAATATGGCCTCATGTAGATAATATTTATTCCCAAATCGGATTTTAATGTTTATAATATTCAATCTCAAAGTCAATTTTCAAGAGTTTGATGCTGGCTACTACAAAAATGTATCGAGCTAATTGAAAACCGCTGGAATCATTGTGTAATGCTAAAAGGTGACTATGTTGAAGAATAAATGAAAATTTTCTATAAAAAAATTATGAAATGATAAAAAAGATTTCAAATATACTAAGTAGGACATATGTAAGTTCAAACGAAACAAACCCATCCGTGACTCACTTTGTTTCTTAGAAAAACTTTACCTTGCTCATAATACCATATTCATTCATAATTCACATACCTACCTAAATATGTGAACTGAATTTTGGGACCATATAATTCCTAACTTCTGACTAATGTACCACTTCAATTTTCTTGACATAAAGCTGTGTATAATCCTACCGACTTACCCGTCTTTTTTTCCACTCAGCACCAAACTCATCTCTTTGTTCTGTTCGAATCGATTCCGTCCATAAGCGCTGAAACCAATAAAAAACGATTTTATCATAATTGAGAGATAACATCGAATCTAAAACAATATATTTCAATTGAATTAAAGTGATTCTCCGAAGCAAAGATATCAACTCAATATGTCTTTTATCCAAAGTTCTGCGTTTGCTTCCGTTCGGACAAAGACCAAAGCCCACATAATAATCTTCGGTGAGCCCACTCTACTTTGGACTA
The DNA here is from genome assembly GCA_947369275.1 of Nemotelus nigrinus. Taxonomy (NCBI): domain Eukaryota; kingdom Metazoa; phylum Arthropoda; class Insecta; order Diptera; family Stratiomyidae; genus Nemotelus; species Nemotelus nigrinus. Next base: position 36,373,985 of record OX376372.1, read on the forward strand.
CACTGAACTTTGTTCAAATCACATCCACATATCCTACTTGCATTTTATCGCGGTCGTATCGAATCACTGACTGACCTTGTCGCTTCCCTGTAACCCTCATTTCGTTTCTATTAAAACCAATCAACCAAGTCGACCGTAAAATTTGAATGAATGAAAATTTAATTGGTTCGAATTGAGAAAGTATGTGTCCTCGATCAGCAGTGGCGGGACAGTTCGGAAAGGTCGAAACGAAATAAATATCTTAAAAAAGAGTTTTGAATGAATTTCGAGAGATCGCATAGTTTGGGTGTAGAGATAAAATGTGAGTGCAGCGGGTACTAGTACACAGGGTAGTGTTTATCATGATAAGATTTAAGATTTGGATCTGAAAATTGAAAATAAAAAAAATTAAAATACAAAAGCGTATTTTAAATCACATAAGTCTACATAAAATTTACTTAAGGGGTTAGGGGTAGTCAGAGACATGAAAAAATGAGAATTTTCAATAATTTTTTTTTGCCGGTAAATCATTTAATTTTATAAAAGTAATAATATGGCAACATTACATAATGTTTCGACTTGACCTCACGAAAATTTGAAGAAAAAAAAATTAATAATTAAAAAGTTATGGCTGTTTGTGTTGATTCAGCTCCAACAGAAATTCCTTGCGGTGGCCATCACAAATCCTTGGAGATTCATCTAAAATCAATCGGACGAAAAAAAATAGTTTTACTAATAAATAATCTAGTGCCTGATCGAAGCTTTTTTTAAAAAAAAAAAATTGACAAAATGGCGGCCTCATGAAATTTTTCTCCAGATTTTCGGGAAAAAAACAACAACTAATTGTTTATAAGAAATCGAAATTTAAAAAAAAAATAAAAGTTCTTCGATCAGGCACTAGTTTTTTCTGTTTTCCAAAAGCTGTAAAAATTTCATTGAAATCCACTGAGCGGTTTTCGAGTTACAGTGGTCACCAGTTCAAAAAACATAGTTCTGAGAAAAACGCATTTAGAGTTTTACCCTCGATTTATGTAGAGTAATACGAATTATTTAATTTAAACACTTATACTACCTAAAAATTGTAAATATATATAGTAAGATATTTATAGATTTAGGTATTACTATATATTCGTCAAAGTTGTAATTCATTCAGAGAATCGGTTGCTTGCAGCTGCTGCTAACTACCTGCTCTCGAGCGTTCTGGAGCGCCCGAGAGCCCTTGGTTAACTGTCGAGTAACTCGAAAAGTATTTTTCGGATTCACTTCAAAATTTCAGAGAATATTTTTAAGATATTATACTTTACGAAAATACAAAAATGCAAAAATAGATTTTTTTAAAATTCTGACTACCCCTAACCCCTTAATAGACAAAATGGTGAGATACCGAGTAGTCGGACTAAAGCAAGGGGATGGGTTGGCCCCTCTGCTGTTCAACCTAGCACTTGAGTACGTGATAAGGAAGATTCCTGTCGACACAGGGGGTACGCTTCTGTATAAGTCGAACCAGTTAGTGGCCTACGCGGATGACATTAACATCTTGTCCCGTTCCTTCACATCCGCCAAAGAGCTCCTGTTGAAACTTGACCAGGAAGCCAAGGAAGTAGGCCTGAAGATCAATCAGACGAAAACAAAAATCATGACGCAAACAAGAAAGAGGACCTCCATTAGACAAAATATAATTCTTGACGAATATAATTTAGAGAATGTGGACGAATTTATATACTTAGGCTCGAAATTGACAACGAAAGGCAGTGAAACTGACGAAATTAAACGGAGAATACAGCTCGCTAATAAAACTCTCTACTCCGTTCTGGCCCTACTGAAGACCAGCTGCATACACAGGAAGACGAAGCTCCAAGTCTACAAATCAATCATCAGACCTGTGTTGTGCTACGGATGTGAAACTTGGACCCTTACTCAAGCATCCGCAAATATGTTGAACGCCTTCGAAAGACGGGTCCTCAGGCGTATAATTGGAGCTAAGCAAGAGTGCGGCCAATGGCGGATAAGATACAACCACGAGTTGTACGAGGTTTTTGACGAGCCGGAGGTTGCTACAATGGTGAAACTGCGGAAGCTGCAATGGGCTGGTCACGTGCAACGAATGGACGAGCATCGAGTACCTAAGAAGGTATTCGACGGAAGGGCCGAGGGTCGAAGACCAGTGGGAAAACCCAGAAAACGCTGGTCTGACTCTGTCGACGAAGACTGCGCAAAGCTGCTCGGATTTCGAAATTGGAGGACGCGGTCATTGGACCGAGACAACTGGAGGCGTCACCTACGAGAAGCCAAGGCCCGAGAGGGGCTGTAGTGCTACGACGACGACGACGACCGAGTAGTTAGTATTAAAACTATTTGGGTTATTTATTGAAATCCAATTTAACCGAACAATCCAATAATAAAATGAGATAGTAGAAAAAAAAATAGAAATATAAGATTAAAACTATGAAAAGGAAGGAAAAAAAACAATATTCACAATATAAAAGCTATGTTAAAATATCGAAAACGTGTTTTTTAAATGAATGAAAAAGCAGGAACAAGGAACCAAACATGGCTTCTTAGCATTCTGGGTTCAAGAGAAAAATGTAAAATGTAGAAAAAGTACGAGAAAAATGACTATCAAAAAGCGAAGTGAGACACTGAAATGTTTGCGAAATGTAAACAATGACCCAAAAGTAGTGATAATAGGCTATTTCTAGTTCGCATAAAATTAAAAATCAAATTTTTACTACCTCTTATACTCACTAAGTCCGCAAAAAAACATTTAAATAGATCCCGATTCCAGGTAAGTACATTCATTTGAATACGAACAGTCAAAAAGAGAACATCAAAATGGGGGAAAACGAAACTAGATCTGTCATTAAGTACCTGTGTTTGAAATAAATGTCTACCAAAGCCATACAAAACGACTTGGTGGAAACTCTGCTCCTCCATATTTACATACTTAAATCTGCGAAGAACATTCACTGAAGATGAACACCGCAAAGGACGTCCATTCATGTTTTTCACTGAAGACAACGTGAAAAACAGCCACGAATTACATATGAAGAAGGTCTCTGCACGTTGGGGGCCGAGAATGTTAACCGACGACCACAAGAAGAAACGAGTCAACATTTCGAGGATGAATCGCGGAAAGTTCCAGTCAGATCAGGATAATTTTTTGTCACGTTTCGTGATTATGGTCAACACCTGTATCCACCATTTTGATCCAGAAATGATTAGCTTGCTGTAAGATCAGTATTGGCAGCCAATGTAGCAGCACGAAAAGTGCCTTAGCTACAAGTAATGCAACCATCTTCCGCACTTTTTCAAGCTGCCGTTTGCAGGTAGCCTAAAAGAAGCCTGACACCAGAACGCCACCCGAAACAATAGAATTGATTCAAACACAGCGGTATAAAGCCAAGCAACAGTACGATGCTGTAATCTCCAATTCGCCCTTATGGCTCTTTTACAGCAGTAAAGTGCGTTGAAAGCCTTCCGCGCTCTTTCTGCTATATTGTAGGTTCATAGTAACTTCGAGTCGGGGATGAACCCTAAGTACTTGACCTTCTGGCTCAGGTCAATGGAGACCCTGATTAATTTCGGTAACTCAAAAGAAGAAACTTTGTACTTCCTTCTAAACAGCAGTAGCTCCGTTTTCCTAGAGTTCACATTCAAGCCGCACACACGGCTTCAACGTGAAAGTATTTCAAGAGAGTGAACCTCTCCGATAGAGTTGATAAATACTTTCGCGACACTGCTACAGCTATGTCGCCCACATAAGCAATCATTTTGCAGCCGGCACGGTTCAGCCTCATTAGAAGAGTATTCACCGTGATGTTTCACAGCAGGGGATAGAGGACTCCCCCCGGAGGTCTACTGAAACATTCCCCAGGGAAGAGATTACCACTCTCCACAAGTAGCACTGAAAGTGCCTCAACAATTGCGTCGGACTTTACGTTGTTGATGTCCAAGAATGCGTATATTCTTTAAGAGCAAGAGATTTTTCGACTTGCTCAATGAGTACGTGAAGAGCAGTTTCAGCAGACTTTTCTCTAATATGAGCGTGCAGTGAGATCATCATAGAATCGATCGATCTTTTACTATGGTAATCAATGATCCTTTCCAAAATCTTAAGCAGGAGAGAGTTATGACTTATTGAACGATAGTCCTTTGGCGTAACATACGAAACTTTTCCTACTGTAGAGATAAACACGACTCTAGTTTCCCGCCAGGCGGTGTGAACATACGGGAAGCGTAGACAAGCGTTATAAATCTCTCTGAGCCATGGTAGCGATACTTCCATGGACTGCTGGATATTAGCTGCCATGACGCCATCAGGACCCAGAGATTTAAACGGCTCAAAAGAGTTAATAGTCCATCCCAGTTGAGCATTTGATATTCTGAACGACGGCGTTGAGCTATAGGCTGGCTGTGTTTGGTGCACCGCTTCCAGAGGACATTAATTACCCGGAAAATGTGCGTTCATAAGCACATTTAGAGTATCTGCGATCGAACTAGTCCAAATGCCCTTAGGGATCATGATGCACCCCATATCCTTTGGTATCGTGCTTAAGACCTTACGAAGGCAATTTGCCTCGCTGGCCTCTCTACGTTTCAACAAAAAGATCTCCATTAGGCCCTCTTTGCCTTGTCTACGGCATACTTAAAATCCCTAGGCTTCGTTTTATACAGCGACCAGTCATACCTTTTCGAGCTATTGAATTCCCTCCTACACTCTTTTCGCAGTGTCCTTATCTCCATATTCCAGCAGGAAGGCTTGGAATTCCTCCTGGCTGTGGGTGGATTACATGCTGCGCTTGACGCGGAGTTGAGAGAACTAGTAAAGCTGTCAACCGTCTGATCCAATTCATGGTAGCAGCTAATGCTCTTTGGAACAGTTTCCAGTGAAGATCGGACCACAGATTTAAATAACTTCCAGTCCGTCCTTTTTCTGTTTATAAAGGGTACCTGCTCAGCAGAGCTGCCAGCCACGTTGAACGATATGTACCTATGATTAGAGAATGAACACTCCTGTAGAACCCTCCAGCTACACCGCCCACTAACTAAGGTAACATCAAGCACGTCCCTACGGTTTGAAGTAAAAAACGGTTGGTTCGCTGCCAGTATTAGCGATGAAAGGTCGTGGGCAAGGAGGATGTCAAAAAGTTCTTCACCTCGGCCATTTGTGTTGAAGCTACACCATACTTCATTACGATCATTAGAGTCAGTCCTCAAAATAAGAGGCTCACCAATTTTCGTGGCTTTAGCCCCAACACCATTAACAATGTCGCAGGGAGGACTAGTGCCATGATCATGTATCATGTAGCAAGAAACAAACCAGCATGATCTTTGATCGATTTCCACTGCAATAGCCATTTCATCCTTGTCATAGAAATTTTGAAGTAAAAGGACGCTATATAGAAGATGATCATAAGAATTAGGATACTAACCTCATCGCCTTATTTTCTGATGTTCGCCTATCAAGCTATCCATCATGATTCTAACTACATGCTGTCGAGGTCCTTACAGGCTTTTTGTCCCTAGAGGCTTTACAATAAATCCATTCATTATAAGGTTAGGATGAAGCTGGTGGAGTAAAAGAACAGTAAAAGAATACAACGATATAATATGAAAAGTCGTTTAAACAAATTCACCGTCGTACAGGATGTGTGGGTACGTAACCATACACTCAGCTGTGCAGCTAATCGTTTCGCTGCTGAACTTACTCCGAAGTTCATTAAGGCGACGGTTAAACAAAACGCTAAAGATATGAAAATATAAAGCACGGTGATAGAAAAATTGCCTGAAGAATGAAATAAGGGATTATGTCGAGTAAACTTGGAGGAAGGTTAGGGATTTTCTTTGCCTGGGTTTAAGACTTCTCAGGGTTTGGATCGTCCCTACGAATGCTGTGCACAACTGTGTAAAGCATTATCACGAGCCTACTATGCAGCTGCTCGCAGTGCTTTTTCTGTCGTATATCGTTGCACATACTTTTTCCATTTTTTTACTAATGTTCGAAGAACAATAGTATTAAACTCGTTTCGCCGAAAATTCATATTTCTTTATATATATATATATATATATATATATCAGCAAAATGATTTTCCGAGATAATCTCTGGAGTGGCCGATTCGATTGAGCTGAAACTTTCGGAGAACGTAGATGTATATAGTAGGTAGGTCCACGACTTTCTCAAATTCAGATATCCTAAACCTTTTGGCGGCGGCGAGCGTTTTAGTGAATTTTGAGGTACTCCTATATTTCCAAGCAGTGTAAATTTTCGTTGGAAAAAAGTATTGGGAATGAAAATTAATTATGTTCTTAGCTTGTCTATGATAAAGAATTGAAATTTTTGAGCCGTGTGTGGGTGCTAAGTGCCTAAAAGTAGGCAAGGATTTTTTTTCAAATTTGGATTTGTCATTACTTGTGATCAAAACATCGGATCATCGTGAAAATTGCAGAGCGTGTTGATGTTGACTAGAACTTAGCATATATGGCTTTTCAAGGTTGCACGGGTAACACTGTAGCTACGGCAGGCTCCTGAAAAAAAATCCTTCAAATCACTGACCCTTCTCAAAAATTTTTGATTTTTGGCAAAAGTTTCAAATCATTGATAAATTTTGACCTTTGTCCATCATGTCAAATTGAAATTTTGAAAATTCCGATTTGCACAAGAACGGCAACCCATCACCAAATTACCTCTATTTTCAGCACTCGAAAGTTCTGTTCACGAGAACTGACGACCGGATTATCCGATCATGATGAAATTCGCAGGATATGTTGATATTAGCTAGGACCAGGTCTGATAGAAGTAATTTTGAAATGCGGGCAACCCTGTGCCAGTGGTACCATCTTGAAAAATCACTGAGAAAAAAAACAGCTTTTTGGCCTATAACTTCCGACTCAGCCATCAGATTTTAACAAAACTCACACAGTACTTGAATCTTACTCTATGTAACATTTGGTAAAAATTTGGCTGAAAAATTAGAATAGGGCTGCCAGCTATGGTGATTTTTGTCTCATAAATCTTGCAAATTTGCTCAGCGAAATAAAGCTTTTTCCCTATAGCTTCCGGTCCAGTGCAGAAATCAAAACGAAGTTCATGCAGCAAATGGACCTTAATGTGAAGTAAATGTCGTAGGAATTTCGTACCAAAATCATGAAAGGGCTGCCAGCTATGACCATTTTTGTAATTTTGTGGAATTTCTTGACTGAGCGATTATGTCATTAGATTTGCAAATGGGAATAATCCTGCAATGAAAATTAACAACAAATATTAACATTTTAAAAATTTGAAAAGTTTTGATGGTGGCAACCCTAAAATTCTTTTCACCCGTAAAGCTTCCAGCGCAGTGATTCAATCGAAACGAAATTTACTGGTTGGGTTTAACTTAACGTGAAGCAGATTTGGTATACAATTTGCTCTGCTGCTGACACAGGGTGGCCAGCATTAGCCATTTTCATAAATATTGCACCAACAGATGCTTGAAATTACATACTCATATGCAAAGCATTTGTGATAAAAATAAGAAACCAATTTTTAAATTTTCCGAGTTTTGAACATTTTTCGGATGGCAGCCTCAAACAACGTTTAACCGCTGAAACTTTCGATGAAATCCTCCGATGAGAACGAAATTCAAAGAATAAGTTGATTTAAGTATGAGCTTGTTATGGTCAACTTATTGGTGCTTCGTTGGGAAAGTGTTGCCAGCACTGAACATTTCCATCATTTGTGTTATAGTTGAGTTTTGTTGCATGAGATAAGGAATGGTTGATATGATTCTACAAAAAAGTGTATTACGTCTTTCCAAATTTTTTGGTCACTCAAAGACAATTTCTTCGAAAATTAGTTTTCTAGCGGTTCAGGTGCGCTAGAGTTTTTTTATTTTCCGACTCTGGCAAGTATATACGGCCACGTTCTGATTTAAAGGATTGACTGGATTTGAATACGCTAAGACTTAAGAAAATATTTGATTGATTACATCCAGGCAAACTGTCCCCGATGATCTGTCGATGTTTGGATGATAAATTCAACTGACAACACCAATACTAGGCGATTTGGTTAGTGGTATGGCAAAAAACGATCTTTTTATGCACCACCTTTGCTCGTATGGTGTACATTCTGGCCTTAAATGATACCACTCTAATGAGGGCATTAAAAGTTGCAATTCAGGCTCTGTAGATGTTACTGAACAAAGGCATTGCAGCTGAGGTTCAATAAGCTATTGCAGCTATTGTTGTCCTTGTGAAGACGTAGTAGTTGCTGATGTTCATTAAGCTGTCTTTGAGGTTACAATTGTTGCTCAAGAAGCTGCGATATTCGCTGCTCTCAAAACCAGTGAAGGCTGATGCTGTAGGTGTAATTGGTAATTTGGCTCAGTAGTTTCTTTTGTAGGCTTTGATGACGCTGATTTTGCTCTTGTTAAAGAAGTAGCTAATGCGGTTCACGTTCATAGCATTGTAAACCTAAAACTATTTTCTTTTTTGCTTTCTTTGTGTATTTTTGAGTACTATCCATAATCATGACTATGAACACTTTACAAATGGACTATACACATAATACGCTTTAGCTTCTTTACCGTAACATTGCCACTATCAATGTTGCCACTGTGTGAAATCTTCAGCAACACAAGTTCATTATACACGAATAAAACTAAACTGGGCGAAAACTTTTGTCCACAAAAACTGTTCCTTTTAAGATATTTTGTTTCTTAATCTCTATACTTTAACTTTTACATAAACTTAGAATAAAACGAGTCATTACCGTCATAATTTAAATGATGATTTCTTCTTCAAAACATATTTCTGACTCCATGTTCACTTAGCATTCAGAGCAGATTAGTACATTTTGCTACTTTCTTCTTAATTTACCAAAACAAATTTAGTCACCGGGATTGTACTATCAACTAAACAAATTTCATACTAAGAGAAACTCATGTTTTAACCAGAAGCTTTTCATGAACATTTCTCCCAAAGATAAGAAAAATCATATCACCCTGTTATTGTTTAGTATGATGTCACATCACCATATACATCTAATTTTTCGTTTAGAATGACAAAACTTTTCGCAGCTTCGATAACCAACGAAACTCTCTCTCCCAAGACGATCTGCAATTAATCACAAAATGAGAGTATATCTCCTCCTTCACATTATTGTTTTCCGAGCGTGTCTAGAATTCTTGTCAGTATCTGAAGCACATTGTATCTTAAGTTCGTCTTGAGTTGAGACAGTCTCGAAATAGGACGATATTGTACAACTCACGCTTAGACCACCGACCGATCTTAGATACATCCCTCTCTCGAGCAACAACACACCACCCCACTTCGCGTTCTCGTGAATCAACTTAATTTCTTTAATTCGAAGCAATTGGACGTCGTCTAATTGAATTTCATGAATGAAATTTGTAATTATTCAATTTTTTCTTCTACGACTTTAACAATAACTCTAACTACTGGAGAATACTATCGAGAATATTGTCGACAAGAGAAGAATAATATTTGTATCTTGTTGAGTTTTAGTTCGGGTTGCATGCACTTGCTTGTCTCCACGTCGCGAGCAAGCATTTACGGTAACGCACCATTTTATCAGACTCGGTCCATTTTATGATGAGTTTTACTTACGCGCAACGGCCTCTATTGTCTTCTTATGTGATGTATGACGAAGCCCGATTGCTGATTCACGCGACCCCCACAATTTATGGCTTTTATTCTATGATTTTTTATTCGCAGTTATTATATTGCTAAGTGATGCAGTGAGAGTATTGTTTTTGTGTGTGAAAAAGAAATGAAAGTGTTTAATGGTGATTAGCTGAAGTGTTTGTTGTTTTTTCTCACCATAAAAAAGTATTCGTATTTGATTTAATTAATTAAAGAGAGTGTCGAATAACTGCATTGTGCAATATCGTGAAGTGAGTGAGTGCATTCTGTAACATAAAAATCACTATGTGCTTCTATGTTTGTGCGGTGTTTTTACATTTCTTAAAACTGAAAGATGTTTCTTGATCATCCAGTACTGAAAATGTCACGCAATATGCTAGAACTAGTCTGTGGATTTTACTCAGAGGATAATTTCGAGGTATAAAAGTCATCTAATATTAATTTGTTTAAAGGAAAGACAAATTTATCTATTATAAATTAGATATATTTGAATTTAATGACAGATATCGATATTTGGAGGGTATTTTACACTCTTTTTGAGCTTCTATCGGTCTACTCATTACACAATTCTTATAGATATGAAATTCTCTTTGATAGCAATTTAAAATTTATGTTGTACAATACCAAAACTAAGTCACTATTGTATGCCAGCATTTAACAATTGTCCATACAGAGATCTTTATTGCATTCTCAAACATCGTAGCTCAGCGCACTGCATTGTTTAACCTCGAATAGCGAACATGATTATTTGCTAGCAGCTTGTATCAAGTAGTAAACTTAGTTAGTCATAGTCTTGAAATCTATGTATGTTCGCAAAAGCAACATTTAAGCTTGTATTGTTCATTAAGTCCACTTTAGAAGTGCTTCTAGATACGGTACTATACAAATACATTAAAAGTAGCCATAAAAATGCTAGTATTTTGAATCGACCTATTATAATCATACGCACTTTCATGATTCATGAATGCATTTTTCTCATAAAAAGCCCTCCAACCCATGTAGGGTTTTCGGAAGTGGAGATAATAGACAGCCCATTTTCATTGTCGAAAATTTACTAGTGTAAAATTATCAGTTTCACGCTTCACTTTGAACCTGATTTGACTCAGGTACTTTCTTAGATCTAAATTAACTCAAAGCTCGGAGCCCGATCAGCCGTCCGCACCTGGATTCGAACCAGGGACTCCATACGCTAGGAGTCAGTGCTCCAAACACTGGGCTACACAAGCATTTGTCCCTCTGTCCGAATGCCTGCAAATCTATTTTTTACATTTAGTTAACTAATAATTGCCAATAATAAAACAAAAAAAATCAAAGATATAAATAGTTGAATAAATGAATCTAAATGTAATAATAATAAAAAATACAATGTTAAGATAACGTTCAATAAACATTTACCAAAACAATCCACTTTCCCAAGAACATATATTTTTCAGCGTATATTCTAACTCAGACATGGAATTCACTGAAAAATATTAATTTCTACATATGCCATATTCTCACGCTCTAGAAAAAAGTGAAAACAAACCACACGCGATAAGATGTATTCTCATCAATCGTTTCATAGAATTACGATAAGTTTCGTTGAACTTGAAATGGCAAAATTGCAACAAACTTGACTACGTAGTAAGTAGTAACTCAGGGAAAGCACCAATGATATTTTGTTATTCTGACCAAACCAGATGTGCATCGCATCGGCGAACTGAAGTAAAATGCCCCTGATAAGCGCAAATAAAACAATCGTAATTTATATTGTATTTGTATAAGAATTTGAATCCTAACATTTGAAAAGGATTTTCATTGCTTAAAACGAAAAAAACATATTCGATGCGAAAAATGATGCATATATCTTTCAGAAAACTTAAGGGGTTAGTCCACTGTTAAACTGCTCCAAATGAGCTTTTTTTTGAAACAGCTACCAACAAAAAACTATGCAAGATATCGATTTGAAATTTTACATGCATCTTTATTGAAGCTAAGAGTTAACATTTTCATTAGAAAAAATTATTAGAAAATAAAATGGCGGCCACCCCAATGGATCGCCGCAGCACCGCCGAAAAAAAAGCAAATTGCGCCTCGTAAATTCCTGGACAAAATAAGCATCTGTGAACAAATTACCAAAAAGATTTCATTAGTTTTGAGTTTAAAGGACTGCACGGGCCTAAATTTAGAACAAAAAAAAAAATTTTTTACGATCTGGGAAAATATTTTTGATTAAAAAAATTTTTTTTTAACTTTTTTTTGATTCAAAAGTATACCACATTTTTTTTATTCGCTTTAGGGCTCTAAATTTAGGCCCGTGCAGTCCTTCATACTCAACACTAATGAAATATTTTTGATAATTTGTTCACAGATGCTTATTTTGTCCAGGAATTTACGAGGCGCAATTTGCTTTTTTTTCGGCGGTGCTGCGGCGATCCATTGGGGTGGCCGCCATTTTGTTTTCTACTAATTTTTTCCAATGAAAAAGTTAACTCCTAACTTTAATAAAGATGCGTGTAAAATTTCAAATCGATATCTTGAATAGTTTTTCTTTGGTAGCTGTTTCAAAAAAAAGTTCATTTGGAGCAGTTTAACAGTGGACTAACCCCTTAAAGAACAAATTCGCAAATTTCCGGGGCTGAGAGAAAGGCACCAGGTACCTCTAAGCACTCTTTAAAAAATCCTGGGTAAAAGGTAGGAAAAAGGAGAATATCTTCGACATACGCGCCACATATTTAACAAAGCATTGATATTTGAGACGCGCAAATGCTGTTCATTCAGACAGGAAATGCTCTGTAGAGCCAGCTTCGTCTAGGCAGTACGGACAGAAGTCATATCAGAAGGCAACCACCCCTCTTTGTGAGCATCAACTAACCACTTGCGATCGTCACACCTAAGACAGGTTCAGGGAAAGTGCCGAACCATGCTTCACAATGCCGTCTGCAATTTCATTTCTCTTAAAACTACAGTGCCCCGTTCACCAAAGCAAATTCACTTTATTGAATCTGTCGGCATAGTTCAATCGTGTCCCGCATTCTTGGACAATTTTTGAAGTAGTCAGGTAGTCAGGGCAGCTAGACTTTCAATGCATAACTTCTCCCCTTCACTTTTCTTCAATCGCCCAGTAAGCAGCTCTCAAGATAGCAACTGTTTCTGCTTGAAAAACAGAAGCGTTCTCTCAGAGAATAGCTCCATCTGTCATTCGATGAGTGCAGATAGACACCAGTTCCAGATCTAAAATATGTCTTTGAGCCGTCCGTGAAGAAGATCCCGGAGTATTCCCTCGTACAGACATTTGGGTCCTCCCAGTCACTTCTGGTCAAGGAAATTACGTCGTATCTTCTCCCGAAATCGAATAAGGGCACTCGAACGTCCGAAAGCAATGCCAAAATTGGAGAGATCTCACGTATCGAACCTCTAATACAGCAATACCCCACATCGTCGTTTTCCACCCATAGGCCATATTGAGTTGGTCTATGGGCAGAGCTCATCGCCACACTCTGAATTTGAAAAGTGCATCAAGGGCCGCATCCAATGGGCTGAAGGCACACAATCCTTTGCAGTTTGGCTAACTTCTTGCAAGCATACTATAGCTTGAAATTAGTTCACCACCCCCCGGACATGGCATCTTCATCCTTATGTTTGTTACGCAGATTCACATCTCTGGCACTACCCGTAAGCATTCAAAGCTCGGGTAAGCTTCACTTCCACATGCTGCTTCCAGAAAAATTATTTGTTCAAGATTACTCCTAGAAATTCGACGTCATTTAAAAGTTGAGGCAGTGATCCCTTTATGTTAAGAAGACCTAGTCCTTCCAGTTTTCTTTTCCTGATAAACAAAACAAGTTTCTCTTTATCAGAATTCACTGAAAAGCCGCGCCTCGAACGTGCCTCAATTAAATTTAATGTGAGTTGTGTATTTTTAAATACCACATTCAGATCCTTACTCACATCGTCAGTATAAGCCTGCGTGTGCAGGTGTTCTTGTTGCAGTAAGTTTGAAGTCAACAAGTTGAAGTCAACTAGAATACTCCATAGGAGCGGCGATTGAACAAACTCTTGAGAGCATCCATTTTTTTCCCCCGTTCTCAAGTAGCCGTTGGCTCTAGCTTCCGACAGCAACGATCTCTGCGTCAGCATGGCATGTACCCATTTAACTAATGACAAAGCATGTATCCATTTAACATAGCTTCTCAAAGGGCACGCAATCAGAAGCTCGTTCAATGCCCACAAATACCCCCTGAACTGCGCAAACCAGAGAATGAAGGGCCGACTCGTGTGATTTTCATCGTTGGTACGCATGTTGCTCATCATTCAAGAGGATAAACTTCGCCCTACGGCGTATGTGTCATTCAACAAATAGTCCAGTGAAATTCGACATAAAAACGGCGAAACTTCGGAAAAATAAGGGGAAAGCTGAATTTTGGTGTGAACCTTGGTACTAACGTATTGAACAAAATGTCAAAAGTCCCCATCGATCCGAGTGCTGCGTCACTTTTTATACGTCACTTTTAATATCTCAGTAACGGTCACGTCTTCAGAAAAGCCATCATCAACCTTCCTTTAACACAACCTGTACAATTAACATTTGCCCGCGGACGTCCCATAAAACTGCGTGTGTTTTTCGCGACATTTTTCCCGCAAACTGTGACGTGATCATTCTGCATGATGGCCCGTATTTCTAGAAGCCATTGCTTTTTAGAATCTCGCACTAGCTAGATTCAACTGAAATCTCATGCTCTTTAATGAAAGGGGGAAAGTTTTCAGTGTTCAGTCAAACAGCGTACAAAAAAGACTTCATGGCAGGCCGTACTTCATAGAGTACGCGAACAGACCTAACATTTGAACATGATATAATGCTGCCTCATTTCAATAAATATGCGCTTTAGGCTAGAGTATTCTGAAAATTTCAACTGCAAACCTACCCCCAGCGAAAGAAACTGTCGTCGACCGATTAATCCCTGCTGCAAACCCACCCGCTGCCAATGAATTCACTGCAAACCGATCGTAGCCAATAGTACATTAGAACTAGAACTACACCTTTGTGCTTTCAAGAGAACAAAGGATATATAGTCGATCCTCTATGCTTTTTCCCAGTGCTAGTGACAAGTGCTATTAACGTTGCAGAAAAAGCGCAATATTAAATGAAATAAAATGAAAATGTAGATATTCCAATATTAAGGCAATTTTGGCTTGCATGAAATCTGGTAAATTTAGGTTTTTCGCTCCATTAAATTGAGATTATGCTAAAAATTTGTGATTTGGTCCCATCCATTTCAGAGCCTCGGTCATCTACAAGTTCAAGTTGACCAAAGTATGTCTATTCTAGGTTTATATTTTTTCCTGAATAATGTGAAAAAAAAAATATTCGTCATCCGAGACAAATAATTTTTCTTCACTTAAAAATAAATAACTGTTGCTGTTTTGATTGTGAGACTCCAAATTGAAAAAAAAATATTGGTAGAAATGAGCTTTGCACAAGAGAAGAAGATTGAGATTTAGCTGACATATCTTTAATAGATATAGAATCATCTTGCGATGTAAATGTTAAACTCCTAATTTTTTTTTTTATTATATAAATATATATTGTTTTCATATTGTACCATGTTTGTTTTATTAAAATAAGAAAGCATTATTTAGCATTATAATTTTACAGGATCTGGCATTATTTAGCATTAATTCAAATTGAAACTACCATTATTAAAAAAAAAAACAAATGGCAGCACTGAATATATAACCCAGTGAATTCAAATTGTGTTGTTGATTTAATAGCGAAAAAACTTCGACCGATCCTACTGTTTGGCAGTTTAAATTTCCACTAAACTTCAATGACAAAAACCCAGCTATAGACATACCTGATTGTCACTCATTAGCATGGATCAAGTACTAAAGGTTACGACATTAGCGTGGCCACACCTACTTATGACGAAATAAGATGTAAACACGCCTAGAAATCATCCGGAATTAACTGGTTTTTAGGTGAATGAAGAGTACTGTTTTCGGTTGTGTCCAAATGTTTCTGTTAATGAGTTTATTGGATGTTGCAAATCTAGGCAGACGGGCACTTAAATTGCTGATTTAAACTGGAGCAATTGAAACTGCTTGAAGTGTATGTTGCCTCTTTCATGCTGTAATTCATTAAATTAGAGCATTAAATATATTAGAGCATTAAATTATATTGCGATGTTGCAGCAAAAAAAAATTTTTTAGGAGTCGAATGTATTTCAGAATTCGTAAATTAAGCAACGAAACACAGGAATATGATAAGTCCAAAAAACGAAAATTAAAAAAAATTTTAAACTGAAACATTTATTATATTTTATTAATCAGTTATGACTTTTTTAATTGTAATATAAACAAAATTGTAATAAATATATCTTGACAATACTTCTGCGGATTATATTAATATGCACCTGTAATTATAAATTAATACTTAAGTTCCTACACATATCTGTAATTAAGTTTGTCTTACATCTAAATTATACCGTAACTATTCATTTTGTCAAGAATTTAAAGTAAAACAATAAAAAATATTCTCTAACTTTGTCTTTTACATATCTTATACAATGAAAAGAAAAATTCAATAGAATTCAGACACTCGACTATTTTTCCCTGATTCGCCGGTCTCCGCTACGTGATGAAATAAGATGCAGCGCCGAACAGCGAAAACCTATTGTCGTAATCTTATTTCCTTGATTCATGACTCATTAGTATCGAAACAAAAAAATGATAATACACTTTGCATTCCCTCTTGTTTTATAACCATCTTCCCAAAATCCTACAACTCTAATTTTATGATAGATGTATTAAATCAATCAGGGGCGGCTCGTCGATGTACGCAAAGGAAGCAGTGCTTCCCTTTGCTAATCCACAAAATTGATTAAATAATCAATATGTAACAACCAAAAGATTTACAATCAATATTTAACAATCAAAGTAATATCATTTATTTTTCTTACAAAAGACAAAACTCCACCGCTACTATGAATCAAATGGTTTTTATTTTATAACAGTCCAACTACAGAGCTTCCAAGTGAAATTTACAGCGACGCAACTCAAACTAAAGAAGCTTGAGTAGCCTAGTGGGTAGAGCACTGGCTTCTTGCGTGTGGGGTCCCTGGTTCGAATCCAGGTTCGGACGAGGGTCCGCGCACCAAGCTTTGAGTTCACCTAGCTCTGATTTAGGTACCTGATTTAAATCAGGGGTAAAGTGAGTCGTGGAACTAATCACTCCACACTCGTATCCACAATGATTAAAAAAAATTGTAATGAAGCTCTCTACCAGCTTCAACCCCTAGACCCGTACGAGGGTTGTCGTTGGATTGCTTTACTTTTTACTCAAACTAAAACATTTTACTACAAACTACAGGCACTGCATACCATTCAATTCAAAACGTACAGTTCATTGAGATATACTACACAGAACACTGAAGTGATCTTGCTTCAATGCTCAAACTCGTAGTTTTCGCATAGATCTACTTAGATGCTTTGCCTAAATGTTGCCCACAAAATTTTTACAAGCAATGTACTCAAATAGCATCGCGGACGCTGGCTCAGTTCACAGTGTCTTAGTGGATAGAAAAATTCAAAAAACCCTTGCCCCATCCACCCGCTGAACGACCCGAAAATCTTTGAACTTAATACGCTGCAAAATTATCCGCGTCTCCTGTTAAGTTACTGTTTCCCCTCATGATTTATCTGTATATTCTCTTCTGCTCCTCTTCTTACGAGCCGCTCCCCTTAGGAATTGAAGCATTTTCTGCTTTGTTCACGTGTACACATGTACGGTGCAAGCTATCGTGATGCTCATGTGGGGAATAGAATAGTATGAGTTACATTTTTTTGTGTGCAATTTTCCCCAGATCGGTTTTTGTGTCTGCTTTGGGTTCGCTTTCCCAAAAGACGTAGTTTTTTGGTTCTGGTGCTTTGGTGAAATAACCACTTGATTGCTTTGGACTCCTATGTTGACGCTGAAAAGTCATCCGCGTCTCTATTATGTTTCTGTTTCTCGTCATGACCTATGTTACAGAATTTGTAGATTCTCTTCTGTTTCTTTTCTTAGGAGTTGTTCCCCTTCTGATTTTTATGCTTTGTTCGGCTGGTGTATGTACGGTGCAAGTTATTGTGATGTTGATATGGAGATAATGTTGTGCAATTTTCTCCAGATCGGTTTTTTTGTATCTGCTTTGGGTTTACTTTCACAAAATGAGTTTCTCGGTTCAGGTGCCTTGGGTGATATGACCAGTTGATTGCTTTCGCCTATGTTATTTCTATGTTGAATTTCTGAAGTGCTTTTTTTCGCATTTATAGTTTACATTAATTGCGTTTTTTTTATGCTTTCTTCGCAAAAAACACACCTGTTATAATTCTTTTGACTTGTATTTTTTGTATTGTCAGTATGTATTAATACGGTTGGTTAAACATGGATAAAAGAATAGTTTTAAAGTAAATTATAACATAAAGCTCGTTAAAGTGAGAGCGTCAGATTCTGTTTCGAAAAGTTAATATTTACCCATTTAATATGGGTTTTAAAGTGGAAAACCAAAATTGAGGTGATTGTGCCTTAGAGTATTTACTGCGGTAATCTTTTTCACTTAGGATCTTATTGAATCTTAACAACTAAGACCAATAATTTCGCTCAGTCAACTGTTTGCAAAAGGTAACTATATTAGGCACTTTTATTGCAAATTATATGAGAAATTTATTTTTATTGTGGCATTGCCTATTTAATTTACTAAAAGGTGCATTATATCCTCAACTTTGAGCTATTAAAAAACTTTCGCCATATATTTAGCCTCTAATATGTTTTCAACTTTTTTTATAATTTCAAAAAAGAATTAAAGAAATTAGAATTTTTTTTTTGCTTTCAAATACTATAATCAACTTGAACTTTTGTGAGATTTATGATCCTAGTGAGTAGGAAGCTGTTGACAATCAATCACTAGCTTTTAATGCAAATATGGTCAAGATTAAAATACTTAATTGATTTTTACATGGTATTTCAAAGGTATAGTTTACTACGCGCTTCATAAGTATGATTATCTATATTATATGCTTATGTATTTTGCTTGTGCTTCCTTTAGTCTCAAAACCACGAGCCGCCACTGGTAGCTATTGATATTACTGATCAATACTTACGAAATCAAAGTTATGTTTTCAAAAAAGAACAACTAATGCGAACAACTAAGAACAAATAAAATGAGTCGAAACTTCAAAATATTTACGCAAGTGCTATGTATTTATAATTGCATTATCTCTTGAAAAATGAAGCTGGAATACAATTTTTATTTACTCACTTTAGTCATTCTCATGGCCAATCATAACTTATTTTCAAATTCGCACGACCTTCAATTACACATTAATCAATTGCTTTGCTCAATTGCTAATTATGCTCCAGAAAAACAAACCACTAGTAAAAACACCACAACACTGCACGATAATTGACTGTAATGGCCACGTGTACAGACAAGTATGCATGTCAATTTTTCTTACATCCTTGAATTTTTTTTCGAAAATTTGAAAAACACATTAAGCTTCAAAAACAAAAAAAAACTTTCCATTCATAAACGATTCATCAATCAAGCTCACTCCCATTAAATTAAGCGTAACCTGTTTGTCTCCTTTATTTTCTTTGAAATTACTCCCGTGCGAAAAAAAAACTAATAAACCAGAAGGCATAACAGGAAACTAAAAATTCACACCAATCATCCCTTTTCTTCGCATCCCCATTTCTATCTAGCTGAATTCCGTTCCTTCCTCCATACGAAAGCATGATAGATGCTATTTACAAATTCATCAAAACGCCATCTGCTCCAAACAATATCACACATCACCTAAGGCCACCGGGTCCAGACTCGGTCGTCTGCTGCCACATAAATGATAGCGGAGATAGCTAGAGTACAAGATAAATTGATTGCAAATAAAAATTTCGCACAAAATCATTTCTGTTGCTGCCGGCTGCAATCCAAGCGGAGAAATGTGTTGAACGTAATTGAAAAATAAATAATTAGGAAGCCGATCTATTACAGCGGCTGTTGGCCATTCCAGAATTTACGTACCTAGTATTATGTACATTAAATAGCCCGAAACAGCCGGCAGCAACTTTTCACAGGCCGAGAATTTTAATTGTTCGTGTATAAATAACGATTAATTCAAGGAGCATGGGAAGATTTTGGGCAGTAATTAGGTAGGAGTGGCTGCAAATAAATAAAATAAGCTTTTTCGTACAATACTAGACATTGTAATTTATCTTCGGGGTAGGTTGGTCAGCATCGCTGACATTGGTTTCAGATTTATCTATTTGTGTGTTTTAATTTTGGATCAGACGGTATTTCGTAATTTAGAATATTTTTATTTTACGAGAGCCAAAACTTCCGCAAATTCTATATGGAAATAAAATCTGAATAATGATTCATGTCTCAGACTAAAATTACTTCTGTCTTATTTTAATTAAATTTAATCAAATACACATCACGGCATATCTTCTTATGTAAAAATGTATCTACTACTATGTAACTATAAAACGCATTTTTTTTTAATGAAAAACCACCTGTCGGAAAACATAAAACTTCAAACCGTCAATGGCAAAACGAACGAACAGGTTCCAAATTGAATTCACTCCATTTCACTGAAAAGATAACCATTCTTTATGACGCGAACAAGTGCACATGGTGTGTGTATCTTTCTTCAGGTGAAATACGTCAGGTGCCAAGGGTCGATAAAAGATACATAGAAGACAACACGAACGACTGTTCCCATTGCACTTACACTGTCTGCACAAGACGATTCGGTTGAGGAAACACAACGTTTCGAATTAGTTTCAAACCGCAAAATTTATTCGAATGTGCAGGTCATCGAAGTCAGGAAACCAACTGAAAGTCAATCGCAAGACATATGAAAATTCAATTAGGTTTTGAGGGTATAATGTCGTTTGGCTAGGTAGTGTAAAATAAAAATAAAAAGGGAAATATTTTTGTTTTAAAATACAAAAGATTTTAAAAGAGATCATCGATTTTATTAAGTTTTATGAAACTAGTTAATATAACGCGAAAAAAGCCGTAGGTTAGTATAAAAGTTGTTGTTCGAAACATACAAATTTATATTTTTGAAATTTCCTCGAAAAACATTCTAGGAAAGCTTTTATAAACGATTCTAAATAAAAAAATTAAAATATCAAATTCTATTGATCTTTATTTCAAACATAAAAGCTACATATCAATGTAACAAATTGTTGCATTCAGACTGCCATTACTATAACTCCGGGGACATGTAATTCCTGCTAGGAAAATTTGGTTTACCATTTCTCGTAAATTGGACCGAATTTCACGTTGGTAATGAGTAATATTTGCTTGCAAGTGTTTAATCTTTATTGATTTACCAGAATACTCAACCCACTTCGTGAGAAATTGGAGTGAATCCCTGCCACAAAAGCTCATGAGGATTGTTCTCGGTATCGACTACAGTTAGAATCAATGTATACGAGTCATAAGCTCCACGACTCACTTTGATTAAGTACGTAATTAGAGCTAGGCTTATTCAAAGCCCGGTATGGATTTGAACCTGGAACACAAACGCATGCTCTATCCACTCGGCTTCTCAAGCTTTATCTATCACTCGTCTATTTAAACTTTTTTTTTTTCAATCATATAAAGACACATGTTGGGCTCAGATATAGGAGTCATAGGGAGGATTAAAAAAATAGTATTTATATTATCTAGACTTGTGTAGTCAAATGGATTGAGTACCAGTGGTGAGCATGTTTGGTCCCTGGTTCGAAGCTTGCCATAGCTGATCAGACATGGTCCGAAACCGAATTTTAATTGAAATACAATAAAATACCAATCTTTGTATTGCTTAGAAACATTATTCATATTTGTGACTCGTATGAAAATATTCAGAGTGGTCAAACTTAAAACTTTTGGGAAGATTAGGTTAGGTTTTCCTGGTTCAAGGCCAATAGGTCTATGTGCCCATAGACCTATTGGCCCGTTTATGACCAAAAAGGTCATAGAAGCCTAAAGTTTCAGTTCAAGTGAATATCGGAGCCGCAATCCTTTTTGCGAATTGAAGGATATCCTTCAGTTTCTGACCCGGCGCGTGCGTGAGGTCCACCAGCCAAGGATCACCAAAGTAGCCTTGTTTGGTTTTCCTCATCGTCGGTCAGAGACGTCCGGATCTTGACGCTTCCTACAAGTGTGAAAAACTTGCAGTTTCATGGCATGTGTCACCACTAGAGGACTGTGACCAGAAATAATAGTCAGATAACGCAAACAAGAAATTAATAGCAGCGAAGTGGTAATGACCCCACATAATTTTGACTAATCTCCAGGCCTGAGTTTCTCGCAACCTGGTCACCGCAACCTTCATCATATGCGAGTCGATCGAGTACTTTTTTTCTTTTTTTTTCTGCCTCCTTCACTCCACTCTCGTCATCACTCAATATGCACGATCCGTGTGCATCACAAAATCGTCACTAAGTAATTCTTCCTAGTACTTCCCAGACAATTGATGTATTGGTATAAGGGATGGTACCATGCTGCTTATTATAGTTAGTACATTAGGTCATATTGTGTACATTTCATTTGTCTTCAAGTCGTTCGTCCAGAGAAAAGTTTACAAAATACTCTGGAATTCATTAGCAGTGTGCTCTTTCATAATAGAGCTTTAGATTTTCCTTAAACTTCATTCAATTTTCCGAATGTTAAACCGAATTAGGCAGAGTGTTGAAAAAACGTATTGCTTCCTGTACAGGGTCGGTTTTCATTCTTTCCGTCCTTGGAGTTTGCACTGATAAATTACCCGCATTTCTTGTTGGAATATTAGTGGACTCACCAACAGTTCGAAAAATATCTGGCCATTTGAGCTGTTTGGTTAAAATCTTATAAATCAATTTACCTCGTTCAAGCAATATAAGTTTGCTGATATTTGGAAGACCAGTTCTAGCATATACCGCTGAAGTTGGGGAAGTGTGGGCATTTTATGAATTATTTTGACAGCTTTAGCCATAAGTCTTCCAATAAGCTCGATGTTGTGTTTGGAAGTCTGGGCCCACAACAATACTCTATATGTGATTAACGAAACAATATACGCATAGTAAATCAAAAGCTTGATTTGCGAAGGTATAAATTCAAACCTTTTTATTACTCCTATCATAGGTGCCTCTTTGCATCTGATGTTGTTGATGTGGTTTGTCCATATCATTTTATCATCTAGCACCAATCCAAGATATTTAATTGAATTTACATTTTCAAGCTGTACCCCGTTTGTTTGGATGTTGAGGTTCACTGGACGTTTGTTTCTCTGCTGAATCACAATGTATTTGGTCTTAGGGGTATTAACAACTAGTTTACTTTGCCGAAGCCAGTTAAAATATCGTTCTAAATCTGCATTTACAGTATTCTGCACTGTCAATTCTTTATCTCCGGAATAGAGAAGAGGGGTATCGTCCGCAAATAGCACAATTTTACAAGACAGCTGAATGTCCTGTATGCTGTTCACGTATAGCAAAAAAATAAATGGGCCGAGGATAGATCCTTGTGGTACACCGATATTTATTTCATATTCTTGGCTGACATACTTAGAATTTTTGGTTACTATCCGCCTATTTATTAGGTAGTTTCTGACTAGTAGCTTTATTTTATCCCCAAATCTGTATTTGCTTAATCGTTCTAGTAAAAATCCATAGTCGATAGTGTCGCAAGCTTTTTGCAAGTCAACAAAGATAGCAGCAGCATGATTTCCCATATCCAGAGTAGAGTCTCCATCCAAGGTTGCCGCTAACGTGCTACTATGTTATTAGAACCCGTACTGAATTGGGGCCAGGATAGAATTTTATTCTATAAATTGTGATATTCTTGAGTTTATTACCTTCTTAAATATTCAACGCATTCACTTTATACTTCCCATCAATGCCCTGATGACCATGAATTCAGTAGATTCGGATTCTGCTGTTGTTGTCTAGCCTGTTCAGGGCCCGAAAACAGTCGAGTCCGCACTTCGTTTTATATGTCTGAGACATCAGTACTCTCACCGCAGCTTCACTGTCTGTGAAAAATTACTGATTTTAAAAATTACTGAATTGACTTGTATTAGTTATTTAGCTTTTTGAGAATAATGCAGTTTACAAAGCCTGAAGAATACTTTTATTTTGCGATCCGTAGAGTACGCTGCAGCACTTGCTTCTACAGCTGTTTTGGTTCGGTTAGCATAGGAGCTCAAGGCTACTTCGCCCATTAGCTGATGCATTGAGACGAAGGTCCTCCGGAAAAATTTTTTTTTTTTTGGCGTAAATCGCATTTGCTTGCCCTCTTTCCTCTAGGTTCATCTTCCAGGTAAACTTCCTCTCCACAATAAGACCCAAGTACTTGGTGTGCAATTTGAAACTTAATCTATTTCACCAATCTTACATTTCCTTGTAAAAAGTACCAGAATAGTTTTATTGGAGTTGATGCCAAGGCCTAAGATCTTCGCCCACTCATTAGGCAAACCCAGACTTTACTCGGTGGACTAGCCAAGAGTATGCGGTCACAATGATCACAATGTGAACGGCATAGCTAACAAACATGAATACATTGCTTTGCAACCTATTTCAAACTTTCTTTGTGCCCATGGTTCAATAAGAGAAGAGAGAGAACTCCCAATTGGAGATGCGTCTGTAAACTTTCGTTGTAATTTGAACTCCCGCGGAAATCCAGTTGTGAATGGCACGGTAGGTGTTGGTTGTGCGGAGGCTTTCCATAATTGCTATTGTATGAGAATTGTTGAAGGAATACTCCATGTCTAAAAGGGCTCTAAAGCATACTGTTCATAATGAAGTGTTTCAAGAACTACCCAATAGAGAGCCACCTACTTTTGTATACGCGTTTTGGGCTCTCGATGAAGCTTGGAAATTCTGGTCTTCATGTGGAGATTCAAAAGTCTTAAATATAACCTTCGCGGTCCTGCAAGCTGCAGGTACACAGTTTGAATTGGTGTCAGATCTGCTCCATAGTTAATACTAGGAGAAGAACCGAAACTATTATCAGCTCTGTGTTTGAATATCTTCAAGTTCAAAACAGGATTATATTATTCGGCAAAATACTTTTTTAGAAAAAAATAGACAGATACATCTTAGGAATATGTAATTAGTCGTACTAAATTATTGGTGCAAATCTGCCATATATTTTTTAAATTATTGTAAATAAATTAAAATATAAAATATATTTATATATTTGATAACTTTCAGTTTTATTGTCAAAAGCTGAAAAAGAAAGTTTTGCTTTTCGGCTTTTTTTTCGGAATGAGCTGTGTAGCGTCTGCGATGGTTCCTTCAGCTAAACAGCATTTCCATTGCAAAAGTAAGCCAATTTTTTGTGTTAAAATATGTCTCGTACATAAATATGTCTCGTACATGCTCTTTGTTCCTCCTATTAATTAGAAGTTCAAATTAAAATTGAAATATTCGGAACCTCAAGTGAGCAACTTTTGACAGTTACACTGTACCAGTATTTATAATAACCATCGTCTCTACAACCGGAAGTCCAGTCCAATCCTGGCCTCTCCCAAAAAGTCTTTCAAGCGAATTTGATCGTAAGCTGATGTCATCCAATTAGCGGAAGCAAAATGTCCCCCGCTTTCGTTTAAAATCGAGCACCAAATGCTTATCGAGCAGGCCCTTCTTCGCTCATACGAGCTAAATACCTAGCCCAGCGAGTCTACCGAGCTTTGTTTTTGCCAAAATATTTGCTTCTAGATAAATTAAGCACAACAGATGGTTTTAGTATCTCCGAAATTGTCCTTCTGCACATACAATGTCAACGATATTCTGTAAAACTTTCATCTCAAGCGCGGCTAAGAAATCAGAATGCGTTTTACTGAGCACCATACATAACTACTGGCAAAACTATAGTCTTGTGTAGACGTAACTTTGAAGCTACGGTTATATTTTGGTATTTAAAAGGATTCGATAGGCCGTAATAGGCTTTCTGGGCTTTAAGCAGTCGCCCACAAATTTCTTCTTGGTATGAGCTGCCATTATTAATCCAAGGTAATAGAAAGACTGCATCATTTGACGTACATTCCACACATTTTGTATCGTATGCCTACGTGTCAAAATCTGATTAATTGTTGATTTGCTTGGAATGAAGAGGAACTGATACAGCCCGATGATGGCTTTAGTAGTATGTTGGCTAGTAGTATCTTATATGATATATTCAACAATGTTGAATACCTCATTACTGTTCGTTGTGACGTTTCCTTTTTTAACTCCTAGCATTTCTAAAATTAGTTTCGCCACTCTTCTGATATCTCTTGATACTCCCATACGGTGCACTACAATTTCATGCATTGCTTGGAATAGCGTGGGTCCATTCAACCAGCTCAACTAGTTTTCGTCGGCTCTCGAGGCTTTGTTGGGTTTGAGCTTTGTACCTCTTCTACGCTTCGCGGCAGCAACATCAGGTCTTCTCCTGGATTGATAGAACCTCTAATTTTTTGGTGAGCTAATCATTTGATACCTGCCTTTCTTTACAGTATGTGCAGTGTAGTATGTATGTGCTGCATCACGTTTTGGACTATTTGGTGGAACTTCTCTCAATTTTACAGGTCAGTTTTTCACCCAGGCTGATTTCTTCTGTCCGCCAAGTCTCTTCTCTGTTCTTCTTAGTTGTTTACAATCCTCTTTACGTGCCCACGTTTTATGAGATTCCTTCATGATTCCATGATTTCATTGCTCGACATGCTACATTCTAACGTTAACTTGCTAATTTGCGTTAATTATCAAACCAGCCACTTTGATCTCTGCAATATTCATGACACTAATTTTAAGCCATGTCCATTTCATCTTGCACCCGCAATCCTGGCTGCAGGACCTACTCCCTCTTCATCAAGCACTTAAGGGGAGTGAGTCCTAATGCGTATCAAAGGCGATAGTCATATTCTTGTCACACAGAGCAGCCGTCGTGCTCCGAACCTAATCTGCAGATATAATAGTCCTATGCAAGGTTATTCGCGCTCGAAAGCCATACCAACCGAATACTGATCCATGTCTATGTTGGCGTCTCGGTACACTCGTACCGTCTTCAGGCTCAAAACATGGCAGCGGTCAATCAACACTTAGTCTATCAGGCTACTTAGTCTAGCAGCCAATACTCAAATTACCTTTTGGATACCCTAGCACGTAAAAATGGTCTCATACAAACTATGGGCATCTCAATACTCACTCCCGACCTATTTTACGTTCAGAGCTTCAAAGATAATTTTTACATTATACCTTGGGTGAGGATTGAGACCAACAGACTCTGCAAAGGCTGTTGGCTTCATAGACGGACCAACATTTGCGCGAGCTTAGCGTGCGAACCAGTGAATTTCTTGTTGTTAACGGTAAACACTAACCTTTTAACAATAACAAATGCTCTGGTTCACACGCTAAGTTCACGCACATGCTGGTTCATCTATCAAGGCCATTATGAACATTTATAAAGTGCCTCGCTCACAAAGGTCGCATAGCTTCTTATTAATGGCGTTGAAGTCGATGATGGTAAGCCCAATTCGATTACATGATGTTTTAAATGGCAACTGTATTAAATGTCATACTCTTTTTGTTTATTAATCACCATTGCCGATCCATCTCATCTTTTAGATTGCAGTTATATCACCCTTATCGGTCAGCTCCTAAGCAGCTCATGTTCTGCAGAGTGATCTATCGTTCCATAACAAAATTCTCAAATCGTTTATTCGTTTTCGTAAGCATGGTATTTTTTTTAAATAGTGATGGGCCAAACTGCTATTTAGAAATAGCAATAGCAGTTGCTATTTGCTTCAAATAGCAGCTAAAATAGCAGCAAAAACGTTGTTATGGCATTGTGACGTGTTTGAGTTTGATACGCCAGAGGTAGGCTAGGTCCTCGCTCGCTGTAGTTTTTGTGTTACTTAGCTGTCAGGTCGTAGGTTTCGCTGATTCTTATGAGTTTCGATCGCAAGTTCAAAATAGTGTATAGGTGTGCTCCACCTGCTTGATATGTATGATGTGAGCAACATTCATACAAATAAATGATAAACCTAGTACGATCGATGCCATAAAGACTTGAATGCATGCTGCTATTGCTATTGATGTTTGTTGCTGTTCGCCGATATCTGATGTCCGCTGTTATGCTACTCAAATACCATTTGAGGAAAGTAGCAGTTTATCGGAGTTATAAATAACAGGCTGCTATTGCTATTGTTAAATAGCAGTCACCTTTTAAGCAACCCATCGTAGGATTTCAAAGCTTGTTGATTGTCTTTTAATGGCCGCTGCAATAGCATTTACGGGAGAGGCTACAGGCCTCTTACCAACCTCACTTAGAAGAAAGAAAAGAAATGTTGGCTATATGGACAGGCTAACCTTGGAAAGAAACATTATCCCAAGTAGCCACCACGAGCGAGAGATGGATCACACTTCCATCAGTGCAAATAGATACGGCACGTATCTACTTTCATATACTTAATATTATTACCCCTATTCAGTAGATGGCTGACCGCTTATGTCTTATATCTTTATTTCTTATATCTACTACTGTATAAAATTTTTTACTTTACTTGATTTTTTTTTTCAATGCATGGCGTTACCGGTATAATTTGGCATTATGTCACCCAAGGCAAAGCAATGAATGTTATTATGTTTCGTAAGTCAGACCATTCCCGTTTTAACGAACGAATTTAAAAAGGAACTGTTTTGTTGAATGAGGCACGATACACTTTTTCTCCGTTGTCGCCTAAAAAGATAGCTCTAATTCCCTAGAAAATGCACGCTCCAAAAGCTTTCAGATCTCTTCCGTTTGAATAAAATA
Source organism: Nemotelus nigrinus (assembly GCA_947369275.1). Classification (NCBI taxonomy): domain Eukaryota; kingdom Metazoa; phylum Arthropoda; class Insecta; order Diptera; family Stratiomyidae; genus Nemotelus; species Nemotelus nigrinus. The sequence continues at coordinate 36,402,391 of OX376372.1, forward strand.
TTTGCAATAAAAACATAAACCTCAATTTCAAGACCACCAGCGTAAAATATGAAATATATTGCAATTATTTGCATTTCATATTTTACATTTTATTTAATCAAATGTCACTATTATGAATTCATTTCATCAAAGTATAGAAATACCCGCGCATTAAATTTATTTGAATATAAAACTTATGAATCTTTAATGGTGAATCCCAAATTAATGCCAAACGTGCCAATATCATTTTGAAATTTAAAACAAACAAAAACCGACATTGCAGCATTTTCACCAGAAATAACATTCAGATACTCTTATCTCTGTTTCTTTGAAATTCAAACAGAATATGCACATCACTTTTATATAATGCATGATTATGACTTTCCATTGAAGAAAATCCCCAAACTAGGGCAACTGATACGAAGATCATGAGCAACGACCCTGCGATTCGACCGTTAGTAAACAAGGGCTGATAGCAAAGGGCCATCCAACATTGTCTTCTTTGCTGAGTCTCGAGTTACTTTTACATGCACTTGTTTGCATGATCGCGAGTCCAATTCCCCTTATTGTTCACGCACGTACCAAGTGGCACTTCCTCAAGACCCTCTAAACAAGACAAGGCAAAGTTCGCAGGTGACGCAATTCAACAACGAGCACCTGAAACGATCGTTAAAAACCTGACCCTCCACCGCCACATGACTTTTGATGACGATTGTCGTTAAATCGTTGATTGTTGCTTTGAATTATTCATTGAAGTGATCGCGATCGTGTCGACCGGCTAAAATGCCCACCACTGGACTCAATGTCTCATATGACATGACTATTCAGAAGATACACTTATGATCAGTGTCGTGGATTTGTTTAATCGGAAAACAGTTATCTCGCGGGCGCCAATAATTCGCGAGTATTGGATCTGTGTCCGGGATTAGGGTCCAGCAGGAACGAAATCAGTGTGGAGCCAGTGATCGAAATTCGCGCGAATTTTCCGCCAAGCGTGAAAGTACGCGAGTGAACTGTGAAAATCCCCCTCGGAAAATTTGCCGAAAAATGCCTAGACAAGACGCCAACAACGTAACCGTAACGTAGTGATCTTAACTGGCGCGATCGATGATTCATAGACGACGGTATTCGTGGATTTCTAAGATATTGCTGTAGCATGTCTTACACCGCTCAAGTGTCGAATATGCAAAATGAATTTTGCTCGCTAGGTGTGTGGTGGATTCCCAGAATGGAGGAGTGACGATACTCAGAAAAATGATGTGTGTTGTTTTTGTTAGCATTGTGTTTCCTGCTTGTCCTCATACTGTGGGGATAGCAGAGCTCAGCTTTGGGAAAATAAACATCTGGCTCACTCGGCCAGCATTGAAGTATTTTGCTCGTTTTCGTGGTGATTAATTAGTGCTCGTAGTACAGAGAATTGTTTGTAATTAAGTAATAATATAGACGAGACAGAATCATTTCAAGGTAACATTCATAGCAATTTCGCGTAATTAGGTTTCATCGCAATCATGATTTATGGGTGCCAGTGTGCTGGTTCAAGTGGAGGCCAACGATCGGTGTCCGACAAACCGAATTCTTAATTGTGCTATTTTCATGAGAAGAAAACAAAAGTTCATTTTAACGAGGCGATTTTATTGTCGTCGAGTTCTTGAAATATTCTATACTTGTATTAATAGTTTTTAGAATTGCATATTTTCGTACATTCGCATGTGTGCGTTCGAAACCCCTTAAAATACCATTGAATTTTGTCACATTGCCAGAACGATCCTAAAACTTTGAATTTCAAGCGAAATCTGAGATTTTTCTGCAAATTATTGTAAAATACCCCTTATTGAAATGCTTTCAAGTATATTTCCAATAGATCAAAGTCACTTTCATCTTAAACTTGAACTTTTTTTTATATATTTTTATCGTAAAATATGCTTTTGTGCTGAAAATAAATGTAAACATGCTTTAAATATGTCTTATAAACAAACGAAAATATCTCGTGCCAAAGATTCGAATTGAAATGTACGAATATCCCTAGCTGCTTGTATTTATGACTCGAATCCATTAGAAACACTTTGTTTGTATAGATCTATTACCTTCCTGAAAATTTTGTGTACTCTTAGCTTATGGTCGGCAGTAAATGAAAATATATGGATAAATCAATAAAAGAATGTATACTATTTTTTGCCAAACGTGGATATGCCTGCGAGTTAATAGATCAATTAGTCGATTTTTTTCCTTTGATAAACAAATCTATCTGGCTGAATGTTTCTTTCAACAATGGAGCACATGTTTAGCTGATATTGACTTAAATCTTTTCATAGTTTTTACTGAGTCCATTGACGGACTGTCAGTTTGAGTGAGAAAGATTTTTCCGCATTCGGAAGATTATTCGAAGGTTACTTCAAAGCTAACTTTGATGGACTGTCTCAGGAACAACCCTCAGAATGACAGACATCGAAATTGAGTGAAACTTTCTCGCTTCACATACTTGTTACTGTACTGGTTTGAGTTCGATAAGAACGGTGGTGATTTTTTCCGTAACACACTGTTTATTTAATTTTAAAATAATTGATTCACCTGCTGATATCAGCAGTGTAGATCATTTCCCAAGCAAAGCAGCCCAAACTGCATTTAAAAGCTAGCTATTTCCTTAATCAAAGATTGCTTTAGGACATAACTTGGCATTTAAAGGAAAACGTGCACAGTAGTGGTAAAACGTCAGCATGTAATTACAAACTACACTGAAAAAACACATAGCGTCAGACGCCATAGTTTATAGACTTCTGGCGCCATGTACATAGTCGATTTTGGGATTGTGATAAAATATAGCGCCACACGCCATAATACATGGCGAAAAGTACATAGGAGCAGTCGCTATGCATATAGCCCTCCACGTCATGTACTATAGTCCTCCACGCGATGCACTATAGTCCTCCACGCCATGCAGACGGCTTGATGTTAGGTGATGGAATTCTATCGACGAAAATCCCGAGGGGTAAATGACATCAAAGACCATATCCTCTCCTAATCTCAAGAAGCTTGCTGAAATTTATACATCCCCTCACACAGTATGGCTGCGAGCTATAATTGGAGTGCCATGAGCCATATTACATGGCTCATGGCACTATGTAATATAGCGTGTGGCGCCATAATATCTGCGCCATGTAATTAGGGCGCTGGGAGCCATAATGCATAGCTCAAGGTGCTATGAGCATAGCGTGTGAGACCATAAATGCTGCGCCATGTTACATAGGACCACGCGCTATGTATATTCTGACATTATGGTGCGGGGAGCCATATTGCATAGCTCAGAGTACTATGTACATAGCGTACGGGGCGATAAATAATGCGCTCTGTTACATAGCTCTGGGCGCCATGTGGATTTTTTTCAGTGTAAACGCTGTTATCCAAACTAAAGCTTGCTTCTAGATGCCAGTTTGATGGTGTACCAAAAGATTATTTGACTAGTTCAAATAATTAAATTTTCGAACACTATTTTGGGTTACCCATATCTTCTTCCTCCTGTTTTGAGAACTCTAGTTGAACAATATAGAAATACCACTAAGAACTATCCTTTTTAGTTTGCAACATTTGAATCGTTTCTTAGCCTATGTTAGCTTAAGTCAACTAGGAAAATTTCAATAACAAAAAATATTCTAATGTTTTTTTTCCCAAAAGTGGAGTCCTAACACTGTTAAATCCTGTTGCCAGTATTGCTTATCTGACGAAATTAAGAATCCCTGTTACAAACGAGACATTAGTAGAGCGCACATCATCCTGTACATGTACCAATTTACTAGTAACAGACTATTAGGATCAAACGAAATTCAGACTGACTCCGGAATGAGATTCGATGACGAATCTATAAAAAAAAATACCGTAGGAAAACAAATTAGTTGATGAGAAAAATTGCAAGTTCATTATTATATGATTCTAATGTACAGTTCTCCATGGCCGATAAATAATTTGGTGTTGAATAATAAATATGTGCAAGCTGCAAATATATGAAATGAAAACCATATTTAAATAGCAAGATGCTTTGTCATCGCCAATTGCATATGATCCATTTTTTTTTTTTTTTTGGATAGGAGTAATTAAGTATCCGCCCAAAAATAATGGACTTTCATAGTTACATTGCACTAAAAATATTTTTATTCGCGCCAAGTCAATTCCACTCATTGAACGAGGGGAAACAAAGACCTGAGCAACAATTTTCAGTCAAACAGAGTACAAAGACCATGCATTACAATCCCTGGATTACGCTAATATACTTTCTGATGTATCGAATCTCGTTGAGCTTTTATCCTAGTGTATCTAGTTAAGGAGATTCAAAAAGTTCAAAGCTCATTAGCAATTCGCTAACGAGATTCAATTGTGATCTGTCTTCAATATTTTGAAGGGATTTTCTCGAACAAATTTTATCACTTGTTTGAGCATAGTTTCAATTCAGGATCAATTAAGATCCCCTTATCTTCCGCCGTAGATTTAACGAAGGAAGCAAAAGGTTTCATCCACTTGCAGAACGAATCGCACGAAATCCAGCTTGGTAGTCTTTTCATTAGCTTAAGGCTCAGCTTTTTCGGGAAAAAATTATCATAATAGGAACATACTGGTCAAGAGCAGCATTCCGCTTCCTTTTCTCTGCCGATGATATTTCGTATGCTGCCGGTTTCCCTTCATGCAAATCACCACTACATTTTTCATCTTCACGAAAATTCTAGTAGGATTGAACTTGATTCATTTTTTTTTCTTAAAAAATATTGTGAAAAGATTTCACGTTGTCGACAAGGACCGCTCAGATTCGGGGTGCCGAAAATTACTGTATAGTTCTTATTGTAAGCTTGAAAGCAATCCTTTTCAAAATCACGCCTGCAATGCTGTTTCAGAGAAGAGAAGAACAAAATTGTTCCTTAGACCCTAGATAGACAGTGCAGCCTAAATGATAATTTGTCGTAAATGATAATTTGTTGTAAATGATAATTTATGACCTTAAGACCTTAACTATCAACCACACGAATATTTGCTGCATATGCTTCCCCCTAACGACTAATGGCGTAAACGAATTTCAAATCAACTTAAGGTTGAGACGCCAGCTCACTTGGAGCTTTTTCGTGTGCAAGCCAATTATTGGGGTTGATTTCTTGTTCCACATCAGAATTCTGGGGGCGTTGTCGAACCGCCAGCTTATTTACAAGATAGTGACGCGATAGGTTGCGTTCTGTCACTGCCAAAATCCTTGGCAGGAAAACAGTTTTACAAATCGCATGAAAATATACGCCCATCTCTATTAAAGCAGACTAGAGCATACGAAAAGAACCTCCCGTTGCTGAGCTACCATGTCGTTTGCATAATTAAATCATTTGGTTTGTTTGAATTTCCAATAATGATGTTAGGCCTTCGAGGTGCCAGCCAAACAGCAGGTGTTGCAAGGGCTATAATTTGTACATAGATGACATTCTCATCTTTCCGGAAAATAGCAACAGCACTGAGGACATGTAAGAAAAGTTCTTGAGTGCCTGAAACAACACGGTTTGACAAACAAATCAACTCGTCAATGTACCAAATAGGAAAATAAGCCGTAAATTATCGCGGACGCAAAATATGATTGATGGGCATACCACCTCTACCAGAAAAAAATCTATCGATTCAAAGAACGTAGCGAAGAGACTTACGGCGGTTTCTAGGTGTCATAAACTTTTACGACCAATTTATTAGGCTAGCAGCTGTACGGTTGTTCCATTCACCAGTTGTTGGTAGAATCGAAGAAAAACTACAAACGTCCGGTAGGATGGACCGCGGACGCAGTAGTAGCATTCAGGCTGATCTCCATCTCCTAATATCTGCCAGACATCCAGCATCTGCCAGGTGCAGCAAATATTATTGCAGTTGCGCGTTCGCGAAAAGAGACTATCGAATTCTAAGAAATCGTCTGCAGCAAAGAATTGGCAGCGGTTTAAAAAGCTGGATAAGGAACTGAAAAAACTATTGAAGTCAAATATTGCCTTACGGATGACTAGACTTACATCGCACACAACAGCCCACACCCCAGTGGACGAAGAACAAGCAAAGTAATTAGGCGCCAATTCGTCTGGACGTTCGCTAAGAACAAATCATGGAGTGGACTCGTTCATACTTACCATTTCAAGCAAGTAAGATTAAATGGCTCACAGAAAATATAAAATCGATTTCGCTATGTTTATCTAGATATAGTGGGACCTCTTCTACAAAGAAAATATATCGCTGTTTGCTGACCAAGATCAATCACTGCATCGAGTCGGAAACTGTGATCGATTTAGATCTTCCGAGGATCACATGTCAAAGGCAGTCAACTTGAGTCACAAATCTTCGACGCCTGAACAAAACTGATCAGATCCAAAAGATCGACGACCGGCGTATGCCACTGACAAACAATTGAAATTTTGGAATGCTATCTTCAAGCTGCTCTGAAGACAGCGACCATGTGGATCGAAGTCCCTGATATCGTTTCGTTTGGTCTCGTGAGTCTATGAAAACGATATAGAATGCTCAGCCGACGATATGATATTGGAAATCTATATGGTGCGTAGTCCTATGTAACATAGCACAGCAGTTATATTGAGCTACATGATATAGCTAAAATCCAAATTCTCATAGATTATGGGCTTTTCAGTCTCAACTCTAGTGTAACATAGCCCCACGATCAAATAAATTCAGCTATACTCTTAGAGGTAAGAGAGGCCCTAAATGAAATAGTGGCACAGAATAGCCTCTAGTTGATATGGATCCCCGACCATGAGGGGCACCAAGGAAATGAGGAAGCTGATACCAAAGCCAAAGAAGAAGCAAAAATGCCGTTCTTAGGTCCAAAGTCAGATACGGACAAGGAAATTAAAACATGGAACAAGAAAAAGATCGAAGACTACTGACTTAATATTGAGGGCTTAAAACACTCAAAAAAAATACCTTGGCTTCGATAGCAAAAAAGCAAAAGAAGCAGTGGCTCTCTGCAAAAGTGGCATAAGAGCCCTATGCGGAGCATTGACAAGCCAACTTCTCTGCAAAAAGTATCTCCACATAATAGGTGAGGAGGTGGACGACCTCTGCAGATACTGTGGGGAAACGACAGAGTGTGTATATCATCTGATTACACTCTGTCCAGTACTAGGGACAAAACGACTCGAGCCCCTTGGCTCTGCTCTTCCCTCCATCAGGGACATCAAAAATGTCGCGTCAAGGAACATATCCAGGTACATTAGAAGCCTGCACATCCTATAGGGCATAACGCTAGGGTCCTTCTGGATCCACTTCAGGCTATCAACCAATCAATCAATCAACATAGCCCCAACTACTATGAATATAATCTGAGCACATATCATTAAAGAAGGCTATATTTGTAAATAATAATAGCTTCCGTATTTCACTTTGGTTTTAATTAAGGCTAAAACGGATGGCGATAAGGACCATAATACATAGCGCCTACTCTTATGAATTTGACGCCCCATGCGACTTTTATGTATTAAATTTCACCTACCTCCTAAACTACTGGCCATCCCATTCTAAAACTTTTATGATAAAATAAGTAAAGTTTAAGCTTTATTTTGTTATAATAATAAACAAAATTAACCTGGTCCAAATTATTCAAATCACGAGTTAAAGTGTCTACTTCCGGTTCCACACAGGAAAAAAAAATTATTTTTCAAATCTAATTTCAAAATTATAAACAACAGCTAATTTTCTATACCAATCAATATGTTTAATGTTTTTTAGGGTTTGTTTTGAATCTCAGAATCCGCTTCCAAAAAAGCCTTTTATCAATTTCGTCAATTATTCAGAAGCCCATAACTCGGCAACTAAACCTCATAGAAACAAAAACTTGTGCATCCACATTCATATCTTCTAGAAGTACCAGTATGCACAATATAAACGAAATCCAGAACCTCGATTTTTTTTCGTTGTCCGCTTCACGTGAAATGCCCCATAAACCGTATTAGGCCAGTAAATATGGAATACAATTATGGGCTCTCTGTGATAGCAATGCACAGTTTGGAATTTAGAGACTTACGCAGGGAAATTGCCTCGAGCCGCATTTTTGCTAGAGAAATCTTGAGGATCACAAGTCGTACTCGATTTGGTAGAAAATGTTGAGCTGAATTGAATTGTAATTGAACCATTCGTAGCAACTGCACCACAGCATTTAACCTCTTCAAGATATTCCTGAAAAAAATACATAAATTTATCATCAAATATGTTATAATTTTGTTTGATATGTTTAGAGGAAAGTTCCCAAATAGTCCTTTATTAATCTTGAAAGCCTGCGTGAAGAATTCAAAGCTTCGTAAAAGCCATAGAAAAGTTACAGCTCTGTAAATATTTTGCAAAGGTCATGAACTAGAAAAGTATGGTACGAATAATTCAACAAATCCTAAAAATATACGTGCCACCATTAAAGCTTACATCAAAGGTTAATCAGATAGAATCCAGATAACGTCAGCATTTCATTTTAATCGAATTACGTATCACACATTTTTCATATCATTCTCACCATATTCTATCATTTACGTCACGTTATGAGTTCGACCTCTTGTTGACATCATTTCTGGTAATTTTTGCGAAATTCACAAGAAAATGCGTATGAGATCCAAAAAACCTGCTATTGTAATACAAACAATGCTGAATTTTCCTTTCTTATTTGATTACAATTCAATCTCCATTCAATAACCGTCTCAAAAAATCATTTTATTCCATGAAGTGAAATTTTCCATACGGTTTGAAGCAAGCATATAATTCATAAAACGGATTGGCAAACTTGAGATATTTTTTGCGATTCATATATCATGAGTGCTACTTTGATTGTTTGATTTCTTTCCAATTCCATCCTGAAAAAACAATAATTAAATCTGTCGATTATTGATTGTCTCCGCAGATAGGGGGTGTGTTTTTATTTTCCAACTGGATAATACGTATCCTGAAAATTCAAAGAACGATCTGTCCTTAGCTCGAGACTACGTGGTCTTTACCATGAATTCGAACATCAATTACACCTACATATTCGGAAGTTCCGACTGTCTAGCATAACTTCAAGCGGTTCCTTTTGCCATGCATATTTTCTCACTTTCTTTCCTTATTCGGAAGCTATTGTTCTTTACGTACTTGACCGCAAGCAACAGTCTGACAAACTGTGAAGGTGTTTTCGGAGTACGTGCACTCTCGTAAGTACGATTTGTTTTTCACGCCTCCTCAGCCACCTCACATGGTCACATCTTGTTGGTAAGTCGATGTCTTGTGGTTTGATTAATGGTCATATGATGGTCTGTCGAAAAGAATTTTCAGAATTTCGTACAACGAGCGTGAGTTGAAATCATGATTCTGTTTATTAGGAATTTACGCCAGGAAAACACAGGAAGTGCTACAATGCGAATAGTGATTATGCTTGCAATTACAATTTTCGGTAAACATATCAATTCGAATGACTTGTTGTTGTAGATTTGCTCCGAATACCTTTGATTACATCCGGATGCTGGCGTACTTTTTGTAATACTTTTTTTTTAGTTTATCTTGTGACTGAAATCAGTTGTATCTATTCATTTTTAAACAAGAACTAATGTGAATACCACGGCCGGGCAATGGTCAAAAGCTCAGTAAATAGTTCGATGATGAAATCGTTCAGGCTTTTTGTGGTCACTTGAAATGCTTGAGTGATGCGTCAGTGAACGTAAATGAAATAATATTCGGGGTAATATACAGGTGCATAGTGTTAGTAAAAATAGAATTACGAGAAATGTTTCATCTGAATGAAATTCAATTCGATTGTTTTGTTTTCTTCTTGTTGAATATGTACTAGAGAACTTTGTCGTGATGGTTGATTTGAATTGCTTATGATTCGATTGTGAATGGGCATTATGTGGATTTTGAGCTACGATTCAGTTTTGTTCAAGGCGAGAAAGCTGTTTTACGCTGTGACAAATAATTCGATTGGTTCCTCTCTTCTTGCTGATTTTCGCCAAAAATCTATATCAAATCGCCAATAAAGCGATAAACAGCGTCCATGTCCTTTCAATTAAAATATTGAAACTGTTACGAAGACTGTAGCCGAAAATCCAAATGTCTCATATCGTGCTCAAGCTTCGCAATTAAGGAAGCAGAATTTCGGCAGTTTGAGCAAGTTCATCTAGTGCCACGATAAAGGGCTTTTATGCCCTATAACCAACACAACCTGGTGAGCCTGTTCCATCTTAATACCTTCTAAGTGACGGTTATCCGTGATTAAAACTATAGTAACGCTTGATTCGCTCAAGGTCAATATTGCAGGCATAACACTGCTATTGACTTTGTTCGGATCGCCGTGATTTGTTTTGATCGCACATAACTGTGAATTTCCGTTGCGTGTTGCACGTTTTGTTTTTCAATTGTGCTTTGTTTTTGTTTTTATTAATTTTTTTCCGCCGTTATAGTAATGCAAGATATTAAATTGAACTTTTGCAATATTCGCAGGATAAAAAAGATTTTTTTTCGGTCTACTGTCACTTATCCATTCACAAACCGGTAATTTTGGCACTAAGTGAAACTAAGGTCGTTTCTGATACTGATATAAATCAGTATCACGTACCTGGTTATCAGTTAGTGCCACGCTTCTGCCCCCAAAGACGGATTGTAATTTATGTGCGTAATGATGTGCCGTTTATCACACTTAGCCAATATACTTCTGCTAACCCAGAGTTTAATTATCTCTGGATTAGATTCAAATTTTCCAAGCACATCATCTTTTTTTGCTTTTTATACCGCAGCCCTGACATGTCTGATGCAGTTACTGTTCGTTCCTTTGATGCACTGTCTTCTGACATTGACAAATTGCTTGAGACATCCTTTTCATCTGAAATCATCCTCGCCGGTGATTTCAACATGCATAACGTCCAGTGGCTCAGACACTCTTCCACCACAAGTCCGGCGGGCAAGCACGTTGAGCTTTTTAGGGAGTCGTTCAATTTGGAGCAATTAGTAGATTGTGCAACAAGAATTCCCGACATATCTGGGCACAATGCCAATCTTTTAGATTTATTTCTAACTTCGCACCCAGATAAATATTCGATCTCAGTTTCTGCACCTCTTGGCAACTCGGACCACAATTTGATTTCGGCCCAATTTAACATCTCTTCTCTGATTAACACTAATCAGTTTCCTACCAAACGACTGGTCTGGCATTATGGCAAGGCTGACTGGACCGCGTTTAAAAAATATATCAGAGAGATCGATTGGTCCGATTGCTTTACGAATGCATCGAACGTCGAGTACATAGCTTCCACCATAACTGACATCATATGGTATGGAATGTACACTTTTATTCCGCATGCCTTCAAGAACACTAAGCCAACCACCACCTCATGGTTTAGTTACGAATGCCAAGAGGCTATTCACACTAAGGAGGCGGCATTCCGAAATTATAAGCTATCTCCGTCTGAGGAATCAAAACTCCTTTACAAGACTGCTTGCAATACCAGTTCCAATATCATTCCAGTTTGCTTGCAATATCATTCCAGTTTGACCAAAATATTAAACAGAAGGGTCTTGTAAGCCAGAAAGGAAGCAAAGGCTTCTGGTCGCTTGTGAAAAGGATTAAGAACAACTTCTCCAGTTCCTCCGTGCCATCTCTTCTTCATGGTGGTAACGTACTTTCTGAGTCACTGGACAAAGCTAATCTTTTCGCTGAGATTTTTGCTACAAACTCTTACTTGCCACCTTCATCACTGAGTCATCCTACTCCTCCAATGTGCATTTTCAAGCAAGGGCCTCTATTTTTCCGCACAAGAGAGGTATTGAAAAAAAGCATTACTGTTTTCATTGTTGTTAAGGGTATCATTTTGAAATAGTAGATTTTGGAGCATAACAACAACTTTTTTTGGTAGCGGGTATCAAAAACTTATCCCGCGAACATTACAGAATTATTTGAGATGCTCACTAAAAACATCACTCGTCGTCCACAGAAATGCAAGCTCCACATATGCTGACACAGACGTCATCTGACCACAGCATCAGCTCTAGGATTAATTCAGGCGTCACAGGGCATATTACAGAGTAAAGTATGTGCCGCTCCCTTTTGATGCGGGTGCAATGGAAAAAGGTATCCAAAGTGTCATAATTTCCCTTAAAACAATACTTACAGAGCTCCGTGCTGACATTGACCCGATTGGAACTGGCACAGGTAGAAATTTATTTCACCGTGGTCGCAATTAAGCCAAGATTTTAAAGTGTGAATTAGTCTAATCGTCCATGCTTCCTTCGAGTTCGTAACCCAGTGTTCCTCCCAAAGCTCAAGCGGCTGCGCTCTTGCCAATATTGCTGTTTCCGCTTCAGCTCAGCTCGAGAACACCTTCCTTCGTTCGCTCGCCAATAAATCAACTGGGATCAATCGCGCTATCACCAACACGGTGTTTCCTGAAACTGTTCTTTAGCTGCTTGCAATTCGCCTACACAGGGCGCTCTCCATCCTAGCCTATAGCCTAACTCACCTACACAGGGCGCTCTCTATCCTAGCTCGATACTTTTCAAACCTTAACGCAATTGCCCATATCTCCGCGCCTATATCTGCGTGCGAGTAAACGTTAGGAGCTTACGTTTACTCGCATTAGAACGTTTGCCATGAGTCTCATGTAGGAAATACATATTGGCCCAAGCCAGACCAACAAAGCCTATGGCCAATATGTGTACACCCCCTTGGTGTGAGGTGGCTACGATTGGTCGATATTGGCCTGCATTCCGATCTGAGTGGGATTTGAGCACCAACATCTACCAGCCAAACTGATTTGACAGGCTGACAATAGACAACTGAAGCTCACCAACTCCGGCCATGGTGTGGACAGCAGCATCTGTCCTCGAATTGGCCTGTGGTGGGCCAACCCGAGATGGTTTAGCTTGGGCCAATATGTATTTGAAGCATCACAACATAGGTAACAGCCAGTGGCGCCCTATCACATACTTTTTGGATGTGCGCTCCGTAAGCCAACTTGGAGTCCAACATCACTCCAAGACACTTACCCGAGGTTCTGGTTTCAAGTACTTCGGAGCCAACTGTCATGGGTATAATGATGAATTTAAGTTGGGCGTGGTGAGAATTTCTAGATGTGATGACAGTGGCTACATCATCGGCATAACCTACCAAGAGCACGTTTTCAGGCATTTCGAGGCGCAAGAAACCATAATAAGCGATATACCATAAGTCTGGCCCAAGAATGAACCCTTGTGCTGCTCCAGATGAAATGATTTTGCATACAGTTCCCTGATTCGTTTCAACAACCAAATGGCGATCCTTCAAGTAGTCTCGTACCATTGCTAGCAAGTATTCCTCTACTTGAAAATGTCACTGAAGAGAATCCAATATGTCTATCCATCTCGCCGAGTTAAAATCGTTACGGACGTCCAACATTACCAAAAACACTATGTGTCCAGCCCGATGACAAGCGGCCTCTGCGCTTTCTACTGCACTAATAACTTCGCATATGGCACTTATTGTTGAGCGGCCGCTACGGAATTCGTGTTGGTTTTTCAAAAGCTCACCAGCTCTTCGTCTAGCCGCCTTTAGCAGAGGTTTCAGTAACCCTTCTAGAAGTTTCCCCGCAGTATCAAACATGTAGAGAGGTCTATACGCTGATGGTGTATTAAGGTCTCCTTTTCCCTTGCAATTAGAGCAAGTCGTGCCACTTTCCAGGGTAACGGATAGACTCCCGCCAGTAAACATTCGTTATACATAGGTAGTGTGGATACACAAACATATACACATATCATTCTCACATTTCACTACTCTCCACAAACACTACACTAATTACAAACTGAAAACACAAGTAGGCTAAGAAAATACAATGTAACGTCGAAGTTTTGAAAATAAAATAAATTTGTGAGTTGTCAAATATTTTGGAGGACATTGATTGTTGGCTTAAGATTGTTTAATAATTATTAATGTTATAATTTCTAACTGAAATAAAATATTTTCATATCTTCATAACTAGAAACAAAAAAAAGAATAAAAAAAAATATTTTTCGAAAAAAACTGTCATGAGAAAAATTTGAATATTGCTTGAATATGAATTGTCAATATATATCAGTTGGTTTTTAAATACTCTAACAAGTATCTAAATTGATTATTCCGACGAAGGACAAACACGCAACCCCGATGTAGGCCCGCACGCCTAGGAAGTCCAGCGTTGGTAGATACAGCAATTCGTCGCAGACCGTTTCGCCAACCATTTGAAGTCAGATATCACGATAGCTGAAGCGAAGATAGGAAAAACTAGAAATGGGACTCCGTCGTGAGTTTTCATGGGATTTCATCATCGGCGATGTCTCTAGACCCATTTTAGGCGCAGACTTCATCTGCTACTATGGGCTAGTCGTCGACTTGGCAAATGCTATCATAGTGGATCCCTTTACTTCACTTTCATCGAAAGGCACGTTCACTTTATACAAATGTCCAAAACTTAGTGTTTTGATAGAGAAATCCAATGATCCACGGATACATGCCCTTCTCACTGTATACCATGCCATCACGGTCAACACAGGATTCTCACAACCCTGTGAACACAAGGTGACACACCACATTTTGACCACAGGCCCTCCAATAGTGTCGAGACCACGTCGACTTGCACCAGATAAGCTCGCGGCGGCCAAAAAAGAATTCGATTACTACTTAAGACACTTGTTTGCGTAGCGTCCGATGCTTGGGGCGAGGCGATTGCGGCAAAGTCGAAAGTACTGCGAAGAATGATATCTTCTAGACGAGAGAGTGCGTCAGCAACAACGTTGTTGCAACCAGAGACATGCCGAATGTCAGAAGTGAACTCACTTATATAACTTAGATGCCTAAGTTGACGTGGTGTGGTCTTTTCTGGTTTTTGTTTGAAAGCAAAAGTCAGTGGTTTGTGGTCGGTGTATAGTGTAAAACTTTGGTCCTCCAAAAAGTATCGGAAGTAAAGAATGCCCTGATAAGCCACTAAGAGTTCGCGGTCGAATGCACTATACTTTCTTTGTGCGTCGTAAAAACCAAGGGATTGCCAAGACCTTTGACATTTTTGCTGCATAGCAGCCCCGATGGCGGAATCAGAAGCGTCTACGAATAGACCAAGCTCGGCGTTTGAGGCCGGAAAGGACAATAGAGTGTCTTCTGTTAAATCAGTCTTGACTTGGTCGAAAGCTTTGCTAGCTTCTATTGACCAGTTCGATTGTCTTAGCACAATCTCTGTCTCAACTTTTAGAACTTCTATTGAAATATTGTGCAGGACTGGGGCTTTTCCGTACTTCATTCTGACGCTCGCGTTGCGTAGCTCTTCTTCAGGGAACAAAGGGATATCTTCCTGGCGGACTGTGTGATATTTTTCTGCTCTCAGGTCGTGCGCGGGGAACAGCGAATCTACAATATTCTTCAGTACATTTGCCTCCATGGGTGGGTCTTAATTTGGTCATGAACTTGGATGGATCGATTTATTTGCTGCTTGTTTTTTTTTTTGGTTGGAATAGTTAATATTTTTTTCTGGATGATAATTTATATTTTGCTGAAGATTAAGCTCATCTTTACCGGAGTACAGAACTAGTGTCTGATCAGCAAGAAATGAATATTATGGATGTTGTTAATTTATAGTAACAACATTAATGGTCCAAGAATTGATCCTTGTGGAATGCTGATGTTTATAGTGCATTCCTGGATTTTATTCATTTTAGTAGTTGTTATAATAAGCCTGTCTAAGAGATAATTTTTAATCTATAATTGAATCAGCGATTCACTATAAAGCAAAAAATCAATTTTTCATGCTCCCCTATATAGCGTTATAGCTATATTTTATAGCTTAGGGTACTGTGTACATGAACTATGTAAATGCTATCAAGTGTAATACTGGATGCTATATTCTGTAGCCCAGCACTAGATTCTATATTATGTAGCCCAACACTGTGCTATGTTACAAAGAAACACTTGCGGTTTAGCATTTTTTAAGTGCAGTGTTCGTTTGAAAGAGAAATCGAAACACTGGAATATATTCCTCAAAAGAACCCGTGTTGAGTCATTAAAGGCGGTTGAGAAAAAAAAACGTCAAAGCTATTGAAGCAGTTACCAAAAAATGAACCAGCTCACTGTGAATGAAGTATACATTAAAAGATACAAGCATTATATCTACCAGGAATTGAAGAATTTCAGCTAATCCCGTTACTATGAATCTATACTTAAAATTCAATGCTCTGAATTTTTATCTGCCATTAAAACTTTCGGATCGAAAAAGAAACTCTCGTTTTTTTATGTTTCTGTCTAAACGATCATTTACGTAACCTCTAGAAAATCAATTTTCTTTTGTAAATAAAATAAATACTTTTAACAAAGTTTTTCAATAGTTGAAAGTAAAAATCCTTTTCTTAATTAGCAAATAAACATACCCTGTGAGAATGATTACAATTGTGTTCAACCTTTGCATAGTAATAAAATATTGAAAATAAATATCAAAAGTAAATAATAAACACAAAAAGTTGAAAATAAAAACTACAAATAGTTTTTATTTTCATCACATACAATATATTTCACATGGATTTACAAAAAAAATCCTTTGAACATTTCACATTAACATTAAAATTTATGTTCAACACTTCCTTACTCTACTTAAATTTTATTGACCCGCTCCTTTACTATAGTCAATGCCACTCTCAAAAGGTACATATTCTCATAACTCGTTTCAAGGTTCACCACGGTTCAAATGAACAATTACAACCACAAAAACCAACCCGATGTCATTGTACGCTACTATTTATATACAACAAAATTTAACAGTCGTCCTTCTGGATACATGATAGATTTCAAATCATTCTTTCTAAAATCACATGATTTATATCTTTTACCTGGCGTTTGTTAACATTACTGAGGAATGTGGCGATTTTTATGACTAGAAATGTTCATGAAATGATTGTTTACCGTTTTCGTGTTTTTATCTTGGCTAAAGTAGGAGGCAGAAATTAAGCCAAGTACACAATTAAATTTCAATGTTTCGCTAAGGAAGTAAATAAGACAACATGTAAATGTAGATCAAGCACGTATTTTATGATTTGGATTTTATGCAAGGATCTTGAAGGCATAAAATTTGTTTTTTAGCTGTGCTGGATACTACAAATACAGTTTGTAAATTTACCTTTCGAGTTGTCAAACAATCTTCAAATTCTAATTTTTTTAAATTTTAATATCTATAAAAACACCCTAAATGCAACATTCGAAACGGAACTGTTTTAATAATAGATATTGGGTTCAATGACGTCTGCTAGTTTGTTGGCTACGATTGCTTGAAGTACTCTATTTCCTCCCTAAGAGTAAATTCTTCTATTTAAAGACTGCCGGAATAAGCTAATGTCACGGAAACCGCCTTTTTATAAATCCCCCTAAAAATTTCTACGTACGCTGCACTAATTTTTACTATCCCCCATTATTACACCCACCCAATATTTACCTTTACCGGGGAACCTTCTTCACACACATCTGGTCCAAAAATAGAACACAATCCTCTTCTCGAAATAAATATCACTTTTTGTACTTTCAAAATACTCTGGCTTCACGTAAACGTCTATAATCTTTGAAGTCAGATTTGAGAAGTGTGTTTTGATGTGCGCAATCTCAACCGCATGTTACTTCTCCAACGAAACACATCACATACATTTTCAATGTACAACAAACTACAAAAAATGAACTTTTGTTTTCTTCTGCGAAATTGCATGAGCCCCTCAACGTCCAAAATCTAAAATTGAACAATTCGAACTTTATTCATTGGCGGTTTATGTTTATTCATCTTATTACAATAATATCTTCACACTTATTGGATCAAGATACATATGATCGTTTTACATACTCTAATACAAAAATACATTGCATTACGAATAGATATGTATGTACACATGACACTGAGAATATCCGTGTGCGGAATTGATGCGAATGCGAACAATGAATGAATAGATATCCAGAATATTAGGTGTCTACCTATCCGCTCAGATCTATTGAAATGAATCCATTCAAGAAAAGTATCTCCTTCCGTCACAAGTTCCATGTCATCACACATATGGTGTATCTATACGAAATGTAAATGTATGGGAACTTACCACTACCAGCACAATGGGTTCCTTAGCGATCGGTATAAAACTGTGGAGTTCAGTTGAGCTTTCAACTTGAATCGTACAAGATCGCTTAGAAATTACTAATCCAAAGGATTTAAATTAAACGTGAAACATCGCTATTGTTAATTTAAATTGCAGTGCTCAAGAATAAATTTAAAAAATTATTAAAAATAAAGTGTGTCAAATTATAATCGTCAGTTAAAGATTAAAAACTATTAAAGGCGTTCAATACGCAATACAAAATAAATTAAACACAAAATTTCATATAAAAGTGATAATGAACGAGTTGACCAGTGCAGTGAAATCCTGTAAAGTGTTAATCAATCGTCATAGTTATCCTGAACTGTTGCGTAAAGACAATCAATCGGAAAAACCTGTTGCAACGATGGTGGAAAGATTCGTTCAATCATTGGTCAACGCAAACGATTCCGGCTCGTTCGATACAAGCCTGGAAGTGAAAACAATCGCACAGCCACGGCGAAAACGTAGCCGATGTGTCACAGAGCTAGATCGGCACGATCTTCTCAAATTCGTCAAAGAGCTTGAAAAGCGCTCATCAAAATCAGCTCAACGCTCAAAAATTACCAACCCCGATGTCTATATAGAATATCCTGGTTCCGACTCAGATTTCGAATCGACCGATCAAGAATATTACGATGCTGATGATATCGATGAACCTGTCGAAAAGGAACCAGCTAGCGAACCAAAAACTCCAGAACACTTTCGTCAACCCTATCAGATCACAGAAGACGATATTCGAAAAAGGCTATCGGGAAAGAAGCGATCATGTGACGAAAGTAACTGTCGAGCAGCTCGACTACTAAATTTCTTATCATCAGCAAAAAAGTCCATTCAAAACCTGAAGGCGTCCTCATGCAGTAACAGCCGCAATGCTTCGCCGCTTCCGCAGCGATCGAAACATTTCCATGAAGGATATCGCCAATTTCAAGATCACTCCGATACCGAAGACGATGGCATTTCAACTTCATCGCAACTAACTAGTCACAACATTTCACCGAATTCATCTTTCGAACTCCATCCACCCATCCTACCTACATTCAAAATCACTCCACCACGCGAACAACGATCCACCAATATGTTTAGTCAAATCCTGCGAGGTTCGATGCGGGCGAAGCGTGCTTCTGTTCTACGACGCTCCATCAGTAATCCGGACAATTTCACACTCGGTGACATATTGAACGAAGGATCCAGCAAACCCACTCCTGCCACTAGCAAGGCTGATTTCATCGATGCCAAAGCCACTGTAGTTCGTCGCGGCCTTGGAGCTGCCATGATACGAAATTTGGATGTATTATGCGTAAGTATCTAACTAAAAACCCTTTTCTTCATATTGTTTTCCCATTTTACACTGTAAGCCATCTAACAGCTCCTATTACTATTATTATATCCTCAGGGATCACAAAGACTATTCGCTTCCAAACAAATCAACTAAGGCTGAACTACTCCATTATCCTGATCTATATTTATTTATCTCATAATCAAGTGTTTTTATGTTC
Source organism: Nemotelus nigrinus (assembly GCA_947369275.1). Classification (NCBI taxonomy): domain Eukaryota; kingdom Metazoa; phylum Arthropoda; class Insecta; order Diptera; family Stratiomyidae; genus Nemotelus; species Nemotelus nigrinus. The sequence continues at coordinate 36,421,977 of OX376372.1, forward strand.
CTGATCTGGTATGAAGGTCAATTATTTTTCAAGTTTTTCCTCGTTCATGAGGAACTGGGTTGTATATTGTGTTTAGAAATTAGATTTGCTAAGAAAAACTGTGTGTGTATGCTATTCTTAAAACTAAGATGAAGCTATTGTATTCTATTGTGTATCCATGACGAGAAAATATGAGAAATTAAATTATTTGAATCTAATTTGGAAATCTTTTATCTGGAAATTCCATTTTGAAAAGTTTCCTTAGATTGAAAGTATGTCGATGATGCAGATGATGGCCATGTCAAAGGTATGTAGTTGATGTATTTGGTTGTTGTGTTAATGTTGTTGCTGTTGTTAAAACTCGCTAAATAATTGTTATATTCTTTCAAACGAAAGATAAAACACCACAGTTACGATATGAGTACACTGCTTCTTTTCATTTTACCATCCACACATTTTTCACACTACATACCTTTGTATGATCGCATTGCATATTGAATCTAGTCATTGCAATTTTCCTTTTTTCGGTTCATTTCTCATAAATCGATTCAATTTCGCTTTTCGACACAATTCTCCGAGCCAAGAATTAGTTTCGTTTTTTTGGAAAGCTTTGCATGGGCCAAAAATGATTAACTATTTTATGATGTCATGTAGTTTTGATCTCATTACGATAGCTCCATTCATTATAAAATTGATGCTACTGAGCTACTAAAATTGAGGCTACTATCACTTAATTCTATATTAAAAAAAATACACATAGCGCATATTCCTACATTTCTAGTCTTTTACACTCTGTAAATAGTACCTTAAGCTATAAAATATAGGTTCAAGCGCTATAACATCACCCTTGATAAAATCTACATAGCGCACACTCCTATGTAATATAGCGTGGAAGTTATGGTCACGTACCTTCTGTACAGAGCCGAGCTATAAAATATAGCTACGAGGACTCTATAAAAATTCGTTTTCATTTCATATTAATTACGCAGATACATTATAAGATTTCTTGCCAAGCGCATAGTCTCGATTTCCATGCACATAGTTTCGACTGCTATGCGTATAGTATCAGTGCGTATCATAGTACTGAGCTAAATAACATCAACATTTCGCTAAGCTCACGTAGCCTAGTAAGTAGATTAAAGGCCACTAGAGCCTGGGGTCTATTTTGTGGAATCCAGAATCTGTCTGTCGTAAAAAAGTTGCTTGTTGTCATGGCCTATAATAGATAGTGCTGAGAGCTGTAATGCATAGCTCTACAAGCGCAGCACATATCGCCTATTCTTATAAATGTACCACTATGCATCATGGTATCAGGCGCTAGAGATTAATAATTGATCATAATCCCGAAATCAACTATGTACATTTTGATTGATTGATAGCATGGAGTGGGCTCAGAAGACCCCCTAGCATTGCGACCTCTAGGGTCTGTTGTGGCTTCTCTGCGTTACGTCCTATAGGATGCCCAGAATTATTTTGAACTTAGATAAGCTCCTTGACAGGACATTTGTTATGTCCCTGGCAGAAAGAAAAGCAGAGCCAAGGAACGACTTAATCCTCAAGATTAAGCCAGTAGCTTTCGATCTTTTTCTTGTTCCATGTCTTAATTTCCTTGTCCGTGTCTACCTTTGTAAAGCGTCAGTATGTAGAAGGACCTGTGAAAGGCATCTTGGCTCCAACTTTGGCCTTGGTGTCAGCTTCCTTGTTCTCTTGGTGCCCCTCATGGCAGGGGATCCATATCAACTCAAGGCTGTTCTGTGCCCTAATTTCTTCTAGGGTCTCTCTCACTTCTAAGAGTAAAGCTGAATTTATATGATCGCCATTGATAGTCTTAAAAACCGCTTGGTTAGCCGATAGGATCTTAATACTGATTCTTTTTGTGATCCTTATCTACGAATGGCGAAAAGTTCTGCTTGGTAGATGGTGGCCTCCATTGGAAAAGGGAAATGCATTTTGCACTTGGGACGTACAATCCCTGCTCCTGCTCAAAAATCCATCTTTAAATAATCCATCTCTACATTCGCGCTTCTTTATTCGAGGGGGTTGGGCCATTCTTCCATTTGTCCCATGTTGGAATTGTGATCTTGAACCTCTTTCCAAAGACTGCTTTGATTTTTACTTGATCGTTAAAAACATTTCCATTCTGGACCTGAAGTCCTCCAGGATTTTGAGGTGACATCTTACGTCTCCTTGGATTGTCATCATTAGATTGTTCATCTCAAGGTATTTATGTGTGAGCCTCTTATCATTACTTTGGCTCTTAATATTGAGGGTGATGAAAAGGTCGTCAACTAGAACCTTGTGGACATCTCTTAATTTTCGCTCTTAGCCTCGCCTCTCCCAACTCCATAACTTACCTCGATAGTATTTTACTCGTCCATTTTGCTACTTCTTCAGAGAGCATGGTACAGCGAGTCGTGTGAGAAGTATGTAAATTATGATATCTGGCGCTATGTTTTTTCTCAGGACATCGACAGACTTTCTCTCAATTGCCACTTATTTACTGTCACTTATAATAAAATTCCTGAGCTTGTTTTGTATCATGTTCCAAAATTTTCTATCTCACTAAACGCAACCCTTTCTGTCCATGCACCTCTTGACATCCACCGTATTACACTTTTCTTAAAAATCACCCTCAACATAACCATTTTCACCTAACAAAATGTTTGTGAGTTTTTCTTCCACTATTTTCTTTCCTTTTTTCTCAATAAAATATCTTCTGTTACATCTTCTCCGCAGTGCTCTTCCACATTATCCTCTTTTCTTGAAAGCTCTACTGGAATAGATTCCTTAATGTACTCTCTTGATACCGGCTTTAACCATGGTCCCGATGGTATTGCGAATATCTTAGCTAACTCATTCTCTTTATTTGAGAGTATAGAGGATCTTTATTTGTTCTTCTTTCTGTAATCTTCCGCCTGAGCATTACTTTGGGTATAGCCTTTTTCCAATGGAAACCTACACAAATTTTTGTAGAACACAATCCTGTTCCTGTTTGGATCTCCAATTATCACCCCATTTCCCTCCTTTCTTTCTAAAGAGTGGTTTATAAAAGAGACAACTCTACTGTCAAAATAATCTCCGCACCATTTTCTCCATCATATCCTTCATAATGCTCTGGAACTGTTCTTGCATATTGCGAGACTGATAGCCGGGTGTGAGACCTTAGGCAGGTTCCGCTGTGCTTTAAGATTATTGTAGTTTTTTGTTGGTTGGGTCGTGGGTTTGAATGTGGAAGTTGGGGATACCTTTGTAAGTTTTTGGGATTCTTTTGACATCCCCCGTAAGTGTCCTAATGGTCACCGCCACAGTAAACACGCTTAGCAGCCTCTTCACGCTGATTTGTACATTTTGAAAAGTGGTGGTCTCCTTCACACTTGATGCACTTTGCCCGAGCATGGAAATTATTTGCTGTATGGCCCAACTGTTGGCAGTTAGTGAAATATTGTTGTAATATTATATACCTTTGTCTCGTTTCTCGGAAGAAGAACTCTGACTATCTTGGAGATCTTATTCTTCAGTTTGAAGAAGAAAACTTTTAGTGCTGAGAAGCCCTACTACTGGAAATTTTTCGTGATATCTTCTGCTGTAAGGCAATAGAGACCTTGAACCAACACATTGAAGTGTTTCTCGTCTGAAAAAATACGTATAGTACTGTATTTTCTCGCCAGTGCGGTACTTTATTATATTTTTGCTATCCAGTAGAGTAGCGAGAACCTGAGTATCAAGAAATACTGTTTCGGCTGAATTTCAATTCTTACATCATTAAGGGGCCTGGATATTTGAATCCCCTTTGTGACTATCTTATTATTACTGAGACCGTCGTCCTTTTTTAACTTTCTCAGTATTGTTCTGCTTATTGTTGTCAGTTTTCAGTCGCGTTGTCGTTTGGGGGGTTGGTAGAGTAGCCTGTTTCGACAGCAATTTCCTCTGAGTCTCTAGTTTAAGCAATTATAGTGAAGAGTATTCTATTTCGGCCGGAATTTCCGAGCCTCAGAGAAGAGCATCTTGCATCTTCATATCGATATGCCAATTTATTGGCACTCGGTCAGTGTTCTTTTTGGTTTTCTTTTTCTCCGTTAGTGATAGTGTCGGCAACGTCCCTAGTTTTCATTTTTGTGGGTCTTTGTATCCAACCTTTTAAAGAATAACGCCCGTAAGCTCTCTGTTTTTTTTTTATCAACAATTCATTTTATTTTCGTTGGACGATGAGTTCTGCCCAAATGTCCGTGAGTTGCATCTTCATTTGGTCCGTTTTATTGTACAATCGCTCTATTTGTTTAACTCATTCCGAGATTTGTTGTCCTTTCCAGTGCTTGTGTCTTCTTCTTCTTCCACTCAGAGCCATCTTCCGAGGTTGCGTCCTCGTCCGTCATTTTTCGATAAAGCATTGATCGTATTTATTTATTTTAAATAAAGAGTAACTAACAGAATTCGATAGCTCCGGAATACGACAGCTCGCATTTGAGACTACTTTTATATCCAAGATTCGAGAGGTTGGTAGTGAGCATTTGTGCTTCCAGGCATTATTCCTTTTTTTTCAATTATTTCAGCCGTTATATTTTCTATTCTGTGCCGGCCTGGATTTCTAAACCACCCTGTGTTTCAAATTTGCTTGTGTCACTATCATTATCTCACCCCCACAATTTTCTGTTTTCTTTTCGTACTTTTTCCTTATTGAAAACGCACACTATATCAGTACTCATCATGTTGATCCTGCACAAGTTATTTCACTCTTGTTCTGTTGGGCATTGATAAACCAATCGAATCGATCGCACAACCAACCACAGACGTCCGCAGATCAATGATAATTGCCAACTGAAACCAGTTGAATTGTGTTATAATATAGCTTTTAACTGTGACGATCATGTTCTTCTTTTTCTAAAGCTAAAATTTATGATATTTCTTGTCCTCTACTCTCCCAATTCACTTCCTATATTCATCCTTCATCATACTGTATTGTAACTATAAATTCCTTCACCTTTGCTCCATTTTAGCTTGCCTCAGGATTTCCGCAAGGTTGAATTTTTGGTCCTTTGTTGTTTTGATTGTTTATACATAACCTACTATCCTTTATATTATCTCCCTTTCCTGTATGCTGATGAATTCATGATGGTCAAAGTTATCGAAACAATTGGGGATTGTTCTGAGTTTCAAAATAATAACTCTGCATTAAATGCCTGGTACACTGCTAACACACTTTGAATTTTGCGAAGTGTTATCAAATGTATTATACGTATGAGATCAATATAAGCTTCTTTTACTCTGTTTCTAACTCGTCTTTTAACTATGCTGTCAATTTTAAGCATTTTAGCTTGATATTCAACTCGAAACTTAAATTCAATCAACACATGCACGTTACTGATAAAATCTCTAAATTCTTAGGCTTTAGCTCTAGATCCTCCAAACCATTTGTTAATTATTCATAGTGTCCTGGAATGCTGTTAGCAAGTGTGATGTCTAGTACATACCTTGAAACCTGTCTAACGTAGGTTTTGTTTTACAAATTCAATATTGTTTTACAAATCATTGTTTTACAAATTCAATATCCCTTATTGGGACTTTAGTCACCATTTCCGATACTACAGACTCCTCCTGCTGAATGACGCCGAGTTTAAATAGACAAGTCTCCGCTCTGCAATCGTCATTATCGGTTTATTTTCTCTAATCTAAATAGCCGGGTTTCTTTTCGGCCATCTAGTCGTTTAAACATCATCATTTGTGTTTAACGTTCCTTTCGCGCCAACCAAAACTTACTTTTATTCACTATTGTTACGCATCGTTAGACAACACAATGATCTGAAGCTCGGTCATCTTCCGTTGACGTTCTTTGCACACAAATACCTTTTAAAAAACAAAATTCTCACATCTTCAACTACTGAATTATTTCGTTACTAAGAAGAACATTTCATTTCCAATTATCGCCCTATATCACTCCTTCCTTGTTTTCCTAAACTATGAGAAAAAATTGTACACAATCAAGCTTACCGTGTTTTATGTAGTAGAATTTCACTAATTTAGTCAAATTTCACTATTATGGATCCTCTGTTCGCGACAATGACTTTTCTTAAAACTTGTTCGCTGATTTTTCGAAAGCTTTCGACAAGAGCGACGATTACATACTGCTTGATAAGCTTACTGGGTTTGGCATATCCGGTCCCCTCCTTTCCTGGCTTCCATCCTAAACACACAATCGTACCTGAAAGGCTGTGCTAAAGATTATTCTTCCCTTTTTTTTTACCCCGCTTCTGATGTTCCACAAGGCTCCATTCTCGGTCCTCTATTCTTTGTTCTTGTTCATAGGCGGGCCGTGGCCTAAAATCTGGCAGGGGCCAGGGACTGAAAGGTTCAAGACATGCGATGATTTTGTTTTTGTTTGTACACGTACTGTTCATACAACTTATATAATTTACTAATAAATTATATATTTGTTGATTTATTCTTTGTTATTTGCTAATGCATAATGTATTATCAAATAAACTTCTTGTCTGTGAATACGTATGAGCTACTACCACATGCATATAATGTGAATGGTAGGTATGAACTACACATGAATTATCAATGACCGCTAAGAAAGAAAGCTTGTATGATTTATACGGAAATAGAATGGAAATAATTAGAAATGTAAGAGTATTTTTTCGTTTAGAAGCTAAATATATTGTAACTTATACTTAAAGAAGAGGATAGATTAGTTTCAAAATATCTTTTAAAATTAAAATTGGAATATATTAAGCTTAGAAGGAAGAAATTTATCTCTTGCTTCAAATATTTGTTACCTAGAAAACCTAGAAAAACCGAAAATAATTTGGCAAAATGAAAAGTGCTGTAACTTACTCTTTTCGAGCCATTTGGTTTGCAGGAATATCTTTGTAGCCCTAACTGAGTGTCCGAGGCTAGATGAAACAGCAAAACCTTTAAAACTAGTGCTTTTTGCTGTTTTCCGTTTTCGCGATCCTCTGATAAATGTGAGATTTAGACAGTTCTTTTCTGCGAATGATTTAATTTTTCCTACATACAAGTCTTCTCGCTCACTTAGTAGTGTTCCATTCACAAGATTTATCCCATCCCGAAGAGTTGCATTTTTAGTTTGGAAATATGTGCTTAACAAGTTCGTTATAAAAAGAACATAGTGAAAGATGAAAAGATTTACTACAAATTTAGGATTACTGATTGAATGAAAGATCCCCAATGAATAACCTGAGTCGCTGTATTTTCCTTCATTCATTTCTTTTTCTAAAGCCTCTTTCATAGTCCCATAGCTATCGATCACATAATGCAATTGTGAAATCTCATTGACTAACGAGTCGAGCTTAAACTTCTCATTCCACACCTTGAATTTAGATCAACTGCCACTTCAAGCTGCTTCAACAATTCGTGTTGTGATGGCTTCGAAAAGTGTAGGTAAAGCGATTCGATGGCACTGAAAAAGGATGTACACGTTTCGATTGTGAAAAATATGTCCATCACAACCAGGATAATTTTATGAGCTAGACAGTGTACAAATGTGGTTGCAGGGTGTCTCATCTTAATTTAGATTTGTAAACCACTTTTTTGTCCTGACATGACACTAGCACCATCCTAAGACTGTCCAACAACAGGCAATCCGGGAAGTCCGTAGCTGTCTAACAGGGTCAAAATTATATCTGCTAAATACGAGGCATTTCTAGCTCCTGAACAGTCTACAAAGCTTGAGAACCTTTCTTCGACTGCTAGCTCTTTAGCAAATCTAACAACCACGGAGAGTTGTCCCTTCTGTGGACCATTGTTGCGTCTACCATAATGGATATCAATCCGCAATCTTTTATTTCAGCTGTATTGTCCTCGCGAACGAATTCAGCAACTATTTTCATCAATTCATTTTGTGTTTTGTCACTACAGTAGTTCACATTCTTGTTATTAAAATTATTTTCAAAAGTTGAATCATGCTTCGCGAATGCACAAAATTCCAAAAAAAAAATCACGTTTATCACGGGTTATCCTCTGAAAGCACGTCTTTGGCGACTGAGACACGTCGTAAGGTCGGTAACCTTCTCCAAATAATTTCGGTTAATTTTGTTCAAGCACCATATCATTTACTGTCTTCCAAGTACTATTAGAGGTTTCTCATTGTGCATGAATTTTACCATCCGGATAATTTATCCGGATCGCGAAGTTTGGTCGAGCTGAAATTTTGGTGTATTTTTGGCGACAATGGAAACTCTATGGAAAATTTCGCATTGTGATAACTTCACACCGAGTCATCAGATCATCACAAAACTTACAAGACTCATCAATGGGCATAAAAAATAAGTTTCTGTCGTTTTTAATTAATGTCTGGGCAACCTTGTAGCTACCATAAGTACGTAAACACAAATTTTTCATATGGCTGTTAGAATAAAATGCAAATGGTTGATGAATTTGATACTATATTTATACAGTCAGATATAAATTTGTCAAATTCCCAATCGCACAAAAATCGCACCGAATTATTTATATTTTTAGCACCTGGAACTTGCGTCTACGGTATCTCGCGATCGGATAAAATTCATAGGATATACTGGTCTTGAGTAGATACAAGTCTGACAAAAGTTTAATGAATATGATAAGAACCATGTGGCGGCTGTGTCACTGTGAAAAAACGCTCGGTGAAATTGAAGTGCTATGCCTTTTAACTTCCGATGCAGTTATCAAATTATAATAAAATTCACACACATTTAACCTGAGTGTAAGCCAAGTAGGTCATGGATAGCATAAAAGTGGCAGGGATGCCATTTTCATTCTCCAAATGACTTCGAAAATGGTGTTCTACGTTAATTACCTTATTGCCTACTATTTTAATACTTAGACTATATTTTGTGAAACAACATAATTGCATAAAACGCCAGTTTATAAAAGTGTTCTTATCTAAATACCTGTATATTGCCTAGTAGGAATGAACAGATAATCTTAATAAAAAAAGGATGATTGGCGAGGTGGTTTTCGTTTTTTTCTTAGCGTTTAACTTGTCGAAATTAAATATTGCCGTCCATTTCTAGAAATAATTCCCATAACATCGTAATTAATACCGCAAATAACACAGTCTCTATGTTATAAGTAGTGTGTATGCTTTGGTATAGGCTTACACTACTACACTACTCACCTCTTGCTGTAACCACAAAAACCTAAGAGGCGAAAATTTAAGTGTCTGCTGTTGGAAATATTTATTTTTCTGGGAGGGGCAAACCTAGGGTCTGGGGGGTCCCGGCCCCCCTGGCCCCCCCTACGGCGCGCCTATGTTCTTGTTATAAATTACCATTCTTCTTTATTTTAATTTGTCTTCTTAAAAGCTTAACACCATCTGTGTTAAGCTTTTTCGTGAAATACTGTCTGTTATTGTAGTCAGATCCCTCAGACTTTAATGACCCTCTTGACTCTGAGCTATCTTCAATGACCCTTTAACTCGTACAGCGGTGTATTTTCATTGCCTTCTCTGACAATTTGGGTCTTTACTTCAAACTTCTCATCTTTTAAAAAAAAACATCTTGGATACTTTAGGTTGAGTCAAATTCATTATTAATTATTCACTAATTATCTTAAAATAGCTTTTTCATATATTTATGTTTCTCAATTTTGTTAGTGGTTTCTTTATCTATAAAAGGTATTCTGATTGAAAATCAAAGAAATATCTCTTTACTGAATAAAACCAGGCATAAGAAACTCAAATTGACATTCCTCGAAATCATTTCAATAAAATATCAAAACTCTAATTGAATATTGAATGAAATTTATCCTGTTATTTTACCGGTCTTCGACTTATTGCTTTGTTTATACCATCCACGACCCAAAGTAAGCAAATCACTTATCGCAAAACATACTCGAATACTTCTCCATCGAAATAACAGCAAATCTTGAAAATTAAGCGGAATCACGTCGCCTATGGCGCACATCATATTCATTCATAAGCGCCACGAAAACACCACCAGACTTGTAATCAAAAATTGAATGATCAACAAATTTCTGTCAATAAGCTATGTTAAGCTCAAGCTGCCCAGCATCATTCGCAATCAACAGCGAGATCTTCGTCTCGATCGAATTCGACTTGGACCGAGCACGCAGAAAATCTGTTTATTGAACTTTTAATAATAAATTACCCTGAACTTAATTCTTCCGCTATGCAAAATATGAGGTAAAAAATAAATTATTTTGTCCATATTTACAATGGAATATATTCACAGATCTTAACGGATCAGAAGACGACTGATTGCCGCCGAATCAAAAAGAACGCCATAAAATTTAGCATATCAAGCAATAAACAAAAAGTTAATTACAACTCCCATACCGATCGTACCATGTGGTAAAGATATCTGCACCTGCGAAATTTGTATCTAACAATCTATCACAGCCAAATTCAATTTTCTCGCGTCTACAGCAAATCAATCGACAAAAACCGAACAGAACGAAAATTCTTCCGGCGTCCTTTTGATCTTTATTACAAGCTATTACCTTGGCAATGTTTATAAACTTGATTTGCAAATATCTTTTTCGACAATATCCAGGGTGTTTTCCTCAATCGAAGGAATTTTTATCTGTTGTCTGTTTCGATTGTACGAGGCGAGTTTTAAACAAATCGTACAGAATCTAACTCTCGAGCAGCTCAAGATATATAGGCAAATAATAACAAATTCATGTTTCTGTTTATTTCTTTGCACTTAACATCAACGGACTTGATTTGCAAAGCTTGTCTCGAAAGAATTTCGAACAAGAGTAAAATATACATACAAATGCACGTGGTCGTAATTTAGTTTCGATTCTAAATTCGAATAACAATAAATACGCACGTTTCAAAGGATATAAATGACAGTTTAGTGTCTCGCATGGAAAGATGTTAAATTGAACTGGGTTTTTTTTTTTTTTTTGAAAAGGACTATAATTTATTTGAATAGATTTGAATGGAGATATAGATAAGTGGATAGAAGGGTACATTTGAGTGAAAAAACTGATGACGCCTACTTCCTTCTCCTAGCCGTTAAAATGGTCATCAAATGAGATCAGATTCAACCGGTAGAGTTCGTACCTACATATTTGTGTGCATTCAAATGTACAGTAATAGGGCTACGAAACTTCCGTTCTTTTATGTGCAGAACGAATATTTGTCAATCAAAAAGAATGAATTTGTAAGACTTGAATGTTTTTTTGGAAGCTATGTCGGTGAATTTTAATGAAAAGATTAAGACGCACAGACTATGTAATTTACTTGTAATATTTATCGGCTATTGAAAGAAGGGACAGTGCATTTAGTGCACATATGCCAGTATTTATGAGATGATACAAGTTTGCAGTCGAATGAATAATTTCAAAAGCAAAATGACAAGTTTCTATTGTTATGGTGATGGGGAATCTACTATATAATTTACCCAAAGAGTAAATAATTAGATAGTAGAAAATTGTAGTAGATATATGGCGGGTAAATTATTGTTTCCTGAATTCAATTTGTTGGTTTTTCCTTAAAGCATAAAAAGTCACAACAGATACAGATATATTTTCCGCCAATAATGAATACTAAGCTTGCCAAGAGTCGAATCTGCAAAACCCAAATTCTCATTTGGCCGCATACCCAGTAGACATACGACAATTTTTTACGTTATTATATATTAAAGTTTTCAAATAAATAGTTAAGGAGTGAAAAGTACTTTCACAACATAATTCATATTAATATGCATGTTATTTATATATTGAAATGCCAAATGGTAAGAGAAGAAGTCAGTCGCTTCCTAGATACACACCACGAACCACTGGCCATATTTTGATGCAAATGACCAGTTCCACTTTGTTAATAGTGGATACTTAGTGCAACTGCTGCGCGGTATAAAAAGCAAGAAGTCTTCTGGGCATGATGGAATGTCTAATTTCATTATTAAACATTTACCACTCTCTATGCTCAGAATTCTCTCCATAGTATTTAACAATGCCCTGAACAATGGTTACTTTCCCGACTCATGGAAAGTAGCCAAGATTATTCCCATCCATAAAAAGGGCAAACGTAAAGCGGCCAGCAATTTCCGCCCAATTTCTCTGCTCCCTAATCTGGAGAAGATTTTTGAGAGAACATGGCTGGAAAAGATAAAAGAACATTGTGAGCGCATGCAGGTGAGTCCTGATCACCAATTTGGCTTTAGGCGCAGGCACGGGACGCAGCACGCCCACTCATATCGTGTCTCTCTTGAATGAGCAAAACATTCCAACAGTAGTGTGTGCCTTAGATAAGGCTTTCGATTCCGTATGGCACGAAGGTCTTCTGTTTAAGTTGATCAAGATTGGATTCCCGGAAGAGGTGATAAGACTCGCAGCAAGCTTTCTTACCAACAGGCAATACTATGTCAGCGTTAGTGGAGCAGATTCTCCCAAAGGACCTGTGACGTCAGGAGTGCCAGAAGGTTCTGTTACTGGACCAATTCTTTATACCATATTCACCGCTTACCTTCCCATTCCAGTGGGCCAACCTCAAGTCCAAATTCTTCAATATGCCGATGACACGCTCTTATTCGCGTCGAGCCAAGATCCGCTCAAAGCAGCGAGGAGCCTAGAATACTACTTGGCAGAATTAAGTCTTTACTTTGACGAATAGGGCATCAAACCAAATAGCAGCAAGACACAGCTTAGTGTATTTCACAATCCTTCTAAGTATCGGGGATCGCAAACTATTCGCAACAAGACCAAAAAACTCGCTGTCTCGTTCGGAACTTCTAAGATTACTCCTAGCTCATCTCTTAAATACCTCGGTGTTGATTTTCACGAATTTCTAAAATTTACTCCTCACGTGCGGCGTAAAATCAAAGCTGCCAAATTCGCATTTCAACGCATCAGACATCTTTTCGCCAAAAAGATGGGTATGACCACCAAAGCTAAATCCATTTGCTATCAGACCCTGATCCGGCCTATCCTGACTTATGCTTCCCCATCCTGGATTACCTATTCAAAGACTGTCATGGCCGAAGCGGAGATATTCGAAAGAAGAATCCTCCGCTTCTGCACTGGTAGGTTCTATACCCCGGTAACTAAAAAGTTGCCGAAGAACCTTCTCCTCTATCAGGAGTCGGGACTGAAGCCACTTAGGGACCGGGTTGTAGAATTAACGACAAGATTCTACGGACAAACTGACGCACATTAAAACGGACTAATTCGGTCAATAGGGTGTACAGGTGGCTCCAATGAGCCATCTATGCGCCCCGTGAAGTCAGCTCATGGATGCGCTATCAGCTCATGGATGCGCTATGAGTTGTCAACGATAGCTCATGGATGCGCTATTTAGCCATGTAGGCCTTCCGTCGAACAGAAGGGGCTAAATGTAAGACCTAGGTTAAGTTTTAGGTCTAATTAGGTTAGGTTAGTTATAATTAGGTATAGAGGTTAGAACTTAATTGTAGTATAAGGCAGATTTTAAGTCAAGTGTTGCCCAGATAACCCAAGTACTTGTACAAGCTGGGTAGTATTATTAGTGTGTAAGATAAAAACTGTTTAAGAAAAAAAAATATGTATATAAATAAAAAAATATTTAAGTAGGAAGATAAAGACTCTAACACACATAGAGGCATTTAAGGGGAAGTGTTAACAGCAAAGAACAAAACCAACAACTTTTGATCCTGTAGATGTAATATAAAATACATGTAAATCAAATTTCATCTTCAGCTTTCAAGCACAATACCACATTTTTCATGCTGACCCACATGACCTTATTACCTGACAGGGAATATTAAATGGACAATAAGAAGGGTTTAATAGAAGAGGACATTCCTAGACATTTACGAGTAGATACATTAAAAAGCAGGGAGTTCCTGGTACACCATTCATTTAAAGCTGTGTAAAGCTAATTGTAATAAAATGCAGTCATTGACCCGCGAGATTTCATGAAATAGCTTAAAATCATTTGCGTAAAAAAGACACTTAGATAAAAATTTAAGAAAAAGGTAATTGCTGAAAAGGATAAATAACCAGAATTGAACATTCTCTCCTCTCGTGGAGATGGTGTAGAGATTAGTACTAAAAAAGGGCTCTACGCCAACATGCCGAAGACCCACACGTCAACGAAGAAAAAACTGACCAAAGACAGAAGAGCAAATACTACAAATGCGATTAGTTCAATTCGACTCGTAAGTTAAAGGGATAATTGATCAGCCGTAGACTCGGCTGCGTGCAGTCTAGCGTTTCCTACGACGTCGCAGCCCTGGAATCGGCTCATTGTTCCCGGTGCATCCGCCAAGGACGGTTGATGGTCTCATCGGGGAGACTACCTTCTCTTTATGGAGGAAGAGCTTATCACAGCGGAGTCTGGAATGAAAAATAAGAAGGCTCCTGGCTCCGATGTTGCCCGATTCGCGCTCATTAATAAGACAAATATAGATCTGGAAAGTCTGCGTACCGTCGACAAACGTGTTCTGAGCTATTGCTTCATAGCTTCCATATTCCTGACTACTTGTTCGTCATAATGCAGAACTATTTTAGGGACTATTTTATGGCTACTGTTCGACACCGACGAAGGAGTTCAGAGGAGGCTTATCATTTGAGGGGCGGTACAGGGGTCAACCTAAGATGTGACCTCTGGAACATCGTTTAAGATGGACTGCCGTGATTGAAAATGCCAATGGATGTGTTTCTAAAAGGTTACGCTGATGACGTGACAGGCTTAATCACTTCCAGAACTAACAAGTTTGCCCAATTCAGACTTAACCAAATCATGAAGACTGTGAAACGATACATGTCCAATCATTGGCTACAGCTAGCACTTTCGAAAGCAGAGATCATCCCAATGGCAGTGACTTCCGCAAAGGTCCAGACCAGTAAGTCGATAACGTACCTGGGGATGACACTGGATACTAAGCTGACCTACGGAAACTTCCTCCGTAAGAGCACCTGGGAGGCATCAACTCGCTCAGTAGGCTTATAGCCAAAATGAGTGATCCCAGCAAAACGGTGTTTATGGCGACGACCAGCTTCATCTTGCTCTACGGAGTGGAAATGAAACAAAAAATTTTAGAGCGCGTATTGCCAGTGTACATTCGTAGAGGTCTAGCAACAAACGTCGCTGGGCGGCGAGACTGATAGGTCTTCTGGACTTATAGATCAGCGGTGGCTACAGGGAACCACTAACGGAGCACGCTTACTTCAAAAGGTACCATAACCAAATGAAAAAGGTACCATAACCGTGCTGTGGAGGAGTGTATTATGTGTCACAAGCAGTGATAGGTTTTGAAGTATGTGGGCACCAATAGTTAGCGAACACGACCGGATTGAAACAATGCGAAAACTAATTTCAACCCGGCCCTTCATGTCCCGTAGATGGACTTATTTTAGCAAGCAAAAACCCCATAACGGACGATTCGTAGGCCAGAGTATCGTTTGGAGATTGTTTTCGCCATCTACAACAACGAAAAAACTACCGCAAAGATTCAACATCGGAATGAAAAATACTATTACCACCCGCTAAACTGAAAAGTGCATGGTCACACGAAAATTGTATGATTCTTGCCGAAACTTTGTAACTCTCAATAATCTGATATAAGGTAACTGAATTCCAATTAATCCTTTTGAAGGAACTGCTATAACTCTGAGCTAACTTCAATTGACGCTGGTTACCAATTCGGTTTACGCGTTTTGAACGTAAAACAGAATGCATAATAATTCAGTTCTCGTTCTTCCTTTGCTCATACTTTACCTTTTACAAAATATCGTAAGAAAAATGTGTACCCTATAGATACAGCAATACCTAGTAGAGATGTAGTAAAAAATGTGTTTAAATGGCTAAGTCAAAAGTTTTCTTTGCGCACCTCGCCTTTTTTGCATTTTGTTGTTCACAATTACATGCATACCTTGTAAGTTTTCAAACAAAACAATATCCTTAAACTATTTATTTGGACTGTATCGGATTTACACTTGACGAACCACTCTATAAGATTCTTTTGTTCACCAAATTAATAGTTTACAAAAACGAAAATACCCAACGCTTCCTCGAATTTGAATATCGACACAAAAAAAAATGAACAAAAATTAATTAATTAATCAAATTAATAAATTAAGTGTACAAAAATTAACTTCCCAAGTAAATTTGTCTTCCTGATTGCAATAACCCCTTTCATCTCCTATTTAACGTAGACACTTTAATTGCTAGCAAGTTCATATGCAATTCACATGCATAAAGCACTAAATCACTCGCTCCAACTTAATCAACTCTACTTATCAACGTCCCTCTTTCAAAACGAGATTACAGGAAATTTAATCAGACTGCCAGATGCTGAACAGACAATTGATTCATCAAACGACAAAACCCATCTTAATTACTCAATTCGCATCAATTAAAGCATTAAATATGCAAATATATTATACGGCTACCGCAATACGTATTAAAGCCAACTGATAACCGTATTAATTCACCATTCCAGGAATACATATTCACCGTTTTCGATCGCTACCAACATTATGTCACTTAATATTTATTGCATCGAATTTAACATAATTTCTGCGATTTGGTCAGGTCATTGGACAACAATCTTTCAGTTTTACTACATCTTTAGACCTAACTCCGATGTTTCGATTTACAGTTTAGTTCATTGGTCAGATTTGACATCCACATGTGTAAACGAAATGTCCATAATGTTTTGATGACTTTTTGTCCCAATAACGAAAACAGTTAACCAAATCATTAAACATTCTTTTACAGCAATTCAAGTCTTCGAAGAACTCGAATCTTTTAGAATCTTTTAGTGACCAAGCAATTTTCTACAAAACAATAATGAATAATTCAAGGGCAAACTGCATAAGACGGAACTGCAATTGATATTAAATAATCTGGCTGTTAGCCAAATAAAAATTACAACGAAATCATTTTATGTTTTTGCAGTCCACAGTACATGGAATATTTTCGACAAATGCAAATTCGACGAATTGCTAATAAATATTTACAGACAAAAAATATTTCCAATGTGCCAATTTTGATTTATTGATTCACAAAAATGTGCAAAAATAAAAATTCAATCCAAACTAATCACAGCAGGTATAAAATGAGAATAAAATAAACAAATTCGGTGATTTCGGAAAATTCAATTTGTTTACTCTCACAGATTAGTTTCGAAAGTCATAAAAAATTGTCGGAAATAAATATTGTTTCGAGAAGAATTCGACATGAGCGGCCAAAATAAAATGAATGTCGGAAATAAATATTGTTTTTAGAAAAAATCGAAGGTTAGGTTATATTTCGTGGACATAGTCCAAAATAAAGCTTACGTTATTGTATTGTTTTACGTAATATTTCGAAAATCAATTTCAACAATACTGTACAGTTATAGTTGGGCGAATCTTTTCAACTCTTATAAGTACTTTAAAGTCTTTATTATTAGTTACGATTTAACATGAACGTTAACATGAATAAGTGCCTAATTCATATTTGAAATGTAATTTGTTTTCTAATAAAATACCAAAGTATGGGCATTAGCTCCACCATTGATGGTTTTTTTTTGTTGTGGAATAAAAACTCATTTTGCGGATTAGTTGCACCTGCTTCGAGTCCGAAACCGAAGTAGGTGCAGGAAACTACGACTCTTGTGATTTTTTTTGTATAGCTATATTGAGTTGCTTGTTAAATCTCTTTGCAATTTTATGCAGGGCCACAAATGTTTTTCATTTTGGTCCAAGAAAAGCAGCTACATAACATTTCTGAATATAATATTATTCTCAGTGAATTTCAAGTTCACTTAGTTACCAGATATTTTTGAATATGCGACGTCGTACAAATAAATTGTTAAAATACTGCACCGATTTTTATGAGAGCTACCTCATTGAGTAACATCAAGAGTACTGAAAATTA
Source organism: Nemotelus nigrinus (assembly GCA_947369275.1). Classification (NCBI taxonomy): domain Eukaryota; kingdom Metazoa; phylum Arthropoda; class Insecta; order Diptera; family Stratiomyidae; genus Nemotelus; species Nemotelus nigrinus. The sequence goes on from OX376372.1 coordinate 36,439,765, forward strand.
TTAGAATCATACATTTTTGCTATTTCTTTTTAGCTGCATACTCACTAAAAACATAATATAAGTGTTGTTTTACAGTATGTTAGGTTATTGGTTATTTGTGATCTTACGTAATCTTTCGATGATTCGTCATACCACAATCAAAATATGTATTGCCTCCTCATATTGCACTTTGAATCATTCAATCTAGTAGAATACTTTTGCTTCATCTGACTTCGTTGAACAATAAATCAGCTGTTTCTATCTTGACTTGAAAATTCAAACCTTCCAAAAAATAGCACAATGTAACTGGGTCGTCTAAACGACTGGGTCATCTAAGCTTACTGACACTTGCATCCAGAAGAAAGATGCTTGGGGCCTGCAGCACATTCGACGTCATTCGAAGCGTTATCAGAGTTGAATTCCTGAATAGTAAAATGGTTTCATATATCCCTGTCCATGCGTTTACATAAGGAATATCTACATTCCACTGTTTACGCAACTAATGTGCCGATAAATAGATGCTGCAAGATATTCAGTAACATAAGAAATCTGTATTCTCCAACGATCTCAAAATTATCCTTCAAACCTTCCCTTTTCCAAGCCATCCGTAACCCCTTATCTTAAGTATACGTCAATGATTCTTCTATTTGTTATATATTAATTGTTATATATTTGTTTGTTCATTGTATAATTTATTTAATATTTCGTTTTATTTTTATACACACATATTAGTTTACAATTTTGTTTGGTATTGTTTATGTAACTTGTACCTTGCCTGGTTAATAAATAAAATATCTTTGCTGAAGCAATGAGCACGAAACACAACCACTTTCGGTTCGCCTCCAAAGCCATTTTCCAAACCTCCGAGCTGTTTGCCTCTGTTTGGTTTGGCACTGTTCTTTGCAACTCTGTAATTCAAATGAACCAATGATCTTTTATGCACCGTCCTGCAAATTAAAATAATCAGAATCAGACTCTAAACAGAATCAAATTCCAGCATCGATTTCTTAAGAACGCATAATGCCGGAATCAGACTACAATCGAATCTGGTTGCGTGAATCTTGTTTTTTATCCTCGTGTGTCAAACAAAGGAAATTTTAGAGCTATTTGGAGGCTTGCGAAACCAGATTCGATTATAGTTTATCTTCAGTATAATACTGGTAACAGATCAGGATATTCGGCTCGAGATTCAAACTTGTACGAGATTCGTATGCCTGAATTTCGTTTCGCACGAGTTTTGAAGCTGGATTCGTTTCTTGTTTTCAGATCCACGAAACTCAGTATTATGCGAAAAATCGATGTAAAATCTTCAAAAACGTTTGAGTACAAACCAACTGAAAGCATTATTTTATGCAAACCCTCAAAGGTGTTCGAGGGTAATTTTCGCATTGTCGTAGCAACGTATGACGCTGGCCGTTTTAATACTCGTGGTAGACTATAATCGAATCTCCAATGAGCCTCAGCTTTTCAAATCTCCATCAGTAGATAACCAGAAAAAAACCTCACAAATCGATGTGTCAGATTATTTTAGATTTTGTCAAAATGAATACTTTTGAGATAGCAAATACACTAAGTCATAAAACTTCACAGAGACCTGAAAAATCTTCAATATTGTTTGCTTCAAAATAGCACGTAGCTCAAATTAAATTTGTTTGAATGATTTTGCCATACACAGTATGAAAAAAAAGTATAAAATAATGAAGTCAAAACAATATTCACAAATATGTGCCAGAAAAATGTACATACAGTAAAAAAGTGATAAAATTTCAAATTTTTGAGTAGAAAGAATTGAATGTAGTAGTCAAGAAAGAATTGAATGTATTGTCGGGCTACCATTTGTCACTTTGACTGCTTGCAACTTTTTAGGCTTCAGAAGACCGTGGATATATCTGGCATTTGAAATAATTTCATTCTAAGTCTTCAGTAAAGCATCTTTGTTGATCATATATATCCATTTATTACTTTTCGCTGAAGATTCGCATTAAAACGTTGTTTTTTTGTTGCGTTTATTCATTTTACACATCAAAGCAGCAACACAAATTTCAAGTTCCGAATATTTTCTATTCAACAAATTTCGATTATTTGTCAGGTTTCGTAGATGAGTATCCGTAGCTACCGTAACCGTAAAAATCTGGCTGATGGTAAGCTAAATGTATCTTGTGCACACCACGTCCACAAAGTAAGTCCCAGATACATGCCGACGTCCGGATAGGGTCCGAAAACTAAGTCCAAATCAAAGCGGGTCCAGACCACGTCCGCCGAGATCAAATGTCGGCCATATCTCACCATGTAGCTTACCATTGGGCTCGGGCAATTTGTTTCATTTTAGTTTTTCTGTATGCATCCGTACTCTTTATGTATATTTATGATTTCTTTTGCAATATATTCGCCGTCTATCTATAGTATTTTTAAGGCGTGTTCACTTCTCATCTACGTCCGCCATCCTGGCCCCAGGACTTACTCTCCCTCCATCGAGCTCTTCGAAGGCGAGACCTAACACAAGACCACAGATGTTACTGTATTGATTCGAGGTTCGCGGTTCGGTTCGCGGATGCAATCCTTCTATGCAAATGAATTCGCGCTCGGAGAACCATACTAACAAGATAGTGATCCGAGTCTAAGTTGGCACCTCGATACGTTCGTACCGTGATCAGGCACGAATAGTGGGGGCGATCTATCGATGCACAGTCTATCTGGTTACGAGTGGCTCCATCAGCTGATATCCAAGTGGTCTTATGGATATATTTACGCGGGAACCTAGTACTCGCAACGCCCAAGTTCTTGGATGGAGCTAGTTCTTTGACTCGCATTCCATTGCCATTAGTGTTTTCATGCAAACTATGGGTGACTGCGTAATGCCTGAATACCGGCTCCCGATCTATTTTGGCGTTAAAATCTCCAAGGATGATTTTTTACAGAATGCTTTGGGCAGGCATTGAGGATCCGCTCGACCTGTTCATAATATGATTCTTTTTCGTCCTCCGTAGATGCGAGAATTTTTATGAGGCTGATGTTTGCAAATTTGCCTCACACACGAAGGGTACATAGCCTTTCATTGATAGTGTTAAAGCCGATGATGGTAGACTTCATTTTTGGCTGACGAGAAAGCCTACCCCGAGCACATGGTGTTTCAGGTGATATTTGAAGTAGAAACCGATAATGCGTTCTTCATTTCGTCATCATTTGAAAACTTCTTCCCACGAAGCTCCTTATTCAATTTTGGGAAAAAATAATAATCGCTGACAGTCAGATCAGGGCTGTAAGGTGGGTGATCTAAAATATCGAAGCCCACCTTATGCAGGTCAGCTAACACAAAACGACTCTTGTGAATAGATGAGTTATCACACACAAGGAAAAATCTTTTGTTACTCTTCTCTTTTCTTTGATGGCTTCTCTCAATCGGTCTAGAATTGAAGCGTAGTATTCTCCGCCTATGACGACACCTTTGTTTTTAAAATCGTTCAACAGGATCCTTTCTGAGTCTCAAAACACAGCCGCCATGACTTTTCCAGCAGACTGTGAACTGTGGCCTTGAACCTCTTGGCTGGTGGTGTGCCTTTTTTGTGCCAGTGCATAGAGTGTTGCTCGAACTCATAATGATAAATCTTAGTCTCGTCTCCAGACTTAGACTCAAAACTCCATCCTCATCTTCAATACAGAGGTCCAGAGGTCCAAATTCGCGACCTCATTCCACGCGTTGTTGCTTCTCAAGCGGCGTGAGCATTCTCGGCACCCACGTTGGGCTGACCTTAATCATGCCAAAATGATCATGGAAAATATTTAAAATGGTTGTAGCTGATAATCTAGTTTTGCGAGCTGCTTTTTCTTTAACCTATCACTTTTTCGATTTTTTCAAAAATTCCCGGAGTAGTCGATTGGCTGTCCTTGTCGTGTGGGTTGTCTTCAAGTGAGTCCGTTCATTGTTTAAAAGATTGTGCCGCTTGTAGATCATGGCTTTATCTGCAACCTGTTCCTTGAATTTTGTTTTGATCCGAGATGACTGATTCGAAAATTCCTGGAGTGAAAATTCTAGAGAGTGGAGATATTGAAGTTTCTATAGAGTGTTAAAGATGTAAAATTCTGATGGTCGCATGTCTCTTTAAAGCTAAGCTACACAGGTAGAAAGATTTTGGGGTTCCACCCCGCGAAATTTTCTAAACTTTCGAAGCTGAAATATTTGTTTGCTTATTTCCATCAGACAATAATTTTCCAATTAACATATGGTGGTACCATTTCTTAGTACAAAAATATCAAAAATCGCCAATGTTAGCAACACTATCCTCATTTGCCAGATCTGATGGGCGTGAAGATTAACCTACCCTGTGACTTTCGCTTTTATTCAATGTCTGCATCGGAAGTTCTAAGGCAGAAAGCTTTTACTTTTTTGTGAGTTATTTCAAAGTGGCACCACAGCCACAGAGTTGCCAGCATATTCGAGACCAACACATTGCGTGAATTTCAATTAGATGTGATTATCGAATCGAAAGTTCTGGCGAACAAAAGTTTCAGGAGCTCAAAAAATGCCTCATTTATTGAAGGTTTGCCACTCTTTTGGGATGAAGAGTAATGAAAATGTCCATGTGATTGTGTAAACAAAGCATCACATTTATCAAGAGTTCGAATCTTTCCCAGAATGCCAAAAATATTTATGAGACTCGATGTTTTGAAAGATTTATGTTTACGTGCTTTCCGTAGCTTCCATGTTGCCCACACATTCATCCCAAATCCCACAGGTATGTATATTTCCTATAAATATGGCTAGTAAATATCGCAATAATCTGAGCAGTTATCGGAATTCAAAGTTTTACAAATTTTCTTTGCCTACTTTTAGGCACTCAGCGCTCACATGGAGTCAAACATTTTCAAAGCATTATCATCGCTAAGCTAGAAAAACATGAGCGATTTTCATGCTCTCTATTTATTTTTTTGTGTCAAATATTTCGTTTCCACAGAAATATAGGAGTGCTTGCAAATTAACTGAAATGCCCGCTGTCCCCAAAGAGCTAAATACATTTTACTGTATATGAAAATTACTTAAATAATCCAAGATTGGAATGCCGGAAATGTTAAGGTATACTCTTACCAGACTACGTATGTTTGTTAACTTTGCTGTAGTCGGTATCTTTCTCTTACGTGGATAAGTAAAAAAATTATATATTTATTTCATTCAACAATCCCTACGTACGCTCAGATTCCATTTAACAATCTACATTGCTATGCAATGGCAAATTAATTTTGCTTTAAAAAAAAACCAAAACGTTTAACACCACACATCATCGTTTAGTCATAAATCTTCCAGCTCTTATAAAGTCAATGCAGCATTCATAACATGTATCAATTGCTTAAAAGGTCATAGATTACATCAAGCCATGTGCTGTATGATCATATATCACAAACAAGACACATATCATTGGCGCTGAAATTAACTGTCCAGAACGAGGAAATCTTTATAGTGTCTGCAAATCGAATGAAATCAATACGAGCATGATTTCATTCTGTAATTCAATCGATTAGACCTCGAGCCACAAACTCAAGCCTAATGAACAGATAACTTCATCGATTAATATAAAACCAATCACATTGTGCTCTGTGGAATTGATAATGAATTCCGCACAAAACTTTTGTTTATTTTTCAACTAATTATAATTTAATTTTACTTTCAACAACTATACCAAATAAGTGTGGAAATAATATGCATACAAACACGATGCGTAACCACGCAGGCTTTCATAAACATAGTGTTCTGCGTATGTGGGATGATCGAATCGTTCGATTGCGGTTGATAGATATTGTCATGAACTTGAATTCGAATACGGCAAAACGGAATACTCGTATAAACATTACCAATTCAGTATACGCCATTGACTGGAAGAATTTCTTCGATTGGATTAAACATTTCCACTTCGATAGAGCGTGTTTTAGTATCACATTCGGGCACGAAATAGCCACTATGCACACGCAGATGGTTTCAATCATGATCGTGTATCCAACAAGCAAATGCAATATCAGTTTTATCATTCATCGCTTCGAAGTAATTGAACTTAAGCAAGCTAGCGAGCAACATGAATCATGTGATCGATCAAAATGCGGGTCTAATAATAAGATGCATATGTATGTGCTTTTAAGGCAGTTCATTGAGGTTTTCAATTTGGATTGAAAAATGTTCTAGCGTCCCTGAATTTGTGTTCTAATTATTAGGCTATGTTGTTCCAGTTCAGAAACTAGATATATCGCACTTGTACACTTCCAGTTCGAATTTAAGTAGGGTTGCTGCAAGAAAGAAATAACCAGGTTTGCTGTGCTGTCGCCGTGTGCTACAGCACTGCGCGTCGACATTATCTCCTCGCTGGCTGACTCACTCCCTCTCGCTGTCGCGAGTCGACTTGCTGGATTTTCGACGTGTCAGAGCACTGCTACCGCCTTCTCGTTCTCCCTCTCCAGTGTGGTTGAACACGCCTACGCGAGCATTGTCAAACCACTAGTATTTTATTTTAAATTTGTGTCATTCGAAATCACATTGAAATTAATTAAATCTTCAAGTGGACGAACCTGAAAACGAAGAGGATGCTGAAGTCTTGCTTGAGGATATCCAGCACGAGGGGGAAGCAGAAGATCCAGTGGAACTGTCAGGGCACGCCCTGCTCATAGAAGTGAAACGGATCGCATTTTTTCTGCACCAGTGAAGCGGCCTCGGAGGAGCGTAAGAAGCAGCAAATCAAGGCTGAAAAATCAGAAGTAAAGCGCTTGAAGCTCGTCCAAGAGGTACGGACGCGCTGGAACTCGGGCTACTACATTATGCAATGCTATCTTGAGCTCGAAGAGCACATTACTGCCGTACTTCTCAAGATATAGCGTGAGCACAGCTGCACAAAGCGAGGACCACCGCCAATTATTAGTGGGGAAAAAGGTCAATATTCTAATCGAGATCAGGGACCTCTTGAAGCCTCGAGAGGAGGCAAAAAAAATATACTCTCCAAAGAATAGGATGCCACTCTCAGTAATGTTATCCCTATTTTGTACGGAATCAAAACAGTGAAAATAGCGTGGCACTTATGATTTCAGGGTGGCCCACGGACCCCGGGATTTTTGGCAGGCAGGCTTGTGCATCTGCCAACAAGGTGTAAGACTTGGAAGGCTCCACCAAGCTCTACTCCTCGCCTCTCGCTTGTCGCCGACAGATGCACGAAGTGTTGCCTAACTGTAAAACAACACCGGATTTCGTGGGCCACCCTGTATATATGTTTGACACCTTTGAACACCCACTAAATAATTAATGTAAACTTTCTGGTGGTTCCTACCTGCCAACAGAGCCCTTGTCATTCAACGACAAGCAGCAACTTTCAAAATTTTCTGAAATCAAATAACTTCGCCCATATGCAGCAGCAACCTTTCTGCACCCTCGCTATAAAAAGTTAGTCTTTGAGAATCCACGTGCTGCTTCTTACATAATCAGCTACCTTGGTGAGTATTTCGCCATTCGATTTGTAGTCTTCGTAGTTTGAAATAATATGCAAGGGACTTTCCCTTCAAGGTGTTGCCACATGCACACGTTCGTCCAGTCCAGCAGTCCGGTTAAAGGCGGACTAGGTGGACAAGACAGACAGGTGCATTTGGTGCGCATCATGGTAAAGCTACTTCGGTCGTATCAGGCCCGGCGCTTCTGATCCAAACGAGGGTGGACAAGATGGGCGTGTGCAGTGTTAAGACATCGATACACGATTGTAACCGTATACCGGAAATGATGCTTGAATCCAGCCATGCTGTAGCTCTAGACGTTGCGCCTGACGATGGTGGTTAAGACTACTCTTCGGAGATCTGGTCCGCAGTAGACATTCTCCATGCTCTATTTGCTCCTTATGGCCACTTCAACTGCTGCCAAGCGACTCTTCTCTCACGCAGGTAGTGTGAAGTGCACGAAGAGGAGTAGATTATCTCCTAAGAACCTGAACATTCTAGTCTTCCTGCATTCTGTTAACCAGGAAGATTGGTTTGAGTCTTGAGATAAATTTGTATTGTGTCCGGTTCTATAATCAAATTTTTACATGTTATAATGTATTTATCGTAAATAGCGTTATTTTGAGTTCAGTTTGCATTGAATTCATTCGAAGAGACTGATTTTTGACTAGTCTAAGTCTAAGTTATTTATATTTTATTGAGTGCTTTCTAGCTTTACAATTTTGTATGATCTCATTATTTATTTTTGAACTTTATATTGCTAAGAAATGTTATCAGTTTTGCAGAAATTCTATTTAATTGTTCTGTTGACATCATTTGTTTCATTGTTGAATCTTGATCGACCTCATTTTTCATTTAAATGATCAAAACTCATTGCAAATCTGAATATACGAGTATAAAGGTTTTCAAAATTTTCTAGATTTTTTTCGCAAAAAAAAAATGTCCATTAACCGGTTAACCAGTTAAAATCTTCCACCTCAAGACTTTCAACGGCGAAAAGCCGATCGGTTAGCGGTTAACCGTTCACCGGTGAATAAAATTAGTTTTCGAACCCTAGTTTGGGACCGAAAAATTTCCAGAACTTAGAAAATTTAAACATTGGTAACTTATTTTCATTGTAAATGTTCGCGATATGAATACTTAATGTAAGCATTTATTGATACGATAATAGCAAAAACTCCTCGCGCTGGCAACCCTTCGCTAGTATCAAAGCCAAAAATATATCACATCTGCCTCACATTGAAATCAACCTACCCTGCGAATTTCGTTTTGATCCGATGACTGTGTTGGAAGTTATAGAGGTACAAAGAAATTTAGGGCTACGAATCTTAAAAATTTTCAAATTTTCGAAAACCTAATATTTGTTGTTCATTGTCACTACAAGATTATTATCGTTTGAAAATTTTACGATAAAATCGCTTAATGAAGACGTTGCAAATAAATACAAAACCAACATAGCTATCAAGGTTTTTTAACTAGATTCCTTCTGAATAATGCCTATAGTAAGTTCCATTTATCATATGAAATTCGTTTTGGTTGCATGATTGCACTGGAAGTTATATGGCAAAAAGCTTTACCAAGACACCAAAATTAACATATTTGCCAGCACCAGCCGAATTTTTCAACCAAATTTCTACAAAACAGGACCTAGAATAAGGTTCAGCTACTATGTCAATTTCATGAAAATTTGGTAACTGAATCAGAATTCATATGACAAAAAGTAGTTTTTTTTCTCTATAATTTTTAAACTGGCACAGAGTTGCCCTATTCCCTTATCGCTTCTATCAGACCTGATCCTACTTAATACCAATACATTCTGTGAATGTCAACTGTATCTGATAATTGGATCGTGAGTTCTCGTGAACAGAAGTTTTTGATGCTTAAAATATAGGTAAATTGGAATAGGGCTACCGTTCTTGTTCGGTGTGAAATTTCAAAAGTTTTGCTTTGGTTGTATAAACAAAACATAAGATTTTCATTTACCGATTTGAACCGATTTTGTTAACCGATTTGAAAAACGTGTTTTTAAGAAAAACGCGTTTGAAAATGCTATGCGAGTTTCGTCTTCTTACGCTGCGGACAAGTGCGCTCCCGATCCGACCAATATTCCTAACACATTCATGACTTTCAACAATGAGATGAAACTATTGTTGAATGTGCATGTTGCAAGAAATACTGCAATGTTAACGATTGCTGTCTGTTGAGCCGTAAGGCACAGTTTCTGCGAATAGCTAAGCCATAGTAAATGTTCAGTTTATCTATAAACTTTGCCGTCGATTTCTTTTTGCCGCCGATTCCAGGATTTTTTTTCTTACATTCGCGAAGACGGGTTCCCATTCGCTTTTGAACGTGTCCCACGCATTCTTTTTTTTTTTTTGTAATTTATATCTCGTCACCATACGGTTTCGCATTTACTAATCCCGTGTACGTCTTAGAGTCGCCATCTCCGACGTAATCAGTGTACATAACTCCATACTTTTCGACAGATTGTGTAAACAATTCTTTCTTGGTGCCTACTTCTACTTTACCTGCCGATTCGTCATGATTGACCTGGCAATAGTTACATTCAGCACAATAAGAAGATTTTACAAGAAAATCAATAACTTTTTTGGCACTGGAACTAATATTTTCGTAGCCAACTTTTTTGGCAGAATATCGATTTTTAGGTGATATTTTCTTCTTGTTCCGATCTTTGCGAATAGGTCCGGATCGATGAAGCTCTCGAGAACCTTTATTTCTTATGTCAATTTTCCTCAAAATATTTTTTCACAAACGAAAATTCACTGTAACGCACAGTTGTAACACAAGCCACTGACAAAACGTATATATTTATGGTAAAGAAGAACAGGTGCATGGCATTTACGTTATAGCTAGAGTCAAGCATGCCCAAAAACACAATAGAATCATAAAATAGGTCTATACTTCGTTCACAATATGAAAAGACACGTATGGTTCGAAGAGTCACTTGCTGCTACCTACCTGTCGGCTCGGCGCCGCAAAACACGTTTCACTCTCTCGTCTGTAACTAGCTTATTTACAGAAATATTGATATGATATTAACTTGGTGTTTTCACCAGATATTTTTGAGACCTGAATCTTCAAGAAAATGCAATAAAAAATAAATTGATTTTGTCGACCATTCTAGGTGTTTATCTCTCCTTAAGTTTCATAATGATCCGATAATCTGGTCAAAAGTTATCGCAATTCAAAAAATTTCAAATTTTCCCAATTTCATTTTAGGCGCCTAGCGCACACATAGAGTTAATAATTTCAAAAATATTATTAGAACACGTTCCAAATTCATTCCATAGACTTTATTTTTGCAAAAGCTATTTGTTAATGTTTCTTCGAACATTAGTAAAAAGCCACAATTACTCAAAACACAGTCTCGCAATAATTATCAAAATCAATGTATTTACTGGCATAAAATTCTCATAGAAAAATAAATACTTTTGTCACACTCATCTTAACATACACAAGCATAAAAAATAGATAAATGCATAAAAGCAAATTAGCAAGATTAAGATTCACCCTCAATAATGACTCAATAATTGCAGTGTTTTCAGATTGAACTTTCATTTCGCTAATAACACCGCCAATTCACTTCAAACTCTTCCAACAAATACTGCTGAATCTATGCTAAAATAATATCTATCTAGAGAAAGTGCGTGTGAATAACATCATTACTGAGAATAGAAGTCAGTCGTTCGCATTGTATGCAATCCGACATAATACTTCCCATCCGAACGGCAGCTCACAGATATGTAGATATCGAAATGCTGTAGAGATGGAAAACTTTTTCCTGCATAGCACATTAACATATTCATTCTACAAATTCTTCATCAATTTTTCTCTGTTAAAATAGGCAATTTCCTACAATTGTTTTCGGAAAACAAAGTACGAAGGTCGGAGTTAATTTTCTTTCCACATACCATTAAAATTAAATGCTTTTGCAGTCTAGATTTCAGTTGATTTCAATTTAATTGATGAGCTGCGCCACGCCACTCGTCGATTTAAAGTGGATTGTTTGATATTGGATGGAAACTGAGCTATAATGTTTCCCGGGCATAGTACAATACGACCACATTGCTTGAAAAGCTCATTAACTGTCAATTGAATGAAAAGTAGAACTCAATTTCGATTTAAAAAAATTTTACGTATTGCATAATACCACTGGAGCAAATTTTGTTTATTTTCAATCAAAAGTGTAAATCCGAAAATCTCAGTTGCAATTTTCGTTAGTACTATTTACAAAAATTGTGGAAGGACAATTCAAAAATAAGATATTTATTTGAAGAAAAAACATTTTTTGCCTAAATTCCTACAAATTGTATATTTTGACAGAAACTTAACTGCAGCAATAAAAATGACAATATAATGTTGTTACTAACTACAATTAAATATTCATATTAATTTCTGGCTTATATTCTGAGAAGTTTCTTCAGTAATAAAGATGTAAAACCAAATGTGTATAATATTATGTAACTATGAAATCCAGGAAGAGCAATAGAACGAGTAATCGAACACAGTACACTAAAGTTCAAGTTAAAATTATAATTAAACCTTCTGCCATTCTGTGTACTGAAAAAAATCCAGTACATCGATAATTTTTTGCCCGTCTATTAAATACTGTAAAAGGAGATTAGTGATTTTTTTAATTAACCCACACTGGGCGCGGTTTTTTCTAACTATTTCTAACGAAGAACTAACGAAAAAAAACTAATGAAAAAACCTATTTTTATAAAATTTTATCCGTAAACATTAAAAATTAATAATAATTGCGGCAAATTGTAAACTAAACCAAATTTAGTAAAGAAGTTAAAAGAAAAGTTAAAAAAAAGTATGGAAAGCAAAAGAATGCTAGTCATAAAATTATTCAATGTCTGATGAGCTTCTAAGTCTTATGTCTAATAGAGATACAATCATGATATACCATTTAAGGTGAAGTCTAAGTACTGAAATGTCTGAGCTAAAAAGAAAATGAAAAATTACTGATAAGCTGAAATAGATTGTCCCCGGTCGAAAGAGCAGTTTATAATTTTTCAATTATTGAACTTAAATGTATTTTAAATGGGAGGTAGAAGCGTCGACTAAAATGATTTGGTTTCTACCTTCTGACATTAGCCTATTTTTACTTACAATATTTTTTTATTATCCTTTAATTATTAAAATTTGTCAAATTTTCTCCTAAAAATCGTTATACTCTCCAGTTTAAGAGAATTGGCGCATGCAACATATTCCTAACCGCGCACATCCTTATTAAATTCACAATTCCTATCATGAAGATATTTATGTCAAATTCTAAAATGCTGCAAATAATAGAAGAAGAAAAAACAAGATGAAAAAAGTTAGTAAAGCAGCTAGTAAAAGGAGCGGGGCATCTAAGGATAAAACCGGACAAACTAGAAGTCTTGGCGGTTATTTGCGCATTGTGTCCGTCAAATTTAAGCTTTGGATAAAAGAACACACCAAGGTCTTTAAAATTGTCCGTATGGAGAATAGAAAGAGATTAAGGAAGACATTTTATTCGTATAAAACATTTATTGCCATTTTAATATATTCAGACTGAGTTTTCAAAGCACCAGTTGCACCGAGTAATTTTGTAGCTGTATGTAGTTGTCAATATATTCAAGTATTCTGAGCACCTTGAAGCCATCAGTAAACAAGAAGCAGGAAGAACGAAGAAAAGAAGGGAGATTATTGATGGAAACTACGAATAATAAAGGACGAAGAATCGATCCCTGAGGATCTCCGGAAAGCAAACAGAAAGGGGAAGAGGTGGTAAAATGCACAGTTACAACAAAGATACGACCTGAAACTTAGGTTGAAAACCAAGACAAAAGAAGACCAGACATTCCATAACCTCCAAGCTTTGCAAGGAGAATTTTGTGATCAACAGAATTAAAAGCTTTTGAAAAGTTTATGTATACCACATCCACTTGTTTCTATTGGCCTAAAACAGAAACAATCAAGGTAGTAAAAGATATAAGATTAGAGTTAAGAGATCTACCTTTGACGAAACCGTGCTGCTCTAGAGCAAGGGAAAGATGAAGGACAGGAACCTGCCTGTTGTAAACAATTCTTTCAAAACGTTTTTCAAAGCAAAGAATGAGGAAAATGGGACGATAGTTAGAAATGCAACTTGGGTCGTAAGACTTGTGGATGGGTGAAATATAAGCAGATTCAAAAAGAGCCAAAGGAGAAGCTGAGGCTAAATATAATACACAAAAGAACACACAAGGACGGTGAGAGAGAAGACACAAAGGAACACACAAAGACGATGAGCGAAACCAAATAGGTTCGGGATACCATCAGGCCCACAGCCGACATTGACATCAAGACATTCGAGTTAGGATTCAATTTCTAAAAGATTGGTGTGAATGAAAAGAGAGAAGATGAAGCAACATACGGAACTTCAAAGGTGAGTTTGGATTGCGTTTTGAAAAGAAGAAACAAAAGTATTTTGCATAGTAGTTCCAAATTTCTCGTGAATTTAAAGGCGTGATATTATCGAGGAACATGGAATCGAGGAAACAATCAAAATTTTCCAGGGAAGAATCTTAAGACCTGAAAAGTTTTTGTTTATTAGAGCTGATAGAAAACTCGACGCTTGCAAAGTAGTCGCACATAACCTGATTGACGGCCATTTTGGCAGCGAAACGAAGCCATGAAAATCCAAGAAAATCATCATGAGTGCGTCATTGCTTTTATCAGGACGACTGGAAGCAGTGAAGCGGAAGATTAGGTTGGAGAGAAAATTGTCAAAGCTCATCAACAGCGAGACCGCGAGAAAAAGAGAATCAGTTAACTGAGCTGGTTTCGATCGTTATACTAGCGAAATTTGCTTTATGCAAGTTGAAGCGTAAGGCTCGAGGAAGAGCTCTACTGGTCTGACAATCAACATAAATTGCGGCTGAAACAGGAGGATGATGTACGTCAGGTTGGAATTAAGAGACGGGGGCATTGTGAAGAGATATTGTGAAAGAAAATATTAGATAAAAATAAGTTTAGTATTTTATTGTTTTTTACATTGTCTGGCTGCATAAATCTGTATCCCAACCACATATATAAATGTGTGTGCAGTAAGCTTTGTCTCCATAAACAAACTCCAAAGTGTATCAGTGATACACTTGTATTAGTTATACGAGTATATTTCACAGTTTTTCCGTAAAATTTAGCTATCCATTTTTCTATCGATGTGTTATGCTAAATAATTTTCTCGCCAAAATTTTTAAAAACATATAGGGAAAAAAATCTACTTATCAATCCCCATCATCGAAACGGCAATATCTTTCTATTCACCCTCCAAACTCCTTCCTTGAAGTTACCCTTTTTTTACATTGGTTTGAAACAAATCTCTCACAGTTGTCACCAGCGCAGAGTGAACGCATCTTGGTATTCATGTTTTGAACGATGTATTTGCTTGATAAGCCGTGTATACAAACTCGAATCAAAATAAGCGATTAAAACAGTCGAAAGTAACGGGGCTGTTTATCCGTTTACATTCCATTATTTTGATTGAATGAATTAGAAAAGAGTAGCAGCTAAGTACTTACGAAACTTCTGTTCACGAGAACTGATGACCGGACAGTCAAACCATTATGAAATTTACAGGACATGTTAGTATTAACTAGAACCTGGTCTGATAGAAGTAATTTTGAAATGCGAGCAACCCTTTAGCAGTGGTGCCATCTTGAAAATTCATTGCGAAAAAAAATGTTTTTAGCCTATAACCTTACTCAAAGACATATTTGTTGGAAATTTGGTTTGAAAATTATAATAGAGTTGCTAGCTATGGTAATTTTTGTCACCTTAATCTGCTTTTTTCCCTATAACTTCCGATCCTGTCTTAAAATCAAAACCAAAATCATGTAGTAAATATACCTTGTTGTTAGTCAAATTTCATAGGAATTTCGTACCAATATCATGAAAGGGCTGCCAGCTATGGCTATTTTTACAATTTTTATTTATTTACTAAGCGATTTTGTCATTAAATTATCAAATGGGAAATATTCTGCAATGACCATTAACATCAAATATTAGCGTTTCGAAAATTTGAAATGTTTTGAGATTGGTAACCCTCAAATTATTTTCACCCCTATAGCTTCCAGCGCGGTTATTCCATCGAAACGAAATTCACAGGGTGGCTTTAACTTAACGTGAAGCAGATTTGGTATAGTTTTGGCTATGCGTAAATATTGCACCAACAAATGCTTCCATTAGATATTCATATGCAAAGCATTGACAATACAAGTAATGAACCAATATTTAAATTTTCCGAGTTTTGTAAATTTTTCGGATGGTAGCTTCAAACAACGTTTAATCGCTGAAAACTTCGATGAAATCCTCGGAGGAAAACGAAATTCAAAAGATAGGTTGATTTAAACATGAGTTTGCAATGGTAGACTTATTGCTGCTTCGTTGGAACAGTCTTGCCAGCACTGAACAATTTCTTCATTTATGTTATAAGAGATGCTGTCGCGAAATGGTTTTTTGTTGCTTTGGGTTAGAAATGGTTGACATGATACTACAAAAAGGGTATTACGTCTTTCACTACTTTTTGGTCATTCAAACACAATTTCTTCGAAAATCAGTTTTCTATCGGTTCTGATGCGCTACAGTTTTTTTCAATTGAATTACGAACTGTTCCTTCGTTGCATCCTACTTGCCGAGCAATTTCTGATTTGGGTTCACCCCATTGGAAAGAAGCTCAAATATCGGCCTTTTGACGGTCCAACTTGACGAATTAAATAAAAAATATTAAAAAATACTCATCTATATTTATCATTTTCACAGATAAACTAATATTATTTTTTTTCTTTTTCAGGTAAGTTAAAAATGAATGCCATTTTGAAGCGATTGTAAAATAAACTAGTATGCGTAAGTACAATATCCATAATTTCTTGAAATAATACAATTCTCATGTTAAAAGAACGAGAATCAGCTTTAACTACTGAGGCTTTGATCGTATTGTCCAAGATTTTGGAAGATCATCCCTCACAAAAGCCATAACAATGCATCAATGCATCATACAATATATCTCACGATATACAACGCATGCGTGTGTATCTTTATCAATTCCACTTAATCCAGTATAGGACGTGTCCAACATTTCAACAAATTGAATGGTAAATACTGCGACGACGCTCGCTAACAACAAGCAAAATGCAATACAATTGAAAGAATTATGCGTCGAAAGAGAAAACCACAAATGGGAATAAATATACATATATGTAGGAGAGACAGAAAAAAAAACGAGGTCGAAGTTTCACATCAAGCACTATGGCGGCTGCATAGAAACAATAGACGTGATTGTTAGAAGTATTCGTATTCTGCGATATAAATACCAATGCGAAATTTAAAATCCGAACAGATTGTGAGAATTCGTTATCAAAACAACTGTCAGCTATGGAGTAAGCGCGTCCCACTATAAAGAGAAATTGAACTGAATCGACCCATAACGAGAACGTCTGTTTGTTGGCGACATAGCGATTTATGCACTATCCAACCGCCGTTTATGCACATATGAATGTATAATTTACTGAAATATGATATCTTTGGAAACATCGATAACGAAACAAGACGCCAAAACGAATGTTGTTCGAGAAGACTGCATGAATATTATATGCATAGGAAACTCCTTTGCAAATCGAAAAATGCTTGAATGGTGAATTTTTTCCAGTCAGTCGTCATGTCCGAAGTAAATAGAAAACTTATATCTCATGACGAATTATTGTAATATTTACATTTTCTACCATTTATATCATTGTCACTTCCTTGATTACCAATCGCTTAACGGCGGTTTATTTTTACACATGTGATTTTATATTGATACCTATGAGAAATGTCTGTAGAATGAAAGTTATTGCAAGAAAGACGAACATTTATCTTATCGTTGAGTTTATCGTTTCGTTGAACAGCTGACAATCATTTGTTTGCAAAAGTGATGTAATGTGTATTTTGCCTGGGAATCACTTCATTGAATTCGTGACGTAAAGATTTGTGCAATTTTTATCATGGAAATAGAAATGTAATAGTGTCACCAGGGCGAGCAAAGTATCAAAGCCCTTTATAAAATTCACTAAAATTTCTTGTAGATACTGTTTCTTGTGGTGTTAAGAATCACTAGAAGAAGAATACAGACTATTATGGATGTCTCAATCAAAAAACAAAAATGTTTAAATATATTTAATCTGATTATTTTTTTCATTTTCTACATGTTAGGCTCCCGTGTGCACCCAGTTTTCCGTAGTCTTGATCACGCCAACTTTGACTAATCGCACTAACGTAGTGTTTCTCTCCCTTGATGAGGTTGCTTCTCGCTTGGACTCAGACAAGGTACGATCACGACGTTTCACTAACAGCTTCCCTTATAGACGTCACGGAAGCTCAACACGCCTGCAGACCATCCGAAAATAACCAATTTTGTATTTTTTTCTAGAATTGATGTCATAAGATCCAAACAATTTTTATCTGAAATGTCATGATCTTGTCTTGTTCGGTCATCATCGAACGTAAGTTGTATATCAAAGCGTTCAAGATCTTGACTAAACTTTCGTGGTCCTTGGACATCGTTAGCAGCCGGCGAATTATTGAGGTGCAGGGCGCAGTTTTGTGGGAATACCAATGTTTAGACGAGGATAGTGTTATTTTCTGAGTGCACGTACGTTTTCGGTAGATATTGAACTTAAGAAGTCCTTACGTTCTGATGGTCATCAAATCCAGGAATAATATCATTTGGTGCATTTATGTTATCATTAAAAACTAGATATATTTATGCTTTTTGCTTTGCTTCTCCAAAGTATCTTCTAAACCAGTTTTTTCACAAATGCCAGAATTCCGTCAACTTGTCTAATCTATAGCCGTAGAAGCAAATCTTCTTCTTTAAGTTTATTTTCTAGTTGCGCATGAATATAACACTCATTAGTGGTGAGAAATGACTTCCAGTTGCGAAAGCTTTAATCATATTGAAGAACACAGCTCCTCCATAAAATGAAATAGCTTTTACTCATGCAAATTGAGTCAAGTTTCAAGAAGCCTCTAGGAACAAAGCTCATTGATTGCTTTACCGGCATGCTCAAGAATTAAACCTTGGTATCAAACATCTATCATCAATCTTTGCTAAGCCATTGCATTCACTTACAATTCATTTTGTTGTTCTCTTTGTCGATACGTTTGTGTTGTTGACATAGGGGCAAATTGAGGCACCAGACTAAAATAAATCACACTTCCAATCCTCAAGACCCTAAATAGCTTGAAGCAAGACAAATTTGATTTTCTTAACTCGGGTCAATTTGGCAGTGACATAAATGAATCGAAAATAACTAAATACAAATATAACCGGCAGTACGATCTACCTCGACTATCAGAAAGAGCCGCTCTCCACTGAGTTTTGCGACACTGTCCTACAACTCAATATCGTCAGCATATTTTGGCGTCCTTTCCACCACCTATGCAACCGACAACAACTTCATCTTACTTTTTGCTAGAACTGTAACTTCGTTAAACAGTGACTTAATTTTGAATTTAACAGGCCAGAATATAGGCCTAACTGTTACGCCCCTTAGGTTTCCCATTATGCTTTTTGGCTAGGTAAGACTCCAGAGAAGGCTCCCTTAGGGACACAAATGCCTATTGTGATATTGCATCGCGTATCTCAGTCTTTCCACTTTGGGTCTTTGACAAACTGGATGGTCCGAAGTTACTTCGGCTAGGTTTGCGAAGAAGTATCAGCCAAGTGAAGGAAGAATTATTTCCTAGTATCCACAACTTCGGCAGAAATCGTTATAAAGAGCAATCGTCCGCAGACGATTGACAGATAATGGCCAACTAAGATAACCACCACTACAAGGAAGGACCCCCTCCTCGCTCAAAAGTTTCCCTGGTGCGGTCAATCTCAAAAGTTATCCACATTTGCCTTGCAATTGCACGAAAAGGTTCTTCCACCCAGGACTCCATAGGGTCCTTTAAGTGTTTTTGCCTAATGGCCACTATAATTGAGATTATCGGAGTGCTAATGTGGAAACTGCGACTGATATGATATATTCCCAGGACATATATAGGCGTATTTAGGCATATATCTAGGCGTATTCCCCTTGCACTTTCGTCTCTACTTGACATTTGGGATCCAAACCCTTGAAGCTGAGATGGTTGGGCAATAATATAATTGATGTCCGCTGGAACCGGCATGCTCTGCACCAAGAAGAAGAGAAGCACTGTGCCACTGTAAATCCAGCAGACAGTTTGAAGTCGCAGCCCTCAAGCTGCTCCAAAGGCTCTCTCGCTTAAGTTTAGAAAACAGAATAACCTCCGAGTCCTTTTTTTTCTATATTTTCCTTGTATAGAAATTTGGAGTCCAGGATAAGTCCCAGATATTTAACTTTGTTTTTGAAGCTTATATGAGTACCGTGAGGCTATGATGGGTCGAAGTTTGGAACTCTATACTTCTTCGTTCCGTTTAATCAGGGTTGCCACTTAGGCTGCACTCTTGCTATTATTGCAAGAGAATTTTCGAAGTGTAATGTAATCTCTCCGACAGAGTTGATACAAATTTCCCTGGTATGGCAGTACCCATATCATCCACATTCCCTAGTTTGAACAATCTTTCTTAGAAGCTCACTTTATGTTAGATTCCAAAACAAGCGAAATATGAAACCTCCCTGGTGTGCAATCGTTTTTATCGCTTGTTTGATGGTTGTTTGATGGTTACCCAAGGATGAGTATAATAACCAGTTTCTATAGCTGATTTATAAGGTTGACTAGTTGCAAATTGACATTCAGGTTTTGGAGAGCATCCACAACCACCCAACTCACGTTATTGTACGCCCCTTATATGTCCAGAAATGCAGCAAGGAAGTTGCTGTTTCGGCATGCTCCATTAAGGAATGCAGCGCTGTTTCGGTAGATTTGCATGTCGTACAGGAATGTTGTAATTACTTCATCAGAATTGAGTTTAAGGTGCAAGCAGACCAACACTCGATAACCATCTCTTTGGTCCTTTTTGGTCCTTTGGTTCACTTGCGTTCATCAGTTTAAACCGGTTTTTTTAGAAGGCAGGAGTGAAGTGGAAGAGGGCGGCTACGTTGATTTGTACTTTTGCTTCACTCCCGCCTTCTAAAAAACTAGTTTAAACTGATGGATGCATGTGTAAACAGCCTTAGATTTGTACAGAAGCATTAAGCAGCCATTTTTTATAGCCAGAAGCCAATGCAGAGTGCCCTCTGATGTCTGCTGAATATCAGCCGGGATGACAACATCCATCCAGCTCAGTGTAGAAAGCTGGCCAGAATTTCTCCCAATCCGTTCTTTTCCTGTTTAACTAAGGAGCTGCTTCCATATGTTCGATCCTCCTAATGTGAATGACAATGAACATTCCTGCGAAATCCTCCATATCGTGAACAGGTGCGCAGAGTGTTCACTCATCAGTGTTATATCTAGAACAAGGAGGCCTTATAATGTGGGTTCTTTGCCAAGTTTACCAGACAAGATTAACTAATGCAATAATTCGTCTCTATAAATAGTGTTCCAACTGCCCCATAACTCATGATGTGCGTTCGTGTCAGTTTCCTAATAGTGTAATTGGACTATAATAATGTCACAAGAGCAGCATTGTTCTTGTCATTGAAGTTGGAAAACACAGGGACATTTATAGGTTCCTTGTTGAAGATGCAGGCTCTTGATTTATCTAAAGATTCAGTTGGCACTAGTCTGTATCCGTCGGTGTGCAATGCACTGACCAGGACGTTGACGACTCATGATTCTTGATTTTTGATTATCTCCTCCGCGTATTTACATAACCGAAGCAAAAGCGCAAGCGAAGATGCCTTGAAGTTAAGATAATTTCAAGAACTTTCACTTTTATCCAATGTAGTGCCTTCAAAATTATCGTCGCATCCTATGGTTATCTCCTTCTCCTTACCCGATTTGAGGTACAGAAGATAAAGACAACCACCTAGCTCAGAAGTCGTGGCTGCACTTACCTCATGCTCCGATGCAGATGGAGTTTGCTAAGTAAAGCTCAGGTGCACCAAATGGTCGATTTTCCTCCGATGTGATACTTTTATCTCCTCTTTCCGTAGAGACTGAATCCAACGGTGTGGAGACTTGTAGGTTACCTCGAACTATATTAAAATGCATAAAGTCGAACTCGTTCTTGATTCTATCCCTTAACTTTGCAAGGGATTTCTCGTTGATGGCGATAAGGGCTTGGCGTCTGTCGCCGGATAGCTCGATGATCTTGGCCAATTTCCAGTCACTTACATGTAAGCTACTATTACTCTGTCTTATGACCTCTATAATATACACAGGCAAAAAAGGCTCGTCGGGGATCTATGCCCTGGATATAGTTTTTCACGAAATCTAGTGCCTTAGTATCACTTCAATTTTATGTCTGGTCATATATCAGCCAGTTCGATTACCACTAGCCTGTACAAATCCACAGAGTGCTGATTCTGACAGGTTATCAGCTTGACTCAGTCTTAATATCACCTGGCTTGGAGGCATCTTGATGATGGACAAGCTATGCAACTAAAAGCGCTTTCTGCACCAACTTCCAGCTATCGGGTGAAATGATGCCGTAGATTTTGACTGCTCTCCCCAGACACTTTAAAAACTTCATTAACCGGCTGAATCATTCTAGTTGTAAGCTTGAGTAGCCTAGTGGGTAAACCACTAGTTTCTCGTGTGTGCAGTCCCTCGTTCGAGTCCAGGTTCGGACGAGGGCCCGCGTACCATCTTTGAATTCACCTAGCTCTGAGGCACCTGAATTAGTCAGAGGTAAACTGAGTCGTGGAAATAATCACTCCACACTCGTATTCACAATGATTGTAAATTTGTGATTAACATCTCAGCTTCAATCCCATACGATGGTTGTCATGGAATTACTTTTCTTTTTATTTCAGTTGAGACGGATTTGTGATTTGTCAGCTCCTGCTGATTTGGCTGATCAGTCCTTATAGCTAGCTGATATAATTTAATAATTTTTGAACTAATATCTATAATTTGACATGCTAAATTCTCTTAGCTTCTAGGCATGAATCGTTTGCCTTAGCTTCAGTAAAGAAATTGATGTTTTTTAGTACATTTATATGTGAATGACAGTGATGTTTCCCAGGATCCGATGTCATACACAAATAAAAGACAGGTACTGAAGTATATAATTTTATTCACTTTTGTATGAAACTGTGCGAAAATAGTATATTTAACCATATAGCTATTTATTAGCTATTGAATTTTGTAGCAAGTGATGTTGAAATAGTCAGTATTTTGATTAAGTATTAGCACAAAAGATTAGGTATTAACACACAAGATTTTTTTTGTGTGTAATATGCTTGGCTTGGTGGCCGGTAATGGATAAGGTCACTATTGCTGACATGGCGAACAGGATTCAGCGGTTGGTGGCTCTTTGTACTACAGAAGCCTTAACGACTGCTCCTTCGTCTGCGTTAAACTTCCTGCTTTACCTTCTCCCCCTTGCGAGGCACTGCCGTAAAAGATACTGTCACGCTTAAGAAATCAGGACCGTATGAGTCAAGATCCTGTGATTACAGCAGTATTGGGCAGGGGCACGCAAAATGTACCGACTACTTGGTCGCCACTGTTTGCATCCAACGAAGATTTCAAGCGACAATAGGAGATCGCATTCACACCGACTGATCTAAAACGACTTCAGGGCTCGAATCTCTTTATTTTTTTCATAAAGTACATATATGTACATCAATAACATTGGTAATGCCACACTTTGCGACAATTAGATCTGCTATGCTTCGGAGCATGTTCTTTTGCATCTTGCTTCTGCTTGCTATTGTGATGTCATTCTCTGATGAGAGTTACAATCAACTGGCGGTTCGTAGTGATCACCTCCGTGGTGATCGCCCGTTTAGTGAATTTTATATGGGATTCATGTCAGGTGAGTTCCCCGATCAGCAAAAAACGTTGATGTTTTTTTTTTTGAGAAAAAAATTCAGTAAAAGTTCTGGTTTTTTAAGCACGGGGCATAAAAATGGATTCTCCGTCGCCATAGAACCATCCCATGGGGTCATCGAACAAAAGAGCTCTTTTCGACTAAAATTTGGAACGTTGTTTCGTCAAAGAAGCACGCCTATAAAATCTTACAATAAGCACAGACAATTGTTAACCACGAACTACTCTTTTATTAAAATATTACTCGATTTCAGTGCCTGACAGTTATATTCCAGTGCTATTTGGCCCATTGCAGGAGTGGTTTTTTTACAGACCGACGATCGATTAAGTTTTCGTCTGCTAATCGTCTTTGGATTGTACTTTTGGAAACGGCAATTCCCCGTTCTTTCATCATTGTAGTCAGACAAGCCAAACTTTTCGATACAAATGTCCCTGATTTCTTTATCTGTAGTCGAAGTGCTGTTAACAATAGACTACTTAAAAGTTTTGCAATGTGTCTTTGGGAATGTGCGATGTTAGCCAGTAAGATTATTATTTCCCTTCATGTTCGCGGAGGCAGGTCTGAGGTCTTGTCCATGCTATACATAAAAAAATTTGAGGTTAGTACATCAAAATATGCACCAATATAAATTTAACTTATGAAATTTAGCAAAACCAATTAAATACGAAGCTTTGCTCACGTTTTGTTTATATTGAAACTGATTCGTAAGTCTTTATTTACCAAATGAGAAATACTGCCACTTTTTTGACAGATGACGAGCGCTGCCAATGTTATCACTTTTCAAAAGCAATAATAATGTCAGCAGCAAAACCAAAGAAAACAACTTTATAAAAATCAATTTTTTCTTCAAAAAATTCATTTGAACTTGAAAATGCATTAAAGTGAGCAATGTCCCTAATAATTTGGCAATCTACTGTACTCTGCAGACCACGATATACAAGTAGGCTTCAGGCAGTTTCCATCCAACTGGTTAAGCGCTTTGATAGACTCGATAGACGATAGGCTTGATAGACGGTGTGCCGATGGCATGCAACTCAGACTTACAGGATAATCAAAATCATATAGGGGTCATACATTTTACCAAATGCCTACTTGAATTAACACGGACTAACTGGAAATGACTGGTCGGGCCACTGTCTACTAGCAGCTCACACCTTGAAACTGCGGCTGCTAATCAGTGATACCTGTAGGAAATGCCAGGAACTGGGCGCCTTAGAAACAATTCAACATCTTTTGTGTTACTATCCGGCGCTGAGGAAAACCAAACAACGCTACTTCAAGAAGTTCTGGTTGGCGGACCTCACCCTCGTGGCGGAGCAGATGTTAAGAGGGCATCCTCCATTTTGAAACAAAAATGTTAGGGAACTTTGGTGGCCACTTGGACTGAACAATTAAGCTCCAGGTTCTTTTATCTGATATCGGTACGGACCATTAGGTCTATGTGTTACCTTGTGTTAGCCAGAAAACCCTACCCTGATATATCACAATCAGCTTGACACTCAATGAGTGCGTTTATGCCGTAGCCAAATTAGTGAGCTCTACTTATATTTAGCAGCGGTATAAGCCACTTTTAAATTAGCCGAGCTTGCTATTTTGGCTACGCTACTTTAGCGCTGCTAAAATTGAGCGCGGTTATAAGTGTGAAGGTAGCAGTGGTATAAACACTATAGCAGTCATAAATAGAATTTCTAGTTTCGAGTAGTGATGGGCTCAAAAACGCCAAACAGTTTGAAAAAAACGTTTGGCTGCAAAAAACGAACGAACAGTTTTTCCAAATAGCGACAAACAGTTTTTCTAAAACGAATTTTTTTTTCTAAAACGAACAGCATTTCTAAAACGAACCATTTTTCTACAACAAATATTATTTCTAAAACCAATTATTCCAACTATTCTACAACGAATAGTTTTTCTAAAGCCAATCGTTTTTCTAAAACGAATCGTTTTTTTAAAACGTACTGTTTTTTCAAACGAAACGTTTATCGTTTTTTTCAAACGAACTGTTTTTTTCAAACGAAACGTTTGTCGTTTTTTTCAAACGAATCGTTTTTTTAAAACGAACTGTTTTTTTCAAACGAAACGTTTGTCGTTTTTTTCAAACGAACTGTTTTTTTCAAACTAAACGTTTGTCGTTTTTTTCAAACGAACTGTTTTTTTCAAACGAAACGTTTGTCGTTTTTTTCAAACGAACTGTTTTTTTCAAACGAAACGTTTGTCGTTTTTTTCAAACGAATCGTTTTTTTAAAACGAACTGTTTTTTTCAAACGAATCGTTTTTCGTTCTTCTCAAACGAATCGTTTTTTTTTAAACGAACTGTTTTTTTCAAACGAAACGTTTTTCGTTTTTCTCAAACAAATCGTTTTTTTTAAAACGAACTGTTTTTTTTAAACGAATCGTTTTTCGTTTTTTAAAAACGAACTGTTTTTTTTAAAACGAAAGGTTTTCGTTTTTTTAAAACGAATCGTTTTTCATCGTTTTTCGTTTTTTTTCGAATCGTTTTTCATCGTTTTTCGTTTGTTAAAACGAACTGCTTGGCAGTGGAAAACTATTTAGCTGCGGAAAACAGTATTTTCGTACTTGCGAGTATTTTCGTACTTGCAAGTATTTTATTCAAATTTTCGAAAAGTTTTTAGGGCAAAAGGAGCTGAATTCGGACAAAATGGGCCAATTTTGGGTTAGAGTGGTTTGGGACATAACGGGCCAAGACCTATTACTGTGATATAAAATTTTTGGTTTTGTAGGGGAGTAAGGGGTTTTTAGGCCATAGTTTGGCAAAAACTTCCTTTACCGCGCTTTCGATGATTGGAAGTGGTCGAGGAGTATATTAGTGATATTTTAAGGGTAAAAAATTGTTGATAGGGGAAATCGGGCAAAAACGTCCATATTTTCAAAAAAAAATCTTTTTATCTAGCATGAATTCGGAGACCTTTCTGAGTTGTTTCGGCCGAAATTTCCATACAAGTCTGGGAAAAAGCGGCCTAGTTTCGAAGATACGGCAAAATGAAATCTGCCGGATAACTAAAAGTAGCACTAAAAGTGCCAAGGAGGAACAGGTTGAGATCCTTTATGGCTCATCAGTTGGCGTCTCCGGGAGTGCTAAGGCCCTCCTTCTGACTGCAGGTCGCCACGAGGGTTTAATTTACGAGACCACGGGAGGTAAGGTGCCCCTGGACTCATGCCTAGCCTTACGGAAGAGGTTGGCCCCTACTGAGTGCCTGTTTAATAAACGAAACATTTTTTCTTTATTTCTTAATAAAATCTACATGCTTCAGTGAGGCGAAGTGGAAATCCGACTGTTTTAGATTAGCCAGGAAAAGTTTGGTATCAGAGATCGCTCGATGAAAAGTCATATAGATGACAGCAGGATTAGTTGGTCCTATTTTTAGTAATTTTTTTACTTTTGTCATTTGAACGAGTACAGGAGGTGTTTTTTTGCATATAATAATTAAATAATTAAATTGATTGAATTTGATCGTTTTTCTTTAGGTGGCCCCTAGATTGGAGAAAGACTTGCCAAATAAATGACCGACCATTGGAAAGTTACGGACAAGCTGCACAGACTAATGACTCGGTATTCTTTGAAGGTAATCTTGCACCATCACCATTCTAGCTTGGAACGTTGTGTCTCGAGGGTGGAGGAGGGAATATTAGTCCATTTCATTACATTACTGCAAATCGTATGCATTGTATGTATACATGTACATACTTGAAATAGGTATTTGGAACAGGTATTTTTTCGTCCTCGTACTAGTTATACCTAGTATGTGAAAATCCTAGAACGACCAAACTCTAATTGTCGTACAGCATAAAATTTGTTTCTCTCGTTAATTCAAACTGTTTTTTTCAAACAGTTTTAAAAAACAGTTGTTTTTGAGAAAAAAACAGTTCGTTTTCGTTTTTTGAAAACAACAGAAACGCCCATCACTAGTTTCGAGTGACATTCACAATCTGGAAGCCTTGGTGCAAGGGTGTTTTTGTTCTTAGTATTGAGCTTCTTTCAGATATTACGCCATTTTTGATTTGCTTAATAAGCTGTACGGTGTAAACGCTACTACTATAGCAGCGCCAGTTTGGCAACGCTATTTTAGCTACGGCATAAACAAGGCCAATGTGTTAAATATAATCAGCAGGACTATCCAGCTATCTGTTGAAGTTATTGTCCTCTTGACCATGCCTCTTATCAATCTTATGCAAAAGATTGAAGATCGCTTAGAGAGTCTGAGCTAGCTCTTTCTTTACAATCATGTGTTTCCCGTGTTTCTCTTCAAGTCATACAAAAAGCTGGGCTCTATACAATCAAAGATGCAGCCTTCACAGCATGGATGAATTTCAAAGTCAATTTGATTGCCATCTCAAATGATATAATGCAAAAAAAAACATACTTCTGAACAATCATTGGAGAAATTTAAATTACTGCTGCCCAATCATCAGCAATGATCTAATCCATCACTCATTTTCGTAGCGGTACCATCTTTAAACTCTCGTAAATGCATCGAAAGTACATGCAAAATACAAATAAGCAAAAATCCAATTATCACTTCAAAAATCACAAATTTCTCCAATTGGAAACATTTTCTCGGATTCCACTTTACAAGAAGCAATCGATATATGAAGAGCTTCGCGAGTACATTTACATATATGCATGTATACTTTCGGCGAGACATTAAACGATTCGAATCCATACACATCAAGTACTTTGTACACATCTTTTTAATGTTTTCTGTTAATGTATTTCTAATGCTCATAAAATGTATCTGTGAAATATAGTAAAACATTGCCCCAAAGTATCTAAGCACTTCAATAGCCATCAATATCTCTATCAACATGTTGCCCCATCATCAACAATACGATTTCACTTGTTTCCCCGCATTCAAAGACCCCCATACATGTGAAGATACAAAACGAAATGTTGCTTCGGCGGGAGTGGATTAGATAGCGAGCGCTGGAGCACGCTTTGGAGCACTATCAATTGCAAACCTGGCTTCAGTATGGTTCCAACGTTTTAAGCCACGCGATCGTGAAGATTTACGCGCGCCCTATCTGGGTCTTTCGCCGTTTATGGTGCGTATTTCGAATCGTTTCAATAACAATTCAATTGTATTCGTACTGTAGCTACTTAGGCAATGGATTAATCGTGATCCGCGAAGCAATGATCGTATTGTGGAATTAAGATTTATTGCAATTCGGATCGTGTGAATGATGCATACATGCAAAAATCTTACGGTTGTATGTGTTTTATAAAGAGTGAAAAAAGTGTTGAGTTCTTACGTGAATTGAAATCTAATCTTGAGTTAATACCGTCTGATAGATTCGACCTGTGTTAATCAATCTAACGGCCGATCAGTGTGATTCAAATACTACTTTAATGTGAGTCAGCCATTATCATTGCCAATCAGCAACAATAACCAACCGGCATCGGACTATATAAAGTGAATCAAGATTCTTTGCTTTAGCGGCCTGCACTTTAATGGGAATATACGCAAGAAACTAGATAATCGTTGGTAGAAAGATCGTCTAAGATGGTCATCAACTTCAAGAAAGATATTTTAACGAATGTGAGCTGAATATTCAAAAAAGAAAAACTTAGATATTTACTTTTGCCGTGTGTTTTTGTGTAACAGTCTTTGTGATGTTCTAGTGTCCTCGTCTAAATATTTATTTCAAGTTGATGTTTTTTACACTTCAATATGCTTCATGCATTGCTCTTGCACCGTTTCTGTTTACAAGTAAAGAATGTTTTGGTTTCAGATACATAGATACATATGTTTATTAGAAATGAATGCTGCTGATCCAGCAAAGTTGGATACAAGTGTGAAAGAACGATTTTCGGATGTTATACTGTGTTTAGGGTGATTAAGTTCGTATTTGATTGGATTTAGTTTGAGAACAAATGAAATATTCTCAAGAAATGAGTTATGCATTGGACGCAGAGAATTTTAGTAGTTATCTAAAATCGACATGCATTCAAAAATGACTCCTCCAAAATTATCACTGCCAATCAATTATTTATCTACCCCTTGTGACACTCTGATATGAATCACGCCTCAAAAGCAATCACACCTTGCATTTTGTGTCTGTATGTGTATTATCCAGCATGCTATCAAATAATTTCGCCATTATTAGATACTCATTAATCAAAAAAATATCTTCCTGAATAAACGTAACCGCAACTTTCATTGTTGTTGAAATTAAGTAATTTCTATAGCTACTGCTCATCATTGTTACTCGAACTAGCGGTGAAAACCATTTAATCGCGTGTATAACGTCATTGCAATCAAACTCTTGGAACAAATCTTTTTGTAATCAAAAATTTCAATCGTCACTAATTTGTAGTCATTCTTCTATTTCATTTTCAAGTCCGAAGAAATACCAAAAATTTTGCCAATGATTGTTATTTCCGGTTGCGGATAGTAGAATTTAATTATAATCCCAAATGAATATGTTTCTAGTTTTATCAATCTTCACAAAATCCGGTTTTATATATATCTAATCGGTTTCTAGAGGAGAGGGAGTAGATTGTGATATTTTCTTGACAAACTGAAAGTAGATTTTGATGAGTTATTTGTTAATGCAAAATACATTTTGTGGTTTTATGAACATTTATAGGCCTCCACTGTATATAGTATTGGTAATAAATGTGTTATGAAATCTGTTGCAGCTTAGATTTTTCGGTGAATTGTGGTCGCTTGTCGATAGATGAATGGATTTTGATTATTTGCTTGGATTTACGTAATGTTTTGTTGGAAAAATATATGCCGGAAGTTTATGACTTAGGATCTTGTTTTTCTATCAACAAGATTACTGTCACAACAAAAGATAACTAGAGCCATAAAAAACTGAAACTTGAAGCTTCTTTTATTTTGTATTGGTGACAGACTAAAAGCTTAAAATTATGCGTTCGTTCCATGTTAATATCTACCGGAAGCCCACACACACCCAAAGGACAACACCATCCACGTCTGATCATTGGCATTCCCAAAAAATGGCGCCCTTTAATTCGATGATTCACCGGCTATTAACAGTGCCCATGGATCAGGAAAGTTTTAACTCAAAAGTTAAATATATAAAAGATACGGCGAGAAAAAGTGGGTTTGACGAAGGGATAATTGGAAATCTTGTCAAAAAGAAAAAGTATAGAATACAGCTGATCTTTTAACGACGCTCTTTACGCAGGAAAAGTAAAAAACAACCATAAGAGTTCCAAATATTTTTTCATCAATATTCAAAAAAGTTCGGGAACTTCTTTAAAACTTTGATATTAAAGCAGTTCCAACCAGTAAAACTAAAAAAATAGGTACTATACTATGTCATGTGAAAGACAAAAAGGATAAAAAAGAAAAATGTAGAGTTTATAAAATTACCTGCCCAGAATGCGACAAAATATACATCGGTCAAACGAAACGGTTAGTTGGTGTTATAAACGGGAAGCAGCTTCAGCGAGGAAAAGGAATACAACATTACTACGATCAGCAGTAGCGAAGCACATCTTGGAGGAGGATCACAACATATCATAGGAGAACGTGGAGGTGATTAAGGAGGTACACCAGGTACGAAAACTGGATGCCTACGAAAGCCTGAACATATGGAAAACCCCAGACTAAACACAGCCCAAGGAAACTGTGCATCACCATTGTTCAGGTTAATTTGAACATTCATTTGATAGTAAGGAGGAAAACTTAATTATAGAGATCGTTTAATGTATTTAAGTAAAGTAATTAATAGACAATTAGTTGGTAATTAGTATAAGTCAATACTTTAAAAGTAAGCTCTATAAATAACATTCCTAAGTTAGATTAAAATTAGACCGATAGACACTGAAGAAGAGGGCAGATTATCCTCGAAATATCGATATTTGTCACAAAATTCAATGTATCTAGCTTCGAAAGGAAAAGTCGGTTTTTTTTATTAAAATATTTTTTTACAAGCTAGGAAAAAATTGGTACACATTAAAAACATTTTATGCCTCAGTTTATGTAGAAACGGTATTGCTGTCTGAAAAGAGAGCTGCCTCCTGACATAATGAAAGTAGTCGTGGGTAGACATGGGTAACGCAGCAAATTTTGAAGCGCTGATACACTGATACCGGCGCCAGCAGTGGTATCAGCGCACTGCGCTGATACCATTGCGCTATGATACCATGATCTTACATACGGCGCTGGTAGCATTGCGCTGATACCATGACGCTATGATTCACTCAAAAAAACATGATTGAAAAAGCTTGTATGGAACGAGAGCAACCCACATTTGAACTTACTAATTTTCCGATATAAAATACCCAGGCTATAGTATGTACCCATTCAGGTATCTTTCCAAACGTGCGTACGCGTAGGTATATTGCTTTGCATCAAACAGACTTGAGATAAGTATACTCAACTCATATCTTTGCGCCGCGCCGTAGCATAGCGCCAAGCCAAATGGCGTTGGCATTGCAAAGCGGCAGCGCCAACACCATTGATACCGAAGTGCGTTACTGCGCTACTGATGCCGACAAGCGATACCAGCGCAGTGGTATCATGGCTAAAGCTTCAACGCAATTGCGCGGCGCAGCTTGTACCCATTCAGGTATCTTTCCAAACGTGCGTACGCCTGACTTTTTGATAAGTGTAAATTAGACAAGTACTAACATCATTGCTTTAATATACCTTAAATGTATTATTTAGTTGTAGTATTGAAGCATAATGAAATTCTATTGCTCAAACAGACTTGAGGTAAGTATTCTCAACTCATATCTTTGCGCCGCGCCGTAGCATAGCGCCAAGCCAAATGGTGTTGGCATTGCAAAGCGGCAGCGCCAACACCATTGATACCGAAGTGCGTTACTGCGCTACTGATACCGACAATCGGTATCAGCGCAGTGGTATCATGGCTAGTGCTTCAACGCAATTGCGCGGCGCAGCGCTGCGTTACCCATGACTAGTCGTGGGTGCACCTGATAGGTGCTAGTGAAACAGTAGAGTCGAAGTCGGCTCGAAGAATTTCGGCTCGAATTTCTGTGGTAAGTGGGTGATGTTTTTTAGTGAGTGTGAATCTCACATAATCATGCATCTTTCGCAGGATACCTATAAAGGGTTTTCGCTACCCGTTCAAAAAAAAATCTTTCTCGTTGTTTTGGTGTCCTTCATGACCAGGTACCCATGTAAGCTCGAGGCTGTGAACTTCATTTAGAGCATCTCTCGGATCTAAGAGCATAGCTGAGTTTATTTGATTGCAATGGATAGTTTTGAGAATCGCTTGGCTATCCGAAAGAATTTATTCCTTATCTTTATTATATGTGTGACCTTAAATATAGCAGATAATTATGCTTGACAGATAGTGTCCTTCTTAGGCCGGGGTAAGTACATTTCGTACTTGGGTCCTACGATCCCTGCTCCTACTCCAAAATGAAATTTCGAGCCGTCGGTAGACCACATTTGCACCCCTTTCTCTAAGGAAGTTGAATCATTCTCCCATTTGTTTCTTAACGGTGTTGTTACCCTGTTCTTTTTCTCCAAGATTGTCAATATTTGATCTGTTAAGTTCAGCATTTTCATTATGGGCCTGAAGTCTGATATAGTCTGATACTGATATAGCCTTTTAGGACTCTTGATTTGTATCTGCAAGCCTGTTGTATGCTTTTCGCTTGTTTTGCCGTTCTCTTTTAGATTTTGAGGTGTAGTGGGCCAAGGTTTAGATGATTCGCCATTCCTGGCGTTTGGTTAGAACTCATTGGTCCTGTAATCAGCAGGCAGGCCATCCTGCGAAGCTTGTTGAACCTGTTAGCAACAGTTTTCTGCCCCATTTGTCTGTATTTCAAGAAGCTTGAAGATAGTCCCCAATTGCGTCCAAACATTTGTTTTGTCGCCTGAAGTGTTTTAGTTGCCTTCAGTATCGGTTTGCTTAAGTGATTGACCTAAGTGGGTTTTCTAACCAAGTAAAAACCTCTGGACCCCTAATTTTTAGAGCCCCATTCGCGATTTTTCTTTTCCTGGTAAATGGAACTATATTGGACTTTTGAAGTTTCATGGATAGAGTCTTCCCCTCGCACCATTGTGCCTTTTCATTTAAGGCGTTTTGCATTCTGGATCTCAAAGTATCTGAATGTGAGCGCTTTATTATCCCCGTGTTGTCATCTAAGGTTTTCCACCACTAAGAACCATGGCAGAGTAATAATAATATGCAGCATTATAAATTTGTTCGTCTATCAAAACCTTCGATGCGTTAAAAATTTTTTTCAAAATGTGCAGCCACAAAGAAGGACCTTTATTAACAAATACTTAACGCCTTAGTGAGTTGGCTGTTAAGTAAAGAACCGCGCACTAGGCTTTAATTTAACTTAGTCCTGAATTTGTACCTAAGTTAAATCAAATGGATCGTCAGACGTGAAACTCAGTTTCACACTCCGAAAAAATCGCTTATAAAATTGGAGTTATGAACGATTTCGCTTATGAAAATTTTGAGTAGGCTCCACCGTATAGTTTGACTTTGACAGCCATTGAAAGCAGACAAATTCGTGAATTTTAACGAAAATGAAAAAAATTGAATTTATTGTGCTGATTAAGCATTACTTTTTGCGTAAAAAAACCACCAACGAAACCACCAAATACAGTGGAGCCCCAATGATTAAGAAGTGGTTTACTGAGTTCCGTTGTGATCTTACCGGCACAAAGACGCCGAACTTTCAGGTCGTCCAAAAGAGGTTTTCATGCCAGGAATTCCCGATAAAACCCATGAAATGATATTAGGCGATCGAAGAATAAAAGTGCGTGAGGTAGCTGAGGCCCTAGGCATATCAACTGAGCGAGTACATAACATTTTGGGATCGTATCAAAACCCCGAATCACAAAATACCGAATTAACAAAATCCCGTATGTTTCAAAATTCCCGTATTCCAAAATCCCGAAACACAAAATCCTATACTTAAAAATCCCGAAACTGAAATAAAAAAATTATATAGATTCTATATTATGCAAAACTACGGGATTTTTAAATCGGGATTTTGTATTACGGGATTTTGTAATACGAGATTTTGTAATACGGGATTGTATGTTACAGGATTTTGTCAGGATTTTGTAAACGGGATATTGTAATACGAGATTTTGTACCCAACTCTAACATTTTACATTAATAAGCTATCCAAGTGATAAGTGCCACAATTGCTCACAGTTGACCACTAACGGAACCTTATGATCACTTCAAAGGAGTGTTTGACAATTTTCAGCTGCAATCAGAGCCTTAAATTTTTTACCCCTTTAACTTTCCATGCAGTCGTCGGATCAAAACAAGATTCACAGGGTAGGTTGTTCGCAAAGAGAAACAGATTTGGTGTACTTTTGGCTTTGATACTAGCAAAGGGTTGCCAGCACTGCGCATTTTTGTCATTTTGTATCAACAGTTGCGACGATTGAATGTTCATATAACAAACATCAAAATTTCCATGTTTTGGAAATTTTTCGGATCATCTTTCTATCTTCGTAAATTTCAATGAAGTCATCGGATGAAAAAGAAATTTTGTACTACTAAATACTGCTCTCAAAGATTTATATGAAAAGCATCCTTAAGGCAGTATTCTGGTCTAGAGGCTTGATTTTGAGGTGATTTTACGGACGCCATGAAAAAAAAACCATTAACATTTTTGGGATATATTTGTTTACCAGTCTTTTATTAACATTTTGAAAGTACAAAAATGTATTCACAAAATAAAAAAAAAATTAAATTTATGTAGAGACAGGCCGGCGAAGTGAAGGCTCAAAAAAAAAACTTGTCTCATGGTTGACATGATTCCAACCTGATGGTGGTCCGAAACTTACATTTTAGGTGAATTCTGTAATAAAAAGAATGTGAAATTCGTCTGAAGTAGGCGATTTGAAAAAACTTTTTTTTTACAAAATGGCGTCCATGTGAAAAAAAGTCGCTTTTTTGCCCCATTTTTTCAACTTTGGGGATTTTTAATAAATAGTAGAAAAAAAAATTGAAAAACCCCTACGTCAGACGATAACCAATAGTGTTAAGAGGGTTTGTGCAAAATTTCACATAAATCGGTTTATTGCAACTAAAGATATCATGTCAACCGTATCGGGAAAAGTAGTTCCGAGAAAAATGCGTTTAAAACTTGGAGACTCGTTTCGGGCAGTTAGTTGGCGTGTCACAAAAATAGCTGTAACTCCAAAAATAATTCGAATTTCGGAAAATCCTTTTAAGAGCTTATTCTTAAAGGTCTAAACTTTGTAAATATGCAAACAAACAAAATCGATTTGATCAAATTTCTAGACCAGAATACCCCTTTAATTAAAATAAATAACAAGTGTTTTACTTTCGTAAATTTAGAAATTCATGCGAGTGGTAACCCTGAAAATCAGTCATCGGACAAAAGTGGTACATGACCTTGAATACAGGTTGGTTGTAATATAGAGCACATGCTATAGAACATGGATTCAAAATCTACACGATTCCTATACTTTTCATCGAAAATCAGTGTTTCTAACGGTTCCTATGCAGTAGTGTTTTTTAAATTTGAAATTCGATTAGTGATCGCGAAATGGAATGATGATGATTTCCGGTAATCCTGAATAGACGATTGTTAGCACATTATTGTCGAAGAAAAAAAAGGTTTTCTTATAATTTTATTGTGTGTAAAACAATTGAACTTCCCCGGAAACTTAGACCCAATTAATTAGAGAGAAAAAATTGAGCACAAAGTCATAATTTTTATGTAAAACCACTAAAAAACCGACTGCCTATTCAAATAATAAAAAAAAACTAAAAAAAATACATATGTCTAACGTTATTTCCCAGCATGATTGTCCTATTCATTCAAGCTATCTGTTGCCCATAAATAACTCTTTTTTTTTCTCTTCTTCCATCACCGGTGTGCTGTGCGTTCTCATTATTTTTCGTTATTATGATAGCAATGCCAATTTCAGAATGCATACACACATGAGAATATTATTGTCTAGGCTATAAATTAGTATTTTAGTATAATGTGTATGTTTCTCTGTTATCTGCATAGGAATAATATTGTAGGTTTTCCTGTTCTTTTTTTTTGCGAAATTTAAACACAAAGATTGTCGACCTGTTGTCGTTTTTGCCATTATCGTCATCATGGTTTCTTTACAATCCTGTTGTATGAATAAACTAATAGAAAAACCTTTGAAATCAGACTGGTGTAGAGACGATGTTGGCCATCTAAACTGTGTTGCAGGGAATAAAGAAATCGTAATGCTGCGATCTGATGACAATCGCTTTACAGGTACATACTACAGTTCGGTGGATGGTTTAGAATGAAAAAACGTTGTGGTTTCCTTGGGTGAGAATGAAGCGATTAGTAATCGTAGAATAATGTTGTTTGTTTTTTGATTTAATGAGATCGGTTCGGTGAGAAATTCTACTGTCAAGGTTATGAAGTAAATGATCGTTAAATCACGATTTGTATGTAAATGATGAACGTTGGCATGGGAATATCTGAGAAAGAATAGAAGTTGGTAGTTATGACGTTATAATGATGAGTCATAGTTTGAAAATACTAGATAGAAAACGATTGAGACTAGAAAATAAATAGTGTTTTTTTCAGTTTTAATTGATTACATCGAAGTAAACATTTACTAACATACTAACAGAGTGATGTAAAGGGTTAACTCAAACATGAAAAAAAACTATTTTATTTTTTGCTATGAGTAAGTATTCTTGCTACAGTGCGTATATCAATGACTAGTTACAAGTCAACTTTGAAACTATACATACATATTTCAATACCACTTGAACCGAATAAGAAAAAGAGTTCTAATTACTGTAATTTTCGTGTCAAAATTGACCACTCAATATGAATGCATAATTATTTAAAAATTGAAGGTGAAAGACACGGAGTAGTTTGACCTTAAAACGGTTGTTTCTTTTTTTTGTTTGATTTAAACATTATTGCACATAAATTAACTTCGGCGGATGCTAATCATCATCAATACCGTAGCCTTGATGCTTGATTTTCACTTGCTTGCGAATTCGTTTTTGTTCGGTTCTGCATTATTTGTGTATATGCTTTAATATGTAAATAACAAAAGTTGTTTCCTGAATTAATGGATAAAAGCTTGACCTTATTGATATAAATTTTGAATCTTCAAATGTATTTTTTTCTACATGCTCGAGTTTGTATGCATATTTACGAGAACATTTAGTCAAGTCTAGTCTTAAGTCAACTCTAGTGGTATCGTAATATACAGCTCGCGACAATACAATAGGACATAGAACACATTTTGATGATTTGAGGGAAAACCAAGTAGGCAAAGAAAAAATGGAAAAAAACGGCTGAGTTACACTATAAAATATGATTGACCTGCGGTCATTAGATACTATTTATGTCCCGGAAATTTTTAATGATGCGACGTCAAAACTATAACACATTAACCTTTTTGAAGTGTTAATAGTTAATTTGAAACCAGTTGGTATACAACTTCAGAAAGAGGGACAAATTATTCTGTGTAAAAAATTTTTTTTGTTAATTTTAATTTTTTTTTGTTAATTTTAATTTTAAATATGCCATGTGTAGTAAATTAAACGCAACCGAAAGGAAACTAGTGGAACAGTATAAAAATGATTAAACATTATTTTGGAAATCGCGTGGATTCTAAAAAGAAGCCGGGCAGCGATATTAACCTATTTAAATGATCCCTTTAAATGCAGCGAAAAGCACGCAGGAGCACGACCATCAGTGACCGAACGGGAAAAGCGAGCCATTCATCGGATTGCTTCAAATTCAATGGCAACGGGTGGAGATCCGCTCAGAATCAGATGTACACACACGTCTAAGCAATGTCCAATGTATTTTGATCGAACCGAACATTTATAGCATTTATAAATTCAAGCGAAAATGGTACAAGGAATGTCTTCTGCGTTTCCAGCTTCCTCTAAAAAACTTCCATAATGAGTGCCCCAACCATGTTTCAATCCTCACGTGGAATGCGAATTCCATAAGAAACAAAACGGGGAAACTGATACAACTCCTGACTGCAAAGTCGACATAGTTCTCATTCAAGAAACATTCCTTAAACCTGGAGATCATCTCCGTTTTCCTTACTATCACTTCTATAGAAATGATAAACTCACTGGCAGAGGAGGTGGCACCGCCATCCTCGTAAAAAGAAATATCAGCCACCATCATATCACCATCCCCAACCCCGACCAACTAGAGGCAACAGCAATCAAAGTTCACACTCAGTCGTTTGAGTTCGTGGTGATTTCTCTTTGCGAACCCCCAGGCTCATTCAATTTTACCTCAGATCTCTCTAAACTGCTTGATGAGGAAGCACCAGTGTTTATAGCTGGAGATCTTAATGCCTACCACCGACTCTGGGGGGACAGGAGCAGTAACAGAGCGGGAACAGTGTTAAAAAGTTCTTCATTGTTAGCCCACATATTTCAAATGAGCCTACCCACTTCGGGATAACCAACAACCATGCACTGGACATAGAATTTCCTTGGACTTACAGCACAATGTGCGAACCACAGTACTAAATGAACTCTCATCCGACCATAAGCCCATTCTCTTTCTAATAGAAGACGTCTACATTGACGATCCCCTAAAATACAGATCAAAAACTAACTGGCAGGCTTTTCAGAGCGCTATGGCGAACGAGATCCCGCAGCCATCTCTCGAAACAGCCAGAGACATTGATAGAGCTATTGAAAACCTATCAACAAAAATAGCCCAAGTGAAGGAAGAGTTCACCACAAAGACCCCAATAGAAGGCTATAACACATACGAGCTCCCAAGGGACATTAAAGAACTGATCAACAAAAGAAATCGAGTAAGGAGAAGAGCTAGACGCACTGGAGATCCCAGCTCAAGACGGGAAGCGAACCGTCTCACAAACCATATCAGCCAACAGATCTCACTGTACAAAAACGAACAGTGGGAAAACTTTCTTCTAAGTATGGAACCAGGAGACAACAATTTCTGGAGAATGACTAAATATTTTAGACAAAATAACAAAGTCGCAATGCCAGCAATCCAGGGCCCTAATGGCCTCAAATACGACAACGAGGGAAAGGCAGAGGCGGTTGCAGACACGTTAGAACTGCAATCCGTCCCACGGACATAGAAGAGATTAAACAGTTGGTAGCTCGGCTCAATAAGCGTAAATCACCAGGACTAGACACGGTTACAAATATCTGCCTCAGACACCTACCAGGCAACAAAATCCAAGAGATAAACGGACATTACCAATGCGATCTTCCGAACAAATTATTTTCCGAACACCTGGAAAAAAGCAACAATTACGGTGGTCCCACAACCACACAAAGACCTCACCTTTCCGCAAAACTGGAGACCAATCAGCCTCTTATTCTCGATCGGGAAGTTAGTAGAACGGCTCATACTTTCGCGCCTTAAGAAATTAGTCACCGACAATTCCATCGTCCCAGAAGAGCAGTTCGGGCTCAAACCCCACCACTCCACCGAGCTACAGCCCTTTGAAGCGAATGCTTAGCGATGGCGGTAGGGGAACATCTGCGGGAAAAGCCGATATCAATTATTCTATTATTATTTTAAGTGCCACATTTTTTCTTATTTTCTAAAGCGCTATTGTTATGCCTAGTCGCTACTAAAGCTTTTAATGTGACACTTAATTTAATGGAGCGCTGGTATTATGCCCAGTCGCCGACTGTTAAGACAACACAAGACGAATAAATACAGCCATGGGCACGACGGGATTCGAACCCGCGGGCAGTAGATCGCTGCTTCGGACTGACGCGTTAGCGAGCCTAGCTACCGACCTCGACCAAAAAATACGGCTCCGATGGTTTCCGGTATTATTTCCATGGTTTGCGGAAACAGCCCCTAACATTAGGTAAGCGTCGAACGGGCAGCGGTGGAGTCCTGATGTTGGCAGGAATTGGATTCGATGGGAAAACGATCAAATGGTAGGTTATCGTTACATTACACTAATCCACAAGCAGCTAACACGTCACGACCCAATATTAAAGATGTTGTTCCAACTAAAACATCGATTCCGTAAAAACCAGTTGCTCTAAAAAAAGGTTGACCGCAAAAATTTCGGGTAGAAATAACAATTTTCCGGTTCACAAAGCCCGTGTCGTGTGCCGATATGTAACAAGCAATATGTGACATATGTGACCGTTAACCGATATGTGACAGCAAAAACTTAACATTCTTCTCAAGCCAGCACGTTCCCCGGCCTTACACTGGCTCACAGCTTAAATAATGTGAGTACTGTTTACGAGAAAAACCCTTAAAAACTCCCGGAAAATGGAAAAATCTTTTCTTCAAACATACCAAATATTTCAACTTGTGGTTTTATTTATTATTTCCAATTAAAAAACAATAAATAAATATTCTAATCAGCACAAAAAAAAAATAAAAGCTCACTATAAACACCAAATATCACCTCACAGCTTAAATGATGTTCTCTCATAAAAGTCCTCTATTTCAAACTCAAAAAGAAAATGTTTGTTTTTCAAAAATTTATTCAATATTTAGTTGGATATCCTGTTTGTTTCAATACCGCTTTGAGGCGATCTGGCTTTGAGTGCACCAACTTTTTGGTGTACTCTCGTGAAACGGACTCCCATTCCTGTTAAAGTGCCCTTTTAAGGTCGTCCTTACTGCTTATCGGATGTTTTCTGACGCCTTCTTCTAGCTTTGACCATAAATGTTCGATAACATTTAGATCCGGCGACTGAGCAGGCATTTTAATTTGGTTTGGGCAATTCCAAATCAACCACGTTCGCTCTAGTTCCGAGGTGTGCTTGGGGCTGTTATCCTCATAAAACCGGACATTGTCCTTGATGTGTAATTTTTCCACACTCTGCAGTAGACTATCCTTCAAGATAATCAAATACTAGAAATTGTCCAGGTTCTCCTCAATGAACACCAACTTTCCGAATCCGGAAGATGTCATGCACCCCCACATCGTCACGTGGCCACTACCGTGTTTTACTGTTCTGCGTAAATTCCGTGGTTGAAGTTAAGCATTTGGTCGTTTCCACACACAACCTCTTCCATCGCTTCCGAAAAAGGTTAAATTTGCTCTCGTCCACGAAAAGAACAGTATCCCACAATGTTGTATCTTTTGTTACGTGTTCGCGAGCAAATTTCATTCTTCTTGCCTTATTTTTAGCACTAATGTAGGATGAGCCACAAAAATGGTATTCTTAGAAGCATGGACACAAATCGTTCAAAATTACATCATAGATTTGTATTCTTCAATGTCAAAACGGATGTGCGAAGTGCTGAGCAACACAAAGGCAGGTCTTCTAATTATTGAGGCCAAAGCACGCGTTCTTACTCCGAAAATATCCTCTGATACACGTGGGATGTCCTATAATTTTGTTGCGTCGAGCAGTTCTGACTTTGGTTTTTTTTTAAATGTCTCATGTTTATGTTAATGTTGAGGTTCGTGTTATATTTTATATTATTCGCCTATTGTGGTACAAAATACCTAATCTAATAAAGAACATAAATT
The DNA here is from genome assembly GCA_947369275.1 of Nemotelus nigrinus. NCBI lineage: Eukaryota > Metazoa > Arthropoda > Insecta > Diptera > Stratiomyidae > Nemotelus > Nemotelus nigrinus. The sequence continues at coordinate 36,481,567 of OX376372.1, forward strand.
GTGATTTCTAGTGGAGTTTGTTTCATTTTTAATTCCATGTACTAAAGTTTTGTCGCGACTTTTATATGAAAAGTAATCGCAGCTGACACTTGGCAAAAACTTAGAGGGGAGTACTGTGGTGGCTCCCAAATTTGGACGAAACATCTCACCAATATATTCGCTAGAATTGGTAGGTAGGATCAGTATGGACAAAACGTGACGAGGAAGTGATAGATATAATCACTTTACTTCGTGGAGTCTTCATCTTTAACGGATTGGGAGGGTATTCCATCGATAGTTGGTATAACAACTTTTATCCATCATCAGTTAACAGGACCTTAAACTGATCGCCTTCTTCATTGCTTAGTAATTCATCAAAGTATAGCAATATTGCTTAGCAATTCATCGTCTGAGTATTCTCGCCTGGTCAGAAATACTTTCCTCTTTATCTTTATCACTTGTTGGTAAAACTTCAGCGCCTAGTGTAGTTGCTGCCTGTATTGCTCGAATCCACAAACCAGTTTTTCTACTCAGGCTCTCTTTGTAGATCGTTTTAAACCAGTTTCTCCACTCTTCGGAAATCGCGATAAATCTCTACGCTTGCCCGCGTTCTATAAGATTGTTGGACAATAAAATAAATTAACAAATAAATAAATCCTGCGAAATGAACCACATTTTCCAGAATTTTTCATGAATTTTTTTAATTTCTCTATCCTTTTCTTCTGGAATATAAAACCAATCACCCGAAATCCTTTTGGTCATTCATCCGTTCCTTGAAAAATTGTCCTAGTATCCCCAATGGTATGCACTTGGGTGATACAGCTGCCTCCGCTCCACAAAAAGAAAGTGAGCTTTTTGCTTCTTACTTTTCCTCTTTTTTCTCACAACAATCCTCCTTTAATTCCTTAAATCTTCCCTCCACATCCTCTCCTGAATTGCACTCATTTCGAACGAACCCTCTTGAAATTGAACTTCTGTTGAACGATATCGATGCCAATACCGCTAGTGGTTCCGACGGTATTCCAAATATCCTGGCTAAATCTCTTTCATCATCTCGGTGCGTCCCTCTTTCTATCTTTTTCAACTTAAGTATATCTTCTGGCTCTTTTCCTTCTCGCTGGAAAATTGCCAACATCTTTCCTATACATAAAGCCGGTAATCGTACATGCATCTCAAACTACCGTTCCATTTCCCTTCTTCCTTGCTTTAGCAAGATCCTTGAAAAAGTGGTTTGCAAGCGAGTCTACTCCTTTATCCAGCCTACTCTCGCTCATGAGCAGCATGGTTTTGTCAAAGGTAAATCCACTTTAACCAACCTTCTTTCCTTCACACACACGGTTGCATCCGCTCTTGGCCATCAAAAGCAGGTTGATGTACTTTATACCGACTTTTCCAAAGCCTTTGACTCCGTCAACCATAACCTCCTTCTTCAAAAGCTAAGGTACGATGCCATTGCTGATCCTCTTCTTTCCTGGTTTAACTCTTACATCAATTCTCTTCAATTCCTTTTTATCCTGCATCAGGTGTTCCGCAAGGGTCTATCCTTGATCCTCTTCTCTTTCTTTTGTTCATAAACGATATCCCTCCTTTAATCTATTCTTCTTGTCTCTTGTGTGCCGATGATTTCAAGATGTTTCGGGTGATTGAGTCACAAGATGACTGTATGGTTTTACAAAACGATCTCAACAGCCTACAGACTTGGTACGCTTCCAGTGCTCTCACTTTGAACATCGTGAAATGTCACAAAATGTCTTTCTCTTTGAAAATTTCACCTTTGATGTTCTCTTACTCTGTTTGTGGCTATCCTCTTAATGTCGTTGATAATTTTAGAGATCTTGGCGTAATGTTTGATCCTAAGCTCAAATTTGATAAGCATATTTCTTATATTACTGCCAGGGCCTCTAAATTATCCGGTTTTATTATTAGATCGTCTAAAGCTTTCGTTAATATTTCCACCTGTGTACACCTTTTCCTCTCCTTTGTACGTAGTATCCTTGAATATTGCTGTCAAGTTTGGTGTCCTCGTTTTTTCTACTTAAATACTGCGTTGGAGTCGGTTCAACGCAGATTTACTCGCACCCTGTTTATAAATTTCAGATTCCTTACCGTTCTTATAGTGATTGTCTGTCGTTCCTTCATCTCCCTTCCCTCGAATCACGGAGACTTCCTGAATGAGTGCCTACCCTTCAAATTGTTTCATAGGTTGGTAGATTCCGACATCAGCAGCCACGTTTCTGTCCGGGTTACAGTGCATGGCACCCGCTCTTCGTTGGAATTTAGTGTGCCATTTGCGCGCACTGATATCTTTTTGTATTCTCCGCTGTTGCGATTACTGAGGTAACATAATAATCTACAGTTTGGTCCTCTACCGCCGACAGTATATGCCTTTAAAACTTTTCTGAAAAATAATGTTTTGCTTACTACTAAATAAATAAATAAATAAATAAAAAGGCAGTACATCTCAGGCATATACCATTTTATCAGTAATGTTTTATTGTGCATTTATTTTTGTTTTGCATTGCTTTTTCTTTATATTCTAACAAATATCTATCTTATTCGAAAATTTGTGCAGCAAAAAGTCAATTTCACGAAGTCAATTCGGCTTGCAGCTCTCATTTTTTATCTTATCACGGTTATCAACTGTAAATAATGCGAATTGAAATTTCAATGTCGTTATGGTGACATTTTTCTATCGTTCATGTCTTTTGTTGACTGAAGATTGTAAGATAAGCGGAAACTCAATGTTAATTTCATACTATTTGAGTCATAATTGAAATGGCTCTTAGTGAAATGATTGCTTAATGGCACGTATATTTTCGTAAAATATCTCGTGTCTGTGCCAGTTCTGGATATGAAATTTTATAGGTAGAATATGTTAATGAAATCATTAAATTCAGACCTTTACTAATATTTTTGGGACGGAAAAATTATGCATTTCCTGTATCCAAAATAATGCATTATGCATCTAGTGCAGTATGGTTTTGCGTCATTGCAAACAAATGTGTTTCTGAAACAACTATTTAGCATCGTCCGATTAGATTTGTATTCATGAAAACAGTCTGAAATCATATAATTATCGCCAATGAATTGCTATCGGATTACCATATTAGTAGAGTAAAGAATACGCACTTGACTATTCAAATGGAGCACCATATTTGAATTCGTTTCATTTCAATATTCAGCAGCTTATAAAAATGTCATTCTTCAGATCAGAAAATATATGTATGTAAATATATTCTGTGAAGATCTTTTATTCAAAATGTATATTTTCTTCCAATATTGAGGTGAGGAATTTATGAAATGATTTCATTTCTCTCGCGAGCTAAAATTGGGACTTTCGAAAGTAAATTTTGATAATTTGCAAAACAAATTTGAAAATTTCAAAGTCAAAATCAAAGTATCTAGGAGAAAAAGAATTTTTTACCATAGTAAGTTTTGCCAGTAGTCGATCTTTTAACCCAAAAATCAAATTTTAACAATGATATTTTTGTTTAAAAAACAGCGATCACATTTAATGTGTTTCAACTAATTATTTTCGGTGTCACTTATCATTTCATCTTTGCAGCTAGACTATCTTAGCGACAAATATACAGTTCTTATTTTGAGCCTTATCTTTTTTTATAGTTTTCATAAAAATTCTTTTCTGAATCTTTTTCTTACTTTTACTTCTGTATCTTCCTTAACTTCGATCCTTTCTTACTTTCTCATTAAAATATCTGCTAATCTCTTTTTTCCCTTTTTTCCTTTCGGTACCCCCGATACAACCCTCTTTCCCCCTCTATATACAACCCTCTCTCTCACCAGTTATTTTTTTTGGGCTTGACTATTTTTCTCTATCCGGTCTTTTTAGGCTTAGTGGCAGTTTTTGGATTGTTCGCTGTTGCTTTCTTCGATTTGACAGCCTTCATCTCTGCCTTCATCTTGGTGAGACGTATGAACGAGCCAGATGGACCCTTGCCTTTCGTTTGAATCATCTAACCATCAGTCCCAGCGCTTTTCATATATTTCTTGTTTAAAGACCCAGCGTCTCGACATCTACCTTGCAGATGGCAGCCAGATACTTCTTGATAGCAGGAAGTCATGAGTGTCCGCGTTCCTTCAGCGCCTTGATGGGAGTGTTGGTCATCGATGATGTCAGTGAACTTTCGGTTTGTTCGGACCAGAAGCTTTTTTCGGGTTTGTGGCTGGCGGCTTGTGGCTGTCAACGTTGAAACACCAAGCGCCAGTCAATTGTTCTTTGAGATAATTTATAACTTTACATGCAGTTCTTTTTACTTAAAGATTTAAGTTCTGAGTCAAAAGAACTTTTTCTGCTTCCGCTTTCCAACGTTTCAATGTTATTGTGCACACATTTTTAGTAAGCTTCTGCCTCATGAGTAAAAAGATATAATCCACACTTGCGAAATTTGTTCTCAATTGTTTCTGGTAACTTTTTTACAACATTTTCTTCAAAAAGGATATAATAATGTTGATTTTTTCATTTTTAATGTACATTTTCCGCTTGTTTTGCTCAATTATGAACTTTTCTTTGATTCTAATTTCAGAGGCTTATGAGTTATAGTTGAAAAAGGCGAATACAATATGATTTCATTCTGAAAGCAGCAGGTACCACTCAAATCCTTAGTTAAATAGCTTGTGTGACCATCGACAAAAACAAGTTTTTTTAGCCATAGCATCAAAAAACTATTTATCTAAGCCTTTGATGGCATAATTATTGAAAATATCAGCTTTCAATCAGCCCGTATCAGATTCTCCCAAACACCAACCACTGAGTATGTTTGTTACCCTCCCAATCTAGGAAAGTTAGAATCTGACCCAGAAGGTCAGGATAGCTTTCCAAAGACGGGTCGTGGGCGCTAGTCGCTAACCCCAATCGTTGGGTCTAGAATCGCTGATCGAAGTACCCCTGTGAATGGAACACAACCCTGGCGCGAGGGTGGGTAACCCGTGCTTCTCAGCCGTTGAATCAAGTAACATGCTTGCAATCAAGTAACGCGTCTATCTACGCGCCTTCGATGCATCAAATAAAATTTCCTCTGATACGTTTTCCATTTCGATTCTTTTAATAGTCTATTTCACCCGCCACCTGGTATCCGAGTGGTGGATACACTCTCGAGGTTAAACAAGTGAGTGGTGGATCTATTCTTTTTAGTAAGCCACGACGTAACACTCCATTGAAAACGTGTTTTGGCGGTCTCATATAAGAGAACACAACCCAAGGGGCACAACGCTGGCAAAAAAGAAGCAAAATACTGGAAAAGTTACCTCCTCTCCTTTTCTCGACATCCATTCGAGGCACTTTTGTTAACATTGCGGCGCAATAGTTCCGATCATTGTACTTTTGTTTTTTTTTAGAAAGATAGTTGATGAACAGAATTCCTTCACAATCCCAAAAAAAAAAAAAAAACAGTGCCCATGAGCTTCAAAACGCAGCGAAATTTCTGCGTTTTTTATCCATATCCAAACACATCCGAAGTTGTAACTCGACGCACCTTTTCCAGCAAAGTGAGCATTTTTTGCTTTCATCGCACGCGCACCTTTTTGATATGTAACTGATTAAGCACAATGTCGTTCCTTGCTAATGCCAGTGGCTTCAGTTATGTGCCACCACTTGATTTGCCGAGACTTTTAAACAATTTTTTTAATACTTTTTTCATATTTTCTTCGGTAAAGGTAGTGTTTGAACACCCTAACCTGGAATTATCGTCCACCGACTCCATGACATGCTGAAATTCTCGGCTCTGACGTTTTATGGTGGCAAATGAAGGTCCAGTCCAGACTCCCCATACACTGAAGACATATCTTCAAATTTTTTCGTGGCACTTTTGTTATTCTTTGTTAGGTATTTTTTGAAAATTCTTTACTCCAATATCGTATACATTAGTCACACTTAAATATGTTTAGGCTGAAAACTTTTCAACCGCTCTCGTATTGACAGTTGTCCTTTCTTTCCTTTCTTTTAAGAAACGATCTGTACCATTTTTTTCTGAGGGATTACTTTTAAAGGGATTGGGTTTACTATCTTGTACGACTATGTTTTTTGGTTTTAGCGAAAAGACGCCTTTCACAAGATTAATACACCATTCCGCTGTGATGTTTTTTTCTTCTTTAGATACCACAGACTCTGACTATCTTCAGGATACTTTTAGTATTCTTTTACGTAACCTCTCCTGTAAAGTGCCCGTTAGAACACCATAAACCCTACTTGCTTGTCTAAACTTTATGCCATTTCGAAAAGCTTCCATAGCTTTAAAAAGTCATCCCTCCGTACAAATATTGGTGTATTGGCCATCCACACATAATGATAGTTTTAGCATAGAAAAACGGACTCATAATGTTGCATTTCAATAAAATATAAAAAAAATTAAAATGCCATTATTTATATATTTTCTTTATTTTTATTTATTAATTTCTAAGCAGGCCGCATACTAGACCAAATAAACCAAAACCAAAAATCAGCCATCATTCTATTACAATTTTACTGCTGACAAAATTAATCTATTTTCATCGAAAACAGCACGTTTGTTGCACAGCTTGTATGGTTCTATCTGGAAAAATTAGTATTCAATGGGAGGACTGGCCACTAGATCAAACATCAAAAAGTGTTATCAAGATTTCGGTCCTGCTTTTTGAAATCACCATGAAATCACCACAATCCTGGTTTTCATTACCATGAGAAGGAACGCTGCTTTTAGTAAAACATTAATAAAAACACATATCAATCCGAAAATCCGAGAAAAGCTTACTATTTTTTAAGCGCTTGCACTTCGAAAAAAAATACCACACAGAACAAACCACAGACAATTTTTTTATAAGCACTGCTTACAAAGCTATTCGAGAGGTTGGTACTTCGATTGTGAGTGATCGACCACACTGCTATTTTCAAATATCAACTGCTATTGTTATTCCTCGATAGCAATTTCAAATAGCAGATTGTTATTTGAAAGGCATTGTTGTAGCTTTGGCACGTGTTTGATTTTCATATGCCAGAGATAGGTTTCTATGACAGGCTATGGTTTCTGTGCTATTTAGCTATCAGATCATGGGTATCGCTGCTTCGCATGAATTTTACGAATGTTTGCTGTCTGCTATTATTTCATAAATTGTTTGACAAGTCGGTAGCTCAGCGCGCTAAGACGCTGATCTTAAGCAGCGATCTACTGCTCGCGGGTTCCAATCCCGCCGTATGCTCATGGTTATATTTGTTTTTTTTTTTGCGCTCCTCTAATTAAGTGCCACATCATAGCTTAAGCGGTGACTGGGCATAGCACTAGCACTTCTGAAAATAACAACTAAGTGTGGCACTTAAAAGAATTATGGAATTAATTGAAATCGGCTTCTCCCATATGTGTCTCTCTACTACCATAGTCAAGTATTTGGGTCTTCAAAGGGTAATTCCCTGAGCTTGGGGCATTATCATAGAAAAAAAAATTGTATTTAGAGAAAATAACAGATTATCTGGTTTATAAATAGCAGGCTGCTATTGCTATTTGTCAATAGCAATTGAAAAATAGCAATCTGCTATTTAGCAGCCCATCACTCAGAGTGAGATGAACAATGCTAAGCTGCTGAACATTTTAGACTTAAGGGGGTAGTACCGGTTATAACTTTAAAAAAATCAGTTTTATGTTTTTTGCATTTTTCAATTTACTATACCTTAAGAAATCACGTTTCAAAATTTAATTAAGATATTCCCAAAAATAAAGAAGTTACGGCAGTTTAGGGCAGATCGCTGCTTTTAATTACTGCGAAAAAAAATGAAGAGCGCATAAATCAGGCAGAAAAAGCGGCAAAAAAAAAACTGCCCAACTGCAAGAGCAACTGGCTTATGTGGACTCAAGAATACTTATGTATGGTCCAGACTGAGCAATTGTAGGTGATAAAAACATATTTTTTAAATAATATTCAATAAATAAATGGAAAAAAAACTTTAAACGCGTTTTTCTCGAAATTACGTTTTTTCAAATTGCGGACACTTATTTTCCGGATTGGCCGATCCGATTTGAGTCAAAGTTGGTGCACTACTTTATTCAAGTATCTTATGTGGTAATCTACCACAATATAGGCCAAAAATTAACCCAAAAAAATTTTGCAAGCGAAATAAAGTAAAAAACTACGATTTTTCGAAAAATATTTTAAACAACCACCATTTTTCGTTTGATAATTTTTTTAAAAATATTGTGGTAGATTACCACGTAAGAAACATTCCTCTTTAAAATGCGGTTTGGTTTTTTTGCTTCAGATTCTTCATTCCTGAGATTATCTTACACAAAATATAGGAAGTGAAAAAACAATTATAAAGAATTAGTCATTTTTAACATTCTAGCCGGTACTACCTCTTTAATTCTACGAACTATTTGCGTTTGCAATCTTATTTCTGAGTATTTAAAGGGTTGAGTACTAGTGAACGGCTGTCTACCGGTGTCTTTACCTTATATGCTCATAAAATAACTAACGGCATTCTTTACTTTCCGTAAACTTATCTACATTTTGGAGATACAATTTCGCATGCTAGAATATATATGATACTTCGATAAAAATCATTTTCATATCAAATACTCTTCCCCCTTTCAATAAATTTTTTTTAATGTATACATTCGATTTTAATGCAATTTTCGTGAGTTTTATTGCCTTGACTATCTGGACCATCATACAACAGCTGTACTAATAAAATTTACCGTTTCAGAAATAATCATCCACATAAATTTACGAGCCAAACGCTCACGCCTTACTTCAAATAAAATTAACCTGTTGCTAAAAGCAACCATAAATTTTCATTTCGTAACACTAGCGCATAAAACCACAAAAGTTTTATTTATTTGAAATCTTTCATAAACGTATCTCTAATTAACCTCAATAAAAACTACTATCCATATTTAAAATCCTCAAAGCGAATTTTCGCAAAACATTAGCAAAAAAGCAATTAAATCTAGAAAAGAAGTACGATACCAGAAAAAACCACTTGTCCGCCTTCACCGCTACGTATGTACTTAATATCTAGTTTTTTTTTGATAATAATCGCATGAACAACAATCGCAAACTATCATACAATCGTAATTGCAAACATTTCCGTTTTGCTTACTCAACTCAGATTGAGCACACGAAAATTGTGTTGTGATGAAGATCATCACCGGTCGTCAATGGTCGGTTACGACACGGCACTAGACCAATCGCCACTGTACTAACAGTAATTGCCGGAATCATGCTTTACTTACTCTCAAAAGGCTTATTATTTTTTTATTTGACAAATTGTAAATATGCATGTGCATTTGTCAAGTGGATGTGCAATAGCAGGGTCATTTAGATTTGCCAATCGCGAAATAAGGGGAAGAAGATATTTAATTTCACCTAGAAAGTTTGTATCTATATTGTCAAATTATATTCTCGACTATGTCGACCCGCATATATGTATATAGATGCTAATTTTAGAAATAATATTTCTTTTAGTTTTATTATTTTTATTTGATTCGTTAACTTGCCAGCATCTATGAAAATTATTGAAATTATGAATATATCTTTGTATATTATGCTTCGGAGCATCGTATATTGTTCTTTTATTACTTCATTTGCATAAAAAGCGACAGATGGTCCAAATTGCTGTCTAATACCTACTTGGCATTTAGCCTCAGCAAATTCCATTCGAATATACACATACGTATGTGTCGTAATTTTTGCAAATCTGATTATGTTTATGAATTTGAATGAAATTAATTCACTCTTAAATATTCCCATTCGAGCATCAGCAATCTTACTCTCTCGTTCATCTGCACATGATGCATTAGTTACATAAGAAATAAGCCATTTAGTAATATTAATTCAACGGAATTGAACAGTCTGAGAGACTTTTATTTTTCTTGCCGGCTATAAGATTGCAAACAATATCGTTAGTCATTTGTTAAATATCTAGAAATTTTAACAAGTTTACAACGTGGCGCTCTTATCAATTGAGTAAATTGAAATTGACTGTATGATTTTTGATTCAAGGAAACGTTACAAATCAATTGTTAAATCATATTTTCAGTATTGCGTGAAAAAAAGCGTGAATAATGGCTGGGCGGACATTGTGAGCTTACCCCGTTATTGAACTATTTGAATAAACATTGAATCATTCGAATAATTCTAAAAAAAGTTAGACTATTAAAATTAAATTGCTATTATTGACACACTCTATAACAAATGTAATAAAATGCCAGGAAAAATCAAGAGCACTCATGTTCGATGATTTTGGTAAAAATAAAAGTGATATACTTGTATAGTCGCGTGTACATTTTTTGTCTTGATTTATTTCAAACGTAAAAATCTCTCGCTGAATTAACTCAGCCTTTAATAGAAACGTGCTCCCTTTTGAAGATTGAATTAAATGATGATTATCTCAAAAAGTTTAGAAAAAAAAGAAAGGGGAGATATTGGTCGGTAACTCGAAACATTCTTAAAAGCTCCCCATTTTCATATACGAAAGAAAAACACCAAGAGGAAGATTACTGTTAATAAGTATGGAAAAAATCACGACCTAAGCATGTGAATACCCATTTTTGACGCCACAAGAGCTTAATACGTCTACAGACCATCCGAAAATAGTTAGTTTTGCAGTTCCACCGGTTCTCCTCGTTTCGCAGCATTGCATCCACGATCGTCTCAGGCGCTGCCAGGCCGATCGTGGACTCAATGGTGCGCCTGAAACTTACGAAGCGACTGCACATAAAGAATGTGTGCTGAGCATCATCGAGCTCAGTCACACAGTACCGGCAGTACGGTGTGGCCACCTTACCCATTCTGTTCAGGTATTTTCTGAAGTAACTGTGCCCTGTCAAGAATTGACAAAGGTAAAAGTTTACCTCTCCGTGGCTCCGGTTAAGCCAAGGCTCAATAAGACCAATTAGCTTAGCCGTCCAGCGTCCTTTATCACTTTCACTCCAACGTTGTTGCCAAAGTTGGAGGGTCAGTGTACGCGCGTGCGTCAAAGCCTCATCTCTGTCCAGCTCTGAGCGAAAGAGGTACCCTTCCTTGCGTTTTCGCGCTAGCAGATCGATCGGAATTACTCCCGATACAACCATCACAGCCTCTTCTGAGACCGTGCGGTAGCTACACGCTTCGTCAGCATGACAATCGCTGTCTTTGAGACTGCCAACTAGAGGCCGTGCTCAGTCATCCACCGATCCATCCTTCTCATAACTTGGTTAAGTCTAAGTTGAGCGAAATCGGCAGATCTAGAAGTGATTACAGCTGCAACGTCATCAGCGTAACCTACTAGGAACACATCCGCAGGCATTTCCAGGCGCAGCAGATCATCGTGCATGATGTTCCAGAGGTCAGGTCCTAAGATCGACCCCTGTGCCGCACCTGATGTGACATGCCTCCTTCTGACTCCGTCCTCAGAGTCGTAGAGCAACCATCGGTCCCTGAGGTAGTACCGCATCATGGCCAGCAAGTACCTAGGGATACGGAACCTCCCCTAAAGGGCCCGAAGGATGTCCGTTCACCTCGCCGAGTTCAAGGCGTTTTGCACGTCAAGCGTTACCAGCAAGACGACCGGTCTGGCTTGATGACATGCCTCTTCCGCTCTTGCTACAGCCCCAACAGCCTCTGAGATGGCATTGATTGTTGAATGACCCTTCCGGAAGCCGTGCTGCTTGCAAGAAAGATCACCAGCTGCTCTCACAGCTGACAGCAATCGCGGCTTTAGTAACCCTTCGAGAAGCTTCCAAGCAGTGTCCAGCATGCACAGCGGGCGGTGTGCCAATGGGCAGCCCAGGTTACCTTTCCCCTTGTCTACAAGTACCAGTCGAGCCACTTTCCACCGCGACGGGAAGACCCCCGCGACTAAACATGAATTATACAAATCCAATAATAGACGCGGTTGACTCTCCGCCACGACTTTAAGTGCCTCGACCGGCACTCCATCAGGCCCCGGGCCTTCCGGTTCTTCATCCTGGACACTGCACTGCTCAGCTCCTCGTCCGTAAAAAGAGGAACATCCGCCTGGTTGACGTATATGGGCCCATCAATTCTTGGCGGATGCACCGGGAACAGCGTACCAACGATACGCTCCCTGGATATCGCATCCATGAGAGTGCTAGATCGCATGCAGCCAAGTCTGCGAGTAACCAATTTGTAGCCATCTCCCCACGGATCTGAATTGACGTCCTCACAAATAGCCTGCCATCTGGCACGTTTACCCCTCGTGGTGGTCTTGATCAGCTCCCTCTTTGTCGCAATGTGAGCAGCAGATAGCTCTTCCGCTCCCGGCCTATTTCTGGCTCGCTGTGCCCTACGCCTGCACGCCAAAGCGATGCGTCGCAGCTCGGCGATTTCTTCGTTCCGCCAGTACGCATGTTGCCTCCTACGAAAGGGCTTCCGTTTGGGCATTGAAACCTCACACGCCCTGCAAATCCACCCCATGGTGCTATTAGCAGTGGCCGCTACTGCTGCACGAGTCACTGGGATCTCAGATGTTAGAGGCTCCCCTCCCAAACTCGAAAAGTGCGATGCGACCATCTCAGCCCTGTTAAGGGGGGAGTAGGGTTAATTCGTGTAAAAAAAGGCACGTTTTTGTGATTTTTTTTAGATGGAACAGTTAAAATCTGTTTATTAAAACCAATGGTACATTATAGTATAACATTTGAAGAACATTTTGTGAAATTTTCATGAAAAAAATTCAAAAATACGACAATGGCAGCAATTCTTCTGGAGCGTCTCGGAAAAAAGGTGAATTGCGGTGCCCATCATAACTCGGTGCCGGATCATCTGAAATCCTAAAATCAAACGTATTTCGTTAGATAATCGGTTTCCCCAGGTAAAGCTGGGAGGGTTTTTTGAAATTTCAATTTTTCACTTTGAACGAAAAAACGAGATTTTTTGCAAAAAAAATCGGTAAATTTGTTATTGTAAAATTAAAAATATAAACAAATTCGAAAAAAACTCTCCAGCGTTACCTCGTAAATTATGTAGAGAAATATTGTTCAAAACTTCAAAAGGATCAGTGCAGTAGTTTTGGAGTTATGATGGGCACCGACTTTGAAAACGTGAGTTGTGGGAAAAACGCTTTAAAGTTTTGAACACTAAAAAATTTGGGATGAAACGTTCATAAGCGAGATCTATCGGCTTACTTCACACTGAATCATCAGTGTCAGGTCCATAAAGGATGTTGCTATCATCCACAATGTCTTTAGCATCTTTTTGCTCCAGTCTACGATGAATCCTGCCTTCTTTTGTTTGCTTCTATTTTAGTCGGCCTTCTTTTTTAGTCGAATGAAAATTTATTTTTCCATCACATTTTATGCATTTCACTACCGTTCCAATTGTTGAAAAGACTAATGCAAATTTTTTAAGGCGATATAATCTCGCACTTGTTGTTGCTCTATCAGATCACGTAACTTTTTTCCGCATTTTAGCAATATTTTAGCACAAAACTGAACGAAAATGGAGCTAAAATGATGCGAAAATCAGAAAGTGCGTGTACGTCTGCTCGATAGAACGTTTACTGCCACACTAAATTATGTACTCTACATTGACTAAAGTTATAAATAATATAAAGTTATTATTGACTAAAGCTAACACGTTTGTACTCGTTTTTAAATTTCTATAAAGACAGATAGGGGTAGCGTTTAAGGTATTCTATAGAAATCGAACCAGCTGCCTGGTAACAATAGCGCGCTCGAGTCAGGTAGGTATAAAAATCCGACAGGTATAAAAATAGTCATAGTTTCGTCAATTTTGCTCTGATCGATTTGAGATTTAGACACAACATTCTAGAGATATTAGTCATTCCTTTACAATAAAAATACTCCCCCCTTAAGTTTAGCGGCATTCCAGCCTAGCCACTTACAGGAAGTACCTTGGCGTCTTTGCCTGCTCTCAGAAATTCGGAAGGTGATGTAGTTATGATCACTTGCAGTGTAATCTTCCATCACCCTCCAATCGATGACGAGTGCCGCAAGGCTCTCCGATGCCATGGTGACATCGGGAATGGATTCGCCAAAACCGGGCCTTCGGAATGTTAGCGTCGAACCCATATTCAACACCAACAAACACAACCTCGATGCCATCTCGACTATACGCCGTCCGCGAGTGTTTTCGGTGGGCATGCCCCACTCCAATGCCCTTGCATTAAAGCCACTCCCTACGATGGCATTGCCAGCGATGTCGCGGAGAGAGTCTTCCAGTGAGCTAAGTTTGACTCCGAATTCCTGCATTGAGTCATTCGGAGACAGGTAGCAGCTCACAAAGGTGATATCTCCGTATGTCACTCACACGTGACCGTTACCTGAGCCACGGGCGCCGATGCGAGCCCTCTGTCCGTCAGCGATCCAGATCGCCCGGGTACTAGCCAAACAGACAAGTTCCTCCCCCTATAAGGCTCGCTGATCAATATGATCTGAGCCACAATACTAATACTTAGTCACAATACTAATACTATACTTAGTCACAATACTAATCACGGTATCAGAATGTTGTGTCGTTATTTTGGGAAAACTGATGTAGTGATTAAACAGATTTGGGATTGTTCAGAAGAAAGGATAACTCCGTTTCTAGAAAAGATGTGTAGCCTCAGAAATAAACTTTTGCTATAGAGCGTAAACTACGATAGCTGCCACGCATCAACTAAGGAAAAATTAAGGAAATCGTCCTGTGTCTTGTCTTTATCATCAAGAGCATTGCAAACAGCAAAACCAAGAAGATGGTTCAAAGCAGAAAAGCCCATAATGTATGAAAAGTTTGTCCTTTAGCTATATTTTATAGCTCAGCTCTGCACATAGTGTAATAAGCGTGCGTGGCCATAAATTCTGCGCTATGTTACATAGGACTACACGCTATGTGGATTTTTCTCAGTGTTGCTGTGTTGTTTACTCCAAAGTAGCTTGGTAGAGTTGAATTGAAGACTTTTGAGGAGTAGTTATCAAAAAAGTGGGGCATTCCAGATAATCAATAAAATAATCATTTGAAATGTCACCGTTGTTATCGTTTAAGTAACACAGACATTTTGTATCTAGGAAACAATATTCGAATTAGGATATGATAAATATTGGGTGTAGTCAAAAAATATTCCTAAAAATATTTTTAGGAACATGTAACTAATTTTGAACTAATATCTTCCAGAGTAACTTTTGCTGCCACATACTTCTCCCATCAATTCCCATATAATTGTAATCAGCGCCAATTCAAACAGGTCCGTCCGTTTGAGTCTCACAGCATTAAATACAGGACCTCCATATGTACTTAGTTGCTGCGACATGAGAACGTTGGATCCTACCATTGTTATAACTAAAATGTGATCCTTAAGATCGTACCCAGGAACCAATCATTCATCGTCTGAGGAGTGTAACTAGGATCAATATTTCCAATATTCTTCTACGATCTCCATACGGAATTTTAATTGTCACTAACTTTGCTGATATCTTTCTAAATCAAATGCTAGCGGCAAACTGTCAAATTGTTGTCTAGTTATCCAATTGAGTCTACTATCCTACAGTTCTCAATGTCGAGAGATCGTTTCGGTATGTCGAAGATAATCAAAAAAATTTTAGTTCTCCTCTTTAAAGCGGTTTTAATCAATGATAATTTCTCGGAAGTACTCTCATTATACTCAGATACCTCCTCCTATATATGGGTCTAGATGATCTCAAAATCATAGTTAATCGTCCATGGCTAAATTCAAACAAAGAGCCAAACACGGTAACGGTTATACCCCACCCACCTGATTACACAAACTGCATATGCTTAACATTTTTAAGTGGGGTATGAGCTTACTCTTACAAAAATGGTACACTCAATTTAATCTAGATTCATATCTAACATAAATACCAGATCTTACTAGTTAAAAACATTAATCTGAAATCACCAAAGTTAAAAACCAAAAACTTATCAACTTGAACAAAAAATCATAATTTTTACCAAATATCAACGGAAACTCTGACGACACTAGAACATTACAAAATCTTTGATATGCCGAAAATCAATTACCATATCATAATCATATTCATTTACAGATTTTTTTCAAGTCAAATAATCTTAAACTATGCAACATAAAAATCGTTTAATGACCATTATCAGTCAAATGTGCTACAAAACAGTGATACGTGAGAATTCATCTAATACAAAATAAGAACATTTCACTATGTGAAACTGATAATACATGTTCCGGAAAAAAATGTCGTCGATACAACAATAGGAAGAGGAACAAGTTTTTTTGTGATAATCTTGAAGTGCTGTGTAATAAATAAAAATTTCAACAAGTTCAACTTGACTGCGAGCGTACAGAATCGATTAGATATTGTCAATCATGCTATTGACCTCCGGGAATGACCTCAGCCATGTCATGGGATTTATTAAAGAAGATGAAGTCTTCATGGAAGAAACAGTAAGATTTATATTTTTCATGTATTTCGTTTTCAATTTGTTTTGGCTTTTTTTTTTGTTGGAATCATAGATTTAAAAATTTAAATCAAATAAAATAAAAATGGCCAAAATTAATAAAAAGGAGCCAAACATTTATTTACTTAAACTAAAAATCGCAATTTTTTTTAGTAAAATCGATTGTGAAAAATCAGTCAACTGCCAATACAATAAGGATAGATATCATTATCTTCTTTGATGTTCAATCACTGTAGCATTTGTTATGTATGTCTCCATGGTAAAAATGTTTGTCGGATATTTAATGCTAAGAAAAGTACTGACTATGAATATAAATTTTGATTTCAAGCCATCCACATCCCATCAAGTTATAAAGAAATAAAAATTTTAGCTACTTAAAACGTAAACTAACCTAATTTACTTACTACCTTCTTTTTAGCGTGATCTCAAACACGACCTACGCAATTATTTTCAATTTCATAAAACTTTAAACGATGCATACAATTACACACACATCCAAATCACTTTACAATATTTTTCAAGTACATATTTGCTTAGACTAAATGATAATTTTCGACGCAGAAAATATTGTTCAAGCTTTATTTATTCTATGCTAATTTTATTTGTTTGTCAGTACATGCTGTACCATCTATTTTTGGATTCTGAAATTGAATTTTTGAACAATCGAGTCAAAAAAAAATTGTCAGAATATGAATTACGTGTAGATTATCGTAAATTGCGTATGTTTACGATCTTATTTTTAGGGAATCGGGGTCAATTTGAAAGACAATCGAACCACCAAAGAGATGTTCAAAAAGCTTTTGTCTGATAGAATAGGTCAAATTTTGTAATTTGTTCCTATTCAGTTTGTTTGGAGAGAAAGTAATTTAAGTGTTGAATGATCGGTTAATTTCTGACAATGATCGTTTGATGTCTTGCGAACGATTACGGATCCAGTATTTTTCAAAAAATTAAAAATATTTCAGTCAGTAAACAATCAATTAAAGATAAAAAAAAATATCATCATAATTGTTGATGTCAATATTTTTCACAATTTCATTTTATTTCGTGGTTTTTTTTGCCCTGTTTCAAAGATTTCATTCCTACCACTTAGAAGCATTTATCGTTTGCCATGCTTGCCCTTCAACTAGCTGGAAATGCATCCTCTTCAGTTCACAGCCTTGAACATGGCCACCATAGTTCTCACCTTTAAAAAGAGCTTTTGTTCAATATTTGATGAACCAAAAAAAAAAGTCCTGACAATAGTTTTCTGACAGAGACAAAAATCGAGTCTCCATGTCGAGTAGCCATGAATAACAACAAAATCATCCATAATAATACCTCAGATAAGCCAAATGTCAATAGCTCTCCTAGTTGAAGAACGAATCAAAATCCAAAGACTTTTGATTCCAAGACTAACAGTGAAAGAAGTGATCTGTACTACCCAATCAAAGAACAACCTGATCGCGTTTTTGGCATATATGTCCAACACCATTTCATTAATTGAAAACTTATGCAGATCGCTTCTATTACTCTTAGTCCTCAAATTAATTATCTTTAGATTAGGATTGAAGGCCTTACAAAGACCTCATTGATGGCCTCTATGTTGTCACAGAAAGCTCTCCATGAGGCTCTCTACTAAAAAAATTTCAGTTTGATGCATCGGTCTTTCATATACTGATCAGTCGTTACAAATTTTTGCGTTGTTAATCTCTTTCTTGCATTCTCTTTGTATGGTGGTGGTTTCTGCATTCCACCATGGGAACTTAGAATCGCTCCTGGTTTTGGGTTGGTTGCAGGCTGCCGTAACTATGGAAATGAGAGTGCTGCCAAAATTTTTAACCGTTTGATCCAGATCCTGGACAATCGATTCTCTATGGAGAAAGTTCCAGTGAGGTTCGAATCAAAGATTTACCCTTTATCCCGTTCGTTCGTTTCCTTTTAATAAAGATTACCCGCCCAGTTGAGCTTCGGCTGCCCGTATTAAAATATGTGTACCTGTGTTCAGAGAATGAATACTCCTGTATGCCCTGCCATTTGTTCAGGAGCTGTGAGTGCCGCCCGCTGGCTAAAGTATGCTCAGGATTCCCCCTATTTCCCCTTTCGTGGCCCACTTCATTGATAGACAAATTGTAGGTGAATGAATGCTTCACCTCAACCATTTCTGTCAGAGGTGTCCCACTATTAATAAGGAGCATTACAGACAGCTCTTAGAATTACATACGCGCATGTCCTACATTCACGTAGCTATTTCCGGGAGGATTGGCGCAATGACCGTGTGCCATGTAGCCAAAAACAAACCAACATGTCCTCTGATCGATTTCCGCAGCAACAACTATGTTACTTCGTCACAAAAATTAGGAAGAACAAGGTCATTAATGATATTCTTGGCAAGAATGCTGACTCGTGGTTCCTCCAAACTCGCAGGTGTAACCAGTCTGTATTTATTACTGCGCAACCTTCAAATCTGGTTATTTACAACCCATAGTTCTTGAATTAGTATTTACTCCGTCCCTTGCTTTAGGCAGATGAAGAAGCAGGGCAGCTACTGTTGCCTTGGAATGTTGGAGATTAATTTGAAATACCCTGACCATTACCAATTAGGACCAAGTCAAAATTCTCCTCCAACGCTAGGGCTATCTCACTCCCCTCTTTTGTTTCCACAGCCAGAAGATTTGTAGAATATTTACATCGCACTCATAATCATGTGATTATGGTACCTGCAGAAAAATGCGTTTACACCGCATTGAAGTGCTTTTATTTGACACATGCCGTTCGTATCTAACTTCAACTAATTTTCGGTTGAAATATGAAAATAAAATTGGATGAGACAATCAACATGCCTGCACCAAAGGTATTGTTTTGCTGAAATTCAAGGTAAAAATAAATGAAAACATGTGTGAATCATAGGTATTCGCTTTATTCGGAACATACAAACTACTTACGGGGGAAAAATACGTTTATTTTGATTGGCTGCTGCGGAAACTAGGTTAAATGTAGTGCTGAATTGTCAAAATTTCACTCGGTGCGATGATAGCACAGGCAAAAACCAATTGATTATAGACTGCATTTCTAGTTTCATAAATCCAAGAAAAGTTAGCGGACGTAGGTTGGATGTCTGAATAGGTAGCGATAATTGGCGTTCGGGCCGGTTCATTCGCCGTAACCTTCCAGTCAAGTTGGTCGCAAATGAGCTTCTGGGCTTTTCTCGGGCCAGACTTGGTCAGCTGAGCTAGCTCATTTGCAATAACTCCGCTAATAGCAAAGCCATCTTGGTCCCATCGTCAACATTAAGAGGCTTAAAATATTTTAGGCCTGATTCTATGTTCGCAGGATTCTATATTTAACATTAGAGAGTCCCCACTCAAAGCCGCTATCTCAGTCCGAATCTTTAGTCACTTAAGTGATCCCATTTCTATCTATACAAGCAGGAAGACCATGCGACGGCTACCACAAGCCTTTATGTCAGCCAAATCGATTCAAGACGAAAGCAGCCGTGGACCACTCTAGATCATTTCAACCACCCTGAATGCATCACAAAAAAGCGAACTAGCTTACATCCCAAAAGTATTATAGTTATCTTTTTAATCCTCCTTATTCGGAAATATTGAAAACAAGACAGTTATATGTGTAAACAAGAGTTCCCGTAAACTTACGTTGGACTGATTCGAATAATTTGCAATCGCTTTCATACTGTGGAGACCAGACAAGAAATGTGTATTCTAAGGGT
Source organism: Nemotelus nigrinus (assembly GCA_947369275.1). Classification (NCBI taxonomy): domain Eukaryota; kingdom Metazoa; phylum Arthropoda; class Insecta; order Diptera; family Stratiomyidae; genus Nemotelus; species Nemotelus nigrinus. Next base: position 36,501,626 of record OX376372.1, read on the forward strand.
GGTCTAATAAGAGATTCAAACAAAAGAAGAGAGAAAAACTGACGTCAAAACAGCTATGAACGATTACTTCAGCTATGAAGGATTACTTACCTCTATACGTTCTAACCAACACACACCCTTTTGGTCTTACGTCCACTCCCTGAAAAATTTCCATCGTATCCCCGATTATACATATGTTCTTTAATAATGTCAATGCTGCTAAACCACAGGAGATCTGTTATCTTTTCCCTAAAATTTCCCAGCTTGTAAATTCTCTCATTCTCCTTCATCATCTAGCTCTTTTATTCATCCCAACACCCTGAAAATTGAGTAGTTTCTGGAATATTTTGGTGTTAATATCGATTGTGGTCCTGAGGGCAACCCGAACCTATTCGCCAAATCTCTTTCATCGCCCCTGTGTGTTCCTTTGTCTACTATTTTCAACATTAGCTTCTCCTCTGGCTCCTTTCCGTCTTACTTGAAGTCTGCTCATATTTCTCCGATCCATAAATCCAGTGACCCAAGATTTCTCAGTTCCCTCCTTTTTGCTGTAGCAAAGTACTCTAAAGAGTTCTTTACAATATGCCACTTCCTATCATTCATTCCTTTCTTGCTCCTGAGTAGCATGGGTTTACAAAAGGCAGATCTTCCTCCTCTAACCTCTTGATCTTCACTAACTTGGTCGCTTCCGCCTTAGACCAATGGAAGCAAGTTGAGCTGGTATACACAGGTTTTGCAAGGGCTTTTGACTCTGGTAACCACAAGCTTCTGATAAAGCTCGGACGATTATGGAGTATCTGACCTTCCCTTTTTTTGGTTCTCGTCCTAAGTTTCTGCTTGTAGCTGTGTTGTATCTATGACTTCCTGGATATCTTTATGATGTTCCTCAAGATTCGATTTTAGGTCCTTTGTTATTCCTGGTGTTAATCCATGTTCTTTCTTATTTTATCCATTCTCCATGTCTTTTACTTACTGATTACTTTAAGATGTTCAGAGTAATTGAATCGCTTGATGATTGGTATCAGTTACAGTATGTAGTTTGTGCTCTGAGAGGTGCTCAATGAGTTTTCTTACTCTGAATTTATCTAAATGTCATCAAATGTCTTATACTCGTGAAATGTCTCGACTAATATTTTCTTACGGTTGTCGACGACTTCAAGGGCCTTGGTGTGTTTTTTTTTTAAATGTAATTTTTTTAAACAAAAAATGTTAATTTGTTTAATACATTGCATACATAACTGCCAAGGTCCCTCTTTTGTCCGGTTTCGTCTTCCACTCGTTTTACTAACATATCTACTTTCCTTCATGTGTTCTTTTCACTTGTGCTTAGCATCCTTGAATACTGCTGTTAAGTCTGGCCTCCCTACCTTAACTATTTAAAAGATGCTGTAGAGTCCATACAGCGTAGATGTAAACGCTCATTATTATTTTAACTTCATATACCTTATTATGAATATAGTGATCGTTTGTCATTACCCCAAACTTTCTCCATAAACTCTCGACGAGTGTTCCTTGATAAGTACCTGCTTTTCAGGCTCCTCCAGTGTCCTATGCCAGCTGACTTTGCTTCCAAGCTTTTATTACGTGAGGTTAATCGCTCAGATAGATCTTCGTCATTAGTCTCCTCTTGTAATAAATAGATATTGGCCGAGCCCAGGCCAAAGCTGGCAAACCCGTGCGTGTGGTCGGTCCAGACAAGCGAAAATTCGGAGTGGGTTTTGAACACGAGTCAAAGCGATTCGTGACAACCCGGCAAATATCGTCCACAAGTTGGATTGAAAGCTCACAAGCAGTTGGCCTGGCCTTGGCCAATATGTATTTGCTACATTATAGTTTACGCGAGCAGAAGCTATTTTCCAACGCCGTTATTGCGTATCCTCTGGAGACACAATGAACAACAGCTTGGTCCTTTATCGCTAACCTTCTTTCGATTTAGGCCTTAATTCTTTATTACATATTATTATTTAATTCTTTATTACATATCATCAAGCCTCTATGCGTTATTATTTATCAATTCGTATTTTGTAGAGTCGTTATTGCATTTTTTGTGTTTATTTTATTATATTATTTATTTTATTTATATTTTTTTTTTTATTTTTATATTATATTATTTATTATCATAGCATTTCTGAATATTTCGCACAAACTTGGTTGTTAGACATCAATTTTTAAGTATGCGTAGGTTGGATTGAAGGAAGCCGCAGTCCTAGATGGATCTTACTGTTGCAAACAGTTTAAAGTTTAGTTTGGCATAAAAAAGACATTCACGTGAAAAAAGTAGCGGCAGATCATTTACATAAAGTAAGAAAAGAAGAGGATCCAGAATAAATCCTTGTGAAACTCCAGTTTTAGGTTTAAATGATAGGCAGGGCTTTTTTTAGTGATGGACGATTGCCAGATATTTTGACAATCGAGATAATCGCAATCGATGCCACGAAACAATCGAGAGACCAATCGATGTGCTCGATTATTCTTCTCGATTGTTCATTTTGATTGCTGGGTTTGATTGTTGGATTCGATTTCTGTACTCGATTCTTGTGTTAGAAAGCTGTATTCGATTATTGCGTTCGATTGCTGTATTCAATTGCTGGATTTGATTGCTGTACTTGATCGTTGAAGATCGGTTTATAGCAGAAAGAGAATTTATAGCGGTGGATGTAGCTAAAGGTGAAGGCAGATGCCGTAGTTATTGCCAGTACTGTAGCTAAGATCAACACAAAGCTGTTTGATGGTCAGTAAATGTTTTGCTATCTAAAGAGCAGAAAACAAGAAACTTAAAGGATTTTTTTTATTGGTTTAACTGATTGGTTCAATGACAAAATCAGGACATATCAGATACGACTTATCAAACTATTGGTCGGAGCAATTGACCCTGACGAAAAGGGCAAATAGTCCTCGAAATTTCGATTTCTGTCAAAAAATTGAAAAATATCTAGCTTTCAAAAAGAAAATTGATCTTTCGAATAAAATCAATTTCTGTACTTTTTAAAAAATTCAAAGATAGTTTATTTATGCTCAGTTATTGCTATAAATGTGCAAATGACCAAAATCATTGTACTTGACAGTCCTTATTTTGCAACCAAAGCTCTAACTATCCTTTTATTGAGCATATGGCACTACAGCCACAAGGTTGCCCAAATTTTCAAATAACTTCTATCAGACCAGCTCCTAAACTAAATAAATACATCCTGAGAGCTTCACTTTGATCTGGTGATTGAAATTTTGAAAATTCTAGTCCTGGAAGAATGGGTGATGTGGCGAAGGGTAACACTTTTTATGTGCCGTAGAAGTTTAAAAACTTCAGGCTGAAACAAAGCATTAAATTGGTATGTCGTTCGCCTTATTTTCTGAAAAGCTAAGACTTTTCTGGAAACAAGATGATTTGAAGAATTTCTATCACGTGCTTACTGTAGTTATCTGCATATTCAATAAAAATTGCACTTGCTTATTGTTGATAAAAGTCAATACGTTCTGTGAATTTCATAATGATATGATACTCTTGTCGGAAGTTATCGCAAATCAGAGTTTAAAAAAATCTTGGTTGATTTTGAGTGATGTTTTACTCATCATCGAGTCAACAATGGAGTACAATTAAAAACCATCGAGATGTTTGAACAATCGAAACAATCGAGTCAAACATCTCGCAATCGCGCATCACTAGCTTGTGTCGAACACAACAATATGGATCATAAAGATGTCACTCTAGGCAAAGTATAATAGAAGAGGAAAATCCATTTTTACTTGGTGGCAGTCGCGCGACCGTTACGCTAGCCACAGATTCTCGTCGAGTTTGAGAGCCTGAAGACAGGCCGTGGTCAATGGGCGTAGCTTGTTTGCATACCTTGACTTGTGAACTCTAGAAGTTTTGTCGATTTTTGGAAAGAGCCAAAGGATTCGACCCGACGAAGCATTGATACTACTCAGGAGCAAGAAAGCGATGAAGGTTAGGGAGCAGCCTATTTTAAAGAACTCTCATAGCTCTCTAGAGGGCAAAGAGGAATTTACCTAAACCAAAAAGTAAGGGATAGCTTTAAAAAAATATCGTTTCTAAAGTTGTTACGAAAATAATTTTCCGGCCAATCTGTTCGAAACCAACTATACTCACTCTCAACTCTCCACCCCTCGCTCCCTGCCTCTTAATTGAAATCATCAAATTATACTATCGCAGCCTAAATTTCTCCTCACGTGAAATAACAAAGATCACAAGATTGTTTATTCGTCAGCACCTGGACTCGAACCAGGAACTGCATTCGCTTTACCCACAAGACTACTGACTCTCTAACAACCATATTAGGTGTCGCGGTAAATAAAGCAAGAAATTGCATAAATACCATTTTGGCAAGTAATATTTACCTTTAATTGATCTTGGACTCGTCAAACGAACCAGAAACAAACAGCCTTAACACAAAATGATGCTAATTGTTTATAAATTCACAATTTTTGTGTCCCAAACAATTATTTTTAAGCGTATACATTGTAACTACATTTAATTTTTATTTACCCGTAGCTCGTCGATCGTAATCAAAAAACTTTCTTCGAATCCGAAAAAAATATTTTTTTTAATCTGATTGACGTCAAACAAAATGTATTCCGGGCGACTGTTTGTAATTATAATGGTTGTTGCAATTGTTTAATTTTGATACTGAGACGCTTTCTTATTTTCGTTAAACAAACAACGATAAACATTGAATTCGTTACGAATTACTATAGACAAAATTTTGTATTTTTTCGTCGATAATTTACGTCAATCGTCTGTACTGTATTTACTTTTTTTTCGTTTAATGTTTTTGTAATAAAATTTTATTGTTTAATTTGGACAATAATTAACACTATTTTCTTCCCCTACTGGACTTGTTGACGATGTAGACAGGTCAAGATAATTTTTTATTCCCTAAAAAAATTCCATTATTCTAACAGGCGATTAAAACCACAACTTTCATTAAATATTTAATAGAAAATTTAACTGAACAAAAACCGTTTTGTTTCACGATCGTTCATATCAGCCAACTAAAATCACACCTATTACAACATCTTCCCTAGACTAGAAAACCGAGATGTAAGACTTTCATTCATACCCAGGAGCATTCGAAGCCCTTCGTTGAAAAAAGCCATGTCGAATTGTTTCACCTGGCTGGACACTAAAAAAATCTGATATCTTGTCGACAGCATCTAGTTGCGCCATAGTAGCCAGCACAGGTATTCCATTCATCCAAAGCTTACAGCGGCACGGTTTGTGTATTATAGTGGCACAGACGATGAGTACTCTATCGAAACATGACGATAATAACACACTGAGTTACACCGTCACCAAGCAAAAAGCAACCGTTGCTAAACAAAAGATGCGAGAAGCAAATTTCAGATGTCTTATCCGAATCTCCTCGGTGTAATAGTACCGTCATCGTATCGAGCAATGTGGAAAATGTTCTTGCCCGTAGTAATGGAACAGTGTTTTTTTCTTCAGATTTACTTCGCGGTCCATTCTCATCGTAATTGCTTGAGGTAGATACTACTACGTACTACCACCATTGTGGTTTACACGATTGCCGTCATCATGATGAAACTCAATGCGCTCCAGGAAGTAGAGTCGTTATGTTAATAGTCTTGTTTGCTGAATGCAAGATAGTAGATACTAGATACAAAACTCACTACTAACTTTTTTGTTGCATTTTTTCTGTACGAGTGAATTCGTTCGTCATGTGATCTCATAGTCTTCAAATCTTCTCATTAATGAGTTGAGAATCAGTTTGGAGGGAAAACTAGTGTAGTTTTCACTGAAGTGGTTAAGTGGATCGTTTTTTTTTGGGTTAGATGAATGTTGAGAAATTAGTGTTGGTAGTTTTTCTGGAAGGCGGATCCAAATCATATCTGATTTCGCACGTTTTCGCAGTCAGTCGAGAGTAGAATTTGGTCCGCAAATAAAATGAAAGTTAAGACCCATTTTAAAGCATATGATTAGAGAAACTTTCGAAATATACATATCCAAGTTTGTAATTGGCCGAATCTATGGAAAATTACAATTTTCCAGATATGAGATGTGAATAGGTTTGCAGACGGGTGGTGAGGTGTTAATTACATAGGCTCTACAGAATTACCGAGTAAAGTAAATATTTCGATAATATCGGTGCAATATCAATTTGGTTTTTTTTTTTCAAACAAAAATTTATTATCGCTTCAAGTTGCTTAAATTTTTTGTTGATGTTTATTGAAATCTACTTGCGTTAATATCGGCCATGAAGAAATAGATTATACATATTTTTATGGGCATATGAAAGTAAAAAAATAAATACAATCTAAAAATAAATAATCAAAATAAATTTAGCTTCTAGTTTCGAATAATCTATTTGTATAACTTTCACAGAAAATCAAGGAAATTTTTATTTGGGTCTATATTTCAGATATAGCTCAAAATAATGGAAATATAACATTGTCCGATTTGAAATTACAACCTTGCAAAATGAACAAAGAATGAGTCAATCGTGAAATCTGTTGATTGCTTTTAAAATCATAAACTGAATAAATGATAAGATATCGATGATAGTAAAGTAGTAATACTGTGAATCATGATTAGATATAAAGTAAAATAAAATAGTCTCGCTACAATCTTTATCGGGTCTGAGGGTTAAAGTTGGTAGAGACCTCATTCAAAAAATAGTGAATACCAGTTTGGAGTGATAAGATCCACGGCTCGCTTTTTCCCCTGATTTAACTCGGGTTAACTTTTCAGAGCTCGGTCAACTCCAAGCTTGATATATGATTACGGCTGGATTTGAACCATACACCACACACGCTAGAAGACGGTGCTGTATCCACTCAACTATCAAATACTTTGCCTTATGTGCACTTGCATAAAGTTTCAGTTCAGTTAAAATACATCGTAAAATTCGAAAACTGAACTGTTCTATAATCTCGTTGTTTCTGTTCAATAATCTTGTAACAGCTTTGGGAGGGCCTTAGTTTTGAGCTTTAAGCCAGTTTGTTGATCAAATACGGTGGTCGTTACACTAATATTGACATCTGTACAGCTACGTCAAACAAAATAGCAATTCCTTCAATTTTTGAAACCTGTTAACACGAAGCATTTTTCACTTAGCGTATGTAGCCAAAAAAATCTGCTAATCGGATCCCCGAATGGCCTATCAGACTGCAGGGTATGTGAGGTTTGACTCGCACAAAGTTCCGAGTCGGGACCCACCTGAGGATCGCTTCGACCCGATCGTGCTGACTCACTTATCGATGCTCACACCCCTCAAAAGTGAAAGCAGCTCACGGGTCGGTAAAGCAAGCCTTCTATCGCTTTATGCGCAGTACTTTTTCAACGTATGCTGAGAATGTGCGCCAGTTGTCCTCGGCTCGCAGTATTGCATCCACAATCGTCTCTAACGTGACAAGACCGGGCATAGATTCTATGGTTAACCTCGAAATTGCAAAGGGACTGAACATAAAGAATATGTACTGAGAATCATCGAGCTCCGTCAGTCAGTACCGTGTGCCCATCTTACCCACTCTGCTCACGTATTTCCTGAAGTAACAGGGCATTGACAAAAATATAAATTCACCTCGCCGTAGCCACGGCTATCTCAAGACTTTTTTAGGCCAACTATTTCATCCGTCCAACGTCCTTGCCAAAATTTCGAGCTTTGTGCTGAACACTGGCAATGAGCACCCTGAACTTCTTAGTTCGGAGCGCACCTTGAAAAATTTTTAGGGCTATATAGCAAGACTGAAGTGACTGTCGCCATCAGCAGTCTCCGTCTCCTACTCAGTGCAGTGATGACTCCTAGGGCCCTTTCACATGCCCTATGGATATGATGCCAAATAGGTCAACTTGCTATCCAGAGGAACTCCCAGATTCCCGGCATGACAATCTCTTTCTTTGAGACGGCCAGTTAGAAGCCATGCTCAGCCGTCCATCGCTCCACCCTTCTCATGCTTTGGTTAATTCCAAGTTGGACGAAATCGGCAGATCTGGTAGTGATTAACGATGCGAAGATGTCAGCGTAACCTACCAAAAACACGTACGGAAGAATTTCTAGCCGCAGTAGTCAGAGGTAAAGTCCTAAGATCGAGCCCCGTACCTGAGATAACAGGCCTCTTTCTCACTCCGTTCTCCTTCAGGTAGTTTCGTATCATTGCCAGCAAGTAACCAGGAATATGGAATTCCTGCTCGAGGGCCATAGAGGGTTTCCACCTATCCGAGTTGAAGGCGTTTTGCAACTCCAGCGTTACCATTTAGACGGCCGGTTTGAAAGAGTCCCCTTATTTTGCTACTGCCCCAAAAGCCTATCAGATGGCATTAATTGTTGAATACCTTTTTCGGAAGCCGTACTGTCTTATCAGAAAGATCACCAGCTGATCTTCCAGCAATATCCAGCATGTGCACATTGGACGGTATGTTGATGGGGTGCCTGGGTCACCTTTCTCCTTGTCTAATGGTATCAATCGAACTATCCTCCAACGGGACGGAAAGACCCCCCACGACTAAACATGAATTATGCAAATCCAATAAGAGACGCTGTTGGCTCTTCGCTACGACATTAAGCGACTTGAACGCCAATCCAGGGCTGCGAACTCTTCCGGTATCTCACCCTGGATACTGCATAGCTCAGCTCCTCGTCCGAAAAGAGAGGAACATTCGCTTGGCTGACGAAGATAGAACCATCTGTCCTTGGGAGATGCGAGTGGAACAGCGAACCAACGATACGCATCATGAATGTCGCATCCAAGAGAGTACTAGGCCACATGCAGCAGAGTCTACAGGGGACTAATTTGTCCCCATCGCCTTACGAGTCTCAGTTGATCTCCTCACAAAAAATCTTCCATTTGTCTTTTCCGCAATGTAAGCGTTGCAGTTCGGCGACCTCATTGTTTCACCATTACGCATGTTGCCTCCTACGAAAGGATTTCCGTCTGGAAATTGAAGCCTCACACGCCCTGCGAGTGCAAAGACATGGGGAAGAGCTATTATATGCCGAAGCATTGAAGAAGATTATACACAAAGCAAAGCTTGAAAGGACTGGGACCAAAGTTAAGCTTATATGGCAAAACTGATCAGAAGACGTCCTTGTGGAACTCGAAGAAGAAAGTAACACTAAAGCATCCTTGCAGGATGCAATCAAATGCTTAATGGGACAGAACCCCATTTAATGAACCCAAATGCGCTATAAAAGTCCGTGATCTTGAATGCTCGCAAATGAGGATAGAGTGTAAGTCCCTCTTAAGCGAAGCACATTAAACATGAAAACATTCAAGATTAGCCCGACCGCGACTAGTTACAGAGGGCAGCGGATTGTTTTTGTTGGAACAGGGTAAAATAGCCAGAATATTCATAGGGAAACACAAGATCCGGATCAACCTGAGATATTCAAGGATACGCCAAAAGTATTCGTAACACACTGCTTTCTGTGCCTTGAATGCGGTCATGTTTCTGGGCAATGCACGGGACCAGACAGGAAAATAATTCAATACGTTTGTGCTAGGACATGCACCTGGATCAAGGTGCAGAAAAATCTTCAAGGAAGAGTTGATGAAGTTCAAAAAAATATTAAACAAAATAAATAAAATAAAATAAATAAAAATAAATTTGAAATAATAAAACTGTCAATCATTTGCTCTATCAACTAACATTCGAAAAACAATGCTACTCTTAAAAGAACCGTAGGTAGTCTGCTTCTTGAAACTTAGATCTTCTTGGTACAGCTTCCGCAAGGATGGTAAGCGTGGTGATCCATGGTTTAGAAGCAGGCTTTGTATTGGTTAGATGTGGGGAAATTACTTTCTTCAGTAGCTATTTAACGCTAAACGAAGTGAAACAAAACTTTGGTGATAAAACTCAGTGGCTTAGGGGATGAAGTCGCACGGTTGGGCGGACAAGCGATAGTAGCCGAGAACTTCAACGCCAAAAGCGATTGAATGTGTTATGGATTACTCTGATTCTCAAGGTTGGTTTTTGTTGGACATGGCAGCCAAAACGGCCCTTGTAGTAACAAACGTCGGCGCAACAACAACGTTCTAATGACCCGGGTACAATGAAACCCTTCTAGATGTCTCCTTTGTTTCGGAGAACTTGGCGGTACTCATTCAAAACTGAAGACTACTCGAGATTAGTCAGGCAGTAATCATCAGTATATTGCGTTTGAGGTACAAGACAGCACTAGTTTTATTCAAAAAATCCACAATATGCGGACATGGAACAAGGTAAGATATAGACAGGGTAAATACTGAAACATTCGCTGACGTCTTAGCAGGAAGAGCAGAGGCAATATACTGGATGAACTCGAGTAAAAAAGGACCACTGTATCGTTAATCGCCTAAACAATGGAGTCTATCCACACAGCCTTTAAGGCCTCCACGCCACACAAGAAGCCTTGTCATTGAAGTCACCGGTATACTGGTGAACTTCAGAAACGTCAGAACTGTAAAGAAAATGCGCAAGACAGCGACCGATGGCACAACGCATCAGGGACCCAACCGAAGCACAACTACAATTTGAGGAATATCAAACCACAACGAAGGAATTCCGAAAAGCCATCAACCTAAGTAAGTCGCGTTTTTGGAACAAGTTAAACGACGATTTACTCCACGGATCATTATGGATAGGAGTTTTTTCTAGGCGAGTGGACAAGAATTAGGGACCAGTCAACGTCTTGCCGCTCTTTACAGTAAAATAACTGGAGAAAGATGTGCTTTCGATGTAAGACAGGAAGACATCAGGATCTGATCGCATTACGAGTGAAGCATATATAACGTTTTTCAACAAATTGGATATTTACGAAACGGAAAAAGCACGGCATAGTAAAACGGTTACATCAAGAGTGGTCCAAGGGGTCTTAGGTCTACACCTCTGAATTATCTTGTATGACAGTCTCTTGAGGTTGATGCTACTTTTGTAGATGAGACCGCTGTACTTATACCGGGTGCAACTCAAGCTGAATGAAGTAATGCGAATGAACAACAGGCGGATGACAGAACATAGACTGTCATAAGCCTTGAATAAAACGGAGGTTGTCATCCTAAAAAACAGATGTTTGGAAATATTATCCCTGTGCGTGTCAGGGAAGAGATCATCGAACGTAAACCAGTAGAGAAATATTTTTTAGAGTGATATTCGACACTACGTTGAGTTTCTTGGAACAAATAAGCACTAAGGTTGTTGGCTAATATGGGTGGCCCAATCTCAAACAAGTGCCATCTGTTGATGACTATAATCCAGCTGGTACTCTTGTGTACTGTCACACACTAGCCCAAGAGCAAAAAAGAGCTCCTACCGCACTGTCTCAGGATCAGCTGGGTTTTTTTTTATCGCTGGAGTCATTCCAATCGGCCTCTTTGCCAAGGAAGACCAAAGATCAATATTTCTCAGGAGACATGAGCACAATGGCGAAGAAGAAAGAACCCGCACATTACAAGCATGCCAATACTCTTGGGACCATAAAACGGAAGGCATGCGGAGAGCGTGTCTCATCAAATTGGTTAGAGAGAAACCACTACGAAGTCGATTACTACGCATCACACATCCTCAGAGGACATGAGTATTTTCGATACTTTTTAAAGAAACTATAACAAAATCGTTTTCAACGAGTGACACCAATGTAGGTGGGCGCATCTAAGAGCACAACATGATATTCTCCGGACCCAATGATGGGAATTATGCTGCTAGAAACTTTATTGCAAAGTTCTATGTGATTTTTAGTGCAACAATGTTTTAACTACTAAAAAACTAAGTAACCAATTGCATTATAATGAGAATAGATTATAATTAGTAAATTCTGCTTGAACGTGCGTGTGTATTTGTGCATTTGACAGCAATTACCTTTGCCAGAGTTACAGAGAAATGAAAAAAAATCGAACAAAAAATATGGCTAGGATAAAATGTATCTTTATACACTTTCGAAGCATACCTATTTCTCTGGCTTGATAGATTACCACCCGTTTTGCATTCACAAGCATTCGACAATGCGAAAGAGGTGCAAAACAACATGTCCAGCAACTAAAAGAAACGTCCACCTACACGATTTGAATTTATAATCAAACACATTTCTATAGAAATGTTATATAAATAACAAACTACCAATAATAATTCAACAATGAAACAACGAGACAAAACGGCATAATATCAATCATGTAAATAAATAAATAATGAATTTGCTCTTGTTCGTATATTGTTGGGGTGGAAATAATGTTGCAGAGAAACTATGGCGCTGACAACATTCATGATGTTCGTGTGTGGGTCACAAATCAATTGGTTTTAATTAGTGCAATTCCACAAACGCAAGCATAACATTGCTATGCGGATAGTTGATGATGTTGTACAGAAATGGAAGGTCTCGAATTACGACAAACAACTATAATGACAGACTCCAAACTCTTGACTGACTTGCAATTGTGCAAAAATCAACGAATCGCGAATGTTTCGAATAGCTACCAGCCAGTATTTCTGTTAATTCCCGCCGCAAAATTAAAAGCTACTTAGATTCAATGATCAGCAATATTGTTCGTTTTTTTTTTGAAAAGTCAGCATAGCATATCTCGAATAACGGATGGGTATTTGTTGGATGGAAGTTATGTATGTACGTGGTAGGTCCCAAACAACAAGTCATTGCTTGAATGAATCTAACCAGACAGATGGAACTTTTGCTGTATCTATTCGGAAAACAGAATTTTATTCATCGGATGTTCGTACATATTTATATATGTGTGACTACACACTCATACTTCCTCAGAATTGAGTGCGTACAATGGTTTTGAACCGCGTTCTCGATTAAATTAGATTTTAAGATTTCCATCGTTGATAGCAATACAGCTTGCATTTAAGTATGTTTCCACATTTTCAAATGCAATCAAAATCGCTGATAAACTGACCTAGTTTTAATTTCCAATTCCAAATAGCTCCAACACTGATTCGATGATACTGAAGAAATTTCATCATGAAATTGCAGATGAAATTATTCAGATAGGAACAAATATTGAAGAGTGTGTTCTGTGTAGCGTATCAGTGCTATTTGGCTCGATAAATGTGTGAAATTTATTAAATTATTAGAGGAAATTGCCAAAATTTGGGCTAATATGATTGAAACAATCACTGCTATTACCGACTTTCACTTGGAATTATAAAGTCGGTGTTGCAAGTGAGCTTTGAACAAACGACCATTACTAAATGTGCTCACGTGCCTGCATGCATGACTTGATGGATTTAATGTGTGAATCGACAGAAACAAATGTACGAATTTTCGAAACAGAATGCAAATGTTTTATAATTATTGGCGTAATGGGTCATGCGTGGATTAAAATGCTCCTTAATTATACTATTTTTAACGAGGGAAAACAAAGTTGGTGTATACTTCACCGGTCATTTTGACTTTAGTAAGCGAGGCTTTGAATATAACGTTAAAAACAATTTAAAATAAAAATATCTATGGAAAGAACAATTGTTCTAGTTCAAATCATTCTAACGCAGAAACTGTAATCCAGCTATGTTAGATTTATACTGAAAGAGTATTGAAAACAAGTTTTTAAGTATGACGACTTAAAATTGAAAAAAACGGGCTGTTATTCATTATGCTGGGCAGCGAAATTCTCACAATACAGATGATATGACAAATTAGAAGGCATTAGCTCTCCAGACTCAGGAAAATTACTGCTCATATTCTTCTACTTGTCTTTAGAGACTACCACAGAATTCTCACGCCCCTAGAAATAATGAGTGTAAAAACTGGAACCATTTTAGCCGCTCGCGAAACATTCTAAAAAAACAGCTGGGACGAGAAAAAATAAATATGATCACTATACTCAGCTTCTTTTATGCAGCTCTGCCAAGAAGTTTGCTTGCAAAGTCACGAAAAATAGTCTGTAACGCTACCCATTCAAAGAGTGACAAAAATACTGGACCACAAATTTAACTGGTCAAATTTTAAACCAAAAAATTTAATCTTTTTTTTTTTGGTCCTGTTAACTAACAAGACAAGACCAACAAAATGATATGTGAGCTAAAAAAAAAAGACTTTCAAATGGAAAATAATTAGTCATGTTGGCATTTTCGAGAAAATGCCGCGGACCAAAATACATTAAACAATTTCAAAATACATAAAAAGTAAGTAATACACTCAAATCCGTGTGTCTGCTCGCTCTGCGCCTTTCAAATGTACAAAGTTCCGTGAAAACTAAAGAGAACTAAACCCAATAGGAAAAACTACTTTCAAAAAATAAGTAGCTAAGGCTTACAGGAAAGGTTTAGGAAATCAGCAAATTTCTGCTATTTCAAGAGAGACATTCTATAGAAATATATTTTATTAAAAAAAAATAAAACACTAAAATATTAACAAATTTGAATATTTCATACATAAGCCATTCATCGCACTCAGTTGCCAATCAAACAAATTATTGTAAAAATTGTATAATTTCTGCTGCAATTTTGCCGTTCCATCTGGCAATACTGTTATTTGACAAGTATGACAGTAAAGGCTCAGTTAGCAAACCTCCGTTGCGTGCGTTACGTTTGAGTTGAATTTGACAGGCTCCATATACTTTGCATTGGAAAATGCAACGATAGTAATATGGTGTTCTACCTACTACACTCTAAATCAGGTAAATTTAGGAGCTTTCAAGTTAATCAGGTGAAGCGTTCACTTCACACTGTTTCGAAGTGATTTGGAGAGAGAAGATTTGGGGCGAGAAATGTCATTCAAATTTATGTGCACAATTTTTTGCGTGAAAATTGTTGAAAATACTGCAGGAACATGCAAGAATATTTTCTTTTCACTTTGTACTACTCACATTTTCCTTTTTTGGTCAATTTTCGCTATTTTAGAACGAAATACGAATGACATTTCATTCAAATCTACTCTGTTTCTCACAGATTGAATTCAGCACACTCTGAGAACAATTCAGCCGAGACGAAATTCACAATAAATCGCCTGATTTACGAGCATAGTTCACACTACACTAAATCAGGTAGATTTAGAAGCTGTCTTACAGGTGAAGCGTTCACACTAGCCGAAGTGATTTAGAATGAGGAGATTTAGAGAGAAAAACGTAATTCGAATTTATGTGTACAATTTTTTCGCATGAAAATTGTTGAAAATAATGCAGGAACATGCAAGAACATTTTCTTTTTATTTTGTACAACTCACTTTTTCTTTTTGTGTTCAATTTTCACTATTTTAGCATGAAATTCGAATGACATTTCATTCAAAACTACTGTGCCTCTCACGGATGGAATTCAGCACGCTCTGAGAACAATTCAGCCGGGAAATATTCACAATAGTACCTGATTTGTACTAAAAAAACAGACGCCGAGCAAAAAATATGGTTAATCAGGTAGATTTAGCTCTAAAGCGATCAGCTGAGTGTAGTGTGAACGGCTTATAGAGGTTCAGTTAGCGAACCTCCGTTGCGTGCGCTCCGTTTTACGCAACGATGATCATTGAAAGTGCGTGCCTCCGCTGCGTCTGTCAAAGCCAAAGGTGATCAGTTTAGTTATTTTCATGGTATATAGTTCATATTAGAATGCGCGAGTTTTTAAAAATGTTTTGTAAGTTGTTGGTTCAACAATTTTTGTCTTATATAGAATCCTTAAATTGAAATATACAGGGTTTTCCAATAACGACATAACAATTTTGTATTTAAATAAGACTACAGAATAGAGATATCGGGATTAGAGAATTAGAGAATGGATTAGAAATCGACCGAGAGAAATGTGCTAATTTTCGACTTTTTGTTCACTGGTGTGAGAATGAGGTACTGGTGTGTCCCTACACAGTTCATATGGTAACAAAAAGCACGAGAGATCGCCATTTTGAACGTCGTTTGACATTTCTTTCCCCGAACCGGCGAGTGGAGATTAAAATGCTTTTTGTCAATGAAATTAATTATGATTTCACACAAAAACCAACAAAAAATTGATGCCAAAGGTTGATTTTACTCACCCGAAATACGATATCCCCTGCGAAGCACTTCGGTAGCTACTTTTGCAGCCTGGAACGCGGCACTTCATTATCGCACTATTTTATAACTTTTTACCGCTTATTTACTCGCGAAACCAACACAAAAGATTGCGCACAAACGTAGATGTACGTTTCCACCGAATTCGCCGAAAAATTTCCAAATTTTATTTGAAAATTTTTAACTGAAAGCCAATGCTCTCAGTCCCCGGCACAAATCAAACTGACATTGACGTTTCTTTCCGTGTTGCCCGTTGCACGCTTTTACGCCGATCTGGTGTTCCCAGCATTAAGGCTTTTTGGTTGTGAGTGCGGTAGAAAGGGGCGCACTGAGCGGAATTTTTGTGAGAGAGCCATGTTGTGCGTGTATTAAAAAAGGCACACTCACGTATGGGTACACGGATAGCCATTTCGTATCCTGCAGATTCTTTCATATCGGTGGTCCAAAGTTAAAATTTGTTCATATCTTCCGCTACGTTTCGTCCGACGCACCGGTTGGTTAACATAACGTTGCATTTTCCAATGCAAAGCATACGGAGCCTGCCAAATTCAACTCAAACGGAGCGGACGGAACGCACGCAACGGAGATTCGCTAACTGAGCCTTTATCCAACCGATGTTCATTTAATTATGTAAACGTTGGCTAATGCCTATAATTCAGGAAGCCAAGACTTTTTTTTGCGAGAAGCAAAAATAACTGGAAGAAAAAAACCAATGTTTCAATTACTAAGCTGTAAATAGTGAAAAATCATTAAAGGATTATTACAGGCGATGAAAAATAAATACATTACGACAATCCTGAATGCAAAAAACGTCGGATGAAAGCAGATGAAGAAAGACAATTGCAGCCAAAGCATGATACAATTAACACTAGGGTCTGTATTTGGTTGCCGCTATCTTCCAGTCCACCAGTAAGCCTATTGTTCCCTGGGATGTGATGTCCGACTTAACATCGAGCCATCTGAAGCTTGCTTGATTTCGCCCATGATCAAACTAACTAACGTGTCCATCCCGGTTTGATCTGTGGCTAATTTTATTCGACCTGTAATGCCCTCTCCGGCAAAGCTGCCATCAAGCGACTTCAAGAGTTTTCTCCTGTCTAGTTATTGTTGAGTAAATGTTGAGCCCCTGTTTAGTACACCCATGTTCAGTCTAGCCATCATCTCTACAATTATTTTCTCCATGCGTTCTTAGTCTGCATTTCTCACTGCAAACATCTCGCATTGTAGCCACTAACCGCTACCAGAGTTCTCCGAAGATCTCGGAGAGTATCTTCTGGTGTCTCTATTTTCTACGAAATATCCTGAGTATGTCGTTCGGCGCAAAATAGAAGCTAGAATAGTTAGTATCTCGGTTTCGTTTGATTCGAACCGTTCGATCGTCTGCAACCAATAAAACTGCATAGTCTGATGAGTCTGTAAACCATGTCTTAGAATTTCTTCTTCGATATGGTTCATTAATCATTGCAATTCGATGAGCAAATTGTCCACAGAGCGGTACTTCTGGTTATTTCCTTGGAAGACTCTCATCTGCAAAGCTTCGTCAGTGCTTTTCTGAAATCTTCTCACCCTCTTGATCCAAGAATGTAGTAAGTTTTTCTTATTTTTATCTTTTAAGTGCACAACCAGCAAAATGGCTCAGCGATGAATACTTTTGCATGGTGGCCGAGTTTACCCGCACTTTCATCAGTCCTTTTCCCTATGCACTTGGCTCAGCGTCACTAAGAGCCACCACCTTATTCTGGCATATACCCAGCAAATTCTTATTAGCCCATTGTTAATTAGCTTCAGATGTTTTGCTTCCTCCAGTTCTACTAAAGTTTTCCCCTGTTCCCTCGCATTTGGAGGAAACACCATGATTTCTCACTCCAGTATTACTGCCGCCACTTCTTTTTCAGTTGTGAAGCTGTCGGGATCAAGGATCTCGACTTTGGCTTTAGAGACAAGTTTTTTTCGACTATTGTTTGAATACCATCAGCGAATATCGCGGTATACTCACATTTCGCGATTGTTTCCAGCACTCCACCGTCTATGGTCATTTTTATTTGACGTATACTTTGCAAGAACCAGATCTGCTATAGGGCCTCCACGTGAGTTATCTAAGAAATCATTCAATTTTAAGGTTTTACACCTGGCAAACAAATTATTCCAATCTATTATAAGCTGTTGTAAAGTTAATTGGTGGGATTAGAGGGGAATTGGTCATACTGAGATGCTACAGCCTGTCGAAACGATTGATCCTGATTTCTAATGTCAAGAACTGAACAGATTAAAGCAAGCAATTAACAAAAGTGGCCAGAATTGTCAAATAAAAAAGGCTTTATTTCCCACCAGCACCAGAAAACCGAGTATATATTTGATGATCTGTCAAAAATTGGAAACACTTGGAGGTTTTGATGAATCCTCCGTCTAGTCCGGACCTTGCGCCATGTGATAACAATTTATTCAGGTTTCTGCAGAATGTCCTTTATTGTTTAACTTTTCATTCCCTGTACGCTTGCAAATCGCGCAGAAAACCCAGAAATTCTACCGTGTTGGGATAATGGTTTTACCAGGAAAATGGCTAAAGGCCATCAATCAAAACGCACATATTTAGTTGAATAAAGCTCATTTAAAGTATGAGAAAATCTTGTTTCAGTTTTAACGAAAACCGCCACGAACTTTTTCTAATACTCAATATTTTATTTAAAATAAATATCGATCTTTGGTTACGCTATAAAAAATTTTTACTACAACTTCGAAAAGCTACCATACCCATTGCTAATTAATATTCACAAAGCAACTTTCAACAAAATGCCTATTTACTAGAAATGGAGACGACTCTTGGCACGATTGCTTGAAACGTAGCCTCCTTTCTTTGAATCACGCTATGCATACAACACCTCTTGTGCATACATCTCATTATTGCACCACTCAAACCAAAATTTCACTTGCTACGAACAGAATACAACCTAAACGACAGGTCTTTTCGTCGGCAACGTGAAAATAAATAATTTGAAAATATTATTCACTCCTCCGTTGAATCTTCATTACGGTCTTAGTAAAGAGATTTCTCTATTGATCGACATCAACAATTTTTTCGGCCTTGAGAACCCCATGTCGAGTATGAATCCACCATCAATGCCAAGCTAATTACCATTCAATTGCTGCACGTTCCATAAAAAAGAAACTCAGGCACGCTTATTTTCGATTCGAACAGTTTAATTGGTGAATATTTTACCACAGACGTGCTGTTAAATTGTGAAAATGTGTGTTTTCGAGTTTTTGAGACTTTGTTTAGTAATAACTTTAAGGAATGCGAATTATTAAAATAAAAGATACAAGCGAAATTTATTTGGTTTCGAAATTCCGTGCAGTTGAAATTCTTCTGTTAATTTCAACCACGCTCATTAATCAATTTAAAGTCGCTAATTAGGCGAATCGTTACTTCCTGGAAGAATTTGTTTTTGCAATGCTTGTTCGCACGGTAATTGAACATGTTCGGCATCAGCTACTTTCATGTAAGTGTACGTACTGTACCTGAATGTGATCGATCAGTGGCTCAACAATATAATGAACAATATCTTTTGACTTTAGCTTAAATTTATACGCAATCCTGCACAAAATACCCATGATTCATTGAAAAAACGTGATGATCCGTTATGAAATTTGGATGTAGTAAATTTTACTGTTCTCGTGAATAATTCAAAACATAGACTCCGCTTGAATGAATTGCGATCTTAATTCATACTCCAAGTCAGATTCCCATTGATGTTCAGTTATTCAAGCTTGAAAGAACATTATGCTTAGCTATGTACATTCTTCAACTAATTCATGATTTTCTTTCTCACGCGTACATTACTGGCAAAAATCAGGAAAGTGGATTAGTCATTGACATGCAACGAAGCAATGAAAAATGCATATAGTTTGTCTTTGATCGAGGACTTGTTGGCGCATTTTCAGCTCACACGATTGATTCATCACCAGTTTAATTTGCGATCAGTGTATAAAATATTTTATTCAAAATATTTGCCTTCGCTTGCTACACAGTTCTGCCACCTATCAAGTAAGTTGTGGATTCCATTCCAGAAAAACCATTAATTTTTTGAGGTGATCCAGTCATCGAGCCATTTTTCGAAATTTCCGCCATTGCTGAAGTTCTGCATGGAAATTGTGTGTTTCATTGGTGAAAACAAATAGTAGTCGGGCGGAGCCAAGTCTAGTGAGTACGGCAGCCAAGGACAGAAATCGTGTTTTTAACGGTTTTCGCTGTATGCGATGGGGTATTGTCGTGCTGCAAAATTACTTTCCCATGTTTTCTGGTCCATTCTGGTCGCTTTCCTATCAATGCATAGTATAAATTGATCAGTGTTGGCTGTAGCGATCGAAAGTCACAGTTTCATTTAGTTTCAGAAGTTTGTATCCTTCTGATCCCACCAAGTACACAGCATTGTCTTCTTTGTGAACCGATTCGGTCTTGCGGGTGACGTTTCTCGAAGTATATTCATTTTTCATCCCCCTTTACGACCCAATGTAAAATAAAACTCTTCCTTTCCTGCCGATAAAGCACCACTTCGCAAACAGTTTTTCGGTCTTCGAGTTGCCTGTCGTTCAGTTCTTATGGTACTCATTTTCCTGCCTTCTGAATTTTCCTCATGGCCTGCAAGCGATCACAAACGATTTGGTGGCTAATATTTAATGTCTGGGTCATTTTTGGTTGCGTTTGGGTATCATCTTCTTCCAACAATGTTTGTAATTCAACATCTTCGAATTTTTTAGGTTATCCTGGGCGTTCTATGTCTTTTAAGTTATAATCTCCAGTTTAAACCTTCTAAACCAGTAGACACAAACACTTTGACTGGGGACATTGTCACCATAGGTTTTGACGAGTATACGATGAATATCACTCACGTTTTTCGTGTGATTAAACAAGAAAAACAGTACGCGCCGCAAATGCTCTTTATTTGGCTCGTAACTCGACATCTTTAACACACGAATTCATCCGGTGTATTCAATTTTCAAAAATGGGGCATTGCCATTTTATCTTCGATCACAAAACTTTTTGAAAAGGTTGTATACAATAAACTTTCCTCACTAGTTGACTCCCGTCTGAAAGAGCAATAGCATGGCTTTAGAAAAGGTCGCTCAACTATCACAAACTTGACAATTCTAGTTTCGGACCTTTTGCATAAAATGGAGAAAGGCTATTAAATTGACACAGTCTACACAGACTTTAGCTATGATTTTGACAGAGTTGATAATTCTATATTGATCCTAAAGCTGCAAAAATTCGGACTTGCCGGATCTTTACTAAGCAGGCTCAGTTCGTACCTCCTCAATCGAATTTCGAAAAATTTCAAGGAGTTTTATCAAAAAATATATTTGCTACCTCTGGTGTACCACAAGGTAGCCCAGTTGGCCCAATTCTCTTTAACATATGCATCTCCGATTTGTCTGACGTCCTGCCAAACATATCTCACCTATTTTATGCAGACGACCTCAAACTGTAGCACACTATTGAATCTAAATCTGATGCACTTTTTCTTCAATCCAAGCTGGGCTCTCTTGTTCAGTGGTGCAATGTAAACAAGCTAGCGAGCAAATTATAAGTTTTAGCCGTAAACGCACGGCTACGCTCGCGTTGATAGCGTTGTTGATCTCGGTGTTGTCTTCGTTTCACCTTGCACTACGACAAAATGCTTTCCCGTCGAATAAGCAGCTAGGCTTTATTAAACGACAAGCTAAGGAATTTTAAAACTTATGGGACACAATATCATTATACATTGCACTTCTGCGCCCTCTTCTTGAATACGGCTGTATTATCTGGAACCCAGCCTTTGAAATCCACAGTAAAAGACTTATGTCCATTCAAAAACAATTTTTACTTTTCGCCTTAAGAGAACTGTACAACCCTTACGACTTCGAAAATTTACCCCCTATGAGTTTATACTGGATCATTTAAACTTAACTTCATTCGCATCCAAAAGAATTATGATATCGGTCTGCTTCACATTTACCGTCATTAGAGGCGTTATTAGAGTTGAATTCCTGAATAATAAAATTGTGATAAATATCCCCGTAAGGAACACCAGGACCAATCGTTTGCTAAAGGAATATCCACATTCCACCATATACGCAGCTAATGAACCGGTAAATAGATGCTGCAGGATTTTCAATAGCTTTAACGACCTTTATTCCCCAACGATTTACAAACCATGCTTCAAATCCTCCCTTATCCAAGCCATTTGTACACCGTAATTTCCACCATTTTTATTATGGGCCACGCAATTTTGAAATGAGAGCGCAAAGGGATTTTTGCCGGGAAGATTAGCACGGTGGAGCCTAAACCAAAGTGTAGGAAAAGATAAGTGGGTGAAATCCTTCCATTTTCCAAAAAAAAACACCTTGACCTTGAAATTGTGCCTCCATTTACGCAATGCATTATCTATCAAAGCAACCTGAGAGTGTGTTGGTATTTTTTGCGAGAGGGAGCTGTACGTGAAAAATCTAGCCTGTGTATGTAGTTGTCGAATCTTATCTTGCATCTCTTTCTGTTCCATGCGATTTGTTCCAATTTTCCAGGCTCATCAACAATACAACCTCAGGCCGGTTCACTAGATTTTTGGTCCGTATACATATTTGGAGTCCGCACGCTGGTTAGGAACTAACTTCTTACGCTGTGCCTAAACCTACAAAGATTTAACTTCAATATCGAGTAGGCACTCAAAATATCGTCCCAGACGCTTTATTGCGAGCTCGCAACCTCGAGTATGAACGTGATTGTGCGGTGGTTCGCCTTCCTCAGCACCACAGGTTGTTAGGGGAATATTCCGACACAGCGCTTCCAAGTTCCTGATTAAGTGAATCTGATTCTTCAGGTCGAACAACATTCTGACCAGTTTGAAAACCTGTTCAAAGGGTGATGTACATTCACCAATTATCCAATACAGGCCTCGATTTGGGCATTCTACAGGCAAAGATGTGGGTATCTGAAGGTGGTAGACAGGCGCTGTTAAGACGCAGCCATGACAGCTCTTTGCGGTCGCATTCTTTTATTTGTAAAACACTCGAAGTATTGCGATGGTATTATTAGTGGCCAAGACTACGTCAAGGGCAAACCAATCTGTCCTTACCGCTAGTCGATGTTAACTTATCAGGGTGATCACCTCATTTCCTGATGTTCGGCTACCAACCTATCCACCGAATATGCGCTACTAAGGTCCTTAGAGGCTTTTGGGGATGTAGAGGTACTGATAGCTCCGAATTGTAACCGTTTACGATGTTTTCATTTTCAGTGCGTGTGGGTGCGTAATCATACACTCAACCATGAATTGAATGATAGCAAATGCAAGGTTTTGGTTAATTATAACGCTAAGAATTTAAAAATGTTAGAAAGTGCTATGATTGAATGGTCTGATGAGTGAAATTAGACTTAAACAGAGTTAGTTTCAATGGAAGGTGGCAGGTTTTGGTTTGTTTGTTTCCGTTTTGTTTGTTTTAGTATTTTGGTTGCCCGGCTTATTAAGGTCTCTCGGGGTCTGGATCGTCCCCACGAATGTTGAAAGTTGAATCGGTTCCCAGTGTTCCAATAACTTGGTCTTGGAAATCGCATTGACGTCCAGTGACGCGACCTACCGTAAATAATCAGAGATAGCGAGTTCTAGTTCAGTAAAGCCATACTGATTCGAACTATAATATAAAACTATGTTAGGTTATAGTCTGCATATATGTTTTGTATTGGTTATTATTATTCTTGCATATATTGCATTTTTTATCGCGGTTGAATCTAATGTATTTAATTGTTAAGATTTCTTTATACGAATCCAGACCTGGTTTAGGTTGAAAATAACCATCCACTCTGTATGATAAGAACTATTTTTTAACGTTTCTTTTTACTTTTGATGGATTATAATTCTTCCCACTAAAATTGTGGATTTTTCTTATTTCAAACAAATTAGCTACAAATATCCTGCACTGCTCGATAGAGCAAAGTATTCCTCTACAAATATGCTACACTGCTCGATAGACCAAAAGCTGGACCGCAATAATATCATTTATAAACCTAAAAATATATACATTTCAATTCACACTTCAGCATCAAACTAAATCCAATTTTCATCTTCGTTACAGTCCCGTGCCTTCCCAACAACTGGATCCTCGCCATTTCGACGCTGGGGTCAATCATCATTCCGTAGTGCTCGTATTCCGGAAACTCGAACATCACTTGCACGCCGTCCATCTTCGTTAGCGGCCTCCGAGAACGATGTCTATAGCAAATCAATTGATGACTGCAGTCACGATCTGGACTCGCATCGAAGCCAAAGCGAAGAGCTGACACAAAGTTCATCGGAGAAAAATTCACAGGATGCCACCAATAGTGTAGTCGGATGGGGTCAATCTTTCGAGAAACTACTTGAAGATCCTGCAGGATTGCATACATTTGCCGAGTTCCTTAAAAAAGAATTCTCTGCCGAGAACATCTACTTCTGGACAGCATGTGAACGTTACAAGCAGATCGTTTCGGCTGATGAACGTGCCGTCCTTGCTATGGAAATTTTCGCAAAACATCTGAGCAATGGTGCTCCGGAGCCAGTTAATGTTGACTCGCAAGCGCGAAATATCACAGAAGAAAGTTTGAATGCAGCTGATTTGAATCTGTTTGCTCCGGCGCAGAAGCAAATATTTAATCTGATGAAATTCGATAGTTATCAAAGATTCATTCGTTCTGACCTGTATAAAAAATGTCTCGACGCTGAAGCCAAAAATCAGCCACTGCCTTATCCCGCAGACCAGTTGGATGAAGTTCTGATTACGAATCTCTCAAATGCATCGGGACCAACAAAGGTAAGCGTTTGATTTTTTTCAACTTGAACCTAGTCATTAAAATTAACGAAATTATTTGAATTTCAGCTCAAAAAGTCAGCTAGTAATGCCGAAGATCGTCGTCGGAAAAGTATTCTTCCGTGGCATCGCAAGACCCGTTGTAAATCACGTGATCGTGCCGATTCAGAAAGTCAAGGCCTCTCTAAGACTCCGAATAGCAAATCGTCATCTGGAAATACTCTGAAACCCTATTCGACAAATTCGACCAGTGACATTCATAGTTCGCGTAGCTCACTATCCAGCTTCGATGCAGCCACTGCATTCGCAAACGGCTCGGATGACCTGAAAACGTCCCTTTGTCGAGTGATACTATGCAATGGAGCTACAACTATTGTTCAGACAAAGCCACATGAGACTATTAGGCAATTGGTTGAACGTCTACTGGAAAAACGTGGAATCCAATATAATTTCTTTGACGTTTTGATTAGTGGCGGAAGTGGGAAACCACTGGAACTAGATCTACCTTCAACAGAGTTAGCTGGGAAAGAAGTGGAAATCGAACAGCGTGTTGCTTTCAAACTAGATCTGCCCGATCCGAAAGTGATTTCGGTGAAAAGCAAACCAAAAAAGGCACTAGGGGATGTTTTAAAGCCAATCTTGCAGAAATATAACTATCGAATTGAAGAAGTACAGGTACGGAAAACAACTCACTTATTTTGAAGAAATCTCTTAACAGCCTCCTGCAATATTTCGACAGGTCATCAACAGAGAAAGTCATGAACCACTTACGATGGACTTGCCTGTAACCGTTGCTGACGGTCAAAGGTTACAAGTTGTTTTGTTGAATCTTGATGGTAAGGCGATAATATTCCAAACGCAATGCTTATGATTTCTACATTTTTCTTTCGATTTAAGGTGGTCAACAATATTACAGCCATCCACAACTGCAACAACAACCGCAACAGAAGCGTCCTAGTCAAGTGCATCCGAACTACCAAAACTCATCAAACTTCCAACTTCCTCGAGTTCTACCACATCCGTCAAAGATCGGTCGAACCTCTAATCAGCAAGTCACTCTAGATGAAATCACCAATAAAGTATTCAATGAACTTCTACAGGGAAAGGCTAATGCCCATGCAAGTCAACAGCAACAACAGTCTGCAAAATCGTTTGATCAGTATTCAGTGAAGGTAAGTTGTTTTTCGTGAATATACAGTAAATTGGATAGAAAAGTGAGGACATATTGGTAAGAAATAAGCCCATGTGCTTACTTTTAAATGTTTAAATGGTATGCAGCTGTAATTAGAGATTGTCGTATTGTATCAACCAGATACTTTTTTTTAGCTAATATTCGAATGTCACTGATACACGAATGTCACTGAAACACGAATATCACTGATACACGAAAACGATACAACCCAAATATATAAGGTATTTTTAATAACCGTAATATTGATTGGATGAGGTACATTCATTCACTCCTAGCCAAATGAATGTCAATCACTAGTACAATATTTATAGTTCTCATGTGCGTACATTTCGTACGCCATGCATTTTATGGTCAAATCTGAAAACGTGCCTGACGCGTACAGTGTACAGGCTAACGATTTTAATGGCGAGGTTGTATGAATGCTACTCTAATCGCCATGTCGTTGTCCGTTCAAAAAAATATCAGTGACGAAATTTGCAGTGTCAACGAGTATCTGATACAGAAAATTCTTCTCATAGCCTATCTCTTATTATGGTACACGTACATAGTACAGGCATACAATTCAAATATATGAATCCATTTGAGGGCGCGGTTGCATGCATGATAAAAAGTCTCAGTCATAAACAGTATCAGTGATTAAAAGTATCAGTGACAAAAAATATCAGTTAACAGTATTAGTGACAAAGAAGCAACGGTATAAAATTGTACCTGTTACAAAATTGTTTTGTCACAACGCATCTTTAGCTGCAACGCGATATAGATAAGTGCCAACCGGGTGCATAGGGTTGAATATTCGTCGTTTCTACAGGCTGTCCATTTCGCTGTCTGAACTTTAGACGACGTGTAACTGGGTTCGTTTGGAGTTAGTCAGTGTTTCACCCCACTTTTCTCTGTGGTCGGTCTTGCGCTCAGCTATGAATCTTGGCTACCTAGGCTACTTAGATTTAGTTTTTGTGGAAAAGGTTTTGCACTAGTTAGCGATTTTTCTGCGGTGTGGGTATGTTTCGTATGCCCCGGTCGGGAACCTGAGAATATCCTTGGTTCTATTATACAGGACACAAACTACAATCGAATCTGGCTTCGAGAGTCTGGGCAGTTTAGGGATGTCTGCAGTTTATAGATCATACTATAGGGGGAATAATGGAGATCCTTAGAGAACTGCAAGAATAACGGAATAATTGATATCGTCTTCTCTCATATGTGTCTCCTTACCGCCATAGCTAAGCATTCGCTTCAAAGGGCAATCCCCTGAGCTTAAGCATAGAAAAAAAAGAAACTTCAGCTACAATTTGCCTCTAGGATGAGAAGTATTTGTCAATTTTGACAAAGAATCGTCTGCCTTGAGAAAATATCCAATAATTTGGATAAGAGAGAGAAGTATTTGAAGCTCATGCATTTTGAAAATTAGTTCTGCTTTCCAGACTTTGTCGAAGGCCATCGCTATGTCGAACATAAAGACTTCTATCTAATTCAAAACCCTTTTGGTTATTTATTCACCCCCTGAAAAATCCCCCGTCATTCCTGAAAATATGTTGCTTGATGAAATTTCTCCCGCAACAACTGAAGAGATCTGTGAGCTCTATGCTCGTTTTTTCTCGTCATTTTCTTCCACACAAAACCCTCTTTCTCCTCCACATGTTTCTTTCACAACTCCTTCGTCCTTTCGCGCTAACCTTAGAGCGCTCTCTTCGTTTCGCACAAACGCTTTAGAACTTGAATATTCAATTAGATGTCTCGATTCTAACTCTAGTTCTGGCTCTGATGGTATTCCTAATATACTAACTAAGTCACTATCTTCTTCACTGTTCATTATTTTCAACCTCAGCATCGCCACTGGTGTTTTTCCTTCCATATGGAAATCAGCCAACGGGTTTCCCATACTTAAAGCAGGTGACCCTGCTTGTATCTTCAATTACCGCCCAATCTCGCTTCTATCTTGCTTTAGCAAGCTACTTGAGAGAGTTGTCTACAACCGAATTTATCGTCTATTCGAGCCTTTCCCTGCCAACGTGCAACATGGATTTGTCAAAGATAAATCTACTGTTACTAACTTGCTATCTTTCAGCAACACTGTTGCACTATCAGCAAAGACAGGTAGATGTTCTTCACACTGATTTCTCTAAGGCATTCGGCTATGTCAACCATGTGCTTCTTCTCTTGAAATTAGACAAATATGCTTTCTATGGTCCGCTTCTCTCCTGGTTTTCTTCTTACATTTATGAACGTGCTTGTGTTGAAACTGTGAACTCCTGCTCCTCTGCTCCCTTCTATCCCGCCTCAGATGTTCTGCTAGGATCGATACTTGGCCCCTTGTTGTTCTTAATCTTCATTAATGATCTTCTGTGTCTCCTAAACTCCTTCTCTCTTCTTTATGCAGACGATCTTAAATTATTCAGAGTACTCGATAGAATTGAAGGCTACTTTCTGCTACAGAATGATCTGCACACTCTGGGCAACTGGTGTAATGCGAATTAGCTTACTTTGAATGTCCTAAAATGTCGCCAAATGTCATTCACGCGTAAAACTAACCCTTTAGTATTTTCTTATTGCGTTTCTGGTACCTCTCCCGATGTTGTATTCCGTTTTAAAGACCTGGGAGTAATTTTCGACACTAAACTCTTATTTGACCAACACATATTGCATATAAGTTCTCTTTTGTCCGCAGTATCCTTGAATTTTGTTGTCAAATATGAAACATATCAAATATGTTGTCAAATAAATACTTAATTGATATGGTTGAATCTGTGCAACGCAGGTTCACCCGCTCTCTGCTTTTTAAATTCAATTTGACTTACTGTGGGTATAGTGCGAGGCTTACCATACTGCAAATTCCATCCCTGAAATCTCGTAGACTGTTCTTCGATGAATGCCTTCTATTTAAACTACACTATCGAATTGTCCCATCTTACCTCTGCAACCGGGTTTCCTTTCGTGTATCGGATCGCTCATGTAGATCCACCTTAACGTTTAATGTTCCTTTTGCACGGGCTGATCCGTATTACTCTTCACCGCTGTTACGTTTACCTAGGCAGCATAATGAACTCAGATTTGGTTCTCTGCCACCGACCTTGTCGCTTTTCAAAATCATCTTAAGAGATAAAGTAATTACTTATTCTGTTTAATGCATGTTCATCTTGGCTAATTGCTTATTTAAATGTTGGATTTTTATTGTCGATTGAATTATAATACTCGTTTGTTTTATATATATTTTTGTTTATATTTATCATTGTCTATTTCGTAATTGGACTCGATCTGTTTTTTTAGACATTAAATAAATAAACAAATAACTATCCCAGTCGATTTTGTATGATTAAGCATTGTTCAGATGTGTTGTAGCACCTTTGCTAATTGAAGTTCTGTAGAGTGAAGTGGTTTGAAGTCAAACTATTCTTCCAGGGGAATGCTATTCTCGGAGACCTTTTCGCTTAAAGTAAACGTATTCGGCCAATTTAGTTATTGATGATAGGAGCCTGATTTGTTATGGGCGGTGTTAAGTTCTTACTAAATTTCGGCAGAACGATAATGATGGCTGCTTTCCATGCATAGGGATACCTCCTCAGATGGAGTATGACGTTGATTATGATTTCTTTGGATTGCAGTGTGTTGCCTGGTAGATGTGTCAAGCAAATGTTAATGTTGTATATCCCAAGTGATTTCGTTTCGTCCTTTCAATCCGTACCCCAAGATCTTCATTTATTCAAGGTCAGCAGACCTAAACGGCTCCATTTCCTGAAGCTCAAAACTGAGAAGGATTGCGCCCGCTTGCTCAATGTATTCTTCATACTCTAGGTCGAATGAGATCCTGCTGGAATTGTATCTCCAAATATTTCGAAAAGGCGTTAGCTTTATCTGCGCTGTTATGTTTCAGGCGCTGTGTCCGGCAGAGTGGTTGCATTAACGATTTGTTTTTGGTATTTAAGCATCAGGACAGCTGCCATAGGGTGTTATTCCCAGGCTCGATGGTTTGTATCAAACTGTCCAGCTGCTCATTCTGGTGTTGGGATATCTGGCTACGTATGTACTTGGTTTGCTTCGCGCTTTATTCTAGGGTCACCTCTAGTTATACGCTGGAGTTGCTTCCCCCTCCGTATAAGACTTAGGGAGTTCGTAAGGATTGTACTCATCCTTTACTGAAATTGTGATCATGTTATCCTCTTTTGCCTAATCTATTGATTCCTCTAAGTCGCAGGCTGTATCGGGTGTTTCTGAGGTGACTACTTAGGCCAGTGCAACTTGGGAAGCTTCGAAATTGGTGATTTTCTTCTCCGTTACCGTGTTGTCAATTTAATGCTCTCTATTCGAAAAAGAACCGGCTTGCGGTCAGATTACATTTTTTCAAGGACGTTGATATCCACATGCTGGTTGAGTGCTTGCGAGATCTCTATATCGAAAGCGTAGCTGTTTAAGGGTTCAAAGTGCGTAGAGTCATTGAGGATATGCAGCCTTGATTGCCTACCTGGTATTTAATTTTTTGGCTCAATCCCAGCTTTGTTACTTCTAACAGCTCCCCAATGGCGATTGCAGGTCTCTCTCCTTCGTGATCGAGAAGTGCACAAAGGTCTTAAATGAGCTCCTGTTATCTTTTTAGCCGTCACGCTAAAACAAAAACCAACTCGACAAAGCTCGTTTGCACGTTTCTAGCAGTACCTTCCATTAGGGTTGGGACAAGATGTTGAATGATGTTTCTTCTCACGAGGATTGCAGTGCCTCCTCTCCTACCAGTCATTCTACCGTTCCTGTATAGTGTGTAGTTTGGGATCCGGAGATAGTCACCGATATTGAGGAATGTTTTTTGCAATTGCATGATATAAATTTCGGAATCAATTAAAAACTGCACCAGCTCGTCCTTTTTGGTCAGTAAGGAATTTGTATTCCACGTGAGAATTGAACCATGGTTGATGGGGCTCATTTGTGTGCGTTTGACGGGATGTTTGGTGAGTTTTAGCCATTGAACATTTGTTGAACCATTTTCGCTATCATATCTATTTATATTATTTTTCTTGACGCTGTAATTGGAGTTATATCTGTAGCGCAAGGGATACATGAATAAATAAATAAATATATTTCATGATTGATTGATGAAGTTGAATTTCTACTTACCACTTGTGCAAATAATTTCCTCGAGGTCTTTGGATTGCGCGGGTAGCTCCATAGCTCGCAGGGTGCTCGCCTTCGTAGTTAGTACACTTTGGTTTTTATTCCCTTGACATTTGGCAGTCTGAGAAGTCGTGGAGTCCGTTGAATTTGACGCAACGAGCCTGAGCATGACAATTACTGACAGAGTATCCAAACTGCTGGGACCTGTGAGACTGGGATTGTCTGCCTCGATGATTTGTTTGATGCCAGAGGGTCTGCACATTGAATGTTTCGTTTTCATTTCTTGGGGGGAATACTTTCAAAAGCTTTGAGGGACCTGATTTAATTTTAAAAAAGAATGCTTCGATGGGGTGAAGGTCCTATCATTCAAGTTTTTCTTTTACTTCTTCCGGCGTCAAACCGTAGAGCCTTCGAATAATAAATTTGGGATTTTTTTTCTCGGAAAGGTTGCACGTGTGGTACTGTAACTTCAGTTCAGTTAAAATCTTGGTTATCTTCCTGTAGTCAGAGATAGTTGAGGGTGTAATCCGAATTCCCAGATATATTCATTACACCGCTTCAAACTTAGCGTTCCATTTTTTGTGTATTCGGGCCATGGCTATCCATCAATCCGGCTAACGTACAATTATTGGATCTGATTTGATTGCCATCGGCTCCGCTTCGTTAGTTGCCGATGTCGCTGTTATTGTTTTCTGTTTTTGAGATTCTTGTTCACAAATCGAATGAGCCAAAAGTGAGCCTGGCGATTAAATACCATTTTGCGATTTTTATGTGCTTTCGTTATGTCCTTGTCCACTAAATTCATATTTTGTTTCCCTATACTCTGAAGTCCACACAATCTTACTTTCCTTGGGTCACAATGATACCATTTAATATATCTAATTCGTAGTCCATTCCATTCTTGAATTGCCCTGCGTTTCCATGCACTCTAAGTTGGAGTCTGTGCAGATGTAAAAACGTTAGTTTTAATTATCTTGTTTACGTATTTAAATATGTTATTCAAATCAAAATTTTCGTATATATCATTTTGAGTAGCAAATATCCAACATGAGATTTAAATAAATTTTAATATGTATATATTGTAATTTTAGTCGGACGATTGTACATCAGAAACTTCATCGATTTTCGATCGTTTACGTCGCCGAGAATCTAGCTCAGCTGGAATCAAAATGATACGTCCGAAAAAAATCATCATCCCGCCTAAAATTTCGGTAGCTGGTTCCGAGGATAATCTAAGTCCCAATATTCAAACAACGCCAACCAATTATCCAAGTACAGCAGGCACTAAAATGCCGTTGATAGCGAAATTAAAGAAAGGTCCAAAGCTACAAGTCACCGGCCACAAAATTGAGAACCACGGTATGATATTATCGCGTTAAGTTACATTCTCTTCTTATTGATTGTCTTGTTTATGTTTCTTGCAGAGGGTCTCCTGGAAGGATTGAAACGAGCACAACGCGCCCGTTTAGAAGATCAACGCGGCACCGAAATCAACTCAGAACTACCGGATTTCCTAAAGAACAAAGAGAACTTGAGCGCAATGAATAAGCTCCGTAAGACCAATCAACTTCCAAGCGATTTAACCACGCCCCAACAGCACACGGAACCGGTACCAACCGCACGGAAGAGCCTTGATTTAGCTGGGGCTGGGGCTGGGGCTGGCATGCCATCCCTAGCTGATCGACCACAGCCCGCACCACGTTTTTCCATCACAAAGTCCAACACATGCGCCAGTATCTTTCCAACAAAATCGGTCGAGTTGAACGGCCACAATCGAGGGACTCCAATGAATACAAGTACAAGTAGTGGCAGTAACGGCAGCAACAACAGTCCAACACGATCGACTGCATCCAACGATTCCAGTATCGATTGTGACCTAGCCGAATCAAAAGCACCACCTCCACCACTACCCCCAAAACCAAAAATCCTCCCCATGAAACCATCGAACTGGGGTCAATCTCCACAGTCAGCGAATTCGTCGCCGACCAAAATTCAAATGATCGATGGTTCCGGATCGGCAGTGGCAGCTCGACGTCATCTTAACGTCGAACATCAGTTGCAGAATAATCGCAATGTATATTTGGATCAGCCCACAAGCAGCTTTGTTTGATTTCGATTTGATATTAGTTTTTAGTGCTTGAAATTATTCGAAGAGTTTCTTCGTCCTTTGTATACTATTTCATTTTATCGAAGTAAATAAGGTCTACGTAGAATGTATTGGTTTGAAAAATGTGTGTGATGGCATGCCTGCAGGGACAAGTTATTATCACCGGCTATGACTGTGTTTTTTTAATGAAATTGATATTTTAATGATTAGAAAAAAAGGAAATTTTAATGAAGATATGATAAAATCGGTATTTATGATAAATTTTATATTCTATATACATAACAGAATAATATACAAATCTTATTAATTTATTGGATAAGCGAACACTTTATATTAAGCTTAGTGCAAATAAAGTTTAAATTTGATTGCTTTTAAACACGTTATTTTATTTGATCGCATATCAATTGAAAATAGCTTGCAGTTTTATAGAGATATGTACATAACTATTACTCCTGACTATTTTAACAGTACATTATTGCTTAAAATAAATAAATTATCAGATATACCATGAGTTCTTGGAAATCTTTGGAACCAATATGGCTTAAGAACGAACCAAAAGGATAGGAAAGGAAAAATAAACTCGAATTATAATAAAATGTATACAAACGACTTACAAGTAGACATAGATACATAATCATAGTACATAATCTAAGTCAAACTTTACAAACATGTTATTTAGAATTATAACAATGAATCTTCTAAGTAAGGGATAGTAAGAGGAAGAAATAATGAAAGTTTTTTGCCACAAAAAACTATCTGAAGTCGGCACATATCTTCTCTATAATATCAATAAGAAGTAAGCGGTAGTTAATCAACGTTTTGCTTGGAAATTGTAAAAATTTAAGTTTTGTGCGAGTTACACAGTTATTCAGAATAGTTTGAAGCGTCAAGTTCGGTCTAGTAAAAACATGAGCATGTGTTTTGGTTAAAAATTGTGTAAATTAGTTTAGAAGCAGATGATAACTATTTTTTAACATACTGTTATGCTCATGGATTTTTGATTCTCTGCGTCTTTCAAATAAGACAATTTTTTACCGCTACTAAAAACACTTTTACTCAAGAAATGACAATCGTCACAAATAAATCACTTCACTTGACATAATTTGAAAAACACGCCGTGTAAATCACTTGATTCGTTTCGCTAAGACTGACTGCTAAGTCTTACATCAGGGATATTCTTAGACCCTGAGACATTTCTAAAATGATCGGTTATATGTTCCTAGGTTTAAAATTACACGGATGAGGAAAAACTGCTCATCAACTCGTGTTTTGTTTGTAGAACTTTTCACCAACACGTAAATCCTCGTGTTTAATTGAGGCAAGTAAATCTGGAATACATAGGATGTTCTGGGATTCTCTCGTTCAATGGTAATTTGTTTATTCTTAAATGCTGCGTGTCTTGCCTAGTAGAAGCTTACTATCGGCATTTCTATATGGAAGTTTCCATGAGTATTTCCCGTTCTATTATCACGATAATGATTTGCATCAAAATTTTTTGCTATGTGATATTTTGTACATGCAATACTTTCCCCTCTTTAGATCTATTTATCCTGAAAAGATTCGTCATCAACCATAGAGTAGGCGATCTAGGTGTACGACTTTTATCTTCGATCTGTGTTTACGATACTGCTGTAGTCGGTAGACAAATTCATTGAGCCATTTGATTACGCGAAACGATCCTTCCCATTTCGGTTGCAGCTCAGAACTTAGCCCATTCCGCCAACGGGAGAATCAAAACACCAAATCGTTTCCAGTTAAATTCGCTTTCAATCGGGTTTTCATTCGTTCGGTGTTTAGGTTCACGTGGCTCCTAACTGGATCGTGAGTAGAGCCTAGTCGTCTCCACAACTCCAAAATATACTCTGTTTTTGTCTTTGGAGTTTCTGATGATATTCAGCCCGAATTATACATAATCTGGAAGTCAAATATTTCGTCCGAATACGATACGTGAAGGCGATTCTCCAGCCGTTGCATGCATCGCTGTTCGATAAGAGAAAGCGGAATATGACGATCCTAATCACGTTGATTGTCGGTTACAACTTTAGCCAGGTGTTCGATGATTCCGTCGGACTGTGTGTGAAGTGAAGTGGTCCTAGTTTTCTTCATACCCAGGCATCGTAAAACTCCGTAAACATTTGCGTCTCGAAATTTCGACCTTAATTGGAATGCAGCTCATTTGGGACTCCGTACCTGCTTACCCAGCTAATCACGATTTGCTTCGCCACCGTAGATGCCTCCTGATTTGGAATAGCGTAAACTTCTGGCCATTTGATAAAATAGTCGATTACTATCAGCATGTAGCTATTGCGTTGTTGTGCCACCAGAAACGGTCTTGCTATATCGATGGCGGTTCTTTCGAACGGGGCCTCTATAGATCTTCAGCTCACCTCTAGGCTTTCTCCTGGGTCCTTTCACAGATGCACAAGTTGCATATTTCTTACACCAGTCTTTTACATCTTCCATGCATGTATACATAGAACCATTCTCTTATTTTATTAAGTGTTTTTTTTTATGCGCAAATGGTCTCTCGAAGTTCCCTTGTGTATTTCTTGCAAAAAATCCTTGACTTTGCTCTGAGGAAATACAACCTGCAGACGATGGGCAGATCTGTCCGCAGTTTACAATTTTCCTGCTAATAGCCCTATATCAAGATGGAAGGAATTCCATTGTATCCAGTAGCTCTTTAGGCTAGAACTTCCATCTGATATACTTTTCCATTCAGGCTGATGTGCGGACTCCTTCTTTTAGATCTGCATCAAATAGTTTTGCATTTAACAGCGTCGACTGTGACCATCCTCTTGTAGGTGAAACGAATTTCCTTTTTACATCAGCGCCGATTCTTTACTTCTAACGGATTACAGTCCTTACATTCCGTCCTACATGGATATCTGGGGAGGACATAAGCATTTCCGTCCTTGCTGGCTTTTCAATGGACTGCGTTGAAGTCGTACGCTTGCAACCTTTCAATCCATCGCGAAACTTATCGTGCGGGGCTCTTGAAGCTGAGTATCCATTTCAAAGCGGTAGAATCAGCTCTCAATACAGAGGTTTGG
Organism: Nemotelus nigrinus; assembly: GCA_947369275.1. Classification (NCBI taxonomy): domain Eukaryota; kingdom Metazoa; phylum Arthropoda; class Insecta; order Diptera; family Stratiomyidae; genus Nemotelus; species Nemotelus nigrinus. The sequence continues at coordinate 36,537,807 of OX376372.1, forward strand.
AAATATAGCTATTTATGAAAGTGTTTCGACTATTACCAGTAGTTCTCTTCGGGTAATGCAGAGGTTTCTCACTGGTTTAAAAAGTACTCGGCTAAAGTAAGTAATCACTCGTTCCTGAACATCAATTTGTTGTGACAATACTACACTGTCATCAGTATTACTCGCATCAGTGTCCACTATGAATGTTTTCTGCGGCTCATGATAAATTCGTATCGAACCGGCAGTAATACGTTGTCAATCCCAGGAAACTCCGAAGTGGATGCTGATCCTTGAGTACTGGCCAATTTTTCATGGCTTTAACTTTTGCAGTGTGAGCTTTTATTTCTCCAATGGAAATATTGGTGTGTATCAATGCTAACTCACATCACTGCAGAAAAGGTTGCGCTTTTTGAGACTTAGCTTCAGGTTAGCCGCTTGCAAAATTTCAAATACGTCCTACAGGTTCTTCAAAAGTTCTTTGACTGTTTAACCAATAACATTGATGTCGTTCAGCTTATTACACGAAGTACACCCTTGTATAGGTTGCAGGGGCATTACAGAGTCCGAATGGCATCACAACAAATCGCCAGATCCCAGTTCCCTTAGAAAAGGCTGTCTAATTACGGTCATTTTTCTCGATTTCGCCCTGGCAGTATCCATTATCCAATTCCAACGTCGAAAACCACTTCGCACTAGCCAGAGTATCCATGATATCTTCTATTCTTGGCAAAGGATAACTATTTTTTGCGTTACGTCCTTCAATCGTCGATAGTGAACATAAAACCGTGTAAGGCCATCCTTATTTTAACATTACAAGTGACGTTCAAAGGGCTTTTCCAAGGTTCGAATTGGCGATTACTTCTCTGCTGTCTAAGCTCAGCACCCTTAAAGGGACATAATTTCCATCCGTGGCTATGTTTAGGCTCCTTGCCAGCATTAGGCTTCTGAGTGCTGGAGTTTGGATTGGCTTAATGATGAAGAATTGGTAGCCCCCAGGATTACCATCAAATCCGGCCCATATATTTATGTTTTACGACAACTTTGGTTCTTTTGGATTTTCACAGACGAAGATTCTCAGATGGTCTTTCGTTGCCTACCAACAGTATTTCCACGTTTTGCCACTTGATGTCCCTATCTCTTAAATCCACGCTTAAACCGTGAGGGCCCAGAAAATCCATCCCAAATGTACACACGCTGGTTATCTCCGAAGTACATATTGCCAAACGTCGCTAAGTCTCCAGGATTTTACCGTTGGTAAGATCAATTTCGTCGCATCAGTATCAATGGTGATTTTGCAAAGCTTGCTGTCGATTTTACCTTGCATACTCAAGGCGGTCTTGTGTCGATGGAGCCTGGAGATTGTGATGATGATTCTGGGATCGACAACTCCATGAGCCAACCTCCGACAAATGAGGTTGATTCTTACTAGTTTCCCGGCTCCTCCGAAGAAGAGAAGAGCCTTGTTTCTTCGTCGCCTTCTTGCTGCACACTCTTTGCAAAACCTCGGTTTCCATTTCCCTCGCCTGTCACGCCTCAAGTATCCTCTTTCTACACAGTTCCAAAATTGTGGAGCTCCGCCTATCGTTGCTTTCTGGGCGATATCGGCTCTTTAGCACACGCATCATTGTTCGAAACTTCTTAAATTTTTTTCGGTCCGCACACTAAGAATTTTGCAAATTAGAAAATTCACAAATTCACTGTGCGTAGCTTTATTAAAAGTTACTTGTTAAATCGTGAAAGCAATATAATCCCTTGTTCTAACACAAATTATTTTGTTTTTCTCTCGAAGACACGCTTAGTGCATTCGTGATTCTTTGCGTGTACGAGATAGAATCGTTTATTTGCCCCTACTTAATATACTTTCATTTAAATAATTGTTATATCAAACTCATTTTACTTTGCACTATACAATTCATTAAAGTAGCGTACAAACTTTATTGGTTGCGCTATTTTAATAATTTGCAGCCATTGAACAATCAAAAAATCTAGATCAATAGTCCTGTATTAAACAAAACAATTAATACTTCGGAGTTTAACGCAATTATGAAGAAATGCAATCAAGTAACCACCAGCGCACTTTTGAGAAATATGATAAAGTACCAAGTTGTACTTCATACGTTGTATTCTGATTTACGATCGTTTGGTTAAAAAAAAAAACTTTTTAATTTGTAATCAAAATTATGGATGAGCGAAAAGTGTGTGTGAAACGGAAAACCACAATATTTATAAATAATTTAAAGCGAATTATATGAATGCTTAACAAAGACGATATAATGGCACCAACTAAATGACTAGAGAGATGGTGTATGAGACTACATTAGAACTAGCGCGGTTACGTAATCCAACATATTACTTGTTTTTCAGCTATAATGACATTAATAGAAAAAAAAACGTTTGAGAAGTGAATTTTAATAATAAACTAAATAAAAATGATTACAATTCTTTATTACTATACATATCGACAACACAATCTACGCCGTTAACAACTTTTCCTTACTTTCATTGCCCTTAGCCCCTTCTATCTGCTCTGCGTTTTCTTCGCTTGGCGGTAAAATGGCTTCAACAGCCTTCTCCGGCTCGTCCGTTATTCTGAAAGTAGTTGGAGTCGGTTCTCTTGGTGGCATCCAATCCGGAATAATTTTCTCGTGCAATCTCCAAACACCATATTCATTTGAAATGTGTTTTTCGAAAACGACATATTCCAAGACATCTTTCGGAATAGTTTCGCTCCCGTGCATCAATCTTCCGAATCGATCATATATAGCAAGAATCTGTTGTGTATGCAGTCGTATAGTAACTTGTGCGAAAAGATTTTCTTTCGATATAACATCAGTGCAACGGGCATGAACTACTTTCGGTGGCTCGAGCGATTGCACGAATTTCCAATGAATAGTTTTATCCTTGACATTATGCATCATCTCAGGATAGGCTCGTTCCGAAATCAATTCGCGAATCGCATATTTGTTTTTCTCTGCCATCATCTGATGAGCCTTTACATAAATATCCTGCGCTTCGGACGCGAATTGTGTTGTATCGAAATCTTCTTCATAGTTTTTAATTTTCCGAACAGCCAACATACTTTTCGATTTCTTCTCGAGAAATTCGAATTTTTGCTTAGCGCCGGCTTTCGATATAAATGACTTCTTTCCGTCGCCTTCTGGCGGAACGTACGGTTCGAAAATGCCACCTGTGCAGCTAATGTAGAACGGACGTTCGATCCATGGTCGGGGCGGTAGAACACCTCGCTGCTTCAAGCGGCTGCGGAGTTCTTCTTTCGGAATGTCTTCCGATTTCTCCTGGAAGTTGGGCAAGTCAATTTTCACAACTTTCTCACGTCGAAGTTTTTTCCATTTTGGATTCCAATGTTTAGTAATTCTATGCCGAACTTGTTCGGAACTCACAGGAGACAACTCGGAAGTTGGGAACAGTAGACCTGGTTGAATAACCTAAAATCAATATTGGTCAGCTTAGTGAGAGGAAGTAATGCGAGTTTATTTATGGCCAAATCGATAATTTACATACCCGCAGAAATCTCACGCAATTCCGACCTGCTCCAGTTATTATTTCCATTGTACTTTTCCCGGGATATAGAAATTAGCTACCAGGCTCGATGCACTCCTCTGGTACACGATTTGACAGTTCGATTCGACAGCCGTAACAAGCCCAATGCTTCTCAAAATGTCTCAATGGATCAGAAAATCAGAAAAATTGCCAAAGGAAATGGGGGGCTTCTCTATTTTGTGTACGTTTGTCTGTTATTCTTCAGTTTTTAATCCCTGCTTGTCCTCTAGTGGTAGGAGGGGTGAAAACTTTAAGAATAACTAACAAAACCGTATCAAACATTCACAAAAAGGCAACACATTGAAGAAAAAAACAATAACAAAAACACCTTCAAAAACAACCACACAACCACAAAAACACAATCGGTAAAATAGTTAAACGCTATTATTATTTTTATTGGAGGGCACGTGAGTTTAGTCAAGTGTGGAATTCGATTTTGTTCATATGCACCGAAAGCATACGCATCAAATGAATTCTCTGGAGCCAATTTTCCACCAGTTTCCAATTAAAACTCTATTCGTTATTTAAGCCAACAGACACGGCCCGATACAAATTCGCAAATTATAATTGTGAAGTTTTCACCTTCTTAGCATGCCTTACTAGTGTTAAAAAAAATACTGTCCTTATTTGCATCATCACGAAAATAAGTCGATTAATCAGTAATACTCTGAAAACCCAGTATCCTACGATTTTCATACAAAATTTTGATGTCAATTTTGAAATATATTTATTCCTTTTATTATTTCCCGTTTTCTCTCTGATTTTTTTCGAAAACTTTATTTCACCTTTTGTGCCCACACGCGAAATTCGCGAAGCGGCAGGTCCAACCGCTTTCTTCCTGCTCTGGTACAACATCATCGACACTCTTAGAAAAATCTATTACAGATTCGTTGAAGTCGATTCGGTTCTATTCGCATTTTTCGTAATCATCTCTCTCATTCGATTGTGTGTGCTATCTTCAGACGCCGCGTAAATTACCTTCCGAGTGCGATCCGATAATTATTTCGTATTAAAGTAAGTAAATTTTTCGATAATATCTAAAATGAATATGTTTTAGCTTTGTAGTATTAATTTCTAATAGATAATGATAAGAATTTAGGCTAAGATTGATGGAAATACTGGAATATTTCATGTGGGATTTTACGTGGCTAGCACGATGGCGGCTGGTATGGGCGGTGGATGTTGACCTCGTGTTTTTAATGAATTTTTGCGGTTTGTGTATTTTCTAGTGGAATCGTCTAAATAATCGTGGTAAAATTACAAAATGCTGTTATGCAGTCGGATCTTTGTTTCCTGTGCACGAAAAGTTGGGACATGAAATTTTCATGCCAATCAGAACTGGGGCTGACATTTGAGCAGCAATGGCGGATGTTTGTGTGTGCGCGTGTATATAGGATGAGAGCGGCCGAAATGAGAGAGGAGGCAATCACGTGGGCTGGTTTTTTTTCGAAGAGTTTTCATCATTGCCATGCCATGTGCTCGAGGCAAAAGAAAAACATGAAATTGGGCTTGACCTATTTTTTTGTAATCGGAGCGGGTCGAATGGCTTAGTTTTCTGAATAATAATAAGGAATTAATTACCTGAATTACGTAGATGTATGACAGAATATTTCATAATTAAATGAAGAATCTCACTGATTAGTAGAAAATACCATTGGGGGGTTTGTTAAATATGCCGTTGGAACATCATGCTCTTTGAATAAGTGTTTATTTGGGAACTGAGCCAATCGCCAAAGTTTCTGAGGTAGAGGAATGTTTACTGCGTGATAAAAGTATTTCCAAGAAGCAATGTACAAGAAACTTGAATTTATGTCCGAATAACTCGTGGATACTAATTGAGAGATGGAGAGAGGAAGGATGAAAAAAAATTCAAAAAGGCTTTGTTTATATGGTGTGGGTATCAGTGTAGGTCAAGATTATGGGTCCTATTGATTAAAGAATGGCCAGAGAAAGTAGGGCAACATGTAATTGACATATGAAAACATAGAGATATAATTATTATTGTACACTATACGATCATTGTTTTATATGCTAAAATCTCGGTGTTTTTCAACACAAGAAGTGATTGCTTTCAATTCCAAGCCAACAAATATTGCCATGGTGTATATTAAGCTATCATATGTTCTCAGGAAAAGGAGGGGAAGGCTGAAGGAAAAATAAATCTTCAGGTGAGCGTTCAACAAATATTACTGATACACTGCTGGTACTGATACCAAGGTATCGTCCGTACCACCAGAGTATCAACCATTTCTAGGCTAATTCCAACTCGGCAAAGCGATACATACACGGTATCTATGCCGTTTCACGGTATTGGTACTACGAACATTTTGCCCTGTATAGTGAAGATTTCACTGCCATCAGCGACAATTTTCAACCAGTGGTGAGTGTAGTAATCAAACTTTCTAATACAGTTCACTATATATATGCTAGGAGTATTGGAAAGGCTACCGCAGCAATCCGCATGTTCGTGCGAAAATGTGGGAAGAGATGACTAAACCTTCAAAATTTTTTGACCCTTTGTTTCCGTTTCTTTCTGTTGCGCATTTACAGTGACCGACGAAAGTCTACATACAAACCCTATTTTCGCTACTTGTCGAGCCTCATGGCACTAAATAAAAAAGTAATGATGCAGTTATATTCTAAGTCTATTTTAATTGATATTTAACAAAAAAGTGTTTTCTGCAATATAATCTTTTCAAGTTATTCATACATAACTAAAAAAAATACATTGGCTAGGTAAATCATTCTTTATGCTACTGTGCGGTTCTGTTTTATAACGGGAAGTACCGTTTATCAAGTTTTGGCATTTGCGCTTCACGTTAGGCTGCATTTAGTGCAGTGTCGATAAAGCCGCAGCTGTGGCGATGGCTTCTCGTCTAAATCTCATTAGAAGTACGGAACTTGGGGGTAAAACATTGAAACGAAAGAAAATCTTTCGGATAAATAGCCAAATTGTTGAGTAAGTAAATCCACAGTTCAAACAATATTCAAAAATTATAAAAGGTTCTATATTGAAAACAAACCGCGCAGTCGTCGATCGAAGAAGCTGGATTAATTTGAAAGAAGTGAACCGAAACCCAAAGGCGTATGCCACAAAATTGGCCGAGGACATAGCAAAACAAGGAAGAACCTCGGTGCATCCAAGAACAGTTCAAAGAACATTAAATAATAAAGGCTATCACAGCAGAACACCACGCAACATAACCCCTTATAAGCGAGAAAAAATCGCAAACTTCGTTTAGAATTTTCCAAAAAGCATCTACACAAAGGAGTTGATTTTTGGAATAAGTTTTATCGACCGATGAATGGAAGTAAGTGACGGTAGAGCTAAAGGTTGGAGAAAGAAAAACACTGGAATGGACCCGAAACACCTAATACCTACCGAATACATACATGGCGGTGGTTTGGGGTGCTGTCGCAGCGTCGGGTGTAGGAAATTTGATGTTCATTGATGGTATAACGGATCGCCATCTCTACAAAACCATCTTGAAAAACAATTTAATGGAATTAGTCGATAAGCTGGACCTTGGTGAGAGCTGGATATTCCAACAAGACAATGACATAGCATAAGAACTAATAAATAGCATGGAAAGAACGGTATTCTGCGATATTTGCCTGATGGAAGAGAATGACAAGGAGTGAAGGATTTACCATCAGCTGGCACCTAAGAAGAACCAAAGTCAAGATAAGTTCACTCTATCATATGCAAAAGTGAGAAAAGCATACTATTTATAGTGGATTGCATAAGATATCCCTTTTACTCGCCAAATGGTATTGAAAGTAGTATTCCGCGTTAACTATCTTATCACTTACCATTTTTATACTTTGAATAGGTTTTCAGAAAATCAATATTGCATAAATTGCCGCTCGTTAAAATAGTCCTTTGGGAAAGCACATGTATATTGCCTAGTGGGAATGAGAAACGTATCTGATCGTATAAAGGAGGCGTGTCCTTATCTTGGCGGGGTACTTTCAACTTGGACTTGGATATTACTATCTACTTCTCGCAATCAGTGGGGAAATATCGCAAATCACGTATTTTCCGAGCTATATCTAGTTCTTAAGCTATGCCGAGGCGTTGATTCACGTGTGCGCAATTCCAAAGAAAGACCATCTTTCGAAGAAAAACAAATCACTTTGTAGTTCTTCGGCTACAACCTTCCACCGTAAGATACCGTACGTGAATGTATAAACTTATCAAAACAAACCAACCTGAGCAGACAGCGGCGTCTCAGCGGTTGACAGATAACTGACAGCCGATATGTTCCATTGTGGGATGTTCCGCAATGTTTCTGAGGGAACCTTCTATTTGCTGATATTTGCGATCATGGAAGTCTAAGTTTGGGGCAACATTTCGGAATTTTTCCCCAACTGTTTTCCGGTATATTTCAGAAAGCGATCGAAAACTTTGCTTCCTTTTAGGGTTTGATGTGCTGTTATACTCATTGTCACAATAGACCGACCTTATTTTTCGCACTTGAGATTATTTTTTTCGTTTTTGCGTTGTTCAATTTGATTAGATGACCACTTTTTGGTCTACTTGCGGGTTGTTATCCATCAGCACAATCTTTGACAACACGAAATATAATTCGACGTGATATTGGCTTATCCTTGAAAATATTTAAAATCTCGGAACAAGACAGTCGCCCACACAAGTCGACGACACTCTCATACGCAAATTCAATTTATACGACATTGCTGTTTCCACCACTTTGCTTTCGATGAATTATTATGAGTCCCACAAATAACGACACTGTTGAAAAAAAAACAAAAACAATTTGAGCTAGTGCCAAAACTTATGAATCACACCTTAAAGTAGTTGGATGTATTTTGTATGAAAATTTCATGTAGTTGCATTATAAGACCGCTGGCGTTATTGAAAAATTTGAGGTTAATTTTTATATTATGTTCCGGAACTGAAAGCTTTGTATTGCTTAGTTGCTTGATGGGTCCCACGGAAAATCGACCAACGGTCTTTTGTCGCTATCGTCAGATTTCAATGAAATTTTCACTGTGAAAAAGTAGTTGAGCTATGTGCATCAATAATTTTTTTTTGAAAAATATCTAATATTTTCGGTAATATGGCCTTTTAAAGTTTTTGAGAAACATCGGTTCGTGTTGCATTCAAAAAATTGTATAAAATCTTCTACTTTACGTAGAGCCTTCAAATATAGCTTGTTGGAAAGGGAAAGATGTAAACTTTCTACGAAAAATAGTGCGAGACACATTCTGGCCAGGATAAAAAGGATCATGACAGTGTCCTTTATCCTTGAATATTTCAAAATGCACACCTTCGATTTTCTTACAGTTATATAAACTTCAAATGTGCAAAATTTCAAAGTGGAGCTCGTAAAAGTACAGTCGTGAGAAATTTGTAAAGGTTTGGAATACTGTAACCGCTGATGAAAATTTATAGAAAATTTATAGAAAATGGTACCGAAACAAGGTAAAACTTACAAAATATGGTACGAAACAATTTCATGTCTTCAAAATCAATCTAAAAACTGTTTTGCAATGTTGTTTTAAGCCCGCAGAAGATTCTAATCTAGTTTCTAACGTAACTAATACCACTGACGCAATTTTCATCAAATTTTTTCACATGTACTTAGAATAACGGCTGATCCAGGGCAATCCTGGCAGCTACCAAAATACCAATCTGCTTGTGGCTGAGAGCATAGCATCAAAGACAAAAAGTTCTTATAATTAGCCAAGCTTATATTGCAACACGGACCGACGTTTCTCAAAAACTTCAAGGCCTGTATTTCCGCAAATATACCATATTTTCCAAAAATATTTCATTTTCAATAATTAGCTCACCAGACGTTCTGGATACCAAAATATTTCCAAATTCCAAGGAGGTGAGCTCAAAAATTATCTGAAAATTGGTCGATTTTCAATGGAATTACCCTGATGAAGGGGAATGAGATGCGTCGATAGGCTGCCAATGCTTAATTCAAGTACAGAGATTTATAGCGAAGAGCTAAAAACAGCTTTATAAAATTATTAATTATTTTGCGGATCAAAAAGCTGAAAAATTAAACTATAAAGAATCAACTATAAACGAGAAAAATAGATGTTGAATGATTTTCATTTCAAACTTTCACTTGCTAAAATTCTAGATTAAAAACCTTTTTAGGCTCCAGAGTACATAAATTGAAAAAAAAATTCCGTTTCAGTCCTTTCACTTGCTCCAGCACCGATACGGGAGATGTTCACTTACGAATTAAAATTTTTATACGGAATTTTGGAAAAGATTTTTGGATGGTTTCAACAACTCGACAATTTATGCATTAAAAAGTCAATTCTATAAGTTTTTTTTTAACTACCCTGGCCCCTTTAAGTACTTAAATGGAACTAATCATACGACAAGCGTTTTCATACCTTAATGTTCTTCAACAGTAAAATATCGCGAGGAAGTATCTTTGATTTTCATCGAATACTACATTATGAATAGAGTTCGTGATACCCCGAAATGAAAATCACTTATTTTGCAATATCTCCTTAGGTTATCTTACAGCAACGATTTCTCAAAAATACAATCAAAAATTATTTTTATATATATAAATATTCAAAGGACTGCTAACCCAAATTGATTAATAAATCAACATCTTAATGAGAACATACGTTATTTCCTAGCTAATTTGTTGGTAAAAAGGCTTCTCGAATGTTTTGATTTCCAAAAGCAACATTATTCGGAACAATAAAAATATTGTGATGCGAAAGCAAAAGTAAATTGGTTTTAGTTGCAAAACAATTACTCATCAAAATTTCCCATGAAATATTTCCTCTTATACACTCAATCACATCAGTTCATATAGATCTGGCAACAACTAGCAACAGTTTGCCGGCCATTTTGATAGCAAAAGTAGTAGACTCTTCGAAAAAGTCTTTGTACTCCGTCTCCGCAACACGAATTGTACGTCCTCTTTCGTCACCACACCGCCATCTTGTCAAATATCTTCTCAACACGATACGAATGGTCGGGTATCGGACCGACACCGAATCATTTGAGGAACTTGCTTTCTTTCAACATCGCGTTGTCGTCTTGGCCATTCGTAGTATTGCTGTATGAGTGGTCGCACGAGATTCTTAAGTAGCGATCCCACGGATTTCATTTTATTTTAGAATTTTATTTTAAGTTTCGGTTTTAATATCTAAAGTAATCGCTTCGTTTCGAGTTGTGAGTGCACGTGGAAAAGACACTCTTTGAATAGATACTTGATTAACTTTGAATTGCCGAAAAGCAGAACTGTGCGTGTGTGAAAATTCGATTTACTGTTGCTCGTCGAAATTTGGAAGTTTCTCCACGAGTTTTTACTAATGTTCGAAGAACATTAGTATTAAAATCGATTCGGCCAAAAATTCATATTTCTTTATATATATATATATATATGTACAAAAAATTTCAGTGAGATAATCTCGGGAACGCGCCATTCGATTAAGCTGAAACTTTCAGGATACATTGGTGTATATGCAGAATAGGTCCAGGTCTCTTTAAATGTCAGTTATTGTAAACCTTTTCGCGCCGGCGGGCATTTAAGTGATATTTTTAATATACCTATTATTTCGTGCACAAATGATTTTCGCAAAAATAAAGTTAACGAACTAAATTTCTAACGTGTTTTACATATGAATCGGATAATGCTTTGGAATTTTTTAACCCTATGTGTGCGCTGGGTGCCTAAAAAGAGGACGGGAAAATTTGAAAATTTTTAAATTTCGATAACTTTTGACAGAGCTATTCAATCATTACGAAATTTTCAGGACATATTGATATTATTTACTTGTAGGTTTGTGTAGCTTTTCATGAGCGTGCTGGCAACCCTGTAGCTAGGGCAGGTACTGAAAGTGAAAACCTCCAAATCATCGTCTCTCTTGAAAAAATGCCGTTTCTTCAAAAATAAGCCTTTCATATGTAAATCTTGTGCTTTGTTTACATAACCAAAAAAAAAAAAAAGATATGGTATAACGGGCACGCCTGGCAACCCTTGCCCAATTTACCTATATTTTTAGCATCAAAAACTTCTGTTCACGGAAACTCACGATCCGATGGGCAGAATTATTTGAAATTCACAGCATGTATTGACCTTAAATAGGACCAGGTCTGATAGAAGTGATTTTGAAATGCGGGCGATTCTGTGCCAGTGGTGCCATCTTGAAAAACCACTAAAAAAGATAACTGTTTTTAGCCCTATAAATTCTGATTGAATCGTTCGATTTTGACGAAACTTACACAATTGCTGGACCTTACTTTAAGCCACGTTTGGTAGAAATTTGGTCGAAAAATTCGGTTGGAGCTGCCAGCTATGATAATTTTGGTGTCTTCATTTTGAAAAAAAAAATTTGGAAGTGAAAACATTCAAACCATCGAATATTCAAAAAAATGTCCGTTTCTTACAATAAAACCAATCTGTATATAAATCTTATGTTTTATCTACACGTTCAAAATAAAACTTTGGAAATTTCATGTCGGACAAGAACGGTAACCCTCTCCCAGTTAACCTATATTTTTAGCATCAAAAACTTCTGTTCACGGAAACTCACGAACCAATAATCAGATACAGCTAAAATTTACAGAATGCATTGGACTTAAGTAAGACCAGATTTGATAGAAGCGATTTTGAATTGTGGGCAACTCTGTGCCAGTGGTGCCATCTTGAAAAATTACAAAGAAAAAAAACTGCTTTTTGCCCTATGAAATGTGAATAAGTTACCAGATTTTCATGAAATTGACACAGAAGCTAAACCTAACTCTAATCTCTGTTTGGTGGAAATTTGGTTGAAAAATTTGATTGGTGCTACCAGCTATGGTAATTTTTGTGTCTTTGGTTTTGAAAATTCGCTCAGGAAAATAAAACTTTTTGCACTATAACTTCCAGTGCAGTCATGAAATCAATACGAATTTCATACAATTAATGAAACCTGTCATAAGCATTATTCAGGCCAAATTTGGTTGAAAAGACACGATAGGGTTGCCAGCTATTGTTGGTTTTGTGTTTAATTGCAATATCTTTATTAAGCGGTTTTATCGTAGAATTTTCAAATGGTAATGATATTGTAGTGACAATAAACAGCAAATATTAAGCTTTCGATCATTTGAAAAAACTCGCTGCAGGTAACCCTAAATTTCTTTATACTCCTATAACTTCGAATGTAATTAAACAACGTGAAGCAGATTTGATATATTCTTGGCTTTGATACTGGCGAAAGGATGCCAGCACGAGTCGGTTGTGCTACTTTTGTATCAATAAATGCTTACAGTTAGTATTCATACCGGAAACATTTACAATGAAAATAAATAACCGATGTTACAATTCGCAAAGTTCTGCAAATTTTTCGGATCGCAGCCCCAAACACCAACTTCAGTTACAGTGCTGCAGGCACTGAGCATTTTCTTCATTGATGTTATATGAGATGCTGCTTTCAAAATTATGTGAAATAAGCAACTGATAACGAATATAATTAACCCGTGTTTTGCTCTCATAAACGTTGAAATTCATGCCAGTGGTAATATCTGAAACCTTGCACCATATGAGTTATAATGCATTCTTAAGACGAAAGTAAAACGTGGCATTTGAAACAGTTTGGCCGTAATAAGCAGCACATGTGGTGGAATATGCACTCAAAACCTGCACGATTCTTCTACTGTTCTTCGAACATTAGTGTTTCTAGCGGTTCAGGTGCGCTAGAGTTTTTTTATTTTGTATCGAACGAGGTTTCGCGAGCTGTTTGACGTGTGCAAGTAAAAGACTTGTGGCTGAAATTATTTTGTGCGTGAATGTGTGAAGGTGACTAGCGAGCGAGGAAGAGTTTCTGACGACTCCCATTTTTGAGAAGTTCATTCTTGATAGTTTCGGGCGCGCGAGTGAGCAACGTAGAAGGACTCCTAGGAGTAGCAGTTTCAATTATTAATTGGTGAAATATTTGTTTGTGAAACCAGTGATAAAGTAAGTATTCGAAAGTATTCCCGATGCAATAGCAGGTCATCTGACTAGAAGAATATGTAGTTGTATTCTGGCCTGACCAGTCGGGTGCCCCGTAATAAGTACGTTCTAAAGTCCATTGACCTTATCTGATGGGTTAGTGTTCTGTTCATTTTCTTTATCCGTTGTGCGAAATGTTTCCGACCACGTCTGAATCATAGTTGCTTTCGAAACATTCTAGATAAAGCCAGTTTCTTGACTTTTTCCAATCCAGATATTCCAATCTAGAATGAATCGAAGGTTTCGATCTGCCGCATGTGCTCCATATTTGCGCTTATGCGAAGGCACGTCATTTTCATTGAGGTTAGGTCGAAATGCTTCAGCAACTCTGTGAATTCCGTCGACGTCATCCTGTCGATAAACGTCGCCACAAGCCGTTATCAAGTTATTACAGACAGTGTTGTTCAGCGGTCTGGAGATTGGAGAAAGAAAGAGCTCAATCACGATTCGGTCGAACTTCTGACGTCATATAAGTTGAATTTCAAACCTTGCCAATGGCCCTGGTTATGCCGTAGCTAAAATAGCGCTGCCAAACTGACGCTGCTATAGTAGTAGCGTTTACACCGTACAGCTTATTAACCAAAGCAAAAATGGCGTAATATCTGAAAGGAGCTCAATATAAGAACAAAAACACCCTCGCACCAAGGCTTCCAGATTGCGAATGTCACTCGAAACTAGAAATCCTATTTATGACTGTTCTAGTGTTTATACCACTGCTACCTTCACACTTATAACCGCGCTAAATTTTAGCAGCGCTAAAGTAGCGTAGCCAAAATAGCAAGCTCTGCTAATTTAAAAGTGGTTTATGCCGCTGCTAAATAAGCAGAGCTCACTAATTTAGCTACGGCATAAACGCACTCATTGAAGTGCCGAACATCCAGCTCACATCAATCATAATTCGAACTCGACTATCGATTGTTTATTGCCCGGGGATATAAATTCATCGGCAGATATTGAAATTCTATGGCTTATTCGCTAAGAATGAGTTTTTCCTTGTAAAAATAATCTTAGCAGACTCATAACTTGGAAATTCACTTTCGAAATCCGAAAGTACTGTTTCAATTTGAAGCACTTAGCACTTCAGCAATAATGATCGACACAGGTGAAACGAAACTGTGCCGCTATTCATCTGGCTCGATTTCATTTGTCTGAAGAACCTTGTTGAGTTCCACATGAATGCTGGTGAAGAAGCAGGTTGATTTTCGTCTGGTAAAGATTGATTTTCAGGTCAACCGAATCGTATGTATGAAGAGCGAAGTGAAAGTATGGTTGAATTTTTCTTTTATTCTTTCTTCGTTGTCGGCCTGGTCATAGCTTAAGTACTATATATGTTAATAGTTCTTATGCTATGGCCTGGTTATCGTCATCACACCTTCTTTCGCCACAGTTAATATATTTGCAAGAAATCTCCACGTAGTCGGATTTCAAAAATCATCTGTTGCTGGGTCGGTTGTTATTCTAGAACTTGTCTGACGTAGCTTTAGCTCTCAGGTTCATTCGTATGATTCAGATTTCCAGAAACTGAATATTAATGCGAAGATTAGTTGGTATGGTAATGTAGGTTATTGACGTGACCAATGATGGGGTGATCACATGTCTGTTTGCCGTATTAATGAGCCGCTTATTTGTATTGCAATGCGGCTTGGTTGTTAGAGTTGGCATAAAATTTAGTAACTGTGCTTACGATTAATGGACAGGCGTTTGTTTATGGTCCTTCCAAGAACAATTGAAGTTTGGAAATAACTGGTAAAAAATGTTTATTGATGTGCGTTTTGAAGCTCTAGCAGGTGCGCGAGTAATTTTTTAATAAACAAAACAATCTTAATTCAGGAGTTTTCAAAAATCGGAAACTCAAAAATCAGTTACTGCTCGCCTGAAGGCACGACCACTGTAGGAGAGTCTTCACGTGGTGCACTATCTTCAGTAGGTGTGTCGTCTTCCTTCGCTGAAGGAGCACGATGTGTAGGCGGTCGGTGTCTAGTTGAGTGACTGAACAATAAAGTGGTAGGCAGTTGCTGGCGCTGTCTTTCCATTTGCCTGAAAAGGCTTTTGTTTAAGGGGTCCCATCAACCACATTACGAGTTCGCAATGCATGTATCATTTGTGGGTTATATTGATCAATCATGTCCTGTACTTAATAGTTCTCACAACTTGCAAGAGACGCTCCAGAGTAATGCCAACTTCCCTTGATTCGCAGGATTCTCTGACTGCTCCTCCTCACTCGCATATTTAGTCATGTCCACCAGATCCTCATCACCTAAGAGATCCGAATGCCTCACCAGGAGCTCATCCACATCATCGTGAAAACTCCTCCCAGCATGCGGGCTAGCCTAACTGCGTTTTCTACTGCTGAGTTGCTTATATCCTCTGGGGTAAATACTCTGCAGCTGTGGGCAACTTCAGGCTACAAATACGTCCAGCTGGCCTTCGCGGTCTTTCAATCCAGCCTTGATGTTCTTCAGACAGGTCGCAATGGTACACTGTCGCCAGTACTCTTTCAGCAAAACGTTTTGTTCAAGGTCCATGCCATCGACAAGTTGCTGCAGAGTTTTTCGCGTGTCGAGGGCATTAAAAGAGCAAATATCCACTTGTTCCTTGGTCTGGATCAGCGAAGTGGTGTTCGGAGGGAGGAACTCGTTCAACACACCGTCTTAGCATAGGTCTTCTGCATGACTTCCAGCATTGTCTATGAGTAGAAGGGCATTAAGATTCGCGTTATACAGGTTGTTTTGGGGGAATGAAGCACTCGTGGAACGTTGTCAAGGATCTTGTGAACGCATTGCTGCCCAGTCAGCAGAGGCGATTTCTCCGTGGAGAACGACACTCTTCAGATGATACCTCTTCTGAACTACTCGAACCAAGCCTTGTTTGCCATGAAATTCATGAACGTTTAGGAAGAGAGTCCTAGTTGCGATTCGTCCGCCATGAAGTGCTCATAGAGCCTTCTCCCGCTTGAATTGAAGCAATTCGATCAATCTCATGTATTGCTTGTGCTTTTACAATCCTATCAAACATGCTATGAACTAAATCTATAGATGCGCTTTTTTTGCACACCCGAGCAGATCAAATTTGGTTGTTTAGATCAACAATTTTGTTGTTGTATTCAATATACTTAACAAAATTTGATCTGCTCGGGTGTGCAAAAAAACGCACCTAATATTCACTTCAAAAATTTGACACCAATTCGATGTTCCATATTAACTCTGTGCACAAGAATAGCGGCGGAGCACGTTTTTGAGCTTCATATCTAAGTAGTGCTTTGTTCGAAATAATCTGACCTAATAAACTAACTTTGATTTGAAATTGTTGATATATAGAGAGTCCAAGATAGCTTATCTTCTCAACGATTACACCTAGACCTAGGTGTCGAAGAATGTATTCTTCTGTTTCATCAAAGATTTGACTATTAAGGATAATGTCGGGCTTATTAAATTGTTGAAATGTAATGAAAAATGTTTTTCTGGTTTTGACTCTCAACTTATTACGTAGCCTAGGAATTAACTACCACGTATATGCTCAGTAGTCACTAATTTTTTGATCCAACGGTCCTGGTTCAGAATATAATGTAGAATAAATTGCAAAGAAAATCAACAAATAGCAGCAAGATGTGGCAATCATTCGCGTAAATAATTAATTTTCTCAAAAACGCGATGAAATATATGTTGTAAACATGTAACAAAATAGTGTTAAACCTAAAATTGGATCTGAAGGTAGGCACATCAAGAGGTATGAAAAGTGTTCAACTGATTTCATAATTAAAATATTGCAATTTATAATAATAGGAAAAATGTACGAATGGAAAACCTTCAAAGGAACTCGTGTGACAGTTGCAGTGCTGTGTAAACGACGAAAAGAAGGATTTGCTGGTCTTAGGAAAAGTCAAAAGACTAACATCGTTCTGAAGAAATGACATTAAGCAGACTTTGGGCATAACTTGGCGAGCTAACACAAAATCTTGGATGACGGGTGCTATTTTAAAAAAATGGATGCACAAACTGGATATTGAAATGCAAACACAATCTGGTAATGGAAAACATCAAGCTACAATTTTTACCACCTAATGTGCGCTTCTCATTTACAGCCCTTAGGTTAGGGGATTATACCAAACATAAAACTAAATTACAGTACATATATGATGAACCTCATATTGTGTATATATGATGAACCTCATATTGTGTGTGCTATGGAAAATACTGAGCGTACTTCAGATCAACAAAATTAGTTTCTATATTTGAAGGTCTCTGCTGGTTACGACCTGCTTGGAATAAAGTGTCTCCTCTTACAATTACAAAAGTGTTTTTGGAAATGTGGGTTCCCTGAAAAGCGGAATAATCATAGGTCTGTTCCCGTACTACGATTAATTGCAATTAATTGCAATGAAACGTACTAAAACAGAGTTTTTTAGTCCGTTTTAGTACGCTTCATTGCAATTAATTGCAATTAATCGTAGTACGGGAACAGACCTCATGATGAGAGCTCAAATTCAAAGTGGTTAGAATTCAAATGTTCCAGCAGACATTCAAAATTTGGCAGGAATTGATCATTTTACGACCACAAACAAGTCTCTCCCAGAAGATCAGGAAGATGTCTTTTTTGAAGGGATTTCGACCGAAGAAGCCATAGCAGCTTTTGTTAATTTCTATAATTAATTCCAATCGCAGTATTCCCAAGCAGAAGATGAAGTTCATCGGCAGAATACTAATTCCGTTATCAACATCAAAGCTTATGATCTCTAAAGGAACATACCGAAAGTTATGCAAAAATTAAATGATTCCACAGTTCTAATGGAGCAGGCACATCTTACGAGCGCAAAGAGGCAAACTTCTACATCTAATTATTTTAATTCTTTAAACTGAACATGTTTTTCTGTCAACATTTGTAGAACATTCACGCGACAGACCTATATTTTGCCCTCTATTTTCCTGTAATAAATACTAAAGATACAATAGTAATAAATATGTGAGCAAAATTGGCAGTAACCTTTGATAAAAAAAAGATTAGGAAAAATATATTCATCATTCTTTTTTAAACCTTTCGAATCGGACCACCTGTTAAAATTGAACCATTTATTTTGCGATGCCTAGGTGGTCCGATTCTGAGGTTCCACTGTATTCAAGTTACTAGAAGAAGGTATGTACTCGCAGGAAACAGAAAATGAGTGGACTCGAGAGCCAATACGGCATAAAAGCAAGGTTAGTTCAGAAAGAAGGTTATTTATAATAGTAATGAGTACACCACTACCTAAAAATGGTGCAACGATGATACTAGAAAATATTAAGGATGATTAATGAGAAGTTCGGAGCTCAGAAAGTCTGAATTCATTGGGGTTTCCCAGAGGTGAATGATATCATGCTGTGATTCATAAGGTGCTTTTTGAAATCTCTTACTTATGATAAAAAAGAGATCTTATTATTCATGCTTTTCTTTGATAATTACGGCGCTTCTGATATATTTTCGTGAATTCTTTCACAAGTATTCTAGAAAGATTTGCTAATCTAACAATCAGCCGAGAAAGTCAGTTTGTAGGAGCTGCCGAATCGATTTTCAAGTTTATTTTTCGTAAGCTTCTGACAGAAGAGTGGTGAAGAATTATTATCTCTAAAGACAATCTATAGTTTCCCTGGATCTGAAGAAAAAGTTCGAGCAATGTCGATTACCAATTCGATAAATAATGCTATTGAAAAATATGTACATAATTAATTTTTTTGCACCATTTTTAAGACTATTTCAATATGTTGGGTGCTTGAATGTCCGCCTATGTTTACAATATTTCTTGAAGCAAACTCATACTTCCTCGATGAATTTCATCCGGCTTACTGAGGTTGCTGGTCATTATTTCGAAACCAGTTCTAATTTGGACAATATTTAAGAAAATAATTCCTGATTTGATTAAGTTTTTCAATTCAATTAATTTATTGATCACAAAATTCATAACAACGGAAAAGCTTATATACTAAAATTAACCCGTGTAGTAGCCTCCTTATAAGCAGAGCTTGTGCAAGAGGCCTATTCAACTCTTAGGTCTATGTCTTATCTGTAATAATTTAACACTTACATCTAATTAACAATTTATAGATAGAAGATTAGTTACAATGCGGACTTAAATAAAATTAAAAGTTGCTTTAAATTCTTCATTAGATAGTGTTAGGAGCATAGGCGCGCCGTAGGGGGGGCCAGGGGGGGCCGGGACCCCCCCAGACCCTAGGTTGGCCCCTCCCAGGAAAATAAATATTTCCAACAGCGGACACTTAAGTTTTCGCCTCTTAGGTTTTTGTGTTTACAGCAAGAATTATGTAGTGCAGTAGTGTAAGCCTATACCAAAGCATACACACTACTTATAATATAGAGACTGTGATATTTGCGGTATTAATTACGATTTTATGGGACTTATCTCGAGAAATGGACGGCAATATTTAATTTCGACAAGTTATACGTTAAGAAAAAGACGAAAACCACCCCGCCAATCATCCTTTTTTTATTAAGATTATTTGGTCATTCTTACTAGGCAATTTACAGGTATTTAGATAAAAACACTTTTATAACCTGGCATTTTATGCAATTATGTTTTTCACAAAACAAAGTCTGAGTATTAAAATGGTAGGCAATAAGGTAATTAACGTATTATAAAATACAATTTTCGAAGTCATTTGGAGAAAAAAAAGGCATCCTTGCCACTTTTATGCTATATATGACCTACTTTTCATTATATTTTGATAACTGCATCGGAAGTTAAAAGGCATAGCACTTCAATTGCACCGAGCGTTTTTTCATAGTGACACGATCGCCACATGGTTTTTATCACATTCATTAAACTTTTGTCAGACCTGTATCTACTCAAGACCAGTATATCCTATGAATTTTATCCGGTCGCAAGTTCCAGGCACTAAAAATATAAATAATTCGGTGCGATTTTTGTGCGATTGGGAATTTTGCAGGTTTAGATTTGACTGCATAAATATAGTAATTTCATCAGTCATTTGCATTTTATTCTAAAAGCCGAAAAAAATACTAGAGAGTCAATGGTGTGAAAGATTTGTGTTTACGTGCTTATGGTAGCTACAAGGTTACCCAGACATTATTTAAAAACGACAAAAACTTATTTTTTATGCCCGTTGATGAGTCTTGTAAATTTCGTGATGATCTGATGATTCGGTGTGAAGTTATCACAATGCCAAATTTTCCATTGTCGCCAAAAATACACCAAAATTTTAGCTCGACCAAACTTTGTGATCCGGATAAATTATCCGGATAGTAAAATTCGTGCACAATAATAAAACTATAATAGTGCTTGGAAGACATTAAGTGATATGGTGCTTGAACAGTCTTAGAATATTGTCAAGATGAACCGAAATTATTTGGAAAAGGTTATCGACCTTAGGACGTGTCTCAGTCGCCAAGGACGTGCTTTCAGAGGACATCATGAAAGTGGTGCCAGTGATAACCGTGCATTTTTTCGTTGTTGTTGAATCATCAAGTTTTTCGTTGCATTTGAATCATGCTTCGCGACTGATATCCATTATGGCAGAACAAGCAAAGGCCCAAAAAAAGCAACAACTCTCCGTGGTTGTCAGATTTGCTAAAAAGCTAGCAGTTGAAGAAAGGTTTTTAAGCTTTGTAGCTTTACCTTTGTTCAGGAGCTAGAAATGCCTCGTATTAGCAGATATAATTTTGAGCCTGTTAGACAGCTACGGACTTAGCGAATCGCCTGTTGTTGGACAGTCTTATAATGGTGTTAGTGTCATGTCAGGACAAAAAAGTGGTGTACAAATCTAAATTAAGATGAAACATCCTGCAGCCACATTTGTACACTATCTAGCTCATAAAATTATCCTGGGTGTGATGGACACATTTTTCACAATCGAAACGTGTACATCCTTTTCAATGCCACCAAATCCCTTTACCTACACTTTTTGAAGCCATCACAATACGAATTTTTGAAGCAGCTTGAAGAGGCAGTTGGTCTAAATACAAGGCGTGGAATGCGAAGTATAACCTAGACTCGTTACTCAATGAGATTGCACAATTGCAAATATGTGATCGATAGCTATGGGACTATGAAAGAGGCTTTAGAGAGAGAAATGAATGAGGGAAAATACAACGACTCAGTTTATTCATTGGGGATCTTTCATTCAATCAGTTGTCCTAAGTTTGTAGTAAATCTTTTCATCTTTCATTATGTTCTTTCTATGACGAACATAGTAAACACATATTTCCAAACTAAAAATGCAACTCTTAGGGATCGGATAGATCTTGTGAATGGAACAGTTAAAACACTAAGTCAGCGAGAAAACTTGTATGTAGTTTGGGAAAAAATTAAATCATTCGCAGAGAAGCACTGTCTGGATCTCACATTTCCCAGAGGATCACGAAAACGAAAAACAGCAAAAAGCACAAGTTTGAAAGGTTTTGCTGTTTCATCTAGCCTCGGACACGCAGTTAGGGCTACAAAGATATCCCTGCAAACCAAATGGCTCGAAAAGAGTAAGTTACAGCACTATTCATCTTGGCAAATTATTTTTGCTTTTTCTAGGCTTTCTACGTAACAAAAGTTTGAAGCAAGAGATCAATTTCTTTCTTCTAAGCTTAATATATCCCAATTTCTTCAAAGATATTTTGAAACTAAGCTATCCTCTTCTTCAAGTATAAATTGAAATATATTTAGCTTCTAAACGAAAAAATAGTCTTATATTTCTTATTATTTCCATTCTATTCCCGTATAATTCATACAAGCGTTCTTTCTTTGCGGTCATAGATAATTCTTGTGTAGTTCATACCTACCATTCACATTATATGCATGTGGTAGTAGCTCATACGTATTCACACACACGAAGTTTTTTTGATAATGCATTATGCATTAGCAAATAACAAAGAATAAACTAACAAACATATAATCTATTAGTAAATCATATAAGTTGTATGACCTTACGGAAGACAAGTTGTATGTACCTTACGGAAGACAAAATCATCGCATGTTTTGAACCTTTCGATCCCTGGCCCCTGCCAGATTTTAGGCCACGGCACGCCTATGGTTAGGAGTAGGGATTCCAATCCCGAACCATATTTTCAATCCCGGGATTACGGGATTAAAAAATCTCAAATCCCGGGATCCCGGGATTTGAAATTCAAAATACAACACAACAAAATAAGACAAGTTTCTAGTAAACAGATTATATAATTTGCCATCATTTCAAAACTACAACAATAAGTGAGCTCAACACTGTATAAAAAATTGCATTATTACTAATTTATATTATTGATGCAAATAAAAACAATAATTTTAATTATCCAAAACGTTGACAGTATGAATACAGATATTAAAAATTACATCTATTACAAATTACAACAAAAAATCACGACCAAAAACCACAACAACAAAACACAACTCTTAGAATTGAGATACACAATAAAGTAACCTATAAAAAATTCGGCCAAAGTTCATTGAGTTTTTCGGAAGTAACATTGAAGCAATAGCAAAGCATCTAAGGTATCGTCTCCAAGCCTGCTTCTAAATTTATTCCCGATTTTAGACGCCGCGGAAACGGTCGAGAAATATTGGTACGCCTGCTCCAAACTATGCAAGTGCCACCACTTTCGAAAAGATTCATTTCTTTTGCAATGGTTTTAATTAGATTAGTTTCTTGCGGCATTTCATGATTGATTATTTCATACTTTTGTAGCTCTTCTTGTAGCGTTAATTGACGACTACCTTGTTCTGATCAATATGGGTATCTACTGGGTTCTCTTCATTTCTTTGGCTACCAAGCATAGGGTTCTGCATCTAGATCATTGAAGTATTTTTTTTAATATTTGCGTTGCTTGGTTTCAAAAATAGAGATTTTATTTCACTTGGTAAATTTTCGCTGGTACAATGTGGATTCTGGAGATAGCTTAGCATACCAGATAGCTCGGTACACTGACGCTATTTTATTCGGTCCAATATTGCAATTTTCATAGCATTCAGAAGAATATACCGTTTTTCTCCGAACAGCCTAAACACAACTCTTGATGAAGTATTAACAGTGCATAAATTTGCAAGTCTGCGACTAAAGGCCGCCACAGCCAATTTTACAGGGAGTAAAACTTCAATAATTTTCTGAATCGAATCAAACTCTGTTGCTTCTAATTGCTCTGAATATTGCAGGCCTATTAATGTATACTATTTTTCAAAATGGGAAACTATTCGAGCATTGTCAAGAGACTATTTCATCTTGTTTTACAATCCATTTAAAGGAGACAGTTAAATGCCTTGCTCGGATCCGACATAGTTTTAAAGATCGTTATTATTTTTCGTTGGAGCTTTTTTAAAATATAAAACTACCTAATGAGCTTTCTTTATGCATGCGCTGATGTCCTTCGTCTGATCTAGCGTGTCTTGCAGGCGTACCGGTTTCAACGTAGTTAGCTGATTCAGGACCATCCAAATCTTCGTGGTATTCGTTCAGACTATCGGGAAATCACTTTAATCTGGAATGGACCTCATATTATAGCGAACATCGCAAACTGCCAAGTAGATGCTATGCGCCAAACAAATATGTTGCTCTGTACCAACTAGTCTGCCTACTTTTCGCATTTCGTTTGACCCATCAGTTACGATGGTAACGATGTCTTTTCCTAGAGAAACATTAAACTCATATCTAGGTAGTTTCCAGCTGTCATTGATATTCTTACTCGCACCAAGCTCCAGTAAGAATTTACTAAGTAGATGTTTATATTTATATAGCGCCTATTTGCAGTCAAGGTCCATTAATCAAACATCTAACTGAACCGTTCACCTGAGATACTAGCCTGTTATATCTTATTTTTTATTATTTTCTTTATCCTGCTTGCATAGCCAACAACCTTTTTTTGATTGTTGTTAAGGATTTTGGTAAAGCTGTGTATGCATTCGCTAGTATTAATTTCCTCAAATCATTCGATGTAACGAATGCACTAAATGCGAAACAGTCCCCTTTGTATTCTCTTGTTAGCTGTTACATCGGTTTGTTTTGCTCTATTCTTTACGCATTTTGATGTTAGCTAATTGTTTTCTCATAAATATGGATTGTATTTGCACTTTTCGAGTCTTGCTGTCACTTGATTGCCGATAATGCTTGACTCCCGGCCCCGAAATCCTAGCCAATTTCTGATCCCGAAAATCCCGGGATTAGAAGTCATCAATCCCGGGATTTTCGGGACCAGAAATTGGCCGGGATCCCGGGATCCCGGGATTGGATTCGCTAGTTAGGAGCCATTTTTTTACATTAAAATTGAATCTTTCAAACGAATTAATATTTTTTTTTTAAATATTCAGGGAGCTTATTAAAACACTTAGGTCCCATGCAAGAAACATCTTTTTGTGTTGGTGTTTTACGGCAAGCGGGAACTACCAAATTATTACGGTTTGATTTTGTTGCGAGGTAATCTTGAGCATTGTTGGGTTTTACATACTTGTAGGTATAAAAAAGAGCAGCGGCCAAGTAAAGTTTTTTAATATCAAATATTTTTGCTAAGGCGAAGAGCTCAGCTGTCGGAAATCTACGAGGCAATTGGAAGATTGCTTTTAGGATCTGTCTGCGTTGATATTAAATTTGAGAGGTGGGTAGAAAAAGTGCTACCCCAGGCTGCAATACCGTATTGCAGAGCAGATTGGACTAGCGCATAATAAATAGTTTTTAGTTGATCGATCGGCAATAAATCCCTTAAAGCCCGTCCAGACTACGGATACTTAAGTATCCGCATACATAAGTATCGTCCACACTTTTCATTGATTTTCATGGCAAGGGTAAAATGTATCTGCAGATGTCGCTGCAGTGAGGACAATACTTATGTATCCGGATACTTAAGTATCCGTAGTCTGGACGGGCTATTAAAGAATAAAAAATGTGTATGCTTCGCCTTAACTTAGCGTTAACTTCGCCTTAACTTAGCGTTAACTTCGCCTTAACTTAGCGTTAACTTCGCCTTAACTTAGCGTTAACTTCTTCTGTGTTTTTATTCAATTTTAGATTATTATCGATAGTCACCTCAAGATATTTGGCATGGTCTACAATACGGATTGCTTTACACTTGACATTACATGCAATATTGTCTCTATGCCTACAGTTTTGGTCGTGTAAAGGAAGAATACGTACGTTAGGCTGTTTCAATCATTTGAAACGAAAAATAATTATTTATGTTTGTCTAAATTAATCTAACAGTGGAAATTCCAGTAATTAGATTAGCGTAAAACAGCAAGTCTGGTGCTTCATATCATCCTTTGTCAAATAAAAAAATAAAAACAAACTGTAGATTATCTAATAGTTTTCAGACCCCCAAAGTTTTAAAATCAACAACACCATATTATGTAAGCGTGTAATCACGTTAGGCTGACCTGTAGTTGAGGGAAAACGCAATTGTATTAGTTTTATCTGTAATTAGTTTGAGGTGCTGATTGCGTAACCACCTTAGTACGTTATCCATGTGAACTTGGCATAACCTGAAACTCTCTATCCAGCTAGAAGCCGAAATCAGCATTACCGTGTCGTCAGCAAAGGATATTATTTTACTATTAAGATACCTTTTGTTCAAATTGCAAAGATCATTTACATAAATGAGAAATAACAATGGTGAAAGGACAGTCCCTTGTGGTAAACCTACATGATAAGTCACTGCATTAAATATTCTTTGAGTTCTTATGTAAATGGCTAATGATCTACTGAACTGTATAGAGGAATGTACAGCGTTCACGGAATGGACATGCGGCAATTTAATTGATTTCGCAAAACAAGCAGATCTAGATAGTACAGAGCATTTCAGTATATTCCACACCAACATTAGGAGCCTTAACAAAAATTTCAATGAGCTTATTTTGACACTTTCCGACATTGAAAACAGATTCGACGTATTAGCTTTGAGTGAATGCTGGAATATAGCGAATTTTCAATGCTTCCAAATAAATGGTTACACGGGCTTCAAGTCTGAAAAAATATTAAATCAAAACAGCGGCGTTGCGATTTATGTTAAAAACCTACATAGCGTGAATAACTTTGAGGAACTTAATTTTTCTGGGGCGACAGCAATATCAGTGGACATAACATTATTGAATAAAATTCCCATAAAGATATTAGCCATATATAGATCACCAGGTCACTGTGAAAACACTTTCCGTTTTGAGCTTATTGACTTGCTATACAATATCAAGCATGAAAACGTTGTTTTGCTAGGGGATATTAATATCAATTTGTTAAATCTTTCACTAAGTGAGTACATAAACTCGTTAAATGAATTAGGGTTTCATTCATATGTGAACCAAAGCACTAGAGGGGAAAATTGTTTAGATCACATATTTTCTAACCTAAAACCTGTATTATTTGGTTCCATCGAGTCTGCAGTGGTTGACACGGGAATCACTGATCACAAGAGTACGGTTCTACTTCTGAAGTACAAGTCAAGGGAAAAAACTCCAAAAGCTGAAGAGCCAACGATCACCAGAAAAATCAATTTTCCTCTATTGGTAGACTTTTTAGCCAAGGAAACTTGGACCACAGTTTTGTTTGGTGGTAACGTAGACGAATCTGCCCAAGCTTTTCACAACACCCTCTGTACCGTTATTGACAGAAGTAGCACATCCTTTCCTCAAATTAAAAAAAAATGTCGTAAACTTAAACCGTGGATAACAGCCGGACTTGTAAATTCTATAAGAACGCGTAACAAGCTAGGAGTAGCTCTGCGAAAAAATCCCAATAACAATAGTTTAAAGCTATATTTCAAAAAATATAGAAACAAATTAAATCACCTCATTTATATAACGAAGGCTAATTATTTTAGAAAATTTTTACAAAACTCCGAAAACGATGGGATGAAAGTATGGAAAGCTATCAACTTAGCAACAGGACGAAAAAAGTCAATAAGCCACATATCCAATATAAAAACGGACACTGAATTGCTATCAGTAAAGGATAGTGCAGAACAAATTGCTAATGCTTTCAATCAGCACTTTTGCAACATCGGGAAAAACATGGCGCAAAAAATTGCCAATACAAATAATCATACATCAACTAGTGAATCATTTCATTCTGCATCGCCAGGAATGATTAATCCTGTTTCTGAGGATGAAGTCATTTCAATCATCGAAAATATGAAAGGCAACTCGAGCCCAGGGTTTGATAACATCACAGTAGAATGCCTCAAGAAAATTAAAACTTTTATTAGCAAACCTCTAGCACATCTTGCTTCACTCAGTTTCGATTGCGGAATCTTTCCGCAAATTTATAAAACAGCAATTGTAACACCAATTCACAAGGCTAATAGCAAATTAGATGTTAATAACTACCGCCCAATTTCTTTGCTGTCTAACATATGCAAAGTTATAGAAAAACTTGCAAAAAAACGTTTAATGACATTTTTAAATAGGCATAATTTCATAAATGAAAACCAATTTGGTTTCAGACCAAAATTTAGTACCCAAGATGCGCTGGCAAAATTAACAGGTTTAGTTGCAGAAGCTTTGGACAAAGGACGGAAACCATTAGCTGTATTTCTAGATCTAGCAAAAGCATTTGATTCCATCCCCCATAAAATGATTGTTGCTAAACTTTACAAATATAATTTTGATTTAAAATGGATTATATGGATTGAAGACTATTTGCGAGACCGTAAGCAATATGTTAAAATCTTGGGAAAGCAAAGTAAAGTTTTAAACTTAGAATACGGAATTCCTCAAGGGACTGTACTAGGCCCTATTCTGTTTCTGATCTATGTAAATGATATCTTTGCGCAACATATCAAAGGGCAGCTAATATCTTTTGCTGATGATACAGTGCTTTTGATAGAAGCAAATAGCTGGCATGAGGTAAAAGTTAATACTGAATATAGCCTTTGTTTACTTAATGAGTGGCTAAGAAATAATTACCTTACCTTAAATGTACAAAAAACACAGTACATAGCCTTTGCTTCTACTCAACGTGGGATACCTGAAGGACTAACGGTAACGATTCATTCGATGAACTGTGCAACTGGCTGCCTTTGCCCTCCTTTGCAGAGAGATACCAATACTAAATATCTGGGCGTAATCATAGACCAACATTTAAGGTGGGATCAGCATATTGAAAATGTTGTAAATAAATTAAGAAAAATTATTCCGATATGCTTCGAGGTTCGTTCTTTTCTGAGCAAGCACACAAAAAGAATGTTTTACTTTGCTTTGATACATTCTAATATTCAATATGGAATTGTTGCATGGGGCTGTGCATCACAAAATGCTTTACTCCCACTGAAAGTTATGCAGAAGTCTTTACTCAAAATCTTATTGCACAAGCCTAGACGATTTAGCAGTGAACAACTCTTTAGTTCAATCAATGTTTTAACAGTGGAGCAAGTCAATCAATTATGTACGGTGATACAAATATTTAAAGAATTTGCTGCCGGTAAACTCCAAACTAGTACAAATAGAACGAGAGGTGGTAGCGAAGAGTTTTTGTTACTTCCAAACCGTATGACGCAACTAGGTCAGAGCCATTATACATATATAGGAATAAAACTTTTTAATAACTTGCCAAGGTCCATCAAGAGAGCTCATAATTTAGAAATGTTCAAAAAAAAACTGAAAGAATTATATTACGAGAGTTAACAATATATTCGCTCTCTTTATCTTTCTCTCTCTCTCGCACACACACTATTTCGTTGTTTTTGGTTTATGCGTTGGTCTTAAGATAATGCTTTAGCTAGGTGTGTTTTTTACTAATATGCTTCTTTTCTCTTATTTTTATATTGTTCTAGACATTAAATTATTGCTTTCATTTTATTATTTCACACAAGGCTGTGCGAATTTTATTTTATTGTGCCTAATATAACGTAGACGGTCTTACTCGTCTATGTATTTTCTTTTTTTCTTTTTCTTAATAATTTTTTTATTCAAACTTTAAATATTATTTATGTATATATTTTATAATGAACTGGAATAGCTTCTTCCTTGTAATTGTATAATTTGAAATGAAAAATTATCTACAACTCCTCACTCCTAATACAAGGTTCCTTACCTTAAAAGGAGGAGTAGTGTATTAAAATTGAATTCTTATTCTGTAATTTATTGTCATGTTTTGAAAATAAAGCACTATATATAAAAAAAAAAAAAAAAAAAAAATTTGAAACACCAATCACTATAAGCGTTGTTAGCTTTGACCTTTTGTTGCCTTAGGCTAAGGTATGAGTTTAGTAACTTTAGGGGTTTACCTATGATGCCCATTCCACTTAGTTTTCTAATCAGCAAGTTTTTGGGTACAGTGTCGAATGCTTTTTTTATGTCCATAAATACAGCTAAAGGCTTAATATTGATGTCGAATTCAGAATACCAGAAGTTTATGACCTCTAGTACTGCATCCTCTGTACCTAATTTTTCTTGAAACCCGTATTGGTTTTTTTAGATAGTACATTGCTTTCCGTCAAGTATTTAGTTAACCTATTTTTTATACATCGTTCAAATATTTTCGCAAGTATGGGTAGAAGTGATATGGGTCTCTGTAGTTATTCACGTCCAGACGATTTCCTCCTTTGAATATAGGGATAACAATAGCTTTTTTGAAGTCAGACGGAAATGTTCCTTCACTTAGACATTTATTGAGTAGTTTCGTCAAGGTAGATATGATGTTATTTTTAATTGATTGAATTATCCTATTATTTAAATTGTCCCAACCTGGGATGACTACTTTTTAAATGAATTTATTACAGTAAGCAGCTCATTACTGTCTATTTTATGCAGATGAAAGTTAGAGGAGATGTTATTTGTGTTTGGTAGAACATCTTTGCTGCTATTTTCAAAATTCCTTGCTATTTGTTCTCCTATGTTTATGAAATAATCATTGAAATGTTTAGCAAGGGAAGTTTGACAAATATTTGCCAGCTTTTTCTAACAGCAATCATCTCTTCAGTCACATTTGATGCATTTGCGTCCACAAATCAATTTAATTCGACTGCAAAGCTTTTTATTATTATCAATGTTCTGGTTTTAGTGTAATATATTTCACTTCGCGATGAATTTTGCTTGAAGTGAATCATTTTTCATTCTTAAATATTTGGTCAAACTTTCTCTCTGGCATCATCAAACATACAAATGCTCTTAACCAGATAAAAAGTTGCGCATTCAGTTAGGTATTCCTTGCCAAAAAAAAAAAAATCCAGGGTAATCTTAATCGTTTTACGGAAAAAGTGAAATCTCTAAACCACATTTGATAAATCGATTTCCAATAATCTATCAAAATTGAAATTAGTCATCATAGACTAAGTAGTGTATTTCAATTTCTATCATTTGAAACGAAAAATAATTATTTATATTTGTCTAAATTAATCTAACAGTGGAAATTCCAGTAATTAGATTTGCGTAAAACAGCAAGTCTGGTGCTTCATCTCATTCTTTGTCAAATAAAAAAAAATACAAACTGTAGATTATCTAATAGTTTTCAGACCCCGAAAGTTTTAAAATCAACAACACCATATTACGTAAGCGTGTAATCAAATTCAGTATGTATTATGACATTTAGGGCAATTTTTCTCTATTGTCATCGGTGTTAATAGAAACAATAAATGCAAACCTGCACGTAGAGTTGTTTGTACCAAAAACAGTTGCTTCTATCATATTGAGAACTGAATCTAGTGACAATTTATTTCTTGCTGTTGTTGACATTGAGCTAAATTTGTTCAAGAGAGCTTTTACCGCATAATTCACGTGAAATTTATTTGGGTTTGTGTTGCGAACTTCATGTGGATGATTTTCTCAAGCAACAACAAGCTGAACAGTCAGATAACAAGGTAGAAAAAGTGCGTAATTTACTTTCTGTAGATGGTTATTTTTTTAATTTTTACGTACTTGTTTACTGGCCTCGGTGTGAATTGAATCCCAGTGTAAATAAAATTGATTGAATTCGTCATATTGTACTGATTTCTCCTTCTACGACTGTAGCAAGTGCCAGATGATGACACACTTGTGTTTTATTTAGATAGAAAATTGTCTTTGTTCGTTTTGATTCGAATTTGCGTTTTTATTGTATACGAGACTAATAATTGTTTCATCTTTTCTTTGCAGCAATTTATTGTATGAGTCAAAAAACCGAAAGACCAGTACTGTCAGGTCAGCGCATCAAGACCAGAAAAAGAGGTAAGTACCGGAATTTATGTGTTGTGTTGTAATACGAGTTGAAATATGGAACATTCATTGTCGTCATCTACATTTCACATGGTACGATATAAGGCTAAAGTAGGTTAACCGGAAAATGGCGTGATTTTATAAGACAATCGAAATTGCGTTATGAGGCAATGATTTCAACCGTAACTGTCTCAGAATGAACTTTATAGCACATAACTTCTTATAGAGCTATTGAAATATGCACATTTATGTTCTTTTTCCGATAAACAACCTGCAATCATTCGGTCATGCGGAAATGAAATTCATTTACTCAACTTGTAACAATAGCCTGCGAGTGTTTGGCTTGTTTCTATAAATACATATTTGATGCGATTTTCTAAATATTCCACGTGAAAGTAGCGCGTCGGAGATATGGATTTCATTGATTTTTTTTCGACTTGTTTTTCTTGTTGATCTGAAGAAATATATTTTCTATTTCGCACCAGTAAATAAATATGCACTCAAAGCAACTTGGCAGTGTCAGCGATTTATGTGTTTAATTTAATGTGATTCTATGTAGCGACCTAGGCCACTAGATGTTCCGAGTAATATCGAACAAGTTGGTGTTGTAGACGTATGACCATGTGACGACAATGAATGCGATTGCTGTTTAATCAAGTTTCGTTATTGACGACAACAACGACAATAAATACGATGAGCTTTTACTCTTGATTCGTTTGAATGTATTATGCACTTGATTTTCAATATCGAAGTAGAATGTATGTCTGATTGTATTTTGACTTGAATTGAGTGCTAGAGAAAATCGTTTTCAATTTGCAACAATTCTCTACCAACACTTCTACTAGAGGATATACGTACGGGACCAACATCATTTTTAGTTTTTAATTATATTATTTTTTGTCGGAAAAATATCAAGCACAATGTAAACGAATCGCATAACTGATTAAAGCTGAATTAGTTTGTGTTTATAAGTTATTTTCGCTATCATCACTTGTTTGCTGTCGTGAAATTTTATTTATGATGTGTATATTTGTGTTTTTTGTTTAATAAAACCCAGAGCTTTACTACTATAATCTCAATCCATTCCGAATATAAAGCATAGTACTGAGTTCGATTTCACGTGAAATTTTCATACAAAATTTCACGTGAAATCTGTTTCGGCGAAAATTTAGCTTGAAAATAAGCAAGAGTTTTGTACTCTGTTCTTAGCATGAAAAGTTGCTTTGAAGTTGCTCTCGCGTTGTAAACGTAGATGGCACTGAAACATGTATCCAATCATTTCACGCCAATTTAGTTTGTGGAGTTCATTCTTTCGAGCTAAAAAGTGACATTTGGTGTTTCAATCAGCCCCTGGACACGGACGGTATAACTTTCCACCATTAGCCCCTTCAATCCTCTCGCGCACAAAGCATGTTAAAGCTGCCTTTACACCATTTTGATCTCATTGTCAAATTGGAGGGGAACTACTTGGATTTGACTCGATTTGACAATGAGTAGCTAAAAAATTACTACCATCCCCTTCAATGTAAATCTTATGGACATGTCCACTCCATTTCTACTACCTCACTGGTTTCAATTTGAAAATGGAGCAGTGCAAATGTCTTTCCAATAAGAAAATCGATCGAAAAGTGAAATTCTTGACATTTCATCCGTCAGAAATGAGCAGTGTCTGCTTTTCTCCATTGCCAAAATGTTCGCTCGAAAGAATGACCAGATAATGGAGACATGCCAAAATTTAGCTTCACGACTAACTCAGTACTAGCCTTAAGGCGCAATTTTTTTATTGTCTTTATTCTTAGAATTCAGTTTGATACGACAAAGGCACATTTTGCTGATTTTACCCACACTTCATGGGTAAACCCCAGCTATGCCTTAAGCCTCCTTGTTTTATTTATTTAACTAGCAGGTGGTTTCCAGGTGATAATATAATGTGCATAATTGCTCAAATTCATTTTTCTTCAAAATTAATTACGACTCATTGAAAAGCTTATCAAGTGTTTTACGATAAAAACAAATACACCTTCACAGTTGCTAAACATATTGGATTCAATTTATCTTATTCTATTGAAATAGTTGCTGGAAAACCCATTTTTGTTTATGTTTAAATGGTCAAATATGCACCATTGTGTTATATAATTTGCCATTACTTTAAAGGCAACTTCATAATGTTTTTTTTTCGTAGACTCAACTAAGTGTTTTTCACAATCTTCTCTTGAGGGCAATTTCTTATCACCTAGAGAGTGTTACAATAACAAAAAATATGATAATCGCTTGGCGAATGCTGCTTTGTTTTTGCTTTTATTGTTATTATTCAATCTAAAAAACGGTCGCTGTGACTTTTCCAGCAGACACCTTGAATTTCTTGGGTGTGGTGTATTTTTTTGTGCCAATCATAGAGTCTTCTTTAGACACAGGCTTCTAATGATGAATACAAGTATCGTTTCCAATAACTATTGGACTCAATATTCCTTCCTCGTCTTCATAACAGATCCAAAAACGCACAACAGCAGTTCATGCACTGTTGTTTTTGAGGCGGGCATCCATCTTACGCTGCCCTTTGTCATACTAAGATCATCGTAAAGATTGTTTAAAATGATTGTATCTGATATTCCAACCATTTCCACGAACTGTTTCTTCTTTAGTCTAGCATCTTCCAACATGACTTCGATTTTTCCAACAATTTCCGGAATGGTCACTTCGATTAGCCGACCCGGTCGTGAGTCGTCTTCAAGTGAGTCCTTTCCTGGTTTAAAAAGACTGTGCCACACTTGTAAATCATGATTTAAGTTGGACAAGAGTCCCCATAAACAAATACCATCTTTTACATTATAGTTTGAGCTAACTGTCCTTGTTTGATGAGGAACTTGTGGGTTTTTTGCGATGGCGCATCGCTGTGCAAAATACAAGAATTGTTCTTCCATAGTCCTGGGCGTTTTTGATGGATTTTTTTTTTCAGGCAAACGATTCAACACAACCAAATAGTCAATTTTACTGACCGTCATGTCTTCAACGATCTCTCGATCGCGTCCGAAAAGGCTATGAAACAATCATTATCTTGTGTTATTGCTAAAATTGAATAACCGTAAGCTTTTTGTGACATTCGCAATGGCTCTTCGTTCGATGTTTTGATTCATTATCATAGCCGTGACACACTACTGAGGTATGCTTATTCATCCAGCTGTTTGCGACTAAACTGGTTGACAAATAGCGTCCATGTTTTGGCATACATATTAAGGACATTCCTACCAAATTACCAAATTTTCTTTTTAAAATATCATTAGTGTGGGCAATTTTAAAAACAATGTCCGGAAATTTTTGTTGTCACAATATTTTAATCCTCTCTGTTAGTAAAAACTGGCATTCTAGGCTCAATTTTTTTTAAAAATCTTGTGATAAATCGATTAGATTTTGAGCTATTTTTTCCTACATGATACTTCCAATCGTACCGTAAATAAACCATATGTGTAGCGCATTTTATATAAAAGCTCTTTCTATAGTCGACAGTAAAAGAATCATTTCAACATAAAATTGATTAAAACATATTAACAAAGCTATTTTTCATTTTTTCATACCTTATTTAGATTGATAAAGGTATAAACAAAAGACGTTCCCCCCGATAAATTGGACGTATTTTTACTCTTAGCTCGTTTACAATATGCACTTAATTTTTAATATAGGTATCGAATTAAAATGTATATTTGATTACATTTTGATTTTACTTAAGGGGTTACACCACAGTAGAGAGCGAAAATTTAACGTTTTTCTGCGATTTTTTTTTAAGTGGAAGGAAAAGTAAAAAAGTAATTCTCTTTAAGGATGTTGGTGAAGCATGTTCTGAAGTTTTTTAAAAAAATTGGTTAATTAAAAAATATTAAAAAATGGCTGCCCAACAGCCGTTTCTGCGGAACGGTTTTTTTTGGAGGGGCTCCGCGGCACGCAGTAGAAGTGCACCAAAAATTAATCTGGAACAAAATAAAAAAAATTTTCTTAAAGAACATTAGTATAGCTAGAGAAATACGTAGGGGATTTTGAAAATATTTATTTTTGTAAAATTGGCGAGCATTTGAAAAAAAAAGTGCATTTTCCTTCAAAAAAACCGGCACTTATTTGTAGCTAAAAAATCGAGATATTTACTTATTGAAAATCGGCTACGTATTTCTATGCGGAATGTTGTTTTAAAGATGTGATATTAATTTGGAGTGAAAAAATAGAAAATTGTTTGAGTTATGCTGCGTGCCGATTTGAAAAAACGTGTTTCGAGAAAAACGCGTTTAAAGTTTTGACTCGTGTTTCAAGTATGATAAAATAAAAAATTTTGATAATTTAAAATTTTTTACCTTCAATCAATAACCAAATTTACTTTATACATCGATAACGTCAGAATCCACTTTCAATTTTTTTGCCGAAGCGCTGACACCGGCCGAATCCTCCTCCGCCTCATATCTGTTCAACGGTCGTCGTTTCGTCACGTTGGTCCGTCGCCGCGTCTTATACGATATTTTTGAGCTTTTAGGCTTACATACACTTTCTTTTCACTCATTGTAACTCACAAAAATGTAAAAGCTACAAATAACGTGTGAGAAATTAGCACTGCAAAAAAATCGTAATTCGAATAACTTCCACGCAAAATTTACGTCTTCTCTCAACATCAAAGGACACTGTACTACTGAACTTTGTGTTCAACATGCTTGAAAATGTTTCTAACGACTTATATTAGTGTATTAGAGAAGTTGGTAATCGTATGATAAGACATAATGCTGTACCCAATGAGCAGGTGTCGTATCTATCGCAGGTAGTTATTTTCGAGCAGTCGGGAAGAATCGAAAAAGTGCTCAAAATTTCTTTGGAAATAATTTCCAGCAGGTATGAAACCGTTTGCCTCTTATTCTAGAGGTTTCAAAGGATTTTTTAAGCCAATAAAAAGAAAATCAATTTTCTGAAATTTCTACTGTGGTGTAACCCCTTAAGTGCTAGAAAAAACCGTTTTCAATTTGCAACGATTCTCTACCAATACTTCTACTAGAGGATATACGTACGGAAACAACATTTTTTTTATTTTATTAAATTCATTTTCGTGAAAATTATTTAAAATACAAAGCCAGTGATATTATTCATTAAAGCTGAATTAGTTTTTGTTTCAAAGTTATTTGCGTTATCATGGATTATCTATTGCTGTAATAAATGTATTCTTTCATTCTGTGCGATAGCCTTGCCATTGTAATTATTCAACAAAGCCACGTCACATTATCTATAGTAAGTTCTTAATCGCAAATGCTTCATAACATCTTGAGGATTATTATTGTATCTCAACCCTCTTAGTGTTCAAGGCGAAAAACAGCCTCTAGTCTCCTTTCCATTGTTATTGCAATATTATTAATGATAAAACTAATCCACACTTAGCGATTTGTGTTCAAAATTAATGACTTTAATTTAGCTGGTCTGATCTCCAACTTGTTCTAAGGGAAAACAGTTAGGATGACTCAAAGAATCCATTTAATCCACCAATTGTTTTCTATTACACAAATTGCCTGTAAAGCTATTCAAGAATGTGTGCCCAAAGTTTCGTATAAAACTTCAATTCGTTCTTATGCGTGCGGTTACTTAAGTATTCCTCGTCTAAATGCCAGAGCGAGGGGCAGGTTCCAAACGGGATTTATTCGAAACGACTGACCTATAGCGCACACAAACAGCAACGTCTTAAAGCATTGTTCGTTGGAGTGTGGGCGGGTGGTTGGTCTATATGTTCCCTATTTTCAAAGGAAATATTTCTCTTTTTTCTTTAAATATATGTTTGAATATATAGCCAACATCACTTTAAAAAAATGCAGAATTTTAATAAACTTTATTTTTTTTTTAGCCTACCGCCAATTGTAATTTTCAGAGTACATTTTTGTACAAGAATGGAAAAGAAAATTTTTGAACTGTATATTTGTTGACGAGAACTTGCGACCCATTAATTAAATCCGATTGAAATTCGTAGCATGTATTGTCCTTAAATGGAAACAGGTCTAATAGAAGTGATTTGAAAAGGTGGGCAGCCCTGTGCTAGTGATATTATCTTGAAAAATAACTGGTTTTTCTCCTATAATAACTGTTTTTTCTCCTATAATTTCCGATGCAGTCACCAGGTATTAACGAATTTCACACCGTAGGTGGATATTTTTGCTAAGAGATGCTAGCATTAAAAATTTATATGAATATATTCAATATTCAATTCAAATTTTCTTAAAATTATATTCTGTCAAAACCAAATTCGCCATGGTGACTTGGTGTCGCAATGCAACAGATTTTTTATACTTTTGGCGGTCACTGAATTCTCATATGATAACATCTATAATGAATATAAATAACAAATGATCAAAATTTGCAAATTTTTCGGATGGCACCATCCAACAATTTGTCCATGCATGGTACTTCCGATGCAGTCATCATATAAAAACGAAATTGACAGGATGCGTTAATCTGAGAAACATTCTATAAAGAAAATTTGTAACAATAGTTTTACTTGCCCAAATTCTGAAACTCTTTCGAGTGGTAACCCTAGAAGTCTCTCTCTACCCTATGGCCTCCGATATAGTTATCGGATCCAAAGCGTATATGACCCCCGATACAGGTTGGTTGTAATGAGAAGTACTTTTGGTTCAACTTTTATTCAAAATCTACACCATTTTTCTACTTTTCTGTGAAAGTAATTGTTTCTAGTCTTTATATTTTTTGTTGAAAGAAAAATCTTCAAAAGAGGACCTTCAAAACGGTGTCAACAAACTACGGTTTATGTCAGATTTTTATTTACTAAAAAAGAGCTACTTACTTCAAAATCCACCAAAGCAACCCTCCTTACGCCTTGTTCGCAGTATTTCCTTGATGTATTTCGAGACTGTGCGTCAGTTATCCCCGTTACGCAGCATGGTTTCAACAATCGACTCTAACGTGACCAAGCTAATAGTCGATTCACGGTTGCTCCTCAAACTTGCGAACCTAGAACACGCAAAGAGTATGGTGAGCATCATCGTAGTCATTCATACAGTACCGACAGTATGGTGTACGCACCTTACTCATTCTGTTAAGGCACCTTCTGAAATAATCATGCCCCGTTAGGAATAGAAACAGGAACTGGTAAAAGTTTACCTTATCGTGGCCACGGCTGACCCATGGATCTAGAAGACCTTATAGTTTCGCCGCACAGCGACCTTTGTTGCTTGCGCTCCAACGTTGTTGCCAAAGTTGGAATGTTCGCGTATGCGTGCGCCACAA
Organism: Nemotelus nigrinus; assembly: GCA_947369275.1. Lineage (NCBI taxonomy): Eukaryota > Metazoa > Arthropoda > Insecta > Diptera > Stratiomyidae > Nemotelus > Nemotelus nigrinus. The sequence goes on from OX376372.1 coordinate 36,576,678, forward strand.
CAAAAGATATCATGTTAACTTATTTCAACTTTTATTTCTGACTAAATAAATATTTTAACATTGAAAAGTTCTAAAATTTATACTAGTGATAAAAATAATCTCGCTATTTTCTGTAGCGTAAAAATATGAAGCATTATGGAAGCTATTAGCATTAACCATTAATAGTTTTATAATGCAAACTAAAAAAAATACATTTTTTTTCCATTCAGCTACTCCATTCTATTATCGGTGTTTTATCTTTGTCCAGTCTTCTCTGATAGGATTTACTATGGTTTCTTCTCTAAATAGTTTAGTCCAAAGTGATTCACACTCTTTATCAATCTAATCGTACTGCCTACTTGCTGGAACTTCCTATCGCAAAATAAATTTGAATCATTCTAGCTAACCAGTTGTTATGCGATCAAAAGTATATCACATATTACTGTTTGAGTCACTTTTCGCTTGACGCAACTATTTTAGGGTTTTCGTATTCAATATAATTGTAATAACCTAAAATTTTCTTTTAAAACCAAGAAAATAGTTTCAATCTGACTTTTTGCAGCTAAGTTATCAGCTAACTTTAGTTTGGGGTGCAATTAGTGCTATCAGACTTCAAACATTGCATTGTTGTCATTAACAACAAGCATATGAATAAGCTATTAAATCTTGATGCGGGCATGCATTTATTTCTTGTGCTATCATGTTTACTAGCTAGGAAATTCTTTCAGAATGTCTACAGCATATGATACCCTCTGCACAATTATTATCACTTGACACACTTTAATAACTCATTCATATTGTGATGCCATAATCCGTGAGTGTCCATGGCATCCAGATAGTTAAAGGTTACTGCAACAAAGAATTAATTGTATGTTTTGATTATTTATGGGATTCTGTTTACATGTTGTGTGTGTGATAAAATTTGATGTGTATCGTATCATTTTGGGGGAGGAAATATTTGTAAAATATAATACTCTCTGTGATTTGATAATTGAAAACATGTTGATAAACTTTAAGTATATAATAAATGATTTAATTTTTTTTTTGTTTTATTGCAGATGAAAAAGAGAAATACGACCCCACGGGATTCCGTGACGCGGTCATTTCAGGTCTCGAAAAAACTGAAGGTGACTTGGAACAAATCTCTAAATATCTAGATAGTGCTGGCAATAAATTAGATTATCGTCGCTACGGAGAAGTACTATTTGATATATTAATTGCTGGTGGTCTGTTAGGTAAGTTTCAAAAAAAATTGTATGATAGCTATAAAAACAATCAGATTTATTGAAACAAAAAAGTTATGAATAAATATTTTGCAAGGTATTTTTAGAGATGAAAATATACTTTGAGCTAAAAAAAAGCTTACGTACACTAAACAAATTTTCTGAGTATATATATTTAGGCCTGTACATTAGAACCATAATAGTTTTTATTGTTGACGAAATATTACGTAGGTAAATCTATTAAATCATTTAGCAAAGTATGTTGTAAGAGAAAGGAAAAATAAATAAATCGAATGAAAGGATAACTTGACAAAAAGTTCACATACTTTTACTACAAATTATTTAAAAAAAAAATCAAGTACGAATTTGATTAATTTTTTAAAAATATTTCCCCCCCTCTTTTGACTTTATAGTAAAATATTAATATTTATTTTTACATACGAACTTACTACGAAGCTAGAAGTTTTCAAGTTCTATTTGTATAATAAGCTATCCTTCACTGTTCACACCGTCAAAAATGTTTTCTTGGTATTCGTTAGAATCGTGGACGAATTCAAGAACTCATCCCTTATTGCCAAATCAAATATTTCTGGCGTACATGATAAAAGACGTGAGAATATAAAGTTTGGCACATGAATATCTTGGCATGTTTATTACTGGCATGAGAGTTAATTTTTGTGATTCTTGTGTTATCAAAACAGCTACAGTTGTAAAAATGTAAGAAAAAAAAATTGCACCGAAGATTCTAATGATTTTTGTAGTTATCGTGCTTTCCTCGACTTTAATAAATTTCATAAAATTTCGCGATTATTTTTTAAGATCATTGACCTTGTGCAGCAATTACAACGTGAATTAATATTCATTTAGTTTATGCGATTAATTGAACATGCTATAAATAAATAATATTTGATTTTTTTTCTTTTATTTTTTCATATAGTTCCGGGCGGATCAATTTCTCAAGATGGCGAAAATCCACGAACCAATTGCTGTATTTTCACAGCATCCGAGGATATGGACGCGATGCGCAGTTATGAGCAGGTAATATAATGATATGTTATTGTAATATTGTCGATTTGATTGATATAAGTCTTATCATACTTCCGTTAACAGTAGATCATTTATCAATTAACAATTATTTGCCATCGTTTGAGTTTGTGACGCATTTCCTGTTTACACTTTGTGTTTCAATCCACCGGATTATTTGGCTAAACAGTTTTAAAAGATAGCGAATGGTATTTAGCGTGTTATTGAAAATCAGTGATTTTTTTATCCATTGTGCATATTATTAGAGCTTATCAGTTGTCATCCTTATTGGAAACTAAACTGATAGGTGTCGAAAATATGCTAAATTAAAAGCATTTTTTACTTGTCTGATATTTAATTATTGCCATTTAATTATCGGATTTCTGAAACTGCTACAATATAAATGAAAGAGGATTCAAGCATCGTGAATATTTTAAAACTATTGAGATATATGTAAGAGGAATTGTCGGGAATATTTTTTTAAGTTAGTAGAACTTGTCGAAAAAGTAGACTAGGACAAGTTAGGACTAGCAACATAAATTTTGTGACTTGTTGAGTAGGCATTTCTACATGAGAGTAATCAATATTGCGTTCCCAGATGTTATTTTTGGTGGATAAAGATTTTCTACACAAAAGCGGTAATTAGTTGTTTGTTTCGTGTTGCTTCATATTACAGTTTTTTTTTTCGTAAGCAACAAGAGAAGTTGATTTCGGAAACTTCAATTCAGTTGATTGAATAAAACCGAAAAATGAAATATGCTTATTAAAAATGAAATATGCTTATTAAAATAAAGGTTTTATTAGAATGAACATTCAGAAGCAGCAGATATTGATATTGAAGAAGGATCTACCGGGTAGGGTTTTGGAAATTAGTGGAGATATCGTATTTTGCATGAATTTTTTTATGTTTGGATATCTATAGAATATGCCATATAAAAATAAAGTTTGCAATGCGTTGAAATGTCCTTTTCCTAACTCTTGGCCATTGACTAAATATTAAATGCTCAAAATTGTAAAATTTCCTTATATTACTAAAGCATGTGTGATTTCGAAGCTTCCATCTCTATTTTTTAATTCTTCCCTAGCCCTAGAACATATCTGACGTTGATATTTCTGACAATATTAACATCGGTGAAATTTTTCCTATGTATCAGGTATTTTGAGTTGGTCGTAACTGATCTATTTCTCTCAAAGCACATGGCGGAGGTGTATTGATTATCTTACGCAAACAAAATCATGGAGAACTCTGTTGTGATTTTCATCCTCCCCTTCCTGTTGAATGTAGTTCGTATTCGTTTTCCCCGCAACAACTTACATCTAATAGTCCACGCTGCATAAGTCCTTTAAAGTACTTTTTGGTGCTGAGTATGGATTTTTTTTTTGAATTATTTTTTATTTCCTTGATTTTTTTTCTTTTTGACCCATTAATTTCAATATGCTTTCCGTCGACTGGGACCCAGTTTCATAGTGCATCAGTTCTAATAATCAGCTTTCCATAGTACTCTTGTCCTTCTTTTCCATTAACTCCCTTTCGGAGTTACACGTAACTTAAATGGTCGCTTAGTAGACCTTATCATCTCTTAATATTATCTCTCCTGATATATTTCTATCCACTGCGCTCCATCCCTATTTTTTTAGTGGAACTTCACCACCCTCCTTTCTATCTATATGTATGTTTCGCTCACTTATCCTGCTAAGAAAGGAATCTTCGTTACTCCTCGGTACAATTTCCGCAAAGAATTACCCAGGAATGGCAGGAAAAAATAGCTCGTCTTGGGCTAAGTATTGATTATGTGCTTTCCAAATTTTATTCCTACTTCCATGTCCTTATCTCTATAAATACAAATTTTATCGTAAATCGACGGATCCTCCTTGGTTCATCATGCAAGCTCTGAGGGCAATTCATTTGAAAAATATTGCTCGGGATAAGTTTCGAAGGTCAAATTCACCTTCTGATCTTGCCGAATTTCGTACTCTGCGTTCTTCACTTAAAATAATAGTAAAGCAAGCACAGCATGGCTATGTTGCTAGTTTGAAGCCATCTAGTTTTTTCTTGCAACACTTGAACATTTTCGATCCTGGATTCGGTTTCTGAGGAAACATACATCTATTCCGCACCATGTTAATTTCAACGGCTCTACATCATCAATTCGGCAAGATGAGCATTTTTCGCAGGCGTCTTTTCTTCTTCCTCTAATCGTTGGGAACTTATTGCTCAGTTTTGATCCGTATTCCGGTGTTAGATCCGATTGAATTACCAATTTATATTCCTGGTCCAAGTTTCGTCATTTTGCGCCCCCTTCTTAATCTTCTTATTTTAAGCTCATCGTCGGGGGTTTTCATTTCTGCCTGGAAGCTTTCCAATATCCAATTTACCAAACTTTTGATGTTTCCCTTCGCTTCTAATTTCATCCTATATAACTTCTCCCTTGCTTTAGTACACTTCTCCGGAGCAGCATGGGTTTTTGAGGGGTAAGTATACTTTTACTAACCTCATGCTTCTCTCAAAAAAGTTACATATGGCTTATATCATCAGGAAAAGTGAACGTAGTGTACACCGACTTCTAGAAAGGCTTTGACACTGTCAATCACAGATTGTTACTGGATAAAGTCAAGCAGTTTGGTTGTTTCGTTTCATTACTTTCTTGCTTTTTGTTCTATCTCAGTAATCGTGTGTGCAAAGTTAGAATTCACAATCTTTTTTCTTCTTCCTTCCATCCTTCTTCTGGTGTTCTACAATAGTATATCCTTGGTTCATTACTCTTTCTGATTTTTCATTCTTCGTTATCAATTCCTTTTATTACTGTACGCTGACGATTTAAAATTGCTCCGAGTAATAATCAGGTCAGCAAATGGTTGTAATCTTCGGAATGATCTGTGTGCTTTTCTCAATTGGAATAATCCCAATTCTTTGTCTTTGAACGTTAGCAAATGTAAACAAATGACCTTTTCGTCAAATATTGTCCTATCTTATTCTTTTATTGATTTTCCAATAACTATATGTTAATCAATTTGCAGAATTGATCCTAAGCTAACATTTAATATTCTTGCTGTCCAAATCTCTGCTAGAAACTCCTGAGTCTTATGGCATCTACAGACGACGAACATGTTCGTCAACTTGGCGAGCGTACACGTGCAATTGTTGTTGTACGCAGGTAAACACTTACCCTTTAACAACAACAAATGCACCGTGTTCGCTCGCCAAGTTGACGAACATATTCGTCGTCTGTAGAGGCTCTTAGTTAGTCCTTCGTTCGTTCTTCGTTCGTTCTTCGTTCTGCCACTAAGTTTGTTGATATACGTACATGTGTTCGTCCTTTTCTAATATTAGCTCATTGTGTGCTTGTCAGGTGTGGCCTCACCGGTTTCAATACCTTTTTAAGGCCATCGAGCGTGTACAGTGAAGGTCCACACGCTCTTTATTCCTTAAATTCAATGCTTACTCATGTATTACCTGCTTTTCCATTCTACAAATTCCTTCCTTTCTTGGAATCACGTCGACTGTTGATTGACGAGTGTTTCCTGTTCAAATCTGAGCGAGGAATTATATCCGGCTTCGCCGATTCGATCCGACCCCGCAAGAGCGTTACGTGTCAACAGATTTCAGGAATTCTTTACTTTTCCTTTAACGTGTATAAATGTGTATTTCTCTTCTCCCCTGGGCGTTATAATGAATTTGGAAAATCGCTCTTTTAATTTAAAAGGAGTATACTTATAATCAACCTAAGCGTTGAGGCGATGAATTATTGAATCGTGCTTTCTTTTATCTTTTTGTGGCATGTAATTTTGCTATCTTTTATTCATTTCTTTGCCATAATTGGAATTCGTAATTTTGTAAATAAATCAATAAATAATGCAAGATCACTTATCTCCAACCGAAAAAAAATAGTTGATAAAATTTTCTTTTCTTTCTATTACAGGTATTCATCAAGCTTATGCGCAGATATAAGTACTTGGAGAAGATGTTTGAAGAAGAAATGAAAAAAGTATTGATTTTCATAAAGGGTTTCACACCAAGTGAAAGGGTTAAACTTGCTCGCATGACTGCGCTATGGATTGGTAAGTAGTTAGTTATTCATCCTATACAGTGTTCACATCGTTAAAAACGATTTTTATTTCGAATCGAATGCAAGAGCTTTGATCTCTCATTGCCAAATACAATTTTTCTGGCGTACGTAGTTAAAGACGTCAGAATATAGAGTTTGGTACATTAATTTCATGGCATATTTATTACTTACATGAGAGTTAATTTTTGTTATTCTTGTGCTATCGAGCCTGATACAGTTGAACAAATGGAAACATTTAAATTAATTTCTCGTTGCACCGAAGATTTTAAATTAATACCGTGCTTTCCTCGAGTTTGTTGAAAAAAGAAGTCTTAATCATTTCATAAATATCAACCTTTAAATCGCATGCTATTTGGAATTTACCGATATATCTCATTAAACTTGTTTATATTTGATCAATTTGATATCTGTAGAGTTCTATTTGTTTTATTATAGGCAATGGTTCTGTACCGCCAACCGTCTTGCTTGTTTTGAACAATGAGCATCTAATAAAAGATGGAATTGCACTCGAATTCTTAGTCGAATTATTCGTAACTTTCAAGGAGGAAAAAGGAATGTCATCACTTGTACAGGCCTTGAAACGAGGTGGAATCGAAAGCAGGTAAATACATTAAGTTACAGCGCATATAATTGCTTGATTTGAATTCATGTTTGCATGCAAGCATGCTTTGAGCTAATAAAGTTGGAGAAGTTCAGGGTGAATTCGATTTTTGTGTTTTTCGTGTTCTTTTAATTCATTCTCCAAGAATAACCAATTTTTGAAGTTCTATGATTTTTTCCAAACGGATTTTTATTTTGTTTGGGTTTGTGTAGAATTTTGGACAGTTGTTGTAATTGATATTGAGACATCTGAAAATTATGCTTTAGTTACTCCTAAAAATATCGAATAATATTTTCAGGTTGATGGATTTCTTTCCTCCTAACAAACGCACTGAAGAGTACTTGAAGTCCGTTTTCCTCGAAAAAGGTCTAACCGAAATTGTCAAATTGCACAAGGCTCAGGCCAGTCAAGAAGCAAAACGGGAACTGCAACAGGTGAGTGATTTTTCTTATATATAATTTGAAGAATTTATTATATATGATTTGAAGAATTTATGACTTCAGAGGATGAATAATAGTGCTGATTGGCATTATTTCGCATCTTTGAGACCTTATTTGACCCAATAACAATATGGTCATTTTGAGCTGTACAAGATGCAAGATCAAATTGAAATTTTTGCTTACATTGATATTCTGATAAGAATGAATTTTGATGTCAATGAAAATTTCTACAATGTCGCTTCAAAAACAAACAAATATTTTCGGAAAAAAATCCCAATCTTTACCATATATTAGTAATTAATTCTTTAAACAAAATGATTATCTGAAAACAGCCACATAGAATCTTTAGCTAGAATATACTTTGGTCTAATAAACATTTTTTTTATGTTATAGGCTCTACTTGATGATATCAACGATAACAAATCTCACAAAGAAATAATTGCCGATATAAAGGAATTGGCTCAAAAAACAAACATTCCCGAACACGAAATTATAAGTCTTGTAAGTCATTTTACATATCTTTATTACTTCATTATCACGAACTCAGAAAAAAATTAATTACAATCAAATGATCGATTCGTTTTATAATTTTTTTTATAATCATTTTCTCCTTTACTTCAGATCTGGTCAACAATAATGTCACTCGGTGAATGGAACAAGAAAGAAGAATTGGTTACAGATCAAGCTGTTAAGCATCTTAAACTCTACACACAACTCTTTCAAGCGTTCACGTCGCTTGATAAATCAGAATTATCTTTAATATTAAAAGTTCAAGAATTCTGCTACGAGAATATGAATTTTATGAAAGCTTTCCAAAAGATCATTCTCCTGTTTTATAGAAGTGAGTTTGTACTTGAAAAATAATAAAAAAAATAATACTCTGTAATAAGTGGTAGCTAAATTAAAAATATATTTACAGCTGAAGTTATATCCGAAGAGACCATTTTGAAATGGTATAAAGATCCTCATGCAACAAAAGGAAAAATGCATTTCCTTGATCAAATGAAGAAATTTATCGAGTGGCTACAAAATGCTGAAGAAGGTAACGTTAATAAAAATTAGTTATTTTTATATTAGTAAGATTTCAAGTACGTAAGCTTTGGATTTACTGAAACCTATATTCTTTAGTAATAAACGTCACCATTAAGATAAGAGAAAGACGGTCTAAAAGACATCAATTTAGAAACCAATTTTCCCTTTGGGAGATAGGAAACCATTTTTGTTTTCCATTTTAATTTCTTGACATCTGTAGTTCTTGATATCCTAATACAAGGTGGTATAAAAATTCCCGCCAGCCTGTCGCGAATGATTCGTCATTTATGACGAGTCTTTTGTCTACGTCTATGTCGCTGAGACGAAACGGCAGTCGTCGAAAAACTCCACGAAAAAAAGCAAAACAAAGGCGCTGTTCATTCAAAATAAATAATGCAAATAAATTTATTTTGGACATTCAACCACCGAAAATTCGTACCTCCAGATCAAACTATGAACAAGGAACTTTTACTGTAATGTTTTAAGACGTTTGAAGGAAATAATTCGGCGAAAGCGACCGGTCTTTTTCATTTGATTTGGCTCCAGCGGACTTTTCTTTCTTTCTTTTCGGACCTCGGCTTTTCTTTCGTCTACCTTCTTAATTACCTGTCCATTCACTCCCCACAGTCATTGCAGCGTTCTGAGTCATGATTGTGATGGATCGTCAAATAGTTCGTACAGCTCGTGGTTGTATCTTATTCGCTAGTGGCCGCTCTCATATTTTGCTCCACTTATTTACCTCAGGACTAGTCTTTCGAAAGCTTTCATGTTTCTCATGCCCATGTTTCATTTCCATAGCATAGCACAGCTAGAGATGGGTTCTGACATATTTTTATGACCATTGATGATGCATATAACCGCGCCCTCAAATGGATCTATCCATTGAATTGTAAAAGACTATTCTACTTTGGTCAGTAATACTTTTTGAACAGACCGACATTCGTATAACCGCGCCACTCAAATTGTCCGCATGTGCGCTGTATGGTTCAGGTACAACGAGCACGTTTTCTCATTCGATTTCAAGATCGTATGACATACGAATTGCTCGTACATGAGAATATAAATATTGTAGTTTGTGACAGATTTTGATTTGGCTAGGCGTGGAATGTACCTCGTATTGTCTCATCGAATCAATCAGATTGTTGTTACTAAAAAATATCTGATACATTTGGATTCTATCATTTTCGTATATCAGTGGCAAAGTATCAGATTGATACAAACGGCCCATCTCTAAGCACGACACAAGTCGTATTATTATCACTTACTCTGATGGCCAGCCCATAGCCTTGCTTCAGTCTGACATTTGTGTCGAAGGCGCTACGACCTAGGCACTAGACCTATAGCCTCTCTAGTACTTCCTAAAACATTGTCAGCGTAGACTTTAATTTTAATTTGCACTGAGGTGATTTCGATCAGCTGCTCGATTTTGAGACCAAATCGACAACAAATCTACCTGATTTACCATACATTTGTCTCGGCTTTTGACAGTCGAAAGCAACCTGATTTATTTCGTCAGTTAGGCCAATGACAAACATAGCGTTTCTTGCGAGACGTTTCCCGAGAGGAAAACCGAGTCGGTATAGTCGGGCATTACTTTAGAATTGTGATGACACACACTGCGGTGCGAACCGCCTCTCGATTTCGGAACCGAGTCGGTAGACGAGAGAAATGACCCACCGACTCGGTTTTCGAGCTTTTTTCGATTTGTTCATTGCTGCGTAGTCCGATCGAGATGAAATTTTCTGCATGCATGGATGAATGCAGGGGATATGGGAATGAAAATCTGATAAGAAAATTGATTTTTGAAGAATGGCTAGGGTACAGCATTGGAAATGGAAACTTTTGTGGGCACTTAAATTCTAAAAGTAGACAATTACAGATTTTCAAAGTAAATTGGTATTAGAATCACTTTGCCCAAAATTCGCTTCTGAAAAGCGCTGTGTGTGTCAGCCGACGCACCAAATCGAAGCGTTAAACGCTTCGGTGAAACCGAAGTATTTGTCATTGACCTTATGCTCGAAATGTACGGACGTCAAGTAGACTAGAAGCTCGCGTCCGCTGAATAAAGACAATATCAATTCGGTTGAACGCATTGTCATCTGTCAACGACTATGTTCTTATGTGGATGCGTCGCGGTATTTCATCAATTCGAACTTATAACTGGTCCCTACTAGTCGAGTTTTACCAATTTTTCTTCTTTATTTTTATTCTTCCATCATTATTTTCTTGACAAATATACATTAATTTTTTGGTGAGGTGGGAATTGAAATATATACAGCCGCTGAATAAAAAATCCGTTTACCTCGAAGATATAAAAAATTACGTTTATCATCGGGGATATATAATAATTGAATTCGTTAAATTTAATTGAATGAAATAAAATTTATCTATAAACAATTTTATGGTCCTCATACAAACGTGAATGGTTTATAATTATGACACTCTGACTTGCCCCAAATACCCATTTTAACTAAGACTTGCCAATCATGTACATTGTTCATCCTGGGATTTGAACCACGGTCGTCACATACATAAAAAGATTCACCTTGTGACAAATTTCACCTTCCTATGACAAATACGATTCACCTTCCTGTAACAAAGTTCACCTTCTTATGACAAATACGATTCACCTTTCGATGACAAATTAGAACAAAGCGACAAATTACGGAATTTCCTAAAAAAAAAAACACCTACGAAGTGGTAAAAAATAGTTTGAAAAGACATCAAAATAAATTTAATCTTCATATGCTCTTTAACCAGTTAACTGTGGCGCGTTCTCTTTGCAAAGTGCGCACCAGTGTGTGTCGCGATAATCAAGCGATGACGGATATAGTCGTCAAACACTGATTAAGTGGCGCTGTTGAAATATTGGCTTAAAAAGCCAATTTTATTTTAGAAAATGAACAATTTTATTAGTAATATTTATACAATCGTTTAAAATGAACATTTATTTATACATACTGAAGGAAAAACTTAGAAAGAGAATCAAATATTTATGGAAATTAAAACTTGAAACTGTTGCTGCCGTGTGATATTCACAAAAACAAGAAACAACGCATAGTGGCGCTTTGCACGTCGGACACTAATACCGCGATTTTTTTTATAACAAATAGCACATCTTCGCGAAGGATCTTTTGTTGTTGTACTATCTGGTATGTAATCCGGGAAATGTTTCTCGATCAAGCGCGAAACATTATATCTCGTTGACCAAGATTGTACTAATTTCTGCGATTGGATGGGATACGATGCAACTGTATCCTAAATTATTTATAATTTTTATTTGTTTGTTTCATTTCGTTTCAACTTTTAAACATATTAAAATTTATGAATATAATTCAGTTTTCGCCAAAATTACAATTTAAATATAAAATTGTAGTAAAATTTTACGCGTGCCGGATATAGTCGTCAAGACACAAAATTCTGCCACATGTCCCTGACGGATATAGTCGTCAAATACCCTTAACTGGTTAAATAATGAGTTGAAATGGTTACTTCCGATTTTACACAGGGAACAATTTCTTTTTTTTTCATATCTAATTTCAAAATTAAAAAGAACAGTTAATTTTGTATACCAATCAGTATGTTTAATGTTTTTTGTTTTTTTTTTAATCTCAAAATCGACTTTCAAGAAAACCTTTTATCAATTTCGTCAATTATTCAGAAGCGCATAGCTCGGCAGCTGAAAGTCATAGAAAAAAAATTGTAGTACCATTATGCACAATATGAACGGAATCCAGAACCTCGACTTTTTTTTTGTTGTTCGTTTCACGTGAAATGCCCCCATGCATTTTAATATCTTGGTGAGATTGAAATTCGATTACATGTACGTAGTTTCAGACGTGAAAAATTGTCTAAATTAAAATTTTTATCCTCGAAATCTGAAATTGGTGAAATTTAATTTGATCAAATTTAGTTATAAACTATTTTATGATCACGTTTTACGAAAATGAAAGAACTGAAACTACGACTCATCAATAACTTGCTTTGTATTTTGTTTAGTCTGGGACTTGAACCAGGATCATACACGTAAAATGTAAATTGCTCTGTAGAAGAGAGACTTTTTCGGCTAAACTTGACTACTTTTTGTACGTTTTGTTTGTTTTTGAGTGTATTTTTTTTGTATGTTTTGTTTGTTTTTGAGTGTATTTTTTTATTCGTTTTGTTTGTTATTCTTCAAGTTTTTGTCCCTACTAATCACAAATTGAAGAATAACTAACAAAAACGTACAAATAATACGCGAAATAGCAACACACTGACGATAATCGAACGAACAAACAAAAAAACACCTCCAAAAACAAACGCAACCAGAAAAATACAAAAAACAATCTGTAAAATTGTCTAACGGTCTTTTCTTCTATTTTTTCAATTCAATTCATAATTAATTTCTTCACTAATATACATTAATTTCTTGATGAGGTAGCAACTGAAATATATACAGCAACTGAAACAAAAATATGTTTAACTCGAGGATATAAAAAAATTACGTTTATCATCGAAGGTATAAAATAATTGGATTCGTTAAATTTAATTAAATCAAATACAATTTGTCTATAAACTATTTTATGGTTCTCATTATAATTATGACACTCAGACTTGTCCCAAATATTCATTTTAACTAAGATTTGCCAGTCATGTACATTGTTCAGCCTGGGATTTGAACCATGGGTGTCACATACATATATAAAAAGCTTGTGTTCGATTCTTCTTCCTATGACAAATTACAACAAAGTGACAAATTACGGAATTTCTTAAAAAAGCATTTGCGAAGCAGTAAAAATCAATTTGAAAGACATTAAAACAAATTCAATCTTCATACGCTCTATAATTTCTTCACAGCGTTCATAACCAATGAAAACAATTGAATCGGAGGAAAAATTTGTAAAATTTACTCGGTATCATCTTGACTGATTATCGTGGTTATATTTAAGCGCGTGAACGTTCCACAATAGGTGCGTTTTTTTTATAGCGTAGCAGAGCAGGTTAACGTAGGGTTGCAAAAAAACGATCCCAAGTAGAAAAATTGCATTATTAGAAAATTTTGTTGCATTCGCTGAGCATTCAGGTTGGTTGTTAAATTAGAATGATATACAGAATCAAAATGAAATCATTTAGGTTTTAATCAAAATCAGACATGAAACTTGCATATGAAATAATCTACATGTCATGTTCATTGAAACACTGAAAAACAGGTTGCACACTACAAGATTTGATGTAAAATAATTTATGCTATGCCAATTAATTCAATTCAAACTGCCGGTTTCACAATAATCAACAGCAATAATACGAACCGTTAAGAACACTCTTGCTGTTATCAGCACACTCTACATGAGTTCTTTAGTTGCAAAATGAGACTGAAAGGTTTTTGAAAACTTTTCAGAAACAGCAAAAAACTATATTTTCTTTCCTGGTCAATATATCAAACCAATTTTTTTTTTAATAAATTGAAAATAAAAAACTACACAATATTACAAATTTTCATAAACAATGGATTATGTTAAATATTAATTAATTCGCATTTACAGTTCATCAGGTCGCGTTTTGGAACAAAATCGCCTTCAGGTGTGGTTTTGGAACGAAACTTCATGTTGGAGTCGGGTTTTGGAACAAAACAAAAACAATTATGTTTTTTTTAATTTTTTATTTTTGCCTGTAATTTTTGTTTTACAGAAAGTAGGTGCCTACCTTAGAACATAACTTAAAAAAACAATTATACAAAAATAAGTTTAAAAACATGGAAAAATGAGCAGCAAAAATATTGTGTTAAACATTTTTTTTTTTCGTCAATAATTACTTCCGCATCCCAAATATCGTTCTCTGTAAGATTATTATAATCCATACGACGATAAAAACACTTGTTGGATTCATCAGTTTCATCCGCCGAATCTATATTTTCTAAAAAATAGAAGCAAAATGACACAACTTCAGTCAACGTACACATTTAATGTGTCGGCGCACGATTTCTAAGAACAAACATGTGAAGTCGCAATCAGTATGGTCAACTTTGAAATATTTCTTATCATTCTAGAAAAAGCCCGCTTAATTTAAAACAAGATTAATAATACAAATAACCATTTAAAAATATGTGACGAACAGAAGTTTAGCCTTTTCTTAAAGTTAGAACATTAGGTCGGTTTTTGGAAAAAATAGCAAGAACCGTTTCCGACAATGCTAAGGTTTGAGTCGCTTTTTGGAACCAAACCGTTCAAAATATTAGACGCCATTTTGAAAGAAAAAATCTCTGTTCAGGTCGCGTTTTGGAAATAAGGCTGTTTTTCAAATCACTTTTTAAGGCATTTAGACTGGGTTTGGGATAAAATAAAGTGCACAAATCGATTCCTGAGAAGATTTCCTATAAGAAATGGTGTTTAACTCAGTTTCGTAAAAATCGCTTGAGTCTCATTTTGCAACTAAAGAACTCACATGTAAGCCCATAAACAATCGCTACTTAACATATTCAGCGTCAGTGACGCGACATGTGCAGGATTTTGTTGTATTCAATATACTTAATGAAATTTGGTCTGCTCGGGTGTGTATAAAACGCACCTAATGTAGTCGTGGACATGATTTTCACTTGAGTGCGCAACATCTTGCTGTTCAGCAGCTCATGATCAAAGGTAGTGTATGGAGCAGTGGTTTGAGTACCTGCCTTGCACGCCGTCACCGCGAGTTCAAGTCTCAGTGCAGCCGCTAGAATGTAGTTCGATTTTTCACCTCTTTGTCAACCGCCACACTTGCGCAGTCCCGATATAATCCCGGGTCGTAGGTGCCAGAAAAGGAGGGAGAAGAAAATTGTCTTGGACAAAGGAAACTAATCATCAGATCCCGTTGATGTTATAGTGCCGAAGAAAAGACACAATTTTCTCTTTTATTATTATTTTCAATTAACATCTTTGTAATAAAACAATCTACATTATATGTCATTATTTTTTTCTCTTACAGAAAGTGAATCCGAAGAAGAAGACTAAACGGCCGTAGAAACACTACAGTACTGCGAAAACAGAAAAAAAAATGTCAGATTGAACAATTCACAAGAGATATCTTTTTACCAGATTATTGTAAAATGCAAATAAGCAGGAAACTTAAGTAAATTTAATAAAAAAAAACAACAACAATAAAACCGTGTTATATGAAGTCCGATCACGAAACAAACAATACTAACGAAAATAAAGTTGATTCATTTTATGACGACTTAAGAGACAACTAAATACCTTATTATTATTGCCAAAATAAGAAAGATTTTATATGAAACCGGAAACCTTTTTTCTCTACACTTGTGTACGTACGTACACCAATAATTACGTAACTTTAATGACTTTTGGTTGATTTTTTAAAAGGTTTCTAGATATTTTCTTGACTCGGCAACTTTTCACTCATTGCTCGACCAAGAAGACGCGATACTATGATATATGATTTACAATACAAAAATAAAAACAGCAAAAGGTCGTTTAACATTTTACAAGGGAAAAATTAGATAAGTCGAAATTGCATATAATGAGATGATAACAACTGAAAATCTATCTATTAAAAAGAAAAATCAAACCAAAAATATCGTAATACAATTGTATATTTATGCGCATTCGCAAGGCGACTGATTAACTTGAAAGTAAAATCCGATAAAATAATAATTAAAATCAGTAATTTCCATAAAGTGATGAAGTTAGTAGGAATAAAAAGTGAACTTTTGGTGTTCGATTCAAATAAATTGATGATGAAGTCATCATAGGAGAATTGAGAAGCCCGAATATGTATTTGAAGGGAAAAAGTAAGGAGATGTTTTCGCTACGATATTTGGAAATAAATTGTAAATTATGGAAACGAGGAAAACTGTATTTTATTTCGGAATGATGAAAGTGGTAGTAGTTTTAAAGGTCGTAAGATAACCATAGTTTCAAATGGAATTAGAGACACCCGATTGATGTTTGAAAGCGTCCTTTTAGGAGAGTTCCCTGAAGGGAACCAGGAGAATCAATTATTTTTGCTTAAGAAAATAAAATTGGATAGCTCTTAAATTTTTTTCAATTATATGTAGAGTAAGCAATTATTTGGAATTATAGTCAAGAGGCGGCTTTTAATTTCCTGAGTTAATAAAGTTCCTCGTGCAAATAAATTGAGCAGCAATTTAGTTTAATAGTTTCGTCAGTGATAATGTTCTTCGGTCTAGATATTGCTATTAAAAATGATTTCGTGCCGAACGTATTGTAGTAATTGTTAGATTTGCGTCATCATACAGAAAAACCGCACGATATTTTGGTTACAACCAGAAAGTTAAGTCATTTTTTTACACTAAATCCAACCAAATTTCTGTTATTTTTCTTCAATGATGTAATCATGAAATTGCCGGGGAACTATAGTGGATGAGACAGGATCAGGAGAAACAACGAATTTTCTGTTAGCAATTGCTGGCCACTGCGTTAAAGGTTGATTCACTTCATCCAATTATTCGCAGTGAATACCTGTATTCAAAGTTTGCCGAGGTTTGACCAACATAAAATGAACGATTCCGTGAATACTCCGCCAAAGTATCATTTTGGGATTAGCAGCACTTTCAGGAGATTGATTCGTAGAGAGCCACTGCCTTTCCCGTTTGGGATATTTTTTATTTCCAGTGATCAAGGAATCAAAAAATGCTTCTGCGTTGTGCCTAAGAAGCAATAAATTGAACAGATAATACGAAACTCAAACATCTGCCATGCTTACTATTACATAAAAATTCCACCTTCCTATGACAAATTACAACAAATTGACAAATTACGGAATTTCCTAAAAAAAACACCTACGAAGCGGTAAAAATTCGTTTGAGAAAGCATAAAAATAAATTTAATCTTCATGTGCTCTTTAATTCCTTCAAGGTGATCATAGCCACTGAAAGCCATATCCAAAATTGAATTGGAGGAAACATTTGTAAAATATTCCCGATATCGTCTGATTGATATTGAAATATTGAAAATTTACTTGCATCTGCCGTGATTATATTTAAGTGTGTGAGCTTTCCATAATATCGCATAGCAGGGTTGCCAGGTGTACGGTAATTACCGTATTTGTACAGTAATTTCAAGCACCGTACGGTTAAAGGTAATAAACTATTACCGTACGGTAATTTTGGCTTTTTCTATAAATGGCTGATTTTATGTATGTTTGTCCCAACTTCTGTTACCTGATCTTCTTTCAAATTCATCCAAATAATTTTTCAACAACCCGATAAATTTATTTCGAAAATGTTACGCATTTGCAGTTTCGTATACTTCGTGTAGATGCACCCTGAGCATTTTAGAATTTGCCAAAAATGTTGCCTAACTTTGCTAACAGCTCTAACGGAAACATTCCGTCAGCTTATTCTCCGAAAAATTGTATATGATCTTCACGGGTTTCAACAGAGATATAGTGCTGATTTACATAGACATGCTGATTATTTTCAACTTTTACTAACTCCGTAAAAGTTGAAGATATAGATCATTCTATGAACGAAAAATGTCTCCACTTGGCCAAAATTTATCTTCCTTATTGTGTGGAAGAGTATTTGTGGCATATTAAAAATCAAAATTTAGTAGCCGACTTTGAACAGGAGAATCAAAGTTTTATCAGGAATTGCACCCAATTTGATAAGATGCTTGCGTAGAAATGAAAAAGCAATGTGGTTTTTGCAGCCCACTCTTGGCTGGAATGCATATTTTAAAGCGGAAGCTGGCAGCAGACGTTTCAAAAACAGACGAATACCCCTCCTTAAAATACTTATGCAGGTTTTGTCCCAGAACATGTAAAGGAATAGATATTCAAGACTTAGATGATGAGTGGAGAAAGCTTCCAATTTTTCCACGATTGCCGATTGACGATGAAATTTGTTGCTTTTACTATAATTTGGGTAAAATTTATGGATAAATCTTGAAGACAAGAATTTGCTGTCCTGTCCTGCTAGATTTTCTTTGTTTGCCTTATTCAAACGCTGATTGTGAAAGGATTTTTTCGAAACTCAATTTGATCAAAACAAAAAAATAGGAATAAAATGAATATTAGCAATATTAACGTCAGAATGTATCGGTCCATCCACTTGTATGAAATTAACCCTCCAGAAAGTATGTACAAAAAATTTAATCAAGATATTTACAAATAGGTACGTACTTGCCTCCTATTTATACACAGCTTATTGTACTTGCATGGAAGTAAAAAAGTGCGTGAATCAATTTACGTTTTTCGTATAATGTTAATAAATTTTGTTAGTTATAAAATAGTTCCTCGAATAAATTATAGTTTTCGACTGAAAACCCACCTTTTCTCTCTCAATCTTTATTTTGTTTTTGTATTTCGACCGAAAAGCTAGACTATCTTTGTAGCCGCGTTCTATTTTCTTCTTGCTCACATGTTGCAAACTGATAAACATGGCCCCTAATAAAACTATATTATGATTAACGAATAAAAGAATCATATTCATGGAGAAAATGAATGTTCTACCAAAAAATCAAAGTATTTAGGTTTACACAAATACAAAGTAATGGTGTACGGTAAAAACGTGGAAATCAGGTAATTTTTGAACATTTGTACGGTAATTCAAGCCAGAAGACCTGGCAACCCTATCGCATAGTATCATCGTGAACATAATTTTGACTTGAGTGTACTACCTGTTGCTGCTCAGCACCCTAAAATTCCAGACAGAGTGTGGAGCAGTGGTTTGAATAGCTGCCTTGCACGACGTTTACCATGCGTTCGAATCCGACTAAGACCGGTTAGTCTAAGAATTTCCTCTCAAAGCCCACTTGCGCAGTCCTGTATCTGGGCCGTAGGTGCTAGAAAGAAGTAGGGAAATTAAGTCATGTCTTTATCCTACCCTGCGCGCCAATTAATCAGAAAAACACCACTGATGACTGGTGCCAATAGAAAGACACATTCTTTTATTATTATACAATAAACATATTTGTAATCAAATCAATCTAATTTCATTCCATTTTTTTCTTTTACAGAAAGTGAATCCGAAGAAGAAGACTAAACAGCCGAAGAAACACTACAGTAATAACACTGCGAAAACTGATAAAATTGTTAGATTGAACAATTCACAACCAGATTATTGTAAAATGCAAATAAGCAGGAAACTTAAGTAAATTTAATAAAAACAAAACAACAACAATAAAACCGTCTTATATAAAGTCCAATCACGAAACAAATAATACTAACGAAAATAAAGTTGATTCATTTTATCACGACTTAAGAGACAACTAAATACCTTACTATTATTGCCGAATTAAAAAAGATTTTGTATGAGAACCTGAAAACTTTTTTCATTACACTTGTGCACACTTGTGGTACGCACGTACACTAATAATTACGTAACTTTCATGAATAAAATTGATTTTTTAAAAGGTTTCTTGTTATTTTCTTGACTCACCAACTTTTCCTTCATTGCCCGACCAAGACGCGATACTATGATATATGGTTTAAAATACAGAAACAAAAACAGAAAAAAGTCGTTTAACATTTCACAAGGGAATTCGATAAATCGAAATTGCATATAATGAGATGATAACAACTGAAAATCTATCTATTAAAAAGAAAAATCAAACGAAAAATATCGTAATACAATTGTATATTTATGCGCATTCGCAAGACGACTGATTAACTTGAAAGTAAAATCCGATAAAATAATTAAAATCAGTAAATTCCATAAAGTGATGAAAGTAGTAAGAATAAAAAGTGAACTTTTGGTGTTCGATTCAAATAAATTGATGATGGAGTCATCATAGGAGAATTGAGAAGCCCGAATATGTGTTTGAAGGGAAAAAGTAAGGAGATGTTTCCGCTACGGTATTTGGAAATAAATATGTAAATTATAGAAACGAGGAAAACTGTATTTTATTAAGGAATGATGGATGGAGTGGATGGTTTTAGTTTTAAAGGTCCTAAGATAACGATGGTGTCGAATGGAATTGGAGACAGCCGATTGATGTTTGAAAGCGTCCTTTTAGTAGAGTTGCCTGAAGGGAACCAGGAGAAACAATGATTTTTGTTTAAGAAAATAACGAAATTGGATCACTCTTAATTTTTTTTTTCAATCGCAGGAAGTATCTATTATATGTAGAGTAAGCAATTATTTGGAATTATAGTCAAGAGGTGGCTTTTAATTTCCTGGTTTAACAAAGTTTCTCGTGCAAATAAATTGAGCAGCAATTTAGTTTACTAGTTTCGTCAATGATAATGTTCTTCGGTCTGGATATTGTTATTAAAAATGATTTCGTGCCGAACGTGATAACTTATTATAGTAAATGTTGTGTCTGCGTCAGCCTACTGAAAAACTGTAGGATATTTTTGTTACAACCGGAAAGTTAAGTCATTTTTTTAACACTAAATCCAACCAAATAAATTGTTAACAAGCTCTTATTTTTAATCAATGTAGTCATGAAACTGTCAGAGGACTATGGTGGAAGAGACAGGATCAGGAGGATTGACGAATTTTCTGTTAGCAATTAATGGACACTTTTCAAATAAAGGTTGATTCACTTCATCCAATTATTCGCAATAAATATCTGCATTTAAAGTTTGCCGAGATTTTACCGCCACAAAATGAACGATTCCGCGAATACTCCACCAAAGCATCATTTTGGGATGTAAACTGGACCTAGCAGCACTTTCTGGAGATTGATTCGTAGAGAGCCACTGCCTTTCCCGTTTTGGATATTTGTCATTTCCAATGATCAAGGAATCAAAAAATGCTTCTGCGTTGTGCCTAAGAAGCAATAAATTGAACAGATAATACGAAACCCAAACACCTGCTATGCTTACTTACCAATTTGTCAGAGGGTCGCAATGTTGATCAATCTTCTTCATAATCTGAAGTCTAGAACATTAGGTTAGCCGGATTATAAGTATTCCCCAGCGAACCATATTGCTGTCGTGTTAAAATTCTTAAATAATTCCTGCGGGATGTATGTGGTGGGACGTTATGTATGTATACAGCTTGGTAACTGATTGTGATATCAGCGGAGTAGCTAAGGTATTATGACAGTTCGCAGCATGTGTCCAAACCCGGACTAATTTGCCTGCCTTACAAACAACATCAAAACACGCGAAGCCATGCAATGGATTGGTATTATTATCGAGATTCCGTTTTTAGTTCAATTTATCTCAAATTCATAAGCCATGTTTTTCATTATGTTGTATTAGTCAGGTTGACATTTCTGTTGATATACATAACCAATGTCAGTCAGTGTTCAGTAATCGTGCGAGTTGGTAAATAAAACTTAGTGTAAAGGTGAGTTGATTTTTATACTTGCTCTTTTCCTATCGTTTGTTTCTGAAGTAATTGTTTAGTATCAATTTTGAATCAAAGTAGGTTTTCATGACTTGGATTCATAGAATTCCTCATGAATGCGGGAAACCGTACAATGAGTTAAGTTAAGTTGCATTGGTTCACTCGACTAGTTTGCCTAATTGAATCATCTATCAATGATTGCAAGAATACTATTCAATATTCAAAACGATTTCGCAGTCAAGAAGATGAAAAGAACTTTTAAATGTGCATAGAATTGTTGTTATAATACGTTCGCACCACGGTCGAAATCATGTGGATTTTAGACTGTCAACGAGTTCATGTAGAGATATTCGCACTGATCGAAGTAATTTATAAATACATAATTAAGAATTTGAGCTGGGGATGTTATTCAAATTAATATGAACGATAAAAGTGTGATAGTCACGGCATTTATTGAAATAGTGGTTTGAGTGGGACAAAATTTGCTTGTACAGCAACTTACCACTAATTTCAAATCGTTTACCTTTCCCTAAAACAAAATTTTTTTTATTTTTTTGTTGTTTATAAACTCCGTAGTATACAATATACTATTGAAAACAAAACATTAAATTACCCTTTTTATATTTTTGTTTTACAATTCAATGTCAAAAACATGTCAAAATTCTCTCATACATAAAAAAATTACACATACAGACACCATCAATATGATGCTGATAAAAGAGCTTATAAATACATTTTATATAATACTAGCTGACCCGTCACGTGTTGCTGCGATCTCAGAAGAAAAAAAAAATCGAGGAAACTCGTTTATGATAACAAACAATTTAATTATTAATAGTGCAGGTTTAATTCTTTTTATTTATTTGAGTGCTTGTGGATACAGGATATTTTTTGTTTTTTTCAATTTACAAAATTGAAATTTGTGGTGGCATACCTGGCAAACCCAGTGACTTCAAGAACCCTGGTGGATAATTGACAACTTCGTCTTGATTCATCACAGTATCGATGGACATATACGTTGTGGCTTCACCTGGTATTCCGTTTTGAATAATGTAATTGACGGTAGGGACATCGTTGTTCATAGCTGCTAATATTGCACGTGCACTGAACCACTGATTCTGCGCGATATTTGGGAAAACCTTTTGAATTAATTCGACTTTTGTTGATGTCATGTTACAAAATTTTGCGGATAATGTGATACATTGTGTAGATATGTAGATTGCTATCTCCCCTTTCCCAATATTCAGCAATTGTTTTGCGAAACGTTCAGCGGATGCATCATTTTGTAGTTGGACACGCATATTGGTTTTCAAATTCAATGTTTTTGCATGCCGCCATAGAACTGATGATTTGAGACATGCATTAAGTTCATCAGCCTGTGTTGAACGTGGTATAATTTGTGGATTTGCCTAAAATCACCTGACAACAAAATTAGTGCTCCACCAAAAGGCTGTCAACTTCCTCCGAAATCTTGCAGTGTACGATGAAGCGCTTACAAAAAAGAAATATCAGAGCAAAACCGGCCCCGGTTCGTTCGTAAAAATTCCCTATTATTGCACCCTTGCCACACAAATAATTATTAAAATACACACACGGTAAAGAACCTAAAAGTACCTAAAAAAAAAAGAATCCAAAAATACCAATTTTTAACAGGCTAAAACCGTATACACCTTTGGTTCGCATATAATTCCAACGTCTTCGCTAAAATTTTTATAAGTAAGTTTACTATTCCGTTCAAAGTTTGCTTCCGCACTTGACTGGAGATCAACAATGAACTCGATTATTGTAAATTAATGTAGTTAAAGATGAACCCGAAATATTTAGACCTATGTTTTAAATTTCATTTTATAGAAATTTTTTTATAGAAATTAATTTCAGTAATGAAGTACAATTTAAAAAAGATATCAAAAATAAAGAGATTCTCATGCAGTTGATATACCCTCTACCATAAAAATAAAAAAAACTTCTGAAAAATCAATGTACGCAAATATTTACCTCTGATAAGCTTTTCCTAAACTGGAGAGGTATTATTTGGGTTCTTTTTAGGTCTTTTTAGACTCTTTTTAGGTATTTTCAGATACTTTCTTGGTACTTATTAGATTTTTTTGAATTTCTTTGATCCTTTACCGTGATCGCATTTCGATATTTAGTATAATTCAAACTTTTTAATTAGAGGGGAGTTTTTCGCGTGCATTGATTTTTTAGAGAATTCAGTTGGCTCGAGGTGTTAGGCTCATTCGACTTAGATATATGTACATATATGACGCAAAAAAACTGTAGCCCAACAAGAAAATCGAAAATGGTCCGCCCCAAAAAAAAAATCGAAAATTAGCCGCCCCTGAAATTTGCCGCCCTAGGCCCGGGCCTACCGGGCCTAGTGGTAAATCCGCCCCTGCTTCCAAGAGAATGGAAATGTACCAGCACAGAGTTTGACATTGAATAAGATGGCTAAAGGGACACAAAGTGAAGAAGCAAGATTTTTTTACAAAAAAAATGGGAATTCCATCCGGGCCCGGGGAACAGTTTGAGTCAAATGAGGACAAAAGCAATTCAACCTCTACGGGGTTAGTTATGACTGAGGGGAGGCTAGCAGGGAAATCAAAGGAAAAGCAGTCAGTAGCAGGAATCAATGGAATAGTGTAAACAGAAGAAAAAAATAAAACAAAGAGATTGCAAATGTCAAGAGGGTTGGAAGCGGTAAAGGCATTAAACACTAAGGAGTCAGGAAGAGAGGAGGAAGCTTTTAAGGAGCGGACAAAAGACCGGAAACATTTAGGTTTGTTCAAGTTTAGAGTAGTGCTAATCTAATTTCTTTCTTGGCAGAGGAACGTAAACGAGAGAAGATAGCATAATCTTCACCAGACCGAGAAATCAAAAATTTCAAACGTGCTGAATTTTTTTCCCTAAGGGCACACTTTACCCTCGCGGTAAACCAAGGGGGGTCACGGGAGCTACGAGAACTGACAGGAGTATACGACGAGATCAACTCAGTAAGAATACCGTAAAATTTGGATACAGCAGAGTCAATATCGAGACCACGGAAGCAATCAAACCAATTAATTGAATTCAAATCATTAGACAAGCAGTCAAAATTAGTTTTTTTAAAGTTAAACCAACCCGCAGTGGATGATTTAATACGATTCGAAAAGCTAACAGACAAATTAATTGAAAGGGGAGGATGATGGGGGTCAGGGTGCGTGTAGGGTTTTGGAACAGACGATAGAGAAACCGAAGAGGACTCAACATTAGAAAGGATGAGGTCAAGGATCTTGTTATTGGCATTAGGGAAACAGTTAAATTGAGAAAGAGAACAGGAAGAAAGAAAAGAAGATAAGGCAATAGAAAGGTTGTTGGTGGACATAATGCGAAGAAAAGAAGAGTCCCATTGAACCCAGAAGGCATAATAAAATCGCCACAGATAATGATTGAGGACGAAGGATAGTTTCTATTAAGGTAAGTGGAAAGTTCAGAAAAGAACTTATCATAAGTCGAGAAGGACAAGTTACAGGGTATATATAAGGACGCAACAAACAAAGAGGATGTAGGCGACAAAGAAATGGAAACAGCAACACATTCAAAAGGTGAACTAGGGATGAAATCAGCGCAAAGTTAACTGTTGAGAGCCCTAAGCACAGCAATAAGCACGCCACCACCATCAGCCTTATTAGATACCAAACGATTGCGATCACAGCGGTAAACATTGTATGCAGGGAAAAACTCGGAGTTAAAATGCCATCATTCAGCCAAGTTTGCGACAAGCAAATCAGGTGATCATTTTCAAGAATAGCTGCAGTTTTAAAGTCTTCAAGTTTACCAATGCGCCAATCACCACAGAGATGGTATCAACAGTTCAATACCTCTTTCGAAAGCTATGCTATTTGTCAGACGGATCATCAGCTGATCTAATGAACTTGTCAAGAATATTAATAAGAACAGCTTCGGTGCTATCCGAGATGTCGCTAATGTCAACTACTTAAAGGACAAGTTGGTGCGCATTCAGTCCTTGAGAGTCTAGACATATCAAAACATATAAGGCGATTGAGCCAATAGCTAGGTGCCCCTACGATAGGCCCTCTAATCGTAATCATCCCATTATATTATCTTTCTAATATACCTGCGTTGTATATTTTTTTCCCCCTGTTAATTAAAATGTTTTGAACTTTTTACACTGACCAAAACTATCTTACCTAACTGAACTTACATTAACATTAATGATAAGTCCTTTTTGTATTATTGTTAATTTGATTAGTATTTGATTATTATGTAACGATAAATCTTGATTCGTCGTCGTCATCGTAGCACTACAGCCCCTCTCGGACCTTGGCTTTTCGCAGGTGACGCCTCCAGTTGTCTCGGTCCAATGACCGCGTTCTCCAACTTCCAAAGCCGAGCGGCTTTTCGCAGTCTTCGTCGACAGAGTCAGACCAGCGTTTTCTGGGTTTTCCCACTGGTCTTCGATCCTCGGCCCTTCCGTCGAATACCTTCTTAGGTACTCGATGCTCGTCCACTCGTTGCACGTGACCAGCCCATTGCAGTTTCCGCAGTTTCACTATTGTAGCAACCTCTGGCTCGTCAAAAACCTCGTACGACTCGTGGTTGTACCTTATCTGCCATTGGCCGCACTCTTGTTTAGCTCCAATTATACGCCTGAGGACCCGTCTTTCGAAGGCGTTCAACATATTTGCGGATGCTTGGGTAAGGGTCCAAGTTTCACATCCCTAACACAACACAGGTATGATGATTGATTTGTATACTTGGAGCTTCGTCTTCCTGTGTATGCAGCTGGTCTTCAGTAGGGCCAGAACGGAGTAGAAAGTTTTATTAGCGAGCTGTATTCTCCGTTTAATTTCGTCAGTTTCACTGCCTTTCGCTGTCAATTTCGAGCCTAAGTATATAAATTCGTCCACATTCTCTAAATTATATTCGTCCAAAATTATATTTTGTCTAATGGAGGTCTTCTTTCTTGTTTGCGTCATGATTTTTGTTTTCGTCTGATTGATCTTCAGGCCTACTTCTTTGGCTTCCTGATCAAGTTTCAACAGGAGTTCTTTGGCGGATGTGAAGGAACGGGACAAGATGTTAATGTCATCCGCGTAGGCCACTAACTGGTTCGACTTATACAGAAGCGTACCCCCTGTGTTGACAGGAATCTTCCTTATCACGTACTCAAGTGCTAGGTTGAACAGCAGAGGGGCCAACCCATCTCCTTGCTTTAGTCCGACATTTGTGTCAAAGGCGTCAGTCAGACCGTTGTTGATTCTGACTTGTGATGCTGTCGACGTCATCGTCATTTTGGTCAGCCGGACTAGTTTTGCCGGGATGCCGAAGTATAGCATTATTTTGTGTTTCGGTCAATACTGTCATATGCTTGTTTAAAATTTATGCTTGTTTCCTGGTGGACGTCGATGTTAAATTCCCAGCATTTTTCAAGCACTTGTTTGACTGTGAAGAGCTGATCCGTAGTTGTTCTACCAGACCTAAAGCCTCCTTGGTACTCCCCAAAGACCTTTTCAGCGTATACATTTATTTTATTTTTTAATATTTTCGTCAGTATCTTATAGGATGTACAAAGTAGCGATATGCCTCTGTAGTTTTCTCACCGAAGTTTGTCTCCTTTTTTGTGGATAGGGCATATGATGGATTTGCACCACTCCTGCGGTATTTTTTCTTGACCCCAGATGTTCTGGATCAATTTGTGGATGGCTTTTATAGGGCAGCTTCCACCGTATTTGATTGGCTCGACCCGAATCTCGTCAATGCCCGGCGCTTTATTGTTTTTCTGGCTTTTTATGGCAGACTTGACTTCTTCCAGTGTTGGAGGTGCGATCAGGACTTCGTCAGAGATGTCTATCGGCTCTGATATTATTGAGCCATGTGCAGGATTAAGGAGTTCTTTGAAATAGCAGGCCCACCTCTCCTTAATCTGGCTATCTTCGGCGATGATGTTGCCGATTTCGTCTTTACAGAGTGTCGTCTTGGGCTGATATCCGCGTCTTAAACATTTCACTACTTTGTAAGCTTGCCTAGTTTTATTGCTCGCCAGATTTTCGTCAATGGTCTTTAATTGCTCGTCATAATATTTTCGTTTCTTACATCTAATGATCTTATTTGCTACTCGTCGGAGGTTTTCATATTTTTCTCTCTTCGTCCTGGTGTTCCTTTCAAGGAACTGTTTATATGCCTGATTTTTCTTGTTCAGCGCATCCTGGCATTCGTTGTCGAATCAGTTGTTTCTTTTGCGCCGAGCTTCATACCCAACCACTTGTTCTGCAGCGGCTTTGATTGCTGTCTTCATCTCCATCCAGACCTCGTCAACCGGCCTCACTGTGTTATTTTGTAGGGTGGGGGTTAGCTTAGTCTCAAGAGTTTTTGAGAAGTTTTCTGCTACTGACGCCATTTGGAGCTTTCCGATGTCAAACTTACGCAGAGGACTCGTCTTCGTCACGTACGACTTTGACATGCGACATCGACATTTGGATTTGACCAAGTAGTGGTCCGAGTCACAATTTGCTCCTCGAAACGTCCGAACGTCAAGTATGCTGGAAGCCCATCTCCGCTAAATAAGGACATGGTCGATTGAAGGTATTGCCATCTGGTGATGCCCATGTTCTTTTGTGGATGCGTCGATGTGGGAAGTATGTCGAACTTATGACTATATCCCTACTACATGCAAAGTCAATCAGGCGTTGGCCGTTATCGTTAGTTGCATCGTGTAGACTGTGCCCTCCAGTTGTTCCCCGATGTACTTCTTCATTCCCGACTTTAGCGTTGAAGTCGCCGAGTATTATTTTGACGTCATTTGAGGGCAATGAGTCGAATAGCCTTTCCAATTGTTTATAGAATGCGTCTTTCGTTTCTTCGTTTTTTTCTTCTGTCGGGGCGTAAACATTTATCAGCCATATTTTGAAGAATTTCGATTGTTGAATATAAATAAATAAAAACTAAATACATTCATATTTTTATTACAATAGTGAAAAAACCAAAAGCAACAATTTTTCGTCAGTATTCAGTTAAAACCTATAATTCAGCACTATTTTAAATATAAAGCATTTCAACGAAAGTAAATCCTGTTTACTTATTCATACAGGCTTTTATAGACATGCTTGAAGTTTGCGTTGATTCCATTGAATCGGCTGTGGCCGCAGAAGAAGGAGGTGCATCAAGGATTGAACTTTGTTCTGCCCTTAGTGAAGGTGGCCTAACACCTACTGCTGGAACACTTAAATCCCTCAAATTGGATCTGAATTGCAAAATCCCTATCTATTGCATGCTACGTCCGCGTCGTGGCAATGATTTCACGTTCACATCCGCAGAAATACAATCAATTGCCTACGATATCGAACTATTTCGTCAATTTGATGCAGATGGCTTCGTATTTGGAGCTTTAGATAGTAAGGGAGAAATCGATGCGGAAAGTTGTAGAACAATCTTGCGATCTGCTGGTGGTTTACCCGTAACATTCCATCGCGCGTTTGATTTGACCAGGAAGGCAGACATGCTAAAAAATATTCGGCTAATAAAAGATCTGGGTTTTAGTAGGATTCTGACTAGTGGTTTCGAAAGAACTGCTGAACTAGGAATTGACTCCTTAAAAGAGCTTGTAGAGAATAGTGACGGTATCACCATAATGCCTGGCAGTGGGATAAATTCAGGAAATATACGCAAAATATTAACGACGACTGGGTGTAAAGAGTTTCATGCTTCGGCGAGAGTCAAAATGTCATCACTGGAAAACGACTCAACACAAATCTCAATGGACGGCGGCAACGAAGATTTTGAGGCAAGAATGGTGACCTGTTCGAGATTAGTGAAAGAATTGGTTGAGATTGCTAAAGATTGTGAATTTTATGCGAAATAAAATATTTGGAAACATTTATTTTTGGCTTTATTTGATTGTTTGATATAGATGTGTGTTTATTTGATATTTGTACATTTATATTGCAAACTTCATTTCCTTAAATTTTGAATGGCATGAAATTGTTTTCATCACGTGGGCGACAGTGAACCATAACTTTGATAGCTCCTTCATGTCCGGATCGTGCAAACTCAAACGCTTTTTTCACCTCAGTTATATCGAAATGATGTGTAACCAATTTCTTTATGTTGACCGATCCACTAGAAATAAGTGCCAATGCCGAACGATAACTGTAAAAAGTGAAGAATGATTAAAGGATTTAGCAATTTTCTTTAGTTTTTCGTAAAAACAACTTTAAAATAAAATGTTTCATAGAACCGTAAGTACATACTCATTGCTGTAACGAAACGCTCCACGAATATCAATTTCGCGAATGATAGCAGTAGTGATTGGAATTTTAACCTCCTTTTGACACATGCCCACAGCAGTTACACAGCCACCGGGCCTGGTTGCCTGAAATCATATTTGACGTTGTTCTAATTTTGGTATCAAAAATTATGTTAGACCGCCCTACCAAAATTGCCAGTCTTGAAGTAGTTTCTCCGCCACAGCAATCAATCGTTTTATCCGGAAGTGATCCAAGAGCTTCATGAATATGCTCGACCATCTGATGTTCATGCATCTCGTGTCTGACCAACATAGTTTCTGTTGCACCAAGACTTTTCGCCATATCTAACCGGCACTGGACCTTATCGATCATTAAAATTTTTGACGCTCCCATTGCTTTTGCCGTCACAAGGACTACCAATCCAATGGCACCTGCTCCGAAAATTAGGACCTCGGAACCGAGACCAATACCAGCTCTTCGACACACGTGCACACCCACAGAAAGTGGCTCGAGAAGTGCCCCTTCTTCCATAGTAACGTTCGGTGGCAGTTTGAAGCAAAAGTCAGCAGGATGTTTATAATACTTCATGAGATTCCCATCGTTGGGCGGCGTTGCACAAAAAATCATTTTCGAACATAAATTATATCTCCCAGTCTATATTCAATTCAAATCCGAAAGAAGCATTGATTTTGAAAATAAAATTGGAAATGTGTTTGGCAAAAAAGGGTGAACATACCTTGCATGGCTCACAAGCTCTGCAACCGAATCCAGGTTCGATAGCGACGCGATCGCCACTCCTTAAATTCGTAACATTTTTTCCGATGCTCATAACAACACCAGAAGCTTCATGTCCCGTCACCATTGGCCTTTCGATGAAAAAATTTCCAATTCTTCCATTGACATAGTAGTGAACATCACTACCACAGATTCCCACGCAGTCCATTTGAAGAAGTACTTCTAAAAAGACATACATTAAATCAATAGTTTATTTAATAACTATGTAGATCAATATAGCATTGATACATAGCATCTTGATAAGAATTAACATTTGATAATTATTTAGAATAACCTACAGACTTTGCAGGTGACTATGTACAGTCCCTCGATGAAGTAAGGAGAGTTGTTTGAACTAGCGTTTCTATAGTCCGGGGAAATTTAACATGGTGCTTCGGAAAAAATAGGGGAAAGCTGAATAGAGGTTCGGAGCCAAACTCTGTCTCTACAAGAGACAGTTTTACAAGCTACAAATTTTTCTTTGTAACCCATTTTGGGTCTTGGGGTGGAAGTTAGTAGATACTTCATTTGATGATCAAAACATATGAATATGATTAATTACAAGATTCACTTTGCCTCCAATATGACTATTTATGTCTCAGTTAATTCAAAGCCTTTTGTTTGATCAAGATTGATCGGCCATGGCTGGATTCGAACCGGTGCTCTCTTTACACAACTACAAAAGCTTTAAATATAATATTTTTTTTAGAAGAGCATATGAATTAGTCAGGCCCGGCCCTAATGTGTTAAGCGCCTGGTGCATAGAAGGAATTTGCCACCCTCAACACAGAGACTGCAAATATGCTACATGAAGCACTACTATAGGTCCCCCAAATTGGTGTTTTGGTCAGGTTTTAGAAGGTGGAGGATGGCTAGAAAAATATGTATCCCCGAACTCATCAAGCTGTTTGGGGAGCTCATTGTGATGGCATTATTTAGTATCAATCAAATGCAAGTAGCTTTGGTTACTTGGCCTACATGATCCTTCTAAATTTAATGCGATTTTCTGGCAGTGACAAGTGTACTTTCAGATCCTGAATTGCTACAATATTCCACCAAAAAATTTGAAGTTGGCTTTGAAATATTCTTAGTGGTGGTTAGATATAGGGAGTGGCTTTAAATGAATCTGGTTGCAATATTGATTTTATCTAAATTTTTATTATATACTGTTAAACTAACAATAAACTGAAATTTTAGCAATTTGCTTCCTAAACACTCTACACGGAAAAATTTTTAGTATATTTTACCCAATTTTATGTATCACTTATCCTATAGTGTATAGGGCATATATGGACAGTGACCATTTATAGTATTTTTAGAAACAGTTGCATAGTACACTGAAAAAAAATTCACATAGCGCCCAGAGCCATGTAACATAGCGCATTATTTATGGTCCCATACGCCATGTACATAGTACTCTGAGCCATGCAATATGGCTCCCAGCGCCATAATCTCAGAATCTACATAGCGCGTGGTCCCATGTTACATGGCACAGCATTTATGGTGCCACACGCTATGTACATAGTACCCTGAGCCATGCAATATAGCTCCCAGCGCCATAATTACATGGCACAGAAATTATGGCCCCACATGCCATATTACATAGCAGCACTACAATTATAACTCGCAGCCATACTGTGTGAGGGGATCTATAAATGTCAGCAAGTGATACTTGAGTATCGTCGATAGATCGAGAACATTCTCAATCGGCTAAGGGCGCATATTATCGAATGGCTCCTTCGGTGACTCTAAAAGCAGCCAGCGTCTGTTTGTTGCAAGCAAGTGACTTCTCCGTGTGCTCATTTATGGTAAGTAGCACTGTTTTGACTGATTTGCTTCTTCAATGTACTATAGTCCTCCACGCCATGTACTATAGTCCTCCACGCCATGTACTATAGTCCTCCACGCCATACAGTATAGTCCTCCACGCCATACAGTATAGTCCTCCACGCCATACAGTATAGTCCTCCACGCCATACAGTATAGTCCTCCACGCCATACAGTATAGTCCTCCACGCCATACAGTATATTCCTCCACGCCATACAGTATAGTCCTCCACGCCATACAGTATAGTCCTCCACGCCATGTGTTATAGCTTTCCACGCCATGCACTATAGTTCTCCACGCCATGTAATATAGTCCGCCACGCCATGTACATGGCGTGGAGGACTATAGAACATGGCGTGGAAGACTATAGTACATGGCGTGTAGGCCTATGTACTTTTCGCCATGTATTATGGCGTGTGGCGCTATATTTTATCACAATCCCTAAATCGACTATATACATGGCGCCAGAAGTCTATAAATTATGGCGTCTGGCGCCATGTGGTTTCTCAGTGTAGAACGCTATGAGATATTTTAATATAGTTTTATGACTAAAGCTTCCATAAGCTATAGTACTTGCGTCTGAGAATCTTGGCGAATGTAGAGATTCAAGATAGTATTTCTTACAATAATTGATTTGATAATATACAAAATTATTTAGATTCCAATAACTAAAACATGTTAAACTTTCTCATGTTTCCTTGAACAAATTGCCAGTAAGCATAGCCACTGCACTGCATCCTTTAGGCTAATTTCTAAAAACAGTGCACACTGCATCAGTTGGTATTTGTTTGACAGTAGTTTAACGGGCAAGAGCAATTTAAATTTTGGACCAAAATGGACCAGAAATGAATTGAGCAAGTGTCATTTTATATGATAAAAGAGAAAGAAAAGAGAAAATAAAAAATATATGACTGCTTTCAATATGTTTTACCATGCGTTCAATGCTTCGGCACTGCACTGCTTCGCAATGCGTATCATTAACATACATATATTTATTTACATACAACGTACATACAGGGTCATGCAACGTAATATAAGGATTTCACAGCATAACATGAATATGAATTATATCGAACAGCACTCCGAACACAATTTTGCTATGTAGCATATGAAACTTCTATGGTATAAAAGGAGACAACACTAAGAACATGGATACAACATTAGATCAGTAACGTCACCATACCTATTGCAATGGATACCATACAGTATGGTTGAAATTATTTTAATATTATGAACAATGCTTATAAAGAAAATTAAAGTTCATTGTTATTTATGAGGGAAGCGACCATACACTTTTCTGTAAACAGAACCTTTTAATATGTAGTTGTAGCCATTACACATAATAAGATATTCTTAATGTTGCTTTTACTATGTTGCTATGAAAATTACATTTAAGTATAGTGCGGTTGAACATAAATATGCGAACTTTTACGGCGAAATAATGCATTTTTTCCCCAAATTCAGTGTTACAAATTTATAGGAATATTAACCAAAAAAAATTTCTCAGTGTACAATATGTTTAATCAAATTTTCTTTTTCCTCTAAAGCTCCTAACGCTTCGTATGTATCAAATAGATTTTGCATCGGGAGATTAAAGGCGTTAAGTTGACTTTCAAATCTTGTATCATATAACGGCTTAAGTTCTTAACATTCGTCTTGGGAATGCGACAAATATTCATAGAACTGGAAAAATACATAAAGCTGTTTGACAAGGTCAAAAATATCTATTACATCTAAAAAAAGACAGTTCGCTGTATCGTTGACAGCCAAATTAAAGGTCTTGCACGCTATATTGTTTGCGCTCTACAATGGAGCCTTTATGATAGATTAGCAATTTATAGCCAACTGTTCATTAATTCATCTAAAATTGTGTCCTCTTACGGTCGTATATTTTGCTTCTAGAACTCCCATCAAATGCTTTCTGTTTTAATATACTCCTTATTAAAGTGTGCGAATCTGATTACCAAAGATTGGACAGAATCTGATTTTGTCTGGTGTCAAGTTGACTATAATTGCATATTTGCTTATTTTGATGTATTTAACGATTTTGTTTTTTAGTGCAGTTACAATAATGTTTACGGGTTCTTTGTTTTTACAGCTTTGTGATCAAGTAAAGGAAGAGAAATATGGATCCGATCTTATTATCCGGAGCTCCCTAATAAGAAATCAAATTAACAAGCCAATCTAGGGGAAAATTATTAACATTTTCCAGTTTCCTATAATACATGTTTGTGCTGGATTTCCATTAAATTTTAATTTGTACGAAAACATAGGTTTATTACTATTTGCCGATGTGTTTTCACTTCATTAAAATCTAATTTTCCAAACTGAAATTTTCATTACACTCAAGATATGACAAATCTAAGTGACAACACTAATCTCTGACCGTATACAATGTCTCTAAATGAATCATTCCCAATTTTTCAATAAAATAAAAATATATTTATTTATTATTTTCTCCTTCGAATTCATCTACGATGCCCAGTCAAACCGCACAAGTGCTCCATATTCATCTCCTTTTGTTACACGCAATTATGCTTTGATCTCTTCTTCTGACGCATAGGGTGCCATTGGTACGGTGCCTTAGGCGGTATCGGAGCGCCATTTGAAAGTGCACCAAATGAACTTGCTGGGGATGAGCAGCCCGTGGACACGGACGGTTTAACTTTCCACTATTAGCCTCTTCAATCCTCTCGCGCACAAAGCATGTTAAAGTTGCCTCTCCGCCATTATGATCTAATTGTCAAATTGGAGGGGAACTACTTGGATTTGATCCGATTTGACAATGAGCAGCCAAAAAATTACTACCATCCCCTTCAATGTAAATCTTATGGGCATGTTCACTCCATTTCTACTACCTCAATGGGGATGAGAGATAAGCACCCCACCTCGAAATCAAAACGGGTTCATTCACACGCTCGGTATGCATACGTATATGCATGAGACATTTTGGTGTTTAAACATGCAATACATGATGCGAATCTAGTAACATATTTTTTTCTAGTATACACCAATTTTTATGTAAGAATTTGATAAATTTTAGAATTGCGTCAGCTAATCTTATGGTGTATGGATGGTTTTATAGTAAATAATCATACAGGTGCACACTCAAGGTGTTGCAGTAAGCGAAAAATGAACAAACTGTGCATTTAATATCTGCAACTTATTTTACATATAGATACAGGCTGTATGGTAGATATTGTCGAGGAAGATATTTTATTCTTGAATTAGATATTTTATTCTGCCACCTTTTGTGCTTGTCTTATAGTGCCGCCTGGATTCAAAGCACCATGTGCACATATAGAAGAACCGGCCCTGGAATTAGTTTGCTAGTGGTATCAGCAATCAATTGATTTGGTAAGATTTTATTTGGCTATCAGTTCTAGGATGTGTAATTGTTTATCAGTCAGGCACTTATTCAAGAGCGGAATAACTCTTTAGTAATAGAATTTCTATTAATCTAATGTAGGAACTTACACTTTTCATCTTTGTTCTTATTTTTGCGACTTTCTGTGTTCACACCGATAGGAACTTATATCCAAGAATTATGATAAATTAGAAACTGACAATGTACACAACTTACCATCATCTTCAATTTCCGGAATTGGACGTTGCTCCTGTGGGGTGAAAAATTTCGAAGTAATGTGTTAGGATTATTTTAGTTATTTTTTTTTTTTTGAGACTTTACAATATAGGTGTTAATAATACCGAAATATATTGGGATTTCATAATTGTGTGGCCAGTCGACTAGTAAGGTATTAACTGCTTATTTAATTATGAAGAATACATTATTTACAATAATCAAACAAATTTTGAATGAAAATAGTTTCACATATAAGTAATTATAATAAATTGAGCAAAGTATTTGAAAATTCATTTTATATCGATTGTTTTTAATTATTTGGACATTTTCTTGATGAAAACCTGCCACTTTATTAATTTGTCAGCTACTGACTTCCATTCACACGAACTTACACGTATCGAAAGATAGTCGAATGTTACTTCAATACCGAATATTTTCAAACTAAAAAAATATTTTTACAAGTACACTTTACGTACCAATCTTAAATCTTCCGGACCGTATAAAACAGCAGCTAAATTATTATCCATACTAGGTTGTCCCGCGAACATATCTGAACTAATACAACAATACGAAATTCGATCAAAGATTCATCGGAGTATGAAAAATGACTGGCCACAATATGAAAATGGAAGAAAAATTGTAGGACTAAACGAGATATCAGCAATTGAAAAAATCAAGCGCATCGACTCATAACAATATGTACGAAATATCTATTATCCATTAGATTATCACATATTTTTGCTTATCTTGGTCTGTGATACTTGTCTGTTTTGTTATATTAGACATAATTTGATACAAACGAGAATCTACTGTTTATTATTCATGTATCTTGTCGGTGAAAATCATTATCATCATTATTTAGTTTAGATAGTAAAGTGGTATATTCACTTTCACAAATTCATAGTGCTGATGGAGTCGATTATTTCTACTTGATTAGCTACTGAATGAATGGCGGAACTACTTTTAATTATTTTTACAATCGATATAAGTTGACATTAGACAAAATGAAGGTACCTACATCAATCTGGAATATAAGTGCAGGTATTATACTACAATGCATGAAGAATAAAAAGACAATCATCTATTTATATGTTTTGCTTAGATTTTAGGGACTTGAAATTCAATAGGAACTGGTGCCTTGGCGTACGTCAACACTGCTCTGCAGAGAGAGTCTAGCTTGGCGTTGCCTTCGAACAATCTCCTCTCACTTGCTTTTGCAAACCGAATTTTACTCACTTGCAGGGGTTGAAAGTTTACACCAGCAATATTGATTTTATCAGGGATCTGCATTTCACTTTATTGCTCATATATTTCAGTGCTGCGTTGGTGAGGTAAAATATCTATGGAATGATCCTCCTCTTAAGAGACCCGTAAAATTTACATGCAAGCTTTCCCAATTTCTTCAATTTCAGGTCAACAGAATATATACCATATGCGCACTTACGATGAGATACCATGAAAATGTGAATGGATCAACGGAGAGGAGAATTTCAGCTTCTAGTTTGGCCTTGGTGTCAGCTTTCTCGTTTCAATTATGCCTCTCATAGTCAGGGATTCACAAAAAATAGTAGATGTTTGGTGCCCCCAATTCAGTTAGGGCTTTCCTCGCCTCTGAGAGTACAACTGAATGTATGTGATCGTGGTTGACAACCTTGAGAACCGCCTAGCTGTCTGTAATGATCTTAATTCTGATCTTTTTAGTGATCCCTACCTTCACTATATTCATGTGGCATATAGTCCAATTTGACAGATGGTGGTCTCTTTAAAGATCAGAAAGTGCACTTGGGTCCTACGATCTCTGCTCCTAATCTGTCGTTGGCCCATCTGTATACCACATTTGCGCCACTTTTTGCGTGGAGATGTACCTTTTTGGAATATTGTGATGTTGAATTGTTTTCCGAAGGTTGTTCTTTTAGCTGTCGCAGTCCCTTTTTTATTGCCAGTGATCAACATTTCCACAGTATATATCCAAAACTCCTCCAGCATTTTAAGGTGGTCTGTTAGGTCTCCTGATTTGGATTTGCAAGCCCGTTGTCGGCTAAAAGCCTAACTTTCCGCTTCCTCGTGAATTTTGAGGTTAAGCCGTTCAAGGTTTAGAGGCACCTCCATTCCTGCTGTTGGCGTGAAGCTCATCGCTCCTGTATTTAGCAGGATGGCCATTATCTGAAGTTTGCCTGTATTAGTAGTGATTTACAAGTTGAAAGATAGTATGGCATCTCCACTGAGCCAACGTCCAAAAGAGGACCTGTCAAAAGTGTGATGGTTAGCCATCAACGTGACAAAAAAAAACATTGCCCCTGGAGTAGGTTACCTTAAGAATCACCGTGGTCTGCATTGTGGGAGCACCCTTTAATCCGCATTAAACGGATGCTAGTGTGCCGCTTTTCTAGGTATACGCAGTTGATGTAGGTCACTCAAATATGAGGTAGAATTTCTCAAAGATGATAAATGAACTTTACGTGTTTTTCATTCATAGTTGCAAAGTGGACAGTGGCAAAATTATACACAAACACACAAAAAAGTCAACAGGGTCTCAAGCTTGAGCTAGCAAACCAGACTCAGTCGAAACACCAAAATGCGCCTTTGCTACGAGTGATCGGAAAATCATATCAATAGTTACCACCAAGTAGATGTCATATACACTGAATTCTCTAAGGCCTTTGACATAGTCAATCATAAGCTCCTTCTTCTTAAATTAGAGCATTATGGTATATCGGAGCCCCTTCTCTCGTGGCTCTCATCGTTTGTATTTAATCGTACTTTTTTCGTCTCCCTCCGTAGCTCTTCGTCCTCTCCCTTATTTCTCCCTCCAGTGTACCACAGGGATCTATTCTGGTGTGACTGTAATTACTTGTCCTTGAATATCTCCAAATTTTACTCAATGTC
The DNA here is from genome assembly GCA_947369275.1 of Nemotelus nigrinus. Taxonomy (NCBI): domain Eukaryota; kingdom Metazoa; phylum Arthropoda; class Insecta; order Diptera; family Stratiomyidae; genus Nemotelus; species Nemotelus nigrinus. The sequence continues at coordinate 36,615,591 of OX376372.1, forward strand.
TTTTAGATTGAAGCCTTGTGCTTTCGAGTTCATTTACTCTATTTGTGACATCACCCTTTTAGATGTGGATCATTTTACTGACCTCGGTGTTACCTTCGATCGGAAGCTAAAGTTCGATATTCATATTTCCGACAATTCCTTTAATATTTCCACTTGTGTGTGTCTTTTTCTTTTCCTTGTTCGATCTATCCTTGAGTATTGATATTAAATATTGATATTAAATTTTAGTTCGTAGTGCACTTTTTTCGCCTACTTAATCATATTTTATTTATATATTTAGTTTTCATTTTTTTTTTGTTACATCTGTAACCCTTTTTTCTCTAGTTTTACTTTTACTGTATTCAAGTTTTGTACTTCTATTCTTATTCTGTATTTTCGCATTGTGTATTTTTTGGTTAGATGTATACATATATATATATATATATATATATATATATATATATATATATATATATATATATATAACTTTACTCTATTCTAATTTTTGTACTTCTATTCTTATTGTGTATTTTAATTTTAATTTTATTTTTTTATTGTATTTTTATAATATTTTTATTCATTTTGAAATTAGGCATCTTGCCTGTTAAATGAACTATTCCGAATAAATAAATAAACAAACAAATTTGTATCATTAGACCTGTACTATAATGGCATGTTCTATGCAAGAATATTTGGATCATTTATCCTTTTCCGTTATAGCTTTCATTGCCGTTTTTCCATTTGAATCCCTCCAAATTTACGATTGCATATTTTTATCCCTGTTATAAAACAAATGAGCGCCCTGCCTCATAAGACAGTGTAGGTTTAGCTAACTTGAAAGTTAATTTTAGCGTGCCAGATACACAAGTTCAGCTTTCCTAGTTTGGTTTTGCAAAAGATCACAGCCGATGATGCTGACGAAAAAGATTACTGACTTCGAAATTTTGCCACCCCAGCTCATGATTTTTTACAAAATAGAAAATTTTTTTCAATTAGGGCAAGTAGTTTGCCAATAACATCGACTGATTTGACAACTTAAACTAACACCACACTATGCCTACGAAATATTGAAACAACACTAAAGGATAAAACTGGAACATACATATTTATTTCAAATTAAAAAAAATGGAACACGTCAAGCAGCAAATGGTTTTGTATTGTTCTTATCTCGTGGTTGACAATGGATCATGACTTTGATGGCACCTCCATGACCATATCGAGCTGTTTCAAAAGCTTTGGCAGTCTCTTTTATATCAAAGTGGTGCGTGACTAGAGTTTTAGCATTTACAGCGCCGCTAGCTACCATAGCTAATGCCGTAGTGTAGCTGCAAAATCAAATAATACCATTAAGAAACGAATAATTTCGTTTCAGATTTCATAACGCAATTTATAATTTATATTTGAGTGAATTTTAAATCTTGCTTGAGTGAAATCGGAAGTGAGCTTGGAAAAATTTTTCAAAAACTTACTCATTGCAATAACGGAAAACTCCACGAATATCTACTTCACGCACTAGAGCGTTTGTCAACGGAAGTCTGACTTCAGCCTGGCCCATTCCGACTATAACAACAGTTCCACCGGACTTTGTCGCCTATGAAAGAAAATGTTATTCCGACTGGTTCAAATGATAAATTCAAACAATTTACCAAAATAGCCAAACGAGAAGCTGATTCCATTCCGCAGCAATCGATTGATTTATCGGGTTTGGCATCAAACGCATCATGGACCTTTTTCACTAGATCCGTTTCACTAATATCCTTTGAAATTTGCAACGTATGAGTAGCACCTAAACTTTTTGCTAAATCTAATCGAGACTGTACAACGTCCGTTATCATAATTTTTGATGCGCCCATGGCTTTGGCAGTGAGTAGAGTAACCAATCCGATTGGTCCAGCCCCAAGAATAAGAACCACAGAACCAAGTCCAACTTCAGCACGCCTGCATGCATGAACACCGACCGAAAGTGGTTCCAAGAGTGCAGCTTCTTCCATTGTAACGTTTGGTGGAAGTTTGTAGCAGAAATCGGCCGGATGTTTGTAGTATCTCGTTAGATTTCCATCGTATGGCGGTGTTGCACAGAATACCATCTTTTCACAGAGATTGTATTTACCAGTCTGAAAAAGAATGTTATTTAAAATATTTTCCACTTTTTACACATCTGTAACAACATGTTTCTGATAAACCAGAACTATATTGACTCGAAATTCAGCACTAGCAATCGATTTCTAACTCTGCCTTTACAAACTTACCTTACAAAACTCACAAACACGACATCCTGCACCTGGTTCGATCGCAACACGATCTCCTATTTGCAAATTTGTGACATTCTTACCAACTTTGCAAACAATACCGGACGCTTCATGGCCAATGATCATTGGCTTGTTCACAACGAAGTCACCGATTTTTCATGTACCAAATAATGAACGTCCGAGCCGCAGATTCCAACACAATCCATTTCAAGAAGGACCTCTAAAAAAGCATATAGACTTAATAATCTGATTTATATTGATTGATTTTTATACTTACCATTGTCATCGATTTCTGGTATCGGTCGTTGTTCCTGAAATGAATAGAAATGAAACAAGTCAATAATTTGAGCTGAATCGGGTCATTGTATGTTTGAATCACTTGATAGAAAGGAGCACTATATTAGAAGAGTTGAAAAATCAATGAAAAGCCAAAAGGATGTTTGTTTACCAAGCGTAAGTCTTCGATGCCATATAGTACAGCTGTGAGGTTATCTCTGTCACAAGTCATTGTTTATGTGCTCGTGCATAGTACTGCAGTTTTAAGAATTCATTGTATATTATGCAATAAAGAGGCATGCGCTGTCTTTGCATCCACTATAGTGATGGGCAAAATCGCTCTTTGAAGTGAGCCAGCTCCGTAAAACTCACTCTAAAGAGTTGCTCTTTAAGATCCACTCAAAACAGCCACTTCAAGCAACTTTTTTATGGTTGCAAAAGTATGAAGTAAATTGCTATTTTTTGTTGTTTTAATAATAATAATAAGCTTAAATCTAATATAACATGACATTACTTTTAAAATATAATGTAGCATATCAATTTAAAAATAAACCATAAATTAAAAATCAATCGGATTAACAATAATCATATCTGAAAATCTTTCCATATTATTAATTATTGTGTAAAAATAGCACTTATGTTAATCGTTTTGGCGACAAATACGATCTCTTTTCAGTGAGCGCATACCCACTTTTTGAAAAACTCGTTCGCAGGGGACTGAAGTGGCCATTCGTTGCTTCACTATCTCAAAATTTTGAGGTATAAATCATTCTTTTTCTTCCACCATTTGAGAGGGTCAGCAGGTCTGGGTATATTTACTTGTTCTAAATACTAATCTATTTCGTTAATGCTTGCAGCTACATAGTTTTGCAGGCTTCTTACACTGTTGACTTTGTCATCAAATTTTTGCCATAGCGAATTTTGCGTTCTTTGTGCTGTAGGTACCGAAATTGGATGTATGCAAGCAAGTTTGTACGTGGATTCATTTTGAAATGCTAGTCTTTTAAATCGTGGATCTAAAACAACGCTCTCTAGGCAAAACATATTTTCTTTATATAATTTAAATCTGTTTGAAAGTTCTCTTTGGATCACATTTAAAAAACTGCGTACATCAGCAGTTTTATTTTCGTTCAGACAGAGTTCTGAAATGTAGCTTATAATCGTCGATGTAATAATATATATTTTAGAAATCGATACCGTTTTCTCACTGCTTATTTCTAAAGTAGCCTCATTGAAGATACTCAATATATCAGAGGCTCTTTTCATAATATTCCATTCATCAGAAGAACGAGTTGGTAGATTTTAGTTCAGGACACCTAAGGTGGCTAATAGTGGCTCTTTTACTTCTTGAATGCGCACAAGCATAGATTACGTACAGTTCCACCTGGTAACAGCATCAATCTTTAATTTAAGCTCTACGCATTCTATTCACCTCTGTTTTTGTTGTAATTTTGCCGTTATTTTGCTATATAAAGTTTTTCCGGACGGTTTTCCGTTAGATTTCATTTTGCCGTATCTTCGAAACTAGGCCGCTTTTTCCCAGACTTGTATGGAAATTTCGCCCGAAACAACTCAAAAAGGTCCTCAAATTCATGCTAGTCAAAAAAAAAAAATATTTTGGAAAAATGAACGTTTATGCCCATTTTCACCTACCAAAAATTTTTTTTTGCCCCTAAAATATCACTATTGTACTCCCCGACCACATCCAATCATCGAAAGCGTCCTTAAGGCAGTTTTTGCCAAACTATGGCCAAAAAAAACCCCTTACTCCCCTACAAAACCGACATTTTTGTATCGCAGCAATAGGTCTTGGACCGTTATGTCCCAAACCACCTTAACCCCAAATTGGCCGATTTTGTCCGATTTCAGCTACTTTTGCCCTAAAAACTTTTTGAAGAACGAAAATATTCGATACGAACCTGTTCCATATACCCGTTCTAGTGTTTGCGCTTCATCTCTAAAATCTACCTATGAAATGCACCGCCTAAGCCTAATAGCCAACATTTGGCTACTAAAATACTCGTGAACCAGAGCAAAATATATGCACATAAACGCATACTGTGTGCTCACAAAATGTCGCCATCAATAGCCGCACACGATCAGTATCCATGATTCGCCCAGTTCTTCATTCACATTCTATTCGCACTGGCTCAGTGCTTTCATTCATTCTTCATTCAACGGAGCTGACTCTTTTCACGGTGCAATACGATAGTCGTATACATATGTTCGTGTTCCGACGTTAGAATAGCCTAGATTTCGCTTCAACTACACACGGTAGTCTAATGAAGTATTGCCGTGTGTATATGCATAAGCTCTATTTGGTCGGGTGGTTGTTTGAGTGGCTCCGCAATATCGCTATTGCCACTCAAGTGAAGGTATGAAGTGTGCGGAGCTATTCTAAATGATCGCTCACATAGCTCTTTCAAAAGAGTTGACGAGCTGACTCGCACAGAGTTGAAGAGCTGACTCACACAGCTCCTTCAAAAGAGTTGCTCTTTTTGATTGACTCGCTCCTGAGCGACCCATCACTAATCCACTACATTCTTTTGTGTTAATTTCATTCTATTTCTTTTCTGGTGTGAAAAACGTTAAGAGTTAACAGATGGGGCATTTCACGTGAAGCGGACAACGAAAAAAAATCGAGGCTCTGGATTTCGTTCATATTGTGCATAATGGTACTTCTAGAAGATATGAATGTGGATGCACAAGTTTTTGTTGCTATGAGGTTTAGTTGCCGAGTTATGGGCTTCTGAATAATTGACGAAATTGATAAAAGGTTTTTTTGGAAGCGGATTCTGAAATTCAAAACAAAATCTAAAAAACATTAAACATATTGATTGGTATAGAAAATTAGCTGTTCTTTTTAATTTTCAAATTAGATTTGAAAAACAATTTTTTTTTTCCTGTGTGAAACCGGAAGTAGACACTTTAACTCGTAATTTGAATAATTTGGACCAAGTTAATTTTGTTTATTTTTATAACAAAACAAAGCTTAAAGTATACTTATTTTATCATAAAAGTTTTAGAATGGGATGGCCAGTAGTTTAGGAGGTAGGTGAATTTCAATACATAAAAGTCGCATGGATCGTGGTACCGAGAGCTTGCTTAGGGCAGCTAGTTGGCTCGAAAACAAAAATTGATTTGAAATGTGATTAGTAGCGCCATCTCTTATTTGAAAAAGGTTTTATTTTCGCATAAAAACCTAATTAAAATATATGGCGCATATATAATATATTTGACGCCAGGCCAATTCAAATTTTCCGTTATTTTTCGAGTTACTGTTCAACGCTTGCAATGACTATTACTTTCGTTGATAAGTTAAAGAGTCTTAAATATGTGTATTATGTCTCCGTTCGGCTATCCATGTTTCAATCCATTCGATTTGAAGTTTCATCGGAAGGCTAAGTACCTAAGAAAAATTCCAAGAATATTAACAGAAAATAAATTATGTCGAATATGCAGGAAAAAACTGATCGTAGAAACACCTCTAGTTATTAAAAAAAAAGAATTAGTTTAAGAAACGAGAGTAAAATTGTAAAAATTGTGAAATAAATTCATTTGTCTATACACAAGTACCTTTTTTTTACTAAGTAAATCAGCATTAGCAATTTGTAATATCTTATCTTCTATATGTAAGTGATACAAGTGATATATAATAGTTTTACTACAAATATTTTGCTTTCACACTCACTAGCTGTCCTAAGCAAGCTCTCGGTACCACGCTCCATGCGACTTTTATGTATTGAAATTCACCTACCTCCTAAACTACTGGCCATCCCATTCTAAAACTTTTATGATAAAATAAGTATACTTTAAGCTTTGTTTTGTTATAGAAATAAACAAAATTAACTTGGTTCAAATTATTCAAATTACGAGTTAAAGTATCTACTTTCGGTTCCACACAGGAAAAAAAAAATTGTTTTTCAAATCTAATTTCAAAATTAAAAAGATTAGCTAATTTTCTATACCAATCATTATGTTTAATGTTTTTTAGATTTTCTTTTGAATCTGAGAATCCGCTTCCAAAAAAACCTTTTATCAATTTCGTCAATTATTCAGAAGCCCATTACTCGGCAAGTAAACCTCATAGAAACAAAAACTTGTGCATCCACATTCATATCTTCTAGAAGTACCATTATGCACAATATGAACGAAATCCAGAGCCTCGATTTTTTTTCGTTGTCCGCTTCACGTGAAATGCCCCAGATACGAGATCGCGAACTAGGGGCAGATTTTCTTTGTGCTACATAGTATCTGTAAGTCAAATCTAACAGCATTGTCAATTCAAAGGATTAGCATTACATACAATTTCCAGTTTTCGTGGTTGCACAGGCTGAAATTTTCTTGAAAGCGTGACATTGTCATGACATATGACTATTTGTGGGAAATTATAAATCATTGCTCTCGTTGAAGAGAATTTTGCAGACACCGGGCAGACTAGGATTATTACTTCGTGTCGATTTTAAGCATGTTATGTCACAAAATTCAATATATATCTAGCTTTGAAAGGAAAAATCGATTTTTTTATTAAAATATGTTATTTGCTTTCGAACACTCTTATAATCAGACTTGCGATCTGTCTGATTTACGTTGTATTTTTGTAGTATTTTTTAATTGAAGGATACTCATAAGTAGTATTAATTAAAACCTGGGCAATCCACAGCATACTGCCCACTTTGCATGCTGGACGCTGCGGAGTAGCTTCTCGAGGGGGTACTCAAGCCGCGGCTGTTGTCAGCAGTGAGATCTTTCTTGCAGGCAGCACGGCTTCCGAAAAGGGCATTTAACAATCGATGCCATCTCAGAGGCTATTCGGGCTGTAGCAAGAGCGGAAGAGACATGCCATCAAGCCAGACCGGACGTCCTGCTGGTAACGCTGAACGTACAAAACGCTTTCAATTCGGCGAAGTGGACGGACATCCTACGGGCCCCTGAGCAGACGTTCCTTATCACTGGCTACTTGCTAGCCATGATGCGGGACTACCTCAGGGACCGCTGGTTGCTCTATGATACCGACGAAGAAGGCAAAAGGATACCTGTCACCTCGCGTGCGGCACAGTGGTCGATCTTAGGACTTGAACTCTGGAACATAATGTACGATGATCTGCTGTACCTGGAAACACCTGCGGATGTGTTTCTGGTAGGTTACGTTGATAACGTCGCAGCGGTAATCACTTGCAGACCTGCTGAATTCGCTCAGCTCAGACTTAACCAAGTCATGAGGTGGGTGGATCGGTGGATGACCGAACATGGCCTCCAGCTTGCAGTCTTAAAACAAAGATTGTCATGCTGCTGAAGTGGAGGATACCAACTACCATACCCATGACAGTTGGATCCGTCGATGTCCAGACCAGCAAGTCGGTCAGGTATCTGGGAGTGACCCTGGACACCAAGCTGACAAATTGGGATCCTATCCGCAGGGCATTTTACATGGCTCTAGTAGTCGTCACTTTACTGAGTAGGCTAATGGCCAACGTCAGTGGACCCAGTGAGACGCGACGGAGGCTGCTGATGGTAACGACCGATTCCATCTTGCTGTATGGAGCCGAAAACTGGGGAGATGCGCTCCGAACTGAGAAGTTCCGGAAGTACATTGCCAGTGTCCAACGCAGGGGTGCCCTGCGTATCGCCTGTAGCTACCGCACGGTCTCAGAAGAGGCTGCGAGGGTAGTATCGGGAGTAATCCTGATCGACCTGCTAGCGCCAGAATGCAAAGAAGGGCACCTCTTTCGCTCAGAGCTGGCCAGAACTGAGGCTCTGACACACGCGCGTACGCTTACCCTCCAACTTTGGCAACAACGTTGAAGTGAAAGTGCTAAAGGACGTTGAACGGCTAAGCTAATTGGTTTTATTTGAGCCTTGGCTTAACCGGAGCCACCGACCGAGAGGTAAATTTTTACCTTTGTCAATTCTTGACAGGGCACGGTTACTTCAGGAAATTCCTGAAATGAATGAGTAAGGTGGTCCACCGTACTGCCGGTTCTGTGTGACTGAGCTCGATGATGCTCAGCACACATTCTCTATGTGCAGTCACTTCGTAAGTTTCAGGCACACCATTGAGTCCACGATTCGACTGGTAACGCCTGAGACGACCGTCGATACAATGCTGCGAAACGAGGAGAACTGGCGCGCAGGCTCAAAATATGTTGAGAAAGTGCTGCGCTTAAAGCGAGAGGAGAGTTGCCTTACGGACCCATGTTCTGAAGTACGACCGGGTTGAAGCAGTGCTTAGGCGGGTCCCGACTTGGAACTTCGTGAGCTTGTAGATGGTTTTTTTTTAGTGATTCAAACCTCACATACCCCGTGGTGATAGGTCACCCGGGAATCTGGTTAGCTGATATTTTTTTGGCCATCTACACTAGGGGAAAAAATGAATTATAATAATATGTGATTTAGGTATAATTTAGTACTGGGTTATTTAGAATTAAGAAAACCAAGTATATTAGATTGTAATAACGGCTAAATTACTTGGATGGAACCGATGTGTAACTTGATGGAGGATCCTAGCAGTAATGACTCCACTCGTCTCGCATCACAGGCTGTTCAGAAGTGGCAGAGGTCGACTGAGCAGCCAGGTCAGACTAACCAGGAAGAGCCCCGAAAAAACAAAAGACCGCTCCGGTTGGCCAATGAGGGTATGGGGAGGGTGGCTATAGATACCATAAAAATTGATGGCATAATCTCACCGGACAACTGGAAGCTGGTGCAAAAGTCGCTTTTGGTGAGTTTCATCGATTCGCTCAAAGCAAAACCTGGGCCATCGCTGAGATGTCTTGTAACCGGATGGTATCAAAGCCGAGTCAAGTTGGTAGCTTGTCTGGGAATCTTTACAAGCTTGCAATAAGCAAACTAGGTGAAGTATGGCCAGGCGGAAAGTTGGAGCTGGTGCAAAACATCAAATTCCGAGGTTCAGGGCATGGATGTCCGAAGAAATCATGCAAGTCATAAGACTTCGCAACAGTGACCTGCCTGTAGACGATTGAAAGGTGACCAAGATCAGCAATCGATTCGGGGAAGGACGCCAAACCCTCATTATTTTAAATGACGAATGTCTTCTACACCTAAAAAAACTGTGGCTGCATGATAGGCTACGATTTCGTTCTGCGGAAGGTTGAGATAAATGTGCTAAGCCGCAAAAGGAAGGATGTGGAAAACCTCAACATTTGCATCAGAGGGTGAGGGCAGTGCTGTCACGAATTGAGAGAAGAAAAGGTGGCCATTGGATCTGATGAAAATCTGGACATCACTATTATTTACAAAGGTGAAGATTATACAAATTAATATTCACTATTCCATCTGTGTAAAAACACAGAGGAGAAAGTGTTAATCCAAGGACCATGGATAGGAAAGAATGGTATGTAGACAGGAACAAACTAATGTTACTTGAACTTCTAGGTAAATCCAGAGCCTGTATCTTATCAAGAAATCTATAAATATTCTTTTCCTTTCAAACTTCAGTGACAAGGACAATGTGACTATTGTGGTCGAGGCGAAACCAAAGTCATTTAGGACCGCTACATGCTACGCGCACGTGAAGAAGTCTGTGCATCCGAGTAACCATGCAAGGTTGCCGCTTGTAATAGGCGTAGTTTCTCGTGTCTAATAATCTTCCCATTAGAAACATTGGTAATTAGAGATGGGCAAAATGGCTCATGGCTCACCACTAATCGCTCTTTTTTACAGTATTGCGCCGTACTCTCAGTACACTAATAACTGCACATTTCATTAAGTTTACTCGATCGAAAGCTTTCGCTCGCAGACTATGCTGTCGTTTTTTCATGTGATACAGTGTAAAAAAGAACGATTAACTGTGAGCCATGAGCCATTTTGCCCATCTCTATTGGTAATAAATCGACCTTCAAAAGCTCCAATAGAAGTGAGGTTCTAGATATAAAACTGATATGTGAACACCTTCTCACAATATAAAGAGTTTTGTAGGAGAGCTCATTGTCAGAACACATTTACGTGACATTTTCGTAAGGAGGATTGCTTCATAGTGAAGCGACTCCTTATCTAAACCGGAAAATAGCTGATTGGGAGAAACTCCGAATAGACCACGTTCCAGCACTCGCCAATCAAGAAGATCTGAATAAGGCACTGAGCTCTCTAGCTGATTCATTCAACGAGGCCACTGGGATATCCTGCAGCTGAAGTAGATCCATAAGGAAAAAGAAGCCCCAGTGATAGAATAGTGAGATTGCGGCTTTTTAAAGTGAATGCAGGAAGGAACTCAGTCTTGCCAAAAGTTTTAACGATTGGTCAAACTACAATGTAAAACTAAAGTTATTCAAAAATGCAGTGCGTAAGCTGAAAAGAGCTCCATGGAAATCTTTGTATGCCAACATTGAAAGTATCAATGAAGCCAGTTGCCTCCAAAAACTTCGAAGCTTGAATCCTGTCGCTCCGAGCTGCATACAAAAGTCCGATGGTAGTTGGATTCAAAGTAGCTGAGAGACGCTTAGTGTTTTGATGGACACTCACTTTTCTGGTAGTGAAGAGATATCTTTTACAGTACCATTAGAATTATATGGGAATGCAAATTCGATTCCTGACGTTTCTGGCACACACATAAGATGGGCCGTTTATTCTTTTGGCCCATTCGAGCTACCAGGTTAGGATGATATCATGCCGGCTGTTATTTGGTGGACATTAAAAGGCATTATGCCTTTTCTGATGGCCATACACAATGCCTGCTTAAGATGCTCATACATTTCTTTCATTTTGCACGAAGTGACAGCTGTATTTATACCTAAGGAAGCGAAAGCATCGCCCACTAATCAAAGGATTATAGAACGATCTGTCTAAGCTCCTATTTATTGAAGATTTTAGAGAGGGCAGTGGGATATTAAATAGTCAATGTCTTCGACTCTACTCTGATCTCCAAATCACAACATTGGGTTGGCCACAAAGTCATTTCGTTTTATTTCAATATTTGCAAAGCAATTTCATTAGCACAAATAAGAAAAATTGATCCATTATGTATTAGTCATTTTGCCCGATGAGCTTTTGCCATTTGATGCCGACGCCTTTTCATAATTCAGCTTTCGTAGAAAATTTTTAGAGGCAACAAGCTGAATCAACTCATTTTTGACAGCCTCATTTGGATTGAATGTTTTTCCATTCAAATAATTTTGAAGTGAATTGAATAAATAATAATCTGATGGTGTAAGGTCAGGACTATACGGTGGATGAGACTATCTATAATTGGCCGAGAAAAGTACCGCGACTGGTTGAAATATTGGTACTTTAGGTCCGCCATATTGTACGTTAATTGTTTTTTACGACCGGCCTTCTATATGACTGCAGGGTTTCTCAACCACAATTTCCAGTATGCTTCAACTTTTCATAGATTATTTATTTATTTTCGACTATTAAATAAATACTATCTTACTATAATTTCTCTTTCTGCACTTATCAAACCCACTTACCGTAAGAATCAGGAAAGAAAATTAACATTTAGATCTTTAGTGGAATTAAATGATTTATTTCTACTGTGTGCAAAGTGTTAGTTAACAAAGCATTATGTAAATATTTTCGAAGCTCATATTTTGATTGTGATTTAGTCTATTCCTATTTCGCTATTGTAATAATTCTGAAAACAACGTCAGAATAAGTCACGTGTAAACATTGATGTTAAGTATCATCGGAGGACAGATTTATTAAACGTGTTCTTCCTGCACTGATAACAATATCAAATTGCATTTAGCTTGATTACAATAAGATTTGATATGGAAGTTTACAATCCTGTCTTGTTAAATTGGTGGAAAACAAAAATATTGAAATCTCACGTTTGATAACCTAAGTGACATTATATCATGTTACCATTACGATATTTCTTTTGAATTTCTATGAATAAAATCTATGACACAAATCATTACGAATATTATACGTAATTTCACACGTAAATGACCTTTACTGACTTCATTTTTTTGCATTTATTTTTTTTGGAAATTGATTTAAATTGATTGGTATGATAATCCATCGCAGAAGATGGAGCCGGGCTGTCACGTTGTTTTAGCTCCCAGCCTTATGATGGAGTGTCAGCTCAAATAGTTCAAATATTAAATAAAATATTTGAATATTTATATACATGTATGGCATGCAAGTTTATTACTTAGGTAAGAATGTGGATTTTTAAATAGCACGTGGTTCCTAGCCTGTGATTTTGGTGACATTTTGAAGTCCCAATTTTCAGTTTTGAGTTATACTTTTTAGAGTGTGAAAATATTCTGATCACGGCTTGAACCCAAATGATTACGTTTAAGCTAGGCACGTGAAGGTTATTCGTGCGTACCCAGAAAAGAAGTATTTATATTTTGGGTTAATTATAATTATCGGAAATTTGATTTAATAGTTTAACACTTTTGCATGTTTCTCTAGACAATATAATAAATGGTAGCTAAATAAAAATGCCGTACAAAAATCTAGGGATTTTTTTTACGGAAATCTAGGGAATTTCTTCTTTGACCGCGAACTAGTAACCTAGTGTTACCTATCGTGGAGAACGAAATTGTTTGGTTACAAAACGCGTCAAAATGCCAAACGACAATTTTTATTTTACATTTTTGTTCTATTGATTGAAAAACTGCTTCGAATCAAATTATTCGCGAATTGATATTCATATTATCCAACTGTGAAATTTATGTTCATTGAAACCAACATAATTCGACCTAATCTCCTAAAACTACAATAATCTGTCAATAGGAATTCTTTCGTGCAATATATTTTTAACAAAAAACTAGGTATTCAAATCAAAAACAAACATTCATATAGAAAACAACAAACGTAGCATATAACGAAAAGTCAACGTTTATTATCCAATTCAAAATATGTTTGCTCGATGCCAAATTGCACTCCACAAAATCTCTAAATTGTATTTTTGTTTAGATAATTTAAAAACACTGAGAAATTCGAAAAATCTTGATAAGCCGGCACCTACTTATTTTTTTTTCATTTCTTCGCAGAACTTGTGTGGGTTTATAAATAGAATTTCATTAAAATACTTGAAAAGTTGTCGTTTCTAATGAATTATCATATTTCCATACCAATCTCATGTCTTCGATTCCATAGAGAACTGCTGTTAAATTATCTTTAGCCATCTTGATAACGTGCACTTGAACTACTTCTTGAAACCGCAAACTGAGAACTGAATACTACACCAGAACACTCCTCTACTTCACCAACAACTGTACTGAACTAGAACCGAAATGATCGAGTCAAGTGAATTATGTTGTGGGGAAGAGCAAGTAGTAAAAAATAACATCGTGTGCTGTTACATTGCCTGAAAAAAGTATTTGGATATTTTGTTTTGTATTAGAAATATCATGAGAGTTTCAAACGGCTATTAGCTTGTTGTGCGCTTTTAATACTGTGCAGTGTACCAATGCTATCAATTGGAATAATCAACTGCATACATAACAGTGCTTGATGTAATAGAGGAGCTTAAAGCACATGTAAATAATGATGAGACCACGTGACTAGGTAAATATTTGTTCTTCTGTTCCGCTAAAAAAATCCCAAATATATGGAAGCAGATTTCATTTCATTTCTCCAAATTGCGTTGTAATATTTATTTTTTTATTTACGAGAAAATATCTTTAACCCTTTGAACAGCTAGCGTTATAGTGAATTTTTATGTACCCCTTTATTTCTATGGAAAATATATGTTTCGAAAACATAATTATTGGACAAGAAAATTAGTTACAGTTTTAGCTAGGCTGTGATGTGTTGGAAGTCTTCAATTCCATGCGTTCAAATTGCGATAACTTAACGAAATTTACAGAACACATTGATGGGCACAAGAAATACGCTTGTGTGATTTTTAATGAATTCACATTCATTAAAAATCACACAACATTTCAAATAAATGGATAATGAAAATATTTGCCTGTGCAAAAATTATTTTTGATTAACTTTACGTTTATTCTACACAACCAAATGAAAATTTCCAAAATTCCTCTTTGCACAAAAACGGTAACCCTTCATCATATTACCTCTATTGTTAGCATGCGAAATCTCTGTTCGCGAGAACTCACGACCGATAGTTAGATCCAATTAAAATTCGGAATAGAATCAGGTCTGGTGGATTTGAAATATGGGCAGTGGTGCCATCTTGAAAAATCACTATGAAAAATAACTGAGTTTTTCTATATCTGCAATGCAGTCATCAGATTTTAAAGAAATTCACTCAGTAGGTGAATCTTAGTGTAAGTTAAGTTTGATAGAAACTTGAAAATTAGAATAGTGATGCCAACTATGGGTCTTTATATCATATTTTTGCTGAGAGCTGATAGCATTAAATTTTATTTATTTATTTATCTACCAAACAAGGCAACATAACAACAAGAAAACATAATACAAATCTTAAATACAATTAATCATAAATATACAATACAAATTGTCCGTAAAAAAGATACAATACATCACAAATTTTGTACCAGTTATTCTACATTATTTTAATTAAATTTAGGCTAGTAACGATGGAAGTTAAGCGGGTTCGGATGTGGAAAGGGCTTTGGACAAGTTATTTTTGAAATTTGATTTAGTAATCCCCGAAGAGTAGTGGCTGCTTATAGAATTGAATATCCTACAGCACCTATTAATGGGCTCATTATATGCATAGGTAGTGTGATGACTGAATTCATTGAGCAGATTTGCATATCTGGTGCGTCTTGGTCGGTTATTGAAAGTAATTTTACTAGAGAGATCTTCAATGATTACCGCACCACTAATAATATCAAATGTAAGGCAAGCGCTGAGCAGAGTTCTTCTAGAAGAAAGAGACATTAAATTTAGAAGACTCAGTCTGAATTTGTAAGATGGGAGATTTTGAAAATCTCGTGGGTCATAGAGATTTCTCAAAGCGAAAAGTACAAATTGTTTCTGAACAGACTCAACTCTATCGCTATGTAGCTCGAAAGCAGGGTTCCATATAATGCAAGCATATTCTAATAAAGGACGCACTAGGGTGGTATATAATGATTTGGTAACCCATATATTTTTAAACTCTTTAGCGCGTCTCTTTATGAATCCAAGCTGTTTATTAGCTCTGGCAAGGATTTTGTCATAGTGCAAATTGAAGCGCATCTTGTTATCCAATACTACGCCAAGGTCTATAATATGATCGACCCTATTCAATTTGAAGTCGTTAAGGTAGTAGGAATACATCGTGGTTGCATGCTTACGAGAAAAACTTATCACATGGCACTTATTGATGTTAAGATTGAGATTATTCACATCACACCACTGTTCGAGGGATTGAAGCTTTGATTGTAGAAAGGTTGCATCAGACTGCGAGTTTATGATGTGATAGATTTTTAAGTCGTCTGCATAGAAGAGATGCGGTATACCAAGCAGTATCTCAGACACATCAGAAATGAAGATGTTAAAAAGCAGGGGGCCTAAATGACTGCCTTGTGGTACTCCAGAAGATGCCAAAACTTTTTTGGACAAGTGGCCTTGAAATTTTACGAATTGGGTTCGATCGCAGAGGTAAGACTGGAGCCAGTTAAGAAGAGAACCGGAAATACCAAAGTTGCGAAGTTTTTGAACCAAAGTTTGATGGTCAACTCGGTCGAAAGCCTTACTAAAGTCCGTATAGACCGCGTCAATTTGGTTCCCTTTTTCCATTTCACAGAGCACAGTAGAAACTAGTATCATGAGGTTGGTGGAAGTCGATCTACTCCTACGAAATCCATGTTGTTCCTCATTAAGAAGGGGGTCGATAATGCGAGTAAGATTATCACAAACTAGCTTCTCGAAGAGTTTGGGGATAACAGATAAGATAGCAATTCCTCGATAGTTATCGACTGAACGTTTATCACCACTTTTGAAAATAGGTGTGAGGTATGAGGATTTCCAGAAAGACGGGAAGACACCAAGAGACAGGGATTTATTGAAAACCATGTGCAAAGGGGTGATTAATTGGTCTGCACATTGGAACACGAAGAAAGGAGATACTAGGTCCGGGCCAGGTCCTTTGCCAATCTTTAGTTGCAGAATAGCATTAGTAATAGCCTGCCGTGTAAGGACAATATTTCAATTGATAATAATCTTTTAGGTAATTAGGACCGATAGACACTGAAGAAGAGGGCAGATTACCCTCGAAATATCGATATTTGTCACAAAAAACTAATCCAGCTTCGAAAGGAAAAATAGTTTTTTTTAAATAGTTTTTACAAGCTTTACATTAAAAACAATTAACTATATGATTTTGTATGTAGCAAAGGGTTGTAAGCACCAAGCAGTTTTCATACATTCATACTTATAAAATACCGTAGTATTTTCATATGAAAAACACCTACAGTGAAAATAAGTAATAAATAATCAAATTTTGCAAATTTTGAAAATTGTTCGGATGGCAGCTCCAAAAATATTTTCGATGCAGCCATCAGATAAAACCGAAATACACAGGATGTGTTGATCTTGACGTAAGCAGTTGTGATAGAATTTCAGTAGCAGTGATCAAAAAGTGTTGCCAGCACTGAACGATTTGCATATATTTGTACCAGGTGATGCTGTTACCAACATTTTTATGTATTATCATTTATATGTAGCATTTCCCAGCTGAAAAAACCCTTTTCCCAAACGAAAAAATCGTTTTACCAAGTGAAAAAATCCTAGTCCCCGATGAAAAACACATATTCCGAAATGAAAAAATCTTTTCCTAAATGAAAAAATCCTAATCCCAAATTAAATGAGTTCAAAGCGTTTATATTATAGGATAAAATAGATTTACATTTTTTATAAATGATCGAATAGATGAGCACCTATGGTTCGAACGATAAGCCACTGCCGACCACAACGCACATTCCTACGAGTAATAGGCAGCGTCAAAGATCCAACAAGCGAGTTAGCCAGGTGCAAAAAACCATGCTCACCAACATGTACGAAGAAAGTTTCACCGTTAAGGATGCTGCACATAAAGCTGGTATAATGTCAACACAGCTAAAACTGTTTTGAGAGCATACAAAAAAATGATTGCAAATCGCATGAACCGAAAAATTAAGGGGAATATGCACTAAGCTACTCACCCCTGGCGCGCTAGCTACGATCGAGGAGATTGTAGAAGCGCACCCATCTTTCACTCTAATGCCGTAATCACAATACAGCGTTTTTCGCTGCGGCCAACGCAGCGTTCCACAGGGGGAGGCGTGAAAGCCGCAGTTGAATTTGGTGAATCACAATGCAGCGACAATGTCGCTGTCAATGCAACCAAGGCACCAACCAAAATCATTTTTTTTTCTTTTGTATTGCTAAATCCTGTTGAACGAGGATTAGGTTGGCTTATCACAATACTCATCAGCCATCGTTTGTCTATTCCACCAGACCATTCAACCTAATTCAAACAGAGTTAATTCAACCTAGTGGTGATGCCAACCTATGGTAGGTATCACCGCTAGCGGTGCGGCAAAATTAGAAATTTGGCAAATTTCGCCGCTGCCGCAAATTCCGCCGCAGCCATTGTGCGCGCTACCATACAAAACAGTGCATTCTAATTTTTTGACAGCACTTCCCGCAGCCCACTGCGTTGGCCGCAGCGAAAAACGCTGTATTGTGATTACGGGGTAATGCGGATAAAAGGTAAGTTAATAGATGAAAACTTCTGTCTGAGCAAGTTCATCATAAGCAGAGGTCTGCAAGAACTTGTGATTACCCTCAAAAAGGCCTCTGTTGAAGTGAACCGTATGAATTCGGCGGAGTCCATTGCGAAACATAAAAGTTTTGCATTGGATTTCAGTTCCTGGGTACCTGGGTACTTATTTTCATAGACGAGTCTGGGTTCAACCTGCATCTATAGCCCTAACCAAAGATGAGTCTACGAACATAATCGTCTGTCAAAATCGACCGATTTTAGAGCAAAAAAGGCACTTTTTGACATACGCAAACAGGTGTGAACATAAGTGCCCATACAGCGCATAAGCGAACGTATGTCAAGTCGTATCTCATCACCACTTTACGTACGGACAGGGCATAGCAAAAACTGAATAAAAGGTTGCTTAATGAGCATGCCACTTTTTTGACTGTTCGGAAAGTTATGTTTGGGAGCAACATATGCTTTGCGTGGTTTACCTCGGCGCATATGCGCACGTACGGAAGCAGACTCATCACTGGTTAGCCTTATGTCGGAGTAGGGCTCCCTCGAAAAAGGGATCACGGGTAGTTACAACTATTCCAACAGTTCACGCAAGAAACACCACCCTTGTACTCGCTAGCATTGAATAGCCAAGGCGTTGTCCATTCCAAAATTATAGCTGCTGGGACACAGCTCAAAATTTCATTAATTTATCCATGAGTGCGCTGGGAAGCTACCACCTTCGACGAGAGATGCCTATATCGTGATGGATAACACAAAAAACCACAAAACATAAGATGTTTTCTATGAAGCAGCACGAGCATCTCCCATCCCGAAGTTTTCGCCACCATACTTACCTACACTGAACCCTGTAAATCAAGCCATCTCCAAAATTAAATATTCGGTGCGGGCCCTTTTGGTAGAAAGCGGGGAAGGCTAGGCACTGGTGGAGGTAAAAGGTAGAGCAGTGTGGACCATAACATCAACCGCTGCTACAAATTATGTTTTGGACATGTTTGTAAAACTTCCGGCAGCGACTTCTGGGTTGCGCAGCAACATTAATCGTTTGGATATAATTATTACTATTTAGTATAAATGTATTTGTTTATACTCGTATTATTCAGGTAGTCAATTATATATTATATTACTATTGCAAATTAAAATAAAGATTTTTTCATATGGGAATAGGTTTATTTTCATTTGGGAATAGGTTTCTCTCATTTGAAATATGGATTTTTCAATTTGGGAAAAGGATTTTTCCATGTAAGATTAGGTTTTTTTCATTTGGGAATAGGGTTTTTTCAGCTGGGAAATGCTATAATACGCACCCTATAGTGAAAATAATTAACAATTGCATTACTCTCACTAATTTTAAAACTCTTTCGAAAGGTTAGCCGGTACCTCTTTCTAGCATATGGGCTTCCGTCGTCGGATCAAATTGGTATAATATGGCGCTACGTGAATAATTTGGCTGATTAAATACAAAAACAATGTAATTTTCGATAATATAAATTTAAATGGTTGAAAACTTAGGTTTGTAATTCTTTTACATAATAAAAAATAATGAATAATTTATTAACTTCATATATATCAAGTTTACTGTTTCACTGCCCGTATTTGGATTCAAATAAATACGTGAATTTGGAAAGTATGAAAATTCACCTATGTAAAGTTTGTAAGTCTGTATAAAGTTTATAAAGTTGTGGTTCATATGCGTAACTGACTTATAGCCCCCCCATCCTCATTTTTCCTGATGCCAGCGATAATTTATCCGAAATTTCTAGCAAAGTTATTCCGGTTGTTAAGTGGTCCCACAGCTGATTAATTTAATGTTTATTATTTGATGTGAGAATAAGTGAAACCACGTAAAGAAGGCCTCACGTTTGGCTCTTCTTCTTGTTTTGCCAGTTTTTACCCGAAATCTGTTCTTTTACTGCCCGGATTTTCGAATAATTTTCCTTCCTCGTGTTGCTACTGATACGTCCATGGAAGACTTAAAGGTAATATGTTTCGGAAGCTATCAATAAAATCATCAAGAATTCGAAAAGCTATCATATTGTAGGCTATTTCGAACTAAGTGGGATCGGGCCTTGATTTGTGGGCTGCTTGTGTTCTTGTCGGTAAATTTTCGCAAAACTCTGGCCCGGAACTCGTCAAATTAAACAGATCCTATCTGCCTATGGATCATCGTAAAATGTGCGTAGACTGAGAAAAAATGTTCGTGGACTGAGACTGAGAATCAAATTAGTGCAAATCAGGCTTTCCTCTATTACAATTTTCGATGATTTTATCAGCTTAACAGAAACTTGACTATCTCCTGATTTTTTAGTGATGAGCTCTGTCCCTTGCATAGCGTATTCAGATGCGATCGAAATAGTAATTTATCGAATAAAGCAGATGGTGGTGGAGTTTTGATTGCCATACGCAAATCTATATCTAGTATAGCTTCGTGGGGTCTCACCCTGTTGCTATCAGTATTCTGGTGTCACATAACGTTTGTTTATTACTTGTAGTGCATCCATTTTCACATATCAATGTTTTTTTTATACTGATCTGCCTGACTTTATCCTGTCTTATTATCCCCAAATTACCTATTGCTATATGTGGTGATATCAACTTGTCTTCTGTTCAGTGAGATCCATCACCATTAAAATGCACTCTCGACTGCCCTTTCATCCTTTCTTGCTTTTTGTTCCTTTTACCATTTTAATTGCGTTCCCAATGATAACTATAGTTTGTTGAACCTTATTTTTTCAAATTCTCCTTCCTCTAATCTATCTTTTTCCTTATCATCTTTCCCTTAAGTTGATCCCGATCCTCATCATCCCCCTGTTTCCGTGGATCGTTGTTTATTAGCTAAATTGCACAAAAATAACAGAGCTGATTCAACTTATAACATTTTTAAAGCTGGTTATCAACCGATTTCTGCTGAAGTCATCAGCTGGTTTTCTTTTTTTTCGAGGGTTTGAATTTAATAAAACCCTCTCTTTAATTCACTTGTATCTAAGTCTACTTCTGTGTCTTGTTCTCATCGTGGCCCTTGTCCTCCTTAGTTTTCTGTGGCAGTTTCTAAATAGTTATGCGAGAAGGATAAGGTCCGAAATATATTGCTTTGTAGTTTATTAGTGAAGCTTTTAAGCGTTACTGGTCTTTGTCAGTAGTGACTAAAAAAACACTGGAAGAAGCTAAACGAAATTATTCCGCCCATATTGAAGCTTGTAGTTCTTCTAACAGCTCGAAACCTTTCTAGTCGTATGCCCATTCCGTCAAATCTTCAATTTCCCGACATTTTTTTGCTGAAAGGAACTACTGCTTCTATTCCCCAAGATATTTGTGATTTATTTGCTAGGTTTTTCGCTTCTTCTTTTTTCTCTCCTAACATTTCTTCAGGAAACCCTCTTTCACCTGTCTTCTCTTGCAAATATTGTGCTGACTAATCCTTTTGAGTTAAAAATCTTAATAGCCTTGTTGGATACCTTCTACAAACAGTGGTCCTGATGGTATTCCAAGTGTGTTTGGTAAGTCTCTTGAATCTTCCTTGTGTGTTCTTTTGTCTATTATATTTAACTTAATTTTTTCCGTAGGTATTTTTCATTCCAGTTGGAAAGTTTCCAATGTTTTTTTTCGATTTTAGAGTCGGAAGACACAGGCAATATTGCCAAATACCATTCTATATACCTCCTCTCTTGTTTCCTTAAGTAACTTTCCCTAAGAAAGGAGGTTCATGATAGAATTCACAGTGCTTTTAGTCACTTGTATTTAAAAGAGCAACATGAATTCATTCAACGGCTTGTGGTCTACACTGACTTCGCAAAAGCATTTGGCACTCTGCGTTTTTGGGATTTCCAGTACCTTTATCTCCTAACATTCTTGCTACATCGTTGATCGCACATGTTGTGTTGTTTTTAATATCTGTTATTCCTGTTTTTTCTATCCTACTTCTTGCGTTCCCGAAGATTCCATCCTTGGCTCCCTCGTTTCACTTTGTTTATCAAAAACCTTCCTTTTAACTTCAAATCTGATTATTATATGGCCTTAGGATTGGTCGTACTGTCGCTACACATAATGATTGGTTTCATTGACAATCGGAATTCTCCACTTTAAATTAGTTATTTTCTGTGAGCTCTGTTGCTCTAAATGTTTCCAAATATTTTTTTTATGTGTTTTCACAACAAACTTAATCCAATTCTCTTCAAACTTATTGTCTGGTTGCCTACAACATAAGGACCTTAGCATCATTTTTGATCCAAAACTAAAATTTTAGTTACATGTTTCTTTTATCGCCTGTAACGCTTTGAAGGTAGCTGGTTTGATTCTACACGGCTCACGCTGCCCGACTGATGTCAACACGTGTGTTTTTTTTTATTTCGCTGGTTCGTAGTATTGTTCCCAAATATGGTCTCCTTGTTTCGTGTACTTGTCTAATGCTGTTGAATCCATTCAGCGTAAGTTTACTCATTGGCTTCTGCACCATATCGTCCTACATTTATCGCCTTTATGATGATCATCCACTTTTCTTAAATATCCACATGCCGAGTCCTGCAGAGCATTCCTTGATGGAATTGTATTATGGTTTACTTTCCTCTAACATTTGCGTGTCTCACTACTTAAGGGCTCGGTAAGAACTCATTCGCTTTTTAATACTCTCTATTTGCTCGAACTCTCGTTGATTTTCATTCTCCTGGACCCAGAATTGTAAGAAATCATGATATAAAACCATGTATATGTCCATGAAACCATGTTATATGTCCATGTCTCCTCCCTCATTTTAAATCCTCGTTTTTGATACAGGAACGTAGCTTCTATATTATGAATACTGCTCATATTTCTTCCTTGTCATAGTTTTTATTTTATATTTATGATGTTATACTATCCCATTTTGTTACTGGATTGTTCCGTTAAAAGGGTTTTAAATAAAAAAATAAATGTAGAAATATATGTCAAACATATACTTGATAAACACCACACACATTTTCGAATGTCTGTATAATTCTTTATAATTGAATTCATTATATAAGTATATGCATCTATATTTAAGTAAATATCTATATGTAAGTAAATAATTTCGATTCTTTTCTGTAAATTTGATAATAAATAATTTTGCACAATTGTAGCACTAGCTGCTTTAATCTTAAAAAATAACTTACTCGGCTTTCTAATTGTTAGTCAAGGCATATAGGCGTATAATACTTTTGCTCTCTAAGATACAATCAGGCGTAAAAAAAAACAATTTATTTAACTTACATTTCCTAGACATCGTGTAGCGAATTGTGTAATTGAGACGGCCTTAGCACACCTCAGAACCAGACCGAAGTCCAGCACCAAGAGTGCTAAGGTGCAAAGTGGAATGGCTGGTGCCATTCAATAGGCAAATTCAAAAAAGAAGAATTGCCCCGAGAGCAGGGTACACTAGAAATGGCTCTGAAGGCCCCTCGTCCGCATTGGCGGAGTACCCTTTAACCAACCACGACGGTGCCGCTTTGCTAGCTCGCTGCAGCTGGGGTGGGTCCATGAAGATATGGGAGTTGGTTTGCTCTACAACCGTCGTCCGCAGCTTCTTGGCCACCTATATACAAAACATTAAATGGAAACTATGTGTTGGCTTCAATAGTGGTTACGTGTTTTTGAACATGTATAATGTAGGCAGTACCTTGTAGATACGATTCAAATTTATGTTCATGTAATTTTAGCTTATTTCCAAAATTAAAATACTATCAAAACCGATTATGATGTTTCTTTCCATAAAGTTGAATTTGTCAACTTTATGTATGCAATTTCAATAAATACAAAAAGTTGGTTTTTCACTTTCCTTTATTCACATTCAATATTATTTACAACATCACTCCTCTACAATTGTATATTATTTAAATCAAACTTTTCTTTCAATCAACTGCATCTACATTATATGGACAAATTAACGCACTATCTTGAACTGGTGTCCATCCCCTTCTTTTTCATTCAATACGCATGGCGAGTGTAAATACATATTATTTCATTTGAAGATTATCTATGATTCTACAATGACGGAGCAAAACACATATCTACTTCTTATAATACACATGCATAATGAGTAATATTTCAATACGATGGGCTATTAATTTGCATAAATTTGTTTAACCAAGAACATTTGCTGCTAATATACATATGTTAGGGATTAATAAACAAAATATGATTTTCAATCAACACTTGTTTTTTTAAAAATGTAAAGTACATATCTAATTATTTTCAAAAAAAAAAAAAATACATTCCATCAGATAGTTGACTTATTTAGTCTAAAAACATTTTGTTGATTTTTTTTATGGGGAATAAAGTTAGCATTAATTACGTCTGAGTATATTAAAATCTCACGCTTTTGATTAAATTCTATTCGTTTCGGTGTTTAGCATGGCTGAAATATAATCAATTCAAATGGTATTTGACATGAAGCTGAACATTGATCATACAATCAAAGCATTTAATGTTAGAAACGTAACTGCATTTTATTTTCAGTTCAATTCACAGCAAATCTTACGATTCCTCGTATTTACAGAACAATTTTCCACCAATACACTTTGTCATTTAGGATCCTTTCCGACGGAACATTTTTGGATATGTCTTCAAATTATATAGGTAACTCATCGGAGCTCTTATGCAGGAAATTCGCATTTATCAACACGGCAATAATTACACACCCTAGGGCATTATTTTTAAGTCGATATTTGAAAAAGGATATGAAACACTACAAAGACTATTGGAATTTCTGAAATGTCAGACCTTGATTCCGAGTAAATGAACTTTACTTAAGTCACCTGCTCGGCTAGCCATTTTATTGTACAGACATCACCTCATAGCATACGGATAGTTATTTGATTTTCTGGGTCATAGTCGTTCTATAATAGGCCTCTATTTGACAGTCCTAAACCTAAACGAAAATTGATGTTGAAAATTAAATTTCGAGCCCTTACGATATCAATATCATATGCCCTTAAATATTTCTGTAATTAAATAACTTTTTCGATTTGGCGATTATTCTACCAGCGAAAGAATGTAATTCTTAACGACTACACACAAAATAAAATAATAAACACCAATTACGAACAAATAAAACCCTATCGAAAATTCATTCAAAATAAAAATTAAAACCAAAATGCAATTTCTTGTTTTTGTTGATTTTCTCCTTTTTAATGTACAAGAACAAATCGGAAAGCATTTGTTTTACTATTCCACAGAAAAATAATAAAATAACACTTTAAAAATTACTTTACTACACTTAAAATACTGAAAATATTAACAATTGATTGTTTTGATTAGACCATATCATGCTATACCACAGATGTTACACTTAGCTTGCACAGCTTCTAACTGTAACTTTCGCTTGGCCTGAGAAGTGAATTCTCCGATTTTTTGCTTTTACGTTTTTCGCTTATCTGTGAGAACAGTTCGATCTTTGAAATTTGGTAAACAAATATTTTCATAATTTGCTGACTTCTTCTTGAATACTTTGTGGGAAATTTTTCGTTACAGTCTGGGATTATTTCGGTCAATTTTTATAAGATGTTCAATGCGTAGAACGAATTTGTTTTAAGATTGTCAGGTTTTATTTGGGGTTTCATTTGTTTCAATTTGTACATTCAAATGTTGTTTTTTTTTTTTTTGTCGATTTCTATTATTTCCACCACCACATGGATTATACGTCGATGCCGACGAGAAATATATGACTGCATATTAATTACGTTCTACACAAAAATGACGGATAAGATGTTTATGACGTCTACTATAGAGTGCGAAATCGGACTTTCTACATACAAACCAATTACTTTGAATGCAGCGAATTTTTCCGCGAAATCGGACTTTGCAACAACAAACGTCCTATTTACACAAACAAAATCAAATTCAATTACGTGGAAATCTGGACAATATAATGAAGGATCGTATTTGCGCTAATTTGGAAGAAACATTTAACGGTTGAATTATTGTCTCGCCAGGATTATCAAACACTATAACACTAACATATTATACAAATATACAAACGGAAAGTTTCGGTAAATTCAAAGTAAGATGCTGCTGGCTTGCTATCGGAAGCAATCTTTACAACTCTCATAGACAGACACGTAACGTCAGACCTACATTATAATCTGCTGCAACTATAATTTCCCACTCGCATTCGATTAAATTGCATTCACAAATGTGCGATGATGCTTCAGCTTAAATACAATAATATTGTTTTACAGCATTTCTATCATACGTAACATCGAAAATATCTTTTATGGCAAAACTTGTAACTATTGTCCGAACAAACGACGTGTTTTTTGCGCTTAGAGAAACCGAAAATTGAATATTAATTCGAAAATAACAGAAAAAATATGCAATGTACACAGTTCGAAATGAAAATTCGTTTTACTGACAAATGAAGGAATAGATTTTAATTTTTTTCACCTTCTGGGTGCCATTTGATTTCACAACGACTAAAAAAAAACTTGAAACGCAACAATCGCTTTCAGATTATATGTGAAAAGTACAAACAATGTGTAAAGCTTAAAAATAGTAGACCACGAATTGTAATAATATAGTTGCAAGCAAAATATTATCGTTTTTTTTTTTATCAATTCTATAATTTTCTTCTCGTTTTTTGTTTTTGTTAGTTTTCATAAATTCAAAACAGGAATGTTGTGACGTTTCTTTCCCTAAACTTTTCATTTCGTTCACGAGTTGGAACGAATATGTTTTCTTTTTATTGATTTCTTTGTTCGTAAATTTCTCATAATACAGTTTTTTCCCCTTCATACAGATTACATATAGAATATTTTAACGACTTTAATTAGATTTCTCATTAAACACTTTAAGTTTTAGATTTTTGTTTTCTGTGTATGTGTAAATATACTGCTATCGAACTTTTTGCTTAACTGTATTTTTTTTTTACTTTCATGTACATTTTGTTTTGGTGAAGAAGTTGATTCTAATTCAAACGGTTCATTAAACTTTTCTGGTTTTTTTGTTTGTTTGTTTGCGTTTTCTAATATTTCATTTAAAGTGAACTTTATAAACTTATTACTGTAAAACATAACGTTCGATGATAACGATACGAATAGCAAATGAAAGTTGTTTAATCAGCGAATTTGCGGTTCGTATTGCGACCAAACAGTGCATTACGAATTTCAGGAACAAGCTGTTGCGAAATAAGATCTAATCGTGATTCCAATGTGTTGGGGACCTGAAATTTAGATATGAGAATTATTGATGGTATGATGGTGTTTTGGTGAGAGCTTAACATATCTGGGTTTTTTTTTTCTAAATTAAAATATTTATTTCATAATATACGGAACTAATGCCCCATTATACTATAGATTAAATAAAATTATATTCATGGTCTAGGATTACAATTAATACTAAACTAAAAACCTGACTCAATAATTTATAGAAGCTTGCACATTATTTATTTTATGTGATTCGCATTATCATTAGAAATAGCTGCTCTGCTTGAAATCAATTCTATCAACTCGTTCGCTTTAAACGTTCCATAGGTGAATGTGAAGATAGTTTAGTTTATAAAATGTAATTGAAAACTTGTTGTGATTTTTATTTTTTGCATTGGGGACTTTTAGGAAAAACTCTTGCGAAATTGCTGGAAAATGAAGATTACCATTCACTACGTTAACCATGTTGCATCAAAATATTTCCTTCAGTTTACGGGGTTAGTTATTTTTAATTGGTTCATAACAGAGAGGTTTTTTTTGTTTGAGAAAATCTTAAAACCTACATATCGAATAAATATGTTCTGAATTCCATTCAAAGTATTTGAATGTAACAGGTTATCCATTTCGTGCTTGAGAAAGTAAAACCCTGTATACCGACATCTATCAAAGATACACGTCAACCACGCTGTCATTTATTTAGTTGAATGTTTGTCATTTTAGAATATGAATCATTTAAGGCGAACAACCCGTTAAAATTATTAAATTTTACTATAAAAACGGTGATTTTCTTTTTTTTTTAAATGTTTTTCGATAAATTCAATGAATATTCTTCAGTGATGAGGCCCATTTCTCGTTTTGTGGATACGTTAATAAGCAGAACTGTAGAATATGGAGCTCAGAAAATCAACAAGTGATCGTAGAGAGACCATAACATCCGGAAAAAGTCACTGTGTGGTGCGGATGATTGGGCCATATTTTGTTGAGAATAATCAAGGACGAGCCATCACCGTCAATTCTGAGTGCTATGGCCGCATGTTAACCGATGATTTTTTGGACGGAAATCGAAGATTATGATCTTGAAGATATGTGGTTTCAGCAGGATGGGGCAACAAGTCACGTAACACAGGCAAATCGAGCTCTTTTGCAAGAAAAATTTCCACGAAGTGTAATTTCGCGATTGGCTCATGAGGCATTTCACGTGAAGCGGACAACGAAAAAAGTCGGGGTTCTGGATTTCGTTCATATTGTGCATAATGGTACTTCTAGAGGGTATAATCGTGGATAAATAATTATTTATTTCTATGAGGTTTAGTTGCCGAGTTATGGGCTTCTGAATAATTGACAAAATTGATTAAAGTTTTTTTGGAAGCCGATACTGAGATTGAAAAAAGCATAAAAACATATTGATTAGTGTAGAAAATTAATTATTCTTTTTGATTTTGAAATTAGATTTGAAAAACAATTTCTTTTCCTGTGTGAAAACGGAAGTAAGCATTTCAATTCGTTATTTGAATAATTTGGACCAGGTTAATTTTGTTTATTTTTATAACAAAAGAAAGCTTAAAGTGTACTTATTTTATGATAAAAGTTTTGGAATGGGATGGACAGTAGTTTAGGAGGTAGGCGGATTTCAATACATAAAAGTCGAATGGCGCGTGGTACCGAAAGCTTGAAAAATTGAAAACTTTCCAAATTCAAATGAAACCATCGCAAAGTTTGCTTAAGCTTAAAAATGATGTAGCTACAAAGTGGAATTCAAATTTATGATGTAACAACAAGGTGGCATTCGAAGCTTTTAGGTTCGAAATTTTGTGAAATGCAGGAGCCAATAGAAGCTTATCTTAGTGGTCTTCATAGATCTTTTCAAGCATTAGTATCCGGGGAGTGGGATTCGTTAAAGGAAATGTGTAAGGTGCTGAGTCTATTTAAGCAAATAGCCATAGTAATAAGCAGGGCTGTGGAGTCGGAGTCGTGGCTCTGTACATTTAAAGCGGAGTCGGAGTCGCGTTCGACTCCGACTCCGCTTTAAATATACAGGGGCACGACTCCGACTCCACAGCCCTGGTAATAAGTACTGAATTAGAAGTCTCGGTGCCCAAAGTAATATTATTAAAAGTAACGAGCTTCCCAATCACTACCGTACGGTTCCTTCGAATTTTAGAAATACAATTTCATGTTTTTATTGTCCTTTAATGAGTTCTACTCTTTTTCGAACTTTTTGTTTTATCTATTTTCTGTTGTTTTTTCTAAACAAAGAATAGAGCGTGAACAATCCTTGAAACATTTATAAGTTAATATATAAATATATTCAAAACACTATCACATTTAATTCACAACCAAATTAATTAAATGCCAGCTGGCAGTAAGATAGTCCTTAAGAGGATGGGCGACTTAGTTTTGCATACCTTAGCTCATTTAAAATCTATATTTTATCGTGCGATGGTTTCGAACAATGGGTTTACTCTAGAGATGGGAAATAACAGTAAAGCTAAGCGACACGTTCCTACGTTGCAGTTCCGGATGGGTAACATGTTCCAGTAACATGTTATTTTTGGAACGTTGTTCCACCGCGAGTTGCGCTCATCGTTTACGTTGCGCGTTCCAATAGAACTCTGCAACAAAATGCGTAACGAGAACACAAGTGAAATGTTTCTCGGCTCGGTTTAATGTGAGGCGTTCCGAGCCGTCTTGTAATCAAGAGTTCCTGTCGTTTTTCAAAGACGGCGATATAACTCAACCATATGGCGATGTAACAGTGGGTTCAGCTAATTAATATTTATATGTTTGTGATGATAACACGTTGATAAATTACATTTTGGATCGATTAGTATGATCAAAAAATTGTGAATGCAGAGTTTTGAAAATTGTACATTTCAACAGTAATGAGGACAGTTGGTATAATCGAAGTAAAAAATAAACATTTTGTATGACCACCGAATGAATAGTTCATAGAAATATTGTTTGGACTTAAAGAGCTTAAAATACAACAAAATCTCAGCATACATTATTTTATTGATGCACTTAGTGTAATATTAAAATAGAAATCGGAATGGATAATAACATAATGTAACACACCATAGCAAAAAATAAGATGTAAACGCAGAATTATCACACAAAATATTTACATAGATACTTTGAATTCATTTGATGTTAAGAAATCAGAAACCTATTAGCTATTATGAATTAAGAATTTATAAGCTATTATGAATTTTTGTTGAAGTGACCGTTTGCATTCAAAAATAATGTTTCTAGTAATGGAAACTTTTCTTCCGCTATTTCTGAAAGGTTTGGGTGCATATTTCGATTTTCTTTCCATTAAGAAAGTGGATTCTTATCTCTACGTAGATAATTTTCATTAAAAAATCGGTTGGCTTCTTTTAAAGCGCTTGATGTTTGGTTCTCTGTACATTTTTAGAAATGAGCAATACAAAAGCAAAAATGCTTGCAGTTTGTTACCTTTCGGTTTCTGAGCGCAAATCAAAATCGCTGAATATTGAAATTATTGGTTTAATTTTCTGGCCAACTAATTCAACACAATGCCGTTTTATTTCTTCTGCTGGCTGCCGAGGTGTCATTAAAGGGAACGAGTTTGCATTGAGGGTCCAGAAAATTGGTTAATGCCAAGGTTTGGTGCCTTTCAACATTATTTAGTCTTCGATCTAATCCCACTGCAAGCTCCCTAATGACAGTTTTTATTAGCAAAGTGAAGGAGTCCTTATTAGCCATTTGTTGGGTAACAGATTTCAGACCGTTTGCGAAAACAATAACGTCACTGTCACATATTTTTCTCCGCTAGTTTTTACGGTCACTTCTTTCTACCAGCTCAAAATTTCAAAATTTCTACCAGCTCAGTGTATACGGTCTATTCTAACTCAGTTAGAACTGGTAAATCTTTATTAACACGTTTGGCGCCCAGCGTGATTCGGTTGAGCTTCTCGCGGGCCCAAATTTTACTGTAGGCTCACCAGAACGGAAACGGAGAGGTAAGTGGGAATACCTACAATGCAACTCGGGTAAGTCCGTGCGTTGTCGATTATCTACGTTTGCAGAGCGTTCGACCGATTATAAATGATGCATTGCTTAGTTCCGAAGGTCGTCCTCCGAAAATGAAACCTTTGGCGAAAATGACGTACAATATTGGAAAAACTGGCATCGATAGGAGCGACTAGATGGTGTCATATGCAACAAACATACGAAAAACCATCAAATTGTGTCGCAAATTAGCATTACATTTACTTTCATGAACAAAGATCGTAAATGCACATATAGTGTATTAGAGAGCTACACAAAAAAATGGAGATTATTTAACTTGAACAAGAAGAGCGTCACCCATTTATGGATGACGCGGTCCCCACGGAAGCACACCCCTCACCCATGTACGGGTGACGCGGCGCCGAAAGTGTTAATAAGAGCTATAGACATCTTAATTGCATCCTGCAACTCAGCAAAACGTTGGAACATGTAATATGCAGAGTTCTAACGTGTATGAACCTCTTGGATAAGTTTTTTGACTTAAAACACATTTTTTGGCCGCATAAATCACACTTGGCAATTTTTGCCACAGAATCTAAAATGCTAAAAATCGACCACAGAGGACTATATCTACTTTTTTTGTTCATCTCAAAAACACTATTATTTTAACTTTTCACACTTCTAATCAAAACTACAATACTGCCTTTGCAGCTGCGTATTTGAATTTTACTTGCATATGCACACTGACGGACAAGAGCAAAGGAAATCCAGAAAACTAATTCCAGATTTCGCTTTAGCATGTACAACTCATGGCTAGCGAAGCTACAAGCTAATTGAACAAAAAAAATCCATTTTCTTCCAATGACATTGTGAGCTGACGAACAGGAATGATAACAGATAGGCCAATTAGCCAAACGACTGCATTGTTTTGCTTTGGAACGTTGAGCGTTATTCACTTCTGATGTGTGCAAGACGTTCCAAAAATTACATGTAGTTTCAAATAACATGTTCCTTTGGAACTATGTTATTTAACGTGTTACGTTAAATAACGCCCAACTCTAGTTTACTCAGTTGAAAGTGCTCATATGTAAATATAAAAAATCAATCATTTCAAATAATTGTATAACGTACCCTTTGTTTTAGAAGATTAATGCGCATTGTTATTTTAGGTCGAATAACATTCATATTTCAGTTAGATCGTCAAAAAATCAAAACCGCGAAAGTTCAGCTCAATAATAATGTAAACAGCACTAATAGCTATTTAACGATCGTTATTACTACAACTTACTGATTTCCATTAATCACTTCACAAACACGAAAAACTGAGATTATCTAACAAATCATTACAAGTACGATTAGATAATAGAACCCATGATAATAGTGGTCATATGCTTATAACGCAATCATTATTTATCAATGAAAACTTCTATAGCAAACGATTCATTTGCTCTGATATCGCAAGCTATACTACCAGTAGATATAAGCTGAAATACCTGCAGAATACTAATGTATCTTAGCTTATCAGGAAATCTAACAGTTAATAACATCTATTTAGGATAAGATTTTTTTTCATACAACACAACACGTTAAGGCCAAAAATGAAGGAATTTTAAATCATGTCTGAATCTAAAGCTTTTTCGCGTTACTTATTGTCGCTCCACATTTAATCGCTTAGAATTTGGTGTCAAAATAAATATTGAATGTAGAAATTAGATGGATAAAACTATAAGATAAACATTATTTGATGATGAAAACTTTTGGATTAAGATAATTTTTTTAAATGTATAGCTCGGAATACGATAGTTTTTTTTTCAATGTAGTCCCAGTTAAATAAAGGCATACAACTAAAAGACGTGCAAAAGCTAACCACAGTAACAAATTATACAGTTTAACATTCTTAAAAATTCCACAGCAACACAAATCCTGCAAACAAAATTTCTGTGGTTTTTAGAGCATATTTACGGATTATTTCCTAGAAGATTCCCATATTCATCATAGAATACTAGCAACTTTTTTCCCAGTTCTCTAATATGTATATGAAAATGAAAACATATTTCGAAACTTACCCTTACGCGTCCATTCAATGCGACAATTTCAACTCCTCCGCATGTATCTGGCGCTAAGAAGTTATCCATATTGATGTTAACTAGAACATCTTTTCCAATTTTACTCTTGTATTCTTCGTAGATTCCGGGCAAAAGGCTTTCGATAATAGGCACGTCAACTTTACGGCAACGTAAGGTCACGGTACTTTCCATGGTTTGGAAGAGAGCTTGCATGATCAGTTGCGTTAAAACCTGCCGGTATTCGCTCTCGTTCTTTGTAACATCACCTAGACGGCGTTTTGCTTCTTCCAGAACATTACGGACATGATCTTCGCGGACTTTCAATACCTGTTGTAAGAAAATTTCTAGTAAAAATATTAAAGCTTATCGAATTTGGTCTTACCTTCAATCTGGCTTGATTCAACATATTTGAAGATTGAATTTTCTTTTGTAATTCAACTTGTTTTTCTTTCTTTTCGAAAAATTCCATGATCTTGAGACGTTGCTGTTGAACCAAACGACCCTTTTCAATGTTGAATTCTTCCTCGGCTTTGGCATCAATTTCTTCGGCTTTTTCATTGGCTTCTTGCTCAATGAATGCCATCATGTGCTTGATCTTGAATTGAAATGATTGCGAAAAAAGGCATTAGCGTGGGATGAATATTTAAAAGCTTGTAGGCTTACTTTTTAGGGTTAATGATTTTTGTATTGCTCAGGTAGTAGTATTTTTTCGGATGTGAATTTTCAATTCTACGCCTTTCTTTAGCGAAAAATGTTTAATCTTGACCTTACCATCGGAGTTACCTTTTTAATGAGCAATAGTAAAGTAAAAAAGCAAACCCATTTTGGTCTTTCAGAGTCAAAATAGTAGAAAATCATTTTCATAATTGATTTCTTTTGCAAGCATGAATTGATTTGTTTCTTTTGACTCAGCCACCTATTTAGAGCTAGATTAACTCAAAACTTGGTGCTCGATCCTCCGTGCGTACCTGGATTCGAAACAGGATCCCCAAAAGGCAGAGGTCAAATGAAGTTATCCCACTAATACTCGTTCATAGAGATTTGACTCAGGTACGTTCTCAATGCTAAATTAGCACAAAGACCAGTGTGTGGTCATGGCTATTCGAGCCAGGGACCACACACGCTAGCAGCCACTTCACTATCTACTCGGCTAACCAAGCTTCAATTCATATTCGCGGTACTCGCCAAATGCATTTGAAAATAATTCAATAAAAAATTCAATGAAACAATCAACATTACCCCAACGGTTCCATTAAATCATATGATACTTTTTAATTTAATTATAGCAAAATGAAATATCCAAGCGGCAAGATAACAACATAATAGCAAGCACATGTGGTTCATACTTTCCATGATCTGCTATATCAAATCATAGCTTGATTGAATTTATCGCACTATAAAAAATGTGCGTAAGTAGCTGTTTAATAAGCTGTGCGTAAGTAGCTGTTGATGTGCCTACGTGGCGCTATTCTCATTAAACATTGACATATATGAAAAGTTGTACATAATTTTCTTAGAGTCTTTGAGAAGTCAAGTAAACAGGTTAGTTTTTAAGGTAAATACTAATATAGTTTGTTGTGATATCTAACATCAATAATTTGTCGCGACAAATTATTTAAACTCATTATTTGTATTTATTGTTATTTTCTCCTATTTACAGGAATAAATTCAAAATAAATATCGCCATAATATCTTATTTGGTCTACAGCTTACTCATTATTTTATAAATTTTAAGTTTCGAATCATAAGATTCTTACAACATGAAGCTGATAAATCTCATATTGTTTTTCAATATTTTGTGCTTCCGGGTTCTGTTTCGTAAGGTGTCGCAACGAACTTATATTTTCCAGGAATAAACTACAGTTAAGAACCATTTTTCAAATTTGTTTTCTGTTAGTGATTTGTTTGTTACTTTGCAAAAAGCCGTGCTGAATGTCGTTCTGAAATTCTGCTTGTAGATTCGCGCACATAAAATTAAGTGCTTTTCTTTACAAATTGACATTTCTTATTATGTGTACTTAGCGAAATTATAATATAAAGTGAAATACAAAGAGTAGTCTGAAGTCCTGAAGTAAGCGAATTTTCCAGAAAGAAAATATTAATTCAAGATTGGTCAGAAAGGGTCTTTGCAATAAATTTCAGATCGTTTGTACGAGATTCAAAAACAATCAAATGATAGGGTTTCGAACATTATTTAATGTATGTTTTATGATGTTTTTTTTAGAATCTGATCCCCGATTAGAAAACGAAAAAATTGTACCACCTAGAAAAAAGCGGCACGCACATTCAGTTTACGGTAGCTAGATAAGTGGCCAGATCTGGCTTTTGAAAACACCCCACGCCAGACTCAAAAAACTCCAAAATAGTATCAATTTAACTGAAAAACCCCCAAAAAATATTCATAAATTACAAGGCAAAACAATCAAAATTTGTAAAATTTATTATATTGATAAACCCTAGCATACATCCTTAATTACGGAACTTTTCTTAATACGGTTTCCTGTTACTGTGTAGGTATAAATTTTGTGCAGTCTGATTGTTCCCGGAGGACATTAATTTAATAACACACCATGAAAAAGATATAAAAATAAAATATTTAAAAAACACGAAAAAAAGAAGCAAATGGCAGAAGAAAGAACGCACTCATAACGCGCAACGGTTACTAAAGCTCGTGCCATACTTAACTGCCAGGTCCAGATTTCTACTTAACAGCTAGGTCCAGACCCAATTCAACACGAATTTCTAGAAGGCGGGGGAGAAAAAATTTTCACCAGCACTTAAAAACTCATGTTGAGTTGAGCCATTAAAATCTGCACTAGGACAAGCAAAATGTTGAGGTTCAAGTTTTATTCTTCTACCTACAAGTGAGTATGGCAATATGCAGCTCATAGTAATAGAATATAGAGCCAAGCTATATATCCTAGGTCGGAACAGTGTGGCCAGAGTGGACTATTTTCCGCCAATTGGGCTATCTAAAATTTGAATTTGCGGGAGGTTTTTTCATTTCGCGGGTTGGCGGTTTTTGGGCTATCTACTTTTATGAAAAACTATATTTGGGCTATGCAGTAAAACCTACTAATCGGGACACTGTATGATCAAACCACCTGAACAATTGAGCTATAACATCACCGCAAATACTATTTCTTGAAGAAAATTCACTCTGTAATCGGGCAACCTCTAGAATTGGACCGTGATGACGACGGAAATTGAATAACTTTGGAATATTTTGAAGACACTGGAAGAAAGCGGTTGAAAATAAATTTGCCATACTACCAAATAGATAAATTGTTGTATTCATGGTCTTCTAAAGGCGGCTTTAGATATGCGGTGTTTGTCAAACACCTCCTATTCGCCAAATACCGAACACCTAGTCAAGTCATTTGCTTGGTGCTTGCGGAATGACAAGCACAGTGAATTAGATATTCGGGGATTGTCGAATGTTTGCCAAAACTGGAACATGTACGAGCTGCTCGTCGTTGTTCCCTCCCGCAATTTTTTGTGAAAAAACGAAATATTTGCTGCATCTCTGAGCATTAATAATTGATTATATTTATATCTTTAAACATGGATTTAAATATGGATGTTGATTCAGCAGATTCAGTTGACATTATATGTAATTATAAATACCGAATGTGTAAAGCGGGGATCCGAACATACCCAAACACAGTGCTCGTCTACTTTGATGTTTGTTGAAAGTTCGACAAACTACGGGAATAGCGAGCACCCGAATGTTTGTGCTTGGCCTAGGGCAAGCACTAGGCGAGCAACCCAACCACACATGCGAAGTTTGCCAAACTAGGTGCTCGGTATTTGACAAACACCGCATATCTAAAGCCGCCTTTAGACACGCTCCAAAAATTTGCCATTATCCGGCCAGATACTTCACAGTAAAGCCCGTCAAATCACTACAAAATTAAAACTTTGTGATTTCAAGGCATCAAATAGAAAGCTAAAATTCGTTAAAAAGGACTACAATCTTCACTACGGCACGCTTTGTGGCGAAGAAGCTGATGTTGATTTAGACACAGTTCAGGAATTTCAGTCACAGCTAAGAATGTTATGTGATGGCTATGATGCTTCAAATATCTATAATCTTGATGAGACAGGAGTATTTTTTAGAGCAACACCTCAAAAATCACTACGTCATAAATTGAAAAAATGTACATATGGAAAACCTTGAAAGAAACGCGTGACAGTTGACATGGAAGCTGCATAGGAGAAACCGAAAGACCAATATCGCTGGGAAGAATTGACATTAAGCGAAGTTTAAGCACAACTTGGTGAGCTAACACAAAACCTTAGATGACGGGTGCTATTTTTAAAGAATGGATGCAATTACAAACATTACCATCTTTTTTGATAAAGCTAGATGTGATAGCATTGATAATCTCTAAGACATCAAGCTACAATTGTTTCGACCTATTTGCACTTCTTATTTACAGCCTTTAGATCAGAGTTATACCAAACATACTACACTTATATGATGGACCTCATATTATGAGCTCTGGAAAATACTGAGCGTTCTTCAGACCCAATCAAATTAGTTTTTATATTTGAAGCTCTCTGATCATGAGGATCTACTTGGAATAAAGTGTCTCCACTTACAATTACAAAAGTGTTTTTGGAAATGTGGGTTCCCTCGAAATCCGAGGGTCGAAAGTGGAATCGTGATGAGAGTTCAAATTCAAATTCAAATATTCCAGCAGACACTCAAAATTTGTCAGGATACGATCAGTTTACGACCACAAACGAATCTCTCCCGGAAGATTGAGAAGATGTCTTTTTTAAAGGATGACGATGTCTTCTTTAATTTCAAACCGAAGAAACCAAAGCAGTTTTTGTTAATTCCGATAGTGAATTCAAATCGCAGTCATTCAAAATTCAATGTTTAAAAATTATTTATTTTATTTCAAAGCACACTTCAATTTTTTTCGCGAAACGTCGTTTGGCGACCCCCAAGTGAAATTTTCTGACGTATATCTCCTTTTGAAAGTATTTAAACGTCTAATCATAATGTTAACAGCTGATCGTCTAATTGAAAAAATAATTTATTTCAAAACTTGGGTTCATAGTTTTGAATGTATGAAATCGGATAAAATATTTACATTTTAAATAAAATATTCAGCCTTTCTAGCCATTAAGACTGTTTCTTATACTAATTGAACTTTTGTGCCATCCGAATTTGAAAGTTTATTTTCTGTGTGAACATTCTAGGAAAGTTCTTGAAAAAATAAGTGGCCTTCTACACTTATTTTTTCAAGGACTTTTTTAAAATGTTCACACAGTTCCTGTAATTTATCACATTTTTCCCTTTTCAAATACGTTGTAAATAAAATTTTATCTGTATATGGTATGGAACATTTCTACTGTTTCAAACGACTTCTGTGCTCCAATTAGAGCATTTATGTTACTTCGTACGAGTTTTACGGATTTAAATATTGTAGTTTAATCAGGATTTAAATATTATAGTTTAAATGAATTAATTTAGTTCTACATCTGGTGTGGCTCTTTTTGGGCTAGAAATAAGAAATCTTGGCTATTTTGGGCTATGAAAGTTTGAAATTGGGCTACATTTTCTCACAAATATCTGGCCACACTGGGTCGGAAATATGGGATATGTATAGTGTTCTAACTAGAATCGATCACCTATATTTCGTTATGTATCATCCATCTACGAGAAAACTATATTAGATGCAATATTTGATATTGCATATTATTTATTTCTTGATGTAAATGCCTTCTTTGAATTCGGTTATTAATTTTTCTGGGGTGGTTTCCCTCCAGAAATTGTTCTTGATTTTTTAAATGAGAGGTCCGGATAATGTATTACGAGCATCAGGCAAATATATTGAAACTGAAAAATAAATTTGAATTTTTATTTGCAGACGATATACGTTGTCTATGCGATTATAGACAAGAAGGGAACCGTGATCACAAATCAATAACCTTTATGAGTAAATTATTTCCATGGATATAAGTCGGAGATGTTAAAATTTATCACAACCAGCGTAAATAACAATTAATGATTTCCAACTGCAAGTGGTCACACCAGTCAAGTATGCACTGTGTGCCTGATGAGAAACAGTGCATGCTTTCGAAACCACTTTGTCAAATTAAAATTTTCAAGATAAATAAAAATTTTTCAATTTTAATCATCCCGCAAAAAACAATGCTTATGAAAAATAAATTTGAATTTTTATTTGCAGTGCGAACTTAAGTTAACGAACTTAACGACCATATTCGACCATATAAAAACATATTCGTGGAGCACTAGTAGATAATTTGGCAAAAAAAGTACTCTAAGTAATGGTTCTCTAAACAACGATATCACCTCAAGAGTAACATATCGTCGCTGTGAAATCAAACCGGCATATCTGCAAAATACACATTCTTCGCTAGAGCGCTTTAAAGTTTTCGCATGTGGGCTATTTCCACGTGAATGCAAAGTGGAAAAACACCATTAGACGGGTTTTTATTCAACTTTACGATATGCCGGTGCGACATAAAAATAGAGGGGAAAATAAGGAATTTTTTGATACCAAAAACTCAAAAACTCAATTTTTGCAGATATGCCGGTTTGATTTCACAGCGACGAATCATGGAGCTTAGTTACATAGAAAAGCTAACTATCACTTTACAGAATTTTAGGTTGCATACTTTTTTATCTAGATTGTGCCTAAATTGAAAAAAAAGCCGTTTCGAGGGAAACGCATTTGAAACCTTCTACTGGCTCTAGTTAAAATTTATAAAATAATGAGTAAGCTGTAAATTTATGTAGATTTTCTATAAAATTCTATGCACCTGTAGATCAAATAAAAAACTATATATCTGCAGGTTTCCCTGTAAATAAGGCAACTCTCATTATACCTACACGACGACACAAGCTTTTCATATAAAAAAAAAAACGAGGGACGCTCACTTAATCGCTCGGTTCATCAGAATGAATGGAAGTTTCAATACAAAACTTTGACAGTATATTCTCGAATAGTCTTGCGAATCAGACAAGTGTGGCCTATTATGTATTGCTGAAATTTTCTCAAGCTCTTAGTGGCGATTTCTACCGACAAAAATGAATGGGTTTGATGTGAACTATGCCGAATTAAAGACATAAGAGAGACATAAGAGAATATACACAACAAATTAATTTTTCATCATTACAGATCATGTTTGGCTCAACTAGATACAAACTATTTAGAAAGGCAGTACTGAGAAGTATTATCGCTCTTGCCGTATCCACCAGACATTGTGCCTTCAGATTATTATTTGTTCCGTTCGATGCAATCAGTAGTTTCTAAAGCACAGTCCACTTCTTTTGTAAGTATCAAAATTTGATTGAATAGTTGGATCGCGTCCAGAAAAATAAACATCTACAGAGAGGGCATCCGTTTATGGCTGAAAGGTGGTCCAAGGATGTAGCTTCTGATGGACCACAATTTGAATAACGTTGTATGTCATTGCATAAATATACAAACGTTTTTTATTTGTCCAAAAATGGCGGAATCATATTCGTATATCCAACAAAAAATTAAATAATGTTATTATGAGTTCAACTAACTTTTACTTCCTAAATTTTCTTCTTCATATTTTTGAATTGTAGATTAATTATGGCAACGAGGAGTGTAGATAATTATTTGAAAATTAGTTGAACCAAAATTGCTGGGTGTTTTTAAACACTTGGCTATCATATATTAAGTTCTTTTTCTATACATTTCGAAGAGATGTTAGTTTTTTAGCATACTTCACACATTGTATGCGCCAAGGTAACATTTGGGAGATGAACGAAACATCACAAACTATAAATAATCCTACAACCCCTCTCGAGTCTAGGAGTTAAAGCTGGCAGATAGCTTCATTCACAATGTATACGAATGTGGATTCCACACTTTACTTTACTCCTGATTTTACACAGGTACCTATTTAGAGCCAGGTTAAGGCCAGCGACAGGTGAAAAAATTGGCACAATCGATTAACTTTTCGGAATTGAGTTTTTGCCAGGAAAGGGTGATTTGGGTCCTTCTTTGAAATATTTACCACCCATTTTGCCAAAATAGACCGATACTCTAAGCCTGTTTTAGAGGGCATTCCCTACAGCACTAAGATAGTACAATTTTCATAATTTTCGGCTAAAAACGCGGCTATTGTTTCAATTTTAGAATCAGCGTGGAATTCGTGAAAGGCTAGGAATGGCTTATTGATTTTTATTTAGTATTAATTTTGAGGAAATGATGTAGATTATGAAATTATCAAAGAAAATGTGAAGAGAAACTTTAAACTTGTTATTTTCGAAACTATCTTTCATCTACGGAAGAATTTTCAAAATACGATCATCATTTTTTAATCGAATACTCAACCAGACTATAGAAATCTAATGCAAGTTGCGAGCAAAGTGCAGTTTGCAAAGTGCAATGTGGTCAGGTCGCCAGAATATACAAAAGCGGAAAATTTCAATTTTTGAATATTGATCACATTCAAAAATTCGATCCTTTCTTTTTGTTTTGAGACTAACGATTCAACTTGCGTTTTTGTTTTTAAAGCATAGAGGAACCAAAACGCTTGGTCCGAAATCTGTGTGACGTAAATTCTTGCGTAGGAAGGTTCACATCATAAGCGCTGAAACGACCTAAACCAAAATTTGCTCTAAGACTTGTAATTGATATACTGTATCAAAAAAATTGTACGTACAGTACCCTAGCTGTAATATAAACTCTTCTATTTATTAAACAAAGAAAACTTTTCAATTCTTTAGGTATTTATAAATTCTATACTGTTAAAGCTCTTTAGAGCAAAACAATATTTTGTTAAATTAGGTTTTAATGTCATAGTACAGCAATAAAAAACTTAAAAAAAATTGCACGTACATCAAAAAATTGCACATACACACAAGATTAACTTATGATCTCATGCAAAAGAAATGGTACTTAGTTTCCAGTGCACATTTACACACGCCCCTCATTTATTGAAGGTAGTACTTGTAAATGCTCAATAGAGCCATGCAGTAATTCTTCTTAAAAGTTTTTTTTTCTAAAATGGGCGAATCACACCTCAACGCTCCTGTTGAAGTGAAGAAATCAATCGTAAATTTTAAGGAGCAAGGTAAAGGTTATGCTGAAATATCAAGCATCATTGGCACACCACGTTCAACCACGCAAATGTTTATAAAAAAAAATTTCAAAGTAACAAAAGTTTCGTAATTGCCCAAGGAAGGGGTCGGAATAAAATTTTAGTTGACGGTTTGTAGAGAAAATTGAGAGAATTATTAAGAAAGATCCAAAAACAAGTTCTCCCAAAACAGCTGCAGACCTTAAAAGAAACGACGGAATATCGTTGAATGCCCAAACAGTGCGAAATTTTCTCCATAAAAAGTGTTACAAGGGATGGATGCATGCATTGCAAGAAAACAACCGTTCATTTCGAGGAAAAATGTTGGCCGACGCTTTGAGTATGCCAAAGATTATGTAGATGGGCGACGATTTGTTCGACACATTCAATTCAGCGCTGCAAACAAAATATTTCGGGCCCCACTGTTAAATACGGAGGTGGTAATGTTTTGGGTTTGGAGAGCGATGGAAGCAAATGTCGTTGGAAATTTGGTGTTTGTGGAAAGCACTATGGACAAGCATCAGTACTTCGCAATAATAAAGCCTAATTTAAGAACCAGTGTTTAAAAACTTTGGAATTAGCGACGAATTTTCACTAGTACATGACAATGATCCAAAACATTCCTCGCATCTAGTAAAAGAGTGGTTACTGAATAACGTGAAATCTGTGCTTCCTCATCCACCCCAATCGCCAGACCTTAATTAGATCGAATATCTTTGGGAAGTTTTAAAAAAAAAAGTGCTGGAACATCATATCATAAGCCGAGCTCACCTGAAGGAGGTTATTTTTGAAAAGTGGGGAAAAATAACACCTGAAATTACTAGAAAACTAGCCCTTTCAATGAACAATCACTTAAAGAATGTAATTTCAGCAAAAGGACACCACACACGCTATTAGAAGTAGAAAATGTAATTAATTTTTTGAATGTATGTGAAAATTTTTGATGTACGTTCAATTTTATGAAATGAATTATAGCTTAATTTTAAAAATTAACAATAATATAACGGAATACTGTTTTGTTTTAAATAGTTTCAGTTGTGTAGAACTTATAAAATTAATAAAAATATAGAAAATGTTTATTTATAAAATAAATTAGTTTTAATTAATGATAAGTTTTTGTAAAGCCAGTAGAGCAATACGTGCAAATTTTTGACACATTCTAAGTATAATTTTGGCAAGAAATGTTACTTTGAGAGAGAAAAAAAACATTTTCGCTTATCCTTGGTCCGAACTGAAAGACTGTCTGTACCTAGATTCGAACCAGGTACCCCATACACAAAGAGCCAGTGCACTAGACCGGTAAATCATATTCCCGATGTTCTAAGTTTCAAGGAATAAGAGAATTAGATGAGATAACTTTCATACTAAAGTCATCCAATTCTATTCGTTTACTTCCAACAAATAAAATACCAAATAAATTTTCTGACAATTTGCATATCTTTTCAGTTATGAAAAAGGATTTAAGTATGTTTGACAGAAACGAATTAAAAAATTCATCCTTATTAGCGTCAAAGCCGAAAAAAATATACATCGATCTCATGCACATGTCGTTTTTGTTTTCGTCCACATCATAGACACTATTAAATGCAAATTCGCCTCTGCTAGCCGGCCCACCTGCGAGCCGACGTCAAGAGTGCATACAATTAACAGGGTCACTGATCCGCTAGTGCCATAGAAACATAACATTCTGGCTAGAATCTCAAGTTCCGAACGGAATTCTGTTTACAAATCTATATTGACCATGCTTAGAATTTCAACGTCAAGCTATTTTTAACAATTTACAACGCTGATATAAAACTATACGTAGTAAATCATCTATCGACTATTGTACTCAACTATTTCTAAAAATATTCCCAGCTACATTTATAATCCTGAAATCAAAAGATTCTATCGAAGCAGTAGTTACATAAGTCATCTTATGACGGTAGCGACTTCAATCATTATTACTGTGCGAGATAAAAACCATCACG
The DNA here is from genome assembly GCA_947369275.1 of Nemotelus nigrinus. Classification (NCBI taxonomy): domain Eukaryota; kingdom Metazoa; phylum Arthropoda; class Insecta; order Diptera; family Stratiomyidae; genus Nemotelus; species Nemotelus nigrinus. The sequence goes on from OX376372.1 coordinate 36,659,949, forward strand.
TAAAGTTCTTCTAAACGGCCAATTGTCACCCAGCGACCCATTCCGACCCTCCTCAAGGCCTCATAGTTCCAGCGATTACCCCGGGCGATATAGTCATGGTGGTCATGGTGTTAATCAACTGTCAAGTCATGTGACATTTACTTTACCGCTCCAATTGGAATATTTTCATGTTTCTGGCACTTTATCCAGTATTTCATTTATTTGCCTTAATAGATTTCCGTTTGGGGTGATATTGGCCATATTTCGACTACTAAATATCAATGAAATCGTGATCAAGTGATGTTTTATTAATTCACATGACAAAGTTGAGGTCCCATGACCCGAAAAACTTCCAGTCCCCTCATCACTTGTCAAAGCGACCGATGCGCGAGGCTCGAAAACCACCAATTTCAGACATCGAAACGTGCACTTTTCATGCAAAAATCCACTTCCACAATTGGTCCGTTCAAGCGACACGCGAATTATTAATAGATATGCAATAGTATCTGGCACATTCATTGTTTTACTCACCTGTTTTTGTACATCTGCATCGCTTAGAGCCATTTTTGCAGATTTAGTTTTTGGACTTCACGACGAGGAAAAGAAAATTTTACTTCAACACTGCAAAATAGAGAAATTGGATTTGATTTAGACGGCAAGGACGATAAATGCAGGTTTCAAGTCAACATTAAAGTTCAATCTAGGCACAAATGTTCTGTTCACTTCGAATACACCAAATATTGACCTGAGGTAGCAGTCGAAAAAGGCCAAAAGTACTCGACACTTACGGGAGCGATTCCGTCTACGCCTACTCCGTCCACTTTGAGATGCGAGAAATCCAACTTCGTCGTCGTCGCCGTCGTCGTGAATATTCAATAGGAACTTTTCTTCAATGCAAACGATCATATGATTTGGGAAATTCAAATTGGACGAGCAAAGTACCATAAAAGTCAAATATGAGTTGGGGAAATTTTGTGGTGGCTAGATTTGAAAAATGAAATTGAAATAATGTTCATGGAATCAGAGACAATACAGGTCTGTTCCCATACTACAATTAATTGCGATTAATTGCAATGAAGCCGTTTTTTGTACTCCGTTTTAGTACGCTTCATTGCAATTAATCGTAGTACGGGAACAGACCTTACGTCTCTAAAATGAAGAAAATAATAAAAATTACTTTGATCGCATAGATCGCAAAACTCTCAAACATTAAGCAAGCCTAAATAATAAAAACTATTCGATTTGGTTAGCCCATCTACTGTCAACTGCAAGATTCCTCGGAGTTTAGGCCATAAGTTTAGCTTAATTGCATTTGATTGAAGAACATTTTTTAGCCGGTTGGAATTTCTATTTGGTGACTCCAAAAATTGCAAATTAAAAAAGAAATAATTTCATCCACTTATTTCAGGTGCGAGATCTTTGTCACTTCTCGAATAGCTATTGAAGTGATATTATTAGTATATATGCAACTAAATATTATCAAATTTGGTAAAAACAACGACATGGTTTTCGCGGTATTTGTAAAAATCTGTATTTGAGCAGACAACATTGCGAAGCTTGATCACACTGCCCAGAGAACACTCTCTTCCATAATAGTCAAAGAGGTATAAATAAAAATTAAAGTTTTTTGTATTTATTACTGTCCATGATTCCTAAAATCTGTAAAATAACAATTTTTATTGAAATTAAATTGGAGTTTTTTCGAAAAGCAAACCGATTCAAATACCCTTATCGCCATCTCGTGTTCATAACTACAAATAGTTAGTACTGCTCCAACTCGACTTGTATAGTTCTATAATCATCCCGTTTCGCTGGTTTCGCGGGATCTGTACTGTACCGAAAATCCAATATGGCTGACACGAATGATTGTTTTTGAGCCGATTGAATGTTAAAGGAGACCAAACGATTTCGCATCGAAAAAATTGACCAGTGCGAAAGAGAGCGCTATTTGCACATCGTTCACGAAGACGACAACGAACACAAGACGAACAACGACGTTTGAAGTGCCGTCGAGGAAATAGGAATTCTTGTCCCGTGTCCGGTGTTTAAATTGAAAATAGCGTTTTGTGAAGAGCGCTTTATCGAGCGATTTGTTTATCGCTTTCGCGTTTCAATATTTAATTGATATTGTGTTTTCTGAACGAGTATCGTAAACAACGCGAGTTCATTGAACTGATTTTCTGCGTCTCGACGGGAATTGAAAATCCTGTGGTTTCGGAAAAGCGGACAGTACGAAGGATTATCGGAAAATTCAAAGATAAGCTGAAATCTGTGTCTTCGTAGCACGCGTTGGTCGCATTGCGGTTTTCCAGTAAACGTGTTTAAATAAACATTTCTATGTTCATGTTCATGTAAGGGATATTCGAAAGATTCATTCGATTGTGGACATATTGCCCGACGGGGCTTCTGCTTCGCTTCAAAGAATATCCTAGTGAGAAGTGATCAGTGCGTGTTTGTTAAACGTGGGAAAATCGTTTTGCCGCATACGAATATATTTCGAGCTTTATTCACAACCGGGAGCTTTTCAGAACATTTTTCATCGTTCTAACGGAGTTCCCGACCATATCAATCGACTGCACACTGACGGGGCTATAAAAGAAGTGTTCCAAACGTCGGAAGTCCCTTTTTACAGCCTGCATCCGCAGAGGAAACCCCTTGGGTCGAACAACTTGCGAAAGATCGCCCAGAGGACGTATAGACAGGAAGACCAGCTTGACCGGGGATTGGAATTGATCTTCGGGTCGCGGCCATTTACCAGCAGAATTTGGTGGAATGTTAAATGCGGTATATGCCCATCGCAGATTGAATGTTGCTTGTTTCATACGCCTCAAGTTGTTGTTCAGTTAGGTAAGTTTCGGAGCGTTATTTCTTTGTTTTTGTGATGGTTGCTGTTACAATCTAAATCATTTTGTTCGGTGCAATGGATTTGGGTTGACATAAGAATTTCGCCGGTATCGAATGATTATAGTTCATCGGGTACTGAGAATTAATAGTTTTAAGCATATGACATTGTGGGGAGCATTAATATTCGTTACCATTGCATGTCGGAATAGAATTTTTCTGTGATCCTGATCATAAAACACACGAGCCAGATAATACAAGGATGGAAGAGGATGTTTGTTAATTCTGAGATAATCGCCTTCCAGCTCCATGCCCGAAAGAGATGCACATAGAGCAGTGAGCTGTCATACTACCAACCCTTATCAAGAAGCATTACCCGATACACCGAAAAAGTACAGAGAGACGGAGTGAGAAATTTCCCTTTGTTTACAGTTTGGGATAATGGTGTTGGCGCAATTTTGACTGGCTGTGCCAATTATATTTTTGTGGTTTTGTGAATTCTCAAGCAAATTAGCACCGAAATGCAGTATAAATATCGATCTCATCGCGGTAGTTTAGAATCACATTTTCTCAATAGCGTGTTCGAAGCTAATTACAAGTAAAATTCAATCACTTGTCAAAATTCCACCCATGAGCCTACAACAAGAATGGACAAGAAAGTAAGTGCATCGTCATAAATCGTCTTCGTGGTCATTCGAAGTTCTATGTGTTGATGTGATTGAATTTTTGCTGAAACACCAAATTTACATATTTGAGTTTGGAAAATGTTGCTGGACTGCTGCATTCGAAGATCGGACGTAGGAACGAAACTGTCCGACTCATCTCTCCAGCTGGCAATTCTCTTACCGTAAAGTGAATTAATAGATATTTATTGTTCCTTCTGTTCTTGTGTCGATTCGGGCGGGGAAATTTCCTTTGCGGAGATTTGTACCCTCCGAAGAAAAAAATGAGAGAATGAATGAGAATTTTCTACTTGTCACCGCCAGACCCTGAAATACGATTTGACAGGTGGGCAAAATAAAGGGATGAAGATTGAATGTAGTAAAAAAACCAAATTACATTTGACAGCAGCAAGTTGTCCCCATTATATTAGCAAGTATGAGAAACAACGATAGCTACAATGTAAGTGTATTGGTTTTGGATTTGCCCCTGCGGTACTTGAACAAATCTGACACTGAAAATTCGTGAATGGCAAAAAGAGACAAACAGTCTAGGACTGAAGCGACTGAAGAATGCGTAATTTGACGTTTTTTCCGGTTGATAATGCTGTACCGCTCTAACATTCAGATATGAACGTTTCGTTGGAAAGAGACGGCTCGGTTTGTGTGTTTTCTTTTGTGTGATGTCTTTTCGTGGAGGAACTGTCCGTCGTCGAGTTTGCTTTTTCTCCTTTTTTCACGTCAATTTTTGTGATCCGCTGTGCATAATTTTTGATTTTTTGTTGATAATTTAATGTTCGCTAGTAATTAATAAACTCTAACTAGACTCATGAAGGTGCGTAGAATTCACTTAAAGTTTGCTATAATGTGTTGGATGTGTGATTTAGCGATAATTTGTGAGAATTGAAGGCGAGAAAAGTGAAATCGAGATTGTGATGAGGGTTTTCCCTGTGCTTGCTTCGCGGTTTTGACAAGATGTGCGTGCAAGTCGCTACGGCTCTGAAAGTTTTAGATATCTAATGGGCTCAGGGCTCCAGTGCAAGGGCCCCATTAACATCTCGGATACACCCACTAATCTCAAGGCTAGGATTTCGCGTGTGCTACATGATCCGCGAAGGCTTTTCATACACGATTGTGCACCTGCTCTGTGTGTGGTTCAAGGGGCCCACTCAAGGGCTGTCCAAATTTTTTGGGGCTCTTACCTAAAATTTTTTTGGGTAATGGCTGGAGTCTCGAAATGATGTAGAGAAAATTGGGTTTTCGTAGGTCTTTGTTAGCTAATGAGGTCGCAACGAAAATTGCTTTTCGCGCTTTCGAGTGCGACAATACAAATCGGAATAGTGTTTACATTACTATTTGTCAAATAAGTGATTGTTGGGAAGAAAACGCGCCTTCGACGCGGCCCGAAAACAAATCATCCGGCTCTTAGCAGTTTCTGTCAATCTGTTATTTAGAAAATATTCTATATAGAAAAATCTAATACTAATAAAATATTCCTGCTGTGTAAATAAGTGTCGGAACGATGAACTGCAAAACTTGCGTTTTGCTCCAAGGTTAGCAATGTACATATCTGGAGAGCATTATTTGCGCACTTATTCAAATTGTGCAAGGCCTACGTTCTCGGTGCACTTCATTCGTCGAATCTCTCTAAAAGCATTTGTCGTTTGTGTATACGACAACAATAAAACGAAAACTGGAACCTACGTTCATGGAGATTTGGAACTGATAACTTTATCACGTAGAGGTGCTCGAATAGCGCGCTCTAAAGATCTGGACGTGAATAATTCCATTCGGATTTAGTCTTTTTCCGGCTGTAGTGGCTCTGAAGTCGAACTAATAAACATTTCAATGAATTCCAGGTAGGCAAACAGCTAACTTCAGGCACATTTATGTAGTTACGCGGAAGCAGAAATAAATGTGAGACGAGAGTAATGTTTTCATAACTGTGGCCTTACACAGACGATCATTCGTAAACAAGCACGTCAAGACGACTATTATGCTAAAAGTGGCTTTTCTATCTAAGTAGCTGTATATGAAGTAGTTTCTGATAGATTATAGACAAAAAACCAGCATCAATTCAAAATATTGATTTAAAACTCTGTTATGTGTCACTAATTTAAGCTGTTTAGAAAACGATAAATTGACAGTATAAAAAGTAAGAACTCAAATCACAAATACTGATTTTTAAAAGCTATGCGGAAGTCACTAAACAACTGGACCCCATAAAAGCGAAATTTAAACCCGCTTCAATTTTGTGCCAGTGTGCTAAAAGCACCATCAAGTTCAGTTAGTAATATAAAATTTATCAAAGACAACAATAAAACCTAAAACGAATGAAGGACGTTTCGGAAACTGTTAAAACGCGGCGTTCCCAAGTAAATCCGGCCCCAATTATTTAAAAAAAACTAAGGGATGGTGGTTTCTTGGTAAAAACCAACAATGAGAAAAACAGCAAAACCTTAACAACAACGGTCGCCGTGTACACTCGATCAGGGTTGTTAAACATCCAACAGATTATTAATATCGAAATTATGTACCAAATTATTAACAGCGGGCTAAAATGGCCAGATATTCCTCGGACTGTTGCAGAGTTAACTAGTAGACCGACCAGATCAGCCAGTAGCCTTTCGGTTTGTACACCAAGAACGGATAGATTGAAAATGGATCAAATACAACAGGCTTTAACTTTCTACAATACATTGCCAGATATGGCAAGGTACTCAAGCAACATCGCGATATTGAAAGAAAATTTAAAATTGCACATAAAAAGTTAACAACCACGCACAATGACAATAAACACCAGCTTTTTGTATACTTTTCTTTGGACACATGTCAATGAAGACAATCATGACACAATAGAAGAGAGTCTATCATAATGATAAGAATTATGCTGTCCCTTATACAAACAAACTAGTTGTCTGTGAAGCACTATGAAACACTTACCCGAGAGGAAAATGATGCACACGGGCTGTGTATGCTGATAGAGTGATGCAGAGAGTGGAAGGAAGGAGGAAAAAAATCTTCTTGAACAACATACACAAGAACTTAGTTGACAAATATATTGTTGAAAATACGAAGCAGCGCCTTGCCAATGATGAGCTGAATTTCCAAATTCCTTCTTTGAAGGGTTTTTTTTATCCCGAAAAAATTCCAAAAATAAACACCACTTTTATTGAGATACATACGAAATCATATCCAAGCTGGCGAGAAATAATATGTGTATATAGATTTCGGCAGTTTTAATGCAAAAAAAACTTGAATGTTATGCCCGATTTATACGTTGGGACGAGCGTCTCGGGTACAAGAGTAAACAAGACTCAACAAGACATTGGACGAGACTCAACAAGACATAGGGTGTATTGTTTACTTAGGATATTGCACCGTACAACACGGACCATACACCATGCACCTTTCATAGGGTGAATTGTTTACTTAGGATATTGCACTTTGCATCTTTCGACAGTTGTGAGCTGTTTTGTTCAGTTCAGTGAACGATGACTGAGGTACGGGCTGTGGCTATTGCAACTGCCTGGTGTGCGTTGAGTTATTTCAATCTGGGACACGCAAACACATGTTTGAAGTCCCGGCGAAAAATTCGAAAATTTAAATGAGCACATGCTACCCTCTCGAATCCCTTTGACTTGATGCATAAAACCGACTTCGCTTCCAGCGGCTTCGAACTAGGACGAGACGGTCATAAACAGTCAGGCACAGCAATAAAAGGATCATTATCCCTTCGTAAAACAAACAAGAGCCGACGAGCAAACCATTTACACACTCGTGCTTGCCATGAAAAACACAGCCGAGACTAGACAAGGAGACCGTTTACACACTCACCTTGTCTTCATTTGGCATTGCTCGGCGAGAATGTAAATTCGGCTTTAGACGATGTTATAAGAGCCAAAAATAAGGCCATGTTTCAAAATAATAATGTTTGTGCCAAGTGCTCAGGCGGACGCAAAACATCCGAATGTGTATCTGACACAAAAAAATTATGTGAACTATGCCCTGCACTGTCCGAGCCGCTTTAATCATAGATCTGATAGCAAGAACTGTCCTGAATATCAAAAGGCTATTCAATTCATAATTAGGAAAACAAATTACCTCAATGAAACTGCCTCTAGTAAGAATTTATCACGCAATATGTAAGGAATATTCGGAATAAACTCGAGGTAACAGCGAAGATCGCTGATATGATTGTTTTAGGCGAAACGTGGATTTACGCAAACTATTTCGACGCGAATATTCCATTCATCATAGAACCTTGTACACGTTAAGCTTATACTTAAAAAGAGAAGGCATGTGATTCCCCTAACTACAAACTTATTACTCTCATTTCGCTTCCTAAGGTCTTCGAAAAACGGGTAAATTCGAAATTATTGAGTTATCTTGGATCGACGCATCTTATTAATGTCTGTCAGTACGACTTTCGTCCCGGGCGCACCACTGTTGGAGAGATGGAACCGGTGTCTCCTTAACATCAGTGTATCTTTGGAGATTTCGAAGGCTTTTGGCATCGCTGACGCCCATTCCTATTAGCCGAACTATCTGCATTTGGTTTGTCAATTGGATTGAAAGTTCCATCGAAGATTATTCCTTTCAAGGTGCTATAGATGTACCCTAATAATCTAACTCCCTTCCATCTATTTATAAATGACCTCATTTCCTTCATTTTCAATCCGATTCAGATATTTTGCTTACTGCTGTACCTTAGATACGCGTACTATTTTGGTTCAGTGGCCTACTCTCGGGGATTAATACTTGTGTTAGCAGAGATTGCATGTTCACTTCGTTAAACGCGGACCTATTAAACGCAATCGCTTTTGGCTTAGAGAGCCGTGTTGTGTTTAGGAAGAAGGCTGCCATCTTTCACTCAGGCCGTATCCTTCTAGTCACAATATTTTCGTTGATGGTGTAGGTATTTCAGATACACCCTCGCTAATTCTATTAGCAAACTTTGTTGGACTGGTAAAATTTTCCAAATAACGGAAAATGCTATGAAATGCCTGGAATTTCCTTCGGAGAGTTTACGAAATACTTTACTCGATTAGACATATCGCTCGTCTGCAAGACTCTCATTAGACCCATACTTGAGTATAACTCCCACATATAGGTTGGAACAGGCTGCACTGCTTTAGCGTGATTTAACAAAGTCAAACGCAAACATTTCAAACTTATTGACGATGAAATAATTACTTCATTTATTAGTACCCTAGAAAATCGACGTAATGTAATCGACTTTATTGCCATTACAGTCGATCTCGGTTATAACGACCACGATATACAATGGTCACTGGTCTGTAAAGAAACAAATAGAAAGTACGTTAAGAAATTTTTGTACAATTTTTTTTAATTGTTATTTTATTTTATTTGTTTTGTTTTGTTTTATTTGTTTTTTTACACTAAACTATGAAAATACAATGAAATAGAAACGAATGTTTGCTCGAATATAAAGAAACATTTATTTGGTCCCTTTCGATTCGCTATGGCCGAGTTCGACTGTACTATGAATATTGTTCTAACGAAATATCGAGACTGATTTATTGTCAAGCATTTCCTATGTGCAATACTCGGACCACTCATCACTCTCACCCGCATACTCTTCAAAAAATCGGCCAAAATCGGATGTCAAAATCAAAACTTTTGACATATGTAGGTCCACATGGATCAGAATGGACGAGCTCCAGCAAATTGGTGGATATTGTACCAAACCAATTGAATGGTTTTCGGAGCTTGTTTCCCCTTTATGCAAATAACATATTTATTCAAACCCACAGACCATGATTAGGCATGTCCATTCAAAAATAATTAGCGCTTTTAAACACTTTTGTTTCCCAACCTTCGATGCCATAAAACTCGATCGAATTTCGTAGCCAGTCTCATAATCGATTCAGTGCTGTGTTGACCGACTAGTGCTGTTCCTAATTCACAATCCAGCTTCTACATACCATCCGTTAAAGACGCTTTTACCGCACTCTTATTTAGAAGATTTTCAGTCCGACAATATCGATATCTATTCTGAATCCCGCTTTTTCGACTTTAGACCACAAAGTCATAAATTGATTAATTCAGTCCTCCAGTGACTTGCAATTTTTTTTGTTTCAATGAGACTAGTTGTTGTAAAAGAGTTACTTTCCTTTCGAGACCAGTGTCATCAAAAGCTTTTCATAAATTCGACCATGCTTCGAATATAGATTCAGCTGATAAAAGAATTAGGTCCGATTTTGATTTTAAATCGAGATTCAAATTGTCGGCTGCTGGTTCACAGCAGTTCCAGTAGTCTTTTATAACTGTGGAAAATAAGATAAACGAACGCCTATTTTCATTGACTGACCAAATGGAAGAGAAAGAACTCCTTCATTTTTCTTTGAAATCGACTTGCATCGCCTACTTATTATAACATAAATTCAATTATAACACTTATGGCATAGAACAATCAAAATTTCCAACATCCTCCGGGCCGGCAATTAGTTAACTTCAAGTACGTATAGATGCTGCATTGATCACAAAAGCAGCAATTCATTTGCAAAACGGACTAACCAAACTGTCACGCTCAGGAAAGACATTTTCTATAGTCGCAAGTTTTCAGTGAATACGAGGTTTTGTGTGATCGTATGCCAAAACTACTTTAATCCTGGAATGGTACCGATGAGTAATTTTTACTCACATGCGGTATATATTTCGTCGCGCATCAGCCAGTGGGCTGCCATGAGATTAGAAGCTATATAATCTTTTTATGTTTAGTTAGAAAACGTAATCAACGCCTGTTGATTACGTCTTCTGCCTCCCATAGAAGAGTTAACATCTGATCTAGATCGATTTTTCGTTTACTAATCAAAGTCTTCAGTCGTTTTTTGACTGATCGAACCACGCGCTTCCAGAATCCGCCCCACCATGGTGCTCTTTCGACAATAAAGCGCCATTCGATTCTTTCCTTGTTTAGATAGCTTCGTATAATCGTTGTATTCAGACTTTTTAGCTCGAAAGAGGCTCGCTTAAAAGTTTTAAAGTTATCAGAAAAAATATATCTTTGGAATGCCCCTCCGCACAATAAACCTTCGGAAAGCAGCTAAACTTTTCAGTTTCTAACGTGGTTACTAGTTCCATTTGAAATGCTCTAGTCACGGCACAGGTAAACAGCAGAATGTAGCACTTCATTAATGTTTCACCCGTAGAATGTTTGACATAAAGTGGACCAGCAAAGTCTACGCCAACCGTTTCAAATATCCAGGATGCAACTATTCGCTCTTTTGGTAAAGGTGTGCTCATTAGCTTCTGGCAATTAATGCAGCGTTTGGTCAAGTCTTGTACCAAAGGTCTTGCCTTCGGTATTCAAAATCTCTCGCGTATTATATGAATGAAGATATCTTTCATGAGATTCCCGTACGATGAGACTCGTAATCGCTGATGATTTGAGAGGGATAATCGGATGTAAAATGTCTTCGGCTTCGTCGAGAGCTTAAAGCCTACCGTTCACACGTAGAATCCAATTTTCATCTAACATGGGATTAAGGCTTAAAATCTTCCATTCACGAGGTACTTCTCTTTTAGCAATGAGGGCTTCGATTTCACCTGGTTAACTAACATTTTGAACATCATGCTGCAGTTCGGAAACCCGGCAAAGTTTGTACGACTGGTGAAAATGACCATGACCGAATCCACGTCACAAGTGCTGATTCAGAATAATATGACCAACTCGTTTTCGACGAATACAGGGCTAAAACAAGGGGATGGATTAGCTCCGGTACTCCTTAACTTAGCGCTTGAGTATGTCATCAGAAAAATCCCCGTTGACACGAGAGGAACTCATTATTTAAATCGACACAACATTATGTCTCGTTCGTTCAACGACGCCAAGGAAATATTTGTAGCTCCAGACGAAACCGCCAAGGAAGTTGGTCTTCAAATTAACGAACCAAAAACAAAAGTTATGACTCAATCAAAGAAAAGGACGCAAATAAGACAAAACATAACGATAGGGGGCTATAATCTTGAAAACGTAGATAACTTCGTGTACCTAGGGACGAACCTCTCGAAGGATGGGAATGAGCTTGACGAAATCAAACGACGGATTCAATTAGCCAATAAGGCATTCTTTTCGGTGCTTCCCACTTTGAAATCTCGATGCGTACAGAGGAATACATCTATAAAACAATTATTAGACCTGTGCTATGCTACGGAAGCGAAACCTGGACGCTGACCCAGACATCTGAAAAAGCCTTGAATACGTTTGAGAGAAGGATATTGCGAAGGATCCTCGGTCCAATACGAGAAGAAGATGGATGGCAAATCCGATACAACAACGAGCTGTATACCATATATGACGAGCCGGAAGTCTCTACCGTCATACGACTCCAAACACTACAATGGGCTGGCCACGTCGAACGAATGAGCGACGATCGAATCCCCAAACGATCAATAAGCCACGCAAACGCTGGGAGGATTCGATAGATGCTGACAGCAGGTCACTTTTGGGAGCACCGAACTGGAGGACGCGGTCACTACCGAGACGAATGGAGGCGAAGCATTAAGGAGGCTAAGGCTCGATTCGGACTGTAGTGCCTCGATGATGAACTAACATTTTGAATGTGTTTGATCCAATATATTTTAGAAACACTCAACTCGTTGACCGTCAAATCATTACCATTTGACCGTTGGCTAACTTTTGAGACAAAATGTATGATCCAGGCAGTAATGCTTAGTAGCCTAGTCCATCTACTGAATCGTTCAAATCGGAATAATGGTTCACTGATAGTGGCATGCGTCGTCTCCTCACCTTCTTTAGTCTGCACGGCAAGAGTAGCGAAAGCACCATCAACGAAAAACGATGCCAACGCACTTTCGTTGAATGTTTCAACCATTCTGGTCCCTCCTTTCAAACTTCAGATTTAATGCCACGCGTAAGCAAGTCTGCCGGATTCTCCTTGTCAGGACAATGTTCGCAACGAAAGCCGCCATTAGTTCTAATCTAGGTAGCGAAAGCTCTCCTTTGTCGCCTTCCTTGAGAGGAGCAACTCGACTTTTGTCACCCAGGAAATGAGTGCTGACGTTTTTGCCATTGTACACACATCGTAAATATGCAACTGCTCCAAAGGCATGCAAACTAGCATCTCAAAAAGTATGTAGCTCGCAGTAGGATAAATTCGTTAAAAGTGCAGCGCATCTGGGTATTGTAAAGTCGCTCGTCATCCGTAAATTTTCGTAAGAATCAATCAGAGTTTTAGCAAATTCTTCGTTCAACGAATCATCCCAACCAACATGATTTTTCCAAAGGTCTTGGAACATGATCTTCTGTTTGAACAGGTGACATTATACCCAATGGATGGATGAAATACTCGCGAAATCACTTGAAGAACCGTTCTTTTGGTTTTTAATTGTAGCACATGTTCTTCAAGGAAGCTCAACTCAACACCTAACTCATCAGATAAGACGAACCATTTCATTCGTAGAAGTTTTTGCACATGAGGATACTCATATCCATCGTTTTCAAAATAACGTCTCATCAACACATCATCGCTGTTCTATGTGCGCAAATTCATTCCAGCTAGGTTCATTTTATTGACTGCCTCGTCGTATAGCCTTTTGGCTGATTCCACATTATCACTGTAGGTTGCTACATCATCGGCGTATAAAGATTGCTTTAAATTCTCACAGCTTTGTGGATACGATTTATGATACTAAGGTGTTTATTGATAACAGTCGCTAATGGGAAGGTGCTGATTGTAACACCAAATGTAACACAAGTCATTCGATATATACAAATTATTCGCTTCGAAAGCGGATTCTCGTACCAAACTAACCGATGTGCGTTCCGGGTTTCGGCAACAAAATGTGGGAAATAATATAAATGAGCGTCTATTTTCCTTGACCGACAAAATGGAGGAAAAAGAACTCCTTTGTTTTTGTTTGACATCGACTTGCATCGCCTACTTATAATAACATAAATTCAAATATAACACTTATGGCTTAGAAAAATCAAAATTTCCAATAATAACTAAGTATGATCTCGCCATCACATTTCACGTGCCTAATTTTATCATCCCTTTAGCTTGTCAATTTATGTATCATTCAATTATAAGAATTGAATTAAATATTCAAAAATAAAAATTGGATATCGAACACCAATTCGATGCACTAAGCTCCGAATTGATTACTCAATTGTTAGAAAGAATAATTATTTCACGTGACCATTATGTCTTCTGTCCAGGCAAATTCCCTGTTCCAACAGGCAGTATCCAATGGGTACCTTATCAAACTGATGAACTGAACTGTGTTAAAATTCCATGTTCTAATATAGACTTTAATATTTATCAAATATTCACTGCCATTATTATTCAGATAATTTGGAAGACACCTGCCATGCTTTTTCCGAATCCACCAAAATGCTCATATATTAATTATCATTGAAAGTACCTATAGTAATAGTATCAACTTATTTAAACAGTACTTCAGAAAACTTATCAACTTATTTAAACAAAACTTATCAACTTATTTAAACAGTACTTCGGAAATAAGTTCACTTCATTTCAATTACATCAAGGGGTCATCAGGTCTTTAACTTCTTGGATTAAATTGGAAATGTTTTTGCGGGATGATTAAAATTGAACAACTTTTTATTAGCATTAAAAATTTTAATCTACATTGAAAATTCTATTTTTGACAAAGTGGTTTCGAAAGTATGCACTGCTTCTCATCAGACACCAGCACACAGTGCATACTTGACTGGCGTGACCACTTGCAGGTGGAAATTATTACATTTTTATTTATGCTAGTTGTGACAAATTTTAACATCTCCGACTTATATCCATGGATATAATTTTACTTAGTAAAGGTAATTGAATTTGATCACGGTTCCCTTCTTGTCTATAAATCAGCATAGACAACGTATATCATTTCTACAGCATCGAAGCCGAGCATATTGAAACGGGAAACTTCGATCGATTTCCAATTTGATTCTGCTTTCGGAGGCTGATTCCGCAAAACGATCGAAGTTTCCCGTTTCAATATGCTCGGCTTCGATGCTGTAGAAATGATATACGTTGTCTATGCTGATTTATAGACAAGAAGGGAACCGTGATCAAATTCAATTACCTTTACTAAGTAAAATTATATCCATGGATATAAGTCGGAGATGTTAAAATTTGTCACAACTAGCATAAATAAAAATGTAATAATTTCCACCTGCAAGTGGTCACGCCAGTCAAGTATGCACTGTGTGCTGGTGTCTGATGAGAAGCAGTGCATACTTTCGAAACCACTTTGTCAAAAATAGAATTTTCAATGTAGATTAAAATTTTTAATGCTAATAAAAAGTTGTTCAATTTTAATCATCCCGCAAAAACATTTCCAATTTGATTCTGCTTTCGGAGGCTGATTCCGCAAAACGATCGAAGTTTCCCGTTTCAATATGCTCGGCTTCGATGCTGTAGAAATGATATACGTTGTCTATGCTGATTTATAGACAAGAAGGGAACCGTGATCAAATTCAATTACCTTTACTAAGTAAAATTATATCCATGGATATAAGTCGGAGATGTTAAAATTTGTCACAACTAGCATAAATAAAAATGTAATAATTTCCACCTGCAAGTGGTCACGCCAGTCAAGTATGCACTGTGTGCTGGTGTCTGATGAGAAGCAGTGCATACTTTCGAAACCACTTTGTCAAAAATAGAATTTTCAATGTAGATTAAAATTTTTAATGCTAATAAAAAGTTGTTCAATTTTAATCATCCCGCAAAAACATTTCCAATTTGATTCTGCTTTCGGAGGCTGATTCCGCAAAACGATCGAAGTTTCCCGTTTCAATATGCTCGGCTTCGATGCTGTAGAAATGATATACGTTGTCTATGCTGATTTATAGACAAGAAGGGAACCGTGATCAAATTCAATTACCTTCTTGGATTAACCTAACAATGAGCATAATTTGCCATTTAGTTTATTCAATTAAAATAAGCTATAAAACACATTTTCTGACTCATTAAGATTGTGCTCTCTATATCTAACTAGCAAACCACAAAACTTTATAGTTCGATAAAAGTGAATTTCGTACTATACACGATGTTTAAATTTAATTTTTGCAAACTAGGTTATCATGTTATCAGAATGCTATTTGCTTGTTTTCATTTTCAACATTGTTATAACGATAAATACTCTCGTGATTCTGCTAACCACTAAACAAAATAATCGTGTATGATGTATTATTTCAAAGATGTGTTATCCAAATATTATTTTCTTGTATTTGCAATAAAAAAGAATATGTCAAAATCGAAATAAAACACGTAAAATATTTGATGTTTTTTCGAATACAGTATTATTTATCTCCGCATCACTAAAACCGTCACAAAATAAAATAAACTTGTGTCACAAGTGTATTTGACAAGAATATCTTAATGAAATTTTTAAGTTTTTCATGTTGAACGCCTTCTTGTAGTTTCTAATTTCCTCAAACGGCCCTCAAGATGCAAAAAGATACTTTTACGTCATTCTCCGTCAATTCGCACATCTTTGTTAATTCACAGATTTACAGAATCTCGACAAATTTTAAACGTCAGTTATTTGATGTTTTGAATGATGATACCTGCAATGTTTACATTGAGCTACAACCGCCTCTAATCGACATTTAACTGGCAGTATCAAGTCTCCAAGTTGATAAAGATCGGCCGGGTAGTAATAACTGGCCGTGTACGAAAATAATATTACTGCCAAGTTCATACATGTCGTAATTTGATTTAATACATATAATGCACTAAAGATGACAACAAATTCAAAAGCCAGGCATGATGGCTTGGCATAAAACGTACTTTGAATTTTATTTAGAATGCAAATATTGCTGTAACCGCTAGGTTTGTCGATTTAGCTGTTGTTACTTGATTATCACGCATTTAATCCGTACATTGAAAACTTTACCCGCGCAATTTAATGGTGGAGGTTTTAGCGCGATTCATTCCTAATTTGAGTGTTTCTGCTATTCGGTTTTCGTTGTGAGATGTTTAATTAATTTGCATATAAAGACTATTGTTTACAGTGAGTGTGGATGTTCTTAAAATGCTTTAATTTGTTTGATGGGGAATATTTTGTTTAGCTATCATTGGCTTTAACACGTAGGCACAGGGCTGAGCAAAAACGCAGAAGTGTACTGTTTACATAAACAGCCTAAGTGTTTGCCTTAAACTAGCATTATCTTGTATCTGTGGAAATATCAAGCGCAATAATTTCGAAAATGGAACAACCCAACTTCCAGAATGCATTCTCATCTTTTTATCCACAAATCTCGAAAATAAAATGTTCGGCATATTAATAATAATAAAGTTTCTTAATTATATCTAATTACTACGCACTTTTCTAACAAATTCAACTTTTTCTCTGGTTTTTCAGGTTATGGCAAATTTAAATTTCCAGCAACCTCCAAGAAGTATAGCAAGTGGCAACCTATCAGCTCGTGGTTCGACAGGATTTGGTGGCAGTTCATTATCTGGACATGCGACGCCACCGGCCGGAATGTCAGGAATGTTTCCACCCGGTAAGTATTCAATAATACATTATCCTGCACGAACTGTATGTGGTAATTTAATGAAATATCAAAAAGAGAACCTGCTTTTCCTAGGCGGTGGAAACTATGGTCAATCGCAACAACAACTATCGCCCAATCGAAATGCTCAGCTGTCGGTTGGTGGAGCGGGAGGAGGAGGTGGTATGCAGCAGCTGCAAGGTGGCGCCCGTGGTGGAAATATTTTCGGTCAACGATCGTTTGCAGACCGAAGGATGCCTGGCGGTTTGGGAGGCAGTTCGATGGTGAGTTGAATGATTACAGTTTTTTTTTAAACTCAAAAATGTGTTCTTACTAACATTTTTTTTTTTTTTTCAGTCGAACATGGGGTCATTCATGCAAGCTTCCCGTGGTGGATATGGATCGGGCAGCGGTGTTGGTGGCGGTAGTTCTCTTAATAATTTCCATTCAGTGTTTGGCGGAACGCCGGGTGAATCAGTGACGCCAACATTTCTTGATCTCTCCGAATTTCCGTCATTGAATGCTCGCGGCCAGAATGACCAATCACTGCCTCAGACAAATCCATTGCAGCCACCTGGAAGTAAACCTTATGGTAATTTTCTAAGTTCTTGTGAGTTTATCAATGATATCATATGTGATTTTGTATGTTTTATTATATTACTATTTACCAAAATAACCATATTGCAATGTATTCATCTCATTTTGTGAGTAATATTTCAACAAACGTAAAATTTTCTATTAGAATTTGGGTACATTGATTTATGTGTGATTTGGTTTCTATACAATATTTACTTCAATTGTCACTATGTCCTGTATTAATCGTTACAATGTCTATTTGCATTATTACTGTTAGGTATTATAAGAAATATTTATTATTTTCAAGCATTCGTTACAACTAGGATAGACATTTAGCGTAAAAAACCAAAATATTTGTAGCAAATTTGATAATATGTAGTAGGAAATCGGCTTACTGTAATGTCCAGGACAGTTTCCCTAGCAGAGGTAATGTCAGGAAGGCGCGAGCTTACGTAACCATTTAAAGTTACTTAAGCTCACGCAAATATTTATTCAATAGCAGGCCCCAAACGACTTTATAGTTAGGTCAACATTGACTCATGTAGCTAAAAATAATAATTAAATTAAAATCTTGTCTCCATCATCATTAAGAATATACATTCTGTCAAAAAAAGTACTAGAAATCGTCGAGTTAAACGCACAATTTTTAATTCATGCAGAAGATTTAGTTCGTTCCCTTCAAAGTAGGCTCCATTTGTGTATGCTGCATCACTTATGCCAGCACTTTATCCAATCTTCGAAGCATTTTTTATAAGCTCTTAACGAGATGGCCTGCAACAACTATAAAATATTTTTTGATGGCTTCTGGCGATTCCAAATTCGTTCCACGGAGTGGCAATTTTAGGTTCGAGATTAAAAAGAAATAAATCTGCTGAATTCAGTGGTTTTTCAATGATTTTTCGCATTTTTGGCTTTATCGGTTTAAACATATCAATGCCAATCAAACGAATTGTTTTTTTTTTCATAATTCGCGACATATTTATCGAATTTACTCACGCAAACGCTTCGATACGGCCAAATAGTATTCTTTATTTGCCGTTTGTCCTTCCGGAACGAATTTATGGTGCACCAAACCACAAATATCGAAGAAAACAACGAGCTTTACTTTTGAGCAACTTTGGCGTTCCTATTTTTTTTCGATTTCCGTATGTTTTTTTTGTCTTCCATTCTGATAGTTGTTGAGTTGTATGCTCATCAAACCCACAGACTTACGATCTTTCGGCAGGCTTCTGAAGAATTTGCACTACACGCAATCCCGTGTTTTTGATAAAGTTGAATTGCCTTAGCCCTTTGTTTATCTTTTAAGCGAGTCTGTACACGAAATTTCGTTCACAATACACAATTTAATAAGAACTCTTTATTCACCAATTTAGTTCATTGTTAAAATCAAGACTGAGAATTCAAAAATGGTCTAGCTGGTTCTACTCTTTCTGAATGTAATGGCCTCATATGGCTTTGATTTGTGACAGCAGTTACAATGATTCACCAACACCCTCAGTTCTAAACTCTAATGCGGCAATGGGTGATTTGTGGATGTGAACCATAAGCAGCTGTTATTTTCTCATTAAAACGGAATTCCATACATAAAATACCCTGCAAGCTCAATTGAAATGTATTGCAGAATCCATGGATAAACCTGGACGAAGCGTTACAGCTCCAACCAAAAAATGGTTGTCTGCATGAAAGGTATTACTTTATTTCACATGGTCATAATGTGAACTATCGTCAAGTAGTGAGTTCAGGAGAATAAAATCAGATTCACATGAAACACAACTATACACGAGTGATGGCGTCATTTGTGAAAGTTAATATGACGACAGTTGCATATTAATTTGAGTTCGAATTTTATGATCATAATTCTAAAGGAAAACTCCTCACCTCAATTTGTATAACCCTCATTATAAAACTTTATCGTGCCCTCCTGGAACTACGCATATTTAATTTAAGTAGTTATTCATATGATTAAGGGCCAAAGAAAAGGGATAATCCGTATTTTACAACTGATTCAGGTAAATGCTTGCAAAATAGTATATCGCTCTGTTGTGTAGATAAAACGTGACTGTCATTCGGTTTGATAGCTAGCTTCGGTAAGGTATTCGATTTGTATCTTGTGTTTTATAGAACTAAAATATCACAGGTATAGTTAGGCTCCTAAAATAATTCCTATTGAATATAAATAATCGATTTGAATTCTTTGATATTTTCCTTGAGTTTAGTATTTTGTGATTACAAAGATCGTCATCAGTAGGTGAAAGTTCTAAAATATGTCAAACAGACTGAGTGCATTAAATTATATTTTTATAGTTAGTTTGTGAAGACTAGAGGCTCTCGTAATAAAGATTTGTTCAATAAGTATTTTTTCCGTAACAATTTGTTGCGAATTTCAGAGAAACAATAAAATTTATTGATTAGCTGTCAGTCAGCGATCTAAAATATGTACAACAATTTGTATTTTTCAAAGGCATACTTTATCGTCACCCTTGGTTTCTCAACTTCATCATTCTTAAAAAAAAATGCAGCTAATATAAATAACACATCCTTTTCATACTACATATGCCATCAACTTCATGCTATAAAGTTCACTAGAATAACTATTTCACGTAAATTTAATCTACCCCCAATCAATCTTCATTTGGCTAGTCTGAAATAACTAAGCTGCAACTCAAAAAAATTACCTGGCATTTCCTAAGGCCATACCTTTATTTAAAAGGTTATTTGTAAAACTTTCGTCAAATATAGCAGCCACTCCTTTTCGTTCCATTGATTTCATCCTTTTCTTGAAGCCTATTCTTTACCTGAATCAAAATTATAGTTTGCCTAAATCTAGTTGTCAATCTCGTTTGTAGACAGTAAAAAGCATATTAATTTTTATACTGACAGTGAGTGTTGTCTAGACAGACATTACGTTTTGACGAGTTTTCTAGGTATCTTATATCTGTATGATAGTTTATTCGAGACAATTCTGCAGTTATTTGCGAAATTTCAACAACCTTGAACGTTTTATGGCTCTAATGTCACGTTTTCGGAATTCGAATATAAGAAAATGCAAGTCTTTTAAGGAGATCTAGAGGTGAATTTGAATAGTTTCAATTTATTTATAGGGACATTTACTTAGGGCTCAAATTATAGATTTGTAAAAAAAACTAAAAATTGTCAAAAATAATCCATTTGGTTTTGTTATGTAACGTTCCTTCCATCTTTTCATTATGGCTTTGGTAAAATGTTTTTAAAAAATACTGCTTACCTACCGAAATAACTAACTGCCGTCTCTCTTCGAATTTCCAGTTGGGATGGTTAAACAGCCTACGGCGGAACAATCGGAATTTACGATGTCAAACGAAGATTTTCCCGCGCTCCCTGGTACCCAAATAACGGACGGCACGACATCAAGTGGCCTTTCGGGTAGCATAGAAAACTCAGAAAAGGGATCTGTGAATGTATCGGGTAATAATATTGGCGGTATGGATCTGCAGATCGACTCGATATCAAGTAACGATAAGATTATTAAGCGAGGCGTCCAAATATCATCGGATGGTAAGATTGAAGTTAACTTTTTGTCTGAACATTTCCAGATTTTTCAATTATTGCATCTATTATAGGTAAAGTCACAAATATACCCGCAAGTATGGTTAACAACCAGTTCGGTATGGTTGGACTGTTAACGTTCATTCGTGCAGCCGAGTCGGACCCGAATCTAGTGACGTTAGCGATGGGACAAGATCTGACTGGTTTAGGTTTAAATTTAAATTCACAAGAAAATCTACATCCAACGTTCGCTGGACCATTCGCAGATCAACCTTGCAGGTAAGAAAATATTCCATACCAAAAGTATATGAAATTGAGAACTGTAAAAAATACTTTACAAGCTGAAATATTCTCTCCTTGCTCTTTTCCGTCCCTTGTGTGGACTAAAACATAGTTAATAGCTTCCTCTAAAGAAACTCATATATATATTTTTTTCATTTCAGAGCGCAAGACATAGAACATAATGTGCCGCCCGAATACTTGGTCAATGTGGCGATACGAGAAAAGCTTGCAAGTTTGACGTTAAAGAAATACAAAGATGACCTACTTTTCTTCTTATTTTATACAAATGTCGGTGATGTGATGCAACTAGCAGCTGCTGCGGAACTGTAAGTAAACTCAAAAACTACATAATATTCTCAATAAAACCATCCACATTAGTCGATAATAGACAATTACAATATTCGTATTATCTCATTTAATTACAGACATAGTCGTGAATGGAGGTATCATATAGAAGAGAAAGTTTGGATAACACGAATTCCCGGCGTAAATCATTACGAGAAAAATGGTACAAAAGAGCGAGGTACATTTTATTTTTTTGATGCACAGAACTGGAGACGAGTACCCAAGGAGTTTCAAATCGATGCAGAGAAATTAGATAAATGTCCAAATCTAAGTGCACTAGTGAACTTAAACGGACAGCCTGTATAATATTAATTGAAAATAAGGATAAAAATAATACAAAAAAGAAAAATCGAAAAGAAAAAAAATCCAAAAAATAACAAGCATGAAAAATAAACATTATTTAAAAAAAATGTTTTGGCTATTGATTTGTTATTTTTAAGATTGAATTTCAAAGTGTTTTGTTACTATGGATGGTAGATGTTTGTAGAATATGTTTTGCAGGAATAAGTTATAATACATATCTAACTGACATACGATCAATCGGATAATAATCTAAGACAGTCGGTGTAACAGTCTGTCTACGATGTTAATTGTCACTCCACATTACCCATATGGAAATATTCATGTTAAATTGTGGCTAAAGGAAAAGTCAGCTGTAGTCAAATTTCAGACCCATGATAGAGAAAGCAGTTGATTTGTTTTTTGCCACAGTTCAAGGCGTTCGTTTGGTGAGATACTGTCGTGTATTAAATATCTACAAAAAGGACTTGTGTATTAAAAATCTACAAAAGGACAAAATGACGACTACGATCAGCTAAATAAATAATCTGGGAAGTTGGAGACTTGGCTCATTTTCAAATTTATTTTATTTCCATAATCAAGAGAGAAAAACCAAATAATTCATAGAATTCAAAATAGTTAATACAACAAAAATGTAATATAATTAAAATTAAACACAAAAAATACTATAATGATTCAACAGAAGACGAAGTGATAAATAATATGTAGAAAAGCATAATGAAAATAATAATAATTCAAAATTGAAACATTGAGAACTAAGGCTCTATTTGGCGTCTAAATCGAAAGGTTTGTGGTAAAGGACCAAGCTATAGTTAATTGTCTCCTCGGAATGCGCAATAATAGCGAGTGAAAATACACGCATGTTCGCGAAAAAGGTGTCGGTAAACATTGACGAAGATCTAACCGAACGATTAACCTCACCTAATAAAAACTTGGAACCAAGATCAGATAGCATAAGATAGTGGAGGAGCCTGAAAAACAGACACTCGTGAAGAGGAGAAAATTTTGAGTAAGCACAATCGATGACAATAAGGGATATGCATTTTAATAACGAGCGTGTAAATCTACGTTGAACGTCTACAGCATCATTTAAATACAGGTGGAGAGACCAGACTAGACAAAAGTTTTCAAGGATATTACGAACAAGTGAACATGTATTTATCAAATTTAAGTTTCTGTTTATCAAAGTTGCTTAAAGTTCAAGTTTAGACAGCCATAGGGGGCGATCCGAATATTTAATAGGAAAACATTAGACAGTATAAGACATTTGACGGCTTGTAGACATATTCAAAGGAAGAAAGTCCATTGAGCACCACTCACTCACTCAGATCACAAAGATCATATTGTAACTGGTGACAATTCAATTACTCGGAACATCTAAAATTTGTCAGGAAATAGAAGGCAATAAGAATGGACAAATCATTGATAAATACCAGGAATAACAAAGCACCTAGTATCGAACCTTGAGGAACTCCAGAAAGAAGACAGTATGGGCAATATGTACAAGATTTCACAGATGCAGCACAGCTACGACCAGAAACATAGGATGAGAACCAGGACAAGAGAAGGCCAGATACTGCATAAAGCTGTACAACATAAGCTTGTGGTATATTACAATCTTACTTGCTTCTGTTGGTCTAAGGCCCAAGTTAGTGAAGGCTAAGAAGTTAGAGCCTGAAGATTTGCCTTTCTGTCTTCAATGGACCTTATGCTCACGAAGAGTTTAAAATTATCAGCATAAAATAGACATTCAAAAGAAAGAAGCGAAGGCAGATCGTTCACGTAAAACAGGCAAGGACAAAACCTTGAGGAACACCGATTGTGGATTCAAACGGATGGGATATATAGGAACCGTATTGACCATAATAAGATCGATCGCATAGATATGATTCCACCCACTTGGTGAGGATAAATAATCTAAGCAATTTGAAAAGACGAAGGCCTTGATCATCATGATCAAAAGCTTTGGAGAAGTGTGTACATACAGCGTGAATTTCAAGGTGAGCCTCCAGAGGTTTAACAACGAAATTTGCGAAGTACACGACATTTGTTGTAGATTGCTAGAAATTGCCAACAAACTTTATTACTATATATACTCATATACTCATTATTTCCTAACTTGATTTCAATAATATACTAATGTTCAAATTGACGTTCATTAAAAACTATTTTCTTCTTATCTGGCATAACTCACACTCTGCAAACGCACTGAATTTCGAATATGTGTAACTAACAAATAATTTGATACTTTGAACAGAGCTGATCATTTCAAAATACAATCATTGGGATCTACCTGTATAATAAATACTATTGCCACTTTTATACTTCTCATTTATTATGCATCATTTAAAAACATCAGCTTCCTCTTCTAGGCACGTTGTGGAATGCATGGTTCAGATGGTTCTTTAGGTCCAGTCAACAATTTGAGCAATTCCGTGACAGTCATATCCTTCAAATAGTCGTTGGCAGCTGGTTCGACAACATTTTGAATGGTTTCTTCGATGGCATCAACATTCTTGACGAAGACGTTCTTGACAACCTTTTGGGCGATACTGTTAACAATCTTCATGGTCAATTTTCCGATAACGAATCCAGTTGATTGGAAGTCAACATTGTCCAAACTAACGGTGGGAACGAATTCCATCAATCGCATAACACCATTGACCATACCGAAACGAATAGCAACAGTGACGCGCAAGTTATTGAGGGTCATGTTCAAGTTGCCGCTGTTCTTGATTTTCAAGAAGGATACAATCCACGATTGCAAGTTCAAGTCACCGCGAACGTTAATCGCGTTGAATTTCATGCTAAAGCCAGCCCTAAGAGTCAGGACATTCATAGTGACGTCGCTGACGTCGTAGTTGTTCAAGCCAGTGACGACACCATTTTTGAGAAGACCGTAGATCCTAGCATAATCACAAAGTTATTTACAAGGCATACTCAAATAATCTAGAGTTAGAAAAAAAACGCGAATCCCTACTTGACGATCCAAAGCTTTTGATTCAAATCGAATGAGTCGATGGTCAATGGCACCAATGGAGGAATATCCATGCCAGGGAATCCGCATGGCATCTGTTCCTTCAATCCATTGAGGGTATTTTCAAGGGACTGGGAAGGAGTCTGGGCTGTAAGTCAGAAACAAAATTAATGAAGTTCTCACAAAATGCTATTTACCATTACTTACCATAGGCCAAAGTGGCACAAGCCAATATAACGATGATGAATTTCATATTGCTGCAAATTGTGACCGAACTCAACCACAATTACATTTTTGAAAACAAAAATGTGTCTTTTATAAGAAAAATTGAAAGGAGCCAACGTGTTATCATGCGATTCTCATGTAGCTATCGTTTTTTTCTACATGAAACTATCTATGCGAATCATCAAAGATTGCCAGTGGCATTAATTTGTTTATTAATTCCGTATCGCGCAGGTTTTTATCGGTATCGCCAATATTTTTAATAACACAAGAGTTTATCAGTGTATCTGGTATTGTTCGATATTATTCAAATTAATGCTCCTCTATTATAGAATCGATTGAATGATTTGCGCCTATCATATATCTTTAATTTTTGACGAATTGAGTTATTTGCTTATCTTACCCCCAAACATGAATTTCTTCGCAGTTTAGAAAGCTAGTATGTAGTGAATTTGCTGCATTATTTTGTTGTTGATGTAATTAAGATAGTTATCTGTATTTAAAATGACAGTGATTACGGATTTACGTCAAATTTGGAACACTTTTGAGGAGATAGTGTTGTGGTATATTAATTATAAAGTTGGAACTTCAAATAATTAATGTCTCTTGGACGGAAGGAACGAAAATATGTTAACATTTTGCTTCAAAAAATGGTGTCTTGTGATGTAGTAAAAAAAAATATCATTATCTCAGATCAGATTTTTCGCCCATATGTTTAAGATAGATTTGATTTATTATTTCGTACAATTTTTACATGGTTATACGAGTTTCGAGTTTAGTCATTCCGTCTAACTATTTGCTGAACATACTTCATAAGACGAAATAGGAGCATTGGAGTAGTCATTCCTTGGTACCAAGAACATTTTCACGAATACCTATCGAGCATTAATAATAGGTTTAGATTCATAAAGGTTATTGATTTGTGATCATGGTTTCCTTCTTGTCTATAAATTAGCATATACATATAAACAGACATACAGGGTGATTCAGATCAAAGTGCCTTGGGGTATACCACGTGATTCCATGAGGTGAGTTGATAAAAAAAATTTCATCATCAGAGTCCTTATCTTAAAAAAAAGCAATTCAGAAGGCAATCAGCTTCTACAGGTAATTCAATAGAAGCTTTTAAAACATAAAGTATAAATAAGAGGCTACGATTAGATTGATAGACATATTTGGTTTACAGAGTTAGAAAGAAATTGAATCGGAATAATTAATCGTTTATGTGATTTAAAGTCTTATTACTTTCAAGTAAAGATAATTTATCCTAATCTCTGACAAACTGTTATATCCTCTCTTGGAAATTCAGGAGCTAATTTCTACTTTTCTAGCTTTCTTTATGTCTTTTTCAAATGAAGAATATGCAGATATTCATTTGATTTATGGCGAAGCTCAAAAAGACAGTGGGCTAGCCAGACGGCTATATCAGGAAAGATTTGTCAATCGGAAAATCCCTTACCACAGAGCTTTTGAGAATTTAGATAAGCGCTTAAGGGGTTACCACCACTTGTAACTTTGAAATTTTTCTTATATTTTTTGTTGCATTTTTTTTTAAGTATAACTATCTGAGAATACGTTTTTCAAATTTCAAGTCGATCCGAAAAAAATTGACCTAGATATGACCGTTGAAAGAGAAGAAACCGTTACTTATACAACCGGCTAATCTGCCGTCTGCCGCGCTCGACCCTCTCTCTGGTTTCTATCTATTCTTGCGGCCGAGAGAACTCGGGAAGGCAGAATGCTGAGAAGGTAACAGCAAATCGCATTTTTGGAAGCGGCATCATCGGTGGAAGATCTATTATATGCAAAGTAAAAAAAATTGTTTCCGCCGTGCAAACTGAAATTGAAAGTTTAAACGCGTTTTTCTCGAAATAACATTTTTGAAGTCGGAGACCAAAATTACTCGAAAACTACTGAACCGATCTTTTTGAAACTTGGCAGGCTTATTCAATGCATAAAAATGTAGTGTTTGATTGTTCGATTTGTTTTTTTTTGATAAAAAATTGCCATTTTATAGCCAAAAGACGACCGTTTTTTTAACTGCAAATCGAACCATTAACTTTGACTGTCCGCCATTTTGTGAAAAATGGATATTGTTTTAAATCCTTCGATCAAACACTAGTTTATACTGTTATTTAACTAAATCCATCGCAATTTTTTGTTTGGGATGATCCAGTTCGACACTATGTTGGTCACCACAGAAAGAGAAAATTAAAATACCATTGTTTTGACGCCCATTAGTAATTTAACATTGTAATATTTTTCAATAAAAAAAATTGCTGAAAGGTGTTCAATGTATGTACTTTAAGATAATATAATAGTTGTTTAAAAAAGTTTCGTGGTTTTCTTAAAAAAAATCATGAAAATGACTTATTTTTTTGCGTTACAAGTGGGGGTAATCCCTTAAGGGAACGTGGGACATTTGCTTCTAATACATAGATTGGATCAAAGAGCATCAAGAACACATTAAGACGTAGAAGACGAGACATTGCGGATGGTAAATGCAGATCCGAACACCAGCACCAGGAGAATAGTGCAAAGAGTTGGAGTATCTCAAAATCGAGGGTTTGGAGTACTCTTCATGATAGTCAGCTGCATCCGTACCATTATACAGTGGTACAAGCATTACAAGTTGGAGGCAGTGCACGGCGACTTGATTTTGGATGCGTTAGCATAGGCCGGAAATAACAGCAAAAGTGTTATTTACAGACGAAGCTACATTTAGAGATGGTGGTTTTAATACACATAATTGGCTCAACTGGGCTTCAGAGAATCCACACGCCATAATAGAAGGGCACCATCAAAGTAGGTTTAAAATAAATGTTTGGTGTGGGATAGTTGACAATCATTTGTTTGGTCCCTTTGAAATCCCAATAGTGAATCGTACCACATATCTTTAATTTTTGCAAACTGAATTAGAAAATATGTTGGACGATAATATTCCTCTCTTCTTGAGAAGGGATATGTACTTTATTGTACGATGGTGCGCCACCACATTATTCTCAGGAAGTGAGAACTTACTTGAAAGAAAAATTCAATGAACGATGGATAGGTCGCGGAGGTTCAATTCTTTGGCCTGCGCGGTCACATGATTTTAATCCGTTAGATTTTTATTTATGGGGTTACCTAAAAGCTGTGGTCTACGGTCCTGTCGTGAACTCAAGAGAAGACCTCTGGAGCAGAATTCAGTCCGCCTATGATTTTATAAGACGTAATAATTATAATTTTAGTAGAGTAAGACAATCATTAGTTCGCAAATTAGAGCTATGTATTGAGAAGAATGGAGGCCACTTTCAACACTTACTGTAATTAGTTAATAGTTAACTAAATAAATTATACTGTTGCAAAGTATTCGTGTTCTTATTTTATAGAAGTTATTGTTGGGTCTTGTGGTAAGGTTCAAGAAGTCTTCCTCTGTACGGTGACTCAAATGATATTATTGGTCTCCTTGAATACACATAATGACCCTCATATAGAAAACCTGTTGCAGGCAAAGTGCATGTTGAAGTTGTAAAAAGAAATAAAATTTAATTCTGCAGAAATGAATTTCAAAGATACATGGGTTAATTGTTTGAAATTTCAATGCAAAAAGATAAATTTTGGAGTATCCGTAATTAATTTTTCCAAGAATTATTTGCAAATAATAAAAAGCAATGTCTCATTTGAAAGGTAATTGTAATACCTTTCAAATGAGGTAAAAATATTTAGAATCGACTGGGTTGTTCAAAAGTTAAAAGTAATCATTTTCACCAGGATACATTCAAAGTCGACAAATCTTTCAAGGGCTCTAGCTCGTAAGGGGGGCGATGTGAAACCCTAAGGGGGTATGTCAAACAATTTTCTTATCAATTCACCTCAAGGAATCACGTGCTATAGGCCAAGGCACCTTGATCTGAATCACCCTGCATAAAAGATATATAAATTAGCATTTATGAGGAAATGATATCGTTGGATATAAATCAAGGATGTTAAAATTTATCACAGCTAACGTAAATAAAAATTAATGCTCTCCCACTGCAAGTGGTCACATCAGTCATGTATGCACTATGAGCTGATGTTTGATGAAAATCAGTGTATAATTTCGAAACTACTTAGTTAAAATTTTTTGCAATTTTAAACATCCCAAAAAAAACAACTTTAGGTTTATATTATTTGATATGTATACGATAGCCTGATTGTGGAAGATACCACTGATACTACATATTACCTATCAATATGTCTCTAAAGTCCGACCCTAGCCTATTTTACAACAATACAATATATCAATATATCGGTCAGCAACGGATTGGGATTATATATATATTTCTGAACCGATATATTTAAAAATATCTATTATATTTTGAAATTGCAATAATATGTCTTTTGTAGACAAATGATATCTATCTCTATATTGCATTTATTATTATATAGCATTCAATAATTTAAACAATGGCACCTATCATTCAAGCAATCCAAATATACGCACGATTATTCAATCAAGATCAAACTTGAACTTTGCCTATCGCAATGCAAGCAACAAAATAAAAGAAACGCTAAGTGCAGTTTCATTGTCATTTTATTCGATTTCCATGAATATCGATACAAAGGTATGTGCAACGACAAATAATTATATGAACTAAAATAACTCGATTCGAAAAATCACAACTTGTAAGCAATTACAGAAAAATTAATTATAATTAATTAAGAGGTACAAATTCAATCATATGCAAACGAAAGTAGATCATATTTTTCTTTTAGGCGCAGGATGCATAGCTTGGTGGCGGAGCATTATTGATTTTTGCAATATTTTGCATGATTTCTAAATCCTTGATTACTAATGCCAGTGTCTGTGCCGTATGAGTGAAGTCAGTTGAATCGAGATCATTCGATGGGTTAAGAGATTCTAGTTCTGAAAAGATAATAAAGATAATATTGCCAAATAATCAATCATATGTCTAGATAGTATTTATTGAGTCTACAAATGCATGCATAAAATTATCGAATTCGCTATTATTAGTTTACAATGGGAAAATTGTGTTTACAACAGTGTTTCTAAAATTAGCTGCCTTAAAGTTATTAAGGTAATTTATATCCAGGGGCGGCTCGTCGTTGTACGCAAAGGAAGCAGTGCTTCCCTTGCTAAATATTCCCTATACAAGAAAAATAGCTTAACAATGCATATTCAAATTCAAAGCAAATCAATTGATTTTATATGAAGTAGCATCCAACATCAATAAAAAAATTTACGAAACTCAAAACACTATTCATCTCACACACTAGATAGTTCCCACAGCCAAAGTGCCTTACAAGCAGTTTTATATGCCGTTCACACTACACTTCTAAATCAGGTAGATTTAGAACCTGTCAAGTTAATCAAGTAAGCGTTCACAGTACCCGAAGTGATTTAGAATGAGGAGATTTAGAGAGCGAACTGTCATTCGAATTTGTGTGTACAATTTTTTTTTCATGAAAGTTGTTCAAAATGGTGCAGAAACATGCAAGAGCATTTTCTTTTCATTTTGTACAACTCACATTTTCCTTTTTTGTCCAATTTTTGCTATTTTTGAACGAAATTCGAATGACATTTCGTTGAAATCTACTCTCCCTCTCACGGATGGAATTAAGCACGCTCTGAGAACAATTCAGCCGGGAAAAATTCACAATAGTACCTGATTTGTACTTGATTAACTCTAAATCTACTTGATTAACTCGGTCGGAAGCCGAAAAAAATGTATGGGTAATCAGGTAGATTTAAGTTGATTTAGCTCTAAAGCGATCAGCTGATCGAAATCGCCTGATTTAGAGCCTAGTGTGAACGGGCTATTACAGAAACGCGATCGGATATCTTGCATTTGAGTGAAAACCTCAAGCATCTCTTACCATTGTAAGCCAGAACGCTCAGTTCATTGCAGCGTATTGAAATATGCTACACAGAACACTAAAGTGATCTTGCCTCAATGCACGTACCATGATGTGTGCGTACACCCCATTGCAAGCATCACGCAATCGATGGTCGTAAACACTTTGCAATGAATGTTCCCGAATAGCAGCGCGGACGCTGCTCAGCTCACCGCGACTTCCTGGGTAGACAAAATCAAAAACCACTCGCTTATTCAGCCGCCAAATGGCCCAGAAATATTTGTGAATGGACGCAGCACGATTTGTAGCGTACTCTGCTTGGTTTCTATTTTGCTACAGAGCTTGGAGCTGGTATGCTTTGGGTGACTGAGTTTAGGATGTTATTTGTATGTATGAATACTGTAATGAATTCGTTGTTTAACATAAGATGTTATTTGTATGTTACGTTTCTGTAATGGATTTATTACTGAGTTCAAGAGTTTAAAGATTGCTGTAGATCGAAATTCTTCTGATTTGTCTGTTTGTTTGTTTTTGCTGAAAGTGCGTAAGTTAGTATTGGAAAGATTAAAGAAAGATAGTGGCTTTTCATTTAAATAGTACAAGAGTATTAACGTTCGGCATACAACGTGAGGCTATTTCAACCCCAAATCTTAAAGACATGAAGCTGATTTTATGGAAGAGGTATGAAAGTATTTTTTTAAGTAAATGCTTTGTTTTATTATTGCTTGTTGATACAAAGAATAAAAGAAATATTTGAGCACGTTCTGTTTAATATATGTATACACAGAATAGATAAAATGCTTTATGAGGTAAATCTAACCCCACCTTGTAAGGGTGAGGAATTCTTTTCACGTTGTTTGCCGAAGTTTTAATTCATTTTGTCTTGAAAATTAGATTTCACGAACATCTACTGCGGTATATTTTTCTCTTAGACTATTTGAATAGATAAAAGTACTTTATAGATTCGTGGTGACCAGGACCACTAATTTTCACTTTTTATTTAAAAAAAAATAGTTCTAGTTTGCAATATCTTGCATTTTAATTTGTAATCTTCCATCATTTAAATATTACTGAGATTGATGGTGATCATAATGAGTAGAAAAGTCACTGAGTCAAACAATTGGAATTTGAATGCAACTTTCGATGTATTTGCTGCGCTGAAATTCCTACTTGTTTATTCTGGAGAACTATGCAAAAATATATCTGCTTCCCCGAGTCTTAAAGACACGAGCCGCCACTGTTTATATCTTTCATACAGATCTAATTTCATTTCGAATTTTTATATTCACAAAGAATAAATGATATCTTTATTCAAATATAAAATCCTTAAATTATAGCTCATTAGCGAGACATTTTTGAAAGGAAAAAGCGAAATATTCTTTGCTTGAAAATTACGACGCATTTTTTATTGGCGGCAGTGTTTGAAACTTTGCATATATTCGATACCATAATGATTTTATTGCAAATAAATACAATGATACAATAGGTAAAGGAAAGAATATAAAATATATTGTAATGGCTAGGGGCATCCCATTGACTAAGAATTCAGTCGTTAATGCACTATCCGAAATAATAATTTAACAACATCAAAATGCAGAAATTGTTGAAGGGAAATACTGAATAAAATATAAGCAAATTCAGAACTTTTTTTTTTGGTCAATTACATTGTGGTTAAAAGTAAGTAGGCAAATCGGAACATATATTAATGTTGTGCAAACACGCTTGCGATGATATTCACTTAAAACTGATGTGCGACAAGTTGGTGCTATAGGTATATTCCAATGATATTTTTGGTGTGCGATTAAATTCACGAGCAAGTTCGTTCATCTGTAGTTTGCTTTATGTGCTAATATTGATATAATTGGGAATTTAGAATTTAATTTATTTACCAAACAAGGCATCATACACAACAGCAAAACATTAACAATTCATTATGACAACAACAAAATACGTATTCTTCCAACACATTATAGAAAACAAAATACATTACAACTTTTATTTTAGCTACTTTACTTTAATATATTTTATTTTAATTTAAGCAAGTTTGATGGGAAATTAAGTGGGATTAGCATGTTGATAGGGCCTTTGATAAGTTTATTTGAAAGTATATTTAGGGATCCCCGAAGTGTAGTTTCTGCTAATAGAGTTGAATATTCTACAACACCTATTTATGGGCTCGTTATATGTTGCATACTTAGTGCGTCTTGGTTGGTCATTGAAAATAATTTTTTTGGAGAGAATCTCAACATTGACTGCACCACTTATAATATCAAGGGTTAGGCAAGCGCTTAAAAGTATTCTTCTAGAAGAGAGAGGCATTAAATTAAGAAGGCTCAGTCTGGTTTTGTAAGATGGAAGATGTTGGAAGTCTTTTGTATCATAGAGGTCTCTCAAAGCGAAAAGTAAAAACTGTTTCTGAACAGATTCCACTCTATCACTATGTAGCTCAAAAACTGGGTTCCATATTATGCAGGCATATTCCAAAAGATGACTTGGTAACCCATATATTCTTGAACTCTTTAGCACGTCTCATAATGAATCCGAGCTGTTTATTAGCCCTGGCTAGAATTTTGTTATAGGGGAGGTTGAAGCGCATCTTGTTGTCCAATACTACCCCGAGATATATAATATGATCAACCCTATTCAAAATGGTGTTGTTAAGGCAGTAAGAATACTTTTTGATTGTATTCTTACGGGAAAAGCTTATTACATGGCACTTGTTAATGTTAAGATTTAGATTATTCTCATTGCACCACTGTTCGAGATATTGAAGCTTGGATTGTTGGAAAGTTGCGTCAGATTGCGTGTTTACGCTGTGGTAGATTTTTAAGTCGTCTGCATAAAAGAGATGGGGTCAGGGGCGGATTTGTCCATTTCGCCGTCCTAGGCCTCAGAAATATTTGCCGCCCTTTTCGTGAATAATATTATATGTAACAATGCGTGATTTTTTTCGATTCCCTAGAAAATTTCGCTATTTTTCGTTGCGCCCGAGCTCACAAAAAAGGAATATCAGAATAATACCGACACCGGTCCATTCACTTACCACACAAATAATTATAATAAAAATACACACACGGTAAAGAACCTAAAAGTACCTAACAAAAAAAGAATCTAAAAAGTACCAATGTTGAACAGTCGAAAACAGTATACATCCATACTTTTACATCGCATATAATTCCAACGTCTTCGCTCATAAATTATAAGTAAGTTTACTATTTCGTTCAAAGTTTGCTTTCGCACTTGACTGGAGATCAACTATGCACTCGACTACTGTAAATTAATGTAGGATTTGTTATTAACTAAGGATGAACCCGAGATATTTTGACTAGATTCCATTTTTTTTATAGAACTTAATTTCAGTAATGAATTAGAATTTGAAGAAATACATCAAAAATAAAGAGAGATTTGCATGTAGTTGATATACTCTGTACCATAATATTAATAAAAAAATCCTCTGAAAAATCAACGCATGCAAATATTTACCTCTGATTAGCTTTTCGTAAATTGAAGAGGTATTATTTGAGTTCCTTTTAAGATTTTTTTAGGTCTTTTTAGGCTCTTTGAATGTATTTTCAGATTCTTTCTAGGTACTTTTTAGGCATTTTTGAGTATCGTTGGTCCTCTACCGTGATCGCATTTCGATATTTATTATAAGTCAAACTCTTCAATGTCCGAAAAAATTATCAGATGTGAATTTCAGTGTGCATTGATTTTTTAGAGAATCCGGTTGGTTTGAGGTGTTAGGCTCATTCAAATAAGATATTTATGACAGAAAAAATATTGCTGCCTCAAAAAAAAAATCGAAAAGTGGCCACCCCAACAAAAATCGAAAATTTGCCGCCCCCGAAATTTGCTGCCCTAGGCCCGGGCCTAGGGGCAAATCTGCCCCTGGATGGGGTATACCAAGCAGTATCTCAGAAAGATCAGAAATGAAGATGTTAAAAAGCAGGGGACCTAGATGACTGAATTGCGGTACTCCAGAAAATGCGAAAATTCTTTTAGATAAGTGTCCTTGGAATTTAACAAGCTGAGTTCGATTGCGAAGATAAGACTGGAGCCAACTAAGAAGGGACCCTGATATACCAAAGTTGCGAAGCTTGTATACTAGAGTTTGATGGTCAACCCGGTCGAAAGTCTTACTAAAGTCTGTATAGACTGCATTAATTTGACTTCCTTTTTCCATTTCACAGAGCACATCAGAAACCAGGATCATGAGATTGGTAGAAGTCGATCTACCCTTACGAAATCCATGTTGTTGCTCATTTAGAAGAGGGTCGATTATGCGAGTAAGTTTTACACAAACTAGCTTCTCAAAAAGTTTGGGGATAACAGATAGAATAGCGATCACCCGATAGTTATCGACTGATCGTTTATTACCACTTTTGAAAATAGGCGTAAGGTATGAAGATTTTCAGAAAGATAGAAAAACACCTAGGGACAGGGATTTATTGAAAATCATGTGCAAGGGTGTGATCAATTGGTCCGCAAATTGAACGACGAAGAAAGGAGACACCAAATCAGGGCCTGGTCCATTGCCGATCTTTAGTTCATGAATAGCTTAAATAATAGCCTCTTGTGCAAGGACAAACCCGTCGATAAGAGGTCTTGCGGTGATTCTAGCAGACATAGTAGAAATGGAGATTTTTGGCAAGCAAAAAGTATTTTGAAAATGAGCAGCGAAAAAGTTACATATGGCTTGTGGGCAGGAAGAAACCAGGTTACCACGGGACATCAAACAAGGATAGCCAGTTGTTTTACGTTTCAAGTTAACGAAATCATTAAACTTCCTGGGATCGCTAATGATATTTTCCCCATTGAATTAACATAAAACTCATATGCTTCGCGAGATTTGATAGAACATTATTTGGAGAGCTGATCGTATTAGACCCTCATTTGGCAATCTTTCATTTTTAATTGCTTTGAATAATTTATTTCTACTCTTTCTGAGACGCCTTAAATTATTGTCGAGCCAAGGCTCTGAGAGCTTCGGTACGAATAAATGAATGGCATTGAAAATCATTTTGTAAAAGGAAGACACCGATTCATTTAAATCTAATAACGAAAGAGCAATTGTCCAGTCTACTGTGTCCAAATAGTTTCTAATGCTTAAGTAGTCAGCATTTTGAAAATCATATACAATTTCATTATTGTACGATTGGGTGAAAGAAATATTTGTAGCGGAGTGATGGAGAGTGTTTGAGAAAATATTATCGGCGTCAATTGAGTTGTTTAATAGCATAAAATTTGGTTCTTTTATGGACAAGAGTAATTCGATCAGAAATTCGATAAAAGAAGGCGGTAGCTATCACCGTAGATGATTGGAACAGAGATGATTGACTTTTGAAACAACGTTTTTTGTGTTGGTTTCGTGTAGTGCTCGTGGAAGTTATAAAAAAAATTTGCCGAACGAGAAGAACTGTAGCAGAGAGAAACCGTAAATCCAGAATCGTCAAAACCGTGTTTGATTTGGGCGTAAGTCTTTAGCGCTGCGTACTTCAAATAATACAACTTTGCAAATTGAAATGGAGATTGAAATCCGATTATAGTAGAGGGTGGCGCTAAATTTTATGCCCTTCGACTCGAATGACTTTATCAGGAAAAAACTATCTTTAAACATTTTGAGACCCTCTTTAATTTTTCATAAAGCTATCTAGCTTTAATTGATTCCTGCACAGAGATAAAGTAGAAATTTTAGTGATAATATCAAAATAATGACGTTGCTTAAGAATCGGCAAAATTCGAAGAGGATTAGTACATATAACTAATCACTAGTAAAATATGTAGACCCGCTATTACTTTTGTATTTTTTTATTAGCTTCAGGTGTTATCTGACGTAAAAGGACGATTGGAAACATAAATTTATTCATTCAGATTTCGCTAGTTGAAGTGAAAGCACCAAATTTACCCAAGAATCATGATTTTAACGATCATTAGTAAATTTTAACGATCATTTGTAAGGAAACGTGACCGATATGAAAATAAGTGGTCGACCGTCAATACTTTCCACAGAATGAAAAAGAAAGGTTCGATCATTGGCTGAAAATAAACCGGGAGTAGGAACGCGAACAACGACGAAACGGCTAAACAATTCTCCGGAGGCCGCTAAAAAAGTGTCGAGGCGAACTGTTCAGCGATACATTCGATCCACTAACTGGGGGGGCGACAAGCCTACAGACAACGCATCAAACCTTTACTTTCCGATAAGAACATTCGAGACCGGCTGAACTTCTATCAGAAGCTGAAAAACCTTCGAATTACTGATGACAATGCCCGTGGTCGAGCCCGGCGTGCAAACATCGTATTTACGGACGAGTTGTGAATTACTGCACCCCATACCTAATCAACAGAATAGGACAGTGAAAAGCAGCGATCCCGCAAATATTCTCGTAATACAGACCCTGAAATTCGACTTGAACGTCATGTTATGTGGCGGAGTGAGCAATCGCGGAAAAGCCAACTTCAATTTGCTGAGCAAGGAGTGCCTGTTAATGGAGAATATTACAGAGAAAGTATCCTCCCTGTTTTTGCACA
Organism: Nemotelus nigrinus; assembly: GCA_947369275.1. Lineage (NCBI taxonomy): Eukaryota > Metazoa > Arthropoda > Insecta > Diptera > Stratiomyidae > Nemotelus > Nemotelus nigrinus. The sequence goes on from OX376372.1 coordinate 36,697,534, forward strand.
ATGCTTTAATAATCACCATCAATTGATGGACAAAAGGAAGTAATTTTGATGCAAGATTTTGATGTAATTTTGATGCAAGAGCCAAGGCACATATAGCTTTGAAAACTTATGAGGTGATTTATGAGCACTTTTCTAATGTGTGGATTGATTGGCCTGATATTTCCTTTGATTTAAACCCAATGGAAAATGTGTTGTCCAGATTAAAGGATAGTATCTTTAGAGATCCCATAAAAAAAAATAGGTAGCAGCTGATTCAACGTATACAAGTTGACTGGGACACAATTCCAATAGAAAATGGAGTGGACTCGCTCCCAGAAAAGATGGGACACTAGTGTATTTTCATGACGGATAAAATATACGTAGTGAAATATGCATTGTTGCTAGAACGGCAAGTTTGGAAGAAACCATGCATCGACCATGGTAACAACTATTTTTGAAATGACAATTCATCAAGTATTCAAACATTATTTTCCTAATGCTGAATTCAAAAGCTGACTCTTTCATTTTGGCCAAAATATTTGGCGCAAAATCACTTAAAATCTAATTTAACTAAAAAATATATTTATCTCAAAATATGGGATGAATGAAGAGTTCAGCATTCGAGCTCGTATAGTCCAAAGTCTGCCGTTGGTTTCTTCAAGTATTATCAAAAATATCTGATACTTTCCATTCTAACGCTCACTACTCTAGGTCTGGACATTATTTCACTCGACTTTTGAATAACTATGGTGGTGCTGACTTAAAAAAGTTGCACAATGATTTCTCAAAAAATAAAATTAGGACTGAATAAAAATTGCTCCACAATTATGCTCCCCACTTTTAATCCGCTGCGAGTTCGCTGGCAAATAATTTCGACGCGTTGAAGTGCGGCATCATCGATAAAAAAAATTGTTCCAAAAAAGGTCATTGCTAAGTAAGAGAAATCTTAAAGATTATACGAAAAAAAAACATTTCATTTTTCATTTTAACACATAACTTCAGCGAATTTTAGCAAATATTTGGCTTAAATGTATTTTTTTTGAGGGATTTTAAAATTTGTTAGTTTGAAAGTGTGAATTTCGATATCTTAGGATTTTTTTTATGTAGGTTCTTAGCAGTTTGAATTTTGTGTTAAGGTTTTATGGATATTCTGGGCAACTTTTTTAAAAGCAATGATATCCTCCTGTACTTTTAATTCGATTATAGAAGTGCTCACTCAATTGAGCACCGAATTTGTATTGTACTGTATTACTAAGAACATTAAATGTTCTCTCCTAAATGAAAGCTTTCCTGGCCTGATAACTTTACTTATTGAAAAAGCATTCGATATTGCATGATATGAATATTATAAAAAACAATAATTAAAAACCTGTGTGCGCATGGCTAAAATCTTACACTCTTTTTTTTGACCGCTCATTTCAAATTAAAATAAACAATTACAAGAATATTAATACAACTGACACCCCTTTCAATTCCCGCAATAGCCTTGCAATTTCCGCGAAGTATGTCTGGATCTCTTGTGACTCCTGCAAACTAAAGATTATTCTAAAATGTAATAAAAATGCCGAAGGCTTCATCTACAGCATTTGATCAGTACTACTTTGGGTGGAAAATTTAACTTGGCTCCAAAATCAAAGGAATTTTTGAAAGTAGAAAGAGACAATGGATAAATTTTCCGTAAGCGTGAGATTGTGGGGAACTCTCAAGTTCACCACAAAGCATGCAGTGCGACCGATGAAATCTAGTTATCATTTTGTAGGTCGTGACACTAGACAGTCATTTGTTGGAGATAATAAAAATAGTTCATGTTTCAAAGCCGCCGTTTGACATATCTATTTTCAGGCTAAAACATAAGATAAATATTAGGTGAGGGATTCCTCACAAGATTTCCTGACTTTTCTGAAATATAATTGCCTCCGCAAAAAAAATTTACGCCCTATTTGATCAACCAGAACTAAAAATATCTGAAAATAATATCTTCAAAATAATTCTTCCCGACCAGAAAATTAAAATCTTTAGCGCCAATTCTCCCTATCAAAACTCTGGTGAAAATTCTGACCCCAAAAATCAATGCAGTTGTAGGGTAAATTTTAGCATGTTACACATTATTTCTAAACATGATTGTATTGAATTTTCGTGTTATTGTTTTAAGGAATAAAAACCATTCAACTAGTTTGAATTTTACCAATTAGAGATGGGCAAAATGCCTCATGACACACCACTGATAGCTCTTTTTTGCAGTATTGCGCCGTACTCTCAGTACACTGTTCGCTTCGCATTTCATTAAGTTTATTCAAACGAAAGCTTTCGCTCGCAGACTATGCTGTGCTTTTTTCAGGCGCTGCACTGTAAGAAAGAGCTATCAGTGGTGAGCCATGAGGCATTTTGCCCATCTCTATTACCAATACAAATTAATCATATATTAAGAGAAGGCATATGTAAGCTTTATGGTTGCTTGGCCTAAATACCAACTATCAAAAGGATATATGTAAGCAAAACAATATCAAAATATATCTTACCAATAATATCCGATTCAATATCCTGTAAACGCTCCATCGCCAAAGCCTGCTGTCTTTGTATATGCTCCAATAGTCGATGCTGACATTCTACTGGATCAATAGCTGCCTCCGGTTGCGGAATATTTGGAACATTAAATTTGATTTCAGGCTTCACTTCCGGCTCCTCCTTCATTGCTGAATTACTTGATAGCTCAGATGTTCCAGCTACCGTACCATCTTCCTTTTTAATTTCACTTTGTCCGTCGCAGTCGGTTGCATCCTCCCTTCTGCCCATATTGTTATCTTGTCTCTGGGCATACACATCATCGATCTCATTCTTTTTAATTTTAGCCGCGACTGACTCCTTTGGAGATGTCTCCCATTTTTTAGCCCACAGGTACATTTTCGGATGATCTTTATTTTCGCCAATATTGATTTTTACACGAAGACTATGCAAAAACCTTTTCAGCTCGACCAGGTTTCCGGCCAAAGTGTGGCTGGTCCGTAGGATATTGAATTTGTCTTGAAGTTTGGGATTTGGCGAATGATAGCTTCCCGTTGGTAGTTTGCCTTCGTATAACCAATCTTGATCGTGAATATACTTCATACTAGCTCGAGCCAGTGCTGGATTCTTGCAAATCAAGCAAACGTATTTTTCGGGAACTTGACATTCTTTTTCGATGCCGTTACAGATACCGTGCTGCCAGCACAAGCACAGTTCACACTGAATCATCAGACCATCTTCTTCCCCGAACGAACAGATGCAATTGATGATTTCTTCTGACCGCATGCGGACGATCTTGATTACTTCTCCATTTTCCTGGATGTATTTGGGGCTTTGGTTTGGAATTGGATCCGGAACACTTCCAGTCGTGTTACCATCTAAATTCGGATCTTGGACAAATGTCGGGTGCGACAGTTTGGCTTTCTTCGCTATTTTCTGTTCAGGCGTGCCGTTGAAAGAGTGTCGCGTTTCCTCCAAGTCGGTCAGTTGGAAAGAAGTGTCAAATACGCTCGAAGTGCTTGCATTTAAATATTTCTTCTGGAATCTCTGGCGCGAGCTTTTACGTTCCCCTGACTTACGAGACGATGGCTTTGGCGGAGCAGGCTGTGTATGAGTTTGTACTATTGGCTTTTGTTCTTCGATGATCGGGACGGGAGTTTCATCGCCCGTCGGATGAATGGGGCTCGAGACATCGGGACTGGCGGGCAAGACAGATGAATCAGTAGCTGTCTCGAGGGTTGATGATTCTGGAGCATTATGCGATTCATCCTCTGTTGGCTGAATCAAAAAGTTGTCAGCACTATCTTGGCGCGGCGTCAAAGAATTTGGCGTGAGCGGTGCTGGAGCCGATTTGCGATGGATTCTGTTTTGCAGGTCTTGTTGGTGTAGCTTTGCAAAGTATTGAGAGTTTGGTAGATAGTTTTTAGGCAGCGGCTCATCAGTTGGGTGTCCTATAGTTCGTTTACATGCAAGCTCTTGCATGTTTGGACAAACACCAAGCAGCCTATAGAATAAATTGTTAGTTGTGTTAGCTGCTAAATATATTTCCCAGACTTACTTTGATATATCATCATGATAGTGTTTGACATGAATTTGCAAATGATTCTCTTTGCGGAAGTTTTTGTTGCATCCTTCTTTCGGGCAGCGGAACAAATTATCGACAATTTGCACCTTCAAAGCTCCCACATACACTACGAGTGGTATAAAATAAGACTTTAAAAATAAACACTAATAGAGAACCTACCATATCCATCTTCAACTTGGGTTGACTCTTCTTCATTCAGCTTTGGAGGATTTGCTTCATACGATGCAACAGGTGACGACGGCAATAATGACTCTATCGCACTTTCACTGGCACTTGGCAATAGAGTTTGCGGTTGCAATGGTGGAAGAGGTTCTAATGGCGGGGGTGGTGGCTTCACCGGCTGTGGTGGTTTATAGTCTTTGGTGTAAACGTAGGCGCCAATGTCTTTTGCGCGTCTTCGATGTATACTGAAATCATAGACGTCTGGATTGTAGTGCTGCCCCAAATCCTCTATGAACGTCTTCAGATCAGCCTTCGATCGAAAGCGTTTCCCACTTGAGTTGACCAAGATAACATCCCATTTACCAAGCACATTGGAGCGTTGATACATATGCTTTGTCCAACCGGATGGCAAACGCCAGTCATCCACCACAACTGTGGGCTTCTTATGATCGCCGACAGTGAGAAAACCTTCACGCCCAATCGGTTGATCGTTGACCCAATGACAGCACCACTCACCATCTTTGGGAATCTCAGGCAAGTTCAGTTCTTCCAAGTTCAGCGAGCTCATTGAAATCAGTGGCCAATCCTTTTTCGCTGGCTGAGGCTTAGGGGCTTTGGGCTTGTCAGGCGTTGCGCTTGCAACTGGTTTTTGTGCAACGGGACTCATTGGTGTGGCGGAAGATTGAGTTTTAGAGACAGGTAGTTTTAATTTACTTATGTGCGCACTTTTCAGCACTTTCATGTATCCGTCGTCGAATAGGATTTCATAGGAGTCATTGCCAAGGATTTTCTGGACGGTTGCTGGAAAACGACGCGATCCACTCCAGCGCGCCAGGCACTTTTCCCCCAAAACAAAAACATTCGGAGATTTACTGGCCGCCGTTGCCTTTTGTCTCAATCGGCTGCTATTCATCGGTATCCATTCCTCGGCGCCACTGGGTCCTTTTGACTTCCCACTCTTCTCGAAGCGAATTAAAACTTCGCGCTCATCACTGTCGACCTCAACCACTCGCGCAGTGTGCCAAATACCATCAAAATCTTGTGCTTCCAAACGTACACCGGGCACAAAGCCAGAAACCGTGTCATTTTTACGGCCTCCTGCTGCAGCAGGTATAGCACCCATCGGAACCAAATTATGTATGTCCTGTGTAGTACTCGACGAAGATAGAGGGCTCCCAAGCTTTGGCATTTTTGGGTCTGTTTCGAATGGCGAATCTTGTGACGATCGTTTCAATGAAGATTTCTCTCCTCCGGTCCCTTCAGACGGAGACGCACTTGTATTTTCACCACTAGTAGATACCTCCCTGAAGAAAACAAAATTAGTCAACAGAATTTCACAATATGACGTAGAACTTACATTTCACTTTCAAGTGCAACTAATGGGGCTGGGTCGTTTGACGATGGGGCAAATGCAGGTGGTGCTACTTTGCCCCACGGGAAAATCGTCGGCACAGATCCTTGCCTCAAAAGATATTTGCTCGATTTAACGGGCTGGAAATCGGCTCGCCGAAAGTGACGTGAGCAAACTAGAACACTTTTCGTAATGTTTTTTTCTGGATCAATGCGACAATTGGACAGCCAAACGTCACGGGTTTTCGAATCGAATGGAAACGAATGGAAAGTGACGCCTCGATGCTGTGGACTGCCTGATTTTGACGTGCAGCCAGCGATTATACAACGACGCGTCATATTTTATTATTGTTTTTCTTTTGGTTTTACTATGTTATGTCGTCACACGGAATAAATCTCGTCGTTGTTGTGACGGTTGAGCATGAGGCTGAGGCTGATTTGTTGTGGAATTGATTATGGTGGCTCAAGTACTTAAATATATTATGTTCACCAACTAGCTGGTAGATATAAGACGGTTCATACGGAGGTTCCGATGAACGTGTTTAGTTAGAATAAAATTTATGCAGAAAAATGGCTAACACCGGGAAAAGCTTGCACAATAAGAACTGTCATGGGAACAAGAACTGTATAGGAATCTGCATTATCAGCAAAAGACGCCATGTTCATACTAAAAAGTGGCTGCGAAATATGAAGCTGTGGACACAGTAGGAGGATTTTTTTAAAAATAGCATTTAAAAATAGCCAATAACTTAAATTTAAAAATAATTTGGCGAAGCTAGACTACGTGCCCCCTCCGTCGATTGACAGTTCTACCGGTTGTGTTTTTTTTTGTGTTTTTGTGATTGTGTGTTTTGATTTTATTATTTGTTTGTTTGTTTATCTTCCGTATGTTGTCTTTTCGTGATTTTTTTTCAAGTTTTTGTTAGTTATTCTTTAGTGGTATTAAGGCAATAACTTGAAGAATAGCTAAATTACAAACTTGTACAAAAAATACCCGATAAAACAGCATACTGAAGATAAACAAATAAACAAATATTTTAATAAAAAAACCGATTTTTCCTTTCGAAGCTAGATATATTTTAATTTTGTGACAAATATCGATATTCGAGGGTAATCTGCCCTCGTTTTCAGTGTCTCTCGGTCTGCAGATTACCCTGGGAAACATCGGAAAAATCGGTTTTTTTATTAAAATATTTTTTTGAGCTAGGAAAAAATTGGTACACATTCAATACAAATAAACAAACAAAAACACCCTCAAAAACAAAGACACAGCCACAAAAACACAAAAAAATACATCCGTAAAATTGTCTAACGGCTGTGGGGGGCAAGTAATCGAGTTTAGCCAAATTTATTTCGAAAGGAGTAGTCTGATGTTTGAATTTCAAGATGGTATTAGTTTAATTTAAAATTATTTAGTCAACTGTTCAGTCTGCAGACAATTTAGAACCAGATTTAGTGACAGGTCAGCTATTAACTTTTGTATGCCAATGTTCAATATTAAGCCCAGCTCTATAATTCGCTTACGTATAATTATTCGCGTTTATTTATTTTTTAACATACGGACAAGCTGTCCATTAAAGCAATAACTACAATAAATGCAACTTAATACTTAACTTTTAACAATAAATAAATTGAAAAATTTAGAATTTAATTAGTTAATACTCATTATTAATAACTCAATCAAGAAATAATTCATGTTGCCTAAAAACAGCTTTTATCACATTAACCTTAACATCAAACGAATGAACATAGCTCCATAATTCATTACCTGTGCGCTTCATGCGCTCTAAAGGGGAGTGGAGGCTAAAATTTGTTTTAAAATTATGAAGGTAAAAAATATCGTTGCTTCTTGTTGACCTAGTAGGACTTCTTAGACCGACATCCGCAAGCAGCTCAAATGAGTCAATTTCCCCATTTAATAATTTAAAGAGGAATATTGCGTCAGCGGTTTTTCTTCTAGCTTTAAGGGAGGTTATATTAAGAAGGGACATAACCTCAGCGTAATTAATATTGGCCGGAAAAGCATGTAGTTTGAATGCAACATATTGCAAGAATTTATGCTGAATTTTTTCGATTGAATCAGAGTAAATACTATAATTAGGATTCCATAGCACTGATGCATAATCAAGTTTGCAGCGTACAAGAGGAAAATAAAGTGTTTTTATTGTGTTTAAGTTGTAAAAGTCTCTAGTGTTTCTTATAATGAAGCCCAACATTCTATTTGCTTGGTTAACAATATCTTTTATATGAGGTATAAAACTAAGAGAGGTATTGAAAGTCACACCAAGGTCTTTCACATTGTCAACCTGCTTAAGTGGAAGATTATTGATTGTGTATGTGTGATTGTAATAAGTTTTACTTCTATTAAAGACAATAAATTGACATTTCTTTATATTTAGTTCAAGACAATTATTCACGCAATAATTGTAAAAGTTGTTTAAATTGGATTGCAAAATTTCAATGTCAGCTAATGATGAAATAGTTTTAAAAATATTACAATCGTCAGCAAACAGCAAAAATTGAACATCATGAAAAATTAAGCTGATATCATTTATAAAAATTAAGAAGAGTAAAGGGCCAAGATGTGATCCTTGCGGTGCACCTGAGGATGGGAAAAAATGAATAGGAATAGTGATTATTAATTTTAACTAATAGAGACCGTCCTCGTAGGTAGTCGCAGAACCAATCATAAAATTTACCATGAGTTCCAAAGTTTTTCAACTTTTCCAATAGCAGATTTAAGTTAATTTTATCAAAAGCTTTACTAAAATCTGTGTAAATAGAGTGAACTTGGTGATAAGATTCATGTGATTTGTAAAGATAATTATGATAAGTAAGCAAATTAGTTGGGATTGATTTACCATTTAAGAAACCATGCTGATTGTGAAGAAGTAGGGGCCTTAAAATTGGGACTATGTAATCGGTTACGAGAATTTCGAAAACTTTAGGTATCGTTGATAGAATACAAATTGGGCGGTAATTCCGTACATCCGATCTCTGCCCAGATTTAAATACGGGTATCACAAAGCTTGATTTCCACATATTCGGAAAAACGGCACAATTTAATGACCTATTGAAGATATGTAGAAGTGCTGGGGCCAAATTAGAAGCACAACTTTTTTAAAATACAGGCTGGATTCCGTCAGGTCCAGCATTCTTACTAACATCCAAAGACGATAGCTTATCAATAAAACTATTTAAATCGACTACAAAATTTGAAACAGTTACATTCGTATCGGTAGTAGTTGGACTAAAGTGACATGAAGAATCACTGCAGACTTTAGAAAAAGTGGATGCAAACATGTCTGCTATTGCTTTTTTGTCTGAGCTGAAAGTATCATCCATAAATCTCGTCATTGGGAGTGATTTTTCTTTCCTAATAGAGTCGATGAAATTCCAAAAGTATTTAATGTTATGATGTATTGATGACTCCAATTTGCGAAAATAACTTTTGGAGTCAAATCTAAGTAATCGTTTACAGTCAGCTCGTAAATTAGAAAAATTATTATAATCATTTAAAGAATTAGTTTTTTTATATTTTAAGTGAGCAAGTTTTTTCTTCTGAATAAGCGTTTTTAGCTCCATAGAAAACGAATCAGGAAAAGTGCTTGGACGAAAATTGACCATGGGAATTGTTTCACTAATAATTATATTTAAAATAGAATAAAATTTGTCAACTGACTCGTCTATAGTCGAGGCATTCAACACAGCTAGCCAGTTTACGCTCTCGAAGGCACTATCAATGGAATTATAGTCGGCGTGTTTAAAATTACGATGATTTATAACAGCATGTTCGTTGGAAATCTAGCATTGAGTTATTAGGCTTTGAAACATTAATAAATTGACTACAGTTTAAAAGAGAAAAAGCTTCAATTATTGTGCTATGTTTCAGACAATTTATTCGTTGTGTCCATTCCTGTTGATCCCAGTTGACTCCAGGAAAATTGTAATCGCCAGTAATAATGAATTGAGAAGTTGGATATTGATGAAAACAGTGTATAACGTCTTCCTCTTCAGAGATTTAGATTTTATTGAAAAATGCATTTATTCGACTAAAAACAAAAGAATAGAAACGAAGTATAGTTCGTTCATTGCATTGAAATAATGAGAATAGGAATAACATTGTTTTCCCTACTTTCGATTTTCCACAAAGGAAAAATATTTCAATTTATTAATCCATGAATTCTGAATTAACTAGTGTGATACTATGACGCTCCACGAGGATCTGCTGATTTGCTCACAAACAGTAACAACCCAGTTTAGTTTTTGGTGTGGGATGCATGAGAGTGGGTTGAGAAAGAGAGGTCTGGTACCTCTAAGTACTCAGGCCTCAAAGACCCATTGTACTCATACCCCTAGCCTACCATAGTTTACCAGATCTCTTAAGGGTATCCACAATCATTGATAGGAGAAAGAGGCTATCCTTTGTATGCGCGCAATATCTAGCCGAAGCATTGATATCAGAGGCTCACAAACACTGACCATTCACAGAGGAAATGTTCCGCAGAGTCAGCCTCTTCTAGGCAGAATGGACAAAGGCCATCCTGTGCAGCACATATTCAATATATGTGTTCTCCTAGGCAATTGTGTCCAGTCAGTATGTCTGTGATAGGACTGCAAAGTTTCCTACTACTGTTGAATCTCGTAGTCGCATGCTTGGACTCTGAAAGGAAAACTTTTGTTTGCCCGGCCAAACCAGATGCCATATATCACTCTTTGTGGGAATCAATTACCAATTTCTGAAAAATACACTTAAGGAGGGTTTAGGGCTCTGTAGTGGAAGCACCGAACCTTGCTTTGCAATGACGTCAGTAATTTCATTTCCTTTAACACTGCAGCATCTTTGTCCCCTAGAGCAGATGCATCTTTTTGAACCTGGCAACTACCTGCGCTCTTGGACACAATTCGAATTAATCTGGGGGCAACTTAGTATCAGCAGCACAGCTTGAATGTCACTGTAAATATCAAATTGTTTCCCTCTCCACTTTTTAACAACTGCCCAGCAGGCAACTCTCAAGGTAGCGAATATTTCTGCTTGAAAAACAGTAACGTGCTCTCCAGAAGAAAAAGCCAACCTGTTCTTCGCTGTAATACAATTTAATAGGATGAACTGACCTACGATTATCTTCTGACCAAAAAAACGGGAATTCTTGATGTCGTTGAAGCAAAAATATGAAATATTAATCTTGACACGAAGAAAATTACCAATTTCAACGAAAGAAATGCAATTCGTTGGTAAAACATTTTTCGAATGTTTAAAAGATAATTTATTCTTTTGAGGTAGTATCTGCTGGGGTAGTATCAGAATCTAGTTAAGCAACGATATAGTCAAATCTCCGGAACATATAAAGTAAAATCAGTTTATGTTAGTTGGGCTAAAGTTTTGCCATTGATAATAAACTATTTCATCCTCTAAAGCTAATTTCATACTCATCAGCTACCACTTTTGCGTTTACAATAGAAACGATGTGTTACACGGGAACTTATCATTCCATTTGTATTGATATCGGAATAAAATTGATGCAATTAAAGATTACCTCAAATTTAGAGAAGTAAATTTGACACAGTTGGCGCAAATAAACGGGCCCATTTAGCGAGTCTAATAATTTAAGCATGACTTAATATTACTTTCCTCTGAATAGCAAAACGTATTGACCTTGAATCATATTTCCTACAACCGAAATATGAACTTAATCCTTGACGAAAGCTCTCACACCGGTTTCTTGCCGCAACTTAATCCATCTTAGTCTTATGCGCTCATCATAACGGATCTTCTACCAAATATCCATACGCACAAAACAATACGCCCCTCTTCGTTCCCAATCGCTCCTCCTGGTCGTGTCGGCAACACAACAGTTCTACTATGAAAATGCGATCAATGGTCATCATTAGAGGAAAGGTTTGTAAGGTGCTTGCGGTGCTTGTTGGAATACACACTCACACCTGTCGGGCGTGGAGGAACTGAATTCGAAATCAATATGGAAGCAGTAGTACGAGTAGTCTGTCGTGTGAATGATGAAAAGTAAGATGATAGACGAAATTAGTTACAGGTATATGTTACGTTAGTCCGACCTTCACGAGTCCACCGAAGAGATAGCGCATCTTTTCATAACTGCAATCGCATCATAGCATCGAATCAAGCTTTCAACGCTATTTGCCAGGCGTGATATTAAAAAAAAACTGTGCTAATTAAATCATCACAGAATCATCAGCATCACTGGCACGGAATAAATACGGAATGCAATGAGTCTCATAGAGGAAAACGTTCTTTTAATAACGCTTTTTTCCAAAGAAACACTCAACTGGAACCGAGAACAGTTCTATCGGAACTATTCGACCGATATTTAATGAGTTGTAGATTTTTTCCACTACGCCATTTTCCGCCACTCACAAATCCAATCTTTTGCATTTTGATACAATTAAACTTGAGGCGATATGTATTATGTAGTGGGATATTTCAAAGAAGAATCATTACGAGTCAACAATTTTACAGGAACGATTTCGGCTCGTCAGATTTTTTGTGTGTGTCTGAATAGCGTCTTTCAACGAATATAAGATAATAAAAATTATTTAACGGTTTCCCGGATTCGAATATGAATGACTCTAATCGTACTGGGAAAGATCATAGCGTACACACAATAGACGAATAGGTGGTATGCGCGTATGAATCTAACAATGTATGCACTAAATTCGATGATATCGAGCACAGTCAGATTTCAGATTTAAATCTGCCGAATCTTTTCACCGGATCGGCCTGGCCCGCCGGCCAGTAACTCTTTCGATGATGCCTAATCGAACTTAATTTGGTGAATTTGATTTCAACGAAATGCCTCAGTAATATTCGCAGTATTAAGAGTTCATTGATAGATGAAGGAAAATGTAGTTTTTTGGTTGTTCGAATTGCAGTGTAGAAAGTGACCAGATAGCCATGGTCCACAATTTATTGGTTGCTTGGAAATTTATACAGTATACGATTGATGTAACCGTACTGAATTAATTTTGTGAGATCAGCAAAGAATATGATGGTAAACAGTAGTATAAAGAAAACGATACTGTAATTGAGGTCAAACTATGTACATATTTACTTATAAGTGTAATAATACTTTTCCATATATACCTTGTATAAAAATTTATTTTTTATAGTTAAAAAAATAACGTAAAATACGCTAAAAATATGTTTATCATAAAATTACATTTATCACGTTTATATTATTATTCTCGCCAATCATCATATATTACCTAATAATTGTTTGTGACTCTGATTTGCATAATTATTTTCATCTTGTTTTTCTTAAGTGAGCCCTTTTGTTAAGAGCAGGTTTCGGAGTTTATATATTTACACAATCTGTTGGTGATCCGCGGATGGGATGTGTGGGCGGATTGGCCACCACCGGTAATGTCAATCTACAATACGGACGAACAAGTAGTATACATAGTTTATTGAAAATTGATTGAAAAAAGACTTGCCATGCGGAACTACATACACTGAAAGAAAAACTCTTGGTTGGCACAACTATTTTTAATAGTATTGCAACGATTCATTCAAAATCGTTAAATGAACTACGGAAAATAGTTATTTTTACTATGTTAATATAGTTAATTTAACGATATAAAAGTAGTTGGCTCTGGTTGTACACAAAAATATCGCAACGTTCATGAAATCAACTGTTTTAATTGTTTCATAGCCACGAAAATTAGTTGATCAATAGAAAAATATTCATCAATTCACTCAAAACTTCAACGTTTCGAATTATCAACAGTTTTTATGGTACTTAAACTACTTTGCAATAGTTGATTTCAACAAACGTAATTCAGTGAGTAACGTCTTTGGAATTATTCTACGCAAAGTAGAATGATTTCAACATTTGGACGTTTTTCATGCTCCGAATGAAATTGTTTATCAACCACGCGTCATGGTGCATAAAAGTAATCAACAATTTTGTTATGGTTGTTTTAACTATAGCCCTAGTTGATGCAAAAACAACTAAGAAAAACTGTTGATTTTTCATACTCCTCATACTCATACTCCTATTCTATCATAGAAGTTTCATATGCTACATGGCAAAATTGTGTTCGGTTTGCTGTTCGACATAATTCATATTCATGTTATGCTGTGAAGCCTTTATATTACGCTGTATGACGCCTTTTGTGCAATTAATGTATGCATGTAAAGGACACGCATTGCGATGCAGTGCAGCGCCGAAGCAGTGAGCGCATACAGTGTATATGCTCTGACCTAGCTTTTTTCTTACTTAATTGTCTGTGCCACTTTTATATGGCTGTTTTGAAAAACATTAAGAATTATGGGCTGCTAATATTTTTTTTAGTCTTTTGGCAAAACAGTAGGATTTTATTAAAGCCTTTACGTTTACCGCCCCGGACAAATGTCCGGGTTGTACGTTTCTAGAGCTAACCCTGCCAGGACACACCAAAATGGGCTATAGTTATTTCGTACTATGTACATTGTTGGAATACCATTGTTTGTGGTTGCTTACTTTTTTTGCACCACGGACGTTGTTTATCAACCACGCGTCATGGTGCATAAAAGTAATCAACTATTTTTTTATGGTTGTTTTAACTATAGCCCGTAGTTGACGCAAAAACAACTAAGGAAAATTGTTGATTTTACCAAAATTTTTCTTTCAGTGTATAGTTTACACTCTGAAACTTCTCTGATCTCGAATGACCCCGAAATTTTCCGGCCCTTTTTCGCATTTAAAAATCCTCCTCTATTACTGTATCTGACTAGCATTTATTAACATTACTGGTGCTCATCCTTAAGATGTTTACGATCTCTTTGGACTGTTGTTCGCCCCAGTATAATCCGACTCATTTATTCCCTCTTCTCTGGGCCGGTAAATTTTCATCTTCCTGGAAAACTGTCAAACATTTTCAAATTACCGTTCAACAACACGAGCAAATTATAAAATTGTTTTATCAAAATGCGTTTTCTGTTCGATCTTAATTTCATGGAACAATCTTCAGCGATGAGGCCCATTTCTGGATGAATGGGTATGTTAACAAACAGAATCGTCGAACTTGTGATGATACCAAACCACATGACATCCAAGAGCGTCCAATGCATCCGGAAAAATTCACTGCTTGGTGTTCATTTTGGGCTGGCGGCGTCATCGGTTCATTCTTCTTTGAGAAGGACGTTGGTCAAGCTATCACCGTCAACGGCGAGCGCTATAGGTCGATGATTACCAGCTTCTTTTGGCCTGAATTGGATGATATGGACACCAACAGCTTGTGGTTTCAACACGACGGCGCCTTGTGCCACACAGCTCATGCCACATTGGACATTCTGCACGAGCGATTTGAGGGCATGGTCATCTCACGTGGAAGTGATGTGAACTGGCCACCGAGATCGTGCGATTTGAGCTTGTTAGACTTTTTCGTGTGGACTTTCTTAAGTCGCAGGTCTATGCGAATAAGCCACAAACCACAGCGGCCCTCAAAGTAAACATAATCCATGCCATCGGTCAAATTCAGCCTGATTTATGCGCCGGAGTCATGGAAAATTGGACATTTCGGATGCGCGCCACCCAAAGAAGCCGCGGTAGACATTTGAATGATGTAATATTCCGTACCTAATGGCATCGATAGGTCTTTCAAACGAATAAAAAATGTTGATGATATCTCACACACACTTTGTTTTATTTAAATTTAAAAATACGATGTGCTTATTTTAAAAACCTATACAAATCTATAAAAAAACATTCAACTATGCTAATCTTGAGCTACTGCCACTCAAATCAAATCACTATCGTAAGCGTTTCATCTCCTGGATTTATTCTTTCTTAACGAATCACACCTATTTTTCTCCCCATCTGACGTATCGTCCTAACCGTTTCTTCGTCTCTTCTGGTGTGCTTCAAAGATCTATACTTGGGCCTCTCAAGATATTCTGCTGCTAATCTGCTTCTTCAGGAAGATTTACATTCCCTCAGAGAGAGAATTTAGGTTAGGCTCCACAGCTGTCTCCTTCAGACAGACTCCGAAAAAGGCACATTTAGGCACAATAGGGCCCATTGTGTTACCGATTTGCGTAATTCACAATCCTTATTAAAAAAAGAGCCAACCTAAGTCCTTGATGAACTAGATGAACTGGATTCAGTGAATCTTAAAGGGTTCACCGAAGCCACTTTGGTTAGGTAAGTATAGAAGAATAAACGAAGAGACTTCATTCTTGTTCAAGCGAAGAAAACACTGCAGTAATCTGGCAAACAGAAGGAAAGCTTCAAGCTTAGGTCTTTGAAAAATATGCCACACCCTTCTCTGTCGTTTAGTTTGGAGCCATTGGTATATATTCTAACCTCACTTTTCGTTGCGCCAATGCGTCCAAAGTTGAAATTTGTTCAGCTCTTGTTCTTCGTTCCGTTCGACGCAACGGTTGCATAACCATCCTTACTTTTTGCAATGGGAAGTATATGGAGCTTTTCAAATTCAACTCAAATGCACGCAACTCGAAGCAAACGACATAACTGAACCTTAACGCACTCGCCGTGTTCATTTTTGAAGAAGTATGGCCCTATGATGCCACCAGTCTGCAGTGCACAGCATGCAATGCATTTTTGTGAGTGCAGCGGTGTCTTCATAACTTGACGGGGACAGATGTCGCGACCTTGCTTATTGACGTAGACATCGAGAGAGAGAGAGAGAGAGAGATGAGCCTCGTCACTAAATAAAATTTACCCGTAAAACAGAGGGTAAACTTCCAGTTGATTTTCGGTCCATTCTCTGAACGTGCGGCGAGTTCGATGTATATACGACTTGTTTTTGGCCTACAGTCTAGCAATGTGAAGCGGCTGCAAAAATTTGCAATCACATGACAAATAGTACATGCTGATGGATGAGTATACGGTCCATAAAACTCACGAAGCGATCTTTGAGTGTGCAAAACTGAACACTGATTTCGGAAATAGAATTTCACAATTTGTAGACGCTACTGCAGGGTCCAATCAGTATATCTGTCTATTTTGTCAGATATTCCTGAATAAAAATGGCAGTAGCATTGACACCTCTCATCAGCTTATTTGACAGTGGTGAGTTTCGAAATGTGGCACCTGTAAAAAACAGTCTTTATAAGCTCAAACTTGTCAACACTTTTGCAGCGACGGGCCATACACTTAGAAAAGGGTTCCTCGTTGTTAAACATGAGGGCCTGACGTCGGTCATCGGATAGCTGATTGACCTTGACCACTTTCCAGTCGCGTACAGGTAGGTCATTATTGTTCAATTTTATGACCTCGAAAATATCCTCAGATAGGCTCGGATCCATGCGCTGGACTTCGGTTTGATCCGAATTTGGTGTTTTAGGATCACTTCCGATTTTGTGTGTCCACTTAAGAGCTTCTTTGTCCTTATCGGACAGTGTCTCTGGATGGACCTTTTTAAACTTTTCTAGAGTCCGGGAGGAGCTTCTCCAGATTCTGCCCGTGCGGAGCTTATGCAGAAGTGAGGCTGGCACCTGAAATATCTTCAGCAGATATCCACGTCAGCTCAGTTGCCGTTCAACGTGAACTTCGCTTGGTATGAACGGACTTCCTCTCATCAGCCCTCAGCTTTGTTGTCTTGGCACGTTTTTATTCAATGATTGCATCGGAAGTCACAGAAATAGGCAGTTTTTGAGGTTTGTAGCCCACAAAATTGACGTTAAGACAAACCTATCTTGTGAATTTAGTTTCCATTCATTTTCGTTTCGTTTCCGATAGATGCGTTGGAAACTGTAGAGGAAGAAAGGTTTTTAAATTTACCGCCCACGAAAATTTAATAATAGGTCTGTTCGCGTACTTTCAGTCACTGAATTTTCAGGAATCATGTGGTGCAGGAAATTCAGGAAAAGTACGAAAACGCTCTCATTACATTTCCTGAAAATTGACAAACAAAAGTGTCATTTGTCGCTTTTTGGGAGAACAATAGTGTCTATAAAGTCATCCTAAGCGGTGATTAATTATCGCCACAAAAATATTCGTCCTTCATAATAACATTACGCCAAAAACCGTTTGACAGTTTTCAGTATTTTTCAGTAGCTCAGACCCTACTGAAATTTACTGAAAGAGGGGAAATTTTCAGTTTTCAGTAAAACGGAGTACAAAAACGGCTTCATTGCAATTAATTGCAATTTATCGTAGTACGCGAACAGACCTAATAGCAGCTGGCAGTAAAAAAAGACATAAATACTACAGCTGACAGCTTTTTACTAATTTTTCAACCAAAATCCTAGCCAATTTGTATAGACGTACATGTACACAAATAAGGTATAGAAAAATCATATTATCCAATGGTAAATAGCACCCACTGTACGGCCATTCGTAGAAATTCGGCAAACCTTCATCGAAACCAAATGAAATTCATGATCCATATGATTAAGATAGAATAACTGCTTTTCGGCAAATTATTATGGTATTTATGTGAAAAAAATTAATTCGAGAAGCGTTCACGGAACGAAATCAATGATATTATCCAGATAAAGATCAAAATGCGCGTAAGATCTCGTTAGGTAACAATGGTCGAAGAAAGTTCATAGGCATTTGCGAGTGAGTACGTACGTATCGATAGCCTATAAGCTCTATTCGAGCTTACTAATCCTCTATCGACATTCATATGCACAATGACTTCTCACGCAGAATGTGGAACATCCTATTTTGGTTGCCCCATTCTCTCAGCTCCGAATTACGTTGTCGTAAAGCCTGTAATAATGACCGTACATTAAGATATCAGTCACTCGATGAAATCTTGCATCTGGCCAATAGGAGTAGTTAATTGTCCATTGCTTCTTCGGTCGTTAGGCACATGCGTCGTCTTGCGGTGTAAGTAAATGCTTCTGCGGTGCATGGACCGAATGTGTATCATTTGTAATGGTGCAAATCAGCATTCAACATCTATTTTACATACAAAATAATCGTATAGTTGAGATGTGGAGATGCGTCGACATCAAATGTGGAGCGGAATGTTCCGAGCAGTAACAGCATAATATGCTGAAGTGGATCAATGGCAAAGTTAACAGCACTGACATGCTCCGTAAAGATGCAAGGCCATTATAAATCGATAATGATACTTTATACAAATTGTTCTAAACTTACCAGACGAATAACGAAATGGCATCCATTGGAATGAAGAGAAATTCTGGCGTTTTGCTTACACTTTGCACCTGTGCTGATTTATAGCTGATGCAGAAGACTTACTAAGCTCATTCGATTTGCACTAAATGTTTTGACAGGACCTTTTATCGATCCAACAAGAGTCATTAATAAACACGCATTCGTAAATACAATTAGTAGATTTATATTTTTTTTTTGTTCATAGTTTTAGGCAAAATTATTGGATATTTTTAATGGATTTCCGCAACTTGTGCAGATCACGCTTTTTGACTTTTTCGCGTACATGTGCTATATATGTTAATACCCATTATTAGATACCCGCGAAATTTATGTATGATTTAGATAAAGACTAGTTATGATGGCGTTAACTAGGCTACTTTCCATCACAAGATATTTGTGGATTTACTGAATGGCAATCATTATTATTACTATAACGAGAAAGTTGATATTGCGGAAAACAAAGAAAGTTTTCGATTAAATTAAATTATAATAGACGTATAAATTAATTTGGCCCAATGATATGCATACATATTGCATTTTTCTAAAGTGCTGGTAACTATATGTTTTTTTTTTCAAACTACCGACGCATAATTTTTACGGTTATTGATTACTCTGGTACGATGCCAAAAATTGATGTTATCATGATATGTGAATAAAATTCGGAAGCTACTCACATTTAATAAACACAGTGAAGTGCATCCAAATATGTGAATAGTCATCAGTCAAACTCTGGCAAAAAGGTAAAAGCTGACTAATAATTTTTCTGCAAGTTCGCATAGGTGAAATTTGAAATATCATTTTTTTTTTGCGAAAGTTGGAATGCTAAAGAAATTTGCCAATGTGGATTTATTAAAAATGTGTTCCTATCTGAAGATTTTGATTAATGTTATTTGAGACATGAACGTTGCTTCAATTTTTTAAAACAATAAATATGAGTGGAAGCGAGAACCACAAATAGAAGAAAAATAACCACAACGAGAAGAGAAAATGTATCATTTTTGATTTATCTGAGTTCACTTTTGATTTCGTGTATTATTGTCTACTAACCATTATAGATGAATCGTAGCCAAGAAGTAATTCCGAAATTGGTCAATAGTTTTATTTAATTGATGAATATCAAAAGGAGATGAAATAAAACTAATAATCTATCTTTTTCTTCATTTCTTTATTGATATGATTATGATTTTTACTTATGGAACTACATTTCAATATTAACTGCTTAAAAGTTACCATCTTCACCATTGATATTGTCTTTCATGGAATTTGTGTCGCTTTCAAACCTCCGCTGATATGATTGGGTTCGAGCAAGATAAGGATTTACGGTTGCGATGACTGCTCTTTCTTCATTAGCCTAACGACCAAGCACGTACCTCCCGACACTTTGAGGTAAAAAATACCCTCGTACGCAATATTTTTCAGGTCCTTACGCTACTTATCTGTAATATTTTTGCGAATTATTATTTGTCTAAAGAAACATTTTCATGGAAATCTTTTGCCTCTAACATGAGGATGACTGATTCTCTCAGCAATTCAACAATGATATGTACGAGTGATAGATATCTTGACTGTGGAGTTACTGAAAAGATACAGCTCATTCGGGTAGGCACTTAGATAGTATGGGCGAAATCTGGCCCAAAAAGCCTGTTAATTTGGATTATTTGAAAGATATGAGAAGGGAGGCGCTATCCTTTCCATTAGGCGAGTGCTATCGTGCGCTGGGTCACCAAAAAAATGCTGACGATAGCGGGGTGGACGATGGCGGATCACATTTTCTGGGGTACACATCTGTTCTCAACTGGAAAAATATGTTATATGATACATTGGGAATGTGTGAGCTGGTGCATCCTGCTTGTACCTTCAAGTCTGATTCTCTTCTACTTGCCGATGAAAATCAGATTTTTTCATGCAGCCGCTTAATTAATGACTTGATAATTTACATTCCGATCTTACAGCCTCATTTGGCTTTGTTTCAAGTGTTTCAAGATGTGCTCTTCTAGCAAAACGAATCCAATTACTTTTGATTACTTCTTGTCTAATTGTATAACTTAGAACTGTTCTTTCTTGGGGCTAGTACATTTGGCTCTTTCACTCCCCTCCTCTGGGTGGGCGGTGTCTGCACTATACCGTTAGCTGTCGAAGACTTTGGAACGTTTCATTCGACAAGCTTGATTAGAGTGTCTGTCTAATCTGTCAAATTTTGTCGCATATGTATAAGACTATTGTGTCTACTTGTAGTGGTTTGTGTATATCCGTATTCCTAACGCACCATGGAATCCAGAATATTTTCCTCAGAGCGAGATTCTGACATATTTGAAGTTGATTTTATGTCTGGTAGAAGGCAGTGCTACCGTATGTCAACATTGGTCTTATTATCTGTCATCACATTCAGTTTTTTTGGACTTGTCAGTGGTTTGAGTTTATGCAGTAGTCCGTTGATCGTTTGTCATTTGTTTTTTATGTGGTCGGTCCAAGAAAATCAAATGAAATATTAGTCCTAAGTATTTAGCTGTACGTTGCTATTCAATTGTCTGGTCATTTAAAGTTAGCTGTGATGGTTGTTGTCTTTGTATGTCGTCTTGTTGTGAAGATGGCTTGCGTCTTCTCGGCGTTTGTTTGGATCTTCCATATTCGATTAACACATCAATATAGGATTGCGGATTTGAGGATATGGCATCTGCCTGCCTAGAGGTGTGGAATATTCAAGTGCCGCCTGCGTACAGGGATACTTTTAATTTGATCATTTTCGGAGTATTTGCTGTGTATATGCTATGGGGTTAATAGTATATGCGATGTGGTTGATAATTCTAGCACAGAAAGTACTGCTTTGGAGAAAAGATGCAATGAGTTGCACGAATGGTAGTGGTATTTGGAAAGCATGCATTTTGAAAATCAGTTCTGCATGCCAGACTTTATCAAACGGCTTGGCCACGTCAAACATGATCACGCCCGTTGAATTTCTTTGGTTAAATCCTGTGCGTATGTGTTGTACCACCCTTGTGAGCTGGATATCTGTGGAGCATAAGCTAAATTGCTCCTACGGGATAATTGAGTTTTCTACATAAAGAAATTGCATCAGCTCTCCCATTTTGCTGCTGATGGAATTGGCATTTCAGGTGAGAATGGACATATGATTGGAAATGGACATTAGTGATTTTTAATAGAGAGAATAGAACATCTGAGCCATGATAGCCGGCTGTGAAGTGTTGAGCTGGGATTGCACCAAACTGGGTTGGGTGTTTTTTGTGGGTTTTTGGAGCTGGGTCCTGGGTTGAGATGTCTGAGTTATTTGGGATGGGGACTGGATTTTTGCTCTTGTCACCTATGCAAATGTTTTCTTACGCTCTTAGGGGTTATTGTACACCCCCGTAGCTGGCCATATGACCACAGTTTACACAATTGGCACTTTTTTCACGCAGTTTAGTGTAATTCGTGTAGTGGTGGTCGCCCTTGCACTTCACACACTATGCCAGGGAATGGCAATTACTGGCGGCATGATGAAACTACTGGCAATTGTGGCGAGGTGTAGCGAGAATCACCTGGACACCAAGGTAAACACGCTCGGCCGATTCATAATTTATTTTACGGTCTTCAAGTGACCTAGTTATTTGAGTCCACTTTTGTGGCTCCCTGATTATAGCTGGGACCGTGGACCTCTTTTATTTAGTACTGTTAGGTTTTTATCCGTTAATATCAGGCTTAGTTTTCAGTGCTGTCTGTGCTGTTGTTGTTACTAGTGGTTTCGAAGGGTTTTGCGGTTTCGGAGTTGGCAGTATAAGATACTCTTCCTCGGCCAGCGTTTCGCCCACTGATAGGATAGGATTCTGATCCTCCGTGTGCATTTGGCAACGAACCTCTGAAGTTTCAGATCCATCAGTTCGTAGTTTTTTGCGATCAACTCAGAATTTTGTTTTCGCTGTTCGGCGAGCTTTGTCTGCGTGTCCGTCAGTGTTTTCATCATTTTCGTCATATTTTGATTATGCCTGTCGCACGAGTTTCGCTATTTGTAGGCCTTATTCAGTTTCATTCTCGATCTCTTCTTCTTCTTCTTCGGTCATGTCGGAGACTTCCTCACAGTCTGACTCTCAGGTCGCTTCTTCATCTGCCATCTTAATAACACTGTCAAACCCTCGCACCGACATTTTGTGCAATATGTGTTAATATTATTTTAAATGTACCACAAATCCTGACAATACGGATTTGTGAACAAAGCGAAAGTACGGTTTAGATATATTGTAGTAAGAATAATCACTCACCTTTTTAGGGTTGTTTCTGTCCGTCTTTTTATTTCACTCTATAATTTTTTCACAAAATGACACTTTATCTTTGTGTAGCACCCTGCATTTGCAGTCACAAAGCCATTACTAGAGTTTCCTATGCTTTCAGAGCTTTTCACTGCTTGCACTGTTTTTGTAGCTCATCACTCTGCACTGAAATAACTGTTTTTTTCTACAATAATTAATCGCCCGAAAATCGCAACACGTCTACTCTCTATCAACTGTTCACTTGTTTAATTGTATGTAGGGGCATGTAGATCAAGGACTTCAGTGCCATTTTCGATCCAAAATAAAAGTTTGATCTGCGGGTGTTTATATCACCTGGGCATCGTCCTGTGCTGCTAGGTCATTGTGACTCATTTTGTGACTCGTATTTTATTTCACTTGTCTGTAGTATTGTAGGGTAGTGCTCCTGTTTCGTCTACTTTTTTAATGTGCTTATATTTGGACTGTATTGCCTTCTGACTGTTGCTACTGGCTACTTAGTTGTTAACTTCTACGTGCCAAAAGTGTCGTGGCTGGAGAAGGAAAGAAAGGAAAAAATAAAGACATAGTGAATCGACTACTGAGCAAAATATGGTGTTAAAGGCTAGATTCTTCAAATTTCTTTGTTTCAAGTTGAAATTGGTTTCATGAAAAAACTATTGTGGAGCATATTCTTCTTGATGCTGATATAAGCCGTAACGAAGAAGCGATTTATAGTCTGAGTTTGCGCTATCAGCGCAAGCGATTAATATTATTTTTTCTCCCTGTCACCTATTTTTATCAATTTTTTTAAATTTTCACTGTCTGTCGGTATGTTTCCTAGTTTTTGGAAGAATGTAATCGTCAATTCTATGCATAAAAAAGGAGATAGAAATGTTATTAGTAACTGTTATCCCATCACCAAATGACTATATATTGCTAAACTATTTCCAGTGATTATCAGTTACATTGTGGTGTTTCATAGCAAATCAATCTCATCTCCTTTCCACTATGATTTCATGAGGGGCAAATCTACAACTACTAACGTGCTGGAATTCGAGACAGTCAGTCGAGACAGCATTTCAAATAGAAGGTATTTGTACCAACTTCACGAAGGCTTTTGACAAGCTGGATCATTAAATATTGCTGTGTTAACTGTCTTGTGTTAGCTTTCCACAGTTATTTATTAGCTGAATCGCTTCGTTTTTAAAATGCCACACCCACTGTGTATCTTTCCGTGGCACACTGTCATCAAAAATTGATGTCATATCTGGTGTTCCTTAAGGAAGCCACTTAGGACCTTTATTATATATTTTGTAGCATTCTTCCATTTTAGTTTATGCGGATGATGCCAAAATTTGTAAAAAGGTATCCAATATTTGCGACTGCTTGCGAATTCAAGCTGACCTTGATGATCTTACAATTTGATGCGATGTAACAAACAATGATAAGCGTACCATTATTTCGTACACGTGCTTAGTTCCCTTAAGATATTCTTACAAAGTAGTCGATTTAGGAATACTTTTAAATAACGTTTTCCACATTAAAACCACATTAAAACTATTATAGTAAGAGCTTCGTCTATTATAGGAATTGTAAGGAGGCGATTCAAAGAGAGACCCATCGTCGACTATGTCTGTATAGTTTGGGCGCCTTATTAGCAGGTGTATGTCGACCGTATTGAGTCTATTTAAAAAGTTTCTATACTCTTGCTTGCGATAGTTTGTTTGGTAAGTTTCTCTTCTTTTGCCTCCTTTCATTAATCGACTTATGTTACTGGTCACAGACACACTTAAAAACAGGCGAGAAAAAACTTTCTTCTTTACTGCTAAGCTCCTCTCAAGGAGTATTTTCTCCGAATACCTTTTATTTTTTCTTATCTGTAACTTTATCGGAGCAGCAACGCCTTCAATGAGCGAGCACGCTTCGTCCATCAAGAGAAACTTCAATCGTGCTTATGATAAATTCAATTATAATACATTTTTCTCATCTTTCAAAAATAGCTTAGCAAAAATAGACCACTTTGATGGCCTGGATACTTAAACAAATAAACAGTTTGTATCTTTATAATGCAAGTAATACTAGTCTGTATTAGACAAACTTTCTCGAATAAAATAATAAATAAATAAAATGCAACAAAAATGTTCAAGAGTAGTTATGCAGCAGTTATGACAGGACAATTTCCCTCTTTGCCCTCGTACGCCGCAATAGAGGAAGTAGTTGCTTCCTTTCACCTCCTTCTGCGCATTCCATTGACTTTTATATAAACAACCAAAGGCGATAACTTTCTAATTTTTTTCTGAAAAAGTCAACAATAAAATATTTTCTTAGAATTTCGTTATTTTATCTGTTTTCTTCTTAGATCAGATCAGCATCTGCAACAGTTGCAGCAACGATTTTTCTTCAACTCAGACCAAGTGTAAGTGCAAAGTCCACCTTTTTGACTGTTGTAAGTAAATACTCCTCTTATTTTCGTATATCTGCAAAAATTTTATATCAGACAAATCATAACGAGTTCACAACATTTAGTCTTAGTCTTAGATTAGTACTTTAAAAACAACATTATTATATCAATTTTGATTTATTAAAATGCCATTGTAACAACTTCGCAAGGTCAGATGAATTCTCAAGGCAGAGAAATTACTGAGAATTCAGCATAATTTGTGTTACGAGAAAGTCAAGTGAAAAAAAATTATGAACGAAAATTTAACATTCAATTGTCATGTATTGCTTTATATTCTGGTGGGATTTTGATTTCATGATTTGTTTCTAAACGAAAAAAGTGTGGATAATAAAAGAAAATTCAATGAAGCGGTAGATTGAATCTGGCTAGGCGTAAACGTAATACGACGTTACAAAAAACATCATAGAATCAGATAGCATAATTCAACCGAAAATACAATATTTACGGTAAATAGCTAAAATTAAATTTCTTCGAGAGATCGAATAGAAAATAAGCTATTTAGCGGAAAGAGAGATTAATTATTAGCACAAGAGAACTATCTTGAAATTCACGTTAGATGAAAAACACTCATTATAGAGAAATTACTTAGAAACCACAATTCCTGATGTACTGAGAGAGATTGTGCATATTGATTTTATTTTATATTCACCTAGTGCTATCAAAAAAGGTATCTTGATAGGATTTTCCACTTTTTGATACAGACCAATTACTGATGTTAGAAAAATATTTTACGATATGTACATATCTGCATTAACTTAACATCAAATTGCACACTTGTTCGCTCCTTCGTGATCCAATTCATCGTTTATGACGCACTACGTGCAATACCGTGCCCTGTTATTATGCTCCAACATACATATTTCCAACATCCACCTGTGAGACATTCGCGTATTATGTTAAGCTCAAGATACTAACGCTGCTCGGTGCTAGATATAGATACGGCGCAAACTTAATCTAATTTTTGCTCTTTTTCAGCTTCAGCTAACTTCCCATTTGCCGTAGCTTCTATTACCGGTACGTATCCCGTAGAAGCTTGGATATGCACATGCATTTGGCTGGTGAGTTCCGCGGCACGGTCTTCCAAGATCAATCCATATATTGATGATGTTACTAATGTTACTGACGATGTTGATTATGGCCCGGTCGCGATGATGATCATGAAGATGAAAATGATGATGTTGACGGAGATTGGCATCGGCGTTAAGAAGGCCTGACTTGCGCTTAGCATACATCCCATACATCCCATGCCATCATCGTTTTTCCGCTTTTGTTTCGAGCTGTAGTTCGCCGCTTTCTTCTTCTACTCCGCCAGATAGATAGATAGTTACTTCTTGTGCTCGAACGCTTTCCGCCAGTTCGCCTCGAAATTGTTCTACAATTTCCGGAAGGAAAACACCTGAACAAGATCGATTGCCTCACATTCAGTTGCCGATCGCAGATCTGTGCACTTGTTCTTTCCTGGCTCGAAGTGGTGATCGATTGTTATTAATCGCGGTGATTTACGACGACGATCTGATGATAGTTGAGTTGAAAAAAAGTCGTTGAGATTGATTCGTGTATGGATTGATACTTGACGTTGAACAATACTCGAGGAACAGTTAATTTACAGTGATTGTGGATTATACGGTGATATTGATGTTTGCAGTGTGAATATTGTGAAGTTTAAAGTTAGCGGAAAATGTAAGAGATCATCCATGGATATATGTATAGTATAAGATTTAAAATCTAGTATATTAGTTTTATGATTGAAGAGTAATTCAAGTATTGCGATAAAATTCAACTCAGAACAAAACTTTTCTGTGTTACTATAGTCGTAAATGGAGCTTTAAACAAAAAATCCTAAGCAATGTTTTATCTGAGGTTGTAGTGTCTGTGTTATTTCAAGCTGTATCCAATAACCGTGCTATATTAGCTGGCATTTTTCATCTAAAAATATAATGCTTTAATGTTTGTAACATTCAGACGGCTTGTGGGCTTGAACATTTGAAAGAACAAACTGTTTATCTCAAAAGATAATCGAGCCGATTTCCTTACACCGATTAGTTTTAGCAATTGGCTAGAGCTAATTGTACTCATCAAACTATGAATAAGTTTTCAATTGCAGATTTATACTTTGATCAAAGGTTCAATAATTACTTTCGTGGTATAGTAAATCGATATTAATACTCTATTTCGTGTTCAGTGTTATAATATCGTTTGCTACCTTCCTACCTTTTTTCGTATTTTCACTAATACTGACCATTGAAATTGATATGAGTGAAAGTGCTGAGATTCATGTGAAATAACCTATAATTAAGCTCTTGAAGCACAATTTTTTTTTCCTAAAACACTCGGCATAGTACGTAAAAAAGTTGACGTTTAATATATATCTTATCAGATATATATTAAACGAGGTTTGAAATTAGCTCTAGAATTGGCAATAGTTTGAAACAAAACCCTTTCCAAGAGGAAATCACTTTTTATAACGTTACATCTTCAAAGATTTTGTACTTTATAGCGTATACGCACTGATTCAATGCTTAAGTCTTCCTCGCATGTTGCTCTACAACTGTTTTTTGTGCATGCAAGAATCGTATTGATTACTGTTTTTTTCCCGAGTTTCTTGCTTTTGTTTTCTAGTTGTAATGTAATTATCTCATAATTCTACCTTAGTGTATCCAGGTGCCTTTCGATTATTTTGTTTGACGATTAATACTCTATCGTAAAAGTTTCTGAGTATTTCTGTAAAGTGCGTACAGTAGGCCGAAAATTTGTTAGGAAGTCAACAATTTTCTGAAGTCAACTTAGTGTTTCAAGTAATTTTCTGTGCGTGGTTTAACTGTGATTTTTTTCTTGGGACTTTTGCTCATTTTTTTATGTTTTCTCTAATTATTCGATGATCAAAACTTCAGCTCAGAGTAATATGTATTGAGTTGTATTTGCAGTTAGAAAAACTATTACGATGCAGTAATTTTCAGGTTTTCTAGAAAGAAGTTAGGGGAAATTTCGTTTCAAAAATGAATTGAATATGATGTCACTATGGTCACATGCATAATTTAATCGATATTGTTTGAAACAGTCACTATTTTCAACAGCTAGATTACTTAAAACTTGATATGCTTTCATGATTCAAACTAGTGATCGAACATGCTAGCTGTCTCTAGCCACTAGACTATTCTCCGATCAATATTTTGGAACTATCCTGCTTCATCGTTTGAATTCTAACATATTTGCGTTGAGCTATCAAGCTCGTGTATCCTCGAGGGTAGAGTACTAGCTCCTGGTTTTTGAGATTCTTGGTTCAAATCCAGGCACAGGCGGGAATCCAAGTTCCGAGTTTAGCCTAACTCTGATAAGGTGCCTGAATCAAAACACAGCAAAGTGTTAAATGTGTATCTAATTATTCCACCCGCGTAAAAATTTCTGTAATGAAAATGAAGTCTTACTACTTCCACTTCGCAGCTTTTCTATGCATCAGAAGGCTGAGAACGCTCATATGGTACTTTGCCAGTACTGGCAGCGCAGTGTTTATCCCCAAATCCGTCGCAGTGGTCATCCCCAAATCCGTTTTGTTTAGGTATTTCCTAAGAGAACCGTGCACTGTGCAGTTGACAATAGTAGAAATTCCTCTCCCCGTGACAACGACTAACCCAAGGATCTTAAAGACCAATCAACTTAGAAGTTTTGTCTGTATCAGCTGGCTCTGAGTAAAAAAGGTACTTTTTCTTGCGTTCTCGCTCTAATAGACTATCGGCATCACTACTAATACCACCATTGCGGCCTCTTGTGAGACAGGTGATACACAGGGTACCTCTGCGCTGGACACTGGTAGTGCGCGTTCAGAAATTCTTAGTTGGTAGCACATCTTCTCAAGTTTTCTCAAAATCTTCTATCTCGTCTCGCTGGATCCCCAGAAGTTGGCTATTAGCCCACTCAGTGAAGTGATAGCTCCTAGAGATTAGTCACATATCCTGTTAAAATGGTTTCAATAGGTTTGCTTGGTATCCAGGGTCATTTGAATTTTTTTCCCTGTTAAAAGGTGAAAATCTTTTAAAAGATGTTTCGTGGCTCCTGCCCTGTCACATGCCTGATTTTTACCGACCAAAACCACCTACTTCTCCTTCCACACTCCGCACGGGACTACTAATTCAGCATTACTTCGGGAGGGTGGATCAGCCTATAGCTGCTTTTAAATACCCTTTCTTCTTCGTTCTTTCTGACTCTTTTTGCGTCACGCAATTTGCGGTGAATATTTCTAAGTGCTGTTTTGACGGCTTTCCACACAGTTTAGGATTTCAGCACGCAGTTTACGATATTTAACGCGGATATAGTACCATCTCTAGGCTACTTTTACATGCATCAAAGCGCCGACGGCTGGACATATCGTGTTCCGCATCTTCGAGTACATGGGTCATTTGACTGACTTGACACCAGCATGGCAGTCTCTGTCTGTGAAACCGACATGCTCGGGCAGATTTGGCAGTGGTTACCGCTGCAACATAACCAAGCTAACCTGCTAAAGGCATTTCCAGACGCAGCAGATAATCGTACATGATGTTTCGGAGGCTAGGTCCTAAAATGAACCCTTATTGTACGTCTGAGGTGACAACTCTTCTTCCCACTTCTTTTTCGATGTTGTACAGCAGCCATCGATCACTTAGATAGACCTGTAATATGGCCACCAAGTAACTAAGAATACGGAATCTCTACTCAAGGGCTCGAGGGATGTCTGTCCACCTTACCAAGTTGGTGGCGTTTTTCACCTTCAGTGCTACCAGCAGGACGACCGGTCTGGTGCCGTGATCTACCGCTTTCACTTTTGCTAATGCCCCTACAATCTCTGACATGACATAGATTGTTGAATGCCTTCCCGGAAGCCGTGATGCTTGAGAAAAAAAAAATTGCTAACCGATCTGACTGCTGACAGTAGCCGCGCCTTGAGTGACCAGTTAAGAAGCTTCCCTGTAGTGTCCAGCATACACAGTGAATAATCTTTTTGCTTGTTTACAAGTACCAGTAGAGCTACTACGCGTAGAAAACATGAATTCTATAAATCAAATAATATACGTTGTTGGCTCCCCACCACTATTTCACGTGCCTGGACTGGCATTCTATTAGGCACCGGAGCCTTTCCAAAATCCATCTACTAGTCCTGCTAATGGGGTTAATACATGTGTTTTTGGTGAAATGCTACTTATTTGTGTATTCTTTGGCTATGTACATACTTCTATGTATATATCAATGTTTCAAAAGAGTTCTTAGAGCAAATGTTCCTTTTTTTAATCATGAAAAACAAGGAAGAAGTGACAATATTTATTTGCCATAAATTTCTAAATTAACGAAAGCTATCAATAACTGAAGCTTGTATTGTCTAGTCGGTAGCATGCGTGGCCACATCAAAATATTTTCCTGGATCCCCGTTGAATTTGTACTCAAATTGTATCGCACATGCATTCGGTCAGTGTTCAGGTTCAGTGGTTTCTTACTGCTACGTAGATAGAGCCGAGTTAGAGTCAAATTCTGATTGAATATGTTCCCTTTGAGGTTTTGTGCCGAATACGCTTTCTCGCTTAGACTATACACTCTTCGGCTGCATCCGCTAACAAGAACTTATGCTGAAATACAAAGTCTCCGAACTGTATCTGCTTATCAATCTTACCATGCACTGGTTTGAATTCGCTGGTGGCCATCTAAAGTACGTATCGCGCAATGTTGCACAATAGCCTTTCTGAGGATCGGTTTTATTGCTCCCTTATCAATGCGCAAATGCTACAAACTTTGTCGTCCAGTCCGAATTATTTTACTATAAGCTACTGCAAAGTTTCCTCTGGTATCATAGCTGCGAAATGATTTTCGCCATACCTCAGATCGAAAACATTAGTGAGGCTGCAACAGCTTTAGAAATTATGCATACACCATTAGTGTAACTGCACGTTCCTGATTGCACCAACAGTTGCACTCTGCAACAGCCTCAAATTAATTCTTTTTATCGAAAGTGGGTGCTTTGAGTCCTCTTACTAGAGTATGGCACACATGCTGGTCTGCACAGAGCAGAAATGCAGAAAAAAATTACTCAAGATCTATTGCAAGAGGCAAAGGTAATCATATTGATTATATTATTGGACTTAAACAGTTTATTGAAAATACAATAAGAGCTACATTTACATCCTACATTTTAAGTTAGCAGAATACCTTGATCTTTTAATAATTGCGTTTGTTTATTAATAAACTTCTAGTTTTCTTACAATTTTCGAAGGAAAATGTCAAATTTTCTTCTACAGCTAATTTGATATATATGCCCGGTCCAGGCGCTACGTTTTGTACAACGTTTTATCTGCACAGTCTTAAACGTTGCAGATAAAACATTGCGTGTGGATAGGAAAGCTGTGCAATTTTGAGAAAAACAATCGTGTAACCGTTGGCTGTTGCCTGCTAGTCAGGAAGCCAGGACCTTTTTCTGCGAGAAGCAGTAAAAACCGGAGGAAAATAAAAAATTTTTTTTTGAGAACTGCACGGAGACGGTACAGTTGCAGCGATAACTGAGTTGGTTAGGCATAGTTATCCGAGAATTGTGCCGACAAGTCGTTACGTGTGGACGATTAGCTACGTTTTTTATTCATTTTTAGCAAATGGCAAACATTCGGCAATGTTTATGGAAGTTTCTGACTGAGTTTATTGCCTTGTACGAAAATTTTCCATATATTTGGCGTATAAAATCCAAACAATATAGTGACAGGGACAAAAAGAACCAAGAGTATGAGATTTTGGCAGAGAAATTCAAGGAAATTGATGCTACCGCAGACAAAGAAAAAGTTATGAAAAAAATTAACTCTTTGAGGAGTGTTTACCGAAAAGAGTTGGCAAAAGTTATTAAATCTCATCGATCTGTTAGCCTTTCATGCGGTGATATTGCTGTTCTCATACAAGTATTTTTTTTGTGATATATGGTTTCACGAATTCCAATAAATGAATGCCAATCATTAGGTATCAGGTAGGTCACGCAGTATTTTAATGTGAGAAAAGTGCTGTCTATTTAGAAGCCATCTCCTCGACCACTGTGAACGCTGGGTTCTTTTGAGATGTTCCATTTGTTTCTTTTTCTTCACGAGACAAAATGCAAAAATTGACCAAAGTAGTACTTCCTCTATGTTGACGCCACTAAAACTGCGCTAAAATAAATACAGATTTGCATCATCTGGACGCTCTTTATTTTTGCAACGTTTCGACTGCGCAGATAAAACGTTGTGCAAAACCTAGCTTCTGGACCGGGCTTTACCTTTTCCAAATATTCTCACAGCTCATAATATTCTGTTCAGTTCAACTACGTGCAGGTTTACGCACATAAAACCAAATACTAGAAACTTATAAATATTTTAATTTTGCCAGCCAATACACCTTTTGTGGCCAGAAACATTCATCAGTGGTACTGGTTAGAAACTAACAGAATATTGGCACTATTATAAATTCTATTAGAATAAACCAATTCAATAATATAACTAGAACTCAAAACAAACGGTGCTGAGCTCTCCATCAATTTATGATAATATGGAGTATTAAATAGCTAGTGTTCATATTTTAGTATTAACATCATCCGTTACTAACTGGTAAGTGTAACTGGATAATGTTAATACTAATATTATATGTCAGAAATTTAAAACAAAAATGTGCAAAAACCAGGTTACCGAGATAAAAAGAAAAACAATTACAGATATGATTAATATTGAGTAATACGAGAATATGATATAATTTGATCATCGAAAAGATTGAATAACAGAAAACGAAAAAAAAGAAACACTAAGAATTTATACAAAAATATTTTATAATGCTGATCAGCATTGGAAATTAGATCATGAAATTAATTACGTGCACGAGTACCACATGAATTTTAATAAGACATATTTTATTTTTAATTCATTTGGCTGCATCTGTTATTGTCTTCATATGAACAGTTCGATTATTAGATGACTTATTCATCTTTTTTAGATATTTTAGCGCGAATGGTGAGCGCGAAAGATGAATGGTTCAACTAATCTTTTCTTCGGTACCTAGCCCTACAACAGTTATGTCAATAATTCAATTGGGTTTGCATAAAAAAATCATTATGGTTAGTGCATTATAAGGGCCTGACTTAATTAATAATAGGTCCTTAATGAAAGTAAAAGCTTCAGTTGGTGTCAATACGCTAAAATTTTAACAGCAAAATAAAGTAATCTCACGATAACCTTTGTTGGCTCTGGGGGTTGAAGCTGATGAAAAACTTCATCACAAATTTTCAATCAATGTGAATATGAGTATGGAGTGATTAATTCCACGACTCACTTTACCCCTGGTTAACTCACGTACCTGCTCAGGCGAATTCAAAGCTCGGAGCTCAGTCCCTCGTCCGAGCCTAGCTTCGAACCAAGGACCCCACACACTAGAAGCCATTGCTCTATTCACTAGACTACATGAGCTTTCAACAGTAAAATCGCATTGCGTTGCGTAGATTGCAGAAGCGCAAGCCAGCTAAAATTTCCGATGTGTTAAAGTTTTTAAAAAATTGCAGTGACATGCTCCCTGTTGGCAACAGGGTAAGAAGTCATACGAATCTATTCTTGCAAATATCATACGTTTGATAAAACATTACCTTGGTCTCGAGAATTTTCGTAGAAGCACTGGTGAGTGAGTGCTTGAAAATAATTATTGACGGTAGAAGGTAGTGAGTTTTAAGCTTTTTGTAGTATATGGTTGCAATGCCTGTAGCAATCGTCTTCTTTTTCACTAAACTGACACATGCATATTACCAAATTAACAGTTAAGTTTCAAAGTGAGTTCGATTCTGACAAGTTCCTACAGTTTTATTTGAGCGATCTTGTTACGGTTCTGGAAAGAAATACGACGACTTTCCGAAACTTGCTCTGAGCAAAAGTACAAAAATCAAACAGCAGAGCTTCCTTAAGCCTATGCCTACCTGATGTTGGTTTGCCATACATGAATCAAATGGTTACAAAACCAATGACGAGATACCGGGCCGATTCTATAATACTGTACTTAGAATGAATTTATCTAATATATACTGTTTCTATCTATACAGGGCAGTATATTGTCCTGAAGGGATCCTCTTTTTATTCGATTTCTAACGGGATTGCTTCGTGGAGAATATTCTTGCATCAATTATTATAATAATAAGATATGAGGGGTAAAAAATTCAATGTTAACTCATTGTTAATATTTTTTATTTATTTCTTATTCAGAAATAAAGGCCGATAATAGATCTCTACAAGAGCGCAACCATCAAATTTCAATTCAATTCTTAAACGTATGACCAATATTCAAAGCAGCTAAAATCAAATTAACTAACTAAAGAATAATTTGCGAAAAATGCAAAACTTTCGCTACCATCAGACCAGAAAGATAACATAGTGATTAGTGATAAAATAAAAAAAAAATTGTTTTTATAGTAGTTCCATAAAAATGAATGCTTATTATTTATGCCACTCGTGTCATCATTATGTATCTTGTGGAAGAACTGAGACTTGAGAAAAAGTCAGAAAAAAATACTCTGGTCTACCTTCTTTTCCGCGTTTGTAAGCATTGATCTGAAATTTAATGAAATTAACTAACTTCCTTACTAATTCGGGCAAGGCGTTATAGAATACTTAACCATACTGAATGGGATTTTAGGAATTAGCTCTTACTTTGCCAATTGCAAGATTATTTAACGGATTTTGCTACTGCGCTCGTTATCTTGCCTACACATTATATGATATAAGGTAGTTTCAATTTTTTATTAATATTCCTAGTTCAAGTTTCATCAATTAGTGAATATTGCTTGATTCCTTGTGCACGATTGAAATAGAGGTTTTGAAATTGGGGTATTAAATTTGCCTACTATATGTAGGCAATTAATCAGCTTATATAGTTGATACAAATAAAAGAAAAGGCATTGGATGGCAAGAAAACTGTACTATGCGCCTTCATGGGTATTGAAGGAGCGTTTGACAATGCAAGATAACTGTACCCCGCTCTCCAGAGGAAGGACGCCCCCCAAGAAGTAGCAAAGTGGGCGAATAAATACTAAGGCATCGAGGTGTGATTGCGCAGGGAGCGATTTTATTCACCCTGCTCTGATTGCTAATATTTGATGACCTTCTCGTGACCCTCAACACTAAGGACCTAACTGCTCTCTGCTACGTGGACGACATCACCGTTATAACTTACACATAGATACCTTGAGAGTCAGAATGCCATAAGCCTTAAATGGAACAGTCCAATAGTGCAAAGAAGAGGGTTTATCCATTAATCCTCAGAAAACTAGCATAGCAGCATTCACCAGAAAAGAAAAACCAAAATAGGAGCCCTAAATATTTGGGGCATAGTCAAATGTCTACAGAAAAAGCTAAAATATCTGGAATCCACCTAGATAGGAAGCTTCCCTGGGACAATCATCTAAACAAAACGGCACTGAAGGCCACTAACGCACTCTCGGCGACAAAACAAATGCTTGCACGCAATTGCAGACTATTTCCAAAGCAGACACTGTGGGCATACAAACAAATGGTGAAACCCATCATTTTATATGGAGCTCTAATGTGGTGGAAGAAAACCACACAAAAAAATGCTGTTAATAGGCTCAACAAGCTTCAAAGGATGGCCTGCCTGTTGGTTGCAGGAGCAATGATCTTCACCCTAGCGGCAAGAATGGAGGCTTTTCTAAACCTAGAACTACTATACTTCAAAATCCAGGAGAAAGCAGCGACACAGGCTATTAGGCTACAACAGGCCCACAGGTACAAATCAGTAGATCTCAAAGGCCACCTCAAAATTCTGGATTACATCAGGCCCATAATGGAAAAGTAAAACGTCACCGAACAAATAAAGATCAAAATAGCCTTCAGGAATAAGTTCAAGGTGACAATTCCATCAATGGACAAATGGAAGGATGGCCCGCCTCCCTTGCACAAAGGAGTGCAAATGTTGTATATGGATGTTTCAAAGATGAATTGTGGAGTAAGAACAGGGATCGTGAGTCCCAAGTGCAAAATCTATTTTCCTTTCGCAAAGAAGGCCACCATCTACCAAGCAGAACGATCTGCCATACTTAGAACCTTGCAAATAATAAAGATAAGGAATACTAAAAGGGTCAGAATTAAGATCTTATGAGATAGTCAAGCGGCTGTCAGGGCCATCAATCACAATCAAATAAATTCAGCTATACTTTTGGAGGTGAGAGAGACCCTAAATGAAATAGTGGCACAGACCAGCCTCGAATTGAAATGGATTCTCGGCTATGAGGGGCATCAACGAAACGATGAAGTTGATACCAAACTCAAAAAAGAAGCAAGAATACTCTTCACAGGTCCTTCTCTGTATTGGGGCTTTATAAAGGCAGATATGGACAAACAAATTAAAAATCAAAAACTACTGCCTAATCTGGAGGGTTTAAAAAACTCAACAAAAAAAAAAATACCTTAGCTTTAATAGCAAAAGAGCAAAAAAATAGTGTTTCTCTGCAAAAATGGCATAAGAGCGCTATGTGGAGCAATGACAGACCACCTTCCCTGCAAAAAGAATCTTCACAAAATAGATAAGGAGCGGGATGATTGCTGCAGATACTGTAGGGAAACGACAGAGTGTGTAGAATATATAGTGCTGGGCACACTCTGCCCAGCGCTAGCGAGATGAAAACTAGAGCTTCTTGGTTCTGCTCATCCCTTGATCAGGGGCATAACAAATGTCCCGTCAAGGAACATATTCAGGTTCATAAGAAGCCTGGATATCCTATAGGATATAACGTGGAGGAGACACAATAGACCCCGGAGGTCACAGTGCTAGGGGCCTTTTGGACCCACTCCACGCTATCAATCAATCAATCAGAGTTGGCATTCCAAATATTATTTATATTAATTAATTTTTAAAAAAATCTTATAGCTAATATAACCAGGACATTTTTTCATTCAAAGCTAAAAAAGTGTCTGTTGCTTGTTTTTTTTCCGCAAAAGCTACTTTGTCTTATAAATTAATACTCTGAATACTGTTAACGTACAAATGAAACAAAAGGGGACCGAGTATGTCAATATTTACTGTGCATTCATGAATTTCATATGTATAGTGGCTTCTCATGATATGCCTATTATAGTCCTTCATTAGAACTGAAATTTTGTAATGAATATCATATACTTGCAGCCTCTGGAGAAATATGCTATGGTCAATCGTGTCAAAAGCCTTCTTTAAGTCTACTAATATCACCACAAATATATAAATATAAAGTTGGAAACCTTAATAAATTTTTCGATAACCTCATGCTGTTTTGCATTCCATAGAATATTATTGAGCGTAAGGCAGCTTCATCTTTATAAAACTATTTTTTGATCGCAGCAACTCAAAATTGTCTTTTGGACAAAATAGAAAATTTTTTTCGAGTTTTCAATATTTACGAGAGGTTTGAAAATACGCAATATACCTCTTCATAGTTTGTCTTGTTTTGTAGACAATATCATTTGCGAAAGATAATGCTTTTAATTCTGAATTACAAAATATAGCCCAACCTGACGTGATCTTTAGCAAATCGTTATTCAAGAAATAAACATTGAAGGGCTTAAGCTAAAGCCCTGTCTTAGACCAGTATTTATGTTAAACCAGTTGGTAATATTGCAGTTTTTGTAGCTTCGTAAAAATTTTCTAATATATCTGCAAGTTACAAAGCTTGAAAAATCGTAGCTTTTTATTCACGGTATAAAATATAGTATAATATAGTAATCAACGCAGAAAAAGTACGGCTTATTTTTATTTCCCAAGTAATTCCTGGCAGAATTCATGAACAAAGATGTCATTCACTGGAATAAAAATAATAGTCTGATATTTGCCGAGCATTTTTTTTATCTATACTATATGCATTTATGTTTGTATTCATGAGTTAGATAAGGCATCGCTTTCTTTGAAATTTTTCTTTTCCACGCTAATACTTTCTTGCAGCTGCTTAGTGCATATTTGAATTCATTCAATCGAATTTTCAAAATATCAAAACAAATCTGATTAAAATCACCAATCAAATCGTTTGTAACGCTTCATAATTAATAAGAAAAAAAAAACAACTCAGTAATTTTCTGCTGATTCATGAATTTTCTACTAACGAAAGTAGAAATTTTTTTTAAAGTTTCACTTGATTGTAAACGTACGCAATTGTTCATTAGGAACATTTTCATTGTTTCACAAAACAATCATCATTCATTGAATAGATTTCGATTTCAAAATGATTTTCTGATCTTAGAATCGAATTTAAATTGTTAAATTAAATTTCATAAAACATTTTGTGCTAATGAGAAAAATGCAAGTCCGGGTTCTCAATGTTATCTGAATACTTACAAATCAGCACTTCAATAAATCAATTAAATTTCCTTGTAGTATATTAAGTGCAGCCATACAAATTGATGTTTCTCAGTTTGTGTTTCATTTAATTCTTCAGATTTTATACGAATGTGTGGGAAATTCTAGGCGCGTGCACTGTTATGGGCTTGAAAAAAGGTTCTCGGTCAATGCATTGAATGGAGAATTGTAAATGGATGAACTACAAAACTATATTTTTATTTTATCTTTTGAAAATGAAAACCTAAGCACTTTTAGACGAAATAATAAGGCACTGGGCCATTCCCATAACCTTTGAATTGCTTTAGGCTTGCATATAGATAAGAGTCCATGCCGTGATTTTCACTTTTGTTCATGATTTAATAGAACTATTCAATAAACAGTTATTTGAAAGTATTTGAGTATACAGAAGTTGCATTATTTTCCTTATTACTATAAAAATACCAAATTTTGTAGGATTACCAAGTACACAAAAACTAATCTCGCATTGCCTACAAACAGAAGTTCAACTTTCGAAACCAAGAAACTACCAGAAAATATAGTGTTTTGATATTATCTAGAAGATTTTTCTACTGAATGGCAATAATTCTGTCATTTTTGTGAAAATAATAGCGGTAATGTGTAACACAAAAAGTAGGTGAACTGTGTTCGACTGTTTCACGGTATTTAAAACCCTGCCTGATGATACTTTACCGAATAGATTGACGTGAAATTTGTACAGCACATGAATTATGAATAGCTGAGCAAATTAAGTAGTGTTAGCTAATTAATTCACGACAAGTATATTTGAAAGATAAAGCGATTTTGATCATTTAGTTTTCAGGTTACTGCCTTAAGTCTTTCGATTTCAAGATATACATGATGTCGACATAGTGCGGTGATTATAAAGTAATTAAATATTGCTGAAACTATTCTGGAACCTACGAAACTATTTCACATTGAATATAATTATGAATATTTTGTAATTAAGAGTCAAGTGATGAAATCCTTGCCAGTACACAGTAATATTTATATTCTAATATGGTTTTTATGAAAAAATGATATCAAATTCAAAAAAGTTAAAAACTTTCGGTTGACATTTGTTCTTATTTAGTACAGTTTGGCCGCAAAGGAATCCAAGCCCATTTTCGAAATCTTACTTGCACGCAAAATATGAAATAGTTTTTAAGTTGATTTCACCAAAATTGAAGGTATCTGGAATATTTTTTTTTTGTAAAATTTAATGACTCACTGCAGTCAACGGTAAAAGCAATTAAACAAAAATCAAAACTCACAGTGAATTTTAAAAAATGCAAATATTTTAACCAGGAAAGTGAAATAATAAAAAAAAAACAACAAACTCCGAAAAGTCATCATCGTAAATATGGTCATGCTTTCGCCTAATTTTGCAATTGTAGAAAAATTTAGAAAATTTCCAAGCGAAAAGTAGATTAGGCTACTACTGCGAAATCATCTTCAGCTGTATTCTCAATGACCCATAGCACGCAGTTAACTGCAAAGAACATGTTCATGTACAGATATCTGAATGAATGAATGTTTGTTAAATTTGACGCGTATAAAGGTTTGCGTGTTGTAGTTATTGGGTAGCTAATGTTTCCGCCGCAAATCTGAAGTAGTTCATGCCAAAAGGTATAATAGCATTGCTGTGTTGTTATAAAACCATATATTTATATTTTTTTTAACATTTCATGGATCGATGATGAGTATCACACAAACTTAATTGGGCTTCGAGACCATGTCTATTGTGGTAATAGCTACGGTTGTAAAATCTTTATCTGTTAGATGATATAATTTATAAATATGACCGGTATGTAAAAGTGGTCATGGTCATATTCGAAAGGTGAAAGAAAAATTTCTAGTAATGATTTGGCGGGTTATATATTTAAAACTATACAGTTAGAAGTGAAATGGAAATAAACCTAATTGATTAATAGTAGGTGAAACCATAATTGAAATGAAATGAAATATAATAAATGTAGCTTGTAAAATCACAGCTAATGACCAGCAGTCATAAAAATTTCCGGTTCAGTAATGTAGTGTAAACTTTGAGAAGAAAAAAAAACAAAAAAAAATTCTTACTTGTGAAAAATCAAAATTGAGAAAGAATTAAATTTTATTGGATGCAATTTTCATTGAGAGCTAAAGTGGTAATATATTACGCTGAAACTCTTTTATTTTAATATTTGGCACATTTTTCACTTATTATTTTAGTGACTTTATTAAATATTAATAAAAAAATTGTCGATCTTGATTCCATATAAGTGAAATGTTAGATAAAGGTACGCTAGATAGAGGTAAAGCTGACGGTTTTCAGCTAAATGATGTAGATTTGTTCTCGATAAGTAAAGACCACCTAGCGTGAGAAAAACGATGAAATAAGAGTAAACATAAATCTAAAAAGACAGCTTAGAGCAAAAATTTTTAAGTGACTGTGATAAAACAGGGACTGTTATGCCCCTTTTTATAATTGGGCTGTGATACTTGCTAGTACAAAATTTTCCGAAACATTTGAACTTGTATTTTATCGCCTTGTGATCCATATGTCAAGGTTTTTATGTAATGAAATCTAAGATTGGGTTTTTGAAAATTCAAGGAAACTTTTACTTGATACAAATAGAACGTTTACATACCGAAAAACTTTCACGTAAAGCAAAACTCCTGAAAAAGTGGCATCAGGGGTGATGACGATGAATAAAATAGATGCAGTGACAAAACTTAGTGGAACTCGTAATGTCACAGGTCGTCAAAGTAAATTCACTACATAGACATTGATCTATTGTTATTGTAAGCTTAATGCGAGCCGCAAAACTTTTTCTAGAAACTCCAACCTTGATCAATTTGTATAGACACTGAAGCTTTTCTAGGCATTCAAGCCGCACACTCTATTGGGTATTCTATCCATTCAGGTGTGACACAATTTTATCATGCAGTTACAAACTTGTGTGCTTGGTTCTTTTAGATTGCATTAATTTCAAACCAAACTCCTCAAAGACAAAGAGATTTTTGCCCTTCTCATGAAATAGGGAAATTTTAGCAATAAATCTTCTGGCGCTAGATATATAGCTGGTTTTGGGATTGTGGTGAAACATAGCACCTAGTACCATTATGCAAAATTCATAAGAGTAGGCACTATGTATTAAAGCTTGCAAAGCCATGTATTATAGTCACTGATTTCGTACGTATTGTATTATAGCACTCATGCATTACAGCCCTATTCAAAAGCAAAGTAAAAGCAAAATGTTCAATGTTTTACACAATTTCGGGATTTTGATAATTGTGATGATGAAAATTCATTTACATAACTCAGATTTTACGAGTGTTTTTTGACTTTTTATTTATTACAAATAAATCTTGCACAAATCCGAATTCAACCCATACACAAATCCAGGTTCAACCCATGACCAAAGCCGATGCTCGATCAATAAGCAACAAGAAATTTTTCGAAAGTTTATTTTGGTTAATGTACTTGAATGTACTTGGTTAATGTACTTGCTGAGATTATGTTCATAGTAGTTGGAGCTATGTTACACTGGAATTGAGACTAAGTGCATAGTAGAAAAGCCCAAATTTAATGAGAAGTGGGCCTTTATATTTATTTTACAGCTGGCAGTACTATGTACATAGCGTATGCAATTATAGATACTGCGCTATGTTAAATAGGAGCGTGCGCTATATAGATTGTGA
This sequence comes from Nemotelus nigrinus, assembly GCA_947369275.1. Lineage (NCBI taxonomy): Eukaryota > Metazoa > Arthropoda > Insecta > Diptera > Stratiomyidae > Nemotelus > Nemotelus nigrinus. Next base: position 36,739,927 of record OX376372.1, read on the forward strand.
TATCACGGCGATATGAGCTATATTTTATAGCTCAGAGTATTATGTACATGACATATGTGACCATAATTGCTACGCTGTGTTACATAAGACTACGCTTTGTTACAAAGGACTACGCTACATCACTAGTACTTATTAGTTCATCGACTTTTGGATCACCTTTAACAAACAATGAATTTTTACGACTTTTACCTTCTATCCTGCCAAACTTATACAGTATAGCTGAAAAGGGAAATTTTCGAGTTTTACATTTAAAGTTAATTAAATAGTAGTTTTTTGGCTCCTTGATTATTTTACATCAATTGTCCGGGGGTTCAAAAATTTAAATGCAACAAACATTTTTCACCTTAATTTGGCACTGACTTTAACGGATGCAATGTTTTAAGCAGTCGATTATTTAGGCATAAAAAATTGGAGAGTATTGGGAGGGAGCAGATTGTTTTACTGCAGCGTACGAGGGCAAATTACCCTACTGCTTGCCTACTGTTGGCCGGTTTTTGTTGCATTCAACCACGCACTACACTTCTCCTGCACTATCTCAAATTGTTTAGTTCTTAATCAGTTCAATTAATTGAAATTCTATTTTTTCTCGACAAATTTCAAGAATGGCATTGTCGTACTCTGTACTATCTCGCTCCGTAACATTTTCCACTCCGATTTTTCAAAGAAAACTAACATAAAAACTTTAGTGCATCAGAACCGCTGTAAAACTGATTTTCGAAGAAATTGTCCTGGAGTGACGAAAAAAATGTGGAAAAACGTAATACACTTTTTTGTAGTATCAAATCAACCATTTTTTACTCAAAGCAACAAAAACCATTTCCCGCCAGCATCTCCTATAGCATAAATGATGAATGTGTTCAGTGTCCAACACTTTTCTAACGAAGCGGCAATAATCCTACCATAGCAGGCTCGTGCTAAAATCAACCTATCTTTCGAATTTCGTTTTCATCTGAAGAATTCATTGAACGTTTCAGGGATTAAACTACGTTTGAGGCTGCCATCTGAAAAATTTAAAAATTGGTTTCTTATTTTTATTGTAGATGCTTTGCATTTAAATAAATAATGGAAGTATCTGTTGGTGCAATATTTACGAAAATATCTGTTGCTGGCAATCCTGTGCTAGCAGCATAACCAAAAATATACCGAACCTGCTTCAAGTTAGGTTCAACCTATCCCGTGAATTTCGTTTCGATTGAACGACTGCGCTGGAAGTTATAAGGGTAAAAAGAGTTTTAGGGTTAAAAACATTTCGAAACCTCAATATTTGTTGATGACTGTTATTGCAGGATCGTTAATATTTGCAAATTTAATGATAAAACCGCTTTACAAAACTCCTATGAAATTTGGCTTACAGTAAGGTGAATTTACTACATGGATATCGTTTTGATTTTATGACTGATAGCAGGCCAAGATTTACCATAGCAGGCAGCTCTATTTTAGTTTTCAACCAAGTTTTTGCCAAACGTGGCTCAAAGTAAGGTTCAAGTATTGTGTGAATTCCGTTAAAATTTGTTGGCTGGATCGGAAGTTATAGGTCAAAAAGCAGCTTTTTTTCGCAGTGATTATTTAAGATGGCACCACTGCCACAGGGTTGCCCGCATTTCAAAATCACTTGATCAGATCTGGTTCTAATTAATACCTACATGTCCTGTGAATTTCAGATTATAAATTTCATACTATTTCGTAATCAGTTCTCGTAAACAGAATTTTCGAAAGCTGAAAATAGAGGTAATTTGATGATGGGTTGCTGTTCTTGTGCAAGTTGGAATTGTGAAAATTTCAAATTGACATGATGGACAAAGGTTAAAATTTATCAATAATTTGAATTTTTTGTCAAAAAGAAAAAAATTTTCAGCAGGGTCGATGATTTGAAGATTTTTTTTTTCATGTGCCTGCTGTAACTAGAAGGTTTCCTGCACATTCTTGTGTGTATAGTTTTAGTCAACATCAATACGCTCTGCAAATTTCACGATGATCAAATGTTTCTGTCAAAAGTTATGACAAATCGAAATTTGAAAAAAATTATTGCCTTCTTTTAGGCACTCACCGCCCACATAGGGTTGATAGTTTCCAACGTTTTATCATAGACAAGCATAAAACATAGCAAGTTTTCATTTTCAGTACATACTCCTAACAAACGTGTACTCGGCATAGAAATATAGGGATACCTGAAAATTGACTAAAATGTCCGCCGCCGCCAAAGGGTTAAAGATATTGTAACTTCAATTAATCACTGCACTAGTTATATACATCTACGTCTTCTGAAAATTTCAACCCAATCGGACCAGCCACTCCAGAGATTATCTCCCTTAATCTTTTTGCTTATATATATATATATATATATATATATATATATATATATATATATATATATATATATATATATATATATATATATATATATATATATATATATATATATATATATATATATATATATATATATATATATATACATAAAGAAATATAAATTTTCGGCGAAACGAAGCTAGTACTAATTTTCTTGGAAAATCAGTAAAAATTTACCGTTTTTGGTCTAGGTAAAATTTATGTTTACTTGCTTGGTACATTAATATTTGAGATGCTTTGATGCTTGAACTGTTTGGTCATACATTTGTACATTATTCAAAAAACGAATACCTTTCTTCAAGTTTATGTTCTTAAATGAATGTGATGTAACATTATAACACGAATATATTATTGGACGCTCAAAATTGTAATTATAATCCAGCTGAAACTAAAATATCATAAATAATTTAAGAATAATCAATATGAATGTTTGCAATTGAATGAGTATTCACATTGCATTATAACTTGTTTAATTTGACGGAAAATATTTTTTCACTTATTTTTACAGTCTTTTCATAATCTCAATAAAATACAATGTACAATTGTGAAAAGAAAATTATTATCTTCTTTCGTAAAACGAAGTAAGTAATTTTCTTCTTGAAACTCGCCTCTTATAAAATTCATACTTTGTTGCTAATGAAGACATCATGTCATCATCATCGCAGTAGAAAAGCGATTCTTAATGACAATTCTATTCATAGTAGTAAGCACTTAATCGTTTCAAGAAGTCGCTTTGAAAATTACTCAATTTTAAATAATTTGAATAGCAGCATTTTAGGCAGTAATCTTTAAGCAAAAAAAGTTTGAAAGCAATGTAAGACAAAAGTAGCGCAACTCAAATTTCTTTTGCATGGTATGAGTAATTATCTAATGATATCAGATAATCGTTTCCTAAAAATCAGAAACGAGATAAAGGTAATTAGAGCTATAGTTTTCGAGTGATTTTTTTGTTTGAAGTGAAGCTAAACGATTCGATTTGACTGATATTTTACGAATTTGTATTTTCTCACATTGTTCAGTAAATATTTTTTTTTTTCAGAAATGACATTAATGACAATTAAAAATTAAATAAGTTTAAAAAATCCATTTTGAGTACTTCGTTTTGATGAATGAAAAATATTACATTTTGAGCGCTTGGGAATCGCATTTTCTAGTCGGGTGGAAAAGACTGAATTAATGCTTTTAGTTTAGCCATTGCAAATATAAGGTGGCCCAAAAGACAGTGCTCATGTATTTTTTTTTATATAAAAAGCAAACCAAAAAACAATTTGGAAATTTTAATTTATTTCGTAAACATATATGATCAATATATATGATCGTATGTTTACAGAATACAGATAGTATTTCTAAAACACGTCATCCGAAATTATCCTGCAAATTCTTGAGTTCGTCCTTAGCGTAGCTGCTCCGTCCTTACGACTTTTCTTCAATATAGGATGCTTGAGTACACTGCCTTGAAGCAGACACCAAACATTTTTCCCAAATAGTTGGAAACATTGATTTTTTCAGTGTTACGTTACCATATGTGCTAATGCTCCATCTGGTATTAACATGGTTTGTTATCTGATGAATATGATTTGCTATTCAGGCATTCGGAATAAATGGTAAAATGTTGCTTCAGTATTGAAATAATCTCTCTTTCTTTCCACGCAAGCGGAAAGTACAGAACTAGTACAGAACGAGTAGAGATTCTTTCGTGAAAACAGGTTAGCGCTCTTAGGCCTCCCAAAAAGATAATCTTTCGCTTCCTTTTGCAAAAGTTAAGTCTACTACCTCAGACATTCTTTACAGTAAGTACATTCTTTACAGCTTTATTGGTTTCACGTTGGCGTGACTTCTCCAACCAGTCGATCTAACGTGCCAGCAACAAAATTGTATAGCCCCAACTGTGTTCTACGTGTGGCATTAGGTGCCGGATAGTCACCGGTTGTCGTGGGTGCTTTGGAAGGACGGTTCATGGCCTATGCTATGTGTCGCCTACTTATAACGCGTACCAGCAGACAGGCCAAAACCATTGGGAAACAACTAAGACAATCAGGAACCTACCTCAATAGGGTTCTATTGAACCTAGAATTTCGGATTAAAATACCCATCTAACCTAAATAATTAAACTAAATTAAATAAATAATAAAATAATAACCAAACGAAATTTTAAATGTTGGCCTCGTCGACAAGTTTGATTTTTTTTTCAGTGATGAGCAGAAAAACTGTTCACTTCAAATACTTTGGTACCTGTGTGGTACTTAAGCAGCAAAATAATGAGATCATAGGCAAAAAAGCAAAAAAATTAATAGACGAATTTCTCTTGTACGGTACTCTCGCTGAACTAATCGGTGCACTGGAATTAGTTACAAATTTTCAACATTGATTTGTACTTAATGGAAATATCTGCTGCAGTAGTTTTTGCAACGATTCCCAAGAGCCATCTGGGATGGAATCAACGTACCACCACCTATTTTTCTTGTTGACTTACTTGGTCTGCTCCAGATGGCCAGATAATAAAAAGCAATTGTTAGCTGATACCGTCATTACAGATGGTTGAAACCAAACTCCCTGCTCGTCTATGCAGTATCTAGTCAGCTAACAGGTACCACTACCCGCAGAACAACGACCGGTTATCACAATAATATGCAGAGATTTCCTCTGTATAAATGGGAGCGGTAGCGAACAGCTATCCGTAAAATGCGCCGAAAAATGAATATTAATCTCCGTTTTGGATTTTCACTAGAATGAGGATGAATTTTAGCAATAGTCAATGCAGGGAGCATTTTTTTAATAGATGAGGATAAATTCACTCTGTAAGTGTTCAAGTGTTTTAAATATTTAATCTGTCATTGATATGCCATGAATTAACCACATTGTTCTGTTAAGTGGTTTTGATATATATCAGGTTTAAAGTGGTATATAGAGATAGGACCAAGTTCAAGAATTAATACATTCTGATTTTTCGCTATTTAGTTTTGGGTAAAATTTTTACTTGAAATTCTATGAGGCTAGATGTATGCTATTTGTTGCAATGTTGGTGACCTTTCATCCAATGCATCCCTAGCTATTATGCACAGCCCTAGCTTTTATGTGTGCCACACTACCTAACTTATACTTTTCAAATTTTATCAACGCCATCATAAACAAAGATTCTGCTTCAAAAATAAAATAAATATACTTAACTTGAAGGGTTTTTTTAGCTACACTACGGAGAAATTGGAGGTTGTCCTTAAACCATGCATCTGCCGTAAACTTGAAAAACGTGGCTTGTAAAAGAAGCTAGTAAGCTCATTCAAATTGAGTTTCTCTTCAAACTTTTCGGTGATTAGTTAGCAATTTTTGTGTTCTTGCGATCTAATCGTGCACAAATCGGTAAAAAAAACTGGACGCAATAAAATATATTTATCTTTTTACTATCAGAATATAAGAGGTCTAAAAACCAAACTGGTTGGCTTTCAATACGCGGCATATTAGATTTAGCACGACGTTGTCAGAATAGTGGAGAAATTAGGCATTTCGAATTGTGTTACTCTCGACACACAAAATCTTTCGTTATGATCGATACACTATTATATACTCTAAATTTTTTTTGGGGGGCGTCTTGATAGCTATAAAAAATTCAGCCCGCTCCGAATTTATTAGGAGTTCACTTAACAATTTCTTTTGGCTGTGTTACTGCCATTCCAGTATCCATTTTACAAGATAGCCTAGATCGATAAATAAAGAGGACATAGTTCATCCAATTCGGAAAACAGATGATAAAGCCTCTGCAAACATTTTCAAATAATATCGATTGTTTCATTCTTTTCAAAAATCATTGAACGATATCTTCATTGTGCGAATACTGGTATTTCATTGTAAAGGAACAATAGGGCCCCCTTCCGGGCTACCTAATATCAACAAATCTCGTACACTTCCAAAATTTTGCTCTAGAGATTTACAGCGATGTTCTTGCAGTGTATAATAACTTATCCAAAACTTCAAACCTTCAAAGTGTCACATTTTATCCTAAGTTCATCGCAAACATTCAAGTCTATGCAGGAATTCTTACTTTTGTATTCATTTCTTATCCAGTTAACCTTTCAATACGTTGTGAAGTCTCCTAAACTTGAATGTGATACGAAACCCATTGAATACGTCCAAAGGAAATTCACTCATTCATTACTCTACAAACACGGTTTTCTCCGTTCACATTATGATGATCGTCAAGTCGTTTTCAATCTCGATACATTGTCGTCTCATTGTATCTTCTCCGATCAATGTTTCCTCATCCAAATGTGCCGCACAATTTCAAAGGATCCTATTTGCGAAGCTATCAAGTTCCGTAATCCAATTCGTAATTCTCGGTGCTCAGAAACTTTTGAGGTAACGTTTGCTAGTTCTTCAATTTACTTTCATTCGCCTTAACGGAGATGAAGGGAAATATAACAAGTCAACCCATAGTATCTATCACAGAATTATAAGCATTTTCTTTTAAATAAATGAAAGAAGCTGTTGACAAAAAGAAATAAATTTTACTACAGCGCACTGTTAGGACTACAATAAACAATTTATTTTTAATGGCTGCCTTTCATTCTTACAGTACGCAGTGTTTCGGATGGAAAATTAGCTACTGATTGTTTTAAACCTCGCTTAAGACCTTCTACCGTTGGGTGCCATTTTCTGCAGACTATGCCCTCTAACTCTGTCTGCAGTTTGTAGTCCATGGGACTCAAATTTGGGCTTCCAGAAGGCCATTTCGACGTCCTTATACATTCTGGAATATTGCTTTCCAGCCATGCTTAGCTTTTTACTTCTGAGCAAAATTTTGCTGAAAAACCGAGCGGTGGCTGTTGAACAGTTTAATGTTCAATGGCTTCACACATACCTCAAGCATGTTAATCTGACCGTTTTTTGCTGGTCTTTTTACGTCATTCTCGCAAAGATGAAGCTCTGTGACACCTTCGTAGTTGACACCCAACCATATCATTACTGACGCTGGATGATGTCTCCACTGTTTCTTTTTTGCAGCCTCTTGGGATTCTATGGAGCTGTGTGCATACACCCTATTATTTTCACGGTTGTCTTTGCTATTTTACCGTGAACATTTTTTACTAATGTTCCAAGAAGAACATTAGTATTAAAATCACTTTGGCCAAAAATTCTTATATATATATATATATATATATATATATATATATATATATATATATATATATATATATATATATATATTTATTTGTATATATATATATATATATATATATATATATATATGTATATATATATATATATATATATATATATATACTATATATATATATATAATCAAAAAATTGCAGTGAAAAAATCTTAGGAACGCGCCATCCGATTAAACTGAAATTTTCAGGAAACATTGGTGTATATGCAGAATAGTGTTAGGTCCCACAAAAACACTTTGGCGCCGGCGGAAATTTTAGTGATATTTTAAATATACCTATTTTTCTGTCAACTAATAACTTTCGCAAAAATAAAGTTTATGGAATGAATTTCGAACGTGCTCCAAATGTGAATATGATATTTTTTTTAAATTTAACCCTATGTGTGCGCTAGGTGCCTAAAATGAGATTGGGAAAATTTGAAATTTTTTGAATTGCGATAAAACCAAAGGAAAACTTTTGAAATTTCACATCGGACAAGAACGGTAACTTTCTTCCAATTTACCTATATTTATAGGCATTATTCAGAAGGAATCTGGTAAAAAAACCATTAAAGAGTTGCCAACTATTGTTGGTTTTGTATTTATTTGCAATACCTTTACTAAGCGATTTTATCGTAGTGAGAGTAAACAACAAATATTAAGTTTTCGGAAATTTGAAAACTTTTACGACTGGTAACTTTAAATTTTTTTGTACTCCTATAACTTCCAATACACTCTCATCGGATCAAAACGAAATTCGCAGAGTAGGTTGATTTCAATCTGAGGCAAGTGTGATATATTTTTGGCTTTGACGCTAGCTAAGGGCTGCCAGCGCGAGGCGATTTTTGCCATTTTCGTATCAATAAATGCTTGCATTAAGTATTCATATCGCGACAATTTACAATGAAAATAAGCTACCAATGTTTAAATTTTCCAAGTTCTAGAAATTTTTTGGCTCCAAACATCTTTCGTTTTATGACCCTAAACATCTTTCTATCCCTGTAACTTTCGACGAAATTATCAGATAAAATCGAAATTGATAGAGCTATTTAATTTTGACGTGAGGCAATTGTGGGAGACTTTTAGTTGCAGTGCTGGTAAATTGTTGCGAGCACTAAGCATCTTCTTGTTATTCAAAAAAAGTGAAAAAGTCCTAAGTCATTACATAATCATGATCCCGAGCTCTGAAATGATTTTTCAAGCAATAACATTTTTCTTAGCAGTTTCCAAATACTTAAATTAACCAAGAAAAACATTTATTTCAGTCCCAAATAATTTGAAATATCCAGCTCCAAGAATTTTCATTTCGAATCCTGTTTTCGTGGAACTATCAATATTCGAAAGCGAAAACTGGTAAATAATTCAAACTCCCAAACAATTGACATGTCAACAGAAACATTATTTCCAAGCGATTTCCGATTGAACACACCCAATAAATTTTTACTATTGTTAACCGACCAAGGACAATATTTTCCCCTTCACTTCACATTCTATAAAATTTCGATGATTGATAAACAAGCACAACACTCGGAATTGCTATTCTCTTCAACTTTGTTCCGGCCATTCAATTTCATCCTCCCACTAATATTGAAAAGTTGCTTCAAAGATTTGTAAACAAGTTGTTGAATAGAATGATTTAGGCCAATGACAGACAGTTCGGTTTCACCGAAGCGTTTAACGCTTCGGTTTGGCGCGTCGGCTGCCACATACAGCGGTTTTCAGAAGCGTTTATCGAGTCGGTTCAGTTACAAATTACGTCGGAGTATCATATAGATGCTTGTGAAAAAAGTAGTTGCGCGCACATACATATGCATATATATGTAAGTATATATATGCATATGCAATTTGGGCAAAATGATTCTAATACTAATTTTCTTTGAAAATCTGTAATTGCCTCCTTTTAGAAACCAACTGCCCACAAATGTTTCATTTTCCAATACTGTATCCTAACCATTCTTAAAAAATCTATTTTCTTATCAGATTTTCCTTCCCCTATCCCATGCATTCATCAATGCATCCAGAAAATTTCAGCTCGATCGGACTACGCAGCAATGAACTAATCGAAAAACGCTCGAAAACCGAGTCGGTGGGTCATTTCTCTCATCTACCGACGCGATTCCGAAACCGAGAGGCGGTTCGCACCGCGGTGTGTGTCATCACAATGCTAAAGTAATGCACGACTATACCGACTCGGTTTTCCTCTCGGGAAACGCCTCGCAAAAACCGCTGTGTTTGTCATTGGCCTTATCGAAACGACTATACAGCAGACAAATGGAATGTTAAAAGGATCATCGGTGACTCTACGGTTTTTTCGATGTGAAGTCAACCGTGTTTACATATTCCTAGAAAATTTTCATACATTTAACCTTTTCGACAGTTTCGATGATGGCTATTTTTATGATGTGTTGTTGCGATATATATGGTTTGTTTTTTGTTTTTTTTTTTTTGTAATTTCCATGGTTTCGTTATTTGCGGTAGCGGAGTTGTTTTTCATGCTTTTTATTAGAGCGAAGCTGAAATCCCCAAAATAAATTGTAAGCGAACTGCATTTTTCAAATAATTCATTGAAACCTAAGCTACGAGGAATTATATTGAAAGCTTTCAGCTAAATCCATGAGAATTTATGTTTGCATTAATCTTTTTACTTAGTGATGGAAAGTTTACTGAGCCAAAGCGATTTCATCTGGTTTCAAAACTTTGGAGTGTTTGGCTTTCCTAAATCTTGGAATTCCTGAAATCCTTTCCACCCTATGAGTATAAATGCATTGTTAAGATCAAAGTGATTGTTAAGATCAAAGTGACACCCGAAACAGGTTGGAGCACGTGTGGTAGAATATGCACTCAAAATCTGCACGATTCTTCTACTGTTCATCGAACATTAGTATTTCTAGCGGTTCAGTTGCGCCGCTAGGGTTTTTTCATCTGTAAAGAAGATTTGCCGATGTTTTTTGTTGCTTTACCGCTGAAAAAGCTTTTTGCATCGTGTGATTTAAATTTTTTCTACTGCTATGTTAGCAAGTGTCATGCTGATATGCCGATTTGATCATGCGAGGATATTAATCTCCCGAGACTCGATGACTTTGACAACTGGAAAAGTACGTACGACACGGGAACGTCCTGAACGAGACCGATCTCCTATACTCTGGGTCTTGTTGAATTTTTGGATCGCACGATAAACAAGTCTTTGCTTTATTTTCGTTTACACGTGAATGAACAAACTTAAAATCAACATCAGGTGTCAACAATAGAATTACGAATCTAAAAATAGCGACTTACTCGTTCAATTTTGAGACAGAACTGTGGCACAGAACTTGCCTTAATGATTTGGCACATTCAAAGTTAAATCGATAACTAAAATAAATAGCTCATGGACAGCATGTAATCGGATTATTATCTACATATTGTATATTAAAAAATAATTATACTTGCATATACCACATTACACGACATACTGTGAGCGTCAAAAGTGAGTGCACACCTTTCAAATCTGATTTTGAGCTTCAATAAAAAAAAATCACCGATTGAAAAATATTTCTGATTGAGTAATATCAAACCCTTATTTGTTAAAAACTTTATACAAAAATATCAATTCCATATATTATGTAACACAAAATTTCCAGAGGAACAAAAACGAAAAGTCAATAAAATATGAATCAAAAGTAAGTGCACACTTGTTCAAACGTTGCCTGATTCTAGCTGTAAAAAAAGTCACGGATCTTTAACTATAACAGAATACTACTTCAATCTAATTTCTAGGAAACAGCAATCGCAAAAATTCTTGGTAAAGTCATTTTTGAAGGAGTTAGTTTGATTTAAAACGTACTAGAAGAAAGGTGTGAAAATGAGGAAAGCAACTGAGCCATAAACACGAAAAATTATAGTGAATTTGCATTGTGAAGGTTAAAGTTTACGGGAAATTTGAAACATGGTAAAAAGACCACACTGCGCAGTTAAAAAATTTACTGACAAAGACAATAAATTCAAAATATCGGACAATTTTAAAAGAATTGGACGGCCAGGGAAATTAAATAGAAAAGAAATAAGGTACATAGTGAAAGAAGTTAACGATGATCCACGTTCAAGTGCAGCAAAAATAGCTGAAATCTATTCTCCGACACATAATCAATTCGTTTCAGCCTCCACCATTCGAAGAATATTGAATGAACATGGGGTATATAGCATAGCACGACGAACGAATTTGTTTATTTCTAAAGCGAATAAGAAAAAACACAAAAATTATGCTAAAACATAAAAACTGTACTTATAATTTTTAGAAAAACGTTTTATTCTCTGATGAGAGTCAATTTTAAATATTTGGCAGGCATACAAAGAAAAAAATTTGGCGAACTAAAAATACTGAGTTCCATGAAAAAAATGTTTCCGGCACAGTGAAGCATGGCGGAGGATCTGTTATTGTTTAGGGGTGTATGGCAGCATCGGGAGCTGGAAACCTTGAATTTATTGATAGTACAATAAATAAGCAAGGCTATATCAATATTTTGCAGCGAAATATGGCTGACAGTGTTGCGAAATCGGAATTGCCTAGGACGTGGATCTTCCAAAAAGATAACGATCCTAAGCACACTTCCTATTTGATAAGGTTGTGGTTGCTTTATAGAACTCCCAAGGTATTGGATCATCCCCCCAATCCCCAGACCTCAGCCCCATTGAGCACTTGTGGGATTATTTCGACAGCAAAATTCGGCAACGTCTAATCACAAGCAAGGAAAGTTTGAAAAATGCTTTTAGGGAAGAATGGGATAATATACCATCAGAATTTACCAGAAAATTAGTAGAATTCATGCCTAGAAGACTGAAAGCTGTTTTAAAGGCAAAGGACAGTCAAACCAAATACTAATTTTTCTTAAAATCGTTATATGAATTTTTATTATATGAAGTGTGCACTTACTTTTGACTCGTATTTCATAGACTTTTTGTTTTTGTTGCTCCGTAAATTTTTTTTTAGTGAATATATGGAACTTATTTTTTAGTATATTGTTTTAAACGAATAAAGGCTTAATATTCCTTCATAAGAAATATTTTTCAATCGGTATTTTATTTTTTATTGAAGCTCAAAAACAAATTTGGAAGGTGTGCACTCACTTTTCATGCTCATAGTATGTATGTGAAAGATGTCAAAATGGCAAAAAAGTTGGTGACGATCTGAATAAAAATTTTCTAGTATGATGCTTAGCCTTCATCTCCCAAATAATTATATTTAACTCATATTTATTTGTTTAGTTGCAAATTGAAATCATTTCATCCTTAACCATTCTTCAACTCCGTGATTCGTTTTATGACACAAGTTGTGTTTTGAAGAATGTATTTCATCTGCTTTTTTACTAGTTTACTTTCTCATATACGCTTCGAGACTGACTATGTGCTAGCATTTTAACACGCCAAAGAATTGTTAATAGTTTTTCTCAACTTAAAAAAAAAAATTACATAAATTTTACGACCGATTATGAAATGTTACTTGACCAGAAAAATCCTCTTAATTTCAGATCTTATGCAAAAGTGCGAGCTGTAATTAAGTTGCGTGTTCGGCGAGACGCAATTAAACAGTGCTTTGAGTTGAACATACCATGAAAAACAGTATCAATTCAATACAGTGTAACTAACATTTAACTGCGGAAGCGAAATTGAAATACAGACACAAAAAAAATCCACAATGCGGTTCTTGTTAGGCATCTTCACAGTAGCAACGGTAAGTACACTGGAAAAAGTTTTTTCTCTCCATTATTTCTTATTTCTTCAGTTTCCCCCTGTCTCCATATGACTTGATAAACGTGTTCACTTCACTTGTTACTATTTTATGATTTTTCACGGCTGGCTGCTACCCCTAATAGATTTTTCTCGGCAAAGTTCTAACTGATCTAACGACACTGAACGCCGGCAAAAGAACTGGAGTGCAGTCGATACAGACGAAGTGATTTTTTTTCATAGTGATAGACGTTCAGTTTGTTGTTTACATGCATGTGTACTATCGGTTGGTGGTTTTCTTGGGTTGGAGTGTTGTTTAGTAGTGCTATTAGGTAATTTTGTTTTTTTATTTATACGCGGCGAAATGATTGCAAAGCCACGAAAATGTCGAGCTGCCGGTGATATCGAACTAGATATGTCGGAAGAGCAAGACACGGCGCGTCCTCAACCTATATAAAAGTAAATACAGTCGGATATTTGCAAGATTACAATTTCTTCGGGTAAGTGGTGTTTAAGAAACGAAATCAGGTTACCTGGTGACATTTTCACGCTTGGAATATCAGAATAGAATGCATGAATGAAGACGGCTGCTGTGGCTGCGACAAGCATGCTCGACTCATTCGATTTGATAAGTAGATCTTTCGATATTAAATCGTCCGAAACGTTATTATGCGTCAGCGATATTTGTTCTAGATTGGTATCGATGTAAAAGCTGCTTAGTTTTAATATTTACGGAAATAGTCCAGTGGCTTTAGGCAAAAAACGCCAATCTGCGAAAAAATCCAAGTGAAGGTAACTCAACGGAATTATCTTTGTTGTGATATCAGAAACACTATGTGAAAAGTCCATTAAGAGGTTGTGAACGCAATAAAATTTCTTCAAGGTCAAAGGTCATAAAAATCAGCTATTCTGAATCACCTGAAATGTTAAAACTTTATGAAAACTGTGTTGCGTAGAAAATGCATGAGTTTGCTGGGTTTTTTCGAGTTAATTATTAGTTAATACGACTCGAGTATTTTTATGAGTTTCAAGTGATACTGAAGAGTACAAATTTTTGCAGAGAGCACTGTTTCTAAGCTTCTTTTTGACAATTAATTAGCCATTGGACAGAAAGTATTTTTCCCTTTGTTTCTCTCAAATTTTTCTGACAATAATCTGCAAATGCCTTCTCATTTATCAGACAATAAACACGTACTCGTAGATACTTTTGGCAAGTTTAAGATTGTGGTTGTGAAGGCTATGTAATGCGATGGTTACTATTGAAAAGGGTTCCATACAAATTGCACTAAAATCTCAAATCAAGAGTATGAGGTTTTAAAGTAAACAAGGAATAAGAAAAATATACTCTGGTATTGTGATGTGTGCAATATTGTGATATGTGCAGTTAATAAATAAAATAAAATGAATCTTAGCTTGCGGTCATGTTTGGCATCAAGCTGTATATTAAAGAAAAGGCACATTTTCAAAGGTGCATTCATGTAAAGCGGGCACCAGTCCTTCTATAATTAAAAAATATGTATCAGACATACTAGATGCTGTGAAAAAGTATCATAGGTGTAGCTATCATATTCGAACGTTTTAAAGTCGGAGTTGAAGTGTGAAAGTTGAGGAACGGTAGTGTTTTATTAACATCTAACAGCGAAAACAACAATAGGAGGCGATTTCAAAACATAAGTTGTGAACTCAGCAGCCAATATACAATTGAATGCTTAAGAGAGTGTCATCCCACCCTAGTTGTAATTGGCTTAGAGAAGCATTATTCAAGTGATGAGTTGAATTTTCAGTTTTCATCTCTAAATCAGGGTCTACCATCAGATACAAAATTGAAATAAAGCATTATAACATGAATAATAAAAGAAATAATTACGGATTATTGAGGCTTCAGGTGATGTATATTCTTAAATGGTCAATAAATACATTAACACTGATTATGGTAGCCATTACTGTAAGGAGAATTATAATATCAGAAGATGTTATGAGGGTCTAAGGTACGGTTACAGATCCAAGATATAGCACTAGGGCAGTGGCTCGTTTCTATAACTTACGAATAGACAAGATCTCTACTACAGTTCTCCGTTTGACGTCATTTTTACGTCACTTTCCATTAGTAACATTCGAGCAAAAAGCTCGGGCATTTCCATCTCTCTACTTGTGTTTGAAATTTTCACGT
This sequence comes from Nemotelus nigrinus, assembly GCA_947369275.1. NCBI lineage: Eukaryota > Metazoa > Arthropoda > Insecta > Diptera > Stratiomyidae > Nemotelus > Nemotelus nigrinus. The sequence continues at coordinate 36,755,292 of OX376372.1, forward strand.
TCAATCCCTCGACACATACATTTTGCCACATAATTTGCAACAACACTGTACACAAACTGCCAAACTAAATTTGAGTGACGTCATCGGATAGAGATTTTTCTCTACTCGAGTTACAGAAATGAGCCACAGGTGATGTTTGCACCACATGGTCAAACAAAAAAATATATGAACTGATCGATGAAACTCCTGAATGATTATAAACACAGAGCTGACAGTAAAGACTATCCTGCAAAAGCTGTGCGATTTTTTATTGGGAAAACTGATTATCTTACTTCAAATTGACCTACTTTCATCGAAAATACTTGATGCTAAAATTAGGAGCGTTAGGAATATATTCCAAGAGCTAGAAGCTACAACAAAAGTTCCGATGCAGATATTATTATTGATATGTAAGCCAGATGGGAAGTGGACAAGCAGGTCCCTGGGTTCGGATGAGATTCTGATTGCCAAGCATCAAAAGGCAGGAATGCTCACCGTTTTCAGGCTTATACAAATTTATAAAGATTGTTTAGTGCTATGTCATGTACTTGCAGCCTGAAAGACCACTAAGGTTGTATTTATAGCCAAAACAGGTAAAATCAGCCATGCGTATCCGAAGGACTACAGGCCAATCAGCCCCACTTCCTTCCTTTTTCCTTAAAATTTTCGAAAGATTATTAGACCTTCACATCAAGCAGGGACTTGGATCTCAAGCCCTATCGAGAGCCCAAAATGAGTACATGAAAGGGAAATTTGTTGAGATGGCTCTCCATAGGGTAATCCTCGAAACAAAAAATAGACTTTATTACAAAGAATACGCTTTGGATATTGAAGGCGCCTTTAATTATGTGGATACAATAGCCATTATGGAGAACCTGCACGAAACCAACATCCAACCCGCTATTTACAGCTAGATAAGCAACACGCTTAAATGAAGGCTCATATCAGTGAAGTGAGAAGGAGTGCAAATCATAAAGAAGGTCCACAGAGGCACACTCCAAGGAGGAATTATATTCTCTCTTGTGGAACCTGATAGCCAATACAATTTAAAAGAAGTTAAAGAGCAAGAGACTTATGGCTGAGAATCCCGCATGCCCATAGCCAGCTTGTCGAGTGTGCTCTCGGGCTTGTTGAAGAGTGAGCGAATAGCGGACGCCTTTGCATCAATTCAGATAAGACAGATCTTTTACTCACTGGATCTACACGACGATAGCTAGGCTGACCTTTGCTTACGACTGCTTGGTCTGATGGTGGCCGGTAATGAATAAAATTATCTTTGCTGACATGGCGAACAGAGTTCAGCGATTGGTTGCTCTCTGCACTACAGGTTCCTTAACCTCGACTCTTTTGTCTGCTTTGAACGTCCTGCTTCATATTCCCCGCTTGACCTGTTTATTAGAGGCACTGCCGCAGAAGCTCCGTCTGGTTTAGGAAATCGGGACACTACGAGTCAAGATCTTTCGGTCACAGCAGTATTGAGCGGAGGTACGCAGGAAGCACTGACTACTTGGTCCCCACTCTTTGGTTCGAGTGAAGAAATCAAGCGACTCTAGGAAATGGGAATGGGATCAGCAAATGGGCACACTAGCCCTTACACTGACAGATCTAAAACAACTGAAGGAGTAGACACTATAGCATATTTCGCCGATCACGAAATAGAAGCAGCTTCCTAGTCATTGTAACATTTTCCAGACGGAGGTCTCTGCGATACGTACAGCCGGAGAACTGATGTATTCCAAAAATACTTCATGCGATCAGCATCCACTACATGCGACGGAATCAACATTATTCAAGTGGTGGTAAAAGCACTGATGTCGCACACACATAAGTAGGCATAGAATACCAGCTCTGGACCTTCCTCATGCGCGGATAACGTCTGCAATTATAGGCCCGCGCATGACTTAAGCGATGATCTTTGAAATGATAAATAGCTCAACAGGACTATTTATTAGCTCAATAGGGCTGTTTACCAGCTCAACAGGGCTGCTTGTCATCTCATCTGGGCTGTTTATCAGTTCGAAGATCATCACTTAATTCATGGGTGGGGCGATAATTGCTGACGTTATCCGTACACGACGTCATCCTCCTCCTCAATGAATACGAGGGCCCAGAACTGATATTCTATACCTACTCACATAAATCGAAGTGCTTAATCGACTGCATTCAGTCCCTGAACAGATTAGGCAACAACAGAAGAATCAGAATCTTCTGGGATCCCGGTTACAAGGGTATTGATGGAAATGAGAGGGCGGACGCTTTGCGGGCCAGTCTTCCCCTGTCAGGATCGGCAAACATCCCAACTCCTATTCAAACGATCAAGTACATGATTGATTCCAATATGATGCAAGGTGTGATTTGTAGATAGCGAGCAACTCAGACCTGCAGCGAAATCATGTGTGGGGAATACAGTCTCGCCGCCATTGAATACCTACTCAAATTGACGCGGACTGACTGCAAACGGCTGGTCGACATCATTACTAGCCATTGTCTTGTTGCAGTGTATGTACTCCCAATTAGCGACATTTGTAGGAAGCGTCAAGAGCCGAGAGTTTCTGAAACAATCCAGCATCTCCCGTGTCACTGCCCGGCACTGGAAAAAACCAGTTAGCGCTGCTTCGGCGGGCCCTGGCTTGTGGGTCTCTTACACGTGGCGGAGCCAAGGTTGAAAGACACCCTTCAGTTTGTCTTCGGATCTGGAGCCTTCGACGGCCACTTGGACTGAGCCTTTTTATCTCCAGGTCCTCTTATCTGGTATCACTTCGGACTAAGAGGTCTATATGTAACCTTGTATCAGCCATTAATACCTAATCTAACCTACGCGTAAGAATAATACCAAATGATCAAAAGGTGATTGTCAATTTTCATAAAACTGGACACTGGTGATAGAGGCACACCCATCAACCCCACTTTTATTTAATGCTACCGAAGTTTTTGCCAATCATTTTTGTAATGGAGCAAAGATCAACTTCAAAAACATTGGGACAATTTATTTGACTTGATATTGACAATATCTTTGGAATTTCTGAAAGGGGGCTATAATATGAAAACCATTCAAATATTGTTTTCACGTCTTCATCGTCTCTTTTTACACGCGAATCGCTCGCGTCAATATGCCGACCGACTGTATCCGTTTTCACATCAACAAGTTTTTCTAAACCTTCAGACACACTATTCATTGCATGAAAGTCCAGGAGCACATAAGACACACCATTCCAAAATAACCAGTTTTGTAGTTTTGTAGAAAAACAAATTCACAGATATTCCAAGTCGTAATCAATTTCAGATAAGATAAATATGCCGTTGAGAAAGTGCATACTGTTTGTTATAATAGCTGTTATAATCAAAATATCTAAAAAAAAAAATGGTTATCTTTACAAGAAAACGTTGTTAAACCTTTTTGGTATAACATTTTCTAAGCTGGAAATTTGTCATATATTGTTTTTGTGTAAAAGTGACCATTACAGAGGTATTTGCCAAAAATCACTTTCAGTGACCTTTGACCAAGTGCAAAATGTTTCCCAGCACTCGTATCTATGGGACTTTTGACATTTCTTTTAGAACATCAGTATCAAAGTGCCAAACCACAATGTCTAATTTTTCTAGAATATTTTCCCTGGACTTTCCATTTCAGACAAAAAGGCAATTCTGCGAAAAAAAACCCAAGTGATGGTATCGATCGGATTTATCTTTATTGTGGTATCAGAAACACTATGTGAAAAGTCCATAAAGAAATCGTGACCAGTAGATTTTTTTATTCATTTGCAGGAAAATAAGCTTTTCTCAAATATCTCGTTAGCAATTGGTTTTACATCTATTGGTTTCACGTGGATTCTTGTCCGCATCGATTTTTTTTACCATACAACCTACACAAAAGCTTTATATCGAAAACCCACCAGGAGAAATTAACTTTTGTTGCATTTTCGATCAGTTGATCAGTTAATAGATTAGTTGATTAATCTTCCAGCAACAGTTTTCCTTATTGTTTTTTTTTTTTTCTAAAAACTACAATGTGATTACAAATGAACTGTAAAATAGAATGTAATAGTGAGTATACTCCACACTTCAGGCTTAGTTTGTAGCTTTATTCATTTCTTCCATCTTTCTTTCGACCAAAATGCCTAGTTGTTCTCGTGTCGTGCGGTTTTTGAAGAAAACTAATTCAATGCTATGACTTTCAACACATACGTCAAAAATCATGAAATATCCACCCCATCGATTCCAAACCGAAATTTCATTTCATTTGTATCATCTAAAATACAAGGTCATTTGATTTTTATTGCAATAACTTTTTTTTAAACACTTTCGCTCGATTTGGGCATTTTTACTATTTTTTTTTGTTTTCTGTTGATTTATTGTCATTATTAACCTAAAGCTCGATAAACTAAAATTTCTCTTTCATCGAATCGATTGATCCCAAGATATTTAATACATTGAATTACAATTGTTCTACTGATTGATTGGTAATACGAAAAATGATTGAAATCACGGTAGTTAATTGAATGAAAACAATGAAAGTGTGAGAAATTTTGAGGAATTGCAGAAAAATTGCACACATGCCAGTTTAAGACTTAATGAGCAGTTTGATCAATTACTGTTGTAGCTTGAAGTAATGATGAAGATTTGGGCGATGAAAGCTTGAAACACCAACATCAGTATTGTACATATGTTCGTGGTATCTTAGATCTTAATGTATCAGCAACAATAATCATTTATAACTACAACACTGCACCATACAATGTGCTTGGAAAACACTAGAACTGCTTATGTAGATGTTTATAGATGATTGTAGTTCTATTTATGGTGGTGGTTGAGCTTGAGTCGATGATATGTATTTACGGTAATATGCATGTACAGAAAGTTAATTGCATGGATGGGAGAGGTGATTGGCACGTGGTGGAAGTTGAAGAACCACGGGCATTTTCATTTTAAGAGAAATGAAGATGATTGCGAGCAATTGAAATGTTCGAGTCGAGCCGGGAATGTGAATGGATCTGAAAATGGTGGACTCAGTGTCGAGATGATTGATGTTATTTATAATTATTTCCAAGTAGAATGTGTAGATTTAACAAATACATGATTCGTCTTAGTAAAAAAAAACCTGCAAATTTTTCATATCTCAAGGGCGGAACTATGGCTGAACTTTATAATGAGGAAAACTAAATCTGACAGGAAATTTGCTTCAGGAGTTTTCTCTTCAAATTGTTTTTTTTTTGTAAATTTTTTTGTTATTTGAATAATTTATACTAATCACAGGTTAGTCCAAAGATATAACTACCATTTTTCATCGAAGTACTTGAAGGAGGGCCGATATGGTCTAGCACTGGCTTCTAGCGTGTCTGTCCATATTTCAAATCCAGTCATGACCTTTCAGCTAACTTAGCTTTGAATATACTTATATCTGTATTATATTGGGTGTTACGTGAACCCTGGAGCTTATCACTCATCACTAGTATGCATTTAATACTTGTATATGAATGTGATTGAAGTCTCTGCCAACTTCAAACTCCAGACCTGACAAGCGCTTCAGTGAGACTACTTTACATATCACTTTCTTATGCTCTCAAAAGTCAAAATATATATTAAAACTTAAGGATTTACAAAAAATATCATCTATATTCACAAATTCATTCCTTTAACTTGGATTTAGATAATAATATCATGATAACAGATGGAAACATTGATATGTTAATATCTTCAACCAACCCGTATACGCCACTGCCGACTTAATTATTTAGTTATCAGAAATCGGTTCACACATAAATGAGCCCACTCTCGTAGGTGACACAATCAATGCATTTGTGCTTACCAGTAATGCAAGTTGTAAACTCCGAATCTAATAGAATGTCAAGAACAATGCAGTAAATATTTGTTGAAGCTGAAACCCCACCTAAGATTCTAGCTTGGCCAGACCCTGTTCTAGTTCACGCATAAATGAAATACAGTTTCACAGTAGCAAGATTACTTTACGGTTACATAAATAGATTCATTGGTAACCAGTGAAGTTAGTGTGGGATAATCCTGTCACAAAAAGTGCGGTTAACCTTAGCATTCTTTCAAGTAAGCGTTGGTATGATACCTTAGCCACCAGAACGACACCTAATACATTTGTAGTATCAGCTGCTTCTATTATACTTTCGTTCAGTGGCAGCTGCTGATTGAGCATCCGTTCCAAATATTACACCCTCTGGCTAAGATCTGTGGTGACCTCGTTCAATTTAGGTAAGAGATCTATAATTTGTTGAAAACAGTACTTGCTTTATTTTCCTTGGATTCACTTTCAGACTGCACTCCTGGCTCCAAAGTGAAAGACTATTTAGAGAGTTATTTAGCCTCTCCGAAAGCGCAGATATATACTTTCCTGATCTTATTGAAACTATGTCGTTCGCATAAGCAACCATTTTGCAGTCAGCACCATTTAGCTTCAACAGAAGAGTATTTTGCGTAAAGTTCTACAACAGAGGAGGTAGGACTCCACCTGGAAGTGTGCCCGTGCTGACTTGTCGCCGTAAATGAGCATTCCCCAAAGAAGATGAAACCAATATATTCCTGAAAAGCAGGTTGATAAAAACTATCAGCCGTGTATCAACAGCAGACTTGATGTTGTTAAAGGCCCCTTTAATGTTTAGCGAGCTAGCACTTGTATACTCTTTAAGAGCAACATATTTCTCATCTTGTTCAATAAAGACATGCAAAACAGTTTCAACAGACTTGTCTTTGTATGAGCACGGTTTAACTGCGTAATCAACATAGGATTGATTGACTCTTTGCTATAATAGCCAATGATCCTTTCCAGAATAGAGCTAGGATATAGTCATAGTCATATACGAAAGCCCTTGGGCAAAACATGTGAAATTTTTCCTCCTTTATGAATAAACAAAATTTAAGTTTCCCACTTACTGGAGGGAACATAAGAAAAACGCAAGCATACTTTATATGTATATATTTCTCAGTCATGATAAGGCTACTTCTATAGATAGTTGGATGTAAGCCGGAAGAACGCTATTAAAACGCAGAGATTCAATCGGGTCGAAAGATAGTCTACCTCAAGTGGGAGTTCGAAATGCTAAGGGGTGGCAGTAAGCTGGTAGTTCGATCCATTTCATGCACTGCGTAGAATGAGGTACTATGATTCCTCGGTAAATGTGAGTCCATAAAGATAGTTAATGTGTCTGTGTTCAAGCTAATCAAAATGATGTCAGGGTTCCTGATGCACTATAGCCATCGTTAGTTTAAAACCTTATGAATGTGGTTTATTAAACTGAGATTTTTCATATTTCTGCATAAAAATCTCCGTGAAGATCTTTTTGTCTTGCGTATCGTGTACTTAAAAGCCTTAAGCTTCATTTTATACGGTGACCATTCATTAGACCGTTATACAGCTGCACTCTCTCCGCAGAATGACGATTTCCACATTTCACCATAGGAGTTTTAATTCCTCCTGGCTTTATGTTTGCTACACGCTGTTTCAACTGCGGAGTTGAGAGCACTAATAAGGGTTTCAACCGCCTGATCCAAGTTATAGTAGCACTTGATTCTCCCCAGGGCAATATCTAGTGAGAAATAGGCCAGGAATCAGAACAGCTTCCAATCCATCGTTTCCTTGCTGATAAAAGGATGTAAGTATTGTCCACTGGCCAAAGTAACGTCAACAATTTATCTACAATTTGAACTAAAGAAGGACCACTCGCCACCAGAATTTACAATGGGCAGATTATAAGCAAGTTTGACGTCAAAAAGCTCCTCATCTCAGCCATTCGTGTTGGAGATACCCCACACTTCATGACGAGCGTTAGAGATAGTTCTCAGATTAAGAGGATCGATAATTCTTCAATAAGAGGATCCAATCAAACGATAAAAGGCTGCAGCTACTACATAATTTTAGCTCCTCTCCTGTCCAATAAAAGCGGAGAAGTAAGGCAGTTGGTTCTGCTTTGGAATGGTAAAGGGTAACTTGAAGAACCTTTGCCATAACTAATTAAAAACAAGTCAAGGTCCTTCTCTTGGTATGCAAAAGTTGTGTTGGACACATACACTGTTTCCAGAATCCAGAGGCGAGGACAGTCACCCAGCTCAAATATAGTTTCAACGCTGCTCCTATCATTTGAAAGCGATTCCATATCTGATTCTCCCTTAGATGCTGTCTCTGAATAGTTGATACACCGTTCCAATCACATACTTTGGATAAAGCCTAGCAAGTTCAAGATCCTTAAATCCAAAGCCTTTAGGACTGTCGTTTCGATAGATACGCAGGGTCTATTTCCCGGTACCGTATTTGATAATGCTCTTTCGGCCCTGTATCTAAGTTAGTCAGCAGACTTGCCAATTTTAGCAACCCTGTAATCGCCATAAAGAGATTAGGATTGAAAAGCTTACCAATCTCCAGAATTTAAACTGAATCAGAATGAAATCAGGGAATCCGTGCCTTGCGTCTAGATCGACTGAAGATCTCGTCCTTACGCATGATTTTTAATTTGTCGACTAGCCAAAGCTATCTCTGCTTCGAGATCGCCAGCTTTTGGAAGTCGGCTGAGCATTGGTTGTAGCACAGCGCCAGTCTCACACACCACTAGTCAGCCTGCGTCATTCACTGCAGATGGAGGCTTCGTGTTGGTTTTTTTTCCGTTCACAGTAGGCCCAAAACATAGCCTGCTTTATTTTCAGCCAGTTTTCTGAAGAAACTATTCCATATCACCATCAAGAACAGCATCTAGCATCAATAAAAGCCCAAATTAGATACTCTTTGGTTATTTCATTGAAGTGCCGAGTAGAATGGTCACCATAATATCCAGCAGATTCTTTTGCTCAGCTGACCAATGTCGTTTCTGGGCAAAACCAGCAGAGTTAGAAGCAAGTGGATGCTCTCCAATGGTTTTTGTTTCACATTGGTAGGCTTTTCTTTCCTTATCAGACAATGTGTCAGGGGAAACTTATTTGAGATTCCATAGAACCTTAAGCCTTCCAATGGTATGGTTGTCATGGCTCTGAAAATTTTCGTGTTTTTGTGGAAGACAAGTCTCGCGGTTGCATGGCTGGGATCTGAAAGGAAGAACTTAATGTGCCTGGATAAATCAGAAAACATCCGTCTCTCTTCAATTACCCACTTTCGAAAAAGGCATGTGCAGCTGCGGTTGGAACACCAAAGGCAAGTTTAGGACCCTGTAGTGGAAGTGGCGAATCTTTCTTAACAATGGCGTCAGCAATTTTATTTCCTTCAACACCACAGTGCGCCGGTACCTGTTATTGAACCAGGTATCGTGATTAGTATCAAGCAACAATTTTCTATAAATCGAATGCGCGCTGTGTATTTCCTACTCCTTGTAGAAATGAATGTCGGGATGGTGTCACCCTCGATAGTGGACTTATTCATATGTACACTGATGGCTCAAAGCTAAACAATACAGTCAGGAGTGGTGAGCTGAATCTCAAGCTGTCCTTCCGTCTACCAGACTACTGTAGTGTCTTTCAGGCGCAGGTTGTGGCTGTTTTTCTGGTAATTGTCTGTCTTCTGTGTAATCGAATATTTGGGGTCAATATTGATATTTTTACAGATAGTCAAGCTGCTATTAAGACTTTTGCTGGTCCTTGTATAGCGTCCATGATTGCTGCTAAATGCCGTTCATCTCTTAGTAATATATGAGAAATTCGGCTCTTCAATTGATTTGGGTACTTAGACATAAGGGTTTCCAGGGTAACTGAGTAGCAGATAAACTAGCTAGGCTTGGTACCTTGCTACCGGAGGTCTCATGCTCCTTCGCAATACCGATGACATCGGCCAAATTGGAAATAAGTAAAAATATCTTGAGGACGCTAGGTCCTATGTAGATGAATCGTCCTGGGCGATAACAAGGCAGTCTTAGGTAGTAATGGATGCGCTAACTCGAAGCGCTCTGCGTTGCAATGTGGGCGTTCTTCTGGGTCATTGCCTCATAGGACGGCATGCGTAACGATTCGAAGCAGGGTTCAATGATTTCTGTTGGAGTTGTGGCTCTGATGACGATGCCTGAATTCCATCTCATGTGCTAGTTCCCGGCTTTGGCAAGGAGAATGGTGGTGGCACTTGGTGCACACTTTCTCTCAAATCTGACCAAACTGTCCCTGGTCAATTTAAAGGGGATAGTGCGTTTTGTCATTTCAGTGAGTGGTCAAGTAGAGAGAGTAATTAATTATTGTGGCATCACAACGGGCCTCTCTTGTGCCTAAACGTGTCTGTCGGTAGGTCTCTGTCGATCGGCAGCCACTTCAACCAACCTACCTGTGTATTTCTACATACCACACTTAAATCCTGACAGATTGCAAGTGTGGCTATAAAATTTCTTATTGCAGTTCTTATTGCAGTTTTTTTTAGTAGGGAATCAATTAGAATACTCTACAGGAGCAATGATAGGACAGCCCCTTGAGCAAGTAGTGGTGATCAAAGAGTTAGACCTCATCCAGTACGTGCTATCCAGTTATCCAGTTATCCAGTTATTGATATAAATATTCCAGAATTTCCGGTTATAGATCAATAACCACCTCTCTGTTAGGGGTAACAGAAATGGGAAAAATCCCAATGTTTAAAGTTGTCAGCCCTTCAGAAGTTTTTCTTCTTTTTCTCGTCCATTACATGTGATGAGAATCAACGTCACAGCCTACTATCAGATCCTTCAGTTCCTGTGTTAGCGGTGGGAACAAGGAATCAAAAGGAAAGTAAGCTAAGGCGACAATCGTTCGTTTCAGTCTGGTAATTTTCCGGTACTTCACGACGACCGCTGACAGATCCCGGCTTGAAAACTGTCTGAGCGTAGTAGTATCAAGCAGGTTGGAAACTAAAACATATAGTCCTTGGTTTTATTAATCTTTTATCATAAAACATCTTTGACTTTTTGATTGAACTGAGTCTGTAGTTCCTGTTGCTTTGAATCTATGACTCCTGTACAAGTGCAATTTAGAGAAAATATTGCAGTTTTGCCAATTTTTCCCTGAAAAGAAAGGACGAAGCCTTGGCATGTTGCAAGTTGATACAAGAACAAACTTTATTCCTGCAGGCATAGAAATGTCTGCGGACCCTTAGACAAAGTTCGCGTGACCTCAGTAAAAGAAACTCTATAGGCGAGAAGTACCACTGGATCTTTGCGTTTTGTTCTGGAAACAGAGAATATTTGTTTCAAATTCTACTTAATTTAGTGAAATTTAACCGCAGACAAGAAGTAGCTCAGCATCATGAAGTATCTGTCCTCGAGCTCCGAGAAACGTCTCTGATCAAGTAAGATCATTTAGTTGAAACCATCTTTACCGGTGGTAAGCCCCCAGATTCAGCTAACTGAAAAGCATCCTTTCCCCTGGCACGACCATAATCGGACTTCTAACGGAGGCTGAACTTGCCTTTCCGGGGCCTTTAGCCACAGAAGATGCTATCAGCAAGTTCAAAAATTCACTGGCCATGGTATCTTTCACGATAGTAATGTATGAGTTTCCGCTGCAACCAGTCCTCCATTGCATCCATACATGAGGTTGGGGCCTGGAAAATCCAAACTTCTACCGTATTGAGCACGCCCAGCACGGGTAGGTTTCCAGGCTCAGTCTGGCCCCCACCTGCAGAGATTGTATCCTTAGGATGTTAGGCATTCGATTGTCGTCACTCTTACAGACAGTATAAAAAATCGTCATTCAAAAAATGAGAAGCACATGTATGATGCATATCAACAAATAAGAGATATGTTTTTTAGGGTCACCTTCAATATACATGAAACCATTTGCTTTAATGTAAATTATGTTTATAAAAAACAAGCATTAAAATAAACGTCGTTCTGAGCCTGCAGAGCGCTAAATGGGAAAAATTGATAGTAGTTATTTTTCATCCATTAAATTTAAAAATATCTTGGAAATAAAGCGGTTGAAATGTGAAAATTCGCGAAAAATGTCAACCCTTAACATAAGGGTATACCGACAATTCTTCATTTACTATACTTTTAAGCTGTTTCGCGATATTTACAATTACAATATTTTTAAGTGTCAAGTTTCAGATTTCCCACGACAAATAGTTTTATGTACTTATTTTTCATTTACTGTTTCTTGTTTTTTTTATGAAATATTATCTAATTAGAAAGATAAAAAATATTTTAGGCAGAACAGGTACCAGAAAAGAGTTTCGCGCAAGATAGGAATTCGTTTCTAAAAGCTAATATAAGACAAATTTCAGTTTTTAGATGCCCATTAAAATTAATTCTCGATCCACCACGGCTTATTTGTCCCCTTTTAAAGCGAGACGATGCTGGCATTTCAGCAAGGAAGGAAAAAAGACAGATACAAGGCAATACACATTTGATCAAAGCCTCTTAGTGGCTCGCGAAAAAGAATTTGCAAGCCGACAAATTTCGGCTTATGAATGGAAATTTTGACGTTACCGCATTACGCAGAAGATGGTACGATCGTCAGTAAATTGAAATTTTATGTACATGTTGAGATGCATACACGCTTTGAAAAATTCCAATTAGGTCGATATTTTCGAAAGAGAAGCCGGAAGGAATCGGGTTGCATGGACGCTTTGCCACTGATATATATATATATATATATATATATATATATATATATATATATATATATATATAGTGGCGGACAAAAGTCTACGGCAGCACCTTATATTGAGGTTCTGGTTAATTGGAAACTTTAATCAAAAATCCATTGATGCGTATTTTGTCAGTAACGTAAATATATACATATATAAAAAACAAAAATTTTTTTTTCGTCCAGTGTAAAAAAGACAATAAATCGTACTCGGAAAATGCGAAATTACTGAAACTAAGCCGGAGTTCAGTGTAAACCATTATCAAAAATTGTGAAAACACTGGTTCCATTGAAAATAACCCGTGTACTGGCCGACCTAAAGCTATTTTTTAAAAGAGGTGAACAAAACTCTGAACAAAAATCCGGAAATAAGTCCATGCAAGAACGGTCACGAAAGCATTAAATTCTAATGGGTTTCAAAGCAGAACTCCACGTAAGAAACCATTAATATCCGCCTAAAACTGACTTCTGCACTTAGAGTTCGCCAAGGCCTGTATTAACAAGAACATTGATTATTGGAACCGAGTCCTTTTTACCGAATAGTTGAAATTTAACATTTTCGGGAAAGGTGGTCGCGTTAAAATATGGAGGAAAAAAATACAGCTGTAGGGACAACAAATTTGATTTCTACTGCCAAGTACGGTGGAGCTAATGCTATGGTTTGGGGAGCCGGTCGGCAGATTGACTTTTGGTGAAACTACTATGGACCGCTATGTTTACAAGAACCTGTCGAAACAATATTTGAAGCCTTCAGTTGAGAAGTTGTGTCTTGAAGGGAGTTGGATTTTCTAACAAGACAATGATCCGAAGCACACAGCACTTTTCGTCAAGAGCTGGTAGTTGTACTATGCTCCCAGGCAGCTTAATACGCTTTCCTAAAACCCGGATTTAATTTTCGGGCAATGTGATTCCAATACTTATCTAAAAATCAGTAATAAAGACAGTCTTTCCCGGCTACTAAATATACCCACTTAACCCAATCTATGTCATTATTTTACTACAAACTGAAAATCAATTATTTAAATTAAATGGTAGTAGAAGTAAATAGGTAATTCACTTTGAGTAACCTCTTGAGTTCAGTGGCTTCAAGATGTTGTAAGTACTATTACAATCGGTATACGTCGCGATCATGTGAATCTTTATCTACGTATTTATGAAGAAAACTGTAACTTCGCTTACTTGCATGTCCATAATTAGCCTATGTATTTATAACATTCTTTTGAACGTATGTGAGCATTTTCAATAGTTGACCCAATTAGATTTTCTTTCCATTTTTTTTTACTACGGTTTCATTGAACAATACTAATTTCCATTAAAATTCCTACTTTTTTATGCTTTAACTTACTAGTACCTGAGCTCTAAATTATAATTTACCAATTTACTAGAATACCGAACTCAAGAACAAGCAACACAATTCTTTGAGATTAAACCCAGATCATTATATGTAATAGAAGAATTCTATGAATATCGAAAAGAACCATTCTGAAAATACATATAATCAATGTTATTAAAGTTTTTGTGGCCAAGTTTAATCCGTCTGAATAGCCGCCAATTTCAAAACACAGCCGTAAACTCTTTTCACAATCTCATCAGCACTCTAAAAACACAGAAACAGTTGCGATTTTCGAAATGCGCCGCTCGAACACACTCTCTCAGCTTATTATTTATATTATCGAAGAAAATAACACTATTTCGATAGATTTGCATTCTTAGTACGCAAACAGTAAGTCCGGTCAGTTTCGATGAAATAGAGCACACCATTATTACCGTGTCTTCTTCGATCGTCCATTCTAAATAATAGAATTAATTACTTAACGATACCGCACTGCCGCTGCGATCCATTTGATTTCGCTCAAATAACAGACCACTCCACTGACTCACTTTATTGTTCTAATGGATTGTTAACATTTTAATCGTATCGAACAGGTGTTTGGTATTAAATCGAAAAGAGGTGTAAACATTTATCGACTAATTGACCATATGACCTAGAGCTTCAGGTCCATGCAACTGGAGTGTTTACATTGTGCATCGTTCAAAGATAAATTTTCTATTTTTGGCGGAAACGATTGTGTAATGGTGGTATAAGACCACAAACAATCGATCACTAGTAAAACAGATTCCAGATAGGCCCGGGAAAGAAAGAACGAAGACGAATAACTGCATTCAAGAATGAATTCGACCGTTACACGTTCGGTGGGTAGCTACCATTCGATGAGATTCGAAGTGTAAGTGCAGATACATAGCATTTAATCAAACGGACTCTAATCACTGGTCATAGCATAGTTTACGTTTTAACAATATCTCGTAGATGTTTTGGTCAGAGTGGAGGGTTGGAAATGTAGTTGGATGTATCGATGGAAATGATTACTCCTTTGAAGTTGTGACAAAACTACATCTGTGGCAGCAATTAATAAGTTTACATTGAATTGAATCGATCAGAGTTTTAGATGAAGTTGGTTTTGTAGTCATTTCAACTCCCCACCAAAACCCTATCTTTTAGTCTTGACACTGTATATTTTCGATCGATACTTGCTATACTCACAAAACTATCGCAACAAATAAAATCTCCGTGGCCTAGCTACTATCATTTGTACTTGTATAATGGTTCTGCCTCATTTCACTGCAAATGCAATTTCCTAGCGGCATCTTATCATGCGGCTTTAAAGTGTTCTTGCAGCTGCGACCAGCAAGTGAAACGACATTGTCAGAAGTACGACAATGTGGAAAATCAACCTGTTGGCAATGTTCTAAATCGGTACAGTATAATTGCTAGCCATTAGACACAGTGCAATACCGTGTTCGAAAGATAAGAATGAAAGTAGATTCCGATACAGTGATATGTGGCTGTACCGTAATGCCCAAGTATTAGAATAATTACTTCCACGATGATGAGATACTTTTCCTGACGAATATGCTCGGATACAATCGCATAAGATAGACTGACTATGTTCAGCAGCTTCAAAACAAATCCGAAAGTTTATGAATCGAATTTGTACTTCAGTGAATCTACATAATGTTCTATCATGCATATGTATGCCATACAAATGATTATTAAATTACAATTTCATCAATATCTTTCAAATTAGGGTCTCGGAACGTTGGCAAAAAAATAGAATGTTTTCCCCCGATTGTATTCGTTAGTGTTTTTTTCCCGTTCCGGCAATATGCTGATATTCATTTTTCGCTGGATTCGATTCGTTTCTAATTAACACTTTCATCGAATCGATATGATTTTTTGTTGATTTTTGTTGCTTTCGAGTATGTGTATCAAACAAATAGCGAATTCACTTCAATTCCAGACGATTTGTTGCTTTATGACCAGTAACGGTTCCATGTCGATGTACTGTATTTTTCGGTGTACCCATTATGTTTTCGGTTGTTTAAGGTTCCCAATACTTTCATCGCCGCTCTAATGACACACAAGCGGTGAGGAGGAAATTCCACAATTTTCCATTGACTTTCGTACTTAGTCTGTGGCACAATTATCCGAATGATTGGTAAATTTGGTTGAGGAAGATCCGTGCGACGGAAGTATCGTACTGTGTTGCAGATGTACCATTTTTTTTTGTTTTGTGGTAGATACCCAAATTTGTGTACTGACTGTCAATATTGAAATCGAATCCCGCTGGCCCATATTAGTCTCATTAGGGAGATCATATATCATGATTAGTTAGAAACGCAGAATCGCTTTCGCTGGTTTTTTCGCCGCAAAGATTCGGGAATCGGAGCATGACTGGCAAATTTTATGATGATTTATTTAAGTTTGTTTAGGTATTACGGTTTGATGATATATGCTTGCTCGCTATGCCCGTAAATATTCGTACGAGCTGTAAAAATTTGAAAGTAATTTGGTCTGGCGGTATGTTTGGGCAAATTTTATGGAATATATTTTGTAGATGCTGTAAACTTCAATAGGACCGATGTAAGCAGAAAACAAAGTGACAAATAATAAGGTATAGAAGCTTAATGACAAATAATCAATAATCAAAAGTGATGTGAAATATCGAGAACTTGACGTCGAAATTGAAAACAAAACTCTAGCGCATCAGAACCACTAGCAATTCTAATGTTCGATGAATAGTAGAGGAATTGTGCAGATTTTGAGTGCATATTCTACTACACGTGCTTCAAACTGTTTCGAAGGCAAAACACCACTTTGATCTCAACAATGCATTTAAACTCCTATAGTGGACAGGCTTTCAGGGCTACCACATGTAAACACTACAAAACTTTAAAAGTAGCAACTACTGTTACATAAATAAAGAAAATGCTTAGTGCTTGCAACACTTTACCAACACTGTAACTAAAAGTCTCCCACAACTGCCTCACGTCAAAATCAAATTACCCTGTCAATCTCAATTTTATCTGGTAACGTCGCCGAAAGTTGCAGGGATAGAAAAATGTTTGGGATCACTAACCGAAAAACTTCCAGAACCTAAAAAAATGTAAGCATTTATTGATACGAAAATAGTAAAAACGCCTCACGCTGGCAGCCCATTGCTAGCATCAAATCCAAAAATATATCACATCTGCTTCACGTTGATATCAAAATACACTACGAATTTCGTTTCGATACGATGACTGCATTGAAAGTTATAAGGTTACAAAGAAAATTTAGGGTTACCGGCCACAACAGTTTACAAATTTTTTAAATCTTAGTATTTGTAGCCTATTTTCACTGCAAGAACATTACCATTTAAAATTTTTACGATAAAATCGCTTATTAAAGAAATACAAAACCGAAAATAACTGGCAATGGCAACCCTATTTTTACTTCAATAAATTCCATTTGCCATATGAAATTAGTTTTGATTTCATGCCTGCACTGGAAGTTATAGATAACAAAGTTTTATTTTTCTGAGCGAATTTTCAAAACCCAAGGCACCGAAATTACCATAACTAGCAGCATCTATCGAATTTTTCAACTAAATTTCTATCAAACACAGCTTAGAGCAAGGTTCAGCTACTCTTTGAATTTCATGAAAATCTGGTAACTGAATCAGAATTCATAAGACAAAAAGCAGTTTTTTTTTCTTTATAATTTTTCAAGACAGCACTACTGGCTCAGAGCTGCCCGCATTTCAAAATTGCTTCTATCAGATCTGGTCCCACTCAATACCAATACATTCTGTGAATTTAATTTGTATCTGATAATTGGGTCGTGGGTTCTCATGAACAGAATTTTTTGATGCTTAAAATATAGGTGAATTGGAGGAGGGTTTCCGTTCTTGTCCGATGTGAAATTTTGGAAATTTTGGCTTTGGTTAAGATTTTTATATGAGCTGGTTGTCACTGTAAAAGACGAAAATTTTTCAGCAGAGTCGATGGTTTGAAAGTTTTCACTTTCAATGCCTACCGTAGGTGCAGGGTTGCCAGCACGTTCATAAAAAACTACACGAGTCTACAACTCAGTAACACCAATACGCCCATTATGATCTGATAATTTGGTCCGAAGTTATCACAATTCAAAAATGTTCAATTTTTTCCCAATCTCATTTTAGGCGCCTAGCGCACACATAGAGTTAAAAGTTTCAAAAAAATTATCATATTCACATTAAGACCAAGTTCAAAATTCATTCCATAACTTTATTTTAACAAAAGTTATTTGTATTTAATATGTACCAATTTTTATTAAAAAAAAAAATTTATTAAAAAAAAGTTATTTGTTGACAGAAAAATGTATATTTAAAATATCACTAAAATGGCTGCCGGCGCCAAAGGGTTAAAAATTATTAGCTTTTTGTGAGATCTGGCACTATTCTGCATATACACCAATGTGTCCTGAAAATTTCAATTCAATCGGATGGCGCGTTCATGAGATTTTTTCAATGAATTATATATATATATATATATATATATATATATATATATATATATATATATATATATATATATATATATATATATATATATATATATATATACGTATAAATATGAAGTTTTGGCAAAGTTATTTTAAAACATTAAAAAACATTAGACAATACATTTTACAATAAGATATTTTCAGAGTAAGACAGTGAATTGAGCACCACTTACTTAGAGTACAAAGATCATTTTGCAACAGGACATAATCATCATTGCTGTATGGTATACTGTTTTTTTCAAACAGATTTTTTCAAACTGTTTTTTTCAAATAGATTTCGTTTTCTGAAAGCAACAGAAACGCCCATCACTAATGGTAACACCCAGTATCAATCTGCTGCTGGTCGAGTGAAAACAGTTTTCAAAAAGTTTTAAAATACAGTTGTTTTTGAAAAAAAAAACAGTTCGTTTTCGTTTTCTGAAAACAACAGAAGCGCCCATCACTAGTTGGAAATAATGTGTGGCGTGAGGAAGTAGTTATGAAGTGTACTGCAGCTGATCGTTGCTTTGACAATTCGATTTAATCATCATGCTAACCGGAAGCTCGATACTTAGTATGCCCTACCTCTTTTGGTTTAGGCTAGGAAGATTAGACGAAGTGTTGCGGGAGATGAGGTTGGAGAAGAAATTATGAAATAAGACTGCGACTCGAAAACAGTACATCCGTAAAAAAGGTACTAGTTTGTCCAGCTAATTTCATTCGCCATCTTAGTAAAGTTCGCTTTATGACAGCTAAAGCCGAATGGCCGAGAGGGGACTCTGCTGGATGAAAAGCTAACAGAAACTACTATGAAAAGAGGAGAAAGGTCTGTTATTATATTATGGGAGGGAATGTTTGATAGCACAGCGCCAAGAATTTTATTGTTGATGTGATTAATAGTGGACAGCTGAGAAAGGGAAATTGCGAAAAAGAAATATTATAATCAAAGAAATATTAGAAGAGCAAAGAATGGAGAAAATTTTATCATTCCAGACTAGATTCAAGAAGCTAAAGTAGCAAAGAGGAAATAGTTGTTGTGAAAATTAGGGAGTTTAGCGACGAATCGATCGGAAAAAGAATGATGGAAGATATTACATAGTGATCTCTGAAGAGACTTGTGGATAAATACTAAAGCACCACCACCTTAATTATTCATTGATGCAGTACGATCACGTGAAGAATAAAACACATAACAAAATTTTCCTTCTGACAGTGTGCATAAGGAAGATATCGTTATTGTGAATATTTCCATTTAACTATGTTTTGGCTAGCCAAATAGTTTTTCCAGAACATAAAAAAGAAGAGAAATTAAACAAGTTTAACATAGTCTTTAAAGTTTTTCCAGAACATAAAAAAGAAGAGAAATTAAACAAGTTTAACATAGTCTTTAAACCCCAACCGTCCCATATTACACATTAATTTCATTATTGAATTTAGTTTCCAAAGCCAGGGAGACCCGGAAGGTGCCGGGGCTCGGGAGGTCTTAAACAATATCAGGTAGCATTGTTTAAGCCAAAAAAAGTGTGGCTATGTTTTGGTAATCCAGGTTATCCTGAATCAATTTCATAGATGTACAACTGCGTACACATAGGGCCAAGACCAACGGCCAAGCCATTTGTTGGCTCGGATTTGCTTAGCGTGTACGAAGAGCCAGCCTTGGAGTTGGCCTTGGTTGCTGTTTACTCTGCTGGCGGTAACATCAAAGGGTTGGCAATGTATTGGCCTTGAGATTTCGTTCTAGTGTGGATGGTTGTTCGACGATAGCTCAACCCGGACCGCATCCAACGCCTCAGTCCCAAGCTATTAGCCTCAATCGCTTTTTGTGGAGACGGCACATCGTTGAAAATCAACGAATTGGCCAAACTGTCATTAGTAGTTTGTTGGTTACATGTGTACGCGTCTTGAGGGGTGAGGGGACATAACCCAGCCCAGCCCAGCCGATTCATAGGATTTAATGTCCTCAGTTTTTTTCTCGATTGGAGTCAATTAATACTTCCTAAAACTTCACTACCGGCTAAGTATCAATGACTTCTTCACCACCTCTTCATATGATTACCAACTCTTTTTTGTTGAAAGTAAATAACAGTCTGTACACCCTCATTTAACTACTGCTTGTTTGCATTATGGGGTTCAGCTTAAGTTGCGCGTGTTGTACGTCAAGAGCAGCGATAAAACTGTTTTTGTCAGCAGACGCAACCTATCTGGTTTGATCATAAATTTCTGTTCACAACAATACGTTTCAGAGATTTTTAACTGGAATCGATCCTGGACGTGATAGTTTCACTACACAGTCAATTTTTAGCCTCTCAGAGTCCAATAGCTTTTTTCATTAATTTTTTCATTTTATCATGTAATAAATAAAAAATGGATTGAACTAATAACAATAATATGTCAGACCTTTGTTTGCTTTCTTTGCTACATCTTCTAAATTTATTTTCCAAAAAGGGACTCAGTATCATCAATAAAGTCATATATTCGCGTATCTGAATCTATTATAATATATTAAAATAGATTCGCAGAAAGTCGTTTTTGTACTCTTGCTGCAAGCGAAATTTTGCAGCAAAAAGAAACCAGCTGCCAAATTCTGTTACTGCTACAGTTTGCTGAAGTACGCGAACAGACCTTATGTATGCTCCCTATTTCGAATTGTAGTAAGTCGTATAAACTTGCAATACATAGAATTGGCCGGAAATCACTCCGGTACAATAGTGACATCAAGAGAGTGACATATACCTTGGCTTCGTTTTATTTGAATGATAACTTTCACTACTTAAAATTCTTGCTTTAGTTTTGATTGCGAAGTAAAAAATGTTATTTGGTTTATCGTTAAATATAGTCAGTTAAAATAGATACCAAATTTAACACTAATTAATTTCAGGCTGTAGCTCCGGGCCGAATATAACATAAAAATTAATATTCGACAATAAGGCTCGACTAAGTCTGCGTACTAGCAGAAATCTGCCAGTAGTGGAATATTGTTTTTTAGCTGGCAAAAAAATGCAGTTCAAATGAACCAAGTTTTTCATCAACTGCTAATTTTTTTTTTCTAATTGTTTGAAATTGTGGGCGTGATTCGAATACACAAACATTTGTCATGTTTCAATTATTAAATTTTCACCTTGTTTTTCTTTTCGTTTATTTTTCAATACGTTGGCGTCCATAGTTCAATTAAGAAATTCGGTCAAAAGCAGCTTCGAAATAAATCGATTAATTATCAATGACATCCAATACGACAATTTCGTACGACAGCAATATGAAATTTTATTTCGATTTAAGGCAATGACGTAAAACACGCTTTTTCAACACTATTCATATTTCGTCCAGAAAACTTTACATAATTAAATTGAAAATATGATTTTTGCTTTCAAACTCTTACTTTCGCATGAATCGACCTGCGTAAAATTATTGATACCGTAACTTGTGTAGACCGAACAGGTACAGTAAAATATTATATTAATATTTATTAAATGAAGTGTAATAAAACAACTGCCTGAAAGATTATGCACATAAACTCCTCTTAATTTTCATAAAACACACCGCCAATACTGTGCACATCAGTCAGATTGTGACTGACTGTATCATAGAGCATATCTCATAAGCTTTGGCGTGAACATAAAAAAGTTTTGCTAATGTTTTCTCATACATCCCACATTCATCACAATATTCTGAAAACAACCTTTATTTCCGATTTCAATAATAATTTTGCTACTGTTGAAAAGAAATCATATTGTCAAATTTTATTTTAATTCGATTAGTATTCAGGTGAAATTTATGCACATTTAGAAAAAGCAAGTTACTTGCCTAAGTCTTTCGTTTCGCTAAGTGAAAAAACTTTTCAAATTAAAATTTCAAATGAGATGATTAGTTAATAAAAAATCAAATAAATGATGGTGGCTGGTGTGAAAACATAATATCACATTAAACTTTACAGTGAGTAGCGGAATCTGTTTTGCATTGATTTGATCAGTTATGTTCTAGTCTAGTTAGCACAAGTCTAACTGAAATCAACATTTAACTATTATTATCTGTGATTTTTATTTGATTGTTTTAATTCGGAATAGTAATAATTATTTCAACTGAGTGAATAAGCTTAGAGAATTTATCATAAATGAAATAATAGATACAATTTATTTTCGAAATTCGAAACATCAAACTAATGAGGATTCTGTTGAACACAGATTTTTGTGCTAACTTCTCCTGATTTGCATTTTTTGGAATTGGATATTTCGCTTTAAGAACAGGAAGCATATGAATTCAATTAACTTTGATTTGTTTAATCAGCTGGGTTCCAAATGTTATGTATCATTGACTCGAAAAGATTAAAGGTGTTTTTTGGATTAAAAAATAAATTACAGTGCGGGAAGGTTTACAAAAATTAAGTTCTATTGTGTAGAAATGATTCAAGTTAACAACTAAAATACAAAATTTTTTAAGTTTTTTAAAATTATTATTAACGGTGAGGTTGATTTTCGTAATATCATCTTAGTTCTTTACAAAAATTTACGACCTGAAAGTTATTCTGAACGAGTTAGATTGTTTGATTTGTCAGTGGACATGTTTTAAATACAGTTTTAGCTAACTTGAATAGCTGTCTATTCATTGATTCTGTTTAAAAGAGAGGTTCAGTAACAATATAATAGTCTATAATATAACACAGATTTGAGTTTAAAAATGATAATCCTTTTCTTTTTAAATACTTTCTTCTCTAAGATAGTGATTATTGGGGAAGAGAATGGGATCATTTTTTTTCATCTTTTCAAAGAAGGGTCAGGTAGATTACATTCGAGATGAAATTACCCTAAACTAATGACATGTATTAAGAACCTAAACATCTTTAGATAAGATACCTCTTACACTTTAGGAATGTTTAAGGAATTTTCGTAGAAGGAAAAAAAATATTACTACCTTAAAGCTTCCACGGAGCTCCCTTCGCCATTCAAAATATAGGCCGTGCCAAAGCTTAAAATGTTCTTCAAGCTTAGAAGGTTTGCAGTGAAAGTGAATTCAAATTAAATATGTATAGTGTTCCTATTTTTTCCGGGATTAGTTCATGTCTTACATATTTTTGCAGATACAATATTGATCTACATCGAAATTTGGATTGTTCACATAATACCTTTCTAATCGTGAATCCAAATGCTTCTTGAACAAATACAGCAAAATACTTAAGCGTTCATGTCAATTTCAAACTAATATCCAAAGAGTACGCTGTTTCATTAACAGCCAAAGTTTCCAAAGCCAAATACTCCTTGCAACTCAGGAAAACTATACTCTTGA
This sequence comes from Nemotelus nigrinus, assembly GCA_947369275.1. Lineage (NCBI taxonomy): Eukaryota > Metazoa > Arthropoda > Insecta > Diptera > Stratiomyidae > Nemotelus > Nemotelus nigrinus. Next base: position 36,778,933 of record OX376372.1, read on the forward strand.
TAGCTTTTAAATTAAATTGGTTTCAAAATTACAAAAAAAAGCTTTTAAAGACTTTAAAAAAGAAACGAACATTTTACTTAATTAAATACAAACATTAAGTAATCCCACTACACCCATTTTCAGAGGTAAATAGATTTACTTAAAGGTCAGTCTTTGATCATGCCAGGATTTGAGCCATGAACCAAACACCATTCGGCTCTTAATTAAATGTAAATTCATAAATAATGTTCAAGTAGAGAACCGTTTTTGTTTGAAGTTTTGCTGGCTGACACTAGGTCAAACATAGACCTGTTGCTCCATCGAGTACCAGATAAGAAGACCTGGAGCGCACAGGTTCTGTTCAAGTAGCCATCGAAATTTCACCGTCAAGGCTTATCTGGGTTTTCGCAGCACCGGAAAGGATTGGATTGATTTTGGGACTCCAGGTACCTGACCGCTCATATAGGTGTCACTGGTTTAAAAGTCGCAGCTTAATGGCATGTGCTGTTAGAAGAAAGTGGCTAATAATGGGGAATATCTGTTTGCAGTCAGCCATAGAGCATGTAGACTCTGTAGGGTATGCTGCAACAACTACTCCTTTAGGTGTTTTGGATTCATTTGTATAGATGCTAAGGACTACTGTATCTGTTAGCTGATTCCAATTCTGTACATCGTCTATGCTCGTTTCATATCTTAGGTCAACTGGGGGAAAATGAAGCAGGATGTTTAATGCAGATAAAGGATTCGTCATCAAGTTGTTTGTGTTAAGGCACCTGAAATATAAAGCAAGGCTAATTTTTTAAACAACAAAGCTAATTTTATGTGTTGCTGGCTACCAAACAACCGTTCACCTTATTATCGGCGTGAGGATTCAGAGCTTTAGAAGAGAGCTAACACCCCCTATTTTATGCAAATTTTTTTTGCTGGTGTACCTTGTGTCCCTGCCTTTTTTACTTTTCCCCTCAAGATTAATCCACCAGGTCAGCCCGTTATCTATAATAATACTGTGGCATGCATGAATTCCATGTTCTGGCTTCACAAGAGAGGAGATAGAACTTCCCGTTGGGGTGTTCCTCTGTGAATGTTTCTTATGATTCCTCTGATATTAGTCTTTGCTCAAGCATGCTGTTCATACAGCTGAAGGCGGGATGGTGTCAAAGCAGGATGACAGGATGGTCCACAATAACTGTTATATGAAGACACTTTCAATGTTCAAAACGGTCCCTAAGACTAGCTATTTATAGTCCATATTTCGAGAAACGCAACGGCCTCAACAGATTTCTTAAATCTGTACTCGTTTTGGGCCCAGATCAGTTGCTGCTTGATCATAACTTTGTCTTTTCCCCCTCACATCCTGAACGCAGCATATATGTCCGTCTGTGCGTGTAGTAGAGAAGTCACCTAAACAGCCCGGAAAGGGAAGATCTACGGAGATCTTAAAAGTTCCCGTCCTGTTAGTTGCCAATTTCTTATTTGGCATATAAAGTAGGTATAACGTGAAAGAATGAACAGCAAGTAGTTTCTTAAGCTTCACCATATCCGAATCGGATTGAATTCTGTCACAAATCGTCTTGCAAAAGTTTTTTTCTGATTTTTCGTATTTCAGATATACATATAGAGCCGATTAACGTGTCTGTGCTAGTCCCAGTATTTTCTGTTATTTTCTGGATAATTTGAAGTACTCCCGTATTTATCCACTACGTAGACTTAGATTCCACAAGTTACTTCCACCTGTTACTTATGGTTGTGCTTAGAACAGACTATGGGGTAGTAACGTTCGAAAACTCTCCTGAGTTCACCCATTAATGTATTTGCTGCTTTCTCCAGATATACTACTTCTATGTTTTTTCCAGGTCTGCGAATTCTCGGATTAGAACCTAAAATATTACCTGCTTCCCATTTGAATGTTTCTCAGTTTGTGTTCCTGGGGCTACAAAACTGGCAAAAATTGTAGGTTGAACTAGAATTTAGAGTAAAACTTATGTATCCATTATCAGAGATTGATTGTTCTTGATGGACCTTGTTCTTACCTGTTTTTATAGGTAGGGACCTTTCTCTGATTTTGTAGGGCCAGATTATAATTGACAATAAAACTGAGTACACCTATCTCATTATGAAATGTTCTTATTGTCGGAAATGGTGAGATGCGCGTTTGCACCAACTCCTAAAAGCAGTGATTTCTTCTTTCTAGTTGACTTCGCTGCTAGTTTAGTTACCTCTTCCGGTGGAAAGGTCTTGTCGTGTGTCATGCAAGTGACCGCTAAGAGTATTTTCCTTTTTTTGTCTCCCTTACATGCCACGATGATTAGATAATTCGTGCTCAAGTCAGAAAGAAGATTAGTTTGAATATTTTCCTCGCCAGTATGATCGTTTTTATTTTGGCTATTGAAAAGGGGAAGAAAAGATTGAAATTTCATGACTTCAGTCCAGCAGCGCTGCCTTCTACAAAAATTCAAAGCGCCTAAACTAGTTTCACTTCAAACTTACCAGCGTGCTGTGATATAAGAGTTTCAGTATTGAGCGCGACATACTCCTCAACCTGCAACTCAGCTTGCTGGTGACTAGGAGTTGTTTTGTTTGTGTTAACAATGCACTGGTCCCTCTCAATTTATAAAAAAAGTGGCAGGCTTTTGGATGGCCCTTCTTTAGGTATAGGTATACGCCACCTACACTCCACACCATCTTGTCAATACGCCTATAGAGTAGGTCATCAAACTCCTTTTAAATTTGCAGTATGTACCCGTCTTATCTGCCCTTGTCCAGCACCACCAATTTTTCAACGTCTTCCAATCCTGCGCTGTAACATCCAGGCTCCGCAGCAGTTTTATGGCCACTTATGATTCCACTATCCAACTTAATACTATCTTCGTGCGTTTGGGTTGGAGTGCTTCCTCTGTTTACTATATTTAATAGAGCTCCTTACCATAGTTCAGGTAACTTCTTAATTACCACCTTCCAACAATGCAATTTGAGCTCGTTGATGCACTTTACAATTTTAACTCCTTTGAACCAGAACGCCTAGTCAAATGAAGGCATGACCAGGTCAGGATGCTTCTACATTTGGCCAATCATTTAATTGAGTAGGCTTTACTGTACATCCATTTTTCATTCCATTTATTTATAATTGACCCAAGGACTACTACGGTTTGTTTAAATGTGGGGGGTTGTTGAATTTCTTCTCGACAAATGTCATTTTTCGGAGTCTTGTTTGCGGGTCACCAGCTCGAAAGGAAGAAGTTCGCAGAGAAGCTAGTTCCTGGCCAAAGCTCTACTCTATCTTATTCCCGAAGGCAGAATACTTCAGTGCTAGCTTGTCTTTGCCGGTAAAGTGTTCCTCCGTTCCACCTCGTCCACGGAGTAGGATGGCTTATTGCCAAGCCTGTCGACAATGCTCAGCGCTGTATTGTATTCTGCCAGGATGTCCCTTCTTTCTTTGCTTGCCTTGCACCTGTTCCTTTTCTCTAGTGTCTTTGCATCCTTTTAAAAAGCTCTTACTTCATTTCGGTTGAAATTCTGCTTCCTGAATCCAAGCCTACGTGTACTCTGGCACCATTGAGTATTTATTTTGGTGGAGATAGTTGTAACTTGCATTTATTTGTACTATTTTTGCTCAAAACATATTTCATCGCATGTATACTATTAGCCTCGTTTCACACAAATGAGGTTCCATTCGGTTCGGTTCGTTTTTGGTTTGTTTTCGGTCGCTGCCGACAAGTGTGAAACGGTGCTTCGGTTTCTATTCGGTGCCTAATAGAAACCGTATAGTACCGAACACTCCCTGGACACGAATAGGTTTCATCAGGTTTCTATTAGGTGCGAATTCGTGTCCAGGGAACAGAAAGCAATCGAGGCGTTCACACATGCACGGTTTAGTTTCGGTTTTAGCCTGATTGGATCATTTGAATTTTTTTTTAATTTGTAAATTATCAGTTTGAATCTCTTAATTTGAAATATTTGGACGTTTTACTTAGTTAGTTTAGTCAGTTTTAGTTAGTTTTATTATTACCTCCAAATTTTTTTTGAAATTATCAGTCGCAGTTTTTCTGATAAAATGAGCGATTGATGTGAATCGGTTGATTTGTGCAGTGCAATCTAAAGTAGTGCTGAGGGACAAAACTTGTGCAAAATATAAAGATAAATTTAAGACACAGGAAGCATGGAAAAGTGATTGTGTGGAAATTTTTGAAGACTTTTCTGAATTATACGGAAAGTTGAGGAAGAAAGCACAAAACCTAATATGAACCGTGTCTGTATCAAGGAGTTTCATTCGGTTCGGTTTGTTTTCGGTTACAACCGAAAACGAACCGAACCGAATGGAACCTCGGACATGTGAAACAAGCCTAAACAGCATTTTTGCATTTTCTTCCAAATACTATATTTATGATACTATTGCATTCATCATTTATTTTTCACTGTCAAAATAAGAAAAAAAATAAGAGAAAATAACCGTCAAATTCCTTATGAACATTATTATTTCGTAATTACCATCGATTCGCTGCCGATCATTTTTCAACTTTCCATTGGAATTTTCCCAAACTGCTAAATACAAATATTTGACCCAATTTCACGAATTCTTTTCTACTTCTTCCTGCAATCAACAGATTTTCACCTGCTTTCTTTAACTAATTTCATTTTTATAACCCAATTCGAAAGTGTTCACACATCGGGATAGTAATGTTATCCGGATCCACTTCGAAACTCAGCAAAGAAGAAAAAAACACAAGTTGAGCTCGGCGTACACGACGTACGTACATGCCTTTTTTACTTTTGAATAAGTACACGCGGGTACGTATCGTAATTGGAGAATTACTCAACTACCACATTACTACTAATTTTCGGTATTATTCTAACGTTTTTCGAGCATTGGCGGTAAGTGGAATTAAGTGAATAAAAGGAAAGTTTACGATAGCCTTGCTATTACTGAAATAATAAAGATACTTGACCATTTACTCATCGTATTGTTGTGACTTGATGCAAGTGGTAGATGCTGTTGAACAGGAAGGTGGTTTTTATTGGCGGCTTAGATGGTGTGGTGATGATGAGAAGGGTTTTAGTTTTTTTTTTTTAGTTGCATGTAATAGAGATATTTGGCCTCATGAATTATGAAAAATGATTTGAAGATCATAATGGGCGCCTGTGGCGGTTATTTTTAGTGCCAAGCTGAAATGGATTTGAAATTTTAATGACTAGACTAAAAACTGCAGACTGCTATATGCACATTTCATTTAGAAAAAAATAGCACGGATTTTTTCATGCGCACATGCATTTATGAAATAATAAAATGATTGTACTTTCCCCAAATCTCCTTATGCGATAATATTAATGTTACATGCCACATTACTTTCGCCCTATATGCGCTGTCAATCCAGTTACTTCTAAGGAAACAACACTAAATCTGTATTAAGAAAAAATTAATCGACAACAAAAAAATATTCCATAACCGACAAAAATTGTTTCCATTTTCGAACATCAAACACTCTCATTTGTTCTCACAGTGGCAAAGACATCACCCAACTGTATCATCATCAACCATTTTAAGAAACGCAAATCACAAATGTCACAACGGAATCAATTATTCGTAGTTCTAGAGAAAATCTCCGACACTGAGCTTGAGCACCAAACAAATAAAAAGTCGACCTCAGCCAACATAAGAATATGAATGAAAAAAAAATCGAATGAGTAGATCTTGCAGATTCACTGTAATTAATTGCTAACCGAGTTGTAGGAAAAGCTAGAATGTAAAAATGAACAGTTATTGAAAACTCAATTAAATGGAAAAAAATGGGTAAAGCGGAAAATGAAATGCGAAATTTCGCAAACTGCAAGAATTTAGATGCGGCGCTATGTATGAGGTTTACTAATTTTTATTCGCAGTTCTGGATCAGTTGTAATCAGTTGCATTCTGAACGATGGCTAACGTACAATGGTAATGAGTATGAAAATAGTATCATGTGCAAGTTTGAATTGCAAAATCATTTGTGTGCTACAAATTTTTTTTCGATATCTAATACTGTTAGAGCATTGTAGATTTTTCACGGGACTTATTGAATTCATGGAATGAGTATTGTTTTCAATATTTTTTTTTCTCTCGAATTAGTTGGGTCTATGGCAAAAAGATAAGATAATTTTGGAGTGGAAAATAGAGCGCGATATGTCGGAAGAAATAAAAGATTTTTGAAGGTAATGAAGTATGACTGGATTTGGGTTTTGATCCAAATGTACAAATCGAAGTAGATCATTCGTCGGTAAATAGGTCGGTATAGGGACTAAGATAAAAGAACTGGCATATCTAATAATGTTAGCTTGGAGATACCCGATCAAATTGATTATCTGAAGAAGCCAAAGTGTATACTTAGTCGAAGGTCTTTGTTTGGTTATATGCCATAAGTTTCTAATATTTAATTTTGATATTGTTTACAGGGAAAAGCTTGTTGTGTAAAATTGCAAAAAGAGTCAAATATTTTTTCAACTAATAATCGATTGCTGCTATTTCAGTAGTGTAAGTGGACGAAAGAAATCGGCATGATAAATTGCTGAGTCACCAATCATACAGCGGGGTATATGAAATTTGTCTCACAAAAAAATCCCAGAAAAAAAAGTTCCGAATGGGGATCCACTGGAGCAACGTTTTGACCCGGTCATGCTGGTTTACCTATCGGTGCTCCAAAGCCACCACAGCTCATGGGCCGGTAAGACTGCCGTCCTTGCATCTAATGCGCATTACATTCTCAACGTATGTTGAAACGGTGTGCCAGTTTTCTTTGTGTCGCAGCATTGTATCCACGATTATCTTTGACATACCAGGCCAAAACTCTTAAACTCGCAAAGTGATTGCATGCGAAAAATGCATGCTGAGCATTGTCGTTCTTAGTGCCCATCATATTCATTCTGCTCAGGTATTTTAAATTCACCTCTCCGTGGCTACAGTTAACTCAAGTCTCTATTAGACGAAAAAATTTGGTGGTTTAGCGTCGTTTGTCTTTAGTTGCCAAAGTTAGAGAGTTTGTATATATCCACATGCCAGAGTTTCAGTTCTGTCTAGCTCTGAGCGAGAGAGGTACCCGTTCTTGCGCTATTACATGTAGGGATTATTCCCGATATCATCATGACGGCCTCTTCTGAGACCTTGCAATAGCTACAGACGATACGCAGGGCTCCTTTGCGCTGGATAATAGCGATGTGCGTATGGGACCTTTTTAGTTCAGAGTGCATCTCCCCTAATTTCAGCTCCCTATAGCAAGCCGGCATTAACTGCCTTCATCAACTGTTTCTGTTTCGTGTCACTGGGTCCGCAAATGTTGACGATTAGCCTCCTAAGCAACGTGGTGGATCCTAGAGCCCTGTAGTATGCCGTGCGGATGTGGTCTTAATAAGTAAGCTTGATATTCACGGTCGTTTCTAGATACCTGATCAGCTTGTTGGTCTGGACTTCAACGGAGCCAAATGTCATAGGTAAGACAGTTGGTATTTTCCGCTTCGCCAGCATGACAACCTCTGTCCTCAAGACCTCCAGCTCATTGGACATCCACCGCGGCACCCTTGACATGACTTTCTTAAGTCTGAGTAGGGTGAAATCGGTAGATCAGTCACTGATTACCACTGCGTCGTCATCAGTGTAACCTACCCAAAACACATCTGCAAGCATACATGACGCTATGGTAGAGCTTGTGCCATGCTTGAGGTGATAGGCCTCCTTGCCACCTCTTTATCAGGTAATCTCACATTATGGCCAGCAATTTGCCAGGAATATGAAACCTCTGCTTAAAGGCTCGAAGGATGTTAATCCACCTCACAGAGTTGAAAGTTTTTTACATGTCTAGCGTTACCAACAGGACGACCGGTCTGGGGCTGTAACATACCTCCTCTACGCTAGCTACTGCCCAACATCTTGCATATGGCAATAATCGATGAACGCCGTTGGGTAATCCTTCGAGGCGCTTGCCCGCAGTTTTAAGCATGCACAGCAGATGATGTATATTGACAAGGTGTCTGGGTTACTTTTACCATTGTCTTCAAGTATCAAACAAGCAACTCAGTCAACCTCCTTAGCTAAACATGAATAATAACCGCAAATAGCTTTCCAACCCGGAGCCTTTTGGTTCCTCATCCAGGACTCTGCACTGTTCAACTCCTGAAACGAGTATCATTCACCTGGTTGAAATCATCTGCTCTTGAAGGATGCGCTGGGGACAGCGAACCAACGATATTGCCCACATATATCAAAGGTCTTCGTAGAATTCCGCACAAAAAACCTGTCATTTGGGGCGACTGCTCTTCGTGATGCCCTTGGTCAACTCCTTTTTTGCTGCAACGTAGGCAGCATAGAGCTCAGTTGCTCTCGCGCGACGTGGAAGCAATCTATCTGCATGCCCTATATTTCTATGGAAATAAGGAATTGGGGAAAACAAGTATGAAAAAAATTTACGCTTGGTTATGATAACATTTTGGAAATGTTTAACCAGATGTACTGAGTGCCTAAAAGCAAACAAAGAAAATTTTCTACAGCTGATGTACGGGAGGACCTAAAAAACAGATGTCTTGAAGCGAGGACGATATCTCTGGATTGGATCATCTAAAATGAAAACAACAAAAATATACAGTATTATCTAATCATTAGTCGAAAGATTCACGAACATATTAAAAAGCCTTCAATCAAACACCAAAAAATATAGCAGAATTGTTTTTGTGGGATGATTAAAGCTGAACAATTTTCATTGACATTTTTTTTTTGACTAAGTGGTTTCGAAAGTATGCACTGATTCTCATCAGACACCAGCTCACAGTGCATACTTGACTGATGTGACACTCTTCGGTTGGAGACCGTGACGCGGTCAGCATCGTCTGCTTCGCTTCGAGACGCTTATATTATATTTGTTGAATTGACATGAAATTTTCTGTGTATGTACTTAAATATGTGTACATTGAAAAATGAAATAATGTTTTTTTTTAAAGATTTCGACTGCGTAAAACTCCTTAAGTTTGATTCAAAATCATGACCGGTTTTTGTCAATTGTCCTTGCAATTAAACTATTTCAAAAGTTAAAAGTAATGTACAGAACTTTGTTTATACTCTGGTTAGTTCTATGAATATTTCTAAGTACTAAGGCAAAACTTTTGTTAGTTTACAATATTGTATGGAAGGGTAATAAATAAAATGAATTATGGACGACCCGTGCGAAAACGGGATTCCTTCTTTACTTCTTTACTTCATCTCTGATCATACTGCACCTCACTCGATTTGTTAGTTTAAGATAATTATTATCTGATTGATGGTTAATTGAAACACCGGCGATTCAATCAATCACTTTTAAATTCTTTTTGCACAAAAACAGCCCGTGTAGTCATTAATTTGTCATTAATTAGTCTTCACCGTAAAATCGATTATCGCTTAAACTCGTTTTTGAATAGTGCTTCTTTTTTAAACAAGCCTATCGAACTGTGTGAAAACTAGTATACTTCCAGTGTTAATAGTCTTTAAAAAGAACGTAAAAAAATCTTTATTTCACACCGTATTTAAGCACTTGTTTGAAGTAACAGAGCGCTTCAAGCAAGCAACTGCATAAGCTTATACTATGTTACACAAAGAACAGTATTGAAATTTACGGTTCTCATCTTTTATAACTCCATTAAGACAATATCGTTCCACAAGTCATCAATTTCACTCTAAGCGCCGAGCGTAATCACAACAGAGCTAATTTTTCAAAAGTATTTACCGCTTTACGCTAAACCGTATACATAGATTGAGCGTATACAAGATTCCGCGCCACAAAGCAGCCAGCCTCACATCAACATTGCAAAATCTTTCTATTCTTTCAACTCAAGTGACCGCAGTATTATATCTCGACAATAACTCTTGTTTTTTGCATAAATCCATCGTATCTCACATAATTTCTTTTTCTTAACAGCTCGTTGCGATCGCTATTGCACAGAATCACGATAATTATGACGGTAAGTTGTATCGATATGAATGCCATTACGTGATCACCACGTTGTCTATGGATCGTATATATTACAAGAGAATGAATAGCTAATTGACATGTGAATAAAATGCTTTTTATGTGAAAAATTGCAGTTAACGGTGTCCGGTGTTCGTTTGCATCACAAAGTTCTAGCGTCGGTGACCTAATCGTGGCACGACTGAAACGACCTACTGGCTTCAAGGGATCACCACTGTTCGCTGATGACCGTTCCATTGATCCTCCAAATGATAAATACTGTTCCATCAAGGCTGACCCGAATGATGTGTCGAGTTTGTATTTCGATATGCGAGTGACAGACTTCAAGCGATGTGGTGTGCTGAAGAGAAATGTAAGTTAATGTCTAAATTGATGATGGAGAGTATTGATGGTGGCTAATTGTGATTGTGGAACTGTTGTCGTTTTAGGGCTACGTGCATATTCGGATTTGGTTCCCGCAGTTCCCAGGAGTAGTAATGCAATCGGATCAGGAGGTGATCATCATGTGCAGACCACCAGAACCGACAGTTATTGAAAATAAGGCTGCAGGATTTGCAGGAAGTTTGTGAGTAGTGTCATTTATATACCTAATATGATGTGAATTTCAACACAATTCAAACAAAACTATCTTCATTTTGCAGCCACAATAGTGCACGAGTCTCGGGAATTGTTGAGGAAACTCCCGGTCGCCTGGAATACGAAGTCTCTTTGTACAAAGAATCACTAGCGGCAGCCCGTATTGGGTCACAAACAGACGAAGATGATGATGTAGCGGCTAAAGATGCGCCTGAGCTGCCGGTCGATCAAGCCGTCCCCATTGGTACTAAACTTCAGATTCGAGCTCGCATAAGCACAGAGTCAGCATGGAAATACGTGAAACTGATGGAAGTTACCGTTTCACCCGACCCCGATGAAGCCCATTCTGCAGGATCGGTGTCATTAGTCCAAGACGGTTGTCGTAATCCAGATTTCGTTTCAATCATACCACATCAGCCGGCACGATTCATGGACCGTCCATACGAGGTGTTCCTCAGCTTCGAGGCATTCCTCCTCAGTTCCATGCGCGAACGTGCTACTCTATGGATTCATACTCAAATCAAAGCGTGCATGGATGTCAAGGACTGTCAGCCGGAGTACTGCAGTGATCCATTCCAAAAGACCGGTCTCGGAAGGCGGCGAAGGAGTATCGATGATGGACGCAACACAACAAAAGAGTTCACCAAATTCAAGGAGAACATCGAGTATACTGTAATTATGCCAGGAGAATACGATAGTCCTCAAAACGAAAATGATTGCAAGAGCTTGCTGGTTATGTCTGCGCTTCTTGGCGTTTTATTGGCAATCTGTATTGCATTTGTAAGTATTTTGTAATATTTTATTTTATTTTGGAAAATAACTAGCCATTTGTATTACATTCCAGACCTGTCTGCTCGTCTTCAAACTACAAACGCAGCACAAATCCCACATGGACAGCAGTTTCGCGCAAGCGTGCAAAGGATATTCAGGCCGAACCATTGTTCAATAGCTTTAAAAAATACTCCAAGCAATACATCACTTAGACGCATAAGTAATTTTATTTAATATTTATTTAAGTATATATGAGTAATTTATTTATGACTATTTATTCTATTTATTGCCGTTCGACTTGCATACAAATCATCATTCTTCATCATTTTATAGTTATAGCACGGTTCACTTGACTCTTAACCAAAAATGTGTATGATTAATTCATTTTAAACCTCTACAATTTAGTGTACCGATTTTATTTTGAAATAATTGTTGCGAAGAACGTATACGTTACATAGCGGTTAAGTTAAAAACAAAATCTGTATTTGCCTTGTAATTTGTAGGTAACAGTTTTATTTAACTTTACTTTTATGTTTAAAAATTCTTTTAAATGAAACACGGGAAAAGTGCATTTTGGGGTAAAAAAAAAAATTGTTTGTTCTGTGGAAATGTCATTTGGAGTGTAATGATTAATTTCCGTAGATAAATGTTTCCGTTCAAGGAATAATATAAAATACGACTGAATAAAAATTTGTTTTGATTTATTAAAATCGAAATATGTTTCAATTTTTAGTATTTTTTTTTGTAATCGACGAGAGTATGGTAGACTCGTACAATGTTAATTCGATATGATATTTACACCTGAGCCGTGTTAGCGAATTCAATAAAGCCTTTCAAGTGCCGACAGTTGAAGATAAAATTTTAAAGTACAAATAGGTTTCAATCGCTAGAGAGCTATTTAGATTCCAGAGTGAATTAGCAACGTTCCAAAAAAGTTCCCTTCGCTATTGAAGGCTGGTCCACGTCGAGAAAACAAATTTGCCAAGTATTTCATCCAGCTGTGAAATGGCGATCAAAAGGTTTTTACTGATTTTCGAAGAAAATTAGTATTAAACTCGTTTCGCCGAAAATTCATCATATATATATATATATATATATATATATATATATATATATACATATATATATATGTATATATATATGTATATATATATATGTATATATATATATGTATATATATACATATATATACATATATATATATATATATATATATATATATATATATATATATATATATATATATATATATATATATATATATATATATATATATATATATATCAGCAAAATGATTAAGGGGTCAGGCACACTTGGGACGTCCAAAAAAAGCTCTTTTTCAGGATTTTTTTAGACACACATTAAAGTGATTAATAACAAATGTTTTTTTACTTGAAAGAAATATATTTGTAGAAGCTATTGTAATTTTTTTTCAAAGTTATTTAACGCCATAAAGAATTGTCCGATTCGTCTGAAATTTGCAGAGAATGCTCTTGAAATATGCTACTTTTAGAAAATGCAAAGAAAATAAAATCGATTTTCTCAAAATTCTAAGTGTACCTGGCCCCTTAAGGGATATAATCTCTGGACGTAGATGTATAAAGTAGGTAGGTCCATGACTTGCTAAAATTCAAATAAGTATCTTTAACTCTTTGGTGGCAGCGGGCATTTTAGTGAATTTAAAAGTACTCCTCTATTTCCAAGCAGTGTAAATTTTTGTTAAAAAAAAGTATTTGGAATTAAAACTGATTATGTTTTAAGCTTGTCTATGATAAAGAATTGCAAATTTTGAGCCTTGTGTGGGCGCTGAGTGTCTGAAAGTAAGCAAGGATTTTTTTTCAAATTTCGATTTGCAAGAACTTCTGATAAAAACAGTGGATCATCGTGAAATTTGCAGAGCGTATTAATGTTAACTAAAACTTTGCACACATGGACTTTCAAGACTGTGCGGGTTGCCCTGTAGCTACGGCAGGCTCCTGAAAAAAAATCCTTCAAATTATCAATCCTCCTGAAAATTTTTTGACTTTTGAAAAGAAATTCAAATTATTGATCAATTTTGACCTTTGTACACCACGTCAAATTAAAATTTTCAAGAACAGCAATCCATCATCAAATTACCTCTATGTGACTTGCGGTTTTTTCATTAATTATACGATATTCCATTTTTCCCTACATGATAGCTTTGATTGACGACCAGAACGAGGCTTGGAGTTAAAATTTCCTGTCGGTTTGAAATTATTTATAACCCTTTCAACTGATGAATATTGTCTCTTCACTATTTTTGCTATATCTCTATAGCTTTTTTCATCTTTCCAAAATTTTATAATAATTTTCTTTTTACTAACATTTTCATTTTCCATTTCGAAAATAATATTCTTAAAACAGCTTGCACAATAAACTAATAAATAAGTTGTCACAATGACTAGTATTGAATGAATTATGCATTAAAATATTTGAACAGTGCATTTGAAGTGAATTATTTCCAGGAATCTCAAAATTCAGCATGTTAAAGCAGATTTTTTTCGCCTTCTTTTCGTATGGTTTCTGGCCAAAGTCTTGTTATTTCAAAATGTATAAAAGAAGGATAAAGAAACTTTTATACGTTGAATACTAAAGATCTGCTTAGTGAATAGAAAAAAAACAATTAAAAAAACTATTTGTTCTTCATTTTCTTACGATGCGAACTGATTGGAAGCACGTAGTTTCTCAAAGTCGACCCAGTGTGCATGTCAAAACTTCCGGGCCAAATAATGCACTTCCCCACGTTCAAGTGGTGAGTCCGCCGCTGCAGGTCTTCATATCCCGCATCGACTACAATACTTCAACCGAGACGATTAAGCAATTTGCAGCTGCTAAGCTTGGCTACATGCCACTACTTCTTGTCTGCAAAAAACTGACACCTGACAACTTACCGAACCAGGAAGTGACTTCTTTCCGTATAACTGTATTTGTTGGCGTCAATGAGCTTCTACGAAAGGACTTATGGCCTCTTGGTGTTCTAGTCAAAGAATTCACCAGGAATCTTCGTAAAAATTTTCATCCTAGAGGAGCAAGGAGCTCCAGAGATTAGGATTAAGACTTTATTATCAAAATTTCCGCGGTTTGAGGACCAAAACTAATGAGTTTAGGCTCTCTGCCACTTAAGCTTCGGATGATATGATATGTCTTCCAGAAACCTGGCTTACTGATGATATCTTCGACTAGGAAATCTTACCTGACCACACGGTTTCCCGTAAAGACAAGGATCGTTTGAATAGTGGTAAGTCCGATGGTGGAGGTGTTCTCATCGGTACTAATAAGGCACTCAACGGAACACTCTGTCGTAATTTTCCTTTCTGTCCTCCTGTTGAGTGTATTTTCGTGCGTATCTCCTTACTTTCTGCCAAAACCTTAGTCGTTGCTTCAATATATATCACCTGCAACCTTCCTCTGTCAGTCTATGAACACTTCCTTGCGGAACTTTCTTCTTACCTCAACAGTAGTTTTTCCACCGCTTAGGTTCTACTATGTGGTAATTTTAACCTCCCAACTCTGGATTGGGATGATGCCTATTCGGTTATCATCTCAACTAGTAGTGTCTCTTTAATAATGTCATCGTTTCTCTCACTTTGTTCCCTCTCACAGCTTAACAGCATACCAAATGCCAACAATAAAATTCTGGACCTTGCTCTGTACAATCTCTCCAAATCATCACTGTCTTTAAGTGCTGCTCTCTTTCCCTATGTGCTTCCTGACCCACATTATCCCCTCTTGTCCTTGAAATCCCTAATATTGATTCTATGGAGAACAAAATTCTTTCTCTAGTACGTTTCAACTTTCACAAAGCTGATTTCACTGGTATGGCAATTGAATTAAATAGAATTAACTGGTTCTCTTTCTTTCGTGGTCTTGACATTGATGATACTTTGTGTAAATTGTATATTTTCCTCTCAAACCTTATTCCGCATTTCACACCAACTCATTGTCTCAAAAAAACGGAATGATGCTCCTTGGTTCAGCAATAATGTTGCAGTCGCATTCGAAGCCAAAAATGCAGCTCGTAATTCATACAAAAGATCTGGTTCCCTGCTGACCTCCTTTTTTTATAAAGAACTACGCTCTAAAGCGAAAAAAGCTGCCAGACAGACGATGTGCACTAACATTGCTGGCATTGAAGTGTCAATCAGAACCAACCAACCGAAATCCTTTTGGTCATTCATCCGTTCCTTGAAAAACTCTCTTAGCATCTCCAATGGTATACATTTGGGCGATACAGCCGCTTCCACTCCGCTTGAAGTGTGTGAACTTTTTGCTTCTTACTTTTCCTCTTCTCACAACAATGCCCTCCTCCTTCCCAAAATCTTATCTTTTCATCTTCTCTTTCTGGCTCTCCTCTTAATGTTGTTGATAATTTTAGAGATCTTGGTATAATATTTGATTCTAAGCTTAAATTTGATAAGCATATTTCATATATTATCGGCAGGGCAGGCATATAAATCAGCGGTCGGGGAACTTTTTTAACCATTACCCCAAAATATTTTTGCGTAAGTCGAAATTATCCCTCCCCCCATTCTGAATATAAAAAAACAATGTAAATTTTAAATAAACATTATTTATCGAATTAATTTACATTTACATATTTATAAAAAAAAGTTCTATGAAAATAGTAAGTATGTAGTAGACAAACAATATAAAAGTAAATTGAAACAAACAAAAATTAATTCAAAACTTTCCCCCTTTAGGTTTTGGAAAAATGATGTTGCTTCATGTTTGATATAATTACTTCAAAATTGGGACTTTTTTATGTAAGAGCAATTTGAATACAGTCTTCGGCGTTTAATCGATTTCTGTTTTTCGTTTTTATGTTGATTAGAGTGGAAAAGCCTTGTTTTCAAAGGTTGGTTGTTGCAAATGGCAGCAACTTTTTTACCGCCTCCTCGTGTGCAATTTTGAAAGCCTTTGCAGCATTTGACAACCAAAAAGACGACAGATTTGCTTTGGTCTCAAATTGAATACGTGCTTCAATATTGGATCGAAGTTCAAAAATTGCGTCTGCCAAACCTGGAGGTTTTTCTGGTATGTTATTAATTTCACATTTAAAAGGATCTACGACCCAATTCACAGTATGTACATCAAGATCTGGAAAGTAGTCAGAGAACCGCTCTCTGAGTTTGGTTAGATGTTTTATAGCTGTATCCTTGATGTCATCAAAAGAAATATTTTCACATTCTTCCGAAAACAAAGCTAGCTTTGAAAAAGAAGCTATCTTGTTCTGTTCTGCTTTATATCTCCAATATTGAAGCTTTAATCCAAACGCTGATAGTATTTCTCTGGCTGAAATGATATTAATATTTTTTCCTTGCAATTCTTTGTTCAATATATTTATATTCTCAAAAATGTCAGCTAAATATGCGAGATATGCAACCCAGGAGGGGTTTTTAAACTTATCTGCGAGAATATTCTTTTGATCTAACATAAAAGTTTCAAGTTCAGCTTTAAGAACTCACACTCGATTTAGAACATTTCCGCGAGAGAGCCACCTTACTTCTGTATAATAAAGTAGATCCGTATATTCCGCTTCACCGTCCTGACATAATTCACGAAATAGCCGCGTGTTTAGTGCGTGTCCTTTGATAATATTAACAATCTTGATGACATCATGCATAACGGCTTCCAGTGTAGGTTCCAAATATTTCACAAGAAGTGCCTGGCGATGGATCATACAGTGAGTAACTTCAATATTTGGATTACTTTTTTTCACCAAAGCCGAAAAATCATTAATATGACCCAACATAGTTGGAGATCCATCAACAGACACAGCAATACAGTTTTCCCATTTTAAATTAATGCTTTCAGTATTAAAGTATTCATTTACCTTATTATACACATCAATTCCACGAGATCTCAACTCGAGAGGAGAACAAAACAACAATTCCTCTTCAATTGCATGTATACCTTTGTAGCGAACATATACAATTAGCTGTGAATTGCTACTAACATCTGTAGTCTCATCAAGCTGAATAGCAAAATATTTAGCCTGTTTTAGTGAGAAAATAACCTATTCCTTTACATTTTCTGCTAAGATGGAAATCCTTTCTTTTACAATGCTTGCAGACAAGGGCACTGTGTTCAATTTTTTCGCCTCTTTCTGACCACACATGATCTTCGTCATTTTCACAGCTGCTGGTTTAATCAAATCTTCACCAATAGTATATGGTTTCTTGTTTCGGGCAATCAACCAGGCTACTTCAAAGTTAGCCTTTGATGCTGAACGCTGATCAAAAGAACCTAACCAGTTGCTGTCCAATCTTTGTCTTTTAACAGACATTTCTAAATTTATAAAGTATTCTCGCGGTTTAGATGACAGATGTGGGCAAATTATCGAAATGTTTCTTCAATTGACTTTTTTGGAAAGATTCTAAAGTCAGTATTTTCAAACATACAACACACTGTGGTTTCATCGTACCGTTGTCTTCTATTTGTGTAAAACCATAGTTAAGGAATTCTTCTTGGTATGTTTTTTTCCTATTTGCTGCCATCTGAAGGGTGACAGAAGCAGTGGATGAAAAACACTTACATTAAATTAAATTTTCAAATCGCACTTACCTTGATAGTTGAAATGTATGATGAAATGATGTGTCTCGTCGATAATTTGCACACAATCTAACGACGCGTCGGAAACCCGGGCATAACTGACCGTTGAGTGCTAAATTTAAACATTACAACGTACGCAGCGCCTCTAGTGATTGATGCAAGAAACACCGTAACGCAAGCACGCACACACATACACAACGCGCGTCTATTGCTTATCACGCACACACCAAACGAAAAACTTGACTTCAACCCGAATTAGCGGCCCGGCCAGTATATCGCGCTAAATTGTTTAAGTTTGTAAACATACTAACACGTTTGTGAAATAGCAATAGAAATATTACCCAAAAAAATTTCATTTTTACCCCATTTGGGGTAATTTACCCCGGTTCCCCGACTGCTGCTCTAAATTATCGGGTTTCATTATTAGATCTTCTAAATCCTTCGTTAATATGTCCACCTGTGTACACCTTTTTCTCTCCTTTGTGTGTAGTGTTCTCGAATATTGCTGTCAAGTGTGGTGTCATCATTATATCTGTTTAAATACAGCGTTGGAGTCTGTTCAACGCAGATTCACTCGTACGTTGTTCTTCAAGTTTCAGCTTCCTCACCGTTCTTATAGCGATCGCCTTTCGGTCCTAAATCTTCCTTCCCTCAAATCGCGCAGACTTTTCCTAGATGAGTGCCTACTCTATAAATTATTTCATAGGATAGTTGTTTCTGAGATCAATAACCACCTTTCTGTCCGTGAAGCAGTTCATGGCACGCGAGTTATATTAATTGCTCCTGTTGGATGCAAAAAACATATGTATCTCTGTTCCTTGCGTGGAACAGGAGTTTGAAATAAAACAAGTGCTTCTATTTGAATACACGACTTTATTTAATACTGATCTTATTCTTGATCTTGCCTCAAAAGATACTGACTTAATCCTAAACAATCTTATTTCTTATATGCCGTTCACACTACACTTCTAAATCAAGTAGATTTAGAATCTGTCAAGTTAATCAGGTAAGCGTTCACACTACCCGACGTGATTTAGAATGAGATTTAGAGAGAGAAATGTCATTGAAAGTTGTTGAAAATGGTGCAGGAACATCCAAGAACATTTTCTTTTCACTTTGTACAACTCACATTTTCCTTTTTGGTTCAATTTTTGCTATTTTAGAACAAAATTCGAATGACATTTCATTCAAAACTACTGTGCCTCTCACGAATGGAATTCAGCACGCTCTGAGAACAATTCAGCCGGGAAAAATTCACAATAGTACCTGATTTGTACTTCCGGGTTTTTTTCCCCATCCGGTCACCCCAAAACTTCCGGTCAACCAGGCAGCGCTGCTTCGGTGTGGATGGAAATCTCTCGTATCTCTCTCGCAGAGGTTGAGGAAAGATCCGTGGGCCTTCGATGGCTAGGGGACCTGAACCTTCTTATCTCGGTTCACTTATCCATTTACAACCATTATTAGAGATAAGGCCTAAACCTTATGTTTTATATGACTAAGGTAGACTTTTTATCTTGGTTACTTTTGTTCCAACATCATTTATTTAATAACTATTCTTAATTTAATATTGCCTAAAAAATTGAAAAAATCCATAGTCGTTACCATCTTTAAGAGAAAAATGTTTCGAACATAATATTATCAATGTCCGTAGTAAATGTATTTGCCCAAGGCACTAGAAAGATGTAAAAAAATAGATTAACAGGCCAATAAATGAATTATCGAAGTCCAATAGGTCAAATTTATTTACAACAGATGTTTTTGTATAAAGGAGCATTTGCCAAAAATAGCTTTAACCTATCACTTAAATATACTCCAATACTTTTTGGTTCAGATAACTTTTTGCGGGTAATCTTACAACGATGACGTAACATTAACTCCCAATGAATATTAAACAGCTTAATGAATTCAAGCGATAGTTACGAATATTACTCACCGGTTTTTTAACATTACACCATTAGAAGCAGACCGTATAAAGCAACTATCATGAAATCAATCGATAGGTAGACACCCAACTATGTTGTTTTTGGCACGTCTTCAAGCCCTCCTGCATGGGTGCCAAGCAGAGTTACACACTGCTTGACCACTAAATTATTTGTTATTGGTTTCGCTAACAATGTAATGGCACTTGCCGTGCAACCTTGGCCTCCAGTCATTCACTAGAAACAGGCATTCCAGATTGTTAAAGGAAAGTGAAACATCGTTTCGAGTGTTCACAGAAATGCGTCTGATTGTATGAAAAAAAAATCCAGAAAATTCGTTGAAAATACCTGAAAGTGCGACTTTAAATCTTGAAAATCACGATCTATAAGTACACACACTTAGCTAGTTTACTTGAAAATATTTAAACTTAAACATTCATGTGATTTCGCAAGCAAACTGGTGCATACTAATTTTGTTCTGTTCGTGGACATAGTCTCATTTCGGATTGAGATAATTTTTTTGGAATTACATATACGTTGTTGGGTAATATGCAAAACAGTACACCCAAGTCAATTTACTACAAAGAAATGCTTTTTAATTTTAAGCGGCACGTTCGTCTGAATTTCAAAGTCAGAAGCATAGTAAATTCGTCTTGATGATTTATTAGCACTGCTTGTAAGTTTTATTGGCACTGGTTAGGCAAACAGGTCACGAAAACAGTCCCAAGAGATGACCTCACTCATGCTGCAATTATTTTATTTATTAAATACTCAACTTCAAAAATGGCTGAATTAAATTGCAGTGCAACAGCCTGATTAGATATATAGAGACGATAAAACATATTCAAGTATACATGATTTTGGGCAGTAACCTTTTTCATGAAAGGTCCCAAGTATCCCAAGTATCCATTGCACGCATACTTGTACGTAGTTTTACTCATAGACTAATACTTAAGTAATGACATATGTATGTACTGTGCACACAGTGCAATCAAAATAATTTTCAAATCTTACTTGAAGAATCACTGTAGGAAATTGATTGCAATTACAAATATGACGCTGATTGACTTTGCCTAGGTCTTCCGTTGAATTTATGTTACTAATGTGGTCGCTTCCTTGAAAAATCAACGTAAGCCTTGGAGAATGGATGTAATGCTGTGATGTAAAAAATTCGGATATGAAACGATTGTTTGCTTATCATTTTCATTCATTTAAGATTATCAAAATTAATTGAATTATAGAAGGCTAAGACTAATTGATTTGAAGTGTTATTTGTACGGAGATGAGAAGTTATCATATATTGGCTCAAAAATATTTGTATTTTTCATTATAAGATTAGCCTTCTTTCTGCTTGTTCCTTGTTGATGTGTTAGCATAGCTTTTCTTGTTTGTTGTGCGGTAAAGACCTGGCTTGTGGCTAGTAGAAATTTGTCGCCACGGTGAGTTCTTTCAATTATATAACTAAGGTCAATTGTATCTTCTTTGACTAGAAAGATGTGTCATCTAAGCTGTGGCTATTGCATCAGTACTATCAAATCAGTCATTACATCAGTACTGCTAATGTTGTACACATATGGCCGATTATGATTGGAAAAAATTAGCTAGCACAATCTTTATTCACATTCTGGCAATTGCTTTTATTATTCTTCCTCGATTTTCTTCTTCTTCTAGTCGCCGATGCTTATAAGTAAAACTCGACGTATGAAATGTAGTAAAGAAAACTTTTGGACGACTAAAATCAAACGAAAAATTGTTCTCGATTCTTTTTCAAGGTTGACCTCAGCATGGATTAAAGGGTTAGTCCACTGTTAAACCGCTCAAAATGATTTTTATTTAAACAGCTACAAAAAAAAACTATTGAGGATATCGTTTTGAAATTTTATACACATCTTTACTGAGGTTAAAAGTTACCATTTTCATTGGAAAAAAGTATTAGAAAACAAAATGGCGACCGTCCCAATGGATCGCCCCAGCACAGCCGAAAAATAAAAGCAAATTGCGCCTCGTAAATTCCTGGACAAAATAAGCATCTGTGAACAAACTACTAAAAATATTTCATTAGTTTTGAGTATAAAAGACTGCACGGATCTTAATTTAGAGGCCTGAAGCGATTGAAAAAAATAAATTTGTATACTTTCGAACATTGGTTACCCAGTTTTTCGGTTTATTTCAATCAAAAAAATGTTTCACAAATCGTCAAAAAATTTATTTTTGTTCTAAATTTAAACCCATGCAGTAGTTTAGGGTATACTAAATAGCTACACAAAATTGGAAATAAATCGACTCAGCAGTTCTTTCGTGAATTTACGACGCGCGCCGCAAAAGTATGTTAATAATAAAACGCGTTTAAAGTTTTTTAGCTGAATTTTTGTAAATGAGTCAAATAATTTTCAACTTACGCCTAATCAGCGAATCCTGGCTGATAAAATGTACCCTCCACATCTTCTAGCTCCTGCTCGTGTGCCAGTTTAGCCTTTTTTCTCTCAATACGGCCTTGTCTGAGCCTGATGTGTCTGAGCTTCTTTTTTCAGCTGTGAACAATGTCTCGCTGCCGTGCATTGATCCAAAATTAAAAGCGTTGTGACCTGTATTGATGCACATAAAATCCATAATTGTTATCATTGGCTTGTATCCTTCATCAAAAGTGCAAACGGCTATCATTCCAGCTATCTCTGTCACTTTTAAGCCGTTAAAGGTGTGCTTCAACGACTCGTTATTATTTTGGGTGCTAGAGCCCAGGCAACTTTTTAGGAGGTCATGACTCGTCAAATCATCATAGATTGGCTTTAATATTAAAAACTTTTCATCATCAATAGCTGCAGGATGTCGGTACTTCTCATTTTTTTCCTGGGCTTGCTGCCATTTACACCAGGAATCCTCTCCGCTTGGGCAATAATGATGCTGTGGTTTTTCGTCGGTCGAACAGTTCTGATAAAGAGCTGCCAATGTTTTTGAATTTTTAAATCGATTTGAAATTTTGTAGACGTATTTTTGAGACCAAAATCTATCAAATTATATACAAAAAAATAATCGAAATTTTTTTTTTTAACAGTGGACTAATCCCTTAACTCAATACTTGGATTCGTGCATTCTGTCACTTGTATTCGTCATGAGTTTTACGAACTCTTTGGAAATGGTATGATTTTCTGAGTTTCGGCAGTATCAAGCTGTTCAAAGAAGTGAAATCATAACAAAATTTTTTTAAAAGCAAGTAAAGTTATAATAAGATATTCAAAAAAATCAACTCATCCACGATTTTTGACATAAATGAGCCCAAAAAGGAACAAAAATATCAAAAAGTAAAATGGTACATAAATCAACGCACCCGAAACCTTCTGCCTCCCTCCCGCCATCTGAAAACACGAATTGAATTGAGCCATGTAAATAGCCTCCAAACAAACCTCTTTGATCATGGTTCTTCTGTACCGGAACTCCAAAGGTAGAAAGGTTGTGAGTTCACGTGAGTATCAAAATTTACTAAATTAAAACATTTGCTGTTTATTTCCACTACAAGATCATTATCATTAGTAAATTTAATGGTAGTATCTCTCAGTTGAAAAATGTCAAAAATTTCCATAGCTGGGAGCCCTAACCTAATTTTTTCTGCCGAAATTCTACCAAATTTGATTTACAGTAAGTAAGTTATAGTATGAATTTCGTTTGATTTTGATGATTGTATCGGAAGTGATATTTATTTGAACAACCACTGTCACAGAATTAAAAGCATATTTGAAAAACGTATAGCACATTTGGCACTAAATTAGACCAAAACATCCTGTGAATTTCATTTTGATTTGATTATTGGCTTGTCAGTTTTTGAGAACATCAATTTCGGATGCTAAAAACAAGGTAATGTGGTGCAAAAATTCGTGTGCAATGGGAAATTGTGAAAATTTAAATTTGTATGACAAAGCATCGAATTTCTCATTGGTTGATATTTTATACTATTTTCAAGTCAAATTCATAATTTTTCAAATCAAATTAATAGATTTTCGATACCAATTCATAAGTTTTCGGGACAAATTCATAATATTTTTGAGTCAAATTAATATTTTTTTCGTTTCAACTTCACAATTTTTACAAGCTAAATTTATAATTTTCACTAGTTAAATGTTGAATAGTTTGAATTTATGGCCAAAATTGAAAACATATTAATTTAACTCGAAAAAATTATGAATTTGACTTGGAATCTTATAAATTGGTATCGGAAGCTATGAATTTGATTTGAAAAATTATGAATTTCACTTGAAATGGTATTTATATAAAGATATATGAATTTTTGAGCAAACAAATTCTTAATTTTTTGTATAATAATAACATACATAATACTATATAATAATAATTTTCTTCGAAAATCAATAAAAACTCTAGGAGCCACTAGAAAAACTGATTTTTGAAGAAAATCAGAGTAAATATTTTCACTTTGTTTCTGATTTTATTTAGTTGAAATGTTGACAAATTCTCATGACCAGATCACGGACTATCACATCGGGTACTTAGCATAAGACGAAAGAGACCTAATTGCCGTGTTGAAAATTTAATTTATTTGATGATCCGATTAGTTCAGTCATCAGAAATTAACTCAAAAACAATAGCGGTCAAATTATTTTAGAGTTTTTGACTGTGAAAATTTTGAAAATTAAAACATTTCTCACTTACTTTCTTTGTAGGATATTTTCCCATGGCTTAGTACAAACATAAAATTTCTTTCCTAGCACTACAACCAAAACTCTATCACATTTAAATTGCGAATTCTGTTCATTGCGTTTGAGTCCGATGACCGCATCGAGAGCAGAGTTCTAGTTCGAGAGAAGTGTTTTATGGGTTCAAACTTGAGGAAACCCAAAAAAGTAGCTTATTTTCATGTGAAAGCTTGATGGTAGCACTTTTTAGTACAAAAGTAAACAAAATCACCGGTTTTGGCAATCCTATCCTAGTTTTTCAACCAAAACTGTGGAAGGCTGGGAGTATAAGTATAATCGATCATTCTGGCCTAAGCACAGTGAGGTGCAAGACGCCCAACCACGTACACACAATCATATCTGTCAAACGTTCTACTGAGGACAAACATATCCTGTAAATTTAATTTTTATATGGTGATCTAGTTGAGTAACTCTCGTGAGCGAAAATTTTTAAGTCCACAAAATATAGATGATTTGGGAAAGAGTTACCGCCCTTGTATGATGAAAATTTTAAGCTGACAAGGTGTGAAATCTATATACTTTATCAGGGGCGGCTCGTCGATGTACGTAAAGGAAGCAGTGCTTCCCTTGCTAAACCACTCGTCATAAAGAAAAAAGTGATTAAATAATCAATATGTAACAAACAAAAGATTAACAATCAATAGTAAACAATCAAAATAATATCATTTATTTTCTTACAAAAGGCAAAACTATATTGGTACTATAGATCAAATGGTTTTATTTTATACCAGTCCAACTACAGAGCTTCCAAGGTAAATTTACAACTCAAACGTTTCACTACAAACTACAAGCACTGCATACCATTCAATTCAAAACATACAGTTCATTGAGTTATACTACACAGAACGCTGAAGTGAACTTGTTTCAATGCTTAAATTTGTGATTTTTGCATAAATCTACTTAGAGGTTTTGCCTAAATAATGCCCTTAAATATTTTGCAAACAATGTACTCAAATAGCATTGCGGACACTGCTCAGTTCACAGAATCTTGGTGGATGGAGAAATTCAAAAAACCTTTGCCCCATCCACCCGCTGAACGACCCGGAAATCTCTGTGAATGAATGAACTTAATACGCTGGAAAGTTATCAGCGTCTCTGTTATGTTTCCGTTTCCTCTTATGCTTTATCTGTAGATTCTCTTCTGCTTCTCTTTTAACGAGCCATTCTCCTGACGATTGATGCATTTTCTGCTTTGGTCACATGCACGGTGCAAGCTATTGTGATGTTCATGTGGAGAATAGAATAGTTGGAGTTACATTTTTTCGTGTGTAATCTTCCCCAGATCGGTTTTTTGTTAAAGTGAAAGCGTATTGAATAGATTTTGTTTCGAAAAATGTATATTTACCCGTTTAATATGGATTTTAAAGTGGAAAACCAAAATTGCTGTGGTTGCGCCATAGAGGATTTGCTGCGGCAGTCTTTTTCATCTATGTAGATCGATTGAGCGTTTGGTTTTGCTATTCTTTATCTTCTGTTGATTTAGCCTAAAGAAAAATTTTTAGTTCAAATTATATTTCGTTTTAGCTGAATGTTACAATAAGTTAAATATTCTGAAACAATTACAAACAGAATAATCAATAGAATGTTTGTACTCAACAACAAATCACATTACATTTTTTCTAATTAATTTTTTAAACTCCTAAATATTTTTCTCTTAATCTACTATGTTTACAAATTTTGGTGTGGTGTGGTTGATGTCAAGTAGTGTGATGAGTAGTGAATGTGAGAATGGCCAGTGTATGTGTTTGTGTATCCACAAGGGGAAAAAAGATCTTATTGATTCTTGGCAACCAAGACCACTAATTTCACTCAGTCAACTGTTTGCAAAAGGTATAATCAATCGAAAAATGAAATTCTTGACATTATATCCGTCAGAAATGAGCGAGTCTCTGTTTTTCCCCAATATCAAAATTTTCGCTCAAATAGATGATGAGATAATGGATACATGTCAAAATTTAGCTTCACGATTAACTCAGTACCAGCATTAAGGCAGAAATAGTAACGCTGTAGAGATATATTATAATATTTAAAGGCTGGTACTGAGTTAATCGTGAAGCTAAATTTTGACAAGTCCCCATTATCTGGTCATGCTTTCGAGCGAAAATTTTGGCAATGGAGAAAAGCAGAGGCTCTTCTCATTCCTGACGGATAAAAGGTCAATAATTTCAATTTAAACTTATGGAAGAGGAGCACATATAAAAATTTTCTCTTCTGGGAAGCCTAATAAAATCAGACTAGAAAGATAAATCTTTGGTCATAATAAGTTTCGACCACTTCTTAGTTTTTGACGTGTGACTTCTAAGCATGAGAGCTATTGAAGAGTTTAATGAATAGGAACGGGAAAATTTATCCCTTCGAGAGTCCTTTATATGTCACTCTTTTTGCAGTGTACATGAATCTTTCATCAGCAAATAATTCGCCCTCACATCCTTTAAGAATATTAACCAAAATAGCTCCAGTATAAACATTCTAGCACTTCTGCTAAAGCGAGCCCAGCAGTTCAATTCAAACAGACTTTTCTCATTGCACCCACTATCTCTTTCAAAGATATTTGCAACTCTATATGCATATGAAATATTTAGTACTATTAAATTAGAGGTAATTTTCTTTAAAATTTCCAGTACGTCCCCCTATAAAATCATGCTAATTAAACCTTGATCTTGAATCGTCACACCAGTTTCCGTAACGCCATCATTCCATAATGAATTAGCAAAGCCCGTAGCAATCGCTAGCTCCACTCTCAAACCAAAAACCATAACGATTCGCCACAAAGAAGCCAAGAAATCGACAATTGATTCGAATCGAAGATCAAGTTCAATTTCGAATTGCCAATAAACTGAATGAAACAAGCTCGAAAATTGCTCAAAACCAATGTCAATGTGTATAGTGTTGGAAAGTCGGACGACAATCTGCATGTCATGCTCGAGTGCTTACCACCGACGTTTTCACGTTGGTTGGTCTTTGTTGCACCGCTACTAATTGCCTTGTTGAGTAACAGTCAGATATCATTTTTTCGTGAAGACATAATGACATCAGCGATATTTCAGATAATCGTGTCCATTTCTCCGTTTGCGTTGTTACGAAAGCTCTACTGATTGCAAATGAAAAGTATCTTTCGTCTTATTTACCCGAATTCCAGCTAAATACCATTGTTGTTGCAATTATGCTATTGACAATCGTCATTATTTGCTCTAATCTCACAATCTTCATTATAACGAGACTGTTAACCTTAAGACGCTGATGGTATTAGAGCTTGGGACTGAGCATAATGGGGATCATGCAAATCGCATAAGCTACACTTTAGGGTTTAGGCAGAAGCACCTAGAAATTTACACAATACATACATCTATTTGCCATGTTACGCAATGTGTTTATACTGGACTGATCTGCAGGTGGAAGCTCCATATTTAATTCAATCCGTAGCCGAGACTGATTTGATTTCAATTGAAAGAAATATGTTCGATGGAGGAAATCGCGTCTAAATCGAAGATACATTATTGTATGATGCGCATACGGCTCCATCATAATTCATACAAAAGTAAGTAATTTATTCGAAAAGAAATTGTTTATTTATAAATGTTTATTGCAACTTTCTCCATTATCGCCGCACGACTCTGTGTGCATTCTTTATATGGGTGTGTGTACTTCAGTGACCGTAAAAATGGTTTCGAATTTATGTACCACAGCAGATGCTTGCTACAAGGCAACATTCGGACAATTGGGGTTTTTGTTGTGATTTTCATGAAATGGGACGCATCTTTTGCAAAAGTTTGCAAAATTTTTTTTGGAAGCGCAATAAAATTATCAGTAAATTGCTTGAAGAAAGTGGAAGTTGTTGAAAAAGACAAAAAATATTTATGATGAAGTGGTGTTTTCGTGAATATGCTTAAATGAAATGTTTTATGAATGTAATTGACCATGCAACATGGTACATGTGTTATTTACATTGTTTAATGTGAGCAGTAAAATTTAATTATTTTCAATTCTACTAAATTGCAGCTTATATATTTTAGAAACATATAGTTTCATACCTAACAGGCTCGCAGTTTATTTAATTAAGATATAAAATCAATTTTTATTTTTCACGGATAAGAAATGATCAGTTTTCACATTAGTTATAGCAGGAAGTACGAAATAGTAATACAAAGTAGAAATGAGAAATGAAAGTTATCCATCAAATAATCAAAAGAGTGTAGATAATCCAATTAAGTTTTAAAAAAATTTAATAGCTAATTGTTTTTCAATTTGAAATTGTTCAGTTTTACTTTATATATCGTACTCTTCCATGTGCTTTTGATATTAGTAGATTGAGGGTTAAATAGTTTAGATTCTAAGACAATTAAGTGTCTTAATGTGAGTAAACAGATGAGCCTTTTTGAATAGTTTTAGGTTCAATCCCAAAAGACCATGTAACTGATTTTGTTCAAGTTGATTAGCAGATTGTGTGCACTAAATACGAGTAGACTTTACAGCAGTCATTGCATATACTGAAAAAATACATAGCGCCAGACGCCATAATTTATAGACTTCTGGCACCATGTACATAGTCGATTTCGGGATTGTGATAAAATATAGCGCCACACGCCATGGTACATGGCGAAAAGTACATAGGAGCAGAGGCTATGCTTATAGCCCTCCACGCCATGCACTATAGTCCACCACGCCATGTACTATAGTAGTAAAATTTAAATTTACTATAGTAGTACATGGCGTGGAGGACTATAGTGCATGGCGTGAAGGACTATATTACATGGCAAGGAGGACTATATTACATGGCGTGGAGGACTATATTTCATGGCGCGGAGGACTATATTACATGATGTGGAGGACTATATTACATGGCGTAGAGGTCTACATTACATGGCGTGGAGGACGAAATTACATGGCGTGGGGGACTATATTACATGGCGTGGGGGACTATTGTCAAATATATCAAATGATTCTGAATCCGCTTGTAAAGTTGAATTTATCAGTTGAATCTATCATTCGGACAATTGTAATTACGTTCAAAAATCAATAGCAGGTAGCAAAATCACAGTGAATATCACTACGATTTCATGAGATCATTGCCATACATTGTTATGTATAAATATACTCAAACGTCACTTGCTGACATTTATACATCCCCTCACACAGTATGGCTGCGAGTTATAATTGCAGTGACAAGTGAAGCCATATTACTTGGCTCATGGTCGGGGGCGGATTTGCCACTAGGCCTGGTAGGCCCGGGGGCGGCATATTTTCGATTTTTTTTTTGGGCCGCAGCTTTTTTTTCTGTCGTATATGTACATATATCTGAGTTGAATGAGCCTAACACCTCAAGCCAACCGAATTCTCTAAAAAATCAATGCTCGCGAAAATTCACCTCTGATGGTTTTTTTTCGGACATTAAAACGTTTGACTTATAATAAATATCGAAATGCGATCACGGTAAAGGACCAAAGAAACTCAAAAATACCTAAAAAGTACCTAGAAAGTATCTGCAAATACCTAAAAAGAGCCTTAAAAGACCTAAAAAGATCCTAAAAAGAGCCCAAATAATACCTCTTCAATTTAGGAAAAGCTTATCAGAGGTAAATATTTGCGTGCATTGATTTTTCAGAAATTTTTTTTTTATTATTATGCTGCAGGTTATATCAACTACATACGAATCTCTTTATTTTTTATTTTTGACGTGTTTTTTAAATTGTACTTCATTATTGAAATTAATTTCTATAAAAAAAAATTTCTACAAAATGGAATCTAGAACATCAAAGGTCGAAAAATTACGGGTTCATCCTTAACTAATAACATATCGAACATTAATTTATAGTAGTCGAGTTCATAGTTGATCTCCAGTCAAGTGCGGAAGCAAACTTTGAACGGAATAGTAAACTTACTTATAAAATATGAGCCTAGACGTTGGAATTATATGCGATGTAAAGGTGTATACGATTTTGGACTCTTAAAAATGGGTATTACTGGATTCTTTTTTTTTTAGGTACTTTTAGGTTCTTTACTGTGTGTGTATTTTAATAATTATTTGTGTAGCAAGGCGCAATGATAGGGAATTTTTACGAAAGAACGGTGCCGGTTTTGCTCCGATATTCTTTTTTTGTGGGCTCGGGCGCAACGAAAAACAGCGAAGTATTCTAGGGAATCGAAAAAAAATCGCGCATTGTTACATATAATACAATTCACGAAAAGGGCGGCAAATATTTCTGAGGCCTAGGGCGGCGAAATGGTCAAATCCGCCCCTGCTCATGGTACTATGTAATATAGCGTGTGGGGCCATAATTTCTGCGCCATGTAATTATGGCGCTGGGAGACATACTGCATAGCTCAGGGTACTATGCACATAGCTTGTGGGACCATAAATGCTGCGCCATGTTACATAGGACCACGCGCTATGTAGATTCTGATATTATGGCACTGGGAGCCATGGCGCAATGGGCACAATGTGGATTTTTTTCAGTGAATAAAAATTGCAAAAGTGTCATTGGCGTAAGCCGTTAAATAGCCCTGAGGAGTTGCATTTAAGAGCTTTAATTTATATAATTCACTTATGCAGATGTTAAACATTATTGGTTCAAGCACAGCACCTTCAGGAGTTCCACATTTAACCTCCAGAGTCACTAAAGAGTTTATTTTTTCTATGAATTTTTCCCGAAGTGCTGTAGATGGCTTAATTAGAAGAAGGAAAATATTTGCTATGAGTCAGAAGGTATATGTGCGGAATTTGTGCTCAGTATTGGAAAGTGGTGCCATCTTGAAAATTCACTGCGAAAAAAACTGCGTTTTCGCCTATAAGTTCCGATTCAGCAAACAAATTTCAACGAAACTCATACAGCACTTGAATGTTACTCTAAGTCTGCTTTGGTAGAAATTCGTTTGAAAAATTAGGATATAGTTCCAGCTATGGTGATTTTTGGCTCCTAAATTTTTCAATTTTAACCATCCCGCAAAAACCATTCCAATTTGATTCGGCTTCGGAGGCTCATTCCGCAAAACGATCGAGTTTCCCGTATCAATATTCTCTGCTTTGATATGTTTTAGAGACGATATACGTTGTCTATGCTGATTTATAGACAAGAAGGGAACCATGATCACAATCAATAACCTTTACAAGTAAAATTATATCGATGGATATAAGTCGGAGATGTTAAAATTTGTCGCAACTAGCGTAAATAAATATTAATGATTTCCAACTGCAAGTGGTCACATCAGTCAAGTATGCACTGTGTGCTGGTGTCTGATGAGAATCAGTGTATACTTTCGAAACCACTTTGTCAAATAAAATTTTAAATAAAAAAAAAATTTTCAATTTTAATCATCCCACAAAAACAATTCCAATCCTAAATCTTGTAAATTTACTCAGCAAAATAAAGACTTTTTTCGCTATAACTTCCGATCCAGTCATTAAATCAAAACAAAACTCATGTAGTAAATGGATCTTATTATGAGCCAGCTGTCGTAGGAATTTCGTAGACAAATCATGAAAGGGCTGCCAGCTATGGTAATTTTTGTATTTTTTTTAAGATTTCTTTACTAAGCGATGTTGTCATTAAATTTTCAAATGGGAATGATCCTGCAATGACAGTCCACAACAAATACAAACATTAGCTTTTCGAAAATTTGAACAGTTTTGAGGGTGGTTTCCCTAAAATTCTTGACACATCTTTAACTTCCAGCGTAGTAACCCAATCGAAATGAAATTCACAAAGTGGTTTTAACTTAACTTGAAGCAGATTTACTGTGATGCTAACACAAGATTGCCAGCACCAGACATTTTCGTAAATATTGCGCCAACAGATGCTTCCATTTTATATTCATATGCAAAGCATTTACAATAAACTAATCAACCAATGTCAAAATTTTCCGAGTCTTAGAAATTTTTCTCCAGACGTACTTAGTTTATTCGCTGAAACTTTTGATGATATCATCGCAATATCATCGGATGAAAACGAAATTCAAAGGATATATTGATTTTAGCACGAGCTTGTTATGGTAGACTTATTGCTGCTGTGTTGGAAAAATTTTTCAGCACTGAACATTTTCATTTGAACAATTGTAGTACAGGAGATTCTGTCAGGAAATGATTTTTGCTACTTTGACTAGGAAATGGTTGATATTACACTACAAAGAAGTGTATTACGTATTGTCACATTTTTAAGTCACTCAAAGATAATTTCTTCGTAAATCAGTTTTCTAGCGATTCTGCTTTCATTTAACATTGTTTATTGGCAATGTATTCTAAATCAAGTTTGACATTCTCCAGACGGATCGTTGCATTACAGTTGATTTATTTTGGGTTTTTTTGTTAACTAAACTAAACGAATGAGTTTCATGTTAATGTCCATTTAGACTTGGCTAATTGAAATACCTCTATGTACGTTAAAGAAGGTAACAAAAACTTTATATTTAGCATATTAAGTCTATTAAAAACTAAAATTAAATTCTTAGTATACATACTACAAAACAATTTACCAAAGCGAAAACATTTTTGGTAAATTAGAGGATATTATACATTAATTATAAGAAGCATTAGATTGGCTGATTGCGAAGAACCTATTCACTTGTAATAAACACTTGGCTAAATAAATGAAAATTTAACCTGTTATGTTAATGATTATCCATAAATCGTCAATACATACGAGTACTTTAACGGAAACGCAGAGCAGTGAGAAATTTTATAATTGCATGAAAGAGATAGTTTCAGTGGCGGATTTATGCTGGAGTTAGGCCCGCCGCAAATTGAGCACAGCCTAGCCCAGCACACGGCCAGCCCACGCGTGGATCAAACTGTGCCAGACCTGTTTGAACAGGCTGCCGCATATTGAGCCCAGTCCACGGCTATCCCACTAATTCGATTGACACGCATGGGTCTGTTTGTTTATCTCGCACAGTTTTCGTGGGCTGGGTCAGTATTTTATTTCATTCTTCGTGTGTCTTTTGTTTAAAATGGATGTTGAGAAATTAATTGAATTGGTGCGAGAAAATCCCGTGCTATATAAGACTACTGATCCGCACTACATGAGAACAAAATTAAAAGAATATGTATGGGGAAAAATTGGCTTGGAAACTAATAGCAATGGTTTGTTGTTTTATTTTTATACACATGTTATAAGTTATAATTTCAATCATTCATAGCGACTTCTAACTGAACTGGCATGGTTGACTTGGGTTCAATATGCGGAGACTCACCCACCCCATGCGTGCGGGAAGCACATGGGTTGCTCGTGGGCGATCCGTGTACTGGGTTGGGCTGGGCACAATTTGCGGCGGGCCTTACAATCAATGCAACACAACATTGTTGCCATGCTTTGTCGGTGGAACGAGTTACAATCAATGCAACACAACATTTACCGTCATCTGTCACTGGCTATTTTAACGAAAGAAAAAATTCAATTAATATAGATAGTTAAATGTATTTAAGTAATTAGTAGACGATTAGTTGATAATTAGTATAAGTATTAGTATATACTTTAAAAGTAACCACTATAAATAACACACCTAAGTAAGACTAAGATTAGACCAATAGAGACTGAAGAAGAGGGCAGATTACCCTCGAAATATCGATATTTGTCAGAGAATAAAATATATCTAGCTTCAAAAACGAAAAAATCGTTTTTTTTTATTAAAATATTGAATAAACTCATCGTAAACGGTCTTTGATAAGCAACTGGTACTTCCAGAATCATTGATGCTCAAATCGTTCAATATGACTGGCTAAAAAAGAGGTTCCAATTCAGTTAATTCTTCCAAAATTATACAATAATTTCCGTTATGCGGATCACCGAACTTTTCATTTTTTCCCTCTGAAAGCAATGCCTCGTGAACACAGTCGCTGCGCTACGTTCAGAATAATAGTAGTTTTTTCACCAAACGGGCATTCAGTAAATTGTCGAGTCGGTCATCCATCTCACTTCCAACTTTCAAACTGAGGATACTATATTTATACTATGCCCCAAATTTTCCGCTTTAGGCTCCAGCCTACTCAGCCTGCTGGTAAATCCGCCACTGGATAGTTTTTGACCAGGTTTATCGTATTCAGTGAAATAATAATGGTGTATTTATTAACTTGAAACATTTGGCCTTCTTATTGGGTAAAATCCCGTGAAGCCCCCTTTTTGTCTTCTTTCGCGATAGCCTTTTTTGGATTAAATTTTGATATATTTTTTTAAAGGAAGCGACTTCGGCCTCTTTTTCCTTTGTTTTCTTTTGTTTGGGCCAAAGTCAGTTGGCTGAGTGACTTTGCAACATCTGGGAGCTACGTCTGGTCCTTTACAGACAAAAGTCTCTTCCCTATCCCTTGTGTTATATTGCGGCTACTATATTTTCATGACGGATGAAATATGCGTAGCGTCCTACCTTTTCTGGAAGTAAGTCCGCCCCATGTTTAAAGAGCTAGCAAAGCGGCCAACTGGTATGCGCTGGGGTCGGATTAAAGCCATTTCTAGGGTACCCTTCTCCCGGGGCACTTCTTTTTTTATTCACTTGCCCTCTTGATGGCTCTCATTTCACTTCGATTCAGTTCAAGTCCCTGCAAGCATCCCCCCCTACACAATCGAGGAATGTCAAGCCGCGTTGGATGAAAAGAATGCGGCCTACAAAATCCACATTGAACGACCGACTAGAGCCAAGAAAGAAAAATATGACGATCTTCGGAGAGTAGCTAATAGAATAATTAGACGTAAGAAACGAAAGCATTTTGACACCATGCTGAATAACATGAATGACAACTTTAGGGCTAACAACACTCGATAAGCATACAAAGTAGTGAGACACTTAAAACAAGGCTTTAAACCACGAACTAGCCTATGCAGGGCTGCCAATGGAAGCATCATAAGTGGCTCAGAACAGGTGAAGGAAAGATGGGCGTCCTATTTCCAGCAACTACTGAACGGAAATGTCCCCGCACTCGACGAATCGCCATCATTAATTGGCACATACCCTGACAGTGCCTCATCTCACCCTCCTACATTAGATGAAGTCCGACAGGCCATGGACCGCTTGAAACCCAACAAAGCACCGGGCATCGATGGTAACCCCGCGGAGCTCCTGAAGACAGGCGGGATTTCCGTTTTAAGGGCAAACCGTGGATTGGTGACAGGCATCTGGCAACAAGAAACGATGCCGGATGAGTGGCGAAAAAGCGTTATATGTCCCATTCACAAGAAAGGAGATAAACTGATATGCGAAAACTACAGGGGCATATCACTACTTTGTACGTCGTACAAGCTCTTGACAAAAATGTCAGAGTTAAGGATTTCCCATCACGCTGAGAAAATTGTTGGTGAATATCGAGGTGGTTTCAGACGTGGAAGATCGACAACTGACCAAATATTTACGGTCAAACAAATTTTGGAAAAATGCTGGGAATTCAACATTGATGTCCATCAAATATTCGTCGACTTCAAACAAGCGTACGACAGCATCAACCGAACTGCATTATATAACATCATGCTGCAGTTCGGAATTCCAGCAAAGTTGGTACGCCTAGTGAAAATGACCATGGCCGACTCCACGTCACAAGTGCTGATCCAGAATAATATGACCGACTCGTTTTCGACGAATACAGGACTAAAACAAGGGGATGGATTAGCTCCGGTACTCTTTAATTTAGCGCTTGAATATGTCATCAGAAAAATCCCCGTTGACACGAGAGGAACTCTATTATTTAAGTCGACACAGCTAGTATCTTACGCTGATGACATCAACATTATGTCACGTTCGTTCAACGACGCCAAGGAAGTATTCGTAGCTCTAGACGAAACCGCCAAGGAAGTTCGTCTGCAAATTAACGAACAAAAAACAAAAGTTATGACTCAATCAAGGAAAAGGACGCCAATAAGACAAAACATAACGATAGGGGGCTATAACCTTGGTAACGTAGACAGCTTCGGGTACCTAGGGACGAACCTCTCGAAGGATGGGAATGAACTTGACGAAATCAAACGACGGATTCAATTAGCCAATAAGACATTCTTTTCGGTGCTTCTCACTTTGAAATCTCGATGCGTACACAGGAATACGAAACTTCGCATCTATAAAACAATTATCAGACCTGTGCTATGCTACGGAAGCGAAACCTGGACGCTGACGCAGGCATCTGAAAAAGCCTTGAATACGTTTGAGAGAAGGGTATTACGAACGATCCTCGGTCCAATACGGGAAGAAGATGGATGGCGAATCCGATACAACAATGAGCTGTATTCCATATATGACGAGCCGGAAGTCTCTACCGTCATACGACTCCAAAAACTACAATGGGCTGGCCACGTCGAACGAATGAGCGATAATCGAATCCCCAAACGATCTCTCAAGGGGCGAGCGAGAGGAGCCAGGCCAGTCGGTAAGCCACGCAAGCGCTGGGAGGATTCTATAGATGCTGACAGCAGGTCACTTTTGGGAGCACCGAACTGGAGGACGCGGTCACTGAACCGAGACAAATGGAGGCGAAGAATTAAGGAGGCTAAGGCTTGATTCGGGCTGTAGTGCCCCGATGATGATGACACAATCGCTTCGGTATAACGGCCAGTTAAAAAATCCGAGCAGCGATGCGCAGTCTTCGTAAACAGAGCCGGATCAGCGTTTTCTAAGTTTCCGCGCTGATTTTCGACCCACGGCTTTTTGTTGCCTCTATACACGTCCATTTGGTGCACGTGACCAGTATATTGCAACTTCCACAGTCTGATGATTGTGGCTAAGGACACGCCTTTTGAAGGAATTCAGCATGTTTCCGGATGCTTTTATGAGAGTCCATGTATCACTTTTATGGCACAGTACAGGTTGTATTATTGCCATATAGACTTAGAGCTTTGTTTTATTGTGTTTTCGATTGCTTTCGATTGTTCCAAAACGGAGTAGAGTAATTTATTTTTATACAAAGTTCTAAAATGGAAATTTTTGCATTTAAATATATAAATTTATGCACATTTTCTAAATTATAATCATGAAGAGCTATATATTTCCTATCACAAGTTTTCGTTTTTGTTTGAGTCATGATTCTTGTTTTCATTAGGTTAGTTTTCAGGCCCACTTCTCTTGCTTTCCGGTCAATTTTCAACAGTATTTTTTTTTAGCGGATGTTAAGGAACATGACAGGATGTTGATGCCATCTGCATAGGCTACTATTTGGTTGGATTTGTACAGAAATACACCCCTTGCGTCGACAAGCAACTTCCTTACCATGTACTTAAGAGTTAATTGAACAGCAGGGAAGCCAGCCCTTTGTCCTGATTTGGTCCGACATTTGTGTCGAAAGTATATTTTAGATAGTTATTGATTCTGACTTTTAATGTTGTCTATGTTATCGTTAATTTGGTCAATCGGACTATTTTTGTTGGGATGCCAAATTGCAGCATTATTTTATACAATACATTTCGTTCAATACTGTCATAGGTTTGTTTTAAGTCCACGAAAATCTTGTAGATGTCGGTGTCAAGCTCCCATCATTTCTCGCACACTTGTTTGACTGTAACCAGTAGATGACCTTGTCAGCGTAGAATTTAATTTTATTTTCTAGTATTTTCGTCAATATTTCATAGGACATACAAATTAACAATATGCCTCTGTAATTTATGATGGATTTACACCACTCCTGTGGTATTTTTCTTAATTCCTGATATACTGACTCACTTTGTGGATGACTTTTATGATGTAGCTTCCACCGTTTTAATGACTCAGCCGGAATTTGGTCACTTCATTTTTTCTAGCATGGGAAGGGCTATTAGGAATTTAGCAGATACATCTCTCGGCTCTGATTTTATTGAGACATGCGAAGGGTTGAGGAGTTTTCAAAAATGACGAGCCCATTTCTCCTTAATCTCACTATTTTCGGCGATGATGTTGCCGATTGTGTCTTTATAGAGTGACGTCTAGGGCTGATATCCGCGTCTTAAACTTTTTACTACTTTGTAAGCTTGTTTAGTTTTATTACTCGCTGAGTTATCGTCGATGCTTTTTACTTGCTACTTTTATTACATCTAATGATCTTATTCTCTTATAAGTTTTCAATAGTCACCTCTCCTAAACTATTAGTAATTAAGCTGGGTTTAATGAGCTGCTCTAGGTTGAGCCAGGTTGAGATATCTCAACAAAATGTGTTTAATGAGCGATTCGGCTGCTCTAACTTGCCCGAAGTTGCTCTGATTTGTGTTTCATGAGTCTGCTCTAAGTTGAACTAGAGCACTTTAGAGCACGATTTTTACTCTACTTTTTTTGGTAGACCAAGTTCGGGCAAGCAATCAGCTGTTTTCCAACTGTCACGGAACCGACTTTCAACAAAAAATTGTTACTGAAGTGCAGTTTTTTGTTAGTGAATTGACAGGTTAACCTTCTGACAAGTAATGCATTTTGAGAATTGCCTCTCAGCTGCTCTCATTTGCTCGACTTTTTTCTGCCTCTCCATTGCTCTGGTGTGCTCGACTTTTTTTGACAGCCGCGCTACTATAACTTGCCTTGAGATGCTCTGCTTTTTTTTCGTGCTCATTAAACACAGCTTATATTTATAAACTTTTTCAAACTAACGTTGGGTTTGCAGCTATTAATTACTTGGTTGTAGTTTATCTGATCTGATTTTATTTTCAAAGTTTTAGTTTATTTTAAAAAAAATTAATACACATGTTATCCCAATTTTTATCCAAACTTAATATACATGACATTGATTTTGAATAAAAACCGTAGAACTTAACTCATGAACATCTCTTTCGTCATGAATACGTAACATACATACATGAAATGAGTTAAATTGATCAGATGATGCTTCTTTCCATCATGCAACCAATCATGACCAAAACTCAGTGTCCAGCATAAGCATCATAAGTTTGATACCAGTTTTTAATGCTATACTTGACCAGTAAACATTGACTATCTTTGGTATCACCGCATGACTTCTTGAATTACTAACCACCCAAACGTGGAAAATCGCCTTGTCTTCTTCCCTAGTCGATGTTTTTGCTATCCGAAATAGTCGAAAGAAGACACATGCTCAAACGGCGACACTATCTACAATATTTACTTGAAATTCCAAAAAAATGTCTTAATCACATATTTGCAATTTGAAAAACTTTCAATTTCATTTACGGCAACATTAGCCGGTCGTAGAGACCTAAGTGAAATTTTCAGCTATCGCCTGTAGCGTACATCATACTCGTATGGTCTTGCACTTGGAGCTACGCACGCACCTACTCGCATTCAATTCAATTGAACTTTTGCTAAATATTTGTCAACCGGTCGAAAGCATAAACGGTCAATAAATAAGTCAACTTAGATCGTGCATGCTATGAATACAGGTAAGTTCGTAGATATGTGCATACATTTTACTGAAAACTCATACATGGACCTGCAAATTTGTACATACGAGTATATTTACAACAGTCGTGACAACAAATATGCATTCACGATTTCTTTGACCCACGAATTATTCAGGGAATCGAGTTGCTTAGCCCGCGAGCATGCATCTTAAAGGTTTACTGGCGCCGACCAAGCTATGAGCTCAATTTATCTTCAATTGTTTGGATAAATCTTGGACACAGTCTGTAGATCATGCTAAGTAGTTAAGTAGTTGACTGGGCATGAAAGTGAAAATTTAATGCTTTTGGGGTTTAGTCTTAAGAAGTGATTTAAATTCGCTGTTAAATAATGTTGATAGATTGTCACAAAATTCTACCTGTGGCAGTTTGTGTTTGGGTTGAGTGATATAATTCATAAAGTCTTAAATATAAGCTTATTTTTATGTAATCATACGTAACAAGTGACTTCTTGGAATAATCGAGTTAAGCAACAGTTGCAAAGTAAATTTATACATACATCGGGAATTATTCGCAGAACGTGTAAGCTTGGCTTTTTATCAGGGGCATAGCATCAGTGGTAACGGACGTACCCTAACATGAAACAAAATAAATTATGAAAATGTACTCGCATTTCAAATTTATCAGTGGAGTTCCACAAGTATGTTTTTTTTAAAACGCCTAAAATCCGTATATTTTTCTCTGATCTTCTCAACTTTTCAGTGTTACTTGGTAGAAAAATCCTTCACAAACTGAACTGATACGTTGCCAATCTTAAAAGGCTCCGAAGCTGATGTTATTCTTGGGTGCTGAGCAATTTTCCACGTCTTCGATTTGTACATTTCACTTCACTGCGGAAATGAACACATTTTGGGACTGCTCGTAGCCTTTCTAATACGTTCTCCAGATTTCAAATTCATACAGGTTCTTAAAGTATTCTCCTAATATTTTGTCAATAGCGATGTTATCATTCAGATACACCAAACATGTCTTCCAGCTTGGCTCATGCAGCATGCAGCAAGCACTCCATGAGCCATGCAGCATAACATAGTATGAATGGCATTATAAAAAAATTCCAAAGTCCGGCAAATACAGAAAAGGCAGTTTTCTCACGGTCACTTTTTTCAATTTCGAGCTAACATTGTCCGTTCTTCAAGCTCAATATTGAAAACCGCTTGGCACTAGCCGTAGTATCCATGACACTGAGATAGTCGAAATGGAGTGGACATGCCCATAATATTTACAATGGAGGGGAAGGTAGTAAATTTTCATCTCTTCATTGTCAAATCCAAGCATTTCTCCTCCAATTTCATTCGGGTCGACTCTTGATTGTCAACCTGACAGGTTCACTTAAACGTGTTTTGTCCACGAGAGAATCGGGGGAGCTATTGGTATACCGTCATCTCAGTGATCCATGATGCCATCTATTCTTGCCTGACGGTAGTGGTCCTTTTTCGTTTTGTCGTTCAAGCGTCGATAGTCTACACAAAACCGTGTATTATCGTTCTTCGTTTTAAGGAAGGCTACTGGCAACGGCAAAAAGTTGTTTTTAGGTTTTGCATGTTCTATATCATTTTAGTGGCCTCAGTTTGTAAAGCAAGTGGTGAGCGGCTGGAAGCGCATTGATAATGAATTCTGCGTATGGACTCGATACGTAGCCAAATTAGCTCGTCAATGACCTTCTTCTCGCGCCGAGAAAATATCACTGCAACGTTGAATTAACTCAATTCCTTGTTGGTACTGTCCGTCATTTAGTGGTGAATGAATGAATGTATAGAGCAGGTCCAGATGGCTCATAGCGAGGCGATCTATTTCGGTTTATTGTGTCTCCACAGCGTTTTATCGTAACGGATATCCACACTCATGACAAGTGTTTTCTAATATCCTAGATGGAGGGAAGAGCTTTAATTAGTGCTGCACAGAGTGAATGACGACACGAGAAGATATTTTATTAGAAGATATTTATGAAAATGGTCTTCTAGGTCCCCTGATTTGCAGCTACAAGCTTTTTGAAGGCTTAGCACCAGTTTTGTCGCTTCCTCTTGAAATTTTAGGTGTAGAGATTTGAAATTTCGAAGGACCCTCATCATAATCGTTGGGGTGGAGCTTATTGCTTCTGTAACCAGCAGGTAGGACATCTTTGGAAGCTTGCTGACCGCCGTTTTAATGGCTGATCCACATATGATGAGACGTTTCACCATTTGTTTGTATACCTAGAGATAGTCCCCAATTGCATAGAAGCATTAGTTTTGTTGCACAGAAAAACATTTAGATGGAAGACTGTAGCATAATCTCAATGGACTATCTTATTGTTGGATACACTTTCGTGTTTCGGTTGTACATCTACAGGGACCAAAGAACCAATGAATGAAACTGGATTAGCTCTCCTTTCTTAAATTTTCTCTTTTGCTCCGCCAAATTCATTAACTTAGAATCGGTGGCGCTAGTAACATCATCTAATATAGCCCATATGATCTTTTGCGACGAGTTTGGCATTTTTGTGTTTTCGCAGACGACGATTTCGTGCATATGCTGTCTGAAGACTGTGATGATGGTTCTGCGGTCAACAAAACTCAAAGCTAACCTGCGACTCATGGTGTAGGCTTTTTCGGAGAAGAGACAGTTATATTCGCTGGTTCTTTTGTCGCCTTCTTATTGCAATCCCTTGGCAAAATGATAGCTTCCACTTCTTTCGACAATCACACTGCAAATGCCGCTTTTCTCAACTATTCCAACGTTGAGGTGTTCCGCCTGTCGTTGGCTCCCTGGTGATATCAGCTCAAAGGCCCATGCACTGTACTCTAGTGTTGATACGAGATTGGTAGGCCAAAGCGCAGACGAAAGAGTTATTCAGCTTCAATTTGTCAGCAAAACGAAGTGCTGGTTTAAATTCTTCATCGTGTACTTCCTGGATAAAACCTACACGAAAGTGTTGACAAAAGCTTTCTTCGCCATTTTATTCCGATGTTCTGTATTCGACGTAAGGTACGACAGATGCGTTAACTCAAAGTACTGAGCCAGCTGCTACAAAGTCTTCCTTGGGTTTTTTACATGCATTCGAAGCTGCAAACGATGCACTTTCTTTAGGAAATCTTCAGTGCACATATCTCTAAAGCATTCAACGCGCTTCATTAGCTAGAATGGTTTGAACCAATTCTGCCATGACTTCTTTCAATGACACCATTAGTATGGTTAAACGTTCTTGATCACTTCAACAGTTGTAATCTACAACACCTTCAAACTGCTTCTTGTGGATTGTAGAAGAAGTTTGTGAGCCGGAAATGCAACTTTGAACAGTTCTCCCGTTTTTCACATGCTTTAAGTTTGGTCTCACTGGGTCTTCTTCGTAAAGGTTAAAAGTAAAATTAAAAGTGGATAAAAGTTGGTAGTATTTTCTCAAGTACTACTAACTTTTATCTTTGGTTGCCGAGCTTCTGTTGAAACTGTTACTTAACTCCCATCAACTGTTGTTCTCTTTTCTAAATCTGCTGTTTCTGCTATTCCTTAACTCGCCGAGCTTGCTGGAGCAAGCTCTGCAGCTTTTTGAATAATTTTCTCTGTGTTTGTTGGTCCAACTGAGCTTTGATTCCTGCGGCTTGTTGAGAAAATTTTTCGACTTTTTGATCAAATTTCCGTCTCCTCATATCGAAAGCAACTTTCTATCACAATAAATTGCTCTTTAATTGCTTCAGTGCCAAGATACACACAAGGACCATTTATAGTAGTTCGAGCATTTCTGGATATTCAGGACATTGCCAGATGTTCTAGCACGTACTGTTTTGTTCAATTACATAGTTTTTGACTGTCCTGTGCCAGCCTGTTCTTTTTCGTTATTTAGGCATTTATTTATACTTATTTGCTACGTGTTTTAGCTCCTAGAAACTTTTTATTGATGTTCTCCAATCATGAATATGATTCTTCCATGGAACACAAGTAGCATTCCCGATATCTCTACAGCTATAAAATTCAATTCGTAAATGACTAGATGAAGTTAACTTACCACAAAATGACATGGAACTCGGGCACAGCTACAAACATCTCGAACCAAAAGTTAATCGGAATGTATACTGATAAAAACAGAGTAGCACTAATTTCAGGTAATATTATGCAGATGCTGGGGAAAATACAGCAATTAGTTTGTGGTTTTGTGACATCCTGAGAAATTGATACTCCACAGCGAAAAGCCACTAGCTATTAATGTATTAAATAGTACTTCACCGTAACAATTATAATATACTTTTAATTTATGGCCAGCACTGTATAGATATTTCGTGATATAAAATGACCATTCTCTTTTGCTGATTTTCATCCGCCACCCTGCGTCGTTAAAAATTTATGAATCTCGTTGAACATCAGAAACTAACGTGAAAAATTTGAGCTGTCCTCAGCAAACAGTTTGAATACGACAACTATACTTTGGTAATTCTATGTCAAAATTTTTCGAACCTCACAAAAGACAACTCAGAGCTGGGTAGTAATAGACCCAGTTATTACCTCTATTATGCTCTTCAGAAGCTATTTGAAGCTTTGAGATTTGCAACAATCGTGGGGACGACCCAGACACTTAGATCTCTCAATCAACCAGTAACAATTTTCGAATAAATCTGATTCTTCTCTAGTCACATCTTTAGATCGTTTGCATAATACATTCCCATCACTTCGACCTTATTATCCATCAACTCATACGTCACTTGACCCACCATGGTTCACAATATTTGGGGCAAGTTCAGCCAGACAGCTATGTGAGTGTTTTCTTACCCATACCAACATTCGCAACATTCGCTCTAAAGCTTATCAAAGCAGAGAAAAATTGATACGGGAAGCTTTAGAGACGATATACGTTGTCTATGCTGATTTGTAGACAAGAAAAGAAGGGAACCATGATCACAATTCAATAGCCTTTTCAAGTAAATTATATCGATGGATATAAGTCGGAGATGTTAAAATTTGTCACAGCTAGCATAAATAAAAATTATTGATTTCCGACTGCAAGTGGTCACATCAGTCAAGTATGCAATGTGAGCTGGTGTCTGATGAGAATCAGTGCATACTTTCGAAACCACTTTGTCAAATAAAAATTTTTAATATAAATAATTTTTTTTCAATTTTAATCATCCCGCAAAAACAATTCCAATTTTTTGATTTGTGCTGCAGAGCAATCAAAGCTTGACATTATATGCCCTGTGCTTGG
Organism: Nemotelus nigrinus; assembly: GCA_947369275.1. Classification (NCBI taxonomy): domain Eukaryota; kingdom Metazoa; phylum Arthropoda; class Insecta; order Diptera; family Stratiomyidae; genus Nemotelus; species Nemotelus nigrinus. Next base: position 36,823,873 of record OX376372.1, read on the forward strand.
GATCATTATCACGCTGGAACCAGAAGTCGTCACTAAGCCCCAACTGTTGAACGCTTTGCTTCATATTGGTCTTCAAAATATTTAGATAAGGGAACTAATCCATTTTTGACTCTATAAAAGCTAGGTTGCCAGCTCCTTCCGCCGCCATATACTTCCAGTCTATCACACCACCTCCACCACACTAGCTTTTGTCCTTCGATGCCAAATATACAGCACGTGCTTTCGTCCAAGAATAAGACACGTTACCAAAATTCTTAGGCTTGTTTATGAATTCATTTGCCGTGCCCATGGCTGTATTTGTTCGTCTTGTGTTGTCTTAATAGTCGGCGACTGGGCATAATACCAGCGCTCCATTAATTGTCACATTTAAAGCTTTAATAGCGACTAGGCATAACACTAAAGCTTTAGAAAATAAGAAAAAATGTGGCTCTTAAAAAAAAGAATAATGGAATAATTGATATCGGCTTCTCCCATATGTGTCTCCCTACCGCCATCGCTAAGCATTCGCTTCAAAGGGCAATTGGGCTTTGGCAATATCATAGAAAAAAAAACCATTTCTTTTTTTCTATTGACTTCCGATATTTACGGTTTCCTACGTGACACCTGTGCACAATACCTATGCTTCTTTAGTTTTTTGCGTGTTGTATCTTCGTGGAGATCCTTGCCAAAATAATTTTTATGCTTTCGCTAATTTGAGAAGCAATTACTCTAGGATTCTTTTTCACAGATTGTAAAACAGTTCGCTGTTCGCGCAAAATCAATTTGCTGGGTCGATCATAACGTGGCTTTGACGCAAAGACACCTGTTGCATTAAATGATTGGTACGACATATTGAACAGACGAGTGAGTTCTTTTTGTTATTTGCCCTATTTCAAGGAACAATTTGTCTTCCTTTCAAAGTTTCAGGATAATTTTCTTCTCGCCTGTACTAATTTTTTTAGTTTTGGGTCCCAGCACAAATTGTTATAAACAAAAAAATTAAAACAACTGCAAAGTTGTATATTCACTTCGAAATCAGCACCCAATTAAAATAGAACTGTCATCTGGTCTAAATATATCACCGCATAACACGGGGAATTCCCCCGCTTTGATCTGTACGGAAACATTTTCTGATCGAAGGTGCTACCATAAATTGATTTTGGGTGTGTAGGAAGTTCTTTTAATTAGTAAACATAATAAGATATGATGGGAATTATGTAAAATGTCACTTTTCGAGATTATAAAAGAAACCAGTCAAATTAAATAGATATATCATATGTTTTAATATAATAACTTTATTTTCTTGCATGTACGGATACTTTTTCTGGCAAGTGTACAGTCTGTCAAGAATGAGTTTACACATAGGGAAAAAATTCAATTTTTCATCTTTCTAATTATAAAATACTACTTTTTATTTATGTAAATGAATGTTTTTTTCTTAATTATAGTTATTTACATTATTTCCAACCGATATATACAAAAAAAAGTACAACTTTAATGCAAAACAAGAACGAAAAGACCAACGAAAACAATTATTGCAATTCTTGAAGTGTCAAGAAACTCTTTACACAAATTATTATTGTATTTAATATTTACATATTTACAGGATATTTAATATTATTTGGTATATTTAACATTTGGTATGGCCACCTTTGGCATCCACCACACATCGCAACCGATTTTTCATTGAATGAACCAACTTTTGCAGGTCATACGTGGTTGGTATTTTTTGCCATTCTTCGAGAATCGCAATTTTTAAGGCAGTTCGGTTTTTGGGTTGCCTTTTAGCGACTTGTTGTTTTAAGTAAGCCCATAAATTCTCGATGGGATTTAAGTCCGGACTCTTGGCTGCCGTATCCATCACTTTTCCGCAGTTGTATAAGGGCCACATTTGCACCATGTTCGCCTTATGTTTGGGATCGTTGTCCTGGTAAAGCTTAAAATTTGGTTTGCTGTTATGCATAAACCCGAATTTCTGCGCACTGCTTGCCAAATATGTTTTAAGGACATGCAAATATGGTTGGGCGTCCATGGTTGACTCGATGAATGCCAAGTCTCCTACTCCTCTGCTTGAGAAGCACCCCAAATCATAACGGACAACTTACCAAATTTTACAGCCGGAATGATATTTCGATTTTCCAACGATGTTAAAGGCTTGCGCCACACTCTAGCCGGTCCATCATTATAGTACAACATCATTTTCGTCTCATCGCAGAATATGACGTCGTCCCAGAAGTCAACGGGTTGAAAAAGGTGCATCATAGCGAAAGAAAAACGCTTTTCGATGTTTAGTGCAGAAAACAGTGGTTTCTTTCGTGCAGCTCTTGATGAGAACTTATTTCGTATGATGGCCTGTCGTACTGTTTCATGGGAAACAGCAGCATCACACTCTTCCTTGAGTTCCCTAGCAAGTGTTCTGGTCGAAATCCAGGGGTTTTTATCAAGCTTCCTTATCATAAGGCGCTCTATACGTTTATATATTTTTGGTTTTGAGCCACCTCCACACTTTGGCTCCAATCTATTCTCATTTTGTGTCCTAAAGGCCTAAGACGTAATGCATTAGATCGTCTTGTACTGCAATTGGTGGAGTCAATTTTTGCTGATGTTTCTAGATATCTGTCTCTTTGCTAGGATGAAATACGATTTATGTGGGTGAACATGCGACAATATGAACATAAAGCTTGTTTACCGGTTTTGTCTTATTATTGATGATAAGAAATTTTTCTAGCTATCTTCGACTGGGTGTTTTTATTTGATGTATGTATGTAAAATGTGGTCGAAGCTGAAGCAATTCATTTAAATTGGGAGAATAATATGGAGAAACACGAGAGTCCAAAGATTATTCATTTAAAATGAAACACGAGCCAGTCCGATCTGAAAACAGACCATTTCTCTCACAGACATATACATGCATCAAACCTAAAACCTAGTCATCCTTATACATTATTGGATTCATATAAGAAGTACATTAATGAACAAATAAGTGGTGGTTTTCATTCAGTACCACTGAACGATACCAGAGTATCCGCGGCAGTAGTCACATCCATTGAAATTGATGATGGCATAATGCTCAATTCTCACGAATTTCAATGATTCCCCATTTTTCATGATACGTTGGTACTTCTTACCACTGCCGCCAGCCAGAGCCACCACTATGACACCAAAATGATCGTCATTTTCACAACTGGAATTGCATGGTGCTGCTGTTATTTGTGGTGTTTCCGCCACAGGCCATCATGATTCCAACTGCTCCCACCAGACTATCGATATTTAAATTTTCAATATATAAGGGTAAGTTGTATGGAATTTTTTGCCAGTTAACGTTTACCGCCCGTTCCATTTCGTTCCTTTCGTTGACAAAGAAAACAATCTTTAGATTTTTGGCTGCTATCGAAAACCTCGATAAGACCGTCGAATGCGACAACGAATTTTGTGTAGAGTAAAAGTGTGTTGTGTATGTAAATAGCAGTAGCGATCGCGACTATCGTTAGTGGTTGATTTACATTAGTTCTAATAGATTTCGTGTTTCGTCAATCGACAGCGTCGCGCGAAAAGTGAAATTTTCAATTCGAATCAAAGAATAATAACGAAGAACCTGCAAAGATCAGTGATCATGAAGGCGTCTGTTGCTGTTTTGTGTTTGTTTGGTGTTTTGAGTTTAGGAGTGGCACAATTCCCGAATGGACGTGTCTTAGATCCACCTGTGCCGGCTCTATGTGCACAGCGTGTAATTCACGAACGTACACCTGATGGCAAAGGGTAAGTTAATTTAGATTCGAGTGCAATCCGTAATCGATATGGAATTGGATTATCGCGAGTGAGAGACTTAAATTGGATTTTAAAGCGGTCTGATGTTTTCATATAATTTTTTTCTAACTACACTTATGTGAATATCTGATTGCATCAATTTCCATTCAGATACTTTTTCTCATGGAGAGATCCAGCACTGAAAGGAGTCGAAGAAGATTGGCTAGGCGCTAGAAACTATTGCCGAAAACGTTGCATGGACTCAATTTCGCTGGAAACGAGTAGTGAAAATGAGTGGGTGAAGAGCCGACTTGTTAACGAAAATGTAAGTACAGATTTTGAGGATCAAATTTTAATCAAATATATTTATCATTTATCGCTTGTGCACATTGATACATCCGCTATAGCTCAAATAACTGACCAAATAATCCATAATCATTCACTGTGTAAATCATTTTTGATGAAAAATACACGGGTAGGTATACATTTCTTATGTTTTTAAGAAAACCATTCAGTATTATCAATCCTAAATTGAAATACCTACGATGATCTCAATATGAGCTCTGTAATATGCCTTATTTTTTGTGACATAGCAACTTTAAAGATATTGAAGATTTATAGAATTATATAGCATTCGGTCAGCTGTGATTTGATTAACACTTAAAAACTGCGTTAACTATATGCCCCATAAAAGTACAATATGAGCGATAAAAAGATAAAATATTGAATGCAGTCTGTTATTCGGGTATAACAAACTTCGCTGTGATTTTTCGTCCCTGTTTTTTGAAAAATTTGACTAGACTTGGAACATCAGATTTATTTCATACGATTGATCAAAAATTCAAAACACTCACACGCTATCGAAAACATATTAGTTTTTTTTTTAGCCTTTTTGCTTTGTATTAGCTTTTTTAAAGCCTATCACGATCAATTAAAATTTTTGAATCTGTATAATAAGTTTGATCCATATAGTTAAAATAAATTGATATTTTTAATCGAATAATATTTTATAATCGTCTGATTTGTGGTCTATATAAAGTATGTGAAAAGTAAAGGTAACACTCAATAGCATCTAATATATATCGAAATAAACTTCTTGCGAGACATTTCATGGATTCTTCAAAAATTAGTCACAGCAGACAAATTTGATATTGAAATGTCTAGTCTTTAATTGTACTGCAGTTTCCGCATTTTAATACTACTGGCATTTTAATATTTATATATTTGTGGAAAAGCTTGGAAAGCTTAACAGTGCTGATCTACATATAACAGTAAAATGATTCATATTTAATTTCGAATTTAGAGGAAGACATTACAGTTGAATTAAATTTTCCACCTTACCTAAAAGCCAATCATTCACCATTTTAAATCATTAATCACGTTCGATCACTGATTTTGAGGCTAAACAATATGAGGCTCAATATATTTTGTGAATAATTAAATCGAATCGGAATCAACATCATTTTAAATTTATTCTAAAGCTGGGGTCAGGTTCATGGCGAGTTACGCACCATAGGTTCTAACATCGACTCTGGCCTGAGCAAGCCAATTATGGGCTCAAGATTATTCTGAAATAACTACTAAATTTTATTGCTTGCTCAACGTCGTTTGTGCCAAAAGCTGGAAGGTTGGCAACGTACTTGCACTAAAGCTTTTGTTTCATCCGGTTTCATCCGATACCACCAACTCAGTCTGTTCTGCCATCGTGAGGTAACAACAGGCTATACGCAAGCTCTCTCTGCGCTGGACGTTGGTAATCTGCACTCTAAACATTATAGTTTGGAGGCCATCTGCCCAAATTTCCACAAAGGGAAATGCTTTTGGTCGAAGTTTATTAGTTCACTTTTTTAATTAACTTTTCTTTCTCACCTGGTGGAATTGAAGACATTTTTTCTATGATAATGCCAAATCTCAGGGGATTACCATTTGAGGCGAATGCTTAGCTATGGCGGTAGGGAGAGGCCGATATCAATTATTCCATTATTTTTTTAGTGCCACATATGTTCTTATTTTGTTAAGCACTAGTGCTATGCGCCTAATCACCACTAAAGCTATAATGTGGCACTTAATCAATAGTTAATTAAAGAAGCGCTGCTATTATGCCCAGTCGCCGACTGTTAAGACAACACAAGACGAACAAATATAGCCAAGGGCACGGCAGGATTCGAACCCGCAAGCAGCAGATCGCTGCTTTGGACTTGCGTAGTTGCGAGCTAAGCTATCGGCCTGATTTTGAACTTCTAGCGTCACCAGCAGAACAACCGACCTGGCGTTGGGACATGCCTTGTCCGCTCTTGCTACCGCCCCAACCAAAGAGGGCTCCGACTGAACGATATAACATAGCTAATAGCACTATGATAAAAAATTTACGTATCGCTTACTCTCATGTGGCATAGCGTGGCAATTAGGATCGCACACGCTATTTACTTAGCACCTTGAGCTATAAACTATAGGTGCCAAAGCTTTATACAAAAATGATTTTTTGATTCATACAATATGGTATTTTCTTCTATACACATAGCATCCACTCTCATGCATATAGTTCTTCTTGCTATACATTGCTTAGCATGAAAGAAGACTATATAATAGCGAGAATTGACGGAGGTCGAATAACCTGGTGGGTCGAACGCCGGCTCCTAGTTTGAGGGGCCCTGGTTTTAATACGGAATTGATTGGACGTGAAATTTTACTTTTTTATCCGGGCCTAATAGTACATCACGTTAATTCCTATAATATATGACTTTCCAAGATAGAATACATAGGGTCTACTCCTATAAATTATTCGCTATGTTGCAGGTAGGCGCTTTAATTTATCTCAACCCCGAACTCTACTGATGCTATGCTTTTTCTCACCATGTTGGTGCTATGCTTTTTCTCAGTGTAAAAGATTTGTTTTTATATACACTTTTTATTTTAACGTCAAGGTTAAGAGGATAGCCTTTTAAAAATATTGCTAAGCTATTCCAGTAAAGAAAGACACATAGAAGATACCGAAATAATTATACTATTCAAAGCAATTCTGTGACCCTCAATTTGTAGAGCGCTGGTTTTAATTCATTGGCCGAATTTTTAAGACAACACAAAGCGAACAAATACTTCCATAAGCGTCTGTTGGGACTTGAACCCACAAGCAGTAGACTGCTACCTTCGAATGGCGCTTTAATGAGATGGGCTGCCGCACCCTCGTTGATAATCACAGTAGATCATTTAAAAGAAGGTTGTAAACAAAAAGAGCGAACTTATGATATAGAATACCTATGACGATAGCAGCAAACATGAGATCAGTCGATTACTTTTAAATACAAAGCCATCAATTTTTCATAAAAGCAAAGCTTATGTAACTAAATGGGTAGAGCAGCGGCGGCTGGTGTGTGTGAGTTCTTAGGTTCAAATCCAGCCACATGCATGATCTCATATCAGACTATGGGTTGATGAGTATTAGAGGCAAGATGAGTCGTGAAACTAATCATCTTACACGGGTATACATTGATTAAAAACTAGAGATTCCGTCGTCAAAATGTTCTGAATATAGGAGAATAACACATCAAAATAAGTATGTGTCTCAGCTGTCAACAATGAAGAGGCAAAGGTATGGTGGAACTCTTGATGCTCTTTTGCAGCAGTTTGGTACCTACTAATAGCAGTTACGTTTACAATTACGTGGCCTATTCAAGATGTCAGAAAGTTTTAAACTGTCACATCTATTACTCATACGTGAAAAGTGTAGTGACTTTACAAAAAGGTCGATAATTATAACTGATAAAAATTCTTCACAATTTCGACTCAATAGTTTACCTACCGATGATGATGCAGATTTTATTGATTCATCTGATCGCTTTAAACCTTTCAAGATCATCAACCTGACATGAAATTAATACATAAAAAAACGAAATTGTCTAGTTATCTCACCACAGCATATTTAGGGTCGTGAGGACTGAAACTAAACGTTTATAAAAAAAAAATTTTAAGTCTAATCAGTGTGGGCTGGAATGAAAAATACTGCACCACTCACTTTTGTAGTTTTTATCAGCTGCGATTTTTAAATAACTGAAAGCGACTATAGCCCAACATGTACTCGTGGACTTGAAAATTGCGCAAAGTATGTTAATCTAGCAAAGTTGATTTTTTAGTTTAATGTATCACCATCAACGCCACAAAGAACGGTCATCCGGTCTAGCAGACGAGAAATCCAGTCATCCCAGTTTTGCGCCACCGTTTTCCAGTTCGATATCTATATCATTTCTTTGGCCCTCCTCCGTCCTGATGTTTTCAACTTTTTTCGATAATCCTACCCCCATAGACTTTCTGAGCCGGATCTTTTTCGCTCATACGAGCTAAGTTTCCAACCCACCTCAGCTTATGAAGCCTGATCTTATCAGTGACCTCACGGCCCCGATATTGCTTATATATTTTGTTGTTGTAAAGGCAGTGAAATCGTTCATTTCCAAGGTGGGGTACCGAATACCCATCAGAGAACCCTCCTCTTCGGCACGGATAGGATCTAAGTTTTTTTTTGCTAAGAACCCATATTTCGGACTAATACATGAGGGCAACAAAAGCCAGCAGTTGGGTGGACTAAATTAGGATGGTACCTCTCATGCTTCCGTTTGGCCTCCCAGATGTTGGCCAAGACAGGGTGTCCCCTTGCTGTACCTGCGGTATCCACCTGCCTATATTTAGGTTTGCACATCCGTCACTATCAGTCAGCATTGCTAGGTTTATCAATTTGGTTGGAATACCAAAACCTCTCATGGTTATGCAAAGTTTTACTCTGGCTATGCTATAATAGGCTGCGAATTCAATCTATTGCTGATTTGCTTGGAATGATACCTCGCTGGTATGGGCCTAATACATTTTAAGCAACTGAAGGATAGTAGAGAACACTTTATAGATGATACATACATAAATGCTATATTCCGTGGTGTCTAACGTCTTGATTATAGGACAGGTCAGTCCAAGGTGTCAATTATCGGGTAGAATTTGGATGTTAGATGAATTTACCAATGGTTGATGCGCCGCATGATATAATTTTTCGCCTCCATATTAAACTAATTTTGCGGATTTTCGCGTAGTTCTATGTAACATAGTTCAGGATTTATGGTATCATGCGCTATAAAATATACCTAAATGCCAAATTTCCATACATTATGGGCTTTTACATACATAGTCTTAACGCCTATGTAGCATAGCTCCAATTACTGTGAAAGTAATTTCTTCACATATCATTCAATTAGGCGTCAAGTAACCACTTTCTAACAAGCTCGTGTACCATAGTGGGTAGACGATTGGCTCTTCAAGAACGGATTCACGGGTTCGACTTCGGCTTCGACTCCAGCCAGAACAAATGGCGTTTAGGGCTCTAATACATAGCGCTTACTCCTATGACTCTACCATCATGCATTCAGATGTCAGGCGCAATATTTTATCGCAATCCCTAAACCAACCATGCATACAGTACCTGAAGTATAAACAATTATGGACTTCTCTCCGTCTTCTCCCCCCCCCTTATTCTTGCTCTCTTTCTTCCTCCTCTCCTTCTTTTCCCTCTTCTTCTCCTTTGTCTTATTCTTCTTCCTTTTCTTGTTCTTCTTCTTTAGCTTTCTGTCCTTCTTCTTTCTTTCCTTCTTCTTCCTCTTCTTCTTCATTTTCTCTTCTTGTTGTTCTTCTTCTTCCCCTTCTTCCTCTTCCTCTCCTTCTTCTTTTTATTATGTAATATAAATCCTCTCCTTCTTTTTTCCTTCTGTCTTCTTCCCCTCCTTTTCTTCCTCTCTTCCTTCCTCTTCTTCTATCTTATCTTATTTTTCCTTCTCTGCTTGTTCTAACTATTCTTCTTCTTCTTCCTCTTCCTCTCCTTCTTCTACCTTATTGTCTTTCTCTCCTTCTTCTTTCTCCCCTTTTTCTTTCTCTTCTTGTTCCCCCTGTCCTTTTTCTTTCTCTCCTTGTTCTTCCTTTTCGTCTTCTTCCTCTTCTTCTCTTTCCTGTTCTTCTTCTTCCCCTTATTCGTCTTTCCTTTCTTCTTCTTCCTTTCCTTCTTCTTTCTCTCCTTCTTCTTCTCCTTTTTTGACAATACTTTTTCTCAATGTGCAAGCTACTACGAAAATGAGCTTTGCACACATTAGAGAGTCACTTGCTTAGCATTATACAGAAAATATTTTTATTTGTTAGCTCTTAATTGGAACGTCGGTGCAGTATTGAAAATGTGGCAGGGTACCAAGATTCTTGTGGATAAATTAGGGATAGATTTCCATAGATATTGACGAAAAACGATTGAATACAAAAATTATTTTGCTTACTAGACATAGAAAAATTACATTTTAACATCACATCCATATCCTCTGATACTTCAAAGAAGTGTTAGCATAAGCTCATAATGGCTTATGAAATTCAATGCGAGAATCTCGAATATTTTATGAGTAGCATTCACACAATTGGCCAGATCTATTGTTACAATTTTGGATTACATTCGAAACTTTCGTTTTTTTGTTCGATGGTTAAAACAATATTCATAATGATATTACTTTCATTTTTGAATTACTTTTGAAATATTTTACGGGACATAAACTCAAATGTTTGATTCAAGTTCAAGTCTGCATTGCCTTTATATTTACTCACTCAACAGCCAGATCATATAATTACAATGTGTAGGTACTAACTTCATTCGGAATTTAGACCGTATATTATTTAGTTTAAATTTAACCTTGAGTTTAGCTAGGTTAAACTGAAAAACCTCAAAAACGTCTGCTATTGAAACACAAAGGTGAAATATGTATTAATATATGTTGGATGAATTTCTGTTATATTCTTCAGAAATATCTGATTACAAATCAGCCAATTTTCAAAATTCTTTGACTGACCCAGAATCTCATCCGGAAAATTCTCTTGGCCTCGATTTTGAGGTACAAACGTAGTTTTTAATACTTGTTTGAGCCCAATAAGAGATTTTGGTAGCAATGACACTGTATTACATAATTAAAAAAATATTCATAATCAAAAATTATACAACAATGAGCCACAAGGAAACATTGGCTTAATTAAAAATTCAATGGTGCGCCGTAACTTCCGGAGTTGCATAACACAATTATCAAATTCGTTGATTGAAAAGATAATACATCACCTAACGTTTAATCATAACAAACAGCATTGAAACAAAAGCTCGACAATAAGTATAACAACAAGCACAATACTCTACCTCCGTTGAAAGTCATGAGACTATTTTAATTGCTCGCAGAACTGTGCGTACAAAATTAAGAAAAGAAAACAATGCACACCAAACTATTTTTAACTACATCCATCCCGCATTACCGTTGTGTGTATGATTTCACGCTCGCACACAGAATATCTAATATTCATTGTCACATAACAATTACACAAGGTGTTTGCCATTTTACTCGCAAGCATTGTATACATGCGGTATTTGTTCGAGAAAATTATAAATTCAACACATTTTCCCCGCTATTATTAACAAACAAATGCGAAAATTTCACTTTAGCTGACTTTGCCTTCCCATGACCATGAACAGATGGCTGACAGTAACTTACCTCATAGAATGACAACAGTACGCATTTTTTTCAATAAATTATTTCAATATTTCATTCAAATGTATTTATTTGTGAGAAAAAATTCACAACTTTTACTTTTTACTGAAAACTCATTTGTACGGTGAATAGTCTAGACCAATACTGTTGTATTTTAAATTACTGAATAAGTCATCTTGATGACAACATAATTTGCGAAACAATCTTCATTAGCATTTTGAATTATTAATGAAAGATCAATCGGACAAAGTGACAAAATGCTACTGAAAAATGCAGATTTACAAATCGCAAGAAAAAAACACGAATGTTTTTCGCGAGTTCATTCATCGCAGATGGTAGATATCGTAAACAATCAAAACAGGTCCTATTGATCAGCCTTGCGGGATACCGCATTATCTTCCATCGATCATAGTCTTCCGATTGCGAAATCTCAGCAACCAGCCGTGCTATACCGAATTTTTGATTATATCGTTTTGAAGTCTTTGGAGGAGAAAGTGAATCGGATTTAAAGTAATCGTTAGTATTTCAATGCTTATTATAACGCCACGGCTAGCTACGGCTTGTCGCTAACAACCACACCACAGTGTCGGGGTCTTGACATCACTGGTACAAGTCGTGCTTGAAGAAAATATCAGAATATAACATCGAGTGTAAATACTGCGGAGCAATCGCAAAAAGAAAATAGTCGCTTATGATTCGTATCGCTCAGCGCGACTTCCAAGATATTGTTGCATTTCGAACAAGAAGAATTAACGTCCACGACGAAGTTTGTTTCTTTGTTATTTAGATGAAGCATACGAGCTTGAGATACATATCTAAGATTATGTAGCGCATGAAAAGTATCTTCGATTATTGACATTGCTCGGTAGCTTTCAACGAAACGTAAGTGGATTTCGTACGTGAAAACTTTCTCACGGATATAATTGTTGCATTGAATCTTTTTTTTCTTCAAAAAAACTAAAATAAAATAACAAAGCAAGTTGAGAGAGAAATTTTTCCGGATGAAACTACGCTAACGTTGAGTAATTTTTCGATGATTACGATCGATTGGTTTAATCTCATGTTAGCGGAAATTTTTCGATGAAATTGATTGAATATTGGTGGATTAACTCGCGATGAAATATTAAAAATTATAAAAGAAGTTCGGTAGGTAAAAAAAAAACACTGACTGATTGAAAACAGGAAGTTGAAGTGAACGAGAATGCAGAAAAAAATGTGTCTCTAATAAACATTCTTTCGATCTTTTGAAGCAATTTTGCGGTTAATAACACACGTCAAAATTAGGTTTTTAATTAATTAGTGGAAGAGACCTAGTTTAGTTTTGATTGAAAGTAGAGACTTTGAGGCTACGTGCGATCGTTTCGATTTCACTGCCATATCTGGAATACATTTATTATTCAATGTTCGTGATTGCCATTAAAACGAGTGACTGGCGCCATTAAGACGAGTGATTTTAAACCATTTTTCAATACTGTGTTGCATTGTTTTGAATTTTATCAATGACAGCACCAAATGGGTGCTATATAAATCGAGCTACCAATTTTTTTTAATGCCTCCTTCACTCAAATCAATATGTGCATTTAACAATCTAACACTCACAGTGGTTAGCCATGGTACTTCTTTCGAATTTAAATTTTCCAATGTCTTTGCATTAATAAAATTGTTGAAAACTGTTTTGTTGTTTGGGAGAATGCAAATGTTTATTTGAATTCTTTCCTTACAAGAGCTAATTTTTCATGTAGATCTATGCTAGTCTCAACACTTCAAGACATATTTTTATCTTTTCATTTCTTTTAATTCCAGGTAAAATACATCTGGACCAGTGGTCGTTTGTGTGACTTCAAAGGATGCGAACGTCCTGACTTGCAACCGGTCAATGTTAACGGATGGTTCTGGACAGCCGTTCTTCAAAAGATCGGACCAACGAATGACCGTAGTCAAGGCGATTGGTCACCGACCGGTGGTATTGGCCTTCCACAGCCTGATAACCGTGAATTACAGCAAGGTGGTGCTGCCGAAAACTGTTTGGCAGTTTTGAATCAATTCTACAAGGATGGTGTCAATTGGCACGATGTTGCTTGTCATCATCGTAAACCATTCGTTTGTGAGGAGAACGATGCTCTATTGAAATACGTGCGTTACACAAATCCTAATTTGCGTGTCTAGAAATGCAGAAATAAGATACAAACAACAACTAATGTTCGGCTTCGTGACGATTTAGAACGAAAAAAAACCAAAAATATTTTATTGTATTTTATTAATATTGTGTAATGTATTTTATTTTATTTTAATTGTAAGATTCATTCATTGAGTAGTTAATGTTGACAAGTATCATAGATTGAGTCATAAACATTTTTCCAACTTTCATTTTATTTATGCTACAATAATTATGCTGATTGTTAAATTTTGTGAAATCGAAATAAAATTTTCAGAAATGACGAAAATATGATGTTTTGTTAGCTCAGACCAGGATAGCCAGCCTTTTGTACAACACGCGCCAATTTTTTGCGCAGACGAGTTTAGATGTGCCATTTAATTCGACCAATTTTTCTATCTCTTAGGTTCACGGTTGGAGTAAAAAAATAGGGAAAGTGGTAAGAAGTGTTTCGATTAGGGGAGGAAAATAACTCAATCACGTAATGAAATCAATTAATTTACGCTAATTCAAAAGATACACGTTTATCTGAGTACTAATCTGGATATGATTTCCTGCCATATTTCTCGCCCGTTTTTACTGGTGAAAATAGAGAAGGGAGTCGAGTACGATGATGCGTGTACCATCAACTTTTTTTTACTGATTTTCTAGCTAAACTAGTTTACTGATTCACTGCTAAAGGTATGAAATTTCTACTTGTCCCAGCGCACAAATGCGAGTTTTTATTTATTTATTTATTTTCACCAAACAAGGCATAATAATATTACATATAAATGAAATTAATATAAAAATAAAAAAAACTAAGCAAATTTAAAAACAGATTTAAAAACAGATTTATAAAATACAAATAAATACAATACAGGTAAATAAACATTCAATAAATAGATATGTACATAATAGCGAAATCACGTGCAGGTCAAAGTATTAAACACGCAAAATTAAATAAAATATTTAATTAATCAATTATAAAATTAATCAATAAAAAAAAAATCATAAGAGGATATACTAGGCCGGTAGATTAGAGAGGGTAGGATAAGAGAGCCTTGGTAACTTTTTAAAGGACGCTTTGGATATCGTGGGGGAAAAGTGTTGGCTCATATTGTTGAATATTTTGCAGCATCTGTTTATTGGCTCATTATCAGCATATGCGGTGCTATGCTTATATTCAACTAGCATTCGTCGGGATCTAGTGACTCTCACGGGCTTACTAAGCACAAATCTTTCCTGTATATAGTCGACATTAACAGCGCCTCTAATGACATCGAAACTGAAGCAGGCGGATAACATTAATCTTCTGGATGCAATAGGTGATAAGTTTAAAAGTCTAAGGCGAAATTCATATAACGGTAAATTGCTAAAATAAAAACGATTGTAAAGACCTCTAAGAGCGAATAGCAAGAATTGCTTTTGAATAGTAACCCAAAGATTCTGAAACTCCGTAGCTCGTTGCTTAATGAAGTCAAGTCGTTTACTTGCTTTAGGGATCATTTTGTCATAATGAAAATTAAAGCGGAGCTTATCATCTAGCACCACACCGAGGTCTAATATGTTGTCGACCCTACTAAGTGCCGTATTGCTTCAAAGGTACGTATAATGTTCGCACGTACTTTTTCGAGAAAAGCTAATCACATGACATTTTGCGATGTTGAGAGGTACGTTGTTCACGCTGTACCAATGTTCGAGAGAATTTAGTTTTAATTGAAATAAGTTGGCATATGAAGGCGATTTTATAGTATAATAAATTTTCAGGTCGTCCGCATAGAGTAAATGAGGCACATCAGATAAAACCTCTGACAAGTCTGATATAAAAATGTTAAAAAGCAAAAGGCCAAGATGGCTACCTTGAGGTACACCTGAATTGACATGAATTTTTTTAGAGATAAACCCTTGGAATTTCACATGTTGTGAGCGGTTGTGAAGGTAGAAGCTAAGCCATCTTAGTAGAGATCAGTCAATTCCGAATTGCTGCAGCTTGGAAATCAAAATGGAGTGGTCAACACGGTCAAACGGTTTGCTAAAGTAAGTGTAGACTGCGTCAATTTGATCACCTTTCTCAATTTTACAAAGAACATGGGAAACCAGCACCATTAGGTTTGTAGTGGTAGAACGACCTTTCCTAAAACGATGCTGCTGTTCGTTAAGTCGAACATGGACCACATATGAATTTTTCAAACAGTTTAGGAATAGTGGATAAAATGGCAATACCTCTATCATTTTGAATTGATCTTCTATCGCCATTTTTGAATATTGATGTCACGTAGGAGGATTTCCAATACGATGGAAAGTACTCAGAAGAAAGAGATGTATTAAATATATTGTGAAGAGGAGAGATTAACTGTGCAACATATATAATAAGAAACGTTGGAAACAGAAGATCAGGTCCAGGGCCATTGTTACTATCAAGCTCCAAGATAGCTTTCAAAATATCATCTCTTGAAATGGTTATAGCCTCAAAAAAAATTGGTCTAGATACTCTAAGGGAAAGAGCAGATGTGGAATTACTTGCTGGCTTGAAAACGTCTTGAAAGCTATCTGCGAAAAAGTTGCAAATTTCTTGAGGAGAAGAAGACATTCAGGTGTTATTACACATAGAAGGAGAAGAAGACATTCAGGTGTTATTACACTCCTACGTCTAAGAGTCTTATCGACCCAAGGCTCAGAAAGTTTATCCTTTCTTCTAATTTTAGGGACATATCTTTTGACCGCGTCAAACAGTATATTGTAAAATGAATCGTCAATAGATTGGGATGCGATCGTATCTGTCCAATCGACATTGTCAAGAGAATGGTAAAAGACATTAGAATCTGCAGTGGTCAATCAAGAGTAAGAGCGGAATGATAAAGGCAATTAGAGAAAAGATTCTCCGCGTCAATAGTCGGGCTAACCACTATTTTGTCATAATCGTTTGTAAATATAAGGTCTAACCAATTGCCATTACTGCTGCAAATCATTACCATACAAAGTACTCACAAGGTTAAAATCAGAATAATCAAGATGGTTAACAGGTATTAGGTACCTAATTATCAGTTTCATCAAAAACGAAACGTAAATTAGGGCGATCAAAATCTCCTAGTAGTATAATTTGATCCTCAGCGCTACGAGATGCCATGAAAGTAGATATAATTTCGCATATATAATTGTAAACAGAGTCATCAGATCTAGGCGGGACATAAAATAAACCGATATATACCAATGTCATGTCGAATGGTATCCGAATAATTTTATGCTGAAACAATTTATGAGGGGTTGTGTCGACAACTTCGCATGAGAAGGTGCTGCTTACAGCAAGTAAAACACCACCTCCTCTTGACTGGCCAGTGGAGACGTAATCACGGTCGTTTATGAAGATTGTCCAGTTACTATCGAGGATCTCTTCATTAATATGTGAGCCATTTAACTAGGTTTCAGTAAAGGCAAGTACGTTGAAATGACATGATTTGGCGTCAAGGTAGAGTTTATTTAATTTGCCCTTCATACCACCGCAATTATGGTAAAAAATTCTGAGGCAAAAATTCTGATAACTAACGTTATACCGGGGTTTTCGCAAAGAATTTGAAGTCGGATGGTTTTTATCCGGAGCTGCATTTGATAGAGTGGAATACGGTGGATTATTAAAAGAAGAAGCCCTGCAGCTATACGTTAAAGTTTGAGGAGATATGACTCAACGCTATGGATATTCTGGACTGGAATATTTAAACATTCAGTGGTAGGAGCTTCGGATATGGGTGTGCTATTATCCTGACGATTCCTAGGAGTTTTCTGGATTGTTTCTAATTTGTGGACTGTATATTGTTTACATTAGTATTCTAATTCTGTAATTATATTATTGTTTACATTAGTATTCTTGCTTATATTCCTAAAATTTTTGGTGCTGTTGGTGGACTTCCAAGGGAAAAACTTGATGCCTTTCCAGTCATAACTCCTGCTGCTTTCATCCACGTTGATAAAAAGCCGGGCGTATTTATCGGGGATCCAGACTTTATAATGCTTAGATGCTCTATTGTTATGTTGAGGTATGTGCTGAATATGAAATCTATTATTACGAAAATAGCTTTTGATAAGTTTTCCAAGCCGAGAGACGTTGGTAGATATAAGGACTCTTTCGACGAAAAATGGCACATTTTTGCTTGAAAATGAGTGGTCATGTTGAGAGTCGTAGAGAATGCGTTTTAACCAATCATCTTCTGACCAGTATGTGCCGAACACAAAAATTGTTTTCGAGGACCAATCTCAGCGGTAAGAGACTCTAGAAGAAATTTTTGTATTGAGTTAACTTTCACACTCGTTAACTCAATACGAAAATGTCTTCTGGATTCTCTTACCGCCGAAACTTTCCAACGAAATCAGATGAGCTGTTCGCACTGGCCGAGCTGATTTAGAGTTTGAGCAGGAGGTGTTACTCAAATTAATATGAACGTATATTTGTTTGAAAGTTGTTTTGTTTATTTAAAAATCATATGCAGTGTCACAAAATCAAAACGGAACAAGTTAAAGAATAAATTGAATTATTGAAAAAAAGCTACACAAATGTTCCAAAAAAATCAAAAATTTGCATATTTTTCTGGTGACGGTTTTATGTGACTTTTGTTTCTTTATTAGTGCTTAGTTGGCATTATCTTTTGGTTCTTAGGTCTATTAAGCTGATTTTGCACTGCTTCTACCATTTTCTTACAAAAGGAAGGCTCAATTTCGTCCCATTCTTCCATCAAACCTGTTGTTAATATATATCTAATAGTTATAGAATGTTTTTTTTTTAATTTTTATTTAAGTGGCTCCATAAATGCGTGAGAGCATTTACTTCGGGCGATGGATACTTGGGGACAGCTATAATGGAGCTAATTTCCTACATTATAGGTTTGGGATCGTTATCCTGATAAAAAAATGTTTCAATCCCCAATTTTCGATCACTTTATTTTTGCCTGGCCCTCAATTATATGAATATTCCCAGGTCCAACCGCTGACATAGAACCCTGCACTTGCAAGGACCCTTCACCATGTTTAACGCTTGGCCGCAGATTATTTTCTTTGAGTTCTTCATTCATTCTTCTCCATACATACGATCTGCCATCCGATCTAATAACGTTGTATTTGCAGCTTTTGCTGAAAGCGCACAACCGCGACGTCAAATATTCACAAGAAACACGTGGGGTGTTTTCAATAAATCTGCATTTGAGTACGACGAGACTTTTGATTATGAAACCCACAAGCTTGTAAAAATAGAAGCGATGGACAAAGAATGCAGATTTTGCGGTGCTCTTAAATGGAAAGAGGAAGCAACACGTATGTGTTGTTCGGGTAGAAAAGTAGCTCTTCCTTCAATAGACGAGCCAGTTGAACGTCTTAAAGAACTTTTCTCTTATGAAACAAATGAGTCTCGCCGTTTTCTAAAAAAACATAAAGAAATACAATACATGGTTCCATATGACATCTTTTGGAGCGGATAACATTGTATCAAGATCAAACATCATGCGAAATACCAGTGTATTACTCCATCGTCAAAGTCATGTCATCCGAGGACACTACGAGCTATCCCGTGGAGTTCCTAAACTCTTTAGAGTTATCCGGGGTGCCATTCCATAAGTTAGAATTAAAGGTAGTTGTACCCATTTTGTTAATGCGCAACTTGAACGCACAAAGATTATGCATCGGTCGTGAGCCATCGAACTAGGAAGGAATATTGTGAAGGCCACAATCTTAACTGGCGAGGCCAAGAGAGACAATGTGCTTATATCACGCACCCCAATCATACCTAATAACTTATTATTTAAATTTAAGCGTCTGCAGTTCGCATTAAAAGGGGCATTTTCAATGGCTGTCAACTAATCACTGGGTCAAACCTTAAAGGTAGCAGGAAAACATTAGGGCACGCCATGTTTTTCCCACGGTCACCTCTACGTAGCTTGCTCACGCGTTTCTACATAGCAGAATCTGCATGTTCACGCAGAGCAAAAAAAATATTTAACGTAGTTTTTAGAAGTGTATTGCCGTAACTACCTATTTATTTATAACTTTTGCATATTAGAGAATTAAATTAATTAATTTAAGTCATCATCAAATTCCTCAGTTTCAATTTACATACATTACACATAGAACAAGGGTCTTTCAAAGTTTCTGTCTGTCTGTAACGCCTTTATGCCTAAACCGCAGAACCAATTTTGATGAATTTTAGTGTAAACATAGATGCGACCTACGAAAAGAAAATAGGCTACTCGCAGTACTAATCCTGCGCAGACGAAGTCGCGGGCAGAAGCTAGTCTTATTATATTTTCATATATTAGAGTGAGGAGTTGGCAGAGCACCAGTTGATTGGTTTCCAGAGGTCATTTTGAATATGATCGGAATCTTCTTGAAAATTAATCACACAAAACATCTTGAAGTCATCCTGAAGTAATAGGGAAGATTAGTTTATCGATGAAGGAAATTAATTTACAGTAAGCAACATCATTAAAGGACCAAAAATGGATTCTTGTGAAACTCCAGACATGAGACGGCAAGAAGAACATGAATTGATAGTTGCATATACGGTTATGAACATAAGATGTTATGAACATTCGAAACCACTTTGTCAAAATAGAATTTTCAATGTAGATTAAAATTTTTAATGTTAATAAAAAGTTGTTCAATTTTAATCATCCCGCAAAAACAATTCCAATAAGATGAAACGCAAGAAGGAAGTGAATCGAAGAATTCTTAGCCTTCTAGCTTTAAAAGCAGTAGCGATGCTCAACGAAATCAAATGCTCTGGAAAAGTTGATAAGTAGAACATCTACTTGTCCTTATTGATTCGAAGCAGATGCAACAGTGTTTGTGGAGGACAAACAGTTTGTAAGGGTGGTTTTAACGTTGGCAATTATGCAATTATGCTTGCTTCGTAATTATCACCTTTTATTCATTCTCCTTTTTTATACCACGTATTGAGTTCCGCAAGAGTCGGTTCTCGGCTCTCTGCATTTCCTCATGTTTATATACGATCTTAATTAATTTATTCTTTAGTTTCCCTGTCTGTTGTACGCTGATATTTAGGATGATAAAATTAGTGGATGACAGCTCTCAGTTACAGAACGATTTGTGGCAACTAATGCTATATCCATTCTATTACTATGAATATTACGAAATGCATCCAAATATCCTACATATGTAAGTCATCTATTATTACGTTTTCTTATCCCGAATTTGGTTTATCCCTCAGTCTTGTTGAGAAATTTCTGGTATTGAGTATTTAATTCGAAACTTACATCTTATATCCACATATTGCCTTCGATATCAAAGATCTCTCGATTCTTCATTCTCAGAGCATCCTGGCATTTTCATGTTATTTATTGTCATCGAATGTAGTGTGCTCAGCTCATCATCGATGTTTAATTAATGTGGTTGAGAATATGCAACGAAAATTTACTCGACCGCCATTCCTTAAATTTTGAATTACCTACTATGAGTATGGTATGGTACATCATCCTGAAAATTGCGTCCTTCGTGTCACGAAGTGATCCTTGGCTTGTAAAGATCTTGACAAATGTTGGCTAGTATTATTATTTAAAAAACTTATGGTCAGCTGAAACAATGCTCAGTATCACAATTAAAGTTGTTTTTGTTTTATATTATTTGTTTCTGTTTTAAATATTCTTAAAGAGGAAGTGACAGTTAGTAAGCCACCACCCAATCATTTCAACTCAAAGAAATAATTAAATGCAAAATTCTGATGAAAAGGTTATAAGGTAATAAGGTGATTAAATGCAAAATTCGGATGAAGAAGGTTATTTGAGCAATGACAGCATGCCAGTAAACCAAAAATGATCCCAATATGGTGTCGAATATTATTGTTACACATGTCATGCACAAAGTTGTAGTGTTAACAAACTGCAACCAAAATTTAATTTGAAAAAAAAAAACGAAAAAATTTCCGTTGATTTTCAACAAATAACGACTTCCTCTGAATACCTTCATATTTTCCGAGCGTACCCATGAAATCCAACAAGTGATGCACTGCATTATCAGCATTACAGTCAGCTATAAATTTATATCCGACGAGATCTGTCAACAGGACCGAGAAAATCTGAAAATTTTTTCTAATCATAGGATAGTTAGTGAGCGATTTGGTCTGTTGGTTTGTTCACGGGAGTTGCTCTTCCAATTAGATTAAAAAAATCATATAATGGCATCGTTACTGTCTCGATCCGCTTTCTTAGCAGAAGTCCTTGTTCCCAGAGCCAGCCAGAAGGTATTTAAGTGAAGTTATTTCGTGAAATATTAAGTGAAATCATGAAAAAAATGAATTGTAAAATCTGGCGAACGACTGACGTAACAATTTCTGACTTGTCAAAGACGTGATCTCGGAGTGGTCAAGTGCATGCTCAGCTCTCGGGGAGTATTCGCGCGGGTGCTAAAGTATGTTTAAATTTAGTTTTGAACTTGAAAATCAACGTTGAGATTGTTATTGACGAATTATCGCCTTCGATCGTTGTGCTAATGTGTTATGGTCCGTTTCGTTCGACATTCGGACAAGTCGCGTGAGTTGTTTCGGGAATGATATGATTTATATGACGTAGCGATTGGTTCTTACGTTGAGCAAGGTTGATGATTCAATTTTTAATTGCAGATTCTTGGCTTGGCATCTGCCGGACAGCGACGTCACTTGAATGTGCAAGAGCATGTCTCATATACCCTGTTAAATGAGGCCAACATCCCCACGCCGAAGTAAGTAAGCACAAAGTCGATTATACGATAGAAAGTGTTGCTCTGACGCTTAGGACATTGGACCTAACCCACATTCGATCATAACAAAGCTGACCGGCTTTTGCCAGCTGTGGAATTTTGATGGGTCCAAAGGTCTCGTGCTGTCGCTTCGTATACTATCTCCACATTTCACTGATTGATTAGCTTTATTGTTTGTAATTTCGATTTACGCAAAATTTTTGCTCAGCAAAAGGAAGTGATAATTGACTGAATGTGTTTTGTTGTCTATTTTTAGATTCGGGGTAGCCAAAAGTGGGAAGGAGGCCGAAGATATCGCAAAAGGTTTGAACACCAAAAACCTTGTCTTGAAGGCACAAGTTTTGGCCGGTGGACGTGGAAAAGGTCATTTCAAAAATGGACTGAAAGGTGGTGTTAGGACTGTTGAAAAGTAAGAATTTATATACTGATATTAATAGTTCCTTGTAATTTAAAATACAAGAGGCGCTACTACTTATTTGAATGAATATTTTCAATGAAATTAGCTTTGTTAGCTTCTTTCGAAATGTTACTTAACGTACTATTCTGCATTAAAGCTGATACATTTACGGCACTCGTGATTACTTTCACCTGTAATTGTTTTGACCTTGATTATATTACAAACGTTTCGAAACCTATTGAGCTTAATAAGACTGAAAACAGCTGTGTAGCATTGAACATGTGAATGCGCAATATGAAAACAAACGCTCTGTCGCTTTACACAATAAATTTATTTATGAGTTCGAATTTCAATCAGTTCTGTTATTGGAATTGTTTTTAATTGCAGAATGAAGATTTGTAAATTTCTGATTATGAACATCTGGCGGTTATTAATCAAGATTTACGATTCAAAACTGTTTTATTCGATTTTTTTCCCCAATATTTTTGAGCATACTTGAATGTATGCAATCGTATGTCGTAGATAAATGTTTATTATAATTTCATTTGAAATACAGTTACTACTCTTCAGTCTCGTAATGCTCTTTACACAATTATAAAATATTAAAAAAATTTAATATTCCTTCGACAAACTGTCCACATTAATATACATTCTGAATAAATTTTAGCCCAGCGGAAGCCCGCGCTATTACTGAGAAAATGGTGAATCAGCTGCTAGTTACGAAACAAACCGGCGCAGCAGGTCGCATTTGCAATTCAGTTATGGTTGCAGAAAGGAAGTTCCCGCGTCGAGAATTCTATTTCGCCGTGATGATGGAGCGTGCCTTCAATGTATGCAAGCAGTTTCTAACACATGCGCTTTGAAGATCTAACTAATCATGCTGTATAATTGCAGGGACCTGTTATAATTGCATCATCGCAAGGTGGTGTGAACATCGAAGATGTGGCAGCTGAAAATCCTGATGCCATAATTTACGAACCCATCAATATTTCCGAAGGACTTACTTCCGAAATTGCATGTCGTGTTGCAAAGAAAGTCGGTTTGGACGAGTACTCCGATGATATCGCCAACATGCTCATGAACATGTATGACCTATTTGTGAAGAAAGATGCTCTACTGATTGAAATCAATCCGTATGCTGAGGATGCGATCGAAGGATGTAAGTTTATTTTAAAGACATGAACTTAAATAATAATTTCAAAATGTCTTGTATCCATCTCGATCATAAGTCATTAATCGAAAATTTATTTTTATATTCTTACATATATTATCATTGATAATCACGTGATTGAACGGTATTATAGCTAAATGTAAGTATGAAACGTTAATTTTTGCAAATGCCAAATGCTGGTGGAGGTTTACACGCTTCGACGCAAGAAAATCCCAATCCCTTTTCTAAACCTTTTAAAAATCAACAAACACAACTTTTATTCTAACACTGTTTATGTTTACCTACTAAGTTGTATTAAAACACTATTATCAATGACCAATTACAATTCAGATTGATTATTCGAAATGACCTTTGCATTAGGACTACATGCCAGTCTGATTAGATAATTTATTCGTGCCTTAATGGTGTAGTTCTTATGATATTTTATTTCACCGTAGTGCACGCGTTCACTACAATATAGATATCATTACATGAAAATGATATTTAGAGTGAAATCTTCCGACATTGTATATTTCTGAAGTTTGTACTTAATATCATGCTTACTGCTGATATGATATTTATTTTAAGGTGGCGATCGGGGCTAACGTTTGATACTTGATTACGTATGCCTGTATGGTTTGGTGCAACTGCCAAGCAGTTTCATGTTAATGTAAATATTGTGTTATATTCATGATAACGCTGAATGGCTTCACATATATTTACTATAAGAGTTTTTTAAATTTGCATAATTAACACGGTTGGTGAAGTTTAATTGAATCGGTTGAATATAAACAGGGGATGCTAGTTTGTTCAGTTGCTTCAAGTCTAAAATGACACAAAAAAGTGTATCAGTAAATAATAGCTATTTAAAATAGTTTTCAATAGTCAATGGTTGTATTATCATACAGCAGTCAATGCATATTCGTATAGGTATGCATATTCCCAAATGGATGAAACTGAGAGACATTCCAATGGTTCAAGTCTTACGATCATTGTTGGTCGGAAGTGGCTATAGCTTTATCAATCAGAATTAAAATATCCAACCCGCTCTATTTTCATATATATGTATCTTATTATAGAATATTGTACAAACACTTTTCCTTTGTCTGGTAGCTGGATAGGCTAGTACTAATTTTTCAAGTTTCTTAATATTACGGTACATAGAGGGCGTTCAAAATGGATATATTTTACAATGGATTAGTTGCATAAGTAGTAGATCCCATTGTAAAATGAGAAACTGTTGGACTGACTTAAAAAAAATCCTATTTCTTCAGCATAGCACAAGGCTATTTAAATTTCCAGATAAATAAATTGGTGTACACGATATACTATGAGTAAAGGAGTAATATATGAGCTAAGTCCCAGAATTAACACTGCTTGTTTCTGCCTTGATCGTTGTTCCCGTACTGAATGAAGTGCATGCGAACAATATGTGGGTTGAATTCGGTTAGTTTGGTAAACAAAAGAGTAAATGACGGCTTTGCTTTTACAGCGTTTGTCGATATTTTCGTTGAGGCATCAACTGTCATAGAAAAATTGTGTGCTTAGCTTGCACATGATTTGATTTGATAAACACAAATATGTACGTATTTAATGAAAAATGTTGATTGGTTTAAAAACGGACTATACGGCTCTGTGCAAAAATTCGATGTACCGAATTTTTTTTTAACAAAAAGCCGATTTTTGAAAATATACTATCAAAGTTTTGTCAGTTGTAAAAAAGTTGATTTTGTTATTTGAAAGCATTTACTTGCACATTTTAAATGCACAAATTCATCGTTACAATTTTCTTCTAATAATCAGCTGTGAGTTAGCTGAAAATGTGCCAACGTTTTTGCGAAATCTTAAAAAGGAAGCGAGGCAATTCTTTTAGGAAATAAGTAAATATGGTTCGATTCAGTTTATTAATTAATCAATTGAATTTCAAAAATATGTTGTTTTGTAAGTGAAAATTCTAGACCATTTTCTTTGCATTCTCTTGAATAAAAACTAAAAATTGAACGTTTAAGTCTCCATCAAACCAACTTTAATCTACAAACTTCACTGATTTAGTGAAAACCGTGGCTGGCCGCACCCGGGGCTAAAAAAAATTCCTGTTTTGTATTTATTGTCTTTTATTTGCCAACAAAGCGTCTGCAAAACGCGTTAAGTTTACGGACATTTGGATTAATTAACTCAAATTGATTCTGGTTGTGCTGTTTCTATGCACAAGCGGAATGAAACTGTGGGAATGAAATTGCCACTTTCCCCAAAAATTTTGCCCAAAATTTTTTGAAACTCATAACTTAAGTTTAAACAATAAAGGTTATAAGCGAAAAACAAGCTACAAAAGAGGCATTTGTCTTGATAAGATGATATGAATCCGGCAAACTAAAAAAACATTTCAAAATGAGCTTAAAATGTTATCTACCAAACTTATAACGAAAATTTATCTGTAAAATATATGAAGTGGCTGTAGTTATTGTATTATTACGGCAATTTTTTTGATTCCTACGCTTATCAGTTTCATTTAGTTTTGAAGCATGTTTCTTCGTCTATCAAAGAAGTCCGTATTTTCTTGTTTCTTTTCGTGCTCTACAAAGCGTAAATATTTATTAGTTGAAATTTTGTCAAAAAAGGTCTCCCAAGATCGCTAGACGGTGTTACAATTAGAGAAGCAACCACATTGTTAAGTCAATTGCACGATGATGATTTCATTTTTTCTCAGAACTTTTTAAGAAAATATTCGGTTGTGCAGGTATTCTTTTTAATGTTTGTATTCATGTAGCACAGAAAGCAAAGCACAGATAGCAAAGCACAGATAGCATGTAGCACAGATAGCAGATAGCAAAGTGCCAAATTTATTAATTCTAAGCTAAATTCTAAGCTAGTATAATCCTACAACTGTATGGCAAAAAGATTGCATACTTCAATGCATGATCTTCGCGTGTTAGGAAAAGAAGTTTGTGATATAAATACCAGCCAGATTCATGAACGTTTTGAGAGTTTAATATCTAGTGGGCACAGTATTGGCTTCTAGTGTATGGGGTCCCTGGTTAAAATCCAGGTTCGGACGAGGGGCCGAGCACCTATCTTTGAGTTCACCTAGCTCTGTATAGGTATCTGAATTTGTCAGACATGTTTTAAGAAATTTTTTGATATTACCATTCTAATGGTCATAACGGGATGGAATTTTTGGCTTAATAAATTATGTGCATTATTCGTCTTTGCTTATAAGTACTGATGCGAGTTCAAACAATATGCAGTTATTTGTTTTTCTAGGCATAATTCGCCATCGTGACGAGTTTCTCGATTTCGCGTTTTACGAAATTCAGTTTTGTACCAAAATTACCATAAGATGTTCTGGAACGATTTACAAGCAGGAGGGACACCATAAGCGACAAAACTAAAAGTTTACGTTACAAATTTCTGTAATGTAGAGCACATGGTTTTCCGGTCCGCGCTTAAGTCTAAAGAACATTTACCGACTTATTGCTTATTATATAACATCTCCACTGCCGCATATCATAGAACTTGAGAAAGGGTTGATATTTTCGGGACAAGCAGTCGTTGATTGGCTTAGTTTTTCTCGCCATATTTGCAGGTTTTGAGTCAGCAGGAACAACACAAAAATTGGCAGAAATTATTGTCGGGTTCGATGTATGTAAGCTCGGCAAACGCAAAATTATCGCGAGTGGCCTGCATCTGGTCAATGTGTTCTTGAAGACATTTACTGTGTGACAAGAGAGGTGTTTGTAGTTTCCATTGACACACGAGACAGTCAAACATCATTGGCAGTTATGACAGACTTTATTACTAATGGCACGGGTATATATTCTGGTTGTTGGCGTGCATATGACTGTTTCGAAAAGGTGAACTATTTGCATCTCACAGTTAATCATTCAACAAATTTTATCGGTCCAGTTACCGTCGCTCATACTCAGAATATCGAGATTTTCTGGATGAATTTACGCGGGGTAGCTTGCCCCATTGAGGCCATAAAAAGCTCATTGGTCCGGTTATATAGCCGTATTTTTGTTTAAGTGGTATTTTGATTATAACGCCATAATTGATGCGTTTTCCAATGTCATGGCAACTATGTTGGCTGAATGCTCCTAATGTCGGCCTGCTTCAAAAGACGGCCATCCAACACTTTTTTGTCTAATAAAAAGAATCAGATTCGTTAAAACGAAATATAAAGTGCAATACTTGGAACAATAGCCAGTGTACTTACTTTAGATGCCTTTTTTAACAAGTTTTATCCGTGCTGTGAGACAAGGAAGAGCTGACAAAAAAGAGTTGCAGCAGGTCAATTTTAGGGGCACTGTGACCGACTTTTGGAACAATCACCCCACCTGGTCGCCGATGATATTACCTGCGAGTGGCGGCTGCTTCAAAATCTGCCACTTCGTAGGATTTATATTTCCCTATTTATATTCTCTTCTATCTTCTTGGGATTTATATTCCTCTATTTGAAACTAGTCATAGTTGAGAATTGTAATCCTTTTTTTTATTATGATTGGCTACAAACTATTATTGCTATTGGTTATCTGTTTTATGTTTTTGATGCATTCTTACCAGCCCTTCTACTTCCTGTGACTCCACAGATGCCATACCTTTTCAGTCCCACCAGAGAGTTATCAAAAGCTTTCTAGGTAGTAGCACCGCCTTTAGATAACTCTACTTATTTTGGCAATGATCGGTTTCAACCTACATTATCATATGTAAACCATTTTTCGCCTTCCGTGATTATTTGAGAAATCGAGTGAGCTAATTTTATCGAAGTAAAAAATAAGAGACAGAAATCGATCATAATTTTACTGAGGTCCATTCATAAGGTTTCAAAACATCTAGTTCTTTTTTATCTAGCCCCATTCAAATAGTTTAAAACTGATTTCTGATCAAAGCTCAGCTCCTTAGTCATCTCATGAGTACTTTTGTCGATCATCCTTTACTTTTGCAAGGATTTCATCGAATTTTTCCTGATCCTTAAACTGATCGTTAACATCAATTATATCTTTAACACCAATTTCCCCAGAAGTGAAACCTCTGAACAAAAAAGACGCTGTATGTATTACTTCTGCATTCTCACTATAAACTGCACACTTCTCTTCTGGAAACCTGAGATGCATTTTTACCGCTTTTATTGAAATATAATTTAAAATATAGCTTCTTCTCCGTTTATCTCGCTCATTTTGAGACGCAAATAACAAATGACGCGGAAACAAAACCACTTCTGTTCTGATTTATTCTGTATAATATATTGTGTATCGTATAGTATATAGTGTTACTTTATTCAAGGTTTTATGAAGAGCCTGCTTGTTGCATCTGCTCTTTATGTTTATCAAGCAACACATGCACGTGACATCAATATTTTGTCGCAAAATTTTAAGTGCACAAAGAAAATATTCGAAAATGTCGATATCGTAATGAATATGGTGGTAAAAAGTCAATATAATAAAAATAATTGGATGCACGCATGATTTATTCATAACTTCGAAACAATTGGTCATTTACATTCATCAAAAACAAGTCACTAATTTCAAAAACAAAAACTGCACTCGGCTAACAAAACAACACAAACTTTTTCTTATTCGATTTCCATTTTTATCCCGATTCTTCCTATCTCTAATGCTTCTATTAGCCATTCTATCTTAGAGCTGAATTTATAAATTGTTAGCACTAAAACTTTTTTAATTCTGATATTTTGAATTCCCTTTAATCGCTGTTTATGATAAACATCACATGCATGATTGCAGCTTTCTAATTTTACATCCAAAGTTTTTCAATTTCCTCAAAGCTTTCTAATGCAATTGAATAACAGTTTGAAGTTTATCCTTTTTATTGGTATACTAATGAAAAAATTTGCAATCTTTTTAGTTTATGCTCTTGATGCTAAATTCCGTTTTGATGACAACGCTGAATTCAGGCAAAAGGAACTGTTCGCCTTGCGTGACTGGACTCAAGAAGATCCTAAAGAAGTCGAAGCATCCAAATACGATCTGAATTACATTGCTCTTGATGGTAAGTTGTCGACAAATTTCATATATTTTAAGACTGTATAAAGGACAGTAAAAGATGGTGTGTTTAGTAACACGCCATAAGTTTTGTTATACGTTTACAATAAGTTAATAATTTTAGAAAAGAGTTAATTTAAGGGGCTTTATAACATATTCTAAAATTCTTTTTTAGCGTAATACGGCTCAAGTTTGAAAAATATTTTCATGAAATTGAAAAAGTATCCTACCTGGCGCACTCCTCACCAAACCATGACAAATACAGGGTGATAGAATGTCAAAAGTTCATTTTGAGCTTTTCTGCAAATAGAATTCCTCTTCTGTAGTTAAGAATGAATGAAAAAGGGAACCTCCAGAAGAGCTCACATTTTTCGATATGTATTTGTATAAGCCTTGAAGATAGCGCCGATAGGCTCGTGCCATCTCGAATAAGTTCTTACAGCGATCTAGTTTAGATTTTTAATTCTGTAGGAATTACCTTTAACTTGTCTTTGAGAACATATATTTTATAATTGTTGGGTTCTAGCCTAGAATTATTCGGTTCTACGCCCACACTCTTACTACGCATAGGCGGAGAACTGTAAGACACAAATGTTGTCTCAAAGTACAAGTTTTGCCCATTACAGGTAGATAATTAAGCACCAATTCTAAAAATTTTAATTAATTTCATTCAAATTTTTCATCACTATCAACCTAGTCCATCTACTTATAATAATTCGCCACAGGCACTAGCCGAAATACTATCTCATTGCTGCCGTCTTTACTTAATATAATGAAACTTACATCCTCTTTTAGGCTATGGAAGCTACTCAAAAAAAAAAAAAAAGAATTGGCCATTCGTCAATCGATATCAAGTGATAAACTTCATCTTAGGGCACTGCAATCTGAGCTCTGTTGGAAAATGTTGTCGTCTTTTGCTCACTGTACCACATCTGCATAATACCATTTCTAACAGATTTCTTTGCAATTCTAATGAATTGAAAAACTATCGAAACGTATTCGGTTTGCGTTTTCCAACATTTAATTCTATTAAATCGTTGACAATGTGACCCTTAATGGGCTCTCTACACAATGGACCAAGATGGACCGCTGCAATGGTTGCCATGATATCCACCATCGCAAAAGAACCACTAGGTGGACTAGTTCCGATTTGTTGGCTGCGCATGATGACCCTCTTTGATGTGATGAGAAAAACCTTTGCCATCACCACTTCCAGCAGTGTCCCATGACAATCGATTGGATGAGAGCGACGTAATGACTTTTTCGGAAGACTTTCTCTGTAGTAATTTAAAACAAGCATACCTAGACTCCCTAGCTTTCAGCCACACTTTGTATCCTCGCTTTACAGATTTTAGGGGCGGAAATTGCTTCAAAATATGTGGTCCATGAATACCATCAGACTTTTATTCATAGGCCCACTTTAGGTTTATAACATTCCGAAAACGATTTTTCTAGTATATCAAAAAGTGGTCATATTTTATATAGCTTATCGTAATTTCGACTACTTCTTTTGGGTATTTGGATATGTATGTTGGTCCGATATCTTTGTTCACAAAATTGACGCAATATAGGCTCATGCCTACAAGACCAGTAATATTTAGCGAAAAAAATATTAAGTTCTTAAGCAGGAGTGGATACAAATGAGCGATTGATGTCTTTTTAGATTACGTAAAAATTAGTGTGACAAGATATACCAGATATGTAAATACTGGATTTTGCCCATGTATTGCTCTAGTTACTATCAAACCGTGTCATTTGCGCCGCTTTTTTTTTGTTTTGCCATCTGATAAAGATTATAACTTTGATAACTTTGATCATGCAATAGTCGTTTCCCTTGATATTGCGAAGGCCTTTGGCAGAGTCTGACACCCAGCTGTATTAGCCAAGCATCGTGCATTTGGTCTTCTCTCCATCCTTGACAAGTATTGAATGGTCAGAGCAGCACATTTTATACCCATTTTCAAGATTTTTTTTTAGAAAACTGTTAATAGTTACTTGATTGGGATAGTACCTACAGTAAAGAACAACCTTTGAAGAGTATCCAAAAAAAAAATTTATTGAAAAATATCGAAAATTAAGCTCGTGACATGAATTTGACATTTTCGTTCAGGACAAAGAGTTGATTTGCGGTGAGACACATAACTAATGACTGGATCATCGTAAACAAAAAAACCAAAAATAGTTCGTTAGTTTATGAGTTTTTTGAGGTAACGCTGTCGAGTTTTTCCAAATATCTAGATTATTTAATTTTTGGTATAAGTTTGAAGTCAAAAAAACGAAAAAAACGGAAATTTTTTTTTCGAAATTTCTGTTTTCAGTTGTAAAAAATTCCATAAATAAAAAAAAAGCAAGAAATAAAAAATATCTCGACAGCGTTACCTAGTAAATTGCCTACAAAAATAGTGTGCAAAATTTCAGAAAGATCGGTCGAGTAGTTTTCGAGTTACATGTCTCACCGACTTGAAATATAAAATTCCTCAAAGAACGCGTTTTAAAATTTTAGCTGTGTAACAAAAGTGCGTGAAAAATTACGAAACACGTGTACCGTAACTGGTCGATGAAATGAATGTATACTACTACAAGTCACATATATAAGTGTTTTTACTCAAATATAGCACATACAGGTGTGGATAGAGTGGGAAGACTCTACTATTACGTATTTGAGAGCTGCGCGCGGCTAATAAAGCAGGAAAGGAACGCGATTTGCGCGAAAATATGAATTTGAGTTATTTGTATTGTTAAGCCGATAACTTCGTTAATTTTGCTCGGATCGACCTGAAATTTTGTATGGACACTCCTGAGTCAGTATACACTAGTCACTGAACAAAAAAAAATATCGATTTTCTGACCATATCTGACCATAAGAATATCTACAAGTCCACGAAGTTCCGCGTCGAGACACGCCCAAGCGACTCTTCAAACCAGTCGTGCTGGCTCACCTATCGATACCCACGGACTTAAAAAAACTACCGCAGATTATGGGTCGTAAAGACAACCCTCCTCCCGCTTTATGCGTAGTATGTTCTGAACGTATGTAGCGACGGCGCACCAGTTCTCTTCATTTTGCAACATTGCAAAGGTGCGCGCCAAACTTGTGAAGCGCCTGTGCACAAAGAATGTGGGCTGAGCATCGTCGTACTCAGTCATACGGTATCGACAATACGGTGTGGCCAACTTACGTATTTTATTCTGAATTTCCTGAAGTAACCATGTTAACCATCTTTCCGTGGTTACAGCTAACTCAAGGATCTATCAGATCAATCAGCTTAGCTGTCCAGCGTCCTTTACTCCTTTCAATCCAACGCTATTACCAAAGTTGGAGGGTTTGCGTAAGCGCTTGCGTCTGAATCTCAGTTTTATCCGACTCAGAGCACAATTGGTACTCTTCATAGCGTTCTCGTGCTAATAGATTTATCGAAACTTCTGAAACTGCTGTTGCTACAGGCGATACGCAGGCCACCCCTGCGCTGGACGCTGGCAATGCGCTTCCAGAACATCTTAGTTTGGAGCGCATCTCCGCAAATTTCAACCCCATATGGCGAGATGGAATTGTTCGTTACCTTGAGCATCAACGTAATGTGGGTTGTCTTTCTCTTCTTTTTCGCTATTCATTGTTCTAATAAAAAAAGTGCAACACCCGAGCCTTTTAGCGCTCGCACTCACTTTTGGTCAGTGCCAGCCGTACTGTTAAATTTCGCTCTTCTTATCTAGGTCAATACCATTTTGAAACATCCTACTATCTGCTTATTTCAACGCGACTAGGAGCTACAGTTGTTTATGTGAAACGTGCACCGCTATCTCCTGCAATCTCAAACCATTTCCTTCCGTCGAGGCTGTGCTATAGCATACTACGGCATATCCTGAGCCTTGGCATCTTCATAGGACTAAATATCGCGGTCAAAGCACTTAACGATGAATGTATCATATGTTAAATTAATTTTACCTTAAATGTATTGTGATAGTAAATATTTTCCCCCATTTTGATATTAGGAACGATTGGATGTTTGGTAAATGGTGCTGGTTTAGCTATGGCAACTATGGATATTATTAAATTGCACGGTGGTGATCCAGCCAATTTCTTGGATGTTGGTGGCGGCGCTACTGCTCAAGCTGTGAAGGTATATAGTCTTGAAAATTGCCCAGTGGTAAACGTTGAATTTATTCGTAATTTTTATGATGCTCCTAGGAAGCCTTCAAAATCATTACTTCGGATTCAAAGGTGCATGCAATCCTCGTTAACATTTTCGGTGGTATTATGAGATGTGATGTAATCGCAGAAGGTATTATTGCTGCGGCGAAAGAATTAGACATGAAGACACCAATTGTTGTCCGATTGCAGGTAAAATAAAATTTGATTTTTTTTTAGATTTGTTTAAAATGATATGGAAGTATTTTTATATGCTTCTAAAAGTTACATATATGTGCTATTTATAAATTATTTCCATTATCCATTTCCATTTTCCCTTTGAACTAATTTATAACTAGTTATTTTAAAGATAATACCCAAAATCTCTTGAAAATCATTACTTAAAATATATGTCTCAAGTATAATTTATTTACCTCCCACAGGGCACGAAGGTGAACGAAGCTAGGGATCTAATCAAGAACTCTGGTCTAAGAATTCTTCCGCGTCACGACTTAGACGAAGCTGCCAACTTGGCCGTCCACTTAGCGAAAATTGTTCATTTGGCTCGTGAAGTTAAAATGGATGTTAATTTCGAAATACCCGAGTATGCTAAGTAAAAGTGTTCTACTGTTGAAAACTTTACGCTTCGTTAGATAAGCTATTTAAAAACAAAAACTTTAAAACAATTGAAACTGCACCAACATCAACTCCATGAAATTTCAGCACATATAAATCGGATACAATTCGAATCCTAGGATGATGAGTGTAATACTCAAAACCAAAAGAAACAAACACATTGTTCTAAAACACTAATATTAAGTGAAATGACAAATATATTCTATTTATTTTGTTAGTTATTTTTATTTTATGATGAATTTGCTGTTTCCGTCATGACATCATCTTAAATATTTTCTTAGAGTCATATATTTTTTGTTTGAGAATTCTAGTTTACATGATAAATTTGTTTCAAATCGTTCAGTATGACTTAATAATGTAATGTTCTTTTGAATGGAACCTAATTTCCTATCAAAAATGAAGAGTCGATTTTGAAAATCAAGGCAAGGAATCAGGCAAGGAAAAAAAGAGTGATTGTAATAATAAAACAGAAAAAAAGAAACAGAAATCGGATGACTGCCAGACGATTTGCAAACCGAAGAAAGCACGTTAGAAACAAATTTTTTGATAAATGTAATAAATTAATTGTTGAAATTGATTGTAAACTCTACTTATGATTATTAAATATTACCAAAAGAATTGCCGTTGTTTTCGTGAGAATAGTTATTACAAAAGTTAAAGCAATAAGTAGATTGTCCAGAATAGATAGTCTATATTTTTCCGCAAGTATGTTGGCTTTAATCAAAGCAAGGGTAGTTTCGCATTGATATTGATCGGTCTGATCTAATCTAAAAGTGCATATTATTAATGAGCACTCTTAGATTGGATCGGAACTATCTTTTGGCAAACCGGTTAAAAATACATGTAAGCCGTATACAATTAGCACAGTCGGATTTATTTGAGAACGGACGCGATATATGGATGCCCACAAGAGGGTGTTCTATCGCCATTCTTGCTGATTTTGCTAATCGACTCCCTGCTAAACGAACAGCAGCAAGAACCACTTAACACGCAAGTTTATGCTGATAACGTGGCAAAACTATCTATAAGGGTCAATAATCGTCAATTAGGATTGAATGTGGTATGCAGAAATATAAAACGGGCATTGGATTCAATTGACAATTGGTGCTCGATGCGTGGCCTGTGAGTGAAATCAAATAAATAGAAACTTGTTTTGTTCGTCTTCGTCGTAGCACTACAGCCCCTGTCGGGCATTGGTTTCTCGCAGGTGACGCCTCCAGTTGTCTCGGTCCAATGAGCGCGTCCTTCAATTTCGAAAACCGAGCAGCTTTGCACAGTCTTCGTCGACAGAATCAGACCAGCGTTTTCTGGGTTTTCCCACTGGTCTTTGACCCTCCGTCGAATACCTTCTTGGGTACTCGATGCTCATCCATTCGTTGCACGTGACCAGCCCATTGCAGCTTCCGCAGTTTGATTATTGTAGCAACGTCTGGCTCATTAAAAACCTCGTACAACTCGTGGTTGTACCTTATCCGCCATTGGCCGCACTCTTGTTTAGCTCCAATTATACGCCTGAGGACCCGTCTTTCGAAGGCGTTCAGCATATTTGCGGATGCTTGGGTAAGGGTCCAAGTTTCACATCCGTAGCACAACACAGGTCTGATTATTGATTTGTAGACTTGGAGCTTCGTCTTCCTGTGTAAGCAGCTGGTCTTCAGTAGGGCCAGAACGGAGTAGAAAGTTTTATTAGCGAGCTGTATTCTCCGTTTAATTTCATCAGTTTCACTGCCTTTCGTTGTCAATTTCGAGCCTAAGTATATAAATTCGTCCACATTCTCTAAATTATATTCGTCCAGAATTATATTTCGTCTAATGGAGGTCTTCTTTCTTGTTTGCGTCATGATTTTTGTTTTCGTCTGATTGATCTTCAGGCCTACTTCTTTGGCTTCCTGGTCAAGTTTCAACAGGAGTTCTTTGGCGGATGTGAAGGAACGTGACAAGATGTTAATGTCACCCGCGTAGGCCACTAATTGGTTCGACTTATATAGAAACGTACCCTCTGTGTCGACAGTAATCTTCCTTATCACGTACTCAAGTGCTAGGTTGAACAGCAGAGGGGCCAACCTATCGCCTTGCTTTAGTCCGACATTTGTGTCAAAGGCGTCAGTCAGACTGTTGTTGATTCTGACTTGTGATGCTGTCGACGTGATCGTCATTTTGGTCAGTCGGACTAGTTTTGCCAGGATGCCGAAGTATAGCATTATTTTGCACAGTACGTTTCGGGCAATATTGTCACATGCTTGTTTAAAATCCAAGAAAAAGTGGTGGACGTCGATGTTAAATTCCCAGCATTTTTCGAGCACTTGTTTGACTGTGAAGAGCTGATCGGTAGTTGATCGACCAGACCTAAAGCCTCCTTGGTACTCCCCAAGGACATTTTCAGCGTATACATTTATTTTATTTTTTAACATTTTCGTCAGTATCTTATAGGGCGTACAAAGTAGCGATATGCCTCCGTAGTTTTCGCACCGAAGTTTGTTTCCTTTTTTGTGGATAGGGCATATGATAGATTTGCACCACTCCTGCGGTATTTTTTTTGACCCCAGATGTGCTGGATCAATTTGTGGATGGCTTTTATAGGGCAGCTTCCACCGTACTTGATTAGCTCAACCCGAATCTCGTCAATGCCCGGCGCTTTATTGTTTTTCTGGCTTTTTATGGCAGAATTGACTTCTTCCAGCGTTGGAGGTGCGATCAAGACTTCGTCAGAGACGTCTATCGGCTCGGATATTATTGAGGTCTGTGCAGGATTACCAAGAACACAAAACTAAAAGCACTAATGCTTCCAATAATAAAGGGTACCACTCTTCAGTTATCAAAGAGTAATCTTTAACAAAAACATCATGAAGGAAGCATGTGGAAGTGAAGCTTGCTCGAGTTTTTATTGCTTTCGGGCAGTGCAAGAGAGCTTTCGCCACCACATGGGGTCCGTTATCTTATGTCGTTATGTGGGTCTACGTATCAATCATATGGTTAATAATTGCATACGCATCCCTGGTGCGGTAGATTATTGTGACGTTTTCGTATGCCGAATGAAGTTAGCCATACTACGAAGGACCGTACGCCTAGGCATCTGTGGTGCTACGAATACTATTCTTGGGGTGGCTCTTGTGCTTCTCAATCTGTCTCTACTAGACAGCCGTATTTGTCAAATTCAACATAGTTTAAGACGATTTTGGGTACTACGAGAGAAGCGAGAGATCTTTTTGGTTGTCGGGAGGCTTTCGGACGCTTGAATATCTCTAATCGATTTCGGAAGACATGATGTGATCTTTTTGAGCAAATGTGATACGGAGCACCCAGATATCTGCATGAAAGGATGTTCCGAGATTTTCTTCACAGATGGATCGAAGAAAGACATTAGATATGGCACTGGTGTCTACCTTTATTGCAAGTTTCTGAACCTACCTTAGGTGTGCTGACCGAATCGATACCCATAAAGAGAGTTGGCTATCTTCTGATATGGCCAAGCACACGAAGCTCTTAGTCTCAGAACCTAGCTATTTCTCCTCAATAAGAGTAGGACAATTTTTACAGACATGGAACGCATTATTTTGATTTGAGTGCTTAGAGGTTCCAACTGCCCCATTTCTAACCCACGCCCACATACACATTGGTTTCGATCAGCACTTGTTTCACTTAAAAAAAAGTTAGCTGTCCCTTTTTTTGTTTTCGCTCGACGGTTTTTTTCTTGTTCCAATTTCAAATCGTCGAAAGTCTAGTCAAGAGATTGCAACCTAAGCAATAAACTGCTTAATGAAGTGATATTTCCACCAAGCTCTAAATTTTCAAATTCAAATGCCTATTTTTTAAGACGCCAGTTAAGTTTTGTGTATGGAAGCTCATTTTCCTAACATAGAATTACCCTTAATAATTTTTATCCAATATATTCCAGTATCATTTTTCTGTAAAGTGAATTTTTCGACACTACGTATAGCACAACCTGACATGATTTTGCTTGTGAGAGTATTTTCAAATATAAATCGTATTTCTTCCTATCTGTGCCAGAAATATCGATAAATATTGTCTGGAATTATCTCCATCTACTGTACCTCATAAACCGGAAAAAAAACCCTAGATCCCATTATAAAAGTTCAAAAGAAACTGCTTGAAATCAAAACACGAACTGATTCTCATAGGACGAGAGATATCCAGAATAGTCTCAAAGCATTACAGCAAACTAGTGAGCGTTCACTAAAAACGATAGTTTCTCGACAAACAACAGACATATCCCTCATACGAAACCGAGCCTGTTCGTAAAACGATACGCAGCAATAATTTTGCTTAGGATGACCGACGCAATAAATAATAAAAGCCATGTGTATGTGCCCTATGGCCTATGCGGCTCAGTAGCCGATTTTACATAGACTTTTCCCCTAGTTTGCTGGTCGCGGTATCCCAAACAAAATTTCAGTTTAATTCGGCTGTGCTGTAAATCCGTCTGTGCTGAACAGTGTTCTTATATAACGATGTTTTATGCTCGTCTTTAGCAGCCTATATTACTTTGTTCTTCCAGTCTTTCAAATTTACTCTTAGGTTAGGTTAGCAAAGAGGGCTGCCGGGAAACGCGGCTTGCATTAGGCCACCAGTTTGGGCCCATTTACCACCTTCCGCTGGCTTTTTAGAGCTGCCAAGTGACCACTTCGCCAAACTGGATCAGTTGACTCCGCGTGACGGTACTGGCCACTTCTGCTAACCCTTGAAAATGGTATGCACCAAAAATTTTGAGGCGTTTATTATTTAGGGCCGGACAATCGCAGAAAGTATGCTCGATGGTGTCCTCTTCCATCTCGCACCTCTTGCATAAATTGTTGGATGTCAGTTCCATTCTGTTCGCATGAGATGCGGTAAGGCAGTGCCCTGTGAGCAAGCCGACCGTGGCTCTTAAGCAGTTTCTGCTGAGCTTGAGCAGTTTCCTGCTTTTGGTTGGATCAGGTGATGGCCATAATGTCCTGGCCACCCTGCAGTCCAGCCTGTTTTCCCATTCGGACTTTAGTTTGGCCCATACGGCGGCATCAAGTTTGTTTGTGGCGTCAGCGATTGACCGAGGTACAGTGATACAAGGGCTATTGCTAGCTCCTGAACCTTTGCTCGCCAATTCATCGGCTTTTTCGTTGCCTATGACCCCACTATGCCCTGGCACCCACATAATCCGGATAGGAATATGCCTTGCCTTTTCATTGAGAGCCACTTTGCAAGC
Source organism: Nemotelus nigrinus (assembly GCA_947369275.1). NCBI lineage: Eukaryota > Metazoa > Arthropoda > Insecta > Diptera > Stratiomyidae > Nemotelus > Nemotelus nigrinus. The sequence continues at coordinate 36,863,506 of OX376372.1, forward strand.
GTTAACAGTTTTTGAAGAACATCTGTAAGACGCAAGAGCGAGAATGGCTGCCCTACTGTCCACGCAAATCGTCATTGATCTGGTTGACATTCCACTAATGGACTCAACTGCCATGCGTATAGCATGTAATTCCGACTGAAAGACGGTAGCATGGTCTGACAGTCTACACCACAGGTTAAGGCTCAAATCCGTAGAAAACACGCCCGAGCCAACTCCTGTGTCCGTCTTTGACCCGTCCGTGTAAATTCAGACGCCCCCATCGGTGGTAGCTTGCTTTTTCTTCCAGTCTGTTCTTGACCTGGAAATTCCTGTCAAGATGTATTATTTTGCTCATGTGGTCCGTGTCTTCTGCAACGAGCCCAAATCTTTTGCGGCATTCTGTAAGAATACCGCTGTGGCCCCACTGATCTGAATCGTTCCACATGCCGGAACATTTAGCGCGTATCGCCGCTAAGCTTGTGCTTCTAAAGATGAATCGATCTAGGGGCATGAGTCCCAAAATCATTTCCAACCCAGCCGTTGGGGCGGTCTTTAAAGCGCCCGTAATATATATGCAAATTAATCTTTGCAGTCTTGTTAGCTCCTTGATATTAGTTTTACTCTCCGCTGCCTTCCACCATACGATTGCTCCATACACCAAAATCGGTCTGACTACACATGTGAATATGTAATAGGCCGCCCTATGTTTAAGACCCTAGGTATTGGAGTAGGCGGACCGGCACGCGAAACTGCTGCGCGAGCCTTACCAATTATGTGCTTCACGTTAGGCCCCCAGTTGAGTTTCCTGTCTAGTATAGGGCCCAAATATTTAACACTATCAGCAAGTTCTAATGTTATTCCGTTGAGGTTAGGCGTGGCAATAGCCGGTACCCTGTGTCTCCTTGTGAAGAGTACAAGTTCGGTTTTTGTCGGGTTTGCCCTAGGACCGACTTTTCTGGCCCAGGTTTGGACATGGTCCAGCGCCGATTGCATAAGGTCCGACAAAGTTTGTGGGAACGCACGTCTCACAAGTACCACAATGTCATCGGCATATGCCACCACCTCAAAGCCACTGGCCCTTAAATTCTCCAGTATTTCGTTGACTGTCAGGATCCAGGAAAGGGGAGATATAATCCCTCCTTGTGGTGTTCCGGTTCCGACTATTCTTTCCGCTTTTCCTCCAAAAAGGTAGCCTCAATCTGCCTGCTCTTGAACAAGTCCGATGCCCAGGTCGCCAGAGTTTTATCCACTCCATATCGAACCAAGGCATCGATGATACTCGCGACAGTGACATTATTGAAGGCCCCCTCAATGTCTAAGAAGGCTGCCAACGTGAATTCCTTCTGCCGTAAGGATTTTTCTATTGTACCGACAACTTTGTGCAATGCCGTATCTACTGATTTGCCCGCTAGATACGCGTGTTGATCAACAAAAAACTTAAGCTCATTACTGCTAGAGCAGGATGTGCAGATCAACAAGCCTCTCTAGTGTTTTGAGCAGAAACGATGTTAAGCTGATTGGTCTAAAGTCCTTCACGTAATGATGATTCAACCTACCAGGTATCGGAATGAAGACCACCCTAGCTTTTGTCCATTGCTCGGGTACTACCCCGAGGCGGAGGCATGCGGTAAAAATACGCTGCAGAATGGGAATGATGGTTTTATCTGCCTCATCAATCCCTGTAGCTTTGTAAGGTCGGAATGTGCCAATAGACCATTCGATCTTGACCTCATCAACTACTTCCTTGATCAGCCGCTCAGACGCCCGGTGGATTCCTTGAAGTACGTCCCTACGCGGTGGTGCGCAAGCTGATTCTGGAAAGTGGGTTTCCATTAGCATGTCCAGGCACTCTTTCGGGTCCTCCACCCAATCCCCGTTTTCCCTTCGCAAAAGCGTAGGTACGCCGGGGGTTACGCTTAGGACCTTCCTGATTCTGGCAGCCTCTGTACATCCGTCAATGTTCTCACAGAATTCACTCCATGAGTAGTGCTTGGCTCGTCTTATCTTCTTTTTGAAGAGCGACAGCTCCTGCTTGTAACGGTCCCAGTCTTCAACGTTTCCGGACCGCCTTGCGTTGTTAAACGCCCTTCGTGTGCGACCTCTAGCCTCTGTTAGTTCGCCATTCCACCATAAGGTAGCGTTCTTCCTAAAGGGCTTTTCCGGACACACGTCTTTGAAATCTGACACTAAGATTCCCGTTAATCGGTTCACCTCCTGCAAATTTACTCTACTGTGAGTAAATAATTTTAGCTCATTTTCAATTCGTAAAAGCTAAGATATTTGAAATCGTCAAAACTATCGCTAATAATTCATAAAAGTATCACTTTTAACGTGTATATAGGTGATATATACTCGCTAAAACCGTATTTTTTCTAATTCATTTACGATTCGTTAAAAATGATTCTTCTCGGATGGCCATTTTAGTAGGACCAATGAATCGTTTTCGATTCATTTGCGAGCTCGTTAACGATAAAAACATTCGTAAAATATGACTCTTTTATGAATTAATTACGATGCATTTGGTTTGCTGGGTAGCGAGACGCCTTCGTTCAATGTCTTATAAAGCGAGTCTTTCGAAGCGAATCGAGTGCGTTGTCTGGCGGGTTAATTTAAAAGCGAGTTTATTGCAACGCGAGTGATACTGTTACTAGCGTGATAGTTAAAGTGTGTACGTGAATTTAGTAGTGTAAAATAAAGCGGTTTATTTAAAACAATTATAATTTAAAATAAATTAAATAAATTAAAATAATTTAAATAGATTCAAATTAAAATAATTTAAATAAATTAAAATTAAAATATGTGTTTAGTCGCAGTAATTGAACTGTTATATGTCGTATGCAGAGTATTTATAGAATCCACGAAGCGAGTTTTCAGTGAAAAAACACAACAATTCGTGTGATGCTACAGACCATTATTTTCTATTAAACGTGGTAATTCGTAATATGTGGACTAAATAGAAAGTAACATGTTTCGGACAGTGAATACTATAAGAAGTTGTGTGGACTAATTTTGTTGACTAACTGAAGAACGCCAAATGCCAAAGCTAGTAAATGAATTAATATTGGCAGAGTTGAAAGTAAAGTGCCGAAAACGAGATCTGCCGACGACTGGAAATAAAACGACTTTATTCTCACGGCTAAGGGAGCCTTTGAGCAGGAGAGGCAATGAAAGATCCGCAAACATTCGAATTCTTGGACGAGGAAACCAGCCTAGAACTTGACAAGAAATAACGAATCAGATAGTAGAAAAATCCGATGATAGACTTACTGGTGAAAATGGTTTCCGATATGAAGCAACAATCCCTGGACATTTTTGATTAGAAACAGAAGCAGCAAGCACTGGACATCGGTCAAAAATTTGTGCAGAATGCTGAAGACAATAAACAGTAAGCGACGAAACTGAGTCGGAAATTTAACCAGCAAGCCCAGAAACTAGATCAACAAGCCCCCGACGTTAACCCTAGAAACACAATCATATTCTTTTATGGCGCTAAAGATAATCATACGTCCCAGAGACGTATGACGCTTTCTCAGTGTATTCAGTGAGATCCAGCTACTTTTCATCAATTATTAATAGATACTTGAAATTATTATAAACACTTTTAGGAGAAATAAAACAAAAGTTTTGCAAAAATAAAGTATTATTTGAAAAATATAAACCTAATGCGTAAACTTCTTCAAAAATTAACAAAAACGAATACCTTTTTATTTATAGGAACTTTTTAGCTGACTTTCAGTCTACATTTGTTTTTTGAGTACTAAGCTTCTATAAAAATAATGGCTAAATCAAATCATCAAAACTTATTCTAAATGCACTCAAGGCACACGTCATTTCTATGTTCTTTGCAAACAGGCTTGTAGTACTTCGCATAAGACATTCTTGATATCCTTCGTATTTTTGATGGGCAACATGAACCAGGCAACATGGAGCAGGCTCCTCAGAATATTTTAGATCAGTACTTCCACTAGTAAGTACTTGGTAGTAATTCCAATATACTTTGAAGAGTCCTCATTAGAGATGGAGCTTTTAGCCTTATTCCAATATATGGTGAAGTTAGGTCACTGCTAAGTTTTTTATAAAATTTCTTCGGCTCCGAGGCCTTTCGCTTTTGGCAATGATGTTGTGGCGATAAATTACATAGGAATTGACGTAGGCTATGTTTAAAATGCCATACAGTACAGCCATTGGCCACCTGCTCGCTTTTTGGAGCACGAAATTGCCGAATATATTTGGTCAAAAGTATTGTAGTCTGGTTGTAGTACATACATAATCATTTCTGACTTTGCTGTTGTTTGGTTTATGATACTTTCTTTCAGGATGACAACAAGGGTATCATTTTTAATGGTTTTGGCTTATACGATTCAAGTGTCAGACGGCCGTCGTAACAGAGCACTCGATCAAGTATTTTTCATTAGTTCTGGAATCTCCCGTTTATTTGAGCGTACGGTGCCAATTTGGCGGTCGTCGTATCGTCTATGGTTACTGCTAGAACCTAAACAAGGACAAGGCAAGACGATTATTGTACACAGCGAAAACAAGTGATTAACTGTTCCCAGGAGAATCATTCATCACTCAGATGACAAACTGTTTTCATTCACGGCAATAACGTGAGGTAATGAGGCAATGACGTAATGAAACTCTGCCATAGATTGTTTTCTATATTAATTAAATAGAGTTTGCAGGTTTCCATCAAACGAAGCTGTCGGCTAAGAAGCTGGTGGTTACCGACAAATCTAATAAAAAATTATTTTTGTTCATGTATCTTTTTAATGCTCCAGCATAACATTTTTTTTTGAATTTGGAATAAAGAAGACTGAAAATGTATCGTTCAACGATAACAATAACAACTCAAGCGCATCAGAACCACTAGAAAACTGATTTTATACCGCTAACCGTACCGCTTACTGTACTGCTAACCGTACCGCTAACCGAACCGCCTACTGAACCGCTTACCGTACCTCATATCGTACCGCTTACCGTACCGCTTACCGTACCGCTTATCGTACCGCTTACCGTACCGCATACCGTCCCGCTTACCGCATCCCTTACCGTACTCCTAACCGTCCCGCTTACCGTACTGCTAACCGTCCCGCTCACTGTACCGTTAACCGTACCGCATACCGTACCGCTTGCCGTACCACATACCATACCGCTAACCGTACCGTATAACGTACCGCTTAATATACCGCTTATCGTACCTCATACCGTACCGCTTACCGTACCGCTTAACGTACTGCATACCGAACCGCACTGCTTACCGTACCGCAACCGTACCGCTAACTGTACCATCTACCGCACCGCAGCCGCACCGCAGCCGCACCGCAACCGCACCGCAACCGCATCGCAGCCGCACCGCAACCGCACCGCAGCCGCACTGCAACTGCACCGCAACCGCACCGCAACCGCAGCCGCACCGCACCGCAACCGCACCGCAGCCGTACCGCAACCGCAGCCGCACCGCAGCCGCACCGCAGCCGCACCGCAGCCGCACCGCAACCGCACCGCAGCCGCAACCACACCGCAACCGCACCGCAATCGCAACCGCACCGCAACCGCACCGCAACCGCAACCGCACCGCAGCCGCACCGCAGCCGCACCGCAACCGCACCGCAGCCGCACCGCAACCGCACCGCAGCCGCACCGCAGCCGCACCGCAGCCGCACCGCAGCCGCACCGCAGCCGCACCGCAACCGCACCGCAGCCGCAGCCGCACCGCAACCGCACCGCAGCCGCAACCGCACCGCAACCGCAACCGCACCGCAATCGCAACCGCACCGCAACCGCACCGCAACCGCACCGCAGCCGCACCGCAACCGCACCGCAGCCGCACCGCAGCCGCACCGCAACCGCACCGCAACCGCACCGCAGCCGCACCGCAACCGCACCGCAGCCGCAACCGCACCGCAACCGCAACCGCACCGCAATCGCAACCGCACCGCAACCGCACCGCAACCGCAACCGCACCGCAACCGCACCGCAGCCGCACCGCAGCCGCACCGCAACCGCACCGCAGCCGCACTGCAGCCGCACCGCAGCCGCACCGCAGCCGCACCGCAACCGCACCGCAGCCGCAGCCGCACCGCAACCGCACCGCAACCGCAACCGCACCGCAATTGCAACCGCACCGCAACCGCACCGCAACCGCACCGCAACCGCAACCGCACCGCAACCGCACCGCAGCCGCACCGCAACCGCACCGCAGCCGCACCGCAGCCGCACCGCAACCGCACCGCAGCCGCACCGCAACCGCACCGCAACCGCAACCGCACCGCAGCCGCACTGCAACCGCACCGCAACCGCACCGCAACCGCAGCCGCACCGCAACCGCACCGCAGCCGCACCGCAACCGCAACCGCACCGCAACCGCAACCGCAACCGCACCGCAGCCGCACCGCAGCCGCACCGCAACCGCACCGCAGCCGCACCGCAACCGCAACCGCACCGCAACCGCAACCGCACCGCAACCGCAGCCGCACCGCAGCCACACCGCAGCCGCACCGCAACCGCACCGCAGCCGTACCGCAACCGCAGCCGCACCGCAGCCGCACCGCAACCGCATCGCAGCCGCACCGCAGCCGCACCGCAACCGCACCGCAGCCGCACCGCAACCGCACCGCAACCGCAGCCGCACTGCAACCGCACCGCAACCGCACCGCAACCGCACCGCAACCGCACCGCAGCCGCACCGCAACCGCACCGCAGCCGCACCGCAGCCGCACCGCAACCGCACCGCAGCCGCACCGCAACCGCACCGCAGCCGCACCGCAACCGCACCGCAGCCGCACCGCAACCGCACCGCAGCCGCACCGCAACCGCACCGCAGCCGCACCGCAACCGCACCGCAGCCGCACCGCAACCGCACCGCAGCCGCACCGCAACCGCACCGCAGCCGCACCGCAACCGCACCGCAACCGCACCGCAACCGCAGCCGCACCGCAACCGCACCGCAACCGCACCGCAACCGCAACCGCACCGCAACCGCAACCGCACCGCAACCGCACCGCAACCGCAACCGCAGCCGCACCGCAACCGCACCGCAGCCGCATCGCAACCGCTACGCAGCCGCACCGCAACCGCACCGCAGCCGCACCGCAGCCGCACCGCAGCCGCACCGCAACCGCACCGCAGCCGCACCGCAACCGCACCGCAACCGCACCGCAGCCGCACCGCAACCGCACCGCAACCGATGCCGCACCGCAACTGCACCGCAGCCGCACCGCAACCGCAACCGCACCGCAACCGCAACCGCACCGCAACCGCAGCCGCACCGCAGCCGCACCGCAACCGCACCGCAGCCGCACCGCAACCGCACCGCAGCCGCACCGCAACCGCACCGCAGCCGCACCGCAGCCGCACCGCAACCGCACCGCAGCCGCACCGCAACCGCACCGCAGCCGCACCGCAACCGCACCGCAGCCGCACCGCAGCCGCAGCCGCACCGCAACCGCACCGCAACCGCAACCGCACCGCAATCGCAACCACACCGCAACCGCACCGCAACCGCAACCGCACCGCAACCGCACCGCAGCCGCACCGCAACCGCACCGCAGCCGCACCGCAGCCGCACCGCAACCGCACCGCAACCGCACCGCAGCCGCACCGCAACCGCACCGCAGCCGCACCGCAACCGCACCGCAACCGCAGCCGCACCGCAGCCGCACCGCAGCCGCACCGCAACCGCACCGCAGCCGCACCGCAACCGCACCGCAGCCGCACTGCAACCGCACCGCAACCGCACCGCAACCGCACCGCAACCGCACCGCAGCCGCACCGCAACCGCACCGCAGCCGCACCGCAACCGCACCGCAGCCGCACCGCAACCGCACCGCAGCCGCACCGCAACCGCACCGCAGCCGCACCGCAACCGCACCGCAACCGCACCGCAACCGCACCGCAACCGCACCGCAACCGCACCGCAACCGCACCGCAGCCGCACCGCAACCGCAACCGCACCGGCTGCTGTTGCGGTTGCGGTGCGGCTGCGGTGCGGTTGCGGTGCGGCTGCGGTGCGGTTGCGGTGCGGCTGCGGTGCGGTTGCGGTGCGGCTGCGGTGCGGTTGCGGTGCGGCTGCGGTGCGGCTGCGGTGCGGTTGCGGTGCGGCTGCGGTGCGGTTGCGGTGCGGCTGCGGTGCGGTTGCGGTGCGGCTGCGGTGCGGCTGCGGTGCGGTTGCGGTGCGGCTGCGGTGCGGTTGCGGTGCGGCTGCGGTGCGGTTGCGGTGCGGTTGCGGTGCGGCTGCGGCTGCGGTGCGGTTGCGGTGCGGTTGCGGTGCGGCTGCGGTGCGGTTGCGGTGCGGCTGCGGTGCGGCTGCGGTGCGGTTGCGGTGCGGCTGCGGTGCGGCTGCGGTGCGGCTGCGGTTGCGGTGCGGTTGCAGTGCGGCTGTGGTGCGGTTGCGGTGCGGCTGCGGTGCGGTTGCGGTGCGGTTGCGGTGCGGCTGCGGTGCGGTTGCGGTGCGGCTGCGGTGCGGTTGCGGTGCGGCTGCGGTGCGGTTGCGGTGCGGCTGCGGTGCGGCTGCGGTGCGGCTGCGGTGCGGCTGCGGTTGCGGTGCGGTTGCGGTGCGGCTGCGGTGCGGTTGCGGTGCGGCTGCGGTGCGGTTGCGGTGCGGTTGCGGTGCGGCTGCGGTGCGGCTGCGGTGCGGTTGCGGTCCGGCTGCGGTGCGGTTGCGGTGCGGTTGCGGTTGCGGTGCGGTTGCGGTGCGGTTGCGATTGCGGTGCGGTTGCGGTGCGGTTGCGGTGCGGCTGCGGCTGCGGTGCGGTTGCGGTGCGGCTGCGGTGCGGTTGCGGTGCGGCTGCGGTGCGGCTGCGGTGCGGTTGCGGTGCGGCTGCGGTGCGGTTGCGGTGCGGCTGCGGTGCGGTTGCGGTGCGGCTGCGGTGCGGTTGCGGTGCGGCTGCGGTGCGGTTGCGGTTGCGGTTGCGGTGCGGTTGCGGTTGCGGTGCGGTGCGGCTGCGGTGCGGTTGCGGTGCGGCTGCGGTGCGGTTGCGGTGCGGCTGCGGTGCGGCTGCGGTGCGGTTGCGGTGCGGCTGCGGTGCGGTTGCGGTGCGGCTGCGGTGCGGTTGCGGTGCGGCTGCGGTGCGGTTGCGGTGCGGTTGCGGTGCGGTTGCGGTGCGGTTGCGGTGCGGTTGCAGTGCGGCTGTGGTGCGGTTGCGGTGCGGCTGCGGTGCGGTTGCGGTGCGGCTGCGGTGCGGTTGCGGTGCGGCTGCGGTGCGGTTGCGGTGCGGCTGCGGTGCGGCTGCGGTGCGGCTGCGGTTGCGGTGCGGTTGCGGTGCGGCTGCGGTGCGGTTGCGGTGCGGCTGCGGTGCGGTTGCGGTGCGGTTGCGGTGCGGCTGCGGCTGCGGTGCGGTTGCGGTGCGGCTGCGGTGCGGCTGCGGTGCGGTTGCGGTGCGGCTGCGGTGCGGTTGCGGTTGCGGTGCGGTTGCGGTGCGGTTGCGGTTGCGGTGCGGTTGCGGCTGCGGTGCGGTTGCGGTGCGGCTGCGGTGCGGCTGCGGTGCGGCTGCGGTGCGGCTGCGGTGCGGTTGCGGTGCGGCTGCGGTGCGGTTACGGTGCGGCTGCGGTGCGGTTGCGGTGCGGTTGCGGTGCGGTTGCGGTGCGGTTGCGGTGCGGCTGCGGTGCGGCTGCGGTGCGGTTGCGGTTGCGGTTGCGGTGCGGTTGCGGTTGCGGTGCGGCTGCGGTGCGGTTGCGGTGCGGCTGCGGTTGCGGTGCGGTTGCGGTGCGGCTGCGGTGCGGTTGCGGTGCGGCTGCGGTGCGGTTGCGGCTGCGGTTGCGGTGCGGTTGCGGTTGCGGTGCGGTTGCGGTTGCGGTGCGGCTGCGGTGCGGCTGCGATGCGGTTGCGGTGCGGCTGCGGTGCGGCTGCGGTTGCGGTGCGGGTGCGGCTGCGATGCGGTTGCGGTGCGGTTGCGGTGCGGCTGCGGTGCGGCTGCGGTGCGGTAGATGGTACAGTTAGCGGTACGGTTGCGGTACGGTAAGCAGTGCGGTTCGGTATGCAGTACGTTAAGCGGTACGGTAAGCGGTACGGTATGAAGTACGATAAGCGGTATATTAAGCGGTACGTTATACGGTACGGTTAGGGGTATGGTATGTGGTACGGCAAGCGGTACGGTATGCGGTACGGTTAACGGTACAGTGAGCGGGACGGTTAGCAGTACGGTAAGCGGGACGGTTAGGAGTACGGTAAGCGATGCGGTAAGCGGGACGGTATGCGGTACGGTAAGCGGTACGATAAGCGGTACGGTAAGCGGTACGGTAAGCGGTACGATATGCGGTACGGTAAGCGGTTCAGTAGGCGGTTCGGTTAGCGGTACGGTTAGCAGTACAGTAAGCGGTACGGTTAGCGGTATAAAATCAGTTTTCTAGTGGTTCTGATGCGCTTGAGTTGTTATTGTTATCGTTGAACGATACATTTTCAGTCTTCTTTATTTCAAATTCAAAAAAAAATGTTATGCTGGAGCATTAAAAAGATACATGAACAAAAATAATTTTTTATTAGATTTGTCGGTAACCACCAGCTTCTTAGCCGACAGCTTCGTTTGATGGAAACCTGCAAACTCTATTTAATTAATATAGAAAACAATCTATGGCAGAGTTTCATTACGTCATTGCCTCATTACCTCACGTTATTGCCGTGAATGAAAACAGTTTGTCATCTGAGTGATGAATGATTCTCCTGGGAACAGTTAATCACTTGTTTTCGCTGTGTACAATAATCGTCTTGCCTTGTCCTTGTTTAGGTTCTAGCAGTAACCATAGACGATACGACGACCGCCAAATTGGCACCGTACGCTCAAATAAACGGGAGATTCCAGAACTAATGAAAAATACTTGATCGAGTGCTCTGTTACGACGGCCGTCTGACACTTGAATCGTATAAGCCAAAACCATTAAAAATGATACCCTTGTTGTCATCCTGAAAGAAAGTATCATAAACCAAACAACAGCAAAGTCAGAAATGATTATGTATGTACTACAACCAGACTACAATACTTTTGACCAAATATATTCGGCAATTTCGTGCTCCAAAAAGCGAGCAGGTGGCCAATGGCTGTACTGTATGGCATTTTAAACATAGCCTACGTCAATTCCTATGTAATTTATCGCCACAACATCATTGCCAAAAGCGAAAGGCCTCGGAGCCGAAGAAATTTTATAAAAAACTTAGCAGTGACCTAACTTCACCATATATTGGAATAAGGCTAAAAGCTCCATCTCTAATGAGGACTCTTCAAAGTATATTGGAATTACTACCAAGTACTTACTAGTGGAAGTACTGATCTAAAATATTCTGAGGAGCCTGCTCCATGTTGCCTGGTTCATGTTGCCCATCAAAAATACGAAGGATATCAAGAATGTCTTATGCGAAGTACTACAAGCCTGTTTGCAAAGAACATAGAAATGACGTGTGCCTTGAGTGCATTTAGAATAAGTTTTGATGATTTGATTTAGCCATTATTTTTATAGAAGCTTAGTACTCAAAAAACAAATGTAGACTGAAAGTCAGCTAAAAAGTTCCTATAAATAAAAAGGTATTAGTTTTTGTTAATTTTTGAAGAAGTTTACGCATTAGGTTTATATTTTTCAAATTATACTTTATTTTTGCAAAACTTTTGTTTTATTTCTCCTAAAAGTGTTTATAATAATTTCAAGTATCAATTAATAATTGGTGAAAAGTAGCTGGATCTCACTGAATACACTGAGAAAGCGTCATACGTCTCTGGGACGTATGATTATCTTTAGCGCCATAAAAGAATATGATTGTGTTTCTAGGGTTAACGTCGGGGGCTTGTTGATCTAGTTTCTGGGCTTGCTGGTTAAATTTCTGACTCAGTTTCGTCGCTTACTGTTTATTGTCTTCAGCATTCTGCTCAAATTTTTGACCGATGTCCAGTGCTTGCTGCTTCTGCTTCTAATCAAAAATGTCCAGGGATTGTTGCTTCATATCGGAAACCATTTTCACCACTAAGTCTATCATCGGATTTTTCTACTATCTGATTCGTTATTTCTTGTCAAGTTCTAGGCTGGTTTCCTCGTCCAAGAATTCGAATGTTTGCGGATCTTTCATTGCCTCTCCTGCTCAAAGGCTCCCTTAGCCGTGAGAATAAAGTCGTTTTATTTCCAGTCGTCAGCAGATCTCGTTTTCGGTACTCTGCCAATATTAATTCATTTACTAGCTTTGGCATTTGTTCAACATCAAAGTTGTCGGATCCAGTAGAGACGCTACGCTGAAAAGACGATTAGGAAGCGAGAAGGACCCACTAACGGACGGAGAAAAAAGCGGTATATACCAAATAAGCTGCGGTGATTGCGATAAATATTACATTGGCCAGACGAAACGGCTCATCACGACGAGGTTCCAGGAGCACATAAAGGAAGTAGCAAGCGGGGAAAGACGAGGAATTAATTCGGTTCGATCAGCGGTGGCAATGCATATTATCGAAGAAGGACATTCTGTGACGAAAGAAAACCTGGAATTGTTACGACACGTAAACAAACCCCATACGTTGGACGCCTGGGAGAGTTTAGAAATATTGCGGAAGGATTCGGAAAAGTTGATGAACACAGACGAAGGAAATTGTTCATCCAAATTAATAAAACTGCTCGCCAAAAGATGGACAAATCGCGTGTCACACTAATTACTCTTTTTTAATGAGCGTTTTACACTAATTACTTTTTAATGAGCGTGTTACACTAACTACTTTTAATACTTATCTAATTACTTTTACCAGAGTTACGAATCTTCCCACTTTTAATGTAACTTTTATAATTTTTACCTGTATCTTTGTACCGATTTTGTATTTAAGCCCATGTGACCTTACAAATGATTTAGTAGCTAAAGTACTGAAGAAGGGAGTAAATAGCTCCCGAAATACGTATCTACGCAAATAAACAATTTTGTAGTAGGAGAAACTACGGATTTTTTTTTATTATTAAATCCAAACTACAAGCATCAGAAACGATAACTATGTTACTTTCTATTTAGTCCACATATTACGAATTACCACGTTTAATAGAAAATAATGGTCTGTAGCATCACACGAATTGTTGTGTTTTTTCACTGAAAACTCGCTTCGTGGATTCTATAAATACTCTGCATACGACATATAACAGTTCAATTACTGCGACTAAACACATATTTTAATTTTAATTTATTTAAATTATTTTAATTTGAATCTATTTAAATTATTTTAATTTATTTAATTTATTTTAAATTATAATTGTTTTAAATAAACCGCTTTATTTTACACTACTAAATTCACGTACATACTTTAACTATCACGCTAGTAACAGTATCACTCGCGTTGCAATAAACTCGCTTTTAAATTAACCCGCCAGACAACGCACTCGATTCGCTTCGAAAGACTCGCTTTATAAGACATTGAACGAAGGCGTCTCGCTACCCAGCAAACCAAATGCATCGTAATTAATTCATAAAAGAGTCATATTTTACGAATGTTTTTATCGTTAACGAGCTCGCAAATGAATCGAAAACGATTCATTGGTCCTACTAAAATGGCCATCCGAGAAGAATCATTTTTAACGAATCGTAAATGAATTAGAAAAAATACGGTTTTAGCGAGTATATATCACCTATATACACGTTAAAAGTGATACTTTTATGAATTATTAGCGATAGTTTTGACGATTTCAAATATCTTAGCTTTTACGAATTGAAAATGAGCTAAAATTATTTACTCACAGTAGAGTAAATTTGCAGGAGGTGAACCGATTAACGGGAATCTTAGTGTCAGATTTCAAAGACGTGTGTCCGGAAAAGCCCTTTAGGAAGAACGCTACCTTATGGTGGAATGGCGAACTAACAGAGGCTAGAGGTCGCACACGAAGGGCGTTTAACAACGCAAGGCGGTCCGGAAACGTTGAAGACTGGGACCGTTACAAGCAGGAGCTGTCGCTCTTCAAAAAGAAGATAAGACGAGCCAAGCACTACTCATGGAGTGAATTCTGTGAGAACATTGACGGATGTACAGAGGCTGCCAGAATCAGGAAGGTCCTAAGCGTAACCCCCGGCGTACCTACGCTTTTGCGAAGGGAAAACGGGGATTGGGTGGAGGACCCGAAAGAGTGCCTGGACATGCTAATGGAAACCCACTTTCCAGAGTCAGCTTGCGCACCACCGCGTAGGGACGTACTTCAAGGAATCCACCGGGCGTCTGAGCGGCTGATCAAGGAAGTAGTTGATGAGGTCAAGATCGAATGGTCTATTGGCACATTCCGACCTTACAAAGCTACAGGGATTGATGAGATATCACCCATCATGCTTCAAAAGGCAGATAAAACCATCATTCCCATTCTGCAGCGTATTTTTACCGCATGCCTCCGCCTCGGGGTAGTACCCGAGCAATGGACAAAAGCTAGGGTGGTCTTCATTCCGAAACCTGGTAGGTTGAATCATCATTACGTGAAGGACTTTAGACCAATCAGCTTAACATCGTTTCTGCTCAAAACACTAGAGAGGCTTGTTGATCTGCACATCCTGCTCTAGCAGTAATGAGCTTAAGTTTTTTGTTGATCAACACGCGTATCTAGCGGGCAAATCAGTAGATACGGCATTGCACAAAGTTGTCGGTACAATAGAAAAATCCTTACGGCAGAAGGAATTCACGTTGGCAGCCTTCTTAGACATTGAGGGGGCCTTCAATAATGTCACTGTCGCGAGTATCATCGATGCCTTGGTTCGATATGGAGTGGATAAAACTCTGGCGACCTGGGCATCGGACTTGTTCAAGAGCAGGCAGATTGAGGCTACCTTTTTGGAGGAAAAGCGGAAAGAATAGTCGGAACCGGAACACCACAAGGAGGGATTATATCTCCCCTTTCCTGGATCCTGACAGTCAACGAAATACTGGAGAATTTAAGGGCCAGTGGCTTTGAGGTGGTGGCATATGCCGATGACATTGTGGTACTTGTGAGACGTGCGTTCCCACAAACTTTGTCGGACCTTATGCAATCGACGCTGGACCATGTCCAAACCTGGGCCAGAAAAGTCGGTCCTAGGGCAAACCCGACAAAAACCGAACTTGTACTCTTCACAAGGAGACACAGGGTACCGGCTATTGCCACGCCTAACCTCAACGGAATAACATTAGAACTTGCTGATAGTGTTAAATATTTGGGCCCTATACTAGACAGGAAACTCAACTGGGGGCCTAACGTGAAGCACATAATTGGTAAGGCTCGCGCAGCAGTTTCGCGTGCCGGTCCGCCTACTCCAATACCTAGGGTCTTAAACATAGGACGGCCTATTACATATTCACATGTGTAGTCAGACCGATTTTGGTGTATGGAGCGATCGTATGGTGGAAGGCAGCGGAGAGTAAAACTAATATCAAGGAGCTAACAAGACTGCAAAGATTAATTTGCATATGTATTACAGGCGCTTTAAAGACCGCCCCAACGGCAGGGTTGGAAATGATTTTGGGACTCATGCCCCTAGATCGATTCATCTTTAGAAGCACAAGCTTAGCGGCGATACGCGCTAAATGTTCCGGCATGTGGAAGATTCAGATCAGTGGGGCCACAGCGGTATTCTTACAGAATGCCGCAAAAGATTTGGGCTCGTTGCAGAAGACACGGACCACATGAGCAAAATAATACATCTTGACAGGAATTTCCAGGTCAAGAACAGACTGGAAGAAAAAGGAAGCTACCACCGATGGGGGCGTCTGAATTTACACGGACGGGTCAAAGACGGACACAGGAGTTGGCTCGGGCGTGTTTTCTACGGATTTGAGCCTTAACCTGTGGTGTAGACTGTCAGACCATGCTACCGTCTTTCAGTCGGAATTACATGCTATACGCATGGCAGTTGAGTCCATTAGTGGAATGTCAACCAGATCAATGACGATTTGCGTGGACAGTAGGGCAGCCATTCTCGCTCTTGCGTCTTACAGATGTTCTTCAACGGTCACTCGTCAGCTCTAACAAGCCAACGGAGGGCGACAAATGGGCCTAAACTGGCGAACCAATGCTAGCCGCGTACCCGGCAACCCTCTTTACTACCTAACATAACCTTCTCTACGATTGTTTTGTATTTGAACTTATTGTTAGCCCATAGTTTGATGCGATTTTCACCGCAAGATTTGCCTTTTTGCTCTATTTTCTTGACTTAATAAATAAGTCCATCCTGCAAGCCTGCTCAATCATCTGCAACCACAATCAAGTGTAACTGCCAAATGTCTGCTTTGACTTTTCACAAATTATTTTGTGCCAAAAAAACAACAACGATGGATTCACTAAATTCGAGTTCACTCTAATGTTAATGCTTTTGCCACCAATTCATAGCATGTTGCATTGATATTATTTTGGCAGGCTCGACATTTCCGACAAACTCCATTAAGTAGCAATTATCTTGTTTTTGAACCGGCATATTTACTCACCTTTCCATTCTGCCTGTAATGCAACAGTCCGAAAAATAATTGAGTTGAATTAATGTCGAAACAAAAGACAGTCTAATGCCTCCAAATAGCTTGATTCAATTCTTTTCGTCTCATATATGGTACAAACGGAAAGGGAGCGGTTCTAATTGCCTGACACAAGAGAACTGGTCTTCGTCAATAACCGAAGCATGTTCAAGATCAGGTACGTTGGGCGCACAATGTATCCAACGTTGTTCCGTTTCCTCGCACATATGTACGTAAATGTACGCATCTATACAAACTTACATACTAGCATTGTTGCTAGCCACAGATGCAATGAAGCAGCAACATCATTTAGCGATCATCGCATTTCGAGATGAATACGATGACCAGACCAGAAGAACAGGATGGTGGGTACCACAGCAGCAGGTAACAACAACAGTAGCAAACACAAGATAATAGTCAATTTCTTTGTAGATATTTGGTGCCCCATTAAGAAGTCAAGCAGCAGGCGCAGATCGTCTGATGATGATCATCATCATCATTGCCTTAAAACTTTGAAAATTGATCATGAAATGAGGACTGGAATAGCGTTAAGATATACTAGACACAGTTATTGGACTAAGAATGTGCTAAAGTTACAGTGGGACGAATCATGTTGAGCTCAGTTATGGAAATTTAAAATAAAGCTTAGAAGAGTACCATCTTCGATTGCTTAGCATTCATAACAATATCTCACAGTTAATTTTCGTTACTGTGTTTATCTATTGGTGTCTATTGGGTTTTTGTAAAAAAATCAGTATGTGCCTCAGAAGTTAAGTGTTACATCAGAGGGTAAATTTTCCTTTCTTCAGTTTCTCTCGTATATTAAAATCTGTGACTTTTTTATTTGATCAACTGGCCCTTTGCGTTTTATTGAAATTGCTTACCTATTCTTTTCGACATAATATTTCATACAATTCCTTTTCCTTACTTTCTATTCCTTACTTCCTATTCCTATACCGATTTCCAACGGCTCTAAAATCTTTCTTAACATTAGCCATGGTTTTGTTTCTCTATTCAGAGCAGAGCAGAGTAGAGCAGAGTAAGCTGATCCGCAAAAAACAACGATCCGGAGAACGATCGTTTAGTCGTTAAGGTTGCTGCAACTAAAAAAATTTAACTGCCAAAAACAATTTTGAAAGTCGTTTATTTACAATTTTGCTATATTAAAAATAATATTGACTTTTAGCATTCATTCAGCAGATAATTATTTAACGTGGTGATGCAAACGATTTCAAATGCAAGTTTCAATTTCTGCGAACAGATTAGTTGAGAACGCAGTTGCATCAACCGCCAAAGCTGATTCGCCTACATACATAAGTATTGAAATATTTATCCAGAGCAGAGTAGCTACCCCGATTAAATAATTGAAATAGGAGTTTTTTTTGTTGTTTTCAATGCTGCTACTCAACTCTTGACGAAAGTGCCAATTAGTATGGTGTTATTTACTCAGTTACTTTAAAAACAACTTCCCTTTAAATCATTCGAGCTCCACAAAGAGTTGCAGACTGTTGTCATAATTGATAGTTCAGTGTTCATGGTCCAGCCTCAGTGACACTAGACAATGCATATCATCTATTTGCCTTGGAGTCGCCCATTCTTCTTGAATTTAGGCAAGCTGCGTTCAAAATGAAGAAATTTTTCTTCAGATCACTTTTATTGTGAGTTGTGACCGTTCTACAGTAGAATAGAATGTCAGTAAGTTCACAGCACACGAGCGTAGAATGTAGCGGTTCTAGCCCAGGTACGGTTTATTCAGATCAAGAATATGGCATGGTCTAGCGGGGCAACTGGCACGATCATTGTCTCCAGAAACCGTAAACGGTTTTATGAAAAACGATTCAAAATTGGCCCCGGCGGACCGATCTGGAGCGGAATTTAATTGGACAAATGTGAATGGAGTCGAACAGTGCTCATGACAACAAAAGAAATGAACACATTCGACGGATTGTTATGGTACGGATTTGAAGGTGCACCCGATCTTTTCCAAAGAAGTAGAATTAGATAGGGAATCTCTATATTTCGAGTTCTGTTACTGTCGAGATGACCGAAGATGGTAGGATGGTAGCTGAGTGCACTAAATCTACAGGCTTTTGGTAGTATAGGAAGCGAATGGAGTTTATTCAAGTCACGATTCGCTTGAATGGCTGCATTATGTTTGATCGCTAGGTGATTGGTTTTGAAGTATGATATTACGCATAGATGCTGAACAATCAGAACAGGCAATACGAAATTGGAGTTTCGTCGCCTGCGGCATGATGAAATGGTTTGATACGGTTGAAACGACGCTTCAGACTTAACTCGATATTGAGTTTAGATAACTGCGAGAGATTGAATGTTGCGAGTTGTAGTAACTGTTGGGATAATCAAGTGTCAATAGGTATAATGTACTTAGCTACTAGCTAAAATTTTTCATAACTGTACATGTATTGGTGTCCATTGTATCCATAACGAGGTAAATGAATGATTTTTTTATGACAACCACATTATTCACCTTTATGTTCAATCCTCATTCATTAGGGTAGTTATCCATGTTTGGTATTTCGAGTTTCGAAGTTATTTCTAAGTTGGTATGCACTTAAAACCTAATTTTACGCATCTCACTTACGAAAAAATCCTATAAATAAAATCAAAACTTTCTCATGCCAGCACTCATTCAATATATGCGGCTCCACAAAGATCCATTCTCGGTTTAATGTTGTTTTGACTTCTTATGTATGACCTCCCTTCTTTGACAAATTCATCTTGTTTTTGGTAATAATTAAACTGTCGATTTTGTTCAACATATATCAAACATTTTTTTTAAAGATAATATATAATCATAATCATCGGGGCACTACAGCTCGAATCGAGCCTTAGCCTCCTTAATGCTTCGCCTCCATTCGTCTCGGTTCAGTGACCGCATCTATCGAATCCTCCCAGCGCTTGCGTGGCTTACCGAATGGCCTGGCTCCGCTCGCTCGCCCCTTGAGAGATCGTTTGGGGATTCGATTGTCGCTCATTCGTTTGACGTGGCCAGCCCATTGTAGTTTTTGGAGTCGTATGACGGTAGAGACTTCCGGCTCGTCATAGATGGTATACAGCTCGTTGTTGTATCGGATTCGCCATCCATATTCTTCCCGTATTGGACCGACGATCCTTCGCAATACCCTTCTCTCAAACGTATTCAAGGCTTTTTCAGATGCCTGGGTCAGTGTCCAGGTTTCGCTTCCGCAGCATAGCACAGGTCTGATGATTGTGTTATAGATGCGATGCTTCGTATTCCTGTGTACGCATCGAGGTTTCAAAGTGGGAAGCACCGAAAAGAATGTCTTATTGGCTAATTGAATCCGTCGTTTGATTTCGTCAAGCTCATTCCCATCCTTCGAGAGGTTCGTCCCTAGATACACGAGGTTGTCTACGTTTTCAAGGTTATAGTCCCCTATCGTTATGTTTTGTCTTATTGGCGTCCTTTTCCTTGATTGAGTCATAACTTTTGTTTTTTGGTCGTTAATTTGAAGACCAACTTCCTTGGCGGTTTCGTCTAGAGCTACAAATACTTCCTTGGCGTCGTTGAACGAACGCGGCATAATGTTGATGTCATCAGCGTAAGCTACTAGCTGTGTCGACTTAAATAATAGAACTCCTATCGTGTCAACGGGGATTTTCCTGATGACATACTCAAGCACTAAGTTAAGGCAACGTAGCACCTCCAAATTTAAAAAAAAATGATTTTTGTTTTTTGATTGAATATGTTAGAATGAAGGTTTTAAAACATGATTTTAATAATATAAAATTGAAATTCTAAAACCCAAAAAAATTTTATGAGTATATATAGCGAAGCGCCCCAAGATTATTTTTTCTATGATTTTCGTTCACTTCGCTATATCGCTACATCGACTTAAGCCAAAGTGTAGACAAAAATAAGTGAGTCAACTCCTTTAAAAGAAGCAAAAAAATAAGCTAACCTTGACAAAAAAAAAACAAAAAAATAGCTGTAAAAGATGTTTCTAAAAAAAGTGTAGAATCTCTAAAAAAAGGTCCGAAAAAAGTTCACCTGACACTAAAATTAATGAAAAATTTAGCCACGTATTATGGCCTAACTATACGACGGAATCCTGATTCAATTGAAAATATGCGCAAGGAAATTTGGGCAGCATATTACCACAAAATTTCAACTGATGAGAACCCTCAACACTCTTATTGTCCTGTTGGAAAAAAGACTTGGTGTAACTGGCGCAAGGCGGAGGCAGCGGGTGATAATGCATTAAACAATTTCAAGCATCCTCCACCTTTAGATGATGAGGTACAAGAAATTTTAAAGCCTATTTATGATGACTTATCATCAGAAGATTTATTAAAGCGTTGCTTGGGCAATTTCGCGCAGAATAATAACGAAAGCTATAATTCTTGTGTTTGGAATTTGGCCCCCAAACATACTTTTTGTGGGAAAAACGTACTAAATATGGCTGCAAATATTTCTGTATGTACATTTAATGAAGGATTTATGGCTATCTTGAAAATAATGCAAGTCATGGGAATTACAATTGGCCAATGTGCGCTGGAACATGCAGATCATAGAGATGCTGCAAGAATTAACCAGGCAGATAAACACTCGACTGAGGCATCTAAAGAGGCCAGAACTAATCGAAGGGAGCAAAAATCTTTAGAAGAGGAGGAGTATGAGCAAGAAGAAGGTGTATTGTATGGTCCAAGCATCGCAGATTAATTTTCGGTAAGATTTATTGCAAAAAATATTGAATTTTAACTTTAAACGCGATTTTCTCGAAACAACGTTTTTCAAGTTGGCGTGCATGATTAAGAAAAACAATATTATCCAATCGTTTTGAAATTTTAACACGTTAATCTGCACATGTTAATGCTCAGAATGAACTACGGATGAAAAAATCGGCATTAAACTTTTTTAGTTATAGCCGATTTTTGGGGAAAAAAAACCTCGATTTTCGAAAAAACGCCGCCATTTTGTTATTTTTCAACCAAATTCTTTTTTTTTAGCTCATTTTAAGGCCGCTTTGATGCTGGTCAAAACCCCGTTTTTGTTTTTTTGTTCACACTTTCCTGAGGGCAGTTATCATGCACGCCAGGTTTTTTTGGTGTATTTTCAAAAAAATTGTAACAGGCGACAGGGGGCCACAAAAATTTTTTAACAATTTTGTTTATGTAGTCTAAGACAAATAAAGTATGTGTAAAAAGTTTCATTAAGATATGTCTTTTTATTCAATTAAAAACAAGCCTTTGAAAATAACTTTTTTTTTTCAATTTGAAGGTGCTATGTCGCCTTAAAGAGTACCAGAGCTAATCCATCCCCTTGTTTTAGCCCTGTGTTCGTCGAAAACGAGTTGATCATATTATTCTGAATCAGCACTTGTGACGTGGAGTCGGTCATGGTCATTTTCACCAGTCGTACCAAGTTTGCTGGGACTCCGAACTGCAGCATGATGTTATATAATGCAGTTCGGTTGATACTGTCGTACGCTTGTTTGAAGTCGTCGAATATTTGATGGACATCAATGTCGAATTCCAAAATTTGTTTGACCGTAAATATTTTGTCAGTTGTCGATCTTCCACGGCTGAAACCACCTTGATATTCACCAAGAATTTTCTCAGCGTGATGGGAAATCCTTAACTATAAAATCTTTGTCAAGAGCTTGCACGACGTACAAAGTAGTGATATGCCCCTGTAGTTTTCGCATAGCAGTTTATCTCCTTTCTTGTGAATGGGACATATAACACTTTTTCGCCACTCATCCGGCATCGTTTCTTGTTGCAAGATGCCTATCACTAATCCATGGATTGCCCTTAAAACGGAAATCCCGCCTGTTTTCAGGAGCTCCATGGGGATCCCATCGATGCCCGGTACTTTGTCTGGTTTCAAGCGGTCCATGGCCTGTTGGACTTCATCTAGTGTAGGAGGGTAAAATGAGACACTGTCAAGGTATGTATCAATTAATGATGGCGATTCGTCGGATGCGGGGACATTTCCGTTCAGTAATTGCTGGAAATATAAATGTTCTGAGCCACTTATGATGCTTCCATCGGCAGCCCTGCATAGGCTAGTTCGTGGTTTAAAGCCTTGTTTTAAGTATCTCACTACTTTGTATGCTTGTCGAGTGTTGTTAGCCATAAAGTTGTCATTCATGTTATTCAGCATGGTGTCAAAATGCTTTCGTTTCTTACGTCTAATTATTCTATTAGCTACTCTCCGAAAATCGTCATATTTTTCTTTCTTGGTTCTAGTTGGACGTTCAATGTGGATTTTTTAGGCCGCATTCTTTTCGTCCAACGCGGCTTGACATTCCTCGTCGAACCATTCATTTCTGCGTTGCCCAGATGTATATCCCACTACTTTTTCGACTGCTACGTTCACTGCGCTTTTGATAGGAGTCCAAACATCGTTGATAGACGTGGTGTTAGGCGTGGAAGCTAGTTCCATTTCCAGAGCAGATCTATATTCGGCTTCTATCGTCTTGTTTCGAAGCTTGTCCACATCGAACTTGCATCTTGAACTTGCTCTGACTTCTTACGACAGTCATATTCGACATCGATATCGAGTCTTGACTAAGTAGTGGTCGGAGTCGCAGTTGGCTCCACGGAAGGTTCGCACATCTAAAATACTGGAGGCCCACCTTTTCTGAATCAGAATATGATCCATCTGATTAAAGGTGTGGCCGTCCGGGGATGCCCATGTCCTTTTGTGAATGTCGCGATGCGGCAAACACGTGGAGCTTACGATGAGCAAAGTCGACCAGAAGTTGTCCATTGTTGTTGCATAGGACATGGAGTCTAAATTGGCCGGTGGTTCCGCGGTGTGTTTCCTCTTTTCCAACCTTTGCGTTGAAGTCGCCCAGCAGGATTTTCACATCATTTGATGGCAGAGAAACACATAACCTTTCCAGAAGGTTGTAAAAATTATCTTTCACTGCCTCCTCCTAATCTTCAGCAGGGGCATGAACGTTAATGAGCCAAACGTTAAAAAACTTTGCACAAATGCGGATCGCACACAATCTTTCGTTGACAGGCTTGAAGTCGATTATTTGCGGTTACTTTTTTTTGTCCACAATGAAGGCCACTCCAAATTCGTGACTTCCCGATGACTTCCCGATTTTGAAGATTGTATACGATCTCATGTCCATAATCTCAGCACCAAACAGTTTCGTTTCCTGGACAGCGAGAATGTTTATTTTGTAATGAGTGAATGTTTATTTTATAATGTTGTTTCCAGCAGGCATTTCTCGGGATTTCAATAGCTTCTTCGGTAATCAACACCCGATGATGCCCCCGTGGCCTATGCTACCATTTGATTGCCGATGATGATATATAATAGTTCATCTTCAAAATAGGTAAAATTACAATCTAAGACTCTTTGCCAACTTGATGGTAGACAATATATTCCTCTCCAATAGAAGTCTTCGTCTTGCTTATCGAATAAGTTTCACTATGCCGTTTCGAAGACTCCGCAATTTTTCAATTATCGTCCTCGCATGGAGCTATCCATCGCCCCAAAAATATAAAAAAACTGATGGCGAAATATCGGGAGAGTATGGTGGATGAGGCAAAGTTTTCCTGCCAATTTCATTTTGGGTGTTCCTGCTGAGTTCCGCCGTATGTAGTCATTCCTAGTCCTGGAGGTACAGGGTTCCCTTTGTGTTCATGAGCACTGCATGCTTACGTCGCAACTGCTGAGGGTACACTTCAGCCGTAATGGTTTAGCCGGGTTCCAGTAGATGATAGCATACGATGTCTGCGTAAATCCCCCATACCCACACCAAGGTTTTCCTATGGTGAACGCTTGGCTTCGGTATAGTTTCGGAAGGATCGTTTGCCGCGAACCACTGATATTTACAGCAGCGATTATTGTATATAATCCATTTCTATCAATTCAAAAACGCTTCCGCTCTTTTCGTAACAGCAGCGAAGTGCAGACGCCTAATCGTTGCATTTTGTTGTTTTTTTTTTTTATATCATTCATTAAACATTGACAGAACCTAGAGTCGGGTTTGAGCCGTGAACGAGCCCATACGTGTTTTTTGGAGCGGAAATTTCGTTCCAACGTTAGCCAAGGACAGAAATCGACGACAAAGGATTAAAACTCCTGTGTCAATAATTCGGTAAAATTTCGCAATTCCTTTAACTGCAAAGAAACTGTGTGTGTTTGACAATCAAGCTCTAATTGTATTGTTTTAGGACAAAAATATCCCGCAGGATGATATGATCAATCCGCCATTGATGAAAGCTGCTCGAAAGGAGATCAGCCCTACTGCAGCGATCACGGCTCTAGGAGCAATAACTGCAGAGTATCACCATCGAAGATCAAAGTAACAACATTCAACAAGGCATCAATCATCGCAATCGCTCCTGAAAGGATGCAGATATCCTCCGTCGACTGAATCCGAAACAATAGCCTCGTTTATAATGTGGTTTCAAACCGGCTTAGGACCAGGCTTAGTCACTTAGGCTTAGACAAGCCGTGTTGTATACGCGCAGTGGATTGATTTGAGTTAAGTCAATCCGATCACGAAATTTTACAGGATTGGATCGACTTGGGCGTTAAAAGACGCGGATCGAGTGATTGAGGATTGAAAAATTCGAAGCCGACTTCACGTTAATGTATGCGACTGCAATGCGGCAAGCTTCACCATCGTTGAAGTGAATGCAATTTTTGAATACCTAAAATTTATGAATCGAGCACATATGCATTTTGTATGTTATTTTTGAGATTCTAAGGAATAGAATAATATAATTGTTGAATAATATAATTGTTACTATAGGTATGGTCGCGTATTGGAGCAGCAACATATTTTTGCAGGAGGCTCATTTTTATGGCGCCATTTCTCTTGCAACAAGAGTACAAAATCAACTTACTGAGAATGTATTTGCATATATTTGAATAGATTAAGGTACGCGAACAGACCTTTTGAGTTGTATGTTACGGTTCAAAATAATTTGAAAATCGACAAAACTATATGCATACTGCATGCATACTGAGTGGACAAATTTTATTGAAATTAACTAGCCTTAAGCTATTTAGCAGATGAATATGGAAGAGCACATCCCTAAAAATTCTGGGAGTGAAAACAATACAATATAAATGAAATTCGTACCGAAGCCCCAATGATATTATCATGCAGGACTAAATAGTTTTTTCGGAACCAGAACGCACGGGGACTTATAACGTCTCCAGACAAACCCACATGTTGTAAAACCTGGTGCGAAAAAATTTAACTTATACTGTTAGCAGGACATGTTTCTTACGTTTCACAAAATGTGCGATTGTCTGGTTATTACTTACTAATGAAGGAAAGTCGGACCGTGTCTGTAAACACAGTTACAATAAAAAATACCAGAATAACCAATAGCACTGGTGGATGATTTGTTTTGCAACCCGTATGCTAGGTAAAAGTGAGTTACGTAAACAATGGAAAAGTGTTATGTGAAAATACTATCCTTTTCACACAAATGCAAATTTAATAAAGAACTAGAAATGAATGCAAGCCTTTCAATTTATTTTGGAGTTTTTCCGTTTCGTTTATTAGAGGTAGGGCCATAAAATTTAATTCAGGTACATCTGTCGGTATTATTAATTATTTATTATTCATTATTATTCATTATTAATTGACGCTAACAAAGAAAATTCTTTATTATTGTTGATATCAGAAGTCTTTGATTGTCCATTTAAACAAGCTTTCACATTTTTTCACGTTCAAATTTCAAAAAATTACCGCGTCTATTGTCGCACGAAAACACCCACATGAAATCTAAAACTCAATCGCGTTTCAAGTGACTTGGTCAATCCTGTCACATCAAAGACCTACTTTGAGTTGGCAGCCATTTTTATTTCAATCCAAGTCGGTCTAAGCCAGTCTAAGTCGATCTGCATTATAAACGCCGCTAATGGTCATGATATCGTCACAAACGAAATCAGCACATTTCAACTTGGCAGATAGGATGGTAACTAAAAGCAAAGCAACCTCTCAGCTTAGGGCCTCGCGAGTACACACAGAAAACACATTCATCACTCTGGTGGGAAGAGACCAGCCGGGAAAAGCTGCCGCAAGCGAAACTTTGACAGTATCAAAGCCCTGCTAGAGTCCACCGATTTTCATTGATATTTTAATTCTAAACGCTCTAGCAAAGGCTGTGGAAAACCACCAATTATCGTGTAACTCGCTTTAGTGGATGAAAATTGTAAGTTACCGTCGAATCGCTGAAAATATATGGCTGGCTGATGGAGCATCTCAAGTCAACAGCTACTCCTTTACGCACAAGGAGCAGCTGAAGACAGTGGCAGTATTGAGCGGACTGTTTTCTGAGTTTGAGTACGAGACTGTCATGAAGGACCTTCAGAACTTGAAAGTGAAAGTCGAGTCTGTGACACAATTGTCAACAGCCTCGTTGAGAGCCAATTAGGTTGGCCCCAACTTATACACAGTGGTAGTAGAAGGATCAGATGAACTGGCCAAGCTATTGAAGGTAAAGTATGCTCTTCACTAGAAGATTACTTGGGAGAAGCCCAAGAAAGGCTACAGGTGTAGCGATTCCAATCCTGGTACAGTTTTTCAATCCCGGGATTACGGGATTAAAAAATTGAAAATCCCGGGATCCGAGATACCAAACAAAAAACGACAAAATAAGGCAAGTTTCTAACAATAACAGATTATATTATGTGCCATCATTTCAAAACTACAACAATAAGTAAGTTCAAAACTGTATAAAAAAAAAGTTACTGCATAATTACTAATTTACATAATCAATGCAAAAAAAAAACAACATAAAAAACTCGCTTTTACTCGATACTTGTTGGTGGGATGGTCAATAAATATTGATGCGCCTGCTCCAAAATAAAGTCCACGAGTGCCACCACTTTCCAAAAGATTCATTTCTTTTGCAATGGTTTTAATTACATCAGTTTCTTGCGGCATTTTACGATCAGTTATTTTCATACTTTGATCTACATATATCTATTTTAGCTCTTCTTGTAGCGCCAATTGACTTGTCCCGATTCAATATGGATATCTACTGGGTTCTTTTTAAGTAATTTTTTATAATATATGCGTTGTTTGGTTTGGAAAGTGGATTCTATTTCAGTTGGTCAATTTTTGCTGGCACAACGTGAATTCTGGAAAAAGCTTAGCACACTGGATAGCTCGGTACACGGACGAAAGTCCAATATTGCAATTTTCATAGCGTTGGCAAGAATGGGCCGTTTTTCTCCTAACTGCCTAAATAAAAATATTAACGACGCATTAGCAGTGCATAAATTTGTATCTCTGCGACTTAGGGCTTCCACAGTCAATTTAAAAGGAATAAAACTTCAATAATTTTGTAAATCAAATCAAACTCAGTTGCTTCTAATCGATCTGGATATTGAAGGTCTATTAATGCCTTCTGTATACTATTTTTCAAAATGGAAAACCGTTCGAGCATTGTTAAGAGACTATTCCACCTTTTTTTGCAACCCAGTAAAAGAGACAGCTGTTTGCCTTGCTCGGATTTTACATAGTTTACGAACTATCTTCATGCAAGCGCTGATGTCATAATCGTTTGTCAGATCTAGTGTGTCTTGCAGGCGACCGGGTTCAACGTGGAAAGCTAACTCAGGACCGTCCAAAACTTCGTGGTCGTCGTCCAGACTATCACTTGTTTCACCAACTCCATAATCTGTAATGGACCCCCTATTACAGAGAACATCGCATACTGCCAAGTGAAAGCTATGCGCCAAACAATTGCTCTGCATCAACTAGTCAGCCTACTTTTCGCATCACTTTTGGACCATCAGTTACCATGGCAACAATGTCTTCCCTAGAGAAACATCAAACTCAGCAAGACACTCTTTCAATATATCTAGACAGTTTGCAGCTTTCATTGACATCCTTACTCTCACCAATGTTAGGTTAAGTTAGGTTAAAGTGGCTGCCGGTCCACAGAGGTCTGCCGACCGACACATAAGCACAAGAGAGGCCCGTTGTGATGCCACAATAATTTGTGACTCTCTCCTACTCACTGAACTCGGGAAACCATCTGCTTCCCTTGACAAATCGCCTTATCCCCTTTAAATTGACCAGGGACAACTCGGTCAGGTTTGAGAGAAAGGGAGCACCAATTGCCACCAACCTTCTCCTTGCCAACGCCGGGCACTGACACAAGAGGTAGAGGACGGACTCTTCCTCATCCTCTGAGCAACAGCTCCAACAGAAATCGTTAAACTGCACTTCCAATCGTTGTGCATGCCGTCCTATGAGGCAGTGGTCCGTAGGAACTGCCACAGTGCAACGTAGAGCGCTTCGAGTGAAGCCTAAAAGCTGCCTGGTGCGATGCACATCCATGAATACCCAGGACTGCCTTGCTGTTGCACAGGATGATTCATCTGCCCAGGACCTCCTAGCATCCTCGAGATATTTTTGCCTGATGGTCTGTTTGACCAATATCATCGGTAGACCTATTGAAAGAGAGCAGGAGACCTCCGGTAACAAGGCTCCAAGCTTTGCTAGCTCATCGGCCTCACAGTAACACTGAAAACCTCTATGTCCAGGTACCCAAATCAATTGAACAACCGAATGTCTCGACATCTCCCTAAGAGATGCACGGCATTCAGCAACAGTCATGGACACTGTACAAGGACCAGCAAGGGATTTAATAGCCGCTTGGCTATCTGTGAAAATGCCAATATTAGCCCCAAATATTCGATTACACAGAATCCAGTCGATTGCCTGTAAAATAGCCACAACCTCCGCCTGAAAAACACTACAGTGGTCTGGTAGACGGAGGGACAGCTTGAGATTCAGCTCATCTGAGTATACACCACTCCCGACTACATTATTTAGCTTTGAACCGTCAGTGTACACATGGATAAGCCCACTTTCGAGGGTAACACCATCACACCATTCATTCCTACCGGGAATGCGAGTTGTGAACTCCAAATCCAGTAAGTATTGCGGAGCAATGTAGTCAACACTAGCTAGTGCGGGTAATCTCTCGGCCAAAATTCTCGCATGGCCGAATTCTGTTCTATTCCATGCTGAGATACAATTTAGTCTCACAGCAGCAAGATTAGCTTGCTGTAAGATAAGTAGATTGGTTGGCAGCCAATGAAGTAACACGAAGAGTGCCTTAGTAGGAGTGGAGCAGAGCGCACCAGTTACAAGTAGTGCAGCTATTTTCCGCATTTTTTCAAGCTGCCGTTTACAGGTGGCTTTAAGAGCACCCTGCCACCAGAACGCCACCACAAACAATAGAATTGGCTCAACTACAGCAGTGTAAAGCCAAGCAACAGTACAAAGTTGTAGTCCCCAATTCGCTCCTATGGCTCTTTTACAGCAGTAAAGTGCGTTGAAAGCCTTCCAAGTTCTTTCTGCTACATTGTAGGTCCATAGTTATTTCGAGTCAAGGATCAGCCTTAAGTAGCTGACCCTCTGGCTCAAGTTAATGGAGACCCCATTCAATCGCGGTAGCTCAAAAGAAGGAACTTTGTACTTCCTTGTAAACAGCACTAGTTCCGTTTTATTAAGATTCACATTCAAACCGCACTCACGACTCCAAAGTGAAAGTATGTCAAGAGAGTGATTTAGCCTCTGCGATAGCGTAGATAAATACTTTCTCGACACTGCTACAGCTATGTCGTCTGCATAAGCAATCATTTTGCAGCCGGCACGGTCCAGCCTCATTAGAAGAGTATTCACCGTGCGGTTCCGCAGCAGGGGAGAGAGGACTCCACCCTGAGGTGTGCCTGTACTGACTCCTCGTCTTACGCTGGCATTGCCCACGGAAGATATAACCACTCTACTTTTGAGAAGCTGTACAATAAAAGTAATCAGCCGCTCGTCCAAATGCAGCACCGAGAGAGCCTCAACAATTGCGTTAGCATTTACGTTGTTGAAGGCCACCTCGACGTCCAAGAAGGCGGCAAGCGTATATACCTTAAGAGTAAGATATTTCTCATCTTGCTCAATCAGGACGTGGAGAGCAGTCTCAACAGACTTACCTTTGGTATACGCGTGTTGTGACTGCGAGATCAACATAGGATCGATTGATTTTTTAATATGGTAATCAATGATCCTTCCCAAAATCTTAAGCAGGACTGAGTTAAGACTTATTGGACGGTAGTCCTTTGGCTTAACATGAGAAAATTTTCCTGCTTTCGGAATAAACACAACTCTAGTTTCCTGCCAGCTGGTGGGAACATACGAGAAGCGTAGGCAAGCGTTATAAATCTCCCTGAGCCATGGTAGCGATACTTCCATGGACTGCTGAACGTCAGCCGCAAGCACGCCATCAGAGCCCGGGGATTTAAACGACTCAAAAGAGTTAGTAGCCCATCTCAGTTGAGAGTTTACGTTTCCACAGAAAGATCTAAATGAGAACCTCTTTGCCTTGCGTACGGCATACTTAAAAGCCTTCAGCTTCGTTTTATACAACGACCAGTTATTAGACATTTTCGAGCTACTGGAAGGACTGGAAGGAAGCTATCAATTATAAGAAACGCTGAGTTCTTTGAGACGAGTTTTCTGAAAATTTTATGAAGAACCATTGGAAAAACATGAATATGCTTATGTGTTTTATTCAGAAGTTTTATAAAAATAGGGTCCTTTCTTATGCAGCCTTTTTTCACTCTTCTAATCAGTTCATCCGGCATAAATAATGAAACCCTCACATTTCGAATACTCCAACTATCAAAATATGACGCTCACGATACCTTCGAACCAATAATTATCTGAAGCACTTCAGGAATGAAACTGTTATTCGTGATTGCATCAAACATTAATTTGAGTTCATATTCCGGTCGTTTGAAGAGCAGTTAGTGGTACCATCGCGACCATCGACTTAAAACAGTTAAATAGACAACGATGAAAAACCACATTTCACTAGTTCAAATAAGAATGAAGATTACCACAAAAGAAGTGATGACCTCTTCGGGAGGTGGTCTGATCAACGAACTGAAGAGTTTAATCGCTGTCCCTTCTATCCACGCACGCCGAACACAACCTGGCCGAGCCCATTCGTACGGAACTGAACGTTATTTGAGATTCTGTCAGTGATTGAATGATTTTCAACATAATTAGAAGCACTTAGTGCACGTATCCTCAAAACTAGATCGCGTCAAGCGTACTGCTGTATTTCATTTCTTGTTAATGTCTAGCTCGAAGCAATACATGAAAATCGTTTTTCTGATCTACAAGTCAAATTAAGCTGACTGTTTTTTGTTAATTTTGAAGAAGCGTATCTTTTCGCTAGGAGGCGGTCGAGACCTATTAGGTAATGTGAATATTATCATAATGACTGAAATTTGAATTTTTGCTATTGTTCTTCGCATGGTTTCGAACTGCTAACAAATCATTCGAGAATAGATGCTTTCGAATTAGTCGGACCAGGCTCTGGCCAAAAATAACTTCTTTGAATCATGATATTTGTAAATGATAAATTGGCAACTCAAGTGAACGGTAAACAAAAATATCAATTTTAATTTGGCTTAAACCTCCTTCGCCTGTACGTTGGAGGCTTTGGTAACATAGATTTATTACTATTGAAGCTATTCCGTTGTTTTTTCAGCTTGCAATCAGTTTTTGCCATTCTCGAGATAATTAATTTAATTTTAATTAAAATTTAAGCAGTTTGCTTCAAACTAATATTCTCGTGTTTCGATTGATTTTCTGGCAAAATTATTACTGCCAAAACTTTTTGTTGCACGCCATTACATTCCTTACCCTTTGACTTTCGGGCGTAACCTGTGTTTCTCTATAATTGATTAGTTCGTTACAACGTCGTAAAACGTCAACCCTAAGCACCCTTGATGTAAGAAAAATCGTTAATAACGGCTTCCAGCATTATCTACGCCTGAGGCAATTGAAAAGTCCATAACCTCACCCTTGAAACGTGCCAAAAATAAATTGGTATTAGTAACCCTTCATGCGTTAAGCACATACAAAGCAAATAGTGTCCATAAAAAGATAAGCATACCGGCTGCAAAAATGACGCAATTCACGAACACGAAGGGAGAATGGATGCAAGTGTAATATCTGTGGGCCTGGCATTAAGGCACGCAAATCGATTGAAAGTTTGTAACCTGTTGCACAAAATCAAATGAATATTGATCCGATCGAAATTGTCTCGATTAATTTAACTGGTTTTCGATGGAAATCTGTATTTTGGTTATAGTTTTCACTTGCCCGAATTCGGTAAGTTTATTTTGCTAGAAAACAGTTCTAGTATAGATCAGCTGAAAATTGGGCTTCGTACGGTTTTAAAAATATAGTATTTAGATATTGTAGCATGGGGTGTTATTTCTCTTTTTAGATTTAAACAAAAAAATTTTAGTGAGTAACTTTTTCTTATTTTGTGATTTTTTTACTAATGTTCGAAGAACATTAGTATTAATTGTATATAAAAAAAAATCAGTGACTATTTCTCGGGAACGCGCCATCCGATTGAGCTGAAACTTTCAGGATACATTGGTGTATATGCAGAATAGGTCCAAGCTTCACTAAATGTTAATTATTTTTAACCCTTTGGCTCCAGCGGCTATTTTAGTGATATTTTTAATATACCTATTATTCCGTACACAAATAATTTTTGCAAAATAAAGTTGACAAAATAAATTTCGAACGTTTTTTAAATGTGAATCGGATAATGTTTTGGAATTTTTTAACTCCATGTGTGCGCTAGGTGCCTTAAAAGAGAACGGGAAAATTTGAAAATTTTTAAATTCCGATAAATTTTGACAGAGCAATTCAATCATTACGAAATTTTCAGGACATATTGGTATTATGTAGTTGTAAATTTGTGTTGCTTAAAATGAGCGTGTTGGCAACTCTGTAGCTAGGGCAGGCACTGAAAGTGAAAACCTCCAAATCATCGACTCTCCGGAAAAAATGGCGCTTCTTAAAAAAAAGCCACTCGTATGTAAATTTTATGCTTTGTTTACATAGCCAAAGTAAAAAATTTGATATGTTACAACGGGCACGTCTGGTAACCCTTGCCCAATTTACCTATATTTTTAACATCAAAAACTTCTGTTCACGGAAACTCACGATCCGATAAGCAGAATCAATTGAAATTTTCAGAATGTATTGCTCGTAACCAGGTCTGATAGGAGTGATTTTGAAATGCGTGCGATTCTGTGCCAGTGGTGCTATTTTGAAAAATCACTAAAAAAGATAACTGCTTTTAGCCTTATAAATTCTGATTGAATCGTTGGATTTTAACGAAATTCACACAGTAGCTGAACCTTACTTACAAAATTCGGTTGGAGCTGCCAGCTATGATTATTTTTGTGCCTTAAATTTTGAAAATTCGTTGAGGAAAATAAAGCTCTTAGCCCTATAGCTTCCAGTACAGTCATGGTATCATAACGAAATTTATATGGCAAATTTAAATTATTGTAGGCAATATTCAGTAGAAATCTATTTTGAAAAACAATGATAGGGTTGCAAGCTATGAATGTTTTTGTATTTTTTGACATTGCTTTAGTAAGCGATTTTATCATAAAATTTTCAAATCGTAGTGGTCTTGTAGTGAAAATACACACCAAATACTAAGATCTAGAAAGTTTGAAAGTTCGTGCGAATGGTAATCCTAAATTTCTTTGTATCCCTATAACTTCCAATGCAGTGATCGGATCAATACTAGCAAAGGACTGCTAGCACGAGGTGTTTTTTTTATTTTCGTACCAATAAATGCTTGCATTAAGTATTCACATCGCGAATATACAATATATAACAATATAAATGACAATACATACAATATATAATATGTAAGACAATAGCAATAATATAACAACAATATATAACAATACACTCAAAATCTGCACAAATCCTCTACTGTTCTTCGAACATTAGTATTTCTAACGGTTCTGATGCGCTAGGGTTTTTTTTGATTTTTAGAATGATTTTGAGTATTTTTTGAGTTTTTTTCCAGCAACTGCTCAATTTTTGCTATTGCCAATTTCGACCTAATCTTTTATCAGCTGCTCAAATGGCCGAAAATTGACCGCAACTGGTCATTCCGTTTTAATCGATTTTAGGTATTGAGTTTCCAGCAGCATGTCCAGATACTGGTTTGGGTCCTCTGCTCAATCTCCACTTTCCCTGAGAGGAAAGGTAGGGACACTTTGGGTTACATTTAGGACTTTCCTGATTCTGGCAGCTTCTGTACTTCTCTTGATGATCTCAAAGAATCATCTCAATGAGTCATATCTGGCTTGCCGTATCTTCTTTTTGAAGAGCGAGAACTCTTGCTTGCATTGGTCCTAGACTTCAGTTTGGGCGGATCACCTTGTGTTACTGCCGTAAGTTCACCATCCCACCATAAAATATCGTTTTTCCGTAAGAGTTTCTCCTTTCAGGCTTGTGCAGTCTAGTGAGTAGAACACTGGCTTCGGTCCCAGGTTCGAATCAAGGTTCGGACGAGTGATCGCGCACCAAAATTTGAGTTTACTTAGCTCCGAACAGGTACATGAGATCAATCAGGGGTGAAGCTAGTCGTGGAGCTAATATATTTAGACTGGTATTCACATTGATTGTAAATTACTACCAGCTTCCGCCCCTAGACCCAACAAGAGTTATTATGAAACAACTTTACGTTTCTCCGGACACACACCTTTGAAATCTGTTATAAAGATTTCCGTTGAACCGTTCACTTGCAGGTTGATTCGTCTCCTGAGATCCAGAACATTCAATTCCCAGAAATGTATCTTTGCTTTCATGGAGCGAACTTGTCATTGTGCTGCTCTTGGGTTTCAAACTCTTTCGAATTAGATTTCAGAACTACTGATGTTC
The DNA here is from genome assembly GCA_947369275.1 of Nemotelus nigrinus. Classification (NCBI taxonomy): domain Eukaryota; kingdom Metazoa; phylum Arthropoda; class Insecta; order Diptera; family Stratiomyidae; genus Nemotelus; species Nemotelus nigrinus. The sequence continues at coordinate 36,898,655 of OX376372.1, forward strand.
CAGCATAAAAATTGATCGTTGGAGACGAGAGTGTTGATAGGTCAGACACCCACCAGCTCTGGATTGTCTGAATGTCTGAAACCTGTTAACTCGTGCAGGGTGACAGCCTGAACCAAAACAACCAAACTATTCGACTTTAAACACCAACAATTTGTGATTGACAATGTCAAGAGCATTAGAAAAGTCTATATACACTACGTCCACTTGTTATTATAAATTTAAGGTAACGAGAACTGTGCTTGTGAAGCGGATGAGTAGACTTACCTCTCACAAATTCATGTTGCGCAAGCAAGATGATAGGATGAATCACAACATACATTTCAGAGTAGACAACTTTTTCAAGTAGCTTACTGAAACAAGAGAAGGTGCGTTTTTTTGCACACCCAAGCAGATCAAATTTTGTTAACTATATTGAATATAAAAACAAAAATCCTGCACTTGTGGCGTCACTGAAACAAAAAATGTTAAGCAGTGATAGTTTATGGGTTTACATGTAGAGTGTGCTGATAACAGTAAGAGTGTTCTAAACGGTTCGTACCACTGCTGTTGATTATAGTGAAACCGGCAGTTTGAATTGAATGAATTTGCATAGCACTACGCAATTTTCAACTATTTTACATCAAATCTTGTAGTGTGCAGATTGTTTTTGAGTGTTTCAATGCACATTACATTGTAGATTGTTTCATATGCAAGTTTCATGTCTGATTTCGATTAAAATCTAGATAAGATCTCATTCGGGTTTTTTGTATGGATTATTCTAATTTAACAACCAATCTAAGCAAAAGCTCAGCGAATGCAACAAAATTTTCGAACAACGCAATTTTTCTGCTCGGGATCGTGTTTTTGCAACCCTACGTTAACCTGCTCTGCTAGGTTGCAAAAAAACGCACCTAGAGAAGGGAAACAGGATGATAATAGAATTCTACAGACTTTCCAGACAGAAAGAAAAACGCCAGACTATAGGCTAGAGTTTAAGAGGGTAGAAAGTGGCACGCACAATGAAGGATATATGGATCAATGATAAAATTGGGAATGCAGTCAGATCCACCGCCGGCACGCGAATCAAGACTGAGTAATAAGTAAGGAGAGGGATTTTGCGAAAAATTCGCTTATGGCCTGTGGCGATGAGGAGGTAGCATATTTAGTAATGGAGTTTCCTTCCTCAGTGAATGAAAAAATGGATGACTCCAAATTAGCAGTGTTCATTTATTGCCTGTTTCATTATTATTTTAGCTGAAAAACCCAGGATGTGCAATATGCAGAATAAGCAACTGTGACTCCTTTCTTCTATAGGCATGTTACTGAGAGATAGAAAAAGAAAAGGATAATGATTACTTAGCCAAGAAAAAGAGTATTAGAGAGGATAAGGTTGAGAACACGATCATTCAAGCTGCAAAAGGAAGCAAAGGGAAAGAAAGGGCAACTGAGCTTGTAATTGAATCCCAGTCAATCGAAGGCATATTGTGTTAACCAAAAATTATTGGTGAGTTACAAGGGGAAAAAATGAGGAAAGTAGATAATTCAACAAAAAAACTTTCAGAAATAGCACAAAAACTGGTACAAGGAGAGTATCCAGAAAGTATTACTGGGGAAAGGCTGTTAGGAAATCAGATACGAAGCATCACATATTCAACTGGAAGAGTAGAATGAAAATCACGAATGAGTGGACCATAGTGCTTTGGACGATTTTTCTTTTATTCCATTAAATATATCTTCCTGTATTAAAATGAAAATTTTCCTTTTCTTCTTAGATGAATATACAGTGTACCAATAATGTCTTCATACATATTTGAAACTTAAGTATTAAAAAAGAATGAGTTGTTGCAAAAAATTTGAAAAAGTTTTGATGCAGATTTATTCATGGAACATTTTTATTTTATTTGGGAACAAAAACTAATCCATTTGAATTATTCATTACAAAGTTATTAATTAAAAACAAAACAAAGTCAACAATTTGCTTCCAATAATGTCTTCGTACACTTACGAAACTGTTTATGAAAAATCTTAAAAACTATAGATACATTTTTTGTTAATATTTAGTTGGGTAGCCTTTGTTTTAATCACGGCTTTGAGGTGGTGTGGCATTGATTCTACAAGTTTTTTGCATAACATGGCTCTATTTTCGCCCATTCCTACTGAAGAGCCTGTTTCAACTTAGGTTTCGAGCTAATATGATGAGTCCTGATCCTTTTTTCCAGCATGTTCCATATGTGCTCAATGGGATTGAGATCAAGACTTTGCGGTGACAGTCTGTCAAGGCTTTTCAAATCGCGAAATCTCACCTGAACATCAAAGCTCCAGCTCAACAAGTCATTTATTATAAATTAAAGTCATTTATTTATAATCGTTCAACATGGACCTATTAAGCATTATCACTCGGGGCCCAGTGAACCGTGTTGTGTTTAATGCGTCCAAAACCCAATGCTGTCATCTTTCGCTCAAGCCTTATCCTTCTCCTGCTAACGACACTATTTACGTTGATGGTGTGGGTGTTTCTGAATCACCTTTGCTAAACCTATTAGGATATGACATGTCTAGCAAACTAAGCTGGACCAGCCACATTTTTCAAATTGCGAAAAATGCCTAGGTTTCCTTCAGAGAGGTAAGAAATACTTTACACCATCAGTCATAGCGCGCATCTACAAGACTCTCGTAAGACCAAGACTTAAGTATAACTCCCATATATGGGCGGGGGCAGGCCGCACTGCTTTAGCGGAACTAGGCAAAGTCCAACGCAAAGCTTTCAAGTTTATTGGCGATTAAACTATTACCTCAGGTATTGAATCCCTTTAGCACTGGCGTAATGTTGGTTGCCTTTCTCTTCTTTATCGCTATTACTATGGTCCTTGTTCTAATGAAATATCAAGTCTGCTGCATTGTAGAGCATCTCACCCAGTACCCGATCCTCTCAACGCGCTCACTCTCATACTCTATCGATCAGTGCCAGTTACACCGTCAAATTTCACAATTCTTTCTTATCTAGGTCAATACGATTATGGAACAGCCTATCATTTACTGTTTTCCTCGCTGACTATGAGCCACAATTGTTCAAGCGAATCGTGCATCGCAACCTCCTGCAAACTCAACCCTTCCTCTCTTTCTTTCCTTAAATTTCCTTCCACCAAGTCTTTGCTATACTGAAAGAGGGCATCCTCTCAGCTTTGGCATCATCAAAAGATCCAAACGCGGGTGCTATGCAGGTGATTGAATTGAATTGAATATATTTTTATTTTAAATCAATCGTACATTCTTAGCCTAACTTAAAGTTTAATAAACAAGAAAACTTAAAATCTAGCGGCTGCTGGCTCTGATTAATTTTATTTTTTTATATATATTTTTTTCGGAGCACACACACACTAATGGTATTACTCAGCCTGTACAACAGCTGTGATTACCTTGGCATCCGTGAGCCGCCGCTGTACTGCTATCTTCGCGGGGCGCACAAATGGCTAATTAGCACTACCTGAACGCCTTATTGACCGAATCAGTCCATTCTCAGGCCTGTTTGTTTGTCTGTAGAATCGTGTCTTTAATTCCACAACTCGGTCATTATACACGAGGTTTTTCGGCCACTTCTTAGTTTCCGGGTTGTAGAGCCTGCCAGTGCAGAAGCGGAGGATTCTTCTTTTGAACATCTCCGCTTCGGCCATGACAGTCTTTGAGCAGGTAATCCAATATGGGGATATATAAGTCGGGATGAGTCGAACGAGAGTCTGATGGCAAATGGATTTAGCTTTGGTGGCAGTGGCGGTTCGTCCTAATGAGCACGTTCGCACGTGAACCCCCACAAAAAAATCAATAATTTAAAACTAATATGTCATTATATAGGTATACCTATTGAACAATTCACATTGAACTACATTAACCAATATCTTACTTGTTATGGCAGCACATAATGTTGCCTGCCGATCATTTTCATCTCTACTATACCATACCCAGAGACTTTACATTGCTACGTGCAAACCATACAATTTCGCTATCTGCTTATCTTTACTGTCTCTTGTACTAGCGATCGCACGTGCGATTTTGTGGGTGGAATTAGGGGGCCAGAGGAGCATGCGATGTAGCGAGGGGTACATCCATTTAGCTCGGCTCGGTACTAGCAGGGAGTTCACACTCAGAATGTGCGATCGACAAGCAATTTGATGCATTTAGACATTGTTGTCGTTGGTCAGTTCCATTCGCTGATTCGTGCTGCCGTTTCGAGCGTTTTATATGGATTATTATAACAACTGTTAGGGATAGTTTTAGCGAATGCCTCTTTTTGTGTCTGTATGATTTCGAGATATATTAAAATTTTAATTCATGATAGGTGTACACAAATTTTCTGATATATTCACTCTAAAACACTTGTAAAATGTATTCAGTATTGTAGAATATTATCCTTGGAGGAAAGTAAATGCTTGGTAATGATTTGAGCATTTAATTTCTTTTATCACCTATTCCTGGCCATTTATGAGGGTTAGACCTATAAAACTAAATACATTTGAATATATTGGCAGGTTCAATTGAGCAGAGTTTCCCGTTTTCTATAAATTCTGGGATTATGTGTATTTAACTAGGACTGTTTGTGAATGCACTGTGCCTATTACACACTCAATTCTGCTAACTTCCAACTCAGTATAATAACCCTGTTATTAGTCGTCTTCAGACATTCTTCCGATCACCGTGAAAAGTGAAAATGTGAAGTAACAGTTTGGATTAATAGTGTGATATTACTTAAAAATAAAAGAGAAAATTTTGAGCGACGTGTTTCTGGCAAAAAAAGAAAACATTTTGTAAATTAGCGAAGTTTTCTTTAGCGGTTTAGGAAAATAAGGCCTATGTAATAAATTTTATGAATATGGGAATATTCTGTTGATGGACTACTTGCAAATATTTAGTTTCGATAACAATTTTACATTCGCGCCCACTAATACCTCCTCTTCTTTCATTTTTGTTCATTTTACAAAAGTGAAACAACTTTCTCAGATAAACACAACTCTTAAGAGAAGTGCAAGGTAAATATTCATGTACCCAACACAGGTGGTTTCGATTTGTGAACCCCCAGAAAATTAGGCTACGAGCCGCCACTGTTTGGTGGTCATGCTTTTAGGCGAAAAGAGGTCGGATGCGTTGATATGCAGATTTGGCAGCTTTGATTTTTCGCCGCGAAAAGGGATTAAACTTAGAAAATTTCTGGAAATCGATTCCGATGTACTTTAGAGATGAACTAGGAGTAATCTTAGATGTTTGAACGAGACAGCGAGTTTTTTGGCCTTGTTGCGAATAGTTTGAGATCCCAGATACTTAGAAGGATTGCGAAATACGCATAGCTGAGTCTTACTGCTGTTTGGTTTGATGACCTAAAGTAAAAACTTAGTTCTACCAAGTAGTAACCCAGGCTCTTCGCTGCTATGAGCGGGTCTTGGCTCGATGCGAATAAGAGTGTGTCATCGGCATATTGGAGGATTTGCTCTTGTATTGGAGGATTTGCTCTTCGGTCAATATGGTATAAAAAACTGGTCCAGTGACAGAACCTTGTGGCACTGTTGATACCACAGGCTCTATGAGAGAATAATGCAGGTGATTTAAAAATCCTCCGAGTAATCAAAAATTCTGTTGGCTTCCTGCTTCTTCAGGATAATTTAAATGCTCCCTCTGGTTTATGTAACTCGCATTGTTTACTCCTGAATATTTCCAAATGTCTATCTATGTTTTTTCAGAGACAAATTAAGACATAGTTCAATTCATTGTTTCACAAGTCAATAATCTATATAGATGATTGACAATCAAAATTCTCTAACTGCAATCATTTTTATAGACGATCGGCTTTTGACTGCCGTCACCGACGGTTCGAATCAAACTATCAGCAACTAGCTTCTTCAGCTGACAATCCGGTTGCTACCAGAGCAAATGATAGCAGCATACGTCTATCACATCCGTAAAGCTTGATTTGAAAATAATTAAATTTTTCGTATTGATATATAGATGAGTTTTTCATTGAATATTTTATAGCCTGTTCAAATAGCAAAAGAGATCAATCCGTCTCCTTTATTTAGTAAGTTTATTCAATCTATTTGGTTTTTCTCTTTTTATGGATACGTATGATCTACCAGTGATCCTTCGTGTGCTGGAAAATTAAAATTCCAATGCCATTCAAAATGTAAATGTTTCAAAATTTGAAGTATGAATGTACAAAAAGAAATATGAAAAGTCTTGATCACTCAAAACTTAATTGTACTATCTACTACTTAAATATGACATAAAAAGACGTTGTAATGAGTTAAAAAGTACGTGCCTATCTTAAAAACACGTTCGGATTTGATCACATCCCGTAACTGCTTCATAACCTACCTATTCAATTCGTGATCTTATCTCACAATCTCATAAAACCTAATGACCATTGTATATGGTCATTTCGATGACAATCTGCTAAATATATTCTAATCTTTATAACGAAAAGAGAATCGGCTTCTATTACTCGGGCAACATCATTTAACTCGTATAAATCATATTCTGGAAGAACAATTTATTTATGAAATATATTATCTGAGATCTGCATGATCCTGTTCTACTTCCCTGCCGTGCAAGAACATTGCTGGCTGAGCATGCGACGGAACTGTAATAAACGATCGTAAATATAATGCTGTGAATAGACTTCACGTAAAGGAAAACTAAATGGCAATGAAATGTTTCATAAAGATGTATTGTAATAGTTGGGTTTTTGTTTAATCGAAATAAAATCTACTATATAACACAAGATGTATAGAATATTTTAAAGCCTACTGTGAAATAAAAGTTTAATGACATCATTGATATTATCTTGCATTGTTCGTTTTTAAATGAACTAGTAGTTTTATCGCACATCCTATTTTAAAGCAGGGTAGCTGTCAAGATATTTGGCAACTTGTTTGAGTGAATTGATTTGGTATGTTGATTTGAGTGAATTTATTTTATTTGGAAATTCATTTTCATGGCCAACATTCTATTTTAAATACCAGAAAAAAAGTTTTAAGATTGTGTATGTATAGTTTTTTAATCTATTTTTTGAAAATCAGACGCAAAATAAAAAAAATTGCAAGATGATTGGAATAGGTAAAAACTATATATCACTGAACTATATATAATTTTTGGAACAAACTTAACCTAAAAACCGAAAGGTTTTTCCAGAACACACATTTCTTGTTAGATCTAACCACGCAAACTACCCATCCCATTAGCTCAAATGATTATAGTAGTGAAATAGTCTCCTGCAGCTACTTCATAAAACTAGTGTGCCTACATTCTCTTTGCTAGACGACTCGCGATCAGCCACCACAAGTAACTCTACAAAACATCTTCGAGGATCGAGCTATTATTTATTTATTGCTACTGCTCCAACCATGCGTCTTTTTATATTCATAGTGAAAAAATCGCGACCGTATTTCGAACCTGCTATTACAATGGCAAGACATTTGCCAAAGAACTGTTAGCATGCCAGTTATGCCAACGATGATTTATAGTGTAAATTTACATTGGAACATTTACACGTGCTCTCAGGTTACTTCCCGACGCGTCCCAGTCCATCTGTATCGGCGGCAATAGTTAGTTCAGCGGAGCGATAGAATAGAATGCATTATTAAAATATCTGGATGGTTATCCTCGTTTAATGGTTTTCGTACTTTTGTACGGCCGGCGTGTGATCACTTCGGGATGGAATGGGATTTCTATCATTTCGAGCTTCAATAGATTGAGCTGCTGCTTCTGTTGTTCAGATATATACCTACATATGTTCGAAGATGAAAAGCACTCATAGAACAGAGAATGGGTCGATCAGATTCTGTGCCACGCCTGGATGATTGCATAAATTGCCAAGTATGATGTGAATTTCCGTGTTTCTTTGAAAAACATAAATATCCGCATGGAAGATGTACGTATTACATGCATGTTTTATAGTACAAACATATATAAACGACTTGAAGGTTCATTGAAGAAATGAGTTTAATTTTTTTGCTATTAATCTTCTGATTTTGCGTGGTTCTCATACAAAGCTTGAATCATTTGCATTACATTCGTATTAAAATAGCAATCAAGAGTTTCCATGAAAAATCAGCAGAAATGAGTAAGAAAAATGAGCGAGTAATCAATTATATCTACTTAATTTCAGTTAAATTAAGAGAATGATATTGCTTGAAAACATAGATGAGCAACGGTAGTTCGAGGCTCAACTGACGTTCAGTGAGCCTGGCGTGTTTGAAAGTCGGACAAAAAACCAAATGAACTTTGAAACATCTTTAAATATTTGGAAATAGCACATCCACAATGACTGTTTAGCAAAAAATATAAAAACGACTGAAAAGGAAATATTTTATTAAAGTTTTGTTAAATTGTTTGTCGGCCAATAACCTCTTGCTGAAAATCAAATTGATGGTACATATTTCTACCCGAGGGTTTTGTCCACAGCGTCAAATAATGATAAAGCCGTATCACTATAATTTCACGCAATTTTCAAAGAGGAAATGAAAACGAGTAGCATACAAAAAAATCATGGTAGATCTAGACTGAGAATCGAAAAGACAATTTTACATAGCGAAGAGAAATTACTTTAATATAATAACACAGGAGGCTAAAAATATTGTTTTAGGAATAAATTCGAAACAGAGGCTGGATATTTACTGTTAGGAATGGGAGATCAATGAGAAGACTAACACCAGATATTGGCGGTGAATTAAAACACAATGCAGCGGACGATGCTACAATACTATCTTCTAGATCAATATTACCAAGGATCATCGGTGGTTTAAAGATAACAAACTTTGAAGAAGAACCGAAGAGCCATGTAGACAGCAGATCACATTTCTGTTATAAAAATAAATAAATAAATATAAAAATATATTAATTAACTCCGAATTCTCGGAGTTATCTCCTGGATGAAACGATTCTCGCAGAGTTACATAAATCCGAAGCAGAACCAAGGTATTGGTGCTGCCAGTCTCGCAGAGATTGAGTAGGCTGAAAGCCGTTGTTTGAAACAAATACAGTATGAATATACTAATATAGCGAACTTAAAATCGAGAATGCATGAATCAAAACGAGAGATTATCCACAATAGTCATAAATTACACCAAGAGGGATTTATACGGCGCAAGAACAGAGTCCTGAGCGTTGACGCCTCATGAGAAATGGAAAATCCACTACCTGGTAGTGGAGAAAGTATGCGCTAAAGTTAAAGTTAATCTCTTCCAAAGGACACATTATGACAAACAGTTTACTTCAACAGGGGTTGAATACTTTGACCTCTTGTTGATAAAAAATGGACAGAAAATCGAAAAAAATCGAAAAAATTTTACCTGCTTCAATTCATTTAAAGCAAGTCTATACTTTAGCAACTGATGCATGTTTAAGGGGGGAAATACATGTAAAATCGAAAAAAAATTGCTAATTTCAGATTGTTTTAAAATATATATAATGTTCATTCAGAAAATGTTTAATATTAAATCCTTAAAGTTCATGTCTCACAGTAAATGAAAATATTTTTTTAATAATTTTTCAACACAAAATAGCGGCGATGCGAGCGAATGAAAAGAACACATCAAAAAATGCCTCGTTCAGAGAAAAAAAAAATATGCTAATGAAATATATAATTCATAGGTGAACCAATAAAATTTATAAAAAAAAAAAAAAAAATTTTTACAATAATTATAGATTAAACAAAAAAATCGATTATTTTTCAAAAAAATTACTTTTTAAACATTAATAAACAAATTATTTGTCTGAAATTACAATAACATTTAAATTCAACGAGGAGATAATACTCTTTTGTAGATGTTGTATAGATTTGAGCAGGATCGGTTCAATATTTTTTGAAATATTTTGTACGGCAGTTGAAAAAGTACTACTTTGAGAAAAACGCGCTTAAAGTTTTAAAGCTCCACCGACCTGGGGAACCCCGCGCTGCCTATAACTGACTATAACTCGAGAACTAATACGAATATAGCTTCAAAACTTTTTTTGGTATATTTTAAGAGCATTTCAAACATTTTGATGTAATAAAAAAAATCGATTTTTACTTAGCAGTTACATGTATTTTCCCCCTTAATGGCATTTCGAAGATAGTAGTATAAAGAGGCAGAGTAAAAAAACAATTTTGGGAGATAATAGTACGAACTACAAAAATGCAAGTAGAGAATTCGTTAGCACTGCAGAATAACTGGATCGAACGCTATTGATTATAGCTGTAGCAATCATAGGATTTTATTAGCGTTTTCTACCGTCAAGAGAACAACAGCTGCAAATGAGCATTGGTGGCAGTTCTTGAAGAGCCATATCCGTCGGAAGAAGTACTGCGAAGTGAAGTAAAACTGAAGTGAACTAGAATCCTTACTTAAAAGTCGATCGCTGACATACGAAACAACAGAAGTAGAAGGACCCATAAACATATGTTGCAACGACGTCTTAATTAACCAACACTCAAATATAAAACCATCTTGTTTTTTCACTCACATGGGCGAACTTACAAGCCGACAGTGAAAAATATCCCAATATTGTGAGCATGCTTACCTAACTTAGAAGCAGGTACGAAATGAAGCCAGCATACTGCAAATATAAAACCAGGCGGAATAGTCGTCATTAAAGAAGCCAGGATCTCAGCCGCATACTTACAACAGCAGCTTCACTCGGATTAGTCATTTTCGGGGGTGATTTCAACGCTCGATCACAATCATGGGGCGATCGTATTGACAACCCTTATGGCGTGGCCATAAAGCAATGGCTGACGCAAAACTCTAGCCTTATCAAACCTATCTTCCCCCAGGCACCTACCTTTCGACGATCCTCATCCATAATTGACTTCTTTCTTGTATCTCCGAGCCTGGTCAGTTCTCTCCCACATTTTGGCACTTACGAATGCCAAGTCTACGACGCTGAATCCGACCATCAACTTATCCAATTATGCATCCAAAACGATCGTGGCCTAAATTTCTTGACTGTAGATTCCGAACTTTTCATCCCATACGATAAGATCAACTGAGATCAATTCGCAATAGATGTTGCAAATCATATTCAGAACATCGGTCTTGACTGCTCGCGTAACCTCTCCTCGCAGGAAATAGATGAGGCTCTTGAAAAACTCAACCAAATTACGTCTTTAGTCATTGATAGCTTGGCTATCCCCAAAAAATCCACAAACTTTGCCTTCCGTGATTTACCGCAAGATATCGTTCAGCTTCATAATCGGCGAAAATCTTTAAGACGACGTCTTACCAGAATCTTCCACAGATACCTCAATACGGAAAACAACTCATACAGATATACGTCCGCATTGATTAAAGGCATTAATATCCTCATCATGGTCAAGACCAAAGCCCATGTCAGTAAGAAATTTGAAGAACGTCTTCAAAAAATAGTTCCTGGCAAGGAAATGTTTCAAGAAATTAATAAAATCACTGGCCGCAAAAAACTAAGAGGTAACTTCACTTCTAACGGCAATATGCTCCCTGATGACAAAGCCACTGCCGATGCAATCGCTGCTGCCTTTTCTCTCATCTATCGCGGTTAGAAACTTAGCTCTGATCCATCCTTTGCCTCACTCGTCAAGAGTTCTGTCTCTAGTTTTCGCCAAGAAAATCAACTGCTGACTCTTTCTAGGTTCAGTACAACAAATCCTTCCACAAACCCCTAAGGCCACGGTTCCTTCCTGAATAAGGAAATCCTTCTATTCCTGGTTTCGACCCTCTCCTCTAAAAAATCATCCGGAGTTGACAAAATATCTAATTTTATCCTTAAAAAGCTTCCTACTTGCTTCTTTGAGCACCTGTCCATCCTATTTAATTCCTGTTTAAATATTTGCCCATTGCTTGGAAGCGTGCGAAAATATTTCCCATTCCCAAAGCATCAGGAACTTGCGATGTCCTTAATGCGCGTCCAATCTCTCTCCTCTCAAACGTGGGAAAACTACATGAAAGGGTTATTCTAAAACACCTTAATAATACCATTGATATCAATCATATCATACCCGAAAGACAATTCGGTTTCAAACCCAAACACTCTACAGTGGACGCACTAATGATTCTCAAATACGCCGCGCCGTAGAGGAAAGCATGCAAAACAAAAGGGTTTTGGGTGCATGTCTAGCTGATCTACAGAAGGCCTTCGACTCCGTTTGGATCGAAGGACTCCTGTTTAAAATGATCAATTTCGGTTTCCCAACTTGGTTAATCAAAATTGTTGATAACTTTCTAAGCGGAAGAAAGGCTTTCGTCACCTTCAATGGGGCTTCCTCTGACGAATTCCAAATTGATTCAGGTGTACCTCAAGGTTCCATTCTCGAACCAATTCTATTTAACGTTTTCACGGCAGACATCCCAGGAATTTCATGTGACTCTCCCACATGTGTTTCTAAGTTCTGAATTTTGAACGGATTACACATAGAAGTCAAATACGTTTTCTTTCCGACACCTTTGCATGAATTTGTTGAAGATAATTTCAGTCTAGTCAACATCATCACAGTACGTTGGCGGCCCATCTAGATGCAGTAGATGGGAAAATATATAGCGGCAATCTTCGTTGATTAGATTAAGCAGATATCATTGATCACAAAATCTTATCAAATGGGTTAAATTAAAAAAAAAAAAAAAATACCAATTGGATTGGAGAATATTCACCAAAAATCAATCGGATAAAGTTAAATATAGAAGACACGGAACCCTCTTTGTCACTCAATGTCCGATTAAAACCCATAGGATCTACACAGAGAATATTAAATGCCTAGGGTCAATTTCAACATGAATTAACCTAAGTGAAGATACTATTGCTTTTGTTAGCATTTTCGACACCTAAAACACCTCTCCTCAGAGCTCACTGATAACCTCAGCCAAACGTTGTCTGTAACTGAAAATTTGGAAAGGATGGAAAGGACCTGGTGTGGGAAAATATCGTAACTAACTCCTTTGGCACTGCCTTTAATTAATCATCTAGAGCTAAGTCTTCTCGTCATACCAAAAGTAGTCATAAGTCGTCACACTAGTCTCAACATATTGCCTGAATTCAAATCGGTTTGTTGTTCTGTGTTTGAGACAGTATCTGACAATATGTTAATACAAACGACACTTCGAAGAACAATATATTTCTAGCATTCGATGTTCATTTTTTCATTCCCTATAAAAAAAAGTAAATTGGATAACTCTTCAGCAAATCAGTAAAAAGAGATAGTTAATGAAGCTCCAAACGAAAAAAAACGCAAACCTTTGAAACAATTTGCATCAATTTTTAGCAAACTGGTGTAAATGATTAGCAAACATAAAATTTAATTTATTTTTGCGATTCATCCCAGTTAATTCTCCTAAACTCTACACCAGTTCATTTCTATCGAAAGAACACGTGTTCGTACCCTATCAGCTCCTAGTGCTCATGCCACGAGCCACTGGCATGATCCTAGGTGAAACTCTTCACCTAGTCGCATCCAATGATTCACATTAACATCTTTCGTCCTCTTTAATAAATAATAGAAATTCCAACCTGAAATGGATTTTCAATAGCGGCTCGCTCAACAGGCTTACAGGATGTACGATTCAAAAGGAGTCTTCTTCATGGCTCATTTTCAATTTCTTCGGTTCATAAGAAGGCATATGTGTGTGCTGTACAGTGCATGAGAGTACGCGTCGTTTCGTGCCGGTAAATAAGCACAAGTTGAAGATTCGATGAATTTCTTTCACTCGACGATACGACTGCTGCGCCGCTGCTGCTGCTGTTTTATGCCCACAATTTTACGATTTTCTTTTTGTGTTCTGCCATGGCATCTTCCTCGAAAATCAAACATCTGCCATCATTTGAGTCAGCTTTCAGGTAAAACGACGACCATGCCATGTTCTTTCTTAAATAGCACAAAACAGCACAGCACATAATATAGGCTGCTTGGAACGGCCACAACTCATCACACAGAGGAAGAATATCATCAAAAGATTTTACACCTGGCCCTTTCCGCTATACCTGAATCACCTTTTGTATTGTTCTGAGTTGCCCTGCGGAGCAAGTACTGAGTAAGACCTCGAAATGGAAACACATTTTCATACTTGGATGAATTTTGGTAGATTTTTTCCCTATCGAGTTTTTGGATTTCAACGCAGGGTAGAGTTGATTATTTATGGGTATCAATATTATGAGCAGTTGGATGCGAAATTGCAGTAGCCTGTCGTGGTACCAGGCTGTATTCAATTCAAAAATCAAAACATTAGATCTGAAATAAGTGTTAGTATCCAAAATGATCATTCGATCATTTGAAAATTTAGTCTATTTTGTTTCGCATATGTGAATTTTATGTTATTCAGTTTATGTAGCTTAATGTGCATATGTAGAGGTTTCTGTTACTTTCAGGTACCTACTTACCAGAGCTTGTGAAGCGAACTCGAACACAAAATTACGATGCACCGAAGACGAAATGTTTTCAAGTCAGATGAGCCGAAATTTATCTTTAAATCGTCTTTAAATCAACTTAATTATAGGGCCCGACTGTCGATTCTACGTATTTCGTGTAGTTCAGGTACATCAACTTCATCACTCTGACTGTCATTGTTTAGCTATTGCAAATGCAAATGCTAAGCCAACAAAAAACCTGAGGGCTTACCATGAAAGATGGAATACAATTAGCTGTTCCGTCTTTTCTCTATACTAATTCATTTCTGACGGAGAAAATCTCGACACGATCATATTTCTGAAAAAGATAGAAATGATAATGCTGGGATCTGGGCCGTAATTTATGCGTAATGTTCTTAATCACGTATTATGGCAATTCTTGGCTGCCAGTATGTACTGCGGTAGGTATATATATTTGAAGTGATCACAGTCCAGACGAAAAGGGCTTTGTAGTTCGGCAGGGCGATTTAAAATGTTTTGTAGAACAAAGATTGCGTTTAATTAAGTTCTTTTGTGAAGATTTGTATCTAAACCGCTTGTCAGCATTTAAACGGAGAAAATTGAAATGGGTGAATTTGAAAATTAAAAAAGGGTAAATTTAAATTTCCTGGTATCATATGTCTTTTTAAATGCATATAGCATAGAACTTGGTCCACCTCGCCCTTCTCGTTTTTTATGAAAAATCAAAAGTAACAAAAAATATTTTGAGAAATTTATTTATGAATTTTATTCATCGTGATTTCTGTCTCACTCTCTCAAGTTGCAGGGGCCAAATGGTGGGAGCTTAATCATTTTCTTGCAATGGTCTATATTGGAATAAATATGGCAAGTACAATTGAAGAGTTAGCATCGATATTCCACATATGATGAGAATTTTAATAAAATTTTATTAAAAAAATTACATTAAAAACATATATTTAACATTGAAATTATTTGTTGTGTATTGTTTCATGTCTTTTTCCAAAAACTGTGTAAATAACCATTTTAAAGGTCCGTATTTATTATAAATGGGAGTATGACCAGTGAATTGTGCAAGTAGTTGAGCGCAGGATATGCTGGGACGAAACATAAACGTTAAAAGACTCTATATATCAGAAATATGGAAAGCCAGGTAGTGCTCCTGGAAGGAACAGTGAGCCAGAATTGAAGCCACTTCGGCCACGGTGAGATCTTGAAAGCTGCTTTCAAACATTCTATCATGCGAATCCTAGTATGCAAGCCCAATGACAAGCAACAGCTTGGAAACTTTGAAGATTTTCGTACAAATATTCCGCAATATTTGATTGACTACCCCCCACTCCCACTGGAGAACCGGCGTCCGGCTTCTATGATGCAGAAAGGCCATCAAAACTAGTTTGGGCCATCGATACCTTCAATCCATTTAAGTCTCCAGGCTTAGATGGGATTCTGTCTGCCATGCTTCAGAAGACAGAAATGATCATCATATCCTGGCTTATACCAATTTATGAAGGGTGTCTAGAGCTCGAAATTTATACCCTGTGAGACTGCAATCTGCCTAACCACAACTAACTATTGTTAACTGGTTTCACTCAAAAAATTTTCCCACATAATTTCTTAGTAGCTAGTTCTGGAATATTGAGCATTGTCCGTAGTACTACAGGCTTGTTAATTTTGGGTTTTGGGGATGGATTTTATGTGGTGTTGTCGGGGATGGAGGTGAGGTGTTTACGTTCACTATCTGCGCAAACGCCTTCTTCAGACTCTTGGGGTTCCTTGGATATCTCTCATAGCTGGCTAAATGGTCACCTCCACAATTTACACACAATGCACTTTTTCCACACTGTTTCGTGAATCTGGGGAAATAGTGTTCCCCTTCGCACTTAACTTATTTGATCTGCACATGGCAATTACTACCCGGGAGTCTCGAAAACAATTGAAAATCTTCTGCATCATCGTTTTACGTTGGGGAAACCAGACAGCGCTACTTTGGTTAGTTGCTGCTAGTGAACCTCATGCGTGATGAACATTCTTTGCAAAGATGTTTCGGTGGCCACTCGGACTGAATCTTCAACCTGCAAGGCCAATATGTCTACGCATAATATTTTGTCAGCCAGGAAAATCTACTATGGGGTAGTGAATTAGTTCACTCAAATTAATTCATATATTTTGATAATAGTGTATATAAAGCAGAGCGTATTGAAAAATATCACATTTGAAATATTTA
The DNA here is from genome assembly GCA_947369275.1 of Nemotelus nigrinus. NCBI lineage: Eukaryota > Metazoa > Arthropoda > Insecta > Diptera > Stratiomyidae > Nemotelus > Nemotelus nigrinus. The sequence goes on from OX376372.1 coordinate 36,915,210, forward strand.
CTAAGTGAGGTTTGGACGATTTGGGGTTCATATATCAGCGATGAATGGTTAAGAAAATGTTCAAACAATTAATAATGCATTGATGAAAACAAGTGCTCTTTTATGTGAAAAATCTAGCGTTCCCACTATGAATAATTTTTCGAGCCTGAATTTTAAATTGAATAAGCAAATATTTGAAGAAGGTATCTTGCGAATACCTAACTACATAAACATGCACTAAATAGCAAGGAGATAGGTTTAGCAACGATTATCATTATTACCTTTATACGATTATCATTATTTAAAATATGATACTCACTTTTTCAATATAAACTTATACATATAAATTTCAAATTTCAAGGCTAACATGAATTTATTGGGAAGCAAACGGATCGAAATTCCTCGTCAATCATCAAACATGATGATCGTTTTGAGATTGTATCACAAATTTTTCTCTATCTATCAAGAGCTATTGCATCCTAATAATGTATGCAGGCACTCTTCTTTGATTTTCTACAAGTCATTTTTCACTTTGCAACATTTATCTGCAACAACCAGAGCTCCGACAACATTCACGATGTCGGCTTTATCTAGGTCTAATTAGATTTGAATCTGCGTCGAGTTGATTTTCATCTCGATTACTTCCTGTCGCTTTGCGTGTGTACTGCAGAACTTAGTTAAACATTTATGCGATGTTCGATTTCAATCGTTACAATCTACAAGTATGATAATTGCATCTATTTATCTCCATAATCGCTTTATTTATTTCTCGTTGGATAAGTCTAATCGCTTTAAATGGGTGGAGCATTTTTAACATGGAAATGGAGTAGAATGTGCGTTTCTTCTGTGTAGTTAGCAGTAGAGTAAAAAGATTTGATGAATGCATTGAACGAACGCAAATATTTCTAATGTAATCTAAATTTTTTCAATTAATTTTTGACTTAAAACGATTGAACTTAAATTGAAATTAAATATCAAATACGCTGAGATTTGAGCCCAAATTACTGGATTGTTTGTACAACTCTTTTTATAAATCATTACGTCTTTGACGAATTGCCAAAAAAGTTAATTTTCAAATTTTTTAAAAATGTATGAAAAATAACTTGAGCAACAATTTTATGGACTTTCTATAAGCGTTGCTGGTTTGTTACACTCACTCGCATAAACTGATTTGCAAATTCAATTCATTTATTAAGAAATTCATTTATGAACTTTTCAGTAAAATTTTTATATCAAATGGTAGCACACATCATTTCACTGGAAAGAAGAATTTCACTTTTACACTTTAACAAAATTCTAACATTCTAACACTAAAATTACCTAATGATTGATCCAAACAATAGTCGCGTTCTATCGAGAGCTAGTTAAAATAGTAGTATTGAAAACAAAAACAATATTTTCCCAATTGTGGTTTTCAATGCAACTATTCTAACCAGCACTTGCAAAAATAACGCAGCTTATGTCGTAATTGCCACTGTAGGACCTGGCAAAATTGTCGTTAAACATCAGCTCCGTCTATTACAATATAGTAGAACTATAGATAATAATAATTTTTTTTTATTGTAGATGGCCAAAAAATTGTTTTCCAAAAGAACCTGCGGGCTATGTAAGATGTTCAAATAAAGTCTATCTACAGGCCTCGAATTTCCGGTTCAGATTCGCCTTCGCATTACTTGAGCGGGGCTGTGGCGCGCTCACTTATTTTTGCCCAATAACTTCAGAAACCACCATAGCTTTTAGGTCGGTAAGCTAGTCTTCTTCTTACTTTGTGTGCAGTATTTCTTAGATGTATTTTGAGACTGTGCGCCAGTTATCCTGGTTACATAGTTTCCACCATCGGCTCTGGCGTGGTCAATCTAATCGTGGCATCGAGGTTGCTGCTCAAACTTGCGAATCAACTGTACTGAAAGAATGTATGGTGAGCATCATCGTACTCATTCACATAGTAACGACAGTACGACGTACCCACTTTACCCATTCTGTTAAGGGACCGTGTTTCGTTATGGATAGGCACTTTATCTCTCCGTGACCACCGCTGACCCGTAGGCCCAGAAGACTAATCAGCCTCGCTGTCCAACGACTTTTGTTACTTCCTATTTAGGGTTGTTGCTAAAGCTGGAGAGTTGTCATATGTGCGTGAGGTAAAGCTTCTGTTCCTTTCGGCTCAAAGCGAGTGAGATACTCTTCTCTCCACACCCGCGCAAGTATATCTATCGGGATTTGACGATACCCAGGGCACCTCAACGCTAGATGCTGACAATCCACACTCTAATCTTCTTCCTTTGGTGTGCGTCCACCTTAAATTTCCACCCCGTACAGTAAGATGGAGTAAATTGTCGTCATCAACAACCTCCAACTCATTTCGCCAGGGCTACTGGTCTTGGCCATCAACCTGCTCAGTAAGTAGACCACTCTGAAAGCCTTATCACATAGCTTACAGATACGGTTCTAGTAGAGTGTCCAGGGTCACTCTCAGGAACCTTACCCACTTACACGTCTGGACCTCTCATCGGGATGACAGTCGGTATCACAATATGACAATCTTTTTCTTCGACAGCACCAGCTGTAAATCATGGTCGGTTATCCATCATTCTATCCTCCTCATGACTTAGTTGGGCATACTCGGCAGTTCTATGAGTGTAATTATAAAAAAAGTAATTCCAAAAAGGATGTCAGGTCTGAGGATAGATTCCTCTACTACCACTGAGGTGATAAACCTCATGTGAACGCCTTCACTGGTTTTAAGCAGCAGCTATCAGTGATCAAATATTCCTGCATCATGAACAACAAGTAGTAAAGAATGCGGAAACTATTCTCGATGACTCAAGTACATCTGTTTACCTCACCGAATCGAAGGCATTTTGTACATCTACCCTCTCTACTCTGTCTAAAGACCCAATCACTTGCTGAGATGGCATCAATAATTGAATGCCACTTCCAGAAGCCATTTTGTCTGTCAGAGAGATTTTCAGCTGTTCTAATCGCTAACAGCAACCATGGTTCCAGCAACCGCTCGAGGAGATTCCCCTCCGTGTCTAGCAAGCAAAGCGAATGGCACGCGGGCAGATTTGATAAGTCTTATTTTTTTCTTATCGATATGCGCCAGTCGGACAACATTGAAAGACTCTCGCTACTTAACGGGAACTATATAAATCCAGTAATAGCCGCGGTTGACTCTCCATTACAACTTTAAGTGATTCGACGGGCATTCCATCATGGACCGGGGCTTTAATTCCAAACACTGTATTGAGTAGCTTCTACTCCAACATTCTCCGATGGACAATGATACTATTATCCGTCTTTGAAGAATGAGACGTTTGTCACATCGCTGGAACACTAAGCAATATGCAGCCGAGTCCACGCGTAACCAATTTATACCCCCTCCGCCACGGGTCTAAATTGACCTCTTCACAAAGAGGGTACCATTTATTGAACTTGCTCCTCTGAATGGCTTTGGCCCATTTATTTTTTACCTCGGCAGACTGCGGTCTATTTCTTTCCCGCTGTGCTCTGCGACTGCATCCCAAAGCGACGGTTGCGTTCCTACCAAACGTTCTTCAGAATGAGCGCTGTTGAATTTGTCTGCTATCAACAATGTAGTAGGTGATATAGTTATGATGACTGCCTGTGTAGTCCTCCATCACTCTCCAATCACTCACTCTAGTTGCCAGTCATTTTGATGCCATAGTGATATCAGGAATGGAATTGTTAACGCCGAGCCTTAAGGTACTCTTATACGAGCAATTAAAATTGACCAATTCGGAGCAATTCCGGAAAATTTTGACGTCACAAAAATATGCGCCAACATCAGCAATAGACGATATGGATCAATTGTTGGTCAACTCGTTGCTCAACAGCGGTTAGTGGTGGAGCAATATTCAGTAATTCGGCAAGGACATCATACTCGGACATCATAGTCCAGGAAACGAAATGGACTGGTAGCGAGATTCAAGACATGAGATCGCACACAATATTCAAGAGTGGGAAGCCTGCAGGAAGCCGTGAATTTGGAGTGGCATTCATTGTGGATAGGGAGTTCAAGCCACACGTTATTGACTTCAAGGCAGTAAGCGAACGTTTGTGTGCGATCCGCATCAAAGCAAAATTTTTCAAAATATGGCTGATAAATGTCCACGCCCCGACAGAAGAAAAAGACGAAGACACGAAAGACGCATTCTATAACCACTTGGAAAGGCTATTCGACTCATTGCCCTCAAATGACGTCAAAATAATACTCGGCGACTTCAACGCTAAAGTCGGGAATGAAGAAGTATATCGGGGAACAACTGGAGGGCACAGTCTTCCACGATACAACTAACGACAACGGCCAACGCCTGATTGACTTTGCATGTAGTAGGGATATAGTCATAAGTTCGACATGCTTCCCACATCGACGCATCCACAAAAGAACATGGGCATCACCAGATGGCAATACCTTCAACCAAATTGATCATGTCCTTATTCAGCGGAGATGGGCTTCCAGCATACTTGACGTTCGGACGTTTCGAGGAGCAAATTGTGACTCGGACCACTACTTGGTCAAATCCAAATATCGATGTCGCATGTCAAAGGCGTACGTGACGAAGACGAGTCCTCTGCGTAAGTTTGACATCGGAAAGCTCCAAACGGCGTCAGTAGCAGAAAACTTCTCAAAAACTCTTGAGACTAAGCTTACCCCCATCCTACAAAATAACACAGTGAGGCCGGTTGACGAGGTCTGGATGGAGATGAAGACAGCAATCAAAGCCACTGCAGAACAAGTGGTTGGGTATGAAGCCCGGCGCAAAAGAAACAACTGGTTCGACAATGAATGCCAGGATGCGCTGAACAAGAAAAATCAGGCATATAAACAGTTCCTTGAAAGGAACACCAGGACGAAGAGAGAAAAATATGAAAACCTCCGACGAGTAGCAAATAAGATCATTAGATGTAAGAAACGAAAATGTTATGACGAGCAATTAAAGAGCATTGACGAAAATCTGACGAGCAATAAAACTAGACAAGCTTACAAAGTAGTGAAATGTTTAAGACGCGGATATCAGCCCAAGACGACACTCTGTAAAGACGAAATCGGCAACATCATCGCCGAAGATAGCCAGATTAAGGAGAGATGGGCCTGCTATTTCAAAGAACTCCTTAATCCTGCACATGGCTCAATAATATCAGAGCCGATAGACTTCTCTGACGAAGTCCCGATCGCACCTCCAACGCTGGAAGAAGTCAAGTCTGCCATAAAAAGCCAGAAAAATAACAAAGCGCCGGGCATTGACGAGATTCCGGTCGAGCTTATTAAATACGGTGGAAGCTGCCCTATAAAAGCCATCCACAAATTGATCCAGAACATCTGGGGTCAAGAAAAAATACCGCAGGAGTGGTGCAAATCCATCATATGCCCTATCCACAAAAAAGGGGACAAACTTCGGTGCGAAAACTACAGAGGCATATCGCTACTTTGTACATCCTATAAGATACTGACGAAAATATTAAAGGATAAGATAAATGTATACGCTGAAAAGGTCTTTGGGGAGTACCAAGGAGGCTTTAGGTCTGGTAGATCAACTACGGATCAACTCTTCACAGTCAAACAAGTGCTTGAAAAATGCTGGGAATTTAACATCGATGTCCACCAGATTTTCGTGGATTTTAAACAAGCATATGACAGTATTGACCGAAACATACTGTACAAAATAATGCTATACTTCGGCATCCCGGCAAAACTAGTTCGGCTGACCAAAATGACGATGACGTCGACAGCATCGCAAGTCAGAATCAACAACAGTCTGACTGACGCATTTGACACAAATGTCGGACTAAAGCAAGGGGATGGGTTGGCCCCTCTGCTGTTCAACCTAGCACTTGAGTACGTGATAAGGAAGATTCCTGTCGACACAGGGGGTACGCTTCTGTATAAGTCGAACCAGTTAGTGGCCTACGCGGATGACATTAACATCTTGTCCCGTTCCTTCACATCCGCCAAAGAGCTCCTGTTGAAACTTGACCAGGAAGCCAAGGAAGTAGGCCTGAAGATCAATCAGACGAAAACAAAAATCATGACGCAAACAAGAAAGAAGACCTCCATTAGACAAAATATAATTCTTGACGAATATAATTTAGAAAATGTGGACGAATTTATATACTTAGGCTCGAAATTGACAACGAAAGGCAGTGAAACTGACGAAATTAAACGGAGAATACAGCTCGCTAATAAAACTTTCTACTCCGTTTTGGCCCTACTGAAGACCAGCTGCATACACAGGAAGACGAAGCTCCAAGTCTACAAATCAATCATCAGACCTGTGTTGTGCTACGGATGTGAAACTTGGACCCTTACCCAAGCATCCGCAAATATGTTGAACGCCTTCGAAAGACGGGTCCTCAGGCGTATAATTGGAGCTAAACAAGAGTGCGGCCAATGGCGGATAAGATACAACCACGAGTTGTACGAGGTTTTTGACGAGCCGGAGGTTGCCAGAATCGTGAAACTGCGGAAGCTGCAATGGGCTGGTCACGTGCAACGAATGGACGAGCATCGAGTACCTAAGAAGGTATTCGACGGAAGGGCCGAGGGTCGAAGGCCAGTGGGAAAACCCAGAAAACGCTGGTCTGACTCTGTCGACGAAGACTGCGCAAAGCTGCTCGGATTTCGGAATTGGAGGACGCGGTCATTCGACCGAGACAACTGGAGGCGTCACCTACGAGAAGCCAAGGCCCGAGAGGGGCTGTAGTGCTACGACGACGATCATACTCGGACAATTCAGTGCCAGTAATTATTCAGCCATGAATGAACATGAAATTTTAGCCGGTGCTTGTACATTTGTAATTATTCAAAATCAAACGAAGAAAACAAAAACAGGTAAATTTGGATGCGACCATATCTCGCCAAAAGTGATTTTAAATTTGACTGATGAAATAAGTTTGGACGGTTTTTGTTCAAAAATTTTCACAAAATGTAACGTAGTGACTTTGAATTAATTGTGAATAAAGTTGGTCCATTAATTGCAAAAAAAACGTACGAATATGAGACAAAACTCGTGATAACTCGCAGATTTTTAGCTACAGGTGATTCGTTTAGAAGTTTAATGTACCAGTTTTGAGAGTCCGGTTCCTGCATTTCAAGCAAAAGTATGCGAATCAGTTATTGATGGATGTCATAACGCAACTACAAGTAGGATCTCATAACACAGTAAATGTTGAAGAATCAATTGATTAAACAAAACTTCATTCATTTTTTTATTTTATAAATTAGTGTATACATCTTCAGTAGTTTTAACTAAAATTGCATTCACCGAACGACAACAATTACTCGGAGTTTGCCAAGTTCAGTGAAAACACGACAACTATGAGACGAGCAATACAAATAATCTTTAAAAACGTTGCCATATTGCCGAAATATTGCCAAATTCGCATTATGTTGCTCGGTATTGCTTCACTAATTGCTCCATTAGTTTTGGCAATATCCGTCGGGCTCTGAAAGTTGCTCGTGTAAGAGCACCATTAGGTATATTGTATGTTGTTACAACATATCAGTCCATATCCTAGTCAATTTATAAACGAGTTGTTTCTTGGCTACCCGTAGCTTAGATGTGTCTTAACACAATCATATTTTTGTGTAACTATTGAATTTTTTTAATCATTTGTACATTTCGTTTAATCCACGCAGGTTACATATTCTATACAAGGTTTGCAATGCAATGCGCTACAGCCCATATTGAATCTTAGTCTCCCTGCTACACTTCCTTTAGTTATATTCAGTTGGAAAAATCTAGTACTGCACATTTCAGTTAGAACAACCTAAGACAGTTTGAGATTCCTCTTTTGTCCAAATTTTTTGAGATCTGCCTCTTAGCACCTGTCTTAGTATCGCCGTTCATTTTTCATTGCTTATGAAACTTGCCAGGCTTTCAAGCTCATAAAATAGAATATAACACTTGAAATGATGCAATTGCTTACGCAACTTGAATAGGTGATACAACGTGGATTCGCAGAGTTTGACAATGGAGTTCAACTTATTTTTAAATACTTTCTATGTATGTAGATACCTTAACAGTACCGTATGACTATAGTTTAGCATACCTTCCACATCTTTCACAAGATATGTACTAGCTGCATTTTTCATGTTACCTATTCTTCTCATCACTTCAATCTATTGTGCAAATAAAGATTCAAGCTATAAAATAGATATTACACTGCACTCACTGTCCCAGAATTCCTTTTCTGAACTCGAATAAATTCGCAATGTTTTGTCACCAATCGACTGGCCAGTTAGCTATTTGTTCAAACAGAACCAGTGTGCTTGCATGTCAAAGGATTGTCTGCCGCCAGATAAGTATCTTTCGAGAAAACCGATAATTATCGAGCGAATGAACGACATGAATGAATTATTTGCAAACAGACACAGTACTAACGGGCCGCGACGTTATTCGCAACAGGAGACAGATGGTCTTGTAAGAGATGTTGTCTGTTCGGCTAATCTTTGCCAGCCAACATGATTACCATCGACCAGAACGTGGGTCATCTGCCCTAGATGTGATCTGCACGATCACCGAATCATACATTGTGGGATTCAATTGGCAGTAATATGTAAGTGCTGTTGGATTTTGAATAAAAAGAGTCTTGTAGCTGATAGCTTCAGATTTTTTTGGGTTGGTCTATTCAAATGAAAATTATTGGAATTTGACATCAACTTCTGATAGTTCAAATTCAACAATTATTTACCATATACCACTGTATGTTTACGAATGATTGATTATACCTATATGAAAGAAGATCACGTTTCGAAATCTTTTGCTTAAAGGTCGTTAGGTTCAGTCATATGACATTGATTGAAATCCGTGAAACCTCGTTTGGGTAAACAATCAAGAGACCAACATTTTTTGGAATTACTCTCCTAGAATTTATACAATATTCATTATTATAAATATTATTAAGAAACACATTGTATAGTAGTATATATACTTCTGGTGTTATACTCATAGTTGATTTCAGGATTGCGATAAAATATAGCGCCATAGTGACATGCCAAAAAATTTACAGCAGACAATTTTTTCAGACAATTTCGGTATTTTGAAAACTGTATAAGATGGAAGCTCCTATTCGCATTCCTGAAAGTCTAATTTCTCATAAATAGTCCTGCTTGAGTCCGGAGTCTAACCCATGACCCTATTCTTTAAGAGCCGACGCTCTTTTCACTAGACTACACGCTTATTGTAAAGCTGTTGTTATTTAGTATTCTGTACTGATGTGTGCTAAGACTATGTTCATAGTAATTGGGGTTATGTTACATAGAAGTTGAGACTATGTGCATAGCAGAAAAGCTCATAATGTCTGGGGATTCGGCCTTTTTGGCAATATTTTATATATCAGGGAATTATGCAAATAAATACTGCGCTTTGTAGATTTTCTAACGTATTTTTATATCTGATTAGATGATCAAATATCTTTAAAAAAAAAGCTGAACCTTAAGGTTCAAAAATCAGAGCTGCTAAAGTAAGGACTCAAAATATGAGGTATTTCAATCCAGAGCATACGATATAACATGGATTGATAGAATGTATTTAAACAAACTAAAAAAACGAATAGATAATAAGTCTTAAGCTAGAACTGTTTCACTCTAATTCTAGAAGAGCACTTTTACACCGCTTTTAACCTTTGCTTACCGCAGCTCAGGTAATCAGCACTAGATTGTAAGTCACCTGATGTGAGGATAAGTTTGATGTCCGCTATTGTTTGGGAGTCTCAAAATATCCATAATATGACTTCGACGTCTGTCCATTTGGTTGAAGAGCCTCAGTGCTTTGTCATGTATGAATCTGTCATATGTTTCTACCTTCAGATTTTTCTCACAGTGAGATTTTGGCATGTCTGTAATGTTCTGTCTGTTCGTTTTCGAAGTATAACCAAAGGCTATACTTCTGTATAATATTGTCGGTCTTAGTATATATCTCTAGATTAGTAGTCGGCTTTTGGTTTCTTAGTTTTTGGATTTTATCAGTTCGAATAGGGATTGAAAGATTTAATTGTTGGTAGCCCGCTTAATATTGATGCGTGCTGTCCAAGCCAGTCTGTCATCCAAAATTAGTCCTGGATCCGGAGCCGTCCACTGCCAGTCTATTTCTTCTTCTTTCTTTTCAATTTTTCTGGCAATTATTGTATTTTGCGTATGGTGAAGATTGACTAAGTTTTGTCAGTTTTTATTTTGATCTTCTATAAGTATTCTATAAACGTGTTTGCAGGGTTGAAGTAACAGCATCTGCTAGGTTGACTGCATAAAATATATAAGTACCATCCGCAATCTCTGGATTTCAGCTAAGCATAAACTTTACAGTAATAGTGATAAAGGAAATCCTTGCTCGACTTCAGTTGCCGTTGATAGCTACGAGGAGTAGTGGTTGTGCATCTTTAAATGAAAAATTCTACCCGACAAACTTGATAAATTGAATGGTTAATTAGAAAGCGTACAGTTTAAATCTAAGTACTGCATGCCAGACATTCCCAAAGGACTGGAGTAAGTCCAAACGCAAAACAGTATTAATGATATACAGTTGCTCACAGCTTATTTCATGTGATCAACATTTTTCATAAACCAAGCATAAAATTGGTATATTTTATTCTGAACTCAAAAAATAAATGATGCAGTTTAGTAGATAATTTAGATTCGAATATAAAACATCAAAAAAATCTCAACATCAACATAGGACGATTTATTGGGAAAAACCTATACAAACACATAAATCTCATATCACAGCTTATTATTTTCATTCTTATCTTTCTTGGAAATATTAGATTCTAATAACGAACGGTAGATCAGAACATAAACAATGATGGTTGTAGGAAGAGTAAGTCTACTCAAAAATATTAAATTCAGTTATAATTGTGTGATTTTACAAGATGGGTCGACGCATTTCAATAGAATTACGCGAGTTAATTATTAAACACGTTCAAAGTGGGAAAACTCAAAAACAAATTGCTGAAATTGTTGATTTAAGTTCATCGACGGTTCAGTATATTATTTAGCGTTTTGTTCGAGAAAATCATGTGCACAACAAAGGAAGAAAGGCTCCAAACAACATTTTTACAGAACACGATGAGAGGTGGATTTTGGGAAAATTTAAAAAAGATCCCATGCTAAGTGCTCCAGCTGTGGCCAAGGATGTTGAAATGTTTCTTGGCAAAAAATGTCATCCAGAAACTATACGCAGAGTACTTAGAGATGCTAATTTTCATGGGCGAACAGCAAGAAATAAGCCGTTTATTAATAAGAAAAATCAAAAAGTCCATATAGAGCTCGCAAAAGCCCATGAAAACAAAGACATTTCTTTCTGGAACACAGTAATTTTAAAAAATTCACTTCAAAGTGCTGAAGATTTAGGCATACGTGATACATTCCGCTTCTACCAAGATAATGATCCGAATTATAAATCCGGTATAGTCCAATCTTGGCTTATTTGGAATTGCTCACACGTCATCCAAACATCCGCTCAATCCCCAGATTTAAATTTGATAGAAAGTTTGTGGCATATGCTAGAACTAGGTATTCGAAGACACCATATTTCTAATGTCCAAAGTTTGAAAGCGGCGCTTAAGGAAGAGTCGACAAAAATATTGTCAGATTATAATCAAAAGTTGGTTGACTCTATGCAGTCTAGATAAAAAGCTATAATAAAGCAAAAAGGTTACCCTACAAAATATTAGACAATTTTTTTAACAATTTTCCAATATTTTTTAGTGTTTTTGTTTTTACACGAAATAAGCTGTGATATAAAAATTATGTGTTTGTAAAAATTTTTTATCAATGTTGATGTTTGTGCAAATTTTGAAAATATCGGAGACTAAATTATCTTCGAAACTGCATCATTTATTTGTTGAGTTCAGAATAAAATATACCAATTTTATGCTTGGTTTGTCAAAAGTGTTGGTCACATGAAATAAACTGTGAGCCACTGTATATTAGTGTCTGTAATATATTCTCAGCTAAGTGTATTAGGCAGAGGTACTTTCGGCAATTTGAGTCAATTACATTTGTTCATCGAGATCTTCACCTCATCTTAATTCATCAAACGGAATGTCTCTGCCTCCAGGACATCAGAGTAGGGAATCATTCTAGTTTCAATGGTTTCTTTTTTGTCCAAATCATTGCCTGAAGCTTTAGCGCTGTCATCAATATCATATTTTAGGTCTTTAGGTGGCATTGCTTTTCTGTTCTTTGACCTTAAATACTTCGACAATCACCAGAGGCTATTTTCAACAGGCCCGATGCTTTGCATCAGGTTGTTCTACTTCTCGCTTTCATGCTCTTGGATTTTACTGCCAATGAAGATCGTACTCGAAAACTGGTTTGCTTCACGTTTCAATCTGAGGTCATCTCCGGATTTGGTTTCTCCTTCGAATAAGCAATTTAATTGCATTGGGTATTGAGATCATCCTTTACTGTGATAATGACCGTGTTGTCTTCTTTGGCCTGTAATATTACATTAGTGAGGATATCAGCTGATTTTTCTAGGTCTATTGTCTACTGCTCTAGGTGTTTCTTGTCTGTTAGGCCCGACATGTGCGACGCGGAAAGCTTCCTAGTTGGTGATATTTATTCACCTAGGTGGGTCGTCATTAAAGACTTTGTTAATACGAAATAGTACTGGCTTATGGCCGGAAGCCAACTCATCGATAATCTTTTTATACACGTTATAGAGTATTGCGTCCGATAGTTTTGCATCTAGTGTCCAGCTATGACTCGTTGGGGACGTGCAAGTTGTAATTTTTTCTGCAATGACTATTTTTAGTTTGCGAGATTTTCACAGCTACCCTATCATGGTAATAGGCTTTAAGATCACCTGCAATGATAACTTGTAAATAATGCATGAAAGTCGTTGGTGAAGTTCTGAGAACTAGGTTGCTTATACGCCGAAATTAAAATGAAATCAAGAAAGTCATTTGGCACTTTTATTATAAAGCTGGAGAAAGTTGTTTGACATTCCTTTTCAGGAAGCTGACAGTGCCTTCTCTCCTATCAGTCATCCTACTACTGCTGTATAGGGTGTAGTTAGCTATCAAGAGATAGTTTCTTGAAGGTTTGAGGAAAGTTTCTATGGATGAGCGAGATATCAACTATAAAGTCAATTCAAAATTGTTTCATCTCTCCTCGCTTATTGAGGATTTAATCCACATCTTTGGTTGATGGTTTGAGATGTTTGCACTGGGAATATATCTTAAACTACCCGGACCATCATGAAGATTATAGCATGAAGTGAACTTTCGATACCTCATATAAGACGTCGGGCTCCAAAACCGACAGTTTCTATAACTTTTACTTTTTAGGACTATCACAGAAAGGTTTGCACCATTGAATTTCGTTTTACAAAAGGCATTGAAAGATATATTTAATTTTTTTTTCTACAAGTTTATTTATATCAGGTGCGTTTTTTTGCAACCTAGCAGAGCAGGTTAACGTAGGGTTGCAAAAAATGATCCAGAGCAGAAAATCGCATTGTTCGATAATGTTGTTGCATTCGCTGAGCTTTTCCTAAGATTGGTTGTTAAATTAGAATAATGCATAGAAAAAACCTGAATGAAATCTTATATAGATTTTAATCGAAATCAGACATGAAACTTGCATATGAAACAATCTACAATGTAAAGTGCATCGAAACACTCAAAAACTGTCTGCACACTACAAGATTTGATGTAAAATAATTGAAAATTGCAGAGTGCTATCCAAATTCATTCAATTTAAACTGCCGGTTTCACAATAATCAACAGCAGTGGTACGAACCGTTTAGAACACTCTTACTGTTATCAGCACACTCTACATGTAAACCCATAAACTGCCACTGCTTAACATTTTTTGATTCAGTGACGCCACAAATGTAGGATTTTTGTTGTTATATTCAATATGCTTAACAAAATTTGATTTGCTCGGGTGTGCAAAAAAACGCACGTATCGATGGTTTACATTTAAAGTAGTTTTATTATTTATTTTTCAATTTTTTTTCGTAGTTTTGCTTTTACACTTTTCATTTTATTGTGCGCAACCGTTTGGTTGGGTCCACAAGGTAAAAAAAATGTTGAGTAATTCGGCAGCTTTACTTTCCTTTTTTAATAGCCTTTTAACGATAGCACAATATCATTCTATTGGCCTGAGATCTGAAGCACCAGGTGGATTCATAAATTCTTCAACAAAACTCATACTGTATTCCTTATACCATTTAATGTTCGTTGATCGTAATGAGCAGTATTTAAGTCAGATCAAAATAATGTAGAATTGCTAGGGTCATTTCAAAATGACAGTAGTCTTTTTTGCAGACATTCACCATCATCATCATCGGGGCACTACAACCCGAGTCGAGCCTTAGCCTCCTTAATTCTTCGCCTCCATTCGTCTCGGTTCAATGACCGCGTCCTACAGTTCGGTGCTGCCAGAAGTGACCTGCTATCAGCAGCTATCGAATCCTTCCAGCGCTTGCGTAGCTTACCAACTGGCCTGGCTCCGCTCGCTCGCCCCTTGAGAGACCGTTTGGGGATTCGATTTTTGCTCATTCGTTCGTATGATGGTAGAGACTTCCGTCTCGTCATGTATGGTATACAGCTCGTTGTTGTATCGGATTCGCCATCCATCTTCTGCCCGTATTGGACCGAGGATCCTTCGCAATACCCTTCTCTCGAACGTATTCAAGTCTTTTTCAGACGCCTGGGTCATTGTCCAGGTTTCACTTCCGTAGCATAGCACAGGTCTGATAATTGTTTTATAGATGCGAAGCTTTGTATTCCTGTGTACGCATCGAGATTTCAAATTGGGAAGCACCGAAAAAAATGTCTTATTGGCTAATTGAATCCGGCGTTTGATTTCGTTAAGCTCATTCCCATCCTTCGAGAGGTTCGTCCCTAGGTACACAAAGCTGTCTACGTTTTCAAGGTTATAGTCCCTTATCGTCATGCTTTATCTTACTGGTGTCCTTTTCCTTGATTGAGTCATAACTTTTGTTTTTTGTTCGTTTGTTCACGTATAATTCACCACTGATTGTCCCCTCTGTGAAAAATGGCTGAATTTTCTATCCACATCGACATATGGTTTACCAAACTAGAATCTTGGGACCGAATTTTTCCACAGTAATTGTTTTCTTCGAATCCCTGCCATTCTCTTTATTTGCTGTTGAGTAATTCTGTGTTCACGCAGAAATGTTATCTTTAAAATACAACACATCCTCCATCTCTAAACAGCGTTCATTTTCGGTCAAAAATTTATTTTACAATTTCCTTGACCTGGAAATTCCAACGCCATATTGTTCATTAGTTTTTTTTAATCACTTTTGTTTCTTGTGATTCTTAATATTATTATTTTCCTTGATCCTGTGCACAGTGCTCTTTGATTTACTCACTTTTTTTTTTAGCAATATCTCGAATATAAGCTTTTTTACTCGTAGAAATTTCCTTCAGCACTTCTATATCTATTGCTATATGTTTCTTCTTTATATTACGTAATCTCGACTTATCTTTCCATCCTTCACCCTCCTATACTCTTTTTAGTGCCCTTTGCACCGTTCATTTTGAAGTACCCGATAGCTTTGCAATCCTTGTTTTGTGAATATTCATGGAGGGTAGTACTCCTTTACGTTATTTAAAAGTTGAAAGTAATTTAGCGCTCTTTTTTCATATATCATGACATAAATATTAAACGTACTGGTGAATATAAAACAAAATATTGAGAAACGTCAGATTTAAGCAAATGGCCAAATAAGATACTTCAAGCAAGCAAAACGTTTCGACCAAAGCTGCTAACAGTACATGTGTTTGGGTTGCATTTATATTGATTACTTATTAGAAAAGATGAAGATCATTTGATCACATAAATATCCTGCATAGTTATCATTAACGTTTTCAAAACATTTCTTTTAAAAATATCTCTTAACGAATTTTCATTTTCTTTGAATATTCATCTGACATATGTTCGTCACTATCATTGTGGTAACATCTTGAGTTCAACTAAAATACCACATTCACCAAAAAAAACTATTCCAAACCAAATTCGAACGAAACAATCCGAAAATTAAAGACCAGCACACACAATCATCCGTGCCGGATCTGTTCTGTACTCGATGCATCGAAAAGATGCAGGCAGGTTGTTGCTTTCGAGTTGTTTGCTTCTTAATTGTACCGATGTTGATAAGACAAAACAGACAGACATCTTCGTGAGACCATTACCTGCATGGTCAGCACAAGTTTCTGCATCGTCTCTACCGAGCTGGCAACAGGCAGTTGTTGTTTACGCCGCCGCTGCCTTCGCACTCCAGGCTAAGTTGAGTTCATTACCTGCAAGAACATTAGCCTAATGATTTGCACCTGTCCTTGTAACAGCCCGTGCCTATCGTTAAAAATTACGGCTGCGCTTCACGGTATTATCGAAAGGAACCAATTGTAGGTTCTTGCTGTCGAAGAGATGGCTTCGAAACCACAAATGTTCGGATTCATGCTGGCGATGGCATCTGTACTGACTAATATTTTTATTTCGTTGAGATAATTTCATTTTCGGTTCCTTAAAAATTAGGATTTCAATTCAAACAACAGCAGCAATAACGCAGTGTTGTTGAAATCCACATTTTCAATCAAAAATGTATAAGAGGCATTGCATCAAATAGATTTTGTGTACACATTTTGTTAGTCATCAACTTTTTGTAAGTCAGAGTAGGAATCTAATAAATCAATCTGCGATATTTTCATACCATATGCATTTTATTCAATTTTCAACTAAATTTGTAGCTGGCTTTCCACGTTATCCACAACGATAACGCCGTCACCACCGTCACATCACAGTCATATATCTTTCTTTACTAATAGCTGTCTATCACATCGAAATTCTTCTGAGCCTCTGGCTGTCTGAATCGATTGTTGTAACAAACGCTGTGACGGACGACCGATTGCCATGATTCTAGGGACAGATGTCTCCGAAAGGTAAGAATTGAGGTATAATTAAATGAGACTCAAACCATCACACGTTATGCCCGGAAAAGATGAGCTATTATCTGAAATAACACGAATTACAGGCAGGAGGTTTTCGGATTCAACAACGAAAAAATAAATTTTGGAAGTTGTAAAGTTTTCAACGAAAATTCATTTTCTTCATGAATTAAGGCTAGATTTTAAGGCTAGATCATGGCTTCAGAAAATTCAGATTTCAAATTCAAACTAAAATGTTATGCCGAAGTCATTTATTTTATTGCATTTTGAAATCATTTGTTGAATTTTTAAGACAATAAGTTAAAATAACGTTGTAAACAGAGCTATGGGACTTGAGTGAAAATGATTAGGTAAGAATTATCGAAAAATTTTAAAAGGTTTTGACGGTTTTCAGTGGTTGAAGAATCTTTGGTATTATTTTAGAATGTGCAATTAACCGGTCAATAGTGAATAATTGGTGCAACTGTTGCGTGGCATAGAAAGTTAGGATTCTTCTGGGAATGATGGAATGTCTAATCTTATAATTAAACATCTACCAATCTCTATGCTCAGAATTCTTTCAATTGTTTTCAACAACGCCCTGAGCAACAGCTACTTTCCGGACACATGGAAAGTAGCAAAGATTGTTTCCATTCAGCAATTTCCGTCCAATCTCTTTGTTTCCTAACTTGGCGAAGATTTTTGAGAGAATTTGGATGGAAATGATAAAAAACGACTGTAAGCTCACACAAATAATTCCCGAACACCAGTTTGGCTTTAGGCGCAAGCACGGAACTCAGCACGCCATCTCATACTTGTATGATCAAATTGTGTCTCACTTGAATGATCGAAACACTCCGTCTGTGGTGTGTGCTTTAGATATCGAGAAGGCTTTCGATTCCATCTGGCACCAAGGCCTTCTTGATCAAGTTTGGATTCCCGGAAAAGGTAATAAGACTCGCCGCAAGCTTTTTTACCAACAGACTTTATTATGTCAGCGTTAATGGAGCAGATTCTATCATTAAACTTGTAACATCAGGAGTGCCACAAGGTTCTGTTACTGGACCAATTTTTTATACCATATTCACCGATGACCTTCCTATTCCAGCGGGCCAACCATAAGTCCAAATCCTCCGATATGCCGATGGCACCATCCTATTCGCGTCGAGCTAAGACCCGCTCAAAGCAGCGCAGAGCCTGGAATACTACTTGGTTGAACTAAATCTTTACTTTGACGAATGGGGCATCAAATCAAACAACAGTAAGACTCAGCTTTGCGTATTTCGCAGCTCCCTCAAGTATCGGAGATCTCAAACTATTCCCAACAAGACCAAAAAACTCGCTGTTTCGTTCGGAACATCTAAGATTACTCCCGGCCAGTGGCGGATCCACAGGGGAGTTTCCGGGTCCGGACCCCCCCAAAAGGGAAGTTCAAAGTTTTTTATTCTAATGGCTGTTGACTGTTGATTATCGTTTATTGCTACACGATTGAAAAATCTCGTATAATTTATTGAAACAGTAAATTATGATTAGATATATATTTAATAGGGAATATGAAAACTTTATTTATTATCATCATAATTGACTCTAAATTGAAGATTGAGTCACAAAAATGTTCAAGCATGTATGAATTTTCGAGGCTTTTTGAAAAATTATTGAAGAATTTCGTTCAATGCGAGCATGGATAAAGAAGCAAGGCCATTCAGGCGCTCCTGTCCCATCGTGTTCCTCAAGTAGCTTTTGATCCTTCCCAACGTCGAAAATGATCGTTCTGGAGTTAATGTAGTTACAGGTACTATGCTAATACTCGCTAAATTTTATTAACATTTTTGAATGACTCGCTATTAATTATCTGAAAAATACCGTAAGTTTAAGTTTTGCATATCACTTTTTTCTGCACGTAAAAATTCTAATCGAAATATATTTACCAACAAAGCATCAAGTGCCTTTTGGATATTCAGATCCTGAATTCGTTGTCTCCACATTCTGACTTCTGAGATGAAATACCCCTCTGAGCAATCCAATATCTCTTCATAAAATTTGTAATTTTTTTTGATCAAATTTTCGTTTGAGGAACAATTTTCCGAAACTTTTATAGATAGATTTGTGTTCTACAAGCCAACGTTTAAGATGAGAAATGAATGTATCGAGGAGCGGAATGTAGAATGCAGTTCTATAATAATCTTCCAAATTTTTGGCCTCAACGTTTCAATGACTTTTTTGCAGGTTGTAACGAGTTGGCAATTTCATTGTGAACTCGAATTGGGAACAAATTTTAGCAACATGTTCAAAAATAACATGGATAGAAGAATATGCATTTTCTCGCTTCTCCCTGCATTCATTCAAAGCGCTAATTTGGTGAGTTCGCCTAGATCTTGGTTTTTCGATTGCAATTACCGACTCAAAGGCAGAACAATCGAATTAACCGATTCCATAATGTGAAAGGCGATTTGGAACTCAATCGTCAAAATTGCAATCAAAAGTTGCGTTGCATTTTGTGAAGTATCACGATCATTCCACGTTTTTATTTCTTCTAATGCCTCAATAATGGCCAGCTGCAATTCGATGTACATTGCAATTGCTTCATGAGACTAAGCCTACCTTGTAGGGCAAGTAAACTTCAATTTTTCTTTCTCTCACTTTTTTTTATTTTGGAAATTTCTTTCTTCACAATATTCTGTGTTTTAGGCCAGTGGAAAAATGTTTGAATTTATCCGATAGTTCTAAATGCGTTCTTTATTCCAGATACTTCGCAAGTTGCATTAAGAGCCAAATTGAAGCTATGTGCGGCGCAATGTACATAAATCTCCAGAGGGAAGTTCGATCTCAGACAAGCCTCTGCACCACTAAATTTGCCACTCATTGCTGGAGCTCCGTCGTATTTGTGACCATACATAAATGGGCAATCGACGCCAACATCATGTAAATATTTTCTGATTAAATCCGCCAAACATTGTCCAGAAACGTTGGTAACTGGCACAAATCCAAGAAAATCTTCAAATCAAATATTCAATTTTGAGTCCAAGTATCAATTGCAAATGGAAAATTGTTCTATGCTTGATATGTTGGTCGATTCATCTGGTAAAACGGACCGATTTCTCTCTTCTTTTATGTTCTGGTACAGATTGTGGATCAAGCCGAGTGAAATACGAAAATAAAGTCCCCTTCATGTTATCAATTTTCCAATAGCCAGATTTTTCAACATAGCCGATAAATTATCAAATACACCTGTTGGGTATAATTAACCACCTGGTGGGAAAAGAAGGCGTAACTACTAATCATCTACTCGGGAACGAGAGCATGAGTAGTTGGTAGCAGCCAGAAGTACTCGCAAGTACTAAATAGTACGAATGGAACACGGGCATTGACAACTGACAGGCTTACCGACGGAAACGGGAAAGCTTCGAGAAGAATTTGACAAGACAGTGCTGCTATCGGATTGTCGTTGGCGTGATATCCAAAATATGAAACACGTAAAATTCATAAATGATATTTGCTACCGCCAACTCCGAAACAAAAACTATCGAATAGGGTCTCCAAACTAAGGAAAGATATATATACACTTCGAAGTGAAAAAAAACCCCCCTAAGACCAAATCCTGGATCCGCGCCTGCTCCTGGCTCATCTCTAAAGTACCTCAGAATCGATTTCCAGGAATTTTTAAAATTTAATCCCTTTGTGCGGTGGAAAATCAAAGCTGCCAAATCTGCATTTCAACACATCTGACCTCTTTTTGCCAAAAAGATGGGCATGACCACCAAAGCTAAATCCAGTTGCTATCAGACCCTGATCCGGCCAATCCTGACTTATGCATCCCCATCCTGGATTGCCTGCTCAAAAACTGTCACCGCAGAAGCGGAGGTATTCGAAAGAAGAATCCTCCGCTTCTGCACTGGCAGGTTCTACAATCCGGTAACTACAAAGTGGCCGAAGAACCTTCTCCTGTATCAGGAGTCGAAACTGAAGCCACTTAGGGACCGAGTTGTGGAATTAACGGCAAGACGTTACGGACAGACATACGGGCATGAGAATGGACTGATTCGGACACTAGGGCGTACAGGTGGCTCTAATGATCCATTTATGCGCCCCGCGATGATAGCATTGCAACGGCAGCTTATGAATGCGCTTTTGGACTACACAGGCCACCCGTCAAACAGAAGGGGTTAGATTTAAGACCTACGTTAAGATTAAATGTAATTAGGCTAAGTAACTATAATTAGACATAGGTTAGATCGTAATTTAATTGTAAGATAATGTTTAAGGAAACTGTAACCAGTGTAATCCCAGCTGTTGTAAAGACTGGGTAATATCATTAGTGTGTAAGAAACAAAATGCATGCCAAAAAAAAAACAAAAAAAAAAAAAAGGTAAGAGTCAGCAGGCCAAAATAGTATAGCCGCTAGATTTTAAGTTTTTTTTC
The DNA here is from genome assembly GCA_947369275.1 of Nemotelus nigrinus. Taxonomy (NCBI): domain Eukaryota; kingdom Metazoa; phylum Arthropoda; class Insecta; order Diptera; family Stratiomyidae; genus Nemotelus; species Nemotelus nigrinus. Next base: position 36,936,531 of record OX376372.1, read on the forward strand.
TTGTTAACTAAACTGTAAGTTAGGTTAAGATTGTACAAATAATTTATAATAAAAATATTTTTCAATTCAATTCAATTCACGTTTTAGCTCATAGTTAGCTTAAGGGAGTTCTACATTTTGCCTTTCGCCACCCAAAACAGGCGTTTTTAGGAACACAAAACTTGGGAATAGCTCAATCATTTTTTTCAAAATTTGGACAACTGATGTGTGTAGCTATTGTCTATGTCCTGGCGGAAGCTTTTAGCAAAATAAAGGATTGGGAATTATGATTAAGAACTTACATTTTGTAGTCATTTTTCGCAATTTTAACACAATATCACATTTTTACTTTTATTTTTCTTTTTAAACGGCTTCGTCAGGGCGTAGATAATGTATCGTAGAATATCTGTACCAAATTTCATACCTATCGGGTGATTTTTACCTGAGATATGTGTTCCTAAAGGTGAAAAAACGTGATTTTTCAGGAGAATCGTTTGAAAGAACCGGGGCCGATGACGCGTCAATTTTTTATCTTTCGAATATGTTTTTGTAATCTACTCACTAGATGTTTACTTACTAACTGAGAGTTATGTTTTGTTAATCTACTCACTAAATGATTACTTAGTAACTGGGAGACCTTCTTCTGGGTGAAGAAAACTCCGAAGTTCCTCTTTGTGCATATATTCCTAGTCACTCCTGCTCAAAAAGATTACTTTGCATATTCGACCGAGAGCTACACTGAAAAAACACATGGCGTCAGACGCCATAATTTATGGACTTCTGGCGCGATGTACATAGTCGACTTGGGAATTGTAATAAAATATAGCACCACACGCCATAGTACATGGCGAAAAGTACATAGGAGCAGACGCTATGCTTATAGCCTTCCACGCCATGTACTATGGTCCTCCACGCCATGTATTATGCCCCCCCCCCTTCTACCGCCATCTACTGTAGTCCTCCACGCCATGCACTTCATGCAAACTAAAGAACCACAATAAAGGTCCAATAAAAAAATTAACTCTTAAAATATTTGCACGCATGCTTAACACCAGATATGTATACCTCCATATAATATTTTTCCAATTTTTTGTCTTTTTCATAGTTCTTCCCAGACAACTAGTTTGTTTGGATAAGGGACAGCACAAAGTTTTACATGCCAACGTCACGTGGTATTCCCAAGCGGTCCCCCATCTAAGTACTAACTGCGACCAACACTGCTTAACTTCGGTGATCTGACGAGAATCGGTTATTCCAGTGTGGTATGGCCGTATATTCAAATATACTTCAAATAACGAACAATATCTAAATTCGCTCACCTATAAATGAAGCCATATTACATGGCTCATGGTACTATGTAATATGGCGTGTGGGGCCATAATTTCTGCGTCATGTAATTATGGCGCTGGGAGCCATACTGCATGGCTCAGGGTACTATGTACATAGCTTGTGGGACCATAAATGCTGCGCCATGTAACATGGGACCACGCGCTATGTAGATTCTGACATTATGGCACTGGGAGCCATATTGCATGGCTCAGAGTACTATGTACATGGCGTATGGGACCATAAATAATGCGCTATGTTACATGGCTCTGGGCGCCATGTGGATTTTTTTCAGTGTACTAAGGACAATTGAGCATTAAACGGCATCACCAGAAACGGACAGAGTGCCCCACATCACCATTGTTTACCCATAGGCCAAGTTGAATTAGTCTATGGACAGAGCTTATCGCCCACTCCGAATTTGATTGCCCAGTGAAAGCAGGTTGAGAAGTGCATCAATAACCTCCCAAGGAGTAGTACGCGTGACGTCACTGATATTTATGCATACAGGCTTTACAAAAGCCTACTGCATCACGGATGCGTACGTGATCATTGGCTCTATGAATATTACGCTTCAGACTCCATGTAGTGGCGAAAAAACTCTTGCACTGCCCCGAAAGTATTTAAAGCTCGAGTATGCTTGACGTCCATATGCTTCTTCCGGGGAATTTTCTAGTCAAAGATTACTCTTAGATATCTCGGTATCCTTCATTATTGAAAGCACTAGTGCTTCCAATTTTCTTTTCCTGGTGAACAAACCAAGTTTCGTTTTACCAGGGTTCAATTTAACTTGATTCAACTGTCAATTAACTTCCTGTGGTGCATTTCTACATATTACATTCAGATCTTTAAGAACTGCTGGTCCAACTATGCCATCAGCATAAGCTTGCTTGTGAAGCAGGGAATCGATTTGACAACTTCTTAGGAGCGACGACGCCTACATACTTCCATCGTGTTTTTTCACTATTAAAAATTGGTCCTTCAACTCTGGAAACCAGAGAATGAAGCTGGTACGCATGTTGCTCCTCAGTTAAGGGATTTGACTTATGCATCCTGGTGCGTATGTCTTGTTTAACAAGCATATCCTTGCATTTCAGTATAGACGATGTTAGGCAGATCAGCCCAAAGCTTCTTGGATTTGAATAATCACTCCTTCTAGTCTTTGTTATAAGGACTACCTTAGCCCGTAAGTTCTTTTCAGTTACTGAAATTTACGATAGGTTAGTATTCTGTTTGCCAGTTAGTTTGGATGATCAGCAAGGATTGCAATAAATATTCCACTACGGTTTTTAATTTCTTTTACAATCGTCTCGATCCGAATGTCTTTTTGAAAATTAGCGTTATCAACATGGATAGATCTAAGTATTTTGATTGGGTAATGAGGATGATGTCGATGTTTGATGGACGAGTTGCTCCTTAGAGTTAGGTCCAGATTGATAACCAACCATAGGTCTAGATTTGCTTCAGGGTAAACTTATAGACGAGTACTTTAGAGCCAAGAGAGAAAGAGAGAGATAGAGTTTTGACATGTTATCGCTCCAATGTGCCGTTTCCACATGATCTTCCTGTAATGGTGCATTTGAAAATCCTTTACTTCGTTAATTTGAAGTCTGTGTAGACTACGTGAATTTGATAGAATTTTTCCATTATGCACAGAGCGTCCGAAACTAGAATTGTCAAGTTTGCGTTTGTACAACCTTTTCAAAATGCTTTGGAATCGAAGATAAAATGGCAATGCCCCCATAATTTTTGATACAGAGTCTATCGCCATTTTTGAAAATTTGGTGTCATATATAAAAGTTTCAAAAAGGATGGGCAAACACCAGATTAAATGACCTGTCAAAGAATATGTGAAGGGGTGTACACTTACGCAGGAAAGTCGATAGAAAAAGATCAGGACCAGGACCTTTGTTACAATCGAGTTCCCAAATTGCTTTACGCATTTCTTCACGAGATAATTTTATGTGGTTGGCAAAAGCTGTTGGAGCTGGATCAGAAGAAGAAAGGTTTGGGTTGGTTGGATCTGGTGCATTGAAAAATTTCTGGACATTGTCTACGAATAAATTCCAAATATCTTTATGAGAGGAAGAGGTGATATTGTTATGGAACATGAAACTATTGGAAAAAAGATGCTCTGCGTCATTAGTTGGAAAGGTTTACAGGGAGAAGGAATGCGTCGTTTTGTTTGAACGATTAAAGGAATATTATTTTCATTATTTGTTTAGACGATTATGGTAAGATATTAGTTCACAAAAATGGTTGTAAACAGATTCGTCCAACTACTATCTAGAATCTCTTCATTTTTATGGGAACCATTTCGCCGAATTTCCGTGAAGGCGATTAAATTAAAGTGGCAGGATTCACTGTCAAGATATAATCTATTTAATTTGCCTTTTATACCAAGACAATTGTGATAAAAGAGTCTGAGGCCATTTAATGAAGGTGTTATGTTACAATTTATGCCTAGCAGAGGAGAAGCAGTTGTCATCAAATTATCAAGGGAGATAGTAGTCGTAGTCGCCTCAGTAGAGGTGACATAAGAGGCTAGAGCATAAAGGGGAGCTAATAATGGCTAAAATGCAAGCAATTTTGGTGGAAAGAAACGGAAACATTAGTAGGTCATGGTGCAAATAACTTGTTACGAGTAGAAGCATTGTTAAAAATACCATTCAACATTCAATTATTTGCTGATATCCTAGAGTGAGTGGGTTTTTACTAATGTTCGAAGAAGAACATTAGTATTAAAATCACTTCGGCCAAAAATTCATATTTATATATACATATATATATATATATATATATATATATATATATATATATATATATATATATGTATATATATATATATATATATATATATATATATATATATATATATATATATCATCATATCATCATCAAAAAATTTCAGTGGAAAAATCTCAGGAATGCGCAATCCGATTGAACTGAAATTTTCAGGACACATTGGTGTATGTGCAGAATAGTGCCAGGTCTCACAAAAACTTAATAACCTTTAACCCTTTGGCGCCGGCGGCCATTTTAGTGATATTTTAAATATACCTATTATTCTGTCAAAAAATAATTTTTGCAAAAATAAAGTTTCTGGAATGAATTCTGAACGTGTTTTAAATGTGAATTAGGTAATGTTTTTGAAATTTGTAACCCTATGTGTGCGCTAGGTGCCTAAAATAAGATTAGAAAATTTGGGAAATTTTTGAATTGCGATAACTTTTTACTTAATTATTAGATCATTATGAAACTTGATGGACATATTAATGTTGTTAAGGTGCATACTTTCATACTTTTTCATGAACGTGCTGGCAACCCTGTAGCTATGGCAGGCACTGAAAGTGAAAACATTCAAATCATCGAATCTCCTAAAAAATGTTCGTTTCTTACCATAAAAACACACTTGGATACAAACTTTATGCTTTCTTTACACAGTCAAAGTAAAATTTTTGGAAATTTCATGTCGGACAAGAATGGTAACCCTTTCCCAATTTGCCTATATTTTAAGCATAAAAAACTTATGTTCACGGGAGCTCACGAACCAATAATCAGATACAGTTGATATCTACAGAATACATTGGACTTAAGTAGGAGCAGGTCTGGTAGAAGCGATTTTGAATTGAGGGCAACTCTGTGCCAGTGGTGATATCTTGAAAAATTATAAAAAAAATATTTAAAAAAAAAAAACTACTTTTTGCCCTATGAATTCTGATTCAGTTACCAGCTTTTTATGAAATTGACACAGTAGCTGAACCTTGCTCTAAGCCGTGTTTGGTAGAAATTTGGTTGAAAAACTCGGTTGGTGCTGCCAGCTATGGTAATTTTGGTGTCTTGGGTTTTGAAAATTCGCTCAGGAAAGTAAAGCTTTTTGCCCTATAGCTTCCAGTACAGCTGTGAAATAAAAACGAATTTCATATGATGTATGGAACTTATTACAGAAATGATTCAGAAGGAATCTGGTAAAAAACCATAACAGGGTTGCCAGCTATTGTTGGTTTTGTATTTATTTGCAATATCTTCATTAAGCGATTTTATTGTAAAATTTTTAAACGATAATGGTCTTGTAGTGACAATAAACAGCAAATATTAAGTTTCCGATTATTTGAAAAAATTCGCAGCTGGTATCCCTAAATTTTTTTATACTCCTATAACTTCGAATGCAGTCATCGGATCGAGACGAAATTCGCAGGGTAGGTTAAGTTCAACGTGAAGCAGATGTGATATATTTTTGGCTTTGATGCTGGCAGAAGGTTGCTAGCACGATTCGGTAGTGCTATTTTTGTATCAATAAATGCTTACAGTTAGTATTCAAAATGAAAATAAATAACCAATGTTTCAATTCCCTAAATTCTGCAAATTTTTCGGATCGCAGCCCCAAACACCAACTTCAGTTACAGTGCTGCAGGCACTAAGCATTTTCTTCATTGATGTTATATGAGATGCTGCTTTCAAATTTTTGTGAAATAAGCAGCTGATAACGAATATAATCAACAAGTGTTTTGCTCTCATAAACTTTGAAATTCATGCCAGTGGTAATATCTGAAACCTTTCCACCATATGAGTTATAATGCATTCTTGAGACCAAAGTAAAACGTGGCATTTGAAACAGTTTGGCCGTAATAAACAGCTCGTGTGGTAGAATATGCACCCAAAACCTGCACGATTCTTCTACTGTTCTTCGAACATTAGTGTTTCTAGCGGTTCTGGGGCGCTAGAGTTTTTTTTAGAAGTAATAGTCATCAAGTTGGATGAAGTTTTAGGATTTTGAATGGATGGATATTTATGTAACATTATGGGAAATACATTTTTTTCTTTCTTACTAATAGTTCCTTTCTTACGGTTACTATACGGAATTCCATTCTTTCACGGAATGAAAGTAATGAAGTTGCTGCTACTTCCATCAAAACTCATTTCAAGGTGAGATCATCTTGATTTTTAGAGGTTGAAACACTAGGAAACCTTTGTAGTTAGCAGTATGGTTCTTACCACAGTTGTTACATTTTGTAATTTCAGGATATTGTTTACTCTTGTTACAGGACTTCGTAGCGTGGAACTCGCAACAAGTAATACACACTGGACAGTATACATTAGTTTTTAGTGTAGCCATATTTTTGGCAATTTCCACATTGCACGGAACCTTTACGTTTGACCGACTCTTCAAGGATAATTTTGCGGGGCATAAAATATCGTACGCAATAAATTTTGTGGATCCGACCTTTAGTTTTACTTTTAAGAGTGGCTGTGGCTGTTTCAATTTGTGAAATATACTTAAGAAGGCGAAAATTTAGTTTGAAAATAAGCAAAAGTTGCACTCAATTCTTAGCGTGAAAAATTGCTTGCAAGTTATTTCGCTTTGAAAATATTTATTTATTTCACCAAACAAGGTATACAATTAATTATAAATAAGATAAAAATAAAAATATAAATTGACATTACAATTCAAAATAACAAAACTAAACAAAACAGATTAATAACAGGTAAAAATACACTGAAAGCAATGCAAATAAATAAATTAACATTCTATTAATAAATATGACAGCAATATTACATGTAGGGCACAAAATTATTAAATACAAAAAGGAAATTAAATTAAATATTTTGTTAGTCATGAAAAGGGTACTAGGCCGGTAGACTAGAGAGGGTAGGATAAGAGAGCCTTGGTAACTCTGTTTTTAAAGAACGCTTTCCAAATCGTGGGGGAATAGTGTTGGCTCATGTTGTTGAATATCTTGCAGCATCTATTTATTGGCTCATTATCAGCATATGCGGTGCTATCTATATTCAACTAGTATTTGTCGGGATCTAGTGACTCTTACGGGCTGGTTAAACACAAAGCTTTCCTGAATGAAGTCGACATTAACAGCGTCTCTAATGACATTGAAAGTGAAGCAAGCAGATAACATTAATCTTCTGGATGCAAGTGGTGACAAATTTAGAAGTCTAAGGCGAGATTCATATGGCGGTAAATTGCTAAAATCACAGGGATGGTAAAGACCTCTAAGAGCGAATAGCAAGAATTGTTTTTGAACAGATTCGAATCTGTGGCTGTGAATTTCGAAAACCGGGTTCCAGATAATGCAAGCATACTCAAGAAGAGGGCGAACGAGCGCGGTGTATAGCGATTTTGTAACCCAAAGGTTCTGAAACTCCCTGGCTCGCCGCTTAATGAAGCCTAGTCGTTAACTTGCTTGAGAGATTATTTTGTCGTAATGCAAATTAAAGCGGAGCTTTTCATCCAGCACCACACCGAGGTCTAATATATTGTTAACCATACTGTGTGCCGTATTGCTTAAAAGATAAGTATGATATACGAGCGTACTTTTTTGAGGGAAGCTAATCACATGAGATTTTGCGATATTGAGAGGTAGGTTGTTCACGCTGTACCAATGTTCGTGAGAATTTAGTTTTAATTGAAATAAGTTGGCATCTGAAGGCGATTTTATGGTATAATAAATTTTCAGGTCGTCCGCATAGAGTAAATGATGTACATCAGATAAAACCTCTGACAAGTCTGATATAAAAATGTTAAAAAGCAAAGGGCCAAGATGGCTACCTTGAGGTACTCCAGAGTTGACATGAATTTTTTTAGAGATAAGCCCTTGGAATTTCACATATTGTGAGCGGTTCTAGAGGTAAGAGCTAAGCCAGTTCAGTATAGATGCTGCAATTCCGAACTGCTGCAGCTTGGAAATCAAAATGGAGTGGCTAACACGATCAAACGCTTTGCTGAAGTCAGTGTAGACTGCGTCAATTTGACCACCTTTCTCCATTTCGCAAAGAACATGGGAAACCAGCACCATTAGGTTGGTAGTGGTAGAACGACCTTTCCTAAAACCATGCTGCTGTTCGTTAAGTCGAACATCGACCAGAAGGGATAGTTAACCACATATGATTTTTTCAAACAGTTTAGGAATAGTTGATAAAATGGCGATACCTCTATAATTTTGAAATGATCTTCTATCACCATTTTTGAATATTGGTGTAACGTAGGAGGTTTTCCAATACAAAGGAAAGTGCCCAGAAGAAAGAGATGTATTGAATATGATGTGAAGAGGAGAGGTTAACTGTGCGAAACATTTAACAAGAAAAGTCGGAGGAAGAAGATCGGGTCCAGGGTCAGATAGCTTTAAAAATATAATCTCCGGAAATAGTTATAGCCTCAGCGAACATTGTTCTAGATCAGGGGTGGGCAGACGGTCGATCGCGATCGACCGGTCGATCGCAAACAGTTCGACAGTCGATCACAGACATTTTTAATAATTTACTAGGTTAATTTAAAATGTGAACTAAAAATTTAGTAGACGATTTATTCAGTACATTTTGGAATGGGCCTTGGCTTAATAGATCCAATCGGACAGTCCACGCAGTTTCAGTTCACACAAAAGCTCGCAGAGCCTTGGTGGCGGAGAAGCCAAAGGGGTAAATCCGAGATATGTAGCTATGCTCTCGATTTGTGCAATGTATAGATTTATATCATTGTAGTAAAACTGCTTCACTATATCTCGTATAAGCATACGGTTGTTTCATTTCCTTAAATATCTCTGTTCTAAAGTACACACTTTATATTTTTGCTTCCCGCTATACACCTTGCCTGCATTGCATTCGTCTCCCTGCTACCGAGGTAGTAAATTGTCGCACACAGCGCAACAAAAGTAAATCTCAATTTTAGATAAAATAAAATTTTAAATTAAAATCTTTTCACGCCAATTTAGTTTGTGCAGTTCATTCTTTCGAGTTAAAAAGTGACATTTGGTGTTTGAATTTGAAAATTGAATTGTATAAATAATTCAATAACAAAATCGTTCGAAAATTGAAATTCTTGACATCTTACCCGTCAGATATGATAAGTGTCCCCGCTTTTCTACATTTTCAAAATTTTCGCTCGAAAGAATGACCAGATAATGGAGACATGTCAAAATTTAGCTTCACGATTAACTCAGTACTAGCCTAAAGAATGAACTGCACATACTAAATTGGCGTGAAATGATTGGACACATGTGCCAAAGCTATCTGCATTTTCAAACCGAAAGCATCTTCCAAGCAATTTTTCACGCTTAAAAGTGAGTACAACTCTTGCTTATTTTCAAGCTAAATTTTCGCCGAATTAAATTTTACGTGAAAATTTGCATGAAAATTTAACCTGCAATCGAAAACAGTACTAAGCTTTAGATGGCTTAGCTGAGGAAGCTTTTTGCAAAGATTTCTAAATCTTTTGCCTGAAATTATTGCATTTTTGGACACATTAGGAGAAAAACATGAACAATTGGAAGATCCAGTATGGGTGAAGAAATTAGCATTTCTTACGGATTTTATGGGCCGTTACAGCTCGCTTAGTTTGCAATTACAACGAAAAGGAAAATATTGTTCACTTGCTGAGTTTGGTAAATGTTTTTTAAGTAAAATTAAAACCTTTTGCTTCACAATTAAATAGGCAAAATTTTTAAATATTTTCAATTTTTAGAAAAACATTAAACTTACTGGTGAATGTAAAATATAAATTAAAAGCTGAAAGACATCCTTCAGTTCGCGAAAAAGTTCGGAGCCTTCGATGGCCGCTTGGACTGATTTTTTTTCTCCTGGCCCATTTATCTGGTATCACTATGGACCAATAGGTCTATGTGTGGCCTTGTGCCAACTGGTACAACCTAACCTAACCTACTGGTGAATGTAATATTGAAATGTTTTTTTTTGTCCTGAACTGGAAAATTCTAATCAAGAATTCGAGAGACGATTTGCAAATCTCAATAGCCTTTAACTGATTTTTGAATTTATTTCATTTCCTTTTAGAGAATTCGATAACGAGGATATTTAATCAAATCTAGCTCATACTTTACAATTGAATTCATCGGATCTAGAGTTAGAAATTTTAACAATAGCACGCGCAAATGAAAATTATTTTTGGATTTTATTACCATAAAAATTATCCATTATTGAGATTGCTTCCATTTATCTATGTGAAGCAACGTTTTCTGAAATGAAAAACATCGAATCGCAACTTAGGAGTTCTCTGACTGATGACCACTAATTGGCATCTATTCGATTGTGCATCAGTGCTTACAAGCCTAACTCTACAATACTTTTTGATGAAATGGAGAGTCACGCATACACATCAAAAATTAATCCAAAATATTTATTAATAAAGGACATTGCACAAAGTAGTAATAGAACACTCAGAAAAATTTCACCACTTAACACTTTTTTAGAATCACTTTAAATCAAAAGTTGAAATCACTTTGAAATAAAAAGCGAATCTTATTTGAATTCCACTTTATTATAAAAATTTTCTTTTCAAACCAAAATTTTTCATCATTGAATTAAAAAGAAAACGTATATGGCGCCAAATCCTATTTGAACATTTTTTATTCAAAAATTTTCAAATATGATTTGGCTCCATATACGTTTCTTTTTAATTCAATGATGAAAAATTTTGATTTGAAAATAAATTTTTTATAATAAAGTGGAATTCAAATAAGATTTGCTTTTTATTTCAAAGTGATTTCAACTTTTGATTTAAATTTGATTCTATTAAATGACATTTTTCTGAGTGAATGTATTTAATATATTAATATCAATAAAGACCTGAATTAAATTTTTATTTGTTTTTAATTTAACCCATTTTTCGAAGTCGATCGTGCATAAATTAATAAAATTGATGTCGATCATATCAGTATTAGGTTTGCCCACCCCTGTTCTAGATACTCTAGGGAGGTGATAGAGTGATGCAGTACTGACAGGGCTAAAAGTTATCTGCGAAAAAATTACAAATTTCTTGAGGAGAAGAAGACATTGAGGTTCTATTGCACATAGAAGAGGGATAACCGGTTGTTTTCCGCTTCATATTCACAAAGTCAAAAAAACTTTTTGGGGTTATGAATTATATTCTCGCCGGTAGTTTTAATGAATCTGTCATATGCTTCATGAGACTTTTCCTGGAATTCTTTGGCCACTGCATTGTATTCTTCTTTGATACGATGGCTAGAATCGACATTATTTTTTATTGATTTGTGAAGCTTATTTCTGTGATTTTTCAGACGTCTAAGAGTCTTGTCAAGCCAAGGCTCAGAAAGCTTATCTTTTCTCATAATTTTAGGGACATATCTTTCGACTGCGTCAAACAGTATTTTGTAGAAAGAATTTACATTTTCGTCAAGACATTGAGATATAAGCGTATCTGTCCAATCGACATTGTCAAGAGAGTTGTGAATGCTATCGTAATCAACATTGCGGAAATCGTATACAATAGTATTATTGTAAGTTTGAAAGATATTATAATCTGTAGTGGATAAATCAATAGTAAGAGCGGAATGGTGTAGGCTATTAGAGAAAAGATTCTCCGCGTCGATAGTCGGGCTAACCACTACTTTGTCATATACGTTTGTAAATATAAGGTCTAACCAATTAATTAGATGAGATTGACAGATGTCTCGAATCATTTCACGACAATTTAGCATGTGCAGTTCATTCTTTCGAGCCTTGAGGTGAAAATTGTATTGATTGTTTATCTAATTAACATTTTCACCTCTTATTTCTTCACTCTTCTCTGTCAGTAGTGCGTTGTATTGATCACGACCATCAAAATTACTTACGAGATCCCGCGAATTCAATGACATTAATTTTGGAAAGACTGCAGTTAGATTGAGACGGAATCAGTGGTAAAGTAAAGAGATCTTTGATCAATCAGGATCAATGTTTTGGAATACACAGTTTTAGAATTTCATTCAATTCATAATTGAATTTAGTTTTTTTTTACATATGATATGCGCATAATCCCTGTTTTTGAATACCTTCCTTGTAAAATATTCCCCAACCCGAGATGGCCATAAAACAATTAACTTCAATTCACTTCCAGTTCGAACGCTCACATACACAATCGTCCCAATGCATTTTTAATAGTGTTTACTCATCTGTAAAATTACCAAAATAATTGCATCGAAACCGGATAATCGTCTAACCGCCATTTTCAAGGCCATTATCAATATAACAAGCCTTCTACCCCATTGCCAGGCAATGATATGCACCCCTGCTAGACTGCATCATCATTTACACATAACTTTGCATTTGAATCGACTTCCGTCCTCAGCCATAACGACTTACTATATGCATCGTGGAAATTCTGCGACTTGCTCCTGAAAAGCAGCAACTCCACCAAATTGAAAAGACATGGCAATTGTATCGAATTCGGAGTTGAATAATAGATCCTTTCTTTACCACTGTTATTATAAATTGTGGCGTCGTATCAGATTCGAAGTATCATTGCACAAAGAAACTAGAGGAAGATCTCCATAAAAAAACAGTCTAACCCTTTTTCGAAAGGAAGAACATACTGCAGGGTGACAATCTTGAATGGAATTGTCGTTGTCGAAAATGAAACTCAGCGTGAGAATCTCAAGTACAGTCAACAGGACACGATTCCGGAGCAGAAAATGGTTTGCTAAAGGGCGACCTGGAAGAGTTTGGGTAGTGCAATTATCCTGTTAGGATGGGACGCAACCCCGAATTCAAATGCGCAGTGCAATTTCGAAGGGAATATGAATCGATTATTCGGTTACGCTTATGTTAAAAGGGTTTTAAAAAGGCCTTGTGCAGCTTATGAGTTTTTAAGAAGACAGCACTATTCCTAGTCTCTTTGAAATTGAAATATTATGCTGAATATTCAAGCGAAAAATCGAAGGATTTCAAGCGTTCGAGCTTCCAAGAAAGTGAGTTATGAATTTAGGGTGACGAAAAATCAAAACATTCAAATGATTCATCTTCAAGTATGCATAAGCTTCCACTAAACGCACTCCATCTCCATTGAGGAGCACCTTTCTTGAACTGTCTGTCCCGCAGAGTCCAAATTGTAGTTGACTCAGCCTGTTGCAACGAACGGTTTGCGTGTTCGTATTCCCTTTGTGTAATCTATCAGGATGACTCATACATCTCAGTGTATGTATCATAATCCTTGCCTACTTGTCCCGAATCACATGTTGAATGCGTGCAAATCGCGCAATAGTGAAGAGGATTAACAATTGGATACTTCCTCTGCGAGTGTCGTTTGTTTTCGATTTTCGATTTACCTTTCTTGGGTTGTTGGATTTTTGAAGGTCCTGTAACTAAATCCTGTTGAATCTTGTCACGTTTCAACGGAAAGGAACCAGTTAAAATTGTGTGTCTCTTTTCCGGATGAAAGGTTATATTAATCACAATGATGAATCATAATTTGTTCCTTTCACGCGTTGTTGTCAGGAGGACAGATGTTTGCCTATCACTTACGCATTGGATTATTCACGGGTAATAGGAAGTGAATTAGGTGCGGATGGATTGAAGGGTGAATGTTTTTTTTTTATTATTAATTAGTGGATTGAAAAAAGCAGTTGGAAAACACTTTTTGGATCTATAGAAGAGGAATTAAAGTACTCATCTACGAAAAGATGGTATTTGATTTTTTTTAGCTATGAATAATTTTGAGAACATTCGTTTATGATGCTATAGAGTTACAGCCTATGACAATTTATAAATGAATCATCTCAATCTATTGTTCATCTACTACATTGTCCCTCAACTTCAGCAGGCAGTCTGTTGTTATGTTCTTAAATCTCTATCATTTGATACACTCGTTCGTTCTCAACCCCTTAGCTCAAACACATTCAATTATTGATTTCAAACATGAAGTGATTCATTTTATTTGGAAAACGTTCACCATGAAAGTTTCCTGTAAGCAATGGAAGTACTTCTTGAGTACTGATAACACTTCCCAAGAATTCAGGAAAGATTCTCACTTCATTTCTTGCTGTTCTTATTACGCTAATAAGTACTTCTTTTTTGGGTATTTAGAAGCAATGCCAGAAAAAAAATATTTGCAGTAAATGATTAAAAAAATCAGCTTTCATTTTGGTGGCAACAGGATAGTTATTTAGAAGTATCATTAAGAAACATACTGAAAAAGGATTTGAGGAACCAAAATTGATAAAAGTCGACTTGATGGTCCCCAGCCGGAAAATTTTATCACCAGAGGGTGAATAAGCGGTAGCAGGGGTAAAAAATTGAAGAAAAAAACTAAAAAAATACAAGATATATCCAAGAATACAACATAATGAGTTTAAATAAGTGTGTTGTATTGACATTGATCAACATTTTCGAAAATGTTTATCAATGTCTTTGAAATTATAGCTCTTCATCTATAATCCTATTTTTTCGGTTATTTCAAATGCAAATTGTACATGAAAAAAGATTAATAAACTTTTATTCTTGCCAAGGAAAGCACCTATCATCCTCGGATACTACTACAAAGTGGGATTCACATCAACTCCAATTAATATTTCATAAGGTTCCGACAATTAATTACAACTTATTTAGCTGTTTCAAATGTTCTCATCTCCATGCTCAGTGTACGAATAATCAAGTGAGTGAGTGTGAATTGGAGAAAGGCGTCAGGAACTCATAAGCGATCAAGTCAAAATAACCTTTTGTAGTAAAACGCTTAGTCTACTAAAGTTTTTCAGATGTATTAGTTAAGTTCAGGATCAATGGTAAGGGATAACAAGAAATCTTCTGCACATGCGAAACATTCTAGCTGAAGCATTGGTACTTGTTACTCACATACGCTTCTCAGCAGGAGAGCCAAACATTATCCTGCGCAACACTTATTCGGTATATATGTCCTCCTCTTCTGATCGGGCATCAGCTTTTCATAGTAGAGATGGCCGGTGCTTCGCAAGATGTCACATCAAGTGTCCCCGGCAAACATCATGATGAATCCTAAGGATTGCATATCTGCAAGTGGCTGCCAGACTGAGTCTGCAAATCCAGCTGTGCTGGGTGTGCTCAGTAGGCCATGGGCTCAAATTCTGCAGGTCGCAGCCTCATGTATGGGCCCTAGCTAAAGTGGAAACTCAGAGGCTGCCATCGTGGAAGATTCCATGGTTGGCAAGTTTTTGAACTTGCTGATAACATCCCATCTGGTTACAAGGTCCGCAAAGGCGAGTTAAGCGTTGGCTCGAAGTCCAACCACGAACTTATCAGCGGGGAATATGTTTTCTCCTGAGTCCTTACCAAAATGTGGAGTGACGAATTGAAGGAGGCAACTCCGACTAATGTAAACGGGACGCCAGCATTCCACGACTCACTTTACCCCTGATTTAAGTTAGTTTCCTAATCAGATCTAGGTGAGCTCAAAGCTTGGTGCGCGGACCCTCGTCGGAACCTTGATTCGAACCAAGGACTCCACATGGTAGAAGCCAGTACTGTACCCACTAGGCTACTCAAGCTTCTCAGCGATACTAATACAATAAAAATGCAAGCGTTTCGCTGGATACTGAATGTCAGGTAGTGAAATCTCTTAGCCTACCTGGAGAAGCAGAAGAAAGCTTGCCTGGTGGGGCTAAGGCTGTCAGATTGGAGCAGAAATGTCCTGGATGGATGACTTCAAATAAAACCATACCAACTAGACATAACAAACCAGATAAACCCCTCCGCTATTATCAGAAGAGGAATCTGTACAAGAAGTTGATGCTTTCAGGTCCAAATTGGGAATCAGCGATGACACTGAAAGGCAGAAGAAAATGGCTGCAATGGAGAGTTTCATGCCGGCCAGCACAGATGGCAAACCTGCCTTGGTGGAGCGCGGAGTAAACGCAAGGTTAAAGCGAAAACCGATGCCTGCGTTTGTGAGCGGAAGGTCCCGAAAAGTGCAAAAACCAGCAAGAGAAATCTCACAGAAGCTCGTGGTTTTTCAGACACAAATACACCATCTGTGAAAGCAGGGAGGTAAACGTACGCAGGAGCGGCGTCTTATTCTCTCGTCGATGTGATAGGTGTGTCCAACAAGGATGGCAAACTGACCGATGGTCAAAGCATTATCTTTAAGAACGAACTGTGGCGAGAGACAGTAGAGACGGGACCAGTTTATAACTTCACGCAGGCGATGCTTGAGGCTCCAACTGAACATCGAAGGTGTGGCTCACACAAATTGTTCCTGAATAAGGCATTGGCAGTCGGCCTAAATTTGCCATTTCGGACCCCAATCTCGTCAAACCCTACCATATAAGTTGTTGAATTTTTGGCCATCCCAAGAGTGCAGCTGACATAATTGGAATGGGCGGTAAGTTGAATCCGAGCATCGATGCAAAACACTGGATTATCAGGTATATGAATTCCAAGGAAGAACCCCCGTCTGGTCAAGATGATTTAAACCTGATGATCGTATTTGACCAGAGAAGTTTCCCAATGCTCAGGAAGAGATATGGTATAGTATTGACTTACTTTTTGTATATGGTTAAATTTAACTGAACCAAGAAAAAGTGAAGCATAAACTCTTGTCACTGTCTGTTGATAAACCTCCAGAGCAAACCGCAAATATCCAGTTGAACTTCTTTTCTATAGAGTTTCTTTCACTGAAGTCAAGCGGACATTTTTTAAAGGGGTCTAAAGACATCGATTCCGGACATTTCAATGCATAAGATTTGTTAAGAACAACTTGCAACATGCCAAAACTTTGTCCTATCTTTTGATAATTTTTTCCTCAAGCATCGCAGTGTCCCTGCAAAAATAACAGATGCACCTTATTGAACCGAGCGTCTGAGTTCAACCAAGTCCTGTATTATTGGGCATATTATTAAGTAGTCAGGGCTCTACGCAACGTCCGCAGTGCAGCTTGACTCTCAGTAAATGACAATAAGTTTTCTCTTACACTTCTTATTGATTTCACGATGTCAAAAATGTTTGCTTAAAAACCATAAACATATGTTCTAAGGAAAAGCCCAAATCTGGTGCTCCGACTAACTTCTGCGCAAAAAGGTTACTCCGTACTTTCTCCTAAAATAGAGTAGAGGCACTAAAGCAAATCCGGAGAGATCTCTCGCATCGAACTTTTAATAGAGCAGTGTCTGAGATCGGAATAGTCATTTCTCCCAGGCTTTGGTATAAAGACCACCTAAACTTATCGCCAAGGTGACGGGACATACCTCAGGGTTCCAAGGCTCGATTCCTTCCTTCCGAATAGATGCTGTTCGCGCCCAGCCATTTGAAGTTCTTAAAGGTCGTGATTGCATCTCCTACTTTGTCGCTGATGACCACAGATCAAGCTGTGTATCAGCATTCTCGACGACCGCAAACAGCAGAAGGTTAATTCAGACGGACATACGTACACATCTTTTTCATTTTAGTGGTGGGAGCGCCAGAAAATTAATTCTTGAATAAATTCTACAGATACTTTCAACTTGGTAAACTCACCATCAAGAGCGTTTCCTACTATTTCCAGCCCCAGGTTTAGATAATTCTCTATGGGAGGTCTCCATTAAATTTTTATGAATGCTTTGCCACATTCTGTAGGTGACCCAGTCATTGCTGGTGCTGGTTTTAGAGGCTCGATTTGGGAGTTTTCTGCTATGTTTCTAGAGCTCCTGTAGTTCTCAATTGAGCAAAGACAAATTCCTGCGGCATCTGTCTTCGCTGGTCAAATAGGCAGTTTTATAGCTGCTTAATTTTTAATTAAGGATAATAATTTTCAGAGTGCTCAACCGGGATTCCATTGACTTCGCTGACTTTAGCCTACCTCCAGAACACGCTTTGCTTGCAAAAAGTCGATTAAATTTAGCGATTATTTTGGCCCAACCAGTGCTTTTTCTCTCCACCACCAGTGTTGAATACGTTGCAAAAGAGAATATTAAGTAGCGGTGATCAGAAACTGAGATATCCTTCGATAGGCGCCAGATTGTTATTAATCTAACTATTCCAGGTGGAGATAATAATAATTAATCAATAACCACACTTCTGGTAGGAGTGACAAAGGCAGGAGATAGCCCAGTGTTTAGAGTCATTATCCCCGCAGAATTTCCAAAATCTATGATTTTGTCTCCTCTAGGGTTGCATTTGCTAGTGCGTCAACTGGTGTGCTGTGATTAAACATCGCAACCCACCAGAAATTCCAATGCATACAATTCAGCGTAGTAAACCAGGGCTTTCATCTCCTGTTCTGGTTCCGAAGGTCAATCATTAAAAGTAAGGTTACTGCCCAATAACCTTCTACAGGTCTCTTTTTGGCAACTGTCATTCCAGCGTGCCATTAAGCAGATTGGATACCAGAGCTCAAGTAGCCAGTCTCGATGGACTCTCATCATAAAATATGTTTGCTCATTTGACTGAGATGCGTCCAAAGATCCTGCCGCCTTGAACCTGGACGAACACACTGTAAGAGGATGCCTACACTTTTGCCAGTTTTTCGCTTAAAAGAATAGACAAGGCCATGGCATGCTGAAGTTTATAATGAACCAAGTATAGAATATTACAGAATTAATAATTAACAATTCTACGTAGTTGAAAATGTCCAAATAGAGTAACTTTTCGTCCAATCACTTATTTGAGATATACCTGCCTTGAACTGACGACATCAGTATCGTCAGCGAACTTTTTAGTTTATAACCATTTAGTTCCTTGGGAAATACTTGGAGTGTTCACTGCGGAAAACTCGTTTGCACTAGCTGGAGTTATTTCTTTCAGTAAATTCATCCTCCTCTTTTGTGAGATTTTGGGAGAGGGCATCTTTTCCTTGGCACAATCGCAGTTGGACTTCCGGCTTTATGTGCTTTTTCGGAATAGGGAATCCAATCAGCAAGTTTCAAAACTCACAGGCCATTGACTCTTTGACAATGATAATCTGTACTCTTCTACCGCCATTGTAGTCATACATGAGGTTGATGCCTTTAGAATCTGAGTCCTTGTCGTACTGAGCAAGATACAGTCTTTAGTATTCATTCCCATGTTGTTTTCCAGGCATAACTAGTGTGACATCTTCCGATATTTAAGCCCTTCCGTCACGACATGGTGGTGTTTGAAGATGGGTGAAGAATGGAATAAAATTTATGAAAAAAATCAATCAAAAAGTCTGCTGAAGCCGAGGGCAACTTGAAGAATGCATCAGTTAGTACTGTTGATCTAACATCAAAGCCATATATGATAGCGCAACCAGCTTTGAATTTTACGTGACCATGAGGACAAAGCCAATTTCGCTCAAGTTTAAATCCATTATATGTAACACTCAGTAATTGCTTTCTTCTTTTTTTAGTTAGCTACTAGCAACAGCTTACTAATTAGCAGCTTGTTTTTTGATTTTTATGTTAATTTTGTAACTTTGTGTTGTTTATTATTCTTTCCGATTCTTGGGAAGTAATGGTACAAGTAAAAGTGCAGCGACATACGATTAGGTTTTTTCCATATGGTTTATTCCATGCTAAATTGAACTGAAGCTATTAAGTTAGCTGCGACATACGTTCTGGCTAAAACCGAATCGATTTCAGGGCCTTGCGCGACGGTTTTGTGACCGAAAGAATGTAAAACTCATCAAAGTCAATACAGTGCGACATATGATTAGGTTTTTCCAGAACGGTTTATTAAAATTTGATTCAACCGAGCTGCACGATACGCATTAAAAATAATTGAAGATTGTTTTCGGTTGTTTTGACTCGCGACCGCATACTGCTCGCAAACCTATCTGTGTGTCGTGTAATTGCGATGACGGGGAAAACTGGAGATGGTTTCCCATCCGGGAAAAACCTAATCGTATGTTGCTACACTTAATAACAGAAAAATCGTGAGCCATATCATACATCCTTCACCAATTAATTTCCTTCAACAAAATAGGCATCCACACTATAAGTAAATACATGCATAATAACATAAAACATCTTCACGCAACCGGAAGTTGTAAAGAATCGATCAGCTTCACATAAACAGAAAGATTCAAAATGATTTCGACACAAGTAGCAGCAAAAAAGCACTTACCGAACAAAATCCAACAAATACACGAGTGCATGTTTTGAAAAAAAACTATCTCTAGTACGAACAAAAAAGTAAATAATCCATTCATCGGTGAAAAGGAGCAGATGTTTCGTGATCTTACTATATTCACCTGAAGTACCCGTGAGTATCTGAAACGAAATGCGGTTGCTTTTCGCTCCATTCCCAATATCTTTGCTTCGGACCGAAAAATCCATCCTTGTACTGATGGTTCGTAAAATTTCTTTATCATCATCTTATAAGCACTGGTCGTATACAATGAGAAAGAGATTGAGTTGCATCTTGCACGTTAGATTAATGCTCGGCTTGAGCTTCGGACTCTTTACTAACAAACAACAGTACCGACGACGATCTGCTTGAATGATCCTTATTTTACCTTACAATATACGCACAAATGTCGAATAAACAACAGCAGCAGCAAGAAGAGCAGCAATCATGGGAAAATAACCGAAAAATCTGTGCAAAATGATCTTTTCTCATAGTCTTTCGGTTAGCTGAAAATTATGTATGATTCTGTGGGAAGCAGGTGATGCCGGTGTTGTCAAATGATTTTGGCAGGAAAAATTTGTAGTTTTTAAAAATTTGATATAAGAAAGAGTCTTTCGATATCAGAGACATGTCCAAATTTGTACAGGGATGCAGTTTAAATCAACTGCTTTACGGTTATTTATTCATACCCAATGGAAAGGACGAAAAATCCAGAAAAATTTAAAACTGAGATGACATCATTAATAGTTGACAGTTAAACAACAGTTTAAGTATTGCTTGAAACCAGCTGCAAGTTAAAACCATCCACGCTTTTAGAGAAACCCTGCATACCAAATTAATTCATATAACGCGCTACTTTCAGATACGACGTGCATGTCAACTGCAATGCTCCCGAAACAAAACAATATCTTAAGTCATCTTAAAAAAAAAAATGCTAAGAGCTAATAATTTCCAAAATGAAATCAACATCACGACAACTCGTCATTACCGCAGCCCCCATCTGCTCCACTCAGAGCATATGTGTCTGCATTCACCTCGATATAATGTGCGGACAAAAGCATCTGTGCCTCGTTTGCCGGACGATTTAAATTCAATGCTGATGCATAAAAATTGACCGCCAAAAATGCGTCAGGTGCAAAAGTCAACCTGGTCGGATCGGCCGTGTTGCAATAAAACCGATGCTGGTCGTGAAATTGTAAACGACAGCTTGCAAGTGGTCAAGATGAAACGATGTGCAAACTACAGGGCAATAAAGTTCGATTTGCAAATGTCTAGTGTTCCGAGGACACAGTGTGCACTGTGCGAAAGATGTAAACAAAAGACTTCCATGTAAGACTATCCGTCCGGTCGGTAATCCTAGAACAATGACCGGATCAAGTGTTTGAGATGGAAACTAGACTATGGAGATGATCCGAAGACCTTCTGCGAAATTTGTGATTTTCGGACCACCTTCGAGCTGTTAATGGAAGATTAAATTTGACGTTGATCGAAATGGAGGCGGATAACCTTGAGTACTTACAGGTTTTCAAGGATTTTTTTTTGTCACTATTCAGGACTTTATACTATCTACTACCATAAGAAAGTACACGTATACATAGCTAATTTTGTAGGATACAACTTTAAATCAGTGGCGTGGCGTGATAATTTTTTCATATCCATGGTTGATTACGCTTTCTGCAAATTTGTTACATGTACTAGAACCCCTCTATAAAAGCACCCAGGAATTACTAACGGGGACGTAAGAGTAGACATTCTGTATTGTTATTAAAATAAAAGCTCACAGTCCTTGGCACAAAAAGAAAGCGTGTCAATATTTATAGTTAGTCAATATTAATACATGTCAATATGGCTAAATTTCGAAGAGTTGAAATGGTTTAAAAATTTGAAACTTTTAAGGATGCAAATCTTGAGTTTATTTTAACGATTATGTTACGAATTATTTTGACATAAGCACATGTAAAGAATGGTTCAAGAGTGTCATTGTTTCAATTATGCACCTTGCTCTTTTACGACGTTGTGTTGTTTGACAAGTCGATCATAATTCATTCCCAATCACCGTGAAACTATTTCCTAAAGATTGTATTTGATCTTAAAATTTTGCAAATTTTTAAATATGGTACAGCAGTTCAAGTCGTATTTGCTTTTTTTTTTGTAGAAAAAAATATTAAGCGGAAAATTAAGCTGATACAAAACTAAACTAAACTGAACTGAAAACTAAACTAACTGAAAAAAAACTAAAACAAAAATCCCGCTCTCACTATTAACGGTCTCTTCGCCCCAATTATCAGTCTCATTTTCAGTTATGTATGTATTCAAAGAGTTCTTTTAATTGCTCTTTATTATAGAAAAATTACTAAAATTAATCGACCAAAAGTCCAACGTGTTGGAGCTAAAATTGGAAGCCTTTTTTGAGGAATAAATACAAAGCAAATATACTCATTGTTGTTGAAAAGCTAGTAATAGATTGGAAAAATATCTACATTTGCGTATACTATTGCACGATTAGTCGATGTGCGAAGCAATTAATAAATATTGCGTTTTTATACATTTCTTTTAGACGTGTTTGCAATCCAATTGTTTTGCCAGATTTTACTGAGGTTCCTCCTAATTTCGAATTTTAGGACAGTATGCAAAACAAGGTTAAATGAACGGGACGCAGTTTGGTTATCAGAAACATCTGTAAGATTTATGAAAGTTTATTTAACTGCACCAGAAGAAGTAATGTAACAAAATCTTGTTGAAAGCTGTGAACGATATGGTATGTTGGTTGTTTTATCTAATATTATTGCTATGGATTCACTTTGGTGAATTTCATTACAAATCCTTTTCAATAATTTTTTTTTAAAACTACACATTAGATCGTTTTGAATATAGTTTGATGTTCCGGGAAAAAACTTTTGCTTAGTCCAGATGAGTTTGTAAGTAGAGTTTTCCCCTATTGCAAGAATCCACATGTTCATTGTAACTATGTAATGCTTGTAATCCTAAACGACACACAAGGTCTTTTAGAATCTTCATTATTTCTGAATATCTCCTAACTTTGAGCAATATCACTGACTATTTATATTGACGACTCAGCAATTCTTCAATCAGTCCAAAAAGGACTGATTGGAAATGACCAATGTTTTTTGTATCATGCCTATTCACAGCTTTAACATTATTCAAATTGCAAAAGCTGGTAGCTTGCCAAACATTTTAATCGCTTGAAAATACCACACATGGCCAGACAAATTTATTTTGTTTAGTATTACAGCCGGTAATCCGTTTCGAGTTTTTGGCTTATTAATTTTGCAATCAAACTGCTGAGTACATCTCTTTGTCCTAAAGATAATTTACGAATTCGGTTTTGATCGATCCTTGTTGGTGCTGTCCTTTCTTTAGCAAATTACCGAGATCCAAAGAGAAATTTAATAAACACATTCAAACAAATAAACACATTCACCTATTTCAACCTTTCACTATTTCCAATATCAATAAAAAAATCATGCAATTTTAGATAGTAATTTTACACTATGAATTCTACACAACTCTAGTCTACAGGCTCAACTATTATTACTATGCAATATTATCACCAAATTCTTTAAACTAATAGTGACTAAATGCCTTCACCAATTAAAAACACCTTCACAAAAGTTTCTTAATAAAATAGAACATGCAAAAAATGTCATAATATAAATTATAAATAAAACACATAAAATAACGTTCAGCAGCCTCTGGCAGCCCTTACCACATCTCGTAACTCAAATTCGCTCACAACAAGCATTCTCCATCCACAAAAAATCTGTACAATCAAAGAAAAATGATTACTACGCGTGAGGGGAACGCTGAAATAAGTTCCACAGCAGTCATACCTTCCCAGCTCTACTTTGAGTCTCTCTCTTAAGAAGATAGTTTCCCCAAGGAAGCAAATTCTTCATTGCTTCCAAACAGTTCGTATAAGCATATTTTTTTTAATGACGTCACAGTCTAGTCTATATGGAGTCAAATAAACGCTCTTAGATGCAATTTTTAAGTTGCTTCCATGCGCTGGTTGTTCTCTTTCAATCTGTGGTGTTACCATATAAGCTATGTGAGTTGGTTACAATTTTTTTGGCAAAATTTTTTTAAAAAAATTGTATATACGATTTTTTCACGATTTCAAATAGAAACGATGAAACTAAAATTTATGTCAGCTAAATGTAAGGGAACCAATGCGTCCCTTGCTTCCATGAACGGCACGCCACTACTTAAAATACAAGTAATGTAGAAATTCAATTGCTCTGCATAGAGCCAAGCACAAATATGCATATCAAGCGAATGTCGACCTAGATCAACAAAATAATGTGCATAAGAACCACTAGAAAGACTCATTTTCGATGATAAACTGACAAAATGTGTAAATTTCGCTTCATATTGAATATAGTTGAAACATTAGCTAAATCCATTTATTGTAATCACGACAAGATATAAAAATCGATACATAGCACATAAAAATTTCAGGGAGTTGGATGCCAAAGATAGCCTAGAATTAAGCTTGATTCACTAATTATTTGATTAATTCACTAATTATTAGAACTCCACCGATCACAAGTCTAGCTTGTGATTTGCCGGTCTCAAGCCCGGAGAAAGGAGGAAGGTTTGAGGCAATGAGGTAACTCTATCCTCAGTAAAATTTGTATAGTTGCAGCATGATGGCTGAATTACACCTAAGCGTCTCAGGTCATTAGGGAGAATTAGCCACGTTGTCAGACCTGCAACATAGTTGTGCGCACTTTGGCACGCGGCAAGTCTTCTGAAGCAACTATTACCAAGGCCCCCCATGGAAATGGTTGAGCGATGTGCCAACAACTCATCCTAATAAAAACTTCCTTTGTCAAGAAACCTGGAACAATAGCCTCGGATTGGACGCATCAGCAACGACAACCACGCAAACGCACAACGGATTACTCTCTCGGAACCTGGAATGTACGCTCCCTGACCAAACCGGGGGCCGAAAAGGCTCTCCTTCATCAGGTCGAACAGTACAAACTGGAAACATATTGGTAAGTCCAGGAAACATATTGGTTAGGCAGCGAGATCAACGACAAGAAATCGCACACAAACCGGCAAACCATCGGGCCACAAGGAGTTTGGAGTAGCATTCATAGTGAATAAGCAGCTCAAGTCGCACGTTATTGACTTCAAACCCGTGAACAAAAGGCTGTGTGCGATTCACATTAAGGCGCGATTTTTCAATCTCTGGCTCATCAATGTGCACGCTCACATCGAAGTTAAAGAAGATTCAGTAAAAGACGAGTTTTATGCCTGCCTGGAAACTCTCTTCGACTCACTTCCATCAAATGATGTAAAAATGCTACTGGGAGATTTCAATGCAAAAGTCGGGAATGAAAGTTGGCATGGCGGGACCACGGGAGGACACAGCCTCCACGGACAATGCAACGATAACGGCCAACGTCTAATTGACTTCGCTTGCAGCAAGAACCTTGTTGTAAGCTCAACTTGCTTGCCACACCGTCGCATTCATAAGCAGACCTGGAAATCACCAGACGCTCATACCGTCAACCAAATCGACGGCGTCCTTATCAGCAAGAGATGGGCGTCAAGTGTGGTGGATTTTCGGTCGTACCGCGGAGCTAACTGCGACTCCGATCATCACCTGGTGAACACAACATACCGGTGCAGAATTTCCTCAGTGCACCAATCGAGATTCTGCTCTCCCAAAATCTTCGCGGTTGAGAATCTGCTGAACGATGATACGGCGCAAGCATATACGACCGCGCTGGAGGAAAGAATTTCACCAATGTTGCGCGACTCGAACAACGCAGGTGTCCACGAGTTCTGGGAAGAACTCAAAAATACAATTAAGGATGCGGCAGAAAACGTTGCGGGATACAAAACCCGACGAGTGCAAAATGAATGGTTTGACGAAGAATGCAGAAACTCACTTGACGCAAAGAACGAGGCCTACAGACAATGGCTCAAACGTGCGACCAGAGCCAAAAAGGAAAAATATGACGAGCTACGGCGAATATCCAATAGAATAATTATCCGTAAGAAACGGAAATACTTTGACGAGCAGCTGCTGAATATTGATGTCATCCTAGTTAGTAAGAACACTAGACAAGCGTACAGACTAGTAAACACTATCAAAAATGCCTACCAACCCAGGACTAGCCTCTGTAAGGACAAAGATAGAAGTATTATCAGCGACACCGAAAGTATTAGCAAACGATGGACGTCCTACTTCGAAGATCTTCTGAATCCGCCATCAAACATCCTGGCAGCAGAAACTGAGCTCCATGATGCTACCATGGATCAACCCCCATCCACGCAACCTCCAACAGTAGAAGAAGTTGATCTCGCCTTGCGTTCACTGAAAAGGAACAAAGCACGGGCGCTGACGAGATACCAGCTGAGTTACTCAAGTCTGGTGGGGCGGGTTTATTAAGTGCACTATATCAATTACTGCTGCGAATATGAGAGACTGAGGTGATCCCAGACGATTGGCGCAGAAGCATCATCTGTCCGATACATAAAATATCTCCCTTTTTATGTATCGGACAGATGATGCTTCTGCGGTGTGAGAATTACAGAGGCATCTCCTTAGTCTGTACGGCCTACAAAATCCTGTCAAAAATTCTGGAGTATAGGATTAAACTGTTCGCGGAAGAAATCATTGGCGAGTATCAAGGCGTTTTCAAATCTGGTCGCTCCACAATCGACCAGCTCTTCACAATCAAGCTAATTTTGCAAAATTGCTGCGAATACGACGTCGACGTATACTAAATCTTTGTCGACTTTAAACAAGCATATGACAACATCAACCGAGGCGCTCTATATAGCGTCATGCTGCAATTTGGTATACCGGCCAAATTAGTGAGACTTGTAAAGATGACGATGACCAACTCTGTCTCGCAAGTCCGGATGCAGGACAGATTGACGGATCCTTTTGAAACTCTGGTTGGTCTGAAGCAGAGCGATGTAATAGCGCCCACCCTCTTCAACCTGGCACTTGAGTTCACTATTCGGGCAATGAACCTGAGCACCAGCGGCACGCTACTTTTTAAGTCAACACAATTGGCAGCGGACGCGGATGACATTAACATCATGGCTCGAAAACTGACCGATGCAGAAGAATTTCTGCTTAGATTTGACATCGCAGCAAAGGAAGTTGGACTACGAGTCAACGAGGACAAAACGAAAGCTATGATGCAGTCCAGGACAAAATTGAATTTAGCCTCATCACAAAAAAACTGAGGGTAATTGAAACCAGATAAGTGCGTTTTCGTAGCACGATCATCAATCAGAGTTCGTGTGGCATGACCACTGTTGATAAGTGTAATTGGAAGGTAACTAGTAGCCAAGTTCTAATAAAAAAGCCCTAGTGCATCAGAACTGCTAGAAACGCTAATGTTCGAAGAACAGTAGAGGATTTGTGCAGATTTTGAGTGTGTATTCTACCACTACTTACTTTTCCTACTTAAAACTAATACACCCGAAGTAATAGTAGAATCTAAGCTTATGTTGATTTCGGTGACTGCATCGAAATTTACAGCGATAGAAAGGTGTTTGGGGTTGCCATCCGAAAAATGTGCAGAGCTCAGAAAATTTAAATATTGTTTACTTATTTTCATTGCAAATGTTTGCGATGAAAACACTTAATGCAAGCATTTATTGAAACGAAAATAACAAAAAGGCCTAGTGCTGGCAGCCCTTTGCTAGCACCGTAGCAAAAAATTTGTAGCATCTGCCTTACGTTAAAGTCAACCTGTTGAGCGAATTTTGTATTGACGCAAGACTGCATTGGAAGTTATAGGGATGCAAAGAAATTTAGGGTTACCATTCGCAAAGTTTTCAAATTTTCTAGATCTTAATATTTGGTGTTTATTTTCACTATAAGAGCATGAAGATTTGGAAATTCTATGATAAAATCGCTTACTAAAAGTATGCCAAAAAATACAAAAACCACCATAGCTGTCAAGCTTATCATTATTTTGAAATGAAATTTCTGCTGAATATTGCCTACAATAAGTTTTGTTTGCCTTTTGTATTTCGTTATGGTTCAATGACTGTACTGGAAGCTATAGGGCAAAGAGCTTTATTTTCCTCAGGAATTTTTCAAATTTAAGACACTAAAATTACCATAGCTGGCAGCTCCAACCGAATTTTTCAGCCAAATTTTTTCAAAGTAATGTTCAGCTACTGTGTGAATTTCGTCAAAATCGAATGACTGAATCAGAATTTATAGGGCCAAAAGCAGTTATATTTCTTAGTGATTTTTCACAAAATTGCCCCTACTTAAGACCAATACATTCTGTAAATTTGAACTAATTCTGATTATCGAATCGTGGGTTTCTGTGAACAGAAGTTTTTGATGCTAAAAATATAGGTTAATTGGGAAAGGGTTAATAAGCGCCCGTTGTAAAATTTCAAATTTTTTACTTCGGCTGTGTAGACAAAGCATAAGATTTATATATGAATGGCTTTTTTTTTCCAAGAAACGACATTTTTTCTGGAGAGTCGATGATTTGAAGGTTTTCACTTTCAGCACCTGCCCTAGCTACAGACTTGCCAACGTGCTCATGAAAAGCTACATAAATTTACAACTAAATAATACCAATATGTTCTGAAAGTTCTGTCAAAAGTTATCGCAATTGAAAAATTTTTAAATTTTCCCGTTCTCTTTTTACACATGGGGTTAAAGAATTCCAAAACACTATCCGATTCACATTTAAAACACGTTCGAAATTCATTATGCTACCTTAATTTTTGCAAAAATTATTTGTGTACGGAATAATAGGTATATTAAAAATATCACTAAAATGGCCGCCGGCGCCAAATGGTTAAAGATAATTGACATTTAGTGAGACCTGGACCGATTCTGCATGTACACCAATGTATTCTGAAAGTTTCAGCTCAATCGGATGGCGCGTTCCCGAGAAATAGTCACTGAATTTTTTTGATGGTACATATATATATATATATATATATATATATATATATATATATATATATATATATATATATATATATATATATATATATATATATATATATATATATATATATATGGAAATATGAATTTTTGGCCGAATCGATTTTAATACTAATGTTCTTCGAACACTAGTAACAATGAAGCATCAAGAAATAAATAGCTTTTGGATTGCAATCCTAGTTTTTAAAATTAGTAAAAAATAAATCCTGTAGTTGAAACATGGTATATATGCTTTCACAATTTATATACGAATCCATTTGTTCGCACATAATTCGTATCATCAAAAAGAATAATTGGATTAAAAAAAAACTTCTCAAAAATCTATTTTTGCAACACCTGTACTAAGTTTCCGTTCAATTGGGAAAAAAATTAATTAGCCAAAACTCTACTGTTTTACTAATTAACATTTTAATTGTACTTACCCTAAGCCCAATAGTATCTGAATGAACACAAGCCCAAAATATGTATTATCAGATCGGACACCAAAACAATTTGTCATATGGCAGGTGGAGTACATTGAGCGAGGGTTGTTCCAATTATTGTCGCTACTGGATTGAAGAAAATTCGACTACAAGGTACTACTTGCCAAAAACAAACAAACAAACTAGGCGCGTAGCATACATTCGACTTAGGGTTAATTTGATGTTTGAATGATCGTTATGTGTGGACAGGTGAATTTAAGGGATTATAACATTTAAAACTTTTCTGTAATAAAAGATGATATCACAAAATGTTAAGAAAGCTGTGTTTCGAATGTGCATCCGTTACTATAGTCATTAAATTTCACGAAATTGAACACAAAAGATGATTTAAATGGTAGAGATTTTTGATATCATTATGTGATTGATGCAATTGATTACTAATCATACTGATACACCATTGAATGCATTGATTTCGGATGAAGTATTAAAAGTATCTATTTCATGCTGACTTTTATTTGAAATGTGACATTTACAGAAGTTTAATGAGCTGCTCTAGGTTGACCTAGGCTGAGATATCTCAGCAAAATGTGTTTCATGAGCAATTCGGCTGCTCTAACTTGCCCGAAGTTACCCTGATTTGTGTTTATGAGCCGGCTCTAAGTTGAACTAGAGCAATTTAGAGCACAATTTCTGCTCTACCTTTTTTGGTAGAGCAAGATAGGGCAATCAACCAGCTGTTTGCCAACTGTCACGGTATCGACTTTGAAAAATACCGTCCAATGGCGTAGATACCCGTATGTACCGCTTTCCTGAGCTGGTATTAGCCTAGAACTGGGTGATACACTGGTGGTATGGACGATGCTATGGTATCAATACCAGTAGTGTACCAGTAGTTTAAGGAAACTGCCGATTATCTTGATATGGGATGACTATCAAGTTGGAATTTTTTATTTGAAACCGGGTAATTACAAGCTTTATTTTGTTATAGAGAACGTAGTGGGGGCCCGTTAGCTCTGCTCGCTAAGGCGTCAGGCCGAAAAGCAGCGTGCTACGGGGCCTGCGGGATCGGATCCCGCCAGTGCCATGGCTGTAAGTGTGAATGCGTGTGATTGTCTATGAGGGTGGCAATTGGGCCCAAACTGGTGGCCTAATGCTGGCCGCGTTCCCGGCAGCCCTCTTCACTAACCCAACCTAACCTATAGAGAACGTAACCTGCTCTACTTGTCATCGAAATATTGAGTCTTTTAAGCAAGTCTCTCGCCGAACAGGCGAACTAAATTCCGTGCATGTGATGCTTCTTGTGGTAGATGAGTGGCTGGAGTATCTAAAGATTTTGGGAAACATATATATGTCATTTCCATATTATGCTTTTCGATTTCCTAAATATACTAGCTCGATATCATTTGACATACATTTTTTCTATGTATTGTTATTTACAATAGACATTTTACTGTGCGGCAGTGTTTTTATAATGAAGCGCTTAATAGTTTAATGCGGCCCCTAGACCATCAATATTATTGCAACAATATATTGCACAATATTATTGCTGGGTGCCCCAGACAATCAATATTTCTGGGCAACATTTAGTTGTCGTTCGATTTCTCCGCCCTAAAATGTGTCAACGGCCAAGATCGACGATACACAACTGAGCCAATGTTGCACAATACTGACCACAGACGATGCAACATATTTCATATTGCGCAATAAAAATCAAAACCTTTTTGATTCACTCAATATATTGCACAATCCTTCAATATTGACTGTCTAGGGGCCGCATAAAACTGAACATAAAACTCTCATTGCTCTAGTTATATCCTGCTTCCACGGCCGATGTTTTATAAACAGACTAAGAAAATTAGCTAACAAAATTAAATAAATTAATAAATTAAAATTAATTAAATTATAAATGACAATTTCAATAGGCATGAAATTTTACTATGTGAACGAAAGTTGTCTTAAAAGTGGACTGATACGATTTTCTGTATGCCCGTGTAAAAATTGTGACATGAAAAAGCAGGAATCGACATGCTTACTAAAATAATTACACATCATTTCGACAACGCGAATTTGAATATCAAATAGGATCCTTCCAAAATAAACTGGCTTTTTTCAGTCACACAGCAATATCAAATAACAACAAGCGCAATTACAATTCAGAGGCTCAACCTTTCTTCATAATAATCCGGTTCCGACAAAAGGATATTCCGTTAAGGGCTGCAGAATTTGCACAAATATTGATTATTGTGTGCGTACATACCACTTGCACGTGATACTTCTCCATGTATAGCCTTAGCGTTAAATTTCACCTGGCAACAAACAATGCGTATTTTGCGTACTATTCGCAGAACCAGATTTTCAGGGATTCTTGAAAAAGGCGGCCGCTGGTCGATTTTATGTTTAAAAGTATAGCCGGCCTAGTTCGCTATGGGTACATCCAACTTGAAAAGATTTTTGCAAGGCCTTTTTTTTGTGGAACGGTACGGATAAACGAGATCTATTTGCGACCTTTACCTTAAAATCTACCGTATGATTTGCATTCAGAATTTGATCGATTTGCATACGTGAAGGTTTTGCATACAACAACGAAACTGGTTTCGGTATTATTATAAGAACGGTCGGATGGTTGGCTTAAGTAAAGAAAATTGAAATTGTTATGGGATTAAGAGAACAATATGCTTGAGGAAAAAAAGTTGGATGAAAAGACATTTTGGTTTCCAAGGTTACAAAATGGATATCGTTGCACCGTACAAATATCTGCAAATGTAGGGGTATTTTTATCTTCAGGACAAACATGTTATCAGTATTTTGAGCATAGTTTAAATAATGAGTTGGGGCATGTTAATTGAATTGACCAGGTAAGATTGACAAGTGTAATCTGAGGGCTGCTCTAACAAGCAAACTAGACTTAAATACTGTTTCTCTAAACTAAAATCAATTTTTACTCTAAATATGAAAAAAATCCTTGAGTTCTACGAATTTGATTATCATTGAGTTAAAGTGCCCTTTCGATATCGGATATTGCAAAAAGCAGGCTTCTGTGGAAGCTTGTGATGAGGAAACCAAAAAAATAAACCAGCACACTGAAAAAAATCCACATGGCGCCTAGAGCTATGTCACATAGCGCAATATTTATGGTCCCATACACCATGTACATAGTACTCTGAGCTTTGCAATATGGCTCCCAGCGCCAGAATGTTAGAATCTACATAGAGCGTGGTCCTATGTAACATGGCGCAGCATTTATGGTCCCACACGCTATGTGCATAGTACCCTGAACTATGAAGTATGGCTCCCAGCGCCATAATTACATGGCGCAGAAATTATGGCCGCACACGCTATATTACATAGTACTATGAGCCATGTTATATGGTTTCAGTTGTCATATTGTTTGAACATCTTCATTAGCAGCGTTGCATACCCGCAGTGGATTGATTTGCGATAAGTCGTTCCGACCACAAAATTTCACTGGATCGGATCGACTTGGGTGTTCAAAGACGCGGATCGAGGGTTTAAGGATTGAAAAATTTGAAGCCCACTTAAGTTCTATTTATATATGTGAACGAAATTGAGTGCCATTTGTCATCGAACGCTACAAAGTTAAGTTATTATTATGATTTAGTGATGTTCGAAAAAATGAAAGACTGTTTGAAGAAGTGGGGTTTTAGTAGCCTCATCAGAAAATTTATAGGTGAGCAAATTTTTATATTGTTGGTGATATGAAGTGAAAAATCATGTGTGGTATTTAGCATGCGTTTGAATGATTGAAAAATTCGAAGCCCATTTAAGTTCTATTAACATATGTATGTGACGTTCCGATGCGATATACTTCTATGTAGTTCTACTACTTAGGCCAATGACAGACACTTCGGTTCCACCGAAGCGTTTAACGCTTCGGTTTGGCGCGTCAGCTGACACACAAAGCGGTTCTCAGAAGCGTTTATCGAGTCGGTTTAGTTACAAATTACGTCGGAGTGTCACATAGATGCTTGTGAAAAAAGTAGTCGTGTATACAGACATATGTAACCTACTTCAATAACAATCAAAGTAAATATGATAAACTCTATATGTACTTTATAATATATTTATATATATAATCTAATTATGTATAGTTATTAGGCACTCCATTGCTCTGAAAAAAACACATAACGCCAGACGCCATAGTTTATAGACTTCTGGCGCCTTGTACATAGTCGATTTAGGGATTGTGAAAAAAATATAGCGCCACACGCCATAGTACATTGCGAAAAGTAAATAGGAGCAGACGCTATGCTTATAGCTCTCCACGCCATGTACTATAGTCCTGCACGCCATGTACTATAGTCCTCGACGCCATACACTATAGTCCTTCGCGTTATGTGTTATAGCTCTCCACGCCATGTACTATAGTCCTCCACGCCATGTACTATAGTCCTCCACGCCATGTAATATAGTCCGACACGCCATGTAGTATAGTTGGACACGCCATGTACATGGCGTCGAGGACTATAGCACATGGCGTGGAGGACTATAGTACATGGCGTGTAGGGCGATAAGCATAGCGTCTGCTCCTATGTACTTTTCGCCATGTACTATGGCGTGTGGCGCTATATTTTATCACAATCCCTAAATTGACTATGTACATGACGCCAGAAGTCTATAAATTATGGCGTCTGGCGCCATGTTGTTTTTCAGTGCAGCTACTGGGAAAACTGTGGGGGCCCAGTAGCTCTGCTCGCTAAGGCATCAGGCCAAAAAGCGGCGTGATATTTCTATGTCCCGCTGGTACAGACCAAGTCCCGTACATCGGCCAAAATTTAAATACAAATGTACGAATATTGCGCGTAGCACGCTTAAAGACCGCGTAGGCAGCAACATGATTGTTGCAAACTTATATAACAAATGTCCCAAACGCTGTGTTCGCCTTTGCACGATATCAAAATATAAAATGATAAGCGCGAGCAATAAGCCAACAAATGAAAGGAGCGGGGATTGTCACCGACCACTTCCTCCCTTCTTGTATTCACCGAGTACAAACTGACTGGAATCGCATTCTTTCTCTATTTAACATAAGAAACAACCTCGTGTATCTTATCTACTTCGTTGTTTCTAGCATCGTTCTGTGTCGCATTTGTTTATATTAGATGTGAAACATTCGTGCCTTTGAGTTCTTTGAGTGCAGTGTCAAAAAACGTTTTAAATTAGAATATTACTGCGGATATATTGAAATTATCTATCAAATGAGTGATAAAAACGATAGTGATGCTTCAACGAGGAATTCAATTGCATCTGCTAAGAAATTTAAAAGGCTGACCAAATACAATTGCAGATGGGAAAGCGATTTTGGCTGGTTACAGCAAGTCAAAGAAGATTCTCATAAAGCATTTTGTAAGATTTGCCATAAAGATTTCTCATGTAAAGAGAAATCATGATTTCTCATGATTTCTCATAAAACAACATGCATCAACAAAGGCGCATTTATCCCTTGTAAGTAAAAGAACATCAAGTAGTCTTTTGAAATTTTTATCACAGCCAAAAACATCTACCTCTGAGTCCAATGATAAAATTGCTGCTGGGGAAATTACACCAGTCTATCACACAGTTAAACACTCTTTAAGCTATAATAGCATGGACTGCTCGCACAAGCTACTACCTTAGATTTGAACCGATTCAAAAAATTTAGCTGTGGAAGGACGAAATATTATCCGTAGAGTCAGCTAAGAATATTACAAGGGTTATTAAAGACCAGAACTTATATTTTTCGATTGCTACTGATGCAAGCAATAAAAATAAGAGAAAAAATATTTTTCGACGTAGAAAATCGCTTCTTGACTTTGTAGAGTGCAACGATGAACCTGCTACTCAAGTATCAAAGCTTTTGATGGATACTTT
Source organism: Nemotelus nigrinus (assembly GCA_947369275.1). Taxonomy (NCBI): domain Eukaryota; kingdom Metazoa; phylum Arthropoda; class Insecta; order Diptera; family Stratiomyidae; genus Nemotelus; species Nemotelus nigrinus. Next base: position 36,971,868 of record OX376372.1, read on the forward strand.
GGTAAAATATGGCCTCCTTTTAAACAATATATCAGCTGTTTCCGCCGACAACACTAACGTAAACTTCCGAAAGCATCACTCAATTTATACTATTTTGAGGATGGAAAATGATAACATTCTTAAAGCTGGTTGCCCAGTGCATACTTTGCACGATGCAGCAAAGTTTAGTACTGATAGGTTGGCAATTGACATCGAAAGCTTGATTCTGAAAATATGTAACCATTTCAGTAGGTCGGCAAAGAGAAGGGCTAACTTACAAAACTTCTTAAACATGTGTCCACCAGATTTTTTATCCTTTGGACCGGCTGTAGAAAGAATTTTAAAAATATGGCCTGCCTTAAAATTATATTTTCAGGAAATTGGAAACGAGTGCCCTCGAATGATAGAAAATATTTTTGCATCTGGCGAAGAGGAGAAAAAAACATTAGGTTATTTGTCTTTTGTACAAAACGTAATGTTTTCATTAGAGGTTACTATGAAAAATATTGAGTCTGAATCAATTACAATTTTTGAAATGCATGCTGAAATTTTTGGAGTTCGCGAAAAATTTGAACAACGATTAAAAGACAACTTTTTTGGCAGTCAAGCACGTCAAATGCTCGCCGTTTTATGAACAACTGAGAAAGAAGCTGCAATAAACGACTTTCGTCACTTTTATTCCAACTTTTTGGAGTATTTAGCAAAAAGATATATGTCCGAAAATAATATCTTTTCAAAATTGGATTGTCTAAATCTTCAATCAATGATAAATTATAATGATTTGGTATCGGCAGTAGAACTACTGAAAATTGAAATTAATATGGACACGCTTTACGAAAAATTCCAATTGATTAAGAAGAGCCTGGAAATTGCATGTTCTGATGGCGATCCAAAAATGAGTGCTCTCGAGGTATGGAAGAAAATAATAGAACCGTTTTCGAAGACCGAGATAGGCAACATTTTCACTATACTTTCTTTCATTTTTAGCATCCTTAGTTCAAATTGTTTCGTCGAAAGAGTATTTTCGCAAATGGGTCTAAAATGGACCGATGTACGTAACAAGTGCACGCCAAATTTGATTAAAGCCAAACTGCTTACTATGTTCAATTATGATTTTGATTGTGTCTCATTTTATAAATATGTCAAATCACAAAAGGATATGTTGCATGCCGTAAAATCTGTAGCAAAGTATGGTTTTAAGTCTGAATAAAAGGAAATTTAACAAAAAAATGCAATGTTTCTTTTTTGTCCCGGATAAAATTTATAAATCTCGTATATTTTTAACTTCGAGTTAATTTATCCTGTGCGGCCGAAGAAAAAAGTTGGCAACCCTACGATTAATAAAAATAGTCAATGAAAATCGATGATAAGAAGCGAAAATCAAAAAGAGAAGAGAGAAAATTTGTCGAAAGTGAATTGAAACAAATTACGGACAAAATTACGAATGATAAAACAATTAATCGTGAACAAAATGGTTACTCTAAGACGATGATTTCAACAAAACAAAATCGTTTAGAAATAAATAAGCAAGTAATCATGCTTCAAAAAGATTTGCGATTCTACTGGATTCAGTGCTCAAGCACTGGATTCAAAAATACCAGTGAAATACAGGATAAAGTGCGTTCAAATATTGAAAGAAGTCGAATTGAAAATACTTTTTACAGGAAAACTTGTTCTACTTTCCAAAATATCTTTGACGTTGGAGAACTAAACAGCCCAAAAATCTGGCAAATAAAATATAAAATGGGGGAATCGTGGGACAGTCTTTCATTTAGCCTGACCTTGGAATATCTTATTAGAAAGCACAATGGCAATCATGATCATCAGGTAAAATCAAATAGTGCTGTATTCAGATTATGTCTTTGACATTCAAAATTGAGATATTTGTGTTCGCTAAATTTCAAAGGGCCTGTACAGGAAACCGACAGAAAATATCTTTAATAACGCTGTTAAGAGCGCACCTCACAATTCAAGTACAACCCTTATGAAAACGGACTTTAAGGAAAAGTAAGGGAGAAGAGTAAACATTTGAAAAGAAATCCTGATGCAAAGTGCAATGCATTTAGTTTAAGGGAGGCCGAAGATTTCAAAATGCATCTAAGCTCGTCTCATAACCATCAAATTTTCTTCTAACCTTACTCGCCCTGTCCTATGTTGGTTTCACGTTCCATCAACGTCCTATATGGTTTCATGAGATCAATGTTAACTTTTAATAATGGGAGGGGTACGTTGGCTTTAAAACCTAGCAGTAGATCCAGCATCGCGTTCTTTTACGCACTGCCTCATTTTTCATGAGTGTTCTCTTAGCCCACTTCTTCAACTAAAAATCAAGCCATTTTTTCTTAAGTCCTCGCTATTTCACACCATAATTAGTATTGCTCAAAAAACACAATGAGTACGAAAGTTTTCACTTCTTACTACGTCACAATATGTTTTAAAATTTATAGTTTAAATATCCATTAAAAGTCAATTATTGACTCACAAACCCAAAAAAATCCAACTTCTGACACCAATTGTTGCATTTTGCTTGTAACACAGTTACAGAGCTCATAATTGAGACTCAGAATCTCCCTGATATTGGCACCTTTTGCGTTTCTTTCACTTTCCTTTTCGACATAATTCACTTTATAAGTCTAGTCTGTCGTATTTTCTTGTTGAAGAGCAGTAGCTGATGCTTTTATCGACTCAAGTTTTCAGCATTTCCGGGCAACTTTGTGCTATTTAACATTTCTCGTGTACAGCCTCTAGCTGCGGTAAGTTAGCAGATCCGTCATAGGCTGACATTTTTCTTTATACATTTCCCCAGGCACATATAATTGAAATCTGATAAAAAAATTTCATCTAACGGTTCACCTGTTTGTTAATCGATCATGGGCTTACGAGGTCGCCTGATTTCTTGAGGTGCCCCTGCATTTTCCTACACTAAGCTTCTCATTGGAGTGTTGTTATAAGTCAGTTGGATGTAGGACTTATCATGAATTGGTGATGGGTTCGCTTATTGTCAGCAGCCCATAAAATAGCTGTCCATTCACCGATCACTACATTCAGCTCACAAGTCACTAAAAGGCCTGTTTTCGGGGGACGGTATTGTTGAATTATAATCAAAAATGTTGCAGATGTCAATCAAAACTGTTTTTATGGAGTACATAGGAATTCGAACATGATGGCTGCTTTTGATTGCAAAAACTTAAGTCCATGTTGAAAAGAAGGGACTTCAACTAACCAACAAATATTCAGCATAATTGTGTCTAGGGAATGGTGTAAGAACAATTTTATGTGTTTGATATGATTGCTCAGCGATTGCTCCAGATTTTATTCAGCACCCAGGTTTTTTTTTCATCCTAAAAATATTCTCTATTTAAATAAACGAATCCCGGTGTGTACATGCTCCAGATAACTTATAAGAAATTCAAAAGAACTTCTTTTATATTTTTCATCGAACATGTAAAGACCCACTTATGCTGCTACTGTCTTGAGTTCTTTCTATTATTCAGACAAATGGTATTGCAATAAAAAGGATTTCAATAAAAGCATTAACCGTGCAAGTAAGATCGCGCTTTTATGAAGACAGTGGTTATTATGGCCAATACAACAGCGATACAAACTCGTAAATTTTCACCGCTTTCATATCAAAGCCATTTATTTTTCTTGGCATTATTATTTCAAGATTTATAGACTCCTGTTTGAAGTGATATTATCCATTCAAGACAATTCTATGAATAGGTAAAGATTTACGAAGGGCACACATGTACGCGCATGTATGGATTGATGTGCGTAACTGAAGAATCCGAGCAGATGTTCCAATTATTATTCCAAAGATTTTAAGCATACAATAGATGGCAAAGTAAATTCAGCAGTCATGGTGCAACAGCTCGATGTCTTCAATGAGACGATCTTATTTGATGGTCCTCCATGCAAGATTTCTGAAATTTGTATCTAAAAGCATGGAAAAAGCACGTGTACAACATTGTTTTCTTATCTGCCATGGAAGCTTGTCTTATGGCTTTCATAGGTTTATACCACACCTCGAATAACCTCCGAGGGTTTCCTTCGAATCCAAATGTTTGATTGACACTTTCAAACAATAGCTACATTCACAGCTAAATCAGATACTGCTAAATATTTCCCATTCTTAATCACGTGCATGAAAAGCAACATTGCGAAATTGAAAGCTGCTTGACATTCCCGTTTGGGTGGACTGATTCCCGGCCTAATTTTTTTTTCGCACACAATTTTCAGCGTTTTATATTCGTTACACGAATTGGGAAATTCGCAAAGGACGCCTAGTAACCGAAACCTGGTCCGGTTTGAAAATGCTAGTTTTTGTGTCTTTTGTTCGATGGTCGGTTTGCGAAAACAGGATATTCCCCCTGGCGTGCTGATGATGATGATGATGGAGGGTCGCATGCTGATTCATTTTCCAGGAAATCTATAGCTATATATGATGATGATGATGGTGATGCAAACAACAATCATATCTTCTTATGTATAAGTATAGTTGTGAGGACTTCCTTTAGTTTCTGCCATTTTGACGGATTAGCACGCAATAAAAGTAACGCGCACATAATACTTGACTAGTACTCTCAAGTGGAATGAATCGTACGCGGAGGCAAAATATTCTTAACGTTTTCATTTACATAAAGATACGTGGTGCGTTTAGTTGGGGTTGTGAGCTATTGCAAGGAACCATATTCGAAGATATTGCGCAGCAAAATTATATTTAAATGGCAATAAAAAACAATTTGGGGACGCAGGGTATGTGTGTGCGTGCAGATGAATACAAGGCTTCGAAAGTGTTTCTCGGTTTAGATTGTTACTATGCGGGTTATAAATGAAAGTCGAATGGATTTGAAATTGAATTGCAGTGAAAAGTTTTTAATGTGCTCGCTGTAGAATATTTAATTTCAAATTATTCGGACTTATATGCACTACGGCCTTTGAGGCATTATGATGGCTCCCATGGGATCAATATGAAATTAACTGTCAACGTTGGTCCTTAGAAAAACTGAATGACTAATGCATACGTTTGATACCATTCAATGCTAATGTAAATTTCAGTTTTGAACCGTACAGTTTTTTTCTCGAAAAACATGGAAAAATCTGGCCAATCAAAAAGCCAATAGACCAGGTTAGGTTCCGTGGCTACCTCTTTCGCACAGACACCGGAGAAGACACATTTAGGCACAAATGAACCCATAGTAATACCACATTATATAGGGCACCACCTTTGCTGAATGAGGATGCATTCTGAGTTCTTTGATGAACTCGATAATCTCCTCCATATTTACCGGAGCGATTATGCAAGCGAAGAACTATGGGCAAAGGGACTTCTCCCTTCTTCCAGCAAAGGCTAGACATTCGCACAGGCGGCGGAAAATTATTTCCTGTTGCTCCGTTCATCTTCAGAAGTTTTTGTAAATAATGCTTTCTAATAGACAATGTCCAGTTATGGCAGCAATCGCTGTGCAAGTACCCCTCTCTTTTTTCGAGAAAGTCCCTAGTGAAATCAATATAAAAAGTTATCCATAATTCTCTAGCGATCACGCAGGAAGATTCTTCCATCCGTCTTAGCGTCCATTACGAATTTTTGCCTCATGGTCAGTTTAACCGAAGCCATCGGAATGCCAATCAGAAAACTGCAGAATAGTTTCATCAATAGCGCGTCAACCTTTGCTAGTTAGTGTCTTGACGACTTTCTGCTTTTACAACTCGCATGATGGTTGGGTTATTCGAGTGTAATTCCCTATTTATGATTAGGTGATTTATAAGTTTGACTAGCTGTCAATTGACATCAAGGCTCTGAAAAATAGTGAAAATTGCTTGAGGACGCAATTTTTGAACGCTTCTTTAATATCAATAAAAGCAGCCAGAGCGTACTCGTTGCAAGCAAATGGTGTTCAGCATACTCTATCAGAGTATGACGCGCCGTTTCAAACAAATTTTATTCTCGTATAAGCATGCTGTGATTTTGAGATCACAGTAGAGTCTAAAACACTGATGGTCTAAATTGCCTTGATGGTCTAAATTGAAAGGATCTTAGAAAAAGTGGTCCAAAGGCCTTTGGTTTAGTGTGTGACCAACTAACTTTCGTTTCTTTCTAAATGCTAGCGATGCACGAAAACCTCAAGCGGGCATTATATGTGGCCTTTAGCCATGACATAGTGCTCTCTAAAGTCTGCTGAATCTCAGCCGGAATGATGCAATCTGGCCCTGTGATTTGAATGGGCCCAGAAAATAACCGGGCCATCTTAAGTGAGAGCTAGAGACAACAAAAACAGACCTTGAATTTCTGTTTGGTTCTTGCAGAAAATCTGAAGATGCGTTCTCACCAGCAGGAAAGTAAGTGTCTATCAAAACTTTAAAACCCTCGTAGCTATTTTGAGTACGACTTCTATCCCACCTTTGAATGCAGCCCAGAGCTGTAAGATTAAAACTTAGAAACTTTTACAGGCCTCGTGCTTCATTGGTACTTTCAACATTTTCGCAGAAAGACTTCATGAATTTCTCTTCGCTTTTCGGACGGCATTTGCAAACAGCTTTAATTTAGCTTTGTGGTTTGAACAATCGCTTACCTTTTTGGCAAGATAAAGTTCCTTCTTGCATTTACTTCGAAGAACCGAAATGTCACTATCTCACGTTCGTTGTCTAGTGATTGGCTGCTAAACAGCAGACTGCTATTTTTTGACTGCTATTTACAAATAACAGTCTGCTATTACAAGAGGGTACCCTGCTATTTTCCTCAAATGCTATTTAGAGAGCATAATAGCAAATAGTAGACATCGGTGAACAGCAGCAAATATCAACCAGCATGCGTAAAAAAATACATCACAGATTACTAATTGCTATTTGATCTTCATGGTATCAACCGTGCTAGTTTTATCATTTGTTTGCATGAATATTTCTCGGCCTGTGTGCCATTTTCCGAAAACGAAACTTTTGCACATACAATGTCTAGTTGGCTGGCCAATACGGCTTCACAGTCAGAACAGAAAGATTTAAGGAAATGAAATAAGCTTATACATATAATGAGGCAATTTTACTACAAAGGTAAAATCTACAATTAGAAGAAATCAAGAGAATTACTACCTCAGATATTCTCTTTGGTGTCTCCGATACCTAAGATCTACGAGCTTTTGGTTTTAACATGTCAAATGGCCTACTATCTGTATCTCTATCGTGCACATGGCCAACTCTGTTCACGGAGCAAAAGTCTGTCAAAATTGCCCATAGTGCCCATAGTTTACCTTCGATACTACCAACGCTCAGGCAAATTGCTTCACTTTTCACTGCTGTTTTCATTTCGTTATATCTCTCTCTTTTAAGGCTTCACACCATACACAACATACATATCAGGAGTAGGCTGAAGACTTTTGTGCACGTTTTAAATTCTGATCGAAGCTTACTAGCCCAGTGAAATCCGACATAAAAAAGGCGAAACTTCAGAAAAACAATGTATGGTAAATTTGTAGCTTACAAAATTTCCAACAAAAAAAATTTTATAACTTTTTCTTGTAACCATAACCGTTTTTGAGATATATTGATCTAAACATTTGCTACTAACAGCATCCTCTTTCTCAACGGCATGTTGATATTACTTTGATTACGACTTGGAATGTTTGTGAGTTGGTTTTTCTATGTTTAAGAAGCGCATAAAAAAAACATGCAAATAAACTTATCTATCACACTCCAGGGTAGATGGAAAAACGGTCTCCTAAAAGTTAAAGTTTGTAAGCTACAAATTTACCATACATTGTTTATCTGAAGCCGTGACCGTTACTGAGATATTTAGGAAAGGTCAGTTTTGGTGACCTTTGACCCCGTATAAAAAGTGACGCAGCACTCGGATCGATGGGGACTTTTGACATTTTGTTCAACGCGCCACAGTACCAAAGTTCACACCGAAATTCAGCTTTCCCCTAATTTTTCCGAAGTACCATGTTAGATTTCTCCGGACTATTACACGAAGTAGCGAAACCAACGAAATGATAGCTAAATTAAACTGGAATCATAGCGGGCGAGAATCTAGTCTATCTATGACATACGAAAATTAAACACGTGGCAATGCTACAAGAGTGCGGTCTTTCGAAATACAGACTGCTATTTTTTAGTTGCTATTTTCAGTTGCTACTTTTCACCTTTTATTTGAAACTGCTGTTTAGGAATAGCAATAGCAGTTGCTATTGCTATTCGCAATTGCCGTTTGGTCCACCACTAGATCCAGCTGACTTACAGGAACTGACAGCGGCAATGGTTAATGCAGCAGTTATAAGGTTCACCGCCTTATTTAGACCTTTTTGATTGGTGATTGCCGTGACCTGGACCATGTCACGGTGCAAACAGAAAAACTGATCGGAATCTTTGCTTCTTTCTGTAGTAATCGTCTTACTGTAAATGCCACGTGTATTTGGGTCTCCTCTCCTCTGCGCTCCTACACAAATAGAGAAGAAGAGCAGCCAACGCTGTCTTTGAGTGATGATGGTTGATTTAAAGAACCTCCACTTTTATTGATTATATAGCTGTTAAGACTCTCGTCAGATCCAAAATTTCCCTATATTTCAAGTAATGCTGATGATTAATGATGATGAATCCTGGCCCGAGTAATCGGAGACTTCACTCAACTTGGCGTCGACCAAGACCAATCATTTACTGATAGGTCACTATTACTAAATCTAATGAAGAAGATGGCTTATTGAGAATCAAAGCTCTGGATTTAAGTTTTTTTGGAATCTAGTACTTTGGCACCACTTTTAGTTTTTGGCCTGGCCACACTTTCCACCAGATAAGTTACTGCTAGCTTGTACAGTTGTACAGATCCGCAAAGCGTTGATGCTGATAGGCGTTCAGCTTTACTCTACCTTGATGCCAGAAAGTATCAAGATATCGTAGAGATGGCCCAGAATTCACCTTAAATAAATCCTTGAAGCCAAATAGAAGAGCTTTCTACTGCTACAATTCTAGCTAGTGCCGATGACCGCCCGTACCAAAACCTTTTTGGCCATTTTTTTGAACTGCCGAGTTATACCAGTAGGGGCGGATTTGAGTTTTCTCCGGCTCCTATAGGCAAGACTGACTTGGTTGCTTAGCCAATCGTTACTGTTTCTAAGTAGCCAGAGTTGCGGGACGAATCTTTTTATTTTCCATTGTCCATATAATTAACTTTTTGGGTTTGGGTCCTATAAGTCTGAACAAAGCTAACGCTTGGGGCTTGGGTGTCATAAGGGGAGGCAGAACCTAACGTAACTACTTCGGGGGCCTGAGTCAGTTTAGTTGTCGTTTCTCGTGGATTCCCCAGAGCACAGACTTCTTTTAGAGGCTTTTTCCTCTCGTCAGTGCCCACTATTTTTTACCTTGGCACTACGATGGATCGAAACAGGGGACGTAATCGCATTGGAACAGACCTAAAAGCGACTTCTCCAGAACTTTAGGCTAGAGGTACAAACAAGGTGCTCTTGGATGGTGGAGCAGACTTTCTCGCTACTTAAACTCCAGCTGATAGTGGAGTGCAAGTTTTCCTGCCACTTCTTTTCCACCGTTATGAAACCTTGCGGAAGAATTGATCCCTGCCTTTGTGGTGGATGCAAGGGACATGGTCCGTCCGACAATCTTTGAGTTGAAAGATGTTGATTTTTTTGCTGTTTTGACTAAACATTTGTACATTTGGGTCCAAATTCAGGTTTGCTATCTTAACTCAAATATATAGGTACCTAAATATAACGCTTAGTTACTATCAATCCATCATATCAATAATGGTTGAATTCAAGCCAGCATGTCATTTTGGCTTGACATGAAATCATTGTGGCTTGACATCGAGCCATCTACACATTTTGTCGTAACATATAGCCAGAATGCTTTGAAGTTAAGGCGAATTGGCTTGAAAGGCAGTTTGTACATCGTTTTTAGATTTCTGCATTGGCGTCTAACAATTACTACTATATTCCAAAGATCTTTTTTCCCCTATCGATTAACTAGATTTCTTAACGTTGTATACCATATGTATACTAACTCTCACATTGTGAATCTTTCATCATCTATGCAAGAAATATGCAAGATACACAATACAATAACCTTCCCTCCAACAAAATCGATTACTTAACCCACGTATCATTCATTATCTCCATGCGTGTGCTAAGCAATTTTTCAATTTGTTCTAGCCAACCAATCTCGCCATTAGCCATTTCGCTGACATCGGTCTTCTTCGAAAACTCAGAACGATGGTACTTTTCTTCAAAATAAAATATGTTCTATGAAAGAAATTACGGTAATATCACAAGCAATACCAATCTGATTATTTCTTTCGGTGGTGCACCAGTCGATGGCCATTAACAGCTAATCAGAAAATTATAGACAGAGCTTCGCAGTAAAAACCTTTCCGTTAATTCGCTTCCATTTGACGATTTATGATGGTAATAAAAACGTCAAATAGTCAGAAACCAAGTTCCTCGGCAGTATTTAAAATCGGCTTCCTAATGTATTTGAAATGCATATTCAATGAGAATTAAATGCATCTGTTGAAAACCATGCGTTGATGAATTTGAATTTCACCCAATCTCAAATTTTCATTATTTTCGATAATGAGGTGGCCGAAGAACGAAGACATTTTGATTATCTATACGAAAGGTATCAGTTCTTTGGTTATTTCATTCAAATCACTGTAATTCAGTCAAATGACTTAATGTATCGCGTACGCATTGACTGAGAATTCACATATCATACATTAATTTTGTTAGACTTGGCCACATACTTTAGTTTCTATCTATGTATATACTTTAGTTACGGCTGGCCAGCATATTATGTGACTACACAGGTATGGAATTGGTCCATTGAAAAGACGAAGAAGGTGTGTTACAAATTTTCGGAAAACACTTCACTCTGCTTCACTTACCGTTATATTCACCTTTCATCTTGCCTATACATGTGTTGTAGGCATCGGAAACTTTGGATACGCTCGTTAGAAAGTGCACTGTACATTCTAGCCAAGAGACAAAAGTTATTTGCCGCAAAACCTACTGTTAACCTAACTATTTGTTTCCTCATTGTAATATTATGAGCCCGTTATCTACTGCAAACTGCTTTAAATTACTGAGGGATTTGAAGACGGAGGTAATATGATTTGTCAGTGCATGTGATAGGTTTGGTTCTTACACCCTGGGTTGTTGGATGTAGCGCAATCACTGTCCGTTAAAGCTTTAGCAAAAAATTATTATGGAGGCTGGAGCTTCCTTTAAAATAGAGGAAGTTCATAATAACCTAGCTAGCTTCAAACACTCTTCAACAACTTGAAACTTCAGCAGTGCATGAATTAAATCAAAAATTAAATAATTAAAGAACCAAAGTCGTGGAGAGATTCTAAAATACGCAAAACTCAAAAGAAAAATGTTTTTTACTGAGTCCTAATTCGTTTATTTGCGTGACTTAGTTCTTTATTTTTTTCTGCATGCATATTCTGGCCACGCTTCAACAAATCACTTGTAATTCTAAGAAAGTGCAAAATTATTTTTGAATAAGTTTAGTTTAAATTTATTCAGGCGGTCAAGAGATTCTCTTATTTTTAAATAATTTTTTATTCATCATCATTAAAAAACAAAGTAAAAAAATGTAACACAATACAAACTGCATGATCTGTTGAAGTTCACCAAAAATCAAATCTTAGATTTTAGAATTTTTACTTTATTTATTTAGTTTAGATGGGAGCTAGGTGTTTTAAAATGTTGAAAGAGTCGTTTATAACTTGTATTTAAAGGTACGCGGACGGATCAAAGACGGACACAGGAGTTGGCTTGGGCGTGTTTTCCACGTATTTGAGCCTTACTCTGTGGTGTAGACTGTCGGACCATGCTATCGTCTTTCAGTCTGAAGTACATGTTATACGCATGGCAGTTGAGTCCATTAGCGGAATATCAACTAGATCAATGACGCTTTGCGTCGACAGCAGGCCAGCCATTCTCGCTCTTGCGTCTTACAGATGTTCTTCAAAAACTGTTAACGCTTGCAGAGTGGCTCTCAATGAAACGGCAAGGCATAGTCCTATCCGGATTATGTGGGTGCCAGGGCAAAGTGGGGTCATAGGCAACGAAAAAGCCGATGGATTGGCGAGGAAAGGTTCACGAGCTTGTAATAGCCCCTGCATCACTGTACCACGGTCAATCGCTTCGCTGACGCCACAAGTAAACTTGATGGCGCCACATGGGCCAAACTAAAGTTGGAATGGGAAAACAGGATGGACTGTGGGGTGGCCAGGACATTATGACTAGAGTTGGGTCGTACTCGCATTTTCACATACTAGGTATTGCTAGTACGAGTACAAAAAAATACCTGTTCCAAATACCTGTTCCAAAAATACTAGCTAGTACTTTTTGTACATGCGATTTACAGTGATGTAATGAAACGGTATGATATGCCCTCCCCCACCCACCAGACACAAAGTTCCCAAGCTAAAATGGTGATGGTGCAGATGACCGTGAAAGGATACTAAATAAATAAATATAATATAAATAAAAAAATAAATTCAATCAATTTAATTTGATTTTCATTTTAATATATGCATAAAACATCTCCTGTATTCGTTCAAATTACTAAGATAGTACCAACTAATCCTGTTGCCATCTATGTAACTTTTCATCGACCAATCTCTGATACCAAACTTTTCCTGGCTAATATAAAACAGTCGGTTTTCCACTTCGCTTCACTGAAGCATGAACTTTGTCGAAAATTTTATTGAGATATTATAAAAAAAAATGTTACGTTTATTAAACATGCACCCACTGGGGGGCCAACCTCTTCGATAAAGCTGGACATGAGTCACAAACCCGGTAGGGTTGGAGTGCAGTCACGAGGAGGGCTTCAGCACAGCCTGAGAAGCAAACTGGCGAACCAAAAAGGATCTCAACATTTTTAGTGCTACTTTCAGTTTTTCCGGCGGATTTCATTTTGCCGTATCTTAGAAACTAGGCCGCTTTTTCCCAGATTTGTATGGAAATTTCGCCCAAAACAACTCAGAGAGGTCCCCGAATTCACGCTAGAAAAAAAAAATTTTTTTGTAAAATACGAACGTTTTTCCCAATTTCCCCTATCAAAAATTTTTTCGCCCTTAAAATATCACTATTATATTCCTCGACCACTTTCAATCATCGAAAGCGCTGTAAAGGCAGTGTTTGACAAACTATGGCCAAAAAACCCCTTTCTCCCTTACAAAACCTAAATTTTTGTATCACAGCAATAGGTCTTGGCCCGTTATGTCCCAAACAACTCTAACCCAAAATTGGCCGATTTTGTCCGATTTCAGCTACTTTTGCCCTAAAACCTTTTTGAATAATTGAATAAAATACTTGCCCAATTTCTCCTATCAACATTTTTCGCCCTTAAAATATCACTAATATACTCCCCGACCACTTTCAATCATCGAAAGCGATGTAAAGGCAGTTTTTGACAAACTATGGCCAAAAAAACCCTTCCTCTCTTATAAAACCTAAATTTTTGTATCACAGCAATAGGTCTTGGCCCGTTATGTCCCAAATAACTCTAACCCAAACTTGGCTGATTTTTGTAAGGCGTGGAGGACATGGCGTGGATGACTATAAGCATAGCGTCTGCTCCTATATATTTTTCGCCACGTACTATGGCGTGTGGCGCTATATTTTATCACAATCCCGAAATCGACTATGTACATGGCGCCATAAGTCTATAAACTATGGCGTCTGGCGCTATGTGTTTTTTCAGTGCATTCAATCTGTGGTCAGGCCAACACTCCACTCTACTTTAATCTTTTAACCCACTGAACTAATTTTTGACAATTAGAAACCAATTTCGCAGCTTTATCGGTATTACTTCTCCCGACATTCTCGCTTTTACTCTATTATTTCCGTTTCATCACCACCTCTGTACTTCAGTTACTTCGGTATCTTCCCATAGTTCCATGCTCAAAAGACCAGACTAACCGACAATTAACATCCCCTACTGAGGGGGTAGGTTTTGTGGTAGTGAAGTGTTGAGGAATTTGAAATAGATGACCTAAAACTATTTCTTTAACATGATAGATGGACGTTTGAGCTTTGCCTTAAGTGGCTTGTGGCTCGAAATTCTAACCTTTTTGGAATTTTTTCAAATACAGTATATGTTTGTAGCTAAGCTCATCTACTTAGTTACCTTGAGTGTTTTAATGAAAAAAGAGAGATAAAGTCGGTTCGTGTCCGGAATTAAGGTGTCTTAGAAGAGAAATATGGAATTGAAGAGATGATTGGATTTTGATCAAGTAAAACAAAACAAACAAGTTCACTTGGGAATTTCAATTGTTGTGAGTGAAAAGCTCATTGCCTATGAGCTATTCCTAAGATGATGTTCTGATCGTTAAGATCCAGGTCTCGGATGATAGGATTGGGGTGCTCTATAGCGCGTTGAATAGAGTTGTTTTTTAGATGAACCAAGTAAGAGGAAAGAGGTGCTATTTTTGATTGGTGGTGTAGGTGACCATTCCTATAGTAGTGGCCATTCGCCTTAAAGTAGAGTGAGGTGATGTTTCGGAGGATGCGGCGTTCAAATTTTGCCAGTTTTTCAAGTACGTAAGGAGGAGCGGAGGGTCAGATAGGGGCACCGTAAGTAAGTATAGGTCTAATCAGTTGTTTATAGGCGATTGTTTTGGCTCGAGTTGAGATAATGGAGTTCGGCTCGAAGATACAGCCTATGTGGTGGTATGCGCCGGCTGCCCTGTTGAGGCTTGTCTGAACGTGTTGACTACAACTCCAGCGAGGGTCGAGCTTTATGCCAAGGTATTTAACGGTTTTCGAAGGTATGATTGACTGCCCATTAATAACAATTTTGGAGTTTTTGATTGCTTTTATTCTTCTCTTAAAATCGGTATGGGTGCCTCTGAAAAATATCAGTTCGCTTTTGTTCGCATTTATGTTCAAGCCCCATTTCGAGTAATATGCTACGAGCTGATTAGCGTACCTTCGTAACACCGCTGTTACGAAGTTCGGTTTATGCTGCGAATTCCAGAAGACGAGGTCATCTGCGTATAGATTGACAGAAACACCTATGGGAGAATTATTTGAAATTCTTGGGATATCTGCTGTGAAAATGTTGAAGAAGATAGGTCTGAAAACGGAGCCTTGAGGTACACCTGAGTCAATTGGAAATTCGTCCAAAAGAGCCCCATTAAAGGTGACGAAAGCCTTTTTGCCACAAAGAAAGTTACCAACAATTTTAATTAACCATGTTGAGTCCTTCAATCCAAACGGAGTCGAAGGCCTTCTGCAGATCAATGAGACAGGCACCCAAAACTTTTTTTGTTTTGGATACTTTCCTCAACGGCACTTTTTAGAACCATTAGTGCATCCACTGTGGAGTGTTTGGCTTTAAAGCCGAATTATCTACTGGGTATGATGTTATTCTCTTCTGTGGAGTGGTTTAGATGAATTTTAATGATCCTCTCGAGTAGTTTCCCCAAGTTTGAGAGGAGAGAAATTGGACGGGTGTTGAGGACATCGCAGGATCCTGACGCTTTTGGGATTGGAAACATTTTCGCACGCTTCCAGACAGTGGGAAAATATCCAATATTAATACAAGAGCTGAATAGGACGGAGAGGTGATCAAAGAAGTAGGTAGGGTGCCTTTTTAAGATGAAATTGGAAATTTTATCTTCTCCGGAAGATTTTTTAGAGGAGAGGGCGACACCAGGCTAAGAAGGGTTTCTTTATCCACGAAGGAACCATGGCCTTGGGAATTTGTGGAAGGATTTGTTGGACTGAACCTAGAAAGGGTCAACGATTGATTTTCTTGCCGAAAGTTAGAGATAGAAGTCTTGACGACTGAAGCAAAGTTGGGATCAGAGCTATGTTTCTCACCACGGTAGATGAGAGAAAAGGCAGCAGCAATAGCGTCAGCAGTGGCTTTATCATCAGAGTGTGGGCTGCCATTAGAAGTGAAGTTACATTTAAGTCTATTCCGACCTGTGATTTTATTAATTTCTTGGAACATGTCTTTACCAGGTACAAGTTTTTGGAGACGTTCTTCGAATTTTCCGTTAAGATGGGCTTTGGTTTTGACCATGATTACAATGTTTAGGTATTAATGAGGGCAAAGGTATACTTTTATTGGTTATTTTCCGTATTTAGCTGTATGTGATAGATTCTGGTAAGACGTCGTCTTAATGATTTCCGCCGATTATGGAGCTGAATGATATCTTGCGGTAAATCACGGAAGGCAAAGTTTGTTGATTTCTTAGGGATAGCTAAACTACCAATGACCAAGGAGGTGATATGGTTGAGCTTTTCGAGAGCCTCGTCGATTTCTTTTGAGCAAAGATTTCGGGAGCAGCCAAGACTAAGGTTTTGAATTTGAGTTGCAACGTTTTCTGCGAATCGGCCCCAGTTGATTTTATTATAGGGGATGAAATATTCGGGGTCGACAGTTAGAAAGTCTATGCCATGGTTTCTTTCAATGCATAACTGGATCAACTGGTGATCAGATTCAGCATCGTGGACTTGGCATTCGTAACTGCCAAATTTAACGTCCCCTAACGTAACAAGCTGACATGTTTACGTCCCCTCACACAGTATGGCTGCGAGTTATAATTGGAGTTATCTTACATTATGAAAGAAATAAATTGTCAGCTAGATTCTTGATTAAACTAATTTTTTAACTAACCTCCCGGATGTCCTTGGGTTAGATTGCATTTTGAAAAGAATTCTTTTATTACAATAAAATAGAAGCTCGACTTCAAAACAAAGCACTTACCTCAATTCAACTGAATCGGTATGACAACTGAAGCCATATTGCATGGCTCATGGTACTATGTAATATAGCGTGTGGGGCCATAATTTCTGCGCCATGTAATTATGGGGCTGGGAGCCATACTGCATAGCTCAGGGTACTATGTACATAGTGTGTGGGACCATAAATGCTGCGCCATGTTACATAGGACCACGCGCTATGTAGATTCTGACATTATGGCGCTGGGAGTCATAATGCATAGCTCAGAGTACTATGTGCATAGCGTATGGGACTATAAATAATGCACTATGTTACATAGCTCTGGGTGCCATGTGAATTTTTTTCCAGTGTAGTAATCGGCCACCTGTTTCAATGGTTCTCTTTATTTTTTAGTAAACCTACATATTTTAGTCACCGGCATTACGGTGTTCCTGCCACTCCTGGTCTTTAATATGTAAAAGTCCCTTCATCGATATCCAGACAAGAACTACCAAAGTTAATCCTATTGATTGTATCTTATTGTTACAATTTAGGGAAATAATCTAAAAGCCAAAATTTTTTTGTCATTTACTGACAAAAAATTTCAGCCCCTGTTTTTGGCCACAGACTCAATCTCATCAATCTTCAACCTCGTTTATCCACACTTTTCACTAATATCCGATTTTACCATTCCATTCGAAACAATTCTTGCATTTGATCCCCATTTGCATGAACTTAATTGTGTTAGCAACATCATTCATATGCATAGTTCTAGTCGTTACTGAGTATACCGCTTAAAGTGCCGACTATTTGACAAAGAAGAGTTTACATTGTATCACGGTCCGATGGATCCTAAACTATGCGGAAAATTAAACTACTTTTTATGGCAACCACTAGAAGGCATTAAACAGCACACAAATCGAATTGACTTCTTTTTCCAAAGACAATGTTCTTTGAAAATCTCGACTCCTTCGAACGTCCGTTGCTAGAGTTTTGGATGATCTATGCACATATAGACAGCTGTCTGGCCTAGTCAACGATTCTCATGCGCTACGTGAAGCGAAAAAGAGGCCGAACTTTTTGCTCCGTGCCCGTGTAATGTGTATAATTAAAATTAGAAGAATCTTGAAAAGTGACTTGGATTTACCAAGATCTTATCGGCAAAGTGTTATATTATACGGAAATGATTCATGTGAGCATTTAAGTCGCAGTGTTTAGTCAATGCTCTCGAAAAACGCTTCTGACACGAGCTCAGCGCTGCGATTTGGAACATGTAAATTTTATTGTTGCATAGTGCTGCTTTCTAGATCACTGATTTTAAGTGAGTTCAAATTATATAGATTCGAGTTTGTATGGTTCTGTTTAAAATTTGACTTTCGTTCGAAAGCAACCAACATACTCATCGCGTTTTCGTTTGTTTAATACTTTTCAATACCCCACCTGAAACAATTGTATTTTATGAGCTGAGCTCGCTTCACATAGCGCATCTGTTCCTTTTGTTCATCATTTCAGGTTGTCTTCTTCTATTCACCTTCCCTTACAAATATCACCTGGTGAAAAATCCGACCCGGCCTCCTGCTGTCCTTCGTAACTGCCTATGCCATGTCGTAGAAAGATCTGAGCACGTTCCTATTGTCAAACAGATCTCACTGGAGATCTCATCATTTTTCAGGAGAAAATGAAATCCTTCAACCAGCTCACCTTGTGTCTAATCTTTGGAAGAATTTATTTTTGAATGAAAACTCGAAAATCAACACAAAAAAGCAGAAAGAGTCGCTGTGTTGTAAGGATCAACTTGTAGTCACATGGCCGCGTGTCCTTTTTCGTTGACAATCCACCGATAAGAAATAGGAACATTTTTTTGAGGTTGGAAATAAAAAAAAACTATATTTCATCTTCTTTCATTTTGATGGATGATTCGTCATCGAAGGCAGATGCAATAAGCATGCTGCACACGACCATTCATGCATGCCCTATCGGTAAATTGACATAGATGGCCGCCTAATTGAATAATAGGTTTTCGATTTTATCTAAATTATGGAAACCGTATGCATACAAGCAAATCCCTGATTGTAGTGAATGTCAGAAAAATGAACGAGTGCCGTGGACATTGATGTATGATGAAACTGAGGATTAAAATCACGCCCCTGAGGCTACATTTAATCACTTATCGATGGGGAGAAACTGTAATTAAGAAACGGGTTTTCCAGAAGGAAGAACAAATCTGCGTTAAATATAATATTCGAACATTTTATCAGTTTATCTTAGAGGGACATTATAGTACCTTCAAGTTTTCAAAAAATAGATTGTTTTGTTTGGATAGATTATGTTAGAATGAAGTTTCAAAAACATGATTTCAATTTTAATTTATAATATAAGATTGAAAGTCTAAAAAAAAATGTTTGTGAGCATATATGTATAGCGAAGCGCGCCAAGGGCATTTTTTCTATGATTTTCGTTCACTTCGCTACACCGCTACATCGACTTTCTCTTAGTAACATCTGCATATATATATATACCCCTTATCACTTGAATAGCCCACTTGGAAAATCCGTAATAACTCTTCCATTGTTTTTCCGAGAATATTGGCATAAAAATCGTGAACACATTGTATACCGTAATGAACATCTACCTGGTATTGGGATTTAATTTTCGAAAACTGTGGCAATAAAAAATGAGTAACGAGAACGAGGCATTTTTCAGCGCGTCAATGGAATAGCCCATGTGGCAAAAACAGCCGAAAAGAATCAAATAAAAACAAAATTTGCTTCTCTTAATATAGGATGTGTCCCCCTTTCGCTTTTATTACTTCAAAAATTATATTTTTAAACCTTTGTATAGAGTTTGCAGGTACTTTATTGGAATTTTTTTCCACTCCTCTTGTATGGCGGCTATTAGTTCTTCCCGGTGGTCAAATTGTCTTCCGCCTTCGTAAGCTTTTCGACTTAAGTATCTCCATACGTTTGAATAATATTCAAGTCGGGTGACATCGCAGGCCAGTCTAAAACGTTTAAATTTACCGACTTGAACCAAGTTTTCACTATACGCGCGGTGTGAATTGGGGCATTATCATGCTGAAGAATGACATCCTGGATTTCCAAAACCTCGCGACATCTTATTGCTTCGTTTTTCATTAATTCTAGGTAATTTGCAGCATTCTGACGACCGGACAAAACAACCAAATCCACGACCCCATTGAAGGAAATTCCTCCCCACACCATGACTGATCTAACCGCTGCGTTACGTCGAGACAATACCAATTCTTCCTTCCGTAAATCGTGCAAATAATATGAAAAGCCATCGGGTCCGTCTAAATTAAACTTTTTTCGTCGCTAAATATGACTTTTTGCCATTTTCTGGTACAAGTCACATGCTTCTTTGCGAATGCCAGGCGCGCTACATTATGACGCTTCTGTAGCACCGGTTTGCGCTTCAGTTTCCTGCGTCTCATATTCGGAGATCCTTTAACAATTCGACGAATCGGTGAAACACTTGCAGTAACTCGAACTTTTGCACGGATTTTGCTCACAGAGTCCTTCGAATTAGATGCTTCCCCCAAAATTCTTCGCCGTTCTTGCTCTATTGTCACTTTACTAACGCTTGTCACATAATTTTTACCATTATTATCCTTGTCCTTTAAAAAGTTTCTCACTACTTTATTACTTCTGTTAATTTGCCTGGCAATTTCACTGTTATTTAAGTTTTCTCCCTTTAAAACCGAAATGGTCGTTTTTTTTCGTCACTCAATAATTTTTCGCGTCCCATTTTGCACACCAACACGTTGATCTCTCTCAAAAAATGAGTTTTAACATAGAAACAGTCCTCAAATTTAAAAACTCAAATAAATACTAACCGGAGATTGATACACTCGACACACAGTATAGACAAATACTAAGTGGGCTATTCTATTGACGCGCTGAAAAATGCATTTTTTTCGTTACTCATTTTTTATTGCCACAGTTCGAGAAATAAATTCCAATATCAGGTAGATGTTCATTACGGTCTACAATGTGTTCACGATTTTTATGCTAATATTCTCGGAAAAACAATGGAAGAGTTATTACGGATTTTCCAAGTGGGCTATTCAATTGATAAGGAGTGTATATGTATATATATATATATATATATATATATATATATATATATATATATATATATATATATATATATATATATATATATATATATATATATATACATATATACAGAGTCATATACGATTCTCTCACCTAGCAGCTGTAAAGATAGAAGGGGACATTTTGAGATACTAGTATTACCTATATATATGTTATATATGCCACGCACAAAAAATATTGAATTTGAACTTTAAACACGTTTTCTCGAAATAAACTTTTTCAAGTTGGCGTGCATGATTTTAAAAAAAGTATTAAACCAATCGTTCCAAAATTTTAACACGTTAGTCTACACATGTTAATGCTCAGAATGAACTGCGGATGAAAAAATCGGCATAACATTTCTTTAGTTATAACCGATTTTTGGGGGGAAAACGTGGATTTTCGAAAAAAAGCCGCCATTTTGTTATTTTTCGACCAAATTTTTTTCTCTTAGTTCATTCTAAGGCCGCTTTAATGTTGATTAAAACCCTTAGTTTTTTTTCCTGACTTTTCTGAGGGCAGTAATCGTGCACGCTGTGATTTTTTGGTGTTTTTTCAAAAAAATTGTAGCAGACGACAGAAAATTTTTTAAAAATTATTTTGTATAGTATGAAGCAAACAAAGTATATGGACAAAGTTTCATTAAGACATGTCTTTCAATTCAATGAAAAATTAGTTTTGCAAAAATTTAAATTTTCAAATTGAAAGGTGCTATGTCCCCTTAATTTTCAACCTCCTGATCGGTGGTTTTGGGTTAGTTCAGTTTCTGGAGATTTGATGTGAAATCAGTAGTGTCTTTTTCACTTGCGCTGGATAGTTTTATTTAAAAATATATGCAAGCAAATAATGCAATAACTTTGCAATAGATTAAATTTATTTCCTAACAATCATTTCATTTCATGATTTGACTAGATCAAAAATATATATTTTTCTTTCCCACTGCAAATTGAAAAAAAGCAACGAATGCGACGCTTCTAACGCCGCAAAGATATTATATAAGCCACTTTCACACCCTCTATTCCAAAATGCTATTGATCTACCCTACTAAAAATGTATTATTCAGTGTGATGTACTTGTAAACTGGTAAATAAATCTTTGCAGTATTGGTGGCGTTATTTTACCAAAATTGAAATAATGCGTTACGAATGATCTAGGGGGTCAGCACCATCAATAAATTATTTAATTGAAGAACTATAAGGGGATTTCGAATATGATGCTTTTCAAGGATAGTTCGATATGTCCTCAGATTTCTTCTCTGAAAGTGGATTTATGTAAAAATAGTTGACTTACGGAGAATGAAGAGAATATTCTTGGACATATGTATGTGTTTATTTATTTATGGGTAGTTGAGAAAGAAATCTCCCTTCTTCTTCACGTACATAGTAAAAAGGGCTTTATATGTAGTTTTTGTTTACTATTGGCTTTAAGCGGCCATACAAAAGTGGCAATACTGATACTGTCATATCGAAGGACATGTACCACTTTCGTTTTTGCATCGAAAGTCATAAAATAGAACGATTTCCACAGCAAAAACTTCCGAGAGTTTCAAAAGTTAGAAAAATAAATCCCTTGTTACTAATGTTCGAATGTTAAAAAATCCTAGCGCACCAGAACCGCTAGAAACACTATTGTTCGAAGAGCAGTAGAGAATTTGTACAGATTTTGAGTGTGTACCACTACTTACTTTTCCTACTTAAAACTAATAGACCCTAAGTAATAATAGAATCTAAGCTTATTTTAATTTCGGTGACATCATCGAAATTTACAGCGATAGAAAGGTTTTAGGGGTTGTCATCCGAAAAATGTGCAGATCTTAGAAAATTTAAACATTGTTTACTTATTTTCATTGCCATTGTTCGCGATGAAAATACTTAATGCAAGCAATTATTGGAACGAAAATAGCAAAAACGCCTAGTGCCGACAGCCCTTTACTAGCACTGAAGCATAAAATATGTCGCATCTGCCTTACGTTGAAGTCAACCTGCTCTGCGAATTTCGTATTGATCCAATGACTGCATTGGAAGTTATAGAGATGCAAAGAAATTTAGGGCTACCATTCGCAAAAGTTTTCAAATTTTCTAAATCTTAATATTTGGTATTTATTTTCACTATACGATCATTACGATTTGAAAATTCTATGATAAAATCGCTCACCTTTAGTAAGCGATTTTATGCCAAAAAAGTACAAAAACGACCATAGCTGGCAACCCTATCATTGTTTGAAATTAAATTTCTACTGAATATTGCCTACAATAAGTTTTGTTTGCCATATGAACTTCGTTGTGATTCAATGACTGTACTGGAAGCTAAAGGGCAGAGAGCTTTATTTTACTCAGGAATTTTTCGAATTTAAGACACCAAAATTACCATAGCTGGCAGCACCAACGGAGTTTTTCAACCAAATATATACCAAACGTGGTTTAAAGTAAGGTTCAGCTGCTGTATTAATTTTGAATGACTGAATCAGAATCTATAGGGCCAAAAGCAGTTATTTTTCTTAGTGGTTTTTCAAAATGGAACCACTGGCACAAAATTACCCGCATTTCAAAATCACTTCTATCAGACCTGGTCCTACTTAAGACCATACATTTTTTAAATTTCAATCAATTCTGATTATCGGATCGTGAGTTTCCGTGAACAGAAGTTTTTGATGCTAAAAATATAGGTTAATTGGGAAAGGGTTAATAGGCGTGCCCGTTGTAAAATTTCAAATTTTTTACTTTGGCTGTGTAGACAAAGCATAGGATTTATATATGAGGGGCTTTTTTTTCCAAGAAACGACATTTTTTCCGGAGAGTCGATGATTTGAAGGTTTTCACTTTCAGCGCCTGCACTAGCTACAGGGTTGCCAACATGCTCATTTACAACTAAACAATACCAATATGTTCTGAAAGTTTCATAATGATTGAATAGCTCTGTCAAAAGTTATCGCAATTAAAATTTTTTTAAATTTTCCTGTTTTCTTTTTAGGCACCTAGCGCACACATGGGGTTAAAAACAACATTCCAAAACACAATCCGACTTACATTTAAAACACGTTTGAAATTCATTCCGCTACCTTAATTTTTGCAAAAATTATTTGTGTACGGAATAATAGGTATATTAAAAATATAACTAAAATGGCCGCCGGCGCCAAAGGATTAAAAATAATTGACATTTGGTGAGACCTGGAACTATTCTGCATATACACCAATGTATTCTGAAAGTTTCAGCTCAATCGGATGGCGCGTTTCCGAGAAATAGTCACTGCATTTTTTTGATGATATATATATATATATATATATATATATATATATATATATATATATATATATATATATATATATAAATATATATATATGTATATATACAGGGTGTTTGGTACTCGGTGGACACTATTGTAAGGAGGCATTCCTTGATATATTTTGACCAAAAAATTGTTCTACAGGGTGGTCCGGTTTTCAAAATCTACGGAGTTACAGGGTGGTCAACAAAACTGTTTCAGACCTGTACTCTGACTCACTTAAATCATTATATCTTGAAAACTAATAATCATAACGCATAGTTTTATGGCTTGTTTTTTTATGGAATCAAATCACCTTTAATTTGATGTAACATCCTAAATTGTAACTGTACCTGATTTTGAGATATTTACTTGAAAACACAAAATTTTGGCACTTCTACCATGCAAATTTTGTGTTCAATGTCGTTTTTCTCAGAAAATCTCATGAAAAGATACCATTTGAATTTTATTTTTTCATAGGCCATATTGTTGGCTACAAAAGTTGCATACATACTTATGACTTAGGTTCTACCATTTCGCAATTAGTAAGCGAAAATACATATCGCTTAAAAACTTAATATGCCATAAAGTGGCCCTCGTTGTCGATCCATTGCTTGACCTGAAAGAATCTAGAATCTCTTACATTTCTTAAGACATGATCTGCAGGACTTATTGGAGGATATTCCCCTGCAACGATTGGCTTCCATGTTTTACCAACACGATGGCGCTCCAGCTGACTATGGCCGACCAGTCAGAGATTGGTTGAATTCCAATTATACCAATCGCTGGATCGGTAGAAATGGACCAATACACTGGCCTGCGAGATCTCCTCATCTAACAGTTATGGATTTTTTTTTGTATGGGGACGGATGAAGGACCTTGTCTATACAACGGAAGTATCAACATTGGAAGACCTTAAGACCAGGATCGATGCGGCTGTAACAGCGCCGGATTAAGCTTTATAGGGGCCCGGGGCTAAACAACGAAGGGGCCCTCTTAAGGGCAAAGAAAATCCCAACTTTTGCGAAAAGAGAATAAAATCCGAATTATTCAATGTTAAACATTTTTATTTTGACAAGTAAACATTTTTATTTTTACAGGTAATTACAATATACATTATAATTAAAAACATTTCTTTCTCGCCTTCTTTGCTGCATATTCCGCTATTACATCATCAAAATCAAGCGATCTCAGCAGCTCTTTTTCAATATTCAATCTTGCTAAAGAGGACAGTCTTTCGTTCAGCATTGTCGATCTAAACATATTTTTTATTCTTTTTAACGTAGAAAATGACCTTTCTGTCTCGCAATTAGCTATTGGAATAGTGACTAGAATTCTGTAGGCAATATACGTATTAGGGAATACTGAGATCATGTCATTAGCGACTATCCAATTCAATACTTTCACAGGGTTCAGTAGTTCGTCAATTGCTTTATCAGATTCTTTTGAACGGTTCGAAAAGAAACCTCTCTCTTGCAATTTCAAAAGAGGAATGAATTGCTTCAACTCGAGAAAAAAACTGTTGTCTAAATCATTTGAGTAAACTTCTACAAGTTTATTTGCTTTGATTTGTAAATCGTCTTCATCCATGACCAGCAAGTGCAGAAGAAAACCAAACAATTCAGTGATGTGAGTGTAAGCTTTGCATCGTTTTTGCAATTCAACGACTAGATTGTCTATTATCACATAGTAAGTATTGATGCGAAAGTTATCTGAGCCAGACAAAGTACAAGCTTGCACTCCTCCGTCTGCTAGTCTCTTAGTTATTTTGCGCTTGTTGGTATCAGAATATTCTTTACTAACCAAGGGACTAAGTTCCTTAGCTTTACCTTCAAAATCAGAAAATTTATCTCGCAAATTCTGGACGAAATCGACTAAAGATAAGAGCATCTTACTGGCAGAAATCAAATCTACTTCTACTTTCTGCAGGTATTGACTTGTAGCATCAAAACGATTCAATACGAAGTCCCAAAAAACAGTCATAAACGCATTTTCAAGCTTGATGATATGTGTCATTAAAGCTGAAGCTTCGTTACGCACTACAGGTTTCTGGTATACGTCATTAGCTATCTCCTCCAATGCCTTGTAGATACCTTCGAAATTATCTTTCAAAGCTCTAGAAGCATCTGATCGTCGTGACCATCTTGTTTTCGATAAGTTTTTCAAAATCGATTTTTCACCCACTAAGATGTCCCATCGACCAGTTGACGCGGAAAAAAATACGTATAACTGTTGCAAAACACCAAAAAAGTTGACGGCAATAGAACTCACCTGTACGCAACATTCTCCGACTAAATTTAATGAATGACCAGTGCATGGAACATAAAATGCCAGTTGGTTTTTTCCGCATATGCAAGCTTGGAGTCCGTTGTATTCGCCGGACATATTGCGAGCATTGTCGTATGTCTGTGCTCGGCAATTCTCTAATTCAATAGAAAGTGTTTCAAGCAATGACAAAACATCTTCCGACATGGACTTACCCTTGTGACTTTTTATTGGTATAAAATCAATGAAGCGTTCATAAACTTGATTATTTGCATAATACCGAATTACAACCGATAATTGGTCGACATGTGAAATGTCAGGAGTTGAGTCCAGCACAAGTCCCCAATACTTTGCATTTTTTATTTCATTTATAATGTGCTGCAACACTTTTTCAGCCATAAGCTCTATAAATTCTTCGTATGTAGTCTTTGATAAATACGAAACATTTCCACTACCTTTATTTGCATATAATTTAATATGCTGTTGTAAGAACGGATCGTATTCAGCAAGCAGTTCTATCATACCCAAAAAATTACCATTGTTTGATGAACCGATTGTTTCCGTCGTTCCACGAAATGGAAGGCCTCTTTCAGCGAGAAGTCGTATGACTGATAGAACTCTTGTAAGCACTTTATGCCAATATTGCACTTCATTTGCAAATGTTTGTACCATACTTTTATCTATACGATTACTTTTTGATGAAAAATTCAAATATTGTGACATACAGTTGTAGTGTTCCTTACTATTTTCGTGACAACAAATATATTCATTGCCTTTTTTCCAGTTGGAAAATCCATCCTTAACAAAAGGATTGTCATAATCTGTGGAAAATAATTTGCATGCATAGCAAAAAACAGATCCAGCTGATTCATAAAACATGAGCCACTTTCGTTCACACTTTTCACCATTCTGAAGTATTTTCTGAAATAAATTTGGTGAAAAATACCTATTTTGATTGTTGTACTCTCGATTCGATGTCTTGAAACTAGAATTCTTGTTTTGAAAGTATAAACAATCATTTCGCAAATATTTATTACGCTCATGGCTATTCTCGCACAATCTCAAAGGCCACAAGGCAGGATCTCTCTCCACAGTCTCTACATCTAAAAAAAATAATAGCTGAATTAAAAATGAGTCTGAAAATATCAATTTTTAAATCATTAAAAAGTCATTATTAAAATTTAAAAATAATTATTAACAATTAAAAACAAAATTAAAAATACGTAATCGATTGATAATAAAATAGTTTAAATTTACCTTCATCAGTCTTATCACTCTCATCGTTCGAGTAAACTTTGTCAATGATAGAAACGGAGTCGTCAAGTGTAGATGTACTGTTTTTGTCACGCAAGAAATCAGTTGATGTTTCAGATGGAGCAGATATCTCATCTTGTGTCACTTAAAAAGACGTTTATGAAATTCAAGTAAACTTCTCGATTGATATGTCATATTACACACTAAAACAGTACATGTACGCGATCACGAATGCACTATGCCCTGTATATGATTTTTTTTATCGCTTTGATACACTATATAACTTCAAACAAAATATTCACAGTTGGTTATATTCTTACCTGATTGATTTTCTTCAATTGAAGGACGTGTAAGTGTAAAATATTTGGTTACACTAGGCAGTTTCTTAATTGCTTCTTCTCTCGCTTTTTTTTCTTTCTTTTTGTCATTTCCACAAGGATATTTGCGATGGGGTTGAAGAGGCAACATGGCATTTCAAAAATTAAAATATAACATGGAAAAGAAAATACGGCGTTGGGGCACTTCCAGTAAGAAATTCAATGAGCACAGACAACTGACAAGAAAAAAGTAGTTCGGACTAGAGCTCCACCTATAGAGCTTGCTTCCGACTGATATCAAACACCGTGTGCAGCAGACGCGTGCCGAAAAGTGTTGTTTTGTTTTTCCGTGAAACTGGCGGCGATGCGGCAGCGAAGTTCGCGAAAAAACTTGAGTATGCGTTCCCCGAATCGCATCGTCATTTTTGAAACCATAATATAGTATTATTTCTTTTCCATCAGTTTTTGAGAGAAATGCTTTCGTTTTAAAGCCTAGTAATGTATTCGACGAACGAAATACAGCGAAAACGTCTGTGCGGAATCGAGCGAAGTAAAGTTCCGCACCCCGACACCGGGGGCAGTATAAATTACCACTGATGACATTTAACAAGTGCATTACATTTGAATTCGGTGCATATAAATTTAACTAACCGGCATCAAAAATGATAATATCGGCAAAACAAAAACTATTGTTGCAAGGATGCGCGATTCATCCATCCATTTTCACCAATTTTTCAATAAAATATCCGCAAACTCGAATAAAATTATGAGCTGTCACATTTTTCGCATCAATTTAAGGTCCTGGGTCATTAAATGGCCGCGAAATGTAACTTATACATTGTGCAGCGCCATCTCAGAGCGAGTCATTGCGTTGTCTTCGAAGACTCTTATACGCCTTCGAACACATTACTGACGAGCAAAACCAAACGAAACGAAATTCCGCGCCAGGCTGATTTTGTATGGGATTTGACACTTCGTTCCGTTTCGCGTCGAATACATTTCAGGGCTTAACTTATATGTGATGTATTACATTTTCAGAAACCTTGCTTTAGAATATTATGGATTATGAATTCTCAAGCGAATGATTTCCAAATGCATTTTCTCAGCGGATATGTGTAGCTAGAACTAAACAATATTTTTCTATTTTTTACAAAAATATATTGACTTTTTGTAAAATAATTTTTCTCTCTGACAGATACTGTAACTAAATTCTTTTCAAATAACAAAAATCAAATCCGCAGTATGAATACCTAAAAAATTGAGTCAACAAATTGAAAAAAACAATTTTTCTACGTTTGATATAATGTTTTTTGTTATATTATTCGTAATTTTTATTCTTATTTTTCGAGAGTAAGGGGCCCCCAGGATCCCAGGGGCCCGGGGCTGCAGCCCCTGCTAGCCCTATGGTAAATCCGGCGCTGGGCTGTAACAGAAGTGAGGCAGCAACTGAGAAGTATGAATACGAAAAGAACGCTTGCGAAACGAGTTTTAGCGTGTATTCAAAATGAAGGTGGCCATTTTGAACATTTATTGTAGCTGAAATAAAGCATAAAAACCATTACTAGATTCTTTCAGTTCAAGCAAAGACTGTAGATCGACAACGAGGGCCACTTTATGGCATATTAAGTTTTTAAGCGATATGTATTTTCGCTTACTAATTGCGAAATGGTAAAACCTAAGTCATAAATATGTATGCAACTTTTGTAGCCAATAATATGGCCTATAAGAACATAAAACTAAAATTGCATATTTTCATGAGGTTTTCTGAGAAAAACAACATTGAACACAGAATTTTCGGGGTAGAAGTGCCAACATTTTGTATTTTGAAGTAAATATCACAAAATCAGGTACAGTTACAATTTAGAATGTTACATCAAATTAAAGGTAATTTATAGTGTACAGAAAGAACTTTCTCTCAGATAAATCTCAATAAACGAAAAAAACAAGCAATCGATTACAAATAAATACTCTAAGGGGCATACTTTTGTCTAAAGAATATTTAAAATCAGAAATGAAACTTATGCAGGTATAGAATTAACTGAAGCCCTTTTCCCCCATTCACGAACAGTCCAAATGGCCTGAGTCCATTTGGCTTGAGTACGTTTGGTTCAAGCCCAATTTAGCTCGCCACTCACGATAGAGCCTCGATCCAGTCAGTCCATTACATTTTCTGTCATTAATTTAGAAAAAAATAAAGATAAACTTGACGAAAAAATTAGAAGCATATGGAGGAGTTTTTTGCAATTGCAACTTGCATCTACATAAAGCAACGATAGCGAAAAAGGAAGTGGCAAAAATTGTGAATTCGGTAAAAGAACTCTCACTTGAGCCTTCTGATTGGCAAAAATATTTAAGAATGGATGATACGACATATAACACGTTGCTATAGTTGGTCACCCCATTTATCAAACGAAAGAATATAAATATGAGGCAAACTATCACTCCTTACGAAAGATTGACCGCTACTTTGCGGTACTTAGCAAGTGGTTGCAGGTTTTGGGTCAAATAGTATAATATACATTCATGTGACCTATATTATTCGATAACTTCCAAAACAAAATCATGGCCATCAGTATCCATTATGCTAAATGTTTCAATTAAATACAATAATCGCACAAAAATAATCATAATGAGCTTGTCACAAGTCAGCATGCAAAGCAAGACTGCCACGTAATTTGGACTGAGGCTTCAACACACACGACTAGTCAATTTCATGGATTGTCCAAATTCGCCCTACTATTTTCCCACACACGGTCGAGCCAAAAAATGGCCCCGTGTTCTGAGTTCATGGACTTTGGATTGATTGGAAATCCAATTTGGTTCCTTGAGTCCATGAGTCCTTCCAAAATCTCCCACACACGCTGAGATTTTGGCCTGGCCTCAGGCCATTTGGACTGTTCGTGAATGGGGGCCTTCAAAAATATTTTCGGAAAATATGTATTAAAACATAATCATAGTACGCTGATAATAGGTGCTATGAATAATTTTTATCATGCATTGTTTTTTTATGCTGAAATAAATGGTTTTTATTCAAATGATCTCGTTTTTACTGAGACTAATTTACGTTTTTTTATTGAAACTAAAATCCCAAGATTTCTCCAGATTTTCTGAAAAAACTGCTTAAGACTCTCTGTATTTTTTTCTGGCAACGCTGTGTGCGGATCTCATTCTGCTGGGATTTAACGATTTTGGACGAATGGCGTTCGTCAGAATTTGTGGCTTCGCAGTTCGCAGCTTTCCGTTTCCAGTGGACGGGAGGCCTTCGACTTAGGTAGGCAATTCGGAAGTAATTCCAAATCAAAATTTCGAAAAGTATCTCCACTTACTTCTGGGCATTTAGCACGTTCTTAGGGTTTAAAGTTTCCGAAACGTTACCATATCCAAGTATGAAACACGTTCACATTTCATTTTGCACACTTGGATTTTTCGAAGGCCTTTTTTTGACGGAAATTTAAGGGCATCTATAATATCACTATTCAGGTCCGGATCAAAATAAACCAGAATCCAGAATAGATATAAAAATCATAATAATGCAAATAGGTAGACAAGTGCTTAACTGCTCTTTTTACTGAGCAGTGATCACAGAGAGCAGTTTGAGCAAAGAGCAGTTTAGAGTAGCAGCTATTCAATCGCAATTGCGATTGCAGTTTCGTGCGTACGAAAAACCGCTCGCTACTTTTGATTGCTCATTGCCAGTGTTTGCTCGTTACCTTCTCATCGCCTTCGATTTGTGCTTGATACAGCAATTTCTAGCCTCAGATTGCAATCGCATTGTATGCTTACAATGCTACTGTATTTTTCCGTGGCCATGGATGCTCATGCTTAGAACAGATGTAGTATGTTTGGGAATACGTTGCTTGCATTAATTCGGCACTTGCTAGCAGAAGAATGTATTGCCAAGTGCTTGGTAAATCGTATACTAGTTTTGTGGTTTTCAAAATGTCATACATTGAATGCAAGCAATGTAGTGAAATGTTATTATGCATGTACAATATTATGCAGTATGTAATTTAATTTCGAAGATTGATTTTTCCTGGCTAATCTAAAACAATCGGTTTTCCACTTCGCCTCACCGAAGCATGAAGTTTGTCGAAAATTTTGTTGAGAAATGATAACAAAAGTTTTACGTGTATTAACCATGCACTCACTAGGGGGCCAATCTTTTCGGTACGGCTGGACATGAGTCACAACCCCGGTAGGGTCGCGAGCACCGCCGCAGAAACCAACTGGCGAACCAAAAATCATCTCAACGTTTTTAGTGCTACTTTCAGTTTTTCGGGCAGATTTGATTTTGACGTATCTTAGAAACTAGGCCGCTTTTTCCCAGATTTGTATGGAAATTTCGCCCGAAACAACTCAGAAAGGTCCCCAAATTCATGCTAGACCAAAAAAAAATTTTGGAAAATATGGACGTTTTTGCCCAATTTCCCCTAACAAAAATGTTGTCGCCCTTAATATATCACTAATGGGCCATTCAGACAAGCTTCCATGCGTCCACGCGTCCATGCGATCTAGCGTGTTTTGCTTACACGAGTCAATTTGATTTTGTTTATAAAGGCGGGTCTAAAGCGAAGGAGGTGGAGTATGCTGATTCATGTACAATAGATTTTATAATGATTTCTTTCGCTCAGCGGCATGTGTGGATGATTCGTTGATGATCATTCAAATATATGTTTTGTGGATGATTATTTTATTATACGATGATGTGGATAATATTTTTTTTTTATCATCCTTACGTGCATGACTATTACGAAAAAATTAGAATGCATACGAATATCTAGACACAAACAATTTTATATGAAGGTAGGTAGTCATATGAATAAATATATACAATTGTCTGCTACTAATTTATTTGTTTGGAAGGAAGAAAAAAATGGGGAAGAATTGAGGAATGGGAATTTGTAATGTTTTAAAATTGATCACGACAATGTTTTCAAATATTAATTATTATAATTATTATAATTCAAATAATATGAAAATAAAAAAAGCCATCGTTGCAAGCGTGTAATATCCATCCTCTTATCAATCCATCCATCCATCCACTTATGACAAAGAGCGAAAGACAAAGAGCGAAATGACAAAGAGCGAAAGTAAAACAATTAAGTTAATGGTATCGCCTTAGCCCCGCCTTCAAAAAACTGGATTTGAGTTGACTTGACTCGCGTAATTTAAAAACGCATGGACGCGTGGACGCATGTCTGAATGGCCCATAATATACTCCCCAGCCACTTTCAATCATCGAAAGCGCCATAAAGGCAGTTTTCCCAAACTATGGCTAAAAAACCCCTTACTCCCCTACAAAACCGAAATTTTAGCATCACAGCAATAGGTCTTGGCCCGCTATGTCCCAAACCACTCTTACCCAAAATTGGCCGATTTTGTGCGATTTCAGCTACTTTTGCCCTAAAAACTTTTTGAATAATTGAATAAAATACTTGCAAGTCCGAAAATACTCGCAAGGGTAGAAGGAAAAGAATCTGAATAGATAAGCATTTAAAATTTTGTGTATTGCAAAAGAGCAATGAGCAGTTGAACAGCATGAGCAGAAAACAATCAAATTGCTCACTGCTCGCATCAAAACTTTCTGCTCAGCAAAAGAGCAATGAGCAGTCGAACAACATGAGCAAAACACAACCAAATTGCTCACTGCTCTTCATAAAACTATCTGCTCTGCAAAAGAGCAGTGAGCAATTGAACAGCATGAGCAGAGAGCCATCGGACTGCTCACTGCTCTTTCCAAAGAGCAGTGCGATTAGTAGCAGTGATCGCAGGAGCAGTCCCATCTCTACTTCAGAGTAACTGGCATTTATCCACTTAACCCTGAAATATTGACGGAAGACGAATTCCTACCATCGTATGTTACCGACAGATCTTAAGGAGACGATATTCAGATAAGTGCATTGACGCAACAACCCACAACAAATAAGGAAAATATAACCATTTGTGGAAATGCATCTTCAGCTGTAAACCAAAATGCAAATATACCTGAAATTTACACAATTAAAAAAAGTAAACAATCTAGTGAGCAAAATCACCAGAAGAAATCAGGCCGTTTCCCAAGGCACCACCCAGCAAAATTAGCCAAAAAGGTCGTAAGAAAGGCGACACCGAAATACTAACCGACACCCCAGTTAAAAATAAAATAGAAGAAGAATTAAAACAACGAAAAGAAAAAAAAAGTAACCCGAACTCAAAACGTTAGACGAAATTTACAAAAATTTCAGTATCACTGGAAATTGAAAAGGAAGTCCCACCATCGCCTGTTTCCTTTGATGACCAGAATCTGTTTCCTTTGATGACCAGAAGTTGTGAGTCCGATGAATCAGATTCAACTGAAACTCTAAACTGTGTTGATTGGATTATTGTCAAGGTGCCTTCTATTCGAAATTTGCTTCATCGCTTTGTTGGTCAAATTCAATCTTTGTCGGTTTTGCCAAAAAAGTCGACAATCGTAAGTTTAAGTGACCTTCAAAAGAAGATATTTCAGAAATCAGTAGATATCAAATAGTTAAAAAAAAACCCTAGCGCATCAGAACCGCTAAAAATACTAATGTTCGAAGAACAGTAGAGGATTTGTACAGATTTTGAGTGTATTGTTATATATTGTCTTATATATTGTTGTTATATTGTTGTTATTATCTTATATATATATTATATATTGCATATATTGTCATATATTGTTATATATTGTATATTCGCGATGTGAATACTTAATGCAAGCATTTATTGGTACGAAAATAACAAAAACACCTCGTGCTAGCAGTCCTTTGCTAGCACTGTAGCCAAAAATAAGTCATATCTGCCTCACGTTGAAGTCAACCTGCTCTGCGAATTTCGTATTGATCCAATCACTGCATTGGAAGTTATAGGGATAAAAAGAAATTTAGGGCTACCATTCGCAAGAGCTTTCAAACTTTCTAGATCTTAGTATTTGGTGTGTATTTTCACTACAAGACCACTACGATTTGAAAATTTTATGATAAAATCGCTTACTAAAGCTATGTCAAAAAATACAAAAACAATCATAGCTGACAACCTTATCATTGTTTTTCAAACTAAATTTCTACTGAATATTGTCTACAATAATTTAAATTTGCCATATGAATTTCGTTATGATACCATGACTGTAGTGGAGGCTATAGGACAAAGAGCTTTATTCAAATAAAATAACATTATATAAGCAACTTGGTGCAGTTGCACCAATTTTTGACGATTCTAAAAGCATATAGATCTATAACTTAGATGCTTTGCTTTTATATTGTCTTTTAGTGCTTTTATATAATCGAAGTCGTTTGTCATAAATTATGCTCACCATAGAAGGGGGATGATGCAGATGAATAAGCTAATAAACTTGGTTATAGATTCAAGTAACAAACAATAAAATTTCCAAAACTCGGAACATTTAAATATCGGTTGCTTATTTTATTGTAAATGGTTTGTTTATGAATAGAAAATGGAAGCATCTGTTGGTGCGATATTCACGAAATTGTCCGGTGCTGGCAATCATGTGCTAGCACCATAGCTGCTTCACGTTGTGTTAAACCCAGCCTATGAATTTCTTTTCGATTGAATGGCTGCGCTGTAAGTTACAGGAGTGAATTAAATTTTAGGGTTACCATCGTCCAAACTTTTTAAATTTTTGAAACGTAAATATTTGTTGTTAATTGTCATTTTAGGATCATTCCCATTTGGAAATTTTATGACAACATCGCTCGATAAAGCAATGTCAGTAAATTAAGAAATTCATCATAGCTGGCAACTCTTTCACGGTTTTTCAACAAAATTCCTACAGAATTAAAAACGCAAAAAGATATGCTTTTCACATGACTTTCGTTTTGATTTCGTCACTGCATCGGAAGTTAAAGGGAAAAAATCTTTATTTTCCTGAGCAAATTTACAATATTTAGGAGACTATTGCGTGAAGTTCGTTAGAATCTGGTGGCTAAATCGGAAGCTATAGGCCAAAAACCTTTTTTTTTTCAGCGATTTTTCCAAATGGCACCACTACCACAATGCTGCTCGTTTTTCAAAATCACTTCTATCAGACTTGGTCCCAACAAATTCCAACATGTCCTGTAAATTTCATATAGATCGCATTATCCGATCGTCAGTTCTCGAACACAGAAGTTTTGAATGCTGAAAATAGAGGTAATTTGATCACGGGTTGCCGTTTTTGTTTACCGCGGAATTTTTGAATATTTTATTTGACTTGGTGGACAAAAGTCAAAATTTATCAATAATTTGAATTTATTTTCAAAAATCAAAAAAAAATTCTGGAAGCTCGATGGTTTGAAGGATTTTTGTTCAGGAGCCTTCTGTAGCTACAGAGTTGCCCACACAGTCTTGAAAGTCCATGTGTGTAAAATTTTAGTCTATATCAATACGCTCTGAAAATTTCACGATGATTCATTGTTTTTCTTAGAAGTTATGACAAATCTAAATTTGAAAAAAAATCCTTGCCCACTTTTAGGCACTCAGCGCCTACACAAGGCTCAAAATTTCCACTTCTTTATCATAAGCAACGGGGCTCTTTTGTGCCTACGTGTGTCGGACGACAGACCTCTGTAGACCGGCAGCCACTTTAACCTAACCTAATCATAAGCAAACTAAAAACATAATAAGTTTTCAATCCTAGTACTTTTTTTAACAAAAATTTACACTGCTTGGAAATATAGGAGCACTTGAAAATTCACTTAAATGCCCGCCGCCGCCAAAAGGTTTAAGATATCTGAATTCTAGCAAGTCATGGACCTACCTGTTATATACATCTATGTTCTCCAAAAATTTCAGCTCAATCGGATCGGCCACTCCAGAAATTATCTCCCTTAACCGTTTTGCTGATATATATATATATATATATATATATATATATATATATATATCCATATATATATATATATATATATATATATATATATATATATATATATATATATATATATCCATATATATTTATATATATATATATATATATATATATATATATATATATATATATATATATCCATATATATTTATATATATATATATATATATATATATATATATATATATATATATATATATATATATATATATATATATATATCCATATATATATATATATATATATATATATATATATATATATATATATATATATATGACGAATTTTCGGCGAAGCGATTTTAATACTAATGTTCTTCGAATATTAGTAAAAATTGGTAAGCCTACTTTTAAGTCGACCAGCAAACGGACGGTGAGCTTTGAATCCCCGAGATCGATACGTTTATTTAATTTGGACTGAGAAAAGACCATTTTTTGAATTAAGGATTAAAAATTAAATATGTATATTATTAGAGCTCAAAGAGTTAGTTTATGTAATTCGAGTAAATTTTAATTTGTTATTTGCACAAGTTACACAATAATCTGAGCTTAATTATTAAAATTAAGGTGAGCTCGAAATTATTTTAGATAACTGCTGAAAGATTCTATACATAATAAGTTGCATTACGAATTTAAATAAAGGGTTAACAATCGAGGATTGGTTTTATGTACGTGGTTTTCAAGCTTCAATTTAATTTTGGGGTGACTTGTTCCTATAGAAACATGTTTCCACTAAGGTGGGATCAAGTCTCCCAAGCAAAGGGGATACTTGATCAGTTATTACAATATTTTTATTATTACTTTACTCGAAAGTGATCTACCTTAACAAGTAAATTTCAGCTCTGTATGCATAAGTATATATTACTTTGGCTTTGAAATGTATGCTAAGACTAAGTGATATGTACTTTTTCAGCTGAAGTACAGCTAGAATAAAATACTGGGATCAAGTGTACCCAGTTTCCCCTACCATAGGCAAGTATGAAACACGTTCACATTTCATTTTGCACACTTGGATTTTTCGAAAGCCTTTTTTGACGGAAATTCAAGGCCATTTAAAATATCACTATCCAGGTCCGGATCAAAATAAACCAGGATCCAGAATAGATATAAAAATATTAATAATACAAATAGGGATTATAATATTACATACATACATGTAACATCCCACTTATAATTAATTCCGTGACAAGCCATTTTGGATAGTTATTTTCTGATAGTGAGATAATAGTGATCGACTTCTTATACTTAATTTGTAGGTACTCACCCGAAAATCCGCAAAACCAGCTACTTCATTACATAACTATGAAGCTATAAATAAGCAAATGGAGTAACCAAAAATGTTCAGTTTGCATATAATGCAGCCCATAAGATGCACATCTCCAAAACTATAGCTTTTGGGGAACACTCAAGATAAACCGCATGTTTTTGACAAACTCATCTAAAATAAGTCTACCGTTTTCCACAGAGCACTCTGGAAAATGAAACACAGGCTGAGTTAGCAATTATGAGATATAAAACCGAATATTTACCGATAAATTCATTTCACGTTCTCATCAAGCCACTGCAAAAAGATACAATGGAACGAGCAAAAATGGTACGCAACGTGCTTGTAAACAAAAGAAGCGCACGCACGCATTGCCGCAACTGGTCGCTATTCCATCCACCGAAGATTTGTGTGGATATGGTTACGGGGTGCAGAGACAAAGGGTGTACAGCATAAACTGCTAGTGGTATTCCTATGCTGTTCTTGGCTGTGTGTTGCTGCGTGCGCCTATTCAAATTCAAGTTCCATTCCATTCGAATCCAAGCCTGGCTCAGCCAGCGCAAGCGACCAAGAAGCTGTTGGACGCTTCTCGAGGGAACTCCATTCGTCACTTGTGCGCGCGCTTCGAAACGTATCGGTTGTGTGTTCGGGCGAGTTCCTCGGCGCAGGTTGTCCGAGGTTTTCTTGTCCAAGTCTTTCTGAAGATGTTTTCACAAGTCTCAGAGTTTGCTCGTCGTGCTGCTGCTAAGATAGATTGTATTCCCAGCGAGCTTAGATTCAAAAAAAAACTTAAAGATACTTTCGAAATCGAATACAAATCTCAATCGCGTGTGACAAATAAACTGCGTGGAAATCGTAATTTAATTTGCAAGTGAGTCAGCGTCGTCAGTTGCGAAAGGCCCGATTCTCACGTGTGCAGCGTTACTGGGTAACATTCAAATCAGCCGGAAAAGTGCATTGCGAAATTATTAATCATACAACGTCTCGGTATTTAGATATCTGTTGCTTTGTCGTTTTGCAGTTAAGTCGCGCTCCGGCGATTCGTTTGAGATTGGAAGACAAGTAAATTACGAAACTTTCGAACATTTATCTCAAGCTGAAAGGCATGAATTGTTAATGTAGGTACTTCGCGAATTGCCACACTCTACATATCCCCAAAGCTCTGTTACGTACGTAGCTCGCAATGACTCAAAAGACTCAATTTGTTGATAAACAATTGAAGAGCGACATAGTGGCGATTAGTAACGGTCGATCTAGTGCGCTAAGATCTAGCTGTTCGATTAACGGAGGAAGCGTGAATGCCGCAACATTTGTATCGCTCGCTGAAACGAAAACTTTGAAACGCGGCATGGAGACTAGGAGGAAGTGCGTTCTATTAGGTACTTCTTTTGTCCGTCATCGGTTTTTCCTCGTGCGATGAAAATGCGCGATTTTCATCACATCTGCATCGTATGTATGTATATATTGAAACTGTTGCGTTTTCCGTTGGTTTTGTTCGGTTGGTTTTGTCGCGAGTTGAGTGCAACGCAATCGTGAGTAACGGAAATGGAATTTTTTACGGTGAATTTTCAGATGGTAAGTACCAAGTACCGTAAAATTTGTCACACATACGAGTAGATTTACCTAGTGATAACGGGAGGGAAAATCGAGAAATGGAAATTTCATGGATTTGTATGATTTTCAAGTTGGAACAAATTGAATGGGTGATTATTGGTTTTACGTAGGTACTTTGTAGTATTGCGTGTTGTATGGTAAATACTGTCCCAGGAAATTCGAATTTTTTTGACGGATTTTAATTTTGAGTTTGAACTATACAAAATGAGCTCAAAATGAACGTTTTATGTTTCGGGAAGTTTGGTAACATTTCAGGAAATTATTTACGGAAAACGTATATATGACCAAGGAAAGTTGATTATCTACATATATAAAAAAAAAGATTCGGTTACGGAACCAGCTGCTTGAGCAACGAACTTTTTAAGCAAAGCAATGTGCTGAGCATTATGTTTTAATTTAATATATTAGAAATGGCGGAAAATATTTTTTGACTCGTTATTCGTATTGCTCATCAGTATTCGCATCGAATGATGTAGTCGAAGTAGTATACCTCCGTCTAATTTTATTAATCTTAGACTTAACAATCTATCTATGTTTTTTCGACCTATTCTGGCAGGATGAGAAGTTAGGCATGTCATCTTCAACTCTAGTACAGTTTTATTTAATTTTATAAAATCGTAGTTGAGACAGACTGTATCAGAGTGTCATTTGTCCTCGTGGAAAATTGTAATAATTTTTCCAGTAAATCTTAGAATAACTGAGCATTATAAAATTTTCTTGTCTAATGAAACCTTTGAAAATAAATATCTCTCCAGCAGATACAGTAAAAAATCCAGATATATCTGAAAATATTTATCTCATTTGCAAAGCAAACATAGTTAACGTGTTGTACCTACTACGAGCTTAAGCATTTTAAAATAAAATTTATGAAATAAAGTAATAAACAAGGTTGGTAAAGTTTTAAGGATGGTTAGGGGATAAAAACTCGCGTTAATATTTACAGTATTATATATTATAAGTATACTTAAAAAATTCGAGATATATTATATAATTTTTGATAAAAATAAATCTCCTTCTGAAAATGAGGCAAAGCCATTGAAATTAAATGAAGATGTCTTGTTTCAGAATGATGTCTATGTACCTAGTTTATATCTTTTTGACAAAAATTTCCCCATTTATTTAAGCTCCATTTTGTAAAATTTAAATACGTATTCAGGCAATATTTTTCCTTAAATTTCGCAGATCGCCTGCAATTTGCATTGTTTTATCTCAGTTTGAGTCGTAATTGGGTTCAAATAGTCAATAGCTTTGTAATGCCGTATTTTTTTAGTAAATATTTTAGTAAACTGTCATAGTGTTCGCTGCGATAACATGTTCGATCTAGCCGCTTCGTACTAAAATCTGTTTGTAGTATATTTTCTAGAGATTAATTAATATTTCAAACGAACACAAAATATATAAATTAAAAACATAAAACTGAAAAATACGTAAAAGATCTTACTTCTTATAGAAATTTAACTAGCTTTCAACGTGAGAAAATATTTCCATATGTAACACTTTAATCTGTGAAAAGATTTAATACTTGGCTAAAAACTCCTCCTTTAATGCTGTTTTGTCCAGTCCAATAGTATTATAGTCCATCGGTTGGATCAGAGGCAGCCATTTCGGTCGTAAGTTGATACATTTTAATGATATTTCCATCATCACTGCGCAACTCGAATATTTTCGTCATCGCAGTTGCTAGGTGCATGCACAGTGCACAATAGCTAGCTGTATTATCTAACAACTAAACGGCTTTTGAATATTTTTTTGGGCTGCTTAATGCTCTCTAACTTGAAATCTTAACTGTCAGCTCCACAAATTTCGAAAGAAATTTGTGTGAATTACCTGAGCAACAAATGAATTGTGCAATAAGCTTGTTTTTAGGCAAGCCGATTTAGAGCGTGTATTATCTACCTACCAATATGACGAAATTTTGAAGTTAGGATTTTTCAATTGAAAATGGTTGAATGTGCGTTCTTGCTGCTTTAGTTTATGCCAAAAAAAGCTGGTTGCTAAAAACTACCCAAGCAGGAGCAGTAGGCTTCGTTAGCGGCGCTGATGCCTTTTTCGAGCAAAAATATTATATTATTGTCGGCTGTATCGGCATGGTGAAAAAAAATACTGAGCCCACAAATAAACTTTTAGTAGGTTGTGATGTCTCCTTTCCTTCACAAGCTTTCAAAGACGTACTCTAAACCACAATAGGGCTAACGTGTAAATAATTAT
This sequence comes from Nemotelus nigrinus, assembly GCA_947369275.1. Classification (NCBI taxonomy): domain Eukaryota; kingdom Metazoa; phylum Arthropoda; class Insecta; order Diptera; family Stratiomyidae; genus Nemotelus; species Nemotelus nigrinus. The sequence goes on from OX376372.1 coordinate 37,013,697, forward strand.
ATTAAAGAATAAAAAAATTGATTGAAATTAAGAGATTCAATACACATTATGTTAAAATATATTTAAAAAGATATAGATATTGCCTGTAATATTTTTGTTAAGTATTTCTTTGTTAGTTTTAAAATCCAATTTTTCTATATTTTTCTTTATAATAGTATTGAGTTTCCCTTCCAACATTATACTTATATTCTGATCCAAACGGCGATTTGGTATTTTCGATAAAATCCCTAAATTAGAACTACGTTGATCCTTTTTCTTTTTTTTCTGACGATTCTGATTCTCGTAGACAAGATGAAGACCGAATGAAGCTACTTTCTAACTTATTGATAACTGCAATTTTCTGAAAAGCTCTGGGACTTCGGTAGGTTGAAATAATTAAAATAGTAATAATTATAAAAATAATAATAATAATAGAAAAAACAGATGAGCTAAAATATTTTTATTGATCCGCCAGCCCCTTATTTCAAAATCAATTTACCAATAAGGAATGTTCGCCTACGTGGATGTTCACTTAAGTCAAATTTCTTTAATTATGAATTTCAATACTAAATTTTGGATTCAGTTCAAAGGCTATTATTTGAAAAGTGTTAATCAAGTGCACTAGGGGAAAATGTTAATTTAGTTCAATGATGGCGAATATTTTGGCCTTGGCTGTCAAAATGTTGAAAGACTCTAATTTAACAAAGGTGTCGTGCCACATGTAAAATTATTCAAACTTTTCGTTGTCTGCAACCATAGTAAACAAAATACGTTTTGACATTATATTTATATGCCATTTTACCAAAAAACTCAACCAAACAGAAAAACGAAGTATATTTAGGAAAAATTAATAATAACAATGATAATCAAATGGTATGAAAACATGAAATTGCAAGAAAAAGAGAAATATATGTTTCTTTTTTGTTGCTGAGGCTTTTCCACTAATTCGATAGCAAGTTCATAATTGGCGCACTTCAAGCTCAAGCAAGCGCTACTAGTTTCATCTGGTAGCTGTAAATCTGTTTGTATGTATCTGTAAAAACATCAAATCACTGACCCAATTCTGGTTATTGATCTGAAGAAAGTTTGCTAGATCCTTATTCTCGATAAATATCGTAACTTCTTCACCGAAGGTTATGAAGGGGTCGAGTAGCTATGAAATTCACAATTTTTTGTTTCAACTGACGTTTGGAGACTCCCGATTTGACACACGACGTCTTCTGGTAATAGTACAACAAAAAGGTACATGAGGTACATGTCTAATACCCTCCGAATTTCACCGGTCCCTCAAATTCTACTATATTTGGTGCACCATCTATTGTGACGTGCCCCATCTATTGTGACGTGCCCAATTTAAGGGATATCAATGTTTAGATCACTGGAAGTTCGGAACACTAATATGCTAATTGGCGCTGCATCTAACTCTCTCTTTCTCACTACTCTATCTATCTCTCTCTCTCTCTCTCTCTCTCCATGATTGCAGATAAGGGAAGTGTAAAAACACTTTAAAATTATTATAAGGACGGTAGGAAACCCGAAATTTAAAAAAACGACCTATGAATAAACCTGTGTTGAACTGATTCCATTAACTTATTATGAAGATATCGAATTTCGTAACAATATTCAAAAACATTACGCACAAAGGAACAAAAGAGGTGTAAACAGGTTGAAATATTGTCGGTCTTTGGATGATCTAGCTATGAGACCTAACAGTTAAATTTTACTATCAAATCTTTCAATTACTGTGATCTATAATCAAATGTAAGCTTCGAATTAACTATTTAACATTACAAGCAATGTTAAGATGAAAGCAGGAAACGCAATAGAAACGAAAAATGACTTTTTAAACGTTCAGAATGACAGTATTATCGATGCACCAAGTGGATAAATTGCTGAGATCATTTTATAATAAAGTGCAGTCATCAAGTTAGTCAATCTCTTGGAACATTTTAAGTTTGTCAGCATACAAAATACAAAAAGACCGGACAGGAGAAGGGAGAACATTTATGAAAAAAAAAGAAAAGAGGACTGAAGATGGAACCGTGCGGAACATCTGATGAATGAGAAAAATGAATAGAAGAACAGAAATTTACAGTAACAAAATAAGTACAACCAAGGATGTAAAAGATAAACGAAAACAGGAGAGGATCAGCCATTATTTTTAAGCTTTTGAAAAAGTAGATTGTAGCTGATGACATTTAAGGCTAGGGAAAAGTCAGTATGCAATGTTTCGACCTGCTTCTAATCGTCAAGAGCGGAAAAGACTGCATGTGTGAACGACAGGAGTTTAGTTTACGGTTAGTTTACATTTTCTTCAGCTCGAGTAGGTTGGGTACACTGAAAGAAAAATCTTGGTATAATCAACCATTTTCCTTAGTTGTTTTTGCGTCAACTACGGGCTATGGTTAAAACAACAATAAAAAAATAGTTGATTACTTTTATGCACCATGACGCGTGGTTGATAAACAACGTCCGTGGTGCAAAAAAGTACTGGTTCAGGCGGTAACGATGTATTGGTATATTTTTCTCTAAATGCTTGTATCATTAGAGGAGCATTGATAAGCCATAAACCATAGCAACATAATCCATCCAAGCCTTAAATAAAAACAGGACGTGAGACGTGAAATTGAGTTCATATGCATAGCTGCAAGCTGCAGCATCTATGAAAACAATTGAAACTGCTAAACAATTTCTGGCATTGGGACAATCGTATTCGTTTTCGGGACTCCCTGTTTCATAACAGTGATCTGCAAACAGAAGACTTATATTTTGTGAATAGAAGAAGGGAAATATAAAGGCTTCACAGCATAACATGAATATGAATTATATCGAACAGCAAACCGAACACAATTCTGCCATGTAGCATATGAAACTTCTATGATAGAATAGGAGTATGAGTATGAGGAGTATGAAAAATCAACAGTTTGCCTTAGTTGTTTTTGCATCAACTAGGGCTATAGTTAAAACAACCATAAGAAAATGGTTGATTACTTTTATGCACCATGACGCGTGGTTGATAAACAATTTCATTCGGAGCATGAAAAACATCCAAATGTTGAACCCATTCTACTTTGCGTAGAGTAATTCCAAAGACGTTGCTCACTGAATTACGTTTGTTGAAATCAACTATTGCGAAGTAGTTTAAGTACCATAAAAACAGTTGATAATTCGAAACGTTGAAGTTTTGAGTGAATTGATGAAAATTTTTCTATTTATCAACTAATTTTCGTGGTTATGAAACAATTAAAACAGTTGATTTCATGAACGTTGCGATATTTTTTGTATAACCAGAACCAACTACTTTTATATCGTTAAATTAACTATATTAACATAATAAAAATAACTATTTTCCGTAGTTCGTTTAACGATTTTGAATGAATCGTTGCAATACTATTAAAAATAGTTGAACCAACCAAGAGTTTTTCTTTCAGTGTAAAAGAGTAGCTTCTCCTGTAAACTACTTTTTCGTTAAATCAGGGAACAAGGAAATGAGATAATTTTCCGAAAAGAAGTGAAATGTCCACAATAAATACTTATGTTTAACAAGATGCAAAGAGCATCGAATTGGAATATCGTCCAAATCTCTGCAAGTATTGACGTTGATATCGTTTATTAAAAGTTCAACTCCTAAAAGGCTCTTCCGACACGATCGTAATTCTAGAGAAGACGTACGTAAAAGACGTAGAATCTTGGAAAGGAGGTTGCATTGTACACTCTAAAAAGTGGGTATATAATTAATACTTTGATAATAGGAAATATATTCATTTTTTCGTTTAAAATAACGAATCACAATTTTTTTTTTACACATTCGATGTGCATTTTTTACTTTTACGTTATATCGGCTGAATAATACACAGCTTTTTGTAAATTGTAGCAAAAAGAGTGTAAATTTACTAGTTTGCTATTCACTTTTGCGCCAAAGCCATAAAATTGCATCATTTTTTAGGGTAAAATTACACGATTTGGGCGTAAAAAAATATTCTTTTTACGCACTTTTGTAAATTTACAGCTTAAATAGTAGGAAACCAGTTTCCTACTATTATAAGAGTCAAATTCAATCGAAATTTTTTTGAGTGTAGTAAGAAAAAAGAAGGAAAGCAAAAAACAAAAAGGAAGTGGAAGTAACTATGTCAATAAAATGCATATTATTGGGAATACTAAAATTTTTTTTTAAAGAATATATGAAGGTCGAAAAGTATTTTGGTTGGTTAGTTCTGACAAATCTGCTTGGCGGCAATTAAAGCGTATTGAAGAGGTGCGTTTGTTCATAAAAGTATCATTGATGGAGATTAAAAGGATAAGAGGATCAGAAAGCCCATAGGAGAGAGCACAGTTTTCAAGGAAATGGCGGATTTGATACAAAAATGTACTACAGTTCTTCGCAAACACTATATTTTCCCTTGGTCTTACCAAACATGTAAAGTAGAGACGCGCAGCTTCATTTGGAGGGTGGTAATACGACACTGCTGAAGCAAGAAATCAAAATTCATGATTTCTCGCCGCAAAGTTATCAGGGGCTAGCCGGCGTGATCTAAACACTATTGAAGGCTCAGTGGTCAAGATGTGATGTGCTACCTTTTGCTTGCAAAGTTGGGCGAACCTTGTTTTGACCGTGATGGCATGGTATTTCTGGAGAAGAGCATGAACTCGTGGATCTGTCAAAGTCTTAATCAAAACGCTATATTTCGGGAGTTTGTACAATATGTACGTACTTTTGGTAGAAAGAGGCGTTCGATGATCTACCAAAATAGCACTATGCAAGTCGACGAACTAGTCCAAAGTTGATTCGAGAAGATTAGACAATGCAAGGTTCTGAATTCTGTTCTTATACTTTTATGTTGTTCGATTGCAAGAGGAAAAAATGTCGTTATCAATGAAATATTACTATTTGCCGAGTAGACTCATCCCAAGCTATACAAAAAAGATTACAATAATCGCATAACAGAAAACATGGCTTCGTCAATTGAAATAAATTCTAGTAGCATAAGATATTCCTGGGATTTTCGGATGTACATCATGCTATTCTAGAGATCATAAACGAAAACTTAGATCGCAAATCATCTTAACAGTTTCAATTTCTAGGAAATATAGATTTTTTCAATTTTCAGGCATAGATCTGGTTACAACGGTTTTTATTTTATTTTTGGGAGAAAATTCATGTTTTTATGCGAAACATAACTTCTTTGAACAATCATCCACTTTTGAATTTTTTACTTAAATTTAATTACATTCGAAGGCAGCATATTTCTAATATTTTTTCATTGACTTGCCTTTTAAGTCAGTCATACTTGATTACTAATCCATGTTTAAATACTACAATAAGTGTAAAAGTATTTTTTCGTTTCTGTGGCCTCCATGACTTGCTGCATGTTAGCCTTGACAGTTAACGCATTTGTTAATGACAGTTTTCTGAAGTATGCTCAGTAGTGTGCTCTTTCTTTATTGCAATATTGTTTTTGTACTTGCTTTATTGCAGTATTATGTTACTAAAGTCAAATATTACAATTATCTATATTATTACATTATTACATTCAACCACCAGTGAATGCTCTTCTCTCTGGAAACTTATTCAAACACTATTTTTATTCTATTAATTTTAAGTCAATTTTGAATTTGAAATCAACCAGAGATAATATCTGACAAATTTATCTGACAACATCTTGAAAAGGCAATAAAAAATCCGAAATAATTTCTAAGACTTAGACGTAGAAGTCTGACGAATGCCTTTCTGTCTTTTGCGTGGGCGGCCACGGGGTCAAGAATCCATAAAATCCAATCACCAAAGACACTTCAAAACTGTATACTTACACGAATAGTGTTGAAGTGTGAAGAATCTAATAAGCATGTAACCGTCATAATCATATTCAGTAATTTCACTATTCAAAACAACTCTTAGCTCACATTGGAATTCACTGAGAAAAAGAACACATATTAGCACTTCAATTCATCGAATTGCCTTCGAAGCGATCATCATAAGTGTTTTCTCGAGTGCTCTCAACAGTTCATTTACACCGTCAGCTCGTTTTTTTTTTTTATTTTTTTTGTCTTCTTCGGTGTTTAAGCTTGTGCTGTGGATGGTTGTTGGTGGCACCTAACCGTACGTTTAATAATAAAGATAAAGCCCCTTCACATCTTAAAGACGTGTCAAAAGTTCAACAGAATCAGTCATTCAACCGTCGCTTGACATAGCTTAGCTAGTAAAATATGTACATGAAACTTACAACCTGCGTTGGTCGTAGAGGCCAGTAAAAGCAAGTAGCCTTGCTTCCGACTCGCAAAAAAAAAGAAAAAAAAGATGTAAAAAAATAACAAAGTTGAAAAGTGAACGGAGATGTTGGTTGATGGGTTTTCAACCTTACAGCGCATGTTTAAATTTCATGTGTTGGAAGTAGTGAATAATTACAGAAATTATTGTCTATTGTTACTTTCGATATTCAAATTTGAATTCGAATTTCGGAAATATTTCAATGCAATCATTCCAAAGGAAATTTCAATACAACAATGATCAAATAGAATATGTTTTGTCTCTTTACTAAAGTCTATGGGCTTTATGGTGACTATAGGATAGATAATGGCATTTGCAAAAATTTGCTGCAAAGACAAAGTTCCGTTCGTTCTGTGAGCTAGAGTCGAAAGAAGGGTCTTGAGTGTTTTGAATTCGATATTCTGCTCGATAATTTGTTGGCAAACGAAATGGAACTTACCTCTCGCTATTGGCTTTTTTTTAGAAGGAAACAATAACCATTTTGTGTGCTCCACATATAACAAACAAATTCACCTTAAATGAACCAAACAAATCGTCTTCTCCAACACATTTAGAAGTCTCATTACGAAACAACACTCTAAAATAACCAAACCCCAAAATTGTATTAGTGGTTTCCATCTTTAATGATTCTAAGAATGCATTTTTTCTTCATCTCGCAACCAATCGAAATAATAAGTGTCTTGAGAAAATTAACGAATAACCAACGAAAATTCCGAAAGAAATCGTCCCATATGATGCTCATGTAGAATGCTACACACTCCCTCTCAACTAAGATGCGACGATGATGATGGTCCGACGAACCTCGACCATAGTGTTGGCCATAGAGGAGCGCCTCCGGGCTCCAAGACGAAATAAGCGCCTTGTGTTTATTTTGATTTCGACGAAACCCGCCGAAGTTTTCCTTTCAACATAAATATCATCACGCCGGCACCACTAAACTTCATCCTTTGTCGGCCACGGAATTTTTCGCAGAACATATCGCAAACAAAGAAACCACAATGCGGACGTTGCTAAGCTTTAAAAACAATATAACGTTGCCGTAGCGATACATTTCAGAGTTGCGGCAAAAATCAATGGTGACGGACGGGATAATAATTCGGATACGGATACATATCGATATAATAAATATCTCGCGAAATTCAATATCTTTTTCATACCCGCGATTGCCTTTTCGCAAACGTTTTTGGGTTTCCGTGTGGCGGTTTGATTGGTAGCCCGGACTCCTCAGACATTTGGATTCAGGTAGATGATCGATCTTTTTATGCATGACAGAGTTACAGTTTTAGGAAATCAGTTCGACTTGTTTCGGTGGTAAAATTCTTACCTTTTTAAGATATGATATTCGGTCCGGGGTCAACATTTTCAGTTGTTACGTTAAAGGCCGTCAAGTAGTGTTACATTTGTTGAAAGCGTTTTCTTTGAACTGGAAGATATTTTTATCTTCCGAAAATCTGAGATGCGATTATCGAATGATTTACAGCTGAAAATCGTAGAGAAGCTTTAAAGTGGCCAGAGAGATCAGCTTAAAATTGTCGGTGCTGAAAAGTGAATTTGTCAATAAGTATTTAAATCCTTTTTGCGATAGACACTTATCGATGGCATTTACTGATTTATGATTTATTGCGGATTATGCCGTTTTACTATCATAAGGGTATGTATTGGATCTCTATTTTCGTTCTAAATTATAGAGTGATTTATTTACCTGACACCGTATTCGTAATATCGACAAAAATTTTATGATTAGCAAAGTGTATGATATTGATTTTTTCTCTGCGTCTCTTTGACGGTAAAGCGAATGCCTAAAATTTCAATTTGAGGATTTTGGAATTTTTTTTTTATGATGAAACAAGGAAAACCTCGTGGAGATCCTTGTGTACGAACAGAGACGGTATCAATAAGTCAAATCGCCTACGCAATATCTTAAGCTCCACACCTAAGGCTGTAGAACCTTGATGGCAGTTGGATTCATTTGGCCACCGATACTCTGGCTCTCCTTATGGACTCATCTATCCCGGGAAACCATGGTACCCCAGCATACGCGGTGCTTCAACCGGAGCAGACCATCAGTTTTTCGCTGTCTGTGACGTTTTCAAACTCCCAATTGAGGTGGTCCATAAAATCTGTTGCGCCCATTTAAAGCTCCGGGCACTGATGGTTTTTTCCGGCTAATATCCAGCAATTTGTGAAGGTCACACTACCATGGTTGAAGGAGATATATAATACGAAGTTGCGGTTCTCGTATGTACCAGTCAGCTGGCGGAAAATAAAAGCTGTCTTCATTCAGCAAAAAACGTTTCGCACGTTGAACCTGAGGACTATCGTCCGATATGTTTTAGCTCTGATTTGCTAAAGATGCTGGAAAAGATCATTGGTTGCTATATCAATAGTCAATTGATCCTATGTTAATTTCACTGTCGGTAGGTAAAGGTAATATGTTGAAACTGATCTTCATACTTTTTGGCAAATCTCTCTTTAAGAGTATACGCTTGCCTTCTTCATAGACTTTAAGGGGACTTTTAACTACATTAGGTCTGATGCAATTCTTGCGGTACTCGTATGACTGGGTGTTGATAGCTTTTATTGAGCAATTCATCGAGAACATAGTTGTGTCCACTTCGCTGGGGAATGCTCATTTGCGTCGAGGGGTAAACAGGGGCGTATATCAAAGCGGCGTTCTCTCTCTCTCTCTCTCTCTCTCTCTCTCCTGTTGTGGAACATTTCAATATATACTCTTCTGATGAAGCTAGACCGTGTTAGGCTGCAAACTGACTGTGTTTGCTTTGTTGATGTGGACAAAATATCCAAAGCAATGTGAGGAAAGTATCTTCTGTCAAAACAAAAGACATGTCACCAAATTGATACAAAAAAAATAACCCCAAAACGAAATATAGGGATTGTCTACCCTATCCGAATTCTGGAATTACTCTTTTGTTATAGGGTATGCGTCATATATATATAAACCCAAGTAAAATGGAGCTAGTACTATTTGGACGAAAATGCCAAGCTCTTCGATTTGACTTACCGATATTAAACAGTGTCTTTATTGACCTGTGTGAAAGGGTCAAATATGTGGGACTGATTCTTGACCCAAAGCTGCCATAAAAATGGAAAATATAGCAGAAAAAGTACGTAAGGCGTTCAGTGCATTTGACTACTGCAAAAAAGTCATAGGAGCGACTACAGTTTGGGGAGGTGTTACGGTATCAGGTTGCTCTAAAGTTCATCTACCAATGGATGCCAGAAAAAGTGCGAAGATTGGCTGCACTTTTATACCAACTAAATAATAGTACAGCAAGTTAATCTGGCTGCTGTGAGACTTCATTGTATTTTGGCATGAACCAGAACTAATTGTGGCCATACCCGCCTTTTTCTGAAGGAGTTCTCTTTCCAACGGAATTCGTCCTCATAACTTCAATCTCGCTACTGGATTTCGATTATCCAACTCCCATTTCTGGTATCCTGATCGAATGATGGTGTCACCCTCGAGAATAGGTTTAGTCAAGTGTATACTGATGGCTCAAAACCAAGCAATAAAGCTGGCAGCGGTGTATATTCGCATGAATTAACTTTAAGTGTGCCCCTTTGTCTCCCGAACGATTGTAGTTTCTGTCAGGCGGGGGTGGCTATTCTGTGTTAAAATTGCTAATCAACTATAGATTTCCTTGCTGTGGTCCTCTTAAGGTGTCCAGAAATTTTGCTGAATGCCGTGCATTTCTTAGGATGATGTCGAAATATTAGGTAGTGCGGTTGATTTCCGGAACGGGATATAGGGGTTTTCGAGACAAGGCTTGGCACTTTGCAGCCGCAGATCTCATCGTCTTCCGTCACAGGTACAAAAATATCATTTGTAAAATCAGCCATCAGGCAAAAATACCTTGAGGACGCAAAGAAATCAATGCTCAACACAAGTGTCAATAAGTCATTCTCAAAGCGGTGCTTGAATCTCTAATTTCCTAACTCAGCTACAATTAATTATAAGTCTTCTTGGTTGTTGTATATTTAGCTCACATTGCATTCAAAGCTTAGGGCTACAGCTAAAAATCAGGATGACTCAACTCGATAGCAGTGTATCCTTTTCCTATCAGAAGGTATCCCTATGATCTGAAACCTGAAAGTGAATCTGCTGTAGCATGGTCGTGAATAGCTACAATATGGTAAAATATAATTGACTGTCGACTTGGATCAGAAGCAGGAAAACAGTATTATTCCGCTTGAGTTCTGGTACTGATTTGATTTCTGGGCGTGGCATTGTTCCTTAGCAAAAATCTATTATTCTGATCCATGAAAATTCACCTAGTTGATGATTTACTAATGAAAAATGATAGAGATGAATAGATACAATACCAACGGACAATTTCAAAATGTGCGATGCAATCGTTTTTACCAAAAATCTTTAATGAAATATGATTTGGCAAAATAGCTAAAGGATTATGCAATGACGAAAATAAAAATTCATCTGAATACAAATTACCCGTAAGTTAATGAAATTTATAAAATACCGCTGTCTTAAAATCAAAATCCTTATCTTTTTCCCCTACTCTATGTAGTTCTAAGCTATGCCGAATGAACGATTGCCTAAATTGCCCAAATTACACGAGAGCTTGAAATCTAGAATGAAGAAATGCAAAACTGCCAGATCAGCTATATGTAGACGCTTAGGTGGCAAGATAATGAACGGAGACGAATTAAGTAGCGAAAAATGCTAACTCAGTTAATATATAATGTACTAATAATAAAATAAGGATGTTTCACGTCTACGATTCTCAGAGCCTTTCAAATTTGTAATCGAGACAATTTGACAGAAAGGAATAAGAGTGATTGTGAAAAGAAAAATTAAGCGTCGAATTTAAGCTGTTAAATTCAAGTGAATATAAGAAATGGAAATGAATAGACTCATACGATATATAATGATGTGTGTCGTCGTGGGAATTAAATAGCCAAGTACTTAGAGTATATTGCAAGTATCTTTTGACTCTTTATTACCATCCATGAACAATGGGACAGTTCTATGAATTCTGCCTAGGCTTATAAGAGATATCAACTTGTATCATATAAAAATCAACGCTGATTTTCTGGCAGCCATTGCACCTAAGGAAATCCAAAATAAGGTCTGGAAATAGATAAGGGCGCTGAGACATCTATTAATTTCGAAGAGGAGGTCTTTCACATAACTCTTATGGTGAATATACTTTCTTTCAATCTTCACCATTTTTAAGCAGTATCAGCTGCCCTGCTCCTCCGTTTGTTTAGGACAGAGGAGGAACTTTTCTTAATCCAAGAACAATGGCCTGCTAACAACTGGGTTCGCGGGCTACGAACCAATGAATACAAACTTGTAGCACCCGCCAGATTGCAGATACCACGACTCTGTATTCTTGCTAAGAGTATCATTAATGTCCTTGTCCTTCACAATTTTTTCAATCATGGCACACGATCATGGCACACGATCATGGCACACGATCATGGCACACGATCATGGCACACGATCATGGCACACGATCATGGCACACGATCATGGCAAACGATCATGGCACACGATCATGGCACACGATCATGGCACACGATCATGGCACACGATCATGGCACATGATCATGGCATACGATCATGGCAGACGATCATGGCACACGATCATAGCAAACGATCATGACACTAGTCCTCCCTGCGACTTCGTCAAAGATGTTGTGGTTTAGGCCACAAGAATTAATGTACCTCTTTTTCTGGGAGCTGACTCTAATGCTCAAAATGAAGAGTGGGGCAGCTTCCACATTTTTTGCCGACGTAAGGCACATTTGCATCTTGGGCCACGATCTGTTCATTGCCAATTGCCTCGCCACAAATCGTACGGAGGTCAGTGAACAGCATTCGCATCTCTTCCGTGTAGGGGTATTTGATCAGGAGTTCTTTTTATTAGGGGTTCTTTGATCACAGGTACATATCTTCTAACGTAGCTCACCGAATCTAAACTAAGCAGGTAGCTTTTATTAACAGTAAGAGGGGACGGACTGGAAGATATTCTGATCCGCGACTCGATCGTCTTTGGAAATTGCTCCAAGATGTATCAACTGCTACCATAACTGTAATCAGCCTGTTGACATTCTTACTAGTGGCCTCAATTGTGAATATAGGGCAGCGTGTAACGCAAGCACAGCCAGAGAAAATCTCAAGTGCCCAAGGTCGAATATTGAAATCATCACACCAGGAAGGAGCTTAGTAGCTCTAAAAGGTCTAATGAATGGCATCTGTATAAAAAAAAAAGCGGAGGGATTTTAATCACACCGTACGGAATGCAAAGAGGTCATCATGGAGATTTTTTTTATATGCATGGAAACGCGGAGGGTTTCAGTGAGGTCAAAACGCCTTCGTTAGATTTTAAGCTCGACACCTATTGGGTGCATCAAGAATTCTGATGGCATTTTGACTAGTTTGAACGCAGACATTCTAAACGTTTTCATGGACTCTCATTTTTCGGGGAATTATTGACCTCCTCATTAAGTGGCGGTAGATTTAATGTAGTGTAAACATATGTTTGGAAACTGCATTCAGATTACGACCGGTATTAGTTATTTAAAGTTTAGCTTGAGTACGCGGCATGGGACCACGCAAAATAATATAAGTATCTAACTTATATTTTTACATATTTATAATGTTTTCGTATTGGATTTTGGTAAGCTATACTTACGATGACTGATTGATTTATTACCTTGTCTTTTTTTAAAAATCAAACTAATGTAAAATATTTTGTTTCATTTCAGATAATTTACAACTGGTAAGTTCAAAATGAACATCTTCAGATTCAACCGCTAGGACAGACCAGTCAAGCTCTATTAAAATTTTGCTAGTATCAAGAATGCCAAGCCTAAACAGATGATCTCAAGATAAAAAAAGGTCTTAGTGAAATCGAAGAAAAGTCTCACTGGTTTGAATTATATGTTTTGGGCCAGGAAATCACTGCAGTGATTTGATTTTCGAGTGATTTTTTTAAAATGGTTCTTTCGCTCAAAATACCTCAAAAGAGACGACTCTCTCAATGGTAATGCTCCTAGAAAATTCCTCCTCATAATGATAGGGTGGGGTTTAATGAATCTACAATAAATTCTTCGCAACAATCCCTTGTTCTACCGGCCTGATAATTTCAAGTCAATTTGTAAAGCAAAGCTAATACTGCAATATGTATTTTAACATCACTCGTAACTTCTTTTCTTTTGAACCAGCTACTTGCTCATACAATTCATTCCGATATTGAAAAACAAATCGCCCAGACGTGATAATTTCATGATCAAACAATTTCGGTTTTTTTTTGCTTATAAGATATTTTACGTATGTACGTCAATGTTCTTCACAATTTATGTACATAATTTCGCTTTAACGAACTGAAAATCTCATGTTTTGAGCAAGAGTTTTGGCAGACTGTGCTCTAACCTAGTTCATCAAATTGGCTTATTTCTAAACTTAGGAGATGCAAACATAATTAATGCTTAGAAATACGAAATGGGTTAGAATTGAATTAGTGATAAAACTAGCTTATAAAAGTGATAAAACTATTGTAAGCATAATTCGGAACCCAAAGTGGGTTGAATTTCAACTAAACCTTGCCTAAAAATCGCAAAACAAAATATTTAAAATTGTAAAACAAAATCAATCAATTTTTTTAACTAAACGCGCTTTTGTTTGACTGAAACTTTGAAAACTTTCGCGTAAAAAATCCACAACTCAATAAAAATAATTCGTTGTCGTTCGCTGTATATCCTTGGGTTTCAATTTTTCGTAGGACTATTTACGTTCCTCCTGAATGTCTCGAGCATTCTGGCAAATAATCAAAAAAAGATTCAATTTTTTCCATGGTTCTGAGTTCTGCTAGCTAGTACAAGTGTTACTTCGATACATTTATGCATGCAACTATATTTTATACAGTGGCTCAATTAAGTAATCGGACAGTACCGCGGTGTGAGGATTTTTGTCTGCAACTTTATGAAAAATCAATTTAGGAAAAAATGAAATGCATATAAATTTACTAGGTAACAATAGTTTATAAAATAAGAAAAAAATAAATTTCTATTTTATTTACAAAAAAAATATAAGCTAAAATTCAAAATATATGATTGTTGAATTCCAATTAAATATTCGGACACTTCAAATAATGATAGTAAATTAAGTATTAAAAAGTATTTTGTTCGAAAACCTTTGGTTTTTGGAATGGCTTCCAGTTTTCTTGGAATAAATTCCACCAACAACCTGGAATAAAAGGGATCGATTTTTTTCCATTCGTCCTCCAGAGTCACTTTGAGCTTGGCCTTCGAAGAAATTACCCGCAATTTAAATTTTTTTTTTCCAAATAGGCCCACAAATGTTCGATTACATTTATATCCCGAGATTGTGGGGGCGTTTCCCTAACGTGCGGACAATTATACAATAGCCACATGCGCGTATTGTGAGCCTTGTGTTTTGGGTCATTGTCTTGGTAGAACGAAAATGTCTCAGAAATGCCCATTTGATCCACGTTTTCTTGATTTTCTTTTAAAATGAATATGTACTTGTATTGGTCCATTATGCCATCCTGGTCCAGAGGCAGCCATACACCTCCAAACCATCAATGGTCCAGCTCCATGTTTTACGATCGTTTGAAGGTTAACAGGTTTGAACGCCTCATTTGGTCGTCTCCACACATATGTTTGTCCATCTTACCGAAAAACATTAAATTTGCTTTCGTAATAAAAAATAACACTGCGCTCCAATAGGAAAAGTCACGCGATTTATGCTCTTTAGCGAACTTAAGTCGCGTTAGCTGCTTTTTCTTATTTACAAAAGGTTTTTTGCGTGGAACTCTGCCGTTATAATCGTCACTCCGTAGAACTTTTCTCACAGATTCTGTACTTGAAGTAATGTGGAGGTAGTTAGACACTTCTGATGTCAATTTTGTCGCACTCAGCTTGGGTTTTTCTTTACTTGCTGCACGATCCACCGTTCATCTGCCTCTGAAAATTTTTTATGCTGTCTCGATCTAGGATTATTTTCAATACTTTTATGAATTTGAAACCGTTTAATGATGTCATGAACTGTCGAATGGCTTCTAACGATGATTTCCTCAATGTCTCGCACATACATCCCGTTTTTGTGATGTTCGATGACCAATTTCCGAACTTCGTTAGTCGTTTCTTTACCTCGACGACCCATGCTAGTTTTGTGTGAAAATTCGCTGTAAAAATTTCGCAACAAGTAATTTATTCTTTTCGTTTACACTATTGTAATTCACACTTAATTTGTTATAATTCGAGAAATTCCCATCTCAAATGTCAAAAGAAAACCAATGCTGCTAGTTGTCCGAATATTTTATTGAAATTTAGCAATCACATGTTTTGAATTTTGGCTTATAACTTTTTTGTTGATATAATAAAAAGCTATTTTTTTCTTAGATTATAAACTAGTGTTAACAAGTAAATGAATATGCATTCCATTTTCTCCTAAATGGGATTTATAAAGAGTTACTGACAAAAGTCTTCGTCTCGTAGCTCTGTCCGATTACTTAATTGAGCCACTGTAAGTAGGCAGGTAACATAAACATCTTCAGGCTGCTCATATATTTGTATCTTGATGCTACTCAGTATGAGTTTTTCAACTTGCATTTGAATTAATGTCCTTGAAAACACGGATGCTTTAGTTTTTTTATGTTATTTATGTGCTTTTTTCAGTACACTGTAAAAAGGAGCCATGAGTGGTGAGCTATGAGCACTTTTGCTCATCTGTACATTCCACACGTTAAATAATTATACGTGGTTACCAAAAAAGTAAAGGTATGCTCAACCATCTGCACTTAATAGTAAGACTTAAGTTATTTTTCAAAATATCATTGAACTTTCATCGATAACATCAACATCAGTAACTACCATCACTAGCTATAACTCTCAACGGAAATACCATTATCATATTCGTCATTTGTATTAAAAACCAGAAACAGGTTCATACATGCTTTTTTTATATCTTTCATGTACACATATTTTTTACAAAGCAAGTGCACCTCAGAAAATAAATCGTTTATTCAATTATCAACCCGATCACTAAATTTTCCACGAAAAAGCAACAAAACCCCTATGATGTGCATGACAGAGTTTCGGAAGTATCTTGAATGACATACAATATGGAATAGGATGGTAAAAATTGACAAAGCTATGCATACTTGAAATACACAGCCAAATAAAAAAAAATTTAAAATTTGTTATACTAAAAAAAAATTCATAGTAAAACCACATTCAACTACTCACATCTAAATCTATAGAATGTTTCGTGTTGCGCAGGCCAGTTGAATGTACTTGGTTGATAGTGTTTCTCAAATTCAATGCTTAGTAGAGACCCAGAGCCGAAAATTGCATTTAAAATATTGTGCGTGGGAAATTTGAGCACAATATAAATCATTCGCCTCGCCAATAACCGGCACCGCGGCTCAAGTGCTTCACTAAGAAGTTTTTGCGAGGCTCCAATTTTGTTATATTCATATGTGTGTACATTTATGTACATATATTCGGGATATGAAGGCTTGTGTGTGCAGTGATTGCTAAACATATGATTGCGACGAGTGGTTTGCCCTCGCACCAATGACTCACATACCGCTTGATACAATTAGCAAGAGAACATGTTTTTAACCACGACAACGCGGCGACTGCTATGTCGCGAAAATAAGATGTCGGAGATTTTTGGTACATACATATACATATGAATTTGCATGCACTGAGTAGATTTCGTGGCGGCTGGAAGATATATTTGGCCGAAATCTTTTGGATATAATTCTATTTGACCAAAGTTCTGAGAAATAGCATGCGATGGTGAATGATGTAATGAGCTGCCAATTAAATGAGATAAATTTTGGGTTGACTTCCTCGAACAAAATAAGATGATTATGATGTTGGTTAGTTGCAAAAGGATATGCTCTCTGGCTAACTAATTATCAGTTGAAGTTTATTTCTGATTAACGGTTATATGTAATCGCAAAGTTTCAATTTGTTTACCTAACCTATAGAATGTGTTAATAAACTTCTGTCGCAATTTCAATTTGTCGGTAAGAATCGACACTCTGGTCTTAGAAAAACCGGGGTTTTGCAATGCAAACCGATATTTGAAGGGCGATGAAATTTCATCCTATCGATAAAATTTCAATTTCATCATTTGGTTTGTAGTTATCTATGCATTTACATAGTTGGTAGGCCTGCTTAAGCTCTCTTCAATTTTCGCTTGATTTTCTTAGAAGTCTAATATAACTTTTTTTTATTTTACGTAAATTATTCTGAGGGTACACTGATTAGTGGCGGCCTATGTGAATTATATAACCGCAATTTTATAATAAAGAACAAAAATATTCCCAAAAATTTATGAATATTAGCAGCTTAGAGATTTAAAGCAGCAGTAGAGATTTAAAGTAGCCTTATTTTTCTACAATTCTCAATTGTTACAAAAGTTCTATCAAAAATCTTCGCGATAAATGGCTAATAATTGTCCCAAAAATGGTGTTCAAAATTACATAAGAAAATTATTTAAAAAAATGTGCTAAAAATATCTCAGATATGCCTAGGAAAATGTGTCGAAATTATCTCAGCATTTCTTTTTAAAATTGCAAATAAAAAAAATCAATTGAAAAATTGCATCAACATGATAACTTAAGTTTCCATCGACAAACCCATAAAAATGGCTTCACAATGTGCATTGAAAATACCTCCAAGCTGCATTAAAAATGTTTAAAATATGCATCACAAGTTGCATTACAAATTAAGCCGAAAATGATCGTCATCAAACTACCCAAATACTGCTTAGAAAATTGCATGTAAATGGCATCAAATATTTTAATTGCCTTGTTGTGTGACAATTTGCTCTTAAAGTTGCATGAAATTTGCGTCAAATATTGCATCGAAGATGGCCGGATAATTTTCAAGAAATTTGCCGGAAATTCTATTAAAACATGCATAGAAAATACCGCGGGCATCGCATGCATAGTTGCTTGGAAAATTCCATGAAAAGTTCCACTGAAAATTGTGTTGAAAGATGCATAAAAAATTGTATGCTACATTGTACAGGAAATTGCATGACACATTGTGCACAAAATTGCACGAGAACAGCTTTCAAAGCTGCACGGGAAAGAAAAAAAAGTGATGTGGAATGTTGCATGAAAAATTAAACGGGCTGAAAATAGCATAAAAAATTATGTGACTAGTAAAGCAGAATTTCGAATGAAAATTTCCCAGATAATAACGTGAAAAATTGCACGACAAATGCTTAAAAAAGTTGCAAGGAAAATCGCAAAACCCCACAGGAAATTGAATCAAATATTGCGTGAAAAGTTGCACGGGAAATCGCCTGAAAATTTGCACGGAGAAATCGCATGAAAAGCTGCACGGAAAAATGAAAAAGTTGCATGGAATATTCCATAAAAAGTTGCACCTAAAAGTGCATAAAAAGTTGCAAGTGAATTGCAGAAAAAGTTTCATGGAAATTCGCATGATAATTTGCATGCCCAGTCCCATGAAATTCTGCCTGCAAAGTTGTACCAAATGTTTCCTAAAAAGTTGTTGGGGAACGGCACGTAAAATGGCGTGAAAAAATGCATGAAATATTCGCATGGAGAATCCAAGTGAAAATCGAAAAAAATTAAATTAAAATTTCTTAAAAAAAAACACTAAATTGTGTATGAAAAGTTGCATGAGAAATTGTATGAAAAAATACACTGAGTTTTGCATAAATAGTTGCAAAAGAAAGTGCACGGATATTTGTATCTAAATTTGCATAGATTTGCATAAAAACCGGCCTAAAAAATGAATGAAAAGTTGCATGTAAAAATTCATGAAAAATTCTGCGAAAAGTTTCCTGGAAAAGAAAAGTTGCAAGAGGATTCACAAAACATGAAAAATGCATGAACAATCGCACTGAAAATTACATTAAAAGTTGCATGAAAACTTGCTCGGAAAATTGCACGGAATATCACATAAAAAATTTCATCGAAGGTTGCATGAAATTTTGCTTGCAATTGCATGAAAATCGGTTAAAAAATTGCTTTAAAAATGACGCGCAAAGTTGTAAGAAAATGTCCTGGGATAATTGCATGAAAAGCTGGAGGATTAAATTGGGTGGAAAAATGTGGGGAAATATGCGTCGGAAATTGAATACGCATCGAAAATTGCTCTGGAGATTGTATAAAAAAATGCACGTGGAATTGAATTGATATCGTACGGAGTATTCCAACTGTATTCGGAAAAGAAATTACATGAAAAGTTGCATGGGAAATTGCAGGAAAAGGTACAGAGAAAATAACAGGAAAATTTATCCGAAAATCGCCCGAAAAGTTGCGCAGAAAATTGAACGAAAAGACGCTCGAGAAAATCATGTAAATTCGCATGAAAAGTTGCAAGAAAAATAGTGTGACGAATTACCCAGAAAATTAACAGTACAGTTGGAAAATCGCAGAAAAATTTGCACTGAAAATTATAAAAAAAATTAAATCAAAACTAAAAATTACATGCAAACTAATGAAAATCACCCGGATAAAAGATATGTATATATTATACATATAGATCACCTAGTAAGTAGATCACCTAGTAATAATACGGTGTAGCATCAAAAGATAAGTTTTCAGATTAGATAAAAGTGTAATATTTTTTGTTAATGGTTTTCAAATGTACCATAGTTTTTTAAACTGATTTTTCAGGCTATTTTCGGCGTTTTTGAAGTGAAAATTGTCATGCAGCAACCAAATTTCAACAAAATAGTTCCTTTTATGATATGATTAGTTTAATATAGTTTCATCAATGCAATTTTATCACTGTAATTTTTTCACTGTAATTTTAAAATATATTTTTTTAATGAAAACTTATAGTGGCCATTTATCAATAAAATATTTTGTTAAATCTTTTTAGTACAATTTTCTATATGAATTTTCGCAGTTTTCTTGATGAGTTTTTTTTAATGATTTTTGAAGAGTTTAGAAATGTTAAGCGATATTCGATGCAAGGTTTTGTAATGTTTCAAATTTATGATCATAGTTTTATACAATTTATGATAGTTTAATAGTCAAATAAACCATTATATTAAATAAGAAATTTATTTAAGCATTCTTGTTTATTTATTATTTATCGATCAGCACGGTCCAGTGCTAACGTTATTGTTGTAGCCAAACACAATGGTTCCAGTTGAACCAGCTAAATGCCCAAAGGATTTTTATCATAATGTTCCACTATTCGTTTACTTGTCTGTTTTGTTTTTAGTTTCGCGAACTGGTTTTTAAACAGCTTCAGACCAGTCTCGTGATAAAGGAGATAGTTTCTGGCCCTCAATTTGGTCATCGAGCTATAGAACCTACCAGTACTGAAGCGCAGAACTCTCCGCTCGAATACCTCTACCGCTGATAAGGAACACGTTATCCAGAATTTGGATGCGTGTTTGAGGATTGGCCGAATAAGAGTTTGTTAGAAAATAGTTTTCACTTTGATGGTCAGACCTCATTTTTTTGGGTCCAAATGCGGATCTGGTAGTTGTGAGTTTTGCAGGAATTTGTGAAAGTCAATGCTAAGGAGTAATCTTATGCCGGGTTTCCACCAAAGAGACAAAACAAGAAACACGGACAAAAAAGGTGTTTTGTTTACTAAAACAGTTTTCAGAGACAAAAATGCTCGCGAAACTGTTTAGTTTTTACAAAACATTCGTGTTTTTGTTCAGAAAAACATTTTTTGTCCGTGTTTTTTGTTTTGTCTCTTTGGTGGAAACCCGGCATTAGAGTTTTCGCAACGTGACAGTGAGCTTTTCGCTCTTGTAGCGAATAGTTTGAGACTCTCGAGCTTAGATGGATTGCAAAATTCACAAAATTGTTTCTTGTGCTATGCTTTATGTCCCACTAGCCAAACTCCATTTTTCCAATCAACCAAATGACACTCTAAGATATTCTCTGCTTTGAGCGGGTCTTGGCTCGACGCGAATAAATGCTTGTCAGCTGGATATAGAAAGACTTTAACTATAGGCTAATCTGCTTGTATCAGGAGGTCAGCTCTGAATCTGGTATATAAAACAGGACCGATAATGGAACCTTGTAGCACTCCTGATGTCAAAGGCAAGTCGTATAATCTCTTTGGCAAATTCAAACACACGAGAATTACCTTAAGTGCTGTTTGACGCACAAACCATCGATTCTCGCTTCCATTTTCAGAATTACGACTCGATATTTTTTTAATAGACTGATATCCTATGCAAGATAATCCACAAAATTGGCTTCCAAACCATACAATCTCATCACATCTCTGCATGTTCAATTAAACACAGTCTCTTATCGGACCAAATGATCATGACAAGTGCGTAGGCATCACATTCGATATGTGACACATGACATAATTTAGATCGAAACAAATTACGTGCATTGAAATGAAATTTCCTAATAGATCTTCTCTAGCCATACGACCGAGCTGACTGACGTGAACCAACAACGAGACGTCGAACATAGAAAACGGCTTAGTAGGATTTAAGTTTAATCTTGATCGTTGCATACGGCGATCACTTGAACTCCGGATCAACATCTCGAGGAAAAGTTCGAAAGCCATCCACGTAGATACTTCCCACGAGCGGTACTGTCGCGTCACACGACATGCCATCCTCCTCTGCTTTACAGCTAGAACAGTTCGTTGTTCAATTACCGAATGCTAACAAAACGGTTTATTCTCGGTGACTAGATTTCCATTGCATCGCATTGACTGTCAGAGGTACGCTAAGTAAGCGAACAATTATCTGGCACGAACAACATGAAAAAATAAGAGTAAAATTTCAGTATGCCTCCGCAATCAGTCACACAGTTCTGGGGATTATTCTTATATATATGTAAGTAACTAGATATAAGATATGTCGTATAGATGTATCTTTAGCGTATGCAATGAATAATGATTTTGCCAAATTTTTCTGCTTTGCATATACCGTTACAACGATGTAGGTATATATTTATAATCAAAGAAATCACTTCTTCATCTTTCTGTATTGTCTGAAATTAATAATAAAAGAAACGAAAAATTTTGATTGTGGATCAAACGCGTAATCTGTAATTGTTTATCTTCCGTTGATTCTTGATACTCTTTTTCAGATACTTTCCGTATACATTTCTATAGAATGATTCCAGCGGAACTTTTGGGTCTTCGCTTCGTTCAGCAAAATCTTTTCTGTGCAGTGAAACGTATTATTGCATCCGGGGTCGTAACGGCAACAACTATTACTGAATGTTGTGTGTAGTGCGGCATAATACATGTCTTTCACCCACAGTAAATTGTGTTGTCGTCGAAGTCATTAAATTGATAATTCGTGTTTGTGTTTTTAGTTTCTAAAATTGCTTATGCATATTCTGTTCGTTTTAAATTTTTTTTCGCTTCTCTCATTTCTTTTTGAATACCGTTGAAAATTCAATATACGAGATTTTCGATCAAAATTGAACTTGTACAAAAATTTATGTCACCCTGTTCTACTTCCTATTCGAAAATTAAAAAGACTGAATATTCAATTCATGAATATCTATGGACGACGTTCATCTTCTGTTTATGACTTTTTTTTGTGACTCACTCTAGAAATTATGCAGTTATATATACTTTTAGTATATCTGAATGTGACTACCCCTTGCCTCGATTGCAGCGAATTGAGGCTTTTTTCTCTCTGGAATTCTTTATTGCTCCAAAACTCTGCATTTGAGTTAGGTTTTTTGTTGTTGTTTAAACTTCTTGCTATTCATTTTGGGTATATTTAAGTACGTATGGAACAGACGTACGTCGACAATATTGTCGTGGATTAATACCAATTGAAAAGATTGAAGCGGTTTTCTTTGCAAAGAATTCCAGCTGTATAGGTGAAGTCGGCGGATGGATGTGTGTCAATGCAAGTTAGGTATTATGTATAGAGACTTATTGGCTTATGATGTAGTTCAAATTATTCATCTCGTTAAATCAGATACGTTTGTAATTGAATAATCCGTGTTTTCATGCACTTTACTGGCTTAAAGTCTTATTGCAGATGAGGCAACTCTAATGAAAGGTGGCTAGAACCTGATTGCTCAGTATAAAATACAAAAAATGAAATGGGGATGTAAATGAATTTGCTGAAGCAAGATGTCAAAACATGATTGTCCATTTCACTATAATGGGTTGAGGAAAGAGTCTTAATGCAATCTCTAAAAATTTTAGCACTTGTTTATTGGTGAAGATCTTTAAGCTCATCGTTCTATTAAGCCAATCAGCTTTTTACTTTCCGTTCCTCTGCTACTTTCACTTCAACTTTATTTTCAAAGCTGTTAAGTTTGGAGCTTCTTACTCTGAACGAGAAAGGTTTCTATCCTTGTATTCTCGCGCTAATAGACCTATCGAAACTACTCCCGATACTACCATCACGGTCTTTTCTGAAACTGCATGGTAGCTACAGGTGATACGCGATGCACCCCATTGCGCTGCAAACTGGGAATGTGCGCTCTAAGCTTCTTAGTTCGAAACGCATCTCCAATTTCGGTCCAATGTAGCAAAACAGAATTCTCTTTCGTCTCACCTGGTCCGTCAATGTCGGCCATTAGCATGCTCAACGAAGTGATGAATCTTCGAGCCCTATCACATGCTCTGCAAATATGGTTCCAATAGGTCAACTTGGTATCCAGGAGCAGTCCCACATACCTCAACAACTTGCTGGTCTGGTCAACTGTCGTGGATATGACAGTTGTTATGATTCGTTTTGTCAGCATGACGATCTCTGTTATAGAGACAGACTCGGTCATCCATCACTAAACTCTTGTCATGACTTGGTGAAGCCTGAATTGGGTGAAATTGGCAAATCTGGCAAATATAACCGCTGAAATATCATCAGCATAACCTACCAAAAAACAATCGCTGGCATATTCAGGTGAAACACATAATCGTACATGCTTTTTGCGATGAGACATAGGATCATTTTGTTCAAATTCTTATAGGATGATGAGAAAGAGTTACAATGTATTTTCCACTGCGGTTTTTGATTCCCTTAGCAATATCGTTTATTAGGACTGTGTGCGTAATAAGCGTTGCGAAAGTATCACGAAGATCCGGTAATATCTCTTTTTATTGGGTCCGCTAAATGACAGTTGTATTCGATGGACGAGCTGTTCTTCAAAGCTCTAAGTCATAACTACAAATCGATTCCAAAATAAATTTGTTAATAAGCACTTTCGAGTCGAGTGAGAATGTTAACTCTCTATTGAGCAGCCATTTTAATTTGATAAATTTAAACTTCAACTGCTGATTTTTATTTCAACGGATATGTTTCCAGGTGAGCTTCATGTCAAGATCCATTCCGAGGTATTTGACTTCATTACTTTGTTGGGGCTTATTTGACAAAAAAGTTCGTTTTTACAACATGAAAGTAATGTGGACGCATTTAAATTTGTTCATTTTCCTTTTTCCATTTCATAAGCCATTCTTCAATATGTGAGATGTGCGATTGCAAGTTTCAAGATGCCATATTTGGATCTGAGTTACTGCATAGGATAGTGATATCGTCTGTGAAATTTGCTGTAGTTGTTATTTACTGCAAGATCAGATGTAAATATTGAAAAAGCACAGGTCCTAAAACACTCCTTTGTAGAACTCCAGCTTACGCTTGGTATTTCGCAGTTGTGAAGCTTATGTCGAAGCTGATTAGTTAGCTAAGATGAAAGGACCTCATTTTGGGAGCATTTGGTAGATCCTCCCTTGGTGCCAAACTTTGTCAAAGGCATGACTGACATCTTGAAAAACTACTCTAACTTCCTATATTCACATTTTATTTTGATATCTGACACAATTCTAAAAACTTGCTGAATAGTGAATAGAACTATGTGATCTTCGGAATCCAAATCGATGCTCAGGAATCTGGCTCGGAATTCTCGAGTATTTGGAGAATTTTAAAGAATTTCTAAGTATTGGACTAAAAGGTATATATGATTTCACTTGAAACATATCTATGACCTGTTTAAAGATCATAATAATAGGTCTGTTCGCATACTACAATGAATTGCGATTAATTGCAATGAAGCCGTTTTTGTACTCCGTTTTACTGAAAACTGAAGTAAATTTCAGTAGGGTCTGAGCTATTGAAAAATACTGAAAAGTGTCAAACGGTGTGGCACGAGTAAATAATTTCAAATGTGCGCGGCAAGCAATATATTTTTTGCGTAATGTTGTTATGAAGGTCGAATATTTTGGTGGCGATAATTTATCACCGCTTAGGATGACTTTATAATCACTATTGTTCTCCCGAAAACCGACAACTGACACTTTTATTTGTCAATTTTCAGGAAAAGCAATGATAGCGTTTTCGTACTTTTCATGAATTTCCCCCACCACATGATTCAGGAAAATTCAGTAAAATTCAGTGACTGAAAGTACGCGAACGACCTAGTGATGGCAGTTCTCCATGGGTGTGGGAAATACCCGATTCTGAAGATAGTATTGAAGAGGTGGTGATGAGATCAATGCCTGGAAAGTTTCTGGGATAGGTTTCTTCAAAGATAAGGTTTTGATTTCATTAGTCGAAGTTTTAATGGGTTGTGTATAAAAAAACATTGAATTCGGAAGCAGATCCTGTGTTATCGCATTGGGAGGTCCGAAAACTTGCTCCACGTAGTGGCTTTCTTACCGACGCTTCTGGTCCAGTTTTCATTGGCGATTCTCACTGGAGCCTTCCTGATAGTAGGCTGTTGATTCGTTTGATTGTGTTCCACCACGAATAATACGTTTTTTTAATGGGAGTGAGATTAACCAAGAACGACTGAAGTTTCAATTTTTCGGGGTCTGTTAGTGTCACCTTGAGTTCTTTGGAAGTTTTGTTAAGTCGAGTATTTGTATGAGGAGGTTTGTGTGATTGCAATTCTATGCGTCCCCGTATTTTTTCCTGAACTCAAATTTGTATCGACGTAGATTGAGTCATCTATCGCAAGGCGAATGTACTTTGGCTTTTGGAGCTTGGTTAACAATTGCAACCATGACAGCGCAGTTAAAAAAGCTAACTGTGTTAACTTGATGTCATCTGCTGAATTAGGATGTTGAGTCATTAAAGTGTTCTAGTTGATTTGATTGTGCGTTTAAGCTAAGCCAAGTTCCATATCCAATGAAAATTCGAAAAGAAAATCGCCCAACGAGACGTCAAAAACTGCTTCTGCGAATACCGAGCGAAGAGTTACTCCTTTGAAATACCAAAGTCAATTAGGTCCGAAAATTGGTTAGTGTCTGATGGACAATACTTAGGCTGACCTATTGATTTATGTCCCAGTCCACAAGTTTGGAGAGTTTAAAGAGTGCCTTATCTGTAGTTGTTATAAACCGGGAGCCTCAACATATTTGTTGAACCAAAGCTATCAAATTTTGCCTATCTAGACAAAATAAAAAGCTCACATAAATATTTCCCTGTTGCCTGTTTGTAGACCTTCGATAGTTTTCTGACCTCTTTCAAACGATAGTAAAACAGTTGTTTTATGTGTATAGCTGATTCTTCTCTACCCGTCGTATCTGGTTGTTTCGTGTCGCCAAATGTGTAACCAGGGACATTAAACTTTTTTTTTGTTCGTGTGATGTATCCCCGATATAAGGAACACATCAAGTCGTAGGTTAAAACGATGCAAGCAATTTTCACTTTGTGCTGAGTAAGACCACTCCATTCTAATGTGCGATCTTAACTGAGCTTATGTGGAGTTCGCTAGAAATTCAAGTATCCTGTTTGAATTTTTTATTTGCTCTTGCATCTTGTTACCCATATTTGGAATTCAGCCGTTTATATTTTCTGATAGGGTTGACAGGATTAACAAAATCTCGTGCCAGCAATTATTTGAGTAGTGGATTCAGTAGAAACGTGTGAATTTAATTTGATTGCATCGGAGTTTTTGATAATTTTCTATGATAGGAACGTGCAAGGAATTCAGGCAGAGAGATTAATCCGATGTCTGTTTTATTCAAGACATGTTTTGCACGGTTTTGAGGTGGACTCATTTTTTTCTTTCAACAATTGGAAAACTAGGCAGCGTCTGTAGTTGGCAGTATGATGATTACCGCATTTGCTACATTTTTTAATGAATTTGTCTTGTTTGCTTTTGCCGTAAGATTTTGCTGTGTGGAACTGACCGCAAATAATGCAGACAATGAAATGGAGCAATAAGATTTAGTGTTACAAAGTGCATGACAATTTGTACTTTGCACAGGGTACTACGCTAAATTGGCTCTTCCACTGTAATTTTGCGATGCATGAGGTATCACAAATCATAAATTTTGTGGGTTCCTGTTTTTTTTAGGCTACTGCTTCCGGGTTTCAATTCAATTTTGAAGAGTACCTGGTGCTTTTTAAATTTGTCAAAAATATTCTGTCTTTCCGTTCTGTTAATTCTTTTCTGACGCGTCTGTATTAAAAAAAATAAATAAAAAAAGTCTTAATATTTATTTGAACGTAGATGAGATATGTGGTATTATTACTAGACGAAGTTTTAAAACATTGCGTACCGTTATTGTTTGTAAGAAAAGTTCCTTCGGTACCGAGTGAAATTAGTATGTTAGTATAATCAAATATATGGAGTCCCGCTCTCCCGAGGAACGTGGAACGTGGAAAGAGGAACGAAAAGTCGTCTGGAAGCTTAAGAGTGAATTGCTCCGTTAAAGAGGTAAGGAGTTTTGTGATTTTAGGTACTATTTTCCTAACACCGTGTAACTTTCTTTTAACCTATGATATAACATATTTTTTGAATATTTAGCAGTTTAAAATTAAATTAATATATCCGAAAATGTAAACCAGAAGTGATTATTAGCGTCTTGTATTTTTCATAATTATTCTAAAATCAAAATTACCCCGCGTTAGTATTTCAATCAACACGCTTCACTCTGTCTAAATCTTTTATTTCAAAATATGTAAACAGAGACAAATTATATGTAAGCTTCAAATCATGGAATTAAAGCCGCAGTACTTTTCGTTTTCCTTTACATAATACCCATATGTATCTAATTTCAATTTACTTGAAAATCATCTTTTCTGCCGGTTTCGAAGAAGTTTTTTTTAAACTTCGTTGATACTAAATTTTACGCAAATGTAAGAGTATAAGAAAAGATAACTGTTAAACTCCCAATAAGTGTTATCTTTCCATCTCATATTTCTAACATAGATTAAGCATTATATACTACTGCCTATCAAAATTACAATATAATTTTCTATGTAATAAACCCAAATATGAATTTAAAACATTTACTATCGTTGAATTCGTTCTTTGGTAAGTTCTACCGAACCCACAACATGCGCATGATGTGATGTTCTTTTGCCGTAATTTCGATCCCAGTATGTAATTAATTTATCAGTCGACCTAAAAAAACTACAAATTAATGTCCATAGTTTCATCATATCGGTATTCAACGAAAGCAGCATTCTGAAATTCAATAATCATCCGAAATCTGAACCAGTCCATAAATTCCAAATCAATCCGTTACATGCCATTATCCACATAACTTAGCAGTCATGTATCTTAATTCGAAAGGCAGCCTGTGCGCATTAACATTTTATACTACGACCATCGGCAAATTGTGTAACAGCACGAAAAACCATTACAGCACCGGTCTTCGGCGTGTAACATATTTTACGATCAATATCGCCTGCTGTTTCCTGTTGCCCCGTCACATACTCTCCAACGCGAAGAAGTCGATCGAAGAAGAAGAAGATCAAACTACGAAAAATTCGATCATACCTAGAAAAAATAATCGTTAGAAGCTCCATTAATTTTCTATCAATAAATCTTCAAATTAAATCATAATTCAGTTAGGCATCGTTCAATCTTTCTTTCCGCTAGATCAAATGATTTCTCATTCGCTCTCTTATTCATCTAGATCGACAGCTGCTGAATGTGAGTGGAGGCACCAGCAGCAACAGTATCACCAGCTCTGACCCATCCAGACTACAATCTCGCTGAAGAAGATTGACTTGTGCTGGAAGAAACACCTCTTGCGTGAAGTTACGCTACGACGATAGACAGATCGGACTAGAAGTAGAGGAAGAAGACTATTAGGTTCGACGAAGAGCAGCTGTGTCGGTTGATCTAGTATGGAGCTCTCGAGTATAGGTAGAGGGTCCTAATGCGGCAAGCTTACGTGATCTATTGTGCTGGAAGTAGTTATAGAAAACTGAAAATCATGAATTCTCGTTTAATTAGCAACCGGTAAATTTCCGTGGCTGATCGGCTCGTAACTGATCGCATTTATAAAAGTACCTAGCAGAAGGCTTAGATGCTAGCAATTTATTAGTGAATGACTAGGTTCACTTCTGAAATGTCGGTGGATCGTTGGCTACAAATTGAGGTGATCTCTGATAAGGTCGAAGTAAGTCTATGACCTTTAACTTGAAATCACCTGGCATCTGTTGCATTTGTTGCTTTAATTTTCATTTCCTGATGATTTGTTGCTTTTAATTCAAGTGCTCTGGACTTTCTAAGATGTTTAACTAGAAGATAATTAGATGCAATTTAATCGTAACAAAGCTAGGTTATGTAACTTCACAAAAGCAAAAAAATTTCCGAATTAAATTTAACATTTTGTTAGAAAAATATGGCTTCGGAATTTTGAACTTGGGCTCAATCACGATAGATACGAGGCTTATTGGTTTTACGAATTATGCTGGAGAACTTTAATGCCTTCGCATGACATTGCCACCATTGAACAGCAGTGTCTTTACTCGAGTATTTCCGTTTCAATTACTTCAGCCCCTTTGTATTGTTTCGCAACCAAGTGGTGAGTTTCTGGTGAGTTTCCCTTTCAGGTGAGTTTCCCATTCAGGTGAGTTTCCAATTCAAGTGAGTTTTCTAAACTGAATAAGAAACTCATCTGAATAGGAAACTCATCCGAATAGGAAATTCATCTGAATGGAAACTCATCTGAATAGGAAACTAATCTGAATAAGAAACTAATCTGAATAGGAAACTCATCTGAATAGGAAACTCATCTGAATAGAAAACTCGCCTGAATAGGAAACTCGCCTGAATAGGAAACTCGCCTGAATAGGAAACTCACCTGAATAGGGAACTCACCTAAATAGGAAACTCACCTGAATAAGGAACTCACCTGAATGGGAAATTCAGTTGAATAGGAAACTCACCTAAATAAGAAACTCACCTAAATAAGAAACTCACCTGAATCAGAAACTCACCTGAATAGAAAACTCACCTGAATAGGAAACTCACCTGAATAGGAAACTCACCTGAACAGGAAACTCGTCTAGGTAAGAAAATTATCTGAATAAAAAACTCATCTAGATAGGAAACTCCTGGGACAGGCACTTTGGGCGTAAAAACAAATGCTTGAACTCAATTTTGGAATATCTCCTATGCAGACTCTCCGGTCATACAAGCAAATGGTGAGACCTATCACCTCATATGGATCAGCAGTGTGGTGAAAAAAATTGCAGAAAAAGTCAACAAGCTTAAAGAGATAGGCAGCCTGCTGATTACAGGAGTATGGAGATCAACTCCAACGTTAGGGATGAAAGCCCTTTTTATACCTTGAACCACTACACCTGCAAATCCAAAAAGGTAGCGGCGAAACAGGCAAAAACAACAGACCTGTAGGTATATATCAGGAAATCTAAAAAGCCATCTCAATGTCCTGGAATGCATTAGGGTCATAATCGAAATGCTGACCTTCAGAGACCAAATAAAGACTAGAAAAAGTTCAGGCTCACAATAGCATAAAAAAAAATTGTAAGAATTGTTCGCTCCTCTCGCGGAAAGGGACGTAAATGTGGTATGCGGACGGCCCGAAGATGAATTGCGGAGTGGAAGCAGATATAGGACCCAGGTGCTAAGTCCACTTTCCTCTCTCTAAGGAGGCCGCTATCTATCGAGCATAATTATCTGCTGTCCTCAAGGCTATCAATCACGATCAAATAAACACAGCTATATTCTTAGAGGCGAGAGAGGCCCTAAATGAAATAGAGGCACAGAACAGCATCGAGCTTACACGATTCCCTGGGCATGAGGGGCCTCAGGAAACGAAGAAACTGATATTAGAATAAAGAAGAGGATAAATTGCGCCACATTGGTTCCCTTCCGTGTTGTTGCTTATTGAAGGCTGATATAGGCAGGAAAATTAAAACATAAGACTCAAAAAAAGGTGAAAAGCTACTGGCTTAATCTACAGGGTTTAAGACACTCAATTAACTACTTCAGCTTCAATGCAAAAAGAGCAATAGAAGCAGTGATTGTCCGTAAAAGTGGCATATGGGCCTTATGCGGTAAAAAGTACCTCAAGAGGATAGGCATGAATCAAGATGACTGCTGTATATACTACAGAGAAGTGATAGAAATAAACCTGCTTGCTTCTTTTTCCTCCATCTGAGATATTAGAAAATCCTCATCTGGGGATATATCCAAGTTCATATCCAGTTGGATATCCTTTTTGACATAACGCAGAGGGGGCACAATAAACCCCGGATGTCGCAGTGCTAGACCATCCTGCTTGATGCATTCATTCTGTCATTCATACCTCAAGCTCTTAAGTAAACCTCGAGCTCGAACCTCGCCATTTCATTAATTCCGATCAAATGAATACGATCACTATCGCCTCCTACATGCGAAACTTTCAAATCTCTCCCAAATCGCAACATGTTTTCTTGAATTGTGTGACCCCATCGGGGCTACCTTCTCTTCAAACGGTTGAACCCATAACGCGCCAGCATTAATTCCAACAACAAACACAACGATCAGATATTATCACGGCTCATAGCCGTCATAGTCGTCATGATCGTCGCTATTCATCTTCATTTCATACACAGCGTTAATAAACTCTTGTAGCGGCTCGCAGAAAACTGAAGCAATCACAATCATGCCGTGAACGACGAAACGATGATGACGACGATCTGTTCTTGGGCAACATCAAAACAAACGGTACTTACGGTTACCTTTAACCAACCACCTACAGATCCAACAGATCACCGTAAGAAATGTTTGCTGGCCAACTAACTGAACTTCTTAGGCTGAAAACGATCTTCTTCTCTCAAACTTAGAAAAAGAAGAAAAAAAACGGTTCGTGCATTCTTGTCAGATCTGCAGTGCCGTGCAGGTTGAGGCGCGGGTGTATGCTGGATACGATCACCAGGATTTTGCTTAGCTGGGATCATAGTAAAAAATGCAGAAAAATCAAAAAATCTATATATATACTTTCTAACTGACGAGTCTACTCTAATCGCTTTAGGCATCCGAGTCTTTCTTTGAGCTTAGACCGAAAAAACTTAAATAGCAGTTTCGAGTTGAGTTCCGCCGATCTGCACAAAAATACATACCTATCTCGTCATCTTCGACAGATCGAAATTCAGAATATAGAAAATGATGATGGACCACTACGTCGATACTGTGAAGAGTATCTTTTGTCGATAGTTTGAGTTGAGTCAATGCCGCGATGTGATCTTGTCTTTACGTTGATTGACGTTGAAGGCGCAATAACCATGTCTCAAGATCATCTGAAGATCACTCGGCTCACGGCCCGTCGAGGCACACACAGCAGAAAGATGCCACGGCCGTAGAAATAGATTGTCGATGCTCTCGAATTGGTCTTTACTTTTGCAATTTACAAATTGGAAGTTTTAGCTAATTAGCAAGAATTGATTAACCGTTATAACAAGAGAAGATCGTCTTGAGAACGCGAACGGAGTGACGCAGAGTTTGCTGCCGTTGCCGCCGCTGTTCGGGACTTTGAAGTATGATGGGAAAATATTTGTTCATTTACGTTGATAGTTAGCGTACATATTTTGTAAGTTTTGTGTGGTTTTTGTTGCGTCCGCAAGATGAGAACTGTACACACTAGCGGCCGACAGTAAGTGGAACTCTTAATGGTACCAAAATGAGAAGTTAGCGCCGAATGCAGGACCGGCCAATAAATGACCATTATTGCTTTTTTCCCAGATCATCAACTCCGATAAAATTCCAAACTTCACACCATCACTTTAACATATCACTACTAATGGTGATCATTACTTTCAAATTATCCTTGTAATTAAATTCAATTGAAACGATAAAGCCCAGAGGGACGCCCCACAGATAACATTTATGGCGCTCAATTTGCAACATCAACAAAGTTGCAGACCGGTGGCTCTTTGAAGGCTTTTTCGAAAAGTTGACTTTTCCTTCCCAGAACAGAACGACTTTAATGCGATTTGTGTAGGCTTAGGCTTTGGGTCCACGGACAGTACAGATCGCTGTAGAGGTCTTTAGGGTTATGGAAAGTCACAGGAATGATGTTTAGCGAAGCTAATAAGTAGTGTGCATTCAAGTAAGATTGTTAATGTAGCTGTTTGTTGTTTGCTTGCTTGCCGTAATCGACTAGTTGCACGCAATCTGCTTTCGAAAGCCAAGTTGGTCGCATAGTTAGTGTACTAAGTCATCTATTTGATGTAAGTCAAGTGATTTTTCTCAGTCTCAGGAAAGTAGTTTTAGAGAAAGCAGGCAAAGTTGCAGCATGTAGTTTAGTAAAAGAGAAGGATGCCATTTTGATTATTGAAGCAAAGATGTTTCGGGAAATAGTTCGAAGGTTGGTTCCCAAAATTATGTTTGAATGGCTTTGATTACTATTAAGAACTTTCTAGTATTCTGATACGGGCTCATAAAAGTTCATTAGCTATAATTTTTTGAAAAAGAATGTCATACTAGTAATTGATTAATTTCTAAGTTAAATATGCATTATAGTAATACCGCAGTCTAGTAATAAGATTCTTTTTTTTTATTTTCAGACTTAACCACAGTATCTGAATCTTACTAATGAAGGTAAGAATATTTCTATTTAGTTTAGATTATAAAATTTGGGGCGCTTTTTCTGACTAACGTAGTTAGAAGATCAAAAGTATTATGAAAAATATCTAAGGTTCAAAAATAGTTTTCAACATCAACAGAGAAGGCTGAAACGTAGAGAATTTGATTGGAATGATTATTAAGTTCAGTATGCAAATTTACTCTATTAAATTTAACCTCTAAAATGAACCCTGTCTTCAGCTTACAAATAAAAGTAAAGTAATCCCATGACAACCCTCTTACGGGTCTAGGGGTTGAAGCTAGTAGAGAGCATAAATTTACAATTAATGTGAATACGAGTGTGGAGTGATTCATTCCACGACTCACTTTAATCCTGATTATTTCAGGTACCTATGCCGAGCTAGGTGAACTCAAAGCTTGGGGCGCAGACCCTCTTCGGAACCCGAATTCGAACCCCACTCACAAAAAGCCAGCGCTCCTCCTACTAAGCTACTCAAGCTTCTGAGCTTACAGATACTATCCTTAACATGAGAAGATTCGCACCATGCTTGTTTCAGAAGAATTGATCTAGTGATTGATAAATGCGTCAACTGTGGTGGCAACCATGCTGTTAATTACAATTCATTCTATGTATAATCTACCTGAACGTAAGAAAAAATTGTATCGAGTGGAAAGTGATTAACATTATTGGCAAAAAATACACTTAATAGGAAGCGTGTGCTGCCACAATTTTTTGGAGAATGGATTGATCAATGTTATATTAAAATTAGAGGTGGCTTTAGAAGTTGATAGCACGGAACTACAGAACTCTATCCGAACATTCAAAGTTGCCGTGAATCTAATGGCCCCTATAGTCAAAATCGTACTAATGAGAAGTTGACAGTGGCTACAATTCGTGACCTGAGGGAGGGGAAGTTGGTTTGGTGAAAACCAATTTATTCCCTTATAACAAATGGACGAAACACTAGCCCCGAAAACTCGCGCGGCTGGTAGATTTAGGGTGAATATATCATACGCCCGAGTGAAGAGGTGTATATATGGATAGTACGCTGTTACCTGTGAACAGCACCAACTGCAAAGGCTCAGATCGTCCTGGTAATTGCTACAAATGTGCGAAAAACTGTTCTGCAGAGTCCAAGTGCCTGCTTTGCATCGAGAACCATGACGAGGATAACGCGAAATACATAATGGGCTCGAATGCACTTGCTTTCAAGAAAAGGCTGCAGAGAAAAAATAAGTTATCCAAGAAAATCTGCAGCATCGGAGAGCAGCTGACAACTTCATTACACAGCTTGTCTGCGAAAATATTGCAGGAGTTTGGAGATAAATTTAGCTCTTTTGGGGGTCAATCTCCGTAATACTGTTGGCCATTTTGTACCAAGAGCTGTTGTCAGTGTTATTGCTTTAAGTCATTGGAGTTGGGAGTGCCCATAGAAAACGCTCGACGCCGGCGTTTAATGGAGATAGCACCGAGTCTGTATTTGAGGACGCTAACCACTCGCTTCGCGCTAACGTATCAGTGACCTGGCGTTGGCGACTTCATTTTCCATTCTACCAAGGCAGATGAAGGAGGACTACACAGGTAGTGATCAACACTAAATCACCTTCTATATCGCTGAGAGCATGCAAATGCAATACCGCTCATCCTGCAAAACATTGAGATGGTGGCAGCATTGAATGCGTGCTCTGATGGAAAATAACCTCGTACTTAGGCCACAGTGATCCAGAAAGAGGTGAAGGCTCCTCTTGACAGCACTATCGAGAAGATATCTATCTACTTCCTAAATGCCCTAACGGAGACCATTACGTGAAAGGGAGCAGGCCTACTCTTGGAGCAGGGAACGGCGGACCAGAAGCTTACACGTTGACAAACAAAGATCTGGCCAAACCGTTAAAATAGAGTAAACGCTCCAAATAGCAGGTTCTTTGCAAGGAGATCAGCTCGAACCCGTTGGAGTGAGCGGTACAAGTTGGCTATCCGCAGATTCGGCTTCATACGGAATCATCACCCGGAATCATCTCATCGATTACTTGAAAAAGGGAAAACGATAACAGGAGAGTATTATGCATGATTATTGGACCGGTTGAGCTAAGAAATCAAGGAAAAATGTCATTTGAAACGGAAAAAGATCCTCTTTCATCAAGACAATGCACGGGTGCATACCTGCGCAGTTGCGAAGGCCAAGATTATGGAACTAAAGCTCCAATTATTACAACGTCCACCGTATTCACCAGATTTGGCCCCCAGTAATTTTTCTTTGTTTCCTAACTTGAATAACTGGCATGTCGGACAAAGGTTTACGTCTAACGAGGAGGTCATCGCCCAAACAAATGCCAATTTGGTGGAGCTTCCGAAATCTTACTTTTTGGAAGGCTTAAAAAACTCGCAAAAACGCTCAATTAAATGTAAAGAGCAGAAGGGAGATTATCTTGAAAAATAAAAAATAAATCTACCCCGAACAAATGTTGTTTCCATTTTTTTCTAAGGACTTATTGAACGTCCCTCGTATCAAGAGCAGATCATCGTATCACTGCAAACCAAGCGGAGGTTTCACCATTCACGGAAGGAGATCTGAACAGCGTGATATCCAGATTGAAGAGCTAAAAGGCACTATGTCCTAATGAAGTGCCGGTTGAGGCATTTAAAGTTGTTGTGGAGGTTCAATCACGACTACTGCTGGCTTTATAGAATTCCTGTTTAACGGTGGGAGATTTTGAGTAGCTCCGCTCGCTCTCATAAAAAAACGAAAAGGAGTCCTGGGCACTTTGGTAGCGTATTGACTCCTTTGCTTGTTGGAGACTGCGGGTAAGTTATTTGTGCGGTTACTTAAGTCTCAACTGGAGTCAGCAATAAAACCAGCTGGTGATCTAAGTGACAATCATCACGGTTTCTGCAAAGATGACTCAACTGTCGATGCCATTTTTGAGGTTATAAGGGCAGTCACAAGAGTGGAGGAAAAAAATGCCTGCAACTCAGCAAGGTGAACCAACATTTTTTTGGGCCCTCGAACATAGTTTCGGCATCCTTTGCTACTCTCTGTGGTCGTGGTGCAATATTATATTAGGTATCGATGGCTACTGTACAATACGGACGAGTGTGTTCGGAGAAGTCATATCACCTCAAGTGCAGTGCAGGTGACAGTATTCGCACCTGGCCTCTGGAACGTTGGAAAAGGGGTTCTTGTTGGGCTATGTTGAGGACGTTGCAGCGGTAGTCACTGCTCGATTAGTACTAAAGTAATTAATCATAAAGCAGTAATAACTGAGGGTGAAACGGCAGTTGTCCGTCCATGAAGCAGCTGAAGCAGAGTATACCGATTTGTGTTTGCCATCCCCAAGATACTTCTCGAGCAAAGCATTCTTATTTAGGATCAAAGCCTTCCATCGTGTTGGCACTCGCTCTTTTTTAAAATATTTTTGTTTCCAATGAACATTTTCGCGTTTGGGAAACTGTGCAATTTGATAGTTTCCATCCGATATAAAAACATCATATCTAAATATCAATTTCTTCCTAGCGTTCCGCAAGGTGCTTTTCTTGACGTATTTTCTTGACCCATATTGTACGTTATTTACGTTTCCGATCGACATTATTTGACAGAGCCAAAAAAATTTCATATTATTTGACATAGAGCCAAAAACTAATACAAATATTTGAGAGTACGAAAATATGCACAATTTTTCATTCAAAAAATGGTAGTTTGAAAAAAATTAATTGAAAGATTCTTAAAAGATGCTATAAACTCAGTTTATTAGACTAATTAAGTTTACCATGATGTTTCATTCAGCCCAACTATTTCACAAAAAGATAATCGACCAGTCATCAGTTGCCACTCCCCATTCATCTTTTGTTTATTTCTAGCGTTGAATTTATCACTAGCATCAAAACATAGTTGATCAACGGGAACGAAAATATCAACTTACAAAAAAAAATCATAGAAGTAAACACACGATTGGCTCCGTTTTTACGTCACTACAAACACAACTGTACTCTTTCAAATATCTATATCAATACAATTTACATAAAGTCATCTTCGAAATCGACCGAAATTGAAGAACCGTAAAAACTCTCGAAAACATCAAAAATCACCTGTGAATTCCAACTAATTAGCATATAAGAATTAATATAAAATCGTTTGCATATGGAGCGAATAGAAATTATAGTCAATTTGGAATGATGAAGAGAAGATATGTCACATGAGAATTACTTTGATCTAGCTCAGATAACTTTTTATGTAAAACTTAATCGAGATATATTTATTTGAAAAAATATCAGATATTTTAATTTAAAGATACATTTTTTTTTAATATATCAGATAGATATATTTCGATTTTTCGGCAGATGCTTATGTTTCGAGAATGATCGAACTTTTTCAAACTTTAGTTTTAACAAGAAAACAGATTTCTCTCGAGATTTGTGTCGCTCGAAATAGGTTGACACATAGTTTGTAGCAATTTAATCGTTGAATTATGGCAGGGCATCTCAATTGAATCGAAGTTCAGAAATGAGTCTATCAAAGGTGTGATGGATAACCAGCAACGCGGCAAAAAAAATATTGATTGTTCCTGGGGGAGGGTAGCCTAAAAGTAGCTGTGGGGGCCCCGATTCCGCATTAGCAGAGTATTCTTTAGCTCACACCGCACGAATGTTAGTGGGCCGCTTGGTTGGCTCCACGCGGCTGAGGTGGGTCGTTGACAAATGGGGTGAGCTGGCTTCTGGCAAACAAAGGGATGCTTCGTGTTATTCAACCGTCATGACCACACAATATAAACTAATAAACGTACTATATAAATCTGAAAAATATAAAGGATACGGCTTTTGTCCGTAAAAGACCCAAGACCTCTCAGATATGGGCTGGAACCAAGCAGCCTCATGCCGCAGATGATGTGGAAGATTACACAACCCAGTGACTCTTCGCTAAAAAGGAACTCGCAGAAAGTTCCTCTTTACGAAAAAGTCAGCCATCCAAATAGAACTTGAAAAGGAAAAGATTATAACGGGCTTACACCAATAAGAAGGCCAACAATTTAAGAATTCATGTGGACTAATTTAATTAAAATTTTATGCAACATTTATTTTTCAAAATTCCGTTTTATTGATGAGTGCAACGTCGGCTTTGAGGTCAAAAGTGGGTATACTCCGCAATACACATTCCGGTGCCCTCCGGCTTATATAAAAAAAGTCAGCAAATAACAATAGTTTACTTTCTGAACATCTTTTCGATGGGTTTAAAATTACTTTTAATACACATTTGTATTTTTCATAAGCTTCAGGTCTAAAATTATAATTTTTGGCCGACAGTGCTTATCAAAGTGTTTATATAAGAGAATTCTCTTTCCTGAGGAATACGAGGGTTAATCAATAAGTAATGATAATGAATATAAACCAAGTTTCCAACATAGTCTCCGAATAAGCTAATACAGTTAGTCCATGTTTTTTCCAAACCCAGGATGCCCTTGGAAAACAATTATTTATCTTGACTCTCCCAAAATGCCTTAACAGCGGCCATCACTTCGCTATCATCTTCAAATTTCCTACTCCGAAGGTGTTCCTTGAGCCCAAGAAATATGTAAAAGTC
Source organism: Nemotelus nigrinus (assembly GCA_947369275.1). Classification (NCBI taxonomy): domain Eukaryota; kingdom Metazoa; phylum Arthropoda; class Insecta; order Diptera; family Stratiomyidae; genus Nemotelus; species Nemotelus nigrinus. The sequence continues at coordinate 37,053,263 of OX376372.1, forward strand.
ACTGGATGATGTAACAAAAGTTTTCCGAGGAAAGATTGAAAAGTTCGAATCCTGTTTTTTAAATTGCAGCCATCGAAACTGCAGCGTTTTTAACCGGTGCGTTGTCCTGATGAAGGCTCGAACTTTGCCGCATCTTTTTTCCTCAATAGCCTCCCACAATCTTCTTATTTGGTCTGCGTAGAAAGAGCCTAATATAGTGGCTCCCTTTTCCAAATATTCCACTATGATAATTTCTTCAACGTTCCGAAAAATTCATTCATAACCTTCCTCGCCGAGCTCGAAATTTTGAATTCTTTTAGCGCTGGTGAAGAGGGATGCTTCCACGTCATCGATTGCTGTTTGGTTTCTGGTTCAAAATGGTAGATTCAAATCTCATCCATGATCACAAAACGTGACAAAAATTCTCCTGATCTGCCTGGAACTCTTCGAGATTCACTCTCGAAATGTCGACTCGTTTCTTCTTGTGCCAGTCGGTTAACATTCACGGTCCCCAACGCGCAGAGACCTCTTCGATATGTAATTCGTGCAATTCGAGATACCTGTGCAATTTGAGATACCTGTGACCTTAGCTACTTGCCTGATGGTCACTCTTCGATCTACCAACATGACACCTTTGATTTTTTTCACATTGTCTTCAGTGAGGGCCGTGATCGGACGTCTTTCGTGGTGCTCGTCTTCATTGGATGTTCTTTCCAGCTTAACCTCTTTGGCTCAGCGTGCAACGGTGGAATATGGGAGAGCAGAGTCCCCTAATGTTTCCACCATGTCGCCGTGTATGGCTCTGTTAGACAATTTTTTTCGAACAGAGGTACTTAATGACAGCTCTAATTTCGTTTTTCTCGATTTTGATACTCTCTCTTCGACTGTTTGTATTCAAATGAATGTACCTCCTTGGAATCGTGGCTTATTTATATATTTTTTTATGCTGACTTAGTGAGTATATATGGTAGTAAAAAAAAATTGTTTTGGAATTTTATGCGAACTGGAAATAACCGATTATCATTACTTATTGATCAACCCTCGTATAACACCAAAGGCTTTTATTTGATCTTGGTTACAGAAAATATGAAACCAATTGACTTGCAAACATCCGATCAAAATGGATCTTGTATGCATTTGTATATAGATTCCGATTCATAAAACTGGTCACGTTTCACGTTCACTGGTCACATTCTAACCCTAGGCGTACAGATGCAGCTCGATTTTCAGTATGTTACTGTTATACTTATTTGAACTTTAAATCGAACATATACTTCTTTTGACATCTAGCTTATCGTAGAATACAAATCAAGCTCGAGCACAACATTCCTCAGAAAAAGACCCAGTCTGTAGACTCTAGAGTCACCTTATTGTTATAATGCTCCCATATCAAAGTCATCACTTGATTTGGACTTGGTGTCACAACTTTCCAATAATTAATAGAATGATCCGCAAAAGTGATGAGAGATCTTCCTTAAACACCAAAAAATGCTCTTGTCCCACTCCAACTAGAAGGCACTCTCGACAATTTTCTTGAATTTTTGCTTAAAATAGCTACTGAAATATGTGGATACAAAGTTACGTGTTCGAGAATTCGCACGCATTTCTTTCAATCGTTTCCTGATTAGCTTTAGTTCAAAGCTAACGACTGATGTTTTGAAATTAAATGCTTTCATCATGATAATATCTGCACGTGACCATAGCCACAAAAATGTTCGCTCAATTAACGAAATGAAGATTGCAGAAGTGGTTGACAAAGCACCTAGCGCACTTTTCTCAGACTCAAGGTGATTAATTTCAATCTCAATTATCGTTCTCCTTAAACGATGCCAAATTGACCGTAATCTAGTTACAATCATGCTATGATAGCCACACTCACTATTGCTATGATAACCACACTCACACGTATATATGCAGCAGTTACAAATAGTTATTCGTCTCGGCGTCCAAGCAAAACCAGTTTTTGACCCACAAAAATTATAACAAATCATCAGATTTGTCACTATCCGAAAAAGTTACCCTTCATTTCACCAATATTTACTAATTCAAAATATGCGGAAATTCAGCCAAATTTAGAATAAGACTGAACAATGAACAATGATACTGACAATGATACTTCAATCGCCTGATCAGGCTCAAGATAGCCAATCAGGAGGCGGCGCCGTTGCCAAACGACGCACTACATTTTTGTGTGGAAGTCTACTTTCAAATAATTTTGGGTGGATGTTTTGGTAATTGTGGAACTCTTCGGCCGATTTGCTGATTTTTCGCATGCTACAAGCTCTAGCTTGTAATGACTTCAATAAAATTGTAAATTTGTCTTGGAAAACAGAAAAAGGGAAATTTTTCTTAACGAATACTTAACGAATACAGAAACAGGGATATTTATTAGAGGGTCAAAATTTAAGCCAAAAAATAAAAGCTAAATCAACTTAGTCTCTCTGTCTTTTTGTCTAGTAGTTAGCACAGCTTCTTAAGCAAGAAAAAATGCCAACTCCAATCATTAGCAAGGATTCCAAAAGTATTTAAATAACCAGTTATATTTAAGTAGTAGGATATAATTCCCACTATTTTCTAGTTAAGCAAGTTAAGATTAGGTATCCAGTCGAATGTGCACCGACGCGTAGATTCCGTATTACTACGTGCTAAAAGTTTCCGCACAATCAATTTCAAACGACCTCCTAGCTATGTCAGTTCCAATCACAGAATTAACACACAAACTAATTGGACCAAATTCACCGCATGCTGCACAAGAAATCTGAAGGGCTGGCAAGTTCTTCAAAGCAACTCACACCAGCAGAGCACCAGTGTATCAACTACCATCTTCAGAGCCCTAACCTCAAGAAACAGAAATAACCAACTCAGACCGTTAACAGTAAAAATAACATTACGCCAACTCGACACAATCATCCTCAACGTGGTGCAGCAAAAAAAAAACCACCTGAAGATAATAATCCACGAGTCAAACTTGAAAAATTTGCAGCATCCACCAATCAACGATTGTCAGTTATGAAGAAGTAAAAAAATCCTCTACGGAAAGAGTACTTGCACGACCAGTTATTCTCATTATGTTTTTGCTCAGCGATCAGTCTGATTAAAGAACCAAGAACGAATCATATTTATATCTGTGACGATATTGGTAATTGTGGCTGAAAGGAAGTGCAAAGAGCTTCTGGTGCTACACATAAGATTATTCCATCGTTCGATGTCTTCGACTCAAGGAACGTGGAAGTACTTGCTTACCTAAACACCACATGCAATGAAATATTCGCTGTGGTGTGGTATATGTTTGTAATGTGAATAACGATGATGACAATCATATGAAATTATAAGATAAAATTATTGAATAGGATCTCCGTTGAAGTTGATTGGCGTGAACGAATTGACTAGACTACAAAAAGTGGGAAGATACAACTAATATTGCTATGAATTTATCAATAATTGCTTCGCAAAGACTTTTTCTAGTCAAGTTTTTTTTTTGTAATTCGATGGTGATTAATGTATTTTGGTGCTGACAGTTATGTAGTTACGGAGGATTCGATTGAAATCTATAAAATAAGCTTAATTAGAAAGTTTTCAATTTAAACACAACGACTGTTGGCTGTAGAGTCTGATTGATTTTGAGCATCGATAATTATTAATTGAAAGTAACTGTACTTTTCGTACTTTTTATTTAAGTCCAATGACTGTTAGTTGAATAATTCTCTTAGAAAATCGCGATTATAGCTCAATCGACAAAGTTACATGTATAAGCACTTAAGCGATTTTTATGCTCTCTATCAAATTACCTTACTGTTACAAAACTGCTTCACCACAATCGTCTCGTGATCAGCACTTTAACGCCTTCCTCATACAATTATTTTCAACAAACATATCTTATCGCTTCAATTTTCACACTATAAGCATCCATTGCCAATGCTTTAGTTGGACATTCATTCTTATCTTGAAACTAAAGATCATTTTTCATTCTGAGAATCAAACAATAAATGCTAATAGTACGATCTCTTAGGTTAGCACAACCAAAACGATAACTCTTTCAAAGCAACAAACTTATTCAATTTATTAATCTGATAAATATGCTGCGATTCAGCAAAGATTTATTTACATTCACTTCAGATACATTCTTTCAAATAATTTGATGATTCATATATTTATGTTAAGGAAGGAGAGCTAAATGTTTAGTCTGTTCCAGAAAACTTTTACTAAACAGTTGCTAAATTGAGCAGTTGGTATTGTATTTTATTTATCTTTATGTGTAAGTTTAAGCTCATCAGTTTCAGTTAATCATTAATATTAAATGAGATTTAACGTTTCAATATACTGATATCAAATAAATTTTAGAAGAGAATTTAGTTTGTATGTGATATCAAGCTCTAAAACACTAAAGCATTCAATGAAGTGAAAAATTATTTATTTTCAGGCTTGTATTCCAAATGATCACAAACAAAATTGATTAAATTATACAAAATTTGATAGATTTTCAAAGGGTCTGTATAGAAAGCAATAAAGTAGAGAAAAAAGTTAATAAAAAAGACCGTAAAATCTTATCATCGCGGATTTTCATTTACAATCTAACTTCATGAAAAGCACTGGAGGCTTTAAATTTGGTAATAATTAATATAAATCTCATGTATTATTACGTTTTATATATTTTCAAATTTACATTGTTTTGAATCTACATTTGTAGAGGAACTGGATTCATTTATCTCTATGAGCAGTCTTGCGTTCTGCTATGAATCTAGGCTACCTAGGGTACTTAGATTTAGTTTGTGTGAAGATGGTTTGGATATTAGTGTGGCGGTGTATTTTGTCGAAGAACTTTAAAATTTTGTCGCGAATGTATTTCTCAACTTGTTCAATCTTGAGGTCTTTATGTGCATGTGTTCACGTCTCTAATGTACCCTAAGCTAGGTTAGGGCAAATGGTTGTCAATTGGAGATTTTCACCGAGAGGCACATTTAGGCAAAGTATCAATGATCCTTTTCAATCCAGATCTAAGACATATCGTACGATAGTCTTTATAGCCTACGTCAGTTGGGAGTTTAACATGCTTCCAGGCAGTAAAAAGCGCTGATTGTCTGCTCCATCTGATGTGCCGCGGATGTAGGGGACTGCGATTTCCAACAAAATTTGAGTCCGTAAGGAGACCTTGCTTTCGTTAGTGCTCTCAATGCACCCTACAGCCTTCGGTGTTGAGCTTAAGCCCTTACGAAGCTCATTTCACTCACGGATACCTTCTATGTTGCTGAGAATGCTCTCTACCAGGTTCTCTTTGCCCTGCGTACTATATTGATCAGCCAAACTGCTATTTTCAAATAGCAACTGCTATTGCTTTTTCTAAGTAGCAGTTTCAAATAGCAGCTAAAAATTAGAAGCCTGTTATTTAAAAGGCAGCATTGTTGGGGCATTGCAAAGTGTTTGATTTTTATATGCCAGATATAGGCTAGGTTTTCGCTCGCCATAATTCCTGTGCTAAGTTAATTTTACTGCTTCGCGTAAGTTGCAATCGCAATTGCAATCGCAATCGCAATGTCTGTGGAGTCGGGTCGTATCGCCAAGTCTGCTGGACAATGTTCTACGTCGCAGAGACCTTAATTCATGTTGCTATTGCTGTTTGCTGCAGAAATGTTACAGTCAATTTATGTTACCCAATTAGCATTTGAGGATAGTAGCAGATTACTAAATTTTTCAATGGCAGGCTGCTATTGCCATTTCTAAATAGCAGTTGAAAAATTGTACTCAATTACATAGTAGCCCATCACTAGCGTACAACATATTGAAATTTTTATACACTGAACAGTCATGACATCTGTTTTATTGTAAACTCCCTTCATTTTTTCCGGGGTGGCTCATGAAAGGATTTAGATTAACTTTGGCTTTGGGTGGAGTACACATTGCTGCAACTGTTGAGAGCGCTGGCAAGGGTGTTGCTCCAATGTTGCTTTCAATGCATCTGGATACCTTCTGAGACAGAGTATTGCGTTGTTAACGGACATATGGTCTGCAGCGTGTTACTGGTAGCTGTGCTAGCTAAATATTGTTACTGTTGTCTATCACAACCGATTTTCGTCGGTTTCGCCTGTTTGCTAAGCTCTTAACTTCCCGGAGATCAGCAGATCTTAATGATTATATCTTCCAAAGTTCAGAACTAAAAAGGCTTGCGGCCGTTTGGTCTATATAGTCTGCATATTCTAGGTCCACCTCGGATGAGATGTTCCCCTGGAATTGTGCTCAAGAATGAACTTTGTCTGGATTATTGTATTTTAAGCCCTTTGTGCCGCAGATTGTTAGCATTAGTGGTTTGCTTTTGGTCTTGAAGCACCGAGACTGTTGTCTTAGGGGCTTATCTCCAAGCTCGATACTTTGCTTTGTCCCATTTCTAATTCAGGCATTGTTCTACCTGACAACATTTATATTTGATAAACTGGTTAGCTTCCCTATTTAGTCTATGATCATCTGTGCCTCTTGGATTTGATTCATCCGTCGTATAATTAACTTAATTGTCTTAGGGAGTTCACAAAAATGGTGTTCGTCTATTACCGGCATTGTGATCGTGTTGCTCTCCTTTGCCTGCTCTATGGCATCGGCGAGCAAATCTTTTGATTCCCACTGACCATTTAGGTCTTTCTGAGCTAACTACTTCATCCGGTGCAGCTCTGAAAGCTTCATAGGTGGTGATATATCTCTCTCTTACGGAGTCATCAATGAAGATGGTATATCTTCGAAAGACGACCAGCTTGAGATCAAATGACAGGTCGTCGAAGTCGCTGATACGCACATATTAAGTGTATGCGAAATCGCTATATCTAAATTGTAGTTATTTTAATAGTCAAAGCGCGTAGGCTTATTGAAAATTTGTTGGCTTGACAGTATACCTATACTTCTTTAGCTCGATCCCAGCTTTGTTACTTCTCACAGCTCTCCAGTGGTGATTGTAGATATTAAGGTCTCACGCAAAAAAGGCTGCGCCTTCGTGATCGAAAAGTGCACAAAGTCTTCAATGAACTCCTGTGATCTTGGTGACAAGCACGATGAAACGTACGTTTGCACTTTTATACCAGTAGTTTATATTCCCTTAAGGCTGAGTTCCTGTATAGGCTATGGTAGAAGACCCGGAGGTTGTCGCTTGATCTTTTGAGCAATAAGGAATATGCATTCCACGTGAGAAGTGAAACAAGGTTAAAGGAGCTCATTTACATGTGTTTGATGCGATGTTTGGTGAGTTTAACTAGTGAACATATTTTGAATCATTTTTGTCATCATGTACTTCATTATTTTATGTCATTCTTATTCCTTCTTCAAAAATTGGCCCATATGCTTGAGAGTGGTTGTGATTGGTACGTGTTCGTGGTTAGTTTTGTTGGTGGTGATCGTGGTTATGATGGAGTTGAATTTCTACTAGCCACTTGTGGAAATGATTTTCACAAGTTTTTTTATGTTGCGCGGTTAGCCATTATAGCTCGCAGTATGTTTATCATCGCAGTTAACGCATTTTGGCTTTTCTTCCCTTGACTCTTTTACATTCTGAGAAGTAAAGTCCGTCGCATTTGACGCAACAAAGCCTAACAATTGCTGTCAGAGTGTTTAAAATACTAGCAGATGCGGGTCTGGGACATTCCGCAAATTTGTGCCTTATCTTTCCATATTAGGTGACATATTTTTTGCATGTTGTGAATTTCCTTTTCATATCTCGGGAGGAGGGAGGCCTTATTTGATTATATGAAAGCACACTTCGATGGAAGGAGAGAGCCTTGGCGTTCTAAATATTCTTTTTAAATTATAAAGCTCAGGTTTACTTCCCGGGAAGGTAGTACGTGTAGTACTCTACCTTCAGTTTGGTGAAAATCTTGATGATTTTCCTAAGTTGGCTTTGACTCACTCTCTTCAAATTTTCAACCCAAACGTTCGCTTGAATCCTAGCTTCATGAACATTGAAAAGCGATATAACTTCAATTAGCGATATAACTTGTTCGTAAATTTTATTGCCAGTGTCTTCAGAAATATATATTACACTGACATGGAAGTAAATTAATTTTGTAGTATTTCGATAAATCTTAACCCTAGAGATGAATTCTAGGGTCCAAATCTGTAGCGGGCATCAGAAGAGGGTCGCTAATTGTGACACATGCTTTATCATATATTTTATAAGCAATCCAGTGTTCTAACGGAAATTGTAACAAATATTATAACTTCATAAATTTTCCTGTAAGAAAATAGTAATTAAACAAAAATACACTAAAATATCTATATCAATCCAAATATGAGCACTAAAACATGTAAAACTCCATTTCAATTCACTCCGGTTTCAATCTACCATCGTATTTTCCGCTCTGGTCAACAATCTCACTCAACATCTCATACCAGTCGTTTGGATTCTGCATACTTGCCACGAATAAATTAATAATGTTAGATTTTAATGGATGTAGGTAATTACGTTTGGATCGCCAGAACATTCAACATACGACAACCGCGTCGTGGACAGCAGCGACTAGTCCGTATAACCGGCTAGCTATTTGTTGTAATTTTAATTTAAAGTTACTATCATTACACCAGATGGCTACCAATAATAATTTATAAGCTTTACAAGTGACTATCGTGAAAATTGTGACTTTGATAAGTTGCTGTAATAGTCGACGAAGTAGCAACACCTTCAGATTCTCATCTCGAATGATCTTGATTCTGCAAAGGTTGGATGCTGTAAGTACGTTGGACTCTCTGGTAAAGATATCCGAAGGCGAACAAGAAACGATGTTACAGATTCCATCAATCATCACGTTCAGAACAGTTCCGCCTTGTGTGTGGAAAATAGGAGATAATATGTATGTGTATGAATCATATTTGATAAAAGGCAGGTGAAAAGATCCACTTTGTGGCGAGTGAAAGAACGTGATTTAATCGAAGATTGCAATGGACCGGTGCTAAAGAAGGGTTGTGGATAGCGTAATCACCTGCAAAATTCTATGAAATTTCGATAGTATATTTGCCAAAGGTGAATCAAAATAGTTTCGATTTACTATATATGTATACCATATATGTAAATATACAACCGAAAAACATTGAAAATAATTTAGAGATATCTCTTGACTCCTTGAAAAGTTCCAAAACTTACATAAATCGAAATAAAAGCCTTTCACTAATTGAATAAGAAATCAATTTTTGAGGCCACTGTTGAATTTTCTCACAAACTCATCTATTAATCAAATAGTAGGTGTCAAAATTTTCAAACTATTGACATCAATAAATTTGAAATTCTCATGGAAAAATTCTCAGAACAAAAAAGATCAATCAGCTTCTGAAAATCCATCGTCCCTAATCACCACCACCATCATCAGATTAATTCGACACCTCATCCAAATTAACCGTTTGCTTGCTTAATTACTTAACCGTCATTTCATACCAGTACCATTCGTGTTAATATTTCATTTCGACTCGTGTCGCGATGTTCTTACACAATTTTTTTGCCGTTCGGCCCATCACACATTTTGGCTTTCATTAAATCAAAATTCATTAACTATGCCATGTCGTGTAGTTAACTGTAAATTGAATTTGACATGTATTTTCAGATCATACACGCTAAATTAAAGTGTAGCTACATCACTATACCACCGAATATATATACATTCATGTATAGTGGACGACACTGAATACTGGTATGACCAGCTTGACACGCCAGAAGTTAACGTTAGTTACTGTGGTAACGTTGTTGCTAGAGTTGAGTGTTCGGTGGCGCACGACTACCTACTACTGGTTGCACTCAGGGCTCCGATCTGGACAACTGTCTTGTTTTTTTTTTTTGCCCTAGATGTTTTCATCTTCGTCTCAGAGGTGGTGAGTGTTGGCTCCCTGTATATTTTCATATTGCAGGTGGGTGAGTGTAATGATCTCTTAAGAGACGTAACTGATCTTGGTGCCCTCCTCCCCACGTTATGCCCGGGATTGTTGATGGTTGCTGTTAGTATTTTGAACAAGATCTGTACTCGTTTTTGTTTTTTGTATATTCACGTTCTTTTTCATAACTGTTATTGCCCGTTGGGTCATTGTTTACGTTGTCAATTGTGCCATGCGGTAATTTGAAAGGCAGCAAAAGTAACGTTATAACGGCAGGCGGGTGAATATGAAACGAAGATGGAGCACTTTAGGACGTGGTCAATAGGAAAAACAAATTTTAGGAGCATGAAATATGCCGCAATGTTGTTAAATGCTCTACCCACATAGTTGATTTGGTACTATCGCTTATGTCGTAAATGTCGCTGAAATGAAGTTGCTAATGGTTGCCTCGAGTAGATGGAATGATGCATGGTGACCGGCTACTGGTGTTAACTGTCGTGGGCTCAATGGAAATTTATTTGAGGATTAAATTTACTGGTGTTGATTATTGATCTATAGAATTAGCATAACTGGCTTTTGTAAGAGGGTTATGAGTTCTAAAGAATAGTGACTAGTTAGTTTTTATTGTGAACGGCTTCTAGAGATTAGTTCTTGAACTTAAATTTTTGATCATTTGAAGAGGTGAGCTGATTCAACTTTGCGAGTATTTGATGTTAGTAGAAACTGGTAAAATGTACTGTCTCAGATAAAGTCACGAAAACAACTACCATAAACCAGACACCCACAGAGATCTTAAAAAAAGAATATAGTTTTTAATAACTTTTGAGACATCTTTATAAATATGCAGTATTAAGATCGCGTATAGATTTGATACCAATATGGCCGTGCATTTTCGCTGAAAAATAAAGATCAAACATTTGAAACAATTATTCATTTAACACACGACATTTTAAACTTCAACAATCTTGAAATTTATCTTATGGTTGTCATTAAATTTTTGCTGATGAAATTTAATGAAAGTAGTATAGTTCTTCGAAATGTGTTCCAGCAGTGTGTGGGATTTTCGTAAACGACTGTAGATAATTTATTGATTTATGCGGACCACTAAGAACGTAGGGATGACCTCACCTTGAGGGCGTCTTAAAAATCTCTAATAAATATGAAGTGATTTGTCCGCCGCAATTTTTGCTACCGACAGCTTTTTATTGAGTGGGTTTTTATTAAGAGGGTTTTTATAAATTTTTTTTTTTTAGAATTTATTTGTTTATTATAAATTTTTTTATAGTTGCTTTCTTTTCTGATTGGCTAAAACAAAATAATATTGTACAGTATTCTGAATGTGGATAATAAATGTGCATAACAAAATTTAAAGAATACCCTCAGTCATTGCAAGTCCAGTTGTTTTTTTTATAAAAAAGTAACTTGAACACAGTTTGATAAAATTGGTGTTAATGATTTGATCTATTGAGTTTACTTGGAGTTCTGAAGGAAATTCTCGGTAGAATATCTGTTAAGTCCGATAACCTAATCACCGTCTTGTAGAAAAATATGATGCATCACTATTGACCTCAATATTAATTTAACAGATGTTTATGTTGTGTCATTTATGGAATTTTATGGTTTGGTCTCTATCGAACATTATAAAATGGCATTCCTCAAGTTACAGACTATTTTGTACACAATATAAATAAAATCGATTTAAATTCAATTGAAGAGTGAAAATATCAGCGCATGATGAATATGTTGCAATCGTTTGCAAATAAAAAAAACTGAACATCAAAAACTGGTCGGATGTCATTGATTGATACTGAAAAATAATAATGGCTCTCAATGAGAACCTTGTGGTAAACCGGGAAAATGACACATTGACTGCAGAAAAATGGCACAGATGCAATCGTGGAGCCAACATAGCAAAAAAAACCACGAAAACCGATCTTAGCGATGTAACCTTAATTAAAGTTTATTTTGTCGAAAGTATTTGGCAAACATTTGTAGATATAACTGTGATATAAAATCAAGTTGATAGAAGTGAATTTTTAACGTTAATATTATTTGGATATCTCGCATTTAGAAGACTGGGAACACGCGCCTTAATTTTTTCAGAGCTATCTATGATAGTAGACTGCAGAGATCAATGATATAAAATGAAGGAAGTGAATTTCTAATGCTTATATTAGTTGAATATTTCGCATTTGGAAGCCTGCGAATCCGCGCCCTAATTTTTTCAGAGCTAATTATGATAGTATGACTGCAGAGATCAATGGTATATAATGCCGATTATTTCGTAATCTCGATATTAATGGGGTCCACTTTTCTTGTTATTCTCTCCTTATTATTTTCCTTATTATTCTTTCCTTATTATTCTTTCCTTATGATTCTTTCCTTATAATTATTTCCTTATAATTCTTTCCTTATTAATCCTTCCTTATTAATCTTTCCGTATTTATTATATCCTTATATATTCTGTCCTTAATTTTTCCTCCCCTTATTCCCTCTTTAATTTCCTTACAGCCAACATAGTAGATCGTAGCTCGTTCTTGCCGCTACACCCTCTCTCGCTCTCAGTTGCTATTCACATTGGTATTCGTGCCGATTTCATATGTTTTGCATTTCATGAGGCACATCAGTGGTATGGTTGATTGAAAAAATCTCACTGGTCATCTCAAAAATCTCACGCAACTTCTTTGATAAAGTGAAGTCATCTCTCGTCTCCCATAGCCTTAAGTCTCTGTGGCGCTTCATTCGTTCCCTTCACACCAACGAACAATGTCCGGATCCTTTGACATTTGGTGGTAAATTATCTTTCAGTTTCCTAGAGAGTGCATTCTGTTTGCTAGCTTCTCTTCTTCTTTGTTCGTAGCCTCCTGTAATCTGTCTTATGGATACAACCCACCTTTAACTCCCTTTATAGCATATCCTACTAACCTCCTTTCGGTGAACGCCATCGAAGTGAAAAAAAATTTTACGTCCCTCTTAGACTCAAATGGCAGCAGTGGACGCGACGGCATAAGTAACGTATTGGCAAAATATTTTCCATTCTCGTTATGTATTCTTTTGTCCATACTCCCTTAACCAAAGCGTTTTAGTCAGTGTTTTCTTCTTAAGTCGGATGACGATATTTCATAGTACCTGAAAAGTTGTGCGAAAAGATTCCCCCCTTTTTCTGATTTTGCTTCCCCTCTGGCGTTCCACAAGGTTCTATTATTGGCCCTCCATTTTTTGTTCCTGCTATCAATTGCTGTATTTTCATCTTAGTGTCTCGTTTATGCGGACACTCTTTAGCTATTTCCGGAAATCTTGTAAGTCAACGATTGGATTATATTTTCCTCCACGTGCATCAGCACAAAGATCTTGAAGCTCTGCTCGACGCCAAAATAAAATTTGATTCACATGTATATGATATTTCGTCTAGGGCATCAAAAGTTGCTGGTTTCATTTTTTATTCCTTGAATATATCCTCGTGTGTTCGTTTGTTCACCTCCTTAGTTCGTTGCATCCTTGAGTACTGCTTCCAAGTGTGTGCTACTGTCAAACTTCAATATTTTCTATTGACCCTATGCAGAGCGTCTTACCTTCCTGAATTACCCTAAGCGTCCGTAGATTATATCTCATCAAAGTTTTTATTACAATTTATTTTGCCATTATCTAGAACAACCCTCTAGACATCGGCCAGTCTTCAATGCCCCATTTGCTCATAAAGAGTTGTACTCTCACACCCTCTTTTTCCGAATGCTTCGCAGACACTATGCGTTCGAATTTATGACTTCATTTCTAACATTTTCATCTTTTAATAAACATGTATTGACTATATAACGTTTAGGATAGGCCCTGGCTAGATAATTACTAAAATAATTGAAAATTAATACCTATTTGAAGGACTTCCTTAGCATCGGCAATGAACCAGTAGCATTTTTTTCGATATTGTTAAAATGCTGCATTATAATCAAAACGATTCTAATTACCGGAAACAATATCCTAACAATCTTACTCATAATCTAAACTACTCAACGAGTTCCTGCTGCTACCATCTCATCCAGCAATCATCTATCAGGCTATCTTATCGTTTCACGATCAAATGCCAAGAATTCAAAGACCTTACACCGGAAAATCATTGAATTAATTATAAATTCAAAATATGTGATTCCGTTATAGTTTTTCAAAAAGTTAACATAAAATGCCCTAACAGCATGTATTAGATGCAAGCCGGTTCCCAACGCTGCCTTCATCAGCCTCCAATCTAGATGCAACACCAGTCGACGACCATTAAGATTTCTAGTTCATGTTTAAACATCACGGAAAATTTGTTCTTTCTTCACCTAAATGCACTCCGTTGGCTGCCCAGAGTCGCTATGCCGCCGAAGTGCTTTGATTTTCTTCGATCGCAACTTCAATGTTGTCGTCGGAAAATTGAAGAGTTTATCTACTTACAATACTATCTAGACTAAATCCTCCCAAGGCCCCACGTATCTACCTAACATTGCGAATTGTTTATTAGTACAGCTGCCCACAGACATTGCTGCGTCTGAGATAAGAAGGCAGTCAATAGCCAAAAGCATTCCAGATTGACGACGATGCGTGGACTGACTATACGTACACAAGTTCGATACAAGACCACTTGCATGGCTAGGCTAGTTGAGTCTAATTGCCACCCCGTTTCGAGTCCATTCAAGTTGCTCCAGTGTCGCTACGGTCAAAAGAAATATATATATATGATATATATTAGATGCTCATAAAATGGCTGATCCATACGTTGATGTAAATGTAAATTGATTTGACTGGAATGAATGTTGTTAATTTCTCCAGTACCGATTGGTGCAATTGAATAGATGATACGTGGTAAATAGTTCAGGTATACAATGTCGGGAGACTAAAAAGAATTTGTAAATTGATAGTAATTAGAATGCCGTTGATTCTGAAATTTATTCGTTGGAGCCATGGGGAGATCTTTAAGGTTCTTGAGCAGAAATTCACAGATTACTGGTTCTTAATTAAAAATGTCGTTAAAGCAACTAACTGTGTAGTCTGATTGAGTGTTGATTTCAAAATCTCATAAGAATTATAGTAGTTATAGCTCGGCACTCTGTATGTATCGAAGACCGATTCATTTTCCATTTCTGTCTCTGATATATTATTTTTCGTTCCCAGTATAGTCCAGGGAAATTTGAACCTGGTGCTACATGGCGCTACAAGAAAAATTTACAAAAACTTTTTTGAAGGAAATTTCCTAAGCTACAAATTCGTCATAAATTGTTTTTCTGTAGAGGTGATCATTATTGAGATATTTACAAAAAATCTTTTTTGGTGATCTTTGACCCCGTGTACAATGTAACGCAGAACTCGGATCGATGGGGACTTTTGACATTTTGTTCGAACCGTCAGTATCATTGTATTGTAGCCGTCATTGTTGCATCACACCAAAATCCAGCTTTCCCCTAATTTTTCCGAAGTTTCCCCTTTTTTTATATCGATTTTCCCTGGACTTAGAAAGAGTTTTCTAGTTGATATGATAGCTTTTAATGTGTAGTTAAATCCTATGTCCGTTGTGTGTATCCACATACCGCGTTTATACCCTTATTGACTCCTAGTGGGGTCTAGTGTATGTTCTTGGAACATTTCGTTTAACAGGGGGTCGATCAGGGTACTCCACAAAAGCAGCGATAGGACATCTCTTGCGGGCATCTATCTGTCGCCTTGATTCTCAAGTAGCAGTCGGCTCCAGTTTCCGACTACAACAATATCTCCGTCAGGATAGTATGTATCCATTTGACTAGGACTTCGTCCATGCTATGAGCTTTTGCAACTTTATGCAGCTTCCTAAAGGGCGTTCAGTTAAAGACTCCTTCAATATTCACAAAGACCCCTATCGCATACTCAACATTTGAGATCGCTCCCTCAACTGTGAAAACCAGAGAATTAAGAGCCGACTTGCATGATTTTCCCCGCTGATAAGTATATTGCTCCTCAATTTAAGACATTCGACTTCAGCGTCCTAGTGTGTATTTGTCTTCCAATAAGTCTCTTCGGGCATTACAGGCTACGTTAACCTGTCGCCAAGGTGACAGAACAACCCCAGGGATAAACATGTCCAAAAGAGTTTCTTTGTGTCTGGCTCCAGGTAGCAAAAAGCTTGAGAAGCCTACTGAGTAGAGCACTGGATTCTTGTGTGTAGGGTCCCTAGTTCGAATCCTGGTCCGCTCACCAAGCTTTGAGTTCATCTAGCTCTGAATAAGTACCTGAAATAATCAGCGGTACGTGAGTCGTGGAACTAATCACACCACTACCAGCTTCAACCCCTAGATTCATACAAATGTTGTCGTGGGATTAATTTAATTTACTGGCTCAATTTCCTCCCTTACCATAGCCGGATATCTGCCATTCTGGCTTGGCAATTATTTTCGCATTCTGTCTTTGATTTCGGCTCACCAAAAAACATGATTGCGTCTCTAATCTTTTCGCTGCTAACCACAAATCTAGCAGTGTACTGCTAAATTGTACTGCCACGAATAGCGAAATGTTTGGTCAAAGACCCATAAACCGTCTGAGTTTCAGTCACTGGAGCGCCTAAAAAGTTATTCTCAAATAAAATCGGTGGAGTTTCCTTTTCGGATTTGATAAACTCGTAATCAAGACGTTTTAGAGAGTCCAGCTTAACTAATTAACCCTTTCCCAGAACTTTGCACAGCCTCGAGGTCTCTCTTGCGACTTCCAATATTTCACAGAGCGATTTGAATATTGTTGTAACCTCTTTATGAGTTTTTCTAGGCGAGCTCGTCGGGCTGCGTTCTTCCTTCAAGTTCAATTGAAGAGTTTTCTGATATTCATTCTTGTACTTGTGTTGTTCTTGGTTCCACAAAAAAATCGTCTTGTAGCACCTGCTCTTGCTGCATCTACTCATGCTGATCGGGCAGGACTCTTCATAGCTACCTAGTATGGTTCTATTTAGAGTACTCAGCCGAGAATCCATTGGCTGCAGCGACTTGATCTTACCACTAGCACTTGTTTTGTCTACAAAAACTCGATTGAACTTAGCGCAATCAGAGTTTCTTTTTTTTCCACCACAAATTTTGGATCTATAGATAAAGAGAACACTAAATAGCTGTGTCTTCTTCCTAGTGTTCTTCTTCTTCTTAGTGCTCTTCTTCTTCTTAGTGTTCTTCTTCTTCTTCTTAGTGTTCTTCTTCTTCTTAGTGTTCTTCTTCTTCTTAGTGTTCTTCTTCTTCTTAGTGTTCTTCTTCTTTCTAGTGTTCTTCTTCTTCTTCCTAGTGTTCTTGTTCGTCTTCCTAGTGTTCTTGTTCTTCTTCCTAGTGTTCTTCTTCTTCTTTCTAGTGTTCTTCTTCTTCTTCATAGTGTTCTTCTTCTTCTTCCTAGTGTTCTTCTTCTTCTTCCTAGTGTTCTTCTTCATCTTCCTAGTGTTCTTCTTCTTGTTCCTAGTGTTCTTCTTCTTGTTCCTAGTGTTCTTATTCTTCTTCATCCTAGTGTTCTTTTTCTTCTTCATAGTGTTCTTCTTCTTATTAGTCTTCTTCTTCTTCTTCTTCTTCTTCTTCTTAGTCTTCTTCTTCTTCTTCTTCTTAGTCTTCTTCTTCTTCTTCTTCTTCTTCTTAGTCTTCTTCTTCTTCTTCTTAGTCTTCTTCTTCTTCTTAGTTTTCTTCTTCTTCTTCTTCGTTTTCTTCTCCTTAGCCTCCTGTTTCTTCTTAGTCTAGATCTCATCCAATACGCACCCCTTTCAGTTATTAATCTAACTATTCCAGGTAAGCATAGTGATATAGATAATCCCGGTATTTCGAGTCATTAGCCCTATAGAAGTTACAAAGTCTGCTGTTCCCTCTGATTTTGTGTTTGTTGCTCCCGCAGCTGGTGTCCTGGCAGTTTGCATCGCAACCCACCAGATGACCATTATCTCCAATCCAGTGTACGGACTCAGGTCCTTTAGCTTTTGTGTTGGCGGCGAAAGTAATTAGTCAAAAGGACAGTAAAGTGAATCACGCGTTACAGCCTACCATTATGACTGCTGACAGGTCCCAGCAAAAAAACTGTCTGGTTTTGGTGGTATCAAACAGATTGTAAACTAGTTAGAGCGCAAGTCCTCGATATCAGCAACCTTTCATAATAAAAGGTTTTTCCCTTTGACGGAGCTGAGTCCGCAGAGTCCGCAGATCCTGCTGCCGGGAACCCACGGCTCAAGCACAGTGTGAAGTTTTGCCAATTTTTAGGTAAAAAAAAAGAGGACGAAGTCTTGGCATCTGCAAGTTTTTACCCTTCTTTAGGCATAGAATTTCTATTCTTAGTCTAATCAGTATTCATGGACTCCTCTGCAGGGACCATTAAACAATGTTCTTATGATCTCAGTGAAAGTTAAAGTTGGCGATCCAAATCAGAAATTGTCCATCGACATGTGAAGCAACGATGGTGAAGAAATGGAAAATTATTCATATTAAGAGGCCGTTGAAAGTCTACTGTATTTGGTGCAGGGTACACGACCTGACATCGCGTTCGCTGTCAATCAACAAGAAGTTTGGAAAAGCACACTGGGCGGCTGTTAAGCGCATATTCTGGTATATGAAGGCACTCTTGAGATATATCCATGGAGAGTCATAAGATTAGATGCTTGACATCTTAATTTGGTTGAATTTAACCGCATACAAGAAGTAGCTCAGCATAATTTAGAACCTCTCTCCGAGCACTGAGAGAGGTGCGAAATGCCGATGCCGAAATGCCCTGCTCAAGTAGTTGAAATCCTCTTCACCAATGGTGGGTTCTTCCTGGGATGTTTATACTTTATGATCCAGTGCTTCAAACCGATACCTGAATTGAACTTACTGCACATGTCAGCGATGTCACCTGCACTTGTGCGACGTCCAGGACTCCAATGGCTCACACAGAAAAGTTTGGTAATATCAGGATCCAAAATTGTGAATTTAGGCCGTGACCGTCAACAAACCTTGCTTGCATTAATTTGTATACTAGACTTGACTTCGATATCGTCCGCTACCGCTCGTTCAGAAGAATAACAGACAGATCATCAGTTAGTTTGCCATCCTTGTTGAGCAAACATATCACAACGATGAGGAAAAAAATGCAGCTTCTGCATACATTTTCCTCTCTTGTTTTCTGGGCGATGTATTTGTGCCTGAAGAAGCAGCCTGAGCAAGATCCATCTTACTCATTTCAATAGAAGCAAAGTGATAAAAACACTTTTTCGCCATCCCGCTGTAAAATTCCACAGGTACAAAAATCCATTGCGGCCCATAAATAAGGCGAGGAAGCAAAAAATAAAAATAGCAGATTAATTAAATTTCAAATAGTTGTCATTCAGTGTATCATTGAAGCTCCATAAAATGTTGACTTACTAACAAAATAATTCATTTAAGGGCTCGAAATCATTTGATCTCCAAATGAAAAATGCTTTGAGGCACATATGAATTTCTTTTTAGAAATAAACTCCCTAATGGCTACTCGAAAAAGTTCAACCAACATGAATTTCAAACGCATGCACATTCAAATCAATGTAAGTAGTATATCACACAAATCATGCCAAAACATGCTAGCATACCCTTAGTCTATCAAGATTTATAACCGTTGACAGCAAACAGTTGTGTAAACATTTTTTAAACACATTTTTTTTTTGCTCTCCTCGCTGCAAAGATACAACTCTTACCTTTTTTCCTAGGCGTTGGAATTGTATATCTTTGCTAACCTAAAATTTTTCAATCTTCAAGATTACAATCAGCAAATACATTCGCTGAGTTTCAAAGGTTTTTTTTCGGCATTTGATTCGATTATTTATATTTATTTAATATGGTGGGTGGGTGGTAACAGTTGCCTGCTGATAATGATAATCGTTTAGATGGCTTGATAAATAGACGGATGTTGCTGCAAGAAAAGTATGTTGGACACAAGTCAGAATGAGTCAATTGTGATGAAGTGTCGCTTGCATGAGGATTTGTAAGAGCTCGCATAAATTGGGCTCCGCGTGTGGAAAGTTTGCTAATAGCAAATAATTGATCTAAGGGGGTTTCCGATGTAGTTATCGATCATTAAAGAAGAGAGAAAATTTTATTTTGCATCATAAATTTTGTGAAATCTGTTAAATCTACATATACTTGTTGCTGGTATTTGCTTATAGTCTAAGTTCCTTTCTGTAAATACAGTCATAGAATGAAATATGTTCGTACAACTCGAAACTTCAAAATTGAAGCCAAATTGGCACTGGAAGACTATTTCATTATTTTTTTTCTTAATAATGAAATTAAAAAATCATTTTTATCCATTATCAAAGCAAGTTTTAGCGTATTCTGTGTTATATAATTTAAAAATATATATTTATTTATTTTCAAAACATGTTACATAAGATGAGCAACATTATAATGTCTATTTTTATTATTATTATTTTTATTATTATTTTTATAAATTAATTAGTTTAAAAAAAGACACCCCCAAAAACAAGCGCAGCTCAAAGCATTGAACAGTTGCTTGGAAAATCGTAAAAGAACTTAGTACTTTGTACCAAATCGCGTACTCCCAAAACCACTCAAAACTGAATGATTTGGCTAATCGCCAAATTTCATCTCATTTTTTTTTTGTATATAAAATCCTTTCATTGTTTCAGTAATGTATATAAAATCCTTTCATTGTTTCAGATTCAATTAGCTGAAGTTACGGTTGAAAATAGCGCATGACAGTGCTTAAGGGAGTCAACTAATCATCAATTCATCTAAATTCTCAATCACAACTCGATTTTCAACGAAGGGTTTTTCGTAGGGTTAAAAAACCGTCGAGAAAAAAAAACTGCATTTCAGCATTCTATCACTCACAAAAAGACGAACAATGGACATCGAAAGTATGTGTGGTTTATATTAACTTTTTGTACTAACAGCTCCTGATTTTTATTTCAGAAAAAAAACTAACTCTATTTATAATATAAAACTGCTACACAGGCATTATCAATTAAACATCCCGGTGCAGGTCATTCGGCAAAATGAATGTACTGATTGTTTATTGGCCAAGAAATTGAAGAATTAAAATCAAGACGAACATGATCTGAAAATATGGTATTCGTTTGATAATATTTTTTCCACCCTGCTAACACTAATACTAATCCTATTTATTTAGATCTACTAATTTATGCAATTAAACTTTTAATGGATTATTTTTACAATCGAAGTGAATCGTTACCGGCGACTACAATTGCTAACTATTCATCGAGTCAAAATCTTAAGTTTGGCCTTGAAACGTAACTTTGCTTTAAATCAAAAAGCAAATGTAGCGTGAGGAGAAGAATATTTTGGATTTGCCTTGTAAGCATAGAGTAGCATAGTTGATAATGGAATGAAAGGACCAAATGATTATTTTTCTGTGGGGCTTTCAGTTCGAAATTCATGTTTCAAATAAATTGTTCATGCTAAATCCAAAAGTAAGAGAAATCCGAAAATTAAATTTCGAAATAAATTGAACCAGTCGAGGCTAAAAAAACATTTTTTTAGGATATGAGCAACTTTAATTCATATTCAAAATGGCTCAATTAGCTCAAAAAAGTATTCGTCTGTTGACAGTTTCTATGTTTGAGAGAAGATTTTAATATTGTAATAAAAACAACAGAAGAAAAATTTGTATATTGTAATAAAAACAACAATACAGAAATATTTTAATTTAAAGACCAATTTTTTCTTTAGAAACTAGGTAGATTTTAATTTCCTGATAAATATTAATAGTTCGAAAGCAATTTGTCCTCTTCTTGATTGTCACTGAAGGGAAAATTGGTCTTCACAGTAAAATATTTGGTTTTGAAAGCTGAAAAAAATTGTATCAGATTAATCCAACAATAGACAATTCAAGTCCTTCATTATTCTTTATTACCTATTCTTGAGAATGAAAATAAAAAGTTTGTATATATGTGGAAAAAAAACAAAAACAATTTAAATCAACATTTTGCAAGTCCTCTTGTCTTGTAATATTAGATTGTGGCCTATTCAGAATTGAATTACGAGATTTTCAGTTGTTTTTTTTTTTTAAATATTGTTCCAATCACTGAACATCAGAACAATCTCTATTTCTTTTTTATTTGAAAGGTCCATTCAGGATCCTTTTTTCTAATATGTCCCACAGTTCTCTACTGCATTTACACAGGGAGACTGTGTTCGTGTTTCTGAACTATCTTGCGTACAATTTTGTATATATCCTGACTAAAAATGACGTCTCCAAATAAACCCATACTTTCTACGCTTTTCTGAAGACGGTGCTTGAAAATTTTAATATAGGCTGCATGTTCCATATTTCCATCGAAAAATACACAATTTCCTCACTCCGTTTGCTCTCATACAATCCCATACCATCAGGACCCTCCTACGTATTTCAATAAGATTCTTTTCATCCATTTCACAGTTCGGCTTTCTCCACGCTTACTCTGCCATTTGTTTTGACTATATTAAATTTACGTTGGTCTGTGAAAAGCACTTTCTACCAAAATTCTAGGGGTTTGCAGTTTTTTTTTTTTTTGTAAAGTTGCGACATTTTTTCTTATTAATTTTGATTATATATGGTTTCGTACGAGCTGTTCCTCCATTATAACTAGCTTCATGCAAAAGATACCGAATTGTTTCATGCGATACCGTTTGATCGATTTCCTTTTGCCCCTCGGCAGCCAGCTCCGATGCACTTTCTCTTTTCGAGCTCCGATGCACTTTCTCTTTTCGAACGATTCCACTCATTTCAGTTTAGCTCATTTGCCTCATTTGACTCATAGAATTTCTCTCATTTCACTCATTTCATTTACCGTTAGTTTTTGTTGTCGTCCTGACATTGGGTCATTTTTTTACTTGTTTTTTACTTGTTAACAGTTGTAACACACTTTCATTTATTTCTTGTATTTCTTTCTACTTATTTCGTCTTATTTCTTTCGAGGTACTAATAAACCTTGTAAAGTATTTCAAAGTGTTCAATTTATATTCCTAAAATATTTTTATTTATTTATTTCTCGAATTAGCCATAGTCGTGAAAGGGTTAATAGGCTACCTTAAACATGAAAGTTGAATCTTAGATTTTTAAAAAGCTAATTGATTTTAACTTCTAGCAACTAAGCTTTCATTTCGAAGAAAAAGCAATAACAATTTAATTACAAATTTTGGCTCCTTTTTAATTGCCTGACGATCGTTTCGTCTCATACTGCAAACTTCCTAATTTTAACTTACTTCGCCTTACATTGTTTTGAAATTTTGCAATAAACTGATTCCTTTTAATTTCCTTATAATTCTAATTGAAACGCATTTAGAAAGTACCGTTATTTAGCTAAATAAAATGAAGTACGTGAAGGCAAATAGTTTTTTGGTGTGTAATCATGATACTTATTACATATTTTTGTTATTTTTGTTTCCACAAATATGAAATGAAGTGCTAGCTTTTTATTTTACTTCTGAAGATTATATAATGAAGAAAGACATTAAATGTCTATTGTTGTTTTTATTTAAATGTAAAAATTGTATCTTAACCAATGAAGCTATCAACAGAACAATACTTTTTTGAATCAGCTTATAAGGATCTAAAGTATTTTCTTGAATTCTCTGTAGCTTAAATTTCGCAAAATTTATATTCAGAAACCACATTTTCGTGAATTTCAATCTAGGAATTTTTCGTGTTCCCTCTTTCCCTATTTTCATTCTTAGTCTATATCAAATGTTTTGAACACGTTTCTCTTATAGCTGCTTGCGAGGAGTTACTAAGTTGAAGTTAAATGTTAAGTCCAGTAAACCAAGAGCAATAGCGAGACAACAATACGACGTCAACCACATTCGAATCGCAACATTTGTGAACAAGAATATCAAGATGCACACTCCACAACCAGATTCATTGTTTAGTTGACAGTTGAGACTCCATGAAAATACAAAAGTAAGGAGAGTAATGTCTAAAACCAGAGTACCCTTTACCAGATTCGGCTCCCGAAGTAAGTATCGTTGCCTGGCGATAACGCATCGACGAAGATCAGGCATAAAAATATATAAAATACATATCTTCCTGGAAGAAATTATTAGGAGCTACAAACCCTGTGAATGAACTTAAACGAAGTACAATTTTATGTAGACAGCATGAAAAAATACTCTATGCTAATAGATGCCAAATCTATAACTGAATGCATATCCATTCCTAGTTTCGGTGGCAATCAGTGCTTGATTCTGTATTGCCCGATGCTGCTGCTACAATAGGCGTTTCAATTGACACTGAAGTTACTTCAGTCGGCGTAATAAATAGTGACAAACACAAGGTACGCGAACAAGTTACTAGCTCCATTCCTTGTAAGGGTATAGCTAAATCACCTGTTCCACTGCACAATGTACCCACTGTGTATACTGAGCTAGCTACTTCAGATTCTTGGACCGCTGGATCTTTGCAGCCGAATCTTCCTCAAGTACAGTATCAACCTGGCTTTTCTGTAACATATCTAGGACATTATCGGTTTCTTCTTTATTCACTAGTATCGGACTGCGATGTTACCAATAAGTACTTAAAGTAGTTCAATGCCTCGTATACTGCTTCTTTGCAATCGAATCATTCTCCAACACAAGCTCAACTTAGACTTTCAAAAGCAATCCTTCAACCACACCACAGCGTAAAGAGTTAGTTCCTAACCAGCGTGCGGACTCCGTATATGTATACGGCCCAAAAATCCAGTGAACTGGCCTGAGATTGTATTGTTGATCAGCTTGGAAAATTGGAAGAAATCGCATGGAACAGAAAGAGGTGCAAGATAAGATTCGACAACTACATACTCAGGCTAGATTTTTCGTTGCTCACATACGGCTCACTCTCGCAAAAAATACCAGCCCACTCTCAGGTTGCTTTGACAGATAATGCATTGCGTAAATGGAGGCGCAATTTCAAGGTCAGAGTGTTTTTTCTGGAAAAGGGAAGGAGTTCACCCACTTATCATTCTATACACTTTGACCACACCGACTTGTTCGTATTCTTTGCCACCACCACCATACAGGTGTTTGTCTCGCGTTTCATACATAAGCGGAAACATTTATCAAAAGCAACTTCTTTGTAAAAAAGATACCTGCAGAATCAAGAAATCTCACAGTTCAAAATAACGGTGGCTGCTGGTACTGATGTTCTACTATACAGAGATTTCTGTCCCTTAGGCGTTCTGTTGAACAAATTCACTAGACCTTGTAAAAATTTGGGTCCTAAAATACCAAAGAGTTCTCTAACATAAAGATTGGTTTGAAACTCTACTACCAAAACGTCCGTGACTGAGGGCCAAAATATACAAGGTCAGGCTCAGCTCTACCCTAGACTTCGATAGAATTATTCACTTGATAAGAATTTGCCTGGCTCAAGGTATTTAAAACAATGAATGCATAATATTTTCCAAAAACTCCTGACTGCACTGTCTGCGGCAAATCAGGTGGCGGTGGCGCCTTAGTCGATGTAAATAATCCTGGGATCCCAACCAATCTGTCCGGTCCGTTCCGAGAACAATCACACCAATTCCATTATTCGTTCCAATTGTCACGCAGTCAGTTCTGTTGTATGCTGTGGTGAAAAATGAATAAAATAAAATAACTTATTTGCGTAAAATAGCAAAATATCGCAAGCTATTGTGAGATATTCTTTCTGCTATTGCTCTTCTTACTTTAACAATCAGTTTCCAATCGCTTTATCAATAAAATCCTTGATCTTATTTCGTTTAATGTCCCAAAGACCCCCATCACGCTAAATACAGCCATTTCTCCTTTTGTATCTTCTCTCCTCCACCATTCTCCATTCTTCTTATAGGATCAAATTTGCATATCCTTTCAATACTTTCGGTATATCTTCATTTATACGATGATCATGAGTAATCGCAGCTGTGGAAAATATTTTATTTTGTTGTTCTGCATTGTATCGTTATCTTTGCGTATCACAATGTCTGAACTATGAATACACGAGACCGGACCATAAATTATAGCTTTTGCTTAAACTGCCAAAACATCCTGAAAAAAATGTATTTTGGGTCTAACTAGCTGTTTTCGTTGTTTTGAATCGTATCCAATTTCATCAAAACGGGAAATTTTCCAACATTTCTAAAAACAAAGCTATTCCTCGATGGAAAACAATCTTTGATCAGCCAAAACATAATTGTGTGAAAATATAATTGGTTCATTGGACTCCAGAAAAGTAAGACATAAAATGAACACATTAAAATAAATTGAGAGTCGAAAGCGTTGAAGATTCAAAATCATTAAAAGTTAGACTATCAGGTAGCAAATGATCTGTGTGCCTAATACACAAGCTTTCGCATTTTACCACAATTTTTTCAACTATAATCTTTATAGTCAGTCGAAAATAACATAGCACCCGCTTCTACTAATTGCTAGGGCTTCTAATTAAAAAAAATCTAACAATATGGCCAATCACAATTCCAAACATTGCTTCAGAATGAATGGAAAATTATCTGATTGCATAAAAGTGAAGTGTCTATCCGAACAGACACTAAAACGCAGTCTATTATTTTTTAACACACATCAACCGATGCCAAATTGAAGGAAAAGTACTGAAACACTAAAGTTATAGGCCGACAGGTAACTTAATCCTTGAACAAAGGAAAAAATCATGAAATTTGAGATCTCGATATTTCATCATTTCAACAACATCTTCATCGCCATCATTAAAAAATATCAAATGTTTTTTTTTCCTTTTTTCAAACTTCATGGTTCAATTTTGCTATTCAACGCGGCGGCGGCCGCATTAAGAAACGCAAATAAAATCTAGAGAAAAGATTCGCTGTATACAGTGTGGAATATAAAACTCAAGTTTCTTTGGGTTTCTGCAGCCAATCTTTTAGACAGAGTCTTTTATGTCTTATAGATTTCTACGCCCCGAATATATGTGTACCTGCATAAAAGCAGCGAACTTAAAATCTTTTGTCCTTCCACTCAAGTGGAGATTAGTGAACAACATACAGCGCAGCACAACAAGCAGATAAAAATGAAAATTAGGCCATGTGATGGCGGAATGTGAAAATAAATTCGAAGAATGGATGCAGACATTTTTTGTTTTGAGGCCAGTGTCTATCGGTACGAAAATCATCAACTCGTGTATTGAATAGCGATGCTGCTGTGTAGATAGGAGGATGGATGGTGGCTTATTGAAAGTAGATTTAAGATTTTAGTCCTTGATTCGCGAATGAAGTAAGTTTTGTGCTGTGTATTTGTGTTGCGTGTAATTTGAGATGTGAACAAATGTTCAATGAAGTACGAAAAATAGTTGAGAGACAAATGAAGCGGAATGGTGATGTGGAAAACAAAGATTTTTGATATCAGTTCTCCAAAGCGAAGCAGTTAAAAGCAAAAAAAAAATCCGTGACAGTGTGAGCAAAGAGATTAGTCAGAAAATCGTTTGATGTCACTAAGAAAATATAGAAAATCTACATAAACATAAACGAGTCAATCTAATGGTAAAAAAATTTCTTCGAAATGCATGTGTTAATGCATGTAATGGCGCCTCTGGACTTCTTCTGTAGGCTTCAGCGCGCAGACGGCTAAACAGCATGCTTCCCACATCTTCGGGTCCATTTTTACATGCTGGATAGTCCGGCGAACTATCGTGTCCGAAATGGGACAGATAGTTAAGACATCTGCCATGTCCACTTAAAAATTTAGTCAAGCCATCGCTCGTTTTTCCGTAGATCATTGAAGCCCATCACAATCCGTTGGGGACTAACGTCTGCGTCCAGTGTCCATTTTGCTCCTCCTTTCAATTATTTTGCCAAGTATGAAGTGCCATTCTTCTTCGATCTTGTTGTTCGTACTTCACTTTCTGAAAATCTTTATCTGCAAGAATATCAAGGGGCAGCATACTAGCTTTAACACACGGCGCCACAGAAAACGTTGTTCGCAAAGTTCGAAGTGTAATAAGTCAGCAAGCCGGTTGCATTTACCGCTGATTTTATTTTGTGTTGATGCCCGAGCTCACTACCCTTGAAATCAGTAGCCTTGGCTTTTGCTTTGAGCCGCCAATATTGGGTCGCATTATAGCAAGAGTTGAGCTAACAACGGGGGCTTTGTTGTTTACTTTCACCAAGCGACGTTTAATGCTCAGCTTGTCATTGATAATCACGCCCAGCTGGTTTATAAAAGTCTAAGGAATAAAGATCCAGTTGTTATTCTTTATCAGCACTACTGCTGGTTTCCTTCGCTTCGCGATCAGTACCATTTCCGTCTTTTGGTCTGCAAGCTCAAGCCTGGTACTTTCAAATCCTGACTTAATTGCCCAAATTGATTTGTTTGCGTATACTTCGACCTCTTCAGGATGACGAGCTAAAATGACGATTCCAACGTCGTTGGCAAATCCTACTTTAGTTACATTTCCGGTTACATATAGTCTTAATATTCCATCGAACATTATATTGTATAGCAGCAGGTCAAGGACGGTTCCTTGGGGCAATCTCGCCGCTACCAAGGAAAGTTTTGATCCTTCGTCCAAGTCATAGCATAACATTCTTCCTCTGAAGTACTCAAGGATAATACATGCTAAGTGGCGTGACACTCCGTTATAGAACCGCGCGTCTACAATACAGCTTCGTTTCGCGAAGTTAATAGTTAATTATAGTTAATTTCTCATCGTTACAATTCTGACCGAATCCACAGTTGATTGCACTTTTTGAAAATCGAATTACCGGTACAGCAATCGCTCATAGATGACATGCTCGAAAACTTTTCCCATCGTTTTTGACAAGCATATTGGTCTGTAAGAAGATGACTCCCCAATAGGTTTATTCTGCTTGGAAGGAAAAACAAATTATCAAAAATGTAATTTGAAGAGAACTGTTTTTGTTAATTAAGGGAATTACAGCTTTGTACGCTCGACTCTATGGATCAGATCGTCCTCGTTACATAAAATGGGCAAATATTCCCTCTTACTGTTAGCGATCGAAAGTTCCTTCTTCCGGGCGTTTTTATAGTGACTGTAAATCTTTGTACTCTGGGACGCTGGTTACATCGCCTGGCTTTGTGATATTTTTTTTTCCGGAGCTCTTGTATTACCGGATTTCACCAATATTTGCCTTCCTTGTCTTTTTGGAGAGGTGGTCGTGATATGGAAGCATTGCATGCTTGCTGAATCTCACTAAAGATTTTTGCTTCTCTTATCGAAGCAGTTCCATCCTATTCTATGTCCGGGGGTTATATTCTTCGTTGAACATATTTAACGACCAGCTAACAATGCTCAACCACTGTGAGTTCTTATTACTTTCACGATGCCAATTATGACTTGGTGGTTAACGCACCATTGTAAATCCTTGAATAAGATGTCACTCACGAATGTATTTTCCGCGATCGAGCCCTAGGACCAAATCTACGATCAAGCCCAGGCCTCGCTTATTGAAGGGGTTGGTATTGTCATTGTTTGCATGAACAATATCTACTTACGAAAAAGCTTCCAGTAGAACTTGCCATCTAGCCTTAGTTTTCCGATTTTCCACCCAAGCGTTGAAGTTGCCGGCTATGCTTTTAGGACTATGCCACTTCGCATTCACTGCTATGTTGTCCAACTGCGTGACACCTGTATATTTAGATACCATTAATTTTAGCCCGTTTCCTAGCTGTTGCATGCATCCTGCAGAGCTTGATTACCCCACACCACTACCACTTACGTCACTTATCCAAACGCCACTATGAAGGTTTTGGTGTTATTCGCAGATTATGGCCACATCCGCTTTAAGCTCGTAAACCGACTGTGAAAGCAACTCCTGCGCTGCTCGACAATTATTGAGGTTAAGCTATATGATCTTCATTTAGGCCTTGAAACTGGATATCTGCTGTTACCCTTTATGTGCCTGCTATCGCCACGTGTTTGCTTTCTCTGCAGAGGAGATAATTTAGGTCCTTTGTGCAATCTTTGACTCCATAACCCCCTTCTGCACATTTTCGAGACAGCTTGGATGCGCCCTGCTAGATTTTACAATTATTAGCTATGTACCCAAATTCGAGGCATTTAAAATATTTTTTCAGGAAAATCTGATCCTTAAACTACAAATCACCCACCCGATTGGGACTTTGTCTGCTGCTAGGACCTGGTCTATAACGAGATGTAAAGTAGCCATTTGGATACCCTCTAAAGACTTTCTAAGTCCCGGGATGTTTAACTCCTCAATGTTCGCTAGTCCCAGTTGATCTTTAACATCACTGAAGATTTCCTCTTTCGTGGTGATTTCTTTTAGATCAGACTAGTTGGTGATTTACTCACACATTCGCCTCTTTGACAAGAGAAGCCTCCATTTTTTGCTAGAATTCATTGTGCTTGGTTCTATTAGATTTAAGTTCAAACAGCAAACAGCCTGTCTGTGGGCCATGTTGTCATTTAAGCCATTTAAGTTAGGATCTATCTTGACTTTTCGCAAAGATGTCCGCGTATGTTACGCCCTCTTTAGCAGCGATAACCATTAGCTCCGTACGAAACCTTCGTCGCAATATTTCCTTTTTTGTTTTTGCGACCTTGGTCCATTTTTCTCTCATCTGCTGGACATCATCTTTCGCCAGTCCAACAGGGGTTTTTCTGTTTCCTTTGTTGGTTCGACGCTTGGAAGTAACTTCTTTGGTATCTTCATTCTTTTCTTTTTCCTTTAGGAGTGACTTGTGCATCGCGTGAGTTGACAATTTTCTCCCTTGGCCGCTATTGCACGTACATTATTGCTGCGGATCAATTAGCGTTAGCGAATATATTAATTCCTGACTCCTTCCTCTCCGTATGAAGGCTGTAACGCTAGTTCGAGGATACACTCCGTTTGCCCGCCAATATCTTGCGATGTTGCTTTGCTCGTTATATGAGCCAAGCTGCCCACTTCTTTAACGTTGTAGCTTCCAGTTAAGCTGAAAGACAGACCTCCGGAAGTAACGGTTCTTTGTTTAAACGCATATCCCGGTTTCTTTTTTTTTCTTCCCAAACTTCCATCGTTAGTTTCTGATTCCGGGTTTCTTGCTGTAGTCTTTTATATCTGCGGCCAGGTTGGACGCCTAGTAGTGGTCGATGCCTTGTAGAGGTCCACGCCAAATCATGCAGTCGTAGAGAGATCATTGGGTTTCTAAGATATTTCTTTCCCATCCTCCTATACCGTTCTCGATCAGGAACTAATTTGTTATTCGCAGTTAACCTACATATCTGAAGTCAAGTGTCGAGCTATCGATTGTTTCTCGAAGAGTATTGGATCTCATATATTCATTGAAGTATATTTTATTCCTTTTGCTCATACGGAAGTCTATTTTCACTAGCCTTTGTTGCGCCTTTCTGGAATGCACAATGGTCTTAAATTGACCCGTTTTCGTTTTTCGAATTCACTAATGCAGGAAGAAATGTTATCTTGAACTCCAGTTAACTCTACTGATTTTCTAAAAAAATTATCTTTCGAAACTCTATAGGGAAAAAGACCATTTAAAGGAAAAAGGTCAATTTAAAGTTAAAATTAAAATATCTCTAACACTTTGGCGCCGGTAGGATTTTAGTGGACTATCAGATACCCCTACATTTCTATGACAAGATTACTGTTAAAAAAACAATTATGTAAAATGAAAAAAATATTTTTAAAGATTGGCTGTGACAACGCTATGAAAACTTTTAACCCTATGTAGTCGCAGAGTGCCTAAAAGTAGGCAAAGATTTTTTTTTTGAAATTTGGATTGGTCGTAACTTCTGCCAGAGACATCATATCAACATCACACAAGCATCACTGATGTTTCTGACAGAAACTTAACTAGAAGTAAGAATGTATGATTTTAGATACGTGTGCGGGCAGCGCTGTAGCTACAGCAGACACGTGGAAAACATTCATCAAATCATTGAGTCTCCTGAAATTTTTTCGCTTTTAAAATTTATTGTTTTGTCAACTCGTCAGGATGAAATTTTCAAATGTCGCATCACATAAGACGGTAACCCTTCGCCAAATTATCAATTTTGTGAGCCCTTGAAAATGTTGGTCATGAGAACTTTACTACAGGATCATCAGATTAATATGGAATTCACAGAATGTGTTGGTTTCGAATAGAAGCAGGTCTGATACAAGTTATTGGAAAAAGGAAGCAGCTCTATAGCAATAGTGAAAATCGGCCTGCGTTCTGTCATATAACTTCCGGTGCAGTCATTCGATTTTAAGAAAATTCACACAGCGGAGGAATATTTGAGAATGTCTCCAATTATGCCTGCCAGTTATATAAATAAATGAAAGTTATATAAATAAATTGTCGGGTTCTATTTTCTCTTGGTTTTCATCCTATGTTTCTGGTCGTTCTTGTGCTCTATCTGTGCAATCGTCCACCTCTTCCCCTTTCTGTCCGCTTTCCGGTGTTCCTCAGGGCTCCATTCTCGGTCCATTATTATTCCTAGTATTTATAAATGATCTCCCTTCCTTTATCCGTTCTCCCTGCCTCTTGTTTGCTGATGACTTTAAGATTTTCAAAGTAATTGAATCTACCAACGACTGCCTCCAACTACAAAACGATCTCTGCACTCTGTGCGACTGGTGCTCGAAAAATTCACTTACTTTGAACATATCCAAATGTCATCAGATGTCCTATACGTATAAAATGTCACCCTTAATATTTTCCTATACTCTGTACGGCTCTTCCATTACGGCTGTGGATAATTTTAAGGATCTTGGTGTGCACTTTGATCCAAAGCTCAAATTTGACCTGCATGTTGCCTATATAACCGCCAAGGCCTCTCACCTGTCAGGTTTCATTCTTAGATGCTTTTCTTCGTTTACTAGCATCGCTACCTCTTTCCATCTGTTTTTTTCACTTGTTCGTAGCATCCTAGAGTATTGTTGTCAAGTGTGGTCTCCCCGTCATAAATATCTCAGTGATGCAGTGGAACACGTTCAGCGTAGATTTACTCGCTCACTGCTATTTAAATTCAACATCCCTTATTGTGGTTATAGTGATCGTCTTTCTTTATTCCAAATTCCTTCATTAGAGTCCCGACGAGTGTTCCTTGACGAGTGATTTCTTTTCAAGCTACTCCATTGCCCTATGCTCTCCGATCTTGGTTATATGCTGTGTATACGTAACGTCAATCGATCAGATAGATCCCAATTAATGTTCTCCCTTCCTTTCGCGCGTTCTGAAGTTTATTTTAACTCGCCGCTAGTGCGTATGCCCAGAAAGCATAACGATCTTCAGCTTGGTCCTTTTCCGCTAACGTTCTGTCAATTTAAGTCGTAAATTAAAGATATAATCCTTAATGCTTCTTGTAATGTTTGTCTTTCTTTTTAATCCTTTTTTTTCCTTACCATTTTTGCGCTTTCTTAAATGTTACATTGTATGTTAGCTTTAGATTGTTGAAGTTCTAATATGTATATTTCTAATATTTTCATTTATTTGTTAATTTTTTCTATTTTCTTCTTTTGGGTTTATTTCATATTTCTATTTTTGTAATCGAGCAAAGCCTGTTAAAATGGATTTTAAATAAATAAATAAATAAATAGATAGTCTGAAATGTAACTGAAAGAACTAATTTTGAATCCTCATCTGTACACTGCTCAAATTAAAACAGGCAGAACCTATGAAAATTTTCGAAACTAATATGTTCACTTGATTTTGATGAAATATAAGACCAGTACCATTGAGCTTAAAAATACTGCATCGAGTATTATCTAGGAATATACCTGGATTATTCACTGCTAAAAAATAATCAAAATCTATTCATAAGCTGAAAATAGTCCATCTTCGTAATATCAAAGCAATTTTTAATTCCACATTAGTTCTATTATAAGAAAAATATCTACCGAAGATACTAAAACCTCCCAAACATCTGGCAGGGACTTCTACTTTTTCTTCCACTGCCAGAAAAAAATCGTAAATTATGCTTCCAATAGCAACTGTCGCATTCGATTATCTTTTTCAAATCAATTTAATATACGTAGTAGAGCCATACCTCGAATTAATACATATTCCCCAATTTTTCATCATAATTTCGAGACCCGTGTCTATTTATAATTATGTAAATTTCGACATTTCAATAAATCCAATCAAATATATATGCATGTATCGTAGATAAGACATCTGTCCGTTCTCAAAACGTTATCATTTTTTCTTATCGATCAAACTGTTGCTTCCTTTTCGATTATCTTGACTACTAAATGCCGCCCGTTGATAATTTCACTAGTAAAAAATTGGATTTCATTTATAAAATGATATTCACCATCCACCACATTGCAATAAATATCTTACGAAAAAGGTAAAACCTGCCGAAACGGCAAGATAAAAACACCGAAGAACTAAAAAAACGTGCGAACAAAATTAGCTTTCCTGTTTTTATTCAAATATCTTGACGCTGCATTCTAATGCTCCTCTACTCCGCTGGAAAAGCTGGTGTGGTGACAAAATCTAAGCTCGTGTCTTGCTTGTTTGCTGCGTGTGTACTATTTGCTTAGCATACTTATATGTCTATTTTTTTAGAGTTCGAGTCAAAGACTTTTGTTGTTATGCGTAGCCTTCGTAGTCCGGAAACGGGGCGAAAATGACCTCTAGTTTATTTTGTTTTGGGACCAAATACGACAGAATCTAATTGACTAGAAGACGCAGAAATCTTAATATGGACTCAGTGAATGTCATCACGAAAGTTGCTTAATGACAATTTTTTGTCACTTCTTGGTGGTTGAACTAAACGAACAGAAAATTGAAATTTCTTCACCTTTAAGCAAATTTTCGATGAAGCTAAGGTGGTCTCGACAGGTATCATATGCAAAACTTTGATGATGATCTGTTCTGGGCATTGAGCCTGATGATCATGTTTTATTCAGAGCAAGGTTTGGTTCATTGAAAATGCTCTTAAATTTACACTTGGGTACGTTTTTCAGAATCATTACGCTATTTCGTCTGTATTGGACTGCCTAAATCACAGAACTCCACCTTAAAAAAGTGTTTTTATCTACTTTCGAGTAAACCTACATTTTTCTCAAACAAAGCTAATGCATTATCTCTGTTGTTTTTTTCGTAAAACAGCGAAACAAATTGTAGAAAGCCAAGAGACAATTCGAAATTTGTCTATAATTTCCGAAAATTTGTATCTAAATACTGGCCGGAACCCAATTCCCCTTAGCCAGTTTTCGTTTTACCTTTCTTAACCAGTTCAAGTACTGAACCCGATTCGTGCTTAGTCGTTGAATCGTTAATCTTCTTGTTACTTGCTCTCGCCAAAAACAGAGTTTGTCGATTTGCATTTGGTGTTAATTTGTTGAATGTTCTAATGGTTTCATCTAATGTAGGTACGATATGTGTACTATTCTCATGATTATATTCAAATTAGTTGAGCTCTTCGTAAAGTTGTTGGTTGTTTTTTTTTTGTTTTCATCTGCTCACCACGGTTTTTCGATTATCTATTTATTTCAGGGTTTTGCGAAAATTTGCATATTATTTTGTCATACGGGTTAATCGTATTCAGTATATTCTAATGGGATGTTCAATTCTTTTGTTTCAGGTAGTTCGTATGGCGGCCGGACGACGAGCTAAGGAGAGTGTGCATGGAAATATCGTTTTCATTATCATGATTTTCGCACAGGACGGGATGGTGTCAATGTTGTGTATTTGATAAAATTAATATTGCACTTGTCCCGGCCTATGCGCAATGATTGACTCAACAATAATAAATTCGATTTTGGATATTACAAATTATTGAGAAAACCCTGTATAATGCAATATTTAAAGATTGATATGAATATGTATTTACTATGTATCTAAGTAGTTCTAAAATAATCTTAGCCTAAGTTGAAACAATCGAAATAAATTCAAAACAATGTAAAATGTCATCGTTTTTCAATTGTTCGTTAGTTTCTTTTTAAAATAATTTCATAAATAAATATTTGTACAATATAAAGTGAAATTTCAATGCATATATGCTTTTACATTTATTTGAAGCAACTTAGTGCAATTTTTATTTAAAAATAATCGTTAATATATCATTATTCACAAGTATTTGATACATGAAAAACCGGGAGTAGAGATTAATATTTCACTGAAGACACGTGCTTAGAATGCGAAAAATTCAATATGAAAAAATGAAATAATGTGTTTTTATGAAGCACTTTCGACTATGAATGTGATACACGAAAAAAATGGAAAAATTTGCTCGTAAAATCACTGAAATATGCGGATAAACAAACCAAAATGACAATTGCTTGCAATGTATTGTTCCACAACATAGTCGTGTTTCTTTCAATAACAATTTCGTTTACATTAAAGTGGTTCATATCGTACGAACTAGTTTACAGATCGTACGAATCAGTTAACGTCTCTAAATGAAAACCAAAAATTTCAATCGTCCCAACTCCTGTTTTATTCGCGATGAAAACGACGCATTCCTTCTCCCTGTAATCCTTTCAGATTCCAACAATTTCAACCTTGCGAGTATGGGACCGATTTGCAGCAAGTCTCTCCAATTTCCAACCAAAACGGTCATTGGTTGCATCTTATTTTTACAAACGCCTATGACGAAGTAGTGCTAGGTCCAACCAATAATGCAGAGCATCTTTTTTTTCAAATAGTGTACACCACACTGCACTATCAGTTGAACTTCCCGCTCCTGATTCTATTTATTTCTAATATTTGAAGTCGTTGAAAGATATGTACCTAAGATTAAAAAAAAGAAAATTTAAAAAAATAAAATGTGCGAAATTGTTAGAACAAACTTTCCAAGCGAATAAAGGAAAATAGTGACGTTAGATCTTGACAAAGTCTCGCGATGCTTATGCTACTTACACTAAGAAAGCCAGTGAAAGTATAATCCACGACCCGAAAAAATTCTTTGGTTTTGTAAATATGAATCGGAAAATCACCTGTTATTCTTCGTCAGTGTGGTATCATAATATGACCTCTTATTCTCCCAAAGATATTTGCGATTTATTCCTAGATAATTTCCAGAAAATTTTCAATGTACCAGACCCATCTAACCCAAACCTCTGTCCTTCTGATTCAGCTCCAACCGCTTTTGTCAGCCACATAAAAATATCACGTGAAGAAATGCGTAAAGCTATCTTGGAACTCGATTGTAACAAAGGTCCTGGTTCTGATCTTCTTCCACCGACCTTCTTGCGTAAATGTGTAGAACAGTTAATAACACCCCTGCATATATTCTTTTCTTTGACAGGTCACTTTCATCCGGCGTTTCCCCATTTTGTTGGAAACTTTCATATGTGACACCAACATTCAAAAATGATGATAGACGCTGCATCGAAAATTGCCATTTTATCTTCGATTCCAAAACATTTTGAAAAGGTTGTATACAGTAAACTTTCTCCACTAATTGACTCCCGGCAGAATCAGTAACAGCATAGCTTCTTGTCAATTGTACACAAAAAATATTGAAATATTCAAATCCTTAATGAAGAAGATACCAGAGTTTTTTTGTAGACTTTTCTCTGGGCACATGTCAATGAGGACAAAAATATAACGTAAAATATGATATGTAATCAAAATTAATAACAATTGTATCTTCCCTTATACCAATTTTCAATTCTCTGGGAAGTACTAAGACGATATGTTTGATAATATATTGATGCACACGGACCGTGCATACTGATTGAGTGATGGAGAGAGAGGAAGGAAGGAGGAAAAAAAACTTGTTTTTTGAAATGCTGTATATTAATGAAATTTTTCAATACATTTTGTTCCTAACCATTAAATGTCTGCCAAATCAACCTGAACAATGGTAATGCACAGTTTCCTTGATTTGTGTTCAGTTGTCTCATCGGAGTTTTCCATATGTTCAGGCTCTCGTACGTTCTCGTACCTGCTTCATCTTCTTGATCACCTCCACGGTGTCCCACCTAATGCTGTGCTCCTCCTGCAGTATGTGTTTCGCTACTGCTGATCGTACTAACATTTTGTTCCTTTTGCTCACTGAGGCTGCTTCTCGCTTATGTTCCGTTAGTCTAACACCAACTAACCGTTTTGTTTGACCAATGTATACTTTGTTACATTCTGCGCAAATAATTCTGTTTATTCCACATTTTTCCTTTTTATCTTTTTTGTCTTTTACGTGACGTAATTTAGCACATATTTTTAGCCCTATAGGTCGAAGTCGCCCGGCCCGCCTGGCCCACCCTGACGAGCCACCACTGAGTTAAAGTAAAGTAAATATTTCTTGTTGGTATCCGCGCATAACTTATAATAGTGTTTTTGTGTCGAGCGGGCTCAGTGGCGGCTCGTCAGGGTGGGCCAGGCGGGCCGGGCCCACCCTGACGAGCCGCCACTGTTCCTACTCACTAATATAAAAAAATCTCACAAAAGTTCAAATTATGTATAGTATTTGAAACCAAAAAATATTACTAATTTCTTCAATTTTTTTTTAAATAAAAAAAAATTAAATTTTTTATTAAATAAAAAAAAATTAAATTGAAAACATTTTACAGGCTAAATAAATGGTGAAAGTTTTTTAATAGCTCAAAGTAGAGGATACAATGCATCTTTTAGCAAATTAAATTAGAGAGCCAATGCCACAATAAAAATAAATTCCACATATAATTTGGAATAAAAGTGCCTTATATAGTTACCTTTTGCAAACAGTTGACTGAGCGAAATTCGTGGCCTTGGTTGCCAAGGCTCAATAAGATTCTCAATGAAAAAGACTACCGCAGTAAATATTCTATGGCACAATCGCATCAACATTCCACATTAAAATCCATATTAAACGGGTAAATATTAACTTTTCGAAACAGAATCTATTCAATACGTTCTCACTTTAACGGGCTTTATGTTATAATTTACTTTAAAAACTATCCTTTTATCCATCTTTAATCGACCTTATTAATGCTGACAATACAAAAAAATCAAGTCAAAAGAATTATAACAGGTGCGTTTTTTTGCGAGAAAACAAAAAAACGCATCTTATGTAAACTATAAATGCTAAAGAAAGCACTCCAGAAATTTGACATAGAAATAACGTCAACATAAGCGTAATCAAGTGGTCATATAACCCAAAGCACCTGAACCGAGAAACTCATTTTGCGAAAGTAAACCCAAAGCAGATACAAAAAAAACCGATCTGGGGAAAAAGGAAGCAGAAAATGCATCAACTCCTAAGGGGAACGGCTCGTAAGAAGATGAGCAGAAGAGAATCTACTGATAAATCATGAGGGGAAACAGTAACTTCACAGAGACGCTGCTAGCTTTTCAGCGTATGAAGTTCATTAATTAACAAAGATTTTCGGGTCGTTCAGCGGGTGGATGGAGCAAGGGGTTTTTTGCATTTCTCTTTCCAACAAGACGCTGTGAACTGAGCCAGCGTCCGCGATACTATTTGAGTACACTGATTGTAAAATTTTTGCGGGTATCATTTAGGCAAAGCGTCTAAGTAGATCTATGCGAAAACCACGAGTTTGAGTATTGAAACAAGATCACTTCAGTGTTCTGTGTAGTATATCTCAATTAACTGTACGTTTTGAATTCAATGGTATGCAGTGCCTGTAGTTTGTAGTAAGACGTTTGAGTTTTCGTTGCGTCGCTGTAAATTTACCATGGAAGCTCTGTAGTTGGACTGTTATAAAATAAAACCATTTGACCCATATAGCAATGGAGTTTTGTCTTTTATAAGAAAATGAATGTTATTATTTTGATTGTTAAATATTGATTGTAAATCTTTTGATTGTCACATATTGATTATTGAATAATTTTTTTTTGTTTATACCAAGTAGTTTACCAAGGGAAGCACTGCTTCCTTTGCGTACATCGACGAGCCGCCACTGATATTTATCCCCTACAAATGCATATTATTTTTTTAAGCACCCCCTTCAAACGATAAGTGCTAAGATTTGTCAGCTATTTTAGTGAGTCAGCTCTTTTATTTTCAAAAAATTGATTAAAAACAATTTTGTGTCTTTTTTTATTAGTAAAAATAGCGTCATAGCAAAGGCTTGGCTTGATTAGTGTTATCCGGACTTTGCTTCTGCGCCACCGAAATCAACCGTTGATTTGCGGGTTTTAAACGTGGTTGTATAGACAACGATGATGCTGAACGTTCTGGACGTCTAAACGAAGTGATTACACCGCAAAACAAAAAAAATCGACAAAACTGTTTTAGCCAACCGTAAAATGAAGTTACAGAAGATAGCTGGGACCGCAATGGTATCGAAAGGCAATTTTTTACACCATTTCGAATCAACATTTGACCATGCGAAAGCTTTTTGCAAAATAGATGCCGCATTTTCTTCCAGCGGACCAAAAAAATATTGTGTGGATGGTTCAGAGCATTGTTTGAACCTGCTTAGTCGTGATAAAAATGATATCTTACGTCGGTGTATTACTATGCATGAAACTTGATTAAACCACTACACTTCAGAGTCAGAATGATCATCATCTGAGTAGACAGTAGTCGAAACCCCGTCGAAAGCAAAAAAAAACCGGAACAGTCAGCTGGCAAGGTTATGACATCCGCATTTTGGGGCTGCGGATGGAATTATCATCGACTTCATTGCGAAGAGAACTATCATCCAATTTCGTTTGAAGAACGAAATAGAAAAAAGTGGCACCATATACAGATGAGAAAAATCTTTTTCACCAAGCTTATGGATTGTGTTACAAGTTGTTGATAACAATATCAAAAATGAATGAATTGCTCTTCGAATTGCTTCTGCATCCACCATATTCTCCAGATTTGGCCCCTAGTAGTTATTGGCTTTCTGCAGACCTAAAAAAGGCTAAAGGGTTGACTGAAATGAAGTTACAGGCTGTGAAAACCCAGGACTATTTTGAGGCAAAAACCATTCTTCAAAAAAAGCAATGCAGAGCTGCAGAATCATTGGAATGATTGTATCATCATTGACTACGTTGATGAATAAGGTGGAATTTTATAGCAATAGAGTTTTGCCAAAACATATTTTATTTTTATTGGAAGGCCTCGCGATTTATTGATCGATCTATTGGAAATGGTTACATTTGCGCTTTTATCGGAGAGAAAACTGGCTTTATGGAAAATTGCGCTGGTAGCTGTTTCGTATTTGCACGCACCAGTAATCTATAATTTACCGCTATGTGCATATACAGACTAGCTTTTCCTCTTTACGCACCTTCCTTTTACTTATATTCATGTGTGCTTACAATCTTTTATGACATCAAGACTTTGAATCAAAAATTTTCAAATATGATTTGGCTCCATATACGTTTAAAAATTATGATTTGCAAATAAAATTTTTATAATAAAGTTGAATTCAAATAAGATTCGCTTTTTATTTCAAAGTGATTTCAACTTTTGATTTAAATTTGATTCTATTAAATGACATTTTTCTGAGTGTAGCTAAAAAGTGTAACTATGGTTCTGGAAAACAGTTTTACTAAGCTTATGTTTATAATTCATGTGGAAAAATATTGAATGTACATAAGATAATGAGTAGTTAATTAATTTAACAGTATAAAATAGTATAAAAATCGTTAAAGAGTTTAGTGAGCTCAACCAAATTACTTTCAATATTTTTATTCATGATACTTAAACATCTTTTAAAATGGATTGAAGAAATAGGAGATATAAAGACTTTGTAATTATTATACTTCTTGTAAATAATTTTTACTAAATAAGATTCTTCTGATGTTTGGACTATACTGAAGTAGGTTTTTACCCCTAACTATTGGCTAATGATCCTTGATACTGATCCCTTTATTGAAAACCACATCGTTTATGAACTCCGTATCATCTTCAATGGAATTCAGAGAACCAATTATAGATTTCTGAAAGTAAAAACTCTAACGTTTGGGGAAGAAATGATCCTGCAGCTGCAGGAACCGAAAGCCGAACGGAATGACAAGCACATCTTATTAATAATAAACAAGGATTTTGGCGACTTAATTTTTGAAATACACCGTAATTGACTTCGACCATAACACTTGCGTTGTCTGTTATATTTGTAATATTTAGGTTGTAGTTATCTAAGCACGTGTTTATGGCAGTAGTAATACTTTCAGCAGTTCCACTTTCTAGCTCAATCAAAGCCAAGTAAATTGTAATAAATTTTTGCAGAATATCACTAAAATGTCCGCAAACTCGTCAATTAAAATACTAGAAATAGAGTTATCAATATCTGTCTTTAAATCCGATTTGAAGTATGGAAACATTACGTTTTTCACTATGGCGCTGCTTTTGGTCGCTGAATCCTACACTTGCTCTAACTTTCGGACTCAGCTGCCAGTTTCTTAAACATCTCACTCAAATGGTCTGTTGATCTTAATGTGTAACGGTTCACAACGAAAATACACATTGTAGCTTTGATTTGTTGTCGATGTTGTTTTTCAGATGCTGCTCCCAACGGAGAAAACATAGTCTTTATTTTTCGCTGCGATGAAAAACTCTACAAAATGAAAAATAAAACATAGCTAGCACAATTCTAACGTTTGGTTTTACTACTGAGCACGATTCTTAATGTCTTCTAGGGTTTTGTGCTAGCACATTGTCTACGTGTTATTGCTATTTTATGTCTACGCCTGAATTTTTCGGTTCTTGTCTTCAAATTTAGGCAGTTAAATTGTATTCTATCTGTCTTGCCTATTTTATTTTATTCCCAATGAGTTAAAACTCTCGGTTTTTCTTCGCACCGAACAAAAGAAATAAAACTGTTCGTAAAAGATTATTATTGTTCAATGTCCAGAAAGACATAGTACATAGTATGTAGTAGAATTGTTGTACTACCCAAAGCATTAGCGAATACCTTAGAATTTGAGGAAATTATTTTCAAGTTGAGTGTTTTAAATATGAATAAACTAGTGAAAATTAATGCAATCAAAGCAAAATTTTGAATTGAAAAATGAAAAATGTTGTAGCTAAATAGGTTCTTTTTGTTGCTAAATCTAGCTACAATGTAGCTAAACTGGCATCACTGGTCACTGCTGACAGTTTAGAAGTCTCAGCTGGCCGGCAGAGGGCTCGTCTATTTATCCAGGTCCTCCTTGCTATTCAGTGACATTTCTGAACCTCAATTTATACCGGGAAGCATTGATTCTTTATGGAGATTCCGATTCTGGCTTTGATTGAGAGCCATATCTCTTTGTCAATGTCAAGTCGATGTGGTTTTGCTTCCAGTCATCAGTTTGAGGCATTTCTACCCCGCTATGACGATATCGGCATCACCAGCTGACGTTTGTCCAGGTAGGCTCTAAGGATCCACTGCCTAGCATCAAATTTATTAGGAAACTATTGAAAGTTTTGGTTCATTGATTTCCTTGTGTACTTTCAAATACCATGGCATCTTTCACAATTATAGCCTGTGAGCTTCATCTGCAACCATTACAGACGTGCATGAGGTTGGAGTCTGAAGAATTCGAGCCCTTGCCTCATTCAGTGACTTGCTGAGGCTTTTGAGACCTTTGAAATCAGACTTGTAGAAGGCGCTCTTGTTGTGGCATCTTCAACACCAACGTGTTGATGCACAAGCATGCATGCATACGAAGAAACAACGCCCATAGATTCATATCCTAATTCTAGAATATAATCCAAAATCTATACCTCTCCTGTCTTAAAGAATGCTTAAGTGGAATTGTTTTTGTGGGATGATTAAAATTGAAATTTTTTTTTTGGCTAAGTGGTTTCGAAAGTATGCACTGATTCTCATCAGACACCAGTTCACAGTGCATACTTGACTCATGTGATCACTTGCAGTTGGAAATCATAAATTTTTTATTTACGTTAGTTTTGATAAATTTTACCATCCGCGACTTATATCCATCGATATCATTTACTCATAAGGGTTATAAACAGGGCCATCTTTAGGCATGGGCACACTGGGCAAGTGCTCAGGGCCCCGCAATTCATGGGGTACTTATTTCCAGA
This sequence comes from Nemotelus nigrinus, assembly GCA_947369275.1. NCBI lineage: Eukaryota > Metazoa > Arthropoda > Insecta > Diptera > Stratiomyidae > Nemotelus > Nemotelus nigrinus. The sequence continues at coordinate 37,096,835 of OX376372.1, forward strand.
TCATCAACCGATAAATATATTCATTTTGTAAAAATTAAACAATAATTACCTGACTATACTTCATAATTATCTATCTGCTTTTATAGTAATCTCATGAACCAGGGGCTTAAAACTGGCAGCTCTATTTATTAATAGTAGCTTTTAAGCTTTTATATATGTATATGACCCTACTTGTAACGAGTATATTATCAATCTAACGTGTTTCTCTTGTAAAAACAGTGGTTATTGTGTGGAGCTTTGTTCAGCTTTAACACAAATGCACATTATGGGTTGTGTGAGTTTGGGCATCACTGGAATAAACATAAACAAATTAATATGTGTACCCCTCCAATTTGTATGGAGAGCATTTTAATCTCTGCTGTTCCTATTTGAAAAGCACGATCGGGACGGCATTTCTGTTTGGGACTAAAAATCAAATCATTTCACTTAAGATTGAACTTATAAACGGTGTGTTTAATCTCGTGTTTGCGATTGTTTTTAGTGCAATAAAATTACATAATAAGTATTATAAAGTAAATAAAGTAAATTAAATTAAAAAATAAAGTATTATACTTTACATAATACTATATCTAGTGGCTCAGAATAAAGTAAAAAAAAACTGCACATAAGAAAGAAGTATTTGATAAATTACCAAAATTACCATCATATTTTACACCAGGAGCTTCTGTGAGTAGTGACCAAATAATAAACCATCAACATAATGAATCATATCAACAACAGATAGCGGAAACTCAAGGAACTTCGCTAAGTCCTACCACTTCAAAAAAAGATATTGATTCATATTGTACAGAAGGAGTCCATCCCTACGTCAAAAATGCAATAACTTCACCAACCACTGTTTTAATGGAGCAACAACCGTCATCCGACCCAGAAAATATTTCACATGACCCTGCCAATTATTTAAACGAAAATTTTTCGGAAATAGACCGCGAAATTTCGATTCGTAAAGGGCCCACATATTTTCAAAATAAAGATTGTAACTTTTCCGAAGTGTCCAGAACCTACAAAGACAAAAACGATTGCAAATCAGTAATAAAGCATTATGTAATCGTAAATTAAAGAACAATGAAAGTGTTGAAAGAAAATGGTCGCTGAATTCACCGTCGAGAAAATCTGTATTTTGTTTTCCTTCCTGTTTATTTAACCCTTCTATTGTAAATCTATGCTCTCCAGGTGGATGCATTGATTGGAAATACATTAATAACATAATTTTACATCACGAAAATAGCCCTGCACATGGGCAGTCTATGATGACTTATCTGCCACGAACTAAAGTAGTTGGTAGAATAGGTAGAGAAATATCAAAAAGAACTAGATTGCTGGAAAAGCTCGCTTAAGGAGAGATATCCATCTAGAATGGTCGGCAAAATCGATTTATTTTTTATTGCATTTTCGTGAAGATACAGGTCTCAAAAATATCTGGTGAAAACACCAAGTTAATATTTCTATAAATAAGCTAGTTACAGCCGATATAATCAAACGTGTTTTACGAAGTATGATACGATAGTTAATAACATTCATTAGGCTGCTTCAAGTATTGTTCAATTGGTGTTAAAACAAGCTGTAAAAGAAGTACAACGGGAAATATAAGCGAAATTCAAGTGCTGGGATAACCAAACTAACCGTTTTTGGAGATAGTACGGGGCGAAAACGTGGTTTTACCTCATTGTAGGGAGTTGAGGTTCTCATTGGACAGTTTACAGGAAAAGTTTTTGATATTCTTGTAAAATCTTCTTATTGTGCTAAATGTAACTATTGGAATAAACTCGAAAATACTGAGCAATGTGAGGAATGAAAATCGAATCACGATGGAAATTGCCAGGCCAATCATGATGGATCGGCAGGTAAAATGGAAGTAGACGCCATGAAAGAATTGTTTTCACAATCTGCCGAAAAGTATAGAGTTATGTACACTAATTACGCCGGGGATGTTGACTCTAAGACGAACACGGGATTAGTGAATGCGAAACCGTATGGTAACGAGATTGAAATTACAAAAAAAGAATGAGTGGGTCACGTTCAAAAGCGATTGTGAACCCTTCTTCGCGAATGAAAGAAAAAAGTCCTGGAATCAGCAGCAAAAACAAATTGAGGGCAAAGTTTATAGATATACTGAAGATTTACTATGGCTTAGTTATTTGCAGAAACTGTGCCTCCAAGGATGAAATGAAAAAAGCGATACGGGCAACATTTTACCATTACGGCTCAACAGACAGCAAGCCTCAACAACATTTCTGTCCCGAAGGCAACTAATCGTGGTGCCAGTTGCAACGAGCAAAGGCTAAAGGAGAACTGGAAAATGTTCGTCACAATTATTGAACATTGCCAAAAATGGTATTAGATGTCATCAAACCAGTAAACGAAGACCTCAGCAATGAAAAATTGTTGGAACGCTGTGTTGGTCGATATACCCAAAACTGCAACCAACTTATTTGGACAATAGCCCCAAAAACGATGAACAGCGGGGCCAAAATCGTTAGCATTGCAGTATATCGTCGCTGTGAAATCAAACCGGCATATCTGCTAAATACACATTTTTCACTAGAGCGCTTTAAAGTTTTCGCATGTGGGCTATTTCCACGTGAATGCAAAGCGGCAAAACACCATTAGACGGGTTTTTATTCAACTTTACGATATGCCGGTGCGACATAAAAATAGAGGGGAAAATAAGGAATTTTTTGATACCAAAAACTCAAAAACTCAATTTTTGCAGATATGCCGGTTTGATTTCACAGCGACGATATCTTGCAACATGTACATTCAACAATGGTTTCACCTCATCGCTGGAAGTCATGAATGTGTTAAGAATATCGTTCGGATCGGGGGCGCACTTGTACGCAGCGCAAGAAGACGAAACTTGCATAGCAAAAGCCGAACTGCAAGCGCAAGAACAGACGAAAGAAGGTTGAATACGGCGTCGGCAAGACAATGTAGAAGCCATGAATATTCCGTAAACAGTAAAAGACTTACACTATGGGCCTAGCATCGATGATTCCATGTTAGTTGACAAATTTAATGATTTATTCAGTCCTAAATTTTCAAACGCGTTTTTCTTAAAAACACGTTTTTCAAATCGGTACCCAAAATTTCTCGGAAACCAATTAACTGATTACCTTAATTCTTTTTGAGATTATTTTATATAACATTATCTAGTACTTGTCTTAGGATTTTTCTTTTTCGTTACTTAGTTTTTGTTTTATAGCCAAAATAATATCTAATTTTTGGTCAAAAAATCACTATTCATGTTCAAACGTCCGCCATTTTGTCATTAATCGATATTTTCAAAATCGGCTATGACACGAACTAGATTATAGTATCTAATTTAATAATTTTTTTCCATTTTTTTCTTCAGATAATTTTTGAACAAATGCCAGTGGGTACCGTTAACGCTGTTTTTTTTACAGCGCTCCAAGGATCATACAATATCCTTGTATATTTTTTATATTTTTAAATAAAAAAAAATTAAGCATACTTTTGAATGTGTATACTTTTAGATAATTAAACTCCCAATCCGATATTTCAAATAGTTTTCCTTAAAAAAATGCACAAAAATGACCGTTTTATCCGGCTCCTAGGTGTATATCTCCCCTTAAACGTGTTGTCGCAGTTGTAGAATTGTTGGCATTTTATTTAGGATGTGTGGAGCTATTAAGTGAATTTGACGAACTACTTACAGGTCACCTAAAAAAAATTTGTGGATCCTTATCTGCAAATTTTTGTAATGAGTTTATTGGCATAATGGGAAAACAGGTCTTAAAAAGATGAATCAGAAATCACACGAGAGGATCTCCGCATTAATACCCAACGAAAAAAGTAATTCCTAAACATACTCTCCGTAAGTATACTCAGGTCATTTCCTTTTAACATTGGATGTCCTAGGCTGGCAAGGTATATGCAAGAGGAACTTTGAACTTTCAGCTTTATAGCTGAGAACTTTTTGCAAAGCCCGACATTGTATTCTTGTACATTACCGTCATCGGGCCTTTTCACACTTGTATTCTTGAAGCACTCCTCAAACCGGTTTACTGGGCAAGAGACGGAAGAATCAAGGGGAATTCTCTACTTTTTGTAGAGAATTCCCCTTGATTCTTCCGTCTCTTGCCTAGTAAACCGGTTTGAGGAGTGCATCAAGAATACAAGTGTGGAAAGGCCCATATATGGGAATGCGTATTGAAGCTTGGACCGGCGGCCGATCATATCTCTGCATGACCCGGGATGTGTAGATAATGCGTGGTGAGTGATTGCGACGTTCATTGAAAATTCTTACTATTCTTACATTACACGTAAAGCCGCGTACACATAGGGCCAAGACCAACGGCCAAGCCATTCGTTTGCTCGGATTCGTTTAGTGTGTACGAAGAGCCAACCTTGGCCTTGGCCTTGGTTGCTGTTCGCTCGTTGTAGTGTGGACGGTTGGTCGTGTTGGCTGTCGTTAATACCGAGTAGTGTGTTGAGCTAGACTGTGTTTTTTGCATGTTATCAAATATAGTGTACGGTGTCGAAATGCGTTCTACTACCATAAATGCGTTGTACTTTACAACCCCAATTTAATCGCTGTCATCGCTGTGTACAATGACACTCAGCCCGAACCGCATCCAATGCCTTGGCTCCAAGCCATTGGTGCCAATTTGTTCCTGTGTAGACGGCAGGACCAACGCCAAGGCCAACGACCAACATTCGATCAAACTGTCATTTGCCGTTCGTCGGTTGTATGTGTACGCGCCTTAACAAGATGGTATTTGTGCTGCTGCTTCGACCGGCGGCCAAGATTGCCCCTGCATGAGTCTTAATGAATAGTATCCGATATATTTTTTCGTACCTTTCATGATTTGAAATTCTCTGAAATTTTCATCGCTTCGTTTTATATAGCAAACAATATCGAAGCTAGTGCATACTTGAAAGTTGTTTTCCCCTTAATTTTACGAGTAATGTTCATATGTAAATGACGGACTTTTCGGAAAACAGCTTTCATATGTTGCATCGGCATTGCTGAGAATATTTGCTTTATGGATGCTGCGAGAATGCAGTGCAGCGATTTCTTTGGGTATGGCCCAACTTAGCGCTTTACAAATACAGAAATAGCAAAGAGAGACAGTTGTACGTCTAACGGCTCAGTTGGCAATGAGAAATCGTTCAGCTTTTCATATGTTCATCGCACAAGAAAAAATACTTTTTTATATCATAAGGTGCGCAATGAAGGTAATCGGCCCAAGTGGAGTTCATACAGCAAATGGTTCAACAGAAAGTAGTGCAATAATGTTTTATTTCTTTTATTTATAATTCGCTTCAATAAAACAAATGCCTTGCTGCCACGTGAATTACATTCATTTCAATGTAATTAAATTACTTTCATTTCGAATTTTGGTCTTAATAAAAAACTGAATATAATCCAGCTAATAAGTTAAAACAACATTTGTTGATTCTGAGGCAGTACGAAGTTCGCCAAGTCAACTAATAGATAAATATACATATCTAGAATTTCGCTAACCTGCTTCTGCTCTTTTCTATTGCCTGTTAATAATAATTCTCTGTCTTAGGGGCCACACATATCTTAAAGTGCCCAGGGCCCCAAATTGATATAAGGCGGCTCTGGTTATAAATCGGTGATCATGGTTCCCTTCTTGTCCATAAATCAGCATAGAAAAGGTATATCGTCTCTAAAGCTTATCAAAGCAGAGAATAATTGATACGGGAAACTCGATCATTTTGCGGAATAAGAAGGGAACCATGATCACAAATTTATAACCTTTATGAGTAAATGCTCAAGAATTTGTCAAATTGAAAGGCAACATCAATGTCCTCAAATCTAAAAGATATTCTAAGGACAAGAACAGATGGTTCTCAAAACTTGAAGCAATTGTTGATGCATTGCAGGCGTCATAAATGGACAACCAACATCCAGAATCAAAAGCACCCCGATGCTAGTGTACGTTAAACGTCGATACTACTATTGATACTATCGACAGTTCAGAACTATCGAAAACCTCGATGTTTTTTTTACAATCGATAGTTTTTGAAAACTGAAAAAAATGCGTAAGGTAGCATTTCGATACCATCCCGTCCACTGTGAGTATTTTACGTTTGCTTCGTTTTTCTCATTTAATAATATTTCCTTTTCTTGGTATTATAAAACAGCTCCAACCAAAGATAGCAGACCACTCATATATTTTGTTAGTTTTGCGACTTTTTATTTATTGTAAAGTGAAATAACATGAAGAAGAAAAAACTGTAAAATTTAACTGCTCGTGAAAATCATAAGCACAGAAAATTGAGACTGAAAGAGAAAGAATTCCAAATAATGATTTTACTAAGTGTAATATATGCAGCAATCAATACAAAACAAGTAAAAAGACGAAAAACTTATCAGATCATTGAAAACGGAAACATAATTCATAGTGGAAATTATTTTCTGTTGAACTTATAGAGCAGTTTAACGAAATCTAGATTCTAGAAATGTTCGAGAGCAGTTTAACGAAATCTAGAACAATCATCAAAAATTATTTTGGAAGAGCGAAATTCTAAGCAGAAAATTCTACCCGAAAAAATATTTAGATGAACTATACGTTCCTATGGTTGTTTTGGACATAATGCCTTTACGGAAAGGAGAGCATGCAGGATTTCGTGGCTGATTTGTACGAAAAACATGCGATTCCTGACACCACAACATTGAAAACATCCTTGGTACCGAAATACTTCGAAGATGTTGAAACTCGGGTTAAAAATGCCTTAAATGCAGTTCAAAATCTATCTTTAACTACTGATATGTGGACAAATCGAAACAAAGAAAGAATATTGGCAATCACATCTCATTTTTTTCATAGAGGTAAATTAATTTCTACACTATTAACGGAATTTAACATAAAAGGAAGACACATATTTGAATCAATGCAGAAGTAAGTTGCTTATTTATTTTATGCCTGTTTGATGAATACTATTGTAGGTGTAATTGAAAAGATACATTTTGAGACTCGAAAATGTTCACAGACTTTAGGCCACAGAGTTCGTTAAGTAGGTTGTTTTTGGAAGATAGGGAGTACTTATCTTGTTATTTCTGGTTTAGGCGAGAAATGCACTAAGCAAATGGAGCATTTAGTCAAATATATAATAATAATAATGCTGCTTGCATGTTAATGCAAGGAAAACTTCTTCAATTTAATCATATTCCATGCTTCGCGCATACTTTAAATTTGATTTGGTCTCATATTTATGACCCCTGATTTTCATTTTATCATGAAAAAGTGCAAAGATATTGACACTTATTTTCAATCGAGTGTAGTTGTTTCAGATATACTAATAATTGCACAACGACAGCTCAACAAACCTGAACTGAAGTTGATTCAGCAGTTTCATTCACATTGGAATAACGTATATACCAAGATCAAATGTTTCTATGATATCAGGCAAGAATTGACTTTAGCCGAGTGTGAGAAGGCACCTAAAACGTCACTCGCCGATGATTTAAATGTATTGCCGAATATTATTCTGCTATTAGAACCATTTGATGTGGCTACGATAACAATATCTGGCGCAAATTACATTACTCTTTTTCATATAGCTCCGTTATTACGAGGGCTGACTCTACAATTATCGAAAGTGGGAATTAACATAAAAAACACTGCTGGAAAGAATATTTATAATGCTTTATGCAAGTCAGTGCGGGAACGATTAATACCCTTATGATGTTCGCCACCATTCTGGATCCAAGGTTCAAAAAATAAATGAAGACGGTGGAAACATAGCTGCGCACTCTCTTCAAATAGAATATACTTTTTTTCTGATAACACAAAAGCCGGAGTCAACTCAGAGTACTTATGAATTTACGGCAATTGAATCTGCAAGCAACTCAACTGTTGAAACTGGGGAGACTTACTAACGAAGGAAAAGTTGAAAGCAAAAAAAATCCAAGTAGCTATTATTTCTTCCTGAAGATCTATTCAAAGGCAAAGCTTATAGATGCCAAAATAATGATACAATAATACATAGATATTGTTGCGACCGACTGAACTCTGTCGAGCCGTCGTCAGTGCAGCATATATTTATTTAGAGATTTTCCTTTCTCTTGCCCGGCGTGCCTTTTCCCAGCCGACTAGCTCAGCCTGGCGTGGGTTTACGGGCGGAAAATCTCTACGTGCTATGGCACGCAGACAGTACAACACTAAGAACCTGTTAAAGATCCCTCAGTCAACGACAACCACAAATAGGAAGGGAAAGAAAAGGATTCGCAAGAATCATTATTTATTAATTTAGTTATAATTCATTAGGTATATAGAAACGGAAATTATCAAAACAAAAAAAAATCAAACTAAAAGCCACAAAAAAAAAATTAAAAAATAAAATCTGAATAACTCAAGCAGAAAATCAAACTAAAATTTTCAAGCAAACAAAAGTAAACATACAAATTAATTAATAATTTGGGTGGGATTCATTCATACCAGACCCCGGCCGGGATTTGTTCACATATATCATACAATTTATTTTAACTTTTAACTATGTGAATGATTATATATTCCGTCTCCATTGATATAATTCAAGAACTTTAATTAATCTTATTTTTTTTTATAAACATTTCTTTCATTAGTTAATAAAATCTGGTTGAATAGTTAACTATGTTACTATTCATAAAAGTTCTTCTTTTGATTTTTGTCAAACGATTAATTATTTGGCCTCCACTCACGAACTTGTCCAACTGAAAATCGTACCTTTGAAATTAAGCTCCGTTTTACACCATCACATGCTCATCTGCAATCGTTCTCCCCTTGTGGTTTTGTGAAATCGTTACTGTCGTTGAAGACCCAGATAGTCTGCTAGACTTCCTTTCCTTCAGCCACTAATTCAACGATATACCCTTCTTGCGAAGATCTTTCGTTTTTTCAACTATCAGCTCGGTCGTTGTCCCCTTAGTGCTTCCCAGCTTCAACTTATGTTTTAAATGCAAAATTAACGTTTCTCCTTTATTTCAGTATTAAGTTCTCTAACCGCCAATATTCATCAATGTCCTAGTTTCCCTCTCCACACTAGAATTCTTAACTTGAAGTCTCAATGATCACTTTGTACTCGCAAACTTTCTTAACTTTCACTATATTCTCAAACAAATTTTGTTAACTTGCATTTTACTTTTTCTTTAATTTTTTTTTCCGCTTAAAAATTCTTGAACGTTCTTCCTCTGCAGTTCATACTCAAGTGTTAATAAAAAACCAACGGTTTTATTCCGAATTTTCAACTGCTCAAATTCTCCAACTTTCTACCTTCACTTTCTATCCCAGAATGCCTTTCTTCTCCCAAAAAAAATACCGAAATTTTCCAAATACCGGAGTTTTCCGGTATTTTTCCTGAACATCTTTTATCATACCTGCAGGGCATTACTCATTCCAGTTGTACAGTCCTGGATCGCAACTCTTAGCTGATAGAGGACTCGATCAGACAGATTGTGGAACATGTGATAATGGAACGTTTCGTCTGTCAGTTGTTGACAGCCTGCAACTGTCACCTGCGGAGACTACCAGACGTGCTGAGTGATGGTTTATTTAAATTTGCATTTTGTTTTTATTTTACTATAATTTTACATATTTCCAGCATCGCAACAATATATACCAAAACCTGGAAAAACTTCCAAATAAAAACGACAAAAATCCCATCGACTACTGGTTTGATTCAAATACTAAGCCAATAAAAATGTTTGCTCTATAGCATCCATGTATATTTGCGTCTTCTGTTCCGAGTGAACAATTTTTTTCGACAACAGGTGTAACCGGTTCTCAAAGCGTCTCAAAGTCTCAAAGCGTCTCAACGAATTGCTTTTCCTAAATCTAAATGTTCAGCATTTCGGAAATGAATAAAACTCTATATTTCTGTGTTTCTCTACAATAGTAATTGAATTCTCAGCTTTTTTCAAAAAAAATTATGAATCCTAGGTGTATCTACTAATTTCGCAAAAACACATATACACCATCGATAGTCTATCGATAGCCTATCGATAGTTTTAAAAAAAACATCGATATTATCGAAACATCCAACTATCGATGTTTAACGTACACCCGATGCACCAGAAGTGTTCCATCCGAAACCAAAGTAAATTGTGCTCATCAATCTCCCAGAAACTACCATCTAATCAACCAGTGGCGGATCCACAGGGGGGGTTTCCGGGTCCGAACCCCCCCCCCAAAAGGGAAGTTCAAAGTTTTTTATTCTAATGGCTGTTGACTGTTGATTATCGTATTTTGCTACGGGATTGAAAAATCTCATTTAAATTATTGAAACAGTAAATTATGATTAGATATATATTTAATAGGGAATATAAAAACTTTATTTATTATCATCATAATTGACTCTAAATTGAAGATTGAGTCACAAAAATGTTCAAGCAAGTATGAATTTACGAGGCTTAAGTTTTGCATACCACTTTTTTCTGCACGTAAAAATTCTAATCGAAAAATATTTACCAACAAAGCATCAAGTGCATTTTGGATATTCAGATCCTGAATTTGTTGTCTCCACATTCTGACTTCTGAGATGAAATTCCCCTCTGAGTAATCTAATATCTCTTCATAAAATTTGTAAAGGTCTGCGCATTTGTTTTGATCAAATTCTTGTTAGAGGAAAAATTGTCCGAAACTTTTAAAGATAGATTTCAAACTATCTTTTAAGATGAGAAATGAATGTATCGAAGAACGGAATGTAGAATGCAATTCTATAATAATCTTCCAAATTTTTGGCCTCAACGTTTCAACGACTTCTTTGCCGATTGTAACGAGTTGCCAATTTCATTGTGAACTCGAATTGGAAAATTTTTTTAGCAACATGTTCAAAAATAACATGGAAAGAAGAATATGAATTTTCTCGCTTCTCCCTGAATTCATTCAAAGCGTCATCTGCTAATTTGGTGGCTTCGCCTAGATCTTGGTTTTTCGATTGCAATTCCAGACTCAAAGGCAGAACAATCGAATTAACCGATTCCATAATGTGACAGGCGATTTGGAACTCAATCGTCGAAATTGCAATCAAAAGTTGCGTTGTATTTTGTGAAGAATCACGATCATTCCACGTTTTTATTTCTTCTAATGCATCAATAATGGCCGGCTGCAATTCGATGTACATTGCAATTGCTTCATGAGACTAAGCCCACCTAGTAGGGCTAGTAGACTTTAATTTTTCTTTCTCTCACTTTTTTATTTTGGAAATTTCTTTCTTCACAATGTCATGTCTTTTAGGCCAGTGGAAAAATGTTTGAATTGATCCAATAGTTCCCAATGCGTTCTTTATTCCAGATACTTCTCAAGCTGCATTAAGAGCCAAATTGAAGCTATGTGCGGCGCAATGTACATAAATCGCCAGAGGGAAGTACGATCTCAGACAAGCCTGTGCTCCACTAAATTTGCCACTCATTGCTGGAGCTCCGTCGTATCCCTGACCATACATAAATGGGCAATCGACGCCGACATCATGTAAATAATATTCTATTTTGAGTCCAAGTATCGAATGCAAATGGAAAATTGTTCTATGCTTGATATGTTGGTTGATCCATCTAGTAAAACTGACCGATTTCTCTCTTCTTTTATTTTCTGGTACGGATTGTGGATCAAGCCGAGTGAAATACGAAAATATTCATGGTATCAATTTTCCAATAGCCAGATTTTTCAACATACCCTATAAATTATCAAATACACCTCTTGGGTATAATTAACCACCTGATGGGAAAAGAAGGCGTAACTTCTAATCATCTACTCGGGAACGAGAGCATGAGTAGTTGGTAGCAGCCAGAAGTACTCACAAGTACTAAATAGTACGAATGGAACACGGGCATTGACAACTGGCAGGCTTACCGACGGAAACCGGAAAACTTCGAGAAAAATTTTACAAGACAGTGCTGCTATCGGGTTGTCGTTTGCGTGGTATCCAAAATATCAAACACGTAAAATTCATAAATGATCTGTGTTATGCGAATGCTACTAACGACGGCAACCGCTGTGCCAACTCCGAAACAAAAACTATCGAATAGGGTCTCCAAACTAAGGAAATATATACATATATATATATACACTTCGAAGTGAAAAAACCCCCCCTAAGACCGAATCGTGGATCTGCGCCTGTAATCAACATATGACCTCACTTACCGTATAATATCCGACAGTACTAATTCACCATCAAGATTGCAAGATTGCAAGATCGAAATTTTCCAAACCACATCATTTTCGTGTCTGTTTATGTTTCTGGTACGTAGAACCTGTGTAGTATTGATTTGTTACGCGGTTTTCTAGATTGATTATATCGAGCAAACAAAAGTTTTCAATACCGTGTTAATAGATCGAAGATTTGACCATTGTTCAAAGAATATTCATCCTGGTGATTTTTTCTAGATTCCTGAACTATCGAAAAGTGGACAAACAAATTTGTCTAAAAACTGAAATTAAAAATATCTAGCTTCAATAAACAGTTTTTTCTCGAACGGGACACCATTGGAATTACGCTTGAACTTGTTCTCATATGAAATCAGGTACCTGTTTAGAGCTTGATTCATTGCACATATTGGGCTCCGATGATGATGAATTTTAATTTCACGCCAAATAAACAACTTTAAATTCTTCTTCATTCCCCTTCTAGCCACAAAAACTTGCCCATAGCGTGACCGGAAGAATACGTCCATTTGACCACCACCTTCGTGCGATTTACAGAGTCTTTTCATAATCAAAACACATCGTCGAAAAGACAACAAAATTCGATCCATTAAATGCATAGCATGTTTACTGCTCAGGATCTTATCGCGCAAAAAACCCAGATGAAACCACCGAAAAACAGTCCCATACAAATACCATCCATCCAGGCTGGCTGCACCATCCGCCGAAACGAAATCTTGGCGGTCTAACATTTCCCGTCATTTGAGATCATCATCTTAGAGCTTCTTAAGCATAAACTCAGGCAGACGATTGCGGCAGCCGGACTTGAAGCAGTTTAGCCGCATCACTCAGCGGCCAGAAAACAGACCTGTAATCCAAGGAGTGCAAATAATGGCGAAATTCGATCCGAAAATTACCACAAAAGAACACGGAGCCGAATGCAATGCGAAACAAGGAAAAGGTGCAAATCGGGCAGGCAAAAAATGCGAAATTTTCGACAGAATCGAGGTGCATCTTGCCATCTTTATGCAGGTACACGAGACCAGAACACATCATAAGGTACATTTGCGATGGTTTTCGATAATCCGCCGGTGATGAAACACGAACCACGTTGATGCTCCCGTTTGAAGTGTAACCACAAGGTAATGTGTGTCTTTTTAATAACCGTGAAGAATTGCCGAGGCTCGAACACTGCTATCGAGACGAAGAGACCATCGGTGACGATCAAAGAATGATGCAATTAGTTTTTGTGTTCACGCGTTATTTACGGTTTTCTCAAACATGCATGATCACTGGAAGATTTTTCATGAACAGGTATATAAGAAGTTGTGGACCGTTTCCACTACTGTTATCTGTTGATCAATCGCATCACTATCTAAGTTTCTAATATTGTAAAGCCCGAAATCCAATAAAATGACAAAATCTGGAATTATAGTCTTTTGGTGCATTCAACAATTATATTGGTTTTTCATTTAGCTTTGATTTATTTTCAATACAGTAACAGTACACACACATTTAAATTCCTCTCTAATTAGAAAAGAAAACAATGATTTTCAGGCTTTTGACTTTTTTCCATTTCAAATACCGGAGAATCGATCTAACGTATTCGAGTTTCCTGATTAGGTTAATTTGATGGTAATTCGATTTTGTAAGTGTGTGGATTATAGTCATTTCACTGCAACAGAAGCGAAGAATAAATAAATGCATCAACTTTACCGTTGATGCCGACAAGTTAAGCCAATTTAACGGAGATTATTGAATTGACATATTAATGTGTTGAATATTTTTTTACGACGCTAGGCAAAGACAACCGATAAAAACATTTCTACATTGCCATGAGTGACTTGTAAGTATTTAAGACCTTTGAAACGGCACATTGGTAAAACTGATGATAAAATGCTTAGGTAAAACATTAATTTGAATATTTGATTAATTCTTTTTCGAAGTTAGTTGTTGGACTTTTTATTGCATTTACCGTAATAGTGTTCCATACATAGTTCGCTATTAAAACTATTGAAAATTTTTTTAGGCAACCTGAACGGTGAATTGCATTTTTCATCTTAAAAACTTTTGGGAAACTCGCTGTGGAATAAGTTTCTCCATGCTGGGCCTTAAAATTGTCACTTTCTGGAGTCCATATCGGAGCCTATTGAATTAGCCATAGGATTACACAGAAAGCCTACAGAACCCACAAAAGAGGAAAGGACGGTCGGAGCAATACGTTGCTTCTATGGAGGCGGGGTGTAGAGGGAGGCAAATGCTGGCGATTGCCTCGGCTGTGGTCCAAGAACGCGAAAGCGAAACCTGAAACATTAATTAAACTGAATCTACGGATAAAACTAAAGACTACGTAAAGAAAATCAAACTCGAGTCGCCAGAGAAGGACCCGTTTCAAAGAAGTTCGAAGGTGATGCGATCGCCTACGACTAGAGGCAAAACAACACAGGGCAGGCAATCAACAAATTGGAGGGAGAACAAGCTGGATGGAGAACAAGCTGGATGGAGAACAAGCTGGATGGAAAACTCGCTCCGGCAGCTACTGCAAGTCCCATGTATGTACCAAAGCCGAACAGCAGTCTGGTGGCGGGTCTATGGAATCGCTGGCCAGTCCAACGGAAGCGGCGGTTGAGTCGGCCTCTAACAAAGCTGTGATCAAAAACGGAGGCGGCAAGTTGAAAGGCTTGCAGGTCACTAGGCCACTTAGTAGAGCTGTAACCGGGGCTGGAGGTGATGTCTCCAAAGATCTGTCTCTACTGAAAAGGTGGTGGCAGCTAATCCCACTAAAGGGAGGAAGCGGTATCCGAAGGTTTCAGGTGGAGAGGCAAAGAGTAGCTTAGAGTACTGTGACGCTAGAATTCAAATGGAAACCCTAGAATACTCAAGTAAAACCAACTAATATGACTACGAGCAAACACCAACGCTCAGAGGAAGAAATCTCGCCAATGCTCAGAGGAGAAAATCTCGCCGAAAGGTAAGTCGACGAAGAGGCCATGACAGGAGACATCTAATTAGACCACGTTATCCTCGAATCTCCATTCCAGGTGCTACAAACAGCAGCACCTGGAATGGAGATTCGAGGATGACGTGGCCAAGGTGATTCTTAAACAGATCACCAAAGAACTCCTCAAGTTTGCCAAGTCGATAAAAGAAGAAGGACCACCTCACTTTGAAGGCTGCAACATTGTTCGCGGCCACATTGTGCTGAGCTGGAGTGACGTTTTCACGGCGGAGGGAGGGGCTTTGGTCAATCGTTTTGAAGATTTCCGGAGACCATCCAGGTTTGGATGTGGTGAAGGAGAGATCTGTGGCGGTACCCCATTCGAACGCTTCGGAGGCTCTATCTTTGTCTGAGGCTCTGGGGCTCTGACAGAACCCCGATCTGAAAGTTTCACGCTGGAGATTATTCCAGGCGGTCAAACTTAGCAAACAATCGGCGGAGCCTGATTTAACAAAATTGGTGATTGTACTGGGAATTGTACTGGGAAACAAAGAGCTGGAATGGAGGTTGGAATGGAGAAGGCGACTGAAGAAACCAAAGTGGGGGTAGTCCAAGCAAATGCACACCACAGTAGGGAGGCTACAGCCAATCTACTTCGGCATCTCAGTCGGGGCCACGTTAAATAAATAAATAAATAAATAAAAGATTGTAAAATTGGAATTGTTTTTGCGGGATGATTGAAATTGAAAAATTTTTTATATATCTTGAAAATTTTTATTTGACAAAGTGGTTTCGAAAGCATGCACTGATTCTCATCAGACACCAGCACACAGTGCATGCTTGACTGGTTTGACCACTTGCAGTTGGAAATCATTAATTGTTACTTACGCTATCATTATATTACGCTATCATTAATTGTTATTTACGCTTATCCCGCAAAAATAATTCCAATTTGATTCTGCTTTCGGAGGCTTATTCCGCAAAACGATCGAGTTTCCCGTATCAATTATTCTCTGCTTTGATAAGCTTTAGAGACGATATACGTTGTCTATGCGATTATAGACAAGAAGGGAACCCTGATCACAAATCAATAAAAGATTGTAGTTTGTGGCTTCGGCGTGAGCCTCAGTGTGCTCCAGCTAACAGCTAACGACAAGACAAGACATTTTCGCCGAAAAAATGGTTAACGCAATTTTGATTCCGCAGCTAGGTGATGTGGATTCAGCTCTGTGTGTTGGGAGACGAGGATCGCTGGTAGCGTCACACAGTGATGTCTGCTGTTGGCGGTCTATCCACCATACCATGTGGATCCTATCACACCTGGACTGAGAAGATTGGCAGAAGCGGCTATAACAATTGATGGTGTTATCGGCTGTGACGCAAATGCTCACCACGAAATATAGGAAAGCACCAACATAAACGACAGAGGTAGGTATTTGCATAGAATTTCTAACTTCAATCAACCTCAGTATCCTTAATATGAACAACAAACCCAAATCATTACACAAAGTTGTCAGTACAATAGAAAAGCCCTTACAGCGAAAGGAATTCACTTTGGCAGTCTTCTTAGATATTGAGGGGCTTTCAACAATGTCACTGTCACGAGTATTATCGATGCCTTTGTCCGATACGTAGTGGATAAAACTCTGGTAGCTTGGTCATCGGACTTGCCTCAAAAACAGACAACACCACAAGAGGGTTTATATCACCCCTTTCCTCGATCCTGACAGTTAAAGAAATACTGGAGAGTTTAAGGACTAGTGGCTTTGAGGCGATGGCGTTTGCCGATGACATTGTGGTACTTGTGGAGGGTGTGTTCCCACAAACTTTGTCGGAACTGATGCAATCGGCACTGGACCGTATTCAAATCTTAGCCAGAAAAACCGGGTTTAGGACAAACCCGATGAAAACCAAACTTGTACTTTTTACAAGGGAAAACAGAGTGCTGGCTATTGCCACACCTAGTCTCAACAGAATAACATAGGAACTTGTTGATAGTGTTAAATATTTGGGCCTTATACTCGACAGGAAACTGAACTGGGAGGCTAATGTGAAGCACCGTATAGGTAATGCTCGCGGATCACCTTTTGCGTACTTATCTGCCTACTCCAATACCTGGGGTATTAAATTTAGAGCGGCCTACTACATATTCACATGTGTGGTGAGGCCAATTTTGGGGTATGGAGCGATCGTGTAGTAGAAGTTAGTAGAGAATAAAACCAACACCAAGGAGCTAACAAGCCTCCAAAGATTAGTTTGCACATGCATAACGGACGCTTTAAGAATCGCCTCAACGGCTTGGTTGAAATTGGCTTTGGGTCTTATGCCCCCTGTCTGGATCGATTTATCTTTAGAAGCGCAAGCTTAGCGGCAATCCGCTCTAAAAGTTCCGGCATGTGGAACGATTCAAATCAGTTGGACCACAGTTGCTGAAGACACGGACCACATGAGCATAATAATACATCTTGGCAAGAACCACAAGAACAGACTGGAAGAAAAAGGGAGCAACCGCTGATGGTGGCGTCTGGATTTACACAGATGGGTCAAAGACGAACGCAGAAGTTGGCTCGGGCCTTATTCATATGGATTTGCGCCTTACCCTATGGTGTAGATCGTCGATTCATGCTATCGTCTTTCAGTCTGAAGAGTCTATTAGCGGAACACCAACCAAACCAACGACGATTTGCGAATTGCATCTTACAGATGTTCTTCAAAAACTATTAATGCTTGCAAAGTGACTCTCAATCAAAAGGTAAGGCGGATTCCTGTTCAGATTATGTGGGTATACTGGGGTCAGAGGCAACGAAAAAGCCGATGAATTGGTAGTATTACTAATAATAGCCGCTGCATCATGTATCACGGTCAATTGCTGACACCACAAGCAAGCTAGATGCTGCCATATGTACCAAACTAAAGTCCGAATAGAAAAACAGGACGCGGAGTAGCCAGGAAACTATAGCCATCACCTGATCTAAGCAAAAGCAACAAACTGCTCAAACTCAACAGAGACTGCTTGAGAGTGACAGTCAGCTTGCTCACAGGCCACGGCCTTACCGCATGTCGTGCGAACAAAATGGGACTGACCAAGAACAAAGCGCAACAGGTATTTCTGGCTTTCTGGCCTTCAGCTCTGGAAGATATATTTGGCACAAATGAGCCTATTTGCACCAACAAGTACCCGAGAAATTCCAAAACACTCAACGACTAATAGATATTATACTGCTGTTAACAAAGACTTGTTGGCATGCTTGTAAAGAAATCCCTAATTTAGATAATCTACATAGAATTCTTTACTTAAATATAAATGTTATAAATCCATAATAGTTTTGATACAACATGATGTAATAAATAAATAAGTGGAGGAAATATACATATATCCACTCTATTCAGCTGTAGTATTGACCAGACAATTGACCCAAATGAAACACATTTGATCCAAAAATCGAAAGTGACGAACCTTTGCCGTCATTAACTTCACGAAAACAAATTAAAAATTTATAACTTTCGTTACTTTCTTTTAGTCTACAAAAATTTTTAATTTACTGATTTATTCATCATTATTATCATAACGCATTTTATTCCCTACTTAAGAGACGGTCACAATTGTGGCGTTACCTGTGCATATATTTTTTTTGCTATACCTAAGTATATAAAAAGTATTTCCGCAAAATCTATTTCAATAGCCTTTTTTCCGTGAACTAGAAACTATCAAATGGTCGCAATCATCGTAAAGTATCTTCAAATTGTTCGTTTCAAACCGTTCGACAAAAATGCTAAATGATTGACTCGACTTTCTATTCATTAATGTTCGGCATAAATTAAATTTGCCGTCAACCGTTTTTTGCCTTTGTACACTGGACCTAATTCATGCTAGAGATTTGCTCTTACGGCATTTCTTCGCGGGTGAACATAAACAGTTTCGTCGTACCTTAGAACCGTTGTTCATTTCGCAAGACCTTTCGCCAGCTGCAGAGGAATATGTACAGTTTTCAAGTCGACAATTAGCATGACGAGACTCGTGAGCTCATAAACTAGATGGCGAAATTCTGAGTCTGCAGCGAGTTGTCGTAGCTGGTGATAGAGTGATGTACCATGGATGGTCTTCCGAGATTATAAGAAACCTAAAAAGTATTATAAAATGAAACTATAAAAATAATTGATTAATTAATTTAATCATTTAGAAAAATGAAGAGCCATATGAATCTGATAAAAAAAAAGTGTAGAGTTTTGGAAGATGATTCACAGCGACTCCCACATCACTATCCTCAAATTAAGTCACTCCACTGTACGCAGCTCTGCCATTGTGCCAATGTTAAGTATTTATTGAGAAAAGCCAAGTGCCAATGTGATGGACTGCGCCGGAGGAAAGATTTATCGAGCGCGATACTAGCTAGGTGAACGGACCTAAGCCAGGATCAATTCCGAACTAGGGCTTTGGTCACAGAGAAGTGTTCCGCTGTTGTTGACCATATTCCAGGTTAAAATAGATACCAAATCGAAAACTCTAGGCTTCGGTCAAAACCAGAACAAATCCGGTCAGCTGTGAATGTTGAACCGAGAATCAGCAATCAGACATCGCTCGCGAATGGAAGTCAATCTACTTGTACCTACGTATAGATATTGCGTTCTGCTCAATTCGCTTTGAACTTGTTCCTGATACATTTGCAAATGGATGAAGTTCAACAAGTTAACGGCACTCAAAAGAATACAATGCCCGAGTACAGGCCCAAAGTGCAGAATCGAAGAATCTATCGAGAATGTGATTGTTGAGAAATTTATATTTTAATGTTCGGTCAATTCGTATGCGGGCTCTCAAGACTCGGGTGTAGCTAGCCGCATTCATTTGGTTGGCGGATAGGTACTTAAAGTTTTGCAGCTTCGCGGCCGTTTCGTTTCTCATATTTTTCTCTGTAGTAGATATTGCGGAATTTATTGAGTTCGATTTATTGAGCTATGAAATTCAAATTCTACTTGGTGTAGTCGTACTAAATGGGTGTGGAAGTACCGTTAAAATTTATGGCCTTTGCGGGAAGTTTGAGGTAGTTTCAGGTGAATCATAAAACACGAAGGTTTGAGTACTTACACTCAGAAGTTTTTGTTTTATTATTTTTTCGTATCAATACTTTACAGTTGGAATCTTATGGTTTATACTAGGAAGACAAGTGCATATTGTTAATACACCCATATGCACTTAAATTTCAATTTAATATCTAAGAGTAATAAAATATCATATTCTAGAGAAAAGTTTCATGCTGGAAAATTGCGTATATTATTCTTCATAGGATCTTTGATATGTCATTATATTTTGATTTGTTTTAATAAGTATAAGGAATTTAGTGATGAACAAGACAGTATAGTATAGCGCCCAACGTGGGCATATCAAATTCATACAATTTTAGCAGCTACTTGTTACTATAACATTATATCGGCTTAAATAAATGGTAAATAAAACGACAGCTGCTTCAAAAAATACTCCTTGATATTCTGATCAGGGAAAAAGATTTTGAAGTGTGTTAGGTTTTTCTAGGGGTGCACTGCAATGCTTTTATTGGCGCTATTTCTGAATAGACTTTATGTTCGAATTAGCTCTCAACTAATCAAACACTGAACATTATCTTCAGCAACAAAATTTTACAGCAAATGAAATAAACTTACTAGTTTCACTAGCTTCAAAACATAAATACATCACTGAGAACAAGTAAAGCGTGGATATGAAAAAAAAAAAAAACAAACAAAAACAAAAAAAAACAAAAAAAAAAATTAAGAACTTCTAAGTAGAGTTAAATTCAAAATCTGGAACATCGTTTCGATGAGTAGATATCCTCCGAAAAAACTATGAAAATATCCAGCTGCTGAATATTTATATTATATGGTATTGAACTATCAAACGAGACTTCACAGACAGAAGAAAGCAGGCTGGGGAAAAGATCTGATCTGTGAAATAGAAAGAGCTAGAGAACGAGTACACACCACGCTACACATACTGTAAGGACATACAGGGTAATGTGATCACCAATTCTGAAGGCATTTTGGTGTGATGGGAAGTGCACTTTAGTGAATTGCTAAACGGTAAGCTCAACGAAGAATTGGGGGCTCTACCAATGCAAGAAGGAGACCTTATACTGCCGCCACCCACCATAGAAGAGGTACGAAGAGCCATAAGTCAGCTAAAATTCCCTGGAGCCGACGGCATACCAGCTGAGCTGATTAAATATAGAGGGCTTACATAACAACAAGCAATTTATGAAATTATATTGCACGTATGGGGGATGCCAAAAGACTGGCGCAAAGGTATAAAATGCCCCTTATATAAGAAAGAAGATGTAACAATGTGCAGTAACTATAGGGGTCTAATATTGTTGAGTACCTCCCATAAGATACTCTCCTCTATGCTGAAACAACGGATAACGCCATACGCTAAAGCCATTATCGGACAATATAAATGTGGCTTCATCTCAGGCAAATCAACAACCGATCAGATCTTTCATCTCAGGCAGGCGATTGGAAAATATCTGAAATCCACCACTGTATAAAGCCATGAGAAAATTCGGCATCACAAATAAACTGACACGGATGTGTAGGTTGACCATGACCAATGTAACAAGCCAAGTTAAAATAACCGGATTGTTATCCAGACTGTTCAACATCTTCACTGGACTCCAACTAGGGGGTGGTATGGCCTACCTCCTCTTCAACCTGGCGTTCGAGAAAGCAATCCGAGACTCTGGCACGTCAACGAGAGGAACCATCATCATCATATCCTGCCAGATACTGGCTTAAGCAGATGATGTAGAAATAACTGGAAGATCAGAATTAGCTGAGAATCCTTCATCCAGATTGAGCGAGCGGCACAAAAACTGGGGCTGCACATAAATGAAGGAAAGACTTAGTATATGGTGGCAAAATCTGCAGGAAGAACACCTAGAGTTGGTCAATCGTTCAAGGTAGTTGAGCATGAATTTTGACAGAAGTCTTGGATAATGGGGATCGGATATCTACCCGGGACGGTAATGGCGTTAAGGCGTCTGTAATCGCCACAAGAACGCCATTCCCCATTAACCTTGCAAACCATGTGTAGTGGAGAAGACCAGCTGCTGTTTGAAGAGCGGCATATCCCTTCTGTAGCAGGAAATCAAATTCTTTCTTGGTCGTCACGAGCTTATCTAGTGCCAGTTGACGTGGTCTCGACACTATTGAAGGGCCTGTGGTTACGATGTGGTGTGTCACTTTGTGTTTACAGGGTTGTGAGAACCTTATGTTGACCGTGATTGCATGGTATTTAGTGAGAAGGGCAAGTATCCGTGGATCTGAGGTTTGCTCAAACAAAGTTTTAGAACAAAGTTTTAGAAGTTTGTACGAACTGTACGTGCCTTTCGATGGAAGCGAAGTAAGGGAATCCACAAGGATAGCATTTGCCAAGTCGACAAATAGCCCATAATGGCAGAGGAAGTCTGCGCCTAAAATGGGTCTAGAAACATTGGCAATGATGAAGTCCCATGCAAACTCACAACGGAGTCTCAGTTCTAGTTTAATCACCTTTCGTCCATAGGTGTTAATATTTGACTGATTTGCCGCGGCAAGTCGTAGACCAGAAGGTGGAAGTTTTCCGGTTGCAGGTGCTGGAAGCACCGAAATATCTGCACCTGTGTCAATTAAATAGTGTCGTTTAGACAAGTTGTCGTGAATTATTAGACGACGGCTGGGTTATAAGTCGCGTTTTCTTACCGTCTGAAAAGAATGGTGACTTGGTTTTTTGGTTCAGATGAACCATTTGATGCATTTAAGTGCCTGTGAGCCAAATTTGTTGTGATGCCAACAAACATCAGACTTGCGTGACTGGCTATATTTTGTTTTGGACCCAGAGCGTGACCATGCCTGCAGGTGCTGATTAAACATTGTTGCGGAACAGCTGTGAACAGCCGCCACCACAACAGAAATTTTAGCCCGACCTGCTACCCTCGCGTGACTTTAAGGTGCCGGCTAGTCACCGGTGCCGTGGGTTATTGAGGGGCAGGTCAGGCCCTAGCTGTGTCACGCGTACGGACACGGACCAACATAAAAAAGGATCAAGGTGGGAAGAAAGGAGCCCACTTTATCATGGCTTCACTGAACCTATTTGCTTGGAGACTACACATCCGCTCCTTTTCACAATATCCATACAAAAATAAAAAAAAACCAAAAGTTTACCGGAATAAAATAATTCAATATAATATGTATATGTAAATCCATGCCAATAAAAATACAAATAATCATCTATGAGATAATATTCCCAAATTAAAGTAATACAAAGAAGAAAAAAATTAAATAAAACCAACGATAATATAGTATGTGAACGTGAAAATTAAAATTATACGGATTTTCTTAAATAATACTAAATGAAATTCAAACTTAAATAAATAAAATAAAAAAATATATATGAAATATTAAAATAATATCAAATAAACTTACCAGAGGAATCCAGACGACGGTACCGTTGCTGGAACCACCGTAAAGTTATTTTTTTTTGTTTTGTTTTTTTTTTAAATTAACACAATTCATTTTTATTCAAATTAATATTATATAAGAAATTATTAACGAATTTTAATATCCAACTCATTTCCGCAATCTAAATACTCGTCAAATCCACAGGCATCAATACTCCTATCGCCACAATACTCCTATCGCCACAATACTCCTATCGCTTCTCCAAATTTCCAATAGATATATACATACGATCCACCAACAGATCGCAAAATATAAATTGGTGTAATAGTTAGTTATCATAGCGCCACCAACCAATACATCATCAGTACTATACATCTTCTTTGTCAGCAAGTGAACAACCACCGTAGCAAGCGACAAGAAAAAATACGGAGCAAAAAAAAATACACATGTTGATCGTTATGCTCAGCAGCAACTTTATTGCTATAGAAAGGCCGACATTATCATCAATCTGGGGTAAATTGTACCTCCGAAAACTGTCCCAAGTCGGTACCACGCACAATCATCGAGCCAGATGTGGGATGAATAAAAAAACTCTCCTCAGTTAACTATCGAGTTGTTCGGTAATTGAACAAGAAACGCCTCAATCACAACACTTTCAAATCTCAACACAGAGAAAAGCCGCTTTAGCACTTCGAGGATCCGCTACACTGTTCAAACACATCGAAAGCTGCTGTTGCATCAAAACTATTAACAGCCGGATGAGTTTCCAGCTCCTTCTGAAGATCACAAATATAATCGATCATATGCTGAATTATCTCCAACTTGGATAGTTTCCGATTTTTCGGCATTAACGGTACGAGGTTTTTCAGTTTTTACAAATATATTTGGGTTTCGGCATTTTCGCCGTCACGAAGTCGCGAAACACGACCATTAATAACTGTCGTACGGATGCACCTGTCACACAAATTATTAAAACTTATTTTCGTGGAAGGGATCACACACTTGTTGGTTCGTAGAAATTCTTCAGAAAATTCCCACGGCTAGATCTTAAACGAAATTCTCACGGCGCCAGCAGCCGCTGCCGCCGTAAGTCAAATCTCAAAACTGACTGCCACCCAGTCAGCATCCGTGAGACTTGCTTCGCAAGCCGCCACGTACCGTTCTCAGCTGTGCACCTGTTGCACAGCACACCAAGCAGCACTCAACATTTCCAGTTTCGCTGGCCTGATAACGCAGCTGATTCAAGTTTCGTTGCAAATCAGCTGCCCTCAGGCCAGTGAACCCAATACAATGCAATGCAACATTCGACAATCAAACGCATATACATAGCCTGTTTTTGGATGGCTATGCAATGCACTTGACTATCGAATGCAGCATTGCATTCGCAATATTTGGAGCTGTGTGTGTGCGTGGTGGCGGCAACGCTGTTCCGTAACAACATCCTCGTGAGGGTGTCTACCTGTCTGATGAGCTCTGCCACCCCCGGCTGCTGTGCGGAAATGGCAACTTAGTGTTGCTGAGGTTGATTTAAAACCTCAGCAATCTTGTCGGCCATCTCCGCAAGTTTTTCAAATCTGGCCTCCGGAGAACAGGCCAAGATGGCTTGCGATTGTTTCAGAGGGTCTTCAGCAAATCATGGCCTACTGCAGAATCCCCCAGCTGTCTCATTTCTCGCAATAGTTGCAAAGGCTGGCGGTCTCCCAAACTCAGGTTCCTCAAGAGGTGTTTCAATTTTGCAGAATCACTAGCCAAAAGCCGTGATACTAGTGCCCTCTTGAGGACCTCATACGGAGACTTCAAGTCAGGGCTCGCAACCACGTCCCTGACCACCTTCAACTCCGTCGAACCCAGCGAGGAGACCACATAGTGATTTTGTGAATTGGCCCTCCAGTTGGGAGAACCACAAAGCTGGCTCTTCTTCTCAAAACGCGGGTGGATTGACGGTCGTCGCATTAAGTTGTGGTACCGTGGACGCGCCTGAGGGAACCGCTTCCTCATTGTCTAACAACATTATAAACCGAATACGCAACGAAACGAACGGAAACACGGCAGAAGAATAGGGTGACTGAAAAGTGTGTAAGTATTGTATATATAGATAGGTGGAATGAGTAATTATAATTATAATAAAAGTTAGAGACGCATGCGCCTGACGTTATTTTGTAAATTTTTGATTCTATTGAGTGCAAATGAAGCCGAACTTTATTACGCACTCTCCTTGCATGCACTTGTCTCAGTGACTCTTGGTTTAATCAACACACATATCAATAATTCCCAAAATTAAACTACCTTTTACCTTTATAAAAATCGATCAATTTGCTGTGGTGGCAGGGTGGTTTGTGTTCTTACACTTCTTGTCTTCGTTGTACAGGTCCTCCATGAGCTTCTGCTTGATCTTCTTCAGAACACTTGTTGACGTCCAAGTTGCGTGATTCTCTGGTCAGGCTACTTGTATGTCGTTGGTTTCGGTTGATTCTGTTCGAATCGAGATGTACGTTGGTTGTCCTTTCCAAAATTTTAAATAACTTCGAACGGCTGCTTCGGTTGGGTTACTGCAATCCCTGGTTGAAAATTAGGCGTACGTGCCTTTTCGGGGTCACCAATTTGGTATTAGCTGCTTGTATCTGTATAAAATGTATGTTAAAATTGTTTCATTTCCCAGTTAATTAAATGAATTTAAATTGTTTTCAACAACCATTTAATATTTAATATATTTCGTAAGAAGTAAATAATATTTTAAATTCACAACAAGTTTGAACAACAATCAAAAGATCAATTTTTTTTACTAGTAATAATTAAAATTGTCAACTTTTTTATATGGCATTTAATTTTTTTTTTTTTAAACTGAGCCTACTTGATGCACTATTTCGGAGTGATATGTTTAATATCAAGTAGTGTGGTGAGTAGTGAATGTGAGAATGATAAGTGTATGAGTTGGTGTATCCACATTCAAAACCCAATTTGGGAAGTCGTATAAAAAGGCTCATACGCAGCCCTCAAGTGTTCAAACGGAACGTAGACAGGTACCTCCCTCACTCTCAACCCTTCCTACTTCTCTTATCGTAGCTTCCCTCTTATCAAGGCTATGTATCAGCGTCATATGGTTACCCCCTGAGCTCTAAAAAACACTATTCACACAGCAAAATGTCATTCAAAAGTTTAACAGACTCTGATCATCCACACTTAATGAAGTATGCTGGGAATAGTTTGCATGCCGTTTGCCGCAAGAACTTCCCGGAGTTTCTAAGTTGGCATCATTTACCCAGCTATAGGCTATTGATTTGGTTCATTTGAATTTTGAGTCAACTTGAGTGAAATCCGTGCTCTGTGCTCTAATCGAGATTTAATTTTTCCACCGTAAACTTTTTTTCCGATCAAAATCAAAAGAAACCTTGACAGTCTTCCGCCCATCTAAATTCCCTGCTTCTCTCGTACAATTTTGCGACAGGATATTTTCAACACCTAGTCTGACCACGACAGCCAATCAGGTCGCACGCTGAATGACATGCTGAATACATGTACAATATGGGACGAAAGTTCACACTAAATTGATATTTCTGGAAAAATGTTTTTTGAATATGAGCAATGATGAATTTAAATGGGTAGCGAAACTTGTTCCTAGTTGATCAGGCAGGCTACAACTTCTCCTTTTTTTTTAGACCGCTGCAGAAATTTTGGATTATATATATATAGTCCGGGGAAATCTAACATGGTGGTTCTGAAAAATTAGGGGAAAGCTGAATTTTCGTGTGAACCTTGGTACTGGCGTGTCGAACAAAATGTCAAAAGTCCCCATCGATCCGAGTGCTGCGTCACTTTTTATACGGGGTCAAAGGTCACCAAAAATGACCTTTCCTAAATATCTCAGTAACGGTCACGTCTTCAGAAAACAATGTATGACGAGTTTGTAGCTTAAACAATTTTCAACAAAAAAGATTATATAACTTGTTCTCGTAACCATAACCGTTTTTGAGATATATTGATCTAAACATTTGTTACTAACAGCATTCTCGTTCTCAACGGCATGTTGATATTATCCGATTTTGGTTACGACTTGGAATGTTTGTGAGTTTGTTTTTCTATGTTTAAGAGGCGCATAAAAAAACATGTAAGTAAACTTATCTACCAGACTCCAGGGTAGATGGAAAAGTGTGCTCCGAAAAGTACCCCCCCCTACCCCTTTTGTCATAAAATGGTATCCCTGAGCATCCATCCCAAATCTTCAGAAATGAGCTCGTTGCCTACTCTGTGCCCACTGTTAAGCAAGATAGGATCACTTTTTATCCTGTCAATTGCCTATTATTGACATCGCAAGACCAGCCCTACACCCACACCGTACCCACACTCTCCCCACCCCTGCAAACGAACCATCCCGAAATAACCGGCTTTTTAGTTTTTTTTCCATACCGTCTTATTCCATGAACGATCAGAGTAAGGTCACGTAACTTCAGGTGCAAATTGGTTTCGAGACCTGTCATGTCTCTCTGGCGCTATGCAGTCATCACAGGATTGGTAAAAAAATGATTATTGGGGGATTGGGGGGTTGAGCTAGCTTTGTGGAGGTTGGTGGGAAGCTAAATGGATAGCTTTTGTGGAGGTTGGTGGGAAGCTATTTGAAAGAATGGTGAACCAATACATCAATATTAATTTCGGCTCCCATTACGTTGTTGAAGACCACAACGTAATGCGATGTTTTAAATGTCAAGGATTCGGCCATAAATCCCAAACATGCCAAGCAAAGGAAGTGTGTGCTAAATGTGCTGGTAATCATCTTACCCATGTATGTACAGTATCTTCTTTAAAATGCAATAATTGCATAATTAAAAATCATCTGCATACACAACATCGAGCAGACAGTTATGAGTGCCCAGAATTTAAGAGAATGATTGAAGTTAACCAAAAGCGAATCAACTATGGATATTAGATCAACAGCAAACGAAAAAAAATGTCTTTTAAACATTTTCTACGCAAACGTTAGAAGCATTCGTAATAAAATTGACGACATCAATATTTATTTATGTTGCAACAAAAACATCGATGTTGTAGTTCTTAATGAAATATGGATATATAGCAACGAACAGGAACTCTATACGCCGAGAGGATATACAGGCTATTTCTGCACAAGACAATCGGGCCGTGGAGGAGGCACAGCAATACTTGTGAAGTCAAACATTCGCTCAAAGCTTGTCAGCATGTCTGATAAATTTAACACTATAGTAGTTGAGCTTGCACTTAGTTCAGGAAAAATTAACATCGGCACCTTTTATAAAGCGCCAAATGAAGAAGATCATCTCTTTCTCAATCATATCGACGAATTCTATTCGACTATCGAGAAATTAATCACTGTAGCAGATACAAATATTGATATTTTAACATCTTCTGCCATATGCAGCGAATATCTCAATATAATTGCGACAAATAATGGAGTTGTATTTAACAAGACAAAGCCAACACGCATCACTATGACGTCCAAAACACTACTCAATCATGTGATCATAAAACATCCAAACATGAGTGAACGTATATCTTACAATGATGACGACTGGCCCGGCTTAGACCATAAAGTAATCAACTTATCCATCAAAAATCTCGTCAAAGCTAAAATACGGCCTAAAAAAATATCGATGAGCAGAACCAATAATAAAGATTTCTTAAGGAACTTCATAGATAGTCTCCAAGGGTCTCCAACTTTGGACTTTGATGAGCTGATTGAGAAGATAACCGAAGCTAAGGTTAAAGCAACAACACCGAAACAAGTTCGTGTACGAGTACAACCTTGGATTACTAGGAATGTAATTGATGCTGCAAATCGAAAACGAACTGCTTACAAAAAATACAAAGCAGATCCAAACTCCATGTCCAAGAAGCAGATCTATTTATCTATGAAGAAGGAATCGAATCGAGCTATCATGGAGGCCAAAAAACATTTCTACAGAAATAAGTTTGAAGCTTCAGCCGGAAATACCTCCAGATATTGGCAACTAGTAAATGAGCTCTTGTCTAAACAACAACAAAAATCTTCAACGTGCATAGAAGAACTGTTGATAAATGGAACATCCATTACAGACCCCGAAGAAGTAGCACAGCAGTTAAACAACTTCTTCGCTACCATTGGAACACTTGTCACCGAGCAACTGCAACTTTTATCACGCTCGAGTATTCATATTGAGCCTAATATGTGCACTTCAATTCACTTGCGTCCCACGGGTCCTGTTGAAATATCTGAAATAATCGACCACCTTAAATCAAAGGTTTCTCCTGGTCTGGATATTATAACATCGGAGGATATTAAATTTCTGAAAAATCATATTATGGAGCTTCTAACTACAATAATAAATAAGCACCTAGCAGCTGGTACATTCCCTGATTGTCTTAAACTAGCAAAAATCACTCCAATCTTCAAAGGAGGTGATCTAGCAGATCCATCAAATTATCGCCCAATAGCTGTCACAAGTGTCCTAAGTAAAATATTTGAAAGAGCCATTCAAAAACAATTGCTTCAATTTATTAAGACTAACTTCATTTTGACGCCAATTCAATATGGATTTCAAGAAAACAGTAGTACACTAGCAGCGACATTAGATCAGTACATTTCATCAACAATGGATTGGATAAAGGCGACTATGTAGCGGCAATCTTCGTGGATCTGAAAAAGGCCTTTGACACCATTACCCATGAAAAATCCTGCCTCAGAGGCTCGAAATATACGGAATCCATCACAACTTCAAGCTGTTAATAAAGGATTATCTGTTCAACAGTCGTATTATTACAACTAACAATATGTATAAAAGTCAGGAATGCACTATAAACATCGGCGTTCCTCAAGGATCAATCCTTGGGCCATTACTGTTTTTACTGTACATTAACAGCGTACAGGACATTTATCTGTTGGGAAAAATAGTTTTATTTGCTGATGACACACTACTGCTGTATTCCGGTAAAAACGAATTAATTCTCCAGCAAAATATAAATAATGACCTTGGAAAATATTGGAATTGGCTCGAACAAAGTAAATTAATAATAAACATCCAAAAGACTAAATATTTAGTATTCCAACAAAAAAACAAGCAGCAAATTAATCCGTCATTACAAATCAATGGAATACAATTGGAAAAGGTCAAGTTAGTTAGATACTTAGGACTAACTTTAGATGAGGAAATGTCTTGGCTACAACATATCAATAACATCAGACTTAAAGTAGCGCCTATGATAGGAATCCTAAGAAAATATGATTTTTTATCTCTCAACATCAAACTTGACATATTCAATGCTTTCATTTTGTCGAACATTTCTTATGGAGCAGTTTTGTGGAAGCAAACATCGAAACAAAACATCGATTTGATCGGAAGACTAATCACTAAGGCTATCAAGACTATATACAAAATGCCAACTTTGACTCCAAGCTTACATGTGTATCGTGAAACAGGACTACTAAGCATACAACAAATAATGTGTCTTGAACAAGGAAAGCTAATATTTAAGATACTTAACAAAAAACTCAAATGGCCATATGTTGTAAGAAATGTTGGAGAAATAACTCAGACAGCCACAAGATCCGCGAATAACCTTGCGATCAAAAAAGCTAGGACAGATCGTTTGAAAATGGATCCAGTGCAACAGTCTTTGGCTTATTACAATACCTTACCTGAGGATATAAGAAAATCAGCGAATTTGGTTAAATTTAAGGAAAATCTACGATCATTCCTTTTACAAAGATAATGAGGACGCCAACCAGAGCTTATTCTAAACTTTTCTCTGGGCATAAGTCTAGACGACAAGAAACAGGCGATATCATCTGAAGGCGATTGTTTATAATGAAGTGCTTTCCCTTATACCAATATTTTATTGTCTGGGAAGTACGAAGTTAACATATATTGAGGAGAATTGATGCACACGGACCGTGCATTTTGATTGAGTGATGGAGAGAGTGGAAGGAAGGAGGTAAAAAAAATAAATTATGTCAAGAATGAGCGTTTACAGAATTATGCCATGATATTATCTTGCTTTTTCATACTTCTAGGCCCATGATATGTTACAAAACCCTTTATTCACCTTCAAAATTTTTGTTTTGTCCTGCTCCTTCGTTGAGTATCCCATGCATGATGCAGCAATACAGTTTATTTCCGAGAAGAGAGTAGCGAGCAGATGTCCCTACAAGTTTTATGGCAAAAGGGGGCGGGGGGTATTGGGAACTTTTCGAAGCACACTTTTCCACCTACCCTGGAGTCTGGTAGATAAGTTTATTTACATGTTTTTTTTTATGCGCCTCTTAAACATAGAAAAACAAACTCACAAACATGCCAAGTCGTAACCAAAATCGGATAATATCAACATGCCGTTAAGAAAGACGATGATGTTAGAAGCAAATGTTTAGATCAATATATCTCAAAAACGGTTATGGTTACAAGAAAAAGTTACAGATCCTTTTTTGTTGGAAATTTTCTAAGCTACAAATTTGTCATACATTGTTTTTCTGAAGACGTGACCGTTACTGAGATATTTAGGAAAGGTCACTTTTGGTGACCTTTGACCCCGTATAAAAAGTGACGCAGCACTCGGATCGAAGGGGGCTTTTGACATTTTCTTCAACACACCAGTACCAAAGTTCACACCAAAATTCAGCTTTCCCCTAATTTTTCCGAAGTTTCGCCTTTTTTATGCCGGATTTCACTGGGCTAATAGCATAACCACCAAAGTTTAGACTCAGGTGAGGTAAAGTACGGAAAATGATAATACGCCTTTTGACAAATACATAAAACTCTAAAATACTTTTTTGCAACCAACAGTACTCTTTCGAGCCGCCGTCAGTGCAGCATAATTTAGTTTTTAAGACCTTTTTCTTTTAATAGACCAGCGTGCCCTATTTTGCCGACTAGCTCAGTCCGGGCGTGGGCTTTGGGTCAGAAGAAGATCTTCTTGCTACAGCACGCTAACGTATGACTTGAAACAAATAAACAAACACCAACATAAAACATACATACAGCAGGGGAAAGAAAATAAACTCAGATCGGGAATCATTATTTTTATAAGAAAAAAAATTATTCCATTTATATTATTTCATAAATAAATTAACACAAAAAAAAAATCGATAAAATCAAAAGATAAGGAACACAAAAAAATCAGTTAATAATTCAGATCAAATCCAAAAATAACCAAAAATTATAAATTCGGTGTGGGTATTTTAACTAATTGTTACCCAAACCCGGCCGGGATTGGTTTACACCAATCTTCACATTCACACAGTAATTCATAGAATATTCAAAAAAATAAATCAGAAAATAAACAGCAAATATACATAAATAGATGTTAATGAAAATAATAAGATAAACCAAATAGCGAAAAGAAAATATAAAATAAGTCGGATCAGCAATAATTTCCCTCACACCGATAAGTGTGAAAATGAATGTATTTAAACACATTTGTTCAACTTCATCTTTAAATAACTTGTTTTTTTCTCAAGAAAACATAATCAAAAGAAAATTAATATTTGAGTATATATTTGTAACTGATGTTTAAGGATTGCAATATTTACTCACGAACCTTCGTTGATATGATGGTCTTTGTTTCATAAGGTGTGCATATGTATACATCGGTATTTATCGTTTGGATTCCGGTACTAGGTGCTATAATCATATCGTTGACCGCGTTCGATTCAGAATTCGTTTAAGCTAACGTACTTTCGTAAAACTCTCCTTTCTACATTTACCTCCAATCGACCTGAATTGAACCGCCTGTATTTATCATATGGATTCCGGTATTAGGTGCTCCAATCGACCTGAATTGAACCTGCTGTCCTCTGCCTCGATTGCCAATTCAAAATTTTTGTTTTCTTCCATCAAATTCCTTGTTTTTTTTGCAAACACTTATTGTTCTTTACTTAAGTGGCCATACTTAACCGCCTTGGTCTCAGCATACAATTAATTCTGCCGCCAACACGAACATTTTGTTTTCTTCACTCACACTTTCAACAACTTTTCTTTTACTTTTTAATAGTACAAGTCACATTTTGTAATATCCGTTTAAATTTGCTTAACACCAATTCAAATTTTCAATTCTTTTCTTTCTTTCCCAATAATTCACCACAATTCTCTCTACTTGCGTCTGTTAGCTGGCCCTACTCCAATCAGAGTCCCCTTTTTCTTTGTTCAAAAAATTTTCTTAGTACCGCTAGAGCGGTTTCTTTCCATTTCCAGATCTTTCATACAAGTATAGCATTACTCATCCCACTCTTGTACAGTCCCATACAATAATTTCCACTCATGGGACATTTAGTGGGAATTTGCCAAACATTGGGATATTAACTATCCTCAGGTCAGATGTTGATCTGTCAATGATCTGTCAGATGTTGATCTGTCTTTGCACAAATTATGCAAGAGGTATCTCGATACGAACTAACTCTGAAGGAATTGATCTACAAAATGAATTCGCTTGCGGTCGTGTCAACCCGCAAGGTTTTAAGATCGATGCCAGGTAACTTAATCGAAGAGAACTTAATTCGAATCAAATGAATACAATATTGTTATTTCACAGTTCAACCCGAATTGGTGATTGCCAAGTATACAGACGGTTTTTGGTATCGGGCGAAGATTCTTAATGTTATCGATGAAGGACTGTGAAAGTAAATAAAATATTCTGATTCGCCATTGTAGAACAGCTGAAATATATTCAATTTTCCTCCATAGGTTTTCTACCTTGATTACGGCAACTCGAATGTGATCTCTTTTGAAGATGTTCGAATGTGGGACAGACGTTTTGACTATTTTCCATTTCAAGCGGTTCGATGTAAAACCGCTGGCATAGGTGAAAGACGAAGTCGATCAGTTGAAGCCGCTGAGCAGTTTCGCAAAATGGTACTAAACCTATCATTCAAGGCACTTGTTATGTATGACCAATACTATTTGTCCTGTTATGAACTTGATGAATTTAAATGCTTTCCTCCGATGGCGGAGATAATATCGAATATCTGCACCTGCAGTTATGGGATGTCTACAATAACGACGTTGCTGATGAACTATTATCTAAAGGACTCGTGGATAGAAAGGATGTATATGGTATGAGAACATATCAATTACTACCAGCATAAAAAAATCAACATTTTTTTGATGCTCCACAAATTTTTCTTTTTGAAGTTTTCTAACACAAGTTTTTATATATCTTGATAAACTGTATAGAGTGAAGTAAAAAATGATTGATTTATATATATGAATATGTCAAAAAAATATTTGATCTCCCATGACTATAATAAAGTTGTAATTGATAATGATTCTTAGTTTCAAGTATACACAAAATCACTTTAAGGCTATTTCTCTTTCAAACTTTCCACAAAAAAAAAATCGTTCTTATTCATGAAAAGTGACCTTCGAATATGAAACATGAATGCAATGTTCAGTAAACAATGTTAGCAAGTGTTTTAAATGACTTGAAGTTTGAAAGTGAATCAAATGCACAAACCCGAAAGCACACAAGCCATCATACATTTCATGTGATATCCGTCACAGCTTAAACTACTAGATAAACCTGACTGGGAAAGAAACTTTTAGAATAAATTGAAGGGCCATATAGTGGTAAAGATAACATTTATTTTGTTTTTTTTCATTCGCAACAGCACAATGATCGTATTGCTACTTTGGGGCAAGAGATGCATTTGCAGGCTGAATATTCTTTGCCCATTTCATTGCACGTCCATTGGCATCCTACATACATTGTTGAAGAAAATCTATCCAGCGATCAAGAAGCTGCAAATTTCTCGCTAATCTATATCTACAGGTGCTCGACATTAAGCTATGGTTTTGTTTATTTTCAAATGTTTGCGTAGCACCTATCTTTCCTTGAACGCAGATATGTATCCTCCAGAAGTCTTATGGTGACACCGAGCATTGATTGCTACATACTGAACATCTTAGCAGCTCTCATGACTGGCAACGCTGATGAGGCTGTTTGTGATTTAAGTACGCAAGTACATTGACAAGTTATAAGTAAAATGATTTATATTTACGAAGATTGAATTCGACTGCTTCGACGGTGGCCATCAGCCCAGTGTCTATGCATTTTCTGGATCATGCAACTTTGTGGCGACAAACAAGTTTGCAACAGGATTAGCAATGCATTTCGTTATAGGCGATATAAGCCTGTGATTCGTTACTGGACTCTTAAATCAATGCAGTTTTATAAAGAATATAATGTCATATTACGCTTATACGCTTAAGAACTACAACTGCATTTCATTTTTACGCCCCAATAGAATTACAATCACGTACGAGATTAATTAGTTCGCTATGGATATCTCGGCTCAGCAGTAAGATGCCATTCAGATCGAATCGGGCGAAACGGTTTATGGGTGTTGAATGATAGATTCACAGCCCATTAAAAGCGATAATTAATCCGTTGTTGGGCAGATTAGAATCAGGTGACAATGATTGATGGTTCGAGTGGCACGAGCAGTTTCAGTCGGACGACTTGCGTTCTGCTCATCTCTACGATCTCGACTACCAACCAACAACGCCCCGATCAGATGAACCGAATCAAGATCTATTTACTGAACGCAATGCATCTCGAATCGAACACGGCATAAATCATTCAAGTCGGAAGTGAGAAATATGTAAATTTATTGAAATTTCATCGTGTACTACAATTCATCTGTTCGAATCACACACAGGCGATCGCGAGTTGAAAACAAATCGAAGTCGTCTAGTCGGTCGACTCTTCTTGTTTATCTATTCGAGAACGTTGCGAAGGAGATCATTGATCTTTGGAGCGTAAAGCGAGCGACCGGAGTCATCCACCAACCAGCCAAGTCATAGTGTCGGACACACGAAGGATAATTCGATGAAACAATGCTAATTTGTGTTATGTGGCGACAATTTGAATTGTAAAGAACTGTGTACACTGGTTTGTTTTGTTTTAATTTATCGATTTGGTAAATCGATGTCATTGAAGTATGAACGGGTGTATTTGTTTTGGATGGTTCATGAACTCAATTTTTGACAACAAAGTAGATTTCAAAATGTTGAAGACCTTTAAATACTGCGCAGTACATTGAATTTCAAAGGAAATTTTTTGTAAAAGATTTGGTGGACATAATTTAATGAAATATAAACATTTTCGTTTTGTCACATGCAAATGTATAAAATTATAGGTAAATAGTAATATTATAAATTATAAGCTCCTACAAAAAATTGATTGAAAACATATTAATGTGCGGACAGAAAATTTACAGAAAACCAGAAATGTAAAGGAACATGTGTTGGGAACAAATTTACAAAAGAAGAAGAATAGGGAGGTATAGAGACATTCGGTTGTTCAATTGATTTGGGTACCTGGACATAAGGGTTTTCAGGGCAACTGTGAGGCCGATGAGCTAGCAAAGCTTGGAACTTTGTTACCGGAGGTCTCTGGTTCTTTCTCAATAGGAATACCGATGACATTGGTCAAATTGGCCATCAGGCAAAAATATCTTGAGGACGCTAGGAAGTCCTGGACAGATGAATCATCCTGCCCGATATCAAGGCAGTCCTGGGTATCTGTGGATGCGCATTGCACTAGGCAGATTTTAAGCTTAACTCAAAGCGCTTTGCGTTGCACTGTAGGCGTTCTAATGGACATCTGCCTCATAGGGCGACATGCGCAACGATTGGGCGTAGAGTTTAACGTGCCAGTGCTCGGCTTTTGCAAGGAGAAGGTTGGCGGCACTTGATGCACCCTTTCTCTCAAACTTGATGGAAGTGTCCCTGGTCAATTTAAAGGGGATAGTCCAGTTTGTCAAAGGAAGCAATTGGTTTCCTGATTTCAGTGAGTAAGAGCAATGCCTTCAAGAAGTACGGGCCGCCATGCAGAATGATGACGTCACAGTTTGCGGGTAAAATGTCGCGGAAAATGCATGTGTTTAAATGGGACGTCCGCGTGAAAATCAAAATTGTACGGGCTGTGCGTGTTATCGGAGTGAAATTGAAGTGAGAACCGCGAAACATTACCAGTCAATCGCGAGAGTGAAATTTAGTGCGGTTCACGACAAATTAGTGAGTAAATTGATAAAAACCGATCGAACAATTTCAGTGTTGGTTATGTGACGTTTAAGGGTCAGTGGTAGTACGAAAGAGAATTGATTGGGAATTTGCCGTATATGTTAAGGGGACGTAGCACCTTCAAATTGAAAAAAATTTTTGCTTTCAAAGGCTTGTTTTTAATTAAATAAAAAGACATATCTTAATGAAACTTTTTACACATACTTTACTTCTTTTGTACTACTTTAAAAAAAATTGTTAAAAATGTTTTGTGGCCCCCTGACGACTGCTACAATTTTTTGGAAAATACACCAAAAAAACCTGGCGTGCATGATAACTGTCGTCAGAAAAGTCTGTAAAAACAAACAAAAAAGTGGTTTTGAACAACATCAAAGCGGCCTTGGAATAAACTAAAAAAAAAAACTTTGGTTGAAAAATTACAAAATGGCGGCGTTTTTTCGAAAATCGAGGTTTTTTTTCCCCCAGAAATCGGTTATAACTAAAAAAATTTAGTGCCGATTTTTTCATCCGTAATTCATTCTGAGCATCATTATGTGCAAATTAACGTGTTAAAATTTCAGAACGATTGGATAATATTGGTTTTCTTAATCATGCACGCCAACTTGCAAAACGTCGTTTCGAGAAAATCGCGATTAAAGTTAAAATTCAATATTTTTTGCAATAAATCTTACCGAAAATTAATCTGCGATGCCTGGACCATACAATGTATCTTCTTCTTGCTCATACTCCTCCTTTTCCAAAGATTTTTGCTCCCTTCGAGCAGTTCTGGCCTCTTTAGATGCCTCAGTCGAGTGTTTTTCCGCCTAGTTGATTCTTGCAGCATCTCTATGTTCTGCATGTTCCAGCGCACGTTCGCTAATTGTAACTCCCATTGCTTGCATTATTTTCAAGATAGCCATAAATCCTTCATTAAATGTACATGCAGAAATATTTGCAGCCATATTTAGCACGTTTTCCCACAAAAAGTATGTTTGGGGGCCTAATTCCAAACACAAGAATTATAGCTTTCGTTATTATTCTGCGTAACATTGCCCAAGCAGCGCTTTAATAAATCTTTTGATGATAAGTCATCATAAATAGGCTTTAAAATTTATTGTACCTCATCATCTAAAGGTGGAGGATGCTTGAAATTGTTTAATGCATTATCACCAGCTGCCTCCGCCTTGCGCCAGTTACACCAAGCCGTTTCTCCAACAGGACAATAAGAGTGTTGAGGGTTTTCATCAGTTGAAATTTTGTGGTAATATGCTGCCCAAATTTACTTGCGCATATTTTCAACTGCATCAGGATTTCGTCGTATAGCTAGGCCATAATATGTGGCAAAATTTTTCATTAATTTTAGTGTCAGTTGAACTTTTTTCGGACCTTTTTTTGGAGATTCTACACTTTTTTTACAGCAATTTTTTTTTGTTTTTTTTTGCCAAGGCTAACTGTTTTTTTGCTTCTTTTAAAGGAGATGACTCACTTATCTTTGTCTACACTTTGGGTTAAGTCGATGTAGCGATATAGTCAAAAATCATAGAAAAAATGACCTTGGGGCGCTTCGCATATATATTCACATATATATTCAAAATTTTTTTTTTTTAGAATTTCAATTTTATATTATTAAAATCATGTTTTTAAAGCTCCATTCTAATATATTCAATCAAAAAACAAAAATCGATTTTTCAAAAATTTGTAGGTGCTATGTTGCCTTAAATTGGTTTCTGGTATTAAATTAGGCCAGTTAACATTAATGCAGCAATTTCCTGGTCATCGACAGCAAATACAAAGTGAAGTGAAAAGAAAAATGTTTTAGCCTTGTTGAGAAATTGATTGGGAATTTGCCGCATGTGTTTAACTCGTTAAAAATATTTCATTGGCCCAGTTAACATTGATGCGGCTATTTCCTGGTCTTCGACAACAAAATCTAAATGAAGTGAAATGAAAAATGGTCATATTTAATGGATAGGTTAGTCCAGTTACCTAAGTTCCCTGCGTTTACTCAATGCCTTCTAAACGACATTGGTTTACTGCAGATATGGTTTCCAGGGCACTACAAGCATTTGCTTCTATATAATTCAATTCGATATGAAATCTTCATGGCATCATAATATTGATAAAAAGCTAGTTTCTTTTTCTTAAATTGTCAAATAATCATAATTGGAGTCATTGCACGTACCCGAAATTGTTCAAGCCAAAAATGTTCAAGCCTCGTGTATGTGCAAAGACTCTAATTTCAGGTTGAATGACTCCAGTTTCAGGCATATGCAATGACTCCAATTATGATTATTTGTCAATTTAAGACTTAAGAAACTAACTTTTTATCAATATTTTAGAGCCATGAAGATTTCATATCGAATTACATAGAAGCAAATACTTGCAGTGCCCTGTACTAGTACAGTCGACGCTCTTTACTGTGTAACCAACTTTATTAACCAATCTATCGACAGTAATGATAAAACAATCGCAGTTTTTCTAGACCTAAAAAAAGCTTTTGATACAGTCAACCATTGTATATTGCTACGTAAAATTCGGGAACTAGGGTTCTCGGATAATGTATACAGTCTATTCTATTCTTATATCTATGGTCGTAAACAAAAAGTTAAAATAGGGCCAGATGTCAGCGATACTTTGGAGATCAAATGCGGTATTCCTCAAGGATCCGTACTTGGCCTAATTTTTTTTCAACTTATACATAAATGATCTTTGTAACCTGCATTTGAATAATCCAGACTTTTATGGCCAGATAATTGCATACGCGGATGACACTGTTTTAATCTTTAGGGGTAGTACTTGGAATAGGGTCTTCCTTGAAGCAAATAAAGGCTGGGCAACATCGAAAAAACTTGTTTTTTAGCATTCGGGTCCAAAAATAATTTGAGTGATCTGAATTTAAATATTTCATTAAATAATGCTAAGATAAAGCAGCTCAAAGAAATTTATTATTTGGGCGTTATAATTGACGAAGATCTTAGCTGGAAAAGCCACATTCATAATATTATACGCAAGGTACGTCGAACACTTTATGCGTTTATGAGGCTTAGATATAACACCAATCTTAACACTATAAAGCTAGTTTATTATGCAATCGCTCAGAGTGTCATCCAGTACGCTATCATTGTTTGGGGTGCAGCGCTTTCATCCCATACTGCCCCTCTACAAAGTTTGCAGAGTAAAATTGTTAAGATATGTTTGAAAAAATCAATATTCTCATCAACATCCAAAGCATACGAGGAATTTTGTGTAATGAACATTCGTCAGCTTTACTTATATGCGGCTTTAAAATGTATGTACCTGAACGTCAGCCAATTCAATATCCATACTACTGGTTACCGAACAAGAAGGCAATTGACAATTCCCATCTTAACAACTCGATGTAGAAAATCTAAAACCGCCAGGCACCTAAGTGTCTTAGGACCTAACAACAATCTCCCTCAAGAGATAAAACTTACGCTAAATGACCTTTATGTCAAATCAATTTTAAAACGGTTTGTTCAAAGTGGAAACCAATGCTTAGATTCTGTGTTTAACTTTTAAACCATTCAGATTTTGAGTATTAATTCTAGTCTTAATGTTATCGTTTCGCCTTACACTTTTTATGCTATCTACACCTATAGTCAGCTTTTCGATATAATTCATTTTCCGATTTGAACAATTTCGTTTTTTTTTTATTTATTGGTGTTTATTTTTATTCGGTCTTTGATTTGGCATTTTATTTATTTATATATTTTTTTTTTTTATTTTTTTTATTTATATTTTTTTTTGCGTTTCTGTTACCACTTTCCATTACGATCCTTATATGTTTTTAAATTCATTCTTTCTCAAATATTAGCTCCATATTGTGTTCTTATTTTACTCTAATTTTACTCTTAGTTTTTAATTCAAGCTTGCATTGTTTTTTTTTTTTTAATATGAATTTGATGTAAACGTTTGATATAGTTGATCACAGCTTCTCATATATTTGAATTCCCCGCACTCGCGCACAAGTACTCTTACTTTTGCGAGGAGCGAGCTATGTATGTCTCTTATTGAATTTTTGTATCATGTTTGTAAAATGAATAGCTGCAATAAAATTATTATTATTAAACCATATCTGCAGTAAACGAATGTCGGTTAGAAGCCATTGAGTAAACGAAGGGGTTTTAGGTAATTGAACTAACTTATCCATTAAATATGAGCATTTTATTAATTTCACTTTACTTACCCACTAGATCTGAATAACGTGAAAAACACTATTTGCCAACAAAAAAATATATTTTTATTAAATGTAGAATCTAAAAATGTGGAATGTTTACATTAATATATATTTTATAGATAATTTATTGCTACATCATAAATAAATATATATTTTCAAGCAAAGCTTCTGTTAAATTTTATAACGCGTACTTCTGTTTTTTATAACAAATATGTAAACCGCTTAGTCTGAAAGGGCAAACAGAAATCATCAGAATCCTATATTCACTATGGAGGTATGAACAGCTTGCCCCAACATATGACACCTTCGAAATGAAAGTGCGTATTCTTTTGGAAAAATTCGAATACCGTGGAATCTTTACCTTCCTCTTCAGGCCCCGGTACAGTTAGAAACACCGTTCGAAATGATTTCCCTTGATCCCACGTATTCCTTTCGTTGATTGATTATCTAAAGAGTATAAAAATTACTACCTGTGTTCTTATTTTCATAATTATCTCACCCATTTTTAACTGCTTTACAGTGTATGTTTTCAAACGCTGGAGACTAGATTTTATTATCAATGATTTCCAAGTGTATTTTCTGTCTGAAACATAAATTTTTTATTATATCGATGTTAATTTTATGTCGATCTTTTTTCTCAAAAGGTCTATAGGTATTCCACATTTAAACTTTGAAAAAATCACATTATAAAATGAGCCAATTTTGTCCCTGCCAACCATGAAACTGCTTAACCAGTCATTTATAATTACATGCATCAGATAAATTTCTCAATTACAACACTATATTGAAGTAAAATATCAAAACTTACCCGTTTTCAGAATATCCTTGTTATTTTCACACAATTTCCATTATTATAAACTCACACAACTCGCAAATGAATCGAAAATGATTCATGGGTCCTACTAAAATGGCCATCCGAGATGAATCATTTTTAACGATTCGTAAATGAGTTAGAAAAAATGTGGTTTTAGCGAGTATATATCACCTATATACTCGTTAAAAGTGATACTTTTATGAATCATTTGCGATAGTTTTAACGATTTCAAACATTTCAGCTTTTATGAATTGAAAATGAGTTAAAATTATTTACTCATAGTAGAGTAAATTTGATAGACTGGAAGAATGGCTGTTAAAGACGAACATAAAACATCGTTATATATGAACACTGTTCAGCACAGACGAATTCACAGCACAGTCGAATTAAACTGAAATTTTGTTTGGGATACCGCGACGAGCAAACTAGGGGAAAAATCTATGTAAAATCTGCTACTGAGCCGCAAAGGCCATAGGGCACATACACATTGCTTGTATTATTGATTGCGTCGGTCATCCTAAACAAAATTATTGCTGCGTATCGTTTTACGAACAGGCTCGGTTTCGTACGAGGGATATGTCTGTTGATTGTCGTTTTTAGTGAACGCTCACTAAATTGTTTGCTCGGTAATTTATTGAGGCATCA
This sequence comes from Nemotelus nigrinus, assembly GCA_947369275.1. Classification (NCBI taxonomy): domain Eukaryota; kingdom Metazoa; phylum Arthropoda; class Insecta; order Diptera; family Stratiomyidae; genus Nemotelus; species Nemotelus nigrinus. The sequence goes on from OX376372.1 coordinate 37,139,961, forward strand.
CAACTAGGGATTCCAATCCCGAACCATATTTTCAATCCCGGGATTACGGGATTAAAAAATTCAAAATTCAAAATACAACACAACAAAATAAGTCAAGTTTCTAGTAAACAGATTATATAATTTGCCATCATTTCAAAACTACAACAATAAGTAAGCTCAAAACTGTATAAAAAATTGCATTATTACTAATTTATATTATTGATGCAAATAAAAACAATAATTTTGATTATCCAAAACGTTGACAGTATGAAGACAGATATTAAAAATTACATCTATTACAAATTACAACAAAAAATCACGACAAAAAACCACAACAACAAAACACAACTCTTAGAATTGAGATACATAATAAAGTAACATATAAAAAATTCATTAGGTTTTTCGGAAGTAACATTGAAGCAATAGCATAGCATCTAAGGTATCGTCTCCAAGCCTGCTTCTAAATTTATTCCCGATTTTGGACGCCTCGGAAACGGTCGAGAAATATTGGTACGCCTGCTCCAAACTATGCAAGTGCCACCACTTTCGAAAAGATTCATTTCTTTTGCAATGGTTTTAATTAGATTAGTTTCTTGCGGCATTTCATGATTGATTATTTTCATACTTTTGCAGCTCTTCTTGTAGCGTTAATTGACGACTATCTTGTTTTGATCAATATGGGTATCTACTGGGTTCTCTTCATTTCTTTGGCTACCAAGCATAGGGTTCAGCATCTAGATCATTGTAGTATTTTTTTTAAATATTTGCGTTGCTTGGTTTCAAAAATAGAGATTTTATTTCATTTGGTAAATTTTCGCTGGTACAATGTGGATTCTGGCGATAGCTTAGCATACCACTGAGGCTCTTTTATTCGGTCCAATATTGCAATTTTCATAGCATTCAGAAGAATAGACCGTTTTTCTCCTAAGAGCCTAAAGACAAATCTTGATGAAGTATTAGCAGTGCATAAATTAACAAGTCTGCGACTAAAGGCCGTCACAGCCAATTTTACAGGGAGTAAAACTTCAATAATTTTCTGAATCGAATCAAACTCTGTTGCTTCTAATTGCTCTGAATATTGCAGGCCTATTAATTTATACTATTTTTCAAAATGGGAAACTATTCGAGCATTGTCAAGAGACTATTTCATCTTGTTTTACAATCCATTTAAAGGAGACAGTTAAATGCCTTGCTCGGATCCGACATAGTTTTAAAGATCGTTATTATTTTTCGTTGGAGCTTTTTTAAAATATAAAACTACCTAACGAATTTTCTTCATGCATGCGCTGATGTCCTTCGTCTGATCTAGCGTGTCTTGCAGGCCACCGGTTTCAACGTAGTTAGCTGATTCAGGACCATCCAAATCTTCGTGGTCGTCGTTCAGACTATCAGCTGCTTCATCAACTCTTTAATCTGGAATGGACCTCATATTATAGCGAACATCGCAAACTGCCAAGTGGATGCTATGCGCCAAACAAATATGTTGCTCTGTACCAACTAGTCTGCCTACTTTTCGCATTTCGTTTGACCCATCAGTTACGATGGTAACAATGTCTTTTCCGAGAGAAACATTAAACTCATATCTAGGTAGTTTCCAGCTGTCATTGATATTCTTACTCGCTCCAAGCTCCAGTAAGAATTTACTAAGTAGATGTTTATATTTATATAGCGCTTATTTGCAGTCAAGGTCCATTAATCAAACATCAAACTGAACCGTTCACCTGAGATACTAGCCTGTTATATCTTATTTTTTATTATTTTCTTTATCCTGCTTGCATAGCCAACAACCTTTTTTTGATTGTTGTTAAGGATTTTGGTAAATCTGTGTATGCATTCGCTAGTATTAATTTCCTCAAATCATTCGATGTAACGAATGCACTAAATGTGAAACAGTCCATACTTATTTATTTACAAACCCCTTTGTATTCTCTTGTTAACTGTTACATCGGTTTGTTTTGCTCTATTCTTTACGCATTTTGATGTGAGCTAATTGTTTTCTCATAAATATGGATTCTATTTGCACTTTTCGAGTCTTGCTGTATCTTGATTGCCGATAATGCTTGACTCCCGGCCCCGAAATCCCAGCCAATTTCTGATCCCGAAAATCCCGGGATTAAGGCTCATCAATCCCGGGATTTTCGGGACCAGAAATTGGCCGGGATCCCGGGAACCCGGGATCCGGGATCCCGGGATTGGATTCGCTAATCACAACGGGCCTCTCTTGTACCTATGTTTGTGTGTCGGTGTTCAGGCCTCTGTAGATCGGCAGCCCCTTCAACCTACCTACTTACCTCCCTACTTTATTCGTTATCTATTTGCAACTAATTTATTTATGCGTTACTTATCAGTTTTGTATTCATCGGCGGATTTTTTTTCTTAGTTTGTTTCGTAATTTTATGCATATATTATTTTTATTTTTCTATACGTGCACACCTTGATTGGTGAACTGAATAAATAAAAAAATAAATAAATTGGAATTCATATACTTTCACAGCTAAGATTTTAGTAAAATATAAAAAAAGTCCACACTGCCGAATTTAAACAACTTTATTATACATACTAATTTTCTTTACAAAAAACCAAGCTTAAATCGGACTTGCTTTTACTAACGGAAATATATACTATTTTTCAAATTCATAGATTTTTGGTACAAATTCATAATATTTTCCAGTCACAGTTTGTCAAATCAAATTTGTAAATTTTCGTCGTCAATTCATAAGCTTTCAAATCAAATTCATAATTATTTTGAGTCAAATTCATAATTATTTTGAGTCAAATTCATATTTTTTTTTTAATCAAGGTCATAATTTTATTAAACCAAATTCTTAATTTTCACAAATGTAATTCGTTTTTTTTTTAGACAAATTCGTAGTTTTTTTCGGAGCGAATTCTAATTAGTGCACGACAAGATCTTCGTTTATGAATTTGATGCATAAAATATGAACTTACCTTAAGAATCCAACTCGAAACTCGAAAAAATATAGATTTCATCTGCGACAATTATGAATTTGTATTTATTTATTTATTTACTGTCCAAATCCACAGAACAAATCCAATTATAGATTAGACAAGAAGAAAAAACAAACAAAAGTAAAGAAAACTACATATATAAAAATACATAAGAAAAAGAAAGAAAAAAACATAAAAACTAAGAAAATTAATAAAATTCGGAATGGAATACAAACAAAAGAGTAAAAAGCTAGTCGACCGAAAAAAAAACAAACAAATTGAGTAAATTAGGACATATTCCAAATATAAGAAAGATTATTTTTTAATGTGTTTTTAAACACTGATAACGTTCGAGGCAGAGGACCAAGGTTAATGCTATTGACGAGGCAAACGCAAAAGGGAGAAAAGAAATAGGTGTCGGTACGGGCGAATGTAACATTAAAGCTAAATAATAATCTACTAAAACGGCCCGATTCTCTAACAGAAAGTTAATGATGGGGTCAGCCAATATACTGCCGTTAAAAAGTTTTAAAAGGAGGCACTCGTCAAGGAACACTCTAGGGAAGGAATTTTAAGGATGAAGAGGCACATACTGTAATCATAATACGGAATACTGTACTTATAGAACAAGGAGCGAGTGAATCGGCGTTGCACGGCTTCAACCGCATCGATCACCAAATTAGGGAACAGTATTCAAGAACACTACGGACAAAGGAGAAAAACAGATATAGAGAAGTGGAAAGATTAACAAAACGTTTAGAGGATCTGATGATGAAGCCAGAAAAACGAGAAGCCTTGGCAGTGATGTGTAGAATATGTAAGTCGAACTTCAACTTGGAATCGAAAATTACGCCAAGGTCCTTGATATTAGAAACAGCATTGAGAGGAGAGCCAAGGACACAGTAGGAGAAGAGCAAAGGAGATGTTTTGTGGTTGAAAGACATTTGATGACACTTAACAACATTCAAAGTGAGGGAATTAGCAGTGCACCAGTTAGCCAAAGCATCCAAATCGCTTTGCACGGATTCAATCACTCTGAAAATTTGAAGATCATCAGCGTACAAAAGGCAGGGTGAGTTAAAGAGGGAAGGAAGATCGTTAATATACAAAAGGAACAACAAAGGGTCAAGAATGGATCCTTGTGGAACTCCTGAGGTAGGAAGAAAAGGTGTAGAGGAGCAAGAGTTAACAGTAACAACAAGAGAGCGATCATAAACGTAGGAGGTGAACCAGCAAAAAAGGCCACCGGAGAGTCCTAACCCTGCTAACTTTGACAGAAGAATGTCATGGTTCACAGAATCGAAGGCCTTGGCAAAGTCGGTATAGAGGACATATACTTGCTTTTGCTGATCGATTGCGGAAGCAACGGTATTTGTCAATGACAATAGGTTTGTAACCGTTGATTTACCTTTGATGAATACATGCTGTTCACTGGCCAGCAGGGGCTGGACGAAAGAGTACACTTTATAGTAAACGACTCTTTCGAAGAGCTTACTGAAACATAGCAAAAGGGATATGGGACGGTAATTACAGATGGAAGATATATCACCAGCTTTATGGATGGGAAATATATTGGCGGTTTTCCAAAGGGATGGAAAGGCTCGGTTGAGATGCTGAGTTTAAAAATTATTGACAAAGGAACACACAAGGAAGATAAAAGTGATTTGGTAAAAAAATTTGGAATGCTGTCAGCAACAAAGCTAGTGCTTGCGTCAAGAGACAACATTAACGATTCGACTTCTTAGTAAAAAAAAGCGGAAAGGGTACAATCAGGTACGGGAAAAATAGTTGATGGCAAAAAGTTACTATGATGGGAGGGGGAGGAAGAGAAAAATGAGCAAAGAGCTCACAAGAATCTTGAGGTGAGGACGCAGACTTATCATGAAGATACATAACAGAACGAATGGCAGAGGAAGTTTTAAGGGATTTTATATAAGACCAAAAAGGCTTAGGATTGTCAGAAGTAATAGAAGTTTCGACATACTCAAGGCAAACACGCATTGCGTCATTGGCTGCCCTTTTAGCAGCAGCTCGTAACCTTTTGAACTTCAAATGGTCATCAAGTGAGCCAGTCCTTTTGTATTTGCTACGCGCTGCATCTTTGGCTCTAATAGCAATCGCGACATCAACGGTGAACCACGGAGAGTCGGAACTTCTTTTACAGCGAAAGGGAGGAGTGTAGCAGGAAATTAAGTTGGACAAGAGGGAATGAAATTTGTAGAGAGAATCATCCACACTTAGCTCTCTGAAAAAATTATACCAGTTAGTACCATTTATTTCATTGGACAGAGCGGAATAGTTTGCTTTTTTAAAATTGAAACGAAGAGAAGAGGCAGATTTGTCTTTAGACATTCGGGTTAGAGTTAATTCCATAAAAAAGGGAGGATGGTGAGGATCGAGGCGTACATACGGAGATAGAGAAGGACTCAAGCAAAAGGAAGAAGGGTGAAGGTTAGTCAGAACGAGATCGAGAATCTTGTTGTTAGTATTAGGTACGTTGTTGAATAGGGTAAGTGAGCAAAGTGACATAAAGGAAAAAGTAACGAGAGAAATATTGCCTAAAGATAAAATACAAGAGAAAGTGTCATCCCAATTCAGTGACGGCATATTAAAGTCACCACATAACAGTAAGAAAGCAGAAGGGAAGCAGCCATTGAGGTAGGACGAGATTTCCACCAAGAAACGTTCATATACCAGAATGGGGCTACTACAAGGGATGTAGATTGAGGAAGGTCAAGGAGAAATACGGACAATCACACATTCAACCGAGGCGGAAGGAATAAAGTCACTGCAGAGCGTTCCATTCAGAGATTTATGTACATCAGCTAAAATACCACCTCCAAATGAAAGATTACTGACAGATCGATTACGATCCCTGCGGAAAACAGTATGAACGGGCAAAATTTCATTGCTAAATATATCCCCAGACAACCAGGTCTCTGTTAGGCAGACAACATCATCAGACGCAATTACAGAAGAGATATTAACATAATTAACATTGGCCCTCAGACCACGAACGTTCTGGTAAAATATTTTCAGAGGTCGGTTCATGTTCTGCTCTTGTTAAAAGGTCTGGAACGAAAATTTCTGGCGGGAATCTTGACGAATTCCTTAACAAAAACTCCAGTTGTCCAGAAGTTCTTCTTCAGAAGATCGGTAACACCAGTACTGATGGTAATGCAAAAAGAAGATATTTGCTGTTCTTCCAGATTGTCCCGTGTAAGCTTTCGACACAGCAACAAGCGAGTTATAGCCGAGTTTAGTTCGTACATACTCAGCAACTTGTTCAGCTGTGATACTGTAAGCGAACCGAGAAAAAAATACCTTGATTGGAGGCACAATCACTTCCAGTTGGGGGATGCTACAAACAGTATCCATGGCAGCCGGAGAATTATCAGAGGTACCAGTCATCCCATAGGTCAATTGTTCCGAGTTTGATGCAACTGACCGTTGAGGCGGATTAATCGAGATCAATGATGAATCTTCGGGAGCCATATACTTTTTACCAGCAGAAATATTACGTTGTGGGACTGGTGACGCATGTTATCGTGGAGCTGGAGGCTTGGATGATGCATTAGAATTTGATTCGGAAAAATTATGAATTTCACTCGAAAAATTATGAATAGGTATCGAAAATTAATGAATTCAATTGGAAGAAATAATAATTAAACTCGAAAATTTTATGAATTGGTGCCATAAATCTATGAATTTGACTCAAAATTGGTATACATAAACATTTTCAAATTTATTACGATAGTCAAATTTTATAGTTTGATTAAGTTTGACTAGAGATCTCTACTCTACAAATATGAGATAGTTAATTTGAGTAAACATCTTGTCATAAATGAATATGTAACATAAACCCTACAGCCATTAAAGTTGAAAAAGCAGTTAGTTGCCCTATAAATTTTGCATTATACAATATCTAGTTCAATATTATTAACATAAACCTTTGCATCTAATTTACTAACGTTTGGACATATACTACATAAATGGAAACGCAAATGAAAGGTTTGTGACTTGAAAGTGTAAACGTACTGTATTAAATTTCATCACCAGTTTTATGAGCATTCTAAGCAGCTGCTTTCCAGTTTTTTTTCTACCCAATAAAGAAGTGCTAACTTACGGTCACTGTTTTAATGCATTTAGCTCGATGTTTTTGTGCTGAACACATTTTTAAGTCGTTTCAAATTTACTGAACATATTTATTTCTATTCATCAGAGTAGTTATCTAATTAAAATAACGATTTATATGCATTTTCCCGTTATTCTGAACTCGCCCACACATTAGCATATCTCTCCATAAAAACATCGAAAGCCGCAAACTACACCTAAAGAAGATAACTCGTCTTATCAAAGCCCATTGGGCTTCATTTTGTCGCATCTAACAAGCCCTCAGCCATTTGAGGTTTAACCGCTCGATAGATTCACCACAAAGAGACATGATAATAGTTGGCATACGAGCATATAACACGGCTTGATAAAATTGTCATCTTCACCTCAAAGTGTTATTACAAGACATTGTCATCAATATCGTTTAATAACTGTGCAATAATCATTTCGAATCGTCATCGGCCACGACATAGGAGTGACTCTATGGACAAATGCACCCGTGAACATTATGATCGTGCGCGGGAACATTTCAAATTTCCGAACCATCTGAATTCATTTGACACTGGCTGCACTGCGAGCTGCATCTTTGAATAGTGATATCGCTCTGACCATTGTAATTAAAGAAAACAGAATTTCCAAAAGAATTTCAAGACGCTTGTTGCAAGTGCAGTCCACCGCGTCGCCTGGCTAGAAGTGGCTACCCACATTTGGACATGAGACTCCGATAGCATAGATTACTTGCTGCGCGCTCTTGGCACGATCAGCTTATTATACCTACCATCTCAAATACACAACAATCTTGCAAGCACTTTCTTATAGGATTTGTGTCTTGCATGACGTAGATTTCATGCGACTTTTTCCTTTATTTTCAAAAATTCTATGCTCGAGGAACGGTTCTTAGTAGCTGGGCTGATTTCTATCTGTAATTTATAGATACTTCTTTTTGGGATGATATTGCCTGCGAAGGAATTTAATGCGACATCAGAAACATCATTGAGTCATAGATTGCCTGGTAGTTGCGCATATGAATATTATTTACGTTGTCGTTTGAAATGATCATCGGGACGGGACATAGTTTAGCTTCTATCATGCGCGAATATGGCATAAATTTGTTAAATTTCAAATTCAAAGAATGGCGGTTTATTTGTTCTGTTTATGAGGTGCTTTGAAATATTTATAATGTATATTAAGATTAATATTGACATGGTCATTAGAAGTAGTGAAAAGGGCGAGCAAAATACTAAGGAATCGAAGTGTGTTTGCGGAACTGGGGGAGGCGAAGCTAAGTTCAAACACTAGGAGGGGATGTCCACAGGAAGACATCCCCTCTGGAGAGCAACGTATAGGATTGTCAAATGCTCCTTCTATGTCCATGAAAGCACATAGTGCGATTTCCTTGCATTCCCATGCCTTTTCTATTATTTGTATCAGCTTATGTGTAGCTTATATAGTTGATTTGCCATTTTGGTAGGCAAATTGAAATTTGTGAAGTGGCATCTTTTTCAAAAGATCATTCCTTATGTATAGGTCAATCAGTTTTTCCATGGTTTTAATATAAAAGATGTGACGCTAATTGGCCTGTATGATTTTGGCAGGTCAGCCGGTTTGTTGCCACCTTTACACTCAGAGAAAAACGAGCGTTCATGACAAACATGTGCCGCATTCAAAAAGAGCGGTTGTTAAAATCCTTTTAATTTGAATAATTTTCGTTCAGTTAGATTAAATCATTGTTTGATTCAAGCAATTTAAAGAAAACGCGTGAACATTGACGCGTTTGAAAATAACGTTCAATCAAACCAATTACTTGAAACTGTAAAATCAGTTGATTCGAATACTTTATTGTTCATTTTATTGTCTCGTCTTACAAACTTTCTGATAAAAAAAAAAGCAAACTTACACCAGATCAATTCAAACACTTTTATTGTTCTAATGAACGGTGATTGTTGTCGGAAAAACTTCAGTTGCCCGAAAATGTACAAGTTTGATATTTTCTTTCATTTGATACGAACGCGCATCGCGTTCAATATGATGGATTTGGAGTTCAATCAACCCGAAAATTTCAAATCATTTGTTGGATTGCTTTGCTTGCATTAGTAGTTCATAGTTAAAAGGGAATACAAGTGCGTGTAAGTGCTATGGATCATTTTAAAAACATAGAATTAGTTTTGGTGGAAACATTTGTGACAAACGAGGAGGATCGCAAGTTGCATGATTTATAAAAATCCTGGGACAAGGACTTCGTATTTCCGCAGTTGAAAGGTAAAGTATTTACTTCATTCTTATAATTGAAAACAGTTGGGATAAATTTGCATGAAACAGAAGCAGGAGTTGGCATAGAGGAATTTGAATACATCAATGAAGGCCATATTGCCGAATTATTTCCTGGTTTCTCGAAAATTGGAGTGAAGGCGAAGTTCCAAGCTAAATGGAGGCTATGGCATAAGCAAAGATTCCCTTCTGTGCGTGACTGGTAATTATTTACAACGATGGTTGATATCGAATAGCTTTTTGAAATCGAATGCTGAGCTGCTCTTATAAATTTAAGTTTGGTGTACTTTGAATTTAGATAGATATTAAGTATGTGCTAATAAAAAAAAAGCTATTTATGAAATAAATTGCATTGAAGTAAAAATAATAATTTTTTTTTCATTTTTATATATATGACAAAAATCAAATTATAAATGTATTTGGAAAGCAATGGTAAGTTCCTTTTTTAGGTAGTATCTAATACAATGCGTGAAGGCTAACACATCATTAGTATAAACTAATATAGCATGACTCTTTGAGTTTATTCCAATTCCACCCGTTCGAATTAAAAAATAAACAACAGTTCAACAAAATTTCCTACATTTTCAATCCAAACATTTGAGTTACGTTTAATTCAACAGCTACTCCCGATCATAATAAACAGTTGTGATTTCAGGATGAGCAGAATCGCCTATTCAACATGAGCGCTTAAATTTTTATAGTGAACGTTAAGAATAGTTAAGCTGAACGCTTAATTAGTTTAATGTAAAAATTAAAAATATTCATTCTGAATGCTAATAAAATTGAATCGAAACGAAGAAAGTGTTCAAACACCAACGTCTTACACAATCAAAACAACTAACACGTTGTTCATGGTAAATACTTTCGCGTTTAGCTATTACGCGTTCAGTTCAAAAACATCGTTGCTGTTGAAACAAACATATTCGCCATTGGCGCCGTTTTGAACGTGAATTTCTTTGATTCAATGCATTTTTTCGTTCATTGCTACTAGTTCATTTTTCTCAGTGTAGGGATGAGCACAACCCACGCCAGTCTCCACAATTTTGGTATATAGCTGAGTTACAAGCTCGCTCTAAATAGGTGTACCAGAATGGTTTTCAGTTTCCCTGTCGCTCTTTGTAGCAGAGCTGGGCAAATTCCGTCTGGTCCTGGTGGTTTAAAGGGTTTGAATGAGTTTATAGCCCATTCAACCTTTTCATACATGATGATATGTTTGAGCAGAGGAGGTGAGTGACGTATCCGATCAGGAATATCCTCTTCTTCCTCAGCCTCATTGCTGGAAAGTGTGTTCTAAGCAGCACTTCCAGTGTGCCGTCAAAGGTGGTCGTCATTTCTCCATCTGGAGTTCTTAGTAGTCCTGAATGCCCTTGGTAGCCTTTGGAAAGAGCTTTCTGCATCCTGGCAGTTTCTGAGATGCTATTGGGACTTTCGCAGAAGGCCCTCCAAGCTTTTTTTTTGGATTTCCTTAGCTCTTTGTTGTATTTTGAGAGTTTCTTATTATAGGCCTCCCACCTTGATGTAATTTTAGCTCGGTTGAACTCCGTTCTTGCGTCTCTTCTAAGTTTCTCTAACACCCTATTCCACCATGGCACCCTCGTTTCGGAAGCACTGGTTTTCTCAGGGCAGTTATCGTGGTATGATTTGAAGATTATTCTGGTGACCTTGTCCACAGTGTCTTCCAGTTCGGTATTCGTACTGAAATTTGGGTGCAGGCCGTAAAGTCCTGCTGTTAGGCTATTTTGATAGCCTTCGCAGTCCATATACTTTGGTTGCCTGTACTTTACCCCTTTTACATTATCTTTTCCTAGTTCGAAGTTTATATGCTTATCATCAGAGAAAGAAGCGACTTCTAGGACATTCCACTTCTTCACTAAATGCGCTGCATTGTTGACATCAACGTAAGGTCTAGTACCTATTGCCTGTCAGCTGTCAGGAAAGTTGGCATCTTGCCCTTATTTGCTACAGACAAATTGCTGTTCAAGAGGAAGTCTAAGAGTAACTTACCTCTAGTGTTGACGTCACTACTCCCCCATGCTGTGTGATGAATGTTGGCATCGCATCTAATAATCAACATTTTGTTCTTCCTTCTACAGTGGTTAGCGAGTCCTTTGATATTATTACTTGGGATTTGATCCTCATCCCGTGGGAAGTACGCTGAGGCAAATACCGCCTCCACTATTCCTCTTTCGCTGGGGACCTGTACTTGGACTGCTACTGTGTCCCTATTGGTGCATTCTGGAATCAGAAGAAAGTTAATATTTGTGTTAATTATTATCGCCACCCTCGGGTTTTCTTCCACTGCGGCCCAGATAAATTTACTAGTTTTTGTGTTCAGGCCATTAATTCCACCTTTATTTACCCAGGGCTCTTGTATTAGCTCCAATTTATAGGTGCCCGAGGTAAACCTGCTGCTTATTGCATGATGCAGGTTCACCTATAGATACCTCATTCCCTATTTTTGGCTGGTTGAGAGCCGCTGGGACCTGTTGTTGCCTCCATGCTGGCTCCACTGCACTCCGTATTGGTGGTTCGAGTGCTCACAGGCTCCGGTGTTTTCCCGCTTGACTTTTTGACGTTCAACTTTACTTGCCCAAATCGGAAGCTAATGTTGCCGTCTCCGTCTGTTATTTTGGTAGCAGAGTCCTGGTCCGCCACTACTACTAGCATGGCGCAATTGCCTTTATTTTCCCTCAAGAGAGCTCTCCAGGACTAAACGTTGAGGTTCTCATTGTGGCGTTCTACGAAAGCCAGGAGCGTCTCCGTAGGCAGGTCCCCTGTATTTGGGAAGTAGCCAACAAGGATCTTAAGATTAAGAATCAGGGATTCCTCCGTGGCCCATAGATTGGTCCCTTCTCACGGCCTTATATTCTGGGTCTCCGCCCATATCCACTCCGCCGTTGGTTTGTCCTTACAGTGGAGGGACACGTAACTAACTTTGTAGGTGATGCTGAGGAAGTGAGGAGCAACGCCTCTTTCTATCTCGGCCAGTATCCGCTCCTCCAGGGCATTCTGTATTTTGTCCATTTGGTCAGTCGTGAGAAGTCTCTGGGAAAAATCTTTCATCATGACCGCCATTTTCACACCCTGCAAGCCTCCGCTGTAGGTTATTTGTCGTTGCCTTTTGCTGGGTTCAGAGTTTTTTGAAGCCGCGTCGATACCCCTTATTTTCTTTGGCTGTCTATCTTCAGGAGTGCCATCCTTGGGTCTAGGCCTTTTCATATTGGCCTCTGGTACCTTTGTTAGGAAGGCCTTTTCCTTAGCCTCTTCTGCAGACATGCCTTTTCATATGAAGAACTTCATGCGCTTACTGGCAGCACCACTCATGGTCTTCTTTTTTGGAGTATCTTTCGATGATTCCTGCGAGTCATGTTAAGTGCTTCTATACTGTGCGAGAGGTCCTCCGCGATTTGTAACAAGGATCTGCCGCCAGAGGTAGAGGGGGAGGCTGCGGGAGTCTCTGCTGCCTTTGCTTCTTCCGGTCTGCCTCTCTCTTTTTGTGAAGCTGGCTGGCTGGCACCTTTGTTTTTTGGTGTGGAGCTATGTTTCACTCTCCTCTTGCTTTGGCCCTTTTTGTGCTTTTGTTGTTTGGAATCATCCTGTGATTTGGGCCTCATCTGTTCCCTTAATTCCTTTGAGGATTCACTGGGGACCACTGGAGCTCCACTATTGGAAGGCTCCGGGTTCTTTAGATTTGGGGCACTTAAGGCAGCCCCCTGCTTTTTTGCTTTGGTTCCTTCAATTTTTGGTCCCACGAGTATGAGGAATATAAAAGATCAGCCGTATTGTGCTCTTTATCCCGGCCTAGGCATTACATTAGATGGGCTCTTGCCATCTGACACCCGAATTCGCATATTTGCCACTGCTTCACCCAGCAGCCATTCAGCTCTCGGCATATGCTGTTCCACCACTGGCTTGGGGTTTTTTTCCTTAAAGGTTAACTCCCCAAAGCGTGAATAATATTAGCCAATCTTTCCTTCACGGAAGATTGTTACCGGCAGCACCGCGAGGAGGTTAAGATCACACTTCCATCAGCCTGAATAGTTGCGGCATGTGAATATCGTCATATTCTCCGTGTTAGTCCCCCTAATCATCTGATGACTGCTATACATATATACATATATAAATGAATTTTTGGCCAAAGTGTTTTTCGAACATTGGTAAAAATTAAGTGCCCACACATTCATGAAGTTATGGAAACTAAAAATGTTGCAAATTTTTCGCCTAATTTTACATAGAGTCGAGATATAGGGTTAAAAATTTCTAAAATTTTATCGTATTCAAATTAAAACGTGTCAAAATTCACTTCGTAGGCTTAGTTTTTTCAAACGACATTTCTTCATAGATCATGAGGTGCATTTTCGGGCAAAGTAATTTTGATACTAATTTTCTTCCAAAATCTGGGAAAAAAAATACACCGGACAGTATCATTGAAGCGTACCTGTTTGTTAGCTGAAAACTAACAGCATCAACACTAGGCGCTAACAATGTTTACCAAGTCATAACGATTCAATGTGTTAGGCTCATTGAATTTCCTAGGTTCGGTGTTTTCTTAGATTAATCTAACCACACTGGGCGCACATTTTGACTTTTTTTATAAAAGCTTCTTAATTAGTAAGAAGGAGTTTCTGTGCTAAATAAATGGGATCATTTGCCTAGAAATATATTGGTAATATTATTCTTCACTCCAAAAAGCTGAATTCTTTTGAAAGCAACATTCAATATGCGTAAGATACGCACCATTTAAACTATACAGAAGAGAGGATTCAGTTGAAAATCTGAAGGATGAGCTCAAGTATGACGTTAGAATCAAAAATTCTGCAAAGGCCGGCATATGCATTACGATAATTGCAATAAAAATATCGGCTTAACTTGAGGGCGGTGATTATATACCTGTAAGTACATTAACCCATGCAAGAAAGTGAAAAAATTATCAAATCCTACGTTTGTTCTATAAGTTTGACTCTTTCTTCACTTTATCATAAACCAATAAAGGGAATTGTCATGAATTACGTTTGGTTTTCAAACATGCTAACAAAATTTTGTACACAAGTTAGTTATATTTCCCGACAATGATTATACCCACTACATACAGACATGTGTGTCAATTTACTTAATCTCAAGCAATTCATCAAATTTAGAGGCGCCAATCAATTTCTTTCAAGCGGTGATATATCTCCGCGGCGATTGAAATTAACATAGAATCTATTTTTCACTGCAGATACGGTTAACGCAAATTGTAATGCATGCAAAAACGAGACGTGTGCGTATTCACTCTCGGTCTGGACGTAAACTCCTGCCGACACGGAGGAATCTATCTTATTGAAGTTTATGTCGACTATTCGTGTGCGCCACCTTGAAGGGATCTTCAAATAACTGAGCGCTGCACGGAATACGGAAACAAAATTTACAGATATAAGTTATGAATCAGGAATGAAATAGTACAGTGTCTGCGAAGTACGGTAAATAACGGTAAATACCATAGGCAAAAAGAACAAGATGAAGCATATTCTAAAATAACTGATGGATATGACTGACGAACATAGCAACCAAAGTTTAAAGTTTTAGCATCATTGCAAAAATAATACCAATATGCAAAACCAATAACAAGAGGATTTTCAATTTTTACATATGTTCATCATTTCTCTCATTATTTAATAACCAAATAGATTTTCCTCAAGCACGTACTTTTTGAGTGCACAAAAGTTTCATGCGAAATTTCCTGTAATATATATGTTTATGAGTACAGCTTTTAGTTCATTGTAAATTATTTAATTTAAACAAATTCATTGCACAAACTGTATTCTTAACCCTTTACCGACTCCTCCGCGTCGTAAATGAATACTACCATAATAAGAAATCATCAGATCGAACAAACGTTAATATAAAAGTAAAATCGTGTGAATATAAATTATTATGTTTAATAAATTCTATTCAGCCTTAAGCTCCAGCACTGTCAATTAAAATAATGTCGTTGAAATGATATTGACTCCGAGTTTGTGCCGTTCGTTGTGCGCAAAGAGGCAAAGGTGCACAGTTTCTTGACCGGTGTGGTGATGATAATGATAATGGTGGTTGGGAGGAACTCGGCGAATATAATTTAATATTAACGAATGTCCGATGATTCGTTGCAAATGTTGATTATAAGCGAGTATGTACTGGAATGCATAATTCCTTGCGGGCCTAATGGTCATGTGTTCATACTTTATCCTTTACACATGTAATGACTACCATCGTTGCGAACAGATGATTCGAAGTGTGATAAATAGTGTACAACACCTGAGCTGTTGTAAAACTAATTTTGTAATGTTTATGCGGAGGCGATGTTGTAAATGCTGGGTAAATTACACAGTGCATTGAATAGTGTATATACCATTGAAATTTATTCGTTTAAGTACATGAATTTATTATGCTGTCATTCTCAGATTGAAAGATGCTTCTTGATTTTACCAGTTTCGAGTTGAGTGCTTTGTTTTGTCATCTTTATTTATTTTTAGATTCTAAAAGCGATGATGAGATGAAGTTTTGGTAAATATTTGTTGCGCGATCAAATATATTATGTGTTGTTATACAACAAATTTTAAGTTAATAATAATACAACTTCAAATTAAAAGTCTTTTTAAGTCTATATAATGTATTGGGCTCCAGAACATATTCGTAACTGTAAACATAATGCAGTAAAAGTAAAAATTACAATAAAGTGATTGAACTAAATCGAATAATAATATTTTTAAATTTTATTACCGTTACACGTGCAACACGTCTCAAAAACCCTTTTCTCCCGGACTGGGATAAAAGGGCGATAGTTCCGGGTGGCTTCTGATCGCGAAGAAAATTGCCGTGGGTATGCGCCACTCGCTTCAATTTAAACGAAACTACCGAATTACGGTCGCACTGAAGCGAGAAGTTTTGACGGTACGCACTAATATGTGGAAAAAGGATCACGGGAAAAACGTCGAAATAGCTAAAATTCCACTGTCTGAATTAACTTACACCACTATATCAAGAACCGATCATTTAACAATATAAGATTACTTCACGCTTTATTCACTGATTCTAATCTATTCGCTAAAACAGTTACGATAGTTCTCATCCTACTTATCGAATCCAAACTTAGTTTAAACTATCAGTTAAGATTTAACAGATGGAAAAACAAAAAAAAACCTATAGATTAAAAAATAGTGTGCACACTACCTTGCTATATTCCCCCGACGTTGACTGCTGCCTCGCTGGGGCCCCTTTATCGTTGATTTTAGCCGGTTGCTCAGCACCCTCGTACCATTTCTTTATACTCTTCTTTTCGTACTCTTCTTTTTCGTTCGCTGGCCTGCTGCTCGATTTTGAACTTCGAATCAACTTTAACCCTGCGGATCGTTCCAATTCGGTGCCGTCGTCTCGCTCAAGTATCTAAAAAGTCTCCGTCCAGGTCCAACCAGATGATCGGTACATAAAAAAAAAGGCCAACATCAGTTTTCTTCAAATTGCCGCCACGACCAACCGTCCACTCACCCAGGTAAAATCAAAAAGAGGACTCTTTTCCCTTGCTGGTGCGCACGAAAACTTTTGACGGCAACGGAATTTTTGAACCCCGTTGAGTTCAATAAACTCAGCTGAGAGCTTACGCGTTCCACAACTGAACTCCACCTCGGCCTCTTTCCGCTTATTTCGTTTCGATCTGCACCCTGAACGTCTGTTCCACCCGCCGTTTGACAACCAGAACTGTCATCGCGATTTGTCAGCGTAAGTCCGAACGACTAGTAATTTGCTCGTAAGTTAATCGAAATAAATTATTTGGATGACTTTATAGCTCGTTTCGGTGACCGTGGATCGTGTGTCCTTTCTGTGTCGTGTTGTCCTACGTGTGTCGTGAGTTTGAGCTGGTTTGCTGTCGTAATATTGGAGCTTTATTTGTGTCGTGATTGTCGCGGATGATGATGTTTGGTGTTCGATATGTTTCTTGTTGTGGTGTTTTTCTCGTGTTGCTTCCACGTTGATGCGACGTTGATACTTACCCTATCTGCTACTATCTACTAATTACGTACTAAATTGACAACTTACTAATTGTATTAAAATAGTGAGCAATTGTGATGGCTGATTTGTTTACATAACCCTAATTATCTTTGACATGTAACTAACCTAGGCTAATCCAGACGCGGATCTCTCAAGTAGATATTTCTGTTCGTAAATCTCCATCGTCCTCTTTTTAGGATGGCGGTGGAGATTTTTTTTTTAAATACAAATGCGCGCAATTTATAACGCCGTGACGATTTGTTGAGTAAAAGAGTACAATCTTCACGCCAAGTATTCATTAAAAACTACTTGGAGATATTCAATTCAAAAACTTGTTGAAGTATTTTCTCCAGGCATTTCAGCGTAAACAATATAAGACTCATCGCGTTAAAGTTCTTTGAATCAGAATGGTTATATTTCTTCGAGTTACAGTATAAACATGACCTTACCCTGACTTTAAAGTGACTGAAAATATCCCAACGCTTCAATTGTGCCGGAAAATTATTAATCATATATCTTTTTGAACTTGGCTAACATTAAAAAAGAGTTCAGCTTAGCTGATTGGTCCATTTTCTAAGACCTTGCACAGCCCCGAGGTCTCTCTTGCATCTTTCAACTTCCCGCAGAACAATTAGAATGATTCCATCTTGATTGTCCTCGCCAATTTTATGTAAATTTTTGTGAGATTCTGCAGATGATCCAGTCATACTCGATGTTTTTCTTACAAGCTCAATTGAGGAGTTTTCTGGCATGCTTTTTTAGCTTCTAAAGTTCCCGGTTCAGCAAAAAAAAAACTCTATTGATGCAAGTGTTGTTGATATTCGAGCAGGTTTCTTCATAGTCACTTTACATGGTTCCATTTATAGTGCTTAGCTGGTCTTATTAGGACTTCGGCAACTTAACTCTACCACTATTCCAATCTCTCTCTTCAAAAAATTGAGTGAACCTAACCCAATTAGTGTCTCTTGGGATGCATCTCTACACCAAAGGGTGGTAGATTTGTAGTTAAAGATATCTCAGCCGATTCACACTCATTCTGAAGGCTGTGACTCATTCTGGAAGTTGTTCAAAGCCGAAACTTCTACAGACGACCTTGAGTTACAATTTCAGGATAACTTCTCTTCAGATGACAATCTTGCCAACGAAGATCGCATTGACCAAGCAGCTTTAAGAATAATAAGCTCAAGGATTTCAAGCGCTGACTCAATTCCTTCTACCAATCTATAAAAAGTCAAAAATTTGCTGCGCAATATCAGCAAGCGCAAAGCCCTAGGCTATATCTACTGTTAACCATGAATAGAAGAAAGAGTAGAGGAGAGATGCAGCATGCTTAGCTTAGTCCTAAGTTCACGAAAGTTCTGATTCCATTGGTTCTGATTCCTGTTAAGCACACATTATCATCTGAGGCTAGAGTTTTTACGTTATGGAGATCTTTGGTTTTGTTTGATGAAAATTGGTAGTGTAGCCTTCGGCCAAACAACTAAAACAAACTAAGAAAAGCTCCAAATGTGCCGAAACAACAGACTTGAGATTAAAACAGTCAAAAAATAAATCCGCGACAGAATTCTCAAACTTTTCGATTCTATCGAAAGTCACCCAAACGTGTCCTTCGACATTTTAAAACAACCAATTAGTCATACTCGTATAACATATCCTAGCCTTAGGCAACTCACGGAATAAAGCGGTAACACCAAAGTTCTAAATTAGACTAAGCATACAGTAACGGCAGTTACATGTGTGGACTAATATTGCCCACCGCCACAAATGCAGTAATGGTGCAAAAACAGCACTACCTCCAAGAAAATCACGGTTCCCACAGAGAGAGAGAAAGATAGAGAGGGAGAGAGAGAGTTTCAAGACTCAATCCAAATGAAGATTGTTACGGAAATAAAAATGCAAAGAAGGATATACAAACCAAATATTTGAATCTAAAGGTCAATTTCCCCTTTAGAAGCTAGATAAATCTCAATTTCTTGAAATATTTTGAGAGTAATCTACCCTCTTCTTCAGGCATTGATAAGAAATTGATTTGAATAAAGAAAAATTGAAATACATATTTGGTTTACAAACCTATAAAACTTTGGATCAGATTCAATTAATTAAATAAACGCAAAGATTGTTATTTACATTTAAATAAATGAATTAAATTACTGACGCCACCAAAAATTTAGCCATGCACAATATTTCCTAAGCAATTAAATGAATGCCGAAACTTTTTCTTTATTTTCATCTGGATTTATGTCAGTGAACAATGAAAATAGTGAAAAATCTTACTACATCATTTATTGATTTTTATGATGTAAGATTTATTAGATTATGAATGTATTCTAAATTGTCTCTACAATATGGACTCTACTGAGCTCCGAAAGCTCCTAATCGACGAGCACAACTTGGCATGCATTGATAGGCCGCCTCCACTAACAATTTCATATGGCATAACATTTTAAATTGCTAGTGGAGACTACCTATGGTATGCCATATTTTATGGTCTGCCATAAATGGTAGGCAATATGGTACGACATTTGCTTGGCCATCTGCCTGGCAATATTTTGACAGTTCTTGATTTCAAAATGGCGCTGAACCGCGGGAATGCTTTATTTCTTGTACGAAAATGTAGGGATTCTGAATTCAAAGGGATTTTTAGATCTCGTTGAGCAATGAAAATAGTCTACAGAATATGAAATGGTGTGAAATTGGGAAAAAATTGAATTTTGATGCGGAATAGTGAAATTATATATATTTATTTTATTTAAAAAAGAAAACTAATTTCAATTTTGATCGATAAGTAAATATATGAGACTCCCTGACGATGATTGGCGGATTTTTCAAATGACTTTTATCGCATTCCCCTTCGTACCCCAGCAAACCATATAATAGTTACATTTTCGCCTGAAATTTCACTCGCTTATCCAAAAAGTAATTTATCCTACACGTGAAGTTTTCATAACTAGCAGAATTTCTTCGCTCTGCACTTAAATAACTCCTTAAGAGCATTTGACACTCAGATACAGCGCATGTCCTTCCCGCTCAGAGGCATTTTCGAAATGAAATTGCATGCCGTGAAATTTCCCACGCACAAATGGCATACCATAAATTTGACAGTCGTTGCCATCGGAAATGGCAAAGAAAATTGTCAATCAAGGCCCGGTGTGATGTCAAAAAAATTTTGATACTCGATGATGCACGCCGTTATTGTGACGAGACACGATTCATCGCATATTTTGCTCATGGCTCAGTGAAATATAATGAACTAATCAAAATACACTCAATCAACCACACTAAAATCAAATGAAGCTTTCAACGAAAGAAATCAAACCATCCAAATCAATGCAGGAAGTGTCAATCATATATCCATGGGACATCTTTCTGCTTTTTACCATTAAAGTGCTTGATATGCGGCCAGCAGCATGACAAATCGAAGTGCCCAACGAATGACATTTCTCAAATCTGTTGCGCTCATTGTAAGGGGAATCACTTCTCCAACAGCCCTCACTGCCCCAAACGCGACGAATACCTACAAATTCGCAAGCAATCGTTTCAGCGTTTACCACATAATCGTGAGTTCAACACCAAACCTGTCCAAGCTCGAGTTCTTGTGCTGAACAACATGGATTCTCCATCATTGCCTGGTGCACGCTCTCAGCAACGTTTTAATCAAAGCTCTGGGCATCAAATTCGAGCTGATTTGTATAGTGCAGTAGCGCGCAGTAATTATAGTTATGTCGATACTCCTAGCACAGACAATTAATCGACGGCCGCCGAGGCTAATAATATGTTTTCGCCAACTGATCCAGTAAATTTAGCTAAGGAACTCATCACGAGATTCTCTTCGTGCCAGTCTCGTAATGATCAATTCAACGTAATTGTCGACCTAACCACTAAGTTTGTATACAAATAAATGCCAAATTAATTGCTTGGTCTGGAACTGCCAGAGCATCTGTAACATACACCTGGAAGCCTTTAATTTCGTCATCCAGAAGAATGTAGACTTGGTCATACTATCTGAAACTTGGCTTAAGCAAGGTGATAAATTGTCTTATGCTAACTATAATATTATTAGAGACGACAGGAGTGATGCAACTAGAGAACGAGTCGCCATTCTCATCAAAAAAGGCATTTACTAACGTAGATTTCCAAATCTAGCCGCTAAAGTCATAGAACATGTAGCAATAACTGTCCCAACACTTAACAATTATTGCTATCTATTTCAGTGGCACCAATTTGAATGCCCAAAAATTAAAACTGTTTAAAGACGATTTGAAGTTATTGACGAACTTTTAAAATAATTTTTTAACCTGCGGCAATTGTCTTAACTCTCGCCATCGGTATTGGAATTGCTCGAAAGCCAATAAGGCTGGAAAAATCCTATTTGTACTAATGACGGACAGAAACTTTTTTATTCACACTCCAGATGGTCCTACCTGTTATCCTCCGCGAGGTAACTTTAGATTTAATAATCAGCAACGGCAGCATTCCCCTATAGCAACCTACAGTGTTGAATGAGCTTTCTTATATTTATTTGCTTGTATCTTTCACTATCGATAAATACATCAATGTAGAGGAGCAACAGTTTTTCTCTTATGGCAAAACAGATAGGGTCAAACACCGTGAATTCCTTAGTGAATATATTGACTTTCGTGACACTGATCTTTGCAAAATTACGAATCCCCGTCAAATTGACAAACTTGTCTTAGTTTTCACAAATAATATCCTCAGAGCTCGGGACTGGGCCACTCCTGTACTGACTCGGAAACCTGTATCATTCGAAATCGACCATACCACCGCTGCGTTAATAAAACACCGGGGCAACATTCGCAGACAATGGCAAAGATCCCGCAATCCTCACCTTAAAACCTACTTGAACGAACTAAATATGCAACATTGGTTAGTGTTCCTGAAAATACGCAACAATCGCTGGAATGACACACTATCAGTACAGGAAACTGGCTCTAAAAAGCTATGGAAAATACGAAAAGTTTTAAATAGCCAACTTAAGTTCATTCCACCCTTAGAACTTGCTAATGGCTCTGCTGTAGCTTCTGCAAATTAAAAAGTTAAAGTTTTGGCAGCTAACTTCTACAAGCACCACACACTAACTCTCCGCATTAACGACCCTGAAACCAATGACGTTGTGCAACGTGAAACTTGAAGGCTATCAGACTACTCCTCAGATTTTAAGCCTTGCTGCCTTTGCTCTCCGACGGAGTTGAGAGCACTACTTAAAAGACTGATAATAAAGTCTTCTACGGGAGATGATGATATCGCAAATATTCTTTTGAAAAATATTCCAATGAAGGCAATTGTTGTTCTTTCTTATATTTTCAACTGTTGTCTTAAGGTACGATACTTCGCCGTCGCATGGAAAAACGCAGTTGTCATCCCGATTCTAAAGCCAGGCAAAAATCCAAAACTCCCTAGCAGCTATCGACCAATTAGTTTGTTGTCATCAGTGAGCAAGCTTTTTGAACGCGTTATTCTGTCCCGCATACGCAGTAAACTGGAAAAATGTTCAATTATCCCGGACTTTCAATTTGGTTTTATACCAGGGCTTTCTACAACTCACCAGCTAACTAGAGTCGTCCATCATATTAAGGAACAATTTTCTTTGAAAAATTCCACTGGTCTGATAGCTTTGACACTGTCTGGCATGATTGCCTCATTTATAAATTAATTCGTTTCTCCTTTCCCATCTACTTATGCACAGATATACGTTCTTTTCTATCTTCAAGATCGTTTATTGTTGAATCATAGTGCCTTTCTAAAAAGCATAACATCTCCGCGGGCGTACCGCAAGGCTCTGTTCTCAGCCCGACTTTGTATAATATTTACATGTCAGATATGACTCAATTCCAGGATTGCAACATCGAAATGTATGCTGATGACACTACACTATTCTCTAGTGATAATAGCCCTGTTCGTATTGTCAATAATCTCCAACAACAATTGCGTTTAATCAATAATTTTCGCAGCAAATCGAAGATCCAAATAAATGCTGCGAAAACTCAAGCGATATTTTTTTTAACAAAAAACGAGCCACGAGAAACTTACCTAATCCACATATACAAATTCTTAGCTCCCATGTATCATGGGCAAAAGATATTAAGTATCTAGGTGTTCATCTTGACTATAGACTCACGTTTATGCAACATACAGAATCAATAAAATCGAAGATCCTGAAAAGCATTCTGTTATCCTTCCCTCTTATAAATAGAATATCGAATCTTTCTGTTGCCAAAAAATTGCTTATTTATAAATCTACCTTCCAACCTATAATACTATATGGTTGCCCCGTTTGGAACCACTGTGCTCTGGCTCATAAACGTAAAAAATGTCTGATATTCATTTTTAACTTCCCGTTTTTCTTTTCCACTCACCGTCTTCACCAGCTGGCAAAATTAAAAACCGTTTTGGAATCCGCTGAACTTCTCTGCAGAAAATTTTCTGATTGATGCCAAAACTCCAACAATCCTTTGGTTGCATCACTTGTCTATAGATAATCCTAGTAATTCTAATGCTCTGATTACCATGAATAATTTAGATTTAAGTTTATCTTAAGTTACGTTTAGGTTAGTTTTACGGCTACATTAGGTTTTAAGCTATTTTTCCCCAAAATACACTACTAAGCTTACCGCATATAGTATATGTTAGTTATCACAACTTAGTATATGTTAGTTATAGTATATGTTAGTTATCACAACTTAGATGTAAAGGCTTTGTCTAAACTCTAAACTTATGATATTGTTAGCAATAAATTACCTAATGCATCAATAAAGCTATTATTATTATTATTATAAAGTGTAAAAATTTTGTGAAGAAAATGTATATTTTTCGGTCAAAAAAAGCGAATACTCTCGCATAAATATTTTTTTGAAACAAACTGTTAAATATATTTCTACAACATTCTTTTTCATTTGCGCATGCTTTAATATTTTGCATATAATTACCATAAAAAAAAACTATTAAAAGTTCAGTATTTAAATTAATCAACATAAATATTAACTTAACATAGCTTCAACATCGCTTTAAACTGAATTTGAGTCATAAAGTCAACCATCGGGCATTCACTGCGAAAATATATCAAAAGAATATAACACGTTGTATTTAAAATTTTCAAAACTTTATCTTGAAACACGCTCTACATCCACCATAAATTTTTATATTCAAACTTTCTCAACAGTCATTTTTCATGCACAATCAAAAACTTTTCACCAACTTTTATACGCTGCAATAAAGCACAGCATCGATTTTCCCCCGCTTGATAGCTAACATTAAAATAAATGACTTGCACACAACGCAACCTTATTACTAACAATAACATCTAAATATACGTCTACACAAGAATCTATAATACGGTTCTGATTGTAATTATTCTAAGCGCCACCCCCCTCGGTTTCGGTCCCGGGCCCTCAGGATCCGACTGCAAATTTGTTATTAGTCAATTCCATAACCGAAATTAATTATATTTTATCGTTACTTCCCCAACGTTTCGACCCGATCCGTTCGATATAATGTTAAAAATCTTTATTCTCGCTTCTCTCGCCTGAACTTGGCGGCGAGCACGAGAGAGTAGAGTCATGCGCGCAATTATTCGACCTCGTCCTTCCGGTCGTTGTCGTGCTGGTGCTAAAACATATTCGAAGCTGTCCTCCTTGCCAACAAATACATTTCTAAATCCATCTCTAAGTCGGCCGGGAGAAGATAGTCGATTCCGTTCGACAGTTGTCTTGATTTGGACCGCGCCACGTATAGCAGCCAAGCCACCCCGATGTCTCATGCTCGGCCGTTGGACCGCTGTTTGGGGCTGAAATGGAATAAATTTTAATGCGCACTGGCAATTACGCAGCTTCCCCACGACTTGTGTTTAATGTTTTCTCATGTGTGTGAAATGTAAGGGAAATTTTTATTTTTAACAACTTACCTATACTCAAAGCGCCCGGAGCGTTGTGTGAAGGCACGAGAACACTAACAACACTCGTGCAGAATGTTACTGAATAACTCACTCGTCGCTTTTTGTATAGCTGAGAAAAATATGTGGCGTCATTTGGCTTTAAAATATATTGTGTTTATGCCAGTTATAGGGCTTGGCATAAATTTTGTTAAAGTTTGAATTGGGGTGGCTTAAAGTTTTACGGAGCCCTATATAGGTGAAATGAACTATGGATTAGGATGGCGATCGAAGCTCTCGAAGAAACAGATGTATGTAAATCTGTGCAAGGGCGTGTTCGAAGCAAGATAAAATTATTAGTGTTATGTAAAAATATGTGTAGACAAACCCGTCGTCCATAATATATTCTTACGGACGCTATAGTTTTTAGATGCGAAGCGGAAGCTGGAAGGCATACCATAAGAAGTTTTATATGAACGTCTTTGAAAAAGGAAGTTTGTTGAAGAAGAAATCGATATTTCATTTCGAGAGGGTAGCATGGGATGACTTACACCGAAGAAGATATATGATTGATTGGGGAGAGAGTAATAAATGTTTGTACTTGTATTGTTATTTTATTTGATGAAAGGCAACATCTGCTATAATATTTTCTAATAAATTGTCCATTTTTTTCCATTGAGAAGTAATGAGGAATTTGGTGTAATTTTAATGTACATGTAAGTTATTTTAAATTGACATAATTACTCAAAAGGAAAAGTCTTAAGAACTTGCAGATTAAAACAGCTTGGAGATTGAAATTTAATCTCCAAGATGTTTTTTTTATTAAGCTTTTCTATTGAAACACACATTTGGTTTTTTTTCTGTCAATGGAAAAAAACCCTGCCAAAGTTTATAGCCTTACTATGGTTTTTTTTTGCATTGTCAGCGATTAATATTTTCAAATATTCACTATTTCAATTATTAATTTAGTTCCAATATTTTTCTTCCCAAAAAAGTTGAACTTAAATCGAAATGAACTCGAAATGCGACTATGTATTTATCAAAAATTATTATTGATGGCAAATTTATTGTTATTTTTAGTATTTTCTCAGTAATTGTTAGCTTGTTCTTACGGTTTGTATCATGCTAATTTAGACATACTAATATAAGCATACTCACTGAGTCTAACTTTGTCAATCTTAGCAATTTTAACATCAAGAAATTCGACTTTGATATGCTGAGTTGAGTGCTAACCGAATGTGACTGGTCTTCGGTTGCAAATGAATCTGACATAAACGTTGCTACTATTCCATTTTATTCGGTTGCTTTGCTCGCTGTATACCTTTGAGTAACTCTGTACCTTTGAAACATTTTCCATGGATCGAATCAGATTTAATCCATCTCAAGAATTTGAAAATTAAGGCTTGGAAAGTGTACAATTCGTCGCGTCTGGAAGATTACTATGAAGTTTATGAGGAATTACGAAATAGATTCGCATCTGAAACCTCATCTGCCTACTCCAACTACATGGAGGAGTTAAGGCAGTCTTTCATAAGCCATCCTAAACGTTTTTAAAAATTTTTAAATTCAAAAAGGTGTCATGACGTGTACCCTTTTTCTTTTATCTCTGACGGCATGGTCATTAATAACTCGCAAGCTATCAGTAACTTGTTTGCACATTACTTCCAATCGCGTATGGAATACCTATCTGTGATTTCGACATAACTAATTTCAATCACTTAATGGACTCCCCTAAAATGACGTTGGGAATGAAAGACTTATACATCGACACTGCCACTTTCCTAAAGTATATATCTCATCTTGAGAATAGTTTTCATCCTACCAACCATTGTACTTAAGCGTTGCGAAGCTCTTTGAAGCTATACTCGCCGAGGTGCTATCTTTCCACTCTAAGACATTTATCTCACTTTGCCAGCATGGCTTTATTAATGGCAAATCTACCACTACTACTCTTTTAGAACTTGCAAATCTAGTCATCACTTGTTATGTAATCTAGTACTAAAACATGTAGCCTAGTACTTAAACAACATTTATTCTGTACAACCTGTTCCTCATAATAGGTCTGTTCCCGTACTACGATTAATTGCGATTAACCGCGATTAATTGCAATGAAGCCGTTCCCGTACTCCGTTTTACTGAAAACTGAAAATTTCCCCTTTCAGTAGGTTAGGTTAGGTTAGTGAAGAGGGCTGCCGGGAACGCGGCCAGCATTAGGCCAGCATTTTGGGCCCATTTGCCACCCTCATAGACAATCACAAGCTTTCACACTTACAGCCATGGCACTGGCGGGATTCGAACCCGCAGGCCCCGTAGCACGCCGCTTTTTGGCCTGACGCCTTAGCGAGCAGAGCTACCGGGCCCCCTCCCTCTTTCAGTAAGTACGATGAAATTTTAGTAGGGTCCGAGCTATTGAAAAGTGTCAAACGGTGTGGCGCGAGTAAATATTTTCAAATGTGCGCGGCAAGCAACATATTTTTTGCGTAATTTTGCTATGAAGGTCGAATATTTTTGTGGCGATAATTTATCACCGCTTAGGATGACTTTATAATCACTATTGTTCTTCCAAAAACCGAAAACTGACACTTTTGGTTGTCAGTTTTCAGAAAATGCAATGAGAGCGTTTCCGTACTTTCATGAATTTCTCCCACCACATGATTCAGGAAAATTCATGAAAATTCAGTGACTCAAAGTAAGGGAACATACCTAATATTCAATATAGTATGTAATAGTTAGTCGTAAGCAAGATTCTGAACAATACAGATGCTCGTGAATTATAGAAAACCAGTTGTTTATTTTAAAAGTGAATACTAAAAGGGAACATAAAAAAACATGGCGCAGTCGTAAGTCATAATGGATTAGTGGATTGTGTGGAATTTGCGATCGAGAAAAGCAAAACCAGCAGAACTAGTCTCAAATGAAGAATCACTGGTGCAAATCGAAGACCAACACGACGAAACAGTAAGTAAATTTGAAAATTTTGGCAAACAAGAAATCAAATCAGAAGAAAGTGAAATTGGAATAAAGACGAAAAGTGAATTTGTAAATGCAGTGCCGAAAATGGAATTTAAATCACTCGAACCGCTATCAATGGATATTTTTTTATAAAGTTAGTTATGAAGTCAGTCCGAAAATTTCAAAAAATTCAAACAAAGGTTTGATATTTATTTGAAATCGTCGGAGAGTTATAAAAAAAATGAAGAGATTAAAATTGCAATTCTTTTAAATGTAATCGGTGACGATGCATTAGAACTTTATAACACGATGCAAATCAGTGGAAATGATATCGCTACACTTAACGGTGTACTTCAGGAATTTGAAAAGTATTGCAACCCAAAGAAAGACGAGATGTATCAACGATATAAACTGTACAGTCAAGTGCAATTGGAAGGTGAAAGTTTTGATCATTTTATAACTGAGATAAAGAAACTGGTGAATTCATGTGAATTCGAAGGCACGGAGTATGATAAAGCGATTCGAGACAGACTAATATTCGGCATTCGTTCAAAGAAATGTCAGGAATCGCTCTTAACGGTAGGTAACATAACGTTAGAGGAAACCATCCAAAAATGCCGTCTGTATGAGCTGGATAGAACGAGACTGGAAGATGTGCAAAATGCCAAAGTGAGCATGATAAAACATAAATTTAACGGTGAAAGAGAAAAACCAAAAAATTGTACTATCAATGATTATAATACTAGACATACAAATCAATCAAACAAACTAAATACTAATCGGACATTTTTCAATTTTAGCGAAATACAATTAAAAACTCTAGCGCACCTGAACCGCTAGAAACACTAATGTTCGAAGAACAGTAGAAGAATCGTGCAGCTTTTGAGTGCATATTCTACCACACGAGCAGCTTATTATAGCCAAACTGTTTCAAACGCCACGTTTTACTTTGGTCTCAAGAATACATTATAAATCATATGGTGGAAAGGTTTCAGATATTACGACTGGCATGAATTTCAACGTATATGAGGCGAAAACACTGGTTATTTATATTCGTTATCAGTTGCTTATTTCAGAAAA
This sequence comes from Nemotelus nigrinus, assembly GCA_947369275.1. Classification (NCBI taxonomy): domain Eukaryota; kingdom Metazoa; phylum Arthropoda; class Insecta; order Diptera; family Stratiomyidae; genus Nemotelus; species Nemotelus nigrinus. Next base: position 37,169,194 of record OX376372.1, read on the forward strand.
TTTTGAAAGCAGCATCTCATATAACATCAATGAAGAAAATGCTCAGTGCCTGCAGCACTGTAACTGAAGTTGGTGTTTTGGGCTGCGATCCGAAAAATTAGCAGAACTTTGGGAATTTAAACATTGGTTATTTATTTTCATTGTAAATGTTTCCGGTATGAATACTAACTGTAAGCATTTATTGATACAAAAGTAGCACAACCGACTCGTGCTGGCAACTTTTTGCCAGTATCAAAGCCAAGAATATATCACATCTGCTTCACGTTGTTATATAACATTCGAAGTTATAGGAGTATAAAGAAATTTAGGGTTACCTGCAGCGAGTTTTTTCAAATAATCGAAAGCTTAATATTTACTGTTTATTGTCACTACAATATCATTACCATTTGAAAATTCTACGATAAAACCGCTTAGTAAAGATATTGCAATTTAACGCAAAACCAACAATAGCTGGCAAACCTATCGTGGCTTTTCAACCAAATTTGGCCTGAATAATGTCTATAATAGGTTTCATTAATTGTATGAAATTCGTATTGATTTCATGACTGCACTGGAAGTTATAGGGCAAAAAGTTTTATTTTCCTGAGCGAATTTTCAAAACCAAAGACACAAAAATTACCATAGCTGGCAGCACCAATCGAATTTTTCAACCAAATTTCCACCAAACAGTGCTTAGAGTAAGGTTCAGCTACTGTGTCAATTTCATGAAAATGTGGTTACTTATTCACATTTCATAGGGCAGAAAGCAGTTTTTTTTCTTTGTAATTTTTCAAGATGGCACCACTGGCACAGAGTTGTCCACAATTCAAAATCGCTTCTATCAGACCTGGTCCTACTTAAGTCCAATGCATTCTGTATCTGATTATTGGTTCGTGAGTTCCCGTGAACATAAGTTTTTGATGCTAAAAATATAGGTTAACTGGGAAAGGGTTACCGTTCTTTTCCGACATGAGATTTCCAAAGTTTTACTTTGAACGTGTAGATAAAGCATAAGATTTGTATACAGATTGGTTTTATTGTAAGAAACGGACTTTTTTTAGGATATTCGATGGTTTGAATGTTTTCACTTCCAAATTTTTATTTATTCAAATTTCAGACACCAAAATTATCATAGCTGGCAGCTCCAACCGAATTTTTCAATCAAATTTCTACCAAACGTGGTCTAAAGTAAGGTTCAGAATTATAGGGCTAAAAGAATCAGAATTTATAGGGCTAAAAGCAGTTATCTGTTTTAGTGATTTTTCAAGATGGCACCACTGGCACAGAATCGCCCGCATTTCAAAATCACTTCTATCAGGCTTGGTCCTATTTAGGACCAATACATTCTGCAAATTTCAATTAATTCTGTTTATCGAATCGTGAGTTTCCGTGAACAGAAGTTTTCGATGCTAAAAATATAGGTAAATTGGGCAAGGGTTACCAGGCGTGCCCGTTATACCATATCAAATTTTATTTTGTTTATGTAAACAAAGCACAAGATTTACATATGAGTGGCGTTTTTTTTGAAGAAGCGGCATTTTTTCAAGAGAGACGATGATTTGAAGGTTTTCACTTTCAGTGCCTGCCCTAGCTTCGGTGTTGCCAGCACGCTCATTACACATATCTACAACTAAATAATACCGATACGTTCTGAAAATTTCGTAATGATTGATTAGCTCTGTCAAAAGTTATCGCAATTTAAAAATTTTCCGTTCTCTTTTTAGGCACCCAGCGCACACATGGGGTTAAAAAATTCCAAAACATTATCCGATTCACATTTAAAACACGTTCGAAATTTATTTCGTCAACTTTATTAGCTGAAGCTCTCCTCGTGACTGCACTCTAACCCTACCGGGGTTGTGACTCATGTCCAGCCTTATCGAAGAGGTTGGCTCCCTAGTAGGTGCATGTTTAATAGACGTAATATTTTTTTTATCATTTCTTAATATAATTTTCGACAAATTCATGCTTCAGTGAGGCGAAGTGGAAAACCGACTGTTTTAGATTAGCCAGGAAAAGTTTGGTATTAGGCATCGATCGATGAAAAGTCATTTAGATGGCAACAGGATTAGTTGGTCCTATCATAGTAAATTTTTCGACACTGGTAGTTTGAACGAATACAGGAGGTGTTTTGAGCATATATTAAAATGAAAATCAAATTAAATTGATTGAATTTGCTTGTTTTCCCTTAGATGGCTCCTAGATTGGAGAAACACTTGCCAAATAAGTGACCGACCATTGGATAGTTACGGACAAGCTGCACGGACTAATGACTCAGTATCCTTTCACGGTCAACTGCACCATCACCATCCTAGCCTGGGAACTTTGTGTCTGGTGGATGGGGGAGGGCATATCATACCGTTTCATAACATCACTGCAAATCGCATGTACTTGTGTGAATATATGTACATACTTTTAAAAATACTAGTTAGTATTTTTGGAACAGGTATTTGGAACAGGTATTTTTTTGTACTCGTATTCGGAATACCTAGTATGTAAAAATCCGAGTACGACCCAACTCTAGTTCATATGATCCAGCAAAAAAGTGTACAGCATTTTTCCACATTTTTTAGTCACTCAACGATAATTTCTTCGAAAATCAGTTTTCTAGCGATTCTGATGCGCTAGAGTTTTTTTATTCGTAGAAATATAAATCTGTTTTAATTTGGCTCAAGAGGTCACTGCAGCGTATGAATCAGAAGACTATGATTTAATTGTAGAAAGTATGTTAGAATAAGAACACTAAACAAAAATATTATTATTATTATATTAATATAAATGGTTGTCATGCAAGCGAAATCTAGAACTGAGCCAAAAAAAGTTGCAAACGGAGTCCTGTAAATATTAAACAAATAATAAATAAATGTTTTCACCAAAATTTTATTTTATTTATCGTTACCAGTGCCAACAAAATTAGTAATATCTATATTGCTTTCAACTTGACAGTCGACTTTCGATTATATGATATGAATTAATGACATCACGCGCAAAACTTTAGCCACTTTCTGACTGTCACAATATTTTTTCTTAAAATCATGAACAAGCATCTAAATCGGTCGATGGATACGTGCATTCAAACTCTTTCTATACTGCATTTAATTTAAAAGTTGATTAGAGGCAAGGTCAGTAATATTTTTTTTGTTTACAAGCAAAGCAAAAATGATGAACATCAGAAAAAATTTCAAGTCATGACTAGATTAAAATTCAAGAAAATACATCGTTTAATATTAATTCAAAAATTTATAATCATTTTCTATCATGGAGCAATAACGTTTACAAAAAAAATTATCGGCTGTTTGTTTTTATACTCATAGCGAAAATTTTCCATATTTTCAATGAAACCAATTTAAAATATATAGCATCTTCACGTTAAATAAAAAATATTTTTCTTGACATCGGCCGCGAATACATCCGGTAATGCTAATAAAAAATCTTACGTAAATCGAAATTTTATGTTTTTACTTCATAAAATCTAAATAATTTACGCTTCACTCCCATTGCTAATTAGTACTCTTATAATTCATGTACCAAGCGAATAGAATTATTAAGTTTGAAGCGGAGAACATTCCGACTACCACAAAAAATAAAAAACAAAAAATAAATAAAAAAAAATTCTCTGCTACGCGTGTCGTACTAAAAATAATATGTTCCACATATCGATGGCTGTTGCAATGAGCTCGTGAATTTTAATGCTGGCATGTTATTTAACATTGTGTTTTTGAATATAAAAAAATATGAACACTTCTAATATGTACAACATATACACACACATTTTTAGATAATTTTTCTGTGTCGATTTTAACATTCAATGCCTCGGTGAACGTTCTACTTTATACATTTTTATCTTTAGTTTATTTTTCGTTTCATGGATTTTTTTCATGACGCGATACATCGCGATTGTTTGTTTATTTTTCTGTCGAACAACAAAGTTAAGGAGAATTATGTTTTAGAAAAATGATAGGTGCTAGAGTCAATTTATGAAAATGAAATTTTTTTTCAATAGCTTGTTTCTTATCTACGTGGAGAATGTATGTTGGTTTATGCGGTTGGTTTTTTTCATTTTTGTAGCTGCTTGCTTAAACGAAATTGATGGATACCATGTAATTGACAATGTAGTTTTTGGATCAGGGGCTATATGTATATTCATAGCAATCGTTGAATTGAAAAGATAGTACGACTACTCGTACATAGTTTTGTGCATATGCGTGCTGGTTGGCAGGTATTTTAATTTATGAATTTATCTTGCATTTTTATCAATTTATATGTTGATAAAATAATTTTCATGCTTTTCGAAATTGACGATGCCCGTAAACTTTAATTCCATAACTTGAAATATATGTTAATGTGGAGTATTATGACAAATATAGCAATATAGCAACACATATAACAAAATGTGAACCCCATTGCTTGTGATTTTGATTACGCTTATGTCATGTCAGTGCTAAATATGAGCTTTCTTCAGGCCACATTTCACACCATGAGTCCACATTCTTATAAAAAATTTTAAACAATAAGTAAGATGCTCCCAACATTTTACAGGAATTGCCATTTTAGAGTTCCTCAGAGAATGACGATGTCTAAGACTGAAAGAAAAACTCGTGGTTGATTTAACTATTTTTAATAGTATTGCAACAATTCATTCAAAATCGTTCAATGAACTACGTAAAATTGTTCTTTTTACTATGTTAATATAGTTAATTTAACGATATAAAAATAGTTGGCTCTACTAACACAACAAATATTGAAAAGTTCAAGAAATCAACTACTCTAATTTATTCATACAGGTTATTGATTTGTGATCATGGTTCCCTTCTTGTCTATAAATCAGCATAGACAACGTATATCGTCTCTAAAGCTGATCAAAGCAGAGAATAATTGATACGGGAAACTCAATCGTTTTGCGAAATAAGCCTCCAAAAGCAGAATCAAAGTGGAATTGTTTTTGCGGGATGATTAAAATTGAAAAATGTTATTGAAATTTTTTTTTGTTGACAAAGTGGTTTCGAAAGTATGCACTGATTCTTATCAGACTCCAGCTCACAGTGCATTCTTGTCTGATGTGACCACAGTGCATACTTGACTGCTTTCGGAGGCTTATTCCGCAAAACGATCGAGTTTTCCGTATCCATTATTCGTTGTCTATGCTGATTTATAGACAAGAAGGGAACCATGATCACAAACAATAACCTTTATGAGTAAATTATGTCGATGGATATAAGTCGGAGATGTTAAAATTTGTCACAACTAACGTAAATAAAAATTAATGATTTCCAACTGCAAGTGGTCACATCAGTCAAGTATGCACTGTGAGCTGGTGTCTAATGAGAATCAGTGCATACTTTTGATACCACTTTGTCAAAAAAAAATGTTCAATAAAATTTTTCAATTTGAATCATCCCGCAAAAACAGTTCTACTCTAATTGTTTCATAACCAGGAAAAATAGTTGATCTATAGCAAAATATTCATCAATTCTCTCAACACTAAAAAATTTTGAATCAAAACAATTTTTATAGTACTTGAACTACTTTGCGATAGTTGAATTCAACAAAGATAATTCAGTAAACAATGTCTTTGGAATTATTCTAAGAAACGTAAAATGGTTTCGACATTTGATGTAGCAAATAGATATTGGCCGAGGCCCAGCGAGCCGAAGTCAGACGAGGCCGCCAACATGTGGACGGCATATGACAGCTCGTCATGAATCGCCTTGGCTCGTGCCCAAAACCCATTCCGATCGGAAGTCGCACGAGCGCCGGCGAGTGCTGTCAAAGTCGCTTGTCTGGACCGTCTACACACTCGGGCTCGCCAGATCTCGCCTGGGCGCGACCAATATCTATTTGGCACATGAGCGTTTTTTCATGCTCGGAATGACATTGTCCATGCAGTAGCCGATAGATCACTTCATCTATCAATTTCTACGCATTTCATTGCCGTGTTTTAGAGGTACCGGTAAAAAGAAGTGAATATATCTTTGATATTTCAGCTGAAATTTTTACGCATACGAAATGAATTAACTTTGCTTTTGAGTCACGGTAGTACTGAGCTTCATCCTTGTCATTCTAATTAAGTGAAATTTAAAAAGTGAAATTTTTTAGAGCATATTTTTTTACAGCACGTGAGTTAGTGTCAAACAGTTTGCGTAAGCTTATTAAAAGTGCGGTATATATTTGCAGCTGCAGAATTTGCAGCGTCCTACCTTATTTTTTATGTCTTCCAAAAATCCGGGCGATTAAATGAACCATTTTGAAACGCTCGCTGTTTTTGACGCACTTAATTTAGTTTTAGTTCGGTAAATTACTAAAGTTATAAAATCTACATAATCCTTATTTTGGAGTTATAGGGAAAGGTTTCTTAGAAAAACGGCTCAAAGGCTTATTTGCGGACAGGTGATAATAGTAAATAATATTTTGCCGACTGATATAAAATGTCGATGGTTTATCTAAAATGCATAATTGACTATTTCTTTTATTCACGATAAACTGCCGTCCTCAACATAAATGCCTTATCAGACATTTTTTTTCGTTTTTGAGTTAACACCGAATTTGAAAGCTTCATACTGTGTTGCATCATTCTACAAAATTTGAAAAAAAATAGTTTTTGGTGGAAGTATGTTAAAATCAATAATTAAAAATACACTATCTACAAAAAAACGTTGCCATTACTGAGCTTAAACACCCTATCTGCCGTAGATTTACCGCAAGACCAAAAAAGAAAACCAGGCTGATTTCAGACGAATCTGATTTTCCTGAGCTTAGAAATTATGAAGGTAGAATTTTAGCCATATACAATCGTCTGATTACTTTAGAGTAATCAGACGATTGTAGATGGCTAAAATTCTACAAGGAGCCATGGGAAGAAGTCAAAGCCTAATGTAAAAAAAAAAACATTAAGTTGCATACGTCAACAAATTATTTTAAAACGCAAAACGTACAAAATAATATATAAAACACTAAATTACAAACACAATCAGCTAAAACTTGTGCATTTATGTTCATATAACATTTTGGAAGTAGAGCCAGATGTTTTGTCCAAGTTTATTATATTGCGAACTTAAATGTGTTTTCCTTTTTTTTAAAATATGAATAAAATTTTGAATCCAAGTGAAAGCATGTCATTTTTATTTTTATGTAGGTTTTTAATTCCACAGGATTGTTTTACAATTAAACTACTAAAATAAATGGAATTGTTTTTGTGAGATGAATTAAAATTGAAATTTCACTAAGCGGCTTATTCCCGTATCAAATATTATTTATTAATTTATTAATGTCCAAATCAACAGAACAAATCCAATTATAGATTAGACATAACAAAAAAAAAGAAAACAAATATATGTATATGTATATATATATATATATATATATATATATATATATATATATATATATATATATATATATATATACAAAGAAAAAAGGCACAATAATATGAGAGTTAAAACGAGAAAAATTAAATAAAAAAAAATGAAAAGAAAAATTAAAATTAAGTGAAATTCAGAAAGAAAAAGTAATCAAAAGCGAAATCGACCGAAAAAAAAGATACAACAAAAGATTAAATTATGACATATTTCATGTACCTGACAAAACGTTATATTTTAAAATATTTTTAAACATAGCTAATGTTCGAGGCAGAGGACCAAGGTTAAGGTTATTATGCTGACGAGGTAAACGCAAAAGGGGAGACAAGATATAGGTGTCAGTACGGGCAAATGTAACATTAAATTTGAAAAATGTTCTATTAGGACGGCCCGAATCTCTAACAGCAATTTGAATGCTGGGGCCCACCAATATATAGCCGTTGAAAAGTTTAAAGAGGAGGCACTCGTCGAGGAACACTGTACGTGACTCAAGGGAAGGAATTTGAAAGCTGGAAAAGCGCATACTGTAATCGCAATACGGAATACTGAACTTGTAGAACAATGAGCGGGTGAATCTGCGTTGCACGGATTCAACCGCAGCAATCAAGTATGCGTAATGTGGACACCACATTTGGCAACAGTATTCAAGAACACTACGAACGAAGGAAAAAAACAGATATAGAAGAGTGGAAAGATTAACAAAACGTTTAGAGGATCTAATGATGAAGCCGGAAAAACGAGAAGCCTTGGCAGTGACGTGTAAAATATGTAAATCGAACTTCAACTTGGAATCGAAAATCACGCCAAGGTCCTTGAAACTAGCAAAAACATTGAGAGGGGAGCCGAGGACAGAGTAGGAGAAGAGAAGAAGGGATGTTTTGTGAGTGAAAGACATCCTTTTCCACCATGTATTATCTGCTTGGTAAAGCTTTAAGGCCTATATACGTTATCTACGCTATTACAGACAAGAAGGGCAAAACCGATCGCAAATTAATAACTTCTATGAGAACACATTGTTGTTGAATATGATTCGTAGATGTTAAAATTTACACAACTAATGCAAATAAAAAAAATTAACAATCTCTCACTGCAAGTGGTATGCACTATGAGCTATGCTCTATAAGCTAATATCTGATGGGAAACAGTGCATGCTTTCAAAACCACTAAGTTATATTTCAATTGTTAATCATCTCATAAAAACAATTCCATTGGATTCTGGTATCGGAGGCTTAGTCCGCAAAATTATCCATATTTCCACATTAAATATTGGTTGGAAAAGCTTTAAGCTGCTACGTTGTCTATGGTAATATAGTCAAGAACGGAAAAAGCAAAACCAAATTAATAAAAAAGTTTGTCAACTGCTACTAGTTTACAAACACTCAATGTATGCACACTATTTAGTTGTGGAGAAACCATCCCAATGGTTCTTATATGGTCATTCATTGTTGAGAGTACATCCCTGTTGTGCATACAATTTATTTGTTGAGCAATCATTTTTGTTTGCTGAAAATTGTTGCTGAATCACCCATTATTGTTTTGGCATCACTGACTATAGTCATTTACTATTTCGTACTATGCGCATTGTTGGAATATCATAGTTTTTGGTTGCTTACTTTTTTGCACCACAGACGTTATTCATCAACTATGCGTCATGGTTGGTACATAAAAGTAAACAACAATTTTTTTGTGGTTATTTTAACTATAGCCCGTAGTTGACGCAAAAACAACTAAGGAAAATTGTTGATTTTACCAAGATTTTTCTCTCAGTGAACGCTTTATTTATGTTGCATACTTATCAAACCATTCATGGCCAGTTTTCTTCGTTAAAATGGTTGAAACGGTTGAAAGACTGTTTTTCCATGCAGGTAATGGTTAAAATCTGCCATTACTGCCAGAAGATACTGATCTGTAATCACCACATGGTCTCCATATTTCCGACTTTTTAGGAACAAAATGGAGTGGATTGGTCCATGGACTAATTGATGGACGGCATATTCCCTTTTCACCATGTTTTACTTGACGGTCGACATTTTCCACCATGTACTCAAATCCAGCATTTGCGGAATGGTATTTATCCTGTGGTAATCGGCGAACTCGCTCGGCGATAGGCGGTCCTTTGAGTACTCATTTCTAATCTTTCGAGACTGTTCAATTGATGTTAAAGAAGTGGATCTGAACTGGAAGCACTGAAAACAAGAGCCTGTGATGTGGATGCGATCACGGCTGGAGCAGCATTGAATGCTTCCACGATTTTACTGCCATTTCGAGTAGTTTCAAAATTTTCCTTCTCGAACGACACAAACGTCACACCACGCACGTAAACTGGTAGACACTGTATCCATAAAGTAGTGTACGTTAAACATCGATAGTACTATCGATACTATCGATAGTTCAGAACTATCGAAAACCTCGATGTTTTTTTTGCAATCGATAGTTTTTGAAAACTGAAAAAAATGCGTAAGGTAACATTTCGATACCATCCCGTCCACTGTGAGTATTTTACGTTTGCTTCGTTTTTCTCATTTAATAATATTTCTTTTTCATGTTATTATAAAACAGCACCAACCAAAGATAGCAGACCACTCTTATATTTTGCTAGTGTTGTCACTTTTTATTTATTGTAAAGTGAAATAACATGAAAAAGAAAAAAATGTAAAATTTAACTGCACGTGAAAATCATAAGCGTAGAAAATTGAGACTCAGAGAGAAAAAATTCCAAATAATGATTTTACTAATTGTAATATATGCAGCAATCAATACAAAACAAGTAAAAAGGCGAAAAATTTATCAGATCATTTAAAACGGAAACATAATTCATAGTGGAAATTATTTTCTGTTGAACCTATAGCAAAAACCCATGGTCCTAGTAACATCTTCGAGAGCAGTTTAACGAAATTTAGAACAATCATTAAAAATTATTTTGGAAGAGCGAAACTCTAAGCAGATGATTCTGCGCGAAAAAATATTTAGATGAACTACGTTCCTATGGTTGTTTTGGACATAGTGCCTTTGCGAAAAGGTGAACATGAAGGATTTCGTGGCTGATTTGTACGAAAAACATGCGATTCCTGACACCACAACATTGAAAACATCCTTGGTACCAAAATACTTCGAAAATGTTAAAGCTCGGGTTAAAAATGCCATAAATGCAGTTCAACATATTTCTTTAACTACTGATATGTGGACAAATCGAAACAAAGAAAGAATACTGGCAATCACATCTTATTTTTTTCATAGAGGTAAATTAATTTCTACATTATTAACGGAATTTAACATAAAAGGAAGACACATATTTGAATCAATGGCAGAAGTAAGTTGGATATCTATTTTATGCCTGTTTGATGAATACTATTGTTAGTGTAATTGAAAAGATGAATTTTCAGATTCGAAAATATTCACAGAATCTAGGCCACAGAGTACATTTTGTTTTTTTGGAAGATAGGGAGTACTTATCTTGTTATTTCTTGTGTAGGCAAGAAATACACTAAGCAAATGGAACATTTGGTCAAATATATAATAATAATAATGCTGCTTGCATGTTAATGCAAGCAAAACTTCTTCAATTTAATCATATTCCATGCTTCGCGTATACTTTAAATTTGACTTTGCCTGATATTTCTGACACCGGATTTTCATTTTATCATGAAAAACTGCAAAGATATTGATACTTATTTTCAATCGAGTGCAGTTGTTTCAGATATACTAATAATTGCACAACGACAGCTCAACAAACCTGAATTGAAGTTGATTCAGATGTTCCATTCACATTGGAATAACGTATATACCAAAATCAAATGTTTCTATGATATCAGGCAAGAATTGACTTTAGCCGAATGTGAGAAGGCACCTGAAACGTTACTCGCCGAAGATTTAAATGTATTGCCGAATATTATTCTGCTATTAGAACCATTTGATGTGGCTACGACAACAATATCTGCCGCAAATTACATTACTCTTTCTTATATAGCTCAGTTATTGCGAGGACTGACTCTACAATTATCGAAAGTGGGAATTAGCATAAAAAACACTGCTGGAAAGAATATTTATAATGCTTTATGCAAGTCAGTGCGGGAACGATTAATACCGTTTGAGAAAAGAGTTATCATGTTAGCCACCATTCTGTATTCAAGCTTCAAAAAATAAGTGAAGACGATAGAAAAATAGCTGCACACTCTCTTCAAATAGAATACACTTCTTTTCTGATGACACAAAAGCCTGAGTCAACCCAGAGTACTTATGAATTTACGGCAATTGCATCTGCAAGCAACTCAACTGTTGAGAGTGGGGAAATTTACTGACGAAGGAAAAGTTGAAAGCAAAAAAATCCAAGTATCTATTATTTCTTCCTGAAGATCTATTCAAAGGCAAAGCTTATAGCTGCCCAAATAATGATGCAATAATACATAGATATAAACCAAAACCTGGAAAACCTTCAATTAAAAACGACAAATTTCCCATCGACTACTGGTTTGATTCAAATACTAAGACAATAAGAATGTTTGCTCTATAGCATCCATGTATACTTGTATCTTCTGTTCCGAGTAAACGATTTTTTTTCGAAAACTGGTGTAATTCACAGTGATCGCGAAAACCGGCTAATGTCTCAAAGTGTCTCAACGAATTGCTTTTCCTAAATCAAAATCCTCAGCATTTCGGAAATGAATAAAACTCTATATTTCTGTGTTTCTCTATAATAGTAATTGAAATCTAAGCTTTTTTTAAAAAAAATTATGAATCCTGGGTGTATCTACTAATTTCGCAAAAACACATACATATACACCATCATCGATAGTCTATCGATAGCCTATCGATAGTTTTAAAAAAAAAACATCGATGTTATCGAAACATCCAACTATCGATGTTTAACGTACACTACCATAAAGTATGTAGCTTATTATCCTCGGCCAAGTTTTGCATCTAGTTTTTGATCGCGCCATTCGAGCTCCGACAGCATTTGCGTCAGCTGCTGATTTGTCTAAATTTTTGTCTATTTTGCTGCGTGTGGGTTCAACGTGAATCAAACGTAGGGGTCACCAATTATAGAGGAACAATAATCTCTATACGAAACAAACACAGAAAATAGAATCTGCTCGTAGGAACGAAGATGGCGTTCTATTTGTGGTCTACTCCCAAGTACTCAGAAGTAGTAATTAGTAAAAATGGAAGACGGCTATTGGCGCTACAGGGCCATCATAGCGTGCCATCTATTGGCATTCCTAAATATTATGTTTTATTAAGCCGCAGAATAGTTTCATTTTTAATGGGAATAATTATTTGTATGTCATCCTTATTTTTCATCCTAAAATTGGACGGTGAGTTTTCCCATTGTCTATTTTCAGTTTAAGCACAAGAAGCCAATTATGTTAGTCATTTTTTTACTTTTCTCTGCATATGATACTCCATTATCAAGCTAAGGTGTTGATAAGTAGCTTCTTCCATAATCTTTAGATATTCAACTTAGACTTTGTGTATTCGCGCTGTGATATTTTTAAGACAAGTAATAATCTTTGTGACCTCTGTTATCGAAGATAGGCTTAAAAAATAGCTTTGTCAATCGTTATGATTCTGTTTCTATTCACACTTGATGATTTAAACTCCCCATTTATTTTCACACCAAGAGAGGATTGATAAAGAAGATTTTAACACCAAAAGAGGATTGATGCATGTAATCATAGATTAATATATGTTATTTTGATTATTACTGGAATTTATTTCATTCCTAAGGACTCTCCAAAGTTTTGTATTGTTTTCGTTTGATTTATTTATTTATTGTCAATACCTTTTTTGGCTTTTTGTATTGGTTTCATCAAAAGCTCCTTCACAGGTTTGTGTTAGTAAAGAGTTCCATTATTCATTTTTTAGACATGCAAATTTTACATCTTTTGTTTTAGTATTTTTAATATTTCACTACTACTATTTTTACACGAATGTTTTGTTATTTTATTGACCGACTTGTAGTTTAGTTTATAAGACCAATCAGTCGACCTAATTCAATTTTTGAAAGTTTTGTTATTTATATTGCCTTCTATTATAAAAAAAGTCTAGCGCATCAGAACCGCTAGAAAACTAATTTTCGAAGAAATTGTCTTTGAGTGACAAAAAAGTGTGGAATGACGTAATACACTGTTTTGTAGAATCATATCAACCATTCCTTATCCAAAGCAACAAAACTCAACTATAACACAAATGATGAAAATCTTCAGTGCTGGCAACACTTTCCGAACGAAGCAGCAATAAGTTTACCATAACAAGCTTAAAACAACTTATCCTTTGAACTTCGTTCTCATCGCAGGATATCATCGAAAGTTTCAGCGGTTAAACGTTGTTTGAGGCTGCCCCCCGAAAAATGTTCAAAACTCGGAAAATTTAAAAATTGATTCCTTAGTTTTATTGCAAATGCTTTGCATATGAGAAAGTAATTTGAAGCATCTGTCGGTGCAATATTTACGGAAATGGCTAATGCTGGTTAGCCTGTGTCAGCAGCAAAGCAAAATACATACCAAATCTGCTTCCCGTTAAGTTAAACCCAACCAGTGAGTTTCGTTTCGATTGAATCAATACGCTGGAAGTTATACGGGTGAAAAGAATTTTAAGGTTACCAGCCTCAAAACTTTTCAAATTTTTAAAGCGTTAATATTTGTTGTTAATTTTCATTGCAGGATAATTTCCATTTGCAAATCTAATGACATAATCGCTCTGTAAAGAAATTAAACAAAATTTCAAAAATGGTCATAGCTGGCAGCCCTTTCATGATTTTGGTACAAAACTTCTACGACATTTGGTTCACATTAAGGTCCATATACTGCGTGAACTTCGTTCTGATTTCTACACTGGACCGGAAGTTGTAGGGAAAAAAGCTTTATTTTGCTGAGCAAATTTGCAAGATTTAGGAGACCAAAATCACCATAGCTGGCAACTCTATTCTAATTTTTCAGCCAAATTTTCATCAAATGTTACCTAAGATAAGATCCAAGTACTGTATGAATCTTGTCAAAATTTGATGACTGAATCGGAAGTTATAGGCCAAGATGGTACCACTGGCACAGGGTTGCCTGCATTTCAAAATCACTTCTATTAGATCTGGTTCTAGTTAATACCAACATTTCTTGGAAATTTCACTATGATCGGATAATCCGGTCGTCAGTTCTCGTGAACAGAACTTTCGAGTGCTGAAAATAGAGGTAATTTGGTGATGGGTTGCCGTTCTTGTGCAAATCGGAATTTTGCAAAATTTCAATTAGACACGATGGACAAAGGTTAAGATTTATCAATGATTTGTTTTTTTTTGTCAAAATCAAAAAAAATTTCAGGAAGGTCAATGATTTGGAGGTTTTTTTTTCAGGAGCCTGCCGTAGCTAAAGGGTTACTTGCACCATCTTGAAAATCCACCTGTGCTAAACTTTAGTCAACATTAATACGCTCTGCAAATTTCACGTTGATCCATTGTTTTTCTTAGAAGTAATGACAAATCAAAATTTAAAAAAAAATCCTTGCCTACTTTTAGGCATGCTGTACCCACACACGGATCAAAATTTCCAACATTTTAACATAAACAAGCTTAAAACATAATACGTTTTCATTCCCGAACATTTATTTTAACAAAAATTTACACGGCTTGGAAATATAGGAGTACCTGAAAATTCACTAAAACGCTCGCCGCCGCCAAAAGGTTTAGGATATCTGAATTTTAGCAAAAACCTACCTACTATATACATCTACGTCCTCCGAAAATTTCAGCTCAATCGAATCGGCCACTCCAGAGATTATCTCGGAAAATCATTTTGCTGATATATATATATATATATATATATATATATATATATATATATATATATATATATATATATATATATATATAAAGAAATAGAATTTTCGGCGAAACAAGTTTAATACTAATTTTCTTCGAAAATTAGTAAAAATGTCTAGCGCATCAGAACCGCTAGAAAACTGATTTTCG
This sequence comes from Nemotelus nigrinus, assembly GCA_947369275.1. NCBI lineage: Eukaryota > Metazoa > Arthropoda > Insecta > Diptera > Stratiomyidae > Nemotelus > Nemotelus nigrinus. The sequence continues at coordinate 37,184,485 of OX376372.1, forward strand.
AAATAATTATCTTTGAGTGACTTAGAAATGTGTGAAGACGTAATACACTTCTTTGTAGTATCATATCAACCATTTGTTACTCAAAGGAACATATATCATTTTTCGACAGCATTTCCTATAGCACAAATGATGAAAATGCTCAGTGCTGGCAAACATTTGTTCAATACAGCAGCAATAAGTCTACCATAACATGCTCGTGCTTAATCAACCTATCTTTTGAATTTCGTTTTCATCCAAGAATATCATCGAAAGTTTCAGCGATTAAACTATGTCTGGGGTTGCCATCCGAAAATTTTCCAAAACTCGGAACATTTAAATATCGGTTGCTTATTTTATTGTAAATGCTTCGCTTATGAATAGAAAATGGAAGCATCTGTTGGTACGATATTAACGAAATTGTCCGGTGCTGGCAATCATGTGCTAGCACCAAAGCTGCTTCACGTTGTGTTAAACCCACCCTATGAATTTCGTTTCGATTGAATGACTGCGCTGGAAGTTATAGGAGTAAATAAGATTTTAGGGTTACCACCCTCAAAACTATTTAAATTTTCGAAACCTAAATATTTGTCGTTAATTGTCTTTGCAGGATCATTCCCATTTGGAAATTTAATGACAACATCGCTCCGTAAAGAAATGTCAATAAATTACAAAATTCAACAGAATTAGAAATGCAGCAAGGTTCGCTTATTACATGAGTTTCATTTTCATTTCGTTACTATATCGGAAGTGATAGGGAAAAACCTTTATTTTCCTGAGCAAATTTACAATATTCAGGAGACCAAAATTGTCATAGCTGGCAGCCTGGTACTATGTTTTCAACGAAATTTCTACGTAATCTGTCGTAAAGTAAGATTCACTTACTGCGTGAATTTCGTTAAAATTTGGTGGCTAAATCGGAAGCTATAGGCCAAAAACCAGTTTTTTCTCGGTGATTTTTCAAAATTGCACCACTGCCACATTGTTGCCCGTGTTTCAATCAGACCTTCATATCAGACCTAGTCTTAGCTAATACCAACTTGTCCTGCAAATTTCGTGTTGATCACATTATCCGGTCGTCAGTTCTCGCGAACAGAATTTTCAATTGCTGAAAATAGAGGTAATTTGATGATTGGTTGTCGTTCTTGTGCACGGCGGAATTTTGAAAATTTGAATTTGACGTGGTGGATAAAGGTCAAAATTTATCAATAACTTGAATTTATTTCCAAAAATCGAAAATTTTTCAGGAGGGTCGATGATTTGAAGGACCCTGCTGTAGCTACAGGGCTACCCGCACAATCTTGAAAGTCCATATGTGTTAAGTCTTAGTTCATATCAATACTCTAATACAAATTTCAATTTCTGCAAATTTGTTAGAAGTTATGACAAAGCGAAATTTCAAAAAAAATCCTTGCCAACGTTTAGGCACTTAGCGCCGACACAAGGCTCAAAATTTTATTTTTTTTATCATAAGCAAACAGAAAACATATTTACTTTTAGCGAAAATGTACTCTGCATAGAAATATAAGGGTACCTGAAAATTCACTAAAATGCCCGCCGCCGCCAAAGCGTTGAAGATATATTAATTCTAACAAGTAATGGACCTACCTGTTATATATATCTATGTTCGCCGAAAGTTTCATTTCAATCGAATCAGCCACTCCAGAGATTATCTCCCTTAATCATTTTGGATATATATATACATGATGAATTTTCGGCGAAAGGAGTTCAATACTAATTTTCTTCGAAAATTAGTAAAAATCTCTCTTTATTAAATATGGTCATTTGAAACACCTTCATGGAAGATTTAGAGAGAGTAATATCGCTAAAATAGATATGCTGAACTTTATGGCCTAAATCCGTGAAGTCGTTTCATCTGATGCTAAAGTCCTTTGATGTTAAAATTTTCCTTATAGTAGTCGCGGCCGAAATCAATGCTTATGTACACATTAATTATTTTTGAACAAGTATCGCCCGGAGCCTCAATGATCGATCACAATAAAATTGTTTCTTTAATTATATATGTATTTGATTGTACTTTATTCTTATTTTCGATTTTGCTGGCAAACCATGATTCAAAGAAGAAATCCGGAAATTGAGAATTTTGTCAAACAGTTAAAAGTAAATATAAATACATAAATCAATATACCTATGTAAATCATGGCTAAACAAAATCAACGAAAATAGAATATGTATGTGAGAGCGTATTAATTGTTTTATTAACTGCCCAGCGGTATTATGACGAAGAAAAAATATGTAACTTCAGTTCTTATAGAATGTCATGTTTCTTCACGCTTTTGAAAATTTCTTTGATTGTTAAGAGAAGTTTCGAATTGAACTACTCGCCCATCTTAGGCCAATGACAGACAGTTCGGTTTCACCGAAGCGTTTAACGCTTCGGTTTGGCGCGTCGGCTGCCACACACAGCGGTTTCAGAAGCGTTTATCGAGTCGGTTTAGTTACAAATTACGTCAGAGTATCATATTTTCCTTCCCCTATCCCATGCATTCATCAATGCATCCAGAAAATTTCAGCTCGATCGGACTACGTAGCAATGAACTCATCGAAAAACGCTCGAAAAACGAGTCGGTGGGTCATTTCTCTCATCAACCGACGCGATTCCGAAACCGAGAGGCGGTTCGCACCGCGGTGTGTGTCATCACAATGCTAAAGTAATGTACGACTATACCGACTCGGTTTTCCTCTCGGGAAACGCCTCGCAAAAACCGCTCTGTCTGTCATTGGCCTTAGGCCAATGACAGACAGTTCGGTTTCACCGAAGCGTTTAACGCTTCGGTTTGGCGCGTCGGCTGCCACACACAGCGGTTTTCAGAAGCGTTTATCGAGTCGGTTCAGTTACAAATAACGTCGGAGTATCATATAGATGCTTGTGAAAAAAGTGGTCGTGCGCACATACATATGCATATATATGTAGAAATTTGGGCAAAATGATTCTAACACTAATTTTCTTTGAAAATCTGTAATTGCCCACAAATGTTTCATTTTCCAATACTGTATCCTAACCATTCTTCAAAAATCTATTTTCTTATCAGATTTTCCTTCCCCTATCCCATGCATTCATCAATGCATCCAGAAAATATCAGCTCGATCGGACTACGCAGCAATGAACTAATCGAAAAACGCTCGAAAACCGAGTCGGTGGGTCATTTCTCTCATCAACCGACGCGATTCCGAAACCGAGAGGCGGTTCGCACCGCGGTGTGTGTCATCACAATGCTAAAGTAATGTACGACTATACCGACTCGGTTTTCCTCTCGGGAAACGCCTCGCAAAAACCGCTGTGTTTGTCATTGGCCTTAGTCTTCAACAATTCCTAGAAATAATATACTCGCCCTGTCAGCTAAGGCCAATGACAAACACAGCGGTTTTTGCGAGGCGTTTCCCGAGAGGAAAACCGAGTCGGTATAGTCGTACATTACTTTAGCATTGTGATGACACACACCGCGGTGCGAACCGCCTCTCGGTTTCGGAATCGCGTCGGTTGATGAGAGAAATGACCCACCGACTCGGTTTTCGAGCGTTTTTCCATGATTTCATTGCTGCGTAGTCCGATCGAGCTGAAATTTTCTGGATGCATTGATGAATGCATGGGATAGGGGAAGGAAAATCTGATACTCCGACGTAATTTGTAACTGAACCGACTCGATAAACGCTTCTGAAAACCGCTGTGTGTGGCAGCCGACGCGCTAAACCGAAGCGTTAAACGCTTCGGTGAAACCGAACTGTCTGTCATTGGCCTAAAACAACAATAAGTTGAATAAATTTTTGTAAGTTTATTTCACATTTCAGCAGATTATATTGCTCGACTGAAGGTCATTTGTTATAAATAACACAATTTAACAATGAAATTAAATTAAAGATAAAATGACTCACAATCTTCACTATACTAGTTTTTAGATAGCGAGTATGGCGAGCGAGTAGGTGATTGCACTTTATTAGCATTTCATCGCTTCTTTCAGGTCGAATTGATGAATAATTATGAACGCCCCGGTCTCAATTCGAATTCATCTTTCAGCTAAATATTTTTAATGTTGGAATATATAAAAACGTAAAATGAGAATATTTGTATTGGCATGTGTATGTGTTGGGAGCTTATGTGTTGTTCCTGTATGTTTTTAAAAACAAGCTTCCTGGTTGATTTTTAGTGGTTACCAAAATCAAATCTTTTATTGAAAAATTAACATTCATCATCAAAATATTATATAGTACATAGTAAATTATACAGTGGCTTAAAGTAACATTCAGCCATTAGATATTTATTCTTCACGAAGCGATTTACAATATAAGAAAGAAATTGGAGCGAAAGATAGCAGTATTTTTACTTAGCTATATTCAAGTTGATATAAATTCGCGAAACAAAAGCAAAACTTATTACACTATTTTTTAAAAAATCAAAGATCTATATGCAATGGAATTCAACTCTTACTTTTTCTTCAAAAGCAAATCAAAGCGAAGCAAGCGAAAGTTATTTTTAGAACCCGAAAAACATTGAATCGCTAGAGAAACTACGAAAAACCCAAAATTAAGTGCTTCAAAGTTAGCCACAGCAGCAAAAAAAAATCCACAAAGAAGCAAATCCAGTGAAGTTGATAATTATGTTGAGGAAGACCGATTCAGGAAGATTTACAATTAAAAAGAACCGGGCAAAAACGGTACAAAGATACAAAAAACTTTTGGAACAATGTGTCCTTTGCCGATGAGAGTAAGTACAACGTCTTTCACTTTTTGATTGATTGAAGAGATTTTATTTTATTTGAGTTGTACATTCTTAACATAGTTTAAAGTATAATTAGCTATGATAACTTAAAATCTAGCGGGTACAATATTTTGGCCTGCTGGCACTTATGGTTTTTTTTTATATCTATATATTTTTTTCTTACACAGTTTTTATCTTACACACTAATAATATTACCCAGCCTGTCCGAGTAATGGGGCTACCGAGGCAACACTTGACTCAAAATCTACCTAACACTACAATTAAATTCTAGCCTATACCTAATTATAATTAACCTAACCTAATTAGACCTAAAACTTAACCTACGTCTTACATTTAGCCCCTTCTGTTCGACGGAATGCCTACATAGCTAAAGAGCGCATCCATGAGATGTCGTTGACACGCTGACTTCGTGGGGCGCATAGATGGCTCATTGGAGCCACCGGCACACCCTATTGACCAAATCAGTCCGTTCTCGTGTCCATCAGTTTGTCCGTAGAATCTTGTTGTTAATTCTACAACCTGATCCCAAAGTGGCTTCAGTCCCGACTCCTGATAGAGGAGAGGGTTCTTGGGCGACTTCTTTATAGCCTACCAGTGCAGAAGCGGAGGATTCTTCTTTCTAATAACTCTGCTTCGGCCATGACAGTCTTTGAACAGGTAATCCGGGATGGGGAAGCATAAGTCAGGATCGGCCGGATCAGGGTTTGATAATAAATGGATTTAGTTTTGATGGGTATGCCCATGTCCCCAAATAAATGTTTCGATAGGTGTGGGGAGACTGGTGAGCACGATCTACTAAATAAAGGTGAACAGGATCTGCTCGTGGGTAGAGAGTGTCTTCTGGATGTAGATTCGAACCGATTTGAAGTACCTAAAAGGAGTAATAACAAAAATTTCAACTAAATTGATAGTGATGTGAGAAATTACTTGGTGTGATTAGTCCAGAAGAAGTGCTGGGAATCTCTAAATTAATAGACGCTGGTTCTGCAGTTGAATTTTCCTTATTAGCTTCTACGCCATATGTTTTTTCTATGGCTGCACCATAATTAGAAAAAACCAGCCTCCTGGTTCGCAATTTAAAGTTCAGTTTTCGATCATCTTTGCAACTTGACTTTGCAGTTGAACTTAAGCAGGTCTTGTTTTCGGTGAGAGGTTTGACCATATTGTTCGATGAATGAGGACTGTTACACGCTTCAGCATTATTAAAATTGACAATCGCAGGTGAATTTGATATATATTTGATATCATCTTCGTTTGGTACATTATTCGCTATTCGCAAAGTTCCGTCGTCGTTAATATTGAATAACACTCCGCAAGGAAGTGACGAAACATTCATACTGACTGTTGACTTATTAGTATCCTCTTCCCTCTGAGATTTCGATGACTCCTCTAAAACCTTCAAAATTATATCAACATTGATTCCTTGTTTGGCAAGATCATCTGACACTTCTTTGATTACAGATGAAGCAATCACAAATCATTCATTAGATAAATTTGAAGGATATATGTTGTCAATTGCCTCTTCATTTGCATCCTCCAATACATTTTGCACACATTTTATAGTCCACTGCCTCAGAATTAAAGGGAAAAATTCCGCATTTTCTAAAACCATTTTTTATAGTTTCAGGAAGATTAATATATTTTATCAATATGCTCTCTAATAATGGCTTGAATATGCTGACATTGGCAGGCTGCAGAGTATGTGCTGTATTTGGTGGCAGCGCATATAGCAAAATACCTGCTTCATCACAACACTCACTTCATTGCATAGACAAATGGGATTTATGGCCATCAACCAGCAGCAAAACAGGCTTTGGTATTTGTTGTTCAACCAGCTCTAGCCTGGGTAGCGTTAGCGTTTTGAGAGGAGCGACTCGTGACTTGGACCAAAGAAGCCGAAACTTAATATCACCTGTAGCGCTGATTGATCGAATATAGATCGCAGTTTCGTAAGCTTTTTCACTTGCGTCTGCCAGAATAGTCCCAAAGTTTTGACAGTAGGATCTCCCAGGTCTGAGATACTTAACTTTGTCGCTACATTTTCCTTTGGAAGCTCTAGGAGTCATAAGTGGTTTGGGCACCACTTTCGTAAGTTGAAGCCTGCTGATGCCAGGATTTTTATTACTTGAGTTTGAATTTCAACTGCTCGATGAAGATCATCACTCCTTGTTATTAGGTCGTCCATGTAAAAATCACTCATGGCTTCAGCTCCAAGAGGGTACAGATTTCTTGAGTCATCGGCTATCTTGAGAAGACATCTTGTTGCAAGGTATGGTGCTGCCGTGATACCATAAGTTACTGTTTTCAGCCGAAAATATCTTACCCTGGCAACTTGGATTAGTTCGCCACATAATCATTTGTAAGTTTTGTTGCTCTTTGTCCACCTGAATTTGGCGATATATTTTTTCTATATCTGCAGTCATGATGTACTTATGAAGTCGAAAACGCAGCAAAATGGCCAGTAAGTCATCTTGAATCTTGGGCCCATTAATGATGATGTCATTTAATGCTATATTATTGTCGGTTTTTGCTGAAGCATCAAAAACAACACGCAATTTCGTGGTGGTGCTTCCTGGTTTTAGCACATAATGATGCGGCAAGAAATAATGCACCGTTGGGATATCACTTTCAGCGACCTCTTCCATATGCCCTAATCGTATATACTCTTGCATGAATTCTGTATACTGATGCCGTATGTCTTCATCCCTAGCCAGCTTCTTCTCGATGCTCAATAATCGCTTAAAGGCAATGGCTTTTGATTGTCCTAGAGTCTCAGGGCTTTGATGGAGTGGATATTTTACTATAAAGCGACCATGCTTGTCTCTGGCGACTGTTTGCAGAAAATGATTCTCGCAAATTTTTTCCACCGGAGTCAAAAGTTTGGATTCTTTAGGTTCATCAATTTCCCACAAACGTTGGAGTTGTTTGTCGATGTCATGGAAGCTTACACCGCAAAATGCTTGGGAATTATTGAGTTCTTCTACTTTGCCAATTACAACCCAGCCAAAGACTGTATTTTGGAGAGTTGGTAGCCCATCTTCTAAAGCTAATTTTCCTTCTACTATGATGTCACCAAAAAATTCAACACCAAGCAGAAGGTCTATCCGCTGAGGTTGATAGAATTTCTCATCGGCTAATGTTAAATTGCTTGGAATTGCCCAAGTGCTTATGTCAAGAGGATATTGTGGTTGAGCCGAAGCAATTTCTTTGTTGACATGAACCTCGATTTGCTGATTGAAAGTGCCATTTATGGAACGAATGGTTATATTAGCCCTCTTATCACTGCGAGTTTGGGTATTTGATATTCCGCTGATTTTCAGAGTGTGCAATTGACTTTCTATCCTTAGTTTTTTAAAGAAACGCTCTGTAATGAAATTTAATTGGGATCCACTGTCTATAACTGCCCTACAGCAGATGGAATGGCCATCCCTTTTGATGATGTTTAGTTTCGCCGTTCCAAGAAGTATGCATTTGCTTCTCATAAACTGTTCTGGTTGGACAGTGAGCGCTGTTTTAAGCTTCGGGCTGCTATTTCCTATTTTCTTTGTATCGTCATGCAAAAGTGTATTATGCTTCTTGCTACATTTTCCACAATTTCTGGAGATGCAAGTCTTTTGAAAATGTCCGGCTCTAAGACAATTTATACAGAGTTAAGCTTTTTTTACCTCATCACGTCGTTCCGGTATGGACATTTTTAGGAAACGTTCACAATGATAAATTTGATGATCTTGTTTGCATAGGTAACACTCATTTTTGTGAACGTGGCTAAAGTATGTATGCTTTTGTTTACTCATTCGTTTGGTTTTATTAGCTTCTTGCCGGTTCCCAATGTCCCTAGGGACTGAAAACGGTTTTCCAAAAACCTTAAGAGCTTATTCATTGTTTGAATTTTCCTTGGTTCCTCCAAAGATCGCTCAAAAGCACAATGCGTTGTGCGGTCTAGCTTTTTCGTAATTATGTGTGTTAGAATAGCGTCCCAACTTTCCACATTGATACCGATATTGGCAAGAGCAAGTATACACTCGTTGGTTGTATCATGCAGGGCTTTAATGGAGCTTGCATCTTCCAAATTCGAGGATGGCTGCTTTAATAGCTTATCAAGTAGCGCAGCAACTGTTAACCGCTTGTTTTCGTACCTGTTACGAAGGATGGACCAAGCAGCGTCATAATTCTCCTCGCACACTTGTAAGTGTTGAATCAAGCGCTCTGCTTCGCCAATGACGTTTGTCTTCAAGTAATACATCTTTTGAGCACGACTTATTGGTTTCTCATCAATCGTTTGTGAAAATAAGTCATGGAATTGCCTCCACTTTAAGTAGTCTCCATTAAACTTCGGAATATTTATCTTCGGTAAATTGATGGAAGCCCTCGAATGTGAGCTGTATGATTCAATCGGCTCGTTGATTATTTTTTCCTTAAGCTCGATCGTTAAGTTGAGTACCTTTTCTTCCATGTCAAGGTACTCAGACTGGTCGTACTCAACGTAGAACCCTTCTTGTATTGATTTTGATACTTGTTTGTTGTTGGATTCTACATTCTTCCAAAATTTTTGTTAAAACTGAAATTTTTCTTCGTAGAATATCTTCGATTTATTTTCAGCCGATTGCACTTCAATTATTATTCGATTGATTCGCTCGATCATCGTTCTGCTATTGTGTACGTATTTTTCAACGCTTGAAGTTCTCGCTTGTTTTTTTCGCTTGGGCCAGCGTCGTGTCCCCGCTTGCCCCGTTTTCAATGCTTGCTGTTAGCTGCTTAATCGCCATTTGCATTTTCTCCCTTATTGTTCGAAAGCCTTTCTCTACCTTTTCGTAGTAATTTTGTTGAAAGTAGGGAAAATCTTCATGTGTTTCCCTAAATTTCTCGAGTTGCTGGTGCTTCTCTTGAAAATTATCGAACAATTCAACCAACTTCCCCAAGCGATCCCGTAAGTAGCTAATGTTTTCCTCTCGGCCGAATCTTTGTTGAAATTTGTTATTAACTTCTCAATGGCCGAGCCTGTCTTCTCCTGTATGGCTGCCAATCGCTCCATTATTTCACTTTGTACCATCGCTTCGTACTGGAAAGTCTGCAATAATAAGTATGATATTATTGATTCTTGTCATAACTATCAAGAGTTCTCCTTTGAAGGAACTTTGTTCAACTTGCAATTCAGTGCCTTTGGCAGCCTCACCAAAGGTAAATTGTGGCTTGGATCACTGATCACCAAAATGTGCGTCTCTTGAAAATTATCGAACAATTCGACCAACTTCCCCAAGCGATCCCGTAAACAGCCAGTATGTTACATTACACGCCACATATCAATAGCACTACTTTGATTCCACCAACAACAACCTCGACAGAGTCCAGATTTAACCAGGCAATTGCAGATGTTGAATCAAATATCTCAGCCCTCCAAGTCTGGGAAACCGATCTGCAGCCACTCGCCTCAAGTCCACATCACTTAGTACTCAACTACAGCTGTTTAGCAGGAATCATCATAGTTCTTGGGGTTCTCATCACATTGCTACGACGGAGGAATTGTCAAATTACAAAACCCACACCAGCACCGCGACGAAAACCTGCTCAAAAGCCTAAAATCAATTTCGATTTTAGCCCAGTCAATGCGGCGGAGGATGTCTAGTCATCAAATAGATTTAACTGAAAATACTGATCACACGGTATGCACATTCTGCATATCTCAGCTTAAAATAAATCCATTCAATTAATATTCCATAGCATAAACTCCAATGCATGTAAATTTAGGCAGCATATGCAACATAATCTGTTTCCGCAAATTTTTGTATTTAGCATTTCCATCATTGCAATTATTGTGCTTACGCCGCGTCCACATTGGCCATGGGAGATGGCATAACATTCGACTTGCCATATGGAAATGGAAAATGTAGACGGTATATGGCATACCATATTTAATGGCATGACATATATGTCAAGCCATATGGCAAGACATTTGCATGGCCATGAGCATGGCCATATTCTGACAGTTGTTCATTTTCAAAATGGCGATGTCGAGGCAAATAGTGTTACAAACCCTAAACGAATACAAAAAAAAAGATTGCTTCTGGAAATATATGTTCGCCTCTTCCTCAATTTGCGCCTTTCCTCACATTCTGCTTCCTTTAACCTTCGCAGTGCTCTGTAACACCGGATAGCGGGCATATGTTCACTGCTGAATGATATTTTCAAAATGATATGGCATGACATGCCGTTGCCCAGGCATCAGATGACATGCCATAAACTGACATTCGTTGCCATCGCATATGGCAGAGGTCATGGCCAATGTAGACTCAGGGTTACCTAGTGTCTATCAATGACAACACACTGTTCAATGTATCTAAAGGCAATTTAAGTAAAGTTTAGAGTAAGCATTTTTTTTTACTACTTAAAGAACTAGATTGTAAGGCAATTTGTCAGTACAGTTCGACACGTAATTAAAAACGTTTCTCGGCTAAATAATTGTTTCTTTAAGATTCAGACAACAGGTTTTGGTACTTGTTGTTCAACCAGCCTGCAACTGACACAGTTTGCCACATATTCATAGAATGCTTCGCTCCGCATCCACCCAGAGTCCGTATTACCAAGGATCCAACCATTAGGTAAGCTGTCCACAATATCTTTAGGAAGGCGTTTGCATCGAAAAACTACTAAGGGTGGTAGTATTTTGCCACCAGCCGAAAAGTTTAACACTGTTGTGATTGTTCCTTTTCTTTACCTGTTTCCACTTGATAAACATTTTTGTAGCCCCTAGGAGCAACAACTTTCCCAGTTTTGGGACAAAGGCAGATGCTAGTTTCGTTGCCATTAATGATTCGCCTGGGATCGAGCAGCAAATCTTCTTGGTTGACTGATCGAAGAAATTCTTTGAGCTCATTGAACCAGTTCTTAATATGCTGCGAATTAACAGTTGCTCTGCCTTTATGTAGTGTTTCTGCTTCTTTTAAACTTAAAGAAGGCTTTCTTCTAAAGAATGATTTTAACCAGGTTCTTCCAGGACCATTATTTCCAAACGGGTTCACCCTGGCATCATCCTTCAAAAAATTTTGAACAGTGTTCAACAAACTATCATGCTTTAGAGGAAAGCCACATTTAGATAACCTAATGCACCATTCAGTAATGGCTGTTTCCTCCTCAGTAGATAATATGCAACTTGGACCTTTTTTGTCGTACTCGTCAGGTATTCTTCTATGTAAACGATCTTGCAATGTAGCTCTTGGGATGCAATATTTAGCTGCAGCTTTACATATGCTTAGCTTACTATTGCGGATATCATTAAGTGCCATTATAATTCTATCTTTTCTGTAAGATTCTAGAATTGGTCATATACTGCCAGTTCCGTCTTTCTCCGTTTCGTTATTCATTTCCTTGGAAATAAAGAACAACTAAAGAAAAACGTTAGATGAGGCCGATTACTAAAATGCTCTGGATCAGTTTTCGGCCAAGGTGAATTTTCATGATTTATATGGGGCCGAATACTGAATATTTTTGAGCTATACTGTATTTTTTAATAATTCTCCCTTATAGCCAACATATGACGTCATTTCGTTGGAAATATTACCAAAAGAACATTTCTAGTGAAGTTTCAATACTCGGCCACCGTGGTCGGCAACCGAACATATCGTAAAATATATGATTCAGTATTTTCAATTTTACAGTATTAAATCAATTAATTTCAATAAAGTTAAGATTCTAGCGTGAACAACCTACCCACCAGTTGATTTTTAACATCGATCACACACAAAAACAGTAAATATTTAAGGATAATTTGTATAATAAATAAAAAATAATAATAATAATAATAAACTTCTTACGAAAATATGACATTCACATGAAATTTTTGAGTGCAGTGACGATTCCACAAACTGAATGAATAGTTGCGTTCATCGGACTTGACACACGGCACTAGATTTTACGCCACTTCGAGACTATGTTTCTACCGGTCCGTTAGAGTATTTTTTTTCTTTTTTTTAGACGTTTGTTCTCTTATTTTCAAAGTGTATCGACAAAATGGCCGACTTCTGACGCATGGCCGACTTCTAGTGCACTTACCTTATAGTTCTTAAGCTATGGTTATGGCATGATGATTACGTGAAAGAGCCGCTGCTTCACCATCGATCCCTTCATCAAATATAGCAGAGCTCTACTTATTTGAAGTTACCAAGCAAATGTCCTTGTCCATTTGCCCAACTCATCGGCAGAGGAGTGCAGACCTGTCGCGACTTACAATCTGACAAGTATTAAGCTATTTATTGGTCGAGAAACGTACCGCAACTGGTGACTTAGGCCCGCCATCTTGCTTTTGCGATAGGCCTTCTATATGACGGCCAGGCTTGAACACTGGCCGGTCGCAAAAGCAATTAAAGTACCAAGATGGCGAGCATAATGTTCCTTTTTGCGATCAGTCGACGTACATTTCTCGACCAATTCGACCAATAAAAGTACATTAGTACCTGTCAGATTGCATGTCGTGACCGGCCTTCTAAATGACGACCAGGCTTGACCTCATTAAATATTCTTCTTCGGGACTACGTCAAGTCATTGGTTTATGCCAACCATCCGCAAACTTTAGAGATACTCGGATCCAATATCATATGTGAAATCGCTGGAATATTGTCCACACTTTGCGGAAAAGTCATGCAAAATTGGTTTCAGTGGATCCGAATTTACAAGCGCTCCCACGGTATTCATTTGCATGATGTTGTGGCTCATACATAAGGACATTGACTGTACTTAAACTTGCCATGAAAATTTCGTTCATATCTGAAATCATTTTTTATTTCAAAAGATATATGGGGCGCTCTTAATGGAAAACCCTGTATAAGCCGTAGGAAAGTATAGTTTTCAAATAAACTTTACACAACTTTACTTGAGTACTCATCCTATATATCCTTTAAATCCAACACTTAAAATAAGTTAAATAAGTGAAACATTGTAGAGTATAGATACTCGTTAATCGAAGATTTTGGCAGATGACTTCTTATCAGGTGTCCAAGACGATTCTAAGTTTCGAACTAATGAATCTTGAAATAAAAAAAATACTAACAGTATATTCAATACATTTATGTAAGGACTTCATTTATAAATTAAGCTTTGCTTTTTTTAGAATTCATGTTAATAAATTGATTCTTTTTTTGGTAAATATGAGCATAGCTTAGTAAAAATAAATTTATTTTGTGTTCAAACTTTTTCCTTATAGGTACCTACTATTAATCGCTTCATGAATAATAAAAATCTACCTGTCCAAATTTTACTTTGTGCCATTGTATGTCTATTCGTTGGAAGAGTTTTTCTGATTTTATAGTGGTTGTTACTGTTTTTCTGTGATAAGTTTATCAATTTACAAACTGGGTGATTTTTTATATGATTTAATTTAGGACAACATCAACTCCTCATGATCCGAAAATTCATCATTTTAAGATCTTAAGCATGTTCATATTTTAGTATGCTCATTATTTACTTGAATATCGTATCTGATCGTATCTATATGTGCATAATTTACCTGCCCGCATTCGAAGAGGATAAGCAAGATATTTTATAAGATATAAGATATTTTAAGACCCAGGTAAGCACTTATTCTTATGAAAACCCATGGAAAGAAGAAGCAAAAATTTAACAAAAAATTGAACATAACACAAACACCCATGAATCAAACAACAAAGGCATAAATAGTTTACCATCAAAACTAACATCTGTTCACAATACAATCGAACATGGCCAAGCCAAACTAGCTTTTATGAATATTTTGACCCTAATTTTCTCTTAACAATTACGAATAAAAAACTAAGTCACTAAACATGTATTAAGCATCATGCATTAACCAAAAACACATTCCTCCAGCACCGACTTTTAAGTACGCTACTCACCATATCCAACCACCGCACACACACTTACACCCCAGCCTGTACGTACATGCATTCAATCTTAATAGCTTGCAAGAGCTCATACAACGATTCATCTTATCCCCTACCCAAATCGGCCATTCTTCAACATTCGCACGCCATCTCCCTCTCGCATTCTAAAAAATATAAAAACTCATTAAAATACTTCATCATAATAACCGAATCAATAAAAATCCAAGAGACCAGAGTTGCTGTGAGTCGAAGAACAATCATAAAAAAAAATGCCCACTGCCTCGAGTTCGCTTTGCAGACACGGCTACACGGCTACGGCTTCGTATCGATCTAAATAGGAACGCAGAGAAAAAATTCATCATCATCAATTTTATGTGTAACGCTGCTGTATTATTGTTGTTAGTTATCTTGGACTCCGTTCGCGTCGCTTTTACTGCTTTTCTTAAATTAAATAAAAATAACATTATCGAGCTGCACAACACATCCAAACCCGAGTGCCCCAGCTGCGGCGGTCAGCGTCCGAACTGGAGCCAGAGGAGTTGAATGGGCGAAGAAAATCTTAAGAGAATTATAAAAGATACAAAGGTACGTATAAGTACAATTACTTATATCAGGTTTGCAGTTCGTGCGCTTTTCTTTCGTTTCGAGTCATCGTTTCAATCACTCGAAATCGAAGGTGGCCCCTTGCTGTAGTTCGGGTCCCGCCGGCCTGAGGGGGAACGCTCACGAGCGGCCAACTAAATAATAAGCTGCAGCTAAAACGTAATGTAAAAATCGAATTGAAATTGATGAGTTCGAATAAGCCCAAAAATCATCTAGTTTCGGATTTCTAGTCCCAGATCGGAGCCGAAACCGAAGAAAAACGCGGACGAAACTGAATGGCAGCTACAAGACGGCACGGCGGCCGACTTGGTAATTTCTGATTTCATTCTGGAATGGAAATCGTTCGCTCGGCGGCTGTTAATCTCTTAAAACGACTGAATAAAAGCAAGACCCAAGCCAAAACCGAAGTGTATTTATCTTTGAACCTTTTTCTGCTTTTAAAATTAGTGCGAGCGAGACGGACTACGACGACAACGGCCCGCCGCACCGCCGCTTGCTCTTGGCTGACGATGGAGAACGTCGCGGGCATCGTACTTTAATATTAAATTTATACACATTGTCTGCCATATTTTCTTATGCTTATACTTTTTTATTTTTATACTTTATTCTAACTCAAGCAGCCACACATCGACACCACCGAGCGGACGGGCGAAAGTGCGCGCATAGCGCATACAGCGTGCTTGCTTGTGCAGTCAGTGTCCACCCTTCCCGCAGCGCCGCGATCCACCCCGCACCATGTCTTCGCTACATTCGGTATATTTGATATCTGAAAGATAATATATACATTCCACACTAAATTTTGTTGTTATTTGATTAGTGTGCCGTCCGAGCATATGTGTTGGTGAGTGGTGTTTAGAGACGCGATGCTACGATACGGCAAGGCAACTCAGGTGGCGGTTAATGTGTGAGTGCGCGCGCTCTTACCCCAGGCTGACGCACACATTGGCAAGGGGAATTTTTAAATTTATTACGGAAATATACGCTAAAGTGGAGAATGTATAAAGTAAATTTTAGTGTTAAAAATCTCGCTGAGTTGTTCGGATCGTCGCGAGTTCGGTTCGTGAGCCTTTGTGTGTGTTGTGTGTCCGAAGCTGTCGAAAAGATACAAATTTCTTGCTGCTGAGTGTCGTCCACTCCTGGAAAGTGTTTGTCCTGAACAGAACAAGGTTAGAAACTTTTGATTCAAAAGTAGTTGACTTAGAAGTAAGCTGCGGTGGAGAAGTTTGTATCTTAATTGATGCAGGAAGTGAGCGAGTGACAGACGCGAACAATTAAGATAATTGTCTCTCACGGCGCTGTTGCCCAGTTCATCGTTCGTTCGTCTTCACCCGTATCTACTACGAATTCCGATTTCATATCTCATTATTAAAAGAAAATCGTATCTATTGGATTTTTAGTAGTTTGTTGTTCGCGTCAGTGCGGCGCGACTTGATATACACATGCCGTGCCCCGCGCGCGTACCTATGCTACTCAACGGCGGTAACTGTAATCGGGATTTTCCTCTATCTCATCGGAATAACGAACGAACGACGCGCGTTAATGTTTGATTTTGTATTTACAATCAATTGTAAATATTTTACTTATTATTAGTCGCGGCAATGCTGAGTTTGACTCGCAAACAACGTGCCGGTCGCAGTAGAGGGCTTTCTTTTTCCTTTGTGGTTTTCTTTTTCGCAGGCTGAAATTGTTGTTTTTCGTCTATATGTAATAATTTGTTGGATTTTTTTTTCGCTCTTCGTCTTGTCGAGTTATTCAAAAGAAAGAAGAAGAAAAATAGATTTTAATTATACATGCTCATACATAGACATAACGTTTGCAAGCGCGTTGGGTCGTACGATATTTGTAGGGTGCCACTGTACTAGTGTTAGTATGGGAACGTTGAATTGAGGTTTTTATTGTTTTTTTTTTTTAAATAAAAATGTTTTTGTAATATCTCTTTGATAGAATTGTTTTTTTGCTATCGCACGCGCATTAAACCGCATTATTTTTAAGTGAAAAATTTATTACGGAAGACCTCGAGCATGAGCATGTTGAGTTTTTACACTAATTCGTGCAACTATTGTACATAATCGATTTGACTGTTGCTAACCTGATGTTAATGGAATCGGTCGCGTAGTAGAGGTTAAGTTATGCTTGCTATACTACCTACTTAATATCGAGAAATATTTAGCAATATGTTGAAATGATTGGTCGATTAAAAATTTTTGATGTTTTATTCATCATGCACGTTCGATGGAAATGTATGTAGGTATATACCTACATATGTAGATACAAAATGGTTAGAGTAATCAAATGAAATTGGATTTCACTTGATTGGTAACTGTAATATTATCAAAAGTTTCAATACTTTTCTGTAATATGAAAGCATAACAAACGTACATATTTAGGTATGCACGGGCGGAAGAAGTATCGAAAAATGGAGCATAAAACTAAGATATATATTCAGCGATAGTTTTTAGGCATTTATTATTTAATTAATGTTAATGCGGTTTTTAAACGCACAATCTTAACATTTAGATTTGCATGCATAATTCCATTGTGAATTTTTTTACCATTGAAATTTTGATTTCTACTCATCAGAGCTGAAAAAAAGTTCTTATTACCAATCATAATGATGAAAAAATGACCGCAAATCAAAGGCAAACTATTCTTTGCAACATCCGTTCACATCTTCGAACAGTTTTTGTCTGCAAATATTTCACCCGCATCTATTTGATTTGACAGATCTGAAAAGGATCGTCATTATGCGCTTCGAATAAATGCGCTTCGAATAAATGCGCTTCGAATAAATGCGCCGTCGAATTTGGCTGCCAACGCCATACTTAAACACTTTGAGTGCAAAGCTAATTTTGATAAATTACCCCCAGGCCAAATATTTTATTTACCAAATATTTCGTGTTTCATTTCAACTAAACGTTTGGTAAGTAACCACATGTCCTTCAAAATCGTTACTGAATATACTATTTCTTTTTTAAGCAGAAGGACTTAATTTCCATACAAAATATACTGACTCTGCTTTACACTTCAATAGCTGTCATTCAAATAAGTCAGACGTGGCAGTCAATGTGTTCAGAGGAAACAAACATTTTAAGAAAAGGGGTTTAGGACTGATCCTGTCGAATGAGCGGAGTCCTTATTAATGCATTAAATTTGTTTCCAATTAATTTGTAAGACTTTAAGGGTGTTAGTGAGAGTGAATTGAAAGAGAATCGCTTCATGTACTCAGACCAGAAGGACTTATTGTACTCAGACCCCTCGCCTACCAAGGCTTCCTGGATTTATTAGTGAAATCCAGCATCATTAATAGGGGATAAGAGGCTATCCTCTGCATGTACGCAACATCCCAGCCAAAGCACTGGTATCTGATGCGAGCAAACCCTAGACATTCGCAAAGGAAATACTCCACAGTGTCCACTTCTTCTAAGCAGAATGAACATCCTGTGAAAAATCTATAGTGTACATACACGCTAAAAAATCATTGTTCTACCCTTAGTATATTTTGCAGCTAATATATTCATATTAAAAACATTTCTAAACATTATTATATTGATTCAGCAATAACATTATATTGCCAGCACATAGCATTCTTAAAATTTTATATATTGACATGCGTGTGGTGAATTTGTCTGCTACAATATTATATTGGTCGGCCAATATTAAATATTAACATGGCAATAAGTTATATTAACGCCTTACAATACTATATTGGTATTCCAATAGTATTAACGACACGCGGTGTTCCCAAGCGGTCCCCCATCTAAGTATTTACCGCGCCCAACCCTACTTAATTTAGGTGATCGGACGAGAACCGGTTATTCCATTGTGATATTGTCGCATTAAATATTAATATCCTTACATACAATACTAGCAATGTATTTCGTTGTTTCACCATCAATCTCACCACCCATGGTTAATAAATTTATATTGGCATAGTAATATATTTATGTTAAGATGTTAAAACATATGTTTACAGATATTCTTGACATAAAAATTTAACAGCCTTAATATATAAAGTTAAACTGCAGATATATTGTAACTTCCTAACATAAAATATTGAGCTGTTAAAATTATGTATTAGGGACAATGCTGTTACTATAACAATATTAAGATGTTAATATATTGATTTCAGCGTGTACATATGACTTCCTAAGTGATTGTGCCCAGTCAATATATCTATCATCCCCCTACAAACCTCCCTGCTCTTGCTAAGGGGCAATGTTGCAGTCCCACATCAGAGGACATCCATCTCCCTTTATGTGTATCGACTAGCAACTGTTGAAAGATGGTATATGAAAATGAAATCGATACATTTAAGGCACATTCGAGTTCCTTTAATCGAAGTACCGACCCTTACTTTGCAATAGCAACGACAATTTCGTCATATTCAACAGCGCAATGTCCCAGAGTAGGTGCATCTTATTGAACCTACCGACTGAGTTCAATCATACCCAGCATTTCTGGGCAATTTCCGAATTATTTAGAGATATGCGTAACGCTAGCAGCGCAGCTTGACTTTCGCAAAAAATATCGTTATGTTTTCGCCCTTACTATTCAGCAATTGAACAGGAAGCAGCTCTCAAAGATAGTGAATATTTCGACTTGGAAAACAGAAACATGTTCCACATCTAACGTATCCCTTCGAGCCGTCCGAGAAGAAGATTTCGGAGCATCTTTTCGTGCAGGCATCTGGTTGCTCCCAGTCACTTCTGTTTAAAAAATACTTCATATCTTCTCTCGATATCGTTTTCAGGCACTCGAGAATCCGGAGGCATCGCATTGAACCTCTCAGAACAATACCCCACATCGCTGTAGTCTGCCCATAGGAATAGTTGATATATCCTATGAGTAGAGCTCATCGTTTTGTAAGTGCTCCAGGAATAGTACTCTCAGAACCACAAATACCTACCTGTTGTAGTTTGGCTAATTCCCACTTCCTTCTCTTAGATCCTTTCATCAAACACTCTTTCATTGATAACTGCTTCCTTATAAACTGCTTCCTTTTTGTCAGTATGTTCCATTTTTCAGTTTGACTCTATTGCCAATAGCAATAATAAAATACTAGATTTTATCCTTTGGAACATCTCCTCCCATAATATCACGCTACATGCTGCCTCCGTGTCTTATCTGACGCGCATCTTATCTTACTTAATCTTCTTCATCTTATCTTCCAAAAAAAAATTATCTTACTAATTAGAGGTTTTCGTCTAGCTCTCCGTGCATCACATCGATTACGATAGCTGCGTTTTTTTTCATCCAGAGTGGAGGAGGTATCCTACATGCATAAAAAAACGATCCAGAGCAGCATGCAAGTTTATTTCTATTAGACAGTTGTCAAAAAAAAAATTGAATTGAAATATAACCTCAGAAGAGAGATATAAGGAAATGAAAATGACACTGAGAATTGGAGCAATTTGCCTGAATTTGAGCGTTAGTAGTAGTGAGGGAATTTGACATTAATCTACTCCGCGAACAGAAAGATAGAGTGAGATAGAGAGTGAGATAGAGAAAGAGATAGATAGAGAAAGATAGTAGGCCATGTGTACGCGAATTTGACAAGTAGTAACTCAGTAACAACTAAAATCTCGCAGAACTAAGGTATCGGGGAAACCATGGGGAATATCTGAGGTAGCAATTCTCTCGATTTGGTCTATTTATAGATTTTATCTTTGTAGTAAAATTGCTTTCGAAAACACCGATTTGGGCAAAGATGGTAGGAAAACTTGATGTTTGAGTGACGAAAGATTCAAAAATCGTCAGATTGATAAGCTAATAGAGTCCATTAATCAAATCGCAGGTGTGGCCATTATCCATTGCCCAGAACCTTACGCTGCCGCCAGAAATTGTTAAACATATGAGAGTGAAACACATTGGCTGTTGCACATAGATGTGGAAGGGATAATTCGTTGTACAAGTCACTATTCTAGATCGACTATCAACTGTCTGAGCAATATAATTGCTGAAATGGTTGGTAAATATGACAGTTAGCGTCTTGTGCAGCAGCTGGTCCACATTCGACCAGGCCTCGACATGCGCATGTTTGATTGTCAAGCAGAGTTGGTTGCATCGACATTTCAATTCCAGCTGAATGCCTTTCCGCCTGACTGTTAAACTCCTAACAGCTAAATGGTAAGATAAGAGGTCAATTGCTTACTCAGTCGACATCACGAGCCACTAGGCATACCCCCTCTCCTCATCCGAATCGTTCGGATGATCTGCAAGATGCAGATGACCAATTTCATTTTATTGATAGTGAGCACTTGTTGCAACTGCTGCTTGGTTTAAAAGCAAGGAGACTTCGAGGCATTACTGAATGTCTAATTAAATTATTAAACATCTACCAATCTCTAGGCTCAAATTTCTTTCCATTGTCTTCAAAAACGTCCTGAACAATGATTACTCTTGGAACTCATGACAGGTGCTCAAGATTGTTGTAATTCAGAAAAAAAGGCAAAAGTAAAGATTCCAGCAATTTGCGTCCAATCTATCTACTTTCTAATTTGGGAGAAATTGTTGAGAGGAAATGGAGCAAAATGATAAAAAACCATTGCGATCTTACTAATTCCTGGCCACCTGTTTCGCTTTGGGCACAAGCGTGAGACGCAGCACGCCATCTCGTACCTGGACAATTCTATGTCAGCGTTAAAGGAGCAGATTCTCTCAAAAAGCCTGTGACATCAGGGGCGCCACAAGGTTCTGTCACTGGACTAATTTTTTATACCACATTTACCGCCGGCCTTTCTATTCCAGCGGATCAAAATCAATTCCGATTTCCCCAATATACCAACGACACGCTCTTATTCGGATCGATCAAAGACCAGATCAAATCAGCGAAGCGCAGAGCTTAAGGTCCAACCAGTCACGAGTCTGGTTACGCGGCGATCCATACGCACCGAAGCAAACCACGCAAAGCATATGTTGCACCCAAACACATCTTCGAACTGTCAGAAAAGTGCCATGCACATTGGGCAACGGTTTGCTCAATTGTTGCTATGAACCGACTTGACATATGTTCGCTCATTCACTGTATGAGCACTAATGTTCACACGTATTTACAGATGTAAAAAGGTGCATTTTTTGCTCATAAACCGGTAGGTTTTGACACTTGCTTATGTTCGCAGGCTCATGTTTGTTTAGGGCTAATATCTTTGCTTTGATAAATGAGGCAACATACCAAATAGCAGTAAGACACAACTCTGTGTGTTTAATGATCCTTCTTAGCATTGGCAATCCCAAACTAATCGAGAAAAGGCAAAAAACCGCTGTCCCGTTCAGGGTCTAGCTCATCTCGAAAGTACCTCGGCGCTGATTTCTTTGAATTTCTGAAGTTTAATCCTTATGTGCGACGTAAAGTCAAAGCTGCCGGATCCGCATTTCAACGGATCAGACTTTTTAGGTCAAAAAAAAAAAAATGAGCATGATCACCAAAGTTCAGTATATTTGCTATGACATAATCATCCGGTCTATCCTGAACTCTGCATCCCCATCCTGGATTACCTATTCCAAAACGTTCTTCTGAGTCAGGAGTCAAGACTGAAGCCGTGTGGCGACCGGGTTGTAGAATGAACGAAAATATTCTATGGTCAGGCAGACGGACATAAAAACGGACCAAAAATAGAGAACGAACTAATACTCTATTGAACCATTTACGTGGTCCGTAAAAACAGTTTGTCAACGGCATGAATCCGCTTTTTAACTTTGTAGTCTTCACAACGAACAGGAGGGTCTAGATTTAAGACCTAGTAAAGGATATACAGTGCCGAACAAAAGTCGGAAAATTGTCAAGTATATCATTAATAAAAAATTGTGGTATTGCAAAGTAAACATAACCCTTTGTACAAAAATATTTTATTGAAAGTGCACAAAATTTCAGTTTCTACGAAAATATTTTACAAAAAACTAATATATCCACAGATTACAAAGAACAAAAGTCTGATTATATTACATGGTATATTTTTATTAATTCTAATATTTTGTTGGCCCGCCATTCATTGTAATGACAGCCTTCATCCTGTTTGGCATGGAATCGACAAGATTTCGCGTCACTTGTACTGGTATTTTGACCCACTTCTGACGCAAGGTGGTTTTGAGGTCTTTATTTCTAATGTTGTGTTTTCGGACTCTATGCTCAAGATAATCCCATAAATGTTCTATGGGGTTGAGGTCGGGCGACTAAGGTGGAGAGTGTAGCTGTTTTAGGATATTGAAAATTAAACACTCCTTCACAATAAGAGCCGTATGCTTAGGATCGTTATCTTGCTGCAATGTCCAGCTGGTTTGTAGGCCCAATTTAAGCGCGGATTGCTATAAATTATTTTTTAAATATATTTAGATATACTATGCGATCTATAATTTCTTCAATTATGACTAAATTACCCACTCCAGCCGCTGACATGCAACCCCAAACTAGAACATTACCACCTCCATGTTTAATGGTTGGAATTAAGTTCTTCTTTTTAAGACTTTAATTTTTTTTCTCCAAATTCTGTGTCTTCCAGCATGTCCGAACAAGTAAAACTTGCTTTCGTCACTAAAGAGAACAGTGTTCCGGAAAGTCAAATCATCATTTTCATGGAGTTTTGCACATTCCAAACGTTTTTTCTCTTCTGCATTTTCTCATATGCCTTTTTACGTGCCAGCAATTTATATTTGTGCCAGCAACCGCGGTTATACACTTTCTACTGAAGTATTCAGAACTGTGGAGTAATCTACGTACCGTTATTGGATGAACAACCTTCCCAGTAGTATGCTTGATGTCTTCCGCTAGGATTGTTGAAGATGTCCCCGGCTTATTTCTAATTTCAGCTAATATACTCCTTTTTTCACGTTCTTTGAGTTTACGAGGTCTGACGCATCTCGACTTGTTTTCAACAGACATAATTACCCGCTAATTTTTGATGACAGTCTGAATACTGGAATGAGATTTATTTACTATTTTCCCGATTTCGCGGTAAGAATGTCCTTCGTTTTTTAATTTAACAATAAGTTTCCGCATGTCGCGTGATATTGCTTTTCGTCTCGATTCCATTATTTCAAAAAAAAAAAAAGAATTTAAGCTGCAATCTGTATTTACCGACAGTAAAAAACCAACTGCTTGAATTATTTCATTACTAACAAATTTACCGCTATTTCCTAGAAGGAATGTTATTTATTTACTATTTACTTAGAAGTATACGCAGACTTCTGTTCTTTGTTATCTGTGGATATTTTAGTTTTTTGTACAAATTTCTCGTAGAAACTGAACTTTCATGCACTCTCAATAAAATATTTTTTTACAAAGGGCTATGTTTATTTTGCAATATGTACCACAATTTTTTTATTTGTGCTATGCTTAACAATTTTAGGCTATTTTATATGGTGTACAACCAAATTTTCATCAAATGTTGTCTGGGGTAAGGTTCAAATATTGTGTGAACTTTGTTCAAATGTGATAGCTGAATCGGAAGTTATAGGCCAAAACGCAGTTTTTTTCTCACTGATTTTTTTAAGATGGTACCGCTGCCACAGTGTTGCCTGCATTTCAAAATCACTTCTATCAGACCTGGTCCTAGTTAATACCAATATGTCCTGTGAATTTCATTATGATTGGATAAACCGGTCGTCAGTTCTCGTGAACAGAAGTTTCGAGTGCTATTTTCGTTCTTGTGCAAATCGGAATTTGGAAATTTCAGTTTGACATGGACAAATGTTCAAATTTATCAATGATTTGAAGTTTTTGTCAAAAAGCAAAAAATTTTCAGGAGGGTCGTTGATTTGAAGGATATTTTTTCAGGAGCCTGCTGTAGCTACAGGGTTACTGGTACTGCCTTGAAAATCTAGATGTGTTAAGTCTTAGTCTACATCAATACGCTCTGCAATTTTTACGATGATCTAATGTTTTTGTCAGAAGTTATGACAGATCAAAATTTGAAAAAATCCTTCTCTACTTTTATGCACTCAGCACCCACACATGGCTCAAAATTTCCAATTCTTTATCATAGACCAGCTTAAAAGATAATAAGTTTTCATTCCCAATACTTTTTTAACAAAAATTTACACTGCTTGGAAATATAGGAGTGTGTACTTGAAAATTCACTAAAATGCCCGCCGCCACCAAAGGGTTAAGGATATCTGAATTCTAGCAAACCGTGGACCTACCCACTATATACATCTATGTCCTCCGAAAATTTAAGCTCAATCTGATCGGCCACTCCAGAGATTATTTCCCTTAATCATTTATCTGATATATATACAGTGCCGAGAAAAAGTGATGCAAAAGCTCATATTTAAGAAATTCTTTGGGTTAACCTTTTCATATTTTGAAAGATAGTGAATAAAAAGTCCGTTGGTTTTTTTCTTGCTATTGATATACGATATTTCCAAACAGTGATTAGATGTAAAAAAAAAATAAAAAAAAAAATAGCTTTTCTGTAAGAAAAAAATTAAAAAGTAAATCAATTCATATTTGGCTACCGAGAAAAAGTGATGCAAAAATTAAATCTCGATTATATTCTACCAATTGTATTGGGTAACTGATAGCAATCAATGGTTCTTAATATTTGATAGGATTTCCATTTCAATCTATGACAGCTTGAAGCCTTCTTGCCATAGATGAAACCAACTTAGCGCAGTATTCTTGAGTGATCTTGCCTCACTCTTCTTTTATTTTTTCCTTAAGCGCGGATTTGCTGCGGATGCTATGTGTTGCAAGTCGACGCGACAGTTCTTCCCAAACATGCTCAATTGGATTGAGATCAGGTGATTGTGGGACCATTTTAAGCAATTTGGAATATTATAAAGTAGCCACATTCGAGTTTGGTGGGCGGTATGCTTAGGATCATTGTCTTGCATGAATATGTAGTTTGTTCCCAAATTCAACTTTTGAACGCTAGCTGCTAGCCGATCCTTTAAAATCTGGATGTAGACTTTGTGGTCCATCGTTTTTTCTTCTATTATATGAAGTTCGCCAACTCCATTGAAAGCCATACTATACATCGCCATAACAAAATAGAACCACCACCATGCTTCACTGTTCCTATCATATTTTTCGTATCTAGCTCCGTAAGAGGCTTTCTGCGCACTTTTGATCGCCCATCGTGAGAAAACACATTAAACTTGCTTTCATCCGTTAGTAAAGATGCGTTTCCAAAATTCGACATCCTTATTCAAATGTTCTTTGGCGAAATTTATTCTTTTTTCACGGTTTATGTCGCTAACGAAGAATTTCTTTCATAGAACACAACACACGTAACCCAATTTTCTTAAATGATTTCTGACTGTATGAACGCTAACATCTTTTTTATAAATAGATTTTAGTGTTGCTTTGATTTTCGTCGCCGGTATAAAAGGATCTTTCTTGACTTCTCGTTCGATTATTCGCATATCAAGTCCTGATAATATTTTCTTCCTCCCTGAGCGGTTTTTATTTTCTAAGCTTTTATATTTGCAGAACCTGTGTATTATCCTCCAAACAGTAGAAATGGGTCTATTAACGATGGATGCAATTTCCTTGTATGGAACGGTCTGGTTATGAAGCCGAAGAATAATTTTCCTTTCATCTAAAGAAGTCTCTTTGCTCAAAATTGGTTAAATATTAATATTAATGAAAACATAAACCTGAGGATTGAGAAATTTCTTCTTTTACGAATGTCTTCCTCCAATTGCATCTACAATTGATTTTCAATGGTGAAAACAACTAACAATGGAGTGCAATCGCTGATAAAATGACACATTTTCAATGAAAAGCAATTATTGCATCACTTTTTCTCGGTATCTTTTAAGCTAGAGGTTAATCTGGAAGCGTAAACAAACTTTCAGAAACCGGTTCTTGGGAAAATGATGAATAAATTTTACCTTTGTCACATAGGACCATACTCCGAAACATCAATTTTGCCGATATTACTTCTGTGAGTTCGCAAATATGCTATCAAAGCCGAAATTTTGTATATTTTCATCTTTTTGCATCACTTCTCCTCGGCACTGTACATATAAATATATATATATATATATATATATATATATATATATATATATATATATATATATATATATATATATATATATATATATATATATATATATATATATATATATATATATATATATATATATATATAATTAAATATGAATTTTCGGCAAAGCGAGTTTAATACTGAATTTTCTTCGAAAATTCAGTAACAAGAGCCAGCAGGCTAAAATAAGGTAGCCGCTAGTTGGTAATTAATTAATGCTAATATGTCTTAGGCCAAGAATGAAATAAAATAAATCTTTTACAATTCAATTCTCAAAAAACATTTTTTACTTGATGCTTATTACAAGAAAGAAATATAGTTTTCAATTGGTAATTTTGAATTAAACTTGCATAATTTTTACGGTTAAAGGTAGTTTTTCAACCATCTATTTCGAAAATTCTGCAACCAAAGTACTTTTTAATATCACATACCTGCGCAGTAAATCAAACTCAGCTAATCATTTCTAAAAATACATTTATACATATGTACTACCAATGTCGTATGGTTACGCTGTGCGAGCAGGTTACATTGCATACATACATTAATTGTCATGCTTTAATTTTCATTGGATCGCGACACTTGTAAATAAATCACTAATGAAATTTTCTGTCGAGTTCCCTTGCTATTAAAAATAATTTTAAGCACTAATTAAAATTTCTACCACATTTTCCCTCGGAAATCAAATATTGGCTGCAATCGACACGTTTACTAAAGTTTCAATTCAATTCGAAAATATTTATATTTCAATATTTCAATTTTCTAATTAAATTCTCATTTATTTCCAACAGATTTCGTTGTGTGCATACTGATGCAGAACTTCACTGGTGTTTTTCCGTAATAAACTTCGAACAAACTACAGCGTGTAAACGTCATTGATACGTTGTGCGACGAGTAAAATAAATCAAAACACAACAACAACAACAAATCGTAAAGTTGAGCAACTAGCGACGCAATATTCAAGTTCTTCCTACGTTCTGGAATATATGCATATTAATTGAAAGAAGTCTAATTTTAATGCGAAACGATTATTTATAATCGTCACGCATTCCCTCCGAGCAACAATCGTGGCAAATCATCATAACTACAGTTGTAACAGCGTTAAAAAACGTAGACGACGCAAACGTAACGACGACATGGGCGATCTGGATATATGCTTGATAAAGGAGTTCGCCCGACGACCTGGTTTCTACGATCGCAGTGATCCCCATTTCAAGGATAAAACATACGTACAACAGAATTGGGCGGAAATATCACACCAGCTGGGCTATGAAGGTGAGTTTTCATTGAATTTGAATTGTATATTCTGAGTCATGGCTAATACAATGCAATACATGCACGTGCATGAATAATCATTCGGCACTGTGGTATATGTACAGTAGAAGAAACCCCTGCACTTGAAAAATTGAAAGAAACCCTTTATGACTTCGATTAATCCATATATTCAAAGGTATTGTAGCTCCTAGCGCACATATACTCACACAAAAAGTACCCCTCACGGAATGGTAAGTCATTTTTGCGTGTATATGTATGTTCTTATAGAGGGTCTTGAAAACCTGTCCTGAAAGGAAACGAAAACTGATATCTTGCCGAAATTCTTTTAAATGTGTGCCACAATAGTTTACTGCATGGTATAGTGTGCTGCTTTGTAGTTTTAAGCCAGAAATATGAGCGATTCAAATTTACCTGGCGGTAGCGAAACATTTACCTGTCAGTTGCTAAATTTAAAAGATGGCAATGAAATAGGTTTTGAGTTGTAAATAATACAAAGATAAAATTCCGGTCCCTCCTAAGAAATGCCATAGTATAATTTTGTTAGGAAATAAATATTTTTTTATGAAAACCACCACCTTGGAACACTAATTTTGAAATTTTTGTACATACCTGAAAGTTATTTTGCTCAACGTAGGAATATGAATAGGATTTTAGTGAGTTTTAAAACTGAATATACAAAAAAAACGTTTACCTGTAAAATACAGATAAAATTCGGTTTCTTGGAAGATACTGATATTTCGCGGATGATCTGTCTTACTTTTAAAGGACGATATACATTTTAGGATAATATGAGCTGAAAAAGAGGTTAAATTATCCTCGAAATAGCAATAAATGTCACGAAATTGAAATTTATCTTGCTCCCAAATCGAAAATTGGCCTTTAAATTGAAAAATGTAATGCAAGAATATTAAACTATTGATCATACGTTTGAAACTACTTTAAATGTGTTAATACACTCTGCGAAATAATTATAACGGCACGAAAGCTTTTAGTAGTAAGTTATGTTTTTTGAATCATTTTTAAATTTTCAAACAAAATTTTATTGCTCCATGTGATTGTACTTTCAATAACAGTGTATAAAAAACTAAGAACCTTTCTTTTAAATTTTGTAATAATAAGAACTGAAAGTAAGAACGAAATAATTATAAAGGCACTTAATACTTTTATTGCTTCTTTTTTTGTAGTGACTTTTTATTACGTAAGCTTATTAAGAAGTATGACCGCCATTATTATTCATAACCTCTTATAAACGCCTTGGCATAGAATTTATTAAGGTACAGGGTTAATGTTCTTCCACTCCTTGTTGATTGATTCCCTTAGCTCTTTTACACTTACTTATTGGCGCCCATGGCGAAAAACTTTAGCTTATAAGATAGTCTACTACAGATTCTCGATTGGATTAAGATCCGAACTAAATGCTAGGCAGTCGACAATCGAGATGCCACAGCAATCTCCTCTCCGGAATTAATAAGCACCTCATCTAATAAACTAATATAGCATTCTGAGTCGGTTTTTTGTCGAAACGAAGCAAATAGATGTGGTACCCCCATATGATATAACTGCCCAAATCATCAGTGACCCTCCACCGAAATTTCGACGCTTTTCTTTCGCAGAACCTTTATCCCGCCAATAATTATGTGAACCGTCTGGGGCATCTAAATTAAACTTTGTTTGATCAGTAAATACTATATTGTTCCATTCTTCAACCCGAAACCGGTAGTTTTCGGCAAATCGCAGTCTAGTCAATTTATGTCTTTTCGTAAGCGGAGGTTTTCGACATTTTTTGTCATATGTGAGGTCCGAATTCCACTTCATTATTCGCACCAATATTTTCTTCGATGGCAATCCTTCTGATCTTACTTTGATCTATTTTAGGCACCTTAGATGGCCTTCCTGATCGTTTAATTTTACCGTAATATTTCCCCATTTTTATGAAAGTGTCGATTATGCAGGTAGATCTTTTTTAACGTTTGGCATTTCCACGATTAAACATGCCTTGCTCGTGATAAGCTTTAATTTTACTCTTTTCTTCTTCGCTTAGTGATTTTCCGCGCGGCGGTTGTAAAATATGTCAATAAATAAAATTTTAAATTCCAATAAGATTTGTATCATGCATTTAGAAAACAAGTACTCACGCGTTATTGCTTTTCTGAGCACCTAAACACAAATAAATAAACTAAAATCAAATATTTATTGACGTGCCTTTATATTTATTTCGCATATTTATTTATTTATTTATTGACGAAGTTAATACTATTTTTCAATAGAAACAATGAATATCAACACATGTTTATCTGTCATATAGTTAAAGCACGCTGACACGCAGTAAGACATGATGTTCATTGCATGTTTAGTTTTGTATTAAGCTACCAAAAATTATATTACCAAAAATTTGGGGTAATCAGGAATTTTTTTCAATCTTAGCCTTAATATGTGAATCCATTGCTTTTAGTGATTGAATCCATTGCGCCTGAAATTTCAATTACATTTCAATTTCGATAAAGACCAAGCCCTAAGTTAGGTTAGGTCGGGTGACTGTCAATCACACATAGGTACAGTAAATCCTGTAGAAATAATCGCCTTCGATATTTGTTTCTGTGATTCTAACTGTGATAAATTTCCACCCAAACCAAGATTTGCCCTTTACGCTTTCAACAAGTTAATCAAAAGTTTCAAAACAAGCCATTCCTTTATTATAAAATTCAAATATAGTTACTCTCAAATGTATTTCGTTAATGAGGAGATGTGCTTAAAACAGTTACTGGCTTGTCAGGGCCGAATCTTCCTTTGGAGCCAATGGTGCAGCTGCGCCGGGCGCAAGTGAGAAGGGGCGTAAATATTTCGATCATCTTTAGTTCATAATAACAAAAATATCAAAATACACAAATATTCAAAGTCCATTTTATTCAATTGGCAGTTTATACTCTTATTTGCTCTTTTTTTCATTAGTTAATTTGTTCTCACAGATCATTACATGCCTAAGTAGCCCAAATTAGCCATATTCGCATATAAAATTAAATTGCGGTGAAACAGCAAAATTTACAGACACGATCCCTATTTGGGGCGCAAAAATTGCATTACGCACTTCGCAGCATTAATTTTGATGAATGAATTTAGATTACTTCATTCTACTCATTACTTTACTTCCTTGTATACTGCATTCCCCTCCATTTGTGTTTTTCCACCTTCAAAAAATTCAATACCAAAATCCACAAGAGCAATTACCCTGGCCTGAAAATGTATATTGCTCCATTCGCCACTTCATTTCGTAGGAATGAAGAATAGTTCAGCGAAATTCGAAATAAAAAAGGCGAAACTGCGGAAAAATTGGGGGAACGCTGAATTTTGGAGTGAACCTTGATACTGGCGTTTTGAACTAAATGTCAAAAATCACCATCGATCCGAGTGCTGCGTTACATTTTACACGGGGTCAAAGGTCACCAAAAGTGATTTTTCGTAAATATCACATCTACAAAAAAACAATGGCAGGTTGTATTTGTTGGCGTATCCGATAATAGAAATTTATCTGATAATAGAATTGAAAAAAATTACACAAAAGTTGCTGAAAATGTAAAATAGATAAGTTTTTTTGACTGGTTTCATGATGGCTAGATGACAGGTCAATATTTTTTACCTTCAAAAATTTGTTTGGATCGTTTCTAGTGGTTGAAACCCGCAACTATTACTTAATACGAAATTAAAATATGAAGCCAAAGATGAGCCTGTTTGAGACTTTCAACAAATTTTTAATTTATAAAATCACACTTCAGCATTGCTCAAAGCTTGAAGAAGCGTTGAAACATAATGGATATTCAGATTTAAATAGTGGCATTTTTATGAAGAAATTTCCAATGATATCCTGGAATTTATTTTCAGTATTGAAGTTCTTTGAAACTAGTACTGACTTTACTCTTAACAGTTCAAGCGGGGGAACGATCTTTTTCAAAATTAAAAATTTTAAAGAGTTATTTCAGATCTACGAAGACGCAAGAAAGATTAGTAAATTTGGCAATTCTACCCATAGAGAATAGTCTTGTCTTGAAATTAAATAGTGATTGCTTAGTTAAAGGCTTTGCGAAAATTAAAGTCTGCTGTACTGTGCTTTCAACTAGACAAAAAAAGACTTCTCAGAAATCTAAAAACTCTCCACCGAATGTGTAATTTTCGTGTATTAAAGCTATTGAGAGCGGATAAGCACAGCGAATTTCACTCTTGCCATTACCGCATAATAATCTGAGTTTTCCATATAATTTATGTCTTTAATTTATATTTAAAGCTTATTTTTGTTTGTTTGTATATAAATATTAGAGAAAAAAAAACAACAGCATTACCGAGCCAAAACTTGCGGAAGAAAAATATGTTTGCGTATCGAAAACTTGCGACCAGAAAATTTTGAGATAATAGTGATATGCTGTAGTGCTCGAATGAGCAAATGTCTAGTTTTTCCATAAAAACTTCATGTTGAGTAAAATACTAGAAAGTGCTAGTAAAAACTTGCTAAAAATTCGCAGTCGTGAAAGGGGTGATAATATAGAGGGCGCCAAATGTCGTTCTGCGCCGGGCGAAAAGAACCGACCCTGTTGCTTGTACTTTTTTGTAATGTATTACACCAGCGCAAAGGCCTCATGAAAAAAAGCCACTGCTGAAAAGAGCATCGGTAGCTCTGTTCACTAACGCGTTTGTCCGAAGCAGCGATCGCTCGCGGGTTCGCATCCCGCCATATGCTCATGTTGTCTAAAGAGTCGGCGACTGAGCATAATACCAGCACTTCCTTCATTAAATGTCACATAATATGTTTAGCGATGACTAGGTATAAAGCCAGCGCTCCAGAGCAAAGTGTGGCAATTAAGTGCTTACAATAAAATAATTGAAATCGGCTTTTCATGTGTCTACCTACTGTCATAGCTAAGCATACGCCTCAAAATGTAATTAACATTGGCACAACAGATATAAACGAATACAATTACAATAATTGCATTCAGCGTCAGTATTATGTCAATGTCAGTATTAAATCTATGTTAAATTCCTTCTATCCTATATATCTACATCTAATTGCTTGAAGATGGTGCCTAGGCTTTATTTCCTCGTTCAGAATATAAAAGATTTTAAAATTTAACCGGCCCTTATGAATATAAGACGCTACGGTCCCGAGCGAAAGAATGTACTTCTACATCAATCACGTCGAAGTATCTGTCCAAACAAACAGGCTTGAACCCTTTTGGTCTTAAACTCAATCTTTATTTCGCACAAACTATCTTATCCTGGTGGACTATATTCTTATTTTTTGATTTTTGGAAGGTATTTGGTTTCAATATCTGGCTAATACTTTTTGAAGCTCGATCTTAAGATAGTTAACTATGTTCGTCCTATTGTATCAATCAAATTAGTTTTAGATTAGCGTCACCTTAAATCCAAAAGCTGAAAAATTTTAAGAGATTCTACCATTATTTGCAGATATTCCAAACCATCGCTACTACATTAAGATTATACTTAATCGCTTTAAAAATATTTTCTTGGTGCAGTCATAGAAATCATTTAAATTAGTCTGCCTATTTTTTGCCGTCTAGCAGTGCGTGCGCCTCTTCATGATAAAGTTAATTACTTTGTGTTATCAGCTATTTTTTAATTTTAATTTTTTTTGCAAATTTAAATGAAAAGTGTAAATATTATCCTTGAAAGTCATCGACATTAATTATAACTTTTTTATAATGCGCTACTTTTTATATTTGCGTCTAATAACTTATATGCTTATAACGTTTATGCATTAATCTCATTAATCAATACACTTTCGTTTCCTATTTTGCTCACCGATATTCTATAAATTGATTTATGATAGCCAAGTGTTTTGAAAAATGAAATATCTAATTAATTTTCGGTATTCGCTCTGGATTTTGCGGAAATAGTACGTATTAGAGATGCATTAAGCCGTGCTTCCGGACTATACTGGTTGTGTAGTCGTGGTCGCATTACGTCACGAAAATCCAGGCTGCTAAGCCTCGAAAATGTCTCTAAAATTATCTTGTCTTCTAAAGAGAAGGTAAAAACAACTCTTGAAAGTACTTTCTGCGTCATAGGAAAATCCCCATCAGGTATCACAACTCGAAGAAAGCAAAAAATACGCGTTCAAGGAAGTAATTCCAATCAATTGAAAGCGCATAAAAACTCATCTATACCCCACGTGGAGCAGCAACGTTGACAGCATAAGCTAGTCTAGTAGCCTCTGGTCAGATGTGATCAACCTCTTCTACATACAAGGCATTACTTCACCTATTCCTTCATCGAATCGAGCGGCAGAAGCTGTATTACTGGCTGATAAAGTTACAAACGCGGTCCTAGATGTTCCTGAAGAACTTGTCCCGCCAGGGAATCGTTCTGGCCTTTTTGCTGATTTTTTCAATAAAGACAAGGCACGTGACAATTTCCTTTGATCTTGTACCGTTGATGCATGGCAACATTATTGTTCCTTACGCTTCATGGCGAAAAATATAATCACTAAGGTCATACGCAACTACTTCGTGAAAATAAAGTCATCTTTCCTTTCAAACAACCCTAAACCTTTCTGATCGTACATTTGATCACTAAGAACAGCAACGCAGTACCCTGAAACAGTGATCTTTGAAGGTCATGTAAAAGTTTTACCTTCATATTGGAAAGCTTCAAATTTATTCCCGACATTGAAGTGAGGAGGGTCGTTTACAATAGAGTTTAATGGAATCAAATTTCTAAAGATCAACTAATTTAGTCAAATTTGTTAACTTGGTGGCCTCTACACTTTACGATCGACAAAAGTCGATGTCATTTAGACTGACTTTTCGAGAGCCTTTGATAAGGTTAATTATTTTGAAAAAATCATTTAATTTTACACATCTGGCCCTCTCTTGTCGTGGTGCTCATCGTATATCCTTAATAGCACTTGTAGAGTTGTTCAAAATGATTCCCCTTCGCTCCCTTTTCATCTTTCTTCCGGTGTTCCTCAATTATCCATACTCGGCCCTCTGCTGGTAATTTTTTTCATCAATATCCTTTAATCGACATTTTCATCCCATTCCCTTCTCTATGTTGACGATCTAAAGTTATTCAGAGATATTTCCTCCCTCAATGATTGTGAAATTGACCTATCAGCATTGAGTACGTGATGTGCAAGAAACTTTCTCCCTCTTAATGTTTCCAAATGTCTTGTTATGCCTTTCTCCAATAAACCTAATTTGCTGTCTTTCGACTATTTTCTGTCTCGTAATATTTTATTGTATGTGGATCAACACAAATATCTTGGGATACCTTTCGATCACAAATTAAAATTTGACAAAAATGTACGTTGCAATAGTGGAAGGGCGTCTTAACTTGCTGGCTTTGTTCTGCTTTGCTCACACCACTCTTTAAATATCACCACATGTGTCCATTTATTTACTTTCCTAGTTCGTTGTACCCTGGACTACTGCTCCCAAGTATGATCTTCTCCTTTCGTGTACTATAGAGATGAAATTGAATCTGCTCAACATAGATTTGCTCGATTTTGTTTTTTTTTATTATGGGAAATGCCAAATGATTTAGCCTTTCCCTCTTTATAACGATCGCTTTTGTCATTGGACTATTCTTGCTTCACGAATTTTTTGATCAGTCGCGCTTGGGCTGGTAGTTGTAGCATTTCCGCCATAGTCGTTCTCAAGCACGGTGGCGGCAGAGTGAAATAGACTCGTGCACGGCTCCGGGTTCATACAATGATTTTCATCCCGTAAAAATCCTGTCAGTCCTCAAAGTAGGTTCTCAGTCTCGTGGCCATTAAGCTGGTGGTATATGTTCAGTTGAAGCGGAATCCTGATTCCTTCGATCTGGCTCTAAGGACTTGTGCAATCCTTGCATTAGCTCCCTGCTTGCACAGATAACCAGGATATAATTAAGGTGACTACACTATTGAAATGTGTATCGACTTTGAAAAGGGTCCCATATAAAACAGAAATTAATAAAAAAAATTAAAACTCGTCAGGCATAAACCTGGCGCTAATTCCAATATACCCTCCAGATGGCTGAGCCATCTGTAGCAGCCAAAGACACGGGAAGTGAAGTTATGGCGAAGGAGTCAGCTCCGCAGACTATTGGCAGCCTGGCGACTAAATCTGATGGATGGAATCTGTTAAACTAGCCATCACACGAAACGACCCTCAGGACTCTAACAGTCATCATATGCGATCGCAAGACAGTGTCTGGCTGTTTTCACGGGTCACTGCTTCATATGACATAAAGGATGAAGAACAATTTGTCCTTCACGTTATGTGCCAGTGCCCGGTTTTGGCAAGGAAAAGAATGGCTTCACTCGAGGCACTCTTCCTCTCAAGTCCAACTGAAATATCCTTTATTGACTTGAAGAGTATCGCGCAGTTTATTAAACAAATCTGCTGCTTTCCTGAGTACAGTGGCTTAGGAATGGCAATATTTTTTGTGCAAGTTTTAATTACTTTACTTTCCGTACGAAGATTGTCTAACATTTTTGAAACTCCCATTAGTATATAACTTTTATTTAAGTTATGCCCAAATAAATGTGTATATCTCACTAAATTACTATCTAATTTCCTCTCAACAGCAAATCTTCTCAAAGACCGTATGTATCAGCTACGTAATCGTTACAATTTGGAAAAGCGCCGCCTGGAAAACCTTCGTATGGAAGATCCAAGCAAACAAGTCCGATCGCCGTGGCCCCTTTTCTATCACTTAACATTCCTCGATGGTCATATACGACCACGTCGTTCCTACAAGAGTATGATGCGTCGTCATTTGGATACGGATCGAAGCGGAAACGAAGATGATCCTTTGGCTATGACTGAAGGACGCAATATGCACCATCACAATGGTGTCAGTGGACACCATGTGAATGGTCGAAAACATGAGATCAAGTACGAAGCTGAAATTTATTCGTATGGAATAGAACAATTTTGAGAAGAAGAGCATATCAATATTAATTTATTCTGTAATTTCAGTGACGATGACCAGAGAACGAATGATAATGACGGTAGCTATTTAGATCCAACCAATTTTCTGTAAGTAATTTATTATTTTTAGCTGTAAGAAATTTGGTTGCTTTAATTTTTTTGGACTAAACTCAACCGGAGAGTTGAAGTATGTCCTGTTTGTTTGGCTTTCATTTTTAATGAGTTTTTTTTCCGATGCAGTACATTCAAGCAAATTTGCCTGCAACATACAGCGATTCTAACTTTTCAACTTTCTTCCCAATTACAGGGCTGATGATGATAGCGTTGGTGAGTCAGCATCGCAAAACCATATGAGCGCCTCCAATTCCGTTACCAATCCAGCACCACCGCCTAGACGCACAGCAACTCAAGGAAATGGAATCAATGTGCGAAGCCTGGAATCATTGAAACGGAAACCGTCAACTACTTCTGATGATCTAGATCATCCCGCTAGCAAGAAATTCCTCGACACTCAAGCAGCTGCGGCCATGGCTCAAGCAGGCTATCCAATGGCATTTGGCAATATGGGTCTGATCAATAAATTCGCAGCTTTTGGGCAATTTATGGCTGCATCGCTTTCCGATATCGAAGAGAAGACTGCCTTAGACTTGATTGGGAAATTCACATTCGAAGTATTGAAAGCTCTTCAAGAGAAAAAGGCTTAAAACAAAATACACATAATTAAAACATTACAACCAGAGTAAAGATAAAATAAAAAAAAGTATGACAAAAGCCTCCAGAGACATGATTAGAAATAGAAATTGAGATATACAGAAATCGTATTTCAGACATTATATGCTAAGTTTTATTATTTGTCGTATTTTTTAAATGCATGTGACTTGAATTTTAACGCTGCTTTTTACATTAGTTTATGTTTGCAACAAGAACAAAACTTTACGTTTCGAAGTATTTTATGTTGAAGTGGTCGAAGTATTTTATTGACTTGCAAGCTCGACGTAACACAATGTTTAATTTTCGCTTACATTAGTTCGTACTTCATTTTTTACACGATCCTTTCCGTGATAAGGTAAACTTATAATTATATACACGTACATATGTATTAACAAACAGTTATAGTTCGTCTAAAATAAATATTTTTGCGTTATAAAACACAAAGTGATAATGTTATTTCATTTCAACTGACTGATCGTTTGCAACATGTTTAATATTTTTTTTTTTGTTTATGAGACCATATGACTCGCGAAGGCTAATTAGGTTCAGTAATTAAGTCAAACGTTTTTCACGCAATGCTTCCAAGAATTTATTGACTTGACAAAAAATGATGTTAGTTGCTCGTAATTGATACTTATATCAATGTTTTTTTCCTTTCTATATACGAGCGTTATCGGTAGAAATTAGTTCAAAATTATTTGAGCCGAATCTAATCGCGTTTGCATTATTTTACTACACTGTAGTATTTATTATGCATAAATACTTATTTAAAAGTAATCACAATATTCATCGGTTATAAATTACTATCTCATAGTAACTTATCTGCAGCTCGT
This sequence comes from Nemotelus nigrinus, assembly GCA_947369275.1. Taxonomy (NCBI): domain Eukaryota; kingdom Metazoa; phylum Arthropoda; class Insecta; order Diptera; family Stratiomyidae; genus Nemotelus; species Nemotelus nigrinus. The sequence goes on from OX376372.1 coordinate 37,223,377, forward strand.
ATCTGTTATCATTTTTGTAGGCGACAACGATAATTTCAATACCTGTTATCTTGGGTTTTCTTTGCAAATTGTTTAAGACGTCAGTATTCGTAATTGCTATTATCTGAGCTGATTATGTATGATTTCGTTAGTTGGGGTCTGCATACGATTTTACGTCTCTAGGAAAATCGTGCATGGCGCCTATTGAATATCAGATTTCAATGTTTTTTCTTGAGAAAATTTTAGGAAAGTTTTAAACAATTATATTCTAACAGGCAATATTTTCAGTTCAAATATTTTGCAATCGAAAAGTCAAAAATATATCTAAGCCTGGAGTGAGTCCTAATTGCAGATATAGAATTTTACACTGTAAACTGGTTTTATGTGTGGTTAAACTCTTGATTCTTGGACTAAGCATCTTAGAGCTTTGGTCCATGATATGATGCACGCTTGCACATATTTTTATGAAACACTAGAATTGAACAATTGAAAAACGAACAAACGAAGAATAATGTTTCACTTTTGGTTTACTTTTAAGAAAGTGTTACCTTTCGAGACATAATCAAAGATAAATCATTATGCTCGACACTAATGCTAATGTTTTGAATTAGAAACCGAAGAATACGCTTTGTATCTGCGAAACCAGTTTTCTCATAAGAGATTGGATTCCTTCACAATTCAATGCTGAAGATCATACCTATCTTGAAATAGTGCTGAAAGTATTAAATTGTACATAAGGAGAGAGTAAGATAATTGAAGATGCTATAAAGTTCGCTTAAGATGAATATGTCGATGATCTGAAAATACATCATCATGTAAGTTGGAAGCAGTGTTCATGACGACAGATAATATTAGTGTTTTTGGTTTTTATATTCTATATTTCGCACTGCGTCCAAACTAATCTAATTCTCTCTTTCTTGTTCTTTTTTATACTGCTACGAGCTGTGGGGTTTTTCTATTTGGACTCAAGTCAATTAAAACGTTGAGTTGACAATTACTTTCTATTTCGTGCGAATCTTTTTTAGCAGAAAAAACATTTGAATAGATCTTTCTAAAAATGTTACGAGAATTACAGGACTTTTGGTGTTTGCCAAATTAGAAAAATCGGTGGATGAAACGAATTTATGAGTCTCGGAAAGTTTAACTGAAGAGCTACTAGTACTCTGCTTGTGCAGGGAAGGCTAAACTGAAGAGCATCTAGAAGCATACTCATTTTGGTTTGTTTACCAGCAGAGCTATCAAATTATTACTTTGCTATTGAAACGATCTGAGAAACTTATTTTATCTGCAACGGTTATTGTTTTAAACAAGTAGAACATCTGACCATGATAACTAGATCGACTTAACATATTTGACAAATATAGTTGCAAGATTTCTGTGTTGCATTTCAAGTTTATCGGCAATTATTCATCTAATACTGGGCATTTGATTTAACGCTTTCACTGGAACCGCTCCTCCGAAGATGTAATGCTTTATGTGGAATTATATACAAAATGCATGTAGTTTTCGTTCACTCACTATACTTGCCACTAATTGTGGACAATTAGCCCGGACGCAAGATAAAACGCGTGTGGCACGTGCAGCGTGACCTGATTCAGTGCGAAATTTGTAACATCAAATAAAACAACGCAAGTTAATGGCATGGCGCGTAGTGTACGTTAAACATCGATAGTACTACCGATAGTATCGATAGTTCAGAACTATCGAAAACTCGATGTTTTTTTTTTTGCAATCGATAGTTTTTGAAAACAGAAAAAAATCCGTAATGTAACATTTTGATATCATCCCATACACTGTGAGTATTTCACGTTTGCTTCGTTTTTCTCATTTAATAATATTTCCTTTTCTTGTTATTATAAAGCAGCACAAACCAAAGATAGCAGACCACTCTTATATTTTGTTAGTTTTGTCACTTGTCATTTATTGTAGAATGAAAGAAGGAAAAAATGTAAGATTTAACTGCACGTGAAAATCATACGCGTAGAAGTGAAGAAAGAATTCCAAACAGTAATTTTGCTAAGTGTAATATATGCAGCAATCAATACAAAACAAGTAAAAACACGAAAAATTTATCAGATCATTTAAAACGGAAACATAAAGCATAGTGCAAATTATTTTCTGTTGAACCTATAGCAAAAACGCATGGTTCTTGTAACATCTTTGAGAGCAGTTCAACGAAATCTAGAACAATCATCAAAAATTATTTAGCAAGAGCAAAATTCTACGCAGATGATTCTGTCCGAAAAAAATATTTAGATGAACTGTATAATTCGTATAGTTGTTTTGGACATAGTGCCTTTGGGGAAAGGAGAACATGAAGGCTTTCGTGATTTTGTGGCTGATTTGGACGGAAAACATGCAATTCCTGACACCAAATGCTTCGAAGATGTTAAAACGCGGGTTTAAAATGCCATAAATGCAGTTTAACTTATTTCTTTAGTTACTGATATGTGGACAAATCCAAACAAAGAGAGAATACTGATTTTTTTCAATGGCAGAAGTAAGTTGCATATTTATTTTATGCCTGTTTGATGAATACTATCGTTGGTGTAGTTGAAAAGACAAATATTCAGACTCGTTATTTCTTGTTTAGGCGAGAAGTACTACACTCAGCAAATGGAACATTTGATCAAAAATAAATGCGATTGTCACTGATAATGCTGTTAATGCATGTTAATGCAAACAAAACTTCTTCAATTTAATCATATTCCATGCTTCGCGCATACTTTAAAATTTGACTGTGTCTGATATTTATAACACCTGATTTTCATTTTATCACGAAAAAGTGCAAAGATATTGATACTTCTTTTCAATCGAGTTCAGTTGTTTCAGACATACTAACAATTGCAAAACGACAGCTCAACAAACCTGAACTGAAACTAATTCAGCAGTTCTGTTCTCGTTGGAATAACGCATACGCCAAGATCAAATGTTTCTATGATATCAGGCAAGAATTGACTTTGCAATTAGCCAAATGTAAGAAGGCACCTGAAACGTTACTCGTCGAAGATTTGAATGTGCTGGCAAATACAATTCTGCTATTAGAACCATTTGATGTGGCTACGACAACAATATCTGGCGCAAATTACATTACTCTTTCTTATATAACTCCGTTATTACGAGGGCTGACCCTACAATTATCGAAAGTGGGAATTAGCATAAAAAACACTGCTGGAAAAAATATTTATAATGCTTTATGCAAGTCAGTGCGGGAACGATTAATACCGTTTGAGAAAATGGTCCTTATGATGTCAGCCACCACTCTGGATCCAAGGCTCAAAAAATAAAAGAAGACGATGGAAACATAGCTCCCCAATCTCTTCAAATAGAATATACTTCTTTTCTGATGACACAAAAGCCGGAGCCAACTCAGAGTACTTATGGATTTACGGCAGCTGCATCAACAAGCAACTGAACTGGTGAAACTGGGGAAATTTACTAACGAAGGAATAGTGGAAAGCAAAAAAATTCAAGGAGTTATTATTTCTACCTGAAGATCTATTCAAAGACAAAGCTTATAGCTGCCCAAATAACTATGCCATAAGACATAGATATATACCAAAACCTGGAGAAACCTCCCAGTGGAAACGACAAATGTCCCATCGACTACTGATTAGATTCAAATACTGAGACAAAGAAAATGTTTGCTCTCTAGCATCCATGCATATTTGCGTCTTCTATTCCGAGTGAACGAATTCTTTCGGAAACTAGTGTAATTCACAGTGATCGCAGAAACCTCTTAAAGTCTCAACGCGTCTCAATGAATTGCTTTCCCTAAATCAAAATGAATAAAACTCTATATTTATGCGTTTCTCTATAATAAAAATTGAATTCTCAGTTATTTTTAAAAAAATTAATGAATCCTGGGTGTATCTACTAATTTCGCACGACACATATACACCATCGATAGTCTATCGATAGCCTATCGATAGTTTTTAAAAAAACATCGATATTATCGAAACATCCAAATATCGATGTTTAACGTTCACTAATGGCGCGAGGGATAAGGTTCTCTGTGGTCCAACCACAGTTTGTTGCGTCACACGCGTCTCATCTTGCAGCCGGGCTTATAGAGTGTGCTGCATTACCCCACGTGACCGGCGAGGAGAAATCGTAGACACGAACTTTAATTATTTGTGGCTAATTTATCCATCTCTAGTTAAGTACATGTTCTCTTCAGGTATTTTAGCCGAAAATTGTCGCTTTACTACCAGAAATGTAAGATAATTACTACATGGCTATGTTGAAGTATCGTTTTTGTTAGTCATAGAATTTCTAATTCGCGGCTTTGTTCTTTGGTATGCCCTTGCAAATCAAGGTTTCGTTCTAGGCACAAACATAAATGGTGATTGAAAAGTATATTTATTTATTTATTTATCACCAAGCATGGTATAAAAGTAATCACATATAAATATATACTAAACAAATTAAAACAAGGTATAAAAAACAAGTAAATAAAATTCAAATAAATAAATCAGTTAAAAATGAACAGCTAAAAAATAAATAGGTGACAAAATTGAACAATCAAAACAATGAAACAATAAATGCAAGATAAATGACCAAAACTAAACAAGTGAACTAGCCATATATATTAATATATAATCTAAGTATAAAAAATGAATGCCAGGTCGATAAACTAGAAATAGTTGGATAAGAGAGCCTTGGTAAGTTTATTTTTAATTTTATTTTTGACTTAAGTTGTTGAATAGCTTGCAGTACCTATTTATTGCATTATTATCAGCATATGCTGTGCTATACTTGTATTCAATCAGCAATCGCCGGTATCTAGTGAATCCTAATGGCTGAATAAGCACTAGCCTATCCTTTATGTAAACGACATTAACAGCGTCTCTAATGACATCGAAATTGAAACAGGCAGATAATATTAATCTTCTGGACGCAAGTGGTATCAAGTTTAGAGTTCTAAGGCGATATCCATATGGCGGTAAATTGCTGAAACCATAAGGATAGTCGAGATCTCTAGGAGCGAATAATAAGAATTGCTTTTGAATAGGTTCAAATCTCTGGCTCTGAGTTTCAAAAATCCATGTTGTATATAACGCAAGCATACTCAAGAAGAGTGCGAACGAACGCGATGTATAGGCATTTTGTAGCCCGAAAATTTTGAAACTCCTTGGCTCGGTGCTTAACCCGATGGTAACTTGATAGTATGATGAATTTTAAGTTCATCCGTACAGAGCATATGAGGTATATTAGATAAAAACTCCGATTGATATAAAAACGTTGAAAAGAGAAGGGCCGAGATGAGGTACACCTTGAGGTACACCTGAGTGGACATGAATTTTTCTTAGAGACTTGCTAAAGTCAGTGAAGATACCGTCAATTTGATAACCTTCTACCTTTTTGCATAAAACATTAGAAACTAGTACCATAAGGCTAATAGTGGTAGAATAACTTTCCCTGAATTCATCCTGCAGCTCGTTTAGTCTAGCATCGGCTAGAGAAGATAGTTTTTCACATTTGATTTCTTCAAACAGTATACGAATTGTGGATAAAAATATCGCTGCCTTTATAATTTCAAATTGAACTTCTATCGCCATTTTTGAATATAGATCTCATGTAAACATCCAATACCATGGGGAATCCAATGCAATGGAAAGTACGCAGAAAAAACAGATATCTTAACTATAATATGAAAGGGAGAGTTTAACTGGACTTAACGCACCAGAAAAGCTGGAGAAAAAACGTCAGCTCCAGGTTCTTTATTAACATCAGGCTCTAAAGCAGCATTGAAAATATTACTTCTAGAAATGGTTATATTCTCAGCAAAATTACTTTGAGTTACCCTTAAAAATTGACAAGATGATGAAATACTGGCTGTGCTAAAAGATCTCTTGAAGTATTCAGCGAAAAAGTTGCAGATTTCTTGAGGACAAGAAGACATTGAGTTTTTATAAAAAAAAAAACCGTTATGGAGACTCTGCACCATCAATTTAAATTGTTAAAAAGTGGTTTACTGAGTCTCGTTGTGGTCGTACCAGCACAAGCGACGCCGGACGTTCAGGTCGCCCAGAAGAGATCATCAGCCAGAGGTCGTCAATGAAATCCATGGAATGATATTGGACGATGAGAAAATGAAAGTGAGTTGGCTCAGGCAGTTAACATCTCACCTGAGTGGGTACATCATATTTTGCACAAATATTTGTAGATGAAAAAGCTAACCGCGTGATGGGTGCCGTGATTACTCACACTTGACCCTAGGCGGAACTGTGTGACCACTTCAATGGAGTGTTTGGCAATGTTTAGCCGCAATAAGAATGAATTTTTGCACCGTTTTGTTACCGTAGACGAAACATGCACACCACACCAAAGACCAAGGAACAATCCAAACAGTGATGTTCTTTGAGTAATCGTGCACCAAAGAAGACCAAGGTGGGTTAGTCGGCCAACAAGGTCATGGACGTAATTTTTTGGGATGCAGGCGGTGTCATTCACATTGATTAGATTGAAAAGGGTAAAACAATTACCGACGAAAATTATTCAGAGCTTTTGAAGCAGAAACGACTAGATTCGAAGCAGAAATAACCAGATTTGGCGAAGAGAAAAATGCTGTTCCATCAAGACAATCCACAGGTGCACACGTGTGTAGTCTGCATGGCAAAGATTCATAAATTGGGCTACGAACTGTTACCGTATCCAGTATATTCTTTTGGTTTAGCCCTCTGTGACTATTTCCTGTTTCAAAACCTGAAGAAATGGTTGGGCGGTATGAGATTTTGGTGGAATGAAGTGGCAATCACCAAAATAAATACCTATTTCAAAGGCCTTGAGGAAACCTTTCATTTGCATGGGAAAAAAACGCTGGACTAAATGTATCGAGCTGAAAAGAGACTATGTTGATAAAAAAAATGTTTTTTTGCCAAAAAAATATGTTCATTCAAAATTTCACTGATTTATCAAACTACCCTTTTAGTATTATTGCAAGTTTGAAAGGTATTAGAATTTGTAGTGGAAAAAACAAGAGTAAGAATGGAATGGTGAAAGATATAGACAAAAAACTCTCGGCATTACTAGTTGGGCTAACCACTACTTTGCCAGAAACGTTCGTAAACATAAAGTCTAACCAATTAATATTTGGGTTGGAAGTCGGAGCAACCTCTTGCAAATTTACAAAGCTAAAATCAGAATAATCAAGCTTGTTGATAGGTAGTCAGTAATTATCGGTTTCATCAGGCCTGAAACGTAAATTTGGGCAATTAATATCTCATAGGAGTATAATTGGATGAAGGTAGATATGAGTTCGCATTTATGGTTGGAAACAGATTCGTTAGATCTTGTCAGGATGTAAATTAACCCGATATATACCGATGTGCATTCGAATGATATTCGACATAATATAATTCTATGGTGGAACATTTTTTGCGGGGTTGTGTCAACAAGTTCACTTGAAAGGGTGCTGCTTGCAGCTAGTAAAACACTACTTCTTCTTGTCTGGCCAAGGAAGACATAATCACGATAATTTTTGAAGATCTTCCAGCTGCAAACGAAGAACTCTTTATTATTTAACCATATTTCATTAATACAGAACTGACGCTCTAACGTGCGCGCGTACGCTTATGCTTTAAATTTGCCAACAGCGTTGGAGTGAAACTCATAAAGGACGCTGGACGACTAAGCTAATTGGGCTTACTGAGCCTTGGCCACAGCGTAAGAAGTTAGTTCCTACCCAGCGTGCAAACTTCGTATATGTATACGGTCAAAAAATCCAATGAACCGGTCTGAGATTGTATTGTTGATCAGCCGATTGTAGGCCTGGAAAGTTGCAGGAAATCGCATGGACCAGAAAGAGATGTAAGATAAAATTCGGCAACTACATAGTCAGGCTGGATTTTTTGTTACTCACATACAGCTCACTACTCTCTCACTGCTCGCAAAAATACCAACACATTCTCAGGTTGCTTTGACAGATAATGCATTGTGAGTGAGTGTTGTTGTTGTGAGTGTAGGCGCGATTTTAAGGTCAAAGTGGGTTTTTCTAGTAAATGGAAGGAGTTCAACCTCCTACACTTTGCCTTGGATTAGCCATTGCCACAGAGAGCTAGACTTAAACTTTTGTCGACAAGGCACGGTCACTCCAAGAAATACCTGAATAGGCTGGGTAAGATAGTCACACCGTACAATCAATACTATGTAACTGATGATGCACAGCACAAATTCTTTGTGTGATTTTGCTTCGCAAGTTTGAGGCGCATTATTGAGTCCACGCTCGGACTGGTCACGCCCTGAGATGATCGTTGTTGCAATCAGTGTTGCCAACTTTTTTCCTGCCGGTGTAGCTAGATTTCAGGGAAAAAATAGCTAAAAATAGCTAAAATATTCACATTGTAGCTAAAAAGTGTAGCTAAATTCAACAATAAAAAACTCAAGGTTCTGGAAAATAGTGTTATTAAGCTAATCTTTATAATTCATGTAGAAACATATTAAATGTACGTCAGATAATGAGTAGTTAATTAATTTAATGCTATGAACTATGACTAATACTAAATTAATTCATTTGTTGCTAGCCGTAACTCATGCTTGCAATTGAAATATTTCACAAAACCATTTTTAAATTTTATTTATGTCAAAAAATCTTCTTCAAGCTGGGGTAATATATCAAAATTTATAAACTCATTTTCGTGCTCTACATATGCGTCTAAAGTGTCGATTTTCGCCACTTCCTGAGGGAACTCAAAAGATACAACATTTTTGCGACCGTTTCAACCCATATTTAATAGTAAGGATTGAGTGCAAAGTTTTTAAGTTGAGTTTATTTCTATGTTTGGTTTTCACAATCGAAAGTTGACTAAAAATACGTTCAACTTCTGCATTGGACCAAGGAAGAGCTAGTAACCTAAAGGCAATCGCACAGAGATCGTTAAACGGGTTGATATTTGTTGCGTCTCTATAATTATACACCTCCAGCCAAAATTTTCTGTTATCAGCTTTTTCTACCCAGTTAACGATTGATAATTGTTTTTTCTGTACCAGTATAATCTGAATAGATGTTTTATCAGCCATAAACAACTTTACAATTTTTATAAAGTCTTCATCATCAACTAAATTTATATTTTCCACAGAAAATTGGAAAATATTTCGCAAAATTTTAAGATTATCAGGTAATCGATATTTCAACTCTTCTTTTAAGTTTTTTATAAATGCTATACAAGTCTGTCTTATATTTTCTTCATCTGGCTTTAAAATTGTAATATTACTTCGAAGTTCAACTATTTTTTGCTCAAAGTTATATCCTAAATAGGCATTATTGTAAACGTATTCATTTGATTCCACATTTTCTGACAAAACGTCAATTATACAATCTGAATACACAACTTTTTAGCCAAATCTTCAACAAATAAACAAAAATCGTTAAGGAGCTTAGTCGGCTGAACAGAATTGCTTTCAAATTTTTTGTTCATTACTGAAGTATCTTTTAAAATGGGTTGAAGAAATAAGAGAAATAAAAGGTTTATTTCATTGTTATACTCCTTATAAATCATTTTAGCCAAATAATATTCTTTTGATATTTGGACTATACTGAAGTGGGTTTTTAGCTCTAACCATTGGCTAATGATCCTTGATACTGATCCCTCTATTGACAACTACCTTGTTTTAGATGTCCGTATCATCTTTAAAGGAATTTGGTGATAATTAAAAGTGCAAATATCCTTTTGTATTGCATTTGTCTCAAGCTAGATTTGGAGAACCAATTGTAGGTTTCTGCAAGTAGAAACTCTAATGTTTGGAGAAGAAATGATCCTGCAGCTGCAGAAACTGAAAGCTGTACGGAATGACAAGCACATCTTATCAATATTAAAAAAGGATTTTGGCGTCTTAGTTGCTGATATACCCCATTATTGATTCCAACCATAACACTTTGTCTGTCCCTATCCCAACCACATTTGAAATATTTAGGTTGTAGTTTCCCAAGCAAGTCTCTATGGCAGTAGTAATACATTCAGCAGTTCCACTTTCTAATTCAACCAAAGCTAAGTAAGTTGTAACAATTTTTTGCCGAACATCACTAAAATATTTCACAGCTACACCCAAATACTTTATAAGACATATGTCCGTAGACACATCAATTAAAATACTATAACTAGAGTTACCTATATCTTTCTTCAAATCTGATTTGAAGTATGGAAACATAACGTTTTTCACAATGGCGCTGCATTTCGATCGATGAATCCTAGACATGCTCCAACTTTTGGACTCAAATGCCAGTTTTTTTTTGCACATCTAACTTAAATGGTCAACTGATCTTATTGCGCAATGGTTCACAACAAACAGAAACATGGTTGCGATGCTGCTTATCAGATGCTGCTTCCAACGGAGAAAATATCGTTTTTATTTTTCGCTGTGTTGAAAAACTCTATAAAGTGGGAAAAAACATAGCTAGAACAATTCTAACGTTTGATATTGTTAAATTCTCACCTTGATTGATTCGAGGTGCTTTTTTCTTTGCGAATGAGCCATTAAATTGCCTAATTTTGCATTTAAAACCACTTTGCGAAAGCGGCAATAGGCTTTCCCATTGACTTTCTGAAGACACTCTTTTAAATTTGTATCACTTTTCCACTCACTACGAAATATTTGTCTGTATTCCTTTTTTGAAAAACTCGTGCTTGGCGCGTCGGACATATTTCTTATTGAACCAAAACCGAACAGAGATAAAAGCTATGTTTTTAAAACCAAGCTATCGCCCAAGATCAAACTTTATATTATTTTTCTCACAAATTTATGTTTTTATATTAATCGAAATCACGTTCAAAATATATTACTGTCACCACTAAGCACTATTTCTGTGTCCATTTACGTTTTTGTGCGAAATCCTTGTTCAGGTTAAAAACAATTTTTGAAAGCCGATGTTATCAAACTTTGGATCAAACTTTGTATTATTTTTCTCACAAATTTATATTTTTATATTAATCAAAAACACGTCGAAAATATCTCACTCCTAGAAAACGAGTGGTTTCACTACTGAGGACGATTTCTAATTTCTCCTAGGGTTTTGTACGAATTCCTTGTCTACGTTTTATTACTGTTTTATATCTATGGGTGTATTTTTCGGTTCTTGTCTTCAAATTTAGACAGATAAGGTGTATTCTATATTAAACATTTCGTTTGTCTTACCTATTTTAATTTACAGCTAATGAGTTAAAACTCTAGGTATTTCTTTGCACCGAACGAAAGAAATAATACTGTTCGTGGAAGATTATTATTGTTCTATGTGCAGAAAGAAATAGATATTGATGTTAAGAAAGATAACCATTTGGTCGAAATGATTTGGTGTGAGAACGATAATAGAAAGTGATATCGTAAATTCACATCATTGCACCATTTATTGCATAGCCCGGTCCAGACGCTAGGTTTTGCACAACGCTTTATCTGCGCAGTCAAAACGTTGCAAAAATAAAGAGCGTCCAGATGATGCAAATCTATATTTATTTTAGCGCAGTTTTAGTGGTGTCACGATGGAGGAAGTACTACTTTGGTCAATTTTTGCATTTTGTCTCGTGAAGAAAAAGAAACAAATGGAACATTTCAAAAGAACCTGGCGTTCACAGTGGTCGAGGAAATGGCTTCTAAAAAGACAGCACTTTTCTCACATTAAATTACTGCGTGAATTAAGTGATGAACCTAATGATTGGCGGAACTACTTGAGAATGGACATAGACATTCATTTATTGGAAATAGTGAAACCATATATCACAAAAGAAAATACTTGTATGAGAACAGCAATATCACCACATGAAAGGCTAACAGATCGATGAGATTTATTAACTTTTTTAACTCTTTTCGGTAAACACTCCTCAAAGAGTTAATTTTTATCACCACTCTTTCTCTGTTTGCGGTAGCATCAATTTCCTTGAATTTCTCTACCAAAATCTCATACGCTTGGTTCTTTTTGTCCCTGTCACTATATTCTTTGGATTTTATACGCCAAATACATGGAAAACTTTCGTACAAGGCAATAAACTCAGTCAGAAACTCCCGTGAACATTGCCGAAGGTTTGCCATTTGCTAAACATGAATAAAAAACGTAGCAAGTAACGACTTGTCGGCACAATTCTCGGATAACTATGCCTAACCACCTCAGTTATCGCTGCAACTGTACCGTCTCCGTGCAGTTCTCAAAATTGCACAGTTTTCCTATGCACACGCAACGTTTTATCTGCAACGTTTAAGACTGTGCAGATAAAACATTGTACAAAACGTAGCGTCTGGACCGGGCATTAGACTTTAGCAACTTTTTGGCAGTGAACCGCCTATATTTCAATGAGTTCACTTTGAACGATATACATATATGTATGTTGAAGTTTCTGAAAAATTGCCGCCTTTACAGAGATAATCTTGCTTTGTGCTTTGCCAACTCATCGGGAGAAAAAATTTGCCTCGTGTGAAAATATAATGCAGAAATTTGCGATATTTTGAACAGCAGAGGCTAGTATGTTTGTATGATGAAGCTTACCGAGAAAATTGAAAGCAACTGCTATTGTATTTACCTAAAACATTAGTTTTTACCTTAGAATTTGAGGAGATCGTTTTCAAACACTAAGTGTTTTAAATATCAATAAACTAGTGAACATTAATGCAACTAAAGCAAAAATTTAGATGATTTATAATCAATAAATTAGTAGCTAAATTTGTAGCCAATAGCTAAATGAAAAATTGTGTAGCTAAACAGGTTCTTTTTGTAGCTAAATCTAGCTACAAAATAGCTAAGTTGGCATCACTGGTTGCAATGCTTTGAAATGAGGAGAACTGGCGCGCAGTCTCAACAAACGTTGAGAAAGTACTGCGCATAAAGCGGGAGGAAGGTTGCCTTAAGCCTGAATTACATTGAAATGCAGTGCAGCGCAGCGTAGTGCAGTCCAGCGCGGTGCCGAAGCAGTGCACGCATTGCAAAGCACATTGAAAGCAGTGCAGTGCTCTGACAATGAAAGTCAAATTAATTTGTGGAGGTTTGATGTTTAGATTTTCTACATCTGTTTTTCGTCCATTTACAATTTAATGCCTGGAACGGAATTTCTGCCTCAATTTAAATCGTTTTTGTCCGGTCAACTACTCTCAAACGAATGTCAGCTGATGCAGTCTGCAGCGTTTTAGAAATTAGCCTAAACGATGCAGTGCAGTCTGCTGCACTGCACTGCACTGCAGTTAATGTGAATTGCCACATGCAATTACATGAGTTCTAAATTTCAGTGTACTGCACTGCACTGCACTGCAATCCAATGTAATTCAGGCTTTACCGACCCATGAGTTGTGATCATTTCTGAAGTCGGTGGTTACCGATAGGTGACCACCGACTCGAAACTTCATGGACTCGTAGATGGGCTTTTTTTCACGAAACCTCACATACCCCGCAGTCTGATAGGTCACCCTGAAATCTAATAAGCAGATTTTTTGGCTGTCTACAATAGGGGAAAAGTTAACAATATTTTAATAAAGGCAAGAACATTGAAATGGCACGATCTGACGTCAAGATAAAGCTTATTTCATTTGCCTTTCATACCACAGCAATTGGGGAAAAAATTCTGGTTCAATTAGAAGAGGATATTTTGCTCTTCAGCTATGCGTCAATTTTTGTGGAGATGTGTCAATAGACGGACGTCTGGTTGCAGAATTATGGATATTTTCAAGAGTTATGAATTATTTTGGCATTTATCGGTGGAAGCTTTCAATATGGGAGAGCTTTAGTTTGGAGATAAGTAGCAGTTTTCTGAATGATTATCAATTTGTGGAAAGTACAATTATTATTTACATTAATATTATTACTCATAGACCTAATGCTTTTGCTGCTGTTGGTGGTCTTCCAAGGTAAAAACATGATGCCTTTCCAGTTATAACTGCTGCTGTTTCCATTCCCGAGAGTAAAAAGCCAGGGGTATAGCTCTGGTGTCCTAACACTGTAGCACCAAGATGAACGTTTGGTACTTTGAGGTAAGTGCTGAATATTGAATACATTGATACGAAAACAATTCTTGATAACATCCCAGAATTGATACGAAAACAATTCTTGATAACATACTGTAAACGTTGAACTTAAAACTAGCAAAAAGATGGCATTATATTTGACACTAAAGAAAATAATGGGAAACAAGGAAGAGAAAAAAACGGGAAAAAAAAATGCTTTCATCATGTGTTAGCTCAAAACAAAAAGCAAATAGTACAATAAATATCACGTTACTATGAATACAGCTAATATAATTATATGGAAAAGATGGTAGTGTCGAAAGCAACTTCAAAATTAATTTAACTCGATAATGTACAGTTGTTAGCAAAAGTTGAGCGATAATAGTATTGATAGTAAAATATAGAAGTAATGATGAAACACAAAATTTCAATTCCGTGATGTTGATGAAAAACACCAAAAAGAGTATAAGATTTAATAATAATTTTTTATTTAACTTAAGCACGAAACTAACTAATAAAGAAGATTAAGCTAATTAGAAAAATAAAGCTTACATTAAACTTAGATTACATCGCTATAGTTATCAAATTAAGTTTATTTATTAATACTAAATTCTATTAAAATGCTCTTTTTTCCTGCTTTCTGCGTTTACGACTCTAACTGATGATTACAGAATTCGTCTGTCAACACAACGTTCTTAAAACGGAAGATCACTACCAACCGTTTCAGCAAAAATAAGAAAATCTTCACTTACGATTCGCTTTTTTTTTCGAGATTTTCGCGGTACTAGGCTCACACGAGATTAATGAGCAAGTTTAAAATTAACTTTCGAAATTGACTGATGCTTCAATTTTTTTCAAAAATGAAAATTATCTGAATGAAATCCAACCAATCTAACCAAGGTCACACGCCAAGCAAGGCTAGCCATTACCTAGACAACTAAATTAAATATGATAAGAAAAATGTCAGTAACCCATTATTTTTTTCGGAACCTAAGTTCTTACGAACAATTTAGTAGAAATTGATAGCGATCCAGTATTTTCTTACAAAATTAGCTACAATAATTTGATTTGATTATTCACCACAAGCGTCTTTTTTTAACGAAAATATGCACAGCACACAAAAAGAGTTTCGAAATGATTTCAAGCACGAGACGAAAGAAATGAATGTGGCTAATGTAATTATGTGATTAACGTAATTTACCACAGTAAAGTATAGTATTGATGGCTTTTATCTTCAATTCAATTTGCATACGGTTCGACAGGTATAATTTCGAATGAATAGTGCTAAACACCTTTTCCAATCTCGCCTGCACCCGGGATAATTCGGATCGCATGCTGCGGTCCAATGCTTAAAGGGCCGAATTTTGCCGAATTTCTCGTCAATGTATTATTAAATTCCATCGTATATTTATGCAAAACACGCAATATGCATTCAAAGGGAAATGCATTCGCATTAGGTAGTAAGGAAATTAAGAAGTCTGGATCAGCACTCGAATTATATTGCCGGGATCATCGGACCTGAACTAAAGCGTTTTGGAAAGTTTCCGAAAAAAAACAGTGTGAACCCTGGAATAAAACTGTTGTGAAATGAAGCTTGGGACAGAATAAATTTTGGTAAAATTAAGTCTGCAAATAGTGTCGCTGCATATTATCATACTTATGTTTTATTTAACACACTGACAAAGCTCATAATATAATCATGTCACCATTTTACTCTAAAAGTCAGTAATTTTCTGAATTTAGCCCATTATATTCTCACAGTAATTAAAAATTTTAATCGAAAGATTCAATCAAATAACATGCTTGAGGTCATGCATATGAGGCAGATTAAGAGATCAGACAAGTGGATTGTATTCGTTGAAGTTCGGGAAAGGCTGTTCGAATGTATGGTGAATTTATATTTGAAAATCGATCTTGATTAGCATTTCGTTATCGACGACAATAATTTGATGATATGCTATAAATGCCAAAGGGTTTAGCAATAAAGCATCACATTGTTAAAACAACACATTAATGCTGAATGTAATGGCTTAAAGATAGCGCTCACGCTTAAAGATAGCGCTCAAAAAATCATATCCACACTAAACACAAGCTGATAGTTGCGTACGCCCAAAGTTAAAATTATGATTATAATTAATCAACATAAAGCAAATTACAGCTTTTAAACGAAAAAAATGATTAATCAAAACATTTGTTGAAAAATATTGTCTCCACTGATTCATCCGCAGTGTCGCATTTTCCTTTTAGTAACCCTTCATCAAGATGCAAGGAGTGCCCGGTAGCTCTTTAGAGTATAACTTCGACCTGATACGCTTTGCTATTCAGGCCTATATGCAGATTCCTTCCAGCCTAAAGTATCTTTAAGATTTCCATCAGACAACTGCTTGTCCAACAGCTCTCACTGTGATCACAATCTTGCTGGTGAAAGGGATGCCCCCTTTACATCGGCGCCGATTGACTTTTCCTCTAACTGATGGCACTGTTTGCATTTCGGCTTATATGAATATCTGGAGAAGGCATTCGCGTGAGAGAGCACGCTAAATTTTCGATGGGCTATATTGAAGTTGTATGTTTACAACCTTTTAATCCATTGTGTCACTTGTCCCTTGGGGCTCCTGAAGCTGAGCAGCCATCTTTAAGCGGCGTGATCGGTCCTCAATTCAAAGCTTTTGCCAAACAGGTATTTATGGAAATGTTTGGTAGCCTCTACTATTGCCAACAGATTTCTTCAGGTGACGCAGTAGTTTCGCTCTGGCCTTTTTTCCCCCCTAGTGTAGATAGAAAAAAAAAATCTGCTAACCAGATCCCCGGGTGACTTATCACCACGGGGTATGTGAGGTTTGACTCACTAAAAAAAACCATCTACAAGCCCACGAAGTTCCGAGTCGGGACCCACCTATGCTCTGCTTCGACCCGGTCGTGCTGACTCACCCATCGGTAACCACGGACTTCAAAAAACTACCAGAGCTCATGGGTCGGTAAGGTAAACCTCCTCCCGCTTTATGCGCAGCACTTACGAAGCGACTGCACATAAAGAATGTGTGCTGTACTCAGTACTCAGCTAAAGTAAGCAACCATTCATTTCTGATCATCCAATTGCTGTGATAATACCGCACATATAGCTATATTATTCGCATCGATGAATGTTTTAATCATTTTCTATCATGGTGCAATAAAAAATTATCGGCTGTGTTTGATTTCATACTCATAGCGACAAATTTTAATTTTATTAATGAAACAAACCCAAAATATATACCCTCTTCTCGTTAAATAAAAAATATTTTTGTTGACATCGGCCGCGAATACATCCGGATAATGCTAATAAAAAATCTTACGTCAATCGAAATCGCTTCATAAAATCAAATAATTTACGCATCATTCCCCATGCTGATTAGCAGTCTTTTAATCCATGTACTGTGCGAATGAACATAAATTTCAAAGCACTAACATTTTCAACTAGCACAAAAAATAAAAAATAAATGAAAAAATTCTCTACAATGTTTGTCGTACTAAAAATATTAAATGCCACACATCGATAGCTTTTGCAATGAATTCGTGAATTTCAATGCTGACATGTTATTTAACACTGTATTTTTCAATAAAAATATGAATACTTCTAATATGTTCTTACATATAGTATACACATTTTTAGATACATTTTCTGTGTCGATTTTAACATTCAATGCCTCGGTGTACGTTCTACTTTATACATTTTTATCTTTAGTTTATTTTTCGTTTCATGGATTTTTTTTCATGACGCGATACATCGCGATTGTTTGTTTATTTTTCTGTCGAACAACAAAGTTAAGGAGAATTATGTTTTAGAAAAATGATAGGTGCTAGAGTCAATTTATGAAAATGAATTTTTTTTTCAATAGCTTGTTTCTTATCTACGTGGAGAATGTATGTTGGTTCATGCGGTTGTTTTTTTTTCATTTTTGTAGCTTCTTGCTTAGAAAAAATTGATGGATACCGTGTAGTTGATAATTTATTTATTTTTCGAATAGGTGCTACATATGTATTCACAGCAGTCGTTGAACCGAACAAATAGTGCGATTACATAATTCTGTCCATATGCGTGCCTGTTGGCGGATATTTTAATTTTATGAATTTATCTTGCATTTTTATCAACTTATGTGATAAATTCATATTTAATCATATAGTGGAAACTCATATAGTAAGTGGACCTTATTGTAGGCCAAATTTAGTTGGAATCTGGTTGAAAAACCATAATAGGGCTGCCAACTATGGCAACTTTTATACTTTTTTGTAATTTATTTAGCAAGCGATGTCATCATTAAACAATTTTTCAAACTTTTATTCCTCATCTATCTCTAAACATTTATTGAAAAAAAATTGACTTACTGCTTTAAATTTTTAAACCAAATTATTTTGCTTTCCTCATAACTTCCATATTGAATTAACAAACAGACAAAAAAGTCTGTTGACTTGTAGAAATGTAATGTAATTTAGCTTAGCGAAAACAGTTTTAAATTTGTTATTGTTTTGTTACCTTGTTTGGTTAAATAAATAAATAAAATTTGAACGATTCATTTTCTTCGAACATTCGTTTTTCTAGCGGTTCAGATGCGTTAGAGTTTTTACTAATTTTCGAAGAAAATGGATATTGAACTGAAGGGGCGGATATTGTCAGACGGCTACCAATCACGGAGAAAGGTGTAGGTTTGCTCACCACTCATTTCCTTTGTCGACTTTTATCCGTTACGCCACCGTCCCGAAACGAGAAGGATGACGGGGCGCTCTAACCAAACTAATAAACTACCTTCGATGAAACGAAATCAAATAAACACTCTCGTAATTCTCTGATTATGTTGTATACATATATTCGATGTTGCCTAGCGATTATACACTTTCGTCATTTCCTTGATACGTATTCTACGTACCTAGAGATGTGCTTAACTGCTCTTTTTACTGAGCAGTGATCGCAGAGAGCAGTTTGAGCAAAGAGCAGTTGAGAGTAGCAGCTATTCAATCGCAATTGCGATTGAAGTTTCGTGCGTACGAAAAACCGCTCGCTACTTTTGATTGCTCATTGCCAGTGTTTGCTCGTTACCTTCTCATCGCCTTCGATTTGTGCTTGATACAGCAATTTCTAGTCTCAGATTGCAATCGCATTGTACGCTTACAATGTAACTGTATTTTTCCGTGGCGTTGGATGCTCATGTTTAGAACAGATGTAGTATGTTTGGGAATACGTTGCCTGCATTAATTCGGTACTTACTAGCAGAATCATGTATTGTCAAGTGCTTGGTAAAGTCGGTAGGGTTGGAGTGGAGTCACGAGCACCGCCGCAGAAGCCAATTGGCGAACCAAAAAGGATCTCAACATTTTTAGTGCTACTTTCAGTTTTTCGGGCGGATTTGATTTTGACGTATCTTGGAAACTAGGCCGCTTTTTCCCAGATTTGTATGGAAATTTCGCCCGAAACAACTCAGAAAGGTCCACAAATTCATGCTAGACAAAAAAAAAATTGGAAAATATCGACGTTTTTGCCCAATTTCCCCAATCAAAAATTTTGTCGCCCTTAATATATCACTAATATACTCCCCGACCACCTTCAATCATCGAAAGCGCCATAAAGGCAGTTTTTGCCAAACTATGGCCAAAAAACCCCTTACTCCCCTACAAAACCGAAATTTTTGTATCACAGCAATAGGTCTTGGCCCGTTATGTCCGAAACCACTCTAACCCAAAATTGGCCGATTTTGTCCGATTTCAGCTACTTTTGCCGTATCTTCGAAACTAGGCCGTTTTTTCCCAGATTTGTATGGAAATTACGCCCGAAACAACTCAGAAAGGTCCCCAAATTCATGCTAGACCAAAAAGAAAAATTTGGAAAATATGAACGTTTTTTTCCAATTTCCCCTATCAAAAATATTGTCACCCTTAATATATCACTAATATACTCCACGACCACTTTGAATCATCGAAAGCGCCATAAAGGCAGTTTTTGCCAAACTATGGCCACAAAAAACCCCTTAATCCCCTACAAAACCGAAATTTTTGTATCATAGCAATAGGTCTTGGCCCGTTATGTCCGAAACCACTCTAACCCAAAATTGGCCGATTTTGTCCGATTTCAGCTACTTTTGCCCTAAAAACTTTTTGAATAATTGAATAAAATACTTGCAAGTCCGAAAATACTCGCAAGGGTAGAAAGAAAAGAATCTGAATAGATGAGCATTTAAAATTTTCTGTATTGCAAAGGAGCAATGAGCAGTTGAAAAGCATTAGCAGAAAACAATCAAATTGCTCACTGCTCACCCCAAAACTTTCTGCTCAGCAAAAGAGTAATGAGCAGTCGAACAACATGAGCAAAACACAACCAAATTGCTCACTGCTCTTCATAAAACTATCTGCTCTGCAAAAGAGCAGT
The DNA here is from genome assembly GCA_947369275.1 of Nemotelus nigrinus. Taxonomy (NCBI): domain Eukaryota; kingdom Metazoa; phylum Arthropoda; class Insecta; order Diptera; family Stratiomyidae; genus Nemotelus; species Nemotelus nigrinus. The sequence continues at coordinate 37,243,670 of OX376372.1, forward strand.
GAGCAATTGAACAGCATGAGCAGAGAGCAATCGCACTGCTCACTGCTCTTTTCAAAGAACAGTGCGATTAGTAGTAGTGATCGCAGGAACAGTCCCATCTCTATACGTACCTCTCTTATTTCTACGAGTATCTATGTATATACACTTCAATTGCGCGTACCAGAACAAACTTTACACTACGATGGTGCTCCACCCTGCACTTCCGATTGGGGGCCCCCGTCGTCTCTAGATGTGCTGTGTCTGTGTCATCTTCTGCTGTGTTGCCTTCGAATGCGCCGTCTTTAGATGCCAGCATGATTTCCGTTCTGGGCGCTACACTGGAAATTTACTGATATTTCTCACTGAAAGATGAAATCGTTCTCTCCATAACTTTTGGTGAAGCAATGGTCGTTGACAGAGTCTGGCACCCAGCCCTATTAGCCGAGCTTCGTGCTTTTGGTCTCTACCCTGTCCTGGTCAAATGGGTTCAAATTTTCCTCGTAAATCGGTCCTTTCAAGTTGTTTTGGATGGACTCAAATAATGTGCCCACACTACCAATGCCAGGTTCCCGCAAAGTACTGTTCTTTCACCAACTCTCTTTCTTTTATTTATAAACTGCCTCCTTTCCTCCACTTTCAATATGATTCAGAGTTTTGCCGATGACAACACCCTTGACTTGACTACGAGTATTAGGATTTAACATCTACAGCAAACTAAGCTGGACCGGCTACATTTTCCAAATTGCGAAAAATGCCATGAAGTGCCTAGGTTTTCTTCAGAGAGGCAAGAAGTACTTTACGGCATCAGACATTGCGCACATGTACAAAACTCTCATAGAATTGAATATGACTCCCATATATGGATTGGGGAGGCCGGACTGCTGTAGAGGAGCTAGACAATCTCCAACGCAAAGCTTTCGAGCTTATTGACTATGAAATCATTACTTCACGTATTGAATCCCTTGAGCATCGACGTAATGTGGGTTGCCTTTCTCTTCTTTATCGCTTGCAGAGCACTTCCAACGCGCAACACCCGACCCTCTCAACGCGCTCACGCTCATACCCTTTCGAGCCACAGTTGCTCAAATCGCTATCTCCTGCAAACTTAACCCGTCCGTTCTCCCTTTCGTTGAATTTTCTTCCGCCAAGGCTGTGCTATAGCATGATAGGGCATCATCATAGTAAAAAGAAGGCGAAAAGGTGACCGATGCGTTTAAATACAGATGCGGCAGCTTTGATTTTACGTCACGCATAAGAATTAAACGACAGAAATTCGTGAAAATCAACACCGTAGTAGTTTAGAGATGAGCTAGGAGTAATCCCTAATTCATTTTCAGAAATCTATGTTGCATCTTACATTTACAATTATTTGCTTACATAAAAGAAGAACATAATGTATAATATAAAAACCTTAATTTGTTGCAAGTTATTGAGTTTGGCACGATTTTTTATTTCTAGTATAATGCTCATGCGTTTTATCTTTTTTATTTCGTTATTTGTTATTCTTGTCCTCTTTTCTTACACAAATCTATAATTCAGCTTCATCAACTATTATCTATGTTAAAACTAGTGCAACACATTTAATGACAGTACTAAGAATAATTATTTATGTATGTTTCTCTCTGAAAATTGTCTACAGAAATTTCCGTTTTTTCCAATTTTCCAAATTTAAAATTACTGACATTCGACTCAAAAACATTGAGCGATTTAAAAAGATATCTACGCGTTGTATCTGCTGTTATCTGCTTTGACAAAAAAAAATCTGTAATACTTACACTATAATTTATAGCCCCAAACCGACATCTATTCGTCTATTGAAAGCAATCAGCCAACTTGTGTCGAAAATAACCCCTTTGCATAAATCATGCTGCACGCTTCGATTTGATTACAGTAATTTTATTGCTCCACCGCTCATTACCGTCCGCCTCATGTACATCTTACTCATTACGCGTATCGAATCTTTCACAGCCATTTAAAAACAGATCATGTCGTGGACCGGTCACGTAGCTGAGAGAAAGAAGACTTCCATCGGCCGGCTCTATAATAGTAGTCCCGCAGTGTTAGCTGCCAACTAGTGAATAAACCTTAGAAAAAGACTAACATCTTCGAGATAGTAAAACGAATTTAACTGCTTCCAAACATTTTCAATTTATCGCGCAAATTACCGGTAAATCATCGATCGATAGGCAGTTGATGAGACCAGAGATATAAAGATGCATCTAGAGATCGAAAGAAATATAACGGTCCGGCATAAATCACAACAGGACAGCTTTTTGTTGAAATTGATGGAAATTTTTGGATTTTCTGAAAAGTGTCGACTCGCGGGGGCACAGGAAGTTGTTTGTTGACTAGATACGGGTATTTAAGACTCGGTTCTAGCGATTGGCGGACCGTTCAGATGTTTTATTTGGAAATTATTTCGCGAATATGTAGGACACATCGAGCAGGAGGAATAATATACGTGATGTATGGTACAAACAGTGATTTCTTGGCAGCAGTAACTTATATTGAGTACAAATTATAACGGATCGATTCTAGTTGTTTTGATCGAGTCCAACCAGTACGTTGTAGGTATTTACCTAACTACGAATCAGACAATACTTGATTCTGCACGTCGCTGCGTTAACAAGATTACCAATCAATCTGTTCGCAATTCCCCATTTCGAAATTTATTTAGAAAACCTCTTTACAGACATTATTCCATCTTGTCAATTCCAAATCTTCGATAGCCCTTTCCGAGCCAAATTCACCGACAGTTGCCTTTCAAACAAATATTCATTATTCAGTTGCCTTTCGATATCATGCGCGAAATTCGCAATTTCTCAAAATTATCTTTAGATTCATCGAATGCAAGACGCTAGACATTGTGAATTCTTCACGTTCTCATCAAACAGTTTCATGGCAAAAGCCCATAATCTAATATTTAGCAAGCTTCTCAAAAAAAACCGCTCGATTCGCTTTGCCGAAGGTTCTCAGACAGAATCAAGTAAACCAGCTGAAGACCAACAGTCGTTTGGTTACCGTATTGAAATTAATCAACGTCCGATTGGGTCGTTGCGCGAAACAAATTGATTTGGGAAATCGTGACGAAAACATACAATTTCATAGTAACATTCGTGCATAGTAGTGTACTAGCGGAGTGATGTTTTTGTTATTCGTCTGATGAATGGAAAACGTTGGCAATTAATCGAGACCGTTTAAAGTAAACATTTGAATGAATATGAAAAGGGTCAATAGGTTGAAGGTAATGGAACTTTAAATTCGATGGCTTTTGAGTTTCGGATATTTTTGGAATCGAAGTGATAGCTGATGCCGGAATCGCGGAAATCTTCGATTTGTTGACTAATTGGGAAATACCACGTTGGTTTTCTGAGGGAATATTAATACATATGCTATATGGATTGAAATGAGTGTTGAATTTTTATGAAAAGTAGACATGTTTACCAGAAGAAGGAATAAGGAAGCAAATAACACAACACTGTATCTTTTGTGAAAAATGATTCAGTTGATTTGAATATTAATTTTTGTCGATTGATTGAAGTAAGTTCTGACTTAGGTTTCTTCAAAAAAGAACAATTCAGTCTCTATTCATTGTTGTACTGTTAGATTTATTTCAACTCCCTTTGTTTCTGTTGTTAGACCTATCATTTCCTCATATATTCATTTCTGTATAATGATTCAAGCTTTTTTAAACAATATGCTTTCAAACGGATAAATATATTAATTACAAAAGTAATTCTGATATTTGCGCAAATTGCAAATATTTGATTGTCAATGATGATGATGCGATTCATTGCGATTCATCACTTGGTATGAGCAATATTCGCTCTCGCTGCGATTTAAGTTCGAGCGTTTCTTCTTGATTTTATAAGTCAAGGCAATAGGTGCGTTTTTTTTTGCACACCCGAGCAGATCTTATTTTAATGTTGTTTACAAAATCTAAAAATTTGATGAAAAATGCGGTATCCAGTTCCGTCACTATTGAAAAACCTGTGTAAAATAAAAGCAGAATGTTCTACGACAACTTCAGCCCCTATTCAATCCTGGGCCAATATTCTTAAAGCAGCTTCAATTATTGAAACGAAAACAAATTTAACAAGGTCATTGCAGTCATGGCTGCTGTCAGTAATTATATCAGCTCGTGATCTGGTTGACAGACTGCGCAGGTTGAAAAAAAGGCATTGAACTGTTGATGCCATCACTGTAGTGATTGGGGCGGTAACAAGGGCCGAGGAGGCATGCCACAACGCAAGACCGGCTATTCTGCTGGTGACGCTAGATGTTCCAAATGTCTTCAATTCGGCGAGATGGACAGATATATATACTTCTGCGTTCCTGACTAATTGTTAGTCATAATGTTGGACTATATAATGGCTGCTGTTTGACACCAATGAAGGTGTTCAAAAAAGGCTTATCACTTGAGAACCAACACAAAGGTCTATCCTCGGACCTGTCTTCTGTGTTTCTCGTGGGTTACGCTGACGATGCGGGAGCAATAATCACTTGCAGAACTGCCAATTTCACCTAATTAAGACTTAATCAAATCATGAGGACGGTGGATCGGTGAATGGCCGACAACGGCAAACAGCTGGCGCTATTGGAGACTGACGAAGGATACGGACTGCCCTCCCGATGACAGCGGGCTCCGTAGAAGTTCAGATCGAAAAACCGGTAAATTACCTAGAAGTGACGCTGAATGCTAAGTTGACTTACTGGGACCACATCTAATATTGGTGGCCACATTGAAAAGAGACGGAGGTTGCTGATGGAGACGACCCTACTCCATCTTCCTGCACGAGGTGGAAATTTGGGCGGACACACTCCAAACAAAGAAGTTTAGAGCGCGGATTGCCACCGTCCAGCGTATAGGTGTATTGCGTATCGCTAGTAGCTGACGCACGATGTCGGAAGATGCCGTGCTGATGGTAGCCGGAGTAATTTCGAAAGACCTACTCGCACGATAGCGCTGAGAAGTGCAACTCACATGCTCTGAGCCGGGTAGAACCGGAGCTCTTGCGCCCGCACGTCATATTTCACCTTTGGCAACAACTTTGCAGTGGTAGCAACAAAGATCGCTGGACGGAAATAAGTGATGTCTTCTGGAATTTTAGCTCAGCCGTCACCGGAGAAGTAAACTTTAACCTGCATGGTTATTTCAGAAGGAATCTTAATACCTAGACGAAACAATGGTTGTCGTGGAATTACTTTAATTAACCTTCACAGAATAGGTAAGGTGCGTACACCGTACTGTCGGTACTGTGTGGATGAAAACGATGGTGATCACCATACATTCTTTGCGTACAGATGGTTCGAAAGTTGGAGGAGTAGCTTCGAGTCCACGATTTGATTGGAGCCAACTCTATTCACACCAGAGCCAATTGTTCAAACGATACTACGTAATGCGGATAATGGGTGCACAGTCTCACAATACGTTGAGGAAATACTGCGCAAATAGCGCGAGAAGAATTGCTTGGTGGCTTTTGAAGTAATTAGGAACCGATAGGTGAGCAGGCACAACCGGGTTGAAGTAATGCAAGATTGGATAACAAACCAAACCTTCGTGACGTGTAGATGGACTTTTTTTTAGTAAATGAAAATCTTACATAATCCGTAGTTGGGGATCCCTGGTATCTTTTGATGATTTTTTGTTCGGCCATCCACAAAAACAAAAAAAAATGAACCCTAAAACGTCACAAGATAATTCACAGGCAGTCAATCGTACCCAACTCAACTCCGCTAAAATCAAAACTCTGATGATTTAACAAAAAAAAAAAACACTTCAATAAGGGTTTCTTGTTGGTAAAGTCCAATGAAAAAGAAAAAAGAAGAAAACTTGTTGAATAATCTGGGCAAGAGTTTGGGGAAATATTTCCTAATTTAAAATACAGTGTTTTTTATCGTGCAAATAGAGTTTCTAGCGGCGAAATGAATTCCCTAGTTTCCGCTTTGAATAAAAAGGTCAAGATTTAAAGATTAGAGATTATAAAAAGACCTTGAAAATAATGACAGAAAAAAATTTTACAGGAGGAACACACTCTTAACTGGTTGATAATTATAGATTTCGGCAGTTGTTACTGTATTGAAGAATTTAAAGCTCCAAGATGTTACAAGAGTGAATAAAAATCGACCATACCGCTGTATAGTCTACCACAGCACGTAATATTGTGTAGATGATCATAGAACAACTCAAAAAAGGAGTTAACTACTCTATTCAGATTAAATAGGATTGAATCGTTGACCTTATATTAAGAATTATCTCATGATAATTCTTAATATAAGGTTAATAAAAGTTACAAATGTTACGAGTTGACACAGCAGCAAATTTTTTTGCGAAAGCTGATATGACTATTTTAGATGAAACTTGGGTTTACAATAGTAAATCAACATTATCTTATCGGGATATTCTGCGGTGTTTGGTTTCTATTGATGAGCAATATAACTATGAAAGTGCTATATAAGTTTTAAAATACTTGAAAATCATAAATTATTTAATACTATGGAAACATCGTAATATTTACCACTAGTAATGTGACGAGAGTCGAATGAGAGAATGATTGCCGAATTTCTGCGGAAAATATTGATCATTATTTTTGAACGTCGGTCAGGCTCTGGCCTCCTTTAACAAACTTTTGCACCGGTCTCGATTGCTAGCCGATGTCTTCCAATCAAGCACTCCGAGTGGACGAGTGAACGCCATCTCTCCAGCGCAAACAAAATCTCCGTAAAATCTGAAGCTCAGGATTTCCGAGTAGGCTCTTTTCGCTCATACCAGCTAGGTGCCCTGCCCACCAGAGCCTACTCTACCCAGCTTTATTTTTGTAATTATATCTGCTTCTGATGAAAGTGCAGATGAAGTAGGTTATGGTCTGTATGATGTGCTGATCAGATTTAGGTTTGGAGTCAAGGATAGCGTTGAGATCTTTAAAGCTACCAACTGCATCAAGAAAGGGGCCAAAAAGAAAAACTCTAGCGCATAGGAACCGTTAGAAACACTAGTGCTCGATCAACAGTAGACGAATCATGCAGATGTTGAGTACATATTTTACCACACGTGCTCCAACCTGTTTCGAGGGCAATGTACCAGAGTAGAGTGAAAAGGTTTCCAGGGTACTACTTTTATGAAATTTAGGAAAGTCAAACACTTGTTACTTATTTTTATTATCTTACAAAATAATATCTTCTGTAGCACAAATGAAATAAATACTCGGTGCTTGCAACACTTTACCAGCCCTGCAACTAAAAATCTACCCCAACTGCTTCTCGTCAAAATCAAGCTACCCTAAGAATCTCGTTTTCATCCGATGAGTTCATCGAAAGTTCCAGGGATAGAAAGGTGTTTGCGGCTGCCATCCGAAAAATTTTCAGAGCTTGGAAAATTTAATCAATGGTTACTTATTTTCATTGTATAAGTAGATGTTTCCCATATGAATATTTAATGGTAGCATCTGTTGGTAAGGAAATGATAATAGTACCTGGCACTGGCAACTCTCTGCTAGCACTTAAGTTAAAAGTATACTAAATCTGCTTCACGTTAAGGCTAACCCATACCGTGCAATTTGTTTCGACCCAATGACTGCATTTGACGTTATAGGGGTATAAGGAAATTCAAAGTTGCCATCCGCAAAAAATGTCAATATTTGTTGTTTACTGTCACTAAAAGATAATTACCGTTTGAGAACTTAATGGTAACATCGGTTACTAAAGAAATGACAAGAAACTACAAAAACTACCATAGCTGGTAGTCCTCTCATGAATTCCGCTAAAATCTTGTAACTGAATCAGGTTTTTATAGGGCAAAAACCAGTTTTTTTCCAAGATGTTACCACTGTCAAAGGGTTGCCCATATTTTAAATTCACTTCTATCAGTCGTGTTGATGTTGATTTGGCTATCTGATCGTGAGTTGTATTGTATAATTCGAGTGCCCAAATAAGACGTAATTTGGTGATGGGTTGCTGTTCCTGTGCAATAGGGAATTTGGAAAATTTGAAATTGACAAGGTGGACAAAGAATCAAATTTATCAAACTTTTGTATTTCTGGTCAATAGCGTCGACGGTGAAGAGGCTCGCCTGCCTGCCGTTGCAGTTGTGTATAGTTTTAGTCATGGTTAGTGTTATGTATAGTTTTAGTCAACAACAATAAAAAAAAATCGTTTCCGTCAGAAGTTGCCTACTTTTACGCACTCAGCGCCTATATATGGTTCAGAATTTTAAATTTTTTGCCATAAACAAGAGCAAAACATTATCAGGTTTCAGTTCCGATCCTTGTTTTTTACAAAAAAAAAAAATTTTGCATATCCAAATTCACTAAAACGACCGCAACCGCCAAAGTGTTAAATCTATTCCATGTATACATCTACCTATTCCATGTATACATCTACCTCCTCGACATTGCCTTAACTATTTTTTTGCGCTATTTTGGTACTTCACTGAAAAATGTTACGTTAATGTTGTGAAATTTGCTACCTTACCGGTTTTTTTGATATTGTTCTTAAAGTAAACATGCAGAACTTTCAATTAAATGCAAACACACAATCATTTATTATTAAAATCGCATTAAAAATAGGTTTTTTGTGCTTACTAAGTGTTCGTTTTCAATTGATTTGGGTACCTGGACATAGGAGCTTTCAGGGCTATTGTGAGGCCGATGAGCTAGCAAGGCTTGGAACTTTGCTACCTGAGGTCTCTTGCTCCTTTTCAATAGGTATACCGATCACATCGGTCAAACTGGCCATAAGGCAAAAATATCTTGAGGACGCTAAGAAGTCCTGGGCAGATGAATCTTCCTGTGTGATAGCAAGGCAGTCCTGGGTATCCATGGATGCGCATCGCACCAGGCAGCTTTTAGGCTTAACTAGAAGCGCCCTTCGTTGCACTGTGGGCGTTCTAACGGGCCACTGCCTTATAGGACGGCATGCACAACGTTTAGGCGTAGAGTTTAATGATTTCTGTCGGAGCTGTGGCTCTGAGGATGAGGAGGAAACCGTCCTTCACCTCATGTGCCAGTGTCCGGCTTTGGCAAGGAGAAGATTGGCGGCACTTGGTGCACCCTTTCTCTGAAAACTGACGGAACTGTCCCTGGTAAAGCTAAAGGGGATAGTCCGGTTTCTCAAAGGAAGCAAATGGTTTCCTGACTTTAGTGAGTAGAAGAGAGTCACTAAAATATTGTGGTATCACAACGGGCCTCTCCTGTGCCTATGTGTGCTGGTCGTCAGGCCTCTGGAGATCGGCAGCCACGTTAACCTAACCTAACCTAAGTGTTCGTGCCTTAACTTTTTTTTACCCACTGTATATATGTATATATACATATAAATATGAATTTTTGGCCAAAGTAATTTTAATACTAATGTTCTTCTTCGAACATTAGTAAAAAGGCAGTTTCATGAATTTGCACCAATGATGCAGGTAAAGCCAATCGTGTTGTTGAAACAGTCAGTAATTATATCTAGATAGACTACGATGAAACTTGATTTACGTCGATAAATAATCATTGCGCATTTATCCTGCATAAATTCTGAGATTTACATTCTGCCTCAAATTGAATCTAGACAACTGTGACGCATCGTCACTAAGAAAGCATATTTATTAAGCAACGCAACGGAATCTATAGTAACCATTCATGTGGAAAACTGAAGCACCAGCAAACAGATACTCGTACATTCTATTTAACTACTTAATCATCGTCCGAACGGTACTCAGCGACGTGAAAATAGTCGAGCCGTGATTCCAGTTCAACTTAATTGCTAATCTTTGTAGACTTGTTCTATCTGTCTTTCGATCTAAATCAACATTTTAGGAGATATTCCCGCCGAGAACTGGGCTCCCTGCTGACTCCCAATCGTGCCTTGTTGTCCCATTGAACCAGCCCGACTCCACCGAGACCAGTTCATGCAATCCTATAGCCACGACATGATCCTATGCATTTTACCAAACTTAACTTTACCTGTTGTACGTTTAGTTATTTACAGTGGAGTAAGAAGTGAATTCAAGTGTCTTCTTGCCAACAAGTGTCTTCAAGTGTCTTTTCGCCAACAGACGCCAAAGACGACTGTAACATTGACACTGTTTTCATTAGTCGCGCGGTTTGGAAAATAAGAAGTTCGTGCACGGCCGCCAGAGTGCCAAGCTAGCAGCAGCCTGGGACTAACAAGAGTAGAAAACGTTTCAAAATGCGAAACGAAATTGTAACCTCAACCACTTCAGATAATAAATTAATGAAGGTGGTTTGGATTAATCAGAACAGTTATAATCTAGTAATTTGTGTCTTTGAGATACTTTCAACGTATTGGCCAAATCTAAAGGCTTTTAGCTTAAATAATTAAACTCGAAATTTCTGCGGAAAGAGCAAACTCTTTGAAGCGTAATTCAACCAGAAACAACTTGACTAGATTAGAATACATCAAGTCTGTAATTTAATAGTCAAGAGTTACCGAAATCTGTCTTGATCTCACGCAATCGCATACATCGCAATAATAATCTGTATGAAACATGTGTATATCTGTCGCAGTGTCATAGCTGAGATAAATTGCATTCCTGCTGCACAATCTATAATCTGGCATGAATGCATTATCCAATCATTCGATTTAGAATTTATCTAGTTCGCGAGACCATTAAGTGGCAGAGCGAGTCGATAGCTTCTCGTGCACTTCCCGTTCGAATGAGAATTATTTATGAGACGATCTGACTAGGAAGATTGGCCGTCACATGGAGTACGTTCCGTTCCGGGCGTTCTGACAAGTGGAGACCAATTCGCATTTTCCGATTCCAATTTCAGGTGTTCAGGGAAAACTAAGTAACAGGACGGCATCTTCCCCGACTATTCTAAACCACGGAAACGGGTTCAGTTGTGGACTGTGGTGCAGTTGCCGCAATGACGCTGTCAAACATTTTCATATATTTATGAACGAGTTTGAGTATTGCTTCGAATAGCACATACTTACGACACTGGTCGCAAAAGTAATTCTGCACTTAAGCGGTCTTTAACTGCACCAGTGATTTAAGATGATCTCTACGAAACCGATCGAGTTGCATTAGTTATGCACTTCTCTAGTTAGATAGGTGCGATGCAATTAACTTGAGATCGATGATGGTATTATAACTCACTTTTGCGGGAATTCAAACATTAATTACTCAAGAAGTGTTCCTTTCATAGAATCGCTACAACATAATATAATAATAATAATAGTCTTTATTTCATGTGCATAAACTTACAGCTATAATAAATTCAACAAAATCCTCTGAACTTTAATTACGTTTATACCTAACATCAAGAAATAGAAAATTTAAAGAAAGAAATAAAATAAAACAGAAATACAACTAACTCGATATTTTATATTTTAAATGGTGCTGAACAAGATGCAAATGAAATACAAAGCATTCAGTTGCTTTACGCAAGAGTCGAATGCCTGTTAATAAGATAGAAAAAAACATGAATCGTCAATTTATGGTGGGGGACTCATAAATTTAACAAATATAAAAGACCGTAGATAGAGAAAAATAGCAAAAAATAATATTGAAATCAAATGCAAAGGTTATATTAAGGGATTCAACAGTCTTTTAACGCCCAAGTGATCAATAGAAAAGAGCCAAGATATGATTTTTTTCGAAAACGTCTTTCTGGACTCGCCTCTGATATTTGGTGGCAAAAAGTTAAATAGACGAGGAGCAACAATGCTGTAAAAGCGACTAAAGTGCGATTTATTGCAAATGGGAACTATCACTAAATTTCTAGTGCTAACCCGTAGATTAGCTGAATCATAAACTTTTGGTGTTTGATATCCTGAGTTCTCGAAGAAAATTTTTAGAACCTTAAAAAAATACAAATGCCTTAATGGAAGTGTACCTAGTGCTTGAAATAGATTAAAACTTGGCGTTCTGCGATGAACTTTGAAAATAATTCGAGCGCCATGTTTTTGTTTTACAATCAATGGTTCCAGTTTATTAAAATGTGTACCTCCCCAGCAGCTTAATCCATATTGTAGTTTAGACAAAAACAGACCGTTGTAAACTAGTTTTAAAACTGAAAAGGGACAATATAGGCTTAAGTGATACAATTGTGTGACCAAATTGTTAAAATACGCTTTCAGATACACGGTGTGATCTCTCCAATTGAATTTGGTGTCAACTAACACTCCCAGATACTTAAAACTATCAACTCTTTCAATATCAAAGCAGTATGGAGAACAACTCGCATTTTGGTCAAAAGAATAAAAAACCTCATCTTCAGCTCTCATTGGTAAAAAAAAAGATATTTTAAGCAGGTTGGGGCGTGGAAAGTCAAATTCAAATCAACACAAACTGAGCTCACTAGGTTAAATATCATATATTTTGTCTTGTCACTAAGCCTTAGTTTATGGACACTGAACGAATATCTTAAAATTTCAAGGTCGTGGCTCATTTTGACATATGTTTCAAAGTAATTGAAACTGGAATAGGACAGGACAGCGTCATCTGCAAAAGATGTAATTTTCCCATAAAAGCTTTCAGAAAATAGTGAATTTATAAAAATCAGAAATAATATTGGAGACAGGACCGAGCCTTGAGGAACTCCAATATTTAGAGTCGTTGCAGAACTCAAGTTGTCATTTATTTTAACTTTCTGCTTACGATCGCAAAGAAAGGAATGAAACCAATCCAAAATATTATTCCTTATTCCTGCACTATAAAGTTTTTGCAGTAGGATAGAATGATCGACCAGATCGAAAACTTTAGTGATATCAATAAATAATGCTGCGTGAATTTCGGACTCGTTTATTGTACTATAAATTTCGTGACAGAATTTAAGTAAGGCACCTTCTGTGGATTTTCCTGACGTAAAACCAAACTGACAGTCGTTAAACAACTTAATTTTATTTAAAAACGTCACTATCCTGCGTTTGACACCTTTTTCACTAATTTTTTAAAAAAAAACAGATAGCAGAGATATGGGTCTATAGTTGCCTAAACTAGTTTATCGTCTTTTTTATGTACAGGTATTACAACCGCCAGTTTTAGTGCGTCCGGGAAAATCCCACTCTGGATACTAAAATTAAATAAGAAGCACAGAATCTCGGAAATTTGAAAAACAATTTGATTTGAAATTTTGCTGGATATTCTATCATAAGAAGATGAAGCTGACGACTTTAGTGACATAATAATTTTGTAGATTTCCGAAGATGAAAAATCACTCAACGAGGATAATTCCCGGCTGGAGAAAACATTAACAGAAGATGGACTGAAAACTTCAGAGTTGTCGAAATCGAAATTATTTGCAACAGACGAAAAGTAATCATTAAATAAATTAGCAACATCTAGAGGATTAGAAACAATGGAATCATTAACAGCTATGCTGGAGATATTATCTTTTTTGCTTTTACTTAGAATTTCAATTACGATTTCCCATTCTTTTTTTATATTCCCTAAATTTGAGGCAAGTTTGCTGTTTGCTTTACAAGCAGCAGCATCAAGATTGATTTCGCGACAAAGTCTTTTATAATATATTTGAAGCCTTGTACTATGTGGGTGTTTTTTAACTTTAGAGCTTAGTAGGTTTTTTTCTTGATTTTCTTAAGCATAAAATTCGTCCACGGCTTTAGTGGTTTCAATTTATTAGAGCGACTGCTACGGCTGCAATTTGAAATGTGACGCTCTAAGATGCAAAGAAAGCGGTCAAAGGCTGTAGAGGGATTATCAGCCAATTTTTTTTTGTCTAGCATGAATTCGGGAAACTTTCTGAGTAGTTTTGGGCGAAATTTCCATACAAGTTTAGGAAAAAGCGGCCTAGTTTCGAAACCTTTCCTACTGAGCACTTTTAGTGCTATTTTCAGTTTTTCCGGACGGTTTTTCGGTGGGTTTCATTTTGCCGTATCTTCGACAAAAAAAAATTGTTTGTTGCTAGACAAAAACAAATTTGACAAAACTGGACGTTTTTGCCCAATTTTTTTTTTTTGCTGTCAATATTTTTTTTCGTCCTAAAAATATCATTATTATACTCTCCGACCACTTTCAATCATCGAAATCGCCGTAAAAGCAGTTTTTGCAAAACGATGGCCAAAAAACCCCTTACTCCCCTACAAAACCGAAAAGTTTGTAAACCCGGTGCAGTGCAGGCCGTGACGTCACCGCACATCGCGGGTCGGGCCGAATAATGCTCAGTGCTGTGCTGTGCTGCGCGGCGGGCCGCTCTGCACGACTCTGCCATGCAAGTTAACATTTGTCGCGGTATGGACGGCAAAAAAAAACACACGTTTACCTTATGACAAATGTATTTAATCGAATCTGATTAAAGACTGAAGCTAAAGTACAATAATTACTACTATATATTACTTCCAAATTGCTTATTCAATAAAAGAAATCATGTCATATTTCGTTAATACAATTTTGCTTACTCGCTATGATCTAAACTGAAACAAATTGCAAGGTCTCAATTTGCATGAGACCGCACCAAGTTCAATGGGGTCAATTACTACACCTGCCCGATTACCTGGGATGAACGGCCTGACAACGGAAATAATTAATTGGCATGTATCGTATGGAATGAAATGAGTGTATGAAGTGGCACGTGGGGAGTGTGATAACGCCTCCCTCCTCAAAAATCTGTGTCTCACTGATTAGAATGGCAGCGTGATAGGATTTGAATGATTACAACCCGAACTTACGCTAGGACTCACGGTAAACAAATGTTTCTTTCGAAGGTAGAAAATCCATAATCCCACCACCAGGATTCCCATGAATAGAATTATTAGTGTGTCAGAGACAACTGATACAGTATTAACAAGAGGAATATTCAGTAACTTTTTTACATTCTCCAAATGGAGTTGATGTAGGTATTCAAGATCTAATTTAATTTCGTGCTCGGTTAAATTGCTATCTAAGGCAGGGGGCAAAAAATGAAAGGTTCTAACTTCCTTACTGATGTATTCGATATTATCAACCCAAATTGTGTCGTTTTAGAAGTTTACAAGGTAGGTACCGTTAAGAATTCTAGATACATTCCCGTAACGAAGATTTCCATGGAAGTTAGTCACGTAAAGAGTGTTCTTGTCGACAAGCTCAATAATTGGTCTAGCTGGAACTGATAGCCACAAATGGCATCATTTCCCTCCAGTATACGAAAAAGACATTCGTTTGAGGTCAATTCTTTTAACTGATTTCTTGGGCATACAAGGGTTTCCCGCATCTTTAGGCATTTTCCAATGATATCGAATCTAATTTTTTGCGCGACAAGCAAACTGGAATAGTTAAGATGAATCATTTTACAGTTTCTGATGGTCGGTCGCACTATAATATGATTTAAGTCAAGGTCCTCGATTTTGGGAAGGCAAATTACGTACAAGAGTAACGAATCTTTAATTAGCACCATTGGTTCTGCGTACTCTAGAGCTTCGACTTCATTCTCATATGGAAGCGTTTCGATTTCCGAAAGCACATTATTTATTTCACTACTATCCAAAAGTCTTGAATTGACTATACCCGTTTTTGCAAGCTGACATGCCAAAATAATTTCCTGAATTTCGTCCTTGAGAATGGTTATCTTGTTAAAGAGCATTTGTTCAAATTTTCCGCTTCTCAGATCATTAATGTCAGAAACGATCCTATTATAATTATCGAGTAGATTGGTGGATATTTTCGTTATATAGTTATTAATTTTATATTGTTGGTTACCGTTGCTAATTATTTCGTTCTGATTCCTGACAACATTATCCGAGTCAGGTTGCCTGCAAGCCACTTCCAGGCTGAACCTATCCAGTTTATGGAACGTTTGTGATTTTTCTTGTTCCGAAGCTGGTTCAGGAGTCATCCTCTGCTATTGAAAGTTGATGCTGAAGCTGAGGCATCAAGATACTTGATCTATTAACCTGATGGCGTATTGCTGATTTCAGATTGCTGATAATTTCGTCGTACTTTCCAAGGTTGATGGTGTGAATGATCTTGAAATTTCCTTTTATTATTTTCCCAGTTCCTTATTTCATGGTCATAAGTGGGCCTTTATATTCGTAGATGTCCACTGACGCTTGCGCGCCCAGTAGGATTAATCTGAAACAGAAGGAAGGTTCTTAAGATGGGCTTTGTGGATCCTTTTGCCTGTAGTTGTGGTAATTGTGACCCTGTTGTCCTGTGCAACGATCTCTTTCTTAAAAGCTGGCTTAATTTTTGCCTTAATTTGTTTGTCGCGTTTGAAAACTATATCACCAGGTTTATAATCTTTTGGCTTCGATCTTCTAGAGTTATGGTTCCTAATTTGGTTTTTTTGTTTCCGAATGATTTCCTGTTAAACGTCCTGCTTTAATTTTGATCCAAAGTCAAGTAATTTTTGGTAATTTATGCGTTCTGATCTATCGAAGAATACGTCAGCGGGTTTTCTACCGGTGGCAGAGTGGAATGAGTTATTATATCTGTCAACGGATATTTCTATCAGCTCTTTCTTGGAAAGGTCAGGGTATTCCTTTTGTAGACACCTAAAGATTTCCAGAATAGTTGAGTGAAGCCGCTGGACCTGCCATTGACTTCGCTTTTTTGTGGTGGCGTCAGGTAGACCGTTATCCCTAATGCTTCGAGTAAATTCAGCACCGTCGGGCTTACGAAACTTCTTTCGTTATCGGTTACCAGGACTCGCGGGGTCGAGAAGTAGTGAAGTATTTTAATTGTTTTGCCATGAATGTACAGGGCAGATTTGTTTTTCAATCGAAAAAGTTTCGCAGATTTACTGAATTTGTCAATTGATGTTAAATATCTTTCACCTGCGATTTCCCAAATATCCATGTGCAGAATCTCGGTCGGGTAGTCAGGGATAGGAGTTTCCTGAAGTTTGGGTTTGAAAGGGTGCCGATCATATTTGTTGGTGTTACAAATGTCACAGGTCGCAACATATTTTTTTATTAATTTGCTCATCGTGGGGAAATAATATTTCTCGAGTATCTGCTCCTTGTTCTCCCTGCTGTTTCTGTGGCTCTACGGTGCTCCTTTCGTATGATTTGAGCTACACGTTCTTCGTTAGCAACATCCTCTACAACGCGCTGCGTTATTCGTATTCTAAATTGCGAAAAATTCACCTTATAGACTTCCTGAAGGAGCTGGATGAATTGCTCGGGTATTTTGATTCCGTTAACTACATTAGGATTTAAGTACTTTTTCATGGCTTGCACTAAAGCATCTCGATTTAGCTCCCTAGCCCGTACATAATGCCCGTGATAATTTGTGTGTGGCTCCTCATATGCAGTTACGTCTTTGCCCTCGGAAAAAATTATTTGTTTTTTTAAAAACAATAATCGGTGCCTCGCAATGTGGGATGAGGTCAGTACTGTCCTCATTTGCGCTGTGTGCTGTTTCGGAACTAGAAGTTAAGATATTTGCTTCGAGTGGTAGTGTTGAGAGAGCGTCGGCCACGACGTTAGCCTTTCCTGGCTTGTATATCAGCTCATAATTATATTCCTCGATCCTTGCCTTCCAGCGCTTGAGTTTGGCGTTGTAGTTGCAATTACTCAAGGCAAAGGTAAGAAGTTGGTGGTCCGTTATGATTTTGACTTTCTTTGCTCCGTAAAGGTAAGTCCTCAGCTTGTCGAGAGCCCAAAGCTCCTTTTCGTTAGTAGCAAAGCTTTCTTCAGTCTTGTTTAGCGACCTTGAGATGTAAATGATCGGCTTATCTCCACCAATTTCTCCCTGAGACAAAACCGCACCGATCGCGATCGCGCAGGAGAGGAAATTGTGTTGTTCAAATTCCTCTTATGAATTGGGAAGTTCCTAAAATTTAAATTTTGAATCTCCAAACAGGAAGCATAAGCTGCCGGGAGCGTCTGAGGCTTTTGAACCACAAGCATTCTAGAAAGGTCTCCGTTCAAGCCCCTTACAAAAACATCCAATGCTCTGTTCCCATAATTGCAAGTCAGAGTGTTAACCGTTTCAGTCGAATAATCATCACATTTGATCTTATTGACAAGTAAGGAGAGTTGATGATTCACTGCTGCGTAAAGTTCATCAACACTTCCCTTCCCTGGAACATCGAATGTAACTGATGTTCAAGCGTTCGAACATCACGCTTATCGGCGTAATGGAGAGATAAACACTGTTTAATTTCGGACCAATCTTCGTCGAAGATATTATAGGATATAAGAGCAGCATCTGCGGCTCCTCCAACTTTCTGCCGAATGTGGCGAGGGAATAGCTCTGTAAAGTGGTTTATGTCGCACAATTTTATAATCCTCTAGGATTGTTTCGACAGAATGTACCCAAGATATATATTGGATGGGATTTCCATCAAATACCTGGAGATCTCTTACACAGTCGGGAAGCTTTTTGATCTTATCGAGATCTTGTTCCGATGTAGGAACACCTAATTGCGTTTGAGAAGTTGAAGCTGCAACCGTTGTAGCATTTTGCTCTAACGTATTCAACCTAAGCTCAAGCTTCTTAGAAAACTCAATTTGAGCGTTGACCGCACCGGTCAGTTCCTGAATAGCTTCCATAATTAATCCGAATTTGGTATACAAGAAATGGTATAGTTATCTCAAGAACAAGTTTGCAAGAACAAATCGAGAACAAGAACATATCAAGAACAAGAACGAATCATCAAGAACAAATCGAATTGACAAGCCAACAACCCAGTACACGAAAAAATCACGAATTTTGAAAAAATCACGAATTTTTAAAAAAATCACGAATTTTAAAAAACACACGCACTGAACTTGGTTCACAATGATCTTCACAACTACACTTTTGTACCAATACTGATTATTTTACTTTACAAACAAATAAATGTATATATAATAGAAAAATTCATGTGTATAATAAAATTGATAATAAAATTGATTTATATTTGATAATAAAATTGATATATATTTGTATAATAAAATTGATATAAATTTATATATGCCATGTAAAGGCTGATTGATTGAGAAAAATTCTTAACTTTCCTTTTTCAAAAAAATTATTATGAAAAGTGTTGCCTCTTTGCTTTCATTAATTAACAAAGTTCTGGCTTTATATTTTTCAGTAAAAACTGCTAGTAAATTATTTATATAGTAATTAAGCTTAAACTTACGGTCGGTCGCCAGCCGAATAGGGGGAAAAACATGTAGTAGACGCAAATTTACACGTGCCGCAACTGTTCGGTCTGGTGAAAGTGTGATCCATAACCTCCTCGCGGTGGCCGCCGGTAACAATCCCCCGGAAGGCAGGATTGGCTAATTGGATCAGGCTAGTCCCTTCTAAGTAAGGTTGGTGAGAGATCTCTCTCCCGTAAAAATTTTTGGTTCTGCCGCACGCCCGTACAGCAGCCAGCTGTATGGGCTGTGTAAACGGAGGCCTCGCCCGTAACCGGCAGAGGGGCGCCCTTGTTTCTCTCCGCAGGGGTGATACGGAGGCCTGGGGATAGGTCTGGGCTGGTGACTGAGGTGAAGGTTCACCTGCGGGGTTCTGAATCCAACACTTCACTTTGCCCGGTTCTGGAACCTGGCGAACCGCGGTCTACAGAGTAGCGAACTGTTAGACTAGGGGAGACACCTTGGTTGCCTCGGCAGCAAGGAGCGCAGGTTCAGCGTACTGTGAAAGCCTACGGAACCCTCGGATGGTCGTGGGGGAGTCTGCCTCGCGATCCGAAGAGGGGGAAGGACGGTCGGAGCAATACGTTGTTCCTATGGGGGCGGGGTGTAGCGGGAGGCAAAATGCTGGCAATTGCCTCGGCTGTGGTCCGAGAACGCGAAACCCAAACCTGAAACATTGAATAAACAATATCTATGGATCCTACCAAAGACATAAATAAAAAAATCGAATTTCCCGCCAGTACTACTGGAGGGAAATCACCAGATAACGACCCCTTCAAAAGGAGTTCAAAGGTGACACGATCACCAACGTCGGGAAGCGAAACGGCTCAGGGTCAGACGATCGAAAGATTGCGGGCCCTGAAGCTAGATGGGGAACCCGCCGCGGGATCTACTGTGAGTCCGATGGACGTAGCGGTACCCGTCAGCAGAGCAGCTACTCAGCAGTCTGGCGGCGGGTCTGGAGATTCACTGGCCAGTACAACGGAAGCGGCGGTTGAGCCGGCTTCTAGCAGAGCTGTGACCAAGAACGGAGGCGGCAAGCTGAAAGGCTTGCAGGTCACCGGGAAGGAAGCGGCGGCTAAGCCACTCAGCAGAGCTGTAACCAAGACTGGAGGTGGTGCCTCCAAAGATCTGCAGTCTACTGTGAAGGTGGCGGCAGCTGATCCCACCAAAGGGAGGAAGCGGAATGCCCAACGCTTCAGAAGGAGGGAGGCAAAACGAGCGGCCAGTAGCACGGTGACACTGGAATCCAAAGGGAAACCCGAGGTTGCCCAAGTGAAACCTGCTGCAGCGGCTGCAAGTAAACGCCAACGCTCAGAGGAGTTAACCTCGCCGAGAGGTAAATCGACGAAGAGGCCACGACAGGAGACGGCAGTTCGTTCCTTTAGGGACGTAGCGGCCAGTCACCTTAAGCTGGCCGTCGTTGTCAAGCAGGAACCCCTGGAATGGAGACTTGAAGATGACGTGGCCAAGGTGATTCTTAAACGGATCACCGAGGAACTCCTCAGGTTTGCCATGTCAACGGAAGAAGGGTCACCTCGCTTTGAAGGCTGTAACATTGTTCGCGGCCACATTGCGGTGACCTGTAGTGACGTCTTCTCGACGGAATGGCTTCGGTCTACCGTCCTGAAGATTTCTGCAGACCATCCAGGTTTGGACGTAGTGGAGGAGACATCCGTGCCCAAGCTAATTACAGCGAAGGTGGCGGTGCCCCACTCGAACGCTTCGGAGGCTCTGTCTCTGCTAAAAAGACAGAACCCCGATCTGAAAGTTTTAGGCTGGAGATTATTCCAGGCTGTTAAACTAACTAACCAATCTGCGGAGCCTGACTTAACTGGTGCAGCTAAGTTAGTGCTTGTGCTGGGTATCGATCGGGAGTCCGCGGATCAAGTACGGGCCAACAACGGGTTGATTCACTTCGGTCTGAAGAGGATCACCTTGAAAGTTGGAGCGGAGAAGGTGACTGAGGGTAGCCGAAGTGCGAGTGGTCCAAGCAAATCTGCACCACAGTAGAGGGGCGACGACCAATCTGCTTCGGCATCTCAGTCGGGGGCACGCTGACATCGCACTGATACAGGAGCCGCTTCTGTACAAGAATGTGGCTTGTGGATTCGGCACCAGCCTCAGTGTGTTCCAGCTAAAAGGAAGGGACAAGACAAGGACTTGTATTGTCGCCCAAAAAGAGGTGAAAGCAATCTTGATTCCGCAGCTTTGTGATGGGGATACAACCACAGTGTGTGTGGAGTGGGGGATCGCTGGTAGCGGCACGAAGCGGTGCCTGTTGTCGGCGGTCTATCTACCATACGACATAGATCCCATCACGCCCGGACTGAGAAGATTGGCAGTAGCGGCTATGACAACGGATGCTGTTATCGGCTGTGACGCAAATGCTCACCACGAAATATGGGGAAGCACCAACATAAACGAGAGAGGTAGGAGTTTGCTAGAATTTCTAACGTCAACCAACCTCAACATCCTCAACATGGGTAACAAACCTACATTTGTAACTAAGAACAGGGATGAGGTAATTGATATTACCCTGGCAACTCCAAGCATAATGAAAAGTGTCCACAGCTGGCAGGTTTATAACCTGCCATCGCTCTCGGACCACCAGTGGCTATGCTGGAATATCGGTTGTTCTGTTATTTCACCTAAAAAAGTACGGAACCCGAGAACAGCACAATGGGAAGTTTACTCAAGGAAAACAAATAGACACCTCAGAGCACTAGACGATCTGGAACTGACGAGTCCAGGACGGCTGAACGAGTAGGTGAACCGATTAACGGGAATCTTAGTGTCAGATTTCAAAGACGTGTGTCCGGAAAAGCCCGTAAGGAAGAACGCTACCTTGTGGTGGAATGGCGAACTCACAGAGGCTAGAGGTCGCACACGAAGGGCGTTTAACACCGCAAGGCGTTCCGGAAACGTGGCTGACTGGGATCGTTACAAGCAAGAGCTGTCGCTTTTCAAAAAGAAGATTAGACAAGCCAAGCGCGACTCATGGAGGGAATTCTATGAGAACATTGAAGGAGGTACAGAGGCTGCCAGAATCAGGAAGGTTCTAAGCGTAACCCCCGGCGTACCTACGCTTTTGCGAAGGGAAAACGGGGATTGGGTGGAGGACCCGAAAGAGTGCCTGGACTTGCTACTGGAAACTCACTTTCCAGAATCAGCCTGCGTGACACCGCGTAGTGACGTACTTCGCGGAACCCACCGGGCGTCTGAGCGGCTGCTCAAGGAAGTAGTGGACGAGGTCAAGATTGAATGGGCTATTGGCACATTCCGACCTTACAAAGCTACAGGGATTGATGAGATATCACCTATCATGCTTCAAAAAGCAGACAAGGCCATCATTCCCATTCTGCAGCGTATTTTTACCGCATGCCTCCGCCTCGGGGTAGTACCCGAGCAATGGACAAAAGCTAGAGTGGTCTTCATTCCGAAACCTGGTAGGTTGAATCATCATTACGTGAAGGACTTTAGACCAATCAGCTTAACATCGTTTCTGCTCAAAACACTAGAGAGGCTTTTTGATCTGCACATCAAAAGCTCGATTGATGTCGCGAGAATCTGTGTTGATCAACACGCGTATCTAGCGGGCAGATCAGTAGATACGGCATTACACAAAGTTGTCCGTACAATAGAAAAATCCTTACGGCAGAAGGAATTCACGTTGGCAGCCTTCTTAGACATTGAGGGGGCCTTCAATAATGTCACTGTCGCGAGTATCATTGATGCCTTGGCTCGATATGGAGTGGATAAAACCCTGGCGACCTGGGCATCTGACTTGCTCAAGAGCAGGCGGATTGAGGCTACCTTTTTGGAGGCCAAAGCGGAAAGAACAGTCGGTACCGGAACACCACAAGGAGGGATTATATCTCCCCTTTTCTGGATCCTGACCGTCAACGAAATACTGGAGAAGTTAAGGGCCAGTGGCTTTGAGGTAGTGGCGTATGCCGATGACATTGTGGTACTTGTGAGGGGTGCGTTCCCACAAACTTTGTCGGACCTTATGCAATCGGCGCTGGACCATATTCAAATCTGGGCCAGAAAAGTCGGTCTTAGGGCAAACCCGACAAAAACCGAACTTATGCTCTTCACAAGGAAACACAGGGTACCGGCTATTGCCACGCCTAACCTCAACGGAATAACATTGGAGCTTGCTGATAGTGTTAAATATTTGGGCCTTATACTAGACAGGAAACTGAACTGGGGGGCTAACGTGAAGCACAGAATTGGTAAGGCCCGCGCAGCACTTTTCGCTTGCCGGTCCGCCTACTCCAATACCTGGGGTCTTAAACCTAGGGCGGCCTATTACATATTCACATGTGTAGTCAGGCCGATTTTGGTGTATGGAGCGGTCGTGTGGTGGAAAGCAGCGGAGAGTAAAACTAATATCAAGGAGCTAACAACACTGCAAAGATTAGTTTGCATATGTATTACGGGCGCTTTAAGAACCGCCCCAACGGCTGGGTTGGAAATGATTTTGGGACTCATGCCCCTAGATCGATTCATCTTTAGAAGCGCAAGCTTAGCGGCGATACGCGCTAAAAGTTCTGGCATGTGGAACGATTCAGATCAGTGGGGCCACAGCGGTATTCTTATAGAATGCCGCAAAAGATTTGGACTCGTTGCAGAAGACACGGACCACATGAGCAAAATAATACATCTTGGCAGGAATTTCCAGGTCAAGATACCCACAAGAACAGACTGGAAGAAAAAGGAAGCTACCACCGATAGGGGCGCCTGGATTTACACGGACGGGTCAAAGACGGACACAGGAGTTGGCTCGGGCGTGTTTTCTACGGATTTGAGCCTTAACCTGTGGTGTAGACTGTCGGACCATGCTACCGTCTTTCAGTCTGAATTACATGCTATACGCATGGCAGTTGAGTCCATTAGCGGAATATCAACCAGACCAATGACCATTTGCGTCGACAGTAGGGCAGCCATTCTCGCTCTTGCGTCTTACAGATGTTCTTCAAAAACTGTTAACGCTTGCAGAGTGGCTCTCAATGAAAAGGCAAGGCATATTCCTATCCGGATTATGTGGGTGCCAGGGCATAGTGGGGTCATAGGCAACGAAAAAGCTGATGAATTGGCGAGGAAAGGTTCAGGAGCTAGCAACTGCCCCTGCATCACTGTACCTCGGTCAATCGCGGACGCCACAAACAAACTTGATGCCGCCATATGGGCCAAACTAAAGTCCGAATGGGAAAACAGGCTGGACTGCAGGGTGGCCAGGATATTATGGCCATCACCTGATCCAAGCAAAAGCAGGAAACTGCTCAAGCTCAGCAGGAACTGCTTGAGAACCACGGTCGGCTTGCTCACAGGGCACTGCCTTACCGCATCTCATGCGAAGAAAATGGGACTGACATCCAGCAGTTTATGCAAGAGGTGCGAGATGGAAGAGGACACCATCGAGCATACTCTCTGCGATTGTCCGGCCCTCAATAATAAACGCCTCAAAATTTTTGGTGCATACCACTTTCAAGGGTTAGCAGAGGTGGCTGGTACCGTCACGCTGAGTCAGCTGATCCAGTTTGGCGAAGCGGTCACCTGGCAGCTCTAAAAAGCCAGCGGAGGGTGGCAAATGGGCCCAAACTGGTGGCCTAATGCAAGCCGCGTTTCCCGGCAGCCCTCTTTACTAACCTAACCTAACCTACAGATAGATGAATAGCTGCATGGCTGTTTGTTCGTTACTCCTTTTCGGGACCGTCGGCAGTCTTCCATTTTAGTGTTCTCCGTTTGGCTGGGATAACACCTACTGATGATGTTTCGATCGGCTCACAACCCTAGGCGTAAGCAACTGTAACTGGCAGGACAATACTTCGATGTCCGCACTTTGATAGCGGGAATAGCGGTATATGATTAGCTGCGCGAAGCTGTGTTCTCACGGGAACAACTTGTTTCCAATATATTGGATGTTAAAAAGAAATTCTAGCCGTGTTCTCACGGGTACAGCTACTAAACTTCTTTTTGCGCCGGATAAAACTTATGGAAGGAATCGATATCACTTGCGTTCTTCACGAGAAGAATTATAAATTTCCGATTTGCAAAATAGAATTTCACGGAAAATTAATCGATTTATAACCGTGTTCTCACGGGAACGGTTATTTTCTTCCACGTTTACGGGGTAACTTAAATTATACTATTTATTTAGCTCGGGCGCCAGTTAACATTTGTCGCGGTATGGACGGCAAAAAAAAAAAACACGCGTTTACCTTATGACAAATGTATTTAATCGAATCTGGTTAAAGACTGAAGCTAAAGTACAATAATTACTACTATATATTACTTCCAAATTGCTTATTCAATAAAAGAAATCATGTCATATTTCGTTAATACAATTTTGCTTACTCGCTATGATCTAAACTGAAACAAATTGCAAGGTCTCAATTTGCATGAGACCGCACCAAGTTCAATGGGGTCAATTACTACACCTGCCCGATTACCTGAGATGAACGGCCTGCGGAAATAGCTGACAACGGAAATAATTAATTGGCATGTGTCGTATGGAATGAAATGAGTGTATGAAGTGGCACGTGGGGAGTGTGATAACTTGCATGCTGCGGTGGTAGGAACAGACTATGTGCGTCAGCGAAATCATATCACTGTCGAAACATGCAAAATAAGGCCAAATTCAAAGAAGATAATTCTGGACAATTATGGAGTTGCAGCGACAGTTCTCTGTCTTCAACGCCGGTCCACAATTATCGTATGAGGAGCGAAACTGATATGTTCTCGTCGTCGTCGCTATCTTCGACCAGCATGAATTCCCTCAAATGAACCTATGAAAAATGTATCGATTAGGGCATTAATCCCGAGATTGAAATGGTGATCTCGAAATTCGGGATTAGAATTTTCGGGATCCCGAGATAGTCCCCAGATTTCGGGATTTTATGAAAAAAAAACTATATTAGGGGAATTTGAACAGATATATTGGCTTATTCGTACTCAATTAAAACTTTATTTCAATTATATATGCATAAAACCGGAAGCTAAGTTCATTATAATGTAAAATTTGTGCATATATGTACATGGGCACTAGCAACTAAGACGTTAATCTATAATTGCATCTAAATTAATCTTATGATCTAATTTCTTCTTATCTTTTTGTCCAATAAAGCTCTTTATTTGGTCATGATAGTTAGCTATAAAATTAGTTAAAAACGAATTGAAATTTCATCAGCATAACGAATGTTACGATAATATAATAAAAATACATTATTCTTTTTATTTGTTTAAATATCAATTACAAAATAATATTGCTTTTCAATGAAACAAGTGATCAGTAATAATATCGATTGGTTCAAACTGCTGATTCATTTTGAAAGTATGCTCTTAATAAACATAATTCGTCAAAAGTTTCGAAATTTAAACTAGACCTGATTTCGCTGCACATATATCCACCCAGCTGCTGAAAAATATATTTCGGATACACTTTTTGGTGGGATATTAAGCATGTAATCATACGCCAGCTGTAATTCATGATTACAACTGGCTTCCGCCTCCGTTTTCATAAAACAATATTTCTTTTAGTAATTAGTTCTGCTTTCTAATTCCCAAAATGGGTTGAATTTCATCAATCCCGAAATCTCGGGAGTCCCGATAAAAAATTCGGGATCCCGAAAATGTCCAAAAGAATGTCGGGATCCCAAGATCCCGAAATCTCGGGATTGCATGCCCTAGTATCGATGAGCGAAAGCGGTATCGGAATTCTAGATATTACTATTGTGAAGCCTGCGGATGTGGTAGCTAACGAGGAAAATGGTGTATCCGAAGAAAAAAAATACTTTACAGCTAGCAATTGAAGGTGTTTTTGATGATTTTGATACTGTTGAATAGGTTAATAAAAGTTTATTTCTATAAAATTCTTGGCTTTTTGTTTACCCCTGAGCATGCTGCCTTCATAATTGTGTCAGTCGCTTGGCGCTCTTTTGGTTGTTGCATACGATTTGCTTTATGTGATATTGCAATATATTAGAGAAAAATTTTGCTCCAACGACTAACAACGGTTATTGGTAATTTCCCATTCGGTTATTCGTAACTTTTCCATCTACTGGAGCTTATTCTCGCAGAATGGTGCTTTATTGTGTTGTGACGTTATTATACTGTGTGTAATAAATTGCAACGGTGCGAGGTGATTGAAGAAGTATGCAACGTAATTGAAATTGCAAATGAGACAAGGGGGAAGAAATATGTTGTGAATGAAAACTATAAATAAATAAAACACTTCTTCTCTTGATTGTATTTATATATTGCTGAAACAAGTTATTAATAGATTACATATTCCCTTCATTGTTGAAATAATCCGACCATGCTTTTCTAAATATCTCATTTTGCTGATGGCTTTCATTACATATTTTAGAGTTTTCCTCTTGCCCATCACTTAATTTGACAGAGGTGCTTTCGGCATACGAATCACTATTGGCAATTAAAAAATTGTGAAGAACGCAGCAGCACAGAACAATTTTTCTAGTTTTCTCTTGTTTTAATTTTATTGTTTTTTGCAGCACCTGAAATCGATTTGTTAATATGCCGAAAGCGCGTTCAACAGTTTGCCTTGCCCTACTGAGGCGGCGATTAAAGACTTGTTGACTTTCTTCTTTGGTGGTGAATGGGTACGGGGTCATCATATGCTCCATTAAAGGGAACGCATTATCCGCAAGGAACACATGTGGCAATGTTCTACCACTACCAATTGATTTCGCCCGAGGAAGATATTTATCTGGATTCAGTAAGACCTGCATTAAAGCTGAACGTTGCAGCACTTCACCATCACTTATACTACCGTTGCATCCAACATCCACAAAAATAAATCTCGCGTCTGCATCCGCTGCAGCCAGCAGTACGATGCTATGAACTCCCTGGTAGTTGTAATACAGTGGAGCATCTTTTATGGCTGGTGTGAAAGCTACATGCTTTCCGTCCAATGCACCAACGCATAGAGGAAACTGCCACTTCTTATTAAAATTGTCTGCAATTTCGGTCCATTCTTCCTTTTCAGTTGGAAACTAAAAAATAAAAACAACAAAAAGAAAATATTTTAACCAAAACACATTTCCAAAAATTTGTTCTTTCAATATTTACCTTTAAATATTCAGCCTTCATGTTTCTGTAAATGGAATCGCACACATCTATTACTGCCTCCGCTATGAAGGACTTGGACATTTTTGAAATGGAGTCCAATTCAGTGAAAGTTTCACCTGTTGCCAGATATCTTAAAGTTATTGCTAACTTTTCTTCTATCGGAATAGATTCCCTCAGAATGGTGTCCTTTTTTTTAATATCATCCTTAACGGCTGACAAAATTTTGCCAAAACAAACTTCATCCATTCTTAGGAAATTTTTCGCATCGACTGAGCCCCATTTTATATCTCTTAGTAAATTTTGCGTGTTTCCGTAGCGTTTCCGATTTTTCCGAGACTCATTCGTCCAGCAAGTACGACGTCGACGCGAACTCTCTTCCTTTGTTTCCTCAATAGCAGCTGCCATATAATAACAAGCTGCCGATGCCATCAGCAATGCCGCAGCGGTTTTAACGTTTTCATCCATCATAAAATCTTCTGCAATTACATGAAAATTATATTTATTAAAATTATTTTCACATCCAACAATTAATGGACAAACAGAAATACCCACCTATTTTCTTCCAAATTGATTTTATTTACACAAAACGCTATAATTTTCAAAACACTCTTTACACGGCTATAAGTTACTTTAACGATCGCTCAACTCGAAATGAAAATTCAAGACCACGCACACGTTCATGTGCATAACCGGTATACGAACGCTTCCGTTGCTAATAAACACCAAGTGTGTCAAACCGGTCAAACCGGTTTAAGGACTGCATCAAGAATACAAGTGTGGAAAGGCCCATTCAGGAGATGTGTGTGCACAGAGAAAAAGAGAATGGATTAGAAATCGCAGCTGAGAAATGATCCGATTTTCGACCTTCTGCTTATTGGTGTGCAAATGAGATACGAATGTGTGAGACAAGCCAAACCGGCGATACGGGAGCATGCGAAAACATTAGACAATGGTATGAACGTCCTTTCATTTAATGTACAGTATGCAAAATTCGTACTCGTACGGCCAATTTTTTATGGGTAAATTGCATTATATCATTAAAACAAGAATAATTTCCATTCAGAATCTATTATCTTCCTTCTAAATACTTAAATTTTAGCAAACCATGCAGAATTAGCTTGAATCTTCTTGCCATTCAATGAAAATAAAAAAAAATAGCAGCAAAATCCGTATTCGTACCCATGATAATTTCATTATCGTGGCTATAATGCACGTGTTGTTGATCTGCAAATCGTAATAGCTCGTCCAGACTACAGCTACTTAAGTATCCGGATACATAAGTATTAATGTCAAAATGTAAAATGTCATGTAAAATCAATGAAAAATGTCGCTGCAGTGTGGACAATACTTATGTCCAGACGTCCAGACTACGGATACTTAAGTATCCGCATACATAAGTATCGTCCACACTTTTCATTGATTTTCATGGCAAGGGTAAAATGTATCTGCAGATGTCGCTGCAGTGTGGACAATACTTATGTATCCGGATACTTAAGTATCTGTAGTCTGGACGGGCTATTAGCATTGACAGCTGCGTTTTAGGAAAGTAGTTTGTTTTTACTTTTATACATCGTTTCGAGTCGTAAAGGAATAAAATCTAAAATGGGACGAAAGACAAGTGAAGTTTCAAACGATTTAAGAAAATGAATAGTAGATTTGCATAGAAAGGGCAAATCCTTGAAGAAAATCGGTGATATTGTTTTAAGAAGTAAGTCAACTGTGCAGTACATCGTAAATAGCTACAAGAAGTGTGGCCAAATGACTCGAAAACAGCGAAACCAAAACCGGTCAGTCCTCATAAGAAGCCAACGGTCCTGCTAACGACGACATATTCGGCAGGATCCAGGAGTAAGCGGGGTAAAACTTGCAACATTGGTCGAGGAATATCATGACATCAAAGTAACTGCACAAACGGTTAGAAATCACATTAAGAAACCTGGATTTCAAAGCCGAATCCCAGTAAGGAAACCATTTGTAAGAGCAGTCAATCGAAAAAACGCGTAATTATCGCAAAACAATACCTTAGCAAGGACTTTTTGTTCTGGAAACGTGTCATCTTTTCTGACAAATGTAAATTTAACGTTAAAGCGTCCGACGGATGCATACGAATTTGGCGTGAGCGAAATACAAGACTGGCTAAGTGTAACCTCTTGCCGACATTCAAACACGGAGGCGGTTCGGTAATGATTTGGAGCTGTTTTGGTGCTGAAGGTGTTGGGAATTTGCACTACATCGACGGTATTATGAGCTCGCACATGTATATTAACATTTTAAAGAGAAATTTGGTCCAAAGCGCAAGAAAATCAGGTTGTGAACGGAACTACATCTTCCAACAGGACAACGATCTAAACACACAGCTTTTAATACTCGTCTCTGGATGTTATATAACTGCCGCAAATATTTAAAAACTCCACCCCAAAGCCTCGAC
Source organism: Nemotelus nigrinus (assembly GCA_947369275.1). Classification (NCBI taxonomy): domain Eukaryota; kingdom Metazoa; phylum Arthropoda; class Insecta; order Diptera; family Stratiomyidae; genus Nemotelus; species Nemotelus nigrinus. The sequence goes on from OX376372.1 coordinate 37,274,187, forward strand.
ATCAATCCTATCGAAAATTTGTGGTCGATTGTTAAGAGGAATTTGCGCAAACACGACCTTCGGAGCATTCAAGGGTTAAAACATGCTCTACGGACAGAATGGGACAATATTCAAAAGGGTTTGGCTACAAAACTCGTGGAATCGATACCAACACGGCTAAAAGCTATATTAAAACAAAAACGTTATGCAACCAAATATTAAAACTTAAAAATACGCGTTTTATATTTAGGTTCTTAAAGCGTACGAATACGAATTTTGTTTACTTATAACCGAAGTATTGTTACTTTTTCCAAACTTGTGATATCTACACTTTTTATTTTGTTTTATTTTGTTTGATATACATATTATCAATGATTTTATTGCATATCTTTTCAACTGGTAGCAACTTGTTTCAGAATATAGAGGTTTTTCACATAAAATTGTAGGGGTTCGAATACAGATTTTGCATACTGTATGTGCATTTACATGAATGCGTAATGCAAGAGCATTTCTATCACAAATTAATCATCTCCTAATGCTTAAACTCGCTTCTCAGAAACCTGATAACAATCACATAAAAATTTGGCTGCAAATGGAATAATCAAACTGCTGTAATGTTTATATGCATATCCATACTAGGTACAACATATTAACGCAATATTAACATGCACTGCATACTTTTTGTGTGTGCATACAAAATATATAAAACAAACGCCTTTTATCCGATTTACCCTACAATCAGAAAAAGCACATGTGAATTCTGACAAGACTTTGTTCACCGCGTGGAAATCGGCTACACTTTTTCACATGCGGCACCGGCGTTTCTCGTAAATAAGGCGGAGAATTAGGGCTTTTCGGTGCTGAGTGCGGTAGAGAGGGGTGTATCGAGCGAATTTTTTGTGAGAGAGCAGCGTTGTGTGCAGAACAGTGCACTGAAATTTACAACTCTTGTAATTGCATGTGGCAATGCACATTAACTGCAGTGCAGTGCATCGGACTGCACTTCGTTTGAGAGTAGTTGACCGGGCAAAAATCATTTAAATTGAGGCGGAAATTCCGTTCCATTGTAAATGGACGCAAAACTCAAATTGTAAATGGACGAAAAACAGATGCAGAAAATCTAAATATCAAACCTCCACAAACTAATTTGACTTTCATTGTCAGAACACTGCACTGCTTTCTATGTGCTTTGCAATGCGTACACTGCTTCGGCACCGCGCTGGACTGCAGTTTACTGCACTGCATTGCATGGCAATGTATTTCAGGCTTAACTCTCCTATGGGTACACGGCTGGCCATTTCGTATCCATTTTCTTTTATATCTGTGTGTGGGTGTGTGTGTGTGTGTCATTTCCTCCACAGGTGATAGAACATGTTTTACAACTTGGCGAGCGAACACATGCATTTGTAGTTGTACGCAGGTAAACACTTAGGCTGTGGTTACGAATCAAGCGAGTAGACGAGTCTGCCTGCGAACTGTGTTTTCCTTAAGGCGCGTACACACTCAACCAACGAACGGCCAACGAACCACCAATAGCCTCGTTTATAACGTGGTTTCAAACCGGCTTAGGATTAGTCAAACCACGTTGTATACGCGCAGTGGATTGATTTAAGTTAAGTCGATCCGATCAAAAATTTTACTGGATTGGATCGACTTGGGCGTTAAAAGACGCGGATCGAACGATTGAGGATTGAAAAATTCGAAGCCGACTTCACTTATGTATGTGACTTTCCAATGCGGCATACTTCACCATGTTACCGTTATGTTTTAAAAACCGTCCTCTAACCCTGAATGTCCGACTGGGACGTTAGGGCAGTAGTTTCGGGCGCCTCTGCTCACGGAGAAAGGGGTGGGTTTGAGCGCCACTCGCTTTGTTCAACCCGAAACCACTAAAGGCACCACCGCTCTAAAGCGAGAAATGAGCGACGTGCATACACTTTCAATTTCTCACCGCCGGAATTAACTCTTCGAGTAAAAATGATACTTATGAACGATTTTCCATTGTTACACGATTACATATATATTTTTTTCATTATCGATTCCAAAAGAATTTTACACATAAAACCCGATACTAATCCTATGCGGCCGCGGTATAATTATGCACTAAACTTACTTAACACTAAAAAAAAATAAACAAAATTCAAGAATATATATAAGAATAAGTTAACCTGGCTACAAGAATCCCTCGCTGGGGCCCAGATGTCTCGACGCCGACAATCGAAATAATTTTTCTCCCTCGCTGACACTCGTACCACTAGCCAACTTCCTCCTGTTGGTCGAAAATCTCCTTTTCTTCTGCTGATCGGAAATTACGCCACGACGTCGCTAACACACCTTCGATTTATTTCTCATCGAGCTTTTCGCCTCTTTCTAGAAGGAATAAATGTCCTTCCAGTCTGACTCCAATCGACATGCGATTCAACAAAAGAAAACCTCCAATTAATTTTTTCAAAGCGTACCGCACACGTCCATTCCAAAAAAAAATAAAGGCTTTCACTTTTCGCTCGATGTAGCGCAATTTTTTCAAATTATCGTGACTTCCCTGAACCACTTAGTTTATTCACCTGGTCACTGTCCCCCACGTGTCGAGTTCTCATTTTCACCTCGTGTTCCACCCATTTGGGACAACTCGATTTCCCCTGCTCGAACATCCATCATCTGTGACATTTCGAATTGTCACACTTCAAATTGTATGGTGACAGGTGAAATTCGTGAAATTGTCAATTTCAAGTTTTGTAGTGTCGGGGAAATGACTAAATTGACGTACGTGTATCCAGGAAATTTGCTCATTAGGGGTGTGTTCAATGTGCATGCTATAGCTGCTATTAGCTGTTAATTTAGCAGCTCTGGCTGTCCAATGTCACGAAATAGCTACTTTCTAATGCTTGCTATTTGACAGTCGGGCTGTCCAAGATTCCGGAATAGCTGCTAAGGTAGCAGCTATTCGCTGCTCGTAGTCTGGAGGATAGCTAGAAAGTAGCTAAGGCAAAATGGCCGTGCGTACACAGCTGACATGCAGTTTAAACGTCATTTTCAATTGGAAATTGAAGTGAAAAGAAGTTTTTGCGCTTTTGTGACACAGGAGATGAGGAATAAATTTGAAAATAGTGGCAGCATAAATTAAATACGGGCTTTTAAACACTTAAACTCAACTCGAGTTTTAAGTTGGCTTGTACACAGCGCAGCTTATCTTGAGTTTTTAGAAGGCGAGCATGAAGCGTAAAAGGCCGGGTGCTCTGATTCCTGTATTATCAAATTTTCAACGATTTTTTTTTGCTCTTTTTCTCATATATGGCGTCAAAAGCCGGAAATAAGTGATACGTTTTAAATATGGGGGCTTATAACGTCTCCAGATAATCCCACATGTTGTAAAACCTGATGCGAAAAAATTTAACTTATACTGTTAGCAGGGCATGTTTCTTACGTTTCACAAAATGTGCGATCGTCTGGTTATTACTTACTAATGAAGGAGAATCGGACCGTGTCTGTAAATACAGCTACAATAAAAAATACCAGAATAATAAATAGCACTGGTGGATGATTTGTTTTGCAACCCGTATGCTAGGTAAAAGCAAGTTAGGTAAACAATGGAAAAGTGTTTTGTGAAAATACTATTCTTTTCACACAAATGCAAATTTAATAAAGAACTAGAAATGAATGCAAGCCTTTCAATTTACTTTGGAGTTTTTCCGTATCTTTTATTAGAGGTAGGGCCATACAATTTAATTCAGGTACATGTGTTGGTATTATTAATTATAGATTATTCATAATTATTCATTATTAATTGACGCTGACATAGAAAATTCATTATTATTGTTGATATCAGAAGTCTTTGATTGTCCATTTTAACAAGCTTTCACATTTTTTTCACTTTCAAATTTCAACAAATTACCGCGTCTTTTGTCGCACGAAAACACCCCGCCTTGGCGTTGGTTCTGCCGTCTACACAGGAACAGATTGGGACCAATGGCTTGGAGCCAAGGCATTGGATGCGGTTCGGGTTGAGTGTCATTGTACACCTAGTGATTCATCATCATCAACGTGGCATAACAGCCCGACGTCGGGCCTTGGCCGCCTGGATCGAGCTCCTCCAATTGTCTCGGTCACGTGACCGCGTCCTCCAATCTTGGAACCCCAATAGTTGTTCGGCGTCCGCATACACTGAGCTCTCCCAACGAGCTCTGGGTCTTCCTCTTGGCCTCGCTCCGTCGACTCGTCGTGCGTTCATGACACGTTTTGGCATGTGGTCGTTATTCATGCGTTGCACGAGCCCCGTCCACTGTAACCGTTGTAATTTCACAATTTTGGAGACTTCCAGCTCATCGTAGAGTTCGTAGAACTCTAGAACATCGTAGAACTTTCCGTTCGAAGGTGTCGATCATATTTTCGGAGGCTTGGGTCAGGGTCCATGTTTCGCAGCCATAGCACAGCACAGGTCTTATGATAGTTTTATAAACGCGGAGCTTAGTCTTTCTGTGCACATATTTCGATTTCATAATGGGGAGGACCGAGAAATATGTCTTATTTGCTAGTTGTATCCGTCGCTTGATTTCGTCAGTTTCTTTGGCGTCACTCGATAGGTTGCTACCCAGGTAAACGAAGTTGTCCACGAATTTGATGCAAAGGTCCCCTACGTTGATGGTTGTGTGCGCTGGCGTCCTTGTCCTAGATTGCATCATAACTTTCGTTTTGTCCTCGTTGATTCGTAGTCCAACTTCATTTGCTGCGGTGTCAAGTCTAAGCAGAAGTTCTTCTGCATCGGTCAGTTTTCGAGCCATGATGTTAATGTCATCCGCGTACGCTGCCAATTGTGTCGACTTAAAAAGTAGCGTGCCCCTGGTGTTCAGGTGCGTTGCCCGAATAGCAAACTCAAGTGCCAGGTTGAAGAGCGTGGGCGCTATTCCATCGCCCTGCTTCAGGCCACTCAGAGTTTCAAAAGGATCCGTCAATCTGTTCTGGATCCGGACTTGCGAGACGGAGTTGGTCATCGTCATCTTTACAAGTCTCACTAATTTGGCCGGTATACCGAATTGCAGCATGATGCTATATAGAGCGCCTTGGTTGATGCTGTCATATGCTTGTTTAAAGTCAACAAAGATTTGGTATACGTTGACGTCGTATTCCTAGCACTTTTGCAAAATTAGCTTGGCCGTGAAGAGCTGGTCGATTGTGGAGCGACCAGATCTGAAACCGCCTTGATACTCGCCAATGATTTCTTCCGCGAACAGTTTAATCCTATACTCCAGGATTTTTGACAGGATTTTGTAGGCCGTACAGACTAAGGAGATGCCTCTGTAATTCTCTTCAAAGTGTGAAGCGGGTACTGTTTATCACTTTGAGGGAAATTGCGCCGCAAGTTGAAACTTTAAGAAGTCTTCTTTTAGAGGCGGCCAACATTGTCAACAATAGGCCACTCACACATGTACCGGTGGACCCGGAGAGCGAGGAACCACTTACCCCAAACCATTTTCTTCTTGGTTCTTCAAATGCAACGCAAGTCTCCAACATCATCGACGAAAAGCTAGTATGTTTACGCAAACAATGGCGCATAGCACAACAGCTGAAAAATCATTTCTGGAAGAGGTGGATCAGCGAGTATTTGCCAGAGCTGACTCGACGCACAAAGTGGCATGATGATGTGCCACCATTAAAGCTTAATGACTTGGTACTCGTATGTGACTCAAATGTTCCAAGATGTCAGTGGAGACGAGGAAGAATAGTCGAAATTTTTCCTGGTCCTGATGGAATCGTTCGTCACGCAATGGTGCAAACAACAGCTGGACTACTGAAACGACCGACATCGAAGCTGGCAGTTTTGCGTATAGAAAGTAGTGAACATCAAGAGAGTTCACGGGAGGTGGAATGTTAATTATAAACAAGTAGTTTTTCTTATTAAACTTTCTGGCAAAGCAACCTTTGCAAATTCAATTTTATAAGTCATTTGTCATTTTTCATTCTTTTCGCTTTGCCAGTTCAAGGAGCCAGACAAGTGTAAGATTATTTCTGTAAATTATATTGAATTTAATTTGAATTTTTTGTAGTGAAATAAAACAACATCAACCCGAGCCACGGGAGTTTTATTTCGGAAAACCTAGAACTGACACAAGTATTGGTGATATTATCAGCAATTTTTTTCTGACGCGCCTCTACGTCGCATCGCACTGAAGGGTGAAGGGAGGTTTTAGTTTTGAGAAATACTATCCGACACTCGCCTCCAAGCCTTGACGCAGAAAAGACGAGTGTTTCCCTGCACATCTGCTTGACCTCGTGTTCCAGCGGCCAATAAAAGGTTCCCTCTAGCAGCGCTACGCAATCAAATTGTATGTGAAAAATTTGCAAATTGGCTCCGGAAGCTTACTCAATGATGCAGCAGGCCTACGGTTTTACAAGTTACAAGTTTTCAGGCTCCTTTAAGCGTGGCCGGGAAGAGGTTACTGATGAAGCCTTGACTTGACTCTTTTGTCAAGAAATGTTGTAGTTGTTTCTAGACCAGCATTTTTTTGCGACAGTAATAACCGATGATGAGAGCTAGATTTTTGAGTAAGATCTAGAAATCAAGCGGCAGAGTATGAGTTCATTTACAACATCAGAGCAGCTGTAAGAGCCTAAGAGACATTCCGGAGCATGCTTTTCAAGCATGGAAATCTCGTCTCCAGAAATGCAAGAAGCAGAAGGATGTTATTTCGAAAAATTGTAATCATTTGTACTGATCAGTTTTTTTCTAGACCGACCCATTACTTATGGAACGCACCTTGTATAGCCTGAGTAAGAAAACATATGCTTTTGAATACGGGTAAACAGAATAATGCTTACTTACTGTAAATAAACACTTCCATTACCATTCACTTCCTTCCTTTCAAGCTATAAAATGTTACCGAGGTTTCAATATCCGCCGCACAAATTACTTGCATCTAGAACAAGTTACATACAATGTCAAGATAACCTGCGACTTTTATACCTACTCCTTAGTTTTCCTTATTAATTATTTCGTAGTAGTCATCAATTAACTTCTCATTCTGTAATAGACAACGCGTCAATCAGCCTTCTACCACCCGTATGCATCCGAACGGGATCTAATAGATGATTTAAAGTCTCCTGGAAAACAGCAACAAATCACGAAGTGTTTCCATTAATGTCCCCTGGTATCAAGATATTAAGCTCAAATACTTACACACAGCAAACTCAATTAGTGTCTTTAGTCGCGCTCATCCTTTACGACATCTGCCTGTCGATCTTATCGCCTGATCTTCCGGGATACTAACAACAGTAACCTCTAATCTGAGATCTGAAGCAAATGCGGTAGACAGGCGAGACAAGCAATCGTGGAGCGGAAGCCTTATAATCTGCTGGGAATAAATCGATTTCTATGGAGATAATAGCTTCTCAATGCGAGGACTGGGTGGCAGTGCTACATCCAGCTTGTTTATGCAAATGCATTATGTAGAGGCGTTAATTTTCAAGCCTCGTTCTAGTCGTAAAACAATCCGGTAGACACACTTGTCGGGATTAGCCGATGTCCGGGAGCTAGCTTCACTCACCTGTATCAGACCTGCCCATTTCACCTGTACACCGAAGCTTAATGCAGTTGATTGCTGATTTGAGTTTCACTTAAATAAAATCCCAATGCATTCGATTTTTATTGGCAATCTGATGCGCTTGCAGCATCTTTGATGCAAATCTTCAATTAACTACCTCATTTTATTGTGCGACATAAACGCTTTTATTGGAAGTTTGTGGTGAGTGAATGTTCGGCGCTTCCTTATTTACATCCCAAGCGCTAGGTACTATTAATCTTCGGCTGTTAATTTACCTACAACTAGCATTTGTAGGTCGTAAGAAGAAAAGTGCGCACTTCGCATATTTCATTAGGACCACGCCTGCAGAGATAATCACCAACCAACCATAACTGAAGAATAAATTGAATATTCCTATAAAAGCCACGAATTTATTCCGATTGTAAAATAGTTTTACTGTTGAATGTTCAATCATTAAAATCATCTTAGAACCCAGAATACTCAGGCATGTCGAAATATCATGAATATTTAAATGCTAATAACAGTCACAAAACAAACATATACACTGAAACTGCCGACGCAACGCCAACCATGCATCGTCAATATTTCAACTATTTTAATGCTTACAGCGCCACGGGAGCCCTAAATGTCGCCAATGAAGCTCTCAAGATGGCTAGTGTCTCAATTTAACGGTTGTTACGCACACTTATGGGTTTTCATTAAGAATTCGTTAAAATTCTTGATCAGTTTTTATCTAAGATTTTATATCCAAGACGATCTATTGTACATGCACAATATTGAATATTTGAATTACCGTTAGATAATTCAAATGATTGACGGCAGGCCTCAACAACAATAATTGTCCAAAACCAAAATAGAAAACAATCCATCGATACGATTTTCAGGGTCAGAAAATACTTAGAGTCTTTTCAGCGAATGCATTCGACTATTAACTCCTCATAAATTAGATTCGCTCATCTGGCTGCGAGCCATCCAAGATAATTGCCTCCCGCTAGGAAAAGTTGAACTTCGTTTGTGCAAGTATTCAATCTTCGATTTATTGGGCTGTTTCGTCTGAAGCGTCACGATTCCAGTCTATCTGATTGAACTTTGTAGCACGCGATTATGGCAAATATTCTATAAGCGTTCACTGGAAAATAGAGAAAGCCTTTCATATCAGTATGCCCCCGAGAAATGACAAATTCTTTCCGTTCAATTATCTCCGGAACGGTATTATGATATTGTGAGAATAACAGCACTTGGTTATTGTTATTGAAGCAATTATTAGATGGTTTAATAGTTGGATTATGTGTGGATTTTTTTCGAAATATAAGATAAGATAAGATTAATATTTTTCTCGTAACATCACAATTCAATTAATTATTATTTTTATTCCATTTACGAGATAAAAACTTCATTTTGTTTTTGAACATTTTTTATACATTTTAATTGTTAAATGTGTTGTGATAAATAAATGGACAAAAAAAAATGAAATCTAGCGAAGTGCTACTAGTTTAATGGCGCAATAGCGTCGTTTGCGTAAAGCGATGGATTACTTTGAATGAATTCACCAGCAAGGTGGAACTATCTTATTTTAGTGTAATATATTTAAGATTTTATTGATTTTTTTTATATTTAAGATTATATTGATTTTTTTCGATTATTTAAGATTTTACTGATTTTTTCGACGAATTCATCTGATGTCTCGATTCAGCGATACTCATATCCTCTACTTAATGAATCTACACACCATCTAGCTCATCATATCAATTTCCAAATTAATGACGATATACTAATGGAGTCTAACTTTGTAAATCTTTTAGCCATAAACTTTCATTCTACCTTATTCGGTTGCTTTGCTCGCTGTGTACCTTTGAGTAACTCTGTACGTTTGAAACGCTTTCCATGGATCAAAATAGATTTAATCAATCTCAAAAGTTTGAAAATCAAGGTGTGGAAAGTGTACAGCTCGTCGCGTCTAGAGGAGGATTATAAAGCGCATGAGGAATTACGAAATAGATTCGTATCTGAAACCTCATCTGCCTACTCCAACTATATGGACGAACTTAGGCAGTCTTTCATAAGCCATCCCAAGCGTTTTTGGAATTTTGTAGACTCAAAAAGGTATCATGACGGATACCCTAGCTCTTTTATATCTGACGGCATGGTCATTAATAACTCGCAAGCAATCAGTAACTTATTTGCAGATTACTTCCAATCCGCGTATGGATTACCTCTCTCCGACTTCAATAAGGTAATTGAAACCTGATGGACTCCCCTAAAACGACGTTGGGAATGAAAGACCTTAACATCGACATTCCCACTATCTTAAGACATATATCTCGTCTTGAGAATAATTTTCACCCCTGTCCTGATGGATTACTGACCATAGTGCTTAAACGTTGCGCCAATATCCTCTCACCACTATTAGCTCATCTTCTTAATCTATCAATTTCCTCCGGTATTCTCCCAAACTTATGGAAATATTCTTCAATTACTCCGATCCATAAAAAAAGCAGCAAAGAAGTCGTGCACAACTATCGGCCAATTGCCAAATTACCATGCGTCGCCAAGCTTTTTGAAGCCATAGTTACCGAGGTGTTATCTTTTCACTCTAAGACTTTAATCTCACCTTGCCAGCATGGTTTTATTAAAGGTAAATCTACCACCACTAACCTTTTAAAACTTGCGAACCTAGTCATCCCTGTGATTGAAGAAGGTAAACAAGTTGACTGCTTTTACACCGACCTGACGAAAGCTTTCGATAAGCTGGATCATGACATTTTTATATGTAAATTGCATCTTCTTGAGTTCCCTAATAAGTTTATAGACTGGGTTAAATCTTATCTCTCTAATCGCAAGCAAAACATTCGATTTCGTCGCATTCTATCCACTGACATAATTGCTATATCAGGTGTTCCACAAGGCAGCCACCTTGGTCCCATTCTTTTTGCCATTTATATAAATGACCTGATCACTTTTGTTGCAGGATCTTCCATTTTACTCTACGCTGATGATGCAAAGATTTTTGATACAATATCATCACTTAATGACTGTTTGATCCTGCAACGTAATGTGTCAAGCTTCGCTAATTGGTGCGCTCTAAACCGACTTTTACTTAACGTTGAAAAATGCTCAGTTATCTCATTCTTACACAAATCATCTCCGATTAATTTCAGCTACACTTTAAACGACACTCTTTTAACTCGCTCCAATAAAGTTCGTGACTTAGGAGTGCTATTAAACTCCACTTTCACTTTTAATGACCACATTGACTCAATAATAATAAAAGCCAACTGTGCACTTGGCTTCTTAAAATGACGATCTAAAGAATTCAATGACATTCTTCTGACTTAAATCCTGTTCTGCTTTCTGGTTCGCCCTATTGCCTAGTACTATACTCTTCGCGAAACGAATTCAACGGTCGGATCTCATACAAAAAGAGCTTTTCAATTCGTCAGTAAAGCTCTTTTTGTATGGGATTTGACCGTTGAATTCGTTTCGCGAAGAGTATAGTACTAGACATATCCTAGAATATGGGTGCTTGATGTGGTCTCCATATTACAAGGAGCACATAGATCGCATTGAGTCTGTCCAATAGAGATTTCCAATTTTTGTTCTTTCCGCTGGTCTGATCCTATTCGCTTACCTCCTTATGAAAACCGCTTGCAATTATTGACCATGGACACTCTTGAAACTCAACGTCAAAATTTCAAAGCTCTATTTGCTGCGAAATATGGAAACGTGAACTCTGAGTTTTTATTATCAAAGTTAAACTTTCGTCTTTGTCACAGTGAGCGTAGACATCATAACGCCTTATCCATCCCATTTCATAAAACCCAATTATGGATGGAATCATAGACATATAAAGAATGGACACGCAATCACAATGCATGAGCCCGTACGTGAGTGAAGCAATTTTACTACACATGCAATCTTACTCTCTGTAAAACAGCTTTCCCCTCAATGCCGCACGCACCACCCCTCAGCGCTGTAGACTCTCTATGTAAACATTCATTTCAATCCATCCAATCTACGGGGTGGTTGGGATAACGGGGAAACTAATACATTTCAACAAATTTCCAAACACATCAACTTTTCTGCATGAAATTTGTTATTGTTTTATACAAACACATTGAGACCAGAGGTCGAAAATTGCTTCATTTCTCTCGGCCCATTTCGTATCCATTCTTCTTATATCTATGGATGGAATGCACCAACCTGCGCAATAGCCCGAAGCTTTCACTCAGCGTATCAAATGTTCGACTATAAATATACTGCTGATATGTTCAAGTGTCGGCTTAAACGACCGATTGATTGTCATTCATAATTTCATATGAAAATATTTTTTCTGTAGTAATCGTTCTGTTGATGAAATTGTCAATAAACTAAAGTAAACTAAGTACAGTAGAAACTCGTTAGGCTTGTTTCACACGTACGAGGTTCCATTCGGTTCGGTTCGTTTTCGGTTGTAACCGAAAACAAACCGAACCGAACGAAACCCTTTCACACATACACGGTTCATATTAGGTTTTGTGTTTTCTTCCTCAACTTTGCGTAAAATTTCCACACAATCGTTTTTCCATGCCTCTTGCGTCTTAAATTTATCTTCATATTTTGCACAAGTTTTGTCCTGCAGCGCTACTTTAGATTGCACAGCACAAATCAGCCGATCCACATCAACATCTTATAAATCGCTCATTTTATCAGAAAAACTGCGACCGATAATTTCCAAAAAATCGGAGGTAATTATAAAACAATATCATAAACTAACTACACTTAGAAAAATACTTCTATTTTTTGAAGAAAAATGAACAGATTATCAAAGAAAATTGGTAATGATTCTGCGCCAAAGAAATATTTACTCAATCCAAAGACAAAAAATTCTTCATTTCAAATAACTGATATTGAACTTGCCCTGAGTAAAATTTGGTATAGTTTCAAGAAAATCTGGCATATGGCATAAATCGGTTCACGTACGATCACCGAAGTTAAGCTGTGCTGGGCGCGGTTACTACTTGGATGGGGGACCGCTTGAAAGCGTCGCATGTTGTTGGCACGCAAAAACTCTCCCATCCTTCATATCATAAAAGTGGCTTACTTTGAAGGGAGTGAACAAATAAAAAATTAGTAAAAAAAAGTCTAGCACATCAGAACCGCTAGAAAACTAATTTTCGAAGAAATTGTCTTTGAGTGACAAAAAAATGTGGGAAGACGTAATACACTTTTTTGTACAACCATTCCTTATCCCAAGCAACAAAACTCAACTATAACACAAATGATGAAAATGTTCAGTGCTGGCAATACTTTTCCAATGAAGCAGCAATAAGTTTACCTTAACAAGCTCATACTTAAATCAACTTATCCTTTGAATTTCGTTCTCATCGGAGGATTTCATCGAAAGTTTCAGCGGTTAAACGTTGTTTGAGGCTGCCATCCGAAAAATGTTCAAAACTCGGAAAATTCAAAACTTGGTTTCTTATTTTTATCGCAAATGCTTTGCATATGAGTACGTAATTTGAAGCATCTGTTGGTGCAATATTTACGAAAATGGTTAATGCTGGTTAGCCTGTGTCAGCAGCAAAACAAAAAATATACCAAATCTGCTTCACGTTAAGTTAAACCCAACCAGTAAATTTCGTTTCGATTGAATCACTGCGCTGGAAGGTATACGGGTGAAAAGAATTTTAGGGTTACCACCCTCAAAACTTTTCAAATTTTTAAAACGTTTTATATTTGTTGTTAATTTTCATTGCAGGATCATTCTCAATTGCAAATCTAATGACATAATCGCTCAGTAAAGAAATTCCACAAAATTACAAAAATGGTCATAGCTGACAGCCCTTTCATGATTTTTGTACGAAATTCCTACGACATTTGGTTCACATTAAGGTCAATTTACTGCATGAACTTCGTTTTGATTTCTACACTGGACCGGAAGTTATAGGGAAAAAAGCTTTATTTTGCTGAGCAAATTTGCAAGATTTATGAGACAAAACCACCACAGCTGCCATTCCTACACTAATTTTTCAACCAAATTTTCACCAAATGTTACATAGAGTAACATCCAAGTACTGTGTAAATTTTGTTAAAATCTGATGGCTGAATCGGAAGTTATAGGCCAAAAAGATGTTTTTTTTTTCTCAGTTATTTTTCAAGATGGTACCACTGCCACAGGGTTGCCCGCATTTCAAAATCACTTCTATCAGACCTGGTCCTAGTTAATACCAACATGTCCTGTAAACTTCATTATGATCGGATTATCCGGATTTGGCACGCGTATTCTAGAATACTGCGTACTAAGGAGACAAATAAATGAATACAGGAGGAAATATTGGTAAACATATACGAAGAAAGCAAGACAAAACCAGCAATCCTAGAGGCCCTGGACGTCATATTCATGACATGAACATCAAATCTTAACTTTGAGTCAAACACCACACCCAGGTCTCTAAAATGCTGGACAACTGACAGGGAAATACCAGACAAAGAATAAGAGAAAACATTTGGAGTATTTTTATATGCAAAAGACATCTAATGACACTTCAAAATGTTCAGTGGTAAGAAGTTGTCTTGACACCAGAGATTAAGAGCAAACAAGTCAGCTTGCAATTGATGAAAATCATTCGCAGACTTGATTGCTCTGTATAATTTTAAGTCATCTGCATATAAAAGACAGGGAGAATTCATAACAGAATGAAAGTCATTGACAAACAAGATAAAAAGTAAGGGACCGAGGATAGAACCTCGAGGAACTACGGATGTGGGAAATATAGGAAAGGAAATGGAACCATTAAAAGTAACTCTGCAAGGACGACTATGAAGGTAAGAGGAAAGCCAGGTGAGGAGGGGACCAAAAACACCGAAATCATTAAGTTTGAGGCGCAGCAGCTTATGGTTCACAGAATCAAAAGCCTTCGAAAAGTCTGTGTACATTTTTTTTTATTCTATTTTATTTATTCACCAAACAAGGTACAAAATCAGATATAAAATAATAAATGAAAAATAAAATGGAAAAGTAAAGCCAAGTAATAAGTAAAAACAAACAAGTTAAATAAGTAACAAACAAATGAAAAATGTAACAAGTACATTAATAAATAACAATCAATAAATGAAAACATTGACATATAAACTATGGCTTAAGGTTTAGGGGTATGGATGGCATGCAAAAGAGAGGATTTGAAGGATGAAATTTTCGCTTACCAGGACGAAATTTTCGCTTTCCAGAGCGAAATTTTTGCTTTCTTAAGCGAAATTTTCGCTTTCTAGAGCGAAATTTTTAGTTTCCAGAACGAAATTTTCGCTTTGTAGAGCAAAATTTTCGCTTTCCAGAACGAAATTTTCACTTTCCAGAATAAAATGTTCGCATTCTACAGCGAAATTTTCGCCTTCCAGACCGAACATTTTACTTCTTAGAGCGAATTTTTCGCTTTCCAGAGCGAAATCATCGCTTTTTAGAGCGAAATCATCGCTTTTTAGAGCGAAATCATCGCTTTTTAGAGCGAAATTTTCGCTTTCCAGAACGAAATTTTCGCTTTCTAGAACGAAATTTTCGCTTTCCAGATTTCACGTCGACTTTCATAGAAATAAGACCTTGGAATTTCACGAATTGCAAGCGGTCGTGGAGGTATGGGATATTATATGTAGTTTATCATATGATATTTAGAGTATCATAACTCTCGGGTATCCTGGGGTGGAATTCTATATGATATATGATGAAAACGATTTCACAAAAGAATATTATGTATGTTATGAAATGAAAGAATTTATTTAAAAAAATTATTTTTGTATCGAATCCTAATTCCTTCAACAGTTTAAATATAATTATCGTCATCAAATAAAACCAACTGCGTTATCAGAAAACATATTTTAGCACGATTTAACTCCACATAAAATTTTCTCATCTATTTGTGTCCCAACGATACTGTTACTATTATTTGTGGAAACAAAAATTGAGGAAACTAGTTTGCATAAAAATTCGATGTTGCAGATGCAAATGCATCGCCATATTCACATATTACTAGCAAAAAAGGAATGCAACAGTGAAATCGTGTTAAATACAGCTTCGCTAGCACAACTCAAACTTTAGTTAATCATTATTAAATTGATTTAATGAATGAAATAACGGCTCAAAAGCAATTCGACCGATAGCTTATAGTAGGGTCTTAAGTTAATTTTCTCTCATTCACAATACCATCTCCAGCCTACGATCCCGAGTTTTCAGAGGGCGATCAACCTGTTCTAATCATATTTTCGCAAACATTAATTTATTTTCACCGAAAAGTAAGTGAAATTCTTACCACCCGAGTGAGGTTTCATCGTATCTATCGGTCCAAGATCGTTAAGAATTTTTCATCAGATCTAATCGCATTCAACTCAACTGTATACACACAATTCCATTTCCATCCATTCTTCGCAGGTCATCATCGCCGATCATAAATGAAATGCCCCTTGACCTCGAGATATCCATCAAAAGCTCCGGGAAAAAGATTTGGACGAGCGTAGCAGATAGGAAAACAGTGGAAGGTGTTGCAAACGTGCTGAAGAGTTAACTGACCATGCATTGTACGAATGCCTATTCAACGCGATCTGTTGATATGCGGACAGTTAGCTGGAATCGTTTGAATGAAATGCCTTCTCACAGCGTCATATGTGACCGGCCATCTGAGTTGGATGGTGAGGAAAAAATTAATCATTCTTCGATGAGTTGCTAGTTTTGATGTGTCCACGGATTGTGATTACTTACGAGGAAATGTATGCTGGCTGATGGAAAACCGTGCGATTTCTTAAGATGCTTAGTGAAATGTCTTTCATCGCCCTTCGACCAGCTGTACTTGTGGACAAGCAACTGACTTGAAAATTAACTGCTTCAACCAATTGATGCGCTGCGTTTTAGTGAATAAACTGTAAATAAGTTGGAATCTCTCTTCATCTTACGCTGCATCCATCATATGCATTAACCAGTGGTAATCACTTCATTTGGTTTGATGGTTCGAATCGCTCACTGTTTGTGTTAGTCATCAAACCCGTAGCTGGAGATCTATCATGCAACAAGAAATATTGCCGGCTATCTTTATTGGCGAAATTACGTTACCGAGCTTCTTAACAGTGTAGCTATTCATCGCATAGATATTATGTGATTGACTTCATTACAGTGTTTTATAAATGTGCTATGATGATTGGAAGAATTCTAGCCACATGACTCGAAAAGGGCTGTAATATGTGAGTTTGTTAGAAATACCCCGGGCCGGATTTGATCTTCTTACCGTCCCTGGGCATTTGTGAAATTGACACCCCTCCTCATCTCCGCCCACCCGTATGATTCCAGCTCCAAATTTATTGACTAAAATCCAACAACAACGAATTCAACATTTTTTCATAATTGTTTTTATTTCTTTCAGAATATATTATACTAATACGATCGGTAGAAACTAACCATACAAATGCAATCCAAATGCGGTTGTAAGAAACGAGCCATACAATATAAAATAACAATACAAACACGATTATCAGAAACTAGGAAAATTTTGTTTGGTTTTTTCAGAGAGTCAAAATTTGGTAATTGTTTAGATGATGAGACCGTTGCACAGTGGTATATTTCTCGAAAAAGGTAAACTTTATTATTTACGTATGAAGTTGAAACTTGGGGGTAATATTGTCCTATATGACCCCCATCATTTGAGGTGGTAATAGGGGCTCATAAGTTTAAATGTAAGAGCACAGGTGCTGAAAACAGCCGAAAATTGCATCTGTCTTTTAACCGTTTTTTAAAATTAAGAATATGAAGATCAAAATACTTTTGAGTAATACAGCGTTATTAAGCTATGAAAGACATTGATTATTTAGCCAAACCAGTATTTTCTTATCATTTGCACTAGCACATAATAGCAAGCATTTGTACCAGGTTGGAGCTCGTGAGATTGAGGTAAACACAATGCTGAATTTCAGAAATAAAACAATAGTTTCTAAGCCCTATACTTACTTGTTATGTTATTGGTAAAGTTTCAAGTGCTGTATGCTTATTTGGCTGTTCATACATTTATTTACCCATTCACTTGTACTTTAGAATCATCAAATTTCCCAACTTGCGTCTAAATTCAATTCAATGAAATATGTTCATATGATAATTCATGTATGATCATAGAATAATTCAGGTATGTGTATGCTTAGCATTGAAATTATATGCAAAGCAACATTGTCAAAAATATATTTTTACCTGTACAAAACAATTTCCTGCAAGGCATCAATTGCTCAAATTGTAAACATGCATGCATGGGTCAATGATAATATTTGTATATTCGATGATATGTGTTTTGCTATATGATTAAGATACTTAAGATACTTCCGCAAAAGATAGGTTTTTCATAATTGGTAGAATTATGTAATTGAGTATGCAGCTTCCGAATCCGGTGTTCACTCAAAAATGAAAAAAAAAATCGGATTAGGCGTTTTATGGTCACTGTCATTGTTTTATGATCACTGTCACTTCGGCAACAGTTGGGAACAGTTGGGAACAGTTTGAGAAAGCGGCCACTTACAAGAAATAGTATTTAAGTCTATTTACACATATTTGTCAGTTCAATTTTTGGATTTATATCGTTTACAAAACAAAAGAAATACAATAAAGTTAGAAGAAAGTCTGAGTTTTTGTTAAAACCTTTCTGATCAGTTTGGGACAGAAAAGTCCGTGTGTAAAAGGCTTAAAGACTACACAAAACTCATAAAATCGTATGACAAAGAAAAATCGTGCAATCTAATATTACATATAGAAAGCAATAAACAGGAGTTGCCTACGATAGTTTTGGTATTCGGCCTTGTCTGTTGTATTTCATCCGCTCTTATATTTAGCTCTTTCGTTTGGTGTCTCATGTAATTTTGCACATGTGAAATAAACGGCTATTGCAAAATTAAGTTTCTTTAAGTAGAGGTGCAAGTCAATTTATTAATGCTGCCCGAGATCATTTGTGTCAAACAAATTTCAAGAATAAAAATGGATTTTCCATGTTTGAAAACCCAAGAAACACTCAATTTCATACATTTAGTGGTTCTCATGAATAAAGTTCACCTTTTTCCACAAATAAACCACTGTGCGTCAGTCGGAAGCGAGTAAAAAAGAGTGGAGCTGATAGGGCTGAGCCTGCTTAACAGTATAAAGGTGTTTTCGGGTGGAGGCGGAGATGGGGATAAAAAATTTATTATTTTTCTTCATATTTTTCAAATTTAAAACTCATCTCCCCACTCCTGTTTTCAAACAATCAGCAGTAGATTTGTGCGCAGAGATGTTGAAATTACATCGAAGACGTAAAAGAAATGTAATTAATAGTGACAATAATTTATTGACAATCATAACGACAAATCACTGTAACTAGTTTCAAATAAAATAAATTTACTTGGTATTCTCAAATAAGTGAAGCTTTATTACATTTTACGAAATGGCGGATGACATTGAAAAAGCCTTCGATTAGGTTGTTATAGCCAAAATGACGCTCAAACTAAAATGCGGCTCAGCAACCTGGCCAATGGGCTGTTTTACGAAGAAACCGGGTCACACCACCTCGCAAACCCCTTCAGAGCTTCCCGATGTTCTGAGTGTGTGCGCCAGTCACCCGATCGATAAAATTTATCGAATGATACACTTTCAGATGTCACTAGTCTGTCTGTTCCAGACAGTCATATGCACACCAGCTATCTGAATATATGGCCGAGCCATCAGCAATATTTTCTCTGATAGCTGCCAATAACGTTTTCCTATCTCGCGTGTCAACGGGATCCTTAAACGCGTCTCTTGTCTCACGATAAATACCTCCAAAAACCCATTTTCTCCTCCATACAAGCCGACTGCGATAACTTTTCCATTTGCCCAGCGTACATTGTCGATCTCAAAAATATTTCCGGGACCGACGATTTTGCTTTTCTTCATCCTGATCCAAAAACAGCATATTTCCCGACAAAAACTTAGCCAAACAATGACTGTTTGTCTCAAAAGTATGCATTTTTTCTCGAGTCTGATGACATGTGGCGGACGAGATGTAAGATAATATGCAACAAAACGCCAAAAATTTCCTCCAAACTTAAATGGGTACTTGAAAACCAAATACCCGACATCGCAGAAATTTTAGATGTGCACCTGATTTTTTGTTGCTTATGGTGTCCAACCTATAAGTACAGGACACCTTAAAATCAAGGTGTCGTGATTTACACGGACTTTTTTTCAGTACTTCCGGCACAAAACTGCTTCTCTTAGCACGCGAAAACGAAATAAGGGGCGCATTTCAAGGAAACAGTACTGTCTAGATGATAGGACCATCGGTCGGAAGGCGTAGGAGAAGGATAATGACACCATTTTGTTCGTTTAAAAGTGGTAGTAGGGAGGTGAAGACGCAGACGATGGAGGGATCATCAGATTAATCCACTCTGATGAAGTACATTTCGATGTGTCGTGGTCGGTGCAAATGAATAACACGCGTGTATTGAAATTAAACAAACAAAAAAAAATCCCCTCCACCAACCTTAGATGGAAAGGAAGGTAGAGGGTAACCAAACGCCGAAAATTAGTTCACGAGAAACTTGTAAATGAAGATTAGGACCATAGATTTCGGGCGGATGGCGATCGAGTGAAGATGTTTACCGAGTGAAAGCTATCGGATTCGACACGAAACGGGGTCAGCATTTGACCTACTACCGGAGACGAACGCGAATACTAGAGGTACAACAAGTTGTACTTACTGTGGCTATTAAATGGTACTCCTGAGGTGGTTGACAGCAATGGCAAACTGGCCGTTATCTTCGAGTAATTTCAGTGCAGCACCCATTGATTCTCCATAGTAAATGACACTTTGTTGCAATCTATATCCCGTCACGAACACTCGATCACCTGCAATTATGGAAGCAACTTAATTCAAATTTTTCCTACGAATTCCAACAAAATCTAACTATAAACTTCCCAAAATATCTGCAACACGCGAGTTTGTTTTGAGCAGTCTAGACAAACCGGCCGCGACCTACATCAACAATATCTTGTCAAGTGACAGTTCGATCGGGAATTGTACTAAAGGAAAAATGGTACTGCAATGGTACTAAAGGTGGATGATGTAGATTGTGGAAGTGTGGCGGATTGATTGGAAGGAATGATGTAAATAGTGGTTGAGTTCAAATACCCGCAACGGTCCGTGAAAAGCCGCTTTAGCGGGAATAGAAATTTGTGCATGAAAAATGGATAATATCGGTCTCTTGGATTCTGACCGGTGAGGAAATCAAGGGTGAAATCAAGTGTTAATCGAACTTTGTATTTTACATGTCGAGAAATCACGAGTGAAGCAGATTTAGTAGTCTACGTCAGCGATTGTGGCGAGTTAAGGACAGTTGCGAAGACTAAGATCTGGAGTATTTCGAAGATTCCGATTTGGCGGTCGAGATCGAAGAAGTGCGTTTATAATTGTTAAGTATTCATATTATACTTTTGTTCAAATTCAAACACACACACACACAGAGTTACATTTATTCATAGTGTTATTTTTTTCTTATCTGCTAATTGAATAGCGTATTTGTTCCATTGAATTGTTTTTATTCTTACAATGACAGTCAAGTAATAAACTCGTTTTAATATAAAGCAACGCTTTGCCTTTCTTTTATTGAGTTTCGAGCAGAAACAATTACCTTTCCCAACAGGTTATGGGCCCAGGCAATGATAGCCAAATATAGTAAATTATGAGTGAAAAGCGAAGAAATAAAGATTATATTCTTTATTTCTTCGCTTTTCACTCATAATTTACTATATTCGGCTATCTATATTACACCTTAACTATATTACACCTTCGCCAACAGCAGCAAAAAATAGACCAGGTTAGATAGATCTAAGTTTGAAAAGTGTATAATTAGAATATCGCAAAGTATGCGTAGGCTAAGTTGATCCTACCTGACCAAGTAGAGCAAAATCGTGAAGTTTGTGGTTAAAAATTAGCTTTCAATAAACTAGTAATTATTGTTGCTAAAGAAACAAAAGGTGAAATAATGTTCCACGTGAGGTGGGACAACGGTGCGAGACGGGAAATTAGAAAGAATCAGTGGGGCAATTAATTTTCATTTGGCGGGCCCTAGAAATCGGTGTTTCCGTCGTCGAATTCTCGCTTCAGGGCGACGGACGTGCGGTCAATTCCGGCAACGAAGCGAGTGGCGCCTACCCACTCCGTTCTTCGTGAGCGATAGCCATCCGGAATGACCACCCCTGCTCCCATTAGGGGATAGGGGAGTGTTATCCACGTTCTTCAGGGTAGTGCGGTAACAGATGGTTAAAAAAAAAAGGTGAATCGAAACATCGGACCACCCTTCACCCCCCTGGAGTGAGCGACGATTGCTTGCGCACTGGGCGTGAAAAGGGTCGCGGTTGGTGGGATGAATTCATTCCGTTTGTTTAAAAGTGGAGAGGAGGTGGGGGGATGTTTTGAAATCGCTTTTGATATGTTTCAAATATGGATTTTTATCCCCACCTACTTCGCCTCCACTTGTCCGCCCCCACCTAAAATTACTTTTGTACTGTTAAGCAAGGTCAGCTCTACCAGCTTTACCCTTTTTCACCAACAGGATATCAGTAAATTAATTTATTATTTCGAATATTTGTTGCCATTGTTTGAAGACAGAACCCGCTACTAATCAATTTTATTAAAAATCCTGCCAACAACAGAATCGACTTTATCAATAGTTTTTCATCGAAAGCAAATTCCCTTCTCAACATATGCATACTATTCAATACTAGTCAATAATATCCTACACAGCCCCTGCTATCAACTTCTTTTAATCAAAAGCAGCTCACGGTGCAACAGCCCCATTGTTCGAATTCGACGTGACACGATACAAGGACATGAGCCAGTCAACAAATAACTGAAAAAAAAATTCTAACATATAATTACCAAAATTCCACGCTGAAAGGACGAAATCAGTGGATCTGGTAAATTACGTTAATTGTCCTCAATAAACTTATTGCTATGTGTTCAGTGGTAAACATAAAGGCTGTCGCCCGGCCCGGAATTCGGTAGCTGTTTGTAAGTACACATGTAACAATAAAAAATTTGTTCAATAAAAGCAGGTGGCGTGTAAAGGTATGTTTTGGAATTATGACTAGGCATATGACGTATTGTTTCATGTACGAATAGTTGCATGTGTCACGGGTATATGTCGATAACGATCAATTCAGGGTAATCAAGTGAAAAGGATTTTCTTTTCTACTTTTATTAATCTAAATGAGAATTCCAATGCAACAATCATTCTTCAAGAATAATGGCATTTTATATTACCCGAAAAACAAAAACATCAGCTGCTAGAGGGGGAAATCGATCCAACTTCAACAATCATCAACATAAGCAGCGTTTCTCGCGCCTCTAGTGAGAAGTGGTTTAGGGTAGCTAGTA
Organism: Nemotelus nigrinus; assembly: GCA_947369275.1. Classification (NCBI taxonomy): domain Eukaryota; kingdom Metazoa; phylum Arthropoda; class Insecta; order Diptera; family Stratiomyidae; genus Nemotelus; species Nemotelus nigrinus. The sequence goes on from OX376372.1 coordinate 37,297,084, forward strand.
TTGAAAACAATTATTATTTTCAATGCCGCTTGTCTTAACCAGCTTTCGGTAGAGGCCCAAAAAATTCGCCTATAGACTAGTTTGAACTAGACTTCATTTTGAATTACAGGCAAGCCTCGGTTTACCTCGTTTTCGGGACCGGGAAAACGCGACGTAAACCGAAACGACGTATATTTAAGAAAGACACCGAATGTTGAATGAAAATGCGACTATATTTAAGAAAGATACCGAATGATGCTGAGCTACTTATTGTATGTGAGTCAATTTGACCAAATCAAGAAGCTCTAATGCACCATGCAGAGCAAAAAGTAAAGACCCAACGAAAGCTCTCTCTTGTACGATTACCTTCTTTGAGATCAAGCGGGCATTGTTTAAGGATCCCTGCAAGGTGTCCGCATAGACTAATTCTAAGCATTTCTATACCCGAAGGTATAAGGTTTGTTCAGATCAACTTGCAGTAAGTTCTTTTAAGTTCTTTTGACCGAACAATTCTTATCCTTTCACATTGCGCTTGTACAGGAGCCGTCGATTCGAGTGAGCAGGATCCCCGGAGTCATCTAAACGAAAGGATAAAAACTTTTTCGGATTGAAGGGCAACGAGGTCAACGACTTGTATTATGGTTTCCAATTTACTTGACATCACCACGCTCAGACACTTTACTAGCCGGGACCTGTCAGCGGTCATCGTTCAATACCGCGAAAACAGTAAGCTAAAACACGCAATTGTTGCTTCCGTTTATCTTTCTTTTGACTTTTTACTTCGGCCATCAACACAGGGGATGAAAGGGCTAGTTCAGTACACAGAAATGGAGTAAATGGGACTGTGGCAGCAACAAACGACTCTTGATTTTATAACTTTTGTGTGGGCTAATGGCTCTAAACGCTGAGATTTCCTCCATCTCTATCACCCCAAACATATAGTCCAGTCAAATTCGCGATTAACTTGGGAATGAGAGAGAATAAGCTGAATTTTCGTACATACCTTCATTTTGCGTTCTAAAAGTTATCACAAAAGTCTCATAAATTCTCGTGTCTGCGCCGTAAGTTATTCAAGGTAAAAGATAAAAAAAAACCCCCAGCGCATCAGAACCGCTAAATACACTAATGTTCGAAGAAAAGTAGAGGATTTGTGCAGATTTTGAGTGTTTGTTCTACAACTAGTTACTTAAAACCACTACCACTAGCTACTCCTCTTACTAAAGGTAGAACTATAATGCAATTAAGTGAACTTTAAGTAGCTTAAGTGACAGTACAGTTGCATAGAAAACAAGCGGCATACCCATAATGTACTTATCTGCCGTTTCGTTAAGTTTTGAAAATAACAAAAACGCCTCATGCTGGCAGCCCTTTGCTAGCACGGTAATAAAAAATATGTCACATCTGCCTCACGTTGAGGTCAACCTGCTCTGCGAATTTCGTCTTGATCCGATCACTGGGTTACCATTGGCAAAAGTTTTCAAATTTTCTAGATCTTAATAGTTGGTGTTTATTTTCACTACAATATCGTCTTGGAAAATTCTATGATAAAATCGCTTACTAAATATAAGCCAAAACAAACAACCATAGCTGGCAACCCTATCACTGTTTTTCCAACTACATTTCTAATGAATGCTGCCTACAATAAGTTTCATTTGCCATTTGAGAATCGTTATGATTTCATGACTGTACTGGAAGCTATAGGGCAAAGAGCATTATTTTCCGGAGCGAATTTTCAAAACCCAAGACACCAAAATTACCATAGCTGGCAGCACCAATCAAATTTTTCAACCAAATGTCTACCAAACACGGCTTAGAGTAAGGTTCACCTACTGAGTCAGAATTTATAGGGCTAAAAGCAGTTACTTTTCTTAGTTATTTTTCAAGATGACACCACTGGCACAGAATTGCCCACATTTCAAAATTATTTCAATCAGACCTGGTCCTACTTAAGACCAATACATTCTGTACATTTCAACTGTATCTGATTATCGGTTCGTGAGTTTCCGTGAACAGAAATTTTTGATGCTAAAAATATAGATAAATTGAGGAAGGGCTACCGTTCTTGCCCGTTATAAAATTTCAAATATTTTACCTTGGCTACATAGACAAAGTATACGATTTATATATGAGTTGCAGTTTTTCCAAAAAGCGACAATTTTTTTAGGAGAGTCAATGATTTGCAGGTTTTCACTTTCAGCTACAGGGTTGCCAACACGCTCATCAAAGGCAACATAAATTTACAAATCAGTAATATCAATATGGCCTGAAAGTTTCGTAATGATTTGATCTGTCAAAAGTTATCGCATTTTGGTGTCCCGGTTTAAAAATGCGTATTTTTTTCAAAATTCAATGCTTTATTGTGAAAAATTGGCAACAATTCAATTCTCAAAGTATTGGCCATCGCTAGCCAATATTTTTCCCCATCTTTCTGGCAATTGATGGATATCATCTCGAAAAAATTCGGCTTGTTTGGCGCCAATCCATAAATTGATCCAATTTTCGACTTCGCCGTGATTACGGAAGTGCTGGTCAGCCAGTCCATGAGCCATCGATCGGAACAAATGATAATCGGAAGGAGCAATGCCTCCTAATGCAGAATGATGACGTCAGAGCATCGGGAAAAATGTCGCGAAAAACACACGTAGTCTTATGGGACGTCCGCGGGAAAATGTTAATTGTACGGGTTGTGATAAAGTGAGTGAAATGAAAACAAAGTGGTTTATGCGGAACAGTGCTAGTGAACAGCTAAAACACAAATTAATGCGGTGCGTGCGGTATAATTGGAAAAATTCACTGCGAAATGTTTATCAGTTGTTGTTAGGTTATGTGATGCTTCGTGTCGATTTGCTGTCGCGATACAATAAATTGGTACAAAATGCAACTTGTGACTAAATATTATTATTATAACGCGTTCACGCACAAAAAACTAACGTTTTATTCATATTTTAACCAAAAAACCGCAAGTGAAATCTCCGTATACATCGTCACTGCCTCGTGGAAATGTCAAAATTTCCTAAACTCATTACGTCACAGCGAGAACGATTACGTAGCCTGACGGCCCGTACTTCTAGAACGCAATGGAAGGAGCAATGTCTGGACTATACGGCGGGTGGGATAAAACTTGCCATTCCAACGTTTCTAGGTATGTTTTGACCACTTGTGCAACATGTGGCCGAGCATTGTCATGTTGCAATATAACTTTTTCGTGTCTTTCAGCGTATTGTGGGCGTTTTTCACGCAATGCTCGGCTCAAACGCATCAATTGTCGTCAGTAGACCTCGCCTGTGATCGTTTCGTTCGGTTGTAGCAGCTCATAATATACCACACCAAGCTGGTCCCACCAAATACACAGCATGACCTTCTTGCTATGAATATTCGGTCTGGCCGTCGATGATGAGGCATGGCCGGGGTATCCATACGTTGGCCGACGTTTTGGATTATCGTAATGGACCCATTTTTCATCACCATCGATGCAAAAAGCCCTTTCTTCTTTGCCGTTGGAGCAGTTGTTCGCACGTGAAAAAACGGCGTTCGACGTCTCTTGGCTTTAATTCATACGGCACCCAATTGTCTACCTTTCTGAGCATTCCTATTGCTTTTAATCTATCGAAAATGGTTTGTTGAGCGACTCCAAGTGTTTTTGCAAGTTCATCTTGCGTTTGCGACGAATCTTCACTGAGTAATGCCTCCAATTCTTGATCTTCAAACTTTTTTGGCTGACTGGAGCGCTCCTTGTCTTCAATGCCAAAATCACCATCACGGAACCGCTTGAGCCAATTCTGACACGTTCTCACCTCTATTTTAAAGTTCGGATATGCTTCGACGAGCAGTTCACGCGGTTGGGATGCATTTTTCTTCAAGTTAAACAAGAAAATTAAAAACTTCCCGCAAATGTTGTTTCGATGGCTCAAAAGTTGACATTTTAGTTGCCGGGCTAGCTCTGTGTGTTTTCACTAAAACTTATAAACCAGACTGAAATAATTACACAAAGGTATGAAGTTTCTGACGTGACAGCTGTCATTATCGAATTTCATGTCAAAGTAATAGCTATGAAGTTGTCTGCAAATACGCAATTTTTAATTGGTACACCAATAAAAATTTTCAAATTTTCTCGATCTCTTTTTAGGCACCTAGTGCACACATAGGGTTAAAAAAAATGCCAAAGCATTATTCGATTCACATTTAAAACACGTTCTAAATTCATTTCGCTAACTTAGTTTTTGCAAAAATGATTTGTGGACAGAACAATAGGTATATTAAAAATATCAATAAAATAGCCGCCAGCGCTAAAGGGTTAAAGATAATTGACATTTGGTGAGACCTGGACCTATTCTGCATATATAAAAATTAATCCTGAAAGTTTCAGCTCAATCGCATGGCACGTTCCCGAGAAATAGTCACTGAATTTTTAGGATATGTATATATATATACAGTTGCTCACAAAAGTCAGCATACACCACTTAAAAACGCGGAATTGGCAATATATAGGTAGAAAAAAAATGAAGAGACGGGTGAAAAAGGAACTTAAAAGGAATATCAGAGACATTGAAATCTATTTTACACAGAATTAGTGAGAATATACACATATATACACATATACATAGTAAATAACAAGAAATTCCGCTGAAAGTGAGGAAACAAAAGTCAGCATACACCAGAGAAAATTCAAAAGAATCAGTCTAAGCAATGAGTCATACTGCGATAAAGATTGCTACCGTGTTAATATACAAAGATAAACATTAGTACATTGCAAGTCGATCAAACTAAAGTGATTTGGGAGCCTTTAATACTTAAAAATGAGTACACGGAAGGAAACAAGTTTGGAAGTGCGAAAAATCGTCCTTAGTGAACGAATGGAAGGGAATTCGTATGGCGAAATTGCTAAAATAGTGGGAAGAAGTCGGCCAACGGAGCAAACGATCATACGGAAAGCAGAAACGGAAGGGAGAATACAAAATAAACAACGAACAGGTAGACCGAAATCCTTAATTAAGAGAGATGAGAGAGATTTGTTACGGAAAATAAGTAAGGAGCCACAAAAAAGTGCTCCGGCAATGACCACTGCACTTGCAAAGGCAACAGGGAAGCAAGTGAGTCCAGAAACAATACGTAGAGTTTTGCGTAATCAGGGTTATAATGGTACAGTTCCACGGAGAAAACCTTTCATTTCTCCTGTTAATGAAAAGAAGAGGCTTGACTTCGATCGCCTGCATCTTAATAAGGACGAAAATTTTTGGAATCAAGTTATGTTTAGTGATGAGAGCAAGTATAATATTTATGGCTCTGACGGGCGCGGATACGTGTGGAGGAAGCGGAACTAAGCATTGGCAAAGAAGAATTTGCGTCCTACAGTGAAACATGATGGAGGGTCAGTCCTCGTATGGGGCTGTATGTCGGCCGCTGGTGTGGGGCAATCACATTTTATTGATGGTACTATGGATCAATACATGTATTTGAACATATTGCGAGGCGATTTGATACCTTCTGTACAGAAATTAAGCCTACAGCCAGGTTGGATCTTTCAGCAGGACAATAATCCAAAACATACAGCTAGAGGTCTCAAGGAATGGTTGCTGTATAACGTCCCTCATCAGCTTCACAGTCCACCTCAGTCTCCCGATTTAAGCCCTATAGAGCATTTATGAGAGGAATTGGATCGCAGAATTCGTGAGCCAGCCGTAAGAGCAACTATTACTAGTAAAGAGACCCTGAAATCTGCTCTGCTGTGTACCTGGATGAATATTCCACCCGAAATTACCGGAAATCTCGTTGGTTCGATGCGAAGGCGTTACGAAGCTGTTATTAAGGCTGGTGGAGGGCCTACAAAGTATTGAGCTCACGTTTTTTGGTCATTCTCGTTCTTTTCGAAACATGGCTCGTAGTGTATGCTGACTTTGGATGGATGAATTTTCTTAGTTTTCATGGCTTATTTCTTTCTGTGTTCGGATTTTCTTTATTGTTGTGTTATGAAACTTATTTTTAATGCCAATAAAGCTACTTTTACGTTTTCATTTCATTCTCTCTTTTTCCACTCTACCATATTCGTGTTTTTACATGCTGTATGTTGACTTTTGTGAGCCGCTATATATATATATATATATATATATATATATATATATATATATATATATATATATATATATATATATATATATATATATATATATGTATATATATATATATATATATATATATATATATATATATATATATATATATATATGTATATATATGTATTTATGGAAACATGTATTTTTGCCCAAATCGATTTTAATTCTAATGTTCTGTGAACATTAGTAATAAATAAATAAGCATAATTCAGAAAAACCAACCAAGAATCCTAAGAAATATAACCAAAGCCCCGTGTTACTTGCTTGACGATAGTGACTAAAGGTAGAACTATAATGCAATTAAGTGAACTTAAGTGAGCGCTGAAACTGAACGAAAATTCACTCAATTGAAGTCGATCGGTTAATTTGCCCATAATAGAATTAAGTGAAGGTTCATGAAGCTGCCGTCAGAGTGGCGAATATGAATTTGAATTTGGAGGCATATGAGATGAACTGATGTGAGCGTTTACGCAATATATTTGAATAGATTTTTGCTGCAATTGAAATATAGTTGTCTTCATAGCCTGCTAGCTCTGTTGCAAGAAATCGTAGAAAATTGTAGCTGAGCTGAACCTCAGCACTTTGCTGTAGATTATTAGATCTATAAAGATGGGCTTGGTGCAGGCTCTTAATTTGTGCTTATGTTCAAATAAGTGTACGAAAGAAATGTTTTTTGAGGAATATTGGTATGCGACCGGAATATATTTAATCAACAAGGTCTTTGCTGCTGAAGATTAAAAATCAATAGTGGACAGCTGCGGAGGCTTATTCCGCAAAACGATCGAGTTTCCCGTATCAATATTCCCTGCTTTGATAAGCTTTTGAGACGATATACGTTGTAAATGCTGATTTATAGACAAGAAGGGAACCATGATCACAATTAAATAACCTTTACAAATAAAAGGTCTGTTCCCGTACTACGATTAATTGCAATTAATTGCAATGAAGCGTACTAAAACGGAGTAAAAAAAAAGGCTTCATTGCAATTAATCGCAATTAATTGTAGTTTGGGAACAGACCTAAAAGGTCTGTTCGCGTACTACGATTAATTGCAATTAATTGCAATGAAGCCGTTTTTGTACTCCGTTTTACTGAAAACTGAAAAATTTCCCTCTTTCAGTAAATTTCAGTAGGGTCTGAGCTACTGAAAAATACTGAAAATCGTCAAATGGTTTTTGGCGTAATGTTATTATGAAGGACGAATATTTTGGCGGCGATAATTTATCACCGCTTAGGATGACTTTATAATCACTATTGTTCTCCCGAATACCGACAACTGACACTTTTGTTTGTTAATTTTCAGGAAATGCAATGAGAGCGTTTTCGTACTTTTCATGAATTTCCCCCACCGCATGATTCAGAAAAATTCAGTAAAATTCAGTGACTGAAAGTACGCGAACAGACCTAAAATATTCAAATATTTCACATCCCTATTATTGCTTCTACAATACCGCATACGAACGATCATTACTTCTACCTCCTGCAAAAATAGCAAGCGATCCACGAAAACATATTCAAATATTTTACGTGCCTTCTATTGGTCGTAGTCGTTACACAAACCTCTTGTCAAATTTACTTAATTGATGTACGGTCCCAGTCGTACGCCACTTAAGTGGCCCGAATTGAACGAAACTTAACGAAACGGCAGATAAGTACATTATGGGTATGCCGCTTGTTTTCTATGCAACCGTACTGTCACTTAAGCTACTTAAAGTTCACTTAATTGCATTATAGTTCTACCTTAAGACGTACAGACGTACGCACAGTAGAAAATATATTCCAACTCTAGATCATCGTCGAAACGAGCTGACCAAACTATATGTATGAATTCAATTTAGTGTATCCTCTATCTGAAGCTTCTAGGTGGTGTCAACCGATAACAATAAAGTGTTATTTAAAAGAAATTTTATTTGTCACTATGTTTCATGTGACAAAATTTCCGGTGTATCATCCACTTTTTCATAAGTTTATTATAGTAGAGTTCATAAGTATATTATAGTCTAGTAGTACTTTATTATCGATGTGTCAATAGTTTTTCTAAAAAAAAGGCTAAGGGACTTCTTGCTTCATCATTAGTGTAATCATTCCTAAATGTTGCGGAGAATACCCTTCAACTAGTTAAGTGTACCCTAAAATATACCAGTAATTTAGTAGCTATGTGATTCAAATAATAGTACGTAATTAACATAAATGACTAGAAATGAAACTAAAATATTCATATTTATTAATATCTTAACGAATACGAATATATTAGCCTGACCTCTATAAATAACATAAACACTGACAGCTCTTACTTAGAACTATCTGAGTTCGAAGCCACTATCATACTCCAATAATTTAATTTGAATGAAATTCAATAAGTGATGTTAAAAATATTTATATTATTTAGTTAGATCTACTCAATGGTTCGTTGAAAAAATTTCTTTTGGTTTTAATTAGACAGCTTTCAATAAAGATTTCACTGGGACTTTAGTTTATTAGAAGGCTTCAATTTTAGGCTTCAAACCTTCACTTCAAAGTCGGAGTTATAAAACTATAATAAATGTATAGCTGCTTGCTACCATTCATAAATACTAAACACTCATAAATACTAAACGAATACTTAACACGAACGACAATTCCAGTGCTCATCTTCAAACATATCGTGTTTCTCTTCCTCCAAACTACAAGGACAACCCATTTACTACATCGAAGCCGAGCCAGCCGAGCCGACTCTAATTAGGATCGTATGGATGTAGGTCGGTATCAGTAAACTTATGAAGCTTGCTGGCCTCGCATTCCAACGAAATACGTAGTTGTCATTCGACGGCTCGTCAGTCACAAAACGCGAACGGAACGTGCGACTCCTTTCGTCCGAAAGAAAAGCCTAAGTGTCCCGGAAAGTTCTACTTGCCGGGAAATGTTCTACTATTCAGTGCGAATTTGTTCCAATCCGCATCTGTGCAGTGCCAAATTTTATTCCCAACGCCAAAGCTCCTCAGTTCCTTTGATATGACCAAAATATGCCCGAAATCTTTTCTATTCGTGAAAAATCGATAAATCCCCCGACCACGAGCTCCGCAGGAGCAACTTGTTGATAAATGTGGAAATCGTATTTGGAAAATAATTCGAACTTTGTCGTCGCGTCCAATCATAATTTCCCGCGTCCGTCCGGATCGTCTGGTGTTGTTGCCAATAACGGGTACAAATTGTTCAACAGAAACACCAACAACAACAACAGTAAAAGTCATTCGAATGATAAAGCGGAAATTAAGTGTGATTTAGATTTCGGTGATAGTGCCATCGGCCTGTGTACGCCGGTCTTGTTCGCCACCAGCCGCGGTCTGCATTTACGAACACGACGCACCTGGCGAACTTTTGGCGCTAATAACGATTCGAAGGATAACTATCAAGTGCAGTTTTGTGATCTGGAGCGATGGGTAAATATTTGTCCTATAGTTTCATTGATTTTACTAAAATTTCATGGAACTAAGAACAGGACAGTTAAAATGTTTTTGATTATTCATAATTTTAGAGCTATTTTTTTAAATCAATCTCATATTTCTACTCGCACTTTAGTCCGTTCCGTACTATCAGTTATTAATAATATTTCCACTTAATTTCATCTATACAGTGGGTAAAAAAAGTTAAGGCACGATCTCTTAATATGAATAAAAAACCTATTTTTAATGCGACTTTAATAATAAATGATTAGGCTTTCGCATTTAATTAAAAGTTTTGCATGTTTACTTTAAGAACAATATAAAAAAAACCCTAGCGCATCAGAACCGCTAGAAACACTAATGTTCGAAGAGCAGTAGAGGATTTGTGCAGATTTTGAGTGTGTGTTCTAACACTACTTACTTTTCCTTCTTGAAACTAATACACCCTAAGTAATAATAGAATCTAAGCTTATTTTAATTGCGGTGACTTCATCGAAAGTTACTGCGGTAGAAAGGTGTTTGGGGTTGCCATCCGAAAAATGTCCAGAGCTTAGAAAATTCAAACAATGTTTACTTATTTTCATTGCAAATGTTTGCGATAAAAATACTTAATGCAAGCATTTATTGGAACGAAATTAACAAAAAGGCCTAGTGCTTGCAGCCCTTTGCTAGCACCGAAGCCAAAAATATATCATATCTGCCTTACGTTGAAGTCAACCTGTTCTGCGAATTTTGTATTGATCCGATGACTGTATTGGAAGTTATAGGGATGCAAAGAAATTTAGGGTTACCATTCGCGCAAAATTTCAAACTTTCTAGATCTTAATATTTGGTGTTTATTTTCACTATAAGATCACTACGATTTGAAAATTCGATGATAAAATCGCTTACTAATGGTATGCCAAAAAAAAAAAAATACAAAAACAACCAAAGCTGGCAACCCGGTCATTGAGTTGAACTTAAGCTTGGGTCAGACATCGCTACTTTTACTGCGCAGTTTTTAGGTTGCAGAAGCAAAAACTGCTAACTCTGTTCACACATAGAGGGTGCAACCCGCTACTTTTACTGCGCGCAACCGGGTAGCTGCAACTTCTTGCGAAGAAAACTGCAAAGGTGTTCACACATAGCTCGCAGTTTTCGCTGCGCGCAGTATTTTACTATTTAGTTTGTTATAAAGTTTGAACCAGTTGTGTTAGGATGTATTTCGATGATCCAGAAGTGTTGGCTGAGGCTTGTTTAGTTATAGTTTTAAATAAACGAAAAAAGAAAAGCAAAAGCAGAAGCTGCTGGGTGAGGACGTGGATCGCAAATAGAGACCACTATGGGGCTGTGCATTGTTTGTTAAATGAATTGCGTTTAGGTGACAAAGCATTTTATAAAAACTTTTTGAGAATATAGGGTAGTGATTTTGATGAACTTCTACAACTGGTGACTCCTTTAATAAAGAAAAAAGACACTTGGATGAGAAAATCAATAAGCCCAAGTGAACGATTCTCTTCCTTCAATTATTTAAACAAATTTGTTTTGAAATATTAGAATAGAATGATTTACGTAAATTTTATTTATCAGTTTTTAATATTTAAGTTAGATTTTGCAAAATAGCTATAACATAGACTTATAATTAGAATAAACCGTATCGCCCATAACTTCTCTTAATTAAAAATGCTCTTCCTTCAATCAAAGATACTGTGTCTTTCGTCCAATTGTATTTAGCCATACCCTATTTGGTTAAACAAAATTAATATTCTACCATTTACAAATTTTGAAATACATACCGTAAAAAATATTAATCATTGCTGTCACTACCGTACACACAACACTGATACTTCTCAAGGTACTAATTGAATCGGAAATAACAAAATGAAAAGCTGCAGACGCAGCCGCAGCAAAGTTTCAACTAAATAAATATTTTTTTGCTGCACTTGCAACACATTGAAAAGCTCTTCATACATCGCTACTTTTTAAGCTGCAAACTACAACCGCAGTCTGGCTGCAGGCGCAGTTTTCAAGGTTTCTACATTGATTAAACATCGCTACTTTCTGTCAAGTCAACTTAAGTGGACTTAATGGACTTCTGAATAAGACTTGAAAAATCTAGGCCCTGGGAGTATGGTAATAAAAATGTGAAACAAGGTAATCCATTGCGCATGTCTCTCACTATCCCATTCTCGCGCTGGTGACAATTGTGAGTGATTTGCCTTTAAGCGAATGGATATGGTGGGATATTTCGATTTTGATTATGGGGTTTGAATGATTGGTCTGTGCTTTTAAATGTCCTAGAAAATCTCAAGGAAAAAGCTGTTATACAAAACATAATGATGAAAAACTCAATAGCTTATATTTCCGGAGAAGATATTAAATCCATTCACGACAATGAATAATTTAGAGTGTTCTTATGGGTGCGATACTAGTTGTATGTACGTGCGATGTTGGGTTGCAGATTCATCCAGCCCGATAGCGTAATAGATACAAATATGCACTGAGAAACTATGATGTAATTGATATATAGTAATTCTGTTATTTGCGGTTCTTCGTGAGCTGCGTTTTGAAAATATCTGCACAGATTTGTATTTTGTTATTATGAAAATGCTTTATTAACACATTATGAAAATGCTTTATTAACACAGAAATAAGCATTTGAATGGCCACCGAACATTATGAAAATGCTTTATTAACACAGAAACAAGCATTTGAATGGCCACCGAAAGGAAATCAATAAGGGTAACATTTTTTAGCCTGGATGTATGAGTAAAATTGGTCATCCCTGCCTTAAATATTATAGATCACAGGCGCCTATTTCCCAACCTACACTAACTCATTCACTACTTCTTCTGTAATATGTCTGAACGACGATAAGCTTACAACAGAGTTTACAATATAATTAGAGGTTAGTGAAAGGTAAGCATTGTTCACTGATACTGTTGCTTCCGCAATCGAAAAAAAACTTTTTCTCAAATCTGTATATTGCTGCCCACTTTGATCTTGATTTTCACCCCGTGCTGCAAAGTAGATTTTCTCTTTCTATTCATGAGTATATATATGACTATAGTTTATCAAGTGGAAATATTATATATAGTGGAAAATAATGAATAGTACTGTTGTTTTAATAAGTGATTTAACATGAACTATTTTGACCTACTAAATCAATAATAATAATAATAATAATAATAATGTATAGCTATTTGTCTTATATGGCACCTGTTTCTTAATTTTTCCAAGAGCAGACTTAAACTTTTGTGTACTAAACATATTACCAACCAGGAGAGTAATGTTAAAAATGCATAAAACTGATTTTTGGTATGTAAATGAGAAATATAACTAATGTAAAAATCGTTTACTGCGCACTAGTTTTTTTGTGGACAAATATGTAGTGGATCCACTAAAAATGTAGTAATGTAGCATCTCTGCTCTGCATCAACTAATAAAAATAGTATTGATGATTGAAACTGTCGACCATTCCACTATTAGATTCATATCAGCTTTACTCTCGAAACCAGTAATGGGATTTAAAAAACGATTTGACTATAGCCATTTATTTATAATTTACTATTTCCGTTGAAGGTGTATATTTTATTGCATTTTTTTATATTTCTTTATTATATTGTTTTAATTTTTTTCGAATTACTTCGCACACAATAAATTGATGATTTCATTTGAAAAATAGATTTTTTTTACAAATTTTCAATCTCAATTTAATTAATTGATACTTTTTGGTATGTGGACTCTTAACGTTTTATTGCTTAGCATTTTTATTCAAAGGAAAACCCCCGCCATTGTAGTAACTGGATTTTCATAACGAAATCTATTAAACTTTGTTCTCATTCCACTACAGTCCTTCGTTGAATAAAACCTACGACGTTCGAGATACATTCAACATCATATCTCGTGAGGAAAATGAAGGTCTGTAGCGAACTCACGTCAAGTGATACTAATAAAAACTTAAATAAGTAAACCAGGAAGAGGTTGATAAAAAGATCCCCTTGGGACCGGATACTTTTTACTTACCCTTGAGCCATTTGTACACACACGTTTTCTTCTGCGCATCCATAAAATTTGGCCACTAGCTCGATGACACAATTTCTAATTGGCTGTCTCCCTACTTTTACACGCATCAATGAAATGTTGCACCACTATTTATCAATTTTCATATGTGTGTATGATGCTCCACTATTTGTTATCAATATTTAAAACTGTTAAATAACTACAAATTACTTTCTTTCTTTCCAGAGTACGAATCGAGCGCACGTTCTAAGTATCAGTGAAGACAGTGAACAAATGTATTCGGACATAGGCATGAACCACATTCGTCGTTCAGAGCAATCTGGTTTGGAACGTTACTCGACGAACTCAACGAAAAATTCTGAGAATCGCTAGTGTTCGATACGGAGTGGCGCTTCAGCGTGAAAATAATTTGCAGGTGAGTGGTGAAGGGGAACGATTGTTGTTTACTAGTTTGCCGGGCGGAGCTGTCAGTGAATTGTGCGTGGAAAATATAGATTAAAACGTGAAGTAGTGAGTGTAAAGCATTGACGATTGAAAAATTGGTAAGTTCTAATCTGACGCTGTTGTTAAGTATATAATATGAATAGGAAATCTCGTCGTAAATGCTTAGGTAAAGTACGTAGACTTCTTTTCCGATGACAGCAATTTTCACCAAATGCAAGTCGATTGGATAGAAAGAAAACATGTGAATACGAAGAATTTCTACTGTGCTGTGTTCCTTGAATGCAGAGGCGTCGGTGGTGTAATGGTCAGCATAGTTGCCTTCCAAGCAGTTGATCCGGGTTCGATTCCCGGCCGACGCACACTTTTGCTATAGCGAAGTACACTTTTTGTGTTATTTTTACGACGAATATGCAAATACATACTTTACAAACATCACTATATGTGGTGGAATGTACATAATGTACGAATAATGAATGTACATAATGTACGAATGATGAATGTACATAGAATCTTTTACGGTTTTTTTTAACTGTTTTTCGAAGGAAATTAGTTTTCGATATATTATTTGAAATATATCTATCAGCACGAGCTAACCAATTATTACCGACGTAGTATATGTTGTTTGGGACGGAAAAAACTTATAACTTAGCACATTTCAATGTTGAAAGAAAGAGAGCTTGGTTACATTGCACTAATGAATCAAGTGACTCAAGCTTAGATTGGAGCAAGAATGCATCAGATTTAGTTTCAATGTGATAAACTTTTAGATCGTTTCCATAAAGTAAATGAGGTATAGGTCGGAAATAAATATATTAAAAAGAGGCATCGACCAGGAGTAATTATATTAAATATATTAAAAAGGACTGGGCCTCGTGGTACACCAGAGGTAGCCAAAACATTTATCGACAAAAATATTTGAAATTTTACAAATTGTGTTCGATTTTAAAGGTAATCAGCCAGTTAAGTAAAAATTCGGCAAGTCAAAATTTCCGAAGCTGTGGAATTAAAGTAGAATGGTCAAATGGTAGAATGGTTTTGAATCCCACAGTGACAGACTCGAGTCAATACAAAAACAATTTGTACTTTTTGCCTTGAGAGAACTGTACAACCCTTATGATTTTAATAGCCGGAAATGCCTTATGAGTTTCAACTGGGTCATTCAAACTTATCGACACTAGCCTCCAGAAGAATGGTGATATTGGCCTGCTTCACATTCGACTTCATTAGAGGCGCTATTAATGTAGAATTCCTGAATAGTAAAATTTTGATAAATATCCCTGTGAGGAACACCCAGGCCCAATCGTTCCTTAAAAGAATATTCACATTCGGCCACATATGCAGCCAATGAGCCAGTAAATATATGCTGCAGAATATTCAACAGCATAAGCAATTTAAATTCCCCTACTTGTTTTACTTTTCTTTTCTAGTTTTTTTTTTTTGTTTGATATCTTATTTGTGATTTTGTACTTTGTTTGGTGAATAAATAAATTAATTAATTCGTGGTTGTTGAGCGACCTTTTCTAAAGCCATGTTGTTGCTCCTTCAGACAGTGGGGAAAGTTGATCCTAGACAACCTTTTCAAAAAATTACGGAATTGGAGATAAAGTGGCAATGCCCCTATGATTTCCGATATATTAGGTGTAAAACTTTGCTTCCGCCGTTTTGCAATAGATGGCTGTAGCGGTAAGTGGTAGTTGAAACAAATAGATCATAAATGTCATACAATAAGCTTAGGTATATGTAAACATACCGCCATCGAAATATTAGTCGATTTGTGTGTGCATCATAAAGTTATTCTCGATTAAACATGTCAGCTTACGAGCCAAATTCTCGTCATTTGCGGGAGGTTTTAATTTTCTTCTTTAATATGAAGAAATCTGCGGCTGAGGCTCATCGAATGCTCTCAAATACTTATGGTGAGGCCGTTATTAGTGAAAGAACGTGCCGAGAGTGGTTCCAAAGATTCAAGAACGGCGATTTTAACGTCGAAGACCAGCATGGCGGTGGAAAAGAGAAAGTTTTCGAAGATGCAGAATTGGAGGCATTACTTGATCAAGACTCGTGTCAAACGCAACAAGAATTGGCAGGATCATTGGGAGTGTCGCAACAAGCCATTTCAAAACGCCTGGAAGTCATGGGAATGATTCCGAAACAAGGAAATTGGGTGCCATACGAGTTGAAGCCGAGAGATGTTGAACAGCGTTTGTGTGTTTGTGAACAGCTGCTTGCAAGGCAAAGACGGAAGAGATTTCTGCATCGCATTGTGACTGGGGACGAAAAATGGGTTCATTACGATAACCCCAAGCGCAGAAAATTATGGGGATATCCCGGCCATGCTTCCACGTCAACGGCCAAACCGAATATTCACGGTTCCAAGGTCATGCGCAGTATTTGGTGAGACCAGCTCGGCGTAGTGTATTAGGAATTGTTAAAACCGACTGAAATAATCACAGGCGATCGTTATCGAACGCAATTCATGCGTTTGAGCAGAGCATTGAAAGACAAACGGCCGCAATACAACGAGAGACATGATAAAGTGATTTTACAGCATGACAATACTCGACCCCATGTTGCAACAGTGGTGAAGTAATACTTGGAAACTTCGAAATGGGAAGTCCTACCCCACCCGCCGTATTCTCCAGACGTTGCTCCCTCGGACTATCACTTGTTTCGATCAATGGCATACAGCCTGGCTGATCAGTACTCCCGGTCTTATGAAGAAGTAAAAAATTGAATCAATTCGTGGATCGATTCAAAAGATGACCAGTTTTTTCAACGCGGGATTCGTATGCTGCCCGAAAGATGGGAGAAAGCAGTGGCCAGCGATGGATAATACTTTGAATCATAAATGTATAACCAGTTTTTTACAATAAAGCCTCGAATTTCGGATAAAAAACGGCGGAAGCAAAGTTGTACACCTAATAACGTCTTTCCGATATAGCGTGTATACGATTTTTAAATATGGGTGAGCCATATGAAAGTTTCCAACAAAACTCATCAACTGATATACGACACGAACCAATGAACTCTCTGCAGAAATATTACTACCGGAGCAGCACAAGGTTTCATTCTTTCATTGTGGAATGCTGCTTCTGCGCTTTCAGATGTTCTGTTGATAAGTTAAGCGGATGATATAGCAGCTGTCATCCCCTTGTGAAATCAGTACCTCGCTCAGCTTAAATTGATTCAAGTAACGAGCCTTTTTTTAGCCTTTTCTTTGGTCATGCCTCTACTAATGAAAGATTCCATGCACTTTCTGGCTGCACCACTCATGTTCTTCCCTTTTAAAATCTCCTTCGATAGTTTCTGTAAAGTCCTGTTCAGCGCTTCAAGGCTTCACGAGAAGTTAGCTGTGATTTGTAAGGAGAACCTGCTGTCAGAGGTAAAAGGGAGGAGGCTTCGGAGCCTCTGCAGCGTTTGTTTCTTCCGGTCTGCCTCTTACTCTTTGTAGAGAGGATTTATCGTCATAGGTAAAAGTGGAGGCTTCGGAAGCCTCTGCCACCTTCCTTCTTCCTGTCTGCCTCTTCTGTTTCATCCATCTGGCTGGAATTTTCGGTGCTTGCTTCTTTCACCTTGAAGTTTTGGTGTAGAGATATGCTTAGCTCATCTCTTAGTTTGGTCCATTTTCTTTGGAATTCTGTTGGTATTTAGGCCTCAAATGCCCCCCTAATCGCTTTGAAAATGCACTGGGATGCACTGAAGCTCCACTGTTAGAAGGTTCTGGGGCTTTTGGCTTTGGAGCATTTAAGACAGCCCCCTCCTATTACATCATCATGATACTTGACTCGAAACTGACTTACAGAAAACATATCTGAAAAGCATGCTACAGGGCATTCAGAACCGTAATTTTGCCGAGCAAACACGTGGCGTACATGCACAGTGTTGGTGTGAGTAAATGCAAACTTCTTATGGCGATGGCACATATGATGCTGCTCTATGAGACGAAGATATGGGCCACCACCTCAAAATTTGAAAATTATCCAGCTAGGATGGCGAGCGTTCAACGCAGGGTAGCGCTACGAATTACAAGTAACTAACGTACAGTATTAGGAAACACCATACTAGCCATAGCTGTGGTAATGCTAGTCTACTTACTGACAAACAAGCATAGGAAGATCTTCCTGGGTAGCTCAAAAGTGGAAGAGAGGTAGCGTGGGAGAAAGGCTGAACTACAAGCACAACTCACGCATGGACGATTAGGCTGATCCATTCGAATGTATTGATTATGGACAGAGTATCTACTACATTCAACCCCAAGAGCTTTATCGGTTGAGCTACTAAACTTTACATACCAACCTCCAAGTTTCTGATTTCGAACATTTCCACTACCTTTAAATGTTCTGTAAAGACGGTGATATTAAAGACCTCTTTGTTTCTTCACCTCCTCATCAATCAAACTGAAAGGATGCTAACCTAACCATACGTCGAATAGAATCATAATTGGCCTGAATTTCCTCTACAATATCCACAAACGTCATATTAACTCTCGTTGATCTAAGTATGACACTTTTGAGTTGCGATTTTTCCATGGGTCTTGAACAAATATGAAATCCAATCCCAAGCCTGTAGGGCCAAAAACTCTCCCTGCCGCTATACTTTTTACACTTCAAACATATCAAAAACTAATATTACATATTACTCATTTTATGGAGGAAAAAAAGTTACGATGTCTGACTAGTGAAGATTTAAAAAAAAAACAAAAATTCTAAAATGAAACTCAGATCCGAAGAGAAAGTTACATTTCCATGACATGAGTGTGCTTTGTCGAGACTAAATGACTTTTCTACTCGCGCAATGTTTCTGTACATTTCTAAATATCAATGCTTTATTCCCTTATGACTCCATTCCTCAGTCACTTTTCTTCTAACATGGTGTTGTATTTCGAAGCTCATTTCTTCCGTGATGCCATTCCAACCGCATGTTATTAACTAGCGTGTACAACTGAGCCTTATGAAAACATGAAATTTTAATTACGAACTAAAAGTTGCACTTGGAAACTTCATAGCTCGAGTTATCGCGAAAAACGTGAGTATCCCATAGGATCAGGATACAATTTCTGTGACACTTAGCCATGTTATCATCCGTGTAAAAGTACGTGTACACGTGTAAAGTGAGGACATATGAATGACTGGGGCTAGATGAATGTAAACAGAACATTCATTTGCAAATCGGAGAACTGTCTATTTACACCATGCTTTACTTTGTATTTGCTCAGGATGTGCAAAGCCTCTCTATGTTTAAGAAGCGTATTTCAACTTCGGTATATGCAATTCCGGTAGCACATGCTTTCATCTTTATTCTTTCGAAAAAAACACTCGTTTCCACACTTTTAGTTTGTGTATCGGCAACAAGTGTTACGACATTTATTTTTTCATTAAAGGAGAAAATCACGTGAAGGATGTGTTCCTTTAAAAAAACAAAATTACACCCTGAAAAAAAATACTAACAGCTGACTAATGGATAGCAGACAAATTATAGGAGTTAAATTACGGCAGGAGCTTACTATTAAACTACTGGGCTTAAAAATTTGAAATTAATATTTTACAATAGCATATTGAATGTCCTTAATTGCGAAGAACAAGTCCCATATACGTAGTTTTTTTTTTATTGCATGTCGATATTTCAAAGATTATCCAATCTTTCCTTCAGTGTCTCTCAGGTTGTGGTGTTTATTACAAATATCAAAGTGACAGAAAACTTATCAAAGAGTCGTCTTTTTCACATTCTAACCCAGTCATAATCCTATCAACATCCCAGCATTAATTAAAAATGTCAGATATTTTTCAAAAGGGACTCATCTGTGATGGTTTACCCAAATCTATCTATATTGAGGTAGCAAAGTGATAGAGGGGCCACCGGGACGGCATTGATTGCTGATTATCGAAACAACATCAACAGATCTGCTACTGCTACTTTAACCTCTTCGAGTGTTTCATTTCACATCAGATTGCTGCCGGCTAACGAAGGAGGTGAGAACAAGATTTTCATGCCTTGAATCGGTGACATTAACCAGACTGCCTCTCCAAGTTGAGGGTTGGGTGATGAATCTGGTATCGGGAACACTAACCAGAGAACTACGGCTACAATTGGATTTATATAATTCTTGCTTAGTGACGGAGGTCTTTCTGGCGCAATGCAAAGTGACTTGGTTTGTTCTCACAGACGCGTGTAAAAAAGACTCCTCGTCAGTGTTATCACCGCTTTGTATGTTGAAAACTACAGGCAAGCTACATGGGAAATTGCTTAAGCTCTGGCTGCAACCAACGATAAGATCAGATGATGGTGTTAGTGACACAAAAAGCACGGCTTCACAGATACCATCCCTGAGGTTGTTAGGACAAAAGCGGAGGAAGTATCCCACAGTAACAGACCGGTTGTTCTGCTTGAGACACTGGATATATGAAGTTCCTTCAACTCAGCAAAACTGACAGACATCCTTTCAACCTCTGAGCATTTTTTCCGCATTCCTGACTACTTACAGGTCATGATGCTTCACTACGACACTGACGAGGGTACTCCGAGTAATCATATACCCACAGTGGCTTATAGGGGTCAATCCTCCGACCTGATCTCTGGAACATTGTTAACGACTAACTAATAGTGCCTGGAAATACTCACAGATGCATTGGTAGATTGCGCTTATATGATACCAGCAGTAATCGTTGCTGCATCGTCCGAGTTCGCGAATTATGCCTTAACAAAGCCATGGAGGCTAGAACGGGGATTGTCCAGCCATGGTTTCCAGCTGGCACTGCTGAAGACAGATATTATCATGAATATCGCCTGGCATTCTTATGGCAGTGGACTCCGCTGTGATCCAGATCAGCAAATTGATGAGGTACCTATAAGTGACGCCGGACACTTAGCTGACCTACTGGAACCAGATCCATAAGGCATATGACAGGGCTTAGCACACAGTTGGCTCGTTGAGTAGGCATATGGCCAATATCGGTGGCCCCAGTGAAATGTGTTGGAGGTTGCTGACAGTGGCGGCCAACGCCATCTTGCTATACAAGGTGGAAATATGGGCTAACTCACTCTAAACTAAGAAATTTAGAGTGCGGGTTACCAGCGTCCAGCCCAGAGATGCCTTGCACATCACTTGCAGCCACATGAAGTCAAGAGTGGTCCCGATAGACCCACTGGCCCAAGAACACAAAGAAGAATACTTCAACGCTGGGGTGCAAGTAGGAAGAGTCACTGTATGGCTAATCTTATTAACCTTCTGGAATCATTGGTTAGTGGTTGCTACGGAGAGGTAGTTTTCTAGCTGTATCAGTTCGTGGCCGAAAATGATTACTCGAGCAAATTTCTGTACGAAATAGGTAAAGTGGTTACACTTGTCTGCCGGTCTTGCGTGGTTGAGTATGCTCACCATGCATTATTTATATTTAGTCGGCTCAGAAGTTTGAGGAATACATGATCGGCCCAGTAATTCCAGATCCAATCGTAGAGACGATGCCACTCAACGAGGATAATTGATGCTCAATCTCAACATGCTTTGAGAAATTATGGCGTAAAGGGCTGAGATACCGACCCACAGACTGCGTAGACCCCAAAGTCCGTATGCACTGATAGGTGAGCAAGCACAACCATGACGGAGCAATGCAAAAGCGTATTTAGAACTGAATCTTCATGGCCGTGGGAATTTTTTTAAGGAGCTAGAAATGAGTAGGAAACTTTCGGTTTGGGCACCGAAGATATCTGTCAACCCAGGATTATTTGTTATCCGCATTCGTTAAAAATTTTTTATACTGGAATAATTAACGTTCACGCTCCCACAGAAGATAAAATCCACGGAAAATCGACCAACGATCTTAGATCGGTATCGTCAGATTTCAATGAAATTTTGACTGTAAATATAAGTAGTTTAGTTATGAGCACTAATAAATTTTTTTTTTAAAAATATGATATAATTGCGGAAATATAGCCTTTTGTTTGAGAAACGTCGATTCTTGTTGCATTCAAAAAATTGTATAAAATCTTCTACCTAACGCATAGCCTTCAAATATAACTTGTTAGAAAAGGTTAGGTGTAGGTATCGTAATGCAAGAAATATTCTGGCCAAAAAGAATAAAAAGGATCATTACAGTGTCCTTTATCCTTGAATATTTCAAAATGCACACATTCGATTTTTTTGATTTTTTTATATATTGTAAACAATTATGTAAGCTACAGTTCTGCAAAATTTCAAAGTAGAGCTCGTAAAAGCATATTTGTTGGGGTGTAGCGATGGATTCTCGTCACTCGTGTCAATGCGATGAAGAAAAAATTTTCCCTTCCATTTATAACTTTTGCAAAAGTTGCAGCCATATCCCCATGCGCTTCTCCTTGTTTTGGTTGAACAGATTTCGTGGTTTGGCCGCAAACTTTCGACACCATTTCGCGTCATGCAGATGAGACATTACAGTCTCTCCGTAAACTTCTACCAGCTACCAGTGATTTTCAGAAGCGGCTACATTCGAAATCACATAAATCGAATTCTGAGCGAGACCAGTTTTACAAACGAATCACTATTTGTGTTACCTATAACTGGCGCTGCAGGTGGCAGTTGGCTGAATGTCTGCACAGTTGGCTTCCGCATACATTAGAATTACCGCTTACTAATAATTTATCTAAAAAAAGACGGAAACTCCAAGAATATCGGCCATGTAACCTTAATTTTTATATTGACGAACACCGGGGAAAGAGGTTTTGTCCGTGGAGAGCTCAAAAGCTAGATAGCTAGATAGATGGACAGCTTTTAATTGCACTTCTACTAGTAGTTCCAGTTTATTGGATTCAAGTGGTCGGAGGCCATAATGCACTTTTGAATGTTTCAAGGCTAACTAACATGTCACGCTTAATCAACTGTCACACTGCACTTTACTCCAGTGTTACTATCCCCACAATCAAACACTTCCATACCATTATCTATAGGCCCGGCACTGAGACAGAGACTACGATTCAATTTCTCTCCAATAGAAGATTTTTTTTCTACAAGTTTGTGAAGGGAACAAAATGAATCTACAATGGCTAGAATTTTAGCCTGTTTTCCAATCCGAAATCATTTTTACATATCCTTATGTTACGGTGTGTAATTCCATTTCACGGTATGTACTTTTTACCGAGCAATGGTAATTGATTCAACTACAATGACATTTACTTCGAAATACATACATATTTCAATACATTTTCATTAGTGTACGTTAAACATCGATAGTACTATCGATAGTATCGATAGTTCAGAACTATCGAAAACCTCGATGTTTTGTTTTTGCAATCGATAGTTTTTGAAAACAGAAAAAAATGAGTAACGTAACATTTCGATATCATCACATTCACTGTGAGTATTTTACGTTTGCTTAGTTTTTCTCATTTAATAATATTTCCTTTTCTTGTTATTATAAAACAGCACAAACCAAAGATAGCAGACCACTCTTATATTTTGTTGGTTTTGCCACTTGTTATTTATTGTAGAATGATATAACATCAAGAAGGAAAAAATGTAAAAGAAGGAAAAAATGTGTTGAAAATTGAGACTGAGTGAGAAAGAATTTAAACAGTGATTTTGCTAAGTGTAATATGTGCAGCAATCAATACAAAACAAGTAAAACACGAAAAATGTATCAGATCATTTAAAACGGAAACATAAATCATAGTGGAAATTATTTTCTGTTGAACCTATAGCAAAAACTCATGGTCTAGTAGCATCTTTGAGAGTAGTTCAACGAAATCTAGAACAATCATCAACAATTATTTTGCAACAGCGAAATTCTGCGCAGATGATTCTATCCGAAAAAATATTTAGATGAACTGTATAATTCGTATGGTTGTTTTGGACATAGTGCCTTTGCGGAAAGGAGAACATGAATGCTTTCGTGATTTCGTGGCTGATTTGAACGAAAAACATGCAATTCCTGACATCAAATACTTCGAGGATGTTAAAACGCGGGTTGTCGACAAATCCAAACAACGAGAGAATACTGATTTTGATATACAAACGGACAATTGCACAACGACAGCTCAACAAACCTGAACTGAAGTTAATTCAGCAGTTCCGTTCTCATTGGAATAACGCATACGCCAAGATCAAATGTTTCTATGATATCAGGCAATAATTGACTTTGTAATTAGCCAAATGTGTGAAAGCACCTGAACCGTTAATCACCGAAGATTTAAATGTGCTGAACCATTTGATGTGGCTACGACAACAATATCTGGTGCAAATTACATTACTCTTTCTTATATAACTCCGTTATTACGAGGGTTGACTCTACAATTTTCGAAAGTGGGCATTAACATAAAAACACTGCTGGAAAAAATATGTATAATGCTTTATGCAAGTAAGTGCGAGAACGATGAATACCGTTTGAGAAAAGTGTCCTTATGATGTTAGCCACCATTCTGGACCCAAAGTTCAAAAAATAAGTGAAGACGATGGAAACATAGCTGCCCAATCTCTCCAAACAGAATATACTTCTTTTTTGATGACACAAAAGCCCGAGTCAACTCAGAGTACTCATGAATTTACGGCGGCTGCATCTACAAGCAACTGAACTGGTGAAACTGGGGAAATTTACTAACGAAGGCATAGTGGAAAGCAAAACAATCCAAGGAGTTATTATTTCTACCTGAAGATCTATTCAAAGACAAAGCTTATAGCTGCCCAAATAATGATGCAATAAGACATAGATATATATCAAAACCTGGAGCAACCTCCCAGTGGAAACGACAAATGTCCCATCGATTACTGGTTAGATTCAAATACTGAGACAAGGAAAATGTTTGCTCTCTAGCATTTATGTATACTTGCGTCTTCTATTCCGAGTGAACGAATTTTTTTCGAAAACTGGTGTAATTCACAGTGATCGCAGCAACCTCTTAAAGTCTCAGTGTCTCAATGAATTGCTTTCTCGAAATCAAAATGCTCAGCATTTCGGAAATGAATAAAACTCTATATTTCTGTGTTTCTCTATAATAGTAATTGAATTTTCAGTTATTTTTAAAAAAATTAATGAATCCTGGGTTTATCTACTAATTTTGCAAGACACATATACACCATCGATAGTTTATCGATAGCCTATCGATAGTTTTTAAAAAAACATCGATATTATCGAAACATCCAACTATCGATGTTTAACGTACACTAATTTTCATATCGGTGCTTTAAAGCAGTAATACCGTTTTTAAAGTCCGATTCGTCGAGTCACTCACAATGCGAATTAACAGCGTTGATAGCCTCCTTGTTGGTCTTAAATTGTGTTGCCTTCGAGCCATTTTTTCAGTCACTGGGGGCTAAATCTGGCGAATATGCAAGATGGAGTAGCGATTCGAACTTCAATTAGTTTATTTTAGCCATCGCAACGACCGATGTATGGGCAGGTGCGTTGTGAAGATTTTTTTCTGCACCAAATTAGGTCGTTTTGTATTTAATACATCCTACAAACGCTGCAAAAACCCTGCATAATATTCTCCAGTGATTGTTTTCCCCTTCTGAAGGTAAACAATGCAGATGATTCCTTTTGCATCCGAAAAGCAGTCGCCATAACCTTGTTCGCCGAGAAAGTTGTTTTTGCCTATTTTAGGGGTCGGTTCACCGGCTCCAATATAGTGTTTTGATTGTTGTTGTCGTCTCGGGCTTGTAATGGTGAGCCAAAATTTCATCCACAATTATAAATTCTCGCAAAAACTCGCTGAGATTTCGCTTGCAAAGTGCCAATTTCGTGGTCGAAACAGTTTTTCAGTTCAATTTTTGTTCGCCCGTTAGTAAGTGCGGCACCCACCTTTCACAGAGCTTGTTCATGCACGAATACTCATGCAAAATACTGCGCGCACGTTCAGTTTAAATCCATTTATCTTAACTAACTCCGTTACATTCAATCTGCGGTCCTCTATCACAATTTTATGAATTTTTTTCGATCATTTCGTAAGCTGTGACCTAAACAGGGCGTCCTGAACGTGGTGCATCATCAGTGCTCTTGGGACTTTTTTTAAATTCTGAAACCCACTATTTCGCAGTTGAATACGGTGGCGAAGAGTCGCTTAGTGTTGAATCCATTTCTTCTTTGATTTGAAGTGGTGTTAGGCCTTTCAAATGGAAATATTTAATAACCGCAGGTTTTTTTTCAATTTTGCCATTTTTACTTAAGCATTCGACACGACTTAACTAATAGGCTACCAAACGAATACTAAAAGATCAATCGACCTGAAATTACGGATGCAATCTTGTCACGGATTGTCCTATAACTTAGCACTGCTGTTGGCATATCTCGTTCAGGCTGGAAACATCGTATTCTCTCTATTAATATTTCTCTATTAATATATTAATAATAATAATAAGAAATATAGTCTACACTCAAACAGATCTCGTGTTAAATTCAATTTAAAAGCAATCTAACGCTGATTCAATTCTTTTACAAATTTAATGCATGATAACAGTAAATTCGTTCGTCCTACAAGCTGAGAAAATTTTCATTTTCACCTTTAATTGTTTCAAAATATTATCCCGTTCAAAACAATGTTTCAGATCTCCTCTCCTCCAAAGTCATTCACGCGAAAATAAACACTAAGCAGATTCTTCCAAAACAACAGTTCTCATCGGTCCCATCACACTTGTGCCAATTTTCTCGACAATCCACAACAATATGCAGCTAACTACATGCTTGCGCAGTCAAATCCTACAATGAAGCCACTTTAACTATAATCAAGTGCCGGAAAATAGCCATTTCACCAGTGTATACGATGGCTGTAAAACCGTTGCTTATTTGTGCTTATTCGCCTTATCATTCAACCTTTGTTTAGTTTCTGTTCCATTTCGAATGCAAAAACATTGCCTTGCGATTCCCGACCGACAATAAAAGGCATACCCTCCATTCGAAGAGTTTGCCACGGCTGTGGCTGTCGAGTGAGGTCCTTTCGTTGTCGTATCCATTCAACGGTTGGTATGAAAACGAAAGACAAAAAGAAGAAATCGTCACTACCATGAACGCAGCACAACGGTAAAATAATAAAAAAAAAACTAAAGGTAGTCGCTGTCAACTTTAACTTTCAACTTGTCACTTAAGTTCTCTAACGTAGACGAGAAAAAAAGGGTCACTTGGAAGTGGAGAAAATGAAAACTGGTAGTTAAGCGAGAATGTATCTGAGAATTTTTGAGAGTTTATTGTTGGGTTGCTGAGAGAAAGGCCGACTTCTAGATGATTGTATTGGAGAGAAAGGATTTGTTCGGGAGACATAATTTAAGTTAAACTGAAGCCACCCACTGCGAGTGTATTTCTAAAGTTTTTACAACTTGACCTAATGGTGTGGCAAAATTTTCTCAAATGACTCTATTTAGTCGTCCTTTTTAGTAAATCTGGTACGTATTACTTTAGGAAAAAGGATTAATGACGGTTTTTACAAAACGACAATTTGTATTGCCACTATCTTTGCTCTTGATCTTTACAGTTACTTTGCTGTTTCAAAAAGTTCTTCTTTCGGGTTCGAAATGTCTTGTAATTTTGGTGTTACCATTTCATGCATACGTCATTTAGCATTCGCTGGCGATAAGAATAGATTCGATTATTTCAAGCGAGTAGTTCGGGATCCAAAAAGCCATTTTCCATCTCCCCCCAGAACTAATTCGGTTCGTATAGTTCAATCGTATTGGTTTCTCAGAAAATGAAGTCTCACCACGTCAATGTCTCTAGAGCAACTCAGTTCAACCCTAAAATAGATATCATGTCGAGTCTAGTATGCCTATTATCTTCCTAGAACATACGTCCCCGCTGGGAATCGACTTGGATATGAAAAGCTCCTTGTGTTTCGAACTTCATTTGCTGTTTGTTTTTGTAGACGCTTGAATGTGCTTACGACACAGTTTGTTCGTGCGTACGTTTGGTGAATTTCTCGCAGGTTCAGGACTACTTTCGAAAAAATGAAGTCCTCTTTGCTGTATCTGATCAGATCCTTAAATTTGGTATTGCTGTTATCCCCCCTGTCATATATTTTACTGACGACTATGTCCTAGAGCTGTGTATACGTAGACAGGTTTCTGATATGATCCTAAAATTTAAATGCATCCCCGTGGGAATTTGCTGTAGGAATCGAATCGTTTTGAAAGCGCTTTTCATTCGTTCAGTTAACAATAAAGAAAATGCGCGCAATAAACAGTAGTTCGAATCAAGAGTTTATTCGCTTGCCGGATACAGTTGATTGGAGTTCTTGAAAAAAAATATAAACTTTCATGCCATTCATTGTGATGTTTTGCACATGCTCGAAGTGTGAACAGTGAAACGTCGAGGTGATTTAACAGAGAAGTTTATTCCAAGACAATTAATTAGGATACTGACCTACCATGGGTGAATCCATACGATATATAGATTTTTAATCGTGTTTAGATATTTTTCTACAAGGTAGATTTGAAGACTTCTAGATATTTCTACAAAATATTTATTTATGGAAACCGGTTACATCTGAAGTCGCTAAATGTAGGGAGCGCCCTATATGTTGAAATATGTTCTTCTCTCTCATTGATATAATTCAGAGTATGAATTTAAAATTTAATATTTTCTAGGAGGAAGTGAAGGTAAGGTGAAACCACAAGCTACTTGGGGAAAAGTAACTCATAACTGTGTTTTATTTCTGATATGCCCAGAAAAAACAATACTATGAGTATTTTTGCACCAGCCAAAGCAGTGGTCGTCTCTGTCTCGGGTTATCAAAGAAATAAACAGTAAATTGTATCTAGCCAAGCGTCTCTTTTTGGGCATCTAGTTTCAGATACTAGCTCACGATAGTTTCAGACCACAGGAAATTCACGACAATCTTCATAGATTTCAATGTTCAGTATCATAAATACTGCCTTTCAGAAGACAAAAGCTGAAATACTGCAACTCAATCACTCCATGGTCTTACCCCTGAAGTGGGTAAAGAGGACCACGAGCGACATTAAGGTGTTTTACCTCAAAACAAAACTAGGCATGTTGAAGTTACTGAAACTGCGACTCTTGAAGGCACACAAGGAAATATATAACGTCAAGAACATCTGCCACCTGGCATGGGAAATCGAATGGCAAAAGCCGCATACGGGAAAGCACTATGATCGGGCGCTCATCAATTGACTGCCACGCCAAAGTTTGTTGCCAAATACGTCGAGCCCACTATTTCAGTGAATGTAAAAAACTGAGAGAGGAGCTAGCAAAATGTATAAACTGTGGAAAAGAACACCCTACTAGCTCTGAAGGCTTTCCTCCCAATCCGAACCACTTGAGAAAATCTTTCGACAAAATAATCAGTGAACTAATTCTACAAACTCCAAGTAAGCTACCAAAACTCATTGCCAATCCTTTACTAAACAATTAAATACAACACCGAAAAACCTCGAACCCATCAATTACATCAGAACAATTGCACGTTATGATCAAAAACTTGATGGCCAAAGCGGTTTAACGCATGTTCGCAACCCAAACTAACATACGAATTTCAACCTTCAGCAATAAAATGTGAACCCAACTAACCATATTTTTATATTCATGTGAATTCACTAAACAGGGTAAGCTGATTCAATTTCTTTGTGGTTTCAAAGTTGATATCATGCTCCTGCAGGAAACTTTCTTCAAGCACGGAAACAATCTCCAGATCCTCAACTAAATTCTACATAGAAATGATAGCGGCACCGTTAGAGGAGGAAATCCTTGTGAAAAGCAACATAAAAAAAAATCCTTTCGCCTAACCCTTTCCCTCAAAAGTTTAGAATCCACTCTCATAAAAGCAGACTGATTTTCTCGATCTTATCGTGTTTATGTCATACGAATTCCTTAACGCACGGGGCTTCACTCAAAACATTCGTGCACTCTGTGACTACGAGGGCGCAATGTTCCTCGCGGGAGACCCAAACACCCTCAACCGCCATTGCGGTTAAAGAGCCAAAATATTTTGATCCTAGGACCAGCAGTGTTTTAGACATAAGGCTGTCACCCCGAATCATCTCAAAACATGCACAGAACTGTCCTCGATGAGCTACCATACGACCACAAGGCGCTTCTCTCGCGTAACGACAGCATCTTCATCGAGAAGATGAAAAAGCTGTCCGCATATCATTGCCTCAAGTAGCAAAACCAGAAGCATTTGAAACAACCAGCTGCTTAGAAAAGTCAATATAACTTTTTACTGACATATTACGGCACGCAATAGATGACAACACGGTAAATAATCCGATAAAGGACGGACGTAATCCCTATGAACTTCCTAAGTCAATATTTTAATAGAAAAACCGATTTTTCCTTTCGAAGCTAGATTTATTTATTTTTGTGACAAATATCGATATTTCGAGGGTAATCTGCCCTCTCTGCGACACAGAAAAAGAGGGCAGATTACCCTCGAAATATCGATATATGTCACAGAAATAAATATATCTAGCTTCGAAAGGAAAAATCGGTTTTTCTATTAAAATATTTTTTTTACAAGCTAGGAAAAAATTGGTACGCATTTAAAACAATTCCTAAGTCAATTAAAATTATTTTATGGAGGTGGAACTCAATTCAGAGAAAAGCTAGATGCACAAGTGACGGTGAAAAGGGAGGCAAATTGGCTAACCAATGAAATGCATAATTAAATACAGCAACATCAAAAGAGCAATTGGGAAAGTCGAGCGAAAATGCATTGCGTCCTTTGATAAAATTTTTTGAATCGAAAAATTAAGTAATAATGGCATTAATTCATATCTCATAAAGTATGAAACTTAGCACACTAGGAAAAACAGATTCCTCCGTTAAGGAGAGATATACACCTAGAACGGTCGGCAAAATCGATTTATTTTTTATTGCATTTTCGTGAAGATACAGGTCTCAAAAATATCTGGTGAAAACACCAAGTTAATATTTCTATAAATAAGCTAGTTACAGCCGATATAATCAAACGTGTTTTACGAAGTATGATACGATAGTTAATAACATTCATTATGCTGCTTCAAGTATTGTTCAATTGGTGTTAAAACAAGCTGCAAAAGAAGTACAACGGGAAATAAAAACAAAATTCGAGTGCTGGTATAACCAAACTAACCGTTTTTGGAGATAGTACGGGGCGAAAACGTGGTTTTACCTCATTGTAGGGAGTTGAAGTTCTCATTGGACAGTTTACAGGAAAAGTTTTTGATATTCTTGTAAAATCTTCTTATTATGCTAAATGTAACTATTGGAATAAACTCGAAAATACTGAGCAATGTGAGGAATGGAAATCGAATCATGATGGAAATTGCCAGGCCAATCATGATGGATCGGCAGGCAAAATGGAAGTAGACGCCATGAAAGAATTGTTTTCACAATCTGCCGAAAAGTATAGAGTTATGTACACTAATTACGCCGGGGATGGTGACTCTAAGACAAACACGGGATTAGTGAATGCGAAACCGTATGGTAACGAGATTGAAATTACAAAAAAAGAATGAGTGGGTCACGTTCAAAAGCGATTGTGAACCCTTCTTCGTGAATGAAAGAAAAAAGTCCTGGAATCAGCAGCAAAAACAAATTGAAGGCAAAGTTTATAGATATACTGAAGATTTACTATGGCTTAGCTATTTGCAGAAATTGTGCCTCCAATGATGAAATGAAAAAAGCGATACGGGCAACATTTTTCCATTACGGCTCAACAGACAGCAAGCCTCAACAACAATTCTATCCCGAAGGCCCCGAATCGTGGTGCCAGTTGCAACGAGCAAAGGCTAAAGGAGAACTGGAAAATGTTCGTCACAATTATTGAGCATTCCCAAAAATGGTGTTAGATGTCATCAAACCAGTAAACGAAGACCTCAGCTATGAAAAATTGTTGGAACGCTGTGTTGGTCGATATACCCAAAACTGCAACCAACTTATTTGGACAATAGCCCCAAAAACGATGAACACCGGGGCCAAAATCGTTAGCATTGCAGTATATCTTGCAACATGTACATTCAACAATGGTTTCACCTCATCGCTGGAAGTCATGAATGTGTTAAGAATATTGTTCGGATCGGGAGCGCACTTGTACGCAGCGCAAGAAGACGAAACTTGCATAGCGAAAGCCGAACTGCAAGCGCAAGAACAGACGAAAGAAGGTTGAATACGGCGTCGGCAAGACAATTTAGAAGCCATGAATATTCCGTAAACAGTAAAAGACTTACACTATGGGCCTGGTATCGATGATTCCATGTTAGTTGACAAATTTAATGATTTATTCAGTCCTAAATTTTCAAACGCGTTTTTCTTAAAAACACGTTTTTCAAATCGGTACCCAAAATTTCTCGAAAACCAATTTACTGATTACCTTAATTCTTTTTGTGATTATTTAATGTAACATTATCTAGTACTTGTCATAGGATTTTTGTTTTCCGTTACTTAGTTTTTGTTTTATAGCCAAAATAATATCTAATTTTTGGTCAAAAAATCACTATTCATGTTCAAACGTCCGCCATTTTGTCGTTAATCGATATTTTCAAAATCGGCTATGACACGAACTAGATTATAGTATCTAATTTAATAATCTTTTTCCATTTTTTTCTTCAGATAATTTTTGAACAAATGCCAGTAGGTACCGTTAACGCTGTTTTTTTACAGCGCTCCAAGGATCATACAATATCCTTGTATATTTTTTATATTTTTAAATAAAAAAAAATTAAGCATACTTTTGAATGTGTATACTTTTAGATAATTAAACTCCCAATCCGATATTTCAAATAGTTTTCCTTACAAAAATGCACAAAAATGACCGTTTTATCCGGCTCCTAGGTGTATATCTCCCCTTAACTCTGAAAACTCCAGCTTCCGAGAGCAGCAACAATAAAACCAACAATTGATGAAACAAAGAGCTAGAG
The DNA here is from genome assembly GCA_947369275.1 of Nemotelus nigrinus. Taxonomy (NCBI): domain Eukaryota; kingdom Metazoa; phylum Arthropoda; class Insecta; order Diptera; family Stratiomyidae; genus Nemotelus; species Nemotelus nigrinus. The sequence goes on from OX376372.1 coordinate 37,329,849, forward strand.
GCAAAATTTGAATCTACGAAAACAAACCTAATTAAGAATGTCTGCTTAGTACACGCACCTGACAATATACCATGAACGTTGACAGAAATAATAAGCGCTTTCCGTTTGAAGACGAATCCAAATACCAGGCTAACGGGTAAATTATAGTATTGTCGAGCCTTCGTCAAAAATCTTACCTTCCCTCAGAACTGGAGGTCAATCATTATATTCTCTTCAATTATCAAGGTGGTTGATGGTGTTCTCCTTTTTCGCTTACATAAAAAAGCATATGAAAGTTCCATTCTGCTTTTGACACTACTCTGAGCGTCAGTTAACAAGAGTGGTCGACGTATTCGCACCGGGCTGAATCGCAGAATTTCAATGGGCTTAGATATGTCCCACGAAGCTAAAACATTTTACCTACTCGTATCTCCAAAAAAAATGCATTTCAAACCAACATTCCTAAAAGGAAAACGTTTCCGTGTCGTAACAGATATTTTTGTCTCTTCGCACCGGAGTCCCGCAAGAATCATCCTTATCACCGCTTTTGTATAACTTATACTCTGCAGACATCGCTTCACTGCCAGTCGCTAAAATATTCTTGTTCGCGGATGATCCCTGTACCTTCCACACATCCAGGCAGGCAGATGTCTTAAGGTCAACTCTGCAATCCTCACTAACACGCTTCTAGATTACTTTCGAAGATGTAAGAACAAATTAAACACGGAAAAACATAAGCGATTGCTATAATATGAAAAAAAATACAAACGACACAAAAACTAACAACCGATAGCCAACAAATAAAATGACAACGAACGGACAAATACTTGAAACTAACTTTTGATGACAGATTGAAAGACAGACATCGAACGAAAATGCGTTGGTTGTAACGGAAACCGTACATCCCTGTTTCCTGTAGTCAAGCCCAAAAATCTTAACATGACTCACCGTTACAAATATGCTGGAGTAGGCTCCTTGTGCTTAGTACCATCTCTAGGCTACTTCTCTATGCATAAAAGTGCGGACAGCTGAACATAACGTGTTCCGCATGCTTGGGTACATTTTTGCAGACTGGACAGTCCGGTGAGGGGTCATGTCCAAAACGATGCAGATAATAACGATAACCGCAATGTCCACTCAAAAATTGGGTTAGGTCATAGCTTGAACCCCATTGAACAACGTTGGGGGTTAGTTTGTGCGCCCAGCGCCAGTTTTGGGCCTCCTCCCAACTACTCTCCCATTTGGAGCGTTGGTGCCCACACTGGTGCTGCGTACATTAGAATAGAGCTCACCACTCTTGAGATTGCCAATATTGGGTAACATTCTAGTGAGTGCTGAACCGATAACAGATACCTTTTTGCTTGCTTTCTCCAGATAGGGTTTGAAGCTCAGTGTATTGTCTATAGTTGAGCCCAGGTATTTTATAGCAGACTGCGGGGTAATCATGCAGTCGCCAACCTTTGGAGATTGGTACCATTTCCGTCTTATGATCGGCCTTCGCTTGCATAAATTTCGAAATGACGGGCTGGAATCACGATGCCAATATTGTCGGTGAAACCTACCACCACCACATTTCTGGGTACTCGTAGCCTTAGGCAATCCGCACACGGGTCGTTGAGCCATCGTCGTGGATGCGATATTTCTACGCTTGGTCGTCACAACCTAAGTAAATCAATGGGGGACCGCTAACGGAGCGTTAGCCAATCGTGAAGAGTGAGAAGCGTAGTCGTTTCATTTTAAGTGCGTTTCACGCGTTGTGCATTGCAAGCTGCTTCACGCGTGTCAAACGTATCTCTCACGCGTCGCATGGCTAACGAGCCGTGTGACGCTTCATTATCGACCAACACCCGTACGATACGGCTCCACCTCGCGGAGTTAAAGGCATTCAGTACGTCTAATGTGACCACAGTGCAGCAACCTCCTTTATCTCTCGCGTTCATTGCCATATCTGACACCATTCTGACAGCATCCACAGTTGATCGCCCTTTCCAAAAACCGAATTGCCGGTCCGATAGTTCGTTTTTGAGTTCGATTTTCGACAGCAGTCGTTCGTATATAACCTGTTCAATAGCTTTCCACATCGTATTTAGCAGAGTTATTGGCCTATGAAATAATGCCTCCCCAATAGGTTTATCCTGTTTGGGCAGGAGAAATAGTTTCTGTTGTTTCCACTGCTTGAGAAAATCGCCTTCGCGTAGGCACGTTGTAAATAAATCAGCAAAGACTTTTGGTTTTCGTATGGCTGCCAATAATTCTTCTCTGTTTACCGCCGACACGTTTTGATTATCTATCTATGTTACGGGTAGTCCTGTATTACCCATAGGTGCCCCGCTGCTGTGAGAACAGAGTTGTGACTATTTCCTGGAGCATCTTCGGACACTTTGTTTAAGGAGAATTCTTTCGCTTTATTGTATTTGTACGCTCCACGCCAAGGATCGGAATCGGCCTCGTCACACAGCTTTCTAAAGTGCTCCCTCTTGCACTTAATGATCGCAAGTTGAAGGTTCTTTCGGGCGTATTTATACTGGTTCAGCAAGTCCTCGTAATCTGAGGTATTCCTGCGACGCTGGCTACATCGCCTAGCTTCGAGACATTTTTCCCGGAGCTTCTGGATTTGTGCATGCCGCCAATACTTTGCCTTCCTGGTCTTGTAGAGAGAACGTCGTGACATGGAAGCATCACACGCCTACTGTATCTCACTGAATACTTACGCGACTTTCATGGAAGCAGTTCCTAACTAGACCATCTATGGTATATCATAGTCTACAGTCTATCACAAATAGAAGTCTAGCCTTCTGCCACATCTCAAAGACATAAAAACGCAAAATACAATCATTCCAAAATCTTACACTGGGAAAGATCTTTACAACTCCATAGTATGTTTGAAATGTGGACTTATACAAATACCTGATGATAGCGACAATAGACAAATATATGAGTAAAAAAGCACTGAAACTATTCGACAAAATATTTAGGTATCCAAACACAACTATATATGCTCTGAGATTTCCGAGCGATCCTGGTGGAGAAATCTATCCATACTTCAAAAGAAGAATAGAATCAACATCGTTCGTCCAAAAAAGTGGAATGAAGGATGCCCTCAGCACCAGCTCCAATTCATCCTAGTTTCTTGGCAATACGGTAATCAGTCTGAAAAAGCAAATGGAAAGCTAAGCAGCAAGGAGACAATTATTTTTATTGAGGTTGAAGAGTTATATTTACCTTAAGGGTTTTCAATATCTAAAACAAGAAGTAGGCTGAACAAGAAATTTTAAAAACTAACAAACAGTTGACAGAACTCAAGCAATACTTTCAAGAATAGAGAGACTATCAAGCTGTGGAAATGAAACAGCAGTCCGTGAAAATTGAAGGAGAAATCGATCCTGAATCACGTAAAACCCGTAAGATCTATTCGAACTGAATCAAGAGACAATAAAGCACTCAAAGCATCCATTTTAAGCAAACAACCTTGTTGTATCATCTACAAGAATCATCTACTTCAACCAACCAGATCGGGAGGGTGCAACTCTATTAACGGTGTAATTAATAAAAACTGCAGCTGAAGTTCTTCAGACTATCCCAGTCGAAAATTACACCAGCTAGTCTACCCTCACAAATGCTTTAGAGATACGATACGGCGAGGGTCACTTAAAGAAGTTATACTATTCACAATTGAAACGCAAAAGCCAGGAAAAACGTTATAAAAGCTGGCTGAGCACATCGAACGCCCGACACTTTTGTCTTGTTTTACGTTAGATCTAAAGCATCGAGATGAAACAGGAAAAGATGCATGCATCCAATCAGTACAAGATGAGGAAATTCAGTAGACACTTCAGTTAGCGTTAGCGACAGTCAAAAATGCTTTGACGTACGCATTGACCAACGACTCAGTGAAGCGAGCGTCTCGTAGCTAGACTTGAATTCGTGAAACGCATGGTAAACGGGTGTGTCAAAGAACGATACCACCAAGGCATCGATGGCAGGTGGAGCTCCTCGTCTTTTTTTTTTTTTTTTTGAATTGAGTAGAAAACGATCACTTGAGCCATGGTTGTCGTAGAAAATGGAAGCCAAGATATTGCCAACGCTGTGCAGGCTTGTGAATAAATACCACCGAGAGAGCTAGCGAAACCCCACGATAATGGAACTGTGAAGAGAAAGGACACCTTAGAAGTAACTGCCGCAAGGTGTATTAGCCTATATTCGGCCAGAGATGCGAAGTAAGATATAACCAAAGCGTTTAGACCAGACATTTAAAAATCACCACTTCTCCTTGAATAACGGTAGAAAAACAAAAAAGAAGTAAGCTCAAAGATAATAAGTTGACCGGTAGAGCTGATGACCTTAAACCCACAGTGTTTCCAGGCTATATTTTGACCGGAATAATTTTAGCTTACAAGGAAGAGTCGATATTAAATTTTGTAAAATTACTATTCATACTCGAGCAACGAAGACGTAGAGAGAAGAGTTTGCAAAAACTCAAAGACTTAACAACGTTGGGTGATAGTACGTCAAACGGCCCAGCGGCGAATTCAAAAGAATTCATGGCGAGATCGTTGAGCAGATACAGCTCGGAGAGTTTGTTTTTCAGCATGAGTTCTTGGTAGTGGATACAGCCGATAATTTCATTTAAGCCGTCATGGCTGGCTTGGACTTAGAAGGGCCAAGTTGGGGCGACCAAATCGTTTTTCCTTGGTCAGAAAAATGTCGAATTTGTTAATAGATTCATGCCCCTCACCATTTCGATGAAATGTGATTTAAAAGCTAGATCACGCTGTTTACAATTTACTGTCTGTGTTCCAATTATCGAGAAGTGTAGAAGTTCTAGGTCCCTTAACCAATTCCAGGGTCGTTAGGTGTTACCACCAGCGTCCTTAATTCAAAACTGATTCGACTTTGATTTGGTTTGACCCCTATGACCATACCTTAAAATAAAAACCAAGTGACTACTCGACATTGTCTAGTTGTGAAATTACTAGTAGCGATAAAAACTCATAAACTGGCATTGTATGCGCTTCTAGTAAAAATTTGAAAGATGCTTTGATTACAATTGTACAAATGTACCTCATTTCACACAAAGTCTAAAACCTTCCATAAACACTTTCCACATGTTCATCAAAATCAAACACCATCAGGATGAAGGAAAAAATCGATATTGATTTTCAAGAATATTGAAGCCTTTCATTCACCAGCCCATTGACAAAAGGAAATAAACCAGCTAAAAGTTAAGGCTGCAGATGAATTTATGAAAGCTATAAGCGAGATGTGTGTATCTGTTTTTGATTATTTGTCGATGTTTTCGACACAAAACAATAAAACTACACATGGACACCAGATAATATCTTTGAAAAATAATCAAATTCATACGCGCTCTTTAGTTCCCAACTGCATTTCTCCGCATAACCTACACCGCCTTCCTTCCCTCCTTCGTGCCAACGCTTTTGTCGAACAATTAGCAATGGAGATGGGCAAAGAGGCAGCATCGATCGCGGTGCTCAATGGAGCTGAAGACAGTTAGGGATCTGATTGGGAGGCCTGGCCCAGAGTCTCTATATGAGGTCTTCAAGAGAGCTTTCATATCATAGCTGTCCACAAGTAATTCTGCTAAGCTGCGTCATCTGTTGGGCACACAGATATAAGAGAGAATGGATTAGAAATCAACCGAGAGAAATGTGCTAATTTTCGACTTTTTGTTTACTGGTGTGAGAATGAGGTACTGGTGTGTGCCCTACACAGTTCATAAACTAACAAAAGCACGAGCGATCGCCATTTTGAACGTCGTTTGACATTTCTTTCTCCGAACCGGCGAGTGGAGATTAAAATGCTTTTTGTTAATGAAATTCATTATGATTTCACACAAAAACTATACGAGATTGTTGCCAAAGGTTTATTTTACTCACCCGAAATACGATATCTCCTGCGAAGCACTTCGGTAGCTACTTTTACAGCCTGGAACGCGGTACTTCATTATCGCACTATTTTATAACTTTTTACCGCTAATTTACTCAGATTGAACAGATTGCGCACAAACGTAGATGTACGTTTCCACCGAATTCGCCGAAAAATTTCCAAATTTTAGTTGAAAAATTTTGACTGAAAGCCAATGCTTTCAGTCCCCGACACAAATCAAACTGACGTTGACGTTTCTTTCCGTGTTGCCCGTTGCACGCTTTTACGCCGATCTGATGTTCCCAGCATTGAGACATAGCATTAAGGATTTTCGGGTGAGAGTGCAGTAGAAAGGGGCGCACTGAGCGGAATTTTTGTGAGAGAGCAATGTTGTGCGTCTATTTAAAAAAGCACACTCACGTATGGGTACACGGATGGCCATTTCGTATCAATATTCTTTCATATCTATGGTTGGGCAACTCCAGTTTCTGTGACCGCAGGCTCTTCAGTGATTAAAGATTTGGTGAGGAACCACTCGCAGCTGTGGCTTCAGAAACAGACACAGACTATTTAAATCTATTCACCGAAAGCCAGCCTTGATAAGCTTGCAGAGACGGGAAAAAAATAACCGAAGTGTTTTTTTAAAAAAAAACCTGCTTCTACGACTAAAATTCTGCTCAAAGTGTAAAGAATAAAAACGGATCTGTTGTGAAGTATACCAACTAGTGGTACATGTCTTACGACCTCTGTTGCTGACGAGCTTTGGCAAACTTTTTGGTGAACCAAAGACAAATAAAAGAAAAAAATACTCTTTCCAGTCTCTAGTCGCCGCCTGCTTCTTGAGTTACTACTTGAGATAAAACTTTCTTCTCCTGTTTGTCATTCTTAAGCACCGCCAATTTATATAATATACGATTGTATGGACTTGTCCTCCATGAAGTTATTGTATTTAATTGTAGCTTGATACTCCGTCCGTTGGAGGGGTTGTCGCTGCTACCATTAAGTGGTACATGTTTGTTTCGTTCAGTGTTGTTTGTTTCGTTAAGTGTTGTTGACATCTGACAATTCAGTGAGCACAACAATTGGCAAGGAGAGTTTTCTCTTCCAACGATAGAACAACGCGACTTATCACCCAGCCGTCACTTAACTCTTTTCGACAGACTATCTAAACAACAATTGCTTGTAGTTAAAGGTGCATACATTTCGGTGCTTCCAGCACAATCAACCAGAAGGCTACTTTTTTTTGATCTTCGACTTGCCGCAGCAAACCAGTCAACCATCAACTCCTACGGACCAAGGATGATTACACTGGAGTAAGGACTCCGTCGTGAGTTCGCATGGAACTTCATTATTTCCGATGTCTCTAGACCTATTTTAAGTGCAGACTTCCTCTGCCACTACGGGATAGTCATCTACTCACTTTATACGAATGGAACGTACACATCGTGCAAAAGTCTGAAACAGCGTTTAAATTGATTCATGCCCTCCTCCAAAAGTACCATGCCACTGGGGTCAAATGGAAGATAGTTCACATGAGACAGTGTAAACATTTTAATTTCGTTAAATATAAATAAATAATACATACTATTAAGACAAATTTTACATGGGATATCCTTAAAAAAATTACGTATACTTAAATCTACACAAAAAACGATTCCTGAAACTTTGTCTACTTAATTATGAATGCCAGTGTCGCTCAATTGATACAACGCGATTGTTTGCTACAGAAGCAGTAGCACCACGAGCAGCAGCACGAGTAGCACAAGCACCCAAGCGGGTAAGGAAGAATGGAAAGCTTTCATGGACATGGCACAGTCATACGGAATATGAACGATAGGCTACGGCCCAATGACATCAGCACACTAATCGTATACCTATTCCTATAGAGAATATTATGCCTATAAAATACAATTGCAAAGCTGAGCGGGCTCCAGCGAAACGAAAACGAATCCTAAGGATGCAGCATGCGAACATTCTTGTAGGAAGCGTGGACCAAGCCAGTGGCTCCGAGTGCTGCAGTTGGTAGTTGAGTGAAAGTGATGAAGGCTTCGGGCTGAACTTTCGGTTATTTTGCGGAAACTGTAACTTGAGAAACTTTATGTTCGACGCCAGGTCTAATAATTGCTGCGACAAGCACTGCAGATTATGCGTTACTCATAGTAGCTCGTGTAGTTTTTGGAAGTGCCGTTGCTAATTCGGTTATGGTAACAACTATTTCAAGCGAAAAATTGAATTGTGGCAAAGCCAATAATCTATTATACTCGGATTAGTTATATGATGTGTTTTAATAGTGTATAAATTTTCAAAGGAGTAAATGGAAGCTGTTAATCCGAATTAGAGTGCTGTTGGTTTCATTCGAATTGTGGTGTGTTATTGGATATACGTGACGATGAAGGTGAGAAAAGTTAAAGTTAAACTATTCCCGTTCTGATGAATAGTGTGTTAATGGTAATTTAGTACATTTTCTAATAACTACTATTGTAACGTTCTTGTTGCCCGGGTAGCTCAGTCGGTAGAGCGTTGGACTTTTAATCCAACGGTCCAGGGTTCAAGTCCCTGCTCGGGCGGACTTCTTTTGATAAAAAGATACAATATAAACTTAAAATAAAAGAAATTAAATCAAAGTAAAGTAAAATACTCAATTTAATTAAATCAAAGGTGAAATTAGTTGCTACACTAGAGAAAATTCCATCCCATGCAGCGAATAAAGTGTGATTCAAGTGAATGCAGTATAATAATATTGGATTTGACTTTCGTACGTGATTATGGTGGTAGTGTAAAATGATAATCGTCGCTATTGCAGCTCTATCTTATTCTGATTTTAATATAATAGTTTAAATATGTATGTAACGTCAAATGTAAATTTAAGTAATGTACTAATTATATTTAATTTGCAAGTTTTTATTATACTCGGTGTATATTGAAAGGATCAGAAACAGACTTCTTCTAATTTGTTTTCTACTTTTGCATTCACAACTTTGTCACGATTCAAGCTTCCAAAATTAAAGATATAACTGTTTTTGCGAAATAGGACATCACATGTAATTTAACTAAATGAATGAGGGTGCAGGTTTTCGGGAGTAGAATTGATGCGGTCATTAATGATAATTTCAATTGTGAATGTGCTCAATTAAATCATTTCAGTAATTTACTCATCTAATATGTCACGTAAATCCAACTATTTAAACGATTTTTAATAAGTGGAGCCGTTTCGTGGAGTTTTCTAACTTTATCATCTGCACTTGTAGACCTGATGAAATTTCTGGAGACGACTCTGGGCAGGGTAGGTCTTCAAATAGTAAAGATATCCGATTACAAAGAGTTCTCTTTAAGGACCTCTCTGGACATTGAAGGTACCTTCAATAATATGCATATAACAGCCGTTATGGAAAGCTTCCGCGCAATCAACACCAACCTTTCTATATTTAGCTAGGTAAGCAGCATGCTTAAGCAAAGTCTCATACCAGCAGAATGGGCGGGGGTGCAAATCTGCAAGAAGGTCCACAGTGGCAAACCCCTAGAGAAAGTTTTATCTTTTCTCTTGTAGAACCTGGTGACAAATAAAAGTTAAAAGAGGTTAGAGAGCAAGGTACTTATGATTATGGCCCATGTCGATGACATTGCGATTATAGTCTTGCGTACGCTCTCGCATATTCTTGACTAGCTCATTTAGTATGTTCTGGAAATGGTTAATGAGTGAGCGAACAACGTGGGCCTTGGTATCAACTCCGATAAAATCGACCTTATACTCTTCACGAGAAAATACAAGATTCTTGAGATGGACCCAATCAGGTTGGGCGGTGCTAGATTAAGTCACAAGTCGAATATTAAATACTTGGAACTTATTCTGGGCAGCAAGTTTATCTGGAAAGTGAATCTAGAAAAAAAACTGAAGTGGGCAAGCAGCGCAATTTACGGCCATCAAGAGGATGTTGGATAAAACATGGGGTCTCAGCCCTGCTCTAACGCACTAGATCCACATGGTGATACCAGACTTCTTACGGCTTCTTGGTCGGTGGCCGGCAATGGATAAAATCACTTTTGCTAACATATCTAACAGTGTCCACCGATTGGCAGCTCTCTGTACTGCAGGTGCCGTAACCATGACTCCTTCGCCCACTTGATCTAATTGTTGGAATCGCTACTACAAAAATCGGGGCACTACGAGTCAAGATCCTTTGGCTACACCGGTAATGGGTAACATATACTGACTACTTGGCTCCCACTCTTTGTTTCAAACCAAGATATCAAGCGATGTAGGGAATAGGCAGGAATGAAACCACCAAATGGGCATAGGAATCCTTAGCATTTACATGGACGGATCCAAAAAAAGTTACAGGAGTAGGTTCTGCAGCATACTCTGCAGACCGCGATACAAAATCATCCTTCAGACTTTCTGATCACTGTAGTATTTTCCAGGCAGAGCTCGAGTTGAAATTTTCAGGAAATATTGTTGTCCATTGATTCTCAGTTTTTTTTAGCTAACAATAAAATATTTTAAACTCTTTGGCAATAGCGGGCATTTTTTAAGTACCCCTACACTTTTGTGGAAATACACTCATCATCATCGGTGCTACAACCGGGGTCCGGTGCTGGCCGCCGTCAACAGTTTTTTTTCCAAAGGATCCGATTGCGAGCCGATATCACCCAATTGAGTACCCCTAAACTCTGAGCGTCCTGGTCAACGCCATCACTCCAGCGCAGGTAAGGTCTCCTCTGTCGGCTGCCATAAAATCTACAAGAGCTTTCCGAGCAGGATCCTCTTCGCTCTTTCCAGCTAAGTGTCCTCCCCACCGGAGTTTACCGACCTTTATCTCAGTTATTATATTTGCTTCTAGGTAGATAGTGTACAACTCATGGTTGCCGCGTCTCCGGAATTGCCCTTCTTCACATAGGGGACCAACGTTTCTCTTCAAAACTTTCCTCTCGAACGCGTCTAACAGGTCAAAATGCCTTTTGTTGAGCACCCAACTCTCGGATCCATACGTAAATACTGACAGAACCATGGTCTTGTACAGCCGGAGCTTTGATGTTCGGGTGAGATTTCTGGATTTGAAGAGCCTTGACAGATTGTGTAGTAGGCTTTGTTAGATTTGAGCAGCCGCCCGCGTATTTCTTTCTCCATGTTGTTATCGGCTGTCACGATTAACCTTAGGTAGTTGAAAGAGGGCACTACTTCAAATTCATGCTCAACTCTCCTGAAGATTTGACCCACTCTAGGTGTTTTTCCTGCAGATGCTGCCATCATGTACTTAGTCTTTCCTTCATTTAAGTGCAGCCCCAGTTTTTGTACCGCTCGTTTGATCTGGATGAAGGATTCTCGTTCAGGGAGTTCTGATCCTCCAATTATGTATATTCAACTGCATATAGCAGGACTTGGTGACGATAGTCCCTCTATGCTATCCTTAAAGTCTATAAATAGATGGTACAGTGTAATGTTGAATTTTAGACATTTTCCATCGCTTGCCTGCAGGGGTTTTCTCAGGCATTTTTCTTGGGGGGTGTGTTCAGAATTTTAGGAGGGATGTCTCTTTGGAACAAAGGACACAAAGGTCTCTTTGTGTAGGAAAATTGTCCGTGTTAGGGGGGGTGTATGCACTTTCCAGGGGGGGGTATTAGGAAGGTGTTAGGGGGGTGTAGGAAAATCTCTGCCTGCCTGAGAGTAAAGATCTGATCAATTGTTCATTTGCCTGGGATAAAGCCGCACTGATATTACCCGATGATGTCTTCATTGTATGGGGCTATCCGTTCTTGCAGGATAGAAGAGAGTATCTTATAGGAGGGACTCAACAATTTTATACCCTTATAGTTGCTGCACATAGTTACACCTCCTTCCTTATGTATGGGGCATACTATACCTTTGTGCCAGTCTTCTGGCATCTCTTCATGCTCCTATACGAGCAATATAATTTCATGAATTGCTTGTTGTAATGTGGGCCCTCCATACTTCATTAGCTCAGTTGGTATACCGTCGGCTCCAAGGGCTTTGTTAAATTTCATCCGACTTATGGCTCTTCGTACCTCTTCTGTGCTTAGCGGCTTGCATTGGTGGAGCCTCCAACTCTTCGTTGGAGTGACCGTTTAGCAATTCACTAAAGTGCACTTCCGATTGCTCCAGAATGCCTTCAGGATCGGTGACCAGATTACCCTCTTTGTTCTTACAGTACGTATGGTGTCGTGTATGGACCTTGATCTCTAGCTCTTTCTATTTCGCAGATCAGGTCTTTTTCCCAGGCTGCTTTCTTCTTTCTGTAAAGTCTCTTCTCTGTTCTTCTGAGCTCTTTATATTCCACCTCACGTGCCCGCGATCAATTAAATTGCTGCATTGGCCGGTGTACAACATTCTTACGTTCAGTCGCTAGTTTGCATTCATCATCAAACCAGTCGCTCCGATCTTTGCGACTCCTGCCTAAGATGGCGTCAGCAGTACTAATGACAGTATTCCTAAGGAGTGCCCACTTCTCAAATACGCCCGTTCTTCGAAGGTAAGGCATAACGCAAGACCAAAGGTGTTACTGGTATTTTCACTGCGTAAGACAGCCGTATTGATTCAAACCTGGTTCGCGGATGCCAGGGGTTTTCTCAGAAATTTTTCATGGGGGGTGTGTTCAGAATTTTAGGAGGGGTGTCCTTTTGGAACAAAAGACACAAAGGTCCCTTTGTGTAGGAAAATTGTCCGTGTTATGGAGGTTGTATGCACTTTCCAGGGGGGGTATTAGGGGGGTGTTAGGGGGGTGTAGGAAAATCCCTGGCGGATGCAATGCTTCGATGCAAAGCAATTCGCGCTCGGAGAACCATACCAAGAAGTTAGTGGTTCGAGTCTAACACATTACATTCGTACACACGATACATTCGTACCGTCATCAGGCTCAAGTAGTGACAGTGATCTATCAACACGATGTCTATCTGGGTACGAGTGGCACCATCAGGTGATATTCAGATGGCCTTATCGATATCTTTTTCCGGCAACCTGGTACTCGCAACGACCAAGTTCTTGTCTGCTTCCGGTTCTGTGACTCGAAGTCCGTCGTGACTAGTGTTCTCATGCAAACTATGGGTGGCTGTGTAATGCCTGAATACCGGTTGCCAGCCTACTTTAGTGTTAAAATCTCCAAGGATGATTTTTACAACATGCCTTGGGCAATCATTAAGGATTCGCTCGACCTGTTCAAAATATGATTCTTTTTCGTCATCAGCAGATTCCTTTGTAGGTGCGTGAATGTTTACGAGGCTGATGTTTGCAAAGTCACGTCGCAAGCGAAGGGTGCATAGCTTCTCATTGATAGTTTTGAAGCCGATGATGGTAGACTTCATTTTTTGGCTGACGAAGAAGCATACCCCGAGGACATGGTGTTTTGGATGACAGCTGTAGTATAAGTAATATTATTTCTTATGTAAAACACCATTCGCTGTCCATCTGATCTCTTTTATAGCTGTTATATCAGCCTTATATTGAGACAGGGCATCGGCTAGCTGCTGAGCAGCTCGAGCTCTGTAGAGCGATCTAACGTTCCAAGAGAAAATATTCAAATCGTTTAGCCGTTTTCATTCGCGTGGTCATCGTTGTGGTATCAATCCGAAGCTTGTTGATGGTTTCACCAACCTTACTTAAAAAAGACTAACCTGAAAATTTTCGCAAACCTTTTCTGAAAAAAAAAAGTTGTTAAGTTAAGTTATGGTGATAACGTAACTAAATTAACGAATTATTAAAATACCATTAAACATATCCTTTTTACAAAAATATACCGCTCTTACAGTTGTCACCAGCTTCATTTTGGAAAAGATTACGCCATCTTCAATACGATCATCCAATCTTAATCGGTAACATAACCTTCCTGTTCCAGAACATCAAACGTTCAATGAAACATAAACACGAACATTTGCACTGAAATCGATTCCAATATCCGAATAACACCATGTACCATCCAACCACTGCATTCGTTCATTCACATTTCCAGTTCAACTATCTGCCAATTTCGAACGTATCATCTCATTCCTTTCATCTCAATTCTTAATTAGCCCTCCAGCTTTCGACGTTGTATCTCCGCTGAATCGATAATATGTAGCGATTGTATCCATTGAAACGAACATCGACCTGACTCCGAAAATTTCCACGTGACTTTCATTCGCAAATAGTCGAAATTCCCACGCTTAATTTAGGCGGACGTGTCACGTCGTAATCGATCCATCCTGTTGTGCGACTCATCTTCTTCGTGCTTGTGTTCTACGAATTTCGCTACAAATTCAATATCGCTACCCGGACTACAAACGAATTCAGGAGATCGAATTCGCTTTCTCATTGGATACGGATAATCAGACCACGAAAACTTTAGCCCTGTTTTCAATCAATGTCATCGATTTCTGAAGAAGAAAAAAATATTTGAAGAGCTAATCGTTCAATTAGGCACAATGAAATTTCAGTATTTGTGATACCGAAAATAGCTAAGAAAATAGCAAGTATCTTCCTACTTTAATTAAAAGTCATATTGGATTTTTGGATTAACTTTTGATCAAAATTGATAAAGTTGATTAAATATTAAATTAAAGCGAAATTAAATACTGATAAGTAAACAGCAAAATCGAATCAAATCAGAAAGTATTCAATCAAAGAATAAAAGCTCCTTATAATTGCTAATTAAAAGTTGGATTACAAATCCATTCTTTCCGCTTAATTGGTTTAGAACTACATAAGTATTCAAAGTTCATTTACAAGCGGATTATGGAGAGTTGTTTGAAGAGTTGTAACTGTGAAAGTTTTTATTAATCCATTTACTTAGGCTGTCGTATCTACATTGTTTCGCAAAGTTGAAATTTTAAGATAGTTCTACCATGCATTGCAGATGAACTACGAAATGAATTTCGAAAAGTTTCCAGTAACTATAATGCAAGGTTGCGCTAAAAGTTTAAATGCTACAGACGACTTCTGTCTGACAACGTCGCGTCGTGTGAATTACATTTGCAACTACAGTACGAATATAAATTTAATTGAATGAATTAAATTTAACTTCAATAAATTATTCGCTCGATGTTCTGTTGCTGGAATTGCCTGGCTTTATGCTATATTCGCCAGAACATTTAAAAAATGTATCCTCTGTTGTGATGGCTATCTTATGAACTCTGTCCCCTATTATCTCCACCTTGTGTGAGCACTTTTTGTTAGTATTTCTAATTTTCTTTTCAACCCTGTAATTGAAGCACGCCTATCTGTTACAAGTCAATGAAAGAAAATCAAACTTATATTTTCATGCTCCGTAAATTTTGTTATCCTCTTGCTTCCTTTTGCCTTTTCATTATTATGAGTCTTCCTGTCAGCCCTAATCACTGTAATCCCCCAAAACAATTAACTAATAAGATTTTCCTTTCTGTACGTGTTCTCCGCTCTCTTATAAAAAAATTTAATTTTCTCAAAGCCTGGGGCGACGCGAAGTGATGACTAGAGTAAACGCCTAATGGAGAGGAGAAGGGTGGTGCTACAGTTTAAGATGACGTGCCAAAGATAAAATGAACAAACAGGATGTGATGCTAAAATCATGTTTGATAACAAGAAAGGGTATTCCTTCAAAAGATGATATGTGTGAAGGTGACCACACCGTCAGTTATACACGTTACATCACCGTCACTCACGTAACAAAGTGTATTTTCTAAATCTGAAATCTTAATCCAGAAAAGATACACGAAAAAACTGCGTGAATCAATAAATGAATAAGCAAAGAAACCTGGCGGCTGACATATCTGGTAGATGGTAAGGACAGGAAACTCAGTGACACAAATTGTTGTATATAATGATAAATAATAATAATACTTTACTACCAAATGTAAGATCATATATAGACGACAGTTTTTCACTACAACTAATTGAAATAAACAGGCTCTAAATTAGCATCGACCAGAGGGGATAGTTTACCACATATGATTTTTTCAAAGAGTTTAGGAACAATGGATAAAATGGCAATATCTCTATAAATTTGAATTGATCTTCTATCGCCATTATTGAATATTGGTGTCACGTAAGAGGATTTCCAATCAGATGGAAAGTACCCAGAAGAAAGAGATGTGTTAAATGTAATGTGACGAGGAGAGATCTACTTTGCGACACATTTGATAAGAAATGTTGGAGGAAGAAGATCAGGTCCAAGGCCTTTGTTTCTATCAAGCTCCAAGATAGCTTTGTAAATATCATGTCTAGAAATGGTTACAGCCTCAGTGAAAATTGGTCTAGCTACTCTTGGAGAATGACAGGATGATGAAATACTGGCCGGATTAAAAACGTCTTGAAAGTTATCTGCGAAAAAGTTGCAAATTTCTTGAGGAGAAGAAGATATTGAGGCTTTCTTACACATAGAAGAGGGATAGCCAGTTGTTTTCCGCTTCATATTCATAAAGTCAAAAAAACTTTTTGGGGTTGTGGGTTATATTTTTGCCGGTAGTTTTAATGAATCTGTCATATGCTTTTTGAGACTTTTCATGGAATTCTTTGGTCACTGCATTGTATTCTTCTTTAAGGGGTTACCCCCACTTGTAGCGCAAAAAAATATGTCATTTTCATGAATTTTTTTTAGGAAAACTACGAAATTTTTTTAAACGACTATTATATTATCTTAAAGTACATACATTGAACCCTATTCAGTAACTTTTTTATTGAAAAATATCACATCTGAAGCAAGAAATAGCGATGGATTTAGTTACATAACAGTATAAACTAGTGTTTGATCGAAGGATTTACAATAATATCCAGTTTTTACAAAATGGCGGACAGTCAAATTTAATGGTTCGATTTTCACTTAAAAAAACGATCTTGTTTTTGCTATAAAACGTCCATTTTTTATAAAAAAAAAAACCGAACGATCAAATACTATATTTTTATGTATTAAACAAGCTTGCCAAGTTTCAAAAAGATCGGTTCTGTAGTTTTCGAGTAATTTTTGTCACCGACTTCAAAAATGTCATTTCGAGAAAAACGCGTTTATAAGTATAAGTAACAGTTGTATAAGTAACGGTTTCTTCTCTTTCAACGCTCATATCTCGGTCAATTTTGTTCGGATCGACTTGAAATTTGAAGGACGTATTCTCAGATAGTTATACTTAAAAAAAATGCAACAAAAAAAGAGAAACATTTCAAATTTACAAGTGGGGGTAACCCCTTAATACGATGGCCAGAGTCGACATTATTTTTGATTGATTTGTAAAGCTTATTTCTATGATTTCTCATACGTCTAAGAGTATTATCAAGCCAAGGCTCAGAAAGTTTATCCTTTCTCCTAATTTTAGGGACATATCTTTCGACCGCGTCAAACCGTATATTGTAGAATCAATTTACATTATAGTCAATAGATTAAGACGTAAACGTATCTGTCCAATCGACATTGTCAAGAGATGCTATCATAATCAGCATTACGGAAATCGTATACAACAGTATTATTGTAAGTTTGAAAGATATTAAAATCTGCAGTGGATAAATCAAGAATAAGAGCGAAATGGTGAAGGCTATTAGACAAAAAAATTCTCCGCGTCAATAGTCGGGCTGTCGAATGATATTCGAATAATTTTTTTAAAATTTTTAAAATTAACTCATACGGGGTTGAGTCAACAATTTCGCTTCAGAAAGTGTTGCTAACAGCAAGTGAAACACCACCTCCTCTTGACTGGCCAGTGGAGACGTAGTCAGAGTCATTTCTGAAGATTGTCCAGTTACTATCAAGGACCTCTTCATTCAAATGTGAATCATTTAACCAGGTTTCAGTAAAGGCAAGTACGTTGAAATGGCATAATTTTGGCATCAAGGTAGAGTTTATTCAATTTACACTGCACTTGTGGTAAAAAAAAAAACTGAGGTACTTGAGAAACCATACCTTGTTAGGAGCGATACCTAACGTTATACCAGGGTTTTCGCAAAGAATTTGGGATCGGATGATTTGATCCGAAGCTGTATTTGAGGAAGTGGAAAACGAGGGATCATTAATAGAAGACGCCCTGCAGCTATACGTTAAAGTTTGAAGAGGTGTGTCCATAGACGAACGTCTAGGCTCAGAGTTATAGATATTCTGGAGTGGAATATTTAAACATTCAACGGTGGGAACTTCCGATATGGGCTTATTATTAGTCTGAAGATTCATAGGAGTTTTCTGGATGGTTCATAATTTGCGGACTATACAATTATTGTTTACATTAGTATTATTGCTGCTTATATTCCTAAAATTGTTGTTGCTGTTATTGGACTTCCAAGGGGAAAACTTGATGCCGTTCCAATCATAACTCCTGCTGCTTCCATCGACGTGAGTAAAAAACCAGGCGTATTTCTCGGGGATCCATACTTTATAATGCTTAGATGCTCTATTGTAATGTTGAGGTAACTGCTGAATATAAAATCAATTGATACGAAAATAACTGTTGATGAGCCTTCGAAGCCAACAGACGTTTTTAGAAATAGGGACTCCTTCAACGAAAAATGGCAGCATGAGTCTCCTTGCTCGTTAACAGCTGTTTAATGGGCGAGATTGCTGCAGCTTGAGTAGCGAATTCCTTTGGCGTGTTAATGTTGATATTGGCATTTGCCATTTCCTCATGAATCGACTGCTCGTAGATAATAGGACTAAACGGCCCAAGTTTAATGGATATTATTAATGAAAGTAGTGCCAGAGATATCTGCGAAGATTTTTTGGAATTTCGAAGTATTATTCAGATTTTGAAAAATATTTTAAAAACAAGGTTACGAACTACTGTTAAGGCAGATCACATAATGACTTAATAAAAATAATTACTGAAATCGTTCAGGAGGACATGAAATAAAAGATTGCAAACTGATAGTCATTATGGCAGACGAATCAAGGGCCCACAAATGGGAATAAATATCCGTTGCTGTGAGGTTTGCTAAAAAACTATCAGTCGAAAAAAGGCTCGTAAGCTTTATAGATTGCTCAGAAGCTAGAGATACCTCGTCTTTAGTAGATATAATTGTATGCCTTTTAGATAGCGATGGGCTTAGGACATTGCCTGTTCTTGACCAATCGTATGATGGCGCTATTGTTATGTCAAAGCAAAAAGGAGAAGGAGTTGTGGTAACCAAAGTTAAGGTAAAACACAATGCAGCTACATTTGTAGCTGTAGCTAACTCACAGAATTAACCGTGTACATCCTTCTTCAACACTATCGAATCCCTTATACTGCAATTTTCAAAGTGCATACCAATTATGAAAGTGCATACCAACAAGAAGAATCAGGCATATAAACAGTTCCTTGAAAGGAACACCAGGACGAAGAGAGAAAAATATAAAAACCTCCGACGAGTAGCAAATAAGATCATTTGATGTAAGAAACGAAAATATTCTGACGAGCAATTAAAGAGCATTGACGAAAATCTTGCGAGCAATAAAACTAGACAACCTTACAAAGTAGTGAAATGTTTAAGACGCGGATATCAGCCCAAGACGACACTCTGTAAAGACGAAATCGGTAACATCATCGCCGAAGATAGCCAGATTAAGGAGAGGTTATTTCAAAGAACTCCTTAATCCTGCACATGGTTCAATAATATCAGAGCCGACAGACATCTCTGACGAAGTTCCGATCGCACCGCCAACGCTGGAAGAAGTCAAGTCTGCCATAAAAAGCCAGAAAAACAATAAAGCGCCGGGCATTGACGAGATTCCGGTCGAGCTAATCAAATACGGTGGACGCTGCTCTATAAAAACCATCCACAAATTGATCCAGAACATCTGGGGTCAAGAAAAAATACCGCAGGAGTGGTGCAAATCCATCATATGCCCTATCCACAAAAAAGGAGACAAACTTCGGTGCGAAAACTACAGAGACATATCGCTACTTTGTACATCCTATAAGATACTGACGAAAATATTAAAAGATAAAATAAATGTATACGCAGAAAAGGTCTTTGGGGAGTACCAAGGAGGCTTTAGGTCTGGTAGATCAACTACGGATCAGCTCTTCACAGTTAAACATGTGCTTGAAAAATGCTGAGAATTTAATATCGACGTCCACCATATTTTCGTGGATTTTAAACAAGCATATGACAGTATTGACCGAAACATACTGTACAAAATAATGCTATACTTCGGCATCCCGGCAAAACTAGTCCGGCTGACCAAAATGACGGTGACGTCGACAGCATCACAAGTCAGAATCAACAACGGTCTGACTGACGCCTTTGACACAAAAGTCGGACTAAAGCGAGGCGATGGATTGGCCCCTCTGCTGTTCAACCTCGCACTTGAATACGTGATATGGAAGATTCCTGTCGACACAGGGGGTACGCTTCTGTATAAGTTGAACCAGTTAGCGGCCTACGCGGATGACATTAACATCTTGTCCCGTTCCTTCACATCCGCCAAAGAACTCCTGTTGAAACTTGATCAGGAAGCCGAAGAAGTAGGCCTGAAGATCAATCAGACGAAAAAAAAAATCATGACGCAAACAAGAAAGAAGACCTCCATTAGACAACATATAATTTTGGACGAATATAATCTAGAGAATGTGGACGAATTTATATACTTAGGCTCGAAATTGACAACGAAAGGCAGTGAAACTGACGAAATTAAACGGAGAATACAGCTCGCTAATAAAACTTTCTACTCCGTTCTGGCCCTACTGAAGACCAGCTGCATACACAGGAAGACGAAGCTCCAAGTATACAAATCAATCATCAGACCTGTGTTGTGCTACGGATGTGAAACTTGGACCTTTACCCAAGCGTCCGCAAATATGTTGAACGCCTTCGAAAGATGGGTACTCAGGCGTATAATTGGAACTAAACAAGAGTGCGGCCAATGGCGGATAAGGTACAACCACGAGTTGTACGAGGTTTTTGACGAGCCAGAGGTTGCTACAATAGTGAAACTGCGGAAGCTGCAATCGGCTGGTCACGTGCAACGAATGGACGAGCATCGAGTACCTAAGAAGGTATTCGACGGAAGGGCCGAGGGTCGAAGACCAGTGGGAAAACCCAGAAAACGCTGGTCTGACTCTGTCGACGAAGACTGTGCAAAGCTGCTCGGCTTTCGAAATTGGAGGACGCGGTCATTGGACCGAGACAACTGGAGGCGTCACCTGCGAGAAGCCAAGGCCCGAGAGGGGCTGTAGTGCTACGACGACATACCAATTATTAAAACAGATTAGATCAGTGAAATTTCACAATTGCGAATGTGTTATCGATAGTTCTGAGGGTATAAAAGAGGCTTTAGCGAAAGGAATGAAAGAAAAAAAAGACCAAGGCTCAGTTTCTGCATCGCGGAACTATCATTCAATCAGTAATCAAAAATTTGTGATGGTATGGATATTGTGAATAGAACAGTTTAAATACTACTAAGTGATCGAGAAAATATTTATGTAGTCTCGGGAAAAAAAATTAATCATTCACAAAAAAGAACTGTCTCAATCTCACATTTCCTAGACGACCACAAAAACGAAAAACTGCAGAGAGCACCAGCTTGAAAGCTTTTGGTATTTCATCTGGTCTCGGACACGCAGATAGGGCTACAGCCTGCAAATCAAATGGCTCGAAAATGCATGCCTTCGTATGTACGATTCAACCACTCAATCAGTTTTTTTTCTAAACAATAAATCTGTACCTGAAACACATAGAATTCTTGTGGAGATTTACGACGACCATGCTATGTCGGAAACAACATGCAGACGTTTTTTAACAATTATTTTCATGTTTTATATAAAGTACGCTTCGACGCATCGAAAAATTTATAAGTCAAAGAATTGGACGCATTATGCCCATGGCCTAATAACAACTGCAACTGGAACTAGTACTGCATTCAAATGAGAACGCAGGAAATATAATCAGAAACAGCACAACTGCAAAGTTACGGAATAGGATTAGGTCTATCCCAAATGATACTGGAAAGTTGCAGTGGCTATTGGACCTTCAGCCATATATTTGCATGTGTTCTCACTGAACTGCTGCAGCTGCAGTTCTAGTTTCAGTTGCAGTTGTCATTTGGCTATAGGCATTGCTCGATAAAGATCAGCGCCTCACGCAAAACAAACTTGCAAAATCATTCGGAGTTAATTACACAACAGTTTTTAAACATTTAAAAGCATTAGGTATGATTCAAAACCAAGGAAAATGGGTACCGTTCAAATTAATGCGCAGAGACGTCGAATCGCATTTCTATACAATCGAATGGCAGAAAAAGTGTTTTTGCGTCGTATCGTGATTGATGATGTAAAGTGGACATACTACGATAGCCCCAAACGTAGAAAATTGTGGACTAAGCCCGGTTATTCATCAATGTCGACTCATTCTGTGTATTTTAATGGATCAATTGGATGCAGTTTATTATCAGCTCCTAAAGCCTAACGAAATCATCATGAGAGACGTTGTCGAAAACGATTGGTGCGTTTGAGCCGAGTATTGAAGGAGAAACGGCTACAATATGGGAGAGATCCGAAAAAGTGAATACTTCACCTGCTATATTCGTAGCACATTGTTCCTTTCGATTACCACATTTTCCGATCCATAGTCCATGACGTAGCTCAGCAGTACTTCCTTTCTTATATAAATGACAAAAATGGGTTTATTCGTGAATGACCACAAAAAATGAGTCGTTGATTCCTCATGATATTTTGTATGCTACCAGACAGATGGGAGAAACTAGTGGCTGGTTAGGGACAATAGTTTAAATGACATATTCTTTATTAATTGTTATGAATAGAGCATTCATTTTCACGAGAGAGAGAAAAAAAAAACAGCGAGAACTTATCAGGATCCCAATAATGTCAACACAGAGTAGGTATTAGTAATATATTGGTACGCGATATTCGTTTTAACTGAAAAATGTCACAAAATGTACTGAGTAATTTTATTTAGCAAAATGTCAAAACAATCGGTGTCATGCCGTTTTTGATCAAAAACTGCTTTACGGATAGGGCGGTGTGGGCCGGCCCATTGTCATGAAAACGTCTATCTCTTCTTAACATTCCTCTCCTTGAGCAGCGCAGAGTTTACTTGGATGAGACTTTCCTTTTCAAAATCTGTCGCGGCTACCGATCTTCTTCATTAGCATTTTTGTTCATTGAGCGGGAATCCGTAAGGCCAATCAGGTCCTCCATTATATTTGAAGTGACGTATGCTCGTACTGACACTTTCTTCTACTATCCCGTTTTACGACTCTTACGCACTCATAATAGTCTTTAACTTGGTCCTCTTCCACAATCTATTGCCATTTTCAAAAATATGGTTCGAAGCAAAAATTTTGATTATAATTAATTTTATTTTCTATTCTTGTTTATAATGGATTCTTTCTTTTTTACTCTACTTAATTTTACTTTATTATTTAATACTTACTAATTTGGTTTCGGTTGGTTTTTTTTTTGTTCCTAATTAGTTTTATTTTCTATTCTTTTTAATGGATTCTTTTTTTTGTTCAACTTATTTCTACTTCATTTAATTTACCACTTTATTAAATTTTTGTACAAATATATATTTATATTTACTCATTTACTTCTTACCATTTTTTTTCATTGTATCCTATCTGTTTTTGGGCTCATTTCTTGTTGAATTGATTATTCGTGTTTGTAATGGATTTTTTTTCTGTTTTGTTTTATTTAACCTTACTTTATTTTATTTTAACTTTAATTATTTTATATACTTATATTTATATATTCTTATTTAGTTCTTGTTATTTAATTTTTTTCATTGTATCCAATCTGTAATTGGGCAGTTTTGCCTGTTGTATTGAATACGCACCAAATAAATAAATAAACCAGTCGCCTGTGCCCCAAAGATCTGCCCTTTTCTTCCGGATACTCTAACTCAATCTATTCAAAACCTCCAAGTAGAACTTCTGGTTGAAAGTTTCACCCGGGGGAACGAACTCCGCATGCACAACACCTCTGCAATCGAAGAAGCAAATGAGCATTGTCTTTATGTTTTAAATTACTTGGCGAGCTTTTTTGGGACGAGGAGAGGTGGGACTCTTCCATTGGCTTGATTGCTGCCTAATTTTGGGGTCGTATCAATAGCACCACGATTCATCACCAGTAAAAACAAATCAGGGTCCTCTTCGAGCTGATTTTCAAGCTTAAAACATGCCTGAAGTCGATGCTCCCTTACTCGTCTGTGAAGAGCCGAGGGACAAATTTGGCTGTAATCCTTCTTATGTGCAAATCTTTGGATAAAATCCTCTGAATTGAACCCCATGATATTCCAGACATCTCACAGAGTTGATCAATGGTTTGGCGGCGGTCTTCACGAACGACGGCATTGATTTTGTCGATGTTTTCGTCAGTTCTTGATGCTGAAGGCGTCCTCAAGGGGATTGATCTTCAATTGATATTTCTCCATTTTTAAAACGTGAAAACCACTCGTAGATTTTACATAGTTTTACTTAGGGCACCGTCTCCATAAGCAGTTTTAAGCATTTCAAAAGTTTCCGCGGCCGATTTCCTCGACAGGAAACAAAATTTCACAGCCGCGCGTTGCTCTCGGCAATCCACAATCACGTTTTCGGCGAAATGGAAAATGTTGTTTTACTAAAAAAATCTCACGGGCGAACGGATGCAGTCACAGCAACACAACTTCGCACAATGGCTTAAAGGGCGTCGCTCTGATGGACATTTAGTAGAAGAATGGGTTCTCCTACTCTCCCACCGCAGCCGAATTTCCGTTACTTTTGAGTCCCCTCTCGTACATACGCGCCGATTCATATTTCATTGAAAGAAACATCATTGTCATATAACACTAAACAGTTATGCTATACCTAAACAAATACCATAGCAATCTTTGTTATGTTTCATGTGATTCATTTTTTATTAGTTTTCAAATATTTCTACGAAATAGTTTTATTTAATCTATTAACAGAGTATGACGAAATGTTTCATTATATCAAGAAATCTACTCTCTTCTTTAACTGATAAGAAGAAGGCAGATTACCCTTGAAATATCGATATCTGTGAAAAAAATTAGGAATAACTAGTCTTTAAAGGAATCTCTCTAAAGGAATAAATCTCTAAAGGAATAGTCTTCATATAAAAATGTTCGGTTCACATTAATGATCAATAAATAATATATCATGCATGCTAGTCGAAATAACTCTCTCTTTCACACATTCAACTGTGGTTGTTTAGCGCTCTCACTATTTTTTTGTTCTCTCCACTTCTTAATTGCTTTGTTTTTTTGCATCTACCTTAAATCTCTATTTTTCATCATGCATTCTTAAATAAATAGCTATTTATTTTATATTTAAATGCCTTATCTAATAGGCGACGAAAATAGATGACTTTTAATCAAATTCTTCGATAGATCTTTTGCTATAAGTTGACGCAAATCTGAATTTCTACTCTCTTTATTTTTTATAAGGATTTTGCAGTCAAAAGTTGAAAGAATACAAAATATGCTTCTATATTTTTTTACTATTATTAATAATCTAATGTTTTTTTTTTTAATAAGTACTATCAAAAGTGAATTTGCATTGCTAAAGTTCATTTAAATTATTTGGGCCTCTCTCTGATGTAAAGAATGTCTGCCGCCTTTAAACAAAACGTACAAAATCAATCCCAAGAAGTCTATCAAAATTACTCACTTATATTTCGTTCTTGTTCAACTTCTCGTCAGTACTAGAATGAATTTATTTTATTAATCATTCTTCAGCATATTCTTTATTAATTTATGAAAAAGTAGAACGCCCGAGCAGGGACTTGAACCCTGGACCGTTGGATTAAAAGTCCAACGCTCTACCGACTGAGCTACCCGGGCTCTGTGAAATGGGGTTGCCGATTCGCAAGCGGTCATCTTTAAATAAAATATGTAGAGATAGAGAAAAAGATTCTAACACGCAGAAGCGTTTATTATGTGAGAAAAAATCTGCAAGAACATTTGAGTTCTTTAGTTGCAAAATGAGACTGAAAGGTTTTTGAAAACTTTTCAGAAACAGCAAAAAACTATATTTTCTTTCCTGGTCAATATATCAAACCAATTTTTTTTTTAATAAATTGAAAATAAAAAACTACACAATATTACAAATTTTCATAAACTATGGATTATGTTAAATATTAATTAATTTGCATTTACAGTTCATCAGGTCGCGTTTTGGAACAAAATCGCCTTCAGGTGTGGTTTTGGAACGAAACTTCATGTTGGAGTCGGGTTTTGGAACAAAACAAAAACAATTATATTTTTTTTAATTTTTTATTTTTGCCTGTAATTTTTGTTTTACAGAAAGTAGGTGCCTACCTTAGAACATAACTTAAAAAAACAATTATACAAAAATAAGTTTAAAAACATGGAAAAATTAGCAGCAAAAATATTGTGTTAAACATTTTTTTTTTTCGTCAATAATTACTTCCGCATCCCAAATATCGTTCTCTGTAAGATTATTATAATCTATACGACGATAAAAACACTTGTTGGATTCATCAGTTTCATCCTCCGAATCTATATTTTCTAAAAAATAGAGGCAAAATGACACAACTTCAGTCAACGCACACATTTAATGTGTCGGCGCACGATTTTTAAGAACAAACATGTGAAGTCGCAATCAGTATGGCCAACTTTGAAATATTTCTTATCATTCTAGAAAAAGCCCGCTTAATTTAAAACAAGATTAATAATAAAAATAACCATTTAAAAATATGTGACCAACAGAAGTTTAGCCTTTTCTTAAAGTTAGAGCATTAGGTCGGTTTTTGGAAAAAATAACAAGAACCGTTTCCGACATTGCTAAGGTTTGAGTCGCTTTTTGGAACCAAACCGTTCAAAATATTAGACGGCATTTTGAAAGAAAAAATCTCTGTTCAGGTCGCGTTTTGGAAATAAAGCTGTTTTTCAAATCACTTTTTAAGGCATTTAGACTGGGTTTGGGATAAAATAAAGTGCACAAATCGATTCCTGAGAAGATTTCCTATAAGAAATGGTGTTTAACTCAGTTTCGTAAAAAATCGCTTGAGTCTCATTTTGCAACTAAAGAACTCATTTGAAATAATCGCAAATTTTCATTGTTTTACATATTTGCCAATTAAATGCACTCCATTAAAATCGGAGAGAACTATTTGTATCTGATAGCAGTAAAATGAAATAATATTCATAATACTAATGAAAGCAGAGTATTGATTTTAGTGAATTTAGCAAATTGACTGCATATAATGAAATTATGAACAACTGAATTGAGCATGCTGTAAGGTTAATTTGGTGAATTTAAGGTATGGTTTTAAGAATTTTTTTTGGCGATACAGAGACAGTTAGTTTATTCAATTAATTTCTATATAATAATGCAACATTTGAACAATATTTGCCTAAATATTCATTTTAGAAAATTGAAAACTAAGCGAGTGACAGGGAATCTCCGGAGTTGATTTGCGGTGTTCATCATAACTCGCAACAGAATCATCTGAAACAAAAAAATCCAAATGCATTTATTAAAGGAGATATTTCTCGAAATAACCCTGGGAGGATTTTTTTTCTTTTTCGATTTTTCAATTTTTCGTAGCACTTGGAGGCCAAAAAACTGATTTTCGCTAAAAAAAAAAAAAAAAAAAAAAAAAAAAAAATCGGCTGTGGTTATTGTAAAATTAATAATTATTTTAAAAAACCGAAAAACCTGCCAGAGATACCTGGGGAATTATATGTAGAAGTATTGTGCAAAAATTTAATTATGTGAAGAAATATTGTGCAAAATTTTAAAACGTCTGGTCTAGTAGATTTTGAGTTATGGTGAACACGGACTTATAATAACAATTTTCAGCCGAGCATGTATAGAAACCCGGCCTGGAGCAATGAACGCTCAAATATTCATAGCTTCGTAAATTTTACTCCAATCGACTTGAAATGTTGACACAATATTCTTGAGAGAATGCATTTATTTAAAACCGCCCCCTCAAAATAAAAACGTGTAACTTATCGGCATGTTGAAAATCTTAAAGCGATAAAATATGTATAATATATGCCTTTGAATGTAATCACCGTCGGAACAAGGATATTACAATTTAAAGGTTACACAGCTTCATTTTCCAGATAATTTAATGCAATCATTTGAAGTGAATTTTGTTCAGTTGAGATAAAAGCGCCGGGCACAATGAACCATTCCATTCCATTTCAGAATAAACGTCAAAGGTGGCGGCACATAAAATGTGAGAGACTGAACACATAAGGCTGGAATGGAATTAAATGGAAAGGACGAGTTGACCAATTTTTAACTTTTCTGGATCAGAAAATTTAATTTAATACTTCTGCATATTTTCTACGTTAAAAATTTGATTCGTTTCTTCTGACACGAACTGTGCATAAGTCAATTTTTCTCACTAACTTGAGTCCCTGTTCCAGATTTTCCGCGTACTTTATAAATTTGCCGCGACCCACTACTAAGATACTGTGCGTAAATTGTCCAGAGTATTGAGCATTATAAGATTAACAGTTGATGAATGGGACTCATTAGCGGAATCAATTGTAACTATAGGATTTATAAGGTCTACACAACAGGCATTAAGTATAAGTCCAATCTCTAACAACACACCAACGTTGAACCAGTTGCTAAAATTTGTTCCCAACTCTAACAACTTACTGTCCATTCTACCATAATCAGGCAAAACTGAAATTATGAAACTACATGGCAACTTTGACACACTAAACGGAATCACAGCTTAAGAAGTTAGTTCCTAACCAGCGTGCGGACTCCGTATATGTACAGTCAGACAAAAAAGTCTCCGTACGATGCCATCTTTTCTGCATTTACAAGAATAACTTTGAGATATTACAATATTTTTTTATTTCAAAAATGAATATGTTTTCGACAACTCCTTAATTACTAAATATGATAAGAAAAAAACAAAAATATTGCCACATTTTAATACAGTAATTCAATTAAGCAGATAAGCCAAAAATTAACATCAAAAAAGTCTCCGTACGAACGTAGAAATGAATCAAATTAAAGCTAAAAAAATTATTCTGTAGATGTGATTTAATATTCGGTGGCATTTCCATTAGCTTTAATGACTTCTGCCAAACGCCTGGACATTGAGTTAACAAGTTTTGATGTGATTTCCAGTCCGATTAAATTCCATTCTTCTTGTAGTTTAGCCACAGCGTAATAACAACCAGCGTACCAACTTATTCCACTTTCCCAAAAAAACACTTTGACCTTGAAATTGCGCCTCCATTTACGCAATGCATTATCTGTCAAAGCAGCCTGAGATTATGTTGGTATATTTTCCGAGAGTGGGCCGTATGTGAGCAGCGAAAAATCTAGCTTGAGTATGTAGTTGCCGAATAGTATATTGCATCTCGTTCTGTTCCATGCGATTTCTTCCAACTAACCGGGCCTATAATTAGCTGACCAACAATACAATCTCAGGTTAGATCACTGGATTTTTGGGCCGTATACATATACGGAGTTGGTACGCTGGTTAGGAACTAACTTCTTACGCTGTGGTTTAGCCTTAAGCTCTTATTTGCTTTTTCTCGCGTGTTTCCGCACACTGCGTTCTAATTCATCCCATAAATGCTCAATAGGATTTAAGTCAGGTGATTGTGGTGGACTGTGAAGCTGCGTGGGCACGTTATACAAAAGCCATTCCTTAACTACCATTGAGGTATGCCTTGGGTCATTGTCTTGCTAGAAAATGAAATCACTTTCCAAACCCAAAGCACTGACACTTTCGCGCAGACATGTTTTTCAAAATATTTAGATAGTTCCACCGATCCATTGTACCATCAATAAAGTACAGCTTTCCAACTCCTGAAGCCGCCATACACCCCCACAACATTACACTACCACCACCGTGCTTAACAGTTGGGACTAGATTTTTTACGTTCATCTCCTCCTTAGATTTCCGCCAGACTTTTCCTCTGCCATCTGAGCCAAACACATTCAATTTGCCTTCGTCCGAAAACAAAACTTGATTCCAAAAGGTAGCATCCTTATTTTCGTGGATTTTTGCAAAATGTAATCGCTTCTTTCGATTAACTTTTGAAATAAAAGGCTTACGCCTAGGTTTTCGACCATGGAAGTTATTCTCTCGTAGAACATTCCTGATGGTTTCATCACTAACTGTTAGGTTGAATTCTTTTCTTACCTCGTCTGCTATTTTAGATGCGCTGGTTCTTGGATTCTCCTTAATTTTAAGCACTATTGACCATCGGGCTGTAGCACTTAAAACTTAAACGAGGCTTACTTTTCAAGGATCCGGTTTCTCCGTGCTGCTTGATGACATACTGCACACTAGACTTCGGTTTTCCAATTATTTTCGCTATTTCGCCCATTGACTTTCCTTGACAATACAGCTTAACGATGATTTTGCGCATATGTTAACTAATTTCCTTACCCATAGCCGATGGTCATGTTTTCTGAACTTGACTCAAATCTTCACAAGACTATAACTATGCTAGCTGTGTGTTAAGAGAAATGCTCATATTTGTATGAAGTTGACGCACGTCTAGCACTGCACATATTTGTATAACACGGTGTTGCCATTTATTCGTACGGAGACTTTTTTTACATAAAAATTTGAACAATTTACTTTAGTGAATTACTATATCGTTATGAATGGATGAATTTGAAATTTTTTTCCTGATATTTGTAATCAAAGAGCTGTAGAAAGCATATAATTTTTAAAATTAATAATATTTTGTTCTATCACAATGTTATTCTTGTAAATCAGGAAAAAACAGCATCGTACGGAGACTTTTTTGTCTGACTGTATACGGTTCAAAAATCCAGTGAACTGGCCCGACAACTACATACTCAGGCTAGATTTTTCGTTGCTCACATACGGTGCACTCTCGCAACCCTCAGCTTGCTTTGACAGATAATGCACTGCGTAAATGGAGGCGCAATTTCAAGGTCAAAGTGTTTTTTTTCTGGAAAAGGGAAGGAGTTCACCCACTTATCATTCTATTTGTTTATTTATTTATTTATTTTTTATTTACACAAACAAGGCACTTTGACGGAATGGAGACTATGTGCTCACTGGAATGCTGGAATGGACATGCTGAAATGCTGAAATGGAATGGAATGTGCAGGGGCATTGTGGCCCGCGCTAAAGTCAGACGATCGAATGTGTGATGTAATTTTTTGTTCACTCCACTTTTTAATTGCTTTGTTTTGTGACTTTAACCGAAAAAAATATATTTTTCTTTATGCAGTTTATGAAGCATGTTGCATTGTTTATTGGGTATACAGAAAAAACCATTAGGAAAATTCATTTTATTGTTAATTTTAATTTATTTGAATTCCAAATATTAAAATTTGCTTGCTCTTTAAAAAAAATGAACCACATTATATACACAACCCTATCCACATGTACAATTCAACATTCCACAACCACAAACTGTCCGACATTTAAACAAATATAAATTCTTTCTCCACTTAATCTGTCCTTTTGAAATATTTCTTGTCTGAACATGTAAAAATACAAGTAGGACTCAACATACATATATCCTTCTTTTTTTACATTTAATATACCACCAGTACCTGTAGTCACATTTTTGTGTTTTTTTCTGGAAAGACCGACCTACAATTGCGCTTGAATGCTATCCGTAAATCATTCACATTTCTCATACGACTATTCAAATACATACATACATATTTACGTGGTGGTTTTTGTATGCATGATACATAGTGTTGTTGTTCATATTCTCATTTCTCGACAGGGTTTGTATTGCTTTTATGGAAAAAAAAGATTTACGTGCTTATGGCTAAATGCTGGCTCAACAAAGCGAACAATACAGGAATTATTAATCGTGCTTGAAATTATATTTTTCGGGTATTCGAAAAAAAAGTCATGTGAATTATATGGAGGCAAAATGTATCTAATTAAATTGTAATTATTAAATGATTTTTTTTTCAAAACCCTAAACAATGAAAAAGCTGATTTTTTGAAATATTGAAACACTATTTGATTTTCGACAAATGAAAAATATACAGTATGCACCATTCGTATTCGTACAGTATTGAAATTTATTGTAAATTTAAAAATTCCTGGATTTTATGATTTGCACCAATGATAACACGAACTCCTGTTTCTCGTTTAATTGCAAAAAGAATATTTGACAGCTGGTGGTTGAAATTATGAACATATGATTCAGGATCAGATTTGAATGTGCCATTCGTATTCGTACAGGCGAATGAAAACATTGTAACTATTAACTAAGTGTTCTTTTATTGGATTTATTATTTCCAGCATATAATTTGTAATAATATTGTAAGTATTAGCAGAAATTTTCTTAGTGATAAGTGGTTTATGTTTACTTTTTACATTTAAATAGATAAGATGGGAAGGAAGGGGTGTGAAACATCTTTGGAAACTAGGGAAATCATTAGGAGAAATCAGCAAAATGGTTAGCCGAGCACGATCCACAACACAATATATTGTGAAAAGGTACCAAAGTAACGATAATCTGCAAAACTTGCCAAGATATCTGAACCGGATCAAGCTAACGGAAAGAGATAAGCGATATATGAGTGTATTGGTTGGACCTAACCCCAAAATAAGCGCCCCGCAAATTGCCAGCAGGCTTCAAAAATATTTGAAAAAGAAAATTTCTTTAAGAACGATTCGACGTGCTTTAACAATATGGCTACATTAACTGTGTCGCAAGAAAGAAACCTTGCATAAGTAAGGTGAACCGAACTAAGCGACTTAATTTCACAAAAGAGTATGCGAATAAAGACTATACCTTCTGGAAACGGGTAATATTTACTGATGAGAGTAAATTTAACGTAATTAGGTGGGACGGTGTCACAAAAATTTGGCGGAAGAAAAATGCAAGCCTGTTACCGCAAAACTTAATATCGACGGTGAAATTTGGTGGCGGGTCAGTGATGGTGTGGGGGTGCTTTGCAGCTGGTGGGGGCGGGAAAACTGCAATGTATTGATGGTACAAAATATTAATATAATAATATTGATGGATGCAACAAAATATATCAATCTTTTAAAATCCAATTTGCACGCTAGCGCAGAGCAGCTTAGAATCAGGGATGATTTTATATATTACCAGGATAACGATCCTACACATACAGCTATAAATTCTAGGCTCTGGTTACTTTACAACTTTTCTAAGGTTCTCAAAACTACCCAAGGTCTTCAGATATTAACCCGATAGAAAATCTGTGGGCAAAAATTAAAGGAGAACTTAAAAAGCACGACATTAGAAACGCTCAGGACCGCAGAAAGGCTCTCACCGAAGAATGTACACATATACAGAACAGCTGGTCAAATCGCTTCCAAACAGATTAAGAGAGGTTATCAGACGAAAAGGATACGCTGCAAAATATTAGTTTTACGAATTTTTATTATTTCACTCCATATATACTTACTATACGAATACGAATGGAACTTTGAATTTTGTTTATATTTTATGTTAATGATTGTAATTCGCAAAGTCTGCTATGCTGCTATACTGAGATATTTTTGTATGAATAATGCTTGTTTTTGTTTAATAAATGATATTAAAGCCGCGTTTCCAATGCTGGCTTGGAGTGAAATGTGTTTGCGTACACTTTTACTCTTATGCACTTTTACATACATATCTTCTTCTCTCTCTAATCAATCTCTAAAATCTGTAGTTGAACTCTAGAGTAGGACCTATTCCAACTCCAGCGTGAAGCTTTTCGGACATTTTCGAATTTTTAAATTCACTGCTTTCCAATAGAAGGCGTTGCTGAAAGCTCTGTTTATAATGTAATGTAAAGTGTTGTTTTCCGCGTTAAAAAAAAATAATGTCATAGAAAATACAGTTGGACGAATGATTTGTGCATTTAAATCAATAGTGACACAAATTCATAACCCATCTGTGATAAGAATAGTTATTGAAAATTAAATTCAAATATGTGTTAGGACAGATGTCGTTGTGCCTTCGAAATTCAAATTCGAATGATTTCATGTGTTTAAAGTTGTGAAGTTGCAGTAGGCATTGCCGGCAAATGGACAAACCAAAGGCGGAGGTCAAGAATAGAATGCGGCATTTAAAAATGTTTAAATTTTGCCAAATTAAATTTTCGAGTGAAATGTTTTTTTAATTATTACGATACATTAGTTTTCGATATTGTATGGTGAAGCAAATATAGTCCTTGATAAAGACAATGATATACTGCTGAAAATTAAATTCACTGAAGAAATGGGAATAGTTTGCATTTTAAAAACACAATCAACAATACATCGATTTAACAAAAAAAAATGATATATTTTTATTCTATATTATCATTATATATAACTATTATATATCATAATTGTGTATATCATAATCATATATTATTACATGTTTCTAGAAAAAGTCAAATCTATCTGCTACAGATCTACTTCATGTTTAGCATCAATGATAATTTGAAAATCTGCTGAAGTATTGCTTGGAAGCTTCAGCACATTACACATATCTAGATGGGAAATGATTCAGCCTTTCTTTATCAAATTGTAATAAATTCCTTGATCAGGGTATCATGTACATCTCAGCCAAGTAATCTGGGCATAGTTTAAATTTTTTTCATCTAAAGTAATTCGCATCCTTTAAGCGCCATTGTCATCTAGATGCTAGATTCAAATTGACTTAGTGTGCTTTTTGCTCAGCAAAATAAAAAATATTAGCAATGAGTGCCACAGCTTTGAGTTTTCAAAGAACAAACTGTCATCACAATTTTCGAATTTCGAAAATCTATCATTGGGAACAGGCCAACTCTAATCTGAGATTTGGCGAAAGCTCACTCCAGAATTGGAAACGCGGCCTAATATTTTTGTTGAAAAAAAAACGAATGAAAATGCCATTTTTCAAATGTTTTATACATCACTGTACTAATACGGATTGTGCATACTGTAAATATCTTTCGTTACCAAAGTAACATAAAAATTTCATTCAAGAAAAAAATTTCAAATAATTTAATTAATTAAAATTAGATTTAACAGAATTTAGTAACACAGCCAATATTCGATTTTTTTTCAGCAAAACTTGATGTTTGTTTTGAGGAAGCTATTCTATGCAATTTCTACGTGGTCTTATTCTTTTCACGACCAAGCATCTTTGTGAACCTTTTCTGCATGTAGGACATCTACGTAGAATGTTTTAGCATAAGTTACATTAAAAATGGTAACATATTTTTTAACAGCGGCCTTGTTTTGAAAATTGTATTGAAGATTGGCATCACTGGAGCTTTTGAAATCTGTTAGATAGATTTTCCCTTTCGGAGGACATCAATGGTCTTTAGATACTGACACTACAAATCCATCGGCGGTTCGGTCGTATATGCGATTTCGAATGCCATTTGCGATTTAATCATGACGTGACTAATTTTCACTATTGTTCGAATAAATAATTATTACCTATATAAATAAAAAAATTAATATTTCGATATATGTTTATATATATATATATATATATATATATATATATATATATATATATATATATATATATATATATATATATATACACATATATATATATATATATATATATATATATATATATATATATATATATATATATATATTTATATATATATATATATATATATATATATATATATACATATATATACATATATATAAATATATATATATATATATATATATATATATATATATATATATATATATATATATATATATCTATATATATCATCAAACTATTTAAGTGAAAAAATCTCAGGAACGCGCCATCCGATTGAACTGAAATTTTCAGGATACATTGATGTATATGCAGAATAGTAACAAGTATCACAAAAAGTTAATAGTTGTTAACCCTTTGGCGCCGGCGGCCATTTTAGTCATATTTTAAATATGCTTATTATTCTGTCAAAACAAAGTTTATGGAATGAATTACAAACGTGTTCTTAATATGAATATGATAATATTTTTGAAATTTTTAACCCTATGCATGCGCTAGGCGGTTAAAATGATATTGGGAAAATTTGAAAATTTTTGAATTGCAATAACTTTTGACAAGATTATCAAATCATTATGAAACTTTAGGGACATATTGATATTACTTAGTTGTAGACTAGTGTTTTGTTGTAGACTAGTTGTAGACTAGTGTTTTATGAACGTGCTGGCAACCCTGCAGCTACGGCAGGCATTGTGAAAACCTTCAAACCATCGACTCTAATGAAATATGTTCGTCTTTTACAGTGAAAACCAGACCCACATAAAAATCTTATGCTTTGTCTATACAACCAAAGCAAAACTTTGAAATTTCACATCGGACAAGAACGGTAACCCTCCTCCAATTTACCTATATTTTAAGAATTAAAAACTTATGTTCACGAGAACTCACGATCCAATTATCAGATATAAATTAAATTCACAGAAAGTATTGGTATTAAGTAGGACAACGTCTGATAGTAGCGATTTTAAAATGCGGATAACTCTGTGACAGTGGCGCCATCTTGAAAAATTATAAAGAAAAAAATGCTTTTTGTCCTATGAATTCAGCTGCCCGATTTTCATGAAATTGACGCCGTAGCTGAACCTTACTCTATGTCGTCTTCGGTAGAAATGTGGTTGAAAAATTCGGTTGGTGCTGCCAGCTATGGTAATTTTGGTATCTTGGGTTTTGAAAATTCGCTCAGGAAAAAAAAGCTTTTTGCCCTATAGCTTCCAGTGCAGTCATGAAATCAAAACGAATTTCATATGATATATGGAACTTAATATAGGCATTACTCAGAAAGAATCTGGTAAAAAAAACCATTATAGGGTTGCCAGCTATTGTTAGTTTTGTATTTGTTTGCAATATCTTTATTAAGCGATTTCACCGTAAAGTTTTCAAACGGTACTGATCTTGTAGTGATAATAAACAGCAAATATTAAGTTTTCGAAAATTTGAAAACTTTTGCGACTGGTAACCCTCAATTTCTTTGTATAACTTCCAATGCAGTCATCGGATCAAAACGGAATTCGTAGAGTAGGTTGATTTCAATGTGAGGCAGGTGTGATATATTTTGATGCTAGCAAAGAGTTGCCAACGTGAGGCATTATGCTTACATTAAATACATTAAATCAATAAATGCTTACATTAAATATTCATATCGCGAACATTTACAATGAAAATAAGTTACCAATGTTTAAATTTCCCAAACATCTTTCTATCCCTGTAATTTTCGACTAAATCATCGGATATAATCGAAATCAATAGAGTTATTTGATTTTAACGTGAGGCAATTGTGGGAGACTTTTAGTCGCAGTGGTGGTAAAGTGTTGCAAGCACTAAGCATTTTCTTTGTTTATGCTATGTTATGCTGCTTTCAAAGTTTTGCAGTGTTTGGCTTTCCTAAATCTTGAAATTCCTGAAATCTTTTCCAGCCCATAAGTATGCATTGTTAAGATCAAAAAGATTTTGCAATCAAAACAGGTTGGAGCACGTGTGGTAGAATATGCACTCAGAATCTGCACGATTCTTCTACTGTTCATCGAGCATTAGTGTTTCTAGCGGTTCAGGTGCGCTAGAGTTTTTTTCATTGTATCCTATCTGTAATTGCGCAGTTTGCTTGTTGTATTGAATACAAACCAAAAAAATATATAACGACAGTTGTAGACTTAGTTGTAACACACGCTTCTCATCCAAAGTGATTCGTTTATCTCCACCTTCCGTAGCAGATTAATATTTTATAAGTTGGTTTCTAAGAATAATTTTGAAATTTATCTCATTAATTATATTACCCTACAGACTCCAGGAAAAGCTACTATGAAATCAGTTTCATCCGATACGCGAAAAAGTAGCCATTTTTTTTTTGTTTTTAATTAGAAAACTATAAGACATAGTTTCAGTCGGGTATTAAGTTGATTATTATTGAAATAGATTACGAACTTGTATATGCGTTCGAAAAAAGAGCCCTCCAGAGAGACAAAAAGTTTTGCCTTCTACCCAATTGCAAATTATATGAGCAGCTTCGTGAACCCCAGTATTTTTTTTTTATAATCCACTGATAAAATGAAGCTCGATAGACTGCAGTAAATTTAGGCAAACTTAGTTCATAATTTTTAAAGTAGATTTGGCTTAGAAATTTTATGAGAAGTAGATTATCGATAAAAACATACTAATGCTGGCCCTGTACTGAGTGGAGCGATAGTTTACACCAGCAAGCTATAGATATGCCAAAGCTGTTGACCTAGACGACTATATCCACAAAACCGAGACCTCTGGAACTCTATAATAACCGTAGAGCGGGGACAGGCTGTCGTTGCCCCGTTGAGGACGTTAACGACATTAGGAAACTTAACAACCACAGCCTTTTCGATTTATTGTAACTAAACTCGCCTATATTCAATGCAAACTTTCAATTTCAATTATATATGACATATCCTTCAACCGAAAATGTTCGCTCCAATTTCAACAAGCAAATACCATTATTTGGCCTTAAGCTTACCATCTGGCTCAAGCAAATCGATTCGTTAAATCAATAATCTTGTTGGCACAAATATCATCACATTTCAAATCAAATATTCCCAATTCACTTGACTTCGATTAAATCGTATCATTCGCCACTATCTATTTTCGGAACGAAAGCCTGCTTTCGTGATGATATTGCGAAAATCATTCAATATATCCGATAACTTAATCGTAATAAACACCACTGCTGCGGCTGTTGTCGTCACTGCCGTCGCTAGCACCATATTGATTTCACTTTGGGATCAAGGACCATAAATGTCAATTCATCTAAAAAAAAAAAAACCGTCCGCACCAGCCCTTCCTTCACAAAATAAAGCTTTCATCAGTAAATTTACTCGAGGAATCTCTAGCATCCTCCACATCTAACATTCATCGAGTTAACCAATTCCCACTCTATCTGGCATTTTTGGGAATGAAATCCGCCTGTCGAGTTTTATGGAATGAAGTCCCAACGCAACAGAGCCACTCAACCTATAAGTCAGAATTAACTGGATTTTATGGGAACCGCATTCATTTTATTTGGATTAGTAGTGATGCGGTGTTGTTGAGTGTTCCGACTGGAATTCATTGACCCTCTAGATGGTGTTAGTTGGAGTAGTTAATATGACCATAAATTTAGAAATAGCAGGAAATCCGTTACATTTTAGTCTACAGCCTGCGAATTATTCATTCGAAATGCAAATTTCAGCGTGTTTAGAATGTTTTCGAACGAAGCAGCTGTTCTTTCCGCATATTTGAAAAATTATTTTTCTACCAAAACTATTGAGTTAATTATACATTCCACATTTATAATTTCATTTCCAGAAACAATTTGCAATTTCGAATTTCTTACTTCTCCCAAACAGTAGCGAAAACTCGGAATTTTAATTAAACCACAGGCTCCGTTCCGAACAAAAACAATTTCAAAGACAAGCGCTCCGCTCATAAGCCAACTTGAACAGCAATGTCCAGCCTCCTGTTAGTGTTGGGAAAAACTTTACGAAAAATTTCGTCAAGCTGTCAAATATTGCGAACAAAAGAATGCGACTGGCTCGATTTAGACACATGGTCCTCAACTAAGAGGATTGAATGGACCGCAGCATCCAACAATCGAAATATCGAAAGTCAACGCGAAAAAAGACAACGACAGGTCCTAACAACAATAAGATCATGGTCCCTCGACAATTGATTCGAAATGTGCTTACCTGTCTTGGGAGCTGGAACAAAACGGCAAAGATAAATTATGGAAGGACAAAAACTTGGGCAGTAACTTACGAGTATTTCAGCGAAATGCTGCACGGGCATGAACTTACATCCGTACATACTCGTTCGTATAGGTGGATAAGACATGACTTTGTTATTCCTCCAGGAATTTTTCGAAGTGAAGAAGAAGAAGAAGAAGTGGGGAGTTGCTGGGTGATGAGCGATAATCAGCTGTGGGTTTTTATGATGGTAGCAATGATGTGAGGATGATAATGATGATGATTGTGAAGACCATCCAAAGATTGATATAAGTGCTTTTCTGGAGAGAAAGATTAAGGCATGAACATTAGTGAAATACCACTCAAATTGGTTTAGTGCTGTAATTCTTCTGAATTATTGATTGCGTCGTAGTGATTATGTTAGAATAACTGTTATCAAACGTTCTGAGAAGCATTAATCTGCCTTTCACTTGAGACTTCAATTGATAGTAAGTGGCCTTAGTTAAAGTTGAAATTCAGAAGAAAAATTTGCAATTAAAGGCAATATCTGAGAGTTAAAATTTGAATAACCGTTTCCGACTCGCGCCCAAAATGTTTCAAATCTATTCAAAACCAACCGACTCGTGTTTTCTGCGAACACCTGATCTTCGGCTAGGTACCCCAAACGTATTCGGAAAAATATAATCTGAAAAATATAATACGAATAATATAATCCAAGCTGTCTTTTGGCAAACAATGCAACAGGAAGCTCTGCTTGCATACAGTCGGCGTCATAACTATTTGTGCAAAATCTTTTTATACGTAGAGCTCAAAAAGGAAATTGCTGCTACTTTAATAAATAGGCAAAACTATAAAAATATCAAATAACAAAAAAAAAACTTCCATGTAAAGAGTACAAACAGAAATCATTAACAGAGAAGATGCCACAATTATTTGTGCTAGGGCTTTTTGTGGCGCAAAATATTGTTCTAGGAAAAAACGGTTGCTTATATTGGGTATTGTGTGAATGGATGTAGAGACCAATCATGACCCAAATCCTAAAGCCTGATCTAAAAAAACCAGACGGATAGAGCCAGCAGCGATTCGAAGGCAAAAAAGAGAGGAATAAAGCATAGCACATCACAAAGACAAAAGATGAAGAAAGCAAGGATCAAGAGTCCTTTATAGTGAGCATAACGCAAAATAAGCCACCGCAAACGTCAAAACGAGCCGACCTATCAGTCGGATAGGCGGAATAACATGTATTATATGAATATATGCACGTGTCGTAACTATCTCGGCTGATGGAAGCTAGAATTTAACCTCATCGCGGTGTCTGCGGGAAGCAACCCTTTTTCTGAGAGAAGGATGGCGAATATTTTCAGGCTAGTCCCTTTCAAATAAGGTTGGCGAGAGACAAACTACCTCTCCCGTAAAATGCTTTCCGAAGCGGTTATCCCGAAACCATCAGAAAGCCTCGGAACCGGATTAATACCACAACGACGACCATGCGAACTAAAATGGCTGAACGATTTGAAAAATTTTTCATAGGACGTTAGATCGCACTACAGAGCCGTGTCTCAATATAAGGCTGCAATACAACAGGTTAGATGGACGGGGAATGGTGTTTTGCAAAAGAAAGAATATGAATTATACTACAGCTGTCATCCAAAACACCATATGCTTGGGGCAGGGTTCCTCGTCAGCCAAAAAATGAAGTCTACCATCATCAGCTTTAACGCTATCAATGAATCACCTTTCGTGTGCGAGGCGAATTTGCAAACATCAGCCTCATAAACGTTCACGCACCTACATAGGAATCTGCTGACGACGAGAAAGAATCATATTATGAACAGGTCGAGCGGATCCTCAATCCGCATGCTTCGAGATTTTAACGCCAAAGTGGGCCGAAAGACGGTATTCAGACATTACGCGGCCACCCATAATTTGCATTTGAACACTAATAACAACGGGCTTCGAGTCATACAACTGGTAACATCCAAGAACTTGGTCGTTGCGAGTACCAGGTTCCCGCCTAAAGATATCCATAAGGCCACCTGTATATCACCTGATGAAGCCACTCGTAGCCAAATAGACCTCGTGTTGATAGATCGCCGCCACTACTCGAGCTTAATGACGGTACGAACGTATCGAGGTGCCAACTTAGACTCGGACCACAATCTTCTTTTCGCTTCTTTTCAAATTCAATATCCCCTATTGTCCCTACTCCTCTCGGCTTTCGCTCCTTCGTATGTCCTCGTTCCAATCTCGCAGATTGTTCCTCGATGAGTGTTTTCTCTTCAAACTTTGCAAAGGCATTTTTTTGTCGGATCTTAGTTCCCAGATAACCAGACGTGAATCCACTCGTCCTAGTCGATCATCGGAGGTTTTCTCTGTTCCGTTCGCACGTACGGAAGTATATTTCCATTCTCCTTTGCTGCGTCTACCTAGAACGCATAATGCCCTTAAGCTTGGTCCTCTTCCGCAATCGTTCTCACAATTCAAGCATGTATTGAAAATGTTACATTGAATTGCTATTTACTTTAGTCCTAATTTTAGTTTTCAAATTAATGAATTATTTTTGTTATTTCTTTTACTTTTTTATGTTTCATTCTTTTTTTTTGCTTTCTTGACGCTGTAAGTGGAATTATCTGTAGCGCAAGGGATTAATAAATAAATAAATAAATCTTGTTCGTATGGTTCTCCGGGCGCGAATTGCTTTGCATAGAAGCATTGCATCCGTGAACCAGGTTCGAATTAACATGGCTGCCTTGCGCAGCCATGTTAATTAATTATTAATTAAATTTGATCTTGCGTTAGCACTAAACATGGGTAACGCAGTAAATTTTGAGGCGCTGATACACTGATACCGGCGCCAGCGCTATGATACCACGATCGCATCGCTTTTCATAATGTTTACTTAGCGGTTCTTGCTTGAAGTACACATGCAGCCTGTAAAACTCAAGTGGCTTGAGTCGAACCGATCGGAAAAGAAAATATAAGCTGGATTGCTATTGATTTTCCGTTCGAGAAAAACTCTCATACAAAAATTTGAATGAATATGGTTTGGCAAGAATTTGACTCTGAGGTGAACTCATATCTTTGTGCCGCGCCGTAGCCTAGCGCCAAGCCAAATGGTGTTGGCATTGCAAAGTGGCAGCGCCAACACCATTGATACCGAAGTGCGCTACTGAGCTACTAATACCGAAGTGCGTTACTGCGCTACTGATACCGACAATCGGTATCAGCGCAGTGGTATCATGGCTAGTGCTTCAACGCAATTGCGCGGCGCAGCGCTGCGTTACCCATGTCTAGTTAGCACTCGCCCTCGAAGAGCTCGATGGATGGAGAGTAAGTCCTGGGGGCCAGGATACCGAGCGTAGATGAGAAGTGGACACTCCTTAAGAACACTGTCATTAATACTGCTGACGCCATCTTAGGCAGGAATCGCAAAGATCGGAGCGATTGGTTTGATGCTGAATGCAAATTAGCAGCTGAACGTAAGAATGTTGCACACCGGCAATGCAACAATCTCATAGAACGCGGGCAGGTAAGGAGGAATACAAAGAGTTCAGAAGAACAGAAAAGAGACTTCACAGACAGAAGAAAGCAGCCTGGGAGAAAGACCTGATATGTGAAATAGAAAAAGCTAGAGAGCGAGGTCCACGCCAGGCGCGGAAGTTCTACCAAATAGTCTGAAACATGATGTCACGCTGCAATTACTGGAAATTCAAAGAGGGTAGCCTGATCAGTGACCCTGAAGGCATTCTGGAGCGATGGGAAGTGCACTTTAGTGAATTGCTAAACGGTCAGCTCAACGAAGTATTGGAGGCTCCAGCAATGCAAGAAGACGACCTAATGCTGCCGCCACCAAGCATAGAAGAGGTACAAAGAGCCAGAAGTTTGCTGAAATTTCACAAAGCCTCTGAAGCCAACAGCATACCAGCTGAGCTAATCAGGTATGGAGGGCCCACATTACAACAAGCAATTCATGAAATTATATTGCACGAATGGGAGCATGAACAGATGCCAGAAGACTGGCGCAAATGTATAATATGGAGATGTAGCAAAGTGCAGCAACTATAGGGGTATAACATTGTTGACTATCAACTATAAGATACTCTCCTCTATCCTACAAGAACGGATAGACCCCTACGTTATAGCCATCATCGGACAATATCAATGTGGCTTCTTCCCTGTGTCTGGAATTCAACATTCCACTCTACCTTCATCTGTATAAAACCATGAGAGAACTCGACATCGCAAACATACAGACACGGTTGTCTAGCTTGGTACCAATCCAACAAGCCAAGTTAAAATAGCCGGATTGCTATCTACACCGTTCAACGTCTGCAATGGGCTCCGACAAGGTGATGGTCTGGCCTGCCTCCTCTTCAACCTGGCGTTCGAGAAAGCAATTCAAGACTCTGGCACGTCAACGAGAGGGACTATCGTCTCCAAGTCCTGGTTCCCAAGTCCTGGTTCCCTTATGCAGATGATATAGACATAATTCGAAGATCGGAACTAGCTGTACGAGAATTCTTCATCCAGATCGAGCGAGCGGCATAAAAACTGGGGCTGCACATATATGAAGGAAAGACCAAATGCATGGTGGCAACATCTACAGGAAGAACAACTAGAGTTGGTCAAACCTTCAGGGTAGTTGAGCATGAATTTGAAGTAGTGTCTCTTCAAATCTCAAAATCCCACCCGAGCATCGAAGCTCCTGCTGTACAAGACCATGGTCCTGCCAGTAGGTACTCAGGTATGAATCCGAGACTTGGGTGCTCAGCAAAAGGCACTCTTATTTCTTAGCTGCGTTCGAGAGAAAAGTCTTGCGTAGAATCGTTGGCCCCATATGTGACGAAGGACAATTCCGGAGACGCTGCAACCATAAGTTATACGCTTTCTACCTACAAGCAGATATAATAACCAGATTTTATGGCAGACGACAGACCTTGCCTGCGCTGGAGGGATGGCGTTGATCAGGACGCTCGGAAATTTGGGGTTCCCAGTTGGATGACATCGGCTCGCGATCGGGTCCCATAGAAAATACTGTTAACGGAGGCCAGAACCGGACCCCGGTTGTAGCGTCGATGATGATGATGATGAAACGTCAAAACGAAAATAATTGGAATTAGTGCCCATCTAAACTTTGAATTGTTACACCTCATTGTTCAAGAGGAAGCGGA
This sequence comes from Nemotelus nigrinus, assembly GCA_947369275.1. Taxonomy (NCBI): domain Eukaryota; kingdom Metazoa; phylum Arthropoda; class Insecta; order Diptera; family Stratiomyidae; genus Nemotelus; species Nemotelus nigrinus. The sequence goes on from OX376372.1 coordinate 37,374,392, forward strand.
AAAATAAGCTATAAGGCTCCAACAAGCCTGGAAGTACAACTCTGGAAACCAAGGAGCCACCTTACTATCCAACTTCATCTATCAAATAAGCACAAAAGCAACTATCGAGAAAATGTTGAAGGAATTCATCAAGGAATGTAATAACAATACACACTTCTATCATAAAGAATTGCAAATGTGGTGTAGTGATGGCTCCAAGATCGATTGCGGAGTACGAAATACACTTCTCCCTTCCTAAGGTACTTTTAGCCTCCCTCCCAGTTGTACTTTTAGAGACGAAAGAGGCCCTAAATGAAATTGGGTTGCAGAAAAGCTTTGAGCTGATATAGATTCTCACCCAAGAGGAGCACCAAAGGCACGAGAAAGCGGATACCAAGGTCAACGAACGTCTAAAATGATCTACATTGGCTCCACCTCGTACTGAGGTTTTTCAAAGGCTGATACGAACAGAAAAATTTAACATGGATTAAAAATCACCTCCTCTTCGATATCAAATGTGCAAAAAAAAAAGTCAAGGTCTTCCGCAAAAGTGGAATAAAAATCCTATGCGGAGCCTTAACCGACCATCTTCGTTGCAAAAAGTAGCTCCACTGAGAGGAAACAAGCAGAACGATAGCTGCAGAAACTGTGGAAAAGCAACAGAGACTATAGAACACCTTCTCGTTCATTGTCCAGAACAAGCAGGAAAAAGATTACATCTTCTTCGCTCTGTTTTTCTCTCCATCTGGGACATGAAAAAAGTCCCGTTGCGTCCCGAAATAGTGATCGCAGGAGAAATTGGCTCACGTGGAAAGTCGGCACTTCATATTATTGAGGAAAGCGCAACCGTTGATGAATCATATCATGAAAGAAAACAGTTTCTAGACAAAAATGTGGCCATTTAAATGCTGTGCATACGGCATAGGCAACACTGGCACTAGCAAAATCGATGTTTCCAACTGTTCAGGACTTTTGGCTTGGCTTAACAATCGAACATATTTGGACTCAACTTCAATACTGTGTATTTAAACACACGACGATGAAAAATAGACGACAATCAAATGCAATGATACAATAAGATGGAGCAGCTACATTGAGGACAAACTAAAGACTTTAAAATATAATTTATCCCACGTACTGTTTTTAACTGACAAATAAATAACATAATATAACGATGCAAGTCTTATACACAATTAAAACCATACTGCACTAAATATATAGCAGTTTAAATGTGAAAACAGTGAGCATCGATATTGTGTCTTCAGTCATCACACTAAATCCAAAACCATAAAGATTATCTTGTTGACCTCAGGTGCAGAAAAAAGCATAAGTCATCATCCCTAACTAACTACACATAAATCCTTTTATTTCTGAAATGTGAAGTTGACTATTAAACAAGACTTCCCTCATCATTTAACTGCAACATATTGCACAACTTCCGTTGGTCGACACAAAAGAAACTTGAACTCTGCAGTTGACACATCAAATATGTAACATTATGAGCAAGAAGCAAACTTCACCCTATTCATCCTAACGGCCATGTGACCTATTTCTTTCGTCTCCGAACAAGCAACTCGGAACCATTTTCATAAATCTGCTGCTCCGACCGAGAACTCGTTTCTTGACAAGTTTCTTTGGCACATCACAAAGTGTAGCATCATCAACGTCCGTCGCCATCGTCGCTAAAAATGCATTCCCTATTTAAGTGACACTTTATACAACACTTCTACGGAATTATAATCAAGTTCTTTTGCAGTCCTTAAGATGGACGGGCTTTTGAGTTCCGACCCCATTACCTGCAACATACGTTTTGTCCCTAAAAATTTTCGTGAAAAAGTTTCCTGGACGAAATGAGTTTAACAAAAGTATCACATTTCTTCTGCTCGAAAAAAATCTTGTGACAGGCTGTCGAGAAGAGAAATCGTTGATTCGAAATTGTTTTTTTGAGTCGGTATCAGGCGTAAACAGGGCGTGAAATAAATGCTACTCCTTGAAATATTGCCAGAAGTTTGCCCAGTAGCCAACTCAACGTCGACGACTGAGGCGACAGTGCCTGTGCATATTTCACTTGTTATAATATTCTATCAATAGACAGACGAAGGCTCGTTAATTTTTAATAGGTCTCGGCATTGCAGCTAAAAAGGTACTGGTATTTCAAATTTTTATGGACAGACGCTTTGGTTTCCACATTTTCTATTCACACGAAATAGTTTGCCTAACCGCAGCCCTTGCATCACATGGCAAATTGTCTGACTTGCCCGCAAAGTGTCTACTTTTAGGGATTGGTTGGAAGAAGATGCATCATATCCTAATGCATGTGTGCTATACTATATTCTGCTACAGCATTTGGTGATATCTGAAATAGTGTACAGAATCTGGCTGTTATTTCGGATGTATCCTCTTAACTAGGTTGTGGTGAATTAATTTCGAATAAAGTGATCCCAATTACATCGTTTAGAAAATTTACAGCGGTTTGAGCTTCAGGCGCATATATTGCATTAAACAAGCAATGCTTTGAACGTTTTGAATACGTTTTCTTCGTAGATTTATGTTTAACTCGACAGTATAATATAAACAATTGAATATAATATAAAACAATAATATAAACAATTTATGAATCCATTTTACAGATCATCATCATTTATGGCTTGACAACTTAGGACGAGCTTTAGCCTCCTCGGTTCTGCGACTTCATTCGCCAGTCTATCACTCCTAGCAAAGTTCTGCTATCAGCTTCTATCAAGTCTTTCCTTCGTTTTCCCAATTTTCCTACTGGGAGCTTCACTTATGATCTACTCTTTAACATTCTTCTAGATAGCCGGTGTTCTTGCATTCTTTCTACGTGGTCCGCCCATTGCAATTTACGTAGCTTTATGTATACAAGTGTTTATCAAATAATTCCTACATTTCAGCATTGTAACGGAGTGTCGATTCTGTTCCTTGTTTCACTGGGCCGTAGATTCTCTTGAGCACTTTTGGTTCGAACACGTCCAATGCCTCATCGGAGTTGCTCGTTAGGGTCCATTCTTCGCTTCCCCATACCAGTACAGTGTTTATACGTCGTTCGAACTCGTTCTTTTCCACACCTTTTCTATTCAACTTAGCTCCTAGACATATGAAGCTATCTTTACAGATACATGGCTACAGGCCAATTAGCCTGACTTCCTACCTCCTTAAAGTTTTCGAAACATTACTAGACTTACATATCAAACAAAGACTTGGTACTCAAACTCTATCGAGAGCCCAAAATGCGTATATGAAAGGGAAATCTGTTGAAAGCCTGACTTCCTACCTCCTTAAAGTTTTCGAAACATTACTAGACTTACATATCAAACAAAGACTTGGTACTCAAACTCTATCGAGAGCCCAAAATGCGTATATGAAAGGGAAATCTGTTGAATCTGTATAGGGTAGTCCTCAAAATTGAAAGGGCACTCCATTACAAAAAATACTCTTTGGGAGCCTTTCTAGATATTGAAGGAGCCTTCAATAATATGCACACAACAGCTATTATAGAGAGTCTCCACGCACACTACACCCATCCTACTATTTGTAGCTGGATAAGCAACATGCTTAAGCACAGGATCATATCAGCGGAGTGGTCGGGTGCGCAAATCACAAGAAAGGTCCAAAGAGGCACACCGCAGGGAGGGTTTCTATCCCCTCTCTTGTGGAACCTTGTTACAAACTCAATTCTGGAAAAGTTGGAAAGCAAGATACTCACGGCTGTGGCCTATGCTGACGACATTGCTATTTTAGTCTCGGGTATGTTTCCACATACCCTTGGCCAGCTCATCGAGTACTCTCTAGGGCTGGTTGAGGAGTGGGCGAATACCGTGGGCCTTGGCATCAACCCCAATAAGACGGATCTTGTGCTCTTCACTAGGAACTACAAAACTCCCAATTTCGACCCAATCATCCTGGGCGGCTCCAAGTTAAGTCTCAACTTACAAACTAAGTACTTGGGTCTTATTCTGGACAGCAAGCTCACAGGGAAGGCGAATTTAGAGGAAAGAGTTAAGCGGGCAAGCAACGCGATTTATGCCAGTGCTGGATAAAACGTGGGGTCTAAGCACTGCTCTAACGCACTGGATCTACTTGGCGATAGCTAGACCGAGTTCTAGTGGCCAACAGTGAATAAAACCACCTTTGCTACCATGGCGAATAGAGTTCAGCGGTTGTCGGCTTTCTGCACTACAGGTGCCTTAGCCTCGACTCCTTCGTCTGCTCTGAACGTCCAGCTTCATCTCCCTCCACTTGTTAGAAGCACTGCCGCAAAAGCTGCTGTCAGGCTTAGGGAATCAGGACACTTTGAGTCAGGATCCTTCGGCCACAGCAGTATTAAACGGGTATACGCAGGAAGCACTGACTACCTGGTTCCTACTTTGTGCTTCGAGCGGGGATATCGAGCGACTATGGGAGATGAAATGGAATCAGCAAATGTGCCCAGCAGCTCCTAGCATCTACACGGACGGCTCTAAAACAGCTGCAGGAGTGGGTGCTGCAGCATATTCTGCAGCTATGGAAGCAGCTTTCAGGCTTACGAATCATTGTAGTATTTTCCAGGCGGAGGTTTTTGCGATACGTAAAGCCGCAGATGTGTACTCGATTGCATTTAGGCCCTGGACAGACTGGGTAACAGCAGAAGAGTCAGAATCTTCTGGGTTCCCGGTCACAACGGCATTGGTGGAAATGAGAGAGCGGATGCGTTAGCCAAGTATGGGGCTAGTCTTCCCCTTTCGGGATCGGTAGACATTCTGACTCCTATCCAAACGATTAAGTACTGAGTGGACTCCAAAATGATGCACGGTGCGACATGCAGATGAGGTGCAACTCAGACCTGCAGGGTAACCAAAATCATGTGGGGGTCATACAATCTTGCATCGACTAAATACTTCCTCGAGTTAACGCGGACTGACTGCAAACGACTGGTTGGCATCATTACTGACCATTGTCTTGTAGCAGCACATGCTATGAAAATGGGACTCCTAACCAGCGGCACCTGTAGAATGTGTCAAGAGCCGGGAGTCTCAGAAACAATCCAGCACCTCCTGCGTCACTGCCTGGCACTGTGGAAAACCAGACTGCGATACTTCGGTGAGCCCTGGCTGGTGGATCTCTCGCACGTGGCGGAGCGAAAACTGAAGGACATCCTTCAGTTGCGGACATCCCGATAGCTATATGGTTCCTTGTTAAGCAGAAGAATTTTTTTTTTTTTGAAAGTTAAAACAGCGACTTCCTTTAAAAATGATCAGCGCTCCGTATTGATTTCGTGAAAATTTTCAAAAAATTTTACATTTGCAAAGAACCCACATTTTATTTTGTGTGTTTTAGGCTCTATATTATTCAATAAATATAGTATGTAGCTCTAAACTAAGTTTTTTTATATGTCCAGTATCTTTAGCAGCAACAGTTTCTCGAACCTTTCAAGCCACCACACTTCGGATGTCATGTCAAACCTCAAAATCCTGAACAGATAATAAATATCGACAAGGTTTTTTGTCGATGCAATTGGTGCACGCGTATAAAAATATTATAAAAATTTAATTTTATGATAATTGTAATGAAAAAGATAAAATTAGCTAACAAACGATGTTGGTAGCGCTCCCACAAAAGGTAGGTAAGTGCCCTTATTCCACACCAAAATATTAATAATGTACCTCAATCAATCCGATATGCAACTTCGGCGGTTTAGATGTAGAAAAAGTCTAATTATATCTTGACTAAATAAAGACTTATATGAACGGAGATTCACATCACTGTCACCTCAGATAATTCAAAAAGCGGTTAAAATCAAGTAAATAATAGCAATAAGCACCAACAACAATTCCAAAACGAAAAAAACAGAATACGTCTTAAAAACTTCAGAAGCTTCCGTGTACAGACCAAAATTCACGATTAAAACGTTGAACTGAAATTGTTAATTCTCACTTTACAAGTTCATTAAATTCGTAATAAAACTTGGGTATTAAAATTACAGACGTTCTTAAAGTTAGAATTTTCAAAAATATTAATTCATTTCCATTAAACTATAAAGGCCTCGACAATCGAATTTTACGACTTTATTATTATCATCATCTATAATTCATTCCATCCGAAAACTCAATCGTCCAAATCAATACACATCACAATATAATCAGACTTTGTGAGGTCATCAGTTTTCTATTACAATTTCCATAAATAGTCAATCCAATCTAAAATTCAATACAACAAAATATTAATATCCTTCGCATGTCATTCAATCTATTTTCAGATGCAGTCTCGTTTTCTTGTTATCATTTGGCGAAGAAAATTATCGATCATATTAATCGGAGCTATTGTTGCCTTGTTCGGTGTCTGGTCGTGGGCATTCTACAGCACAACTTACGAACCCGAAAACGATAGAGCGTTTTCCATTGTGAGTCCATTGTAACGTTACAAAATTTATCAACATTTCCATTTAGCAACCACGTCAATTTAACAATGTTCAAATTCAATTTGTAGGGATTCGACGGCAGCAATAAACACGAGTATCTGCTACAGAGGTTAATTTCACAAGCGAATCGAGTTATTCAGCATCAGTACGATTATTCAAATCCCAATGCTAATCCGAAAACCCGGCCAATTCATGTGAAATTTATCAAGCCTACTATAGCTCAAGTATCGCCAGTGGCGAAATTCAAATTACCTCCAGAGGAATATCTTTTCGAGGGCGAACGACTGAAAATGCTACAGAATCAGCAGAAGAATAAGGACGAGGTCATGGAAGAGGACGACGAAACCTCAGCCGAACGGCAGTCACAGTACGAGCATGACTTGCAAAGGATGGGAGTTCCTGTCATCGCTGGAGTGGGACCAACTGGTCCGAGGCCGCCGAAGAGTCGCTTGGTTCATTTGGATTTGAAAGGAGCTCCTCCAAAGGTCAGTTGATTTATTACATTGTCATCCGAACCATTCCTTTTCAAAAGTTTTTGTCCTATCAAATTTTTTAAACCCCATTTCAGCTATCGTTCCTGAAACGATTACTGCCTACTCTCAAAATGCTCGGAGCGACTGGTCTGCTGATCGAATACGAAGATATGTTCCCGTATACTGGCCCGATTGAGAGTATCCGCGCGGAAAATGCATATCGGCCCGAGGACCTAAAAGTAAATTTCCTCCTATCATTTGAATAAATTTTAGAATTAACATACTTCTTCATTGTCCCAGGATTTTTTGCAAGCAGTCGCTCTACATGACCTGCAGGTCATGCCGCTCGTTCAAACGTTCGGTCACATGGAGTATGTACTCAAGCTGCAAGGATACGAGCATATGCGAGAAGTGCCTGAAAGTCCTCAATCGATATGCCCCAGCCAAGCTCAATCGATAAATTTCATAGAGGAAATGATTTCGCAAGTAGTAAATTTCCATCTTAAGGTCTCGACACCAATATCGGCTTCGGCATCCTCGTCATCATCATCCTCTGCATTCGGAACGAAATCGCAACCGACTCTTAATTCTGATGTAATGCTAATGCCCAATTTCACTCATATACACATCGGCTGCGACGAAGTCTATCGGATGGCGGAGTGTTCGAAATGCATCCTGCGGCCTCGTAATGAGCTCTTTCTATCACATGTAACAACAATCGCATCGTTCGTAAAGAAGAAGTGGCCTCAATTGAAGGTCGTCATATGGGATGATATGCTGCGCGAAATGACGCTGAGCGATATGCAAATGTCGCATATTGGCACGTATGTAGAGCCAATGGTTTGGTTCTATGCCAGTGATATTTATCGATTCATTCAACCGCATTTATGGGATAAATACTCCAAAGTATTTCCTACGGCCTGGGCTGCATCAGCCTTTAAGGGTGCCTTCGGCGAGAGTCTGATGATACCGCCAATACAGCAGCACTTGGAAAACAATTTACGATGGCTGGCGGTCATTGCTGGAGAAGGAAAGCGGTATGCACAACGATAATGTGGTGATATGTATTCCTGCTTGGTCAAGATATTTTCCGTCTCGGCAATCCCGATTAAAACTTGTCATGTAGCTAGGCGAACGAAATGGCTAGCTATTTATTAACTTGTCGTAGTCACATAAAAATAATTAATTGTCTTGTGTCTGCTGACGATAACCGGAATCGCGGTGATAACTTGATCAAAAGGGTACAACTTCCACGCATTAAGCACGTAACGTTAAAGTAAATTGCATTGCCATAAAATAAATGATTTTCATTTTCCGAAAGATTCTCGAAAGGAATTCAGGGTATTGCTTTGACTGGTTGGCAACGATATGACCATTTCGCCGTATTATGTGAATTACTGCCGACTGCCATGCCCAGCTTAATCACGTGTCTATCGACAATGTCGAAAGGATATTTTAACGTTGATCCGAAGGATAATGTTATATTGAATGTTTTGGATTGCCCGAATCGTCCAGACGGTCGGTAAGTGTACAAGTTAGAAATATCTTATTCAGGTAGTCCTAGCTCAAATTATCAAATTTTCGTATCAATATTGAACATCATCGTTGAACACCAATGCGATAAGAATATCCTTTCACAAGCAATTATTTTTCTCACTTAGAATATTATTTTAATAGCCCAATAAATTATACATGTTTCGAAGTAGAAGGATAACTGAAATGTCAATTTGATACAGGAGCAAAAAAAATGATTTCTCAATTCTCAATGGTCCTTTATTTTGCGCCAGGATTTATTTATTTGCCAAACAAGGCATCATGTAAACCAAGCAAAAAAGTAATATAAATACAAAATACAAGCAAGATGCAAATTGTACGGTGTCTTGAAGTTCATACAAGACATCGATTCCTAAATTTTATAATTTGTACTTGACTTTTATTTATTTTATTTATTTTTAGCTAGTTAGGATAGCAATTCGGTGGCTTATGACATTCAAACGGCCTTAAATAAGTTGCATGTTCTTAAGGAAAATCTTATGGGATCCATGATGTATCAGAAATGAAAATATTAAAGAGCACGGGGTCTATAAAACGGTCTTGCGATATCCCAGAAGTCGCGGCAATTCTTTTAGATAAGTGATCTTGGAATTTGACGAAAAGAGTTCAATAGTAAAGACAAAACTGGGTCCAATTAAATAGAAGCCCAGACATATCAAGATTAAGAATTTTATGTAGCGAAGTTTGATAGTCAACCCAGTCGAAAGCTTTAGTAAAGTCCCCATGGACCGCGTCAATTTGGTCTTCTTTTTTTTGCATTTATATAATGTCAGAAACTACGATCATGTGATTGCTGAAAGTAGATCTGCTCTTACGAAATCCATGTTGTCGTTCATTAAGAACAAAGTTGTAAATTTATATATTCTATTATTTTCTCAGGAAGTTTGGGGATAATCAGTAAAATAGTGTGCAATAGTAATCAACTGACCGTTTATCACCACTTTTAAAAATAGGTGTTAGAGTGAAGGTTTCGAAAAGGACAAAAAAAAAACAAGTAACAACAATCATTTATTGAAAACTATGAGCAGAGCAACAATTAATTGGTCGGCCCATGAGACCACCATTAAACTAAGTCAGGGCCTGGTGGTATGTCGATGTTTAGCTCATGAACATTTGAGTCGATAAGAAATGTCGAGGTGGTTCTCGCAGACAGGGTAGCAGTAAAAATTCTGCACATATTAAAATTTTCATGAAGACATTGTTTTCATATTTTAGTTATTTCTTTTTTGGCTTCATTTTTCCTTGCCCATAAAACTCTCAACTCTCATAAAAAAATGTTTGTGAGGAAACCATTATTGAAATTCGCTTTTTCGATTGAAAATAAAGCTCGTATTTCAATAAATCAATAAATCAAAATTATTTGTGTTAAGAAGCTGATTTCAGTTAAAAATTGGACTTAGGTAAAATTTGAAATTACTTTCAAAAGCTCAGATGTTTTAACAAAACTACTTCGGAAATTATGTTTTACTATATATCTATAAAAAAAATAAAAATGATTTCATTATAAAAAAAAAAATCAAAATCAGAAGTGAAAATCGACGCATTTTTTAAATTAAATATAATTTACAAAGATCAATCAATGACATATTGCCCATTCTGTTCGATAACCTTTCGCCGTCTTCCAGTGAGGTTCATAATTCGTAGTTTAGAGAAAGATCTATCTTAGTCGGCAAAAAATTGAACAGCCTCCGGAATTGAACGTTACGTCACGCAAGGAATTTTGAAAACTGCGATACAAATGCAATTCTGACGGTGCAATTTCAAGTGCAGCAACACGTCCCATCCAAATTCTAACAATTTTTAACGTGTGATCAAACTCGAGTGTGGTCTCGCATTGTCGTGATGAAACACTACTTCTTTACGGTGACGAGAGCTTGCTGTTTCTGGATGATGGATCCGGTCAAACAGACCAGTTACCAACAGTTCACATTCGAATTGATGATTGGGTTCCCTGGTAAGACCGCGACAAACACGAAACCAAAATCTCTCCAAACTGGGGGAATAATCTTTAGGTGCGTTTTTTGCAGTCTTGGGCAGGGTAAGTTAAGACCCAAGAGTGCAAAAAAACGCACCATTTATTTGATTAATGTCTGATTTCGGTTTATTTGCGCACCATATTGCTATTAACAGTCCATTTCTCATCATCCGTTATTAGTCGCTCAAACGGTTGAATCATAGATATTCAATATTTTTTCAAACTCTCCTGTCATGTAACGTCGCTTTGACTAAATTAACACATTGCTTTGGTCGTCATTAACCGCGCGAGACCGTTCTCACAGACAAATGTCGAGCTCAAAATTACCATTGACAAATTTATGAAATATCGTTGGAGCTAGCGTTTTAGTAAAGCAACAACTTTTCAAAATCCTGATTTGCGTTGTGATGAAAATGCTAAATTTGAATTTTCATCGTAAACTCTTGTAAAATATCCATACAACCAGTTTGCCGCAGTTCAAAAAAATAAAACTGTAGTAAAATGGCATTGCAAAACCATGACCGCAATACCTAAAAATAAACTAGGACTGCGTAAATGCCAAAATACGACATGATTATGTTTAGGAAATATGCATTCGGTTTTTAGTTATTCACGTAGTCCTTTTATGGCTAGTATCTTAGCACGTAGCTATACTGCCGTTTTACCATCGTTAGATGACCGCAGATCAAACATTATAATACTTCTCTACGCCGGGATATTGTCTTCTATAGGGATTTCAAAAGTACTCTTATTGAATAGAGAAGTCAACAATGTGTAGATGGATGATTTATGTTGAATTTTTGTAAATTGCCATGTTACTGCCATAATTTCAAAAGCTGGTCTACAATTTTCAAGCTACACTCTACAAATACTTGAAAATCGTTCTCGTACATAAAAACTGTCACAGCTCACACAAAATAACTTCGCTGTTTATGGATTGATGCGCTTCTTCAAACTGCTTTCCTTACTTCACCAAGGGAATATTTATAGTAGCCTGTTGAGTTTTTACAGAAATATCGAATATTCATTTTTATTCAAATATTCACCTCTCGGTTGCCAAGATGCTCTGGTAGATTTTTATTTATCTGTTCGAATAGATTACTCTCGATCTGTCTAATTGAAAAAGGAATTTAAGACTTAGACCTTCCCGTCGACAGTGGTTCTGCAGCCGAACCAAATAGTTTTCCTGGAAACCAATTAAATTAAATCTCAAATCGTAGTGCCTGTTCGTCGCGTTCCTCACTGCATTCTGAATCAAATCTAGCCGTTATGGCGGCTTCAAAACGTACTGCTTTGTTATCTGGGAGTCTTCTGGTAGTATCCTAGATTTCGATCTAATATGTTTTTCCGAGAACTTTCATCTAATACGCTTTCCCCTTCAGACTTGTGGACATACTTATTTCAGAGCATATTACAACTTTATCTCATCATCAGTAAGTTCTCCATTCAAAAGCTCTGACTGTATTTCACTTTTTTTCGTTAAAATTGCCACTCTTTTTACGTTTACGTACATATGGTCTCCTTTTGGTTTTATTTCGTGATAATGTTTGGATTCTGCTAGTACTTCTATATACCATTTGATTTTTTGTTTTCCGAAATCCAAGCGAAAATATTTCAAGTTCTTTCCAAGTATACATTCATCAGTTATTTTTGTCACCAAGAACCGATGCTGAAATATCCAGTCTTTGAGCTGTATCTGTCAAATGATCTCACCAGGAATTGGTGATTCACCACCAGCTGTCCGAAGCACTTCCGTCTCCCGTTGCTGTCAACAGAACTTAATCATATCTGCTCTCAAGAGTGACATGGCAGCTCCGGTGTCGATTGTGATGTGACAGATTTCAATTTCGGCCAATTTAATTTCTACCGACTTCGCTGCTGCTCTCAAAAAAAAAGAGTGGTCACTTTCGGTCATTTAAACTTACCGTTCTCCTAGTATCCTTGACAGTTCCTTGGCTCATATTTCGTACGGCAATCACGACTCATATATCCTTTCCTTCCGCAGTACCAACATACAAGAACTCCGTCAGCTAGTGATGGTCCAAGGGTAATTGTGTTTTGTCTTGGCTTCCGTGCCCTTTTTATACTATTCCAGTATTGAGGAGCACCACTCTTGTTCGATTCTTTGATTATTTCTGTTTATTGGCATCGGCACTCGTCGTGCACCTCTCGGACTCTAACGTTTCGTTGAAATGCCCGTTTTACCGATTCGTAAATCAAAGTTTAGGCGTAAGAGTCCTTTGACGTCCGCTTCTCAGGTAAACGAATAGCCTGTTCAAACTCTTCACCGCGCAACTCCTGAATGAAAGCATCCTTTGCTGAAGTAATTTTCAACTGGTATGCCCTGAAGAACTTCGGCTGTAGCTCCTGTTAGTGGCACCACTAATGTAGTTGCCCCAATAATTGTACTCTGCAGCAACTTCAAACTGTCTTCCTGGACTTCCAAGAAGTCTGTCCACTAAAAATTAGTGATTTTAGCCCTTTATTACCAGTTGCTTCAGTTCGAATAGTTCCCACATTTCTAATCCACTTTAAATGTGATTTGAACAGATCTATTTCTTGCTTAATTAATTTACGAACTGCTGCTTTACTTCCGCAGCCTGAATGTATCTGCAATAATATGTTCACAAATGAGAGTGGTCTTTGCAATTACTTAATATAAGTGAATAACCAGTCTATTGTATAATCATCAATGTTTTTGTTTTTAAAACTTACACTCAAATTGACCTTATAAATTATGAAAATGCTATAAAAACACAATAATATCCTAGTTTCATAATAATGAAAGCATTTTACTACTATAATTATTTTTCACTTATAATAATTATGTATTTTATATCTTTTCGATTTTCAGCCGTTCCAGTCGACCGTGGATCGAATTCCAAACGATTCATCACAATCATTTATTTTTGACATGCTCATATCCCGGAAGTGCTGCTTATAAATTCATATTGCAACTTTTCGATAAATTACATGAGGTTGCCACTTATTTAACTCATGTCCATACTCGATCAGCTTGGATGTCCGACTACAATATTAGACATAATTTCAGTTCACCGATACGTGTGCGCGAGCTTCTTTTAAATACACCACGTTATAAGTTCGATCTTCAGAACTTTGCCAAGCAAGCTTACAGAGTATTCGATGAAATATTTGATGAGGTAAAAAAACATTAAGATTTTTGCAAAAAACCACAGTGAATACCTCTCTTTACTTGCAATCAAATCAAATGGATAGCCATGTCCAAATTTTATTATGAATATTTTATTTTCTGTCTTTGGAAAATCACTAAAAATTATCACAGGCATTTAATTAAGCAAATAAGCTCAAATCCTTTCATTTTAGCAACAAATAATTAAATTTTCTAGCCCTAAATAGATGCTGATATTTTGTTTGATATTTCTTTTGAACTTTTATTGATTTAATTTCGATCAAATGAATTTTACATTATCTTATAGAATATACATATTTCGAGCGTAATCTACCTTTTTCTTCTGAGTGCATTATTAGTCAATGGATAGAAACTAAAGAAGATAGCAGATTACCACCGAACTACCCATATACATTTAAAAACCCAAATATAGCTAGTCTCTGTAGAACGCAATTATTATAATAAATATTTATTTTTAGTTTCAATAAATGTTAAAAATAAAAATGAAGAAAAATGTCCTTTCGTGCAGAACGCTAATTTACCATTTATCTATGAAAATAAACTCTATTAACATTTATCATTTTAGATTTCACTTATATTTTTTTACTTTCGATTAAATTGCCTGAATCAAAATGAAAAATACAATTCAAATAAAAGTGCTACATAATTTCATATATATTCAATTTTTTTTTGCAGCATACCATAGTCGAGTTCATTGAGCAGAACATTTATCCTCTAATGGAACAATTGAACAAGCATGAAGAAAGTGGTCGAGCATTAATGACACGTAAGACTTGGCCACGACGTCCTCTTCCTTACGATCGCAATCAAACACAACTGAATCTATTGCACAAAGCAACGGATATGAATGAATGAGCGAATGAACGAATAATGACCAGAAGGTGATAATAAAATGCAAATGAATGCAGCATAGTGCTCATGATGGCGTCAATTTTCAATCTTGTTAGAATTCAATAATACATTGATAATGATGATTCTATTAAAATGTTGTAAATTGTAGAGGAAAAAGTGAAAATTGTGTTATTTTTACATAAGCCAATAGATTTTAATGATATTATTGAGATAATAAAATGTAATAGAGTTTTGCTACTTAAGAAATTACAATTCATTGTTTATGGTTGTTTTTATTGAACGATACATAATATTGTAGCTCATCAAGTATTTAGGAAAGTTGATGCAACGTGGCTTTTTCAATGTGGCTTTACTGATCTGGTATACTAAGGAATTATTTAACAAAGATGCGTTCTATATGACGCTCAATGTTGTAGCACACTGTTACAAGAAAAAGTTATACAATCTTTTCTGAACGAGATTGCCTAAACTAAAAATTTGTAGCACATAGTTTTCTATAAAGTTGATCATTACTAAGTTTTTCACGAAAAATCACTTTTCGCCGTGTAAAATGTTTGCGGTACTCTGATCAATGGTAGTTTGGATATTTTTTTTTGGAGTTAGGATATTTTTTTTTTGAAACTTCAAGTCATGGTCCACGTCAAAGTTCAGCTTTCCGGGATTTTTTTTCGAAGTTGGTCCTTTCTAACTTGTGATAAGGTTAGGTTTGGCTAAGTGGTTGTCAATCGGAGAGATTTACTGAATGACAGACAAACATAGGCGCAACAAAAGCCCGTTGTGATACCACGGATATACTCTCCCTTCGCCACTGTAATCTGGGAACCATTTGGTTCCTTTGATGAGCTGTACAATACTGCTTAGTTCGATAAGGGGAGTTCAGTCAGACCTGAGAGGAAAGGAGCTCTAAGAGAGTCCATTCTCTCCGAGGGCCGGATACTGGCACTTGAGTTGGAGTTCGGACTCCTCTTCATCTTCTGAGCCATTACTCCGACATGCCCAGCCGTTGTGCGTGTTAGCCTATGAGGTAGTCGCCCGTGAGAACGGTTACAATGCAAAAGAGACCAGTACGGGTGAAACACAACAGAACCTGCTGCAACTTACACCCATGGAGGTCCAGGTCTGTCTTGCAATCGCACAGGATGATACTTCAGCCCAGAACTTCCTAGCATTCTCGAGATATTTTTCAATCAATTGTGCTGACGAATGTCTCGACCTCGGCCTAAAAGATGTACGGCGTTCCTCAACAATTCTGGACACTGTACAAGAACCAGCCAGCGAACTAATAGCCACTTGGCCGTCTGTGAAAATGCAAATATGCACTTCATCAACTGGCTTTTGTGTAAATTGATTGCACAGAAGCCATTTGATGTAAAAACAGCTAAAAACAAACACTACAATAGTCCGGGAGGCGATGGGTCTGCCTTAGATTCAGCTCATCCGACTATATACCGCTATCAACTTTATTGTCCAGTTTTGAGTCATTGGTATACACATGAATAAACCCATACTCGAGGATGATACCATCATTTCAATTCATCTCCACCGGGAATACGAATTGAGACTCCGGACGAGTTGTGTATTCAACATTTGCTGGCACGGGGACTCTCTCTGATGAGATTTTAGGATGGTCTTATTCAGTTCTAGTCCATGTCGAGATGCAGTGCAGTCTCACTGCAGCCAGATTAGCTTGCTCCAAGGTTATTAGATTTTTTGACAACCAATGAAGGAGCAGAAAAAGCGCCTTAGCGCCAATTTGTTCGGAGGACCCCTTCGCACTTTTTCAAGCACTCGTTGGCAAGCGATCTTTCGAGTAAAACACCAACCTATACAATAGTATCACCTCAACCCATACAGTAGTAGCGCCTCATAGTAGTACAAAGCCATCCCATAATGCGAAGCTGTAAACCAAACTCGCTCCGGCAGTAAAGTGCACCAAAAGCCTTCCGTGCTCCCTCTGCTATGTTGTCATTTCATAGGAGCTTCGAGTCAAAGATCAGTCCTAAATATTTGACACCTGGGCTCAGATTAATGGAGACACCGTTTGATTACGGTAAGTTACCGTAACTTTGTATTTTCTTGTAAATAGTACTAGCTCCGTTTTACTGTGGCTCACATTCAGGTCGCAATTCCGCCTCCAACATGACAATATATAAAGAGAGTGAATTAGCCTCTCCGAAAGCGTAACAAGTCAGTGTGAAGAATTTGAATGCTTCACGAGAAAGTCTGCCAAACAGTGGTGTTGGAAAAAAGTGTTGGAAAAAAGCGGCCATCCTCGCAGATAGTTAAAGCACAGTGCGCAAGTTTTAGACCAAAAATCAATACAAACATTAGCAAACACTGATTTCTCAAACACTAATTTATTTGCAGTGATTATTTTTTTCATTAATATGAATTAAATATTAAATAAGCATTCTCGTTACTTTTTGAATGCTGTCCAAAGTTTATTTATTTGAAAAAATAGTTTTAAATTCTTCTTTGTGTATTTTTAAAATTATTCATTATTATTTCCATATTCGGCGCAATAATTTTAATCAATCTAAGCTCTAAACAATTTCAAACAAGCGAAATGACTTCTGCGTTCCTTGAAAAATGTCAATATTTCCTGGCACTTCTATGGCTATATCGTCCGCATAAGCAACTTCTTTGCTACCAGCATAGTATATCCGCCTCGCAAGAATATTTAGCGTAATATTCCACAAAAAAGGAGAGAGAAGTCCTCCTTGAGGTATGCCCGTGTTGACCCTTCATCGCAAGTGAGCATACCACTCTGTTCTTGAGGAGCTGTTCAATAAAAGCTGTCAGCCGCATATCATCATCCACACCACCGAAAGTCTCCGCAATCGCATCAGACCTGGATGTAATTAAAGGCTTCCTCAATGTCTATGAAGGTGGAAAGCATATACTCCTTATGAGCGAGAGATTTTTCAATTCGCTCAATGATAACATGGAGAGCAGTTTGGGCAGACTTGCGATTGCGAAGGATCAATTGATGAAATGTGCGCTCATAAGTAGATAAGTGTAACAGGGCTTGAATTAGTCCAACTATCGTTAGAGTTCTGAATACACTCTAGTATTAGACCTTACGAAAACGATTTGTTTCATTAATACCCTCTATGTTGCCACAGAATGCTCTCCACGTGTCTCTCTTCTCTCTTCCCCTTACGAACACCTTCAGTTTCGTTACATTAGCCAGTCATTAAATCTTTTAACGTTGTTAAATTCTTTTCTGGACTGACTCCGTAGGGTGGTGATTTCCACTATCTACTATGGAGGCTTAGGATTTTCCCTAGCTTTTGGTGGATGCACGCTGCCCTGGCAACAGAGGTAAAAGTGCTAGCAAGTGTGAGAGTTAAAGGTGCTAGCAAACGAACATTCCTGTACGACGTTTCAGTCATCCAGGAGATATGTGTGCCGCTCACTGACTAAGGTAACGTCAAGGACCTCCTCCAGATTTGAGGTGATGTATGTTTGCTCGGTGCTCACGTTTGCGATGCGCCAAGATGAAGTCAAAAAGTGCCTCACATCGACAATTTGCGACAGAGCTGCCGAATATCTCATAATGAGCATTGGAGTCAGAGCCCAGAATAAGGGATACACAGATCGTTCACAGTGTCATAGAGGGAACATGCGCCACGGTCGTCTAACATGTAGCAAGAAACAAACCAGAATGCCATACGATATATTTCCGCTGCAACAATCAATTCACCCTTGTCACGAAACTTGTGAAGAACAGGGACATTGATGATATTCTTGGCAAGAATATTTATAGAATAAACTCGTGGTTTGTCCAGACTGTCGGGTGTAATCGGTATCTAGTCATTCGTGTGCAATTCGCAAGCCCAGTTGTTTACAACCCATGGTTCTTGGATTAGTACTAGCTCCTCCCCTGTGTTAACTAGGTGGAGAAGCAAGGTAGTTGTGGTAAACATTTGGATGTAGTATTAGAAAAAAGTTGACAGCACTTGGCGTTTAAACTCCCTAGATTCTACAAGGTAAGTGTAAATGAGGCCTTTTTATTTTTAAGGATTTGATGTGGAATAAGTTGATTTCTTTTTTTATTGTTTTGCTAGTTGTAACCGAGTGATCTCGGTAAATTAGTGTTTCAGTCGTTATTTTCCCCAATTCTGGTTTTTATTTTATTTTATTTATTATCCAAACAAGGTGTAAACAATACAAAGAAAATATTTGAATTAAATATGTGTAAACGAAAAATTAAATAATTAACAAATAAATCAAAAACAATTGGTAAATAACAAACAAATAAAACAATGTCAGAAAGCTTAAGATAAGGGGTTATGGATGGCTTGGAAAAGGGAGGATTTGAAGGAGAATTTGGAGATCGTTGGGGAATACAGAAAACGTATACTGTTAAATATTCTGCAGCATCTATTTACCGGCTCATTAGCTGCGTAAGTAGTGGAATGTGGATATTCCTTAAGTAAATGAGAGGACCTGGTGTTCCTTATAGGGTTATTTAATACCATTTTACCATTCAAGAATTCAACTTTGATAACACCTCTAATGACGTCGAATGTGAAGCAGGCCGAAATCATCTTTCTTCTGGATGCAAGTGTCAATAAGTTTAGATGACCCAGTCGAAACTCATAAGGAGGAATTGTATAGTTCTCTCAACACGAAAAGTAAGAACTGTTTTTGTATGGACTCGAGTCTGTTACTGTGGGTTTCAAAAGCCGGATTCCAGCAGATAGAGGCATATTCGAGAATGGGGCGTACAAATGAAATGTATAAGGATCTTGTGACCCACGGGCTACGAAATTCCTTGGAACGTCTTTTGATGAACCGTAGCTGTTTGTTTGCACGGGAAATTATTTTATCATAGTGCAAAGTGAAGCGGAGTTTCTCATCCAAGATAACACCAAGGTCAACAACGTTTTCAACTCAGGCTAACAAATTATTGCCAAGGAAGTATGTGTTATGTGAGACAGTGCATTTACGGGAAAAACTAATAACCTGGCACTTAGCAATATTGAGAGAGAGCTTATTTTAATTGCACCAATGATCAAGTGAATTAAGTTAAGATTGGAGAAAGAGTACATCGGATTTAGGTTGAATGATGTGATAGACTTTGAGATCGTCGGCATAAAGTAGATGAGGTATATTTGCTAGGACGTCAGATAGGAAATAAATATATTAAAGAGGAGTGGGCCAAGATGGCTACTTTGTGGTACGCCGGAAGTAGCAGATATATCTTTCGATAAAATTCCTTGAAATTTTACCAATTGTGTTCGATTTCGAAGGTAGGAAGTCAGCCAGCTAAGGAAAGATCCGGCAAATCCGAATTTCTGGAGTTTTAGAATTAAGGTAGGGTGGTCAACTCTGTCAAAAGCTTTACTAAAGTCTGTATAGACTGCGTCAATTTGCTATCCTTTATCCATTTTACACAGAACGTCTGAGATTAGGACTGTCAAATTCGTGGTAGTTGAGTGACCTTTTTTAAAACCATGATGTTGCTCGTTCAGACGGGAGTCAACAAGTGGGGAAAGTTTATCGTAGACAATCTTTTCAAAAAGTTTCGGAACTGAAGATAAAATGGCAATGCCCTATAATTTCCGATACAGCGTCTATCACCATTTTTGAAGATGGGTGTGACATACGAAAGTTTCCAACAGGATGGGAAAACTCCAGACGAAATAGCTTTATGTATTTCATCACGTGAAATTTCTAAGTGGCTGACCAAAGCTGTTTGAGCGGAATGAGAGTAAGAAAGGTGCAAGTTTGGTGGGTCTGATGCATTAAAAACAGTCTGGAAACTATCTGCAAATAAATCACAAATCTCATTAGGAGAGGAAGAAGTGATATCATTAAAGAACATCGACGTTGGATAACCAGTAGTTAATCGCTTCACATTTACAAAATCATAAAAAATTTTCGGGTCTCGGATTATATTTTCGCCGTTAGTCTTAATGTAGTTGTCATAAGCCTCGTGAGACTTTGTTAAAAACTGCTTAGCAATTTCATTATATTCATCCTTAATTGCCGAACTGATGTCAATATTGTTTTTAATCCGCTTATAAAGTCGTAGTGGGTGCTACACATCTTGAGTTTGCCCACCAGTTTATTACTTCTTAGACAGCCTCATCTGCGGCATGATAGTCTATAAAAAATAATAACTAAAAATAGTCTATAAAAAATAAGTCTATAAAAAATAATAACTAAAATACTAGACCTTTTAGATCTGATTACATTTTTACTTGTTCTTGCATTTAGAAAGCTTGAAATTAACAATGCCCACATAAACCAAAAATTCGTGTTTATGATTCATATCAACGTATTTCCTAGATATTGTTCAGACTACATATTTAAATTGGTGAATACCATTCGAAAAATTTCCTTAATTATTTAGCGGCATTATATGATACGACACATCAGTTTAATTCAATTTTATATTATTAACGTCAATTGCCACCACACATTCTACTTTATCTTAGCCTTTGAAAGAAAACCCCTAGTAGCACAATGGCAAGTCCATTATGAATGCGCCGGAATGGAATTTTTATGACGAAGCTGCGTACCTTGGACTTGAGTTCATTGAAAACTCGAACACGAACTTTAATTTAGATGAAACTGACCTTCGTCAGATTGGGAAACATCTGGAATGATGCTAGCGGGATTCTCTAAATATGTTTACAACTTTTTTAAGTGAGTCTTTTCGTTGACATACTTTTGAAATTGGTATAGTTAGTTGTAGTAGAAATAGACCTACATGATTTTAGGGTCAGTTAATTATACATATTTAAGAAATTTAAGGTTTTTCTAACGCTGAATTTCGAGATCGTTAATTGTTCCCGTGCTGTATATGAAGAGCGATGTATTTGATTCGATTCATGAATCATTTTTTCAAGCCCTGCAAACATTTCGAAAGTACATGTTTCAACATTGTTGTGAAATATCATTATTGCTATAGATTTCCAAGACAATAAAATTGCAACAAAATCGGCCGCGAAACATGTGCAGAGCAGAGCATCGCGTTGTGCATAATATGGAAGATTCGTGTCGTTATTTATTGGAACACAACGACTTGATTGATTTGGAACACAATCATTTCCACCCTGTATTCCACCTACTCGTGAATATTCCTTGCCTGCAATAACAATAAAAGGTAGATGGCATCACCCGCTGCGAGGCCAAACGCACTCAATTGCACTTTGTTGCTTCAGCCGACAGTCTTAGTATCTGCAAGCTAAAATCATACGAGCGGCAAGCTGAACCATATCAATTGCAACATCCACAAGACGTCTATTAAAATAAATCAATTGTAATACGTGTCTAGCACCACGTTCATAAACGATTGTTCGAATTCCATCAACTCAGTTCTAAAGAATAAGGAGTTGCGAATAGAAGACGGACTAAGGCTTCGCGTCTAGTATTGAGTTGTTAGTGCAGAGTTAATATTTTTAGTATCTAGGACAACATCGTCATATAGATATTTAAAAACAATCTGATCGAAATTCAAATCAAGCCTCCAAAACGAATTATCCCTGCGCAACGGCAATTCGCACTAGATGTCAGTACTAAGAAGAGCAGGTGGAGCTAGGAGAATTCCAGAGGAAAAATCAATAAAATCTTTCGTGTACTCGATACCTGTTCGTTTTCAGTGCTGTGATTTGATATTCAAGTGCAAAGTGAAGTGAAATAGTTTTTAATAATTACAAATACAGGAATTACAGTGAGCTTCATCTTAGAAGCATAGAAAAGTGACGACAATGGGTGTCAATGAAGAAACAAGCGCATCGTCCAGATTAACGTTGCAGCTCTTTCAGGGTATCTTCAAGGATTCGGATGCTGATGTTACAATCAGTGAATTTGAGGTTAGTATTAATCAAAACAACGTATTGGGAGCACTTGAGGCGAACCAAATTAATTTGATTAGCAATTTGCATCTATTACCATGTAAATAAATTTTAAAGATAAAATGTAATATGCAGGGTCATCACTTTTAATCAAACTAATTTTTAAAAAGATAATGTTAGTGATATAATTATATGAAAATATAGTTTCTGCCATCCACGAAATTCTTTTCATCAACGCATTCAATCTTAACTCATAGTGTTTATTACCATAATCTAGAGATGATGTGATTCATTTGTTAAATGACAACACTTATTGCGTCTGAATTAAGATATTACTGGAATGCAGTTGGAGCAAAAAGAACCCGAGGAGGCCTTCAACGGGCTCAAATTATAGACACAGAAGTATACGCGAACAGGAGGCTTAAAACCCCATCCAAAGGGAAAGATTTGAAGGAACTATGTGTATAAATTTCCAGATGATGATTTCACTGCAGTATCATATTCCCGCAAATACAAAATAAAAACTGGATTTTGCTTAAATTAGGTCTATTAGGCAATTACTTCCTTCTTTTATGTTATATATACAGTGAAACCTGTGAAGTTGACCACCTCCACAAGCTGACCAACTGGCTAATTTGACCAGTTTTTCCTAGTTCAATACGTTCCCAATACAAATACACCCTTACAAGCTGACCACCTGTCTAACTTGTAACTTGACCGTTTTATGCCCGGTCCAGACGCTAGGTTTTTCACAACGTTTTATCTGCGCAGTCAAAACGTTGCAAAAATAAAGAGCGTCCAGATGATGCAAATCTGTATTAATTTTAGCGCAGTTTTAGTGGCGTCACCATGGAGGAAGTACTACTCTGGTCAATTTTCGCATGTTGTCTCGTGAAGAAAAAGAAACAAATGGAAAGAACCCGGCGTTCACAGTGGTCGAGGAAATGGCTTCTAAAAAGACAGCACTTTTCTCACATTAAATTACTGCGTGATATAAGTAATGAACCTAATAATTGGCGGAACTATGTACTTGAGAATGGACATAGACACATACATTCATTTATTGGAATTAGTGAAACCATATATCACAAAAGAAAATACCAACAGCACAAAAAAGAAAGCAGAAAAAAATACCAACAGCAACTTTAAGATTCTTAGCAACTGGCAGAAGCTATAAAGACTTAGAATACACAACAATTATATCCAAATAATCATTAAGTGAAATCATTCCCGAAACATGTGAGGCTATCTACAGAGTGATGAAAACTAAATACTTGAAGGTAAGCTGTAATACTTTATTTGTATAAAAGAAATATATAAATATTTACATTTTTGAAGAAACCAAAACTATACTTAAATAACTGCATCGTTTAACAAAACTCTTGTTCAACTTACTTAAAAAAGAATTTAATAGATGTACGTCAGTATTCAGTTGGCTTGAAATGCTGTCAAGTAGTCTGCAACGGAAGTGTGACTACGCTGAGATGTAAACTCTTCGGAAAGGTTTTCATTTTGGTTTATAGCTGTATGTTGTGATATTTGGTGTCTCTCTTTCTGGAACGTAGTTTTGTGACATAGGCCGCGAGAAGGACTGGTATTGTCCAACTTCTGAAGCAACAATATGTGGCATCCCCCATTGTCTAGGCATATTTTGTTGACAGCTATTCTGTCCACTAACTAAACCAAAACTATCTTGTCGCCGGCCTGTCATATCAACAATTTGAAAATGTCTAGTCGGAGACCCCATCTCCGCTTCAAATAAAACATCAGAAATTAGTTTCTGAGCAATCGTATTTTGTTCGCTATGGACGTTTCTGAGTTTATTAGCCACATGCTATCCAAACACATGAAAAGTATCTTCTGTGTGTAACGAGTCCAGTTTCTTTCTAACCAATGCCATAACTTCAGCTGTACCATCATCATTTGCAACTCCTTTTCTCCTGCGAGTTGAAGACTGTGACCTTGAAGTATTGCAGGACAACGATATACTGGCAGACCGGGGGGTTGATGTTTCAGAAATAGAAGTCACGGGCGCTTCACTGGGTCCAGCAGCATCAGCATCACTTGCACATTCCTGAAGCTGAAAAAATTAAAGAACTATTTATGTCTACAATTATTATTATTTTCTAATTGCAATTTTACGTAAGTACCTACTGTAAATACATGGAAAACTTTCGTACAAGGCAATAAACTCAGTCAGAAACTCCCGTGAACATTGTCGAAGGTTTGCCATTTGCTAAAAATGAATAAAAAACGTAGCTAATCGTCCACACGTAACGACTTGTCGGCACAATTCACGGCTCCGTGCAGTTATCAAAATTGCACAGTTTTCCTATCCACACGCAACGTTTTATCTGCAATCTTTAAGACTGTGCAGATAAAACGTTGTACAAAACGTAGCGCCTGTACCGGGCATTAGTCTGTAAAACGTCACATTACATTCCACCTTTCTAAGTTGACCACTTCGGTTTTTCTATGAAAAATCTCTCTGGCTACTGAAATGAAAATGAAAATAATGAATATATACATATATTTTATATATATACACACCATGACATAGTGAAAATTTACTTTTTTCAAGTTTGGCTTTGCATTCCAGGTTGGTAGAAAATTATTTGTAGTGAAATGTATTTATGTTTAAGATTTTTTCCCCCAAACCGGAAAATGGCACAAAAACGAAAGTCAGGTGTAAAAATAAATTAGCTTACCAAAAAGGAAATTTGAGATAAAGTCGACGCCGGAAAAAGCCAGCGGTTTTTAGCGGAAAAATATAAAATAGCGAAAACAACAGTCGTTAACAATATTAAGAATAAAGAATAGATTTCAACAGCATTTAGCCAAAATGTTAATCTAGAAAGAAAAACACTATGAAGCAGCGGCGCATTAAAGACTTAAATAACTTGACATTTCAAAGGAATATAGAGTCGAAGACCAGTTTAATATGGACGAAACTGGTTTGTTTTATAGGCAGCTTTCAACCAAAAGCCTTGTGACAAAAGACGAAAAGTGTGAAGGGAGCAGGTTGGCCAAGGAAAGACTGAGCATTTTGCTATGCTGTAGTACAGCAAGGGAGAAGCTAAATTCGCACGAATTTTTGAAACAAATTCCATTAAGGTGCAAAATCTGCCCGTACTTTAAAAACCGAACAAAAAATCATCAAATCATCAACCGCAATTTTTGAGAAATGGTTGCATAAAATAGATAAAGAAAAGCAAAAACAAGGGAGAAAAATAATAGATAATGCCACAAGTCATAAACTTGACACCTCTTTTTCGAATGTACATATAAAATTTTTGCCTCCAAATCTGACATCTGAGCTCCAGCCTTTGGACCAAGGCATTATCCAATGTGCGAAGCTACATTATCAGAAAAATCTTTTGCTTCACTTAATTTCCATGATAGATACTTATTCCGGCTCAACCTACGGAATGGTGAGAAAAGTAACTGTTTTAGATGCGATCAGGTGGATTCATTCAGGTGACAGAATATACATACAATAAGGAAATGTTTTCATCGAGCGGGTTTCAACTTAACGCCATCATTGTATGATGCGGACGAAGTAAATTTACAACCAATTATTTCAGTTTTGCCTTAAATCATTCAAGATTGAATGAATTTCATTCTTTCGATGACAATCGTATGGAAGAAATTTTAGAAGATGTTATGAGCCGATCATGAAATAGTTAGTTCGGTGATACCAGTACCGATTGATGGGGCTCGTGTGTTGTGATAGTTGGAGGTGGAGGTGGTTGCGATCGATTTTTGTGAGCTCGAGCTTATGGTAGAAGCAGTAGAAGTAGATATTTCGATGACGTCTTGGACTTTGGAATGAACATGGTACTGAGAAATGAGTTCTTTAGTTGCAAAATGAGACTGAAAGGTTTTTGAAAACTTTTCAGAAACAGCAAAAAACTATATTTTCTTTCCTGGTCAATATATCAAACCAATTTTTTTTTAATAAATTGAAAATAAAAAACTACACAATATTACAAATTTTCATAAACTATGGATTATGTTAAATATTAATTAATTTGCATTTACAGTTCATCAGGTCGCGTTTTGGAACAAAATCGCCTTCAGGTGTGGTTTTGGAACGAAACTTCATGTTGGAGTCGGGTTTTGGAACAAAACAAAAACAATTATATTTTTTTTAATTTTTTATTTTTGCCTGTAATTTTTGTTTTACAGAAAGTAGGTGCCTACCTAAGAACATAACTTAAAAAAACAATTATACAAAAATAAGTTTAAAAACATGGAAAAATGAGCAGCAAAAATATTGTGTTAAAAATTTTTTTTCCCGTCAATAATTACTTCCGCATCCCAAACATCGTTCTCGGTAAGATTATTATAATCTATACGACGATAAAAACACTTGTTGGATTCATCAGTTTCATCCTCCGAATCAATATTTTCTAAAAAATAGAAGCAAAATGACACAACTTCAGTCAACGCACACATTTAATGTGTCGGCGCACGATTTCTAAGAACAAACATGTGAAGTCGCAATCAGTATGGCCAATTTTGAAATATTTCTTATCATTCTAGAAAAAGCCCGCTTAATTTAAAACAAGATTAATAATAAAAATTACCATTTAAAAATATGTGACGAACAGAAGTTTAGCCTTTTCTTAAAGTTAGAACATTAGGTCGGTTTTTGGAAAAAATAGCAAGAACCGTTTCCGACATTGCTAAGGTTTGAGTCGCTTTTTGGAACCAAACCGTTCAAAATATTAGACACAATTTTGAAAGAAAAAATCTCTGTTCAGGTCGCGTTTTGGAAATAAGGCTGTTTTTCAAACCACTTTTTAAGACATTTAGACTGGGTTTGGGATAAAATAAAGTGCACAAATCGATTCCTGAGAAGATTTCCTATAAGAAATGGTGTTTAACTCAGTTTCGTAAAAAATCGCTTGAGTCTCATTTTGCAACTAAAGAACTCAAATGTTTGTATAGTTTGGGGTAAAGATAGTCTTTGTCAACGGCCATACCACACTGGAACCACCGGTTCTCGTCCGATCACCGAAGTTAAGCAGTGTTGGGCGCGGTTAGTACTTAGATGGGGGACCGCTTGGGAACACCGCGTGTCGTTGGCACGCAAAACTTTTTTGCCCCAGATATCTGTATTATTTCCTTTAATATTTGGCACGATGAACGAAGCACTTAAATAAAGTGAACGGTAAAGTGTACCACGCAACCTTAATCGTATCGTCTATAAACACAGCCTTCACAGTCACCTCACAAGACACTAACCAATCGCCACAATACTGGAGTGGACCGACCGATAGAATGTTATCACTTTTCACTCATAATCACTAGAGCTCGAATAGTTACGCACGAAAAAATGCTGAAATATGCACGAAAAATCAGTGAGATATGCTTATCGACATATGTACAATTAAAATGAGCAAAATATGCAATAATCATCGAAAAATTGCCAAAACATGGAAAACAGACGCGCATCGAGACCCACATTTCGACTAGACACACTCTTTCGAACTACTTCTGATGCATTTGTTTTTACTCAATTGAGTCGAAAGTCGATCAAATATTTTCATGTCGAAGTATGCTTTGATTTCAAGTCCTTTCGATTCTAATATTTTGGTTCCCTTGACGACGTATATAACTGTGTACATTTATTTTCCTGGGCGAATTTTCAAAACCCAAGACATCAAAATTACCATAGCTGGCAGCACCAACCGAATTTTTCAACTAAATTTCTACGAAACACGGCTTAGAGTAAGATTCAGCTACTGTGCCAATTTCATGCAAATCTGGTGACTAGATCAGAATTCTTAGGGCAAAAAGTAGGTTTTTTTCTTCATAATTTTGCAAGATGGCACCACTGACACAGATTTGCCCGCATTCCCAAATCGCTTTTATCACACTTGGTCCTACTTAATACCAATACATTCCGTGAATTTCAACTGTATTTGACAATTGGGCCGTGAGTCCTCGTGAACAAAAGTTTTTGATGCTTCAAATATAGGTAAATTGGAGAAGGGCTACCATTCTTGTCCGATATGAAATTTCAAAAGTTTTGCTTAGGTTGCACAGACAGAGCAAAAGATTTCTATACGAGCTGGTTTTCATTGTAAAAGACGAAAAGTTTTGTTAGAGTCAACAGCAAATATTACGTTTTCGAAAATTTGAAAACTTTTGCGACTGGTAACCCTAAATTTCTTTGTACCCCTAAAGCTTCCAATGCAGCCATCGGATCAAAACGAAATTCGGGGGGCAGGTTGAATGGCACAATGGCTCTTATGTACACAGTGTGTTTATATGCAGTGGTATAAAATACGCAAAACGTCATCGTATTGTTATTGCTTGTATATTTTATGTCCATATTTGGAGGAGAAATACCAGAAGGATAAACAAGTACTACGAAATTAAATTTCGATGGAACAAAAATGATGAAAATATGCACGAGCGTGCATTTCAAGCCAAAATATGCTCTAAAGGCCGAAATATGTAAGTGAAATATGCAAAATATGTATACATGAATGTACATAACTATTCGAGCCCTAATAATCACTCTTAATCACTTTGTCTGCAAAGCAATTTTTGGGTGGGATATGATATCGAAAAAAAAGTAGCCAGACAAAAAAACCGTTACTCGCAATATCAAACGTTTCATTGACAGACAGAGACTTTATGCTGCCGGTATTTCCTTTTCCACATAAGTGCACTGATATCGCACTGGAAGTGTATGTGCAAATTCACACATGCAACTGATTTTATTACTCGAAGGACTGTTTGTTTACATAGGATGATCGATCCTTTGGCTTCAATACTACATACAGTGCCGAGAAAAAGTGATGCAAAAGCTCATATTTAAGAAATTCTTTGGGTTAACCTTTTCATATTTTTAAAGATAGTGAATAAAAAGTCCGTTGGTTTTTTTCTTGCTATTAATATATTTCCAAAGAATGATTAGATACAAAAATAAATAAAAAAAAATTAACTTTTCTGTAAGAAAAAAATTAAAAAGTAAATCAATTCATTTTTGGCTACCGAGAAAAAGTGATGCAAAAATTAAACCTCGATCATGTTCTACCAATTGTATTGGGTAACTGATAGCAATCAATGGTTCTTAATATTTGGTAGGATTTCCTTTTCGATCTATGACAGCTTGAACCCTTCTTGGCATAGATGAAAATAACTTAGCGCAGTATTCTTGAGTGATCTTGCCCCACTCTTCTTTTATTATTTCTTTAAGCGCGGATTTGCTGCGGATGTTATGTGTTCCAAGTCGACGCGACAGTTTTTCCCAAACATGCTCAATTGGATTGAGATCTGGTGATTGTGGGGGCCATTTCAAGCAATTTGAAATTTTATAAAGTATCCACATTCGAGTTTGGTGGGCGGTATGCTTAGGATCATTGTCTTACATGAATATGTAGTTTTTTCCCAAATTCAACTTTTGAACGCTAGCTGCTAGCCGATCCTTTAAAATCTGGATGTAGACTTTGTGATCCATCGTTTTTTCTTCTATTATATGAAGTTCGCCAACTTCATTGAAAGCCATACATCCCCATACCAAAATAGAACCACCACCATCATATTTTCACAGTTCCTATCATATTTTTCGTATCTAGCTCCGTGAGAAGATTTCTGCGCACTTTTGCTCGTCCATCGTGAGAAAACACATTAAGCTTGCTTTCATCCGTGAATAAGACGCGTTTCCAAAATTCGACATCCTTATTCAAATGTTCCTTGGCGAAATTTAATCTTTTTTCACGGTTTATGTCGCTAACGAAGAATTTCGTTCCTGGGATACAACACACGTAACCCAATTTCCTTAACTGATTTCTGACTGTATGAACGCTAACATCTTTTTTATAAATAGATTTTAGTGTTGCTTTGATTTTCGTCGCCAGTATAAAATGATCTTTCTTGACTTCTCGTTCGATTATTCGCATATCACGTCCTGATAATATTTTCTTTTCTTCTATCGCTTTTTGTTTTCTAAGCTTTTATTTTTGCAGAACCTGTCTATTATCCTCCAAACAGTGGAAATGGGTCTATTAACGATGGATGCAATTTTTTTGTATGGAACGGTCTGGTTATGAAGCCGAAGAATAATTTTTCTTTCATCTAAAGAAGTCTCTTTTCTCATGTTGATCGACTGAAAATTGGTTAAATAGTAATATTAATGAAAACCTAAACCTGAAGATTCAGAAATTACTTACTTTTATGTTTTCCTCCAATCGCCTCTAAAATTGATTTTCAATGATGAAAACAACTAACAATGGACTGCAATTGCTGATAAAATGACATATTTTCAATGAAAAGCAATTATTGCATCACTTTTTCTCGGTATGTTTTAAGCTAGAGGTTAATCTGGAAGCGTAAACAAACTTTCAGAAACCGGTTCTTGGGAAAATGATGAAGAAATTTTACCTATGGCACATAGGACCATACTCCGAAATACCAATTTTGCCGACATTACTTTTGAGAGTTCGCATATAAGCTATCAAAGCCGAAATTTTGTATATTTTCATCTTTTTGCATCACTTCTTCTCGGCACTGTATGTCCTACATAGCTCCTTAGCTCAGAGGCCGTGATAACACTTGATTCATCCTTTAATGGAGATAAGACTCAGGTGCATCCGATAGATTTTTTTCGAAAGCGTTTTCTTCTGGTGTGGCCCTCTTATCTCCACTTTCCGTAGGAGATGGTGACTCTGGCTCAGAGATTGTTAGGTTACTTCGATATATATTCAAATGTAAAGTCGAACCCATAGCCGATCGTATAGTCACGGGCCTTTAACTGTAGAAAGCATTTCTTATTGATGACAAGAATGGTAACAATTCCATTCTTTTGGTTGCCATGCTAAGTACACAATGCTACAATTAAATTTTTATATGATAACCAACTTATAATGAATATAAGCAACAAATGTTTAAATTTCTTAAGTATTGAACATTTTGAACATATTTATTTTAGGAAGCACGCGGATCAGGAAAGGGAGACAATTACACAGCTGCTCTATATCGTATTCACTTGAAAGGTTACCGCAGAAGTTCGTCAGATGGCAAAAAATCAAAATGGGAACAAAGCTTGATTTGCAAACGTTTACCGGATAATATCCTACGAAGAGAAGCCTACAAAAGCGTACAACTATTTAGGTAAATCTATTTTTCTCCACAGAGCATTTGTAAATTACATAACATGCTTGTAAATTTAATAAGCCTTCTAAACATTTGTATGATAGATGCACGTCATTTGAGATTACATATTTTAAGTAACAATATTCAACCACGTTACGTAACTGCAAGCATAAGTAAATGGATCTGACGCGTTATTTAAAAAAAAAAAATTACCAATTTTTGTTTTGCTAGATAACTTCAAGCGAAACTTAAACTTTGGTATTCCATTTTTACTTTTCATTTTTCCGTTTTACTTTTTGCGAAAAAAAAGGAAATTGTGTGAAATTGCACGGATGAATCAAGATTTGTTTAAAAATAATTTACTCTAATTTTACTCTAATTCAATTCAATATAATACATTTTCATATAATACAAGTCATTTTTCAATGAATTTCTATTATTCATTCAAAACCCATGTGTAATTTTATTCTATAGCGAAAACTCACTCAACCGTTCATCAAACATCCTATCGCGGAAGAAGTGTAACAACTTAATATTAATTAGTAATGCTTGACATGAATACATATTTAGAAGTTAGAAAAGAAGCTTTAGTTCACACTTTACGTAGACAACATAAAGGCTTCAACAATCAATTCTTAATTCCCAACGAAAATTCAGGTGAAAGCACTCATTAAAGACTCAACTAAAACTTTATAAGGAATAAACAAGTATTGTTGAAATGCTATTAGAGTGTAGAGCGATAAATAACTGCTTTCTCAATTTTCTAAAACGGAAATTTGCGATAGCAAAAGTGTGCGTCGGCCGGGAATCGAACCCGGATCAACTGCTTGGAAGGCAACTATGCTGACCATTACACCACCGACGCCTCTGATTGTTAATAATTTATTTCCAAACAAATTTCAATAAATAATTTATTTCGATAATTGAGTTCTTTAGTTGCAAAATGAGACTGAAAGGTTTTTGAAACTTTTCAGAAACAGCAAAAAAAAAACTATATTTTCTTTCCTGGTCAATATATCAAATCCATTTTTTTTTAATAAATTGAAAATAAAAAACTACACAATATTACAAATTTTCATAAACTATGGATTATGTTAAATATTAATTAATTAGCATTTACAGTTCATCAGGTCGCGTTTTGGAAAAAAATCGCCTTCAGGTGTGGTTTTGGAACAAAACTTCATGTTGGAGTCGGGTTTTGGAACAAAACAAAAACAATTATATTTTTTTAATTTTTTATATTTGCCTGTAATTTTTGTTTTACAGAAAGTAGGTACCTACCTTAGAACATAACTTAAAAAAACAATTATACAAAAATAAGCTTAAAAACATGGAAAAATGAGCAGCAAAAATATTGTGTTAAACATTTTTTTTCCGTCAATAATTTGAATCCTTCTAATTTCTCTTTCAAACATAATCAAATTAAAAAGTAATAAACACACATCGATAAAAAGATAAACAATTAATCAATCAGCATAGAAGCAAAATGACACAACTTCAGTTAACGCACACATTTAATGTGTCGGCGCACGATTTCTAAGAACAAACATGTGAAGTCGCAATCAGTATGGCCAATTTTGAAATATTTCTTATCATTCTAGAAAAAGCCCGCTTAATTTAAAAAAGATTAATAATAAAAATAACCATTTAAAAATATGTGACGAACAGAAGTTTAGCCTTTTCTTAAAGTTAGAACATTAGGTCGGTTTTTGGAAAAAATAACAAGAACCGTTTCCGACATTGCTAAGGTTTGAGTCGCTTTTTGGAACCAAACCGTTCAAAATATTAGACGGCATTTTGAAAGAAAAAATCTCTGTTCAGGCCGCGTTTTGGAAATAAGGCTGTTTTTCAAATCACTTTTTAAGGCATTTAGACTGGGTTTGGGATAAAATAAAGTGCACAAATCGATTCCTGAGAAGATTTCCTATAAGAAATGGTGTTTAACTCAGTTTCGTAAATAATCCCTTGAGTCTCATTTTGCAACTAAAGAACTCATTTCATACTTCCCATATTTGTGATGGAGAAATAAGTCGAATATAAATTTATTGAAGTATTATATAAAGAATTAACGATGCTAAGAATTATTCATAAATTTCATTAAATTTTTGGTCCTCTAAAAAAGGCGTCTTGTGGTGAGTATGATATCTCTGAATTGGATCAGCTTCAATGAAACAGAATCGAAAGAATAAGCAAAATATTAATTTTTAATGATGTGGTGGCTTCTCGAAAATAAATTTAGATTTCTGTAAACATTTTTGCTTTTTGCATCGTTCTTAGACGTCTTTCTAAATATGCGTGTGAGTTCGAGAATGTTTGTTAGATTGTCACGAAATTTTCTTTGTATATATTAAATTTTTGTGCATTACGAAAATATACTAATATTTTTGTAACATCCTAAGTGCGTATAACCCCTTAATCAGTAGATGTTCTCATGACTCGATGTATCAATTATAGGATTCAAGCTGAAATTTCATTTTATACGCAAGCTGTTATTTTAAAAATGGAAAAATATAACAATTTCAAAGGAATAATATGCAGCAACGAGATGCATAATTAATCCGAAGTAAATATTGTGTTGCGAATATGATTCTTTAAGGGGTTACATGGGTTTCAGAGAATAAAAAAAACGCAATTTTTAAATGTTTCAAAAATAAAAAATAATGTATTAAATTATTATAAATTATTGTTAACAACTAAAGTAACTCTTGAACTATATGTAAAAAAAATTTTAGACAAAAAAATTGATAATACGCCCTCTGACAGCTTTTTCACGAAAAGGCTCGAAAAATGCGGTGCCAACGATAACTCAAAAACGAATGCACCAATCTTAACCAAATTTTGCACACTTCTTTTAAATAGTATTTTCTTGTACTTGATATTGTGTTTCGTTCATTAGAATTTAATACGCATGGCATTATTTATTGAATTTTTGGGTCAAAAATTAAATTTTTTACTCGCGACGTTGCCAAAAGTTCAGATTTCAATATTTTTACAAATCCTTCGTTCTAGTACAAGTCAAACTCATACTCTAACAAAAAAATTTGATTTTTTTGTTTCAGATGAATCCAGCTCAAGATATCGTTGGCACCGCATTTTTTGAGCCTTTTCGTAAAATAGCTGCCAGAGGGCGTATTATCAATATTTTTGTCTAAAAAAATTTTTACATATAGTTCAAGAGCTACTTTAGTTGTTCACAATAATTTATAATAATTTAATACATTATTTTTTATTTTTGAAACATTTAAAAATGGCGTTTTTTTTTATTCTCTCAAACCCATGTAACCGGGGTCTATGGAATGTTGAAGAGGTCCAAGTTGGAGGCAGTTATGCGTCAGCAAAAGGCCGTAAAACAGGGGATTGGAAGAAAGTATCCGCACGCGGAAAATGTACTTCAAAACGAACAGAGAACCTAATTTGCCTCTCGTGTTGGCGTTCAATTATTAGAGATGCAACCGAAGAATATAGGTAGCTACGGCTTATTTTGAAATGAAAATAGATTGACTATAGACTTGACCACAATATTCGAGTATAGAACGAATCAGGGTGATATGTAGGTGGACAAATGTGGAAATGCCAAAAGAATTGTGACTCCGATATTGAGCCGATGTTATCCAGGTAGGCACCCCTAAGCTCTGACAGTTATATTTAACAGCGTCCCTCTAGTGCAAACTAGATCTCCAGCGCCTGCCATAAAATCTGCCGGTTAGGGTTTTCTAGGTTCTGATGCTAGTTGATGGGCTCGTGATGAACACTTCTGAATCTGATGAAATCCTTGGACGAAAGATTTTTACTCGCAGTCGCCCCGAGGTGGTTAAGATCAGACTTCCATCAGTCGAAATAGTTACGGCACATGTATTTATTTGGTCAAACCTTCAGAGTAATGGAGCATGAATTTCGTCGTAGCACTACAGCCCCTCTCGGGCCTTGGCTTCTCGCAGGTGACGCCTCCAGTTGTCTCAGTCCAATGACCGCGTCGTCCAATTTCGAAAACCGAGCAGCTTTGCGCAGTCTTCGTCGACAGAGTCATTATAGCAACCTCTGGTTCGTCAAAAACCTCGTACAACACGTGGTTGTACCTTATCCGCCATTGGCCGCACTCTTTTTTAGCTCCAATTATACGCCTGAGGATCCGTCTTTCGAAGGCGTTCAACATATTTGCGGATGCTTGGGTAAGGGTCCAATCAGTAAGGGTCACATCCGTAGCACAACACAGGTCTGATTATTGATTTGTAAACTTGGAGCTTCGTCTTCCTGTGTATGCAACTGGTCTTCAGTAGGGCCAGAAGGGAGTAAAAAGTTTTATTAGCGAGCTGTATTCTCCGTTTAATTTCATCAGTTTCACTGCCTTTCGTTGTCAATTTCGACCCTAAGTATATAAATTCGTCCACATTCTCTAAATTATATTCGTCCAGAATTATATTTCGTCTAATGGAGGTCTTCTTTCTTGTTTGCGTCATGATTTTTGTTTTCGTCTGATTGATCTTCAGGCCTACTTCTTTGGCTTCCTGGTCAAGTTTCAACAGGAGTTCTTTGCCGGATGTAAAGGAACGTGACAAGATGTTAATTTCATCCACGTAGGCCACTAATTGGTTCGACTTATACAGAAGCGTACCCCCTGTGTCGACAGCATGAATTTGAAGTAGTCCAATTTCTTCAAAGCAAACGAAGGACACAGGAAACGACCGCGGTGCAAGAAGCGGTACGATTGGAAGATGAGGGACGGTGTAACATCCTGGGCCAGATGTTGGTGCCCATTAAGCTATATAGAACGACAAGGTGGATGGAACTTTTGGTGGTCCCTTCGTTACCGCATGGGTTGATCCTTGGGGTAGATTTGCTAAAGCAGTTTGGAATTACCTAAAATCTAAAGCATGATTGTTGGGATTTTATCCACGAAGCGGTTACTTCTTCAGAATCAGTCTTTCTCAGGAGGAAGAGTCTCATCTGGAAAACTTGGAGGATGTCGAATTTGCGCATATGGGAGATGGATTGGGATGTACTAATTTGGTGGAGCACGTCATCAAGACGGATTCGATGCCCATTAATCAAAGGTATTACCTGGTCTCACCAGCTCTTCTGGGGGAAATGTTAAAGTTGGGAGTAGTAGAACCATCCTCCAGTGCATGGTCTTCCTCCATTTTGATAGTGAAAAAGAAAGATGCCTCGTATCGCTTTTGTGTCGATTTTTGGAAAGTCAACCGGATGTCTGAAAAGGATGCTTATCCCTCTACCCTATGTTTCAGCTACGTTTGATAAGTTACGGGACGCAAAGTATCTTTCGACTCTAGATATCAAGTCCGCCTACTGGCAAGTACCAGTGGTGGAAGATTCCCGTCAGTTTACCGCATTCACAATTCCAGGTAGGGGTTTATTTGAGTTTCGTAGGATACCTTTTGAATTGTCAAACGCTCCGGCTACGTGGCAACGGTTGATTGATCGTGTCCTGGGTCCTGCTTTTGATGCCTACGTTTTCACCCAAACGTTCGACAAACACTTAGATATACTCCAAGAGATATTTTAACGGCTGAAGTTGGCAGGCCTGAAATTGTCCCGGTGTGCCATTTCTGTCATCCCAACTAAAATATTTGAGATACCTAGTTGATAAAGACGGTTTATGCGCCGAAAGTTGAGAGCGTGATTAATATACCCAGACCCTAATCTGTGAAACAGATTCGACAGTTTTTTGGGTATGGTATCGTGGTGCCGGCGGTTTATACCGCATCATTCATCATTGGTGTCACCACTAAAGGATCTGCTACGGAAAAACCAACGTTTTCAGTGGACTTCAGAATGTGAACTGGCTTTCAACAAATGCAAATTGAAGCTGGTTTCTGCTCCGATTCTTTCGTGCCCGGACTTCAACATACCATTCATTGTCCAGACGGATGCGTCAGACGTCGGGTTAGGAGCGGTGCTAAGTCAAGTTTTCCCGGAAGGCGAAAGAGTTATTTGCTATTTGAGTCGTTTCCTAAACAAAGCAGAGAGGAAATATTCGACTACTGAAAACGCTGGTTTTTCCGTAGCAGATCCGTCAGTGGTGACACCAATGATGAATGATCCGGTATAAACCGCCGGTACCACGAAGAAAGTCTTAAGAGGAATCATTGACTCCCTATGTAAAGAAGGCCAATTCTGGAGACGCTACAACCGTGAGCTGTACACTAACTACCTAGAAGCAAATATAATTATTCTAGTGGGCTGAGCACTTAGCTCGTATGAGCGAAGTGAAGACTGCTCAGAATACCCTTTGAGGCATATTTTATGGCAGACGACAACGGGAGAGATCTTGCTTGCGCTGGAGGATATCGTTAACCAGGACGCTCAGACCTTAGGGCTGTCTAAAAGGATGACATCGGCACAATATCAAGTTCGGTTGAGATACGTGTCGGTAGAGGCCAGAGTTAAACTCCGGTTGCCAAAAGAGCTTCACGATTTCCTGACTCTATTATCCGTTCCGTCCACTATTCTACTTTATCTTTTGTAAAAAAAAAATAATAATAATGAATACAGTATGATTCAAAATTTTCGATCAAGAAAATTTACAAATAAAAACTGTTTGAAAAGAGGGACAACTTTTGCTCAGCTCACTTTCTCTAAGTTATGTAGTTACTTTATGTGAGCTTGTAACATGCTATGATTAAAGTAAATAGTAGGAGAGAAACTAAGGATCATGTACTAGAAGAGAGAATAAAGAATGAACGTATTCGAAAACAGTAATTATTTTATTTTTTTTTTTATTTTTATTTCTTCGGTTACAGGTAAAAATTTGAACTGTTAGTTTCAAACATTCAAAATTCAGGACAATGAAAATATAAATAATGTTTGTTAGAGAACGTAGGCTTGTTCTAAAGTAATAAATTTATCTTCCAAGGGAAGATTCTTTAGTGTCATGATTATTTGAGTTATGAATGCGATTTTGACGAGCATTTTACTAACTCACTTAAATCCGATGTGTCTGTCCGATATTCATCCAATCAAAATAAATACATTTCATTCTGTTTGTCTGTTGTCCTTTGTTCAATGCAAAGTGAAGCAAATATTTTCAAATATTGCAAATATTTTATGTTATTTTCAGAAATGAAGTCGAATTCTATACTACAATATTACCAGAGCTAATAGCATTTCAAAGACAGAAAACCAATGACATATTTAAAGCAATCCCAAAAATTTATTTAGCAAGGAACGATCTGCTAATAATGGGTAAGTAATCTTGGATTTTTTTTTACAATGTAGATATAATCATTCGCCTATTTTAAAAGAAAGAAGAAGAACAGAACACATAAACTATCTACACTGATTCATTTTTCAGAGGATCTACTTGCACGTAATTTCCAAATGCCTGATCGACGAAAAGGACTGTCTGTGCTTGAAGCCAGAGCGGTCCTTAAAGAAATTGCTAAACTGCATGCACTTAGTTTAGCCTACAAAATCCAGCATTCAAAACAATTCGAAAAATTCAAGAGCTTGATTACCGAAGGTATATTTTCTGCAAAAAATGAAGACTGGTATAAAAACTACTATAAGCAATTGACTAAAAATGCTATCGATATGGTACGACATTAATTACTTTGATTCAAATCTGTTGACTGGTTAGTGTTTGATTTTAGGTATCAGAAACTCTACCCAAAAATTCGAAATATGTAGAAAGTATTAAAACATTTGCCGAAAGTACATCGTTTTTCAAGCGTATGGTGAATTTGATAAATAAGGAATCGGAATTGTCGGTCATTTGTCATGGAGATTGTTGGACAAATAATATCCTATTTAATTATGGTGAAAATGGCCATGTTATTGAAGTAAGTGAAACAAGGTAGTAAAGTTTGATCTTCATTTTTTTATTGCAGACAGTGTTAGTAGACTTTCAATGCATCCGATATGGCTCTCTAGCACTAGATGTTTCTAACTTGATTTATTGCTGCACAACCAAAGAAATACGTGACGAACATTTGCAGTCGCTTTTAGCAACATATGCAAGTGAGCTTTTCAAACAGTTAAACATCCTTGGCCAACCACCTGAATCCTGTAGCACAGAGGAAAAATGCTATCAAATGTAAGTATAATTGATTCTATGAACGTTTGGTGTGTGAAAAAAACTAAGAAAATTTATTTAAGGGTCAACGATGAGTTAAAAGCCTATGGAAAATTCGCTCTTGGCTTAGCAATGGACATTCTCCCGATGAGTACTTGCTCCTCAGAAAATGCACCCGATTTATACTTAAACCGATCTGAAGAAGCTACCGGAGCCCCAGAATTAAATTTTCCGCCAAATGATTTATGCCGCCAGAAAATGACTGATATTGTTATCGATTTAGTTGATAATGGAATGCTGTAAAATCTTCATTTAAGTTATATGCCGATGATAAGCACAAATAGTTATTGTTTATGGAGTAGTGAAATGATTTCAAATATGTCAGTATTACGCATACTGTGAATTAATTTAAGATTTCGATATTCAAAAATATTTTGAGATTAGTTGGAGCTTATGCAATAATATCGTTGAAAATTAATTTATTATCTACCTATTTATAAAGGTTGTGATTTTTCCTGAGTGAAAAATAACTTGAAAATTAACTA
The DNA here is from genome assembly GCA_947369275.1 of Nemotelus nigrinus. Taxonomy (NCBI): domain Eukaryota; kingdom Metazoa; phylum Arthropoda; class Insecta; order Diptera; family Stratiomyidae; genus Nemotelus; species Nemotelus nigrinus. The sequence continues at coordinate 37,414,308 of OX376372.1, forward strand.
TGTTCCAATTTCAAACAAGGCCTGTTCCTGAGGTTCAAAATTTCATGTCCCTCCTAAACATCTATTTAAGAAAATTACAAATCAATCATTCGATGAAAACACTGACAATAACTCTAAACTACTACTTTATATAATTTTTGTCGTTGCTTAACTTTCATATTTGTTCTAAATAAGCAAAAGCGATTTATATCAAATCATTTTGTGACTTATACCAAATCATTTTGTGAACGTAGGACTACGAGGCAATTTTCAAGCTAGCGTTTCTGCAAATACTAGTTAATGCTGAAGTATATCCAAAATGCACCAAAATATGATGAGTGTAAAAAGTATAGCAAACTTGGTTTCGACAGACCAAATATATGCATATATTTCTGATTTGTATACATAAGCTCTTGACAAATTTTAGAAATCAAATTTCGAAAGCGTGTTAACAGTATAACTGGAAAGAAAATACGATATGATTTAAAGGGAAACAGACTTTTAAAAAAATTGTTCAGATTTTCGCTTTTTTGAACATCATTGGTTCTATTTTACGTTTGAATTTATCGACTATGTTTTACAATAGGGAGGAAGGAATTGTTCCTAGCTAATAATTATTAAACACACGAAACAAAATCAAACATTCATACACAAATATATGTGCTTAGAAAATATCGTTTCACAAATTCCCTTAAGTCTATGAACGTATTCAAAATGATTCTGAAATATTTAAAATTAACAATTAGACATATTTATTGTTCTGCCGAAGCATTTAATGCGATTTTGTGGAATATTCAATAAAATATGAAACATGAGCGATTAAAATACTCAGATATCCGAGAAAAGTATTAAATGGCATCCTTATATAACATTGTGATCAAACTTTTAAAAAGTATCGATGTATATTACGAATAAAGAATTTATTTATCGGATACGTCACGTTTCAATAATCGTTTCAGTGTATTGTTGCAATGAATGCATTATAGATTTTTAACTGGGAAACCAGAACCAGAATTTTTTGTCTGTAAAGTTTGATGAATGTATGTGAAAATAGGAGGAACAGATTTAAGATCGTTTTCTTTGAGAGCAAAATTGTAAACAATTCTCTAACTGAACAAAATAGCTTGTCTAGAGTATATTCCTAATAATTTGAATCCAACATTCAAGGTGGACAGACGTGTTTTTGGAATCAGAGTCAGTTTTCTGTAAAAATATTGAACATACCGTTTTGAGTGTGCTTTTTAATTTTATATTTTTCTGCTTTCAAAATTTTATATCATGACGGAGAACTGTGGAAAGTATAACGTCCATTTCGACGTAGTAACGAAGATACAGTAATTTGTAGTTACTGTAAAGTTATACTCAACATTTAATGTGCAGCTTTGATGATTTATTGTTCCTTCGTCAAGAGAATTTACTGGATTTGTCGAAATGTCTAAAAGGTGACAAACAAGAACATAAAACGCATGAGTTATTACAGAATCTAATACGCAAAATCGAAGAATTAGTTAATAGCAATAAATTCATTTCCAAGCACCATGAAAACCTAAGCAAAAAAACTTCAGGAAACGATCGATGAAATTAGAATTATAAACAAAATTAAGTGAAAAATCAAGGAATACAGGAAAAAACCTTAGCAACAGCAGCATCTCGAAATCAACGTTGATATTACTGGATATATAGAGTGAAATTCGAAAAACTTTACAAAAAAGGTCAATCAACTATTGGACAACATGAAAATAAAGAGGAAAGAAAAATTACGAACATTAAAATAAGTAAAGTAAAGTAATCCCACGACAACCCTCGCACGGGTCTAGCGGTTTAAGTTGGTAGATAGAGAGTTATACTTTAACTAAACCTCAATATCATACAGTCGAAAACTTCTGTGGGAAACAAAGAACTGAGCTCGACAGTTACAGTACAAATTTATCTGGGTCAAAAATTTTTGTAGGACAAACGAAGGCGATTGAGTATTTAGCAATAAATCTTTAGCCGATATCGGTTTTTGGAATATTAAAATAAGTAAGTCTAACCTGTTTTACACCGTTAAAATATTATGAGCTCATGCCACAATTTTCCTGTTTAAAAACTCTTATTTTAATTTAATTCGAAATACTGTTTCTTTACACCATTTGCCACTATTAATATCGTTAACGGGTAAATTCCTAAAATCAGCCAATATTTATAGCGACAAAGTGGAACGTTTACCTTATAAACTGATATCTGTCTCTGTAATGAAAGGTAAGTAAACCCACAATACTTACATACCATTCCATTGAAATATGAACCCAATATTTAATGGCATTCACTCTCATACGACACGTGAAGAGTTTGCTTGCAGTAACGTAGAAGAATATAAAAATAAATAGAACTATTTTCAGCTACTTCTTAGTACATTTCATACAAACCTTAGAAGCTTACATAAAAACTATCACAATTTATTACTCATGTTAGAACAACTTGTTTCTTTCGACTGTAATGCACTTTCCGAAACCTGGAATCCATGTAATAGGCAACCATACAACAACGATGGCTTTTTATCTTTTGCAACGCAGAAAGCCGTATATAAGATTAGTGGAGTAGCTTTATTTATTAATGACAAATTAAAAAAAATGACGATCGATGAAATAAGTTGCGCCTTCAAGCAAAAATTGAAATATATGAAAAGACCCTAATATCAATGCTTGCTGTTAATAAATCTTCTGACTCACATGTATAATTGAGCCATAAAAATTGAAATTTGGTTATTTGGGGGCACTTCTTTCATCGAAAAAAACGTCCAAAATCGAGCATGCTATTTTCCAACACTTGTCAAATCGCGAAAATTTTATATTTGTGGCTCAATTTAGGTTCACTTTGTGTGTTTTTAGCTAAACTAATCGAATTTCATCGTTAAATTGATTGCAGATCACCTGGACGACCTGGGCAATGTGCCGCGCAATCGACTCTGGTCGTCAGCGCGCGCTCCATCAATTGCATACAGAAGCCGCCATTTTGTTTTTTTGGAAAATTCAACTATGCGATTTTATACTTTTTTTGTTTGTAAAGATGCATGCAAAATTTCAAATTGATATCTCTAATAGTTTTTTTTTACAACACTTTTAAAATGATACTGCTTTTTACCCGTTTAACAGTAGAATAACCCCTTAAAAAATACTTTAAGCTTTATACCGCTAAATATCCTCATTATTAAGGCGGCAAGCCCGATTACGCAAATTTAATCAATTCATCGGGTAAAAACATTTGGCAAGCAGTGAATTGAGAAATAGGGATAAATTATAAAAATTGGTTATATTCATTCTATTAACTACAATACAAAATCCTCCGTAAAGTTGCTGATATATTCAATGATTATTAAGTAAACGTAGGAAACTGGCCATTCAGAAACGCACTACTTTTGTGTAACACTCATATTGAGTTCATAACGGAGAATGAAATACAAAAAAAAAAAAAGAAATGAAGGACAATACGAGCGCCGATTTTGATGGAAACAAGTTATCCCATTAAGGTTTAGCGATGTCATTGAATTAGTTTGACGCAACTTTTACTATGCAATGGTTTACTAGACCTTACAATATGGGTGAGTGAGTTTGGCTACAAAAAGTGCACTACTTTTAATTACCAGGCATAAATTATAAATTAAAATGCTTCTAAAAAAAAACCAAAAACTTATCTTACACGTTAAATCTATTCAGATTTAAATGCTATAAATTTAGAAGAAATTTTTTTAAAAGCGGTTTTAAAGAATATACGAACGGCACTCTATCGATTAATATCAATCCTACTCGCGAAGGTTGGTAAGCGTTTTTATTGGTACCTCATAGGAAAACCTCAAACGGACAAAGCCACTATAGCTGTATTGTAAAGTATCTTCAAGCGCAGAGTAAATAAACACTTTTATAATAGAAATTGAAATGAAAATGTTAAGCTGACTACTCATTACTAGTTAAGACAGATATTTATTTTATTAATTATGATGCTCAAGATATTTTTAGCTAGGCTGATATTATTGTCACTACTCTATTTTCATTACAATATTATTTTTAAGCTAAGCAGTCTATTCTCAATTGAACTGCGAACACACATATTTATACATTTATATATATTTCAGTTTCCTGCCCCTATCAAAAGCTCTAAGAACTTTCTGTTTCTCTTTCAAAACTATTTAAATATTTAGATGAGAATGTTCTAGTCTATTGTCTCAATCTTTTCACCTTCTCTTCCTGGGGATTGATCATAAATGAATGTGCACTGTATGCTGGTATATGCTGACAGTACCTGCCGGACTTTTTCTGGACTTGTAAAAAAATTGGAAAATGTATGAATCTTAATAGCATTAAAATCTAGAGAATATTTCCTCAAATTACCCTTTGATTTTGTGAGCTTATATGCTTTTACTACACTAATAAATTCTAAAAAGATATATTAGCTGTTTATGGATGCCCTATGTATATATTTTCTCTATTGTCCGTACACATTTAACATTTTGCACTCTGTTTCTTGACGTTAAGTGCACACGAAATTTGACATGGAGTAAGTACAAAAATGTGGTTACTAATCCACCAAGTCGAATCATTCATAATGCTTATATCATGTCCATACTGAAATTCGAAAGCGGAGGCCAATTTCTAATGAGAAGACAACCTCGATTCCTTGGAAAAGTTAATCAATCTCCTAATAAAAATATTCGCCCAGGGGAATCGGCGTACATGTAGCCAATGGAGACCATAATTCTATTCTTACTCTAGATATCTATAAATTTCTACCGATGATTAACAATGATTGCATTGTCAACTTTGACAGAAATGTGAAAATTTATGTTCCTTCTTCGAATAAATCTAGCAGCTGAGAGATCAAGTTTTTAAGTCAAAGTAACGTGATTTCCTCAACCTCGAAAACGTACAAAAAAACACGCATAATATTTGTAATCTACTTACCGAATTGCCGATCCTCCGTGCAATATGACGACAGTCACGACACAATAATTCACATTTTGCCCCACCGCCTACAAAGTGCATTCATAGAACGACAGAGACCCCGTGAAAGTGCTTCACCCATCCCAAATTTTCATAACCTTTAAAACATTCCGTCGACTCGACCGTTAGAAGCTTTTAAAATTTCAAACCAGATGTCTCTTCAGCCGTCTTTGAACGTTTCAAAATCCTCTATCGTCATTTCGTTGTTCTTGTCATTTGATTTGTAGCCATCTTCGCGACCTTTCAATCTAGATGTCAAAAATAATTTTGATAGATAAAACCGTATTTTTTATATGCGTGCGGGGGTCTGGTACGGGAGGTAGTTCGTCATTCATTGTTGAGTCGACGATTTTTGTAGTGTTAATAAGTTCTTGCCGAGCCGTAATTACGTTCTAAAGTTATTCACAAATTCATCCTAGATGTTTAAGGTTTCGTTTTACGCTGAGTTCGCGTTGAATTAAGCTGTGGTGCGGCGGCAATAAGTAAGTGATTCTCGTCATAGTGTAGCAGAAGTTAACGAGACCGAGACCTTCGGAACGAAAAAAACAACTCGTCGTGAGTAACCATCGCGAACGGGTCGAAACGAAAACGAAATTTAGTCTAAATGACTACGGCTGAACCACCGCTTTTGCAATTAGAGGACGAAATCATCACCTGTCTGAAGGACGAAATCGATTTCCTTAAGGTAAATGTCAAAGTTTCCACAGTCGTTTCAATGAATTGTACTAATTTAGCTACATTCCGTGGGAGGCTGCATCGTCTCCCTTTGTTTCCGTTCTTTTAGACGAAAAAAACCGCAGACGTCGTGGTTAAGAACGGTCCAACCAGTGAAATTATAACCGATGACAAAAGCAGTATAATTTCACTGTCGAGCAGTAACTGCGGCGTGAGTACAAGTAACAGCTGTCGCAGTAGCAACGACTCGATCGACGAAGAGGAAGAAATTAGTTCAGTTCCAGAGGTAGAATTCGAAGGAGTCAATCTGGATTCGGGCGTTGATAATCGTGAATCGCAACCCCTTCTAGGGGCTCGCGATCATGTGGAAGCACTACGGAACAATTTCGCTGGTAAGTAGATTATTCAGTGTTTCCCTTGGATGTTTGATACCGCAATTCAAACGCAGTCAATGTGAACGATCTTGCGGTTATAGATACGAAACCCGATAAATGCAATGCTCTCATTGTTGGTATTTACTTCTCAAATATCACACCCTGTATGTAGCCAGCGCGAAATGGTGTGTTTGCATGAGTGGGCAAGGTATACACCTGTTATCGACCGTCTGAAAAGCTGCCACGCTTTGTGCTCACATTAAACCCATTCTAAGCTGCCGATTGATTATGCATATATTTCAAACTATTCGAACTCCATTAGTAGTTTAAGGTTAATAGCTGAGGTTCACGAGAACACATCTCTGACTCATGCGTCAATCAGCTGGTGACCAATACTCCCATTCAATTTAGTAAAAAAAAAACAGACACGCTTCCGTGAACGCGAAGATTTAAATCTCAGCATTTATCAATTGTGGAAATCACTAACGTAAACAACAAATGCTAGCTGAAAGCGAAAATCACTAATTTCTGTCTTGAATCATTGATATAAGACCAGAGGTTCTTAGAGCTTGTATTTGTCTTTCACTTCTTAAAACAACAATATTTTAGTCGGATGTCATCTTCAATCATTTCAATTTTCATAGAACGATGAACTGTTTATCAAGTCAATAAAAATCAAATTCACGTTACTTCGTGATTTTTAAGTTTATTGAAAAAATTTCAGTAACGTAACGTTGCGCCTAATCAGTTTCAAGTTTGACCTCTCCTTAGCTTCGATTAAACTGCTTGCAGTTCGGTCTCGAAATTTTTGTCTCGGCATTTCATCTTGTTGAAACGGCAGATAATTTAGTGTGAAGTTAGCCGCTATCATTCGTAAATATGTACTTAAAAAACGTGTATGCGCCCATGCTAATCTGCATGATTCTAGCTAGGTCGTCTACTACGAGATAAGCAACGAGCTATTTGTACGGATGCAAGAATTGTTCATAGGAAAATATGCGAAAATATTGTACGTTTAAAACGTTCTTGTTTCAAATATCACATAGTGATGTATGCAGTATTATCAGTTGTAGTTTTGTCACATATATTCCTTTGTTTATATCATTAGGGAGATTTCCTAAATAGATGATCGACTTAGATCGATGGGTTTCGTTCAATCTTCAAAGAAATGTCTAAATAGATTTAAATGCCGATTTATCCCTAGAGATTTCTCTAACAATCGTATGTATAAAGGACCAGAATATAGACTTTATTGAATATTTATACATAACAATCAGAGAGTGAACACGAATCCATATTTATGAACGCATAGTAATCAATGATAAAGTCAACGTATCTAATTTATATATATTTATAAATTATTTATAAATAGAAAAAAAATATGCTTGGAAAGAAAATATAATATAAAAAAAATTTATTCCCAAATGAAAACATCATTTTTCCCCATGACACATTTTTTGTCTAAGCAAAAAAAAAACTCTCAGTAAAATATAAAGTGACACTCAAAAAAAGGACAAACGTAATTTATAAGTACTTAAATATAAAGCAAATGAACTCATATTTTAGGTGTAAATTTTTAAAAAAAAAGTAAGGTAGCTCCGCGATGGTTGAAGGAAGTTTCAGAAAGAAGTCTATGATATAATTTGTAGCGCTTCCGCTTTTCCCAATAATAATAATGTAAAAAATGAATGCGTGTGTAAATATGTATAATATGTTCTATGATTGAAATTGTTTTATATCCAATAATTTAATAGAATTATTAAGCGATACGTCACTAGCCACTTACGAAGAAAGCTTCAATGTTAAGGATACTACAAATACAGCTGGTACTATTATCATAATGCAGATCAAGCCAATTTCAGCTTCAATTTCAGTAAGTTCAATGTAGACAGAGGTCTTAGACAGCTTATGATTATCCTCAAAAAAATCGTTGTTGAAGTCGATAGCATGGATTCGGTGGAATCCGTAAAAACCCGCAAACAATTTGCATTGGAAATCAGTGCCTGAACAACTGCAAACATCACATTTTATCGATGAATTGAGGTTTGATCTGCACTTATGTCGCAGTAAGGTTCGCTCGAAACAGAAAACATTCGCAGTTACTAAATTGCACACAGTTCGCAGAAGAAACACCATCCTTGTGGTAGCATTGAACTACTAATTGGCTACAAGCTGCAAAAGTATAGCTGCTGGAATATGTAACAGTCAAAAATTTTGCGAATTGCTAGGGATGGAGATGGCTAACAAATTGCCAAGCTTAACGAGCGTCTCTCATCCGGCAATATTTACCGCCATATTAAACAACTGTAAATCCTGTGGAGCAAACCTTCAATAAAATTAAATATTCGGTGCTGGCTCTTTTCGCCGAAAATAGTCAAAGTCAGGTACTGGTGGAAATCATAGAAAGAGTAGTATCGGCCGCAACATCAATTGATTTACAAATTGCGCCATGGACCTCTTTGTGGACCCTGCTGCGATTGTGGAGCTACCTTACATTATTATTTTTTATTTGAAATGCAGAGTACGAATACATTTACTTTATATTACCTATAAGTACATTAGATCTTTTAGTTTTTCAGTGCTATATTTTTTTTACTAGAGAATTTTTTTCTTCTTGGTTGTAAAGTTTTTTTTATTTAGAAAAAGGGTATTTTTATTAGAAAAATGCTATTCTCTGGCAATATGTCTAAATGCATGGTCACACACAATACGTACTTCCTCGGCAATAATTTGCTAACTATAGTGGATAACTTTGTTGACCTCAGTGTTATCTTTGATGAAAAACTCCGCTTTACCTTACGCTATATTAAAATTATTTTCCGTGCAAACAAACAGCTATGCTTCATCAAAAGACGTGCTAAAGAATTTCGTAACCTGTGGGTCACAAGATCCTTATACACTTCACTTGTACGTCCTATTCTCGAATACACTTGCATTAGCTGGAATCCCGCTTTTGAAACCGACAGTCACAGACTGGAGTCAATACAAAAGCAATTTTTACTCTTCGATTTGAAAGAATTGTACAGCTCTTATGATTTTAATAGCCTACCTCCTTATGAGTTTCGACTTTACTTTGGTGTCCACTTTGGCTTGTGCTTCTAAACCCATTTTTTTATTTTCTTTGAACACTGTCTTTGAACACTGATCCGGTTTGAATCTATCTCGACTGGTGCATTTAAATTTATCAATACTAGCCTTCCGAAGACTGGTAATATCGGCCTGCTTCGCATTCGTCGTCGTTATTAATGTCGAATTCCTGAATAGCAAATTTGTGATAAATATCCTGGTAAGGAACAATAGGTCCAATCGTTTCCTAAAAGAATATCCACATTCGACCACATATGCAGCTAGTGAACCGATAAATAGATGCTGCAGGATATTCAACAGCATAAGCAATCTATATTCACCTACGATTTCCAAATTATCCTTCATATCCTCTCTTTTGCATGCCATCCGTACCCCTTAACCTCAAGCTAAGTACTATATATCAATGTTTTATTTATTGATTGTTATTTATTAATCTATTTGTTATTTATTGAATTTGTTTGTTACTTATTTAATATTTCTGTTACTTTTTTACTTTACATAATTTTCAATTTTTATTTGGTATCGTTTATGTAATTTGTAACTTGTACCTTGTTTGGTGAATAAATAAATAATTCAATAAATTACGCTGCACCTAAATAGCTACAAATTTAAATTTGATTGTTAGAAATATAGATTTGGAATCTTTAACAATCATGATTTTACTTCATAGCCAATATTTTAAAGGAACGTCAGCTTTACTTTGGTGTCCACTTTGGCTTGTGCTTCTGAACCCATTTTTTATTTTCTTTGAACACTGTCTCACTACACAACACTGATCCGGTTTGAATCTATCTATTGAACCGTTTTACTCAATCTGGGCTTTGAGTTAGCTTAGTTGCGAGTAGGTACGTGAGTCAAGTCAGAGACAAAATCAGCACTGAACACCCCAGACTTGTACACCCCGATTATGGAATGGAGTCTCTACCAACTTCAACCTCCGACCACCGATGGATTGTCGTAGAACAATTTTGCTTATTTATAATAAACTATTAAATTATTTTTTATTAATATTTTAATAATGAACAATATAATCATTTAAATAATAATAATAATAATTTAATAATGATCGATATAATCATAATCATTTAAGGTTTCATTTTACGCCTTGGTTGCGTTGAGTTAAGCTGTGATGCGGCAGAAATAAGTGAATGTTTCTCGTCCTAATGTGGAAAAAGTTAATGTCACAGAAAAGACCAGAAGTTAAAATCACAGAAAAGAACATAAGTTAAGTTGCATTCGTTGGGATAGTGGCCTATCACTCAATGCGCCACTCTGCATTTTTGAATGCGATTCTCAATCCTATCCTAGAAAATTTGCTGATCGGATTGACGGATCAAAAATCAATGCCATACGCTTTTACAATAATTTGATCTCGTTTCAAATCGGTTTGTATACGCGGCTTCTCACGGTCAAAGTTCTGGATAATTGATTCATTCACACTGTCAAGTAGCCGACAGTACTCTTTTGAAATGATGGTTTGGTCCACAATGAGGGCTTGGCTTGGAGACCGAAAAAAGGACACCTTCAAAATCTCACCAAACTAGAAGCATAACTTGTCTCTAATGAATGTGGATCGATGTCGTTTATTGTAGAGCATCATGTCTTTATTAATCTCTCCAAAAAAGTTCGTTTTCTTCACGTTTTACATCGAGCTTGTTTACGAAGCCTACCTTAGTTAGATGGTCGTGAACGATTCAATGATGAATATTCAATGCTTTTTCAAAAGAGGGAAATTGTCAAATGACAACGAAAGTATGGATGCAAATGATTCTTAAGAGCTAACTAAAATGCAATTAAGTGAGCTTAAATTAAGTTAAATAAATGTTCGAATACATAGAAAGCAATTGGCTTAATCATAATGAACTTCTCGGAGGGTTTCGCCACGTTTCGTCCAATTCAGGCCATTAAAGTGATCTACGAATAGAATCGTACACTACTTAAGTCAAATTTAACATTGCCTATAAAAATCGTTTGCAGTTCGCCCCGCCGAAAAATTCAAACCTATTAAGCTCGTGTGACCAGGCATTTACTTAATGTAATTTTAAATTTGTGAATAGCGTCCACATTGTGAATAACGTAACCATTATGAGCAAATTAACAAATCGACAGGAATTGGGTGAACTTTTTGTTCATTTTCAGCGCTCGCTTAAGTTAATTTAAGTCTATTATATTTAGTATAGCCTTAAAGTTCAGCCTTAATATGCGTCATGACTTTCCGTCTCCCAATATTCGAACCATAATCCATAGTTGATGAGGTTCACATGCATATGCGTTTTCTATGTTGATGCAACATTCATGTACCCATTATTGCGGATAAAATTAAACAGTAGTTGCCCTTTTAAAAGTCAAAATGTATTGAATTTTAAAGCGGCAACTACTGTAATTACAAAATACGCAAAATTATTATCTGTGGTATGATATATTTATTTTTCTCCCTCCTGGCTTTGCACATGCGTCGTCTAGTTCGATATCCTTAGCATTTCTGGCCTGGTGTACGCCATCACTCTATCGAAGACAAGACCTGGTTTGGTTTCTCTATCCATTATTCCTGCTCCTGTAGACTTTCCGTGCCGAATCTTCCTCGCTCATACAAGCCACGTGTGCAGCCCGTCGGAACCTATTGCGCTTCATCTTATCACTGGCCTCACGGTCACACTATCACTTATAAGCTTCGTTTTTGTATAGGCATCATCCATCTTCATATTGAGGACCAAATATCGAAGGATCCTTCGCTCGAACGCGAAAACGAGCTTGCAATTTTTCTTAGCAAGGACTGTCAAGACCATGATTTTGTACACTAAGAACTTTGACTTCTTGAAGAGCCCTGAGCGGAATAGCTTGTATAGACTGAAGAAAGATTTGTTGGCTGCTGAGAGCCGTGTGCGGATTTCCTCGTCGTATTTATTTTCGGCTGTGATTTTTGACCCTAAACAGGTGAATATTTTAACTTCTTCGGAGCTCTATCAATCTATCTTTTTCGAATTTATGCTTGTTGGTGGCTTGATTTATATTTTAAATTTTCTGTAAGTTTTTGCAAAAAAGGAAATAAAGCATCTCAGGTTCATAAAAAGCTAAGAGCTGCATATGATGATGGCAATCCGAAATTCTCCCATTGTAAAATTGCTTTGTGAATTTTGAATCCAGCGATTTTTAAAGAAGGGCAATGTATCCCACGCCTAAATTAAAAAGCATATACAATAACATGATTACGCTAAAAAGCTCGGCAATTGATCGACATATGCAATAGGCTTTTCAAATGCAAGGAAAATTTATTGATTCTTTTATTGAAACTATTGACCCTATCTTGAAGCGTTTGATAGCTGGCGATTTAAAATTAGTTGTCTAAAACGACTCCAGCAATCAAATATCTTGCACAAGGCAAAACTAACCACCACCAACAATATCAAAAGCAAATTCTCACTAAAAGGAATTCATGTTGTCAGGTCGATGGGACTTGATGACAATTCACACAAGCAATTCAATTCAGACAAGCTTTTACTACGGACTACTAATTCGAACATCGAATGTAGCAATACTTGAAAAGCGCCCAAACTTTTCAAACCAAAAATTTCTTTTATTTCGTCATAACTATTAGCGGAGATCTCGTAAAAATGTAGCGCCTCGGAAAACAGTTTTGGAACTTTACTGAGATGTTTTATACAAAATATTACGCCAACATTGTTATTTATGCTATTCCAGACAAAACCATTTATATAAAATAAATTTAGAAAACTATGACGTTGATAAAACGTACTTTGTCCTTCAAAAAAGAAAGGGGTTTTGCATCATGTCGTAACTAGTAACACAATGTTGATGCAATGTAATAACATTAGGATCTGAAACTCCACGCAAGATAAAGCGAATCCGTTCCGGTGTCTTGAAGCTTTGAAGGCATTGTTCAGTATTTGGTGTGATCAGGAAGTTTTAGTTTATATTGAGCTGCTAAATCGTAGCGAAACAATCAAGAAGTATCGATATAATAATAATGTGTGTTTAGCCGAGCAGAGTAATCAAACCGAAACGAAAAAAATAGATGAGGCACTACCGATTAAGTTTCTAACTTAACAATCCTCGGCCATGTGCTGCGGATGAAGTTAAAAATTAAGTAGATTATTTTGGATAGTTCATAGAAATGTACATACTATTATATTATATAGACTTATACTATTAACTTCTGTTGATTTGTATCTTAAGCTAGCATTTGCGAACACAGATATACTGAAGCATATAGAGCTTTAGTATATCTGTGTTCGATTTATTGCCGTGTAATCCTTTCCATTCTTCGGCCAAATTAATTTGTAATCCCTAAGGGTCACTTTTGCTGGTTGTGTATAGAATCATTGGAAAATGAAAATAACGAAATGTTTCCGAATTTCAATTATTTCCTTTTTTAATTATTGCAAAATTTTGTATTGCGCCTTTATTTACCAATAAATTCTCTTCAAGTAATCCATTGTGTGAGAATGTTAAAGGCAACTTCAGCTTTAATATAATAGAATTTTAGTATATAGTGTAATGTATCGGCTTCTACAATTATCCGAATAAGAGAATATTTAAACATATTCGAAGAATTTTCTCTATCCCTCATCTGGAATCCCTGGGCTAATACTAATTTAATATATTTAGCTAATTTCCATTACCGTTGCATAAAACTACAGATCTAGGAAGATTTTGATACATCAAAGTCTTGGAACATGTCTCTAATCATTCGATATTTAAATTCAAAATTATTTAAATATAACATTTGAGGTTATCTTTTTATTTGTCAGAATCTTTTTATCTAAAAATTTTTTATAAGCTTTTTCCTTACTTATTCCTTCCTTTCGTACAAGTTGAATAGTCCGTTATTAAAAGTATCTCTATCGCAAGATTATAATAGACTAAGTATGATTACTCGAAAAGTTAGTTCCATATTATTGATTTTGAAATAATTTCGGGTTAATTATTTTCCTCTTTAATTTTAACCTAGAATAAAGCCCGTTTCACACGAGACACTCGGTGTCCGGCCACTGTGTCTCTAGCCACTGCCGGGGCATAGAAATAAATGAGAGCATACACGCAGAGCCACAGTGTCTGGGCCACAAATCTATACAAAAACGTTGGCTGAGGATTCAGTGGCCGGACACCGAGTGTCTCGTGTGAAACGGCTCTAAATGTGCGATAAAGTTGCCTTCATTTTCTGATATCTTAAACTACTTTCAACTGCACAGAGCAATGACAAAAACCATTCAATCGATCAAAAAACATTAGCATTTTGAAATTTCTCACTCCCACAGAGAAACACTACAATACACTAGCCACCAAAAGAGTACAACCTACCGCTTCAACGGTTGACAATCGAGAGTGACAAAGGTTAATGAGAAGTGTATGCTTAGAATTAGGGCAGCTTGTTATTGTAGATAACCCCTTCTCATAGGCAATAGAACAGTAAATGATTCAGCTTATTGTGCCACTTAGCTTTCTAATTAATGATCTTCCGGAGGATCTAAAGAAAGACTCCATGTAGTTTTATGTGTGGAATAAATATTTTAATATTAAATGCATATTAAAATTAACAAACACTGTTTTCACTGTCCAGTGATTTAAAATTGATTCATTGAATTTTCATTTCATGAACTTGAATTACCATTCAAATATAAATATCATACATCATTGAACTATTAAAATGACAAATTTATTGGTGTAAATATTCAAGCTTCACTAACGGTATCTAAACACTAACTAAACGGCGGCTTATCTTTAATCTAACATTTATGATTAGATAAAATAATTAAAGCATATAAATGCGATTTGCATGTTAACAACACATTTTCATTGTAGCAAAATATACTAGCATTTCCATCAATTTGTATAAGCATCATTAGATGAACGAAACTATGGGCAATTTGTACTAATTTTAGTTTTATTGTAGTAATTGTTTTAAAAAATGTAATAACCGGTTTTATTTTTAGTTATTTTGTAAATAAGCTGTACCGATAGAGCAATACGGAAAATATAATTGAAACAAACAAAAAATATCGGAAAAAGAACGGAAAGTAAAAAATGAGAAACTATTTTTCATCGATTTTTCCCTATGGAAACTCAGACTTAGGAGCTTATTGAGCGCAGATGTTACTAAACCAATGTTATTCGTTAATGGCTTGAGCTTCTGAATTGAATGTGACCGACCAAATTGACTAGTTAGGTATCTAATTGTGATATGGCCTCTCAAGTGAATCTAGCAATGATCACCAGGCTTGAGTTTGTTTATTAAGTAGATAATTCAGAGGTTAAATAAGTCGTGGGACTAATAACTTCACATTTGTCTGAAGTTTTTTACCGATTTAAACTCCTAAACGAAGAAAAATTTGTAAACAATTTTTCGCTGCTTCTTTATAATGAATGCATTACGTTTCAATTGAATTTGACTCTATAAATCTATTTTGCTAGTATTTCGTGCTTATGTGTTAAGTATGCAAGCTCTACAAACAAACATATTATTTTGTTTACGATTTATAAAGACAGTTATCAACATTCTTAGTATTGCAAATCTGTGATTCACGAAAATCGTCATTAAGAAAGATGATTCTAATATTTAATTATCATGTATATATTTCTGTGAATCGTGATTTTTTTTAATTAGTTCATAGAGTAAGTCACCCGGTATGTTGTTCGTTGTAAAGTATAAGTTTCTATCGAAATATTATTTGCTTTGTTGCTAATTTAAATCGTTTGAGATGAATTTCTTATAGCTGCCGAGTTGTGAAATGCATTGCATAAGTTATATACCAAGGCTCGATACGGGCTGTAGTGCCACGACGGCCGTAGCTTATTAGTACTAAAATTTATTTGCGATCTTTCATTTATAAATGTGATTCCATTTGAAATTTTAGTCAACGGACAACGACCATCTCACTTAAATTGACATCTGTAGTATATTTGTTGATGAATTCAAAAAGTCTTTTTAAATATTTATCTATCCACAGAAAGAAGCTTGCCACTTTGATAAATTATTTAACTGTAGTAGCTCATTTATCTATTGATAAATGGAATGGTACTTGTCAATGACTTAAACCGCTTAATATCGTATGTATTACGCATAGTTCTTTAATTAACGAAGGAAAATTAATACGGACTAATGTGACCTATAAAACTCTTAAATAATACTCGCATTGTACAATTTACTTACTTATAATCGATTTTGTAACAGAGCTAACAGAGTGCTCTCCTTATCAGTTTAGAACGTGAAAATATTCTACAAATTTTCTAATCATGCCTCTCGGCTATCGTTCTCCTAATTGATTTGGCAGAAATGATTCATAGTCTGGTTTTATCTCTGCTTTGTCATAGATACATTAAATAAATGGAACTTTTTTGCAAAAATAAAAAGTATCTTTAAAAAAAAACTGCAATATGAAAATACATCTATTGCCATTGTTGGAATTCGTGCCAACGATCCGTAAAGTTCGCCCTTGTTCTGTATTTGTTTTGAGTACATTTCAATTGTATTTCGCTTTTTTGATCTGTACATATATAATGAGATAAAAGCATGACTTTCGATAAGAAATAAAAAATCAAAGTAATAAAATTAAATTCAGTCCAGACATGTGATGCTAAACGTGCTGTGTTTTCGTTGTAGTCACTCTTAAAGTGCAAATGATGCAAACGTATAAGTAACGAATTACTGCATGCTTTAATTATTACTAGCTATCTGGCCTAGCTTACACTGCTAAAGCGATACTGTGACTTACTAAAGATTTCTATTGTTAAACATAGACTGATGCTAGAGCAGTATAAAACGGGTTTGTTTGACATAGGGTGTAAACTCGATATTAAAACTTCCAGAAGATAACAGCAAAAATGATAAAACAGGTCGTTTTGTGCTTTAATGTTTTTTCAAACATTTAACTGGGGACGATAAATTTGGGTACGCGTGAGTGCATTTTCCTGTGCAATTTTTGATGCTCGAATTTTAAATCCTTTTAAATACTGAGCACTTTTTTATGTGTAATAAATTCAACTAGAAAATTAAAATTAGTTTAAAAAAATATATTGATTTTGTGGTTCCAAACCACCGGATGTGATCTGATTCGTATTCATTTTAAAGCAAACAAAAAAAATTATTTAGCACACTAACAAATTCAGATACTACTACTTTTCAAAAACTTCGGATTTCAAGTAAGCCTTCAGTTTTTTGGTGACATCACTCTATTTTGACAGATAAGTTGACAGTCTAAGTGAGTGATGGATAAAAACAAGCGCAAAAATGATAAGCCTAGTGTAGGGCCGGAAACAGCGAACTGTATACAAGTTGTTAGTCAAAAATGCGATTCACGCTGCACGAAAATCGTTCTTGACTGTGGATCGTTAGAGCCGGGTCATAAGGTCAAAACCGTTAAAATCGAAAATGGATGCGAAGAGAACGATGAAATCAATGAAGATGCAAGTAATTCATTTGACGTGTCATTCACTAGCTCGAGTGATACGGACTCATATAGTTTCGAGAAACCATGCATTCGATGTAATTGTATGAATTGCAAGCTGAACCGTAAGTGCGTGTTCACATATGCATATAGTTAACGCTTAAATAATCTTCGCTGAATTTTGCGCACATTAATGGTTTTATTATTATTTAAATTTAAGTAGAACATTGGCATTCTGGATGTACCAATAATATCCTGCTGGGTATTGTAATTATATTAGGTTTCCACTAGTGCATTTGATCGCTATTAATGCTGTTCAATTTAATGATTGATAGAATATTGTAAAAGTTCTTTTCGAGCAGAAATCTTCCAGTGAAAGCAAATAAAGTTATATGTAACAGTGAGCTTTCATCAATCTTCTTGTTGAGCTATGGTGAATTCCTTTTTGTGTTCGATATTTTCCATTTTTTGTTTTAAGCTATTTGTTAAAATTTTACTATATATTATATTATAAATATACATATCTTGGCATTTTAGGTACCTCCTGTCTTCCACACCATCAATCTCAATTAATTTTAAATTTACGGTATATTTATGTTAGGTCAGCTCGGTCACCATCGTAGTACTCGATCTGTGTATATAGACCGTGTTTATTAAGCAAGAGCATTTTTCGTTAAGATATCAAATATTGTCTTTTTTCATGAGCTGACTTAATTTGCTCACAGTAGGCCTCCACGGTTATTTTTTAGTTGACGTTAAGGCACCCGTCTAGATACTAACAAGAATTACTTAGTGATTTCCGATTTAAAAGCATCTACAAGTCCTGGAATCAATTCTTTTTGGCTTTTTGATACATTCTTTCACAAGGAGTATTGTGTCCAGCTTATTGATATCTGAATCATCTGAAGTCCCCTCACAGATGATTTTTTAGTCATCCATAGCTACAGTATTGTGGTAATTAATTGAGAAATGTCATTTTTTTCGTTTTATCACACATAAGCTTAGGAAGAAACATTCCAAATTAGCTCAGTGTTCAAATTACAGTTACTATCAAAGTAGCAGGTGTTTGTATGCACCTGGTAAGTAGCAGGTGTTCAAATTCCTACGCTAGGTGGCACATGTTCCGCAGTGACAGTTTCTCAGTTGTTGCGGACGACATTAGCGTCATGGATATCAGCGAGGCAACACGTGCTAAAGTGATTGCGCTGAGGGAACACACTTCTAAGACGTACGAGGAAATAGGTAAAATATGTGGAGTGAGTACAGCAAGTGTCGGGAGGATCTGGAAGCGGTTTCAGGAAACAGGAAATGCTGGAACCAACCGTTCTGGAAGATGCGGCCGAAAAAGGTCAACTTCAGCTCGTGACGACAAAACTTTGCATCGAATGAGTGTTAAAAATCCTCGATTAACCAGTTTTGACCTATCCAAGTCCATGGCGGCAGCTGGTGTCGATATTGCACCTTCAACATTGCGATACAGGCTATTAGAACGTGGGCGGAGAGCACGTCGACCGTACAAGAAGCAGCTTTTGACGCTTCGCATGAAGAAGAAAAGGCTGGAATGGGCACGGAAATACCAAACATGGACTGAGAAGGACTGGGAGAAGGTTCTCTTTTCTGACGAAACCCATTTTGTGGTTCAGGGATTTAGATCCATGTTCGTGAGAAGGAGTAAAGGAGAACCTCTCAATCAGCACCACATCAATCAATCACCCAAGCATCCACCAAAAAAGATGTTCTGGGGTTGTTTCAGCGTTTCGGGGACCGAATCTCTAGTTCCCGTAGAAGGAATGATGAACAGTGCCAGTTACGAAGTCATATTGACCCGAAACGTGCTTCCAACCATGACTAAGCTGTGGCCGAATGGAGATGGCGTTTTCCAACAAGACAGCGCGCCATGTCACACTTCGAAGCGAATCCAAAATTTCTGCTCAAAAAAAAATCTTACCGTACTGGATTGGCCCGGGAATTCACCAGACTTGAACCCCATAGAAAATTTGTGGGCTATTGTCAAACAAGGGCTTCACAAATGTGACTGTACGACGATGGAAAGCTGATTTCAGCCGTTATTGACATATGGTTCAGGGACATTGAAATTAAAACTATATGTGCTAGTCTAGTACATTCCATGCCGAAACGTGTCTGTGATGTTATAAAGTCTCGGGGAGGTCATATCACTTATTAGTTTTAAATGTATCCAGAGAAAATTTGAAATAAACTGAATTTTATAAAGAAAACTGCATTTCTCAATTAATTACCACAATACTGTACAATATGATGGGACAGGAGAATCATGCAACGACTTACTAAGGTAAAATAAACTTGAATGAAGCTCCTTTTGCAGTTTCGATGTTGGCTGCGAGTTTAAGAGAATGCATTTCCTGTCAGCAGACGGCCAAGAATCGAACCATGCAGAACAAATGGTTCAAGCACTGTCATGGACTTCTTCGTTTTCATGCGAGTCATTCAACCATGTATCAGTGATAATTAATATATTGATATGGCTAAATTTAGCGTCAAGAAAGTGTTCATTAAGTTAACTTCTCATGCGGCTGCAATTTTGGTAGAGAAGTCTTGGGGTGTTGGTTGCAAAATTTTGACTGGGAATTCTTCACGTGACTTATAAATCGCAAGATCGAGTTTCATGTGATCTGGAGGCATTTCAAATTCTCATGACAGCGGTTAGAAATAAGGCGTAAAGAGTCAAGGTCGGTCGAAAGACCTTTTTGTTGGCCCAACACCTTGAGGTTGGTCTTCGTTTTCCTTGCGAAACAGGTAGCTTCGTATGCATCATGCATGCATGAACGGAAAAGATAGAAATCGTGATAAATCTTGTGGCCTCCAAAACGCTGTAATAAAAGCCACTTTCTAGATCGTCTTAGGCGGTACTAAGTTTCACGAATAGAGTTGTCAATGGATTAAGATATTTTGGTGAGGACGATTGACTGACGGGAGGATTTGGTAAGCAGTTAGACTCAGATTGCGCTGATATCAGATCCTCACCGCAGACAAAATTGAAGTATTTAGGTGTTCCCTCGGTTTCACCAGTACTTACTTGCGTTAAAAAAATATTGGGTGCGGAATCTAAAGTTTTCAAAGATGTATCATGCTATAAACTGGTAGATGTTTGGTTTTTAGATGAATATGACGTGAATGGCGACAGCCTCATTGCCTTACGTGCGTTTGTTTATAAGGGAATCCCTTGGGAAAATTATGCAACGTAGATCGGTTAGTGTGCACTCTGGGTGTGGCTGATGTTGGTAGGATAAAAGAAATGATGTTGAACACTGAATTTAATTAAATATATTTTTTATTTTGATCATGATGCTGTGGAACTGGTTTTTGACGTCTGATGTTTACTCACTTGATGCGTCTTTCCTGCCATTAGTGCAAGACCATACTTTTTCACGTTTAAGTACCATCCCCATTGCGCTCATGGTTTTATTCAGCCATATTGAGCTGATAGAGATAACTTGAATCATGTAGATTTTCACTTATAACCACAGGGAATCGACCGATCTCTACAACACATTTACATTTTTCAATATAAAAATCTTGCTTGAGCACTGTAAAGCCAGATGTCAATGGCAAAACTAGAAGATCCTTTCACGAAAAATATTTTTGTGAGAGATTCGTTCATGGTAATGAAACTTTCACGATGTATCCGCATTACATTTCTATTATAGGATTTTTGGTGGCTTTTAATCCTCTTTATTATTTTGTTTAAATCCTCTTAATTCTTTTGTCTCAATCCTCTTAATTCTTTTGCCCCTTCGCGAGACCAGGAATTCTCCAATCCCAAAATTGGTCACTCAAAAGTTGTTCAAGCAGAAAATAGGATGATGCTTTTTAATGTAACAAGCTGCTGCTTAGTAGCTGAACATTTATTTATTTAGTCTTCAAAACTACCGAAACAACTCCAACTATACTCCAACTCCAAAAAATACAAAAACAAAAAACATTACAAAACTAAGAAAATGGGTAAATCCAGATAGTAAAATAACAATACAAAAAAGAATTAAAAATTAAATTGACTAATTTCGATAAAACGAAACTAATACAATGTAGTAAGTTAACATATATTCAAAGTATATTAAAGAACGTTATTTTTCAAAGCTCTTTTGAACACAGATAACTTTCAAGCAAGAGAACCCATGTTAAGGCTAGTGGGCTGAAGAGACAAATGCAAAAGTAGAGGAAAGAAATATAGTACGGGCACCTGGAACATTAAAATAGAATAAAGTTCTATTAGGACGGCCCGATTCTCTAATAGAAAAGTGAATGCTGAGGTCAACTAATTTATAGCCGTTAAAAATTTTAAAAATGAAGCACTCATCGGGAAAGAATTGATAGGATGATGAGTCGCATACTGCAAATACAATAAAGAATACTGAACTTATATAACAACGAACGGGTGAATCGGTGATGCCCGGATTCAACCGCATCAATCAAGTATCTCTAATGGAGACAGAAAATTTGGCAACAACTTTCTAAAAGACTACACACGAAAAAGAACAACAGATATAAAGAGATGGAAAGTTTAACAAAGGTAGAGCATCTAATCATAAAATGATATGCCCTGGCGCAAGTGTATAATATATGCTGGGTCAACTTCAACTTCGAATAAGAGATCACGTTAAGACCCTTAAAGCTATCAACAGCATTGAGAAGGGAGCCAAATACAGAGTATGAGAAAAGCATAGCGAATGTTTTGTAGATGACAGACATTTGATGACACTTCGCAATATTTAGAGTAAGAGAATTCACAGCGGGTCATTTAATCAAGACATCCAACTCGTTCTGCATTATGAAACAGTCACTAACAGTCACTAACGGATTCAACCACTATTAAAATTTTAAGATCATCAGCATACAAAAGGCAGGGTGAGTTAAAGAAAACAAAAATGGTAATAAAGGGCCAAAAACAGATGCTTGAGCAACTCCTGAGTCAGGAAAAAGAGTGTGAAAGAGCAAGACTTAACAGTAACAACACAAGAGTGGTGACAAACGTGGGAAGAAAACCCGGAAAAAAGGACACCGAAGAAACCAAACCCAGCTAGCTTTGATAGAAGAATATCATGATGGCTTTGGCAAAGCCTGCATATATGCCATCCGCTTACTTTTCCTGGTCAATTGCGGAAGCAAAGATGTCTGGAAACGATAATAACTTAAATCTCATATTTCGGATTGGGCTTAATGCATTAAATAGATTGGATTAGAAACTCAATTTTCAGTTGGCAGGACAGGAAATTAATTAATCCTTTCGAAAAGGATATTGTGGCGACTATCGAGACAGTTGAGTTTTTCACAAGTTTCGATGTTAATCAGAGTTAAGCTTGGTTATTTATTTCAACGGTTAACCGCAATGCTACATAGTTTGACTCTTGTTTACCTAGATGATATTAAAAGAATGAAGAAAAACAATTGGAAAAATCAGTCACGTAACGAATTCAAGACTAAACTTCAAAATATATGCTTGACTGCATATATCAGTGACATTACCTCATCTTCGTATGAAAAACACTTCCAGACCATTAAGAACCGTTACTAATCTAATTATTGGCTGTTACTCTCGGCTATAAGTTTCATATTCTACAATGGCTATAAGTTTCTCATATTCTTGATCATGTTCTTCTTTGTTTTGGTAAACTTTTAATTGACTTAGTACTATAGTATCATAATTTACTTTCCACCTTATTTCATTTACCATATAATACCAGAAAAACTTCTAATACAATAAAAGTCCTATCATCAATATACCGAAAACGCACTGAAAATATTCCCTCTTGATTTCAATCAATGTCCTAATCATAATAAAACATACCATGCATGTATATAAATAACAGAATAAAACTCATAAATATCTCATGAACTTCCGAGTGTTTCTAGATGTTTCTATAATTCAGTTTCATGCGCTCCTGTCCATACTTCGGCCGGAATATGAGTAGCAATTAGTAACTAGAAATGTATCTGATAACAATTAATCCATCTTTACAAATAGCAGATAGCGTCTTTGATTTCAAAGCAATTTCATTTCTTTGTACGCCGTAGCATGTATTCATACAAAATCTTCGGTAGATATTGAAGTGCAAATTTTTTTTTTTATTATTTTGCATAAAACACATGCGCTATTCTCAACTTGATTTTTATTTACAACAATTTGATAAGGTAAAGTTCAAGCAAGAGTGCTTGAAATGTGCACAAACAATATGTCTTTAGTTGTTTTAAAACCTAGCACTGAGTCACAATTGTTGTGTGTGTACTGATCGGCTCGGACGGCACACGAAAATCGAGAGTGAAATATGTAGCAAATCCAATTAGACGAATATTTACTTGAGTATATTTCTGTACTTTCGTCGCAGTAGCAGCTAAAGTCAATGGTTTACGTGTGTTCATAACATTAAATTTTCGTGTGAGAGTAATATACTGGCTGTATTGTGTGGTGTAAAGTGAATTTTGCATTTAAGTACTGGATTCGTTCACAGGAGAAATTTTATTACAAATGGGTGAATATCAATTTAGGTTCAATCAAATTACTTCATACGATCCCAATTGCAAATATCTATTTGTAATCAATCGTGCACGAATTTAGATAGACTTTGCCATGTACAGTGCATACACCGTTCAAGCTTTTCAGGCACACACTGCTTTCTCGATGTTCGATTACATGCGGCAGGTGCTAATTGATATCTGTCGATAGTGATTTGAATTTGTAAGTCAGATTTTATTGGCAGAGTGCTATTGAAAGTGCGGTTGTAAATTTCACATGAATGAAACGTGTTCAATTTTCGCGTGTGGTGTATATCGATATCAGTTGTACTAATGTTTTCTGATACACAATTGTTTAGATTATTTGACCTTGTTCTGGGAGAATAATGCAAGCTACTTGCACGGGAATAATTGCACATGTATACAGGAACATTTAAGCTAAAAATAATAACATTATGTTTTCTAAAAATATGTTTTCTTCGTGAAAAAATGCGTTACATAGTGAAGAGTATAGTGTTTAACTAGCTTTTTCCACGTTGATAAACATAAACTATTTTAAAAATTTTATCTATACTCACCATCTAAAGTGGTTCGTAAGCTCGAAACTTATTACACATAATATAATAAAAAAATTAGACAAAAAAATGTATTATGTACACCTTGCAAAGGTAATTACACATGCTACCCACAACCGACAAGTTTTTTTTTATCTAAAAGAATTTCAAGTACCACAAAATGTTTCGTTATTTTTTTTTGCTATGATCAGACTCTTGAAGTTCAATGGCGTGTAAAAATAGTTGTTTGTTAGCTATTCCAAAATTTTATCTGAAGAAGTCATCTTTTTCGTGACGCAATGTAACCAAATACATTTTATTGCATTTTAAACTCTGACGTTTGTGTTTTACGTCAGTTTCTAATAATTGCCGGTTTATGTTTATTGTGTGTAAAGTAGAAATTGCTTAGTAATCACATTCAGTTTTCGAAGAAAATGTTTTAAAGTTTTAAGTGCATATATACGCGAATTATGTAACCAGATTGTTTCTGTTCAGTGTGATTTGCAGAAAATTATATTTCACGATCAAAGCAATGCATTTGATGTTGCATTTAAAATGGTATTTGACAAATGATTGATGAATATCTTAAACTTTCCTCGATAAACCCTTCTCGAATGGACGGAAAGTAAGTGTATACCTCGAATCTAGTTGAGTTAAATTCTCGCTGAAATCTGCATCATATAGACGAATCAATTTTTTTTTTTGAGTACTATATACTGTTTTACGAGGATTAGGTTGGCTTATAACGATAACGCATCAGCCATCGGTTTTGACAACACCCGTTTATGGTGGGTTTGACCTTAAATAATCATTGACAACACAAACACTTAAGTGACTCAAACAACGCAACGAACACGAAACCGCAGTTTAAGACACGTTGAAACACGTATTGTCAATTCCAGAGAAAGACTGTCCTTCGGAGAAAAGCAAATTTCTCAGCAATTATCCGGCTACAACCTTCCACCACAAGAGCCAACACGCAAATGAGAATCGATTTATTTCCTTTTGCACGAAGGCTTTTGAGCATAGTTCAGTTGACTGGGCATCAATGAGCTATATGTCAACATTTTTTGATATTTTTCCCCCATGCTGATGTCCTTGCGGCGAGTAATAGAGTGAAATAATGGTCAAATAATTCTTATATTGCCTCCTCATTGTGGGCCATCATCGGCCAGTGCCATGGTCGCAATGATGGTCACCATCACACATTTGCCTCCACACATTGGGCCATTAGATGGGTTAGTCATGATTTTCCGGTTGCGCATGATAGCCCGCTTTGATGTGTGCGAAAAACCGCTCAGAAAGCCATCCTCGGCCATCGCCATTTTCATGCTTCGCCACTGCCGGCCACTGCAAGCCATCGCCCGTCTACACAATGGGCCATATGATAGCCCACAGTGAGGAGGCAGCATTATAATTTGACATGACAATTTGACATCATCAGGCGCAGCAGTACCTCGGTACCACGCCCCATGCGACTTGTAAGTATTGAAATTCACCTACCTCCTAAACTACTGGCCATCCCATTCTAAAACTTTTATGATAAAATAAGTATACTTTAAGCTTTGTTTTGTTATCAAAATAAACAAAATTGACCTGGTCCAAATTATTCAAATTACGAGTTGAAGTGTCTACTTCCGGTATCACACAGGAAAAAAAATCATTTTTCAAATCTAATTTCAAAATTAAAAAGAACAGCTAATTTTCTATACCAATCAATATGATTAATGCTTCTTAGATTTTGTTTTGAATCTCAGAATCCGCTCCCAAAAAACCTTTCATCAATTTCGTCAATTATTCAAAAGCCCCATAACTCGGCAACTAAACCTCATAGAAACAAAAAATTGTGCATCCACATTCATATCTTCTAGAAGTACCATTATGCACAATATGAACGAAATCCAGAATTTTCGTTGTCCGCTTCACGTGAAATGCCCCATAGGCTAATGACAAAGTTTGCACATGAAGATGGTTAGAACATTGTCCAATGCGATCTAGTACTACTATGCCTTTTATTTCAAAACCTTTAACACTTACTTGCATATCCAACACATCGAAAGAGTGATTTAACCTTTTCGAAAGCATTGATATATATTTTCCTGGCACTGCTATGGCTATGGCGTTAGCACAAGCCGACACGGTCTGGCTTCCTCAAAAGAATATTTACCGTAATGTTCCACAACGGCAGCAAACAGTGTACCATGTTGATCCATCGCCGCAATTGAGCATTCGCAAGAGAAGAGTAACCTCTCTGTTCCTGAAGAGCTGCTCGATAAAAGCTGTCAAATTTCTCCAAAATTGCATGAGGGCTAACGTTGTTAAAGGTACCCTCAATGTCTAGAAACTCGCCAAGTGCAAAGTGGATTTTGATTAAATACTCCCAGTTCTTAATCAATCTTGAATCAAACAACGATTGCTAAGTAAAAATATTTCCTTTAAAACACTGCTGAATATTCTATTACTTGTTCAAGCAGAAGAGCTTAGTTTTCATCCAAAAATGAAACAATATTTTATTGTTCAGCTCAGAAATAAAGACAGCTATCATCAGCATATCGTCAGCTGATGGGAACATATGAAAAGTGCAAGCACGCACTATATCTTTTCGAAGAGCTTAAAACCTTATGTAAGAAATTTGATTCATTGATACCCTTTGAGTTATCATCGACCATCAGAACCTGTTCGCTTTGCGTATGGCAGTCTTAAAACATTTAAATTTCGTTTTATCCAGTTAATCATTAAATCTTTTTGCGTTGTTAAACTCTTTCCTGCCCTCCCTCCACACGGCGATAAGTTCCACACTCAACCATGGAGGTTTTGGGTTTCCTTTGGCTTTTGGGTGAGTTGCACGCTACGCTAGCTGCAGAGTTTTAAGAGCACTAGTAAGGTTGCCAATCGCCTGCTACAGATCTTGGTAAGAATCGATGCTTTCTGGAGGAATCTTTCGAGAGGATCTGGTAAACACTGGAACTTTATCTAGTCCGTTCTTTTCCTGTTAATAAAAGCTACCACGTGAAAAAATCAATATCTGTGATCAGAGAACGAACATCGCACTTCATAATCAACATTAAAGTCAGCTCTAAGAATAAGAGGG
The DNA here is from genome assembly GCA_947369275.1 of Nemotelus nigrinus. Taxonomy (NCBI): domain Eukaryota; kingdom Metazoa; phylum Arthropoda; class Insecta; order Diptera; family Stratiomyidae; genus Nemotelus; species Nemotelus nigrinus. The sequence continues at coordinate 37,441,935 of OX376372.1, forward strand.
CACACAGATCCTCGTGTCTGTCACCACTACACCGTCTACAGTATCACGGGAAGGATTTATACCATCATCGTGTGCCATATAAGAAGGAACAAACTAGCAAGTCCTCCGATCTATTTTCACTGAAATAGCATGTTACCATTCTCAGAAAATTATGAAAAACAAAGACGTTAATGCTAATCTTAGTAAGAATACATACTCCTTATTTCTCAAAGCTATCGGATGCTATACATTTGTGCCCATTAGTGCGTAGCCAGCAAATAACCATGGTGTAAACACATGGTTATTCCATCAAAATCAATTCCTCCCACGTTTTTATCAAGTAAATGAGCTAGGCAGCTGTTGATGCTTTGGAATGGTGAATATTAATTTGAAGAAATTGAAGTAGGGTTGAGTCCAGGACCTCCTCGGACGCTATAGCTCTCATTCCCTTCTTCTGTTTCCAGAGTCAGAAGTTTTAGACATCCGCCCAACTCAGAGGTAGTTCCAATACTAATCTCATCAACAGAATGGAATGCAACTAACTCTTCATCAGATGCCACTCCTGAACGACTAACGAGCCTCTTGGTGGTAAATTCCTTCGCTGCTTGAAAAACATGCTTCGGGTTATGCCTAATGGCCTCAGGATCCTTCCACTCAAAGCTCTTACCCCGATCACACCGATCTCGTACTTAATAATTCCCTTTCGGGTTTCTAAGACCGGTACTACTTCTTTATGTCGAATGAGGCAAGCTTTCCGTCGATTTTCAACAGGCTCAAAAATTTTAGCAACCTTAAAAAGCCTGACGATATTCAGAATTTCGACCGAATCGGAATGGAAGCAGGATATCTATGCTCTGTGTCTAGGGCGACTAGAAATCTCGTCCTTGGGTATTACCTTTATTTTGTCACCAGGTCAAAGCCTCTGAAATTCGCTAATCGCTTAGTTTTAAAAATTGACCGAGCGTCGGTCTTCACTCGTTAAGTGGTCCCCACCTTAATCTCAAACAAGCTTCTGAGCTTTCCTCGTTCAGGCTTGGAAGCCAAAGGCCCGAAATTACTCCAAACAAAAGTGGATTAAACTGATGTTCTGTTGGAAGCTAGTGGGGTTGACTCATTGGTCATATCCCCACTAAGCCGAGCAGATTTACTTGCTAGGCTATCAACAATCTACTAACCTGACTCATTCGTCATATCTTTGGATCCCGTGGCATATGTCCTCGCTCGGTATTGAAAGGTGTCCTGGCATTCGTCTGAAGAATTTGATTTTTTTTTTGTTTTTGTGTTCCGTTTTATATGCGTCGCTACTGAAAGCCGCTAGCGCAGTCCGAATGTGTATTCATATTCGTAATCTCAATTCGATGGACTAGATTCTGGCCTGGAAAGGTGAGACGAACGAATAAGTATTCGTGTTTACTTTTGGTAGACACTGACACAATTTTCCAATCAGCTGTTGACTAAAGCCATTTTTATCACTAGCAATAACAGACTAAGAGTATAGTTTTAGGATTGCCTCGCCTATTTTACGCCTTGGAAAAAGCGGGTTTAAATATTCAACTATAGCCAAGGGCATTTAATTTCCTTTATAACCCAAAAAACAGCTGACATGAACCTTCCTAATAATTAAGCTGTTTCGCACCTTTGCTTGTAATAACCTCTGCCTCGATTTTTCGGCTTCCAAAATGTATTTCGTGTTTTATGCGCTCCCGCACTGAAACATGTTGTAGCAAAAATTATGGAAAAACTGTAATCAATAGTACTCGCATAAGAAGGTATATACAGAAGTTAACTACTGAAACGCAGCAGTGTTTTCTAAAATGTAACGAATCAAAATAATATAAATATAAAGCAATACAAGTATAATCAAAAAACATATTTTGTTTACAGAGATTTTCTTTGCCATTACATGACTTGTCACTTGTCAAGTTCTATCTTTATGCATTATTTCTCTCAGGGTTATAAAAGTCCTCTTAGAATTGCACTTACTTTTGACGCTGAAATCAACGTTACAAAGAAAAAGCTTTACTGTAGTGCATATGTTGGCGTTCAAAGTGAAGTTTCTCATCGTAAATAAAAATTATCAGTTTTTCATCCCTTTGGGCACACAAAATATAGAAAGTATACTTAAAATTGATAAATGAAACACATTTCACTACGAATCACTTGAAAATAATTTACTAAACATATAGTGCGGCAAAATCGGTTACGACTCTATCAAAATTTACGATAAAAGGTTCAAAACAACGTAAGTATTACGTGAATATTTATCACTGACATCATTTAAAAGAGTTCTTTATGCACTAAAACTACGAACTGACTACTAAACAACACAACACGCAAGAAAGTTATTCATCCTTTGTTCAACAATATCTGTTCACCGTGAAATTTCGTATTTATTTTATCAGCTGCTCGGCCGACTACTAATTTTCCATTTTCTGGTTTGATAGTGTTTTTTTTTTTAAAATTTCGCTATAGGTCTGCCTAGAAAAAGTTTTTGCAATTAGTTCTATCAACAGTAGTAAGTAGCTTGTCGTATTAGCTAGTTTAGTGTGCCACGTTCGATTCACTAGTATTGTTGTAGAAAAGTGATTGTTAAAAATAAAAACGAAAATAAAATTATTGCATCATGGATAAACTTTGTGAAGATCTGTGCTTATTCAATGAAGCCATATTTCGATCGAAAAAAATATTCAAACGACAAGCTATCGAGGACAGTCAAGTATTGTATCCATTCTACGAATACTATCCAGAATATTCAATTAATACGATATCGATAATTTGTGGAAATAATCTAAGACGAGGTGCGTAATTTATTTATTTAAACACGCTACAATAATACAATGTACAATTAGAATTTGTGAACTTGAAAATCATCTAACTATGGTGACTTCATCAAATCGAAAGAAAGTACCCAAATCATTACATCGTAGCGTTCATTCAGTAGGAGAATACTTCGACGTGTTTAATAATAACCTCATTGAAATTCTCAAAATAGTTTACCAACAAAAAAGTCAGTAGACCGTAAAGTACAAAGCTGAGCAATTAATGATTAAATTACTATCACCATTCAAGCTGATGTGTGAACGATTTAGTTTGTTCTATTTCAATTATATGAGCACAATACAAAGCACACTATGCAGCTGGAGTTATCACACTATATCGGATTTAGACTTAAAATAAACATGTAAATAGAGACCAGACAAACTCTATTTGTATGACCGTGGCTCAGAGCCTAAATAACTTTAATTGATTCTAATCTAAATTTATGATACATTATCAGTTTGACATATATTTTAATAATCGTGAACCGAAGATCCTATTACTGTGCATATAGACTACCAAAATAACATTTTCTTGCATTGAGCCAACTCTTGCTTCTATTGAAAGTCACAGCTGACGTTCTTTTAGTGAAGATTTTATTAAAAATTTTAAATTTTAATAGATTTATTCAAAAATTCTATCTACATTTCACAGTGAAATGCACCAAATACAATTATCACCATTATCAAACACGTGTGCTCGTTTTTTCCAAGGTGCTTTATAATCAATGCCAAAATTTAGTCACGCTTTCTGTACCAAGACACGACATGATATGTGTAGTAGATCATTAATTAAATGAGCTAGAACTTAACGTCTCGTTTTCTCGAGATTTGAACAGGACACGAAAAACAAACATAATGTAAGGGACTCTTGATCAGTCTTGCTGGCTAGCACGAGAAGCAATATTATTTTATATTATTTATTTATATTATTTTTCTAATTGCTTTTGGCTAATTCGCAATGATAAATCTGTGCTAGAACTCGATTCATACATTTTATTTAATCATTATATATATATTTCAAAATTTTTATCAATAAAATTCGTTTATTATGTAACACAAAGATTAGATGAAAAAGGAAAAACTCTTTAAACATGTTAAATTATCTCTTTAAATGAAAAATATTGGAGTATTTATTTGTGCAACCTAAATCCAAGCATAATTTGAATTGCAAAGATCAAGCTCAAATGAAAAGTACTACCTACGTACTACCAACATGTTAAGAAGTTTGAGAACCAAACTGCTCGATTTTCAACATGCGGCAAATGAAGGTCAACACAACATAATTTGAGTTTCAGAAATATGCCTAAATTCTGTTTTAACGTAGCCCCGAGCTGCTATCCACCCATAAAATCTATAGTTGTGTTCATGACCTTAACATAACTTTAAAATCCATTGGTGGTAATATCCTCATAGCTGTCAAAAATTCAATTTCTTTTGGGCTGATAGCTTCCTGAAACAGCTCATTTGACTGTGTCGCTATGCGGATCAGCTCTAATGTTACCTCCTTATTTTTTTATGCGTTTATATCCCTTGTAGTGCTAGCTTGAATGGTTCTAAAGAAAACTTGAAGTCTTTTGAAGACATGATAAATAACTTTGTGCCCCAATTGAATATTCATGTTTGCCTACTATTCGATGGCATTCGTATCCTGGTTTTCTTGAATCATCAAACAACCCTCTCGTCAGCTACCTCTATGTTCATTTGTTTCATGATCACCATGCACCACTTCAATTAAATTTCATCCGCAATTAGCTCAATAGAACTCTTGATCTTCAGTTCTCCAACATCCCAGTGGACCATCTCATTTTTTATGCAACCACGCTTGTACATTTAAGAATTGATCCTACACTAAAATAGAAACCACCTCCAAGTGAAATCTCCGTGTCCCACAAAATCTAAAATTCAATATTCACAAATTGAATTATGCTGAGTTTAATAATTTCCTTTGAGCCTTGGATTGGTAAAGCATTTTCTCCTCTCTTACATGTGAAAATTGTGATGATATTCTCTACAGCATCCTGGAGTCCGTACTTCAATAATTTTTATTTATTAGTTATCCACAAACGAAATCAATTGTCTCAAATCGGCTGCACATAAATGAAGGAAAGACGAAGTAGATGGCGGCAGCATCTGCAGAAAAAAACACCTAAAGTTCACCGTGGAGCATGCATTCAAAGTAGTTCAGACCTTCAAATACTTTGGGTCAATTAAAGCAGTCGATAACAATATGGAGGAAGAAAGTCGCGGTCGGCTGCTCAAATCCAACGAAGGCTACTACAGTCTCCAAATCCCAAAATCTCACCCGAACATCAAAGTTTCTGCTGAACAACACCATGATCTTACCTGTACTCACATATGGATCCAAGACTGGGGTGCTCAGCGAAAGGCACTCTGACCTCTTAGCCGCGGCCGGGAGGAAAGTCGTCCGAAGAATCGTTGGCCCCATATGAAGGTGATTCCGGAAACGCAGCAATATGCACCTCATCTTCATCACCTACTTCTTCCTGAACTTCAAAATGCCGTGATGAAATATCATAATCGCATTTGTTGTTCCCTTTATCTGCAGTAAAGAGGCTCAAATCTTCGTCTAGCTCAGGCTTGGATGGACTTCCATGCATATTGTTCAAACGGGCAAGCAGTTATTTGAGCATTTGGCTGTGTATTATTTGCAACAAAAATTGATTCGAAAATATTTTTCCATTAATTTGGATAGCAGCCCTAATCCATCTTGGACCGAAAAAAGTTATGCATCATTTGCTGAAAATTTTTGACCTATTTCCCTTCAACCATCTTTTTCTAAGGGTTTTGTGCGATACCTTCATTATACCATCATGAATGATTGTGGTCATCTGATATAAGACCATCATCGCTTCATAGTAAGTCACTACTCACTAGCGACAAAGCGCTAGAAACGCAATATGCTTGCAATCTAGAAGAAAACGTCGAAAGAGTTTGATAATGTGGATGACAACCTGTTAAATACAAAACGGGTAGACACAAAGCAATGTTTTTGCATGCACTTGTTTGTCAATTTTATATTTGCATGCAGTTGTTTGTCCTATTTTTTTTTCACTTATCTGATGAATGCATCAGAACTTATCACAGCCCAAATTTAAAAAAAATATTTCGTTACTTTTAGGAACACCGCCCCGCATAGAGTTACACATTTCCAAAATATCTCAGGCAAGCTAAAAATAATTAATTTGCAGATGGCGTTCTGATTTTTCAAAGTTTATTTTTTATAGAAATATACAAACTCACTAAAAAAAAATATATGCATCTTTAACCTCCGACAGTTCAGCTTGATCAGACAACGCACTCCCGAGATAATAAAAATCAAAAATCAATAAAAAGAATTTGCGAAAACCACAAAAGAATGCCTAAATCGAAAATCAAATCCTAAATCCTCGTTCCTATGCGTCCATAATGCTGTTGGCCAAAGGCAACAAGCTCATAATCACATCATTGGTCGCCTCATTTGATTGCATCGCCCATGTGCTGCTCACTTCTACTGAACGCACACAAAAGGTTCGGCCGCAGGGAATAACACATGATCACCTCAACTCACTCAGAACAGAGTGTCGACACACGAGTTAGATGCGAGTAATTGAGTCATTTTGATTGCTTCACTCATGTGTTGCCCATCTCATTTGACAACAAACTCCGATTTGACTTTCATATCTCTGACATGGTCAACTGCTCCTCCAAATTATCCGGATTCGTTCTTAGGTTTCATAAATTTCGTATCTTTCTATTCCTATGGCGATATCTTCTGTTATTATAAAACTATAGAATGTTCTGATTATAATCAGTTTGACGTTGAATTTTCCTCCAAGGAATTTGTATACTTACCCAAGCGGGACGTCTGTAGTTCTATACTTGTCCAAGAGAATAACTTTTTCAGACATCCTCAATTGCCTTCCAATTTCCAATGCAACTTTTGAAGTAATGGCAATGAAATGCACGAGACTACCCCTCTACCCGCATCAAACACCAAAAGATTAAAATATTTTACATACTGTTTTACGAGTACATACGTTACCTTTCACTTAATTTTTCTCTAAACAATGTATCTATGTTTTAAATACTATATTTTGTATGTATGTTTTAAATGCTATATTTTGTATGTATGCGTTAAATACTATTTTTTTTTTCTTCAATTACAGATGACCCTCAATTCGGCGAACTTATTCTACAGGCCGAAATGGCCATTGATCATGGAATTTATCCAGAAAGGATATATCAGGGTAGCAGTGGATCCTATTTTGTTAAAAATCCCGGTGGTGTAAGTTTAATCAACTTAATTCTTTACCAAAAATACACACATATTTTCGCTTCTTGTTCCACTTTAATGGAGCTGATAATTGAACTATAAGTGTAGCTTTTGTCGTATTCAAGAAGCGAATATTAAATTAATTCAACGGGGACTGGTTTTTATTGTTCGAACAATTCGAATTGTAAAGTTTCACAAAACCTTTTTGGTTTGAATTATACAGTAGCATACAACATGTTTATTATTGAATCAAAAGTCATTGGAAAATAATAAATTAAAAAAATATTTTACATTTTCTTACAGAAAGTGATAGGCGTTTTCAAGCCAAAAGATGAAGAACCCTACGGACGACTAAACCCAAAATGGACAAAATGGATGCATAAACTATGCTGTCCATGTTGTTTTGGCAGAGCATGCTTAATACCAAATCAAGGGTAAGTGAGATTTCAAAGCAAACGAAGGAAATGTTTGAAGCTAAGCTGTTGTATTCCTAATCGAATCATTATCTGATTGCAGCTATTTATCAGAGGCTGGTGCTAGTATAGTGGACCAAAAATTAAAGTTAAATGTCGTACCGAAAACGCGTGTTGTCCGACTGGTTTCGGAAACATTCAACTACCCCAGGATTGATCGGCAAAAGTATAGGATAAAACGTACAATTAAAGAGCACTATCCATCAGCCAAATTTAATCGGATGAGCTTGCCACCTAAGGTAAGATAACTTAGTTATGATCATAATATAGTATTTTTTCGAGGGGATTGTCTATCTAAATCAAAACCCCTTTTTTTTTTTAAATTAAAAACAAAATTAGATTTTTTAGATTTGAACGGTTTATGATACTTGATATGTGTCAAAAATTTTATTATTATCTATGAGTAAAGGAGTAAAAAATTGTCATTGAAAGTAAAAAGTAAATAAAATTCAGTTAGCTAAGGTGTACCCTCTGCCTCGGCTGCCTCCTCTTCCAAATTTCTTCTTGCCTTACTTCTTACACTACGAGAATCTTCACATATATTTATTGAAAAAAATTGGTCTAAATTAAAATATTTGGTTTAAAATGACAAACCCTCAAAAATGGCATCATATAATATTCCCAACTTTGATGACGTTTCTTTAAAATTCACGTGATGAGAAACGGTGCATGCCTTCGAAACCACTTAATTAAAATTAAATTTTTGATATTATCGCAATCAGAATTCGAGCTTTGAAGCAGATGTACACTATCTATAATATTGTAAACAGGAAAGAAAAATCTGGTCACAATTTATCAAATACTTCTACAAATAAACTTGTTGAGGCTCTGTGTTTTTAAGTGAACATATTTTTTTCCGCAGTTTGGAGCTGCCCCAATTACAGCCAGAGTTAACTGAAAATGTTGTATATAGCCATATTTTTCATTGGCCGCAATGTTTGCCCTGTATTTGCACCTACTTTCTTTACGACGACTGGTTCTTTTGTTGAACCTATATGAAAGAACTAAGCCCCTACGTTTTTTTTCACCTCATCATCTGCATTCTCCCTGATGACCTTGTCATAATTATTTTATATCTGTGCAATTGCTGTATCTGTCAACCTATATCCACTGCTAATAGTTTTTCCATCTTTAAAGTGAATCTCTTCTTATCTTTGTTTCAGGATTCTAAGGCGGCTTTCCACTCAATTTTGGATACAGCCTATACATTCGGGTTTAGATGTGGTCAACATCTGGTAACATCTGGTCCATAATAATTCTGGGCCATGACGGTTGTCAGGCCTTTGAGTACCGCCAAGAAAGTTGACATATCTTACGTTAGTTGCGGTTTTTGCGCTTTTATCGAGAGCTGGTTAGGATAGTAGCATTGAAAACAACAACGGAGGAATGATTGTTGTTGCATCGACCTCTCAAAAATTTCACATTTATCTTTCACTTCCTGCATTCCTCCACTTGTGCAGATAAAATTTGCTATTCTAGTACCACTAACAGAACTTTTCGCATAGTGGCAAAATTTTGAGTGGATTGAGACATCTAAAGCCTTTCCTGTATCCTCACTTTTCAACCCGTCTCGTTTTTGCCAAAAAATATAATCATCAATCAAAAAAAATAATCAATAATCAAATAATCAAAAAAATAATCACATGCATAGCTTTCATTTCCTCAGAGACCTTATTCATAAACTTTTCGCATACAGTCTCCGCAGATTTGTAAATGACTTTTTCGTACGAGGGTACGAGTGAAGAGTAGAGTACGAAGAAGGCGTGCTCATTATCCCAGCCACCCTCTTTGCAACAGTTCGGTATGAAAGCCATAAACTTGCCTAAAATTGCGGCCATAAAACTGGGATACCCTTCCTGAAATACCCAAAAAAAAACATCATACGAATTTGGTAACTAAGCAAAATTCCACCAACAACTGTTGAGATTCCTTCCGAATTCATCATTGATTTGCTGCAGATAATATGATTTTTGCAGCAAGTTCATATCTCTCGGATGCGCAAATTTTTATTTCACCATCGCAAATTTTACACGATGAAATATCATTTATAATTGCACATAGATGAGGTTTACAGGCTTGTAAACGGAGTCGCTAGAATAATTGTTGTACTTATACTCCTCTAAGTTAGCTGTAACTTTCAAAGTTGAACAACGACCTGCTTGGGAAGTATTAGACGCTCGAGAGCTTCACAGAAAAAATAGCGACCTGCTTAGGAAGTAGAAGACACTCGAGACCTTCACAGAGAAAATAAGTTAAATCAAAATAGGAAACGAGTAAAAAAGTTTTGGAACCTTACGAAACGAATCGTGAATGTATTAACTTTTAACTCACGTTAAACTTCCAGGGGTGCATAATTGCATCAGGTCAGTTGCGTTAGAAGGGGCAGTTAAATGCTCTTTGGAAATGTTCGCAGACCTCATTCCGCACAGTTTCTCGAATTTCTTGCCTTCTTTGGCCAGACAAAAACTTTTCTTTTCGAAGCCCGCTTTTGAAGTATTGGGGATGGGAATAAGTAGGTAGTATTGACAGTAGCACCTGTATCTTTTCTAATCTTTCATTGTATGGATTTACTAGGTGTCTATGTGTTCGGTCAAACGCAGTGTAAGACTTTTTTTTATGGTGTAAACAACAATTCTTCATTTTGCATCGAAATTGTTCCGAAATGCAACATTTGCGGGGAAGATCTTCTCGACTACTATCATTTGAAGAAAAGTGCGGCGGAAACGTGCCGTTTGCTTGTGCACGTTTACGGCACAAGCAAACGGCACGTTTCCGCATATTGATTCTTAAAAAATTGTGATTTCGTCGTCAACGATAAAGGAGGCGATGGTGCTCCAAATAAGTTCCAAAATGAGGAACTTGGGGAATTGATGAAACTCTTGTTTATCTGTAGTATTTAATATAGATCGATCTATCGTTGCAAAACGCCTACATGCAAAGGGAATTTTTTTAAAGGGAGGAAATTGAGGAAAATATGAGTTGAAAGAAATTGAACATTGAAAGGCGTCTGCTTACTTGCGAAATGTTGCTTCAACGATAAAGAAGAACGAGTTTTTTTTCATCGTATTATCACTGTCGATGAAAAATAGATACACTACGAAAATCTTAAACGAAAACTGACGCAATATTGCATGCTCTGTATTTGGTGGGGAATCTGGAGCGTGGTCTACTATGAGTTGCTAAAATCATCAGAAACTATCAATTCTCAACAGTACCGTCTTCAAATAATCCACCTGAAACGAGCTATTCAAGAAAAATGGCCGGAATGGCGCGAGACACGAGAAGCTGATTTTGCAGCTCGACAACGCTAGGCCACATGTTGGTCGAGACGTCCGAACATATCTAAAAGGAGTGAATTGGGAGGTCCTACCCGATCCATCATGTTCACCAGACGTTGCCCTTCAAACTACTATTCGGTTCGGTTGATACAGTCGGCACTTACTGGAGAGCGCTTCAGCTCATACGGGAGCATAAAAAAGAAGAATCTTCAAAAGCAATAGATTTCTTTACTCAAGCAATTCGTTTGTTACTCGAAATATGGGCGAAAGTTGTCGCTTCAGATGGAAAATATTTTTAATAAATTTTATACATTTTAACAATTAGAGCTTATTGTAACGCCATGCTTAATAGTAACGCTTAAATCCTAATAGGAAGTAAAAATACCTCTTTAAATGAAACAAATTGCAACTGGGAAGGCACCCATATGCACTTATGTTTCTTCTGAATAGTCGTGTTTTCGCACACGTTTGATCGATTATCTCGAAAACGTCCAAATTTAGATCTTTTGTTCTTTGTATAGCAATAAAACGATGCAACAGAGGAAAGTTTTAAAAAACAATCAGATTAAGGAAAATATTTTTTAGCGAGTCTTAATTGGATGGTTTTTTGTGACATGTCTGGAGAAGTGTAATGTAAAACATAAGCCCTGTATGTTAAAGTTAAATCATATATATGTCTTCATCATCCCCAAACTTCATTCAAATCGGATCGGTGGTTTTAAATAAAACGGGTCTCAAAGATGTCAACTTGTATGTGGGAATGATAGGAAGTATTCAGTCCCCTTAACACTTAGATACTAGCTTATAGCATTTATCGATAAAATGTATCAATCGAACAAATAATTCACGAATACTTAACTTTTAGATCGGATCGTTTCAAGTGTTTGTCGATAGCTACAAAGATGCCGACTTTTGGCTCCGTCGTTTCGAAAATGAACCACTTCACGAAAAATTATCCAAAAAATTCCAATTTCAATTCGAACGGCTCGTTGTGCTCGACTATATCATACGTAATACAGATCGCGGCAATGACAATTGGCTTATCAGATACGAAATGCCAACAATCGTCAATGGAATAAACAATTCGGCAGCTACAACTACAGGAATAGTTGCCCCGGCATCGTCAGCCAATTTAGCAGCTGCTCCCCCAGCCACAGTCGGAGCAAGCACATCAAACAACCATTTGGCAACGACTGATAATACCGACTGGAATGTAGTACAGTCGCCAGATATCAAAATCGCAGCGATTGATAATGGTTTAGCATTTCCATTTAAGCATCCTGATTCATGGCGAGCATATCCGTATCATTGGGCTTGGTTACCGAAGGCCAAAGTGCCTTTTAGTCAAGAAATTAAGGATTTAGTGCTGCCGATTTTATCTGATATGAATGCAGTCGAGGAACTGTGCCAAGAGCTTTATGAGCTGTTTAGGGTAAGTGATTGACGCAAACAATTATTTTCTCTTTCATTTTACATTATTTTTTTCGAAATTACAAATTGTAGCAAGACAAAGGCTTTGATAAGGGTCTTTTCGAACGGCAAATGTCTGTGATGCGCGGCCAGATTCTGAATTTAACGCAAGCCCTCAAAGATGGGAAATCACCGGTGCAGCTAGTGCAGATGCCAGCTGTTATTGTTGAAAGGTAAAGCTAGTAGAAACGATATTATCAGCATTCTTATTGGCATATTAACTCGTTTTACAGATCAACCAATTCAAGCTCGAGATTCTTCTCATTTACACAGCGCTTCCAAAACAAAAGCCCCTTCTTCTCATGGTGCTAACTAAAATCAACGTTATATAGGATCAAAGAACACATATATATTTAAAGATTTAAGTCGTAAAGAATGTTTAGTTTATGCCTGCGTCATCAGCCTCGAAAAGACACAAAAAAAGGAGCAAACTAAATGTCGTATCAGTTACGTCGTTGTTAATTTTATTATGCTGTGAAGTAATATTAAAGCGCCCTGTATATTCCCTAATATTTTTATTTTAAAGCGAGAATCAATAGCAGTCTCACGATAGAATTTATTTTTTAATAATATTAATATTTTTCATAATTAATCATTTATTTTTTTAATTTTACAAAAGTCGTAAATCATTCCTAGATAACGCCTCGTATGTGCATAGTTTTGTTGTGTTTGATTTTTTTGCCTGGTTAGATATAAAAACTATGTTAAAAATGGAATTGTGATCATTTGTCATGCTACGTATTTAGTTTGATTGGCCCGTGTTTGAAATAGTGTTCATATTGGTTTTATGTAGCTATTTTCGTGAGAAATCTAATTTAGTTGAGTACAAAGATGAGAACAACGTCACTATCAACGATTTTTCAATAAAAATAGTCCTATCTATCATAAAGGTTGCATTCAGTTAAGATCTAGTGGGTATGTGAACAGGCGAATACCAAAACATTTATCCAACTGTTCTTTTTGAAAGCATGAGTTTTCGTGTGTAACTTATGTGTAAAACTGGTTTATGCAACGACGGCAGTTTCTTCTGTACTTTAGGCTGGCCTAAAGATTCAACGTTTTCACGAAAAAATCAATAAATTTTCCAATACTTACGCATAGTTACAGCTAAACTATATCCTGTAGAGAAACTTTGATACGATATAGTCTTATGAAATAGATTATCTGTTGGCATCTTTCGCAGTTCACACATACATTTTGAATCTGCTTTCTTTCAATAGGACTACAAAATTATTTTTTTTTTCTTGAAATTTATTTAACGCATACGTGTTTTATTATTGTTCCCCCCTCCCGCCTTATGTATCAATATACGAAGTTATATATAGTCAAATAATGGAAAATATTCAAATTCATTAAAAATTCTAGTAAGAGAAACTATATTGGATCAAAATACATTTAGGATTATTTAACAAAGAATGCAAATATTCATTTTGTATGCAACAAAATCTATATAGCAAAATTATACATAAATTTAAAAGTCACACAAATCTTGTACATAGCTACATGATACATATATCATCAATTTATGGGAACGTAAAATCAACTGTAAATTTGGAATTTTCAATTACGTTAAATAAAAAAAAAATATTAAACGGATTTCGGTATGGTTTTATTTATATTTGATATATTACAGTGATCTTGCAACTGGCGGGAGACCGATCGTCCAACTTTATATTTTAGAGGGGAAAATCGATGGACAATAGTTTTTATAAAATGCTCATCAGTTATAGATATTTACTCAACTTATATTTATTGGATATTTCTAAATGGTTATGGACTGTTAGAATATTTGATAATCTAGGAGATATAAAAGCGTTTTCCAAGTTATTATTGCTACCATTGTACTCTAATTTATTTGCCATTCATTTCAAATTAGAAATAAAATATTCATCATTACAGGTAGTGATCATAAAGAAATTCTAATGGATATTTCTACGCTTGGGAGTGTGTCTTCGTTATGGTCTTTTTGTAGAAAATGATAAATACCTGTAATTGTTTTGTCTTCGTTTGCATTAGTGTAGACACTTTTGAAATGCTCTCTTGAATGTAGATTTTCCATTAATTATACTTCTACATTGACATCTTTGTGACAAAATTTGGTAACTATGTCTAAGCTCTTTCAAAAATAAATTCTTTTCAACTATGTCTAGCCTCTTCCAAATTCACGTACAAAACGTAAAAAAAAATAATTGGCCGATTTCTTTGTATGATTGCAATGGCTATTTTATAGGGACAGTCCGATAATCAACCACCGAGAAAAGGATTTCATACATACTGCTTAAGGATCTCATTCATTCCGAAAGTTGTGTCCATCTTTAAGGCACAGAAACCATCACACGCTAAACCAAAAAACTTTAAAATGGATATTTTATAGAGGGCTGTTGCTCTGAACTCGAAATTACAGCATGCTTATACGAGAAATAAATCTGTCGAAATACACTACATACCCTAGTAGAGCAGGCTGAAAAATCACATGCATGCAAGGGATATGCGCTAGCTGCAATTCTGGACATCGACAGAGCGTTTAATAATGCTAATTCTCAGGCGATTGTGAATGCTCTTTGAAACCGGGGTGTCAGTTCGCTGCAATTTAAACTTATGAAATAGCTACTAAGAAACCAGGAACTTAAGTATTCTCTGGGCAGTTCAGCCATCAAGCGAGTGGTAAATACGGGCATGTACGACAGCGACGTTCTGTCTCTTTTGCTTTGTAATTTAAAAATTAATGATCAAAGTTGATATTTAACTGGATCGTTTGATCAAAATGAATGTAACGTGATAGCCTATGCGGATGACATTACTATTACCATATCAGGGAAACTTATCTTGATTCAATCACTTCCTTATTATAGATTAAATTACTTCTTACATATTCTTGTGTGGGTGGCAGTAGTGTGACCTAAAAGGTAATTCAAACAATACGGCACTATTGCTCTTCACGATGAAGTTTAAAGTTCTAGGCTTCGATCAACCAAAGTTTTATAGAACTCCTATCCTGAACTTATCCTGGACTCAAAGTTTTAATGGAAGTAAAACCCTGCCCAAAGGGCCAACACGACAATGCGGGCTCCTTACAGCTGTAAAATGGCAATAAGGGTAACCTTGAATCTACGTCATATATTTATACTAGCATTGGGGAATCAAATCTGCTGTACTGAGCTGAAGTTTGTTGGCCTATCTATATTTAAGGCTGTAATTCAGAAGATGATACAAAAAATGCGTCGGATTACAGCCTTACTCATAAAGGGGGCGCTTTGTACTATTCCAACAGAAGCACTCCTGGTGCTACTTCGCTGGCTTCCCACTCAACTACTTGTCGTGCAGCATGTGAAACAAGCAGTGGTAAAACTAAATTGTGGTGATACGTGGGCTAGGATAGATCTGTGCCACGATAAAATATTTGGGCACAACATATGTGTTCCAGCAAAAATTCGTAATACTATTGACAAACCATCTCTAATTCAAAGGTTTGAAACCCAGATGTCAGGATGAGAGCAATAGAGAAAGGGAATTTACCTAGGATCAAATGCTGTGGCATTTTTGACTGATGGCTCCAAACTGAACGAAAGATTATACGTGATTTTTTTCCACTGATCTAAATTTATAGCTTCCCTTCCGCTTACCGGGCCACTGCAGTATCTTTCAAACAGAGATGCTGGTGATTCCCGAAACGACCAACTGGTTTTTATGTTATCAGATATTTAAGAGTGAATATTCATATTTTTATTAACAGTCTATATAGATGGAGTTTACCCCTCCTCGATCTTAGACCTCAAGTGTTGTAGTTTCTTAATGAAATGTTGGCTACCAAAGCAGACGAACTTGCAAAAGAAAGTACACTTTTGCCGGAGCTTTTGTACAGTTTCTCGATTGGCACTCCAATTGCTTTCAGGTGAAACCACTTAAATGGCGATTGAAGTCCTGGATGGAAGAACCAACCTGTGCGATTGCAAGACAATTGTTAAAAACTTTCGAAATTGTTCGAGCTAAGGAATTACTCCAACCAGGGCGGTGGTTTCCTACGCGTAGCGGTGGGTGTTTAATCGAATATTGTCAGTTTGATAAGCATGCTATACAGTTGAATAAATCTATATCCCCTTGGAACGACTTCTTTCATTCTTGTCCTCGTTTCTAGTTTTTAGGGGCTCCTCATTATAATAGAGTAGGCATCAATCCTGCTCGTATTTGCTAGTGACGTCGATGTAAGGCGGCACTTACTGCATAAGCTCTTCCCAACCAACTGATTTCAGATGATCTGTGAACCACCTTTTCGATCCTTATCGTTTGGTTGATTCACCCCACCGAAAAGCATAGCTTTAAACAATTGCTTTTTGTGGACCATTTGGAAATAACGGATTGCCTCTAGTACACATTTAGCAACATGAAATCCCACTAAGCTCAGTGTTGGTGCATTTACGTCGAGTATGGTACAAAGGTAGTAAATTAACATTTCACTCAGATATAAAATAAAATCGAAATATGTTCCTTACATATTCAAAAAATATGATTAGCCTTGTCGTTAGCAATTTTTGGTAAGAATACCATTACTTTTAAAAAATGTCGATAGTTTTACCGCTAAATATTTGATAAGTATGAATTTCAAAAGCTTCCAATAGGTTCATGATATTTTATGGTCCTTTGGCAGAACTACTATTTATTAGATGATTTACGAGGAATAGATCAAATTTGCTTAATAACTCGATGTAGTCCAAAAATTCAATTGCTTGTAGACCCAACGATTTTGATGCCAAATATTTTACAAAAGCTACAAATCTTCTAAGATATTATTCCAGTTATCTACTTCTCTGATATTTTTAGTCTTTAGGTAGTCTGTATCTACTCTACCAGCAGCTTTACTTTGTGTAAGATAAGTAATCATAGACTGTCTATGTGTGTCTATCTCCAGAATAATGTAAATGATATGATTCCAACCATTGCATTCACTTGGTGAACTGAAGATCTAAATAAAAAAATAAATAAAAAACAAAAAAAATATTTACTTGAAATTGAATAAGTTAACCATTTCCTTGCGACGGTTTCATTGTTATCTAACTGCTAATATTATATATGGTTGAGCTAATATTTTCCTAATATTCTATATGGTCGAGCTCCCGTTCGTTTCTTTATAAATTCTATAAGCTATGGAAATTTCGAAAAAATGTTTGTTTAAACTATGCAAAAATGTATTCGCATTAAAATATCTACTGCCAGAAGTTGCTTAGAATCGGGCTTAGTAAAAAAACGTACATTCCTCATTTCACCATTATTAAAGTCCTTGCATAATCTTCATGTTTGCCTTTGAAATAAAATATACATATTATGACTAACTGACTAAACCTAATTAGCCAAGCTTCTCAATGTTTTCTCTTTGGTTTCAAGCCACTTCACTCCAGCTAGCCACGGTGGTCCAGCACATTCGAACAGGGCTTAGCCATACAAAGTCGACTGGGCTACTTATGCTCGAAATTGCGAAGGCCTTCGACCAAGCCAATATGCATAACTTGGGCGGCACACATATAAAACAAGCGCAGCACCTGCAATCGACTTCTCCAAACCCTTTTCCCTCTCATCAAATCCCAATTACTAAACAAAAGCAACAGATCACTAATTTACAAACAAATACTAAGACCGACATTACTATACGGAAGCATCTGCCATAATCTCGCACTATGGATAATTTTCCGAATTTCCTGGTAAATTATAAACCTGGATGTACATAATAACTTTAGGATCGAAATAGTCGATAAATACATACGCGACAAAGCTTTATAGCTGATGCACTTATAGTACTACTTCCCGACGAGACATGCCCACACCTGATAAAAATTACTAGCTAGTGCAAAACATATTTCATATACTATACAAGACCGCTTACAGAGAAAACTGGAGCAAGGGTGAATCACTTAACTACCTCCAAACGAATCCAGTTCTGCGTTGTCACGTTTTAACAATCATGCTAAAGATTCATATTTACGAATAATTAAATATAAATGCCAGGGACACATTTAGAAATAAAATTGTTAGCTTTATAGTCACCATGGTTTCCAGCTTACCTGTTGATAATTACTATAGTTTCCAATTTATCAACTGATACATCCACTATCGATCAAACAAATCAGATAAAGCGAAATTGGCTCGCCAAGAAAATTTCGGTATTCATAGAGTTTTTACACAATTTTCAAGATGTCTCGAGCTATGTACAATGAGCTCTGGCAAAATACTCAAAGAGACCTAGAAATATTGGCGATCACAGACTTCGAACAACAGACCCAGGAGCCTCAATTCGATCGAACTATATCTCAGAATAACACTTTCGAACTGTATCTCCGGTACATTCAAATTGCAAACAAAATGGAAGAAGTCTACGATAAGATGGTTCAGCCACAAAAAAGAATATTAGTCAGGAAGCTCTTGGACTCATGCTTGGGGAGGGTTATCGAACTGAAGCACGACCTGGTTCACATCGACATGATGGAGTTCAGCTACAACGACGCTGCAATGGAAAAACTGAAGCTGACTCCTCTCGATGCTGAGATCCGAATACCACGATATTTTATCAGGAATCGTGAGAAGGAGATTCAGAATAGAAAGCAGACTCTAAATGATATTTTAGTAAAGCTAGGGTGGATGGACGAGCACCCAGAAGAACAGCGGCTTACGGAAATGGATGCTATCCGTATGCTGCAAATGCACGAACGAGCAAGACAAGGACGACTCAGGTATGATTTTAGAATTATTAAAGTTTTAAAGTAATTTCTACTGGTCATATCGTAGAGCTCATTTCATGAAAGAAATCCGATTACTCAAAGAAAAAGGGAAACCCGAAGGAAAAGATCGTAGCGACTCGGGTCTTCTAGCTGCCATGCGAATCCAGAAAATGTGGCGAGGACACACCGCTCGACGTAAGACTCGGCGACGTAAAATGGAAGAGATGGTTTTAATAGGCATGATTCCGCCAACTCAAACTACCCAAAAGAAATCAGCAGCTATTGAAAAAATGAATGCCGTTAATGCAGTAATACATTATATCTTGTTCAATATTGAAAATATGTTTAATCCCAGGTTATAAAAGAAACGTATAAAACACAAAAGGAATATCAACAAAACTTCGAAAAAGCGTTGCAAGATGTCAAAGATGAGATCAAGAAAAAACAAGGTCCGACTATGACGGAAGATATTGCAGATGATATACGTGTATGGATTAAAGACTACTACGAAAAGACTGGCAAACTACCAGATTTTCCAAGTGAAGAAAGTGGAGGATCTCGACATATTTTCAGTCGACAAGGTATTCGATGCTTTTAGCCTTGAATAAATAATAGATTCCAATTCAATACTTTTGGTTATTAGGAACTGAAAGTGAAATTAGTCGATCATCAGCATCGGCATCCAAAGAATCGCGTAAAACTAAAGACAAATCAAAGTCTCCAGCCAAAAGTGGTGATCTTAATATTGAGGAGGAAAGTGAGGCAGGCTTTAAACCCGGCCAGTCAACATTCTTACCTGACATCAAGACGGGAATTGAGGAGTAAGTACGATATCATTTTGCCCGAATATATAATAAATAACATTGATTTCCACAAAAAAAGATACAACGACGTATGGCGTAGCAAGGACGAATTTACCAATAAGAAACAAACTCATTACGAGGAAATGATTTATGCGGAAAAATACAGTGAAGTTGAGCTAGAGTTCCGAAAAACGGTTGATGAGCTAATGCGCCAGGAGTTAGATCTTCTTCAGGTATGAGACAATGTATAGTTGCTTTCGATCTTCAATTTTCATTTTTCAACCTAGGCGGCTTTGGACAGAGACCGCGCAGCCAAAGGTAAAAAGGCAAAAAAGAGCAGTAAAAAGGCACGACGCAGCGGCAAAAAAAGCAAGAAGAAGAAAGAAAAAGACTTAACTCCTGATCGAACCACTGAATCGCTTTTTGAAGAACTTGTCACCAATGGAATCATAAAAAAATATCCTGAAACGCCATTGAAATCGTACATAGGTGATAAGTCTTATGTTGAACGCAACGGCATCAATCCGTCTCCCGGTGACGTTAAACAGCTACTCATCGAATACTGCATACTTCCACTTGGCTCCGAGACAATTCGAAATTATTCACCGTGCATAAGATCTATACTGCTGGCTGGTCCCAAAGGAACTGGTAAAAAAGCTTTAGTGCACGCCGTATGCACAGAAGTGGGTGCAGTACTTCTAGATCTAACACCAGCGAATATTGTTGGGAAATACCCAGGCAAATCAGGACTTATAATGTTGATGCATTTAGTCATAAAGGTGTCACGTCTTTTGCAGCCAGCGGTAATTTACATGGGTGATGCCGAACGTCCGTTCATGAAGAAAATTCCAAAAACTGATAAGACGGATCCCAAACGCTTGAAAAAGGATTTGCCAAAGCTGATTAAAAATATAGGGATGGAAGAGAGAGTCATTTTTATTGGTACGTCAAATTTGCCATGGGAGGCTGATCAGAAAATTCTCCAACAGACTTACAATCGCCTCATCTATTTACCTCGACCTGACTATGGTGCATTATCGCTAGCGTGGCGGGATCTAATAACGTGAGATGAAGACACATAATCTGATGATCAATGCTCTTATAATTCTACTTTTATCAACAGCGAGTACACAGGAGGCTACAGCCAGTTCGATTATAGTGTTATGGCTAAAATATCCGATGGTTATACTATAGGCTCAGTAGCTGCATGCATTAAAGAGGTTATGACCTGTAAACGAAAACTTCAGTTAAAATCGCAACCATTGACCCACGCCGAACTTATTAATGTTTTATGGTTGGTTTCGATTCCAAACTTCAAATAGATGTACAATTTGTTATATTTCAGTACCAAGGAGCCAGTCTATCGCGAAGAAGAGGAAGCGTTCTTGGGATGGTGGACGAAAACTCCTCTAGGCAGACGACGGCAAAAGGCGCTGGAAAGTGAAATTGAAGCAAAGGCAGAGCAGGAAGCATCGAATGGCAAAGCGAAAGGAAAGAAAAAATAAAGAGGAGACTATCGTTTTACTATGATAATGCAAATCGATATAATTTATTTCCAGTCTTACAAAATATTGTGTTTACGCTCATTTGAAATTCCTCACTGTATTTTAACATGTATGATTGAAGTACGGTGTTTAGTGTGGCAAGTTTTTCCTTTAGTAGAGATTCACAGTCTCCGACACACCATAAAATACTACTGTGAAATGATGGATTCTGAAATAAAAGTTATTTGGTACTTTTGCGAATTTAGATTTTAGATCATATGTGTTTACAATATATTAGTGAATAAAAAAACTAAGAATATATTTTAAAAAGCCCACATTGGTGTCGCCTTATTGGTTTAGTTTAAAATTGCAGAAAGATGTCATACATTTAAAGTTATATGACTTGCTTTTAATTCATGACATCGTTTTTTTTAATCTTTTGCCGCTTATTCTTTTTTAAACAATTTGAACTGTAAACTTTTTAGTGCGAGTGAATAGACGATAATTTGTTTTGAATGTATGAAATCAAACAAAACTAACTGAAAACACATATTACCTTATAAAATACAGGAAGACGGTATTCACTCAAAATAATATCTAAGTATTCAACAATTTTTCTTAGTGGCAGTGTCATATTGTCATCTACACAAAGCCCAATAAAGGTTCTTGAACGCTCTTCATTGCAATAAATGTTGAGGCTATTAAATTGCAATGAAAACCTAGAAGTAAAATTGACTAACTTCAACTTTGTTATACGAATACTATAAAACTTACGGTTTAATAAAACATACGTCGCTTCGAATAGATGAAACAAAAGAGTCAATCCAATGATGTTGCAAGACAACTGTTCTTGTAAGGCTTATATGAACATCGATTGACGATTTCAATTCAAGTTCAAGTGCGACTGATTGAATCATGGCATTTTGCATGTCACTTAATATTGCAATTTCGACTGTCAAGGAAGATAGCTAAATGCATGGTGAATTGTATAAATGTTACTTACCTGGAATATACACATACGTCGCCCAGTTTCCTCGTTCATGCTGGAATGAGCGGATACGGCCTTCGTGTTTACTAGGATCATTTTCAGGTGAATCATGAATTGATTTATTTTTCATCGATTTGATTTCATTTGGTAAAGGAAGTCTAAAAGATAAAATTTCTTATCGAGAGACTATAAATTTGCATCTCATATTAAAAGGGCTGGAAAAATTGATTTATTTCTTGATGATTTTTACTGTGCATTTTCTATGGTAAAGGGTCGGATCCTCTTCAAACCAACTTGATCCGTTACAATTCTACTCCTTGTCTCCAACACCTGTTAAACGAGACAGACCAATGGCGAATCAACTAACGAACAGTGAGCTGTAAAAAATATTCTGAAAAATTATTAAGCTACCACAGCTGGCGACATCTGACTCCACATCACAAACGGAAGGATGAGCAAAGAACGATCACTATTGGGGAATCCAAAGAACGATAGGCTGGGCCCGATTTACGAAAACATGCATCGCAGCTTGGGTTTTGAAATCGAAGAAAGCGATCGATTAATCGAGGCATCTGTAGACGAATTACTACTCCAATTGATGGCCGAAAATGGCTACAGTAGCATGTCTCTAATTTAGCAGAGCAAGGATAGCAAGGATAATAATCTTATAAGAGGCTTTAATATCTATAGAATATCATGTTATATGCACGCATCATAATGGGCTAGTGTTTATAGGACACAGGAAGGGATTGAGTGTCACTTGAACTGAGCGTAATTGTACGCACTCAGTAGTTGCCGAAGATTTAAATGCTGATGAGCTAACAAAATAATGAAAATTGTAAAAGAAAATCTAGTTGACGAAATATGTGTTATCTTTAATATTCTCAAAATAAAAACGCAGAATGCAGGTTTAATAGTGTAAAGAAATTCATTGAAGTGTGATTTAAAAGCAGACTAGCTTCTCACATCTCTACTAGATACTCTTACAACTACGTAAATGAGTTTCAAGCGGGACACAGCTCCATCGTTATACATACATTCAAATTATATCAATCACAAAATGAAACTATTTTCAAAGCATATCCAGTTTTTTGATAATTAGAGTTGCCCGAATTTCAAAGCCAGGAAAAAACTCACAAAACAGAACGTTTCAACCCAATTTTACTAATAAGCATTTTGGTGAAAATTATTAACTTCATTAATAAAGAGCAAAAAGTTAAAATACAAAAAAGCCAGGACTATATTTCAGAGAAGTCATGCACACCTAAAAGGAAGATAAACGTAAAAAACATGCAATCACCAGATTGATGATTTTATTAAGTTCAGTAAATCTATTATTAAAAAGTCAATGATCTTTATGCATTGACATTTCGAGTGCATACGAAAGAATATACTCTATTAAACTGCAGGGGATACTAGTGGAATACTACAGGGAAAACTACATCCCAAAACATTTCATCAACTGGCTCCCGAATCTTCATTTTACCAACTGGCTTCTAAATCTGAATGCAAACATCTTCCAGTAAGCCGATTATTTCTTACTAAGACCTGTGAATAAAGATACCAAGAAATGTTTTGAAAATCTATGGAAAACTATAACAAATTTCTGCAATAATTGTAAGACTATAAGGTTAGGTTACGTTATTGAAAAGAATGGCCGCTTACGCGGCTTGAATTAGGCTACCAGTTTGGGCATATTTGTTCCCTCTGCTGGTTAGTTAGAGCTGCCAAGTGATCACTCCGCTAAATTGAATTAGCTGACTCAGCGTAGAAGTACTAGCTACCACTGCTAACGCTTGAAAATTGTAGGAATCGAAAATCTTGAGTGTTATTTAGAGCCGGACACACGCAGAGCGTACACTCGATGATGTTCTCTTCCATAGCGCACCTCTTGCATAAATTGCTGGCTGTCAGACCTATTTTATTCGCATAAAATGCAGTAAGGCAGTGAGCAAGCCAACCGACGCTCTCAAGTAATTTTTGATGAGCTTGAGAAGTTTCCCGCTCTTGCTTGAATCGGGTGATGGCCACAATGTTCTGTCTATCCTACAGTCCTTCCTGTTTTTCCATTCGGACTTTAGTTTAGCCTATATGACCGCATCTAGTTTGCTTGTGGTGTCACCAAGTGACCGTGGTACGGTAAAACAGGGGCTGTTTTTAACTCCTGAGCCTCTCCTCACCAATGCGTCGGCTTTTTCGGCACCACTATACCCTGGCACTCGCATAATTCGGATAGAAGTATGCTGTGCCTTTTCGTTGTCAGCTACTCTGCACGCGCCAACAGTTCTTGAAGGGCATCTATAGAATGCAAGAGCAAAAATGGATGTCCTGCTGTTGACGCAAGTCGTCATTGGTTTGGTTGATGTTCCGCTAATGAGCTAAACTGCCAAACATATGGCATATACTTAAGACAGAAAAACGGTAGCGAGATCTGACAGTCTATAAAATTATGTAAGGTTCAGACAAGTTGAATAAACGTCCGAGCCGACTCCTGCGACCGTTTTTTATACATCCGTATAAGTCCAGGCGTCACCATCACCTTAATTAACTCCCATTATACTCCCGTCTGCTCTTGTGGATATCGTGGACATCTCAAAATAATATACCTGTCAAGGTATATTATTGCCTTGCCTATTCGGCAACATTAGCACATTAGCTCCCCAGTTCAGTTTCCTGTCTAGTAAAAGGCCTAAATATTTAAAACTATCAACAAGTTTCAATGTTATTTCGTTGAGGGTAGGTGTAGGGGCCGAAAATACGGTTTTTATTAGGTTTGCCATACAACCGGTTTTTCTGTCTCAGATTTGGATCTGATCCAGCCCCGATTGCAGAAGCTTCGACAAAGTTTGCATTAAAACACTCAAAAGTACCACAATGTCTTTGGCATACGCTACCATCTCAAAACTACTAGCCCTTAAATTCTCCAGTATCTTGTTGACTAAGAGGATCCAGAAAAGGGGCGATATTATCCTCCCTTGTAGTGTTCCCGCTTCAACAATTCTCTTAGCTTAGACCTCCAAAAAAGTGGCCTCACTCAAGACATCAGCTTCTGAACTGCTCCCGATGTTCTCACATAATTCTCTCCATGAGTTAACAAGGTGGGGTGAAGCGAAAAGGGTCGAGTGCATTGATTCGTGTATCATCAACATTTTTCCTTTCGCTTATCCTTATTTGTATCTAAGGTCCCGAATGAGTAGAATTTTTTTTTTGAATATTTTATTCAATTTTCAAAGTGCTTAAAAAACGGATGAGGAATACGAGTGACAAAACACACCAATCCTAATGTTCAGTTGATCCATGTAAACGGTAAGATCACCTTTAAAATAGAATCGAGAAAAATTTTGCGTATTGAGTTGATGCGTTTATAAAGCCTCTTGTCGAACTCCACGTATTACAGGAATAGGAGACGATCAATTATTATCTACACTTATTTCGCTAATTTGTTGTAAACTAAGCCCTAATGCGGTAATATAAATAATTTACTGGATCCTTAAACACACAGGTCACGAAATAAATGATATGGCTAAGCAAGCTTTTTTCCAAAACATACAAGTACCTTATATACAAGATGTTGATGACGCTATGGAACACATAAAGTATTTCGAAAATATAACATGTTCACAAGCATTTACTTGAACCAGAGCGTTATTGAAGTCTAGAAACAAGCTTTGAAGGAAAGGTTTGGATGGTATATTAATTAACAAACAAATATGTAGACTATTTTTAAATAAAGCGTTAAATAATGTCAATGAGAAAAGCGTGAAAAGTATGTTATACGGTTAATGAAAATTGTGAAACGATATGTATATGTAGGTGATATCAATTATCAAATTTTCCATTTTTAACAGTATGATGAGAAGGGAGATGAGTTGGACTTTCACAATACTAATAGAAATTCTACCAGACAGCACAACAATCACTTAATACAATTGAGCAAATTTTGTATCTGCAAATGACATAAATACATAGACTAACTTGTTTTAACCAAAATTTGAAAACATTGAAAACACTTATGTTTAACCCTTATCCCATCCTTCCAAAAGTAATCCTGGTGCTTCATAATATCAAAACTTGTTACCAAATTCTATGTTTTTGTTTATTCGTGAGCGTTTTTCTAATGGATGGGGATCAGATAAATTAACAAAGTCGAATCGAAAACGTCAGCAGATATCTGTGGATCAGACCGGGAGAATATTTCTTAGGACTTTCTGAGCAACGAAGTCAAAGAAAAGTTGAAGACAACATATGGAACTAATAAAATTTGGAACCTACCTCTCTCTTCCGTCTGCAGTTTTATTGTTGATGGGCAGTCCTTTTACTTCAGCATGCTCGTCTTCTGATTCCGACGAACTATAGGCTACCAAAGCTTCCATACCGAATGTGGTTGCCTCTTCTTGCAGCAATTGCGCCAACGGAACTTTATTTACAAACAATCAGCTGTTGCAGCAAAACAAACATAAATACGTCACGAAAGATTAGCTGGTGCTACCATAATTGTGCACTTCGGAATCGAAACGGTCCATTGAATTTAACCGGTTATCATTGGACTGACATATGTCGTATTGATTTTTTCGATTTTTTTCTTCAATAATTGCAAAATGTCAAATTAACAGCTGCTGCAGTAGCAATCTTGTTTCGCTTTGATTTTTAACATATTACAAATAGCAGGCCTACGAAATAGCAAATTATCCAAAATGAACGTTATCACAGCTATCAAGCTCTACATCGAAAAGATGACGAATGAATCTGGGCCTGGTATGAAGATTATTTTAATGGATAAAGAAACGGTAAGCGCCATAAAACTTTGCCAATTGATCAATATTTCATATAATTTTGTGAATGTTTACAGACAAGTATAATATCTATGGCATTCAGCCAGTCAGATATGCTCCAAAGGGAGGTTTACTTGTTCGAGCGAATCGATTCGGCCCGGTCAAATGAACGTCTGAAGCATCTGAAGTGTATCGTTTTCATACGCCCTACAAAAATGAATGTTTCTCTGCTAGCAGATGAATTAAGAAGTCCAAAATATGGAGCCTACTACATATGTGAGTAGTGTTGTTAAAGTATCTCCTAGCATATACTTAATCATTCCGTTCAGATTTTAGCAACATTATCCCGCGGACGGATATCAAACTACTCGCCGAGAGTGATGAAAGTGAATCTGTGCGCGAAGTGAAGGAAATTTACGCAGATTATCTTTGCGTCAATCCGAATTTGTTCTCTTTTAATATTCCTTATTGTATGCATGGACTAAAGTGGATACCAGAAGCTCTAACACGTTCAGTGCAAGGGGTCACGTCAGTTCTGTTGTCATTGAAAATTCACCCAGTGATCCGATATCGTGCCGGTAGTATAGTAGCTGAAACACTGGGCAAACAAATAAACGACGTCATAACAAAGGAGTCTTCACTGTTCGATTTTCGAAGTCAAGAAAACGGCATTCCTCCGCCTCTGCTTTTGATACTGGATCGACGCGACGACCCCATTACACCACTGCTTCACCAATGGACTTATCAGGCCATGGTCCACGAACTACTTTCCATAAATAATAATCGAGTCGATCTATCCCGAATCCCAGGCATCTCAAATGATTTGAAGGAAGTGGTCCTCTCTGCCGATCAAGACGAATTTTATTCCGCCAATATGTACTCGAACTTTGGAGAAATCGGCTTCAGAATCAAAAGCATGATGGATGAATACCAAAAGAAAGCAAAGGATCAGCGAAAAGTCGAAAGTATTGCCGATATGAAAAGTTTCGTGGAAACGTATCCACAATTTAAGAAAATGTCCGGTACTGTCTCGAAACATGTCCGAGTAATAGGTGAACTTTCCGATCAAACAGCTAAACGGAATCTTTTGAACCTATCTGAACTGGAGCAAGATATGGCTTGTAAAGCTGATCATTCAGCTCAGCTACAACGAGTCAAAAAGCTTGTTGCTGATGAGAAAATTTCAGTAAAGGATGCTCTTAAACTGGTTGCTATATATGCGTTACGCTACGAACGTCACGCAAATTGTGATATAATGGGGCTGCTGCAAGCTATTGAAAAGCGAGGCGGCAAGGCTGGTTTTGTGCCAAAATTGATTGAGTATGCTGGTCAGCATGCACGTCAAGGGGAGCTGTTTAATACGGTTCGTATAACCGATGCAGTGAAATTTACGAGGAATTTGATTAAGGTCAGTTGATGCTTCTAAATCTCAATTTATTAATAATGAAACGATTATTCAACATTCAGATTATTTTTTTTTTCGATGGAGTTACATTAATTTTGAAAATTTAATTTAATGAAAGTTATTCTATTAATGTTCTTTCAGGGTCTCAAAGAAATCGAAAATGTATTCACGCAACACACATGTCTACTGAAGGAAACTCTAGAAGAAGTATTCAAGGGTCGCGACTTGGATCCAATGTATCAAGTTGTCGGTTCCTACGTACCTTTCCGACGGCCACACCAAGAAGTCGTTGTCTTTATAATTGGTGGCGCGACATACGAAGAAGCATTAGCTGTACATCAGCTGAATGTGTCGGGATATAGAGTGATTTTAGGCGGAACAACAATTCATAATTCGGATAGTTTTGTAAGTGAAGTAAGTCGTGCAACAACCGGTATTCAACTGAAGCATACTAAATCACTGCAACAATTTTACGCCTCCGAATGAAGGAACAAAATTGTTGGAAGAAATTGTATTTACAAGATTTTTAAAAAAAACTATATTTTAAAATCACAAGTGTATAATCTAATAGTTTAAGCTAAGTACGATGTTATATACAATACAGTTATTTTACATTTATGGGAGTATACATATAATAAAGATATTTATTTCTAACTTGATGGTAATGTTTATACTGTTTATTTTTTAGTTTGAAAAATGAAAGTGCGTTTTTTGTAATTTTGTATTGTGGTATTAGGTGCTATAATTTATAGGTATTATAATTCGAAATAATATTTATCTATTATTTAAAGTTTTTTTCTTCTCCAGCTGTGTAAGTATTTATGAAGCTAGTTTTAACATACCTAGAACAAATATGTTTGGCAAATGTCTCTAGCAAATACTGGAAAAATTTTGCAATTTAGTGTTTTGAAAGTTATTATATTATGCTAAATGCTGTTGAATTATGCTTCAATAAATTGTTTTTACACTGAAATATGCTTCATGGATTCGACATTCGTAAACACACTTATATTTAAAAAAAAACGATATTCCCTCGAGTATATCCTACAAGACATCCTTGACTTTGCTCCGGAGAAGTATAACCTGCATGCGCTGATCCATCCGCAGTTTCCCATTTTCTTTTTAATAGCACTTCATCAAGATGCAAGGAGTTCCATTGTATCCCGTAGCTCTTTATACATCTGGTATGCTTTGCCTTTCAGGCCTATATGCAGACTAATTTCAGGCTATGATTTCCTTCAGATTTTCATCAGCTGGCCGTGCATCCAGCAGCTCCAACTGCGACAATCTTCTTGCACGTGAAACGGATATCGACTACATTGACTTTGATTATTTTGCCTTTTCTTCGGCTGACGCAGTAATTTTGTACTGGTTTGGAAAATACATGACTAAAATAAGCAATTACCTGTTCCTGACCATCAATTTGATATGATAATACTGAGTATTAATTTCAATACGCACTAAACCGACATTAAACTGGCACAAGTCTCACCACGGAGAATGATTCCCGAAATCCTGCCATCAAAATTTTAGTATTTGAGCAAAATTCCTTATCATATTTGGCAATGAATTCGACTTACCGTTATTTGAGATCACTGCATTGACGTCTACCGGTGAGAATCGGCGGTGAATAGACCCGCCTAAGAGAGTCGTTCATTACACATCTTGCCGGAGAGTGGAATTAAGACCCTTGGTTAGGACAGGCGGTCGTCGCTTCAGTCAGATGTAATTGAGTTCTTTAGTTGCAAAATGAGACTGAAAGGTTTTTGAAAACTTTTCAGAAACAGCAAAAAACTATATTTTCTTTCCTGGTCAATATATCAAACCAATTTTTTTTTTAATAAATTGAAAATAAAAAACTACACAATATTACAAATTTTCATAAACTATGGATTATGTTAAATATTAATTAATTCGCATTTACAGTTCATCAGGTCGCGTTTTGGAACAAAATCGCCTTCAGGTGTGGTTTTGGAACGAAACTTCATGTTGGAGTCGGGTTTTGGAACAAAACAAAAACAATTATATTTTTTTTAATTTTTTATTTTTGCCTGTAATTTTTGTTTTACAGAAAGTAGGTGCCTACCTTAGAACATAACTTAAAAAAACAATTATACAAAAATAAGTTTAAAAACATGGAAAAATGAGCAGCAAAAATATTGTGTTAAACATTTTTTTTTCGTCAATAATTACTTCCGCATCCCAAATATCGTTCTCTGTAAGATTATTATAATCTATACGACGATTAAAACACTTGTTGGATTCATCAGTTTCATCCTCCGAATCTATATATTCTAAAAAATAGAAGCAAAATGACACAACTTCAGTCAACGCACACATTTAATGTGTCGGCGCACGATTTTTAAGAACAAACATGTGAAGTCGCAATCAGTATGGCCAGCTTTGAAATATTTCTTATCATTCTAGAAAAAGCCCGCTTAATTTAAAACAAGATTAATAATAAAAATAACCATTTAAAAATATGTGACCAACAGAAGTTTAGCCTTTTCTTAAAGTTAGAGCATTAGGTCGGTTTTTGGAAAAAATAACAAGAACCGTTTCCGACATTGCTAAGGTTTGAGTCGCTTTTTGGAACCAAACCGTTCAAAATATTAGACGGCATTTTGAAAGAAAAAATCTCTGTTCAGGTCGCGTTTTGGAAATAAGGCTGTTTTTCAAATCACTTTTTAAGGCATTTAGACTGGGTTTGGGATAAAATAAAGTGTACAAATCGATTCCTGAGAAGATTTCCTATAAGAAATGGTGTTTAACTCAGTTTCGTAAAAAATCGCTTGAGTCTCATTTTGCAACTAAAGAACTCAATTGCTAAGTGTTATTTGAGTGAAGCGAGTAGCAAAAGTAATTTGAAGAGAAAAGCCACTAAAGTTGATTAATAAACAATTTGAAAATCCAAACTGTGCACAAAGGATAGAATAATCGGAATCTTCTGCCGCGTTAGGAATCTCTAGGAAAGATGATGAATTCACCGGTTTACGGATCAGAATGGTAGCGAAGCTAGTTAGTATTTTTTTTTTTTTTTTTGCTAAAGGCTTCTAGAAATTTCTAGAAAACAGCAATGGCTTAGCAGGCATCAGCCAACGTTTACACGATTTGTTAGTTAGTATTGTTGTGAAATTCAAGATTAACTGGAATTAGTGTCAGACTGATGGCACCTGGAGATCAACAGGTGTCGTTTGTTAAATTCAGTGATTTCGGTGAAGGCCGTGTAGTGAATTTTCTTGAAAAATTTCTTGTTGAGGGGAAATGCCAAATACCCATCCTACAGTTGAGAATAGCTCATTCATTAAAAAAAATGAGAAAAATCCACAATAAATTAAAACAATGCAGCACGAACACTTGACTGCCTTCAACTTCCACCTCTTGGATGGAGGCAATTTTTGACTAAACTCTACTGCAGGTTCACCATAGCCACTAGACGTTATTACCAATAAATGTCTAGTTGGTATTTTTGTAGTTTTGTGGTTGTGTGTTTATTTTTAGAGGTGTTTTTTGTTTGTTTGCTTATCTTCAGCGTGTTGTCTTCTCGTGTTTTTTTTGTACGTTTTTGTAAGTAATTTTTCAATTTTTGATCCCTTTCACCACCTGTTCGTCCTCTAGTGACAAAGTTTTCCGGCTGAGGTCCGTCAAGTACAGTTTTATCCAATTTTTACCCAATTTAGGTTTTATTTTTTCTCGTTTTCAGGGCCCTTTTTCATGAGCTACGTGTTTTACCATGTCTCGGCTGGGTCTATTGTCAGTCCATGCCTGAGAGCAACTTTCTTGTCCTCTACGAGCAAAAGCTCCCATTCTCTTGTTTTTATTGCGGCTACTGTATGATTCTGATAACGGATGAAAATACATAGCGTCCTCCATTTTTTTGGAGCATATCCGCCTCATTTTTTCTTGGCCCACCTCAGCCGCGGAGACCTGACAATGCGGCACTCCAGCATCCATTAGGGTTGGTAGTAGGGTGCTTCGCTAAGGCTTACTAGAGGCCTTCACGGCCATTGATAGAGCACCCTGCTCGGGGGGCAATCAATTATTTTTCTGCCCTGTTGATGGTTCGGTCATCTAGGCTCTCTTCTGAGCTTCGGCCCAATTGAGATACCCTGCCAAGCCTCCTCATTACTATAAAATGCTACAAAGCAGAGCCATTTTTCTCCCTGTTGCCTATAAATTACACTTCTGGCACTCTACTTTTAATTCCGCCAATCTTGATTCGTTGACTAGCATCGAAATTGTTCTTCAGTTAGCCGGCACAATACCTTACTTGTGCATAGTAAATAGTGCCCAACATTTATTACTTTTTATTTATTCGACAAACCAGGAATATTCAAACAAATGAGATGTGTCTTTCCTGTGTTTGGCATTACTTTGTCCTCAGAACTTTTCGATCACAGTAAACGGGAGGGCAGCTTTTTATCCTCCCCCGATGGCAGAAGTTTCTTTTTTGTTGTAGACAGTATTCTTTCTAGTTTTTAGGTTGAAATTACACACCTAAAATAAATTTTTTTTAAAGAAACTTTCAAAAAATAATTTTAAATATGTTATTAAATTTCAATAATAAATCCAATTTCAATTTATCTTTTGCCACTCTGACCCGGTTGTTATTGGTGGCCCCATATTATTTAATTGATCTGAAAACCTCTGCTACTCTTCGTTGAAAATTCCCTGTCCTATTTTATAACATTCCAAAAACATCCGCCCGTTTGCTAAGTGTGGAGTAGACTCCATCAGCTGAATTAAGGATTCAAATTTTAACACAGTAATTAAAATTAAATGTGAATTATAAATATTATGGAGTTTATGACTCTCGACTCAACTGAGTGAGTAGATTTTGATTGTGCAAGTTGACTAACCAGTTAAGCGTATATCGTAATAAGCAACACTTAATAACACATGTAATTTTCTGATTGGACCGAATTCATACTATCTAACACAAAATAAAAATGCAAAAAAAAAACAATTTTAAAATATTTGTTGCACATCCGTTCGTACTCACTTGGTTTTATCGAGTGACGCAAAATCTGACCTCACAAGACTCTCGTCACTTGAGGTGGCTTTCAGAATAGCCGATAGAAAAAAAATGTTGGTCAAGGTCAAGTTCCTCATTTCAGATTCTCCTCACTTCAAAACACTTTAATAGGCCGAAAAGAGCAAAGCGAAGTTCACCCTCACAGCGAAATTAGCAACTGCTTACGTTCAACAACGCAGGAGATCAGTGCTACTGAGCAGAATAATCAGTGCTACTGAGCACAAGCTATTGTTCAAGTTTAGCTGAGCAGAAAAATCAGTGCTACTGAGCACAAGCTATTGTTCAACTTTAGCTGATTCACTCGTAATTTAATTAAATCAAAAATATTTAACACTTTATTTTTCATTCCATTTTATATATATTTAAATAACTTTTCCATACCAATATTCCTATAAAATAGAATATCATAGCATTATCTATGACTTGCCACATCTTTTAATCACATGTATATCTATACATTTTTGTTCAAATTTATCGAAAGGAATACATATTATGCATTAATAACATGAACAACATGACATTTAACATATGGTGGGTTTCGCTATTTTTCTAAGTGTTGCTGTTGTTGTTAGGTATTAAAAATGAATGTAAAATATATATATTGAAATAAATGAATGCATACTTAATTACAGTTTGTGTCTACATGAAATTAATTAATACACATTAAACAGTGCAAATGAGAATGACGTTTTAAAAAAAAAAATAATAAGTAAATGAGCTATACATAAATCGTATACAATAAATATAATGATAATCTATTCAAGTATTAAAGTTGAAAATTTCAGTATCTGAAAATAGATAAAAAGAAATTATAGAATATGAATGTCAGGTATTATATTTCGATTGATCGTTACAAATGACGCTATTTGTATTAGTGCAATCTTATGATTCTATGCTGTGAAGTAGATGATCAAATATTTTTATTAGAAATGATTAGTAAAAACTTAACAACCAACATAAAGTTTTTAATCAATGTCAGTTCGACAGGCATTTTTTTTAGGAAACCAGTTTTGCAACGAATTGTTTTACGATGGATGAAATAAATTATCGAAGGTTTTGATCAGGAATTATAATACAAATTTTTTATAATATTGGTATGAAATGAAATCTTATTGAGCTTGTTGTTAAAAACTATGTCTTCTTGGGTGAACTAAAGCATTTTTACAATGTTATAGCCAAGTAAAAGTACTTATGTCGTATCATGTGCATATATGAATACATTTAGACTTCTGTATTTAAGTCGATTAGTTATTATAGACCAAAGCGTTAGCGCAAATAGGAAATATATACGAAAATGATAACCATTTAAAACTCTAGGACGTATCATGTCTTTCATAAAATTCGTTTCTTTTGCACATTGAATGCATATAACATTGAATAAACCGATCGCGTTTGTCAACACTCATTGATAGAGTTCAATGAAATATTTTATTTATTTTAAAATATTTCTGCGCAACAAGATAAATGTGATATAGCCTTTTCATTTATCGTAAAATATTTCTTTCATTTCTATAACAGTGGTAAATAAATTGTGCTCTCAATGTTTTTACGTGATAATATAAAATGGAAGATATTTCCTATATTTATAATATGCGAATTTATATTTTATCTATGAATGATTTTTCACGTCTAATACGAATCAATTACAACATGAATTTTTAAAATACGTTTAATATTTACTGTAAATATTCTATTCAATGATGCTAAGATCTTAGTGCGTTAAAACTGAATTTTCGGGAAAAACTCAGTGTCGTTTAAATCTACTTAATAATATCTAGTATTTCGGTTTTCAAAGATCAAACATTATTTCCAGTTGCATATGATGTTACGATAGTTCAAGAAGATTTATTGAAGGGTGTGATTCGAGAAGATTGAATTAAAGTAAAATTAAACCAGGGTACAATAAGTAAACAAACAAAAAAATAATTATGCATTACATACTTGCCATAAGCTTGAATCGCGAAAATTAATCTATTCAGATACCGTAAATAATTTTAGTTAGCGTCACAGCCATCGTACAAGGAACTCAATAAACAGGACTGCGATTCAACCACGCATTCAACAAGAATTATCGATGCCTTTTTAATATTCCAGGTATTTGAATATTTCGAAATTTATACAATCGTTCTTTTGATTACTGCTTTTTCCATGCACAATATCTTTCGTTTGTGAGTTTCCGTTGGTGTAGTAGTTAAGCAAGGAGTGTAGATAAATTTGCATTTGGATTAATCTTTAGGCATTCTTTAACGAGTCGTATTGAAATCTAATAATCGTTTCGCAGCCAAAGAGAGATACTGTAGTATTATTGCCGATTATCAATAATATATACTGTCGGTAGAATTATCGAAATTGTACTATCTAAACAAACTTTAGGAATTATTTACAATAGATCAGATCAACCATTCACTATCGACACATATGCAACTATTTCATTAATAGTGTACAAATTCGATTAGTATCAAATCAATACTCTTCTCTAAATCAAAAAAAAATGTGTCCTTTCTGAATGATTTTTAATGAGCTATCATCACTTGTGGATAAATATACAATGATATTAGTAGGGTAGGGTAGGTAGTAGGTATTACTGTGCAGATGTTAATCAACTTCAAACATGAATTAATGTGATGGACTATCCGAAATGCGATGTTTAACTTGACGTGCTTTGCTACATGACGCACGTCGCAATGAACTAACACTGCCACCAAAGTTGTCATGATCTAGTGATTC
The DNA here is from genome assembly GCA_947369275.1 of Nemotelus nigrinus. Taxonomy (NCBI): domain Eukaryota; kingdom Metazoa; phylum Arthropoda; class Insecta; order Diptera; family Stratiomyidae; genus Nemotelus; species Nemotelus nigrinus. The sequence goes on from OX376372.1 coordinate 37,478,148, forward strand.
CGATGAGAAAGCTATGATTTCACAAAAACTATATCAAGGAAAACAGGTTAGCGTATAAGAATACAAACCTTTGTCGGTTGGAGATCCGAGTGTTAAGCTACTCAAACTCGAACTCAGATTATATGGTCGCGGTGATGGTGGAACAGGCGTTGAATCGTCAGCTGGCAAGCATGTTTCGACCATTGCTTCGAGGCAGTTTACGAATAGCTCGGATGATTCGCCCATCATATTATACTGGAAATAAAAGGACAATAAATATCAGCGAGAAGTAATCAAAGCATTTGTTGCAGAACATGTGAGCCAGCGCATTTCATGCAATTGAAACCTTTCACCACACACTGCTTTACATCATCAAGAAACACACGCTGCCATCGCTATTATATCCTAAGATTCTGTGCCGCCTGAAGTTCTTATTCAAAGCTGGCCTTTGCACCATCCGAATATGGACGTATCTAATGTCGCCAAGAAGCCAGTGAATTTGCATTGAAAGCAGCTCCTCGCACAGAATTTGTGGACAAACTGCCTTCACTGTGATCCTGGCACACGTTGCGTCAAATGCAACAAAATTCACGCTTGCAGAGACTGCGACGTTCCAAAAGAGCCCCTAAATTTAAAAACAGCAGGTCCGAAATCTTTTCACCTTGGTTAACCAAATCAAGGATTTTATTCCTACATTCAGAAACGTTCATCCCAGTCTGAAGAACGAGACGCTTTAATCTCGGTCATCCTTCGTCTAGCTAGCAATGTGACCACTTAAATATTAGCTCTCATCTACAAGACGAACTTCATTTGAAATTTTTTGAGTCGATAAAGTCCCGATATCCTTTTCCTATCAGAAAGCAAGCTCGAGTCTCGTCATTGTGTAGCCAGGTATGCCTACAAAATCATTCACGAGGACACCTTGGATGATTTCGTTAAGAAATCTGGGAGACTATGGTAGACTATGGTATGAGGGTATGAGTACAATGGGTATTTTGGTATGAGTGCTTAGAGGTGGTATGCACGTCTCCCCCAGCCGCACAAACACATCAGATAGCTCACATTCCTCTTAACTGGGAACCGCACTGCTAATCAAAGCCTAACGGCATTTGAGCCCAGGACTACAAGCTTTGGAAGTTATCTTTATCAGTTTCCAACTATGCCCATCACCATTTCAGTGGTGTTTTGCTGGCTCAGGATCTTGATTGTATACCAACGACAGCATCTTGACTTGGGCTGGTCATTATCGGGGGTAATTTCAATGCTCGTTCGTAATCAAAGGATAACCACAGCAACAATGACTTGGCCATAAAGTAATGGCTGATGAACGTTGTAGACCCAATCAAACCCATCAGAAGCAACCTTCCGCTAATCTTTGTCAATTATAGATTTTTTTCTCGTGCCCTTGAGTCTCTCACAATTCAGCACTTACGAATGCCAAGTCTATGACACTGTATGTGACCATCAGCTCATCCAATCATTTATTCAACGAGAGCGTGGCCTCAATTTCCTAACTCCTGATCCCGATCTATTAATTCCCTTCGATAGATACAACTGGAAGCAATTTGCAGCATATGATGGAAATCAAATTCAAAATCTTAGTCTTCACAGCTCCTGAAATCTTCGCTCGCAGGAAATCGTCGGTGCTCTTTATATGTTCATTCATATTATATTCTTGGTCAGTGATAGTTTATTTATCCCAAAATAGCAATTTTGCCCTCCAAACTTTTCCCTCCGTGATTTACTGGACATTATTTAACTGTATAACAGAAGGAAATCCTCCAGACGTCTTAATATACACAATATAAATATAAAAAACACCTCTGTCTTAATCAAAGGCATTAAATTCCTGATAGCGGAGTCTAGAGCCCATGTCAACAAAAAATGTGAAGAGCGGCTCCGTAAAGTGGTCCCGGACCAAAATATGTTCCAAAAAATTAATAATGTAACATTCCATAAAAGATTAAGGCTGTGTAACAGTTTGTAAAATAATTTTACTTTTAATGATAGCGTACTCCCTGATAATAAAGCGACTGTAGATGTTACTGCTTTCTAATCTATCATGGAGAGAAGCATAGCTCTGACCTCAATTTCGCTTCAGCCGTTAAAACTTTCACTAATTTTCATCAGTGAAATCATTGATTGACTCTATCTAGAAATTCTTCCACGAGCCTCAAGACTACGGTACTTTCGTGAAAAAAAGAAACTCTCCTATTTCTGGTGCCGACCATTTTCTCTTAAAATTCTTCTGGAAAAGATAAAATATTCAACTTTACCTTTCTTTGAATTTCTTTGTGTTTTCTTTTTCGTTTGGTATTTTCCCACTGCTTGGAAGCGTGCAAAAATATTCCCTGATCCAAAAGCAGCGGGATTCTGTAATGTTTTCAACGGCTGCTCAATGTTTCTGTTCTCAAGCTTGGGGAAACTTCTCAAAAGATTATTTCAAAAACAAATTAAATCACACTGTTGATGAGAGCCATATTATACCCGGAAGACAATTCGTGTTTGAAAGCCAATTCGTCTTTGGCGTGCTAATGATTTCGCAAAGAGTAGACAAAGATAATATTCTGAACAAGAGGGTTTTGGGTCTTGTCTGATTGATCTACAGAAGGCCTTCGACTCTGTATTGAATGAAGGCCTCCTGTATAAAATGATCAATTTTGGTTTTCTAACATGGAAAAATAGAAAGAATGTCAGGCAGATCGTCGCCCTTCGGTATTAAGCTCGACCCTCGTTGGAGCCTTAAGTCAAGAACGTCAAAAAAGCAGCCCTTGCTTGTCATTTCTTAGGCTGCATCTTGAAATCGAACTCTATTATCTAAGACTATCGCCAACAAACCATTGATTCGATCGATCCTCACATACGGTGCGCATATCTGGTCTTCGGCCTCTTGAGGTCAACTTGAGAAGGTGGCAAAATTCGAACGCCTTATTTTAGGAAACACCACATCCTTTCACTATCAGGCCAATCGCCACTATTACCGGGATAGTGATTTCTACCATAAATTGAAGGTTAAGCCTCTATTCTCGTATTTGATTGAATTAAGCAACAAAGCTATTCGCCGTGCTATACCGCATCGCAACATCATTATTAAGTCCCTATATCCAAAGTCTGGATCCCAACTAGACATGGGTAACGCAGCAAATTTTGAAGCGCTGATACACTGATACCGGCGCCAGCAGTGGTATCAGCGCACTGCGCTGATACCATTGCGCTATGATACCATGATCTTACATACGGCGCTGGTAGCATTGCGCTAATACCATGACGCTATGATTCACTCAAAAAAACATTATTGAAAAAGCTTGTATGGAACGAGAGCAACCCACACTTGAACTTACTAATTTTCCGATATAAAATACCCTAAAATACCCAGGCTATAGTATGTACCCATTCAGGTATCTTACCAAACGTGCGTACGCGTAGGTATATTGCTTTGCATCAAACAGACTTGAGACTATACTCAACTCATATCTTTGCGCCGCGCCGTAGCATAGCGCCAAGCCAAATGGCGTTGGCATTGCAAAGCGGCAGCGCCAACACCATTGATACCGAAGTGCGTTACTGCGCTACTGAAGCCGACAAGCGATACCAGCGCAGTGGTATCATGGCTAAGAGACAAGCGATACCAGCGCAGTGGTATCGTGGCCAATGCTTCAACGCAATTGCGCGGCGCAGCTTGTACCCATTCAGGTATCTTTCCAAACGTGCGTACGACTGACTTTTTGATAAGTGTAAACTAGACAAGTATTAACATCATTGCTTTAATATACTATAAAGGTATTATTTAGTTGTAGTATTGAAGCATAATGAAATTCTATTGCTCAAACAGACTTGAGGTAAGTATTCTCAACTCATATCTTTGCGCCGCGCCGTAGCATAGCGCCAAGCCAAATGGTGTTGGCATTGCAAAGCGGCAGCGCCAACACCATTGATACCGAAGTGCGTTACTGCGCTACTGAAGCTGACAAGCGATACCAGCGCAGTGGTATCATGGCTAATAGACAAGCGATACCAGCGCAGTGGTATCGTGGCTAATGCTTCAACGCAATTGCGCGGCGCAGCTTGTACCCATTCAGGTATCTTTCCAAACGTGCGTACGCCTGACTTTTTGATAAGTGTAAATTAAACAAGTATTAACATCATTGCTTTAATATACTATAAAGGTATTATTTAGTTGTAGTATTGAAGCATAATGAAATTCTATTGCTCAAACAGACTTGAGGTAAGTATTCTCAACTCTTATCTTTGCGCCGCGCCGTAGCATAGCGCCAAGCCAAATGGTGTTGGCATTGCAAAGCGGCAGCGCCAACACCATTGATACCGAAGTGCGTTACTGAGCTACTAATACCTAAGTGCGTTACTGCGCTACTGATACCGACAATCGGTATCAGCGCAGTGGTATCATGGCTAGTGCTTCAACGCAATTGCGCGGCGCAGCGCTGCGTTACCCATGTCTAATCCCAACAACTAGAATTGACCTCATAGCCCATCATTATTGGAGTTCCTAGTGAACATGTTTCTTTTTTCTCTTTGATCTGATATAGAATGCCATTCCCCAGATAAAGCAGTTCAACTAAGCATTTTCTCTCCTGATATTCTTTCGTTTTCTTTTCCTTTAGTACAGTATCATTTCAACTCAGCAATAAAGATGAGTTATGAAATATATCTCTAGAACAGTCAAAAATTCAAAGAACAGGATTTTGATTCATTAGGCATAGCTCACAAACCTATCAACACCTTAAAACAATCGTTTTAGATAATCTATTTCAATTTTCTCTCAGTAAATAAAAGTAAAAAATTTTGTTTTAGCACACCGAAGAGTGACCATCAGTTATCACAAGATTCTCATATTGCAGCATTCAAAAAAATGCGTATGAAAAAGGTCTCCACACATTAGATGCCGAGAATGCTGGCAGAGGAGCAAAATAACATTTCAAAGGATAATGTTGAAAAATACCAAGTTGACAAAGATAAGTTTTTGTGAAAGGAGCCACTAGAAACCACAAAAGGGAGTCACTATTACAGTCTCTTACTAGACACACTAAATAAGAAGATTGTAGAAGGCTACTAAAGAAAGAGGGAACACAAAGTACGAGCAGGTACCCTTAGTTGCAATGATAATGTTGGTTAAAATCTACGATCTGCATTAAATCGTACAGTAATGTACTCCGATATAAGGAAAATCAGATAATCAACATTAACAGCGATTGATCGGCGGTATAAAAATATGAAGAAGTTTGTTTGAATTAACATCGGAATACATATTGAACTATTTTGTTTGTTCAAACAGCGGAAAACCACTTATTTACACTCGAAAAAAGACGGAACTGACTACACCAGCTCTTTACTGTGGCTAGTGTGCAGACAAAAGTAATTTGTCATAGATCTTGTTGTGGTTCAAGGACCTGAAATCAGAACCCAGACCTCTATCCAAGTCGCATTCTGTATGAAAATTGCTATTATAGCTATTACTATTAGGCCGATACCGAGGGAACGAGAATGCTGTCTTTGTCTTTGCATCTTTATTCATACGTAAATCCCTAAGTACTTCTAAAATTGCCCGAGAATGCAAGGCGAGATTGAACTCTGACGTAGGTACCCAGAGCAGATTCACCTTGCTCTGAATACAGGGCCACTGTGGTGTTGAAGGTGAAATAACTGAGTTGAAATTGCTGATGATATTGCGAAGCAAGCCTCAACATTTCCACTAAATGGTTTCGAAATGGTTTCGAGGTACCTAAACATGAGACTAAAGAATCCCACTTCAACAAGAGTAGGAAGAATTATGTTAGTATGACATAGCCACTAAGGAGGACATACAGTTGTGTTCATGAAAATAGTAGTGCAGCACCTCACAACATTAAATATTCATGTTTCGACAAACTGAACACTGCAAATTGAACACGTGTTCATATTTTTCTAAGAATAGCATGCAAAGAAGAGAATAGCGATAAAATTCCGTAAGTTTTACATTGGTTTGGGTAAGTTTTTGATTACTTTTGAGTGATGCATCGAAATTTGGGTGTTCATTAAAATAGTAGTGCTCGGTGTGAGTGGTTGAAAAACAATTCTAATAATTGATTAGTACAACAAAAAACGTCAATAGTAAGTGTAATTTAGCAATGAATAGTTTGATGATTGATATTCATTGGGTTTGTAACTATTTTTTATTCTAGTGGGCAGAGGAAAGCATTGCACGGCTGCGAAAAGAGATTTAATAGTTATTCTTAGAGCAAAAGGCAAAACGTACAAGGAAATTGAAAATATTGTTTGCTGCACACCTACAATGATATTTAACGCGATTAATTATTAAAAAAAACCCAGAAAATCGTGGTGAGAAACGCAAAACAACCGCTGTCGAAGATAGACGCATTGTGCGCTTTAGCAAGATTCGGACATCAGCATCCTCTAAAGTTATCAAAAATGATTTAAATCTATCGGTTAGTGATGTTACAGTCCGCCGTCGCGTAATTGAGCATAATTTAAATGCCAGAAGTCCTAGAAAGGTACCCCTTTTGACTCGGAAGCATGTGCAAGGACGACTTAGATTTGCAAAAACTCATCTAGTCTGGCCCGCCAAAAAATGGCGCAACATATTGTGGACAGATGAAAGCAAAATTGTTTTATTTGGTGGAACAGGCTCTAGGCAGTATGTACGACGTCCACCAAACACAGAATATAATCCTAGGTACACCAAAAAAACAGTTAAACATGGTGGCCTAAGTATAATGATATGGGCTTGCTTTTCTTACAATGGCGTTGGTCCTATCCATATGATAAATGGTATAATGGACAAACATGTTTATGTTGACATACTAAAAAACACAATGCTACCATATGCCAGTTTGGAAATGCCTAAAAAATGGACATTTCAACAGGACAACGATCCTAAACATACTAGCAGGCTCCCAAAAGATTGGTTTATATCGGAGAAGATCGATGTGATGCAATGGCCACCTCAGTCCCCAGATCTTAATCCGATAGAAAATTTATGGGGAGATGTAAAACGGGTTGTGGCAACCGCAAAACCTTCAAACAAAGCACAACTTTGGCAAGCGTTTCAGGAAGTATGGTCTCAAATTCCTTTGAAGCGTTGTCAGGACCTTATCGATTCCATGCCCCGGCGGTGCGAAGCCGTTATTAAAAATAACGGATATACAACTAAATATTAGACTATTTCCAATATTAAGAACCTGTAAAATCAATTTTGAATAAAGTTATACAGTTTTGTTTTTCCTTTCATGTTGCCACTACTATTTTAATGAACAGCCAAATTTCGGTGCATCCCTCAAAAGTCATCAAAAACACATCCAAACCATGCAAAACTAACGAGATCTTATCCCTATTCTCTTCTTTGCATGCTGTTCTTAGAAAAATATGAACACTTGTTCAATTTGCAATGGTCAGTATGTCGAAACATGAATATTTAATGTTGTGAGGTCCTGCACTACTATTGTCATGAACACAGCTGTATGTATGGCCCGGGGTGCTTACCCATTCTGCTTATCAGGCTGGAATGTTGCGTGTATACAGAGGATAACCTCTTATCCCGTATCATTTGATCCTGAACTTTATTAATAAATATGTCTAGTAAATTATGGTAGGCTGAGTGGTTAGAGGTTCTTGCCGCCTCTCCCTTCACTTACTAAAAAAAATTATGATAGTAGCTTTCAAGCAAGGATTTTGCTTTTGCTTGCCAAATAAATATTTTAATTACTTTGTATGGGCTCTGTTGGGATTTATTGGAAAGTGGTTAAAAAACACAAAAAAAACTATAATACAGATATATACTGTTATAATACTTTAATGTATTTAAAATTTCACTTACTTTTGGAAACGGTCCAGCGAATCGCCATAGCCCACCAAAGCCACAACTTTGTAAGAAATGCAATTGTTGTTGCGAAGGATCCTCGCTTGCAAGCATATTTTGAATAATATTTTGTACAGCCAATAGCACATTTTGATCATTCGAAGCCGATAAAATATGATTGATTTTCTGATCAAGTAACGAGTGACTAAATGATAAATAGACAAATAAATGTAAATAATCAGTTAAAATATTATCATATTCAAAAATTTTAAATTATAGTAATATAAAATTTATCTTACATCACTGGAAACACTTTAGGGAAAACTACAGAGCCTTCTGCTAGATATTGATAAAGAACACGAGTTTCAATTTCGACTGTTGAATATTTTACTAGCGTTGCTAAAACGGTCAGCACAAGAGCCTGCGTTGATAGGTCCGGTAGAACTTCGGGGTCTAATAATACGTTCGATTCATTCGACACCGACGAACGGGACCCACGCTCCTAGAAAAAACATTATTTTAAATAAATGAAATTCCTCGAAATTAATTTTTTTGATGCATTTTCTAAAATGGTTGGATTGGTTTGAAGTAGTTCCTTATTCCAATCAAGGATATCAAATTTAAATTGAAAAAATATGAATTTTAGATGGTGTTTTTATATGAAACTGTTGAACTATAATTGCGACGGCTAATTATTTCTACTCAAACAAGATTGAAACAAAGAAATTATTTCAAACACATATTTCCATAAATTAATTTCAAAACTTTAAGCATATATATGGAAGAGAGCGACAAAACAGTCCACTAATTATCATCATAATGAAATGAAAAAATTAATTCAAAATATACCTGACGATCATTTATTCCAGCCGTATTATTTGGATCTTTTGTTGTTGGTACAGAAAAAGATCTTTGAGTTTTAAACAAAACTCGAGCATTCTATGTTCGTATTCATTTTTCATCATTTTTTCAGTTCAGTTTTCGTTTCAAATTGATATGGTAACACAAATAAAGCACGTGTCAAATTAACGCAAACAACACCAATTGTATATCAATAAGGTCATCATAAACGTAGGATAATTAATAAATCAAAACAGTTCAAATTTTAACAGGAATCGCATGCCACATTAATCCAATATTTCAATTAACACATTAAATCAATATTTATTGAAATTAAATTCATTTTAGCCGAAAATCAATTCAATCAACGACAATATTTAAAGCAATTACACGATTAAGAAAATCATTGAAGATAGTACGAAAGAAACATTAAAAATTGCATAAAAAGAGGCATTTTCATGATTCCGATTTTTATTAAATTAAATAAGTCGAAATAAATCAATTCGCATAAACATATGATGGGAAAAATTGTAGGCAAATTTACGTTTTTTTTAGATAAACCGAATTAAAAATTGTGTTTATTAATGTATTTCATTTGAAAGATGTTGTGTTTTGATCATATAATTTGTTTGAAACCCAGAGCAATGCAAGCACCAATCAGCAGGCAATAGAAAATGAAAGAAGAAAATTAGATTTAGTCTTAAATATACTTATTTTAAAATAAGATTTTGGAAAAATCAGAATCAATCTTCATAAAAATTATAGTTTTTGACATATTGCAAATGTGAATCAACATAATCAAAGCAAACATTTTTGTTATTAAAGCAAGTTTCAAAAAACTCGTACGTATGGCATATTGCTGCATTAAAATAAACAACCACAAAGTTATTAAGCGCAACTTGCAATACATCATCAATAACTTAACCATAGTATACTTTTAAAATTTGAGAATATTTCATCCTAAATGAATATTATTTCTTCAGTTTCTGCGCGTTGTTTTAGATAAGTAAATACCCTTTCAAGCATCGCAATCATCCTATCATACTTCGCAGAACCTTATCAACTTAAACCACGTCACTTCTATCACAGAGGTTTTCAAAGCCGCAACAAAGTCATTATACTTTTCATATATGTCGGTAGTTGCATTCATTAACTGCCGAAACGATTTGATGAGATTGAGAAAGGAAAATGCAGAACAAAGTATAAGCCACATGATGAACAGAAAAAAGCAAGACTTTTAGCACCACCACTCTCTTTCTTAACATTCGGTATTAAACAGATAAAATACATTGAAGGCGCGTCCTGAGAAAACAAACATGTCCATAACTCCTGAATGTAAGAATTTTAAAATCTTGCCGAAAATTCAGGTTTTTAAATATTTTTGCCATTACTCGTCGATTTTGAAATCACCTTTTTCAGCTCGAAAGACATTCAACGACAACCAACTTGAATCCTTACCTTTTAGTATTTTTTTTTTTACATGAGTTTAATGGAAAATTTGACGAAATAGAAGGAGAAATGACAGATAGAACAACATAACAAAATCAAATATAGCGTTTTTGATTAAAAATTTCATTAAATTACATGAATAAATATTTTCAATTTATTAATAAATGATTTCATGATAACTGCAAAATCACCAAGATATTCTGGCGGGGTGCAATTCTGTCTTTCTTTGGCACACACCTTAATGCATACAATAAGGTTGCAATGAAAACTTACTGAAGAGAAACGAACTTCAGTATATATTACATACATTTCATACAAATGCTAACAAAAAAATCAAACTATATGACTACCGTACTCTGAGCTTCCATTATTAAATTGGATTTCGATATTTTAAATCCTTAAATTCAGCAAGAGTATCTGTCTTTCTGTTATCTTATTAAATGCAAAAACTATTTTAACACCGCATTTAAACAGTCAATTTAATTTCTACATTTAATGAGTTTGTCATGTCTTATCCAACGCGATAAAAAATGTGCAGGTACCATCATTATGGTACCACAGTCCGTACCTAGCCTTGACCTCCTTAATACAGTGTTTTCCGTCGTCTCGATTCAATGACTGCGTCCTCCAATTTGTTTCCCCTGAAAGTGATCTGCTTTCAGCGTCTACTGCGTTTTCCCAACGCTTGCATGAATTTCCGATTGGAGTTCCTCTACTTGCTCGAGCCTTGACTTTTGTGGTTTTATTAGGGTAGAGACTTCCGGCTTGACATATCGATTATATAGGTACAACTCGTTGTTGCATCGGATTCGTGGTCTATCTTCTTCCCGTAATGGATTGAAACGTATCTAGGTTCTTTTTTCAGATGTCTGAGTTAGCCTCCAGATTTCACTTCAGTGGCATAACCCAGGTTTAATGACTTTTGTAGATGCTGAGCTTCATTTTCCTGTTGAAATCATCGTTTGAAATCGTCAAGTTCATATCCATTCTCGGAGAGATTCATCCCTAAGCACGCGAAATGATTTAAGGGTTACGGTTACAGCTTTTCACTGCCGTCCTTTTCCTTGATTGAGTCATAATTTTTGTTTTTTCGTCGTTAATTTGAAGACCAATCAACTTCTTTGACAGTTTCGTCTTTCGAAATAAACACTTCCTCAGCGTCGTTGAAAGAAAATTACATAATATTTATGTCATCAGCGTAGGGTACTAGCTGCTTCGAATTGATTAATAGAGTTTTCCTAAAAAAATTTCTGATGACATGCTCAAGTGTTAAACTATAGATCACACGAACTAGCCCATCCCGTAGTTTTAACCCTTTATTAGTAACAAACGAGTTAGTAATGTTATTCTGTTATTCGAGAGGTACCGAAAATGCAATAGATCCAGCCCGATGACTTGACTTGACTGACAACCTCGCAGATGGTGCGCATTAATGAGTGGCCACTGCAGAACATGTGTTGGTTTTTTGAAAGGTCACCAGCGCTTCGTATAACCACCTTTAGCCTTTTTAGAAATTTTCTCGCAGTATAAAGCATGCAAAGTTGTATGTACGCTGAGGGTGTGTTAAGGTCTTCTTTCCTCTTTGCAATCAGAGCGAGAAAACACCCGCTGAAAAACACGCATTATACATTCGCAGCAATGTTAACAGGTATCTCCCCACCACCGATTTCAGCACTTCTGCTGCGATATTGCCCGGGTCCGACATCTTTTGGTCTTGAATTCTGGCGGCTGCGCTGCGCAGCTCTTCAGTAAACAAAGGGACATATTTCTGATGGACTGTGTGATCATTTTCTACTCTCACGTGGGCATTGCAAACAGCAAATACACAATATGGCTCAGCGTGCTCGCCTCCAAATGTGGATCGCCATGCGGTCGAGCCTCCCGGATATTATTTTTTTGCCTTTGTCCCATATATTCTCGGTCTACCTCTTCGCATAGAGTTTGCTACATTTGCTTTTTTCTCCACTTTATAGGTATTCCTAGGTATTTTTTTGTCATTTTATGTTTTTTTGCCGCTTCTGGTCGTGCAGGAAATGGCTGTGTTCTGCCTCAACACACTAGAGCTATTCGTCTCAGTTCCGCTATCTCCTCAGCCCACCAATAAGCCTTCAATTTTCCCGGTAGTAACTTTCGAATTGACATCGAAATATCGCACGCTCGCCGAATTTCGCCTATGGTGAAATTTACCAGCATACCTAGTCACCGCTGTTCATAGCTAAACCTATTTGGCCTGCGCTGACCTTACAAATAAAGCTGCTGTCAAGTGACTCCAATAGCTTCCTCCTTCCCAGCTTCAAAATATTCCACCCAAGTATTTTCCGGTTAGAGTTTTGTGGGGCCGGGTTTATTTCAGACAGCCAGAAGTTGATATAGTTGTGGTCACTTTCAGTGTGCTGCTCTTAGTCTGGACGTCGCTTCCATAATTAATCTCCCACTTGTGTTGAGTTGCATTCCCCACCCCAAAGGTCTCGCATTGAAGTCGCCAGCTGCTTTCAGTTTTCCCGGACGGTCAAGAAGAGCGTATTTCAATCCTTCTATCCCTTATTGAGTCATTCGGTCAAAAATAGCAGCTAAGCTTATGCCTCGCTTTTCAATCCATGCATTTTCATAGACCGTATCTCAACCCGGTCTTTTCGAGTGTTTGCATATCATTAAGCTACATAGCCCGGAGAGTCTGAACACCATATCTCTGGATTCCTCTTTCGATATAGTTCGCTGACCATACCAATAAGGTAACTTTTACGTTCCCAATTGTTTTCTCCAGAACTGCAGCTGCCTCTTCTTTCTCTGATGTAAGACAGCCGATGTCGAGTATCTCGATATTGGCTTTGCAGACTAGCCTTTTAACCTTTTCGGCTATTTAATTGCATCGCCGAATTTCGCGATGTCTTCGCAAATTACCAGTGTGAGAAGCAATTCACCGTCTGCCGACAATTTCAAAAAATTTTTTAGTAAATTATCTAAGGTTTTGTGTTTCCATTCTACATCTCACTTATAAGTAAATAACATAAATTTAGTGGTAATCCTATTTTTTAACAAATTGGACTTAAATCACTTTGAAAGTATCTTTACTCTCGGATTATTAAACTTTTTGTTATCAACATGCGAGTTTAGATAGCCAATTTTTTCATATTAAGTTAAATCTTGGCACTTTACCTCACATCAATCAGATATTACATGTAAAATATTAAATTATTAAATCTATTAGTATATCTCGTCTTTTTCTCTTTAGTATTGACGCTTGCTAATTTCACGTTAGTGCTCTCCCATTTCTGCTGCCCATATTTAGTTTTTCCTTATTTTATTGGTTCACCGCCATAAATTAGCACCTCATGTCTAAACCAGTATTGAATCACTCAAAACGATGCTTTACGAGACACATTATATGGTGTCTATATGATTTTCACGTCAAGAAATTCGATAATGTTAACCAAAATAAAAATCAATAAAATATTGAGTAAAAGTGATTTTGATGAAATCAATATATTTTGATTCAAAGATTCAGGTATTTGACTGAGCTTTTTTGTGAAAACTCATAATGCCCAAAGTAGATTCACTCCACATGTTAATGTTAGTTTTTAACATCTGCTAGTAGAATATTTATCAAGCACTTTCCAACCTTATGTTTCTAGAGCTATAGTTCTATTTCTTTTTCTATATACTGCTTTTTTTATATACAATCCCAGCCAAGCCTTTTTTTGATGCATACAATCCTTATTCTAAAGATTTTGCAGCTATCATGTAATATTTAAAAATATGTAACATTCAAATGCCAAATTTGAGGTTATGCATACAGAAATTGCATTCCTAATAACTTTCTTATACAATCGCAGTACCAAAAATTCGATTCTTCAGCAGACATAAATTTGAAATATTCCAATCAAATAATAGCAGGCCATATTTTAAAAATAAGTTAATAATTTAGTACGAAAAAAACCGTCGACAATATCGAAAACAAGCAAAGATCTTCGAATCGGCTATAAATGTATTGTTTCGTAATAGTTTCTTACTTTGATTTGCGGGCAATTTTGTAGACAATTAACAAAAGCATTACTCGTTTCAATCCCTTCATCTAGACTTATAATCGGGCTAATGGTGCTAGCAGTAATGCTGGTAGAAATACTAGCAGCAACTGCTGTTGTCGATGCTATGATTGTCACTGCCACGCTAGGTACTGTACTATCAACTTTTATATTTTTATCACAATTACTATTGGCCAGGGCTTTATCATGTTCTGGTTCAGATGCGGATCTACGATTTTGAAAGTCTTTGCGATGATAGCATTGGTTATTATTATTACTGGCACTATTAATTGGCGATTGACCGACATTCGGAAATGGCGATGGACTGAAATTCGCATAAAGATTCGGACTCAAATAGCTAGGACTGCTGGCTATGCCTTGATTTATGGTAAAATCTAAACTTCGCCATGTTTTTCCTTTGATTGCCGCGTCCTACGTGGAGTAGTTCAACAAAAAATCATCAAGGTAGTAGACACTGAATAATAACTTAACAACGCAACTGATAATTTTTAAGTGAATTTCAATAGATTAATGCTAGGAACCCGACGTACTACGATACTAACAGCACATCATAATGATCAGCAGAAATTATTTACTCTTCTACTGCGTGGTACACGACTATCAGTATAAATTTGATGCAACATACCAATTGAACAATAAATTATAACAAAAAAAATCAATAATAATATGCCTTCAAACGCCACGAAAAATATTCATCTACTTTTACAATACTTCGTTTTTGCAAATAGTTCAGACAAAGAATTCGATAAATACCTGATGGGGTTGTACTTTGTGCTGTCGAGCGTATGCAATTGCCGACTGATCGAGAATGTCCCATGACTTTTGTCGACGTGATAATGGCATTCCGATCTGCAAATTAGCGAAATATATTTTATTTTCATGTAATGCATTTTAAACGTTATAACATTTCAATTATATATTTACTGTGTAATTGAATATAAGAACCAATGAATATTTTAGTACTTACATTCTGATTTGCAGGATTCGTAGTATCACTAACTTCATTCGAGTTTTCGGCGGGCCAACGAGGTAAAGTATGTTTCACGTGGCAACGCGATCTGACTTCCTCCGAAACTGCAACTAATGCTGTTAAATACGCAACACTTTCCGGCGTTACTTCGAATTTATCTCTTCCAAGAGGTTTGGCCACGATCCCAAGTAGCATGGTTAACACTCGTGATGTTCTCGATACGGTTGTAGGAGTCGGATGACGATAGCCCTAGTCAGAAAATCAATGATTAAACTGATTAAAACAAAAAAATTCACCTACCTTCAACAAATGTCCCACCAAAGCAAAATGGAAGTTACTTTTGAAGGAAAGTCCAACAGCGTGGTCTAGTTGCTTGAAATGCCATTCTAGTGGCTCTCGCGTTGACATCATTACATCAGCCAGGTTGCTCTTATCAAAAGTTCCTTGCGAGTTCAAAGTATGCAGGTTTTGTTCGAGAAGAGCTGACCCGGCTGCGTAAAGCGAAATTTCATCGAGTTGCAGAACCGATATCGCAACCCAAAAGAGAGCTTTATGAATGGGTGATTCCTAGCAAATATATTTAAATAGTACAAGTATTATTTTAGAGAAAGGCAAAGTAATGTGAATTACACATAGCTACATTGTGAAACCATAACAAAATCAACAACTTACAGGTCGCAGTAGCGGTTGTATCCTTGTCAGACACATGACTAAAGCTTCAATTAAGGTTATATCATTAAATGATTCAAGAGCTTTGACTAGAATTCGAAGAAGCTGCTTCACATCTTGATCGGTTACGCTTTTACTAATACATCCATATACGATAAGTGCTCTTGGTTGCAATGCGGGATTATAGCAAAAAGCGAAACTCCTCGCCAGTGAAGTCCATGTTTGGAGCCATTTGCAATCAGGATAGTCACGCATACAAGCTTCCATGATTTCAAGAAGCGCATCTGTTATTACTTCTAGAGACGGTAAAGATAATCGTTCACGATCAGATGGCAGAGGTTGAGATACTCGTTCATTTCCTAGCCACTTGTCTGGTGGATGCCGACAACTCGAACGGAATGCAGTTACTGCGGCTGATTTCACTTTACTAATTCCAAAGAGCAGATAGAACTTTGGAAGTGAGAACTCATCGAGAGATAGACGCAATACTCTTTGCGCCTCCTCTGTTGAATTGAGTAGAGGAAAATATAATAATTACTATTGTTGCGGATAGAATGTGAAAAACTAAAACAAAAATCATAAAAATTCGACTGTAAATTGAGAGCTGGCGCTATCGAATTAGGTTAAATTCTGCTTTAGAAAATAGGATAAATCCGACTATGTAAGATTCATTTACATTGCGGACTGCTTAGGTATGATTGAATAATAGTTTTATTCTAATTTAACGAACCTGAGAAGGACGGTTTCGTGCAGGTACATAATGAATGAATAATATTAATTACTAAGCCATGAGTTGATGCTCGCATGGACAAAGATCCAGTGCAAACCTGCAAAAATTGATTCTTATCAAACTGTAAAATACTCGAAAACAGTAACCTCACCAAAAATGTGACAGTATGAAATAAATGCGGTAGATGCCTGGCCACATCCAAACAATTATTAAATGACAACATCAGCAGATATCGAGCCAAAATCGCAATATCATCCCACATCATATGCTGCTCCAAAAACTGGGTTGGATTTGTACAAGTCTTATCCATAACCCGACACAGCCGAGTTATCACTTTTTTCGATACAAGCTGAACATTTGCCGACGCTAATGCCACTGCTGTATCAGCCATGATTTCAACTTGCGGCGATCCCAGTCCATACGTTATCGACTTATGCATGAAATTATCTAACACCATGTCGATGAGCTCGGGAATTTGTCCGAGTGATCCCCAGATTTTGGCTTGTATCGAAGGATACATTTCCTTCTGCTCGATCGTTAAATTTATCAATTTCTCAAGGATCTGCGAGACCTTCAGCTTCTTTGCATCGTCATTCGACTTACAGAATTTCACAAGATTCTTGAGCCACGGTGTCATGTACTCGAGACACAAATGCTTCAACTCGATTGTGCTTCTTTGAAAGCCTTGAATACATTCTTCCAGAAATTCTAATGTCAAATGCGGTTCGTTCGTTGCAAGTTTTTCGCTTACAGATTTAATGAAAATCGTGTTATTCGATGGAATACATAGTCCTGTAAAACATTTCATGCTATGAAGTTTCCCCAACCAAGACACAATGTTGTCACTTACCTTGCGTTTCTAACAGCTGCCCTTCTATTTTCAAATCGAATGTCCCAGTTAACGCACAAAGCAAATTATAGGCAGCTGTCCTAAGATTCGGGTCCGAGGAACCTAAATTCAATAAAGCCATGTTCAACAATGTACCTGGAACATCTTTTGGTCGAATTTTTTGATGAACAGTAACGGAGTCCTAAAATACAGCACTTGTCAGATCCTCTTTGCCAAAGCAAACCAATTCACAAAACTTACAGGCTGACTCAGTTCCCAACGATTACGGATATGAATGATAGCCTGTACAATGTTATCACAATCATTATGGATAAAGCTGAGTTGACCACTTTCATTAGCGATTGATAGAGTAAATTGGTTATCATCTACTAAACAAACTTCTTCGATTTCCGATGCGTAATATACGTCGTTCAAGAGTACAGAATGAGCAAGCACTTTAGTTTTCTCCGCCGATGTGATTTGTAGTGCTGTTGGTCCCACTTTTATTGCCACTTTAGTATCTTTGTGACTTAGCTTCAGAGCATTGTTGAATACTTTTAAATCTTCGTCGAGCGAGAGCGTAGCTCCTGGCAGTTTTTGTTGTTCCGCATCGATAGCGTCATTTAGTTTACTTGGCGAATCCAGAAAGATCAATTTACGGTTGCCCTGAAATTATTAATATCATAACGGTAAATTTAATTTCATTAAATTATATATTTTCCATAGAAACCTTTAGTGGAGCCAAAATGCGATCATGGAATTTCGTATACTCTCGTACCCATGAATTACAATTGTAGATGTAAACCGCGTGAACATTTTCATAAGCGACCGCAGGTAATACGTAGAACCATTTTTGAAGAAATTCAGTACGGAAACGGTTGTCGGAACAAGTGTGTGTAAAATCGATGACAACCTCAAAAGGCGAGTGGCAAAATGGTTTCAAGCTTAAAATAACATGATAGATTAGTAGGTCACCGTTCGTTTCGCCGATTCTAAAATTAAATAAATATTGATTTCAGTGTGTTTTTGTGTTTATCAATATAATCACTTGTATCTTCTCGCGATGTAATAAAATACTGGATAGCCAGCCTTGCTTGTCCCTGCTTGATAAAATATGTTCATTGATTTTAGTGTTTTGAACTCTTCTTTTTCATGCATCTGATGCTTAACCATGATCTCCTCGAAATTCGTTGATGACATATCGATTGAACTCCATCGAGCATAGGATGAAAACATTATGCTAAGCGGAATAAACCTTAGATTATGAAATGACAAAGAATATCAACTAAATAACAAACAAATCTTACTGTGAATCAACTGGTTTATGTTCTGGTGGTCCCAAATACGCCAGCAGTGTTGCCATCTTATCGAATGGACGGCGACCTACTGCTTTATGGTCTCGACTGCTTGATAAATAGTCTCCGATTTTTTCTTGATGGGTCCATAGGAGACGATGTAAGGCCAACACATTTGCGTCTGATATGAAACTCATGCTATGTGATGTTTGATCGACCGTTTCACAGTCCGAGGCAATCTGAATGAAGAAACGGCGACCAGCTTCGAAATGCGCTCTTAAGAAATCGTTGAAGCAAAGCATATGTTGTTCTTTAGAAAATTCTACGTGATTTGCAATATTTTGAAGGATTTTCGACATAAGCATTAGACCTCGTTTTGCTGAACTAGGAACTTGTTTTCCAACTATGCCCAGCTCTTGTGGAGATACTACAGTAAAACGGAATTAGGTGAGTGGTTAAACAAAGTCAAAAATATATTTATATACCTATGGCAGGATTGATAAATCTGAGAAAAATTACAGTGCCAACTGCTCCTATGTTGTTTTGTAGTAAGTTGGGGAAACGTTTACTCAGAACTTGATACAGACAATGGCACATTGATCGTAGCTGCGGTGGGAAGCGATCCGAAGAGCTAATGATTGCATCGAAGACTTTTTGTGTAAGAGCAATCAAATTACGGCGATTTCTTTCTATGTCTTCGTTCGCTTCGAGTCTGAAAGAGACAAAATATAAAACATTAGAACCGATACAATTTCTAAAAATGAATAATAAATTCCTCCTTCAATAATTTGAAACTATTTGTCGGTTTTTAAGGGCGAATTTATAAAATAAGGGAAATTAGGGTAGATTACACTTACAAAATGGAAAATATATCTACCCGTTTATACTAGAATATAATAAAATTAGCCTTTCGTTAGTGTTAAAGGCATACGAAATATTTATTAGCGTGTTTAATAGATACTGTTAAGCTGTTGTCAGCGAGTATGAGCTGCCTGCAAAGGTAAACAACCTAAGAGTAACAGGGTTTTCAATTTGAATAATTTCAAAAAACCACGGGTATTTCTCGGGTTGACTCAAATCGGAACTTAACGGCATAAGACACTTGTCGAAAATACTCGGAAAGTTGTTCACAATTGCACGCTACGGTACTTCGAACATAGCATATTTTTAGTAATTATCACTTTTTTTAAGTTAACGGCGAAATGATACAACACAATTCGGTTTAAGATACATTGTATGAAAAAGAAAAAAACCCATCCAACAAACCCATTTCAGGCAATCGTTTAACCAACCGTACGCAAGACAGGCGTAAAACTCAAGATTAATTGAGTAGAGCCTGCGCTGAAAATAGGTGGTATTTTACATAATTTCGGTTGCAATTAAGTAGTGCAATGTTGGCTTATTCAATCAACATATACCAAATTATTAACAGCGTGCTAAAATGGCCAGATATTCCTAGGACTGATGGAGAGTTAACTAGCAGAGAAATCAGGCCAGCCAGCAACTTTTCAGTTTGTACACGAATAACGGATAGATTGAAAATGGATCCAATACAACAGACTATAGTTTTCTACAATACATTGCCAGATACGGTAAGGAACTCAAGCAAAATTGTGAAATTCAAAGAAAACTTAAAATCGCACACAAAAAGTTAACAGCCACGCACAATGACAATAAACTCCAGAGTTTTTTTGTATACTTTTCTTTGGACACATGTCAATGAAGACAATCATAAGACAATAAAAGAGTATATCATATTGATAAGAATTGTGTAGTCTCTTATACCAACAAACTAGTTCTCTGGGAAGCACTATGAAACACTTACCCGAGGGGAAAATGATGCACACGGACTGTGCATGCTGATAGAGTGATATAGAGAGTGGAAGGAAGGAGGAAAAAAAAACATTAGCAGATGTCTCACTTCCTGATTAAAACTTAAGCCTAGTATATGCCAATAAACCAACGCTACGGCACCATGACCCTATTCTATGCAAATAAAAAAACGAAAATTTTAATTAACTTACCTTGCAGGATCCACTTCAAAGCTTGTAGAGGGATCATCCAACAATGGTCTTATCAGTGGTTCGAGCAAATTTTGTAAATAACTCGCACCGTAAATCTATAAGAAATTGATTCAATATTTATACGACATAACAAGTTTCCAGACATCACCTTAAAACAGAATGCCATGATTTTGCTGCCTAGTGAATTCCCTCTGAATAACGTCTGCATACAATCTGAAACTTCGACTTCACGATAGAACATATTCCAAAGTAACGGCGAAAGAAGATGTTTGGCGTCGAATAATGTTACAAGAACACGAGCCAGCTCATCCTAAAAACATGAATTCGTAGAATCGATTTACAAATCATTTGACATTATAAAATTAAATGATTTTACCATTTGTGATGTCGTAACAACATTCGCTAAAGCCATTGCTATCGGCAGTTCACCTTTGTCACTGATCATTGTTACTAGTTGTACCAGTTGTTCAAATCGATCTGCTAAAACAGTCTCAGCCAATGTATCGAACTCCGTTCCTTGTTGTAAAATTTGCGTCAAAACTTCCATGAAAGCTGCTCGAGTCTGCAAATCCGGATTGTAACCAAGGTCAATTGAGTGCATCAGTCCAGAGTCGATGTTGGCTCCCAATAAATTGGACATTGCTTGAATGGTCGCATTACGTAGCGCAGTTAGTTTACCAGCGGCCATTCGTGGTCTTGGCGGCATGAGAGGCGGATTATTGACATCTTTCTCTGCTTCAGAGCTGTCTATACAATCATTCAGCAGATTCATGAAGAGTGTGAAATATCTGAAATCAATGGATTATAGTTATTGAAATAATCTGCATAGTCCAATTTTACTTCAGGAACAATGCACTTTTTGCATCCATCAGGTCTCCGCGATCAGATTCTTCCGGTTGCAGTGGAAGTCCTCGAAGAAGTGCAGCTACAGCCTCCATACACGCTTGATCCAAGTCCCGGAATATTTGACTGCAATCAATACTCTCAATTAGTACACTTTTTATGCTACATGGCATGAAATACAAACTTCGTTATTATAGATGCATCTGCCGAACTTGGTGGTGCTATCTGATGCGATGTTCCCATCACCCAATCCGTCAAATATTCGACCAGTTTATTACGAAATTTCATTTCCTGTCGGAAAGCTAAGTCATCACGCCGCTTCATCATAACTTCAACCAATTGGCATAACTTTGTTTTGATTCGTATCGCGTAGATATTCATGTCCAAATAGCGGACATATCGTACAATACCCAACATCATGCCTGAAATGAGGCAATGAATTCGTTTCAGGAATATTGCGCAAAGATCTAAAATCGTAATTACCTTCGATACTTGTCACACCCAGATGTTCAGAGGATGAGGGCTGTTCATTCTGATCTTGTTTCTGTCGACCGTCTAAGATTGATTTCATAATGTAAATAATATGCTCGATGAATTGAGTGTTAATTTCAGTAACATTGACTTGGCCTTGCTGATCGAAGAATTTCTCCACAATCGATCGGATCTGATCGAAAAGAATCGGATAAAGTTGTGGAGACATTTCTTCACCAACTAATTCTTTCACATTCTTCTGAATACTTCCACCAATTTTTTCGTTACTACAAACTAAAAGTCGTAGAAGTTGTCCGATGAATCTAAACAAAATCATCATTATTACTCATGCAAAAACAATTTGACTAAAATTATCTTACTGTGTTACAGGACAATATTGGACTTCTTGCGGCACTGTACTAATTGAGCCGACTAGAGACGATGTTGTGCTCGCGTTCCATGAGCCTCTTCCAGAGCTAGCGGAGCTCGAAAGCGAGTAGAGAGAATTTTGTGCCAGCGAAGAAAGTGATGAATTGTTAGCTTGGCTCTGAAGTTGACGTTGCAGACGAGGTCGTTGCAGACAAACTCCGCCCAGAGCCAAAAGAAACCAAGTCATGTTGGCCCACTCGGTTATTTGTTCTTCCAAGTCATGTTCGGAGCTTTGATGACTAGCACGACGTTTGCCCATTCCCCGATGAAAAACTTCTGCCTGTCCATCTTCGGTTTTGTATTTTGGATACGACTGAAGTAATTTGCTAGTTGCTTCCCAATTTCTAGAAATTAAGATATTGTATGTGAAATTAGAGCTGGTTAGGATAGCAGCATTGAAAACAACAACAATCCTGTCCTAGGTATTTTATTTTCAATTCTACGCTCCAAACCAGCTCTCGGTAGGGACGCAGAAAAAATCGCGGCTATTGTTAGTACGCAATTGCATTTTGATTGCATTATACTGCCCTGATTCGCATAAACGATCTATCTACATTTTTGTCATTTTTTAGTTAACAACGGATTCAAAAACTGCATACTTTATTACATCATTCTGCGAAATTTGAAACAATTATCTTTTGTAAAAGTATGTTAAAATCAATATTGAAATAAGCACTCTCCATATATCTTCAGTACAAATCAAAACACAAATCATTGAATATCTCGAAATTACTAAAATGTAGATAAATCGTTTATGCGAATCAGGGCAGTATAGTTGACCTTACTCAGTCATCTGGCACATGATTATGCACAAGACTCTCACTAAGAAATAAGGCTATCCCCTTGTGTTCTTCTCGAAGTGCTTTTTAATCAAATGCAGGCCGATATTGCATGGCAAACAAGCTCAATTTCTAATCAAATGAACTAAACTTTCAGACAAAGGCCATTTTTATTTGTATGGCGATAGCTTTATTGCAATTCATGTCAGCGAAAAATAATTATATTTCGCAAGAAATTCTAAAATGAGATACCTGAATGTTTCCTCCCACGCAGGCTGGACACCATTTACACAATGCTCAATTTTGCGAAGTAGCGACATTATGTTCTTCCGGAGAGCTATTCGACCTGAAATATTTTATCGATACCATACAAAATAATTCCTTTAAATTTATCTTTCTTACCTTTGGTATCCTCATAAAAACTAAACTTTGATTCCGTGTTACCTACAATAAATGTATCATAAGAATCATAAGAAGAATGTTCACACAAGATCTATCCTGCAATACCTGTTGAGCACTGAGCAAGTTCTTGATAAATGTGGTAGTTGGGCATGATAAAACCAACAGTTAGCTCATCAGAACCACATCGGATTTCAGCTTCCTCACAAAGTAGTCCGAAACAGGAAAGAGACGTTAGAACAGCATCCAAGTCTACTGACCACAGGTACATGAAGAAAACCACTTCCAATTTAATGTGCGCTTGCTTGCATATAGCTATTGTGCTGCCGACGTGCGCGTAGTCTTTATGCCTCTGTAAAAATGTGTTCCGACAAATCAGAATTTCACGAAGCCACTTCAGTACGTCCGTGTAGTTGGCTATTTGGTGTTGAATTAATTTTTGCGATATGGAGAATAGCACTTGTGAACTGACGTCCCAGAAGGTATTGATCGGAGCCTCTGGGTTCCACACTTCGATTTTTTCGGGTGAATGTAACGCAAGCAGTGCTTCCATGGCCTCTTGAGCAACATCGGGCATTGTCGGTTGATGGACTAAACTTACCAGCCCGTTGATTAGCTCAAGCGTGGAGCTCTGTACTTCGTGCGCTACTTTTCCCTGAGTCTGTATCCAAAAGCATATTATAATTGGAGTTGAAAAATTAATTTTCATACTTACATTCAGTAGTAGTTTTGGATCAGCATGTATAAGGCGAACCATCAGCAGCAACAGCATTTTGTGCGCTGGACCTTCATCAGGACGTGTTAAACGACTTTGCGCATCTTTCGATTTCAATGTCAATGATGTGATCATCCTTAAAGGTGTATGTGCAATATATCCTTGCGTAGCCTTGTTTAAAGTATCTGTAAACAGACCTCTCAATTCACCGGATCTGTAATGAACAACGTCCGTTTGTGGCCACCATGGCAGACGCGGTTGTTTAACGATTCTAAAATAATACCACCAAATTTACTTAATTAAAATCCAAAATGAAATGAAGCAAATCACCTTAAAAGTGAGCTAACGATGACAAAATGATAAGCTGGTGGTGAGGATAGACTTAGGCAAACCTTCAATGCCTCGATATTATGTGGATTAATACGAAAACAAGATACCCAACAATCGATCATTAAATCTATATCTTGGAAATTATACCCTTGGCCACGAGAAAATGGTTTTGCAGGATTGAAAAGTAATGCCTAAACAATGGAAAGAAATTTATTTTTTTGTCGGTATGAAATGTATGATAGAAAGCCGATTTAGAAAATGAATTCGAAATTTGATTATAGAATAAGAAAAAAATCGGAAACTTATATCAGAACAAACCTTTAAATCGTTAATGACGTTTTGCACTAGCTTGAATGTGACGTTGTTTGAATCTGCTATATTAATATAAGTGGAAGCTTTGCATAGTTTCACACAAGCAATAGCGGCCGATTCGGTCAATTGTTTCGATGAAGCATGTGGTCCTAGTCCACGCTTGATACCTTCCATGAAGTGTTTCTTCTTCATATGACGGGGACTGCACGGTGCTCCTGAATCAGCATTGATAATTTCTTCTAGAACTTTCTGAAATTGCAATAGATATTTTCAATTGCACACAAATGCCATAGTCTAGAATATAATATGCCTACAGGACTCAATACTAGCAATAAAATTTGAAGGGGCCATATAGCGGATCTACTTTTTTTGTTTTCTGCGTACGAATCTAAAATATCAAATAATGTTTCACAGCACCTGAAAGTAGTTCATGTGTTGTATTACGCTTGGATTTGTTTTATAGGCTAAATATAATACTTTGATAATTCTTCATTAGGAGTTCGTTGTACATCGGCAAATTCCTGAGGATGATATTCGATCCAATTCCACAGGGCTTTTTCCAGTGAATTTAACAAAATTAAATGTGCGGACTTCTTTAACAGACGTATTTTTTGTGTGGTTTCTGAAAGTACTAAAGTCATAAATTTCCGACATGTTAGTGACAATTACAAAAATTACCTTGTAATAATTTTGTCAGCCTAACAACATCTAAATCGATATGTTGTATCAATTCGATATCACTATAGTCTGGATTTTCTTCAGAACATGCAGACAACTCTTGTAAACGAGCGGAAATCCGGTTGAATACGGCAGCAAAATGGTTTTGTGAAAGTGCAAAAAGGACTTTTGATGCAAGCGCTTTTAAAGCATTCGCATTTGCGTTATTTTCGCTCTGAACGTCTGTAGGAAAATTGAGGTTCGTGTTAGGAATTGAAATTGTCTTGAACGGCATTGCTTAAAAAACTTACCAATGAATTGGCAGATTTCTCGTAACAGTAGTTTAACGTTCATTGCTTCATCGAATCGAGCTGTATCTTTCGATTGATTTGATAAGCATCTCTCGAGCGTTGTCAAAATGATTATGAGAGAATCGTAGTAACAACGTTCGGATTCATGGCCGCGGCATTGAGGTGACTAAAAAGAGTTTGATTACATCAGTTGGAGTGAAAATAGTTTGAGTCTGCAAAATTCAGATTTAACTTACTGTTTCATTGACCCTTTGAAGCATTTTCGTAAGCCCAGCAATGACAAGCGAAAAACGATAACGTGATATATGAATTAAGCAGTTGATGAGTTGATCTTGATTGAGGCGAGCCTGAGTGCCATGTGGTCCGATTTTATTTGGCAACTAAAAGAAGAGTACGTTATATTAAGATTTAATAGAGAAACATTTGAATTCTCTTATATAGAGTAATAAAAAATCAAATCTTTGATAATGTGAGATACACTTTTTTATAGAAAACATGTGAAATGTATCCTTAACAATAATGTCCTTGTATGAACAAGAAATATCACGACATAGTCAATCGCTTTTTTAACGTCATTGAAACTCAGCACACCTACAAACCATCCCAAAACAACGAGTTTTACTATCCCGCATATGTCATGTACCAATTTTTCACCTGAAATATCGCGATCTCATATAATTCGTTCATGAAGAATGTCCAAACACGAAAAAAAATGTATGTTTATCTAGAAATAGTGAATGCTTATTTTAGATATTTTTTCCTGAATGTGAGCTGTGTTTTTCCTGGAGCTGGTGCGGTTGTTGGACCCTTACTATTAGTTGTGAGCAGTTAGTGTTCAGACTCTGAAACTGGGGAAACAATGACTTATTTTATGGCAGATGGTAGATCGTTTGTTAACTATATGTGCTGCCCATTGTAATTTACTGTCAAAAGTTTGCCCTAAGTATTTGGCAGTCCGTTGCCATTCAAAAGTCCGGTCGTCGACAATTAATTGTTGATATCTACCTTCTTTTTCAGGTAATTAAAACCATTTGAATTTAATCAGTGTTTCATTTTATCTTCTGAAACATTCCATAAGAGAATCGATGGACCGCTGCAGATGGAGGTTATATATGTTGTTTGAATGGACCAGATCTTATGTGCTGCGGTACGTGAAATAGTTGAAGCTCTGTGGAGTGGTTTAATTTAAAGCCCAAATGTTCTAGGGGTAAGCGCTTGTTTAGAGTGATAAATTCTTTGAACCTAGGGATAAATATGTGCTCTGCAATTTTGTCTATGGATTAGAGTAGGCAAATGGATTGCCAGTTTTACGGGAAAATTAAAAATTTATCGGTCTTTGGGAAAACGATAATGGTGGCAAGTTTTCAACAACTGGAATATTATTTGAGATGAAAAATGGCGTTAATCATTTCTGCAATGTTCTTAAGGAAATTTATAGGTGAAAAAGACAGAGATGAGTAACTTTATCTGGCCCTGTAGATTTCCTTTTGTTGAGATTGTTTTAAGACAATTTTCACTTCCTCCAGGAGTGTTGGCGGTATCATACTCCCATTCGGTGCCCTGCCGTGCATAATATTTATATAAAATTTTGGGTTTTCAGGACTGCCAGAGAGTTTTTCGGATGTCTATCAATTGTGTCAAACAATTTAATTGCTCTGTCACATACCGTGAGAGTCAAAAGTGATAGCACACTTAGAAATTTCATTTTTGAACTAACATGTTTTTCTAACTGTAAGGTATAGGAAACAGTTGAATGTCTCAAATCAAAGTTTTATTCGTTTCTAAGAAATTATAATCATTCATAGCAGTTTATAGAGCAGTTATCACTTTATATTCAAAAACATTGTAAGAGTGTTATTTTTATCAGTCAAAAGTAATGGAACACTTGTTCCTATCAATTGAAAAATTACAGTTCAATTTAAAACTAGTATTTAGTCTGGGCTCCTTTTGCTTTTCGCACAGCTTGCAGGCGTCTTGGCATAGATTCTATAAAGTTCTTTGTCACATTTGGGCTTATAGCTTACCATTCTTCAAGTAAAGGATTTTTCAAATCTTTCTTGTAAGAAATTTACCTTTTTCGAACTCGCTTATCCAAAATTTCCCACAAATGCTCTATAGAGTTAAGGTCTGGAGACTGGGGAGGATGATCAAGTTGATTCGGTGTCCGATACAACAGCCATTCTTTGACCAAGCGAGATGTATGCTTAGGGTCGTTGTCTTGTTGAAAGACCCACGTCCTAGGCAGCTCAAATTTTTCAACACTGGGAGCCAAATTTTCCTGCAAAATTTTAAGGTACTGCTCTTTGTTCATTGTACTATCAATGAACACGAGATTCCCGACTTCTGTCCCCGCCAAACACGCCCATTACCATTACCGACCCTCCACCATGCTTGACTGTAGATGTGATGTTTTTTTCTTCAAATTCGGAATTTTTACTTCGCCATATTTTCGTAGATTTTTTGTGACCGAAAATTTCGAAAATGCTTTCATTGGTGAAGAGCACAGTTTTCCAGAACTCAACTCCACAGTTTTTGTGTTTATTTGCATATTTTAGCCGCTTCCGTTTGTTCGTGTCCGATATGAAACGCTTGTTCCTTGGTGCTCGTCCATGTAAATCATTTGAATTCAGTGTCCTACGGACCGTAGATGCACTTACTGACTTCTCTGTCTCACGGGTGGTGTTTTCTGCAATTTTCCCCGCACTTGATCTTGGATTAGCCTTTACTTCTTTGATGATTTCTTTTACTTGCGCGGGATCTAATTTCCTGGGTCGACCAGCAAATGAAAAATGTTCTAATTTTCTACAAGATTTGACCTTCGCGATTATATTTTTGATTGTCGAATAATGTCTTTTAACTATTTTTCCAATTTCGCGGTAGGTCTTGCCCTCTTGCCATATATTTAAAATTATTTTTCTTATCTCTAACTGAGTTTCGTGCCTCATTTTTCTCAAAATTTACTTAATACAGAGCACGACTCAAATACTTCACAGCAATCAATAGTTTAACCACAAAACAACCGCTAGCTTTAGAGCCAACACATTTGCAAGACATGATAAAAGCAAAAGAGGCCGAAACAAAATTCTGGTTTAAGTTTAACTGTTATTTTTCAAATGATAAAAACAAGTGTGCCATTACTTTTGACTGATAAAAATAGCACTCTTGCAATGTTTTTGCATACAAAATGATTAGTACAGTATGCATAGCTATGAAATGATTGTAATTTCTTCGGAACAAATAAAACTTTGATTTGAGACATTCAACTGTTTTTTATACCTTACCGTTAGAAAAATATGTTAGCTCAAAAAGGAAATTTCGAAGTGTGCCATCACTTTTGACTCGCACAGTGTGTATTTTTCCACTGTCTCAATTCTTAGTTCCCTGTGAATATCAATAATATCTTTCTCCCCACGGTCATCATCTGAGAAGTTGTTTTGTTGAAATTGGAACTCAAAAGTATTGGCAAAGGGCTCGGCTTTATCTGATTTAGTCCAGTAGCTCTTTGAACGGGTGACATGATTGGCTTAGTTTTCATCCTGAAATGCTTAGACAGCCTCCATAATGATCCAGTTTCAAGGTTCAACTGCTCATTTTTGAATTAAGAGATTTGGACACGATTACATTTGTTAATCGATTTGCTTCCTGTTTTAGTCTAGTGTCTCCGGTACACCTGGCTTGTCTCCGGCTTTGGTTTTTTCTTTTTATCAAGATTTTGATCGAAAGCGCATAGAAACAATTGACCTTCAAGGGAGTTTTGCCTTTAACAGGTGCTTGGAAAATAATTTCGCTGGCCAAAGATATATAGAAGGTCGGTTCTGGATTTTTCCGACATAGAGGCGTCTACAAAGATGTCCTGAATAATATTTTATCCCATTGCCAATGTGATATTTATGGTAGGAAAGTAGTATAGTTTAATTAATTACCTAATGCATATAGGTGCATAGACAAGTTAGTTAACCAAACTTATCATAAAAACAACATTATATACGATGGTACGTGCGGTTGTCTATTCAAATGGGGAAATTTGACAGGCGCCTCACACTGCGAAACTTAACAGCAGAAGAATAGAAAGAATTGCCAAACTATCGGTAGACCATGCATGAATATATTTGGCTATATTGTAATTATCGGAATTTTACGAAACATTTAAAATTATTATCTTAAAAATTGTTTACGATGGAAAAAATCGGTTACAAAAGAAAGAACTGTTTAGCAAACACAAGCGAATTAAGGCAATACGACTAAACCAAGCAAATCTCAACAGAAACAGGTGTACATTTCTCAGTGAAAAACAACCCTCTGATTTTCATCTTTTCCGGGCGATAAATATCTTCATGCGAGGACAATAGTTCACTAACCGCGAAATCGGTCCATAATTGACAGGGTTATCAATGTCTCACTTTTGCTACTAGGGTAGTTGTCAATGCTAGAAGAAAGTGCTCAGGTGTGGAATAAAAATTTATGCTATATTTTTCAGATCATCATCTTTAAATTTATCAGCTCCTACAGCTATATTTTTGAAGCTTCCAATAATTTTATGTACTTCTACTACATTAGCTGGTTTCAGAGAAAATATCACTAATTAATTGTGTTCTAACTGTGACAAACATGGGGCTGATAAACATTTTCAGTCATTTTTGTCCCCAATGGAGAGAAAAAGTTGCTCCAAACATCTGCAGCAACTTTCACTGCGCGATTATTTTATTGATATCGTTAAGATTCCATAAGAATACACTGATTTTAATAAAAAAAAATTATTGTTCATTTTCATTGTTTTTACTTTTTCCATTCTACCAATCCAACGCGCAAACGGGCTGTTAAATATACACTCGTCCAAGAAATCGGAAAAAAAACTATCACAATTCACGGACAAAATCGACTATTCAGCATTAACACAAATTTTCTCTTCATTCACAAAATGCATTACGTCTCCAAATCGAAACTCCATTCAGCTTCCATACTAACTAAGCACACTCTCACTCAATCCATTCAACCAATTGTTTTTTCATGTAGATACCTATGTACATAAAGGGAAAAAATAAAAATAATCACAAACGCGCATCGCCCACAATCTGTATTGGGGCGAATCACGTCCTGTTCAACACATGAATTTTTCATTCTTTCGTTGAAGAAACAGTCTCCAGTCATGTCCTCGACGGGTACAAACCAACACAGCACGACAAATTCATTCATCCTTCACATTTCCACCCCTCTTCCTATTGCAAATCATCGATCCGATACACTTCAACTTTTTCTCTACAACCGGCCATTTCACAATTTCATTCATCAATCTACTAGCAAAGCACAACGCCGTCGCCCTGCAAACCACTACAATCGCCGGCTCAAGCTTCACTCGTGCACGTGCAAAGATGTAAACAACCAATTCATTCATGCCACTATCAAAACAAACTTTCGCCATCTCGCACGCACTACACTCTATCTCGCTCGCACATCGCGAATGTTATTGATCGGGAAAATT
Source organism: Nemotelus nigrinus (assembly GCA_947369275.1). Lineage (NCBI taxonomy): Eukaryota > Metazoa > Arthropoda > Insecta > Diptera > Stratiomyidae > Nemotelus > Nemotelus nigrinus. The sequence goes on from OX376372.1 coordinate 37,509,514, forward strand.
TTCGGACCAGGCCTAGGCAGATTTTTTCACTTGCAAATTATCACGCACCTGCTCCTCAAATCGTGCTAACAATGAGTTAGCCCACTCGCCGGGCTTTTGAGTCGCCATCGTGAAATATTTTTATGCACGGGAATATGAAGTTTCCATTGTTTTCAAACAACTATTTCAGAGCGAACTCGCGATACATCCCACTCGGCACGGAAACCATTTTACGTATTGAAGTTGGCTCCGAATGATGAAAGTGTGATGTGCCAAATAGATATTGGCCGAGCCCAGGCGAGCCGAGTGTGTGGACGGTCCAGACAAGCGACTTTGACAGGTGTCAGAGGCGCTCGTCCGCTTTCCGATCGGAATGGATGTTGAGCACGAGCCAAAGCGATTTCGGACGAGCTGTCAAATGCCGTCCACATGTTCGCGGTCTCGTCTGACTTCGGCTCGCTTGGTCTCGGCCAATATGTATTTCCCACATGAAGGAATTTGTACACTGTAATAGCAAGCGGATGTTGAAATGACGGTTGGGAACAGTTAACGAGATGAGCTATGATGTTTTTATTTCGTTTCTTTCGATATGCGAAAAAGAAGAAAATATTAAAATAGATTCATGTGTTATTTCGAATTGGTTTATTTATTTGTCAAGAGTTAAATCCTTACTTTCGGCTATTTTTCTGGAAACAAAAATCAATTGAAGTTCATCTGATGCATAAAATATGTTTTTCTTAAAATAAATCTTAGCTTTTGTCTGAAATAAGAATTTTAATATAGAAGTGTTTTGTTTGCGATATTATAAAAATTGAATTTACTAAGTGGTTTCGAAGGTATGCACCGTTTCTCGTTAGACAGCCGCTCATAGTGCATATTTGATTCAGACGATCACTTAAAACGTGAGAGTTTATTGATTTTTATTTTATTTGTTGTTTCGGAGACATACTTGCAGAAGGATTTGCAAGCATTTTCGTATCAATTTTCTCCGCTTTGAATTCAGACTCTGGAGCTGATATGCGCTGTCTATGCGATTGTTGGCAGGAAAAGAAAAATACGATCACAATTTAGCAAATACTTCTGTAAGAGTTTTAAATTTAATGCATTAACACGCCGCCATCATTCGTACGGCAAATAGTCCTGAACACGACAATTTATCGTGCATCAAAAATGCATATTTTTCCTACGCTGAATGCTTTCATCAATTTTCTTTCTTGTGTGAATCTATTCGAAAGCCTAACTAACTTTGACATAATGCTTTTTTTATTTTAATTATCTAATTCACATTGTAATCGAACATCCAGAGCTCCTTAGACTCAATATGGTACAATATGGTTTGTCTTTAAGCTTTGATTTTACTGTTTTGTCAAAGGGACCGATTTACGACTTAAAAAATCCTTATCACCATCCATGACGTTGGGCAGTGGAGATTTATACGCAGCCAGTGTACTGCACAATTAAGGAGATGGATTTGTAATGGATTAAGTTTGTAGATTAGTCGGTTAGTCGAATAAGTAGGATAAGTTTAGTACACACCATGGATTAATCTCACACGAAAACACTACTACGGGACATGACAGCAACAAACTACATATGCAACAAATCATCAAGACAGGGAAGACAATAAACTACATCGCAAAACAACATCAGCTGTAACCAGTGGCGGCTCGTCAGGGTGGGCCCGGCCCGCCTGGCCCACCCTGACGAGCCGCCACTGAGTTAAAGTAAAGTAGATATTTCTTGTTGGTATCCACGTATACCTTATAATAGTGTTTTTGTGTCGAGCGGGCCCAGTGGCGGCTCATCAGGGTGGGCCAGGCGGGCCGGGTCCACCCTGACGAGCCGCCACTGGCTGTAACATTCGACGATCAAGCATTAAACTGTGCGATGAATCAAATCAAAACAAATAAACGTGTGAACAGGTGACAATTCAAAACCAAATCAACCAAAACCAAATCAAAATAAATAAACACTTGAATAAACGACAATTCTGTAAAAGCCAAATCGAAATAAATAAACACTTGAGCAAACAACATCGCGATCACCAACAAGACTATGAAACTTGCGGCACACGAATAAGCTGACCACAGAACCCCTGGCTCACGAAGAAAGTGATCTCCAGCTGAAATCACCGATCTTTGAAATCATCAATTATTATTGTAATAAGAATTTATCATCTAAAAGACACAAATAGGACATGTATACGAATTTGAGCTTCAGTTTACAGTTCGAACTGTCGATCGGAGAATAAACCCAGATGGACGTGGAACAGAGAGGCCGCTATACCAAAGTGGAATGGGTAGGTGTGAAACCAAACGAAGGGGAACTCCGGTGTGGAACGTACGAGCTACAATTGGAGATAATCGACCCACAAAGACTCCAAAAAACTCCGCAGCAGGAGAGAAGTCTTCATCAAACGCTAATAAAAGAAAAATCTTTTTCGATTCGATCTGGGTAAGTAGACGGATGTTCAAAGCCTGCAGACCTTGGGACAAAACAATTACTTTTATGTGCCTCGCAATTGAAACGGATTGTATTGACGACAAAGGCGAATATCTTTTGCGGATTAAAGTTTGATTTGTGGAACTACAAGGATAATGAGATAGCGACAGCAAAGGAGAGCTGGTGAGTTGTCGTCAGAGCTTTTTAGTTAACTCGAGAGACGTTTGAGCGGATATTTACCGAGCAACAGCAAAATAAAATCAATGGAAAAAAAACGGAGGCAAAATAACGAATACCAGAGATATTTTCGAACATCAGTCGAGAGTGGACTCCAGCGAGAAAGTAAATCAGGTGCCGTAATTTTCATGCAAATAGTACATAGTGTAAAAAATGAATTTCTGTCTGTATTCTAGGCTAATGACTTTACCATCAATGGTAATGCAATAGATATATCTTTGTTTTTTTAAATAAAATATCTAAGTCTGAGAGTTTTTTTTTTAAATAAAATATCTAAGTCTGAGAACAGAAAGAAGATAGTTGAAACTGCGTGCGCTAACCGTCATTACCTTCTCAATTCAGAGCGGCATCAGTGTGGTAGTTTCGGTTTCGTTTGAAATGAGTGGCGCCCAACCCATTCCGATTCTCATGAGCAAAGCACATCTGAAACTATCCCCTTTGATCTCAGTCAAAAATAAAGGGCTTGAGAGCGTGTTTTGCAGGTAATGATAATAATTTACTTGAAAAAAATAATTTTAACAAAAGTATACGTAAAAACTCGGTTTTTTTAAGATGTAGTATTCGTTCGATTTTCTTTTTCTTTAACAATCAATAGTACCTATGATATGAAAATATACCTGAACGTATCAAAGAGTGACAAGTAAAAAATTTGACGGTGGTTGAAATGCTATTTCTGCTGACTAACCTACAAAACTTCATGTTGTTTGAAATTCAGCTTCAAAAATATTAAAATTATATTTTTTTCGTATCACCTGAGTTCTGAAAGTGACGTCGAAACCAGAATCTCACCGTTACGTGTTCTAAAGCCGGAATTACATGCTCGCCGAGTAATGCCAAATGAAGACAAGGTGAGTGTGTAAACGGTCTCCTTGTCTAGTCTCGGCTGTGTTTTTCATGGCAAGCACGCGTGTGTAAATGGTTTGCTCGTCGGCTCTTGTTTGTTTTACGAAGGGATAATGATCCTTTTACTGCTGTGCCTGAGTGTTTATGACCGTCTCGTCCGAGTTCGAAGCCGCTGGAAGCGAAGTCGGTTTTATGCATCAAGTCAAAGGGATTCGAGAGGGTAGCATGTGCTCATTTAAATTTTCGAATTTTTCGCCGGGACTTCAAACATGTGTTTGCGTGTCCCAGATTGAAATAACTCAACGCACACCAGGCAGTTGCAATAGCCACAGCCCGTACCTCAGTCATCGTTCACTGAACTGAACAAAACAGCTCACAACTGTCGAAAGATGCAAAGTGCAATATCCTAAGTAAACAATTCACCCTATGTCTTGTTGAGTCTCGTCCAATGTCTTGTTGAGTCTTGTTTACTCTTGTACCCGAGACGCTCGTTCCAATGTATAAATCGGGCATAAGACATTTCAAAAGCACTTGAACAGTTGGAAGGCACCACTTTGGTACAATGACTGTATCGGAAACCATAGGGAAGAAAGATTTCCAGGGATCCGATGACTAGGTAGAAAGCTATCGCGTTAAAAAGAATTGAAATTGAAATATTTATTGTTTGACTGAAATTATAGTGGCAGCATCTTTTAGTAAAAAACGAAAAAAAATATTCATAGCAGGCAACTCTTTTCTAATTTTTCAACTAAATTCATATCAAATTTGGGTTACAGTAGGGTCTATCTACTGTGTAAGTTTCGTTAAAATTTGATGACTGTATCAGAAGCTATAGAGCATGAAGCATTTAGTTTTTGAATAATATTTCAAAATGGCCCCACTGCCAAAGAGCTACCCACACTTTCAAATAACTTCTATCAGACCTGCTACTTTTCAAAACCAATACATTCTGCAAATTTCATACTGATCTAAGGTCGTAAGTTCTCGTGAGCAAAAGTTGCAAATGCTCAAAAATAGGTGATTTGGTGAAGAGACGAGGAATTTAAAAATTTCAAATTGACACAGAAGACAATGCATTGAATTTATAAAGTGTTTGCCTTATTTTCTGAATAGGAAACATTTTTCAGGGCTTGATGATTTGAAGGCTTCTTTTCAATTAACTATGTGTATACTTCTGGCCAATATCAATATGTCCTGTAAATCTTGCAATAATCTGATGTTTCTATCAGAAGTTATTTCCAATCGCATTTTGAAAGCAAAATCTTTGTGTACTTTGTGCAACCAACACAAGCATAAAACAGTATCAGTTTTCATTTTGCATACATGCTTTTAGCAAAAATTTTCGTTTTTTTCTTCATAGAAATATAGAAGTACCCAGAAATTTAATAAAACGCATGCCACCGTCAAAGAGTAACATGGTCTTACTCCAGGTCCTAGTTCTTATACACCGACATTTTCAGCTCCAGAAAAATCATATTAAAAATTCAAAAAAAAAAAAATAAGCTCTAAGCGGTTGTATCTTAAAATAAATTTCTTTTCAAGGGAAACTGATTCACAATACATCAAAACACGTTCCAAAACAAATGTTTATAGAAATATCGCTTTCATTTTTGTGGAAGAATCATGGTAAAAATATTGTTTTTTATTCAGAAGAAGTATGTTATTGCTTTATTGGCAAATATAATGCATCAATAATAGTTTTTTTATTTCCGGAGGATGAAATACTTTTATGCACTATGTTTTGAATACCCCGACTTTGACTAACATCTAAAAACAAAATCCTTATCACACCCGAAATAAGACCTGGAACCGGTTAGAAACTTACTTCAGGTTAAATACTTTTTTTCTTCGCTGTAAAAGTAATCTTCTCCATTAAGGCATCCACCGATTGTAATCAACTTTTTTCTTCGCCAACAATATAACCTCATCGAGCTGTGTGCAATACATGCACTTGTTGTAAAGGTACTTGCCAATTTTCTTTAAAAAAGATTCAAAATAGCAATGTCAGCTGAGAAATTGCCTTACGTAGTTACCGACCTAGCCATGTTTTCTCTCCTACTAGGGCTTTAAAATTATGATGAGAAATGCTATTCATCGAACTCTCGTCTCATGGTCTCAAAAGTATTACCATTCTTCTGGGTTTACCTTCTCATCATTGCGTTCATGTTTCCTGAGGAATATTGATCTTTACACCCTGACAAGGAAGTCGATAGGAATTACTTCAACGATAACAAAAACAGCTGGTTCCGAGAAGGTGCAGTAGGACTATTGCACTCTAAGAGCTCCTCTTTTTGACCTTGGACTAGTTATTTACTCTAAGGAACTCAACTTGGTGTCGATCTTTGCCTCTAAATAATTCACCGCAGATTTACTTTCGACGACCTCTTTATTGGCACATAGTATTCCCAAGCCTATTTTTGGGTAGAATGGCGATGTGCTCACCATCCGCATTACTAGGTTCAGCTTGAGTTGTGCCTAGTATAAGTCGTAAGTCTCAACGAACCCAAAACATTCCGAAGGATAGGATCTAACATCGGTCTAAAGGCTACTCGTGGCGTAGTCGTCCTACTACGCCGTTCTTCCTTTGTTTCGTAGTCGACGGAACGATTTTTTAGGTAGCCTCGTACCATCCTTGTGGTTGAAACTATTCAAGCGCCTCAAGGGTGTCCACCCATCTTGCACACTTTAACGTATTCTCCTTCACTTCCTATGGAAAATGTTTAAGGTCATCAGCTCTTCTAACAACCACGGTCACCTCATAGCTTCTCTTGTGGATAGTCATGACCTATACCCATATTGTCTCAGTGGGAGATATCCAGCATCTCGGATTGCTGTTTCGACTTGGAGAATTTCTCAAATACTTTTCCAGTTATATCTAGCATATAAAATGCGTAATAGGCTGATGGCAGCTAAATATCACCTTTGCCATTGTTTGTAAACTCAAATCGTCCGACTTTCCTCTGGGTACAGAAGAACCCATCTGCTAGGCAAGCGTTTCTACCTGTGCAGCAGCAAGTTTGGTATCTGATGGAAAATTAACTTCAGCGCTTCGCTGGGAATGCCATCGGGATCTGGTGTTTTCCTGTCTTTCATTGAAAGTATTTCTTTTCAAATCCTCGTCTACTCATCCAGAGCGGGCAGGAAAAATCTCTTCCCCAATGATTTCCATAGTAACGTGACATGGATGCCTCACAGACTGCTTTTAAGCGCTTTATAGTTGAGGCGATGAGCGACTCAGTAGTCGCTCTATCATTCGAACTTGCCCAGTGAATTGCCTCTTCTCTTGCTGTCTCTTGCCTCTGCTCTTTTTACGCTTAATGTTGTTGGCCCTCAGAAGAGAGACATATAAGGAAATGAAAATGACAGGGGGAGTTGAAGCAATTTGCCTGAGGCGGAGCGTTAGTAGTAGAAAGGGAATTTGACATTCACTTACTCCGCGAACAGAAAGATAGATTGAGATAGAGAAAGAGACGGATAGAGAAAGATAGTAGGCCATGTGTACGCAAATTTGACAGGTAGTAACTCAGCAACAACAAAAGCCCGTAGAACTAAGGTATCGGGAGAATATCTGAGGTAGCAATGCTCTTGATTTGTGCTATTTATAGATTTTACCTTTGTAGTAAAATTGCTTTACTAGATTTCGTATATGTATACACTTGTTTCATTTCCTTATATCTCCCTGTTCTGCGTGTTGGCCTCAGAAGAGCGAGATATATAAGGAAATGAAAACAGCAGTGAGAATTGAAGCAATTTGCCTGACTCTGAGCGTTAGTTGTAGTGAAGGAAAACTATGGGTACTAAGGGCGATTCTGACAGACTTTTCCTCCGCGAACCAGAAGATGGAGATAGAGATAGTAGGCCATGTGAGCGCGAATTTGACAACTTACAACCAAAAGCTCGTAGAACTAGCAGAGAAACCAAAAGAAATATTTGAAGTAGTAGTTCACTCGATTTGTTCTATTTATAGATTATATTTTTATAGTAAAATTGCTTCACTAAATTTCGTATATGTGTACGCTTGTTTCATTCCTTAAATCTCTCTGTTCTGAGTTGTTGGCATATTGTGGATTTTTCTCCTCCAGCTAGTTATGTTTCGCACTGTACTGATGATCATTCCCTGAGTATCTTTGATCAGACTCGAGTTCTGGATTAGCATCGCCAAACTAACTGAGGCAAAGGAGTGTATCTACTAAGTGGATCAAAGTTGCCTGTAATCCATTCAATTGCTTTTGCTTTGAAACCACTGACTGGCGACACGACTTGTCTGCTTAACCGTACCATAAATCTGTTATCATTTCGTTTGATGATATCTATGGTTTGATGTATAGTACCTAGCAACTGAAAAGATTGATACCTCCACATCTTACCCATATATAGCATATTCCTTGAACATGGCTCGCCACGCCCAACCTCCAGCAGTAAGCAGTAAGCGCCCATATGGCTGCTGTACCAAAGAGGTTTTAGTACCAAGAAGGAGATTCTCCTTCAGTGTACACTTCACTTGAAAGTAATATGTCGATGCTTTTTTCGTATGCTGTTTAATAGAGCAGAATTAATTTGGTTCAAATTATATTTACAGGATGTGGATCACAGGATATTTTTTTTAATTTTCCGAATCTTCTGTGCAGGCTCTAGAGCTCCTTGAACTTGTCCACGTTTATTGAAGTTTTTTGCACACATACACAGGACGCAGCTCTGCAGTGCGGTGCACATCTTCGCTTTGTGACCCATGCTTGTAGCTCAAAGAGGTTTTGCCTGGTCATAAGCTCCAGGTCATCTTATCCAGCATAGCTACGGACCAATAGGTCTATGCCTGGTCTTATGTCAGCCAGGATAACCTAACCTAAACTGTACTTTACTACTTGACCTAGTCATTTGTGATATTAGTATTGTTTTTCAAAGTAACTGAATTAGGTGCGTAATATTAAAATACTCACTGAATTCATGAATAAATGGCTGACTACTGAAAAAATAATTAAATAATAATAAAATATTTTTTTTCAATCGTGTAGCCACTTTTCAAGATTAATAATCATATCGCAATCAAAGTAAAAACACTATCAGTATTTTCTTGTTCACGCTAAATTTCAACTGTCATTTACGTCAACAATTTTCTTTAATCATCTTAATTAAATAAACTTTTATTGATTCCTACGAAAATAATATTTACTTCTGAAAAAGACTATTCACAAATAAAACTTTTGCATAGCATTACGAGCGGATATGTACAAAAGCGATTAACAGATACTGTAGATCGCCCCCACTCTAATCGAATTTCCGACCCCAGCCAACACAAAAGCCACCGAAAATCGACGTGAAACATCGACTGACTTGAGACTGGTTTTACAAACCAGTCGTAATTGAACGCTACTTCTATAAAGTTTTAAAATATCTTCAGATCAGCTCATTCGAAGCTCGTCGAAGAAATAAATCATTAACATTGAATAGCTTGCTGTTCATTCAGTAAGCACAAGTGAAGTGTACTAGTTGAAGAGATCATCCATCAGTAATAAAAGTGATAGAAATAGTTCGAGTGTTTTAAAGCAGAAACATATCGAGGTGTGTACAATTAATTTGTTAGTATTTTAATTAAATTGATTCGATATGGTATTGAAGTTTTCTCAGACTGTAGTGAACAACTAATTGCGATTTGAGTTTTCGTGCGGAATATAAGTAATTGTACGCCAAATTGGTTGTACTGGGTATGTCATAGGTTAACCGCTCTCCATAAAATTAACAAAAACATCATGTTTAATGAATTGTTTGAATCCGAGTTGCGGTTTCAGATTAAAAACTTGGAGCACTGGAAAATCCCAGATTCAATTAGCTTTAAGTGGTTTTACAAATAAATGACGTCATTTTGAATTATGGCAGCTTCGAACCAGATTCAATATACAAATTCACTCATACACATTGAACATTTCTTGTACATTGGTCACTCATCGCGTTGTATAATGATATTAATTAAAACGTTCCGAAGCTCCAGACGTGCATTGATTATCCGTGCTGTTTGCCGAAGATGTTGAAAACGTAATGAGTTTCCTCGACTGATTCATAGTCTGACTTGCCTTTTACAACATACAAAAATCTATCATTCAGGTGAAATTCGTTTGCATAACAACCGCTTCTTTTGTGTTTACAATTCGTCTTTAAGAAGAAGTAGAAAACTTAGGTACTCTACATTGATGCCATTTGAGTTCAGCTTCAAAATAAAAGCATGCAATTTAATGTCGGCATGCAGCATATGATCGGTGAAAGTTGTTTCGATTCCACTGATTTCGCTTTGTTTGGCAAAAATAAATTCTTTTTGTACAGACAGAGTATCTTAAGTCGATGAAAATTTAATACGACTCTCGTCATCGTTGCAGAGTGCATCAATGATGCAAAGATAATTTGAATTTCTCTCAAACGTTTGAAAATAGCGTTTTTGTTGCTTGCCATCTGTGCCGCATCTTGGAGTCGTATTCGATTATCATGGTGAGCAAGTGGTAAAATCAGCTTTGAAGGGTATTATTGGATATTGTGCGGTTTCAATGGCGGGTAAAATTCACGAGGCATCAATGTCGTTTTTAAAATGGAAGATAAGCTCATGAGCATCACGGATCTAATCAAACGGCATTTAAATAAAGCTGATCGGCTTATCTTATATCAAATTATACCATGTACATCTCAGGAGGAGGTTCGCGGCAGTTGGTGCACCTTTCCTCTCAAATTTGACCAACCTATCTTTAATTGGACAGTGCGGTTTTTCATAAGAAGCAGATGGTTTCCTGACTTTAGTGACTAGGAGAGAGTAAACTACTGTGCATTGTAACGAGCCTATTTTGTGCCTTGTGCTTCTACTGGCGGGCCTCTGTATATCAACAGTCACTTCAACCTACCTACCTACCTAACCCAACTTAAGTTCTACTAACAGTAAAAAGAATACACACTGGCGGCTGTATTGGACTGCCGGCTTTTGTCATTTTCATTTAATTTTTCTTATTTTTTTTGGAATTTCTATTCCTATCCAGCCTTGGACAGTGGCTGGAATCAACTTGGCAATAGCCACTTGAAATGTACCTTAGCCTATGACTTAAGACTAACTTATACCTACTTACAAACAGCTAATAAGGCCTAAACCTTATCATAAGGTCTTAAATTCGGCCTCTAGTGTTCGTTGGGAGGCCTGCAAAATTAAATAGTGCACCTATGAGCTACCGTTGATACACTGTCTTTGCAGAGTGCATCAGTTTGAATTAGTTCGATCTCATGCTCGTCTTCCTGTCCATATCACATGTCGTTAATTCTGCAACCCGATACCTAAATAAGCTCAGTCCCAACTCCTGATACAGCAGAAGATTTTTGGTTAGGTAAACTATTTTAGGTAAGCCTGGTAAGGACTCTTCTCAAGTGAAGTCATACAGACATATTAGATTTTTGTCCCGCGTCTCCAAAGTTTTCGAGAAAGTCTTTTTGAGAAAGCTACTACCAATACTAAAAGATGTAAAAAAATTCCAGAATATCAGTTTGGGTTTCAAAGACATCACAGCATCATTCAACAAATCTATTCAAAAATTAAATTATTCAACAAATTCATCCAAAATTAAATCAATGCTTCCGGAAAGCTTCCACAAAATACTCTCCTCCTACCTAACCGACCGCACATTCCAGGTGACATACAAAAGCTATTCTACCACTAAACATCGTGTCCATGCTGGTGTACCCCAAGGAAGTGTTCTGGAACCGGCACTTTACACTATCGTCACATCTGATTTCCCAATAAGCGACAAAACAACGACAGCTACCGTTGTAGATGATGTTGCCATACTATGTACTGATTCAGATCCAGTTACGGCATCCCGTACACTGCAGGCCAGCATCTCACTTCTTGCAGAATGGCTAGCAAAATGGAGAATCAGAGTGAATAAAATCAAATGCATCCATGTTACCTTTACATTGTTAAAACTTACTTGTTCTCAAGTATATCTAAACAATGTACCTATAGCTCAGAGTAACGAAGTAAAGTATCCCAAAATGCACCTTGTAACACATCGTAAATTGCTGCGATTGAAAAGAAATGACCCGTTGGATCTTCTATCTCTAACGTAGAAAAAAAAATTGCGTAGCCACTTTCTTTGCTTTTTAAACTCTTTTGCAGTACGAACACAGATCATAGCTTTGCTCTTTGCTGCCTGATTTTAAGTGAATAAAGTAATTTGCGTCTAAAATTTTCACGTCTTTAACTGTGAGCAGTGCACATCACTTGTCTTAGCATGTAAGACTTTAAAACTGACTGTAGATTCTTATACGAAGGTAGGAGTTTAATAAAGGTATTTAAAAAAAACCTTTTGCTTAGCGGGTTACAAAACCTATCAATGCAAAAACGCAAAATTCTCCAGCCAAATACCTCCACTTCTGGTGATCAGGGATAAGGATGCATCAGTCGTGATAGTTCAGATGAGAATCTGATAACAATTGGACTTAGCTTTGATAGTCATGCCCATATTTTTGGCATAAAGATGTTTGATTCGATCAGTGGTGAATATAGTACAAAGAATTAGTCCAATGACAGAAACTTGTCACTCTCCTGATTTTATTGGCCCTCTTTGAGAGAATATGCTCCATTAACGCAAACATAGTATTGCTTGTTGGGAAGAAATGTTATTAAATCCTCCGGGAATCAAAACTTGATCAGCTTAAACAGAAGGCCTTGGTGCTATACGCTATCGAAACCCTTATCGATATCTAAAGCTCACACCATTGTTGGAATGTTTTGCTCATTAAGATGAGACAAATTTAATCATACAAGGATGTAAGAGCTGGTGTGCAGTGACCCGTGTTTACGCCTGAAGCCAAAATGGTGGTCAGGAATTACCTGCGTGGGATCACAATGGTTTTTATCATTTTTCTCCATATTCTCTCAAAAATGTTCACCAAATTAGGAAGTATTTTTGCTCTTCCTCTGAATATGAACAATCTTGACTACTTTCCATGAGTCCGGAAAGTAGCCATTGTGTAACACGATGAAAAGAATTCTGAGCATAGAGATTGGTAGATGTTTAATAATCAAATTAAACACTTCACCATAGGATTTATTGATCCGTTGCTTTGATCATCGCTGTAGCAATCGTGCAGCATTTTAGATCGGGAACCGCGACGAAGTCTATGTCCAGAAAGACAGTGACGAAACCTCTAAAGCTGACCTTATGAAATACTGAGAGTCTACTGTCATCATTACAAAGTCCGATTAACACTCATCTAGGAGGTGTTGAGCAGACGCTCTTTGTGCCATAAAGATGAACGAAGCGTTATTAAATGTGATTATCTCAAGTAACTTACTTAAGAAAGGTAGTCAGCAGATTAAGATTGGCAACCAGCCTCTCAGCATCAGTTTCCGCTGCCAATACTTGGCTGATAAAGTCATTTATCAGTGCAAGATTCATATTGGCTTGAGATTACTTCATGTAGTTTGGAGATCTGTCAGCAGTAAAACCAGGAGAAGCAGTATTCACTACTGCCTGTACTTATGAGATACCATTTTGCCTGCTGATGTTCTTTCTGGGCATGGTCGCGGAGAATATTCTTTGCTTCAATCTTGGCCGTCATTTTTTTTATTGGCCGGGCATCCACAATAGTTGGCTGGGCTACCATCTTGACCACAGTTGACGCATCGACCAGGATCTTCGACTTCCATTTTTTACACTCGCCACTGCAGATAGTGGTGGACGCTGGTAAAATTGCTTATAACATGTCCTAAATGTTGGTGCCGCCTTTCTTCATGGCGGATTTTGTCCCAATACACTCTCTGCTAGAATATAGACCGTATTGTGAATACAGTAGTTAGCTCCTAGAGAAGCTCAAATTGCACAATGATGAGCTTGGACTGGGGGTCAAAAGTCTTCAGTCGCCATTGGCTTACTCAGTACCCGGTCTTTGTGGGTCAAGAAATGCAACAATAAATTTAGTAAGAATGTATAACCGCTCGTTGAACACCTCTGTGCAAGTCGCGGATGACAAGGGTCTTAGGTTTAGCTATACTGTAGGTCGTTGCGTTTGGATCACTAGTTCTAATAAACTCGAAAGCTTTTTCGAGGTCTTCTAAGGAGGCACACAGGATTAGTGATTAACTATATCACTCGATATATTTTTAATATTTACTTTAATTCGTTGAGTGTGAGCTCAGAGATGAACTTCGGAATGTCCATCTTATGGCTGGAATAGGACAAACCTTAGCAGGTTTCGTGGGTGAGATGAAGGGGAAGATGTTTTTGGTTTCTGAATTGTCAAGGAAGAAACTATTACCTGTTCCTTTAGTTTTGTGATGCTTTTCTTCCTTTGTCGTGCAACTTGGTTGAAATCCTAGCGGTCTTCATATGTTGAATTTTGCTTCTTTAGGAGCACTGGACGACTCATGCATGGCTGGTTTGAGCACGTAAGAAGTCAGTACTACTGTTGGTAGAAGTCTCACTTTGTTCTCGTTTAAGGGCCACGAGAGACATCATCAGCTGGCGCAACTCGTTAACCTCTTTTCGCAGTGCGCGATTCTCCTTTTCTCCGCAGCGCGCGATTCTCCTTTTTTATTTGCTATCGACTCGTCTATGTAAGACGCTTCAGGAGTTTTAATTTTTTCCGTTTCCTGTTTACGAAATAATGTTAAATAGAATTAAAGTTTTTTTTTTAACTTTAGCTCGCACTGAATGAAAATATTAATTACCAGTGAATTTTATTAGTCACTCACTAACTTTGAATTTAAATATTATTTCCACAATTGATATTGTTTGCGATGCAGTGTTTACTGCAGTCGACTTAAGGGTAGTTCACTAAAAAAAAATTTTGGTTATACTTCAGAAATTTGGATTGTCGATTTAAATTAATGGTGTTTTACTTTTGTTGTAGAATCTCAAACTACAAACAAATTAAATTAAAAATACCTAAACCTATCACGTTTTCTAATTGTGTGTTACCGGTTTTTATTTTAAACTATAGCGCACTTTTCAGATAGTTGGATACTAAAATTAATAAAAGCTTCTAATTTTCCCTCTAATTTTCTTTCTAATTTTCCTGACGTTTCATTCACTTAGTGTAACAATTTATGAAATCCGATAGATAATAATATATGTGCATTTCATCTGTAAGATATGTGCTACTGACGAACTGTATTTCTGCATTTCATGAGTAACATCAAAATCGCCCAAACTGTAAGAATAATAAACAATATCAAATTTCGTCGTCAGTTAAAAAGCCAAAAAACAGTTAAAAACTCTAAGCAATTTTCTAAAATATTATGTTGTTCATTCAATCATAAAACAATTGATGATTGCTTTAATAACATTTTCAGTTCAAAACTCAACTATTGAAGTTTATAGACATATTCACTCACCTAAGAATAGTACTGCACGTGTTTTAATGTTTGTTCTACAATCCAAACAAAGTGTAAGTAGCACATGAATAACAATGCCATTAAATGAAGACCTTCGATTGAAAACTAAATTAGATCATGGGAAATCCCATAGTGTCAAATGTTTTCCAAACAATAAAAAAACAAATTATAAGTTTATTGGCATCTAAATTGAATTGTATACTCTTCCGTCTCAATAAAAATCTTCTTAGTAATTCCTGGGCGTGATAAACTAAATGCCTGCGTTACTTAGCTTTCTTGTTTCCATTACTCAGAATTTCAGATCCGTAATTTATCGAAGAACACAATAAACCATTACTCTGGTGGTTTCCATCTTATGCTTTGGATTTGACCCAAAGGGGGTTTTCGAATCTTCGAAAAAATTGATCCAATCTCAAAAGTGTTGATATTCTTGAGAAAGTAAAATTATACAATACGTATCACCCACATTTGCTTTATCAAGATTTTAGAAACATTTCCACATTTGGCTTATAGATAAGCAAATGTCACAACATTGATAAGCACCATCAATAAAAGCGTCCAACAAAAGTGAATTAATTGAATAACAAAAGTGATGCGTGTCATGTAATCGACAACTGTATTACATACTTACTGTTATACTATTGCATATTGTGCAGATAAGGTTATCTTTGTTTACCAATTATTTAATACCAAATGTGCAAGAAGAAGGTGCAGATACAAATAAAATCGAACTCAATAAACGCTGCATTGCTGCAATTCACTTACTAGTGGCCGTCGGGTTTTTTGTTTGACTTTTTAATGTGTCATACTGGTCTACGTGCATGGAATTCTCAATGTGGTGTTGCAACGATTTTGCTCATGCAAATATCAATCTTTGTCTTCGATGCAAATGCATACAAAGTTGTAGGTTGTCTTCATATTATTTAGGGTATTTTTATGACGAATAAATATTCAGGTATTTTTCTTCAGTTTAAACCAAAAAATATTTAACCACTGAACATAAAGTGGCTGCAGTAATGTTTACCTACTTACATATTCCAAAAGAGAATAAACATTCCGAGACTACGCTTCGGAGAAAAGAAAATAAGTTTGACTAACTCTATGTTATTAACTTATGAAAAATAGAAACATCAATAACAATATTCAATTTCATCACTAAAAAATACAAAAAAGTGAAAATATAGCTAAAGCTATTAAGATGTTCTGATACTTCTTTGTACTTATTGTGTACTTATTGTGGAGTTTTTGTTAACCTGTAGTATAAACCATTCCTCGTTAGACTTTGAAAACACTTTAGTCTACCACATTTTGGTTTATTCACCACTGACTTGTTGATTTAAAACGTCTTCTAATGTCATGAACTGTAAAGTGAGACCTATTTACCATATCCAAAGTATCCGGAACTGGTATTCTCTCTTTATAATATTTAATAAGTTCTCTTGCTTCCAAAGACGTTCGGCCATGTTGCCTTCCCATTTTGATTTTTAACCCCAATATTTCATCCACGTAAAATATATGTAAAATATGTTCTCTGTCATGCGATGACATTTCTGCTAAATTTTTTAAAGTTTGCCACTATCAATTATAGTTAGATAAAAGCTTCAGCAACATTAAAAGATAGTGCAAATTTATTATCAAAACTCGCGTTCGATTTTTACCGGAAAATCAGACTGACCGACGATGCACATTTTAGGCTTAACTGATTCGTCAATAAGCAAAATTGCCGAATTTAGTCAAGTGAGCATCCCGAAGCCATTCACGAAATGCCATTACATCCGCATTGACTGGTTCAGTTTTCATGCTGGTGGTGTTACTGGTCCGTACTTTTTTTTTTAATGATCTTCGCAACCCAGTTACGGTCAATGGTGATCGCTACCGTGCCAAGTTAATCGGTTATTCTTCACGTAAATCAGAACAAAATAACCTGATTGGCATGTGGGTTCAACAAGATGGTACCACATATCACACAGCTGGCCAAACAATAGACTTATTGAAGTCGAAATTTGAGAATCGAATCATTTCCAAAAATGGTCCTGTCAACTGGCCGCCTCGCTGGTGCGACTTGATCCCAATCGAATTTTTGCTTTAGGGCTACGTTAAGTCATTGGTCTATGCCAATCATCTGTAAACTTTAGAGATGCCCAGATCCGTAAAATCGCTGGAATATCGTCCACACATTGCGGAAAAGTCATGGAAAATTGGGTTCAGCGGATCCGGACTCAGCATGGAAAATTGGAATCAGCAAGCGCTTCCGGGGTGATCATTTGAATGATATTGTAATTCATACGTAATGGTATTGATTGTACTTTAACCTACAATAAAAATTCGTTGATATCTGAAATTGTTTTTGTTTTAATAAAAAACGATAAAGGGGGCGCTCTTAATGCAAACCCTATAGTTCTTCTTCTATTCATGAAGTTGATTCCAACCTTAGCCTGACTTGAGTTGAAAATTTATTTTCAGTAAGCGAAAAAGGGGTTGTTCAAAATTCAGAGCGAATGATTCTGAACTCGTGGTTGAGACTTCTTTCACAGGTTTTTGAGAATACAATATTTTGTTAGAAAAGTATTTCCGAGGCTCACCTCTATAAAGTCCCGTGTTTGACGGGGGACTTTCCGATCAAAAGCTTCAACCGAATTTCGCTCGTTACGGAAGCTGATCCTCAAATCGATGCGCCGTAAAGAATTATTAGTCGTATGAGATTGGTGTAGATCAGTATTCAAACCCTTTTCGACGAAAAGAGTCAAAAATTAGCCTCAATTATTTGGCCCTTTTCAATGACTTGATAGAGTGACTTCGAAAGCTAAGCTTTAGGGTTTTAATAGAACTTGACCTTCTGGAAGACAGTTGTCGTGTGCGCTTAAAAACAATAAACTCGTAATACCAGCAAAGAACACCGACGTATCGGTGGAGCTAACAATAATTTACGATTTACGATTAGGAAGCATTTTGGCACGTTTTCAAATGCTGTGAAAGTAGCCAATATTCAAGCAGCGGTTGAAGATAGTAGCTACAAAGCAGACCAAAAAATGGGAAAGGAAGTTTCTTCATCAAATAGTTTGATACATTGTGATCATCCGCTGATTTCTTAGGTTTCATATCGGAAGCCAGTATTTGTAGGTCCACCGAGTTTATAAAAACTTCACTGTTACAGAAAATATATTCAAACAAAACACTTCCTCAATCTGAAATTTTTATAGGCATACATAAAAGAGTATAAATTTATATAATTAATATATATCAAAAACATGTTTTTTTCGACACAGTCGAATCCAAATTTTCAAATCTCCTCACCGCACAAAAAATGGTAGCTATTCATCAAATTACCTGTATTTTTAGGATTCAAATTTTGTGTTCACGTTAGCTCCTGTCCTGATAATCAGATCCAATTGCAATTAACAAAATGTATTTGCCTTGAGTAGGACCAGGTCTGATAGAAGTTTAATAGATATGCTGGCAATCCTGTGACAGTGATGTCATCTTGAAAAATCACTCGAAAACATGTATGCTTTTTGCCCTATAACTTCCCATGCAGTCATTATATTAAAACGGAATCCAAACACCTGCTTATAAGTCAAGTTTGATTGAAAAGTTAGGATATGGCTGCCAGCTATGGTAATTTTGTTACTTTTTAGCTTTGAGATGCTACCATTAAATTTTCAAATGATAATACGAGGATAGTTTGATAAATCAGTGACTTTTTGATTGAAGGATTTTTTTCGGCAAATAAGCGTTTTATTTCTCAACATAGTCTCTTTTTAGCTTTATACATACATACATTTAGTCCCGTGTTTTTCTGTTTTTTTTTATTCAAATAATAGGCTTCCGTGAGGCCACCAAAATAGGCATTTATTTCAGTGAAGACCTCTTCGTTCGACCAAAATCATTTACCGCCTGGCTATTTCTTCGGGTTGGGAAACAGGAAATAGTCGCAAGGGGCTAAATCTTGAGAATATACTGAATCGGATAACAGTTCGTAGCCCAATTTATAAATTTTGCCATAGTGACTATACACTTGTTTCTTTACCAAATGCGGTCGTTTCTGCTTCAAATAGATATCGAATCTGCCCAAAAGATCTGAATAAAATGGGTTGGGTACAAAATCTCGTATTACAATATCCCGTTTACAAAACCCCGATTACAAAATCCCGTATTACAAAATCATGTAGCATAGAATCCCGTAAGACAAAATCCCGTATTACAAAACACCGTAATACAAAATCCCGTATTACAGAAGCCCGTATTACAAAATCCCGTAATACAAAATCCCGATTTAAAAATCCCGTAGTTTTGCGCCTGATTCTATATTATGCAAAACTACGGGATTTTTCGTTCAGCCATTTTTTTTTACTGCAGCTAAAACGTCGATAAGGAAAAATTAATGAAGGAGAATCATTACCCACGATGAAGAAAAATTTGGCAAGTTACCAAAAAATTAAAAAAAATTATTAGAAAAAGGTCTGAAACTGAAAAAATCGATTATTGGAAAAGAATCGCGTACAATATGTCTTTATGTTGAAATTTATTCCTAAATAAAAACTTGAATCACTATGTTTTTGTTATTTCGGGATTATATTTATAATTATATTCGGGATTTTATTCCACGAGATTTTGAGTTTCGGGATTTTGACTTTCAGGATTTTGAGTATCGGGATTTTTAATTTCGGGATTTTGAGTTTCGGGATTTTTAAGTACAGGATTTTGTATTTCGGGATTTTGGAATACGGGAATTTGGAAACATACGGGATTTTGTGAATTCGGGATTTCGTAATTCGGGATTTTGATACGATCCCGAATAAAATTCACCGGTGATTGTTTGGCTCTTTCCAAGGTAATCAATGTGAATGATACCACGTGTATCTCAAAAAATTGTAGCCATGACCTTTTTGGCAGACCAGCCCACCTCGATCTTCTTTGGTGCACGTTCACTCGAAGAAACCAACTGTTTTGATTGTTCCTTAGTCTCTGGTGTGATATGAAGGATCTGTGTTTTGTCTACGGTAACGAAACGGCTCAACAGCTCGTTCTGATTGCGACTGAACATTAGCACCGCTCCTTTGAAGTGGTCACACGGTTCCGTTTATGGTTGAGTGTGTATAGTTCCACGGATTTTATCGACGATTTCTGGCGTGACGACTTCTTTTGGGCGACCTGAACGTTCAGCGTCACTTGTGCTGTTATGCCCACAACGGAACTCAGTAAACGACTTGTTAACTATTAAAATTGATGTTGCAGAGTCCCCATAGTATTTATCAAGCCTTTTTTACGCTAAAAATTAATGCTTAATCAGCACACGAAATACACTTTTTTCCATTTCCGTTTAAATTCAGGAGGTTGGCTGCTTTCAATCATCGTCAAAGACAAACTAAATGGCGCAGCTTGCTCAAAATTTTACAGTTATCTATTAATAGGTATGTTAGCGTACTACAATGAATTGCGATTAATTGCAATGAAGCCATTTTTGTACTTCATTTTAGTACGTACAAAAACGGCTTCATTGCAATTAATTGCAATTAATCGTAGTACGCGAACAAACCTAATAGATGGCAATTTACGGGAGCAGCGCTGTATTTAAAGTTACTGAGCGGGAAATTCAAAAAGCCACTGACTTATCAAACTGCCCGCGTAATTTTATAGTGAAAGTAAAAACCAAATATTTGAATTTCGTAAATTTTGTTTTTTTCACGGGCTTTTTCCTTAAAAATCTTTCTGTCCCTATAACGTCCAACTTCACTATTGGATAGAAATGAAATTTGCAAGGTGAGTTAGCCCTAACGTGAAGCAGATTTGGTATACTTCTGGCAAAGGTGATAGAAGAGAGTTTTCAGGCCATGGCATTTTCTTAATTTTTTTTTCTTTACCAAAAGATGCTACCATAAAATTTTGATATTATAGTCATGTTTAAATTTTCGAAGTTTCGAAAATTTTGCGAAGTGTTTTCCCAAAAATCTTTTAGTTATTGGATAAAACACAAACAAAAGTGTACAACAAGTGCTTTACTTCAAGTTTAATCTACTTTGTTTATTTTCAAATAAACAAAGTAGATTAAACTTGAAGTAAAGCACTTGTTGTACACTTTTGTTTGAAATACTAATAAATTGCTGCCAGCACTGATCATTTTCATCATTTTTATACTGCAAAATACTGCCATCAAATTTCCATATCATGAGCAACCTATAGAAAAAATAAGAAACAAACAAATTACTTTTCTAAATTCTGAAACTCATACGAGTGGTAGCCCCGATGCAGTCATCAGATCAAAATGGTACCTGACCTTTCGATACAGGCTGATTGCAATTAGGAACATGTATGCTAGAACGCGTACTCTAAATCCACACAGTTTCTCTACTTCTCTTTCCGAATCAAACTTTCTAGCGGTTCCTATGCGGGAGAGTGTTTTCCCCTTCATTGTTGTGTGGTAAAAGAAAATTTAAAGCAAATGCTTTAAAAAAAACCCCTTTCAATTTTATGATTTCCCGCATTCGTTGTCTTCGAACTTATTTAGCAAACATTCGATAATGCTGGTTTGCAAGCAATTTACACATGATACAATGACTTTAGGAACCAAGCAATTTCAAACAAAAACGAACTGTTATAAACAACGCATATTCACAGAGAACTCAGCATCCAATTAAAAATTGCATCTAAACCAACTTAAATCATGTAGTGTTTGATCAACAATATACATACATGTGTGTTTTGTATGCATCTGATACATATTTTATTAACGCCCTAGATCGATAAATGATTCAATTGTTTTATTATCCTGCCCAGCATAATTTCCCTCCATCATAACAAGAATTTTATGCTGGGGGAAGATACGGACTTCATTCGACTATACCTATATTGTACTGTGTATAATATACATGACCAACAAATAAAGTCGAGAATTTATTTGTGAAAAATGCTAAATAGGCCATATCCATAAACATGCAAATGAGCCACTACTAGTTTGTGAGATTAACGTGATTCGGTAGCTTTTATTAATTTTTATTTTTTGAATTTTCGCAATTTATGAAATCGAAAGTAAAAACCAGCACATGCATATCAATTTCTGAAAACAAACTTGAATTTGTTCATGGCGAACCAATTTGAAATATGATATAATTGATTGACCAAGAACTTATTCTGATAGGGGAAAATAAATACCGATGAAGTAAATATGTCGAAATGAATAAGATACAAATTCGATTGCTACTCAGATATGATATGCTGACTAAAATGTGCATGGAATTTAGTGGAACATTTTATAGAGCTCTTACTGAACGCTTTAAAAATCATGCAACACAACATAGAGAAAATAAAAGAAACCTGTGAAATCGTCTTATAGATTCATTTTGGATATGATGCACAATACGCGCGAGTAACATCCTTCGTAAATTACTGGGAGATCATTTGAAAAGCCACTGGCAGCTGTCAGATTTCATAATTTAGAATAAATCTTGCGACCCGTTTTCTATTAGGCTCGAGTTACAATCAAAGTAACAAAACATTAACGTATTTTGTCTCTTCCCTAACTGAATTTCGGATAAATTTGGGCGCCTGCAGACGCACCAAGTTTACCCGAAGTGCGGTCCCTAACTTTCCTCTAATCGAAAAATAACGTCAGTTTTGCTAACGTATGCGCTTCCCCTTTTTTCCCCGTTTGCGATTTATGGTGGTTGCGGCTGTCAAGTCAAAGTGGTTACGGCTGTCAAGTAATCCCATAGCTAATTAATGCACATGCCTGAGTCTTAAATAATCGTTTGTAATTGCAAAAAAAAACAAGTTTCTATATTGTTGATAGCCCGTCAAGGCAAAATTGAATCAACATATTAACCATTGACTAAAAATTATTTAGATTCTCAAATAATATCTAGTCATAATATCTTGTAAATTAAAAAAACAATTTCAAACAAAACGTGTGTTTCATACAACTCTGGTAATTCTCGGTATTGAATTTTTATTTTACTGTCCGATGCAAATGGATTAATATATTTGCACTTGAAAACTACTGGGAATTCTATATCAAAGCTAATTTCATTTACGCCAAAGCAGCTGCATAAAATATTCAAAAAAAATAACCCTGATTATTTATTGACCTTTAGCTTAGATAATGTGATAGCTATACCCACGGGCTACGAATGGGAATAATCTATATAAATTTCAAAGCACAAGCTATTCTGAAGAACTTAAGTAAGTAGTTGGAAAGATTAGACAATAACGATGGAAAATGAGCGAATAGTTCTATCGTTGGTGATTTGTTGAATTTTTCTTTCTCAATAGTACAATGCTCCAGTTTTCTCAATTTAGTGTATTTAAATGCAATTCGATTATGCATTTCATAAAAACAGTAAAACAAAGATATAGAATTTATATGGCAAAGATTACCTATTATAACACACTCTTGGTATCTTCTGTTATTGTTGAAAACGTTGAGCATTCTACGTATTACTGGATTAGTAACTGAATCACGATGGCATCTATGAATCACATCTCGAATAATATTTACCTTCTATTCATAGATGAAGATTTTTTACTCATACTGCATTGTTTTTATTATATAATATTCTTGGGGCTCCCCATAGGTAAAAAAATTGGAAACAAATATTTTGGTAGTAAGTCGTAGGTGTAATTAGATGCGTAGTGGAGTAAAAGTGTGCTGTGAAGAACTAGGTAAACTTCTTCCTCTATGTGGTTTGTATTTGATATTTTGGTATTTTTCAATGTCAAAGAGCTTTTTAAGAAAGAAACTTATTAACTGATGACGGAAGGCTGATAACCGGCTCATGGCACAAACAGCCGCAGGGAGCCGATAGAATACTTACTGAACTAATCAGCTAGCATTAAAGATGTGGGAAAACGAAAATATACCCGATTATTGGCATAGTGAGCTGATCTGGCCCATATGCAAGAAACGAAAAACCACATAGTGCAACAGTCTTAGAACTATCACATTGCTAAGTATCGTTTATAAGGTGCTCCTCGCTATCATACAATTCCCAATAGTCCAATTCAATGAAAACGTAGTCAGCACATACCAGCGAGAATTCGTTTCACACAAATCAGCAACAAATAAGATATTCTCTCTGCGATAGTTGATGGAAAAGGGGCTACAATACAAAAAAAATCCTGTTTTACTTTATCATTGACTTTGAAGCCCAAAACGACAGCTTTGCCAGGGTAAAAATTTACACGACCACGGAAGAGTTAGATATCCTAAACAAACAGCTAAGACTGACAAAGTTTACCGTGACGAAAGAGTAAAGCATCAACGACGGTCTACTATTTAGCATCAACGACGGTCTACTCTCTTGCTCCTCTTGAATCTGTTGGTAGGAAAATTAATTAGGGGTGCCGGAGTAACGATGAGAGATACGATCCTCATTAGGTGCACACAACTACTGCCAAAACGAACAATCTGTCGAAGAATCCTTCATGAAAATGGAGCAGTTGACGAGATATATAAGGCTGGGCATAAAAGGAGAAACTATATGGTAACAGTACCAACACCAATAACCATCAAACCAAACTACATCACATCGACGGCAGCTAAAAACACAACATCGAAAAGCACACAACTGAATACAGTTTCGAAGAAATTAAAGCATAGGGTACAAAAAGCAAAGCCTGTAACAACTACAAAACAAATCTATCAAAGCTACTCCGCTTAATTATGCTATATACAAAAAGTTCCAGCTAAGACCATGGTCTTGTTACTCCACATTTATCTGTCAAAAAGTGGATTCTTAGCAAGAAAAATTGCGAACTCTTATTGCATTGGAGAGGAAGCTCTTTTGATGGATGTTTGGCCCCGATGGATATTTTCGCCACTTAAACAGCGAAATATTCAAGCAATATCTTTACCGTAAAGTCACTCATAAGATGTTTTTCCCCTAGTGTAGATGGCAAAAAAAAATCTGCTTACAAGATCACCGGGTGACCTATCCCCACGGGGTATGTGAAAAAAAGGACCATCTACAAGCTCACGAAGTTCCGAGTCGGGATCCTAAGGTTTCCTCGTTTTGCAGCATTGCATCCACGATCGTCTCAGGCGTTACCAGGCCGATCGTGGACTCAATGGTACGCCTCAAACTTAGGAAGCGACTGCACATAAAGAATGTGTGCTGAGCCTCATCGAGCTCAGTCACACAGTACCGACAGTACGGTGTGACCACCTTACCCATTCTGTTCAGGTATTTTCTGAAGTAACCGTGCCCTGTCAAGAATTGAGAAAGATAAAAGTTTACCTCTCCGTGGCTTCAGCTAAACCAAGGCTCAATAATACCAATTAGCTTAGCCCTCCAGCGTCCTTTAGTATTTTCACTCCAACGTTGTTGCCAAAGTTGGAGAGTAAGCGTACGCGCGTGCGTCAGATCCTCAGTTCTGTCCAGCTCTAAGCGAAAGAGATACCCCTCCTTGCGTTCTCGCGCCCCGATACCACCATCACAGGCTCTTCTGAGACCGTGCAGTAGCTACAGGCGATTTGCAGGGCACCCCTGCACTGGACACTGGCAATGCGCTTCCGGAACTTCTTAGTTCGGAGCACATCTCTACAGATTTCGGCTCCACATAGAAAGATGCAATCGGTCGTTACCATCAGCTGCCTCCGTCGCATCTCACTGGGTCCACCACGTTGGCGATTAGCCTACTCAGCGAAGTGATGACTACTAGAGCCCTGACACATGCCCTACGGATATGATCCCAATACGTCAGCTTGGTGTCCAGGGTCACTCCCAGATACCTGACCGACTTGCTGGTCTGGACCTCGACGAAGCCAATGGGTATGACAGTTGGTATCCTCCGCTTCGTCAGCACAACAATCCGCTGATAAGAGGTTACTTTTATTATAAAATAGATTATCTATATTTATACTTTTAAATATATTTCATCATCATCATGCTCGTCCCTTTTCGACACAATGTACAGATCCCAATGTTTTTTCTATTCCTCAAAACATGTGGTTAAGTCTCTTTTCGGAATGGACTTCAAAGCGCGCAGCCTCAATCGAGTCGGAACGGCGTTTTACAAAGGGGTATTTTGAATTTCGGCAACAGCCATAAGTCAGACGGTGCTTAATTAGGCAGATGCTTTAATTGTGGAACGATATCAGTTGATTTTTTGCGAAATGATCTCGAAGAACCAATGCTGTGAGAAATGGCGCATTATTGAGATGTAAAAACCAGGTGGGTTCTATCCGTAATTGTGGCCTCTTTTTGTGAATAACTTCATTTAAGAAATATTCCTTGTTAACAGTTTGTCATGGCGAAAAAAAATCATACTGCACAATGCCACGATAATCAAATAAAACAACTTTGGTGGGTCTAGCTTCATCTTGGGCACAATATTCGTTCGATTACTGGGTTGTTTTGTCTCATCTCTCGTAATGATGCGTTTTATGACGTGCTAGCAGTCAGGAATGACTGTTTTGCAAATATTAGCGTGACGATCTTTTTCCAACTACAAAGCTTTTTTTTTTGAAAAAATACTGTTCCAAATCTCTTTTCAAGCACAAAACGTGTTTGAAAATAGTCTAGACTAATCTAAATAAAATATTCAGAGTATCATGGTCACTCGACGATTTTTGAGTATCATTTGTAAACATTTTTCGACATTGTCTGGTCACCGAAGGCTTTCTGCAACATCCTTAACGTTTTCACAGCAAAAAATTAATTCCGCAAACAAAATTTAATACAATTTCTTTGCTCAATAAAGTCAGACAGTAAAATTAAACATAAATGTCGACAAATTTAAATTTAGTTGTTCACAAAACACAGGCGAACATATTTAAAAAAAAAATATAATTGCATGAAATTGACAAAGACCACAATCACAGTATTATCAACTTGAAATAAAATAAATCAGTTGTCAGTATTGATGTGACTGCATAATTTAAATTTATAAGTCACCTTAAATTTTCACCAGCTTCAGTTTCGGATAAGTTTGGGCACCTGAGAGTATCTAAACTGACACGAAAAGCGCTCCCTAACTCTTCCATGTACGACAAATGGCATACATTGTGGTGATGTCATCGCTTCCCCTCTTGCAGGAATTTGCCCGAAATTATTTTAATAATTTCTGGCATAGTGGTTTCTTGAATTGCAAGTTACTATCCAGAATCTGTTCGTTAGGTTTTTCTGATTTTCAGCAAATTTTGCTCCCGCCACAGCAGCAACGTTTACCGAAAAAAAATTACCCGAAAAGTTAGGGACCAAATCTTATATCACTCAGCTGACGAACCTTATGTTGACCCAAACAATCGTTTAACGGGTCCAGAAATTTTTGAATTTTAAATATAAACTGAAATCTTCCACCAAAAATCCGGAAGTATTTTTCTATAATATATTACATCACAATTTTTATTAGTAATTACTGCCGAATGAGGTAAAAGAAAAAGTAACATAACTTTTATATTGACTGCAAAATAAGTTTATTTATTTACATTTGATCACGCTGAAAAACAATACTACTGTGGGCACACATACAATACTTTCACTCACATTTTACAACTCTACATTAACATCATACATTTCTCAATATTTTTTAACTTAAAGATCAAGTAGGCTAAGATAAAAAAAAATATATACAAAATATTAAGTCAGGAATTAAAAAAATAAAGACAAGTTGTCGAATAGAATATAAATAAAGACAATATTATTTACTGCGGAATTCTGCTAAATTACTTATTTCAGTTTCCTCCTAACAAACGTTTAAGCAAAGACCTTCTCATAACTAAAAGTGAATAATAGACAGTTGTTTGTTGCTGTTGCTTATTTAAGCGACTTTCTATTTTCAAATGTTTATTCAGTTGTATTACTTCAAATATGACGAATCCACTCAGTCTATTAATTTAGAGGTTTAGTGTGCTAAATTAACAGTCATTGATATACAGATGATCTTACAAATAACAATATACAAATATGTTGGTATCCAATGGTTTTCAATATTGCAAAAAGATTGATGTGACATTTTTTTTTCTTCTTTTTCGTTCGACCGAAAACAATTGGATGCTATTCTATTCAGGGAGTAACTTTAAATTGATCCTCTCTGAATAGAATTTCAATTTACTATTGTTCTAAATTCGGTGAAAAATGTAAATTAGCTGATGGCTTTTGGTGTCAAAATGAAAATCTGTATTTTTAATTTTTAGAAAATAGTGAAAATCAAAAGAAAAATGGACTATGATTTAGAGAAGTTTTACGCTTTTGGAACATGTAGGGCTAACAGTTAAAAAAGATGAAAACTAATTTTTTTTATGTTTGTCAATCTTTCGCATAAATTTTAAACAGAAATATCTTTGTTTGCATTGATAAGCTGATCCGAAAATATATTCTATCCTCGTTGACAGTTCAGTGCAGATATTTCACAGCTAGATACAATCGATTTGCATCAAATTGATTGATCACTCGGAAATTTATTTGATGAAAGCATATAAAAGATAATTTCGCATTCATTAAAATAGTTATTTTAATTTTCTATGTGACATTTAAAGAAGTAGTATTTGATTGAAAACAAAAGCCGCAAGTAATCAAATGAACTTTTATTCTTCTTGGTTATTAGTAATCATAAGATTGACACTATTTACAATTTTCTCAGGCTCTTTAGTATTTCACATGCTTTTATTATGACTCGCTTGAAAAAATCGTAGTTTCAATAGTATCTATAATTAACTATAGAAGAATCAATACCCAGCAAAAAATATGATCAGGCATATCAGGCTAAGGCTTAAATAATGAATAGTTCTGCAGAATAATTCCCTCTGCATTGGCATTTCTATGAATAGACCTGCAAATTTCAGAATCTCTTTGAAATTTAGAGTTAAAAGTGATAAAAGTTAAAAGTGATGTGTGAAAAGTGAAAGGATTGATCGGAGTGTTTAATCGGTATAAAAGTGTAATTAATTATATAGATTAAATATGTACGAATTGTTTAATCATTGAAATAAAATAAACCAGTTTGGGAAGATAACCATATCTAGTAAGCGTAAACATAAGGATTATTAATTAACAATAGTAAGCCTTAGAGTAAGGCTTAATCTAATCATTGTTTAAGCCTGATCATAAGGCACATATAATGCTAAAAACGGTATGCCTTACAATCAATGACATGGTCCATGTTAAAATAAGGGATAAAATAAGGTAAAATGTATACAGACTTTTTTCCCTTACAAGAGACAGGCCTTTTGCACAAAGGAATAGATTACACCTAATTATACGATTACACCTTATATAATGATTAAATTGTTTGCTGGGTAGGTTTATGTATTTACTTGCGAATTTTGTTTTCAAACAACCACAACTTACATACATACATATATACATATAAAGTAGAAAATTAAAAATTACCATTTCAATAAATGCGAAAATATTGATGAAGGTTAAATGGCCGATTACTAACATGCTATCATGACATCAAATGACATTCACTTAAAGTCAATTACTGTATTCATGACGTTAAACCACTTTGGAGACCACTATATGAAACAATTCTGAACAACTTACTTACCTATACTTGATAATCTCCGGAATTTCCGACTTTCCGGTCGAAAACACTAACATAAATGAAGTTTTTTTCTGGATTTTCCGTGCATAAACAACTGTGACATCAACCACATTACATGTGTATCGTTTGTTTACTCTACTTTTGCAGAAAGCCAACCGTTACAACATTTTTTTTTTGTAATTTACAATGTCAGACAATGCAGCCAGCCAGCCGTCACCACACAATATGTTGTGGTGGCTTGAAAGCTAAAAAAATGTAAAATGAAATGCACTTTCGAAACATCTCAACGAATGACGCTTGTATGTACATACATACATATATGCATATGTACTGATACACCGTTTATAGTTGATGCAAAAGATTGGCTAAAATATTGCTGTGATTCATAAAGCCGGTATAATGACATGGTCAGAGGTTTTGTGAAAAAGAAACATTTTCAATGCTTTAATCACAACCGTGAACTCTCGTCATGCACCTACAGCGGTAAAGTTGTTAATGACGTTGATGTTTTTTATTTTTGAAAAATATACTAGACTTATGTATGTGCAACGAACAAGAATGAAGTGAAAGTGATAAGAAGAAATAGCACCAATGTTATAGGATAACTATATTAGCATTTAGACTATTGAATATCTCAATTTCAGTGTGTTGAATTAGCATAAATTGAAAGCCAATTATTTGATTTGCACACATGCCTTTTAATACAATATATTGGTTGAGTCCTCTTGTTGTATGTTAATTTCAATTGATTAATTAGTATTTATTAGTATGCCAGGCTTCTGACTGATAATACAATTCAAAGTTCGGACAACAGTAAGCTAGTTTTGAAATAAAGCTTCTTACAGTACTTATAATAAAATAGCGGTTGAAACTATTTTACGCAGTTTTTATTATTATACTGCAAGCACAATTAAAATAAAGCAAATAAAATTTAATGAAGACAATTCGAATGTAATTTTGTCGTAATTGTGTCGAAGCTATGCTTCGCGAGATTTGTGAAGCTAGATTCCTGATGTGTTCAATTTTCCTTTGACCATTCACGGCATATATGATAAAGGTAACTATTTTGCCAAAATTGTCTTCCCCTTTTTCTCGGTGGTCATGCGATATCCTTTGGGCCAAGAGTACTCGAATGCTTCTCGCATCTTTTCCACTGTTGTTTGTCACTTTAGGCACATTGGGTAGTCCTCAAGCTCAAATATATCTATCTATCTACGAAAATATAATACATCAAATAATAAATAAAATGAAGTACGTCAAATAATAAATGATGTGACAACGCTTGCACTGCATCTTCCCATCTTCTTTTCCCCGTGAAATTCCATCGCATCTACCATATCAAGGTTGAAGCTATTCACTCCTCCTATTTCATTCTTTGGGACTCCGATCGAAAGTTTACCGACCATAATCTTGTTTGATTTCATCTTCCAGTATTCCTCACTTCACTGCGTGTTTATACCTGAGTCTTCTGTCAAGATGTGAATCGATGCTATTAGTAAGGCACCAGTTCAGAAAATTACAGAGTTTTCTTTACAAGCCAATAGTTTGCCCCAGGTGGTTTTTGACCCTCTAAGGTTTGGCATTATTCTGGTCCTCTAACGTTTGGCAATATTCTAAAAGTTCCTATACTCGTATATACTGCTAGTTAAAATACTCTACTATTATCTATACCAGCAGTATTTCACTCATAATCGTATTCTTAACTGAAATCTTCCTGCTGGAGGGTTTCCATCGCAATGAAAAATTTCAAATTTTTTACCGATGCACAAGTCGGCTGACCATCTTTGAATTCCCAATTATTGTCCTGCAGTAATAAACTTTCCAGGGGGCCCGGTAGCTCTGCTCGCTAAGGCGTCAGGCCGAAAAGCGGCGTACTACGGGACCTGCGGTTTCGAATCCCACCTGTGCCATGGCTCTAAGTGTGAATGCGTGTGATTGTCTATGAGGGTGGCAAATGGGCCCAAACTAGTGGCCTAATGCTGGCCGCGTTCCCGGCAGCCCTCTGCACTAACCTAACCTAACCTAATAAACTTTCCAAACATATTGTACTTATATATAGTAAACTATATCTTTATATTCAACCATTTCTATCTAAAGACCAGCATGGTTTATGGATCAAAAGAAACAAGTAGGTGTTTTATACACTAGCTTTTATAAAGCTGTTGATTCTCTCGATCATGAGTCACTGCTCTTGAAGTTAAAAAGGTAAACGGAGTAGGCGCATTTTCATCTTGGCGCCTATGTAAACAAGCGAAATTACCGCAATTGGGACTCGAAAAATTCACACGTAATCATAAAGAAGCCAATGCATCCTCAACGAGTGACATTTTGGTGTAGCTTTAGACTGGTGGCATGATTGGTCCCATCTCATTTTTTTCGAGAGAGGGGAGGAAAGTGCTACAGAAGGATGATAGCTGGACATAGATTTGGAAGTCCTTTGGATTCAGCAGAATCGCGCTCACGCCACACAAGCCGGGAAAAAATTGCTATTTTACGCAATAAGTTCGAAACGATCGAAAATGCTCTGGAAGCCATTTTTTCTATGATAGGTTAGGTTAGGTTGTAAAGAGGGTTACCGTCTATGCGACTAGCATTAGACCGACAGTTTTGGCCCATTTGCCACCCTCCACTGGCTTGTTAGAGCTACCAAATGACCGCTTCGCCAAACTGAATCAGCTGACTCAGCTTGGCGTTACCAGCCACCTCTGCTTACTCTTGAAAGTGGTAAGAATCCAAAATATTTAGACGTTTATTATTGAGGGCCGGACAATCGCAGAGAGTGTGCTCGATGGTGTCCTCTTCCATCTCGCACCTATTGCATAAATTGCTGGATGTCAGTCCCATTTTGTTCGCACGAGACGCGGTAACGCAGTGCCCTGTTAGCAAATTAATCAGTTTCCTGCTTTTGTTAGATCGGGTGATGACCATAATCCAACCTGTTTTCCCATTCGGACTTTAGTTTAGTTATATGGCAGCATCTACTTGGATTGTGGTGTCAGCAATTGACCGTGGTACAGTGATTCAGGTGCTATTACTAGCTCCTGAACCTTTTCTCGCCAATTCATTGGCTTTTTCGTTGCCTATGTCCCCACTATGCGCTGGCACCCACATAATCCGTATAGGAATATGCCTTGCGTTTTCATTTAAAGCCACTCTGCAGGCGTTAGCAGTTTTTGAAGAACATATGTAAGACGCAAGAGCGAGAATGGCCGCCCTTATTATATTCCGCTAATGGACTCAACTGCCATGCGTATAGCATATACTTGAGACTGAAAGACAGTAGCATGGTCCGACAGTCTACACCAGAAGGTAAGGCTGAAATCCGTAGAAAAAACGCCCGAGCCAACTCCTGTGCCCGTCTTTTACCCGTTCGTGTAAATCCAGATACCACCATCGGCGGTAGCTCCCTTTTTCTTCCAGTCTGTTCTTGTGGGTATCTTAACCTGGAAATTCATGCCAAGATGTATTATTTTGCTCATGTGGTCCGTGTCCTCAGCAATGAGCCCAAATCTTCTGCGGCATTCTGTAAAAATACCGCTGTGGTACCACTGATTTGACGCTAAGCTTGCGCTTCTAAAGATGAATTGATCCACGGAAACAAGTCCCAGAATCATTTCTAAACCAGCCGCTGGGCGCTTCTTAAAGCGCGCCTGACACATATGCAAACTAATCCTTGCAGTCTTGTTAGCTCCTTGATTTTGGTTTTACTCTCCGCTGCTTTCCACCATCCGATCGCTCCATACGCCAAAATCGGCATCACTGCACATGTGAATATGTAATAGGCAGCTCTAGGTTTAAGATCCCATGTATTGGAGTAGGCAGATTGAGCGAGCCTTACCTATACGGTGCTTCACATTAACCGCCAGCTCAGATTCCTGTCTAGTATAAGGCCTAAATATTTAACACTATTCAAATATTTAATATGTATTTCCTAAATATTTAACAAGTTCCAATGTTATTTCGTGGAGGCTTGGTGTGAAAATAGCAGGCAGTTTGTGTTTCCTTGTGAAAAGTACAAGTTCAGTTTTTGTCGGGTTTGCCCTAAGCCCAGCTTTATTGGCCCAGATTTGGATACGATCCAGCACCGATTGCATAAATACCTACAAAGTTTGTTAGAACGCACCCTTCACAAGTACCACAATGTCATCAGCAAATGCCACCACCTCAAAACCACTGGTCCCTAAATTCTCCAGTCATTTATTGACTGTCAGGATCCAGGAAAGGGGCGATATAATCTCCCCTTTTGGTGCTCCGGTTCCGACTATTCTCTTCACTTTGGCCTCCAAAAAGGTGGCTTCAATCTGCCTGTTTTTCTCTCTGCCGCTAGAGTTTTATCCACTCCATATCGAACCAAGGCATCGGTGCTACTCGCGACAGTGACTTTGTTGAAGGCCCCTTAATGTCTAAGAAGGCTGCCAACGTGAATTCCTTTTGCAGCAAGGACTTTTCTATTGTACGGATAACTTTGCGTAATGCCGTCTCTACTGATCTGCCTGCGTCTTGATCAACACAGAGTCTCGCGACATCAATCGAGCTCTTGATGAGCAAATCCACATGCCTCTCTAGTGTTTTGAACAAAAACGATGTTAAGCTATTTGGTTTAAAGTCCTTCACGTAATGATGATTCAACCTACCAGGTTTCGGAACGAAGATCACGCTAGCTTTTGTTCATTGCTCGGGTACTACCCCGAGGCGTAGGCATGCGGTAAAAATACGCTGCAGGTTGGGGATGATGGTCCTGTTTGCTTTTTGATGCATGATAGACGATATCTCATCAATTCCTGTTGTAAGGTCGGAATGTGCCTAAAGCCCGTTCAATCTTGACCTCATCTACGACTTCCTTGATCAGCTGCTCAGGTGGCCGGTGAGTTGCTCTAAATTGGTCACCACGCGGTATCGTATAAGCCGATTCTGGGAAGTGAGTTTCCAGTAGCAGGTCCAGACATTCTTTCGGATTCTCCACTCAATCTCCGTTTTCCCTTCGCAGAAACGTAGATAAGCCGGGAGTTACGGTTAGGACCTTCCTGATTCTAGCAGCCTCTGTACTTCATTCAATGTTCTCACAGAATTTTCTCCATGAGTCGCGCTTGGCTCGTCTTATCTTCTTTTTGAACTCTTGCTTGTATCGATCCCAGTTTTCAACGTTTCCCGACCGCCTTGCGTTGTTAAACGCCCTTCTTTTGCGACAACTAGCCTCTGTAAGTTCGCCATTCCACCATAAGCTAGCGTTTTTCCTTGCGGGCTTATCCGGGTACACGTCTTTGAAATCTGACACTAAGATTTCTGTTAATCAGTTTTTTTCTATGATACCGCCAATGCATTTTTTTAATACAGCCTACGACACAGCCTTGACGGAAGAAAAGTTAACGAATTTTTTTTAAACATTGGATGGTACGTCGAAAATAGCAATTTAGACGATTCAAGCAAGCTATGTTAAAAAAAATATTTTAATTTAAAACCGATTTGTTCCTTTGGAAGCTAGATATATTTTGTTTTCTTCGAATTCTTCGAATTTTTCTTCGATATTTCGAGGGTAATCTGCTCTCTTTTTCAGTGTCTGTCGGTCCGATGTTGACCTGTTTTTTTCAACCTAAAAAAAACTCCTGTCTAAAAAAATGTTGAGATACGTTTTGTTCTCTGGATACATTGTCTTCTGACGTTCTCAAAATGCTTGAGAAATTTCAATGTGCACAACGTCTAGTGGCTCAGACACTCTTCCACTACAAGCCTGGCAGGCAGGCCCGTTGAGCTTTTTAGCGAGTCATTCGATTTTGAGCAGTTAGGTGATGGATGGAATATAGTTAGTCTGCTCAATTGGCTGAAAAATATTTAGAAACGACCTACAAGACCACCTACCTACAGTCAACTATACAAATGAAGATTTTCAATCTGTAAAACAATTTGCCTGCAAATATCAACGGTTAATAGACAGCAATTCAATTCAAGTTATTGTGAACGAACATAAACTATGATTGATCAAATGGCAGACGAATCCGAATTCTTAAGCTCATCGAAACATGTGACACTGAAACGAATTTTTAAAAAATCGTAAAATTATTGACTATACGAAAGATTCTTATATACTCTTCGTCTATCAAAAAATTTGGCTTCAAGCACCAATGAGAGAGGACTACTTTATAAAATTGGCACTCCTCAACGTTCATAAAAATCCATCCCATAATTTAAAAGTAAACACCTCTACATAATTCGAGCCTTATTATATTTAAATGTGAAATATTTTATGAGCTGGTCCATTGTTAAAACTTGTTCAATTAGATTACCTTAACCACACTAAATCTTAAACTGGATTTGTATACCTGGCCACGTATATCCTTAATGTTTTAAATCCTTGTGTGTAGAATTATAATTTATAAAATAAATAAATTGTACTTAAATATATCAAACGTAATACGTATTATTTTATTGCAATTTTAGAGCAGTAACCCCTTCCTAAATCGTAGGCCGAATCCATTGTTGACCTTCAAGGTCATCTTAGCTACTATTACTTCATTTGAACTCACTATTATTGTGTGAAATGAGCTTTTTAGAATTAGTTTGACCCATTTTTTGATTCTTCAAATGACTTCCTGATCCTTTTTCTTTGACTTCCTGATCCTTTTTCTTTGTAATTACTTTTGTCTATTTTGAAATTTAATGTGAAGCAATGTATGCAGATAGTCAATTAGTAAACAAGATAGATTTATACAGATATTTTTTATAAGCAAACTGTCATAAAACTGATCTCTTGAACAGCTCACTAATTTGGTACTGAGCTGCATCTGTGCACAATCTGCTATCAACCCATTTTATCAAGGCGAAAATGTCTGTAAAATACATCGAAATGAAATTTTAATGTCAGATATTTTTTAAATCAACCACACTTAACCATGTATATTATTTTCGTTGGAAAATAATATTCGAATTTCGAGGCATCCTTTCTTTAAACAATGACAGTTGGTTGGTAAATGACCTTCAGAATAAAACTAAATTGACATATGCCGGTGCGTACTTTGCTGCAAAACATAGGCACATACTACATGTAATCTCTTACGCCAACGGCAGTATCAGTAGCTGCCTTTGTACAAAAGAGCTCCAATTTCACTTTCTCTGTTTCTTCATAGCTATCTATAGCAGATACTAGCCGATGATCGTAAGCAAAACCATATTGTCCACGAAAACCGTGTGTGCATACACATAGTATGCAAATTGATTTATACCGGGGGAATTTCGACTGTGTCATTGAGCCAACATTTTTCTTGTAGCTTCGCCAAGCCGTTATGCCGAATATATTACTTAACATCTTCAACAAATAACAGTCATACGCTTAAGCAAACAGGTAGGTCTCTACACACATGCATATAACCGCCAACAACAGAAACTTGTTTTCCGTACAGTTGTTAAAAAAGTTAATTCGATTAGTTTGGTGGGTAGTTCGGGCACGGTTCCTGTTCAGATTGCAAAGAAAATATTTAATTTGCAAACAGTAAGCGAACTTCATGATGCGTTATTTAATTTTTTTTTCTTCTGAACGTTACCAACGCCGGCGTGGGTTAATCGGTTTATTTATAGTTTTTTTTTCTTCAGTATATGTATCTGAAAAATTTGCATATGAATACGCATTTTTCCTGTGATTTATTACGTGATATGTGCAATAACTGGAAAATTAATCAGACCTTATGATTTATTTATATGCACACCTCTAATTTTTTCGAGGAATGCAGTTACGCTAGAAAAAAAACGTACTGACGGTCGTAATATTTCCATTGATATTTTGAAGGTCATGTTAAACAGGTGTGTCATGTGTACTTATAATCAATTTTTATTATTTGATTCAATCATGTAGGTTAGTGTCTTTTTAATATGATTTTTTGGTGCTATAGGCTTTCAAAAAAACCTACCGTCAAATCAGGCCGAAAAAAGCTCGTTAATTATAAGTAGACATCTTATGAGAAGCCATGAATTGTAGACAGTAATATCTATAGATAGATATATGTATGTATCTATAAACAAAATATGGTGAGTGCAGCAGAATTTTTTTTTAATAGAAGGATACTAGTTCGATTACCAAGAAGTATGTGCATTCAAAAGTTTCTATTAGTAACACTGAAATATGCTAGAAATTGAAAAAATTCCTGGAGAATGATCGTGTTTGAAAGTGCTAAGCATAGCCGAAACCAAAGAATTTGCTAAATTACTAATAGAAGGATTAAAACACAAAAATGTAAAATTAAAAGCCACAAATAACATATAAGAGAAGTTAAGCTAATCAGATGTAAATATTGTATTGCGAATATAACTTTCAAAGGCGGCAATAGAGCGTGGAAGCTTGTGTAGTTTAGTGGGTAGGGCACTGGCTTCTGGTGGGTGTTCCAATTCAGGTACCTGAGTTAATCAGGGGTAAAGTGAGTCGTCAAACTAATCCCTCCAACCTCGTATGCCTTGATTCTAAATTTTTAAATGAAGCTCTCTACCAGCTTCAACCCCGAGATCCAACAATTGTTGTGGGATTACTTTACTTTAATAGAGTGTGGAAGAGAACCAGGTTTGGGGCTGTTATGGACGCGTAAAAGGTACGGAGCATTCTCTGTACTTAATTTGGCTGTGAGAGGGAGATTAAGGAGCGATAAACGTTCATTATAAAGCATATAGGGAAGATTATATTTACGACGGTTGATCCAAAAGTAATGATAATCAATTAAAACCAAGGTGATTAAACTTAAAAAAAAAATATTTATTTTTCAACATGGTCTCCTAACAAGTTAATACATTTAATCCATCTTTTTTCCAAACCCAGGATACCCTTAGAAAAAAATTCTTTGTTTTTACTCCCTCAAAACGCCTCAACAGCGGCCATCACTTCGCTATTATCTTAAAATTTCTTGCCCCGAAGGTGTTCCTTGAGCCGAGGAAAGAAATAGAAGTTACTGACAGCTAGATCTGGCAAGTAGGGTGGATGTTCAAGCAGCTCGAATTCTGTTTCTTGAATTGCAGCCATGGCAACTGCAGCCTTGTGACCCGGTGCATTGTCTTGATAAAACAGCACTCCGGTTCGCAGTTTGCTGCGTCTTTTTCCTTAATAGCCTCTCGTAATCTTCTTATTTGATCTGCGTAATAAGAGCCTGATATATTGGCTTCCTTTTTCAAATATTGCACCATGATAACTCCATCGGCGTCCCAAAAAACTGATGCATAACCTGCTCTGCCGAACTCGATACTTTGAATTTCTTCGGCGCCGGTGAAGAGGATCGCTTCCAGGTCATCGTTGCTGTTTGGTTTCTGGACCAAAATGATGGACCCAGGTCTCGTCTATGTTTACGAAACGTGATAACAACTTCTCCAGATCTGCCTGGAACTTTTCGAGATTCACCCTCGAAATGTCGACTCGTTTCTTCTTTTGCTCGTCGGTTAACATTCTCGGCACCCAACGCGCAGAGATCTTCTTCAGATGGAATTCGCTAGTAACGACTTTTTGAACACTGTCATACGAGATCCCTGTGACCTCAGCTACATACCTGATGGTCACTCTTCGATCTACCAACACGACATCTTCTACTTTTTTCACGTTGTTTTCAGTGAGGGACGTGGATGGACATCCTTCGCGGTATTCATCTTCAGTGGATGTTCTTCACAGCTTAAACTCCTTGGCCCAGCGTGTAACGGTGGAGTATGGAGGAGCATAATCCCCTATTGTTTCCACCAAGTCGCTGTTTATGTCTTTCGTAGATATTTTTTTCAAACACAGGTACTTAATGACAACTCTAATTTCGTTTTTCTCCATTTTGATGTTCTCTCTTCGACTATTCGTATTTAAATGAATGTACCTCCCAGGAATCGTGGCCTATTTATGTTTTTTTTTTGTGTTGACTTAGTGGGTATATGAGTTAGTAATTTTTTTTTTTAATTTTGTGCGAACTGGAAATAGTTGATTATCACTACTTTTGAATCAACCCTCGTTAATAGTAGTCAAAGTAAATCTCCGCCGAACTGATTCAACAGTATCGGAAAGATATCTGAAACGAAGTCTGATTACAGAATTCGATTTTGGAACAAATAAAGATAACAAGCACCTTAACACATATGAAAATAATAAAAGAGCCATGGCAGGACCGTATAGCAAAGTCTTGTAATTCGTAAGGCACGTTTGCTAATGGTTCGAACATGAATATTAAATTTCAGTTTACCATCAAAGGTGACCCCAAGATCAGTGAAATTAGAGATAAGGATGGTATTAGAAATAAAATAAGGAAACATATAAGAATGGAGCTTCAGAGGAATAGTGAGGACAACATGCCAGAGAGGGAGACAAAACAGCTGTGATTCCTAAAAACGAAGAAATTTAAGCCAAAGTAGCTCAAGATTAACAGAGTCAAATGCTTTTGAGAAATCTGTTTAGCAGGGGCGGCTCGTCGTTGTACGCAAAGGGAGCAGTGCTTCTCTTGCTTAATATTCCCTACGCAAAAACAAAATAGCTTAACAATACATTTTGAAATTCAAAACAAATCAATTGATTTTATGCGATTTAAAATCCAACATCAATAGAAAAATTGTTCAAAACACGGAATACTATTCATCTCATACACAAGTTAGTTTTATTTTCTAACAGCCAAAGTACTTTAAAAGTAACTTTACAGCAACGCGATAGAATATCTTGCGTTTGAGTCAAAACCTCAAGCATCTCGTACCATTATAACCCAGAACACTCAGCTCATTGCAGCGTATTGAAATAATATGCTACACAGAACACTAAAGTGATCTTGCCTCAACGCATATACCATGATGTGTGCATACTTCCCATAGCAAGCATCACATAATTGATGGTCGTAAACACTAATGAATGTTCCCAAATAGCAGCGCGGACGCTACTAATTTTACCGCGTCTGTCTGGGTAGAGAAAAACCCCTTGCTTATGCTCCCGCTAAATAACCCAGAAACATTTGTGCATGAACGCAGCACGATTTGCAGCGTTTTCTGGTCGGTTTCTGTTTCGCTACAGAACGTGGAGCTGGTTTGCTTTGGGCGACTGAGTTTATGATGTTATTTGTATGTATGAATAAGTACTGTAATGGATTCATTGTTCAACGTAGTATGTTATTTGCATGTTTCGTTTCTGCAATGGGTTTATTACTGAGCTCTAGAGCTTAATGTGTGCTGTAGATTGACATTCTTTTGATTTGTCTCTTTGCTTGTTTGTGCTTACAGTGCGTAAGTTAGTATTCGATTGATTAAAGAAAGATAGTTTTTTTTTTTTCAAGTAAATAGTATTCATGTATAGTATTAACGTTCGGTATACAACGTGAGGCTTTTTTAACGCCAAAACTTAAAGACATGAAGCTGA
Source organism: Nemotelus nigrinus (assembly GCA_947369275.1). Lineage (NCBI taxonomy): Eukaryota > Metazoa > Arthropoda > Insecta > Diptera > Stratiomyidae > Nemotelus > Nemotelus nigrinus. The sequence goes on from OX376372.1 coordinate 37,550,193, forward strand.
TTTTATGGAAGAGGTATGAAAGTTTTATGTTTTTTAACAAATCCTTGGTAATGGTATATTTTTCTGTTTTATTATTAGTTTATTAATACACAGAATACTAAGCATAATACATACAATTTGAGCACCTTCTATTTAATACAAATACAGAATAGATATAATGTCTTATGGGGTAAAGCTAACCTTACCTTGTATGGATGAATAATTATTTTCAAGTTGTATGCCGAAGATTAAATCCATTTTGTCTCGGAAATTGATGCGATTTTACCAAAGAAAATCTACTGCGTTAGTATTTTTCACCTAGACTATTTGAAGAGAAAAAGGTACTTTATAGATTCGTGGTGACCAGTACCATTAATTTCCCTTTTTGTTAAAAAAAATTGTTCTACTTTGAAATATCTTGCACCATTTAATTATTATTCAGATTGATGTGTGAGTAGAAAGATAAAGAGATAGTGAGTAGAAAAAGAAAGATAGTGAGTAGAAAAATTACTGAATCAAACTATTCTTATCCTATACAAATTTTAATATATTTGCGGCGCTGAAATACCTACTTGTTTATTCTGAAAAAATATGCAAAAATATATGTGCTTTCCCGAGTGCTAAAAACACGTGTCGCCACTGGGACAGGCTCTTGCTAATGTCTAAATTTATTAGTCTTTGTTATAAATATTTGTAAATATAAGTATGTATTATAAAAGTACAGTACATACCTTATTTATCTTAAAACTGTTCACTGTAGTTGCACGAAAGAAATATTACGATTTTACGATCACAACGAAAACAAATTGAATTTAAAATAAAATTTTGATTGCTCACCTTAATATTTTGCTGATGAGTTATTCCAATTTGTTTTGATTATTAAAATATTCTTGAAACAAATTCAAACCATAAAATTATTGCTGACATTCAACTTGCTAACAATAAACTTCTCTTCTAGATTCCAAAATGCGTAAAGGAGCAGTTATATTATCGTTTACAGTGCTAATAGCAACCTTAGTACACACATCTCTTTCGCAATGCCTATCAGAGAATGATGCTCAACCTCCGAGTAAATCGGATCGCAGTAATTTGTACAGTGGCCAACAAGCTTTTACAGTATCGCTGTTGGATGCAATAAACCGCGCCACTCCCAATGAAAATGTTTTCTTCTCACCATACAGTACTTATCATGCCTTGTTACTTGCCTATTTCGGTTCCCGAAAAGGTACTGAGGAAAGCCTGAAAAACGCCTTGAACTTGAATTGGGCTAAGAGTAAGAGCCATGTAATGGGTGCCTATCGCCATGAAATTCAGTCTAGAGAAAGAAGATCCAAGAACTCATCTGTTGAATTCACAGCTGCAGATAAGATTTTTGTATCGAAAGAAACCGAGCTACGCAGCTGCATGAAAACGTTCTTCGACCAAGAATTGGAAACAATGGACTTCTTCGCCTCACCAGACAATTGTCGTCATGACATCAACAAATGGGTTGAAGATATAACCAAAGGAAATATTAAGGACATTTTAGTTCCTGGATCAATCACACCACAAACTAAACTAGTTCTGGCGAATGCAGCTTACTTCAAAGGAAGCTGGGCAAGCAAATTCAACGCAAATGATACTAAACCAGATATATTCTATTCGTCGCCGGAAAAGCAAACCTTTGTCAAAATGATGTACAAGAAGGGAAATTTCAATCATGGTAAATGTGTTCCAAATTACATCTTACAAATTGTACTTACGATCTTTGCTTAATATTTTCAGCTCTGAATGAACGTTTGGGTGCTCACATCTTAGAACTGCCATATGAAGGCGAAGAGTCACATCTGTCTATGGTAATATTCTTGCCACCTTTCACTCCTAATGGACTTGAAAATGTTCTTAGCAAACTAACACCCGAAACCCTTCAACAAGCTCTGAACGAAGGCATGTCCCGTGAAATTGAAATTAAGCTACCGAAGTTCTCGTTCGAGAAGAGTGTTGAGTTCCGACCGGTGAGTGTCTTGAATTTTAATTTAAACATTCAATTCTTAATTCATTAAAAATTAGACCAATTTTATGCTGTGTTTCGTTTTTCTATCGTAAATGTCACTACTCAAATTCCAGATAAAAATTAACAATATAATTAAATCAAATATCAACGAAGCAATATAACCCAATGCTGTTAAAATCCATACTTTTAAAAAGCTAACATTCTGTTCTTCATACTAATCCTCATATTTTAAACTTGCAATATTTTCAGATTCTCGAAAAAATCGGAGTTGGTAATATTTTCGACCCATCAGCCGATTTTAGTGGATTCTCGGAAAAGACACAGCTCAATCTAGACGATGCCATTCACAAAGCCCGAATCGAAGTTGACGAAGAAGGATCAACAGCAGCAGCTGCAACTGTCCTATTCAGTTTCCGCTCATCGCGACCACTAGAACCTGCACAATTCTTCTGTGATCATCCATTCTTATTCTTAATTTACGATAATTTATCCCAAGCCGTGTTATTTGCAGGAATTTATCGTGGACCCGAAAAGTAAATAATATTTAATAAGGATCTATGTATTTCATATGTTTGAAGCACAGCTATTTGTCTAGGCATCTAAGTATTTTTACATAAGAGCATTTTGATTTTTGTTTGTAGTGTGTATGTACATTCGTAAAAATTCATGTGTATGATCTAAAATGTATTTATTGAATAAAAAGTTTAATAGGAAAATTTATCTAATTCATCTGATCTAATTCAATTTTTCTAGCTTATAAAACAAATTTTAGCAGTTCCACAACTCAATCTACTCTGTGCAATGGCGATACACATTTGCCTTGCCGGGTCACTTCCCACTTGCGCCCAATCAATCTAAAGCAACCAAGCGCTTTGCTTGTTTAAGGTATATTTGTTTGGTTTCCGGGCATTTAATCCTGTAACTATTGCTCTTCTGTTTTTGTTGTTAATCAGACCGAACTTTTATTTGTTAGCACTAATTGTTGGAACTGCCTTTATATCAAACAGCCAATGTTTCACTTATGTAAGCCCAGCCTTATCCTTAATTAATAGGGATTCGATGGAATTTTGGTCACAACATTCTTGAGGAGTTGCTACAATTACAGTATGGATCTAACCAGTGATGCATAGAGGTTTAACGAAGGTTTAATTGTGTTTAAATATTGAGAAGACTTCAGGACAAAACCCGAAAGTTTGAAGGCTTAATTGACAATATCCAGAATAAGCTAGTCAAATCTAAGATGACTGTCAAACATGACCCCAAGATCTCGCACATTATTGGGAGTTGAGAGGAGATGATTGTTTAGCGAGTAAGTAAAAGTTAACAAATTCGTCTTGAAGTAGTGAAGAAAGAGAAAGCATTTTAAAGAAAAGAGTTGTTGAAGGAGTAAAATTGGAACAGGAGTGGGTCGAAAATGGAGCCTTGAGAAACATCACCATTGTCGAAAACGAGCAGAAATGCAAGAATAATATTTAATGCGACAGAAACGGTCAGGCAGGTATGACTCCACCCATCGAGTGATGGTTGCAGAGAGCCCAAGATTTTTACTAAGGAAAACATTGTGATAAACAAGAAAAGGCCTTGGAAAAGTTAATAAAGATTGCATGTACATCAAGTCGCGCATCCAGCGCTTTAGCTATGAAGTTCGTAAAACAAACGAAATTCGTAGACGATGAATGACTTTTGATAAATCGATGCTGCTCTTTCGCAACTAGATGACCATATTCATTGATAATATAATCACGAAAATATCGTTCAATTATCTTGGAGCAGGAAGGGAGCAAGGTGATGGGGCAGTAATATAAGACGAGAGATAAATCACCAGACTTATGCATGTGAACCACAACGGATTCTTTCCAATGAGAAAGAAATATGAATAGATTGAATAAGAGGTACTAGTCCTATTATGTTCGACCTGAAGATAATAAAGAAGAGAAATCACAGCCATATTGGGGGAGAGTTTGCAATTCGGTCTCCAAATTTTATTCATAAAGAAGTTAACTTGACGGTACGAAGCTGTTTGCAGTGTGCCCAATAGTGCTTGATGATACTAGAATTTAGAGAATTTTTAATGGTCGAAATGTAAGAAGAACGAGCATTTTTATTCAGCTCCTTAGTTTCAGTCCAAAGTTTGCGAAAAGCACTCTCATATACAAAAAGCCCTGTTAATTTAAATTTATTATGATGCTGATTTTTTGGATAGGTATGGGATCTTTGGAACTATGGGCAGAAGTAATGGGAACAAATAGTGGACACATAATTACTTCGAGTATTACTTCGAGTACGATAGTTAATCGCCGATATTTTCATAACGGAAAGAAATGAGCTCCTTATTTATCACTAGACCCATCTACGTTATACATCGTTTTGATGGCAGCATAAAGAATCATTCTGTAGCTCCCTTTTCACTGAGAAGATAATATTTACTTCTGATTCTACCTTGGACTGATATTATTCAATCAATGCCGATTTAGAAGCTTGCGATTATACGGCATATACCGTGTACCTTTTTTATAGCCAAATATAATATATCTCGACAAATTTTCTCTGTAATTTTAAGGCGTTTGATTTTTTTATTGGTTAAACAAAGTACAGATACTCCGATTACTATTTGTATCATTACAAAACAAATCATTTATTTGCGAACGCATTTATTTATTTCGACGTGAAATTACGCTTATATTTTATTACCTATGCAAATTTTACAGTACTTATATACAATTTAAATTTTCTTTTAATTGTATATTACTACGGAACACATAATTTTAGGACATTCAAATTAATTCCGGTTGTTTTACGACTAAAGATTAAATCAATTGTATTAACATCTTATATCTGAAATAATTATTGCTATGAATATTACGAACTAGTAATATTAACAAACACTATTGCACGTTGTTTATTCGTATATAGATGCAATAACGAATTTGTGAAACATTGAAGAGTAGAACGTTGCAGAAAAATGCGCAACGTGTTCTAAAATAGTCTACCATTTCAGTAGATTTCTACCAAATTCGCAATTTCGTAAGGAATAGTAGGCATGAGCTCAGTAGATTTTCCTCAGTATCTGTTTAGGTTTTGTTTTCATTTCACTAAAAGTGTGAGCCACTCTTAAAGCTAGCAATATCACTAGAATCAGTTGCAAAAATCAATCTTTCTTTGACAACAGGCACAAGCAACGGGTGCATGCATTTCAATAGAAAAGAAGCCAGCGCACATATTATTTTACCTTGATGAAAATAGTTAAGTCTAACGTACTAGCATAATTCATTCATATTTGTTCTTCTTTTAGAAATATATCTTATCTAACGTTGTTTGGTAATAATTAACAAATAATGTTGAAAACAAATTAAAAATAGGTGATCGAAGATTTACCTAGTTGTTGAAGGTGATACGACACAGGTATTCAATTAGAATTATGCACAAAACAGAGCACCCCGATTGCGATTCATTGAAGAAGTAAAATCATCAAGGTCAATCATAGAACCAGATTGTCGAAATAAAGTCTTAAATTTTTTTTTTATTTACCAATGAATATCAATCAAATATAGAAGCCCCAAGCATCTGTTATTACATACACAAAAAAAAAGTCCTGAATTTAACATCTATAATGTTATCTAGAAAAATCGCATTCAATATCACACGCTATCTCACAGGATACCATAAAAATCATGGAGAAAAATTAATATATGAGAAAAAATCGAATAAACAACACTTTTCTGTATAGTAAAAAATCTCAAATAAATTATATTTAGCGGTAGGACTTATAAAACATAACAATGTCTGAGTAAATTTATAGAAACAAAATATACAAACGAGAAAAGAATAATTTAAAAAATATACAAGAAGACAGACGGTTTGATCATAAAAACCTTACGAGTGTATTTATTAGTCAACATATACTTGAAGAAAACGAAAATAAAAAAAATACTGAGTTTCAACAGTTTCAAGTTTACCTAAAATGAAAATCAAACTATACAATACACGCATGCTTAGCAACAGGCAAAATGCATATTTACAAACTGTCCTTGATCAATTAAAATCAAACGCATTAGTAAAAACTTTTCATGAACGTAATAGACAAGAACCACGGAGTTTTTAAGTAAAAATTCGAGCCGAATTTCATGATAGAATTTTCAATCGTGGTTTTTAATCACAACGTCAAGCTTACATTGAGCGCATATCAAACGCCTTTTCAAAACTTTCAAAAATCGATAAGTTGTATTAATATTTCAAATACATGTTCATTCAAAAAAGAAAAAAAAACACTATCCAACACACTAAAATAAGCGATTATACTAGCTATCTTTAGTCGGTAATTAGCATTTCAAGATCGCTTACGGAGTTCTATCCACGCTTATCATTATCAGTTTGACATACACATTTCAACCATCCTGACTACTAAAGGGCGTTAATTTTACGTTGTCAATTTTCTTAGAAATACATTTACTCTGATTTTATACACTTATGTCGGTAAACTAAGATTGTATGGCATACGTTCTTTTTTTATTTTTGCTTAGCTTTTAATCATACAATGAAAGCTACTCAATGACTTAGTGTAATATTTTTTGAAAAATTTACAATTTTAGTAATATAAAAAAATATAGTATTAATATCATTTTAAGCCTTTCTATATTTTCAATCGAAGAATATGAAATAAGAAAGGAAAACGTATTTGTGTCTAGAATATTCGAATAACTAAGTACAACCTTATTGAATTGATAAAATTTTAGCATTGGAAAAATCTAATTTTTGATATTTTTACTTGACTTCCAAAAAAGATTATGATTTTTACATTAATTAGATGCGTTAATTTTTGCGGTTGATATTTCTTCAAACGTTAAATATTTTAAACTTTACCTCAGAGTCGCTAAAAGCAAGCAAACCCTCACGTTACTACGAGCTGCTCTTCAAATATTCTGAATGATATCTTTAAATCTTATTAATAAGCAACATTGCCAGTGGACTTGGCACTAACGTACCATCCACACACAGCTGTATAATTATATTTGAAAACAAGCAAAAAATAAAAATGACCAAAAATTATAACAATAATATTATTAAAGCCCTCTGGATGAAAGTATTCAGAGCTAAATAAAATTTTACATTTTATATATTACATCATCCTTAAGATTTCGCTTAAATAATTGGTTTTGATACTTTCGAAAGTTTTATGATTTAGGTTTATCTAAAAGTTATTCTTTAAACTCATAAGTTGTTTTGCAGAAAAGATAGGAGTTTTGTCTCATAGTGACGGCTGGCATCCAGATTCCGCAGTGAATGACGTTCGTTGGGATAGATTTGAAGTTGATACGGTTTATTTGCTTTTATAAGAGATGTTATGAGCTGTGATGTATGGTAGAAATGCACGTTTTCATCAATTAGTCCGTGAATGATTAAGAGACGGTTGTCACTGGAAAAAATGTATGAAATGTTAAATAAAAAGTGTTTATTTCAATTCAATGTCAAAAATAAATTAATAACGACAATCGAACAGCATTTATGTAGCACTGTTTCCCTGCAGCAGATGTTTCCGTGATAGCTTTCAGAGCATCCTCAATCATCAGCTTGTTTAACTACAGAATCACTTATTCAAATTATCAACAGCATCTTGCAGTGGAATTGAAAAGATGATTCTCCTTAAGGTTTGTGGAGTAAATGTCATGAAATCGCACATTATTTTGAAAGGTATTATGTTAACTTGAAACCATTAATTTTGATATATGCATATTCACTTTGAACAGAGCAATTAAGGGGGTAGTACCGATTATAATTTTGAAAAATTCAGTTTTTTGTTTTTTGTATTTTTCAATTCATTATGCCTTCAGAAATCACGTCTCAAAATTCTACTAAGATATTCCCAAAAATAAAGAAGTTACGGCAGTTTATGGCAATTACTGTGAAAAAAAGATGAAGAGCGCATAAGTCAGGCAGAAAAAGCGGCAAAGGAAGCGCGTTTGGCAAAAAAAAACTGGCCAACTGCAAGAGCAACTGGCTTGCTTATGTGGACTCAAGAATATTTATATATGGTCCAGGGATTGCAGACTGAGCAATTGTAGCTAATAACAACATATTTTTTAAATAATAATCAATAAATAATTGGAAAAAAAAACTTTAAACGCGTTTTTCTTGAAATGACGTTTTTTTCAAACTGCGGACACTTATTCTCCGGATTGGCCGAACCAATTTAAGTCCAATTTGTTGCACTACTTTACTCAAGTATCTTGTGTGGTAATCTACTACAACATAGGCCAAAAATTAACCCAAAAAAATTTGGCAAGCGAAACAAAGTGAAAAAAACCGATTTTTCGAAAAAAAAATTCAAACTGCCATTTATTTTTTGACCATTTTTTTAAAAATATTGTGGTAGATTACCACGTAAGAAACATTCCTCTTTAAAATGCGGTTTGATTTTTATGTTTCAGATTCTTCATTCCTGAGATTATCTGCCCGCAGTGTGACGAAGCATTTTTCGAGACGCCAACTTTGGCGCCCTCTATAAATAAGTAGAAATATGAAAAAAATAAAAAAAAAATATTTTTTAATCTTCAAAACGTGTATTTTACCCATGTAAATTTTAAAATTTATAAATAATAATGGAGCTGAAAAAAAATATTGAAAATTAGACTGTTTTTAGCATTCTAACCGATACTACCCCCTTAAATTACGCATAATTATCTTCAAGTGCACTAGCGAATGATTGATTGCAATCTATTCAACTCCAAGCTTTTCAACAAAATGTACGCCTGTTTCGCTCCTATATCGAATGAGGGCGAAAAAACTCGCAGATGTGTTTGTCTGGACATAATTTGATAGAAAAACTTCTTTACTATATTTTCACAGTTCGAATAGTTATGCACGAACAAGGCCAAAATTTGTATGCAAATAAGCAAAATATGAATGCAAAACATACAAAAATCTCCAGAAAATTGCCAAAATATGCAAGAAAAAAGATATACATACATACATACAGTGGCTCACGCCATAAATGATGCGAGTATTTTTTACGAAAACTCCCGGAAAATGGAAAATCATATTCTTCAAACAAACAAAATATTTAAGCTTGTGGTTCTGTTTATTATGTCCAATGAAAAAAACAACAATATATTCCAATCAGCACAAAAAAATAAAAGTTCATTATAGACACCAAATTTCACCTCACAGCTTAAATGATGCGCCATTTAAGGAGCATATATATAACGGTGTGCGTTACGCATTTCTGCATTTTCATTGTTATTCTAACCGTGGTGTGACATAAGGATTTCGAGTGAAACTTTGTTACTATTTGGACTGATCAGTAGAAGTAGGAATAACCAGTTTATTTGAAAATGGGTCGACGAACAACAATTGAAGAATGTGAGCTCATTATTGAACATTACAATAAAGGAAAAACTCGGAAAACTATAGCGAAAATCACGTGCAAATCAAAATTTACAGTCCAGCACATAATTGAACGGTTTGTTCATGTAAATCGCATAAAAAATAAGGGTAGAACAGCGTGCAATAAAATATTTTCCCCCTCCGATTTTCGCTGGATTGAAGAACAAGTGAAAAAAATCCCAATCTGAGCGCACCAAAACTAGCGCAGGAAGCGGAAAAGATTCTTAATAAGAAGTGTAACCCAGAAACCATAAGAAGAATCTGAAGGGATGCGAATTTTAACGGAGGAGTGCCCAGAAAATAGTTATATTAGTGCTAAAAATAAGGCAGAAGAATGGAATTTGCTCGTGAACATTTAATGAAAGGTATAACGTTCTGGGATACCGTTCTTTTCGCGGATGGGTGCAAATTTAACCTCTTCGGAAGCGATAGAAGGGGTTATGTATGGAGACAGCCATATGCTGAACTTCAACCGCGGAATTTATGCAGTACAGTAAAACATGGTGGTGGCCACGTGATTTTGTGGGAGTGCATGGCATCTTCCGGAGTGCGAAACTTGGTGTTCATTGAGTGGAACCTGGACAAATTCAGTGTTAAATAAGAAACAAGAACGGGAATTTCAGATAAGATTTATTGAAAAGGTAAATTGACAAAATGAAACGGTTGAGCGCGATGTCGATACGGCGACGTTTTGGCACTGACTGCCTGCTCTCTTGATACTCCTCCTCACCTCCGTTCATCTTCTCTCTCACTCAGATCGGGGTTTGTTGACAGCTCGGCCTTTCCTGACATGAGCTCGACTCGAGATCCATATCTTCCTCATCGATGTCATCTAACTCAGGGCCCAATTCACACCAAGGCTTCATTTTTTCACTGGTGTAAATGGTGGAGAATCTTTGGTTTCGGTTTGCATTTCTTGGCTGTAAGTCTTCTATAACGTATCGATCAAAACGTAAAACCTTCTTGATCCGATAGGGTCCTCGATATCGTGGTTCTAGCTTGCGCGATTCGCCTGTCGAAGGTAGAGCATTTTCGACTACCACAAGATCACCCTGGCTATAGCGACGAGGTGTTCGATGCGATTCATCGAATCTAGCCTTCCATTTTTCTCGTTCGGCGATGATTTTCTCGGCAGCTCGTTCCCTTTTTTCGGTAATTGTCAGTTTTGGTTCTTTCGACTCGGAATCATTACTCTCGAACGTACTCTTTTCGGAGCAGGGTTGATCGGAATTGATAGCGAGAAGTAAATTGTTGTGAACAACATCCCTTAGGTCGAAGTCAATTACTATCTCGTTTGGCGAAAATCCTGTCGTACTGTTTTTCATCGTGTTGAGCGACCATTGCATGTTTGTGATAAGTTGGTCCCAAGTGTTACGAGCAGTAGTTGAAGTACGCAAGAAATTTAAAATATTTTGATTAGCCCTTTCGACTTGACCATTGGCACGTGGCGTGCGAACAGCTGTCTTCACATGTTCTATCTGATTTTTTCGACAGTAATTTTCAAATTCACGAGATGTGAAAGCTGTCCCACGGTCGCTAATGATTCTGATGGGAAGTCCGAAGAATACTGTTAATTGATTTAACATCTCAATCACGGGCTTCGACTTTGTTGTTTTCACTGCTTTCAAAATTATGTATTTGCTAAATGGATCTGATGCGGCGATTACGTACAAATTTCCACGTTTACTTTTCGGAAAAGGACCTAAGTGGTCTAAGTGCAGCACTCGGAATGGAACTTGAGTAACCTCGTTGATGTGTAGCTGGCCTTCTGTTTTCCCTTTCACGCTTTTGTTGTAGCAACACTCAATGCAAGAGGCGATGTACGACTTCACGTAGTTACGCATTCTGGGAAACCAAAAACGTTCGCGTATGCGTTGGATAGTCTTATCGACACCGAAATGACCCATATCGTCATGGTATAGTTTTGAAATTTTCCAGCGTACGGCACGTGGTACAACAAATTTTTCTTTACCATCTTCGATCCGATACAATCGATCACTTCTTAAGCGATATTCCTTTTTATACTGACTGGCTTGTTCACAATTGAGTTCTCCACGAAGCGATGATATAATTGTTCGGAGCGTGACATCTTGAAGTTGCATAGCGGCCACCCAGTCTTCAGTATCCGTTGTTACCAGCATAATGCGTTCGGTCACATCAGTGGCTTCCTTCGGATGTTCTACTGGAGCACGACTCAACGCATCGACGTGCGGCATATTTGTCCCAGTTCGATGAACGATTTCGTAGTCGTATTCTTGTAGGCGGAGTAACCAACGAGCCATTTTCGGTGCGAGGGGTTTCGATGCCTTCATGGTGCTGATAGCGGAGCAATCGGTCACGATACGGAAATGCTTTCCCAGTAAATATAGACGAAATCGGTCCAGCGTTTCAACTATCGCCAAGACTTCCAGCTCGTAGCTGTGCAGCTGCTGTTCACTCTCGTTACATAATCGACTGTAGAAAAATACAGGCTTCCACGAGTTTTCAGGTGTTGACTGCAAAAGCACGCCAGCAAGGCCCTTACTGCTAGCATCAGTATGAATTTCATGTTGCTGCTTTGGATCGTAAATCGTTAAAACAGGTTCACGACAGAGTATGTTCCGTAGTTCTTGGAATGCACTTTCATGCTCAGCGTTCCATGAAAAGCCAACATTTTCCTTCTTCAACAATTGAGTAAGTGGTCGTGATATGTGAGCGTAGTCTTTAACAAATTTGCGGAAGTATCCTGTAAGTCCAAGAAATCTGCGAATTTCAGTGACTGTCTTAGGACGAGCAAATTCTTTAATGGCAGTTGTTTTGTCTGATCCTGGTTTGATTAAATCGCCTGATATGCGGTGGCCCAAAAACGAAGTTTCTTCAGCTAGGAAAACGCATTTTGACAGTCTCAGTGTCAATCCGGCATCTTGTAAAATATTAAGGAATGTCTTCAGTTTTTCAAGACCCTCAGTCGTTGTTTTACTGGGTATTATCACTTCGTCGACATACATGATAACCTGTCCTTTTATTTTACTGACGAGCTGCGATAATGCTTTCTGGAAAACTGCTGGTGCATTTACAAGTCCAAAAGGCATGACGTTGAACTCGTAATGGCCCTCGTGCGTCACAAATGCTGTGAATCGCTTTGATGATTCCTCGATTGGTATTTGGTAATACCCTGACATTAAATCGAGTGTCGTGAAATAACGATTTCCGGCAATAAACGATAGTTGCTCTTCAACCGTTGGTGATGGATATGGCTGCTTGACAGTTATAGCGTTGAGAGATCGATAATCAACACATAATCGATCTTCGCCGTTTGACTTCTTCACCATTACGATTGGTGACGCGTATTCAGATGCACTCGGTCGAATGATATTGTTGTCGAGCAGCTCCTGTATGATTTTCTCCGCGGACTCTCTTTTGGCGAATGGCAATCGGTGCGGTCGTAAATTTACAGGTTTTTCCGAATTCAGTTTAATTGTCATTGACGCAGTACGGCAGCGTCCTACTTCACTCATTTTGTTAGCGAAACAATTTGAGAACTCGTTGACCAGATCATGAAGTTTACGTTTATCTTCCTCTGTTAATGTCGTTCCTACTGTTAGATTTTCTGTGTTCAAACGCTCTAACTTGCACTGGCCAGACTCAAGCACAAGACGGTTATTCGACGAACAAAGCACGTCGCTACCTAATAGTATAGGAGCCGGAATCAATCCGTCGTCAACAACAAGTAAATCGCATTCTAATGCGTGTCCATCCATAGTTGCTACAACTGTTGCACATTGCTTGCTTGTAAATGTGCCGCCTGCAAATCCTTTCAATACTAATGGCGCTCTATCTGATACAGCAGAGAGTTCAAATGCGAGTGTTTTCTGGATGAGTGAGTGGTCACTGCCAGGGTCGATAAATGCACTCACTTCTTGGCCGTTCACATGTATTGTTTTCGCACATAACGGCGTTTTCTCCTTAGTGCTCATAATCCGATGAACATTCGGTTTTTCGGTGCACTGTGTTGTCTTGTGAGTTGTGCGAGTGCATATGGCACAGCGTTCCTTGCGTTGTGGTTGTGTACAATTTACAGATATGTGTCCCGGTTCTCCGCAATTGTAACATACGGACTTTCTAAATGTGCGGCTGCCCATGGTGTTAACTGATGGTGTGTGGACGGTTTCATGTTGCCTGTTAATTCGTTGCATATTCGTTGTCGGTATATTTGCATGGTAGCCATGACGATCAATTCGCTCACGACCACGTTCGTTGGAGTTCGCAAGGTATCGTTTGATTGTATTTAGCATTTCGGCGGTAGTATTGAAATCAGTACCTGCGATAGAGTTCTGTAAGGCTTGATGACGGAGTCCCATACGAATGTACCTAACCGTCGCCTTTTCGCTAATGTGTCCTCGGCGGGCAATAGCGCACATCCTGTGGTAATATCCTTCGACGCTTTCGTTTGGCTGCCGTTCGCTTTTGATCAGAGTCACATGAACTTCTCCTTCGTCCACTTCGCTGGGGAACGCAAGCAACAATTCGTATGAGAACAAGTCCCATGTAGTATGCACGATCGGACGACTATCATACCACAATTTTGAGAGGCCTTTGAGGCTTCCGGGGATGGCAAGAAGGATAAGCTTGTCTTCTAGTTTGTACACGTCTCTCAGCATATTTATGCGATCTATAAACTGCTGCGTAGAGACTGAAAACTCCGACGATGGATCGAATTTGGGCAACAATTCTGCAACCTCACTAATGCTGAATGGCTTCGTCCACGGCGATTCGGATGACGCTCGTTCCGGGGATTCATTGGCTGGTACTGCGCTGGCGGTCGGTCGTTTGATGCATGAGTCTGCTTCGGTCTCTTCTTTCGTCCCTTTTACGTAGGGTTTTAACACGGCATCGGTCGCAAAATCCAATACACGGTCCGGTTCGACTGCCGTTGGATTGGCGTCAGCAGCACTATCACTCATACCTGATCTTGTGTTCGATGCACCACCATTTTGTGATGCTACAAGCGTGGACAGCATCGATGTTATTTCCGCGATATCTGTTTTTAACTTTTCGAACTCACTGCGGCTCACTGTTTCGGGCACCATTTCACCTTTTTGAACCGTGTCACTACCGATATCTTGTCTTAGTCTTATCTGTAACTCGGACTTCGTGCCGGTTGTAGACAAGCCTCGTTTCTCCAACTCGGCCTTCAAGTCTTTGCTCGACAAAGATTCGAGAGGGGCTGACATGTTTGCTATCACTCGAGGATATTAATAACTTACACGGCGCGTTGTGTGTTTGATCCCACTTCTGAAGTTGTTAAATAAGAAACAAGAACGGGAATTTCAGATAAGATTTATTGAAAAGGTAAATTGGCAAAATGAAACGGTTGAGCGCGATGTCGATACGGCGACGTTTTGGCACTGACTGCCTGCTCTCTTGATACTCCTCCTCACCTCCGTTCATCTTCTCTCTCACTCAGATCGGGGTTTGTTGACATCAGTATTTGAATATCTTGGCGAATAATCTAGTGCAGAGTGCGGAAAAAAATACACACCAAGGACAATTTCCGGTTTTATGAGGGCAACGACCCCAAGCACACCTCGGAACTAGTGCAAACGTGGTTGATTTGCAATTGCCCAAACAATATTAAAACTCCTGCTCAGTTGCCAGATCTGAATGTTATCGAACAAAGCTAGAAGATGGTATCAGAAAACATCCGATAAGCAGTAAGGACGATCTTAAAAGAGCACTTCAACAGAAATGAGAGGCCATTTCACCAGAGTACACCGAAAAGTCGGTGCACTCAATGCCAGATCGCCTCAAAGCGGTATTGAAAGAATAAGAATATCCAATTTAATATTCAATAAATTTTTGAATACAAAAAGTTTTTATAAGTTTGAAGTAAAGGATATTTTTGAAAAAACTACATTGAAGCTGTGAGGCGATATTTGGTGTTTATAATGAACTTTAATTTTTTTGTGCTGATTGGAATATTTTTTTATTGATTTTTTTTTTCATTGGAAATAATAAATAAAACCACAAGCTAAAATATTTTGTTTGTTTCAAGACAAGGATTTTCTATTTTCCTGGAGTTTTTAAGAGTTATCCTCGTAAAAAGTGCTCACATCATTTAAGCTGTGAGCTACTGTATGTACATATGATTGACAGATTTTTTTATTTTGTCAATTGTACACAAAACTTTCAGAAATATTCTTTGAAGCAACCAAGAACAAGATGTTGTGAAAGTGAAATATGGGGCATTCCACGTGAAGCGGACAGGTAAAAAACTTTGAGGTTTCCGATTTTAGTAATATTTGATTATGTTATACCTATATATGTTCTCGATCCAGATGCAAAATATTTTTACAGTATTAAGTCTGGTTAGCGAGCTAGAGGGCTTTAAAAATTTGACTAACCGGCAGGTATACGCTATTTCGAATCAAATTATCCAGTTTAAAAAAGTAGCAATAAAATAAATAAAGACAAACAAAGACACAATTGACATTTATTAAACAGAGTCAATTATTGGTGTACTGTCCACAGCCGATCTAAACTGTTAGGACTGTTTTGTAGCATATTAACATATTTCAACATATTTAGTATCACTGCATATAAAAACCATAAACACACAGGGTACAGCAAAGCCACCTTTATGTGCATCGTCAAAGGAATCAAAATATTTGAATCGAAATGTCAAATTAAAACATACTCCGCCACATTTGAAAATATTCGTTCGACTTTGGACTCAATTGACAAAAAAGAAATTCATTAGAATTTCGAAAGAGTCTAAAGTCGCTATGTGGTCTTCGATTCATTGATTTAATACATTTTTCAATAAAATAATATTCGAAACGAAACGTAGCACTGTTGCCATCATTGGAAATTGCGATATTTATATTTACCGTTGTTACATATGTGGATGTAGAGTGATCTTTTTCAATTTATAAATCAGTTTTGACTGAAAATCACGTTTGAGCATTTTAAACAACATCTTGAACATTTTGAACAACATATGGGGCATTCCACGTGAAGCGGGTAGGTAAAAAATTTTGAGGTTTCCGATTTTAGTAATATTTGATTATGTTATACTTATATATGTTCTCGATCCAGATGCAAAACATTTTTACAGTATTAAGTCTGGTTAGCGAGCTAGAGAGCTTTAAAAATTTGACTAACCGGCAGGTATATGCTATTTCGAATCAAATTATCCAGTTTAAAAAAGTAGCAATAAAATAAATAAAGCACTCGAGTTGATGCTTCATATAATGGGCTTATTAAATGCATTTTCGGGTATTTAAACAAAAAAATTTTTGGAGGTAAAAAATATATTTAAATTTTTGAAACTTAAATTTCACAAAAAATAGCTAATAGTGTGTAGATAATCTCTGCCAAGTTTCATAATGGGCGTAGAAGTCGTGTAGTAGCTAGACCAGTTACAGATTCGAAGCGTAACGGCCGGCGCCCGGTTCGCACCTATCGCCACCTAACGCCAGATTACAGAAACTTTCAATCATACAAAATGCCTTTAGTCCGAATATTAGATCATATTTTGCGAAGCTTTAATGATGTAAATTATATTTTGATATAATATTCAATTCAATTGTTGGAAATAAAGAGAAATTTTGCAGTAGATGATTTTTTCAAATAGTTTGGAAATAGCAGATAGAATGGCGAAGCCGCTATAATTTTGAATAAAACGTCTATCGCCACTTTTACAAATTGGTGTAATATAAGAAGATTTCTAATACGAAGGAAATAGCCCAGAGGAGAGGGAATTATTGAATATAGTATGAAGGGGCGAGATCAGTTGTATTACACACATGATCAGAAAAATATGAGGGAGGAGGTCAGGTCCAGGGCCCTTGCCAATGTCGCGAGCCAATGTCGCAAAACCTTTAGTCTCATGTGAACTATTTGCAGATCAAGTGCTCGTTCACTTCACACTAAATAAATCAGTCCTAAATAAAGGTATTTGATAATATTTGAGTACTACAAAGTAGCTTCCAACTTCCAGCTTTCGGAACGTTGCTTCCAACTCGATTCAATTAAGATGTATGTCTTTTAACAATATACAAACAACAAAACATATTGACTTGTGTATTCAACTATTTGCAAACGCAATTTGCTAACCTCTAGATTGAACTGTTCAAAAATCACTCCTAAGACAACATCCCGATTGATTCTTCTATTTAAATTGCAAATTCTCATTATACAAGGCATCCAAGCTATTTTGGAACCTAATAAAAACTCTACGAAAACGACACCAAACTCTTCCACTATTGAATAACAACCGTGAGCTCTTTGTTTTAGCTCAAAAGAAGGCATATATGATCGAACCTTTTCTACACATTTGGCAACTTTAGTATGGCAAAAAATATCAATCAATTTATTAAATACGTATGCATTGCATTGCAAATAGCATTTTCGTATGTAATATTCTTCGATTTCAAGAGCGTGAGCTAGAATATTTTTTTACATACGATTGTTGATTTTTACTAATCCAATCAGCCGTATAGTCAACAAAGCGTCGATTTTCTTCGCGAAACCGGCGAAATCTTACTAAGAGTTGCCCTAAATATTTTCTGGAACCTAAATAAATCTTACATTTTTAGCTTCGATTTTTTTTTGCATTATCTATCAAATCAAGTCAATCAATCATCTTGAAACTTACTCATTTGGAAACTTTTCAATGTATGTCAGCACATTTCCAGCCGAATAACCACGTTTATTGTTCTCCGGCAAGTCCATATAACGTTCCGTATAACCAGTATCATAGTATTCCCAATTAGTGACTGGAGCTCCAGCTATTGCAATTTTGAATATATTCGGATATTGAATCAGTCCCATTAAACTTAAGTAACCACCTGATAATGATAAAACAGTGCATAATAGTGAAATGTTTACCAAATAGCTTATAATGCATACCATACGACCATCCATGAATCGCAACACGATCCATATCTATATAACCTAATTGATCAGCTAAAATCCTAAGCACCTCAACTTGATCTGATAATTCCACTTGTCCCATCCGACATCTCAAGTGGCTCTCGAATTTCGTCCCGCGATGTCTTGAACCCCGTGAATCGACACATATGACACAGTAGCCTTGTGCGGCAAGCATGTGCATTCGAAGTTGGCGCATTCCCTAAGAAAAGCATTAGATTCAATAAATAAATAATTAAACCGAATATCTTTCAGACATTACTTCTGCAAAAGATTCTAAAGTTTTAAGGATACGGCATCTTACCTTAAAGGTATTATTAACAGTCTGGACCTCTGGTCCGCCATAAACATTCAGTACTGTGGGATATTTAACACCCAGCGTGAAATTGTGCGGCTTGAATACCATCGCATACAATGCATCCCCACTGGCGATCTGCGGGCTGTATATCGACGGACAGTATTGCTTCTCCGGCTGGCCTCCTTCTAACAAGCACCCTAGTAATGTCAGCTGCAACCCAGCTACTCCGCCATTCTGGCAAGTCTGCGTCACTTTTAAAACCTTACACGAAGGAAGACGATTAATGTTGCAATACACTTGTATCATCATATTGCATTCCTGAAAGAAATCAAATTGAATACCGAGTCCAACAACAATTTTACAGAAACACACTTCATTGAATTGAACCGAGTATGAGAAGCCAGGTTCAGTCAGCAATCGAACGTGACCAGGCCGTTGCAAACT
The DNA here is from genome assembly GCA_947369275.1 of Nemotelus nigrinus. Lineage (NCBI taxonomy): Eukaryota > Metazoa > Arthropoda > Insecta > Diptera > Stratiomyidae > Nemotelus > Nemotelus nigrinus. The sequence goes on from OX376372.1 coordinate 37,569,200, forward strand.
AACAACATACAAATGCTTTTCTAGTGGTGTTTCTTTTAAGCCTACGAAGTAAACTAAATGTCGTGGATGGTCTACCCAAATATTGCAGTCTAGAACTTCCCATTTCCCGAAAGTCAGGGGAACCTGAAACAGAAAAATTTCCCTTAGTAAAAGTTTTGTTACTTTTACAGTCAAATTACGAGTACCTTATTCACAATTCTTGGTATTAAAGTTGATTCGTCTATGTACTCAATATCTTGGTTCATCAAAAGTGAATCGCGGCAGCCATTCGTTGCACCGTTGAGGCTAGAAGTAACAAGATACAGGTGACGGAACCCCGTTTCCTCTGAGGCCCAAATGAACGTGACAGTTGAATCAGTAATTTCGACAAAGTTAAGTAAGTCGTGTACATTAATCCATGATGTTGCGGTTTCTGAGTAAATTACCTAAAAATTGAAAGCATTTTCGTGAATTATCATTTATCGGCAGGAAAATGGCAATATTCTTTACTTGTGGTGGACTTATTGTTTTGCTAATAGGAGATTTCCAACTATGATCACCAGTGGGAGAGGATGCTGAACTACTATATGCTTCGCAAAAGTTGTCTAAGGGTATAAGAACTAAGTCTAATCGCTGTTGTTGCCGATTCATTGCTTGCAGCCAGACACTGGATTGATATTTGCAACAAATTCATTAGATTTTTTATTCTTATTTATGGGAAATTCACTTACTTTTGCGCGTTCGGTGTCCAACCCACACGAACAATATACTCTAGCCACGGAAACACCACCGTTAATGAATACGGCAAGTCTTTTATGCATACATCGGTGATTTGAAGCGATTCGTTTAATGTGAACTGTACTAATTTCAGTTTGGATTTTGCGTTGGCTGTGCCTGCTCTAGGAAACCGATATTCCTCGTACTCCCCCGTTGCTGCTTGCGAGGATGGAAACGTGAACACACACACGTCACTTTCGTCGACTTCTTCGTAAACGATCCGATACACACCATCTGAAATGGAGAAATAGTAAAAATTTTCACAAGTGCAATACCACAGAACGTATACTAAAATACTCGGATTGAAAATGAATTACTCACCGTCGCTTTCAGGCTGCCACCAATATCCTTGATAGCGACTGAACTCTTCTTGCATTACGTACGAAGGGACACCAGCACTCAGCGGATCATCGACGAAAGATCGTCGCCCGTCATGCGCATACGTTAGCCGCTCATCGTGTCCACTCAGAGTATGAGTCACCCAGATGTCACCTCCACTCACGTAAGCAATCAAGTCCGAGTTCTGTGGGCAGATTTGGGGATCGATTGCTGCCCACTGCGGACAAATACGTAGCTGAGATGGAAACAGCGGCCCAGTCTGAAAACATCATTACAATTTAGTAAACATAGCGACAACTCATAATGACACCCACTCACATTATAGCCCGTATCGAGACATTGGTACAGAGTACTGGACAGTGGAAAAACGATTTTCCCGCTTAATTTATGAATGACATAGGACGTAATTCCCCAGGTGGCCAGACGTTTTCGTTCTAGCAGTAGTTGAACTTCGCGCGAACAGGTTGTATTTGCCGATACTCCTGGTATCGAGGGCTCGAGCAATAAATTCAACTGAAGTCTGAAATGAGATTTGATAGTGGGGTAGGTCATGTAGCATACCTTTCACTTTTCAAAGCTTCTTACCTTTGAGCCTGTGCTTCGTTAGGGTTCACATCGGTGTACAGCAGAGTAGTTTCCCAACCATTTGGGGGTGTACTTAGGAAATACACACGAACACGACCGTCCGATAACGTCCTGAAGTTTATATTCATCGGGACCATACTTGACAGGTTAGCGAGTTGCTTGCGAAAATCATTAACCACTGCTTGCAATTCCGTCCATGACTTTTTCGGCCTCTCCACGGTCGTCATTTGAGAGTTGTTCGGTGGCATACTACCTATATCCATATCTCTTTCGGTGTAAGCACAAAACAATGCAGCAAAAGGGCAACAACACTCCAAATTCAGATTAGATAAGTTCAACACATATACGGAGAGGGAAAAGTGAAATGGATACAAAGCCGTTGACTAGCTTTCCGATGTTCGCGGATCTTTAAGGGAAGCGACGACAAATTTTTGTCCAATGCATTTGGCTTGTTGATTGGATTTAATTCATCGTAAACCTTTTTTCGTTTCTATACTTTTCAAACACCTGAAATTTTAAGTTGATTTATTGTTAGATTGTTGAGGCGCAGTCACTGTCAATTTATGATTACATTTCTCCTAAACTGTCTCAGCTGCAATACAAGACGCAGAAACACTACCTTTTGGAAGGAGAAAGCAGACAAACTAGACGTCTTCGAACTCTTTATTTTTTCTAGTTCTGTCCCGTCACATATGAAAATGGCCCCACCAACTGCAAGCAGTCCTGTCAAATTTGATAGGTCAACTGTCACTTCTAGTACATTTCAGTAGCCACTTGAAATTTGCAGCCACAGGAGCCTACATAATTGAGGGAAAGAAATTTATCGATTTTTTTCGAAGTAATTTATCGAAGATCGATTTATCGAAGATATTTATTGATATTTTTGAATATTTTGATCGACATCGATTTACATCTTTTGTTGAAGTCCTCCTCTTAGTATTCCTTTTTGTGAAAAAAGTGCGTCAAAACAAAGTAACTTCCTTTTCCTGCTTGCCTTAAAATACTAAAAATATTCTGCATATGGAAATCGACAGATAGTCATAAGAATAAGATACAATTTATCTGCACACTATCAAAAACACAGGTCTGTTTCCGTACTTCAGCAAACTGCAGCAGTAACAGAATTAGGCAGCTGGCTTCTTTTTGCTGCAAAATTTGGCTTGCATTTGATTTGCAGCAAAAGTACGGAAACGACTTGCTGCGAATATATTTTAATATATTATAATAGATTCAAGTACGGAAACAGACCTAATTGAGTGAAATTCATTTAATAAGTAACTGTAATAGAAATAGAACTAAGACTTGTCAACAACATCACCCTCGATTCTCAAGTAAATTTTTATTCAAACTTAATGTTTAAAAACAAAGCCACAATGAATTTTCAACATTACATTTTAATTCATTCATTTCATTATTATTACGAGATACATAATACTTTTGATAAATAAAATTGATGCGTTTGAGAAATTTACTTTTTGATACAAAAAGATTCAAATGTGAATTTTTTTATCGGCGCTGTTGTGCTGAATACTATTTTGTCAATTCTTGAGCTTGGGCTGCCAGTGAATTCTAACCATTTTTTCCTAAAATGCAAATTCATTGAATAGTTAAATAAAAATAAAACAAAATTTGAGTATAAACCGAAGTGAATTTTTACTTTGCATAATAGGCTTTTTAAGAAGCTGTGTTTGATGTGCTGTTAAGAAATTCGGGGGTTCATTATACAAAAAAATAAGTGATATTTAATAACAAGACTATTTTCCAGCCTATTTCAGCAATTGTGCGGCTCTCTTTAGTGAGCATTCAATTCCTATTTTCCGAACTAAGCCAAGGTAAATTTTTCTTCTACTGTCTCCGTCTCTCAATCAGTTTGCAGGGTTTGTTTGCATTATTTTTTCCTCGGATAGGTTGTGGTTCGAAAATTATTTGCACAAATTTTGGCACGTCTTCAAACATGGATTTTCGTTTATTTCAGAGTAATTTTTTAAATGTTTGTTCGATTTTGTCTTAGGCTGTTGTGTTGGTATTCAGTGGCGGCTCGTCAGGGTGGGCCCGGCCCGCCTGGCTCACCCTGACGAGCCGCTACTGAGACCGCTCAACACAAAAACACTATTATAAGGTATACACGGATAACAACAAGAAATACCTACTTTACTTTAACTCAGTGGCGGCTCGTCAGGGTGGGCCAGTAGAAAATGAAATATATACTATTATGCTTAATTCTAGAAGTTACAGCGATTTTTTTTTAACTTAACGTATGAAAAAGCTATGCACAAATCATTGTGGCACTGTCTGTTTATCTATGGAAACAATAATGCAACAATAACAGAGAATCTAACAATAAACAGTTGTCAATAACAGAGAATCTAACAATAGTTGTCTGGGAAGCACTATAAAAAAAATTGGAGGCAAAAGATAATGCAGACGGACCTTGCGTATTGATTCAGTGATGGAGAGATTGATCCTTCCACTAAAAAAAGTCTCAGTTTTAAGTATATGATTCCAAGATTCAATTTATATACCTTGCTTTGGAAATAGGAAAATTGTATGTACCTACCTATGTAATTTAAGCATAATTTAATATCTTTTTTCCGATGATACTTACATTTCGGACACCTTATCTGCAGGTCCTTGCAATTGGCCCTTTACCGTACCATTGGGGGTATTCATAACCCATCCTCTAACCCCTAGTGAACAAGCTTGTTTTGCGGTGTGCTAAATGAAACAATACTCACAATCGATAATTTATTTCCCATTTAAAAAAATGTGCATGAATAATACCTTCCGAAAGAAAACTCCTGCAATGATGACAAAACAAGGCCTCTGCAAAATTACATAATTGCAACAAACACTTTATTACCTTGAACAATTCCATAGACTTCGTAATCACAAGATACCAATTCTTCATTAGACATGGCTCTTGAATTCTTTATGGCTTTCCCAAAGTTTTGTAAAAGTATTCGCCTTGACGATAGGAATAATGACATTAGCGGTGTATTTAGTGTTCATTTGTTTTTGTTTTCATTGTTGCTGTCATTATTTAGCAAAGCCAACTGGGGTTAGAAATTAGTTTATGTTATCTGCCACTAGAGTCGTAAGAGTCGTAGGAAAGAAAACAATAGCGAACACGGGTAAACTGGACTTGATGCCCCACACCCGGGAAATCTTACCACCAGAGGGCGAAAAGGTGGTAGAAAGGCTGAAAAAATGAAGAAAAACAGACAAAATTATACATAAAAATAAAAAAGAAGATAAAATAATTAAGAAGAAGAAAAAAAAGAAAGAAAAGAAGCCCCAAAAGCAAACGCACAACCACAAAAACACAAACATATTAGCCCGACATCTATCGGCAAAATTTATGTAACAGCTGTGTGGGGCATCAAGTCCAGTTTTACCGCGAACACTTCCTGATGGGCAAAAGAAAGGAAAATTACTTTGGTTTTATTTGATACTGTCAATTAGTTTTATGGCTAGAAAGTGCTGATACCAATTATTACAACCGAAATTGATAATTTTCGATTTTTCATTTATTTCATTCCAAAAGAAAATTAATGAACTTCTGTTTCAGTCTGCAACGATTTATTTTTTTTCTCTGATGTGATGTTACTGCCAGCATAGTTAGCTGCCTTGAAAGATTTGAATTCAGACTGGTACATGCACTTTGTACTACTAGCATTACAATATCAAATAAAATGGCTCACTCAAAGGCGAGCTGACTGTAATGAAAATAAGAGATACAAACTTTGTCATCAAAGGTACCATGAAAATAATGCACAATGAAGTCTTACGAAGCCCCGACAATAGTTCATAAACTTTAGGATTTGACCAAATTATAGTGGGATAAGTCAAAACGATATAAATTATCCATTTAAACCGTTTTAAGTTGAACACAACTATGCTTTCTGATTCATCGGACACAAGTAAAAACTTTATTTTCCACCAATTTTCTTCATTCTATAACATATTGCAAACTTTTAAAAACGTCTAAACTAGAATAATAGCATATCAACTTTATTCTTAATATAAATGCACTTTGATTCCGGTTTAAGTCTAAGTCGTTCCAGCATATGAACCTGTTATGCCCCCTTGTACCATTCCATAATCATTCCTTAAAATTTTGCATGGGATAGTGTTCCTTATACGTTTCCAAATGTTTTTCCATCTCGGCTTGCTGTTCCCTATTAAAGATAAACACATTAAATATTGTTGGATTAATAGACGGCAACACAATAAATTACTTGAGATGATGTGGCATATCATGATACACGTCGTGGAACATTTCACGCCATTCCGGTTTAGGTTTTTTCTCAGATGAGGATATTTGAGATAGGATCTGTTTTCGAATGCTATTCACATATTTTGTCTCTTCTTCCTCGTTCCACCAACCCTTTTTGATCATATAATTCTTAAGTTTTGAGATCGGATGTTCGACACTGTTCCAAATTTCAACTTCCTGAGCTGATCGGTATGCAGTACTGTCGTCTGAAGTTGAATGATGTCCGACACTTTAGGAAATTCATATGAAAAAGCGTTGGGAATAACGAACATTTCTAGTTGTGAATAAGTTGGGAATAACGAACATTTCTGCTTACCGGTAAGCCATTGCTTCTAGAATTACGGGTTTGTTGTTTTTCAAGGCATATTCGCGAACTATTTTTGTAGCGTTGTAAACTGCAAGTGTATCGGTACCATCAACACGCATGCTAGCGATTCCGTAGGCAGGGCCTCTACCTGCGATTCCATCGCCACGATATTGTTCTTTCGAAGGTGTGGAAATCGCAAAACCATTGTTGCGACTGAAGGTAAAAGCAATTCAAGGCTAAATTATTACTATCAATACAAAAATGAATACCAGAATAGTATAACAGGACAATCAAGTGTTGCAGCAAAGTTGAAAGCAGCATGTGCATCACCTTCTGAAGCAGCCCCTTCACCAAAGTAGCAGATCACAACACGATTATTATTTGGCTGGCGTTTGATTGCATAAGCTGCTCCTACTGCTTGTGGCATTTGAGTAGCTGCAATACAGCATGATTATATATCTTTTGCTGGTAAAAAACCAAGGGAACTCACCCAGCGGACTCGAAATAGTTACAAAATTCAAGTTTCTGGACCCGTAATGGACTGGCATCTGTTTCCCACGACCAGCGTCTTCATCATTTCCATAGCATTGATCAATAAATTGCGAAATAGTGAAACCTCTCCAGACAAGAACACCAGCCTCTCGATACTGCCCGTAAACTAAATCGCTCGGATCCAAAGCAGCTGCACTACCAATATGTGATGCTTCCTCGCCGAAATTTGTCATGTAGAACGAAATTCGTCCTTGTCGCTGCGATTCATATAGGATCTTATCCATGGTGTTCAACAGTACCATGTCGCGAAACATTTTTTCAACAATATCACGGCTTAAGTTCGGATCTTGGGTGGTATCTTCAACAAATCCGTCTCGATTCATGACACGATAAATTGGTATAGATGACACTTGATTCGGATGAAGTAGACTTGGTTTCGTTACAAAAGGAGCAGTCGCACCGGGAAATCTCGATACTCCAAGGTTTTCAGCTTGTGAATCAGAATCAAAATTAGTCGAAATGAGCTACAAGATAGGGAACCATGGGTTTTATTGTGAAAAGGAACCAAAATGAAATTTCTAACCCTAAATGATGACCGCAAAGACAGATCCTTCATTATTTTCAGCGTATGACGTAGCAATGCCATTTTCAATATATTAAATTCTATTAGAGCCACAGGGAATCGTGTAGACGAGCGTTTTGTGCTCCTTTTTTGGAATTAGAAACCGAAATAAAAGCTGGACTTCTAAGTTCCCCTATCACTTTGAGCTTCGAGCAGTCTAATTGATGGAACGATGGAACAGTGGAAGGGGAATACAGCCCCTGGACACGGACGGTATAACTTTCCACCATTAGCCCCTTCAATCCTCTCGCGCACAAAGCATGTTAAAGCTGCCTTTACGCCATTTTGATCTTATTGTCAAATTGGAGGGGAACTACTTGGATTTGACCCGATTTGACAATGAGTAGCTAAAAAATTACTACCATCCCCTTCAATGTAAATCTTATGGGCATGTCCACTCCATTTCTACTACCTCACTGGGGGAATACTCACTGGGTTTACAGCAGTCGGACCAAAAGTGACCTGACCTAAAGCGCGGACTAAATAGTATCGTCTACAGCGGACGTTTAGTCCGCGGACTAAACACCAAATTCCACCTAAATTTTTTAGTCCACGTGCTGTAGACACTCGTGGACCGACCTAAATTTAGGTCGGTCCACGATTTCAAGCGACCTGACCTAAATATAGGTCGTGGACTATAATCGTTGTAAACACACGCGACCTAAACATTGATTTTTGTGCGACTATTAATAATGTATGTATGTTGAATATAAGCTCATAACATTCCCCTTTGACACAAAATCATTGAAATAAACATGTTTGAGAGACAAATGAAACGATAAATACAGTGCCTGAAGGAAAATTAAACTAAATGACAGCTGTCATATACGGACGAGGACTAAATTCCACCTAAGCAAATTTTATGTCGGGTTCGTTGTAAACACCTGAGGACTAAGTTCATTTAGTCCGCGCTTTAGGTCAGGTCACTTTTGGTCCGACTGGTGTAAACCGGTACAATGAACTTAGTCCTCAGGTGTTTACAACGAACCCGACCTAAAATTTGCTTAGGTGGAATTTAGTCCTCGTCCGTATATGACAGCTGTCATTTAGTTTAATTTTCCTTCATGCACTGTATTTATCGTTTCATTTGTCTCTCAAACATGTTTATTTCAATGATTTTGTGTCAAAGGGGAATGTTATGAGCTTATATTCAACATACATACATTATTAATAGTCGCACAAAAATCAATGTTTAGGTCGCGTGTGTTTACAACGATTATAGTCCACGACCTATATTTAGGTCAGGTCGCTTGAAATCGTGGACCGACCTAAATTTAGGTCGGTCCACGAGTGTATACAGCACGTGGACTAAAAAATTTAGGTGGAATTTGGTGTTTAGTCCGCGGACTAAACGTCCGCTGTAGACGATACTACTATAAACGTCAAATATTGTGTCAATTGATCGCTTTGACAGGTATTTGATAAGAGTTTGCAGTATATTGCCGTTAGAGGTCATCAAATAGTTTATTTTTTGAATTCAATTTAAGGGGTTGTACGCAGTCAGGAAGCCGATAAAAGCGATTTTTCAAGAATTTTTCCTAGACATACGTTTTGAATAATTGGTGTACAAATTTATACACATGCTATGGCAACTTTTGACTTTATTTTAATATTTATTATTTGCCAAAAAATAATGATTTCTAAAGCTGCTACAGCCAATTTCTGGGAGCTCCTCTAATGAAAGGCGTCTTTCGATGAGCACGATATATTTGGATTGGACCATTTAAAATAAAAAAAAAACATAAAGATAAAGTACTATCTAAGTGAACTTTACACATGAGTCCATGCATCTATACCGGTTTCTTAGAAGGCGGGAGTGATGAGGAAGTAAAAAAAACCGGTTTGGACGCACGGACTCATGAGTAGACTCCCCTCTAGTAATTAATCGAAGGAATAAGCAAAATATTAATTTTTAACAATCATCAAAAAGATATTTACCGTCGAGAGAAAAACCTTCGATCAAGCACAAATATATAGTTACAAAGCTTGTGTGAAAATTTGAGGCAGATCAGTTTAGTTGTTTCTAGAAAAAAATTTCGGGGAAAACGGGGTGTGTATATTTTTTTGTATGTGTTTCTGCAATATTTGTCCCCTGCTACCACCTATTCACCCTCTGTTGGTAACATTTTTAAGCTAGGGTCCATCAAGTTTAGCTTTATCCGTGCCTCCAATATATTAGCAAGTTAAAACTCAACTTGATTAGCAAGTTATGCCTAGTACTATACTCTTCGCGAAACGAATTCAACGATCAAATCCCATACAAAATAGCTTTACTGACGAATTGAAAAGCTCTTTTTGTATGGGATTTGACCGTTGAATTCGTTTCGCGAAGAGTATAGTACTAGGCATTAAAGCGAATAGGTAGTAGCAGGGGCCAAAATTTGAAGAAAAACATAGTAAAATATGATTAAAATATACGACAATACATTGCAGAAAACAAACAAATAAATAGAAAAAGGTTAAAACTTGGCTTGGTCACAGAGAGCGAATTAGCGATGGACGAAAACACACGAGAAGGCAAAATACTAAAGAAAAACACACCCCCCAAACACAAATAAAAACGAAATTCACTTACTAGTCAGAAACCTGTCGGTAATATCGTTTATCGGCGATTAAGTAGTCGAGTTTAGCTCAAGGCTCACTACTTAAAAGGCTCAATACTTACAAGGCTCACTACTTACAAGGCTCACTACTTACAAAGCTCAATACTTGTTAGTTGAAGTAGTTAAAGCTACTTGTACGTTTATGTCTACCACTGCATTCAAATACTTATTATATCAATTCTTTGTAAGTAATTTTACTTTATTATTCTCATCGTGTGTTTTCACTATTCTTATGTTTGTTTTTTATGATTTACATGAAATTATAATTAAAACTAATTGCAAGCTTTTCCAAAAAAAAAAACAATAACTTTTTTCACGTGAATTCTTAAATTGATAACATTCTTTATGCGATCTAGATTCTAAACATATCGAACCATATCTATTCACTCTCTTCTTTATCTTTCCTATGTTTCTTCTTCTCTCGTGTTTTACGATCTCGATCCTTCTCGCGACTGCGAGATCGCCTTCGAGACGACCTTCCCTCGCGGCTGCGTGAACGTTCACGTTTGGACCTAACATGAGAATATTTTTGAGATAAGAATGTTGGCTAACACGTTTTTGATAATAAAGCTACCTTTCGCGATCGCGGTCTCTGTCACGACGTCGACGCTCTCGTTCCCGTTCTCTAGATGGTGATTCAGGCCCTGCTGGTCGCTCAGACTCCTAAAAGTACAAGTTCACAACAATAAATGGATGGCATTGTATTAGTTGTAATTTACCTCTGATTTCGCTCGCTCACGATGGCGATCGTGATCCCGATCACGTCTCTCTCGATCCCTCTCACGATCTCGTTCACGCTCGTCCCAGTCCCAATCTCGTTCTCGCTCCCTGTCACGATCCCGATCTCGTTCCCGCTCTCCTCTATCTCCACGATCGCTGCGCTCGCGATCACGTTCCCTGTCCCGTTCTCGGTCGCGTTCTCGATTATCGCGTTCGATGGGGTTAGTTGGCATTATGCGATTTGGCGGCATCATGTTCATTCCACCCATATGAGGAGGTGGCATACCAACCATAGGCGGTGGTCCCATTGGACCGCGCATGGCCATATGAGGCGGTGGAACCATACCACCCATCGGCGGTGGGACCATTGGTGGACCTGGCGTCAATTCTTTAATACCAACCGGAGCCCAGCCGGCATTGTTATCGTTCATCCATTGCGAGTCCTGTGTCGGTTCATAGCCATAATTGTAGGTTTCAGGTTCAAAGTATGGATCGCCAAACGGTGGCCCTCCAGGTCGACTGTACTCACGTCTTTCAGCTGTCATAACTTGAATGACGTTCTCTTTAGCCGGGGGTTGGTGGTTTACTAATGAAAGAAATGAAATTATTCAAATATATAGAGGTATACATAATTGACTTTAAACATTGCATTTTTTGTCTCAAGTTAACCATTTTAACAAAATAAAGATAATGTAATACACGCAACCATAATCATACTTTCAACCTAAGATTCTTCATCTGGGGTTTTTCCTATAATTTCCAAAATTGTCTTTGGGCAGATATGAGAATCAAATTAAATTTTTGTAATTCTTATAATGTATAATTCTTATAACGAAAGAAAAATAAAGAAGTTTAGTATACTTATTAGCTGGAAGATTTATCGCTACGATCTATTTTATTGTATTGTTCTATTTTGTTGTGTTTGATATTTGAAACTTTGAAATATTTATGAGGTGCTTTAATAGAGACTTTTCGTATTAAAACGAATAATGCGTAATGGTAGTAACTCTTAGTTTTCATATGCATGCGAAGTTTGCTCTCAATCGTCGAACGGAATTCTGATTAAAGGGAGTTTTACTCACGGTTTAAGCAAAACAGAGTTTTTGATAGCCTAGTTCCGTTTAGGATTGAATAAGTTGGCCCTATGAAAAAGTGTTCCAGTTTTGAATGTAGCTTAAGTCTACCCGTTAAATATGTTTTGTTCTAAATACATAAAGGTCTTCCACTATGCAGTCAGATCACATTTACTCTTAGCCTACTGAGAATTGTCTTACCAGCCGGTGGCCCACTCCTCCTCGGTGGACCTAACTGACCTGCATATTTACTATTATCATTGCTTGTGAGCGGCGTGAGTGTTCGATTATTCGCAGCTGCTTGAACGATAATATTTGGCGGACCAGCTGCGAGCCCTTGCAATCCAACGCCGCTTTCATTAATACGAAATCTTTTCTGCCTCTCGCAGTAAGCACGCCAAGTGTCTTCATTAAAGCCATAGTTAAAGTAGTCGGTTATATCTGCACCGGGTTTACGCCAAGGCTTCTCATCAAGCGAATCAATGCTGAACTCGTGAGCAGGTACTCCATTTATTGTACCAACGCTTTCAAACTCCTCGATACTGAACTTCCCGCCTGATTGTTTAGGCTTTTCTTGGGCAATTGCTGCCGCCGGAGCAATGAGGTTTGTACGCTGCTTAATGTTATAAGTGGGACCCGACTTTATATCACCTATTACAACATTAATATCATCGTCACTCTCGTCTAAGTCAGAATCACCGGGATCTCTGTCGTTATTTTCATCATTGTCGTCTTCTTGTTCCTCCATTTCATTGGCGGGATCGTCAGCAGTATCCTAGAATATATTTAATCATCACTAGCTTATCTTGATATTTCTACACACATTATTACATCTTCTTTGTTTTCCTGACCGTTAGTATCAGGCAGTTGATGTTCATCATCGCCCCTCATATCGGCTTCATTTTCATTTCGCTCATTTTCTTGTTGGTCCTCGCTGTCAATTTTATCGGCCCCTTCGAGCTGCGTGTCGGGATCCCTTTTGTCCTCTTCATTTGTTGTAGAGTCCGGATTCGAAGTGCCATATAGCCAACTATCCTCATTAGTATCATCCGCCATGATTAACAACGCTAGAAATCTTAAATCTCAATTGGAATTCAATAATTTACACAACGCCCGGCCCACCATGCAAGAAGCTACCACGATTTGACGACTGACAATTAATGATGTAGGACAGTTAACACAAGTCTTGCCCGATTGTTAAGTAGAACAGTTTTTGCTGATCAGCTTTTATTTCAGAATTTTTTTTTTTTAGAATTATTTTATTTAACAAGGGTAAAATTCAGAATTATTTTATTTTAGAAGGGTAAAATTACATTTATTAAAAAATCATTCCACTGCTGGAGCAGAAAGTATCGTTTACGTTGATTCGCGCACCATCCCATAGAGATATAAGATAACAATAATATATATAATCGAGGCCCTCTATACCAGGTCGGGTACAACTAAAAGTAATTAACGTGCAAATGACGGCCGTAAGAAAAAACCGTTAACCAGTTCGCACAATCCCTTTTTTCTACAGCTGAGAGAATATAAGGCACTGAGAGCTGGCAAATACATCAGAAATTCTAGTGAATGTTAAAGGCTGGAGATCGGCACACGCATCCGCCATTTCCTTAGCACCAGCTGTTTGCAAGATGTATCTGGCCTCGTTTAGGGGCCTTGATTTGACAGTTTTCAGTTACGGACAGTCGCTCAGCCCAATGCCTCCTAGAAGTACGGGCCGTCAGGCTACGTAATCGTTTTAGCTATGACGTCAATTTAGCTGTGAATTTTGACAATTCCACGAGGCAGTGCCGACAGACACGGAGATTTCACTTGCGGTTTTTAAGCTAAAATATGAATAAAACGTTAGTTTTTTGTGCGTGGACGCGTTGTAGAAATAAAATTTAGTCTTAACTTGCATTTTGTGTCAATCAATTGTATCGACAGTGAATCGACACAAAACGTCACATAACCTAACACCAGCCGATAAACATTTCGTAGCGAATTTTCCCAATAATACCGCACGCACCGCATTCATTTGTGTTTTAGCTGTTCACTAGCACTGTTCCGCGGACCTCACTTTGTTTTCACTTCACTCACTTCAACACAACCTGTACAATTTACGATTTCCCGCGGACGTCCCATAAGACTACGTGTGTTTTTCGCGACACTTTGACAGTATAGTGTGACGTCATTATTCTGCATTACGGCCCGTACTTCTCGGAGGCATTGCTCAGCCCAATGCCTTCTAGATGTACGGGCCGTAATGCAGAATGATGACGTCAGAGCATCGGGACAAATGTCGCGAAAAACACACGTAGTCTTATGGGACGTCCGCGGGAAAATGTTAATTGTACGGGTTGTGGTAAAGTGAGTGAAATAAAAACTAAAGTGGTTTATGCAGAACAGTGCTAGTGAACAGCTAAAACACAAATTAATGCGGTTCGTGCGGTATAATGTGGAAAATTCGCTACGAAAAGTTTATCGGTTGGTGTTAGGTTATGTGGTGGTTCGGGTCGATTTACTGTCGCGATACAATTAATTGGTACAAAGTGTACGTTATGACTAAATATTATTATTATAACGCGTCCACGCACAAAAAACTAACGTTTTATTCATATTTTAACCAAAAAACCGCAAGTGAAATCTCCGTGTACATCGGCACTGCCTCGTGGAAATGTCAAATTTCCTAAACTCATGACGTCACGGCGAGAACGATTACGTAGCCTGACGGCCCGTACTTCTAGAAGGCATTGCTCAGCCGTAGGAAAAAGAGATTGTGGCGACTGGTTTTTGTTCCTTAAATCCACAATTTTGCGCATTTATTACTTTTGTCGCCACGCTGGTTTGGCTTGCTTCCACTAATAAAATTCCCGAAGGAAGAGATTATTGTATTTTTCGATTTAAATAGAGGAAAGACTACCTTAATAAATAGAAGCCTGAGGCTGCGTTCACATTTAACGAACCATGTTCGGCGGCATACTCGCTTGAGATGGATTTTGCCGAGGCCCATTTTTTCATCTCCGGCCCTGGCCGTCATATAGAAAGCAGGGTACAAAAACAACTAACTTACAAGATGGCGGACTTAATGTATTGTTTTTCGACCAGCCGAGATACTTTTACCAATCCCTGTCAGATTGCAAATTTTGACTGGCCTTCCATATGACGACCAGGTTCCGGCACATCTTGTGTCGAAAATTGGTAATCTGATTTGCTGGTCGACTGCCAAACTTGTGGTCTGCAAATGTAAAAGCAGCCTCATACCATTGCACATTGAACGTAGCCAATATTAGCGATTTGACGTTTTTCGTTGGGATGTTTCGTTAAATTCTAGTGCAACTTAACGAGACTTCCGACAGTTCTTTCTCTATTTGTACTCCAAGATGGGTGAGTACGATTTGAAAAAATCTCCGCGAAAATCGCTGTTCATCGTGCGTACATTCTGGAAGAAACATATTTTAGTCGGTCGGGAATTAGATAATTACACTCATTCATGATTTGTGAACCATATTTTGTGTTAGTGACACAGATGAGCGCTAAAATTCGGTGGGCTCCCAGCTTAGGGAGAGTGACGTTTGTTTGTCGTGTTTTCATTAGTTTCTTGCGGGCGTTAAAAGTATTGTCCTGCATTATGAATGGCGATTTCAACGGCGGCAATAGCTAGACACTTCATAACCAGCAATTTAGAGTTGATTTAATTATTGGTATATCTAATGTTGAACAGGTATAAGCCGTGATAACTTCCATAAGAGGCGTGCGACCGGTGGTAAAAGGAAGCCTCTCCGCAAGAAGAGGAAGTTCGAGTTAGGCCGCCCTGCAGCCAACACAAAGGTAGGATTCCTACTAGCATTGTTCCGTATGATGAATAAATCGTAGTTTTGGGATGATACTACTTTGCGTGTCATCAGATTGTTTGTGAAGACAGCTAACCTTAATTGAACTGACAGTAGAACTAAATGCCGACATCGAACATATTATTCTGAGCTAATATTTTGATTGCTTTTGCAGCTTGGAGCCGCTCGTATTCATCGCGTAAGGACTCGTGGTGGTAATATTAAATACCGTGCCCTGCGTTTAGACGCTGGAAATTTTGCATGGGCATCTGAAGGTAAGTCTGAAACTTGCTGGCGATATGTTAGTAGTTATAACGATAGTGTTGTTGGTTGACTAGTGGAGTCTTGGGGAAAAACTTAAAAGAACTAAGTGCCTGCCCCCCATATTCGTTCGAAAATTTTATCGATTGTGGTTTTTTGTGTTTTTATGGTTTTGTTTTTGGAGGTATTTTTTTGTTTGTCTTCAGTGTACTCTCTTCACGTGTATTTTTGGACGTTTTTGTTAGTTATTCTTCAAGTTTTATCTATGCACGTCCTTGATGGTACCAGGGGCAAAAACGTGAAGAATACTCAAAAACATACAAAAAGTGGAAGAAAAGACAACATGAGGATGATAGACATACAACCACGTAAACAAGAATAAACAATCGGTAAAATGGTCTAACAGCTATGGGGGGCACGTAGTCGAGTTTAGCCAAATCATGTGTCCATGAAAATTTAACACTAGTTTATAGTTTTCTCAGTGCATTCGACTGTAACTTAACAATAACAAATTAATAATAGTCAACTCTCCTAGTCTCATTTTGAAAGGCCACATATGTGATTTACTTGGCGTGTTATGTGCCCTAGTAGATTCACTTCCCACAACACTGCACCAAAAGTGATATTGTTTTATTCGTTTCAGGTTGCGCTCGAAAGACCCGTGTTATTGACGTAGTATATAACGCATCTAACAATGAGTTAGTTCGTACAAAGACTCTGGTGAAAAACGCCATCGTCGTCATTGACGCCACACCATTCCGTCATTGGTATGAAAGCCACTACGTTTTACCACTTGGACGGAAACGTGATCCCAAGCACGCGCAGAAGGAGGATGAAAATGATGTTCTTAACAAGAAGCGCAGTGACCGTGTGATGAAGAAATACCTTACTCGCCAGAAGTACGCTAAAGTCGAAACGGCGCTTGAAGAACAGTTCTCGTCTGGTCGTCTTCTAGGTAAATATAAAGTGTAGAGTATTTTGGAACGGGGATGTTGGAAGCTTTGTTATGATGACCCAATTGTGCGATCTTCCAGTTTTTAGGATGAAGCTCGTTTTGAGTGGAATCCGTGTGGAAGATGTGATTTTGCCGTCATAGTTACACTGAATTTGTGTTTCTTAATGTTACATATTTTTCGATAACGACTAGATACTAATTTGATTTTCCTATTCGCAGCATGTGTCTCCTCGCGGCCAGGACAATGCGGCCGCGCCGATGGTTATATACTTGAAGGAAAGGAGCTGGAATTTTACATGAGGAAGATTAAGTCCAAAAAAACAAAATAAGCTAATTATGTGACTAATAAATGAGTTACGTTAATTTTTAAACACCTCTTTTACTCAGATTTGCACTATAAACTTCCATATAATTACTTCCCTATAGGCACTTTTAAGTTGGTAGCAACGAATCTCGCTTTGTATATTTAAGTAGTCGTAACAGCCAAAAGACGAATGTATTGGCTTCCCCGGACTCGTAGTTACTGTTAAATAAGTTCTTCCTTCAAATTCGTCCTGATTTCCTTTAGGGCATTATAGTGTATTTCTTAGTATTTTTATGCTTCCAGTATTGTGCTGAAGCTTGTTCCATAAAATCGTTGAATGAAAGATAAGAGCGAAGAAAATGCGTCTTGTGTGTGACTACAACCAGGCGAAAAAAGTAACTAACTTAAAATAAGCACATTTCCAATTTGGTATTCGAAGAAATTTGAAATAAACTATCAGAATTGAAAACAAATTTCTGGAGTTAACCATGCTTATATTAAATAAAGACGTTATCACTTTCAGTATAGAGCTTCTTCATGGCAGCATAGTGTAGACTCGGGAAACTTATTGTAATTTCCTGAAAATAATTTCATACTGAGGAGAAATATTTCTTTTTTTTTCATCATGGATGCAGATAACGTTAGTGGAAATTAGCAACAATTATTAGAGAGTTTCTGGAGACCCCAATGATCAAAGGCAAACCGCTGTTCCTTAAAAGTGAACCAGTTACCCAGAAATAATTTTAAACAGAATTGATTAGCTGGCGAAATGTTAGTCGAAATCAATCGCATGTATACACTAAGAGGCAAAGCTATTTCATGGCTGGTATTAGTTGTAGTGAGCAAAATTTCCTGGATATGACAATATATACATACATATTGCCGTTGGTGTAAATTACGTTTCCCAGTCGGCTAAGAAAAATAGTTATTATCGATTTAAAGTCAAAGTAATGTAAATCCTGATACACCAATTACAATTTCTCTCTTTTACCGTAGTGCATCATTCAATTTTATTACCACTTAGAAATGTGTCAAATTTGGCAACATCTAGGTGATATTTAGAGAATAATGGTCTACTTGCTCTCAATAAAAAATATATCATCAAAAGTGCGATCAACGTCTTATGAAATAGGATGAAATGAAATAAATTTGACAGCAATCGACCATTGTTATATTTTTTTTTAGGTGATTTCACGGTTCCACTCTGCATATAAGCACAAATTAAAAAACAAATGCCGAAAGAAGCCATAATTCACCCAATTCCTAAATTATCTGGATTATCTCGATTCTTCCATTCTTTCCAAAAATTTTTGAACGACACCTTTATTACAAATATTGAGCTGGAGTAAGAAAAAACCGCCCGAACGTAGATAGTTTCGCATGGGATTTGAGGCGATTAGCCACCCCCTTAAGGTTAATGAATCTTTCTTGCTTTTCTTCTCAATCTAACTATAAATTAATGCAATTCGTAAAAATGGAACCTCGGTGTATCATGGTGACGGATATAGATCTTGAAATTCCGGTCTTTCATGGTGACGGTGACAAATCTTGTAATTCCTCCACCATTAAACCGAAGCTGCTGCAAGGTAGTGTTGGATTTACTTTGTTTTGAATAACTTTGAAGGCTTCATTTTCTTTTATTTTGGGTTTTAGTCTCTTGCATAAGACTACCTCTAGAAATATACAGTGGCTCAATAAAGAGAGAATAAACATTCCAAGGGCAAAATTCAGAAAAAAGAAAGTGTTTTATATATTGTCTATATTGTTTAATTATGAAAAATATAAATATCAATTACAAAACTCAATTACATTTTTATAAAAAATACAGAAAGTAAAAATATAGCTAAAGTCTATGTCAAAAAAGAACTAGGATTCTTTATTTTTAATACAATTTTAAATTATTATTAGAGATTTTTAATATTTTGTTGGTAATACTTTATTTTTCTTGATGTCTGTCGGGCAGGGGTTTTCTCAGGAATTTTTCGTGGGGGGTGTGTTCAGAATTTTAGGAGGGGTGTCCCTTTGGAACAAAGGTCACAAAGTTCCTTTTGTGTAGGAAAATTGTCCATGTTAGGGGGGGTGTATGCACTTTCCAAGGGGGGTGTAGGAAAATCTCTGCTGTCGGGCATAGACTTTTCAAGGTTTTTTTGTAGAAGGAAGAATCAATTTTTGTCCATTCAATCTGAAGCTCTAATTCCAAGTCTACCTTCGTTGTAATAGCATGATTTCTTGACTGGTTCTGCAAATGAGCCCATAATTGCTTCATAATGTTAACATCAGGAAATCTCAGAGATGTTTCCAGCATACGTGGACAATTATACAGCAGTCACAAACGTACATTGAGGGATTTGTGATTTGGATCGTTATCATGGAAGAATTGTAAGGTCGCTATTATTCCCAATGTTTGAGCATTTCGTACCAAATTTTGGTTCAGAATATTTAAATAATTGGTGTGGTCTATAGTTCCATTAATTACACAAAGTTTACTTGGACCAGCAGCAGACATACTGCCCCAAACCATCAGCGAGCCACCCCCATTTGTCACAGTGCATCATAGATTACGCTCTCAGAGTTCTTCGTTATATTTTCGCCAGAATAACATTAACCATCTGATCGGAACAAATTATTTTCGCTTTCGTACACAAAAAATAGGGTACTCCAAAACGAAAGGCATTATTTTTACAATTTTTGCAAATTTTAATTTCTTTTTTCTATTGTACTTGTTCACGAACCGTTTTTCACGGGCTACTCCTCTGTGTAAATTGCTTCTTCTCAAAACTAATCATATCGTTTCGGAATGAGAACTTTTATTGACATGTTTCGATAATTATTTGGCTAGCTTAGATGCACTTATCTTCATGTTTTTATTATCCTGTAGTACAATCTAGCCCTCGCCAAACTTATTATACGAGTGTTACTCTAGTTTTACTACTTTTTAGTTTATTTTCCACTGAATTTGCTGATTAAAAACAGCTAATAGTGTCTTGAACTGTAAAGTGTGACCTATTTACTATTTCCTCAATGTCACGAGCAGATTTTCCCTCTATATAATATTTTACAATAAGTTCAATGAGTTTTAAAGAAGTTTAGCCATGTTAACTTTCTGTTTTAAATTTTAAACACCAAGTTTCACCCACGTAAAATATGTAGGACTTCAACTTGTTTACTTTTTGGCTTAAAAGTGTCAAGTAGTCAAAATCCGGAAAATCCTCCAAGTGCAGAAAGTTTCCATCTGTTTTGCTATATTTTCACTTTTTGTATTTTTCATAGTCATGAAATTGAGATTTGCTATAGATGTTTCTATTTTCCACAAGTAAACAATATAGAATTAGTAGAACATATTATCTTTTCTCTGAAGCATACTCGTAGAAGGTTTATTTCCGACTTCTTTATTGAGCTACTGCAATTACAACCAAGTTGATATTATAGCCGGAAATAATGTGTGCATGATTTTTGTATTTTAGTTTGTTTCCTAATTCGAGTTTTCGATGGGGCATATGTTCTTTGGTTTTCATTAAAAAAATTAGAATTAACATTTTATCATATATTTTTTTTTTCATATTTGCGAAGGCATTATTATTGATTTTAATGAAACATTCTTTAAATTGGCTAAACACAACTACGTGCCCCCCATAGTTGACGAGTTACCACTAGCAAGGACGAGCAGGGATCAAAAATTGAAGAATAACTAACAAAAACGTACAAAAAATACACGAAAAGACAACACACTGAAGATAAACAAACAAAAAACAACCCCAAAACAAACACAATCGGCGAAATTGTCTAACAGCTATGGGGGGCATGTAGTCGAGTTTTACCCTTCTTTTGAATTCATTATACTAGCGATGCATTAATTTTTTTCGGTGATAAGATTTTCACTAAATTATCTTTTACGGGATATGTATAAACGGTATTAAATTTGTCAATAGATCATTCATTTTCATCTTCGAGTAGCTATTTCTTTTGAGGATCTGATACTTGTTCTATAAGTATTTTCGAATAGTTTAGGTCTGATTGAAATAAGTTAATTTTAGGATATTTATTGGGTAAACTCTTCAAAATACAACTAATATTTTTAAATTTCGCAATAAGTACAGGTTGTTCCGAAAAATACCTATTCTAGCATATGTGCCTCATCTCTGCTAGAAACCCCTCTGTCTTCCAACCTAAAATTGATTTTTCATTTTTTTTAAAGCATAACGTACTCGAAGCATTTATATATTCTTTGTTATATGTTTTTATTACACTCAGAAAAATGTAATTTAATAGAATCAAATTTAAATCAAAAGTTGAAATCACTTTGAAATAAAAAGCGAATCTTATTTGAATTCCACTTTGTTATAAAAATTTTATTTGCAAATCAAAATTTTTCATCATTGAATTAAAAAGAAACGTATATGGAGCCAAATCATATTTGAAAATTTTTGAATCAAAAATGTTCAAATATGATTTGGCGCCATATACGTTTCTTTTTAATTCAATGATGAAAAATTTTGATTTGAAAATAAAATTTTTATAATAAAGTGGAATTCATATAAGATTCGCTTTTTATTTCAAAGTGATTTCAACTTTTGATTTAAAGTGATTCTAATCTATTTTAATATATTATAATAGATTCAAGTACGGGAACAGACCTTTCATTATGGCTCAATATCCAAACCTAACATATTGAATTCAACACATATGATGCCCAGGAAATGATATAAGTAAAAGAGCAGGTCTTCACGGCCTCCCTTCTTTCTTCGTAAATAATTGTGGACATGCTTTGGCAATATTTCTTCTACATGTATTTAATAAATCTTTATAACTAAGATATTTGCTGACAATTTGGAAAAAATCTGGTATTCCATTCAGGAGATAAATCGATCATATGGATCTACCGTCCTATTTGCATTCTATCGACCATAGCATATGTGTTCGAATGTCTAGTTCGTGACTATTTAACGGCTTTGATTAGGTCCAATTAGGCTCAATCAGCCTGCTTTTGGAAAGGATTGCAACCGATTTTTTAACATACTATAATTATATTTCCAAGTTCATGCTATCTGTACCGATTTCAGCACGACATTTGATAATCTTAATCTGTTGCTTAAAAAACTCATAAACATCATCATTTATAGAAAACTGTATAGCTGGCTATTGGATAACATTCAGCATTGGTTCCCTGATTGTGAATTTGGATGGACTCCTTTTTTGTCCATTTATTGCTACTTCTAGTGTTCTGTGGGGATCGTATTTCGATCCCCTACTTTTCCAACTTTTTTTCATTATATAAATACGGTTTTTAAAGAAGCTGAACATAATTTGTTCGCAGATGACTACAAAATATATAATTCCTTTGCTTTCTTTACCGATATATCGGCTCTTTAGTCAAATTTTGCTTTACAGTTTCTTCAATTATTGCATTTGAAATTGTTTAGCTCTCAACATAGAAAAATGTCAATTTATGATTTTTAATCGTTCAAAACAGAATTTTAATACCTACACCTTAAATAATACATTAGAGATAGTTGATTTTGTTAAAGATAGGCATTACATTTGACACTAGCTTAAATTTCTCCATTCTTATAAATAATTTAGCTAATGAGACACGAAGAATGCTTGAAGTTATTATAACATTAACTGCTTACAAACACTTTACATCTTTCTAGTCCGTTGTAAACTTGACTACGCTTGCGTGCAGCAAATTTTATTTCGGAACAAATGAATAGAGTATTTTAGCAAATTTTATTTTGGAACAAATGAACAGAACAAATTTGCTGTCAAATAATAACATTACTGTTAGCCACCAATTAAAAATAAACTACCTCTGAAAACAAAAGGAAATGTTTTCATGCAACGTTTTTATACAATGCAATGAATCGTAATTTTGGTGCTGCAGCAATAGTGCAAGAGCTTTTCAGTGAAGTCCATTGATAAGAAAACTAGGAATCATGATTTTTTTTCAATAAATAACATTTTATATCCTCAAAATCCAACTATGGAACGTTTAAACCGATTGAGTAACATCATTTCAAGCGGAGCAGTTATTTTTAATGTCAATGTGAATCATATTAAACAAATAGTGTGCAAGCTAAAACCGTCTATGAGTTCTTGAGTCTGGTTTTTAGGTAAGTATTAATTATAAGGCAACAGCATGTATTATAATTTAAGTTAAACCATTGTATATAATATTTTAATGGGATATTAGTTCCCTATACTTTGAAATAAATAAACAAGTTACTTAAAAACTGGATCTTGCATGATCGGTATCTTTTAAAGAAAATGTAACTTTTGATAGGATATGTTATTAAAATTTCTTTTTCTTATATTTGTCTTGCATAATAACGGGCCTCTGATGTGCCCATGTGTGTCTTTTGGGAAGATTCTCGGTTTGGCAGCCACTTGACCTATATTTGTAGTAATAAAGTGAAGTCTAATACAAAATCAACAAATATTCAAAACCCATCCAAAGTTCTGTATGATTTTATACCGCCCAGCCATAGCTTTGGGATACGTTTATTTTTCAATTACTTATACACTAGTATATGAACATGAATTTGCTGATAGTTTGTTTTTTAAAACAGTTTGAATCATTCGTATTGATTTATTCCTAATAATAGCCAAAATCGTAATGAAAACTTAGAGCCTATCAAATCAAAGCAAACATTTATCACCTAAATTATGTTTATTATGATACATACGCGTGATACAAATCAATTATAATACTTCATAAGATTATCAACAATTTCGCAAAATTATCATTATATCTGCATCTCAATTAAATAATAAATAAAATCTAACAATCATCATGTGTACTTAGTATTGACACAAAAATTTAAATTGCATTGTTTCCAAGATGAATGTTTAATAATGTATATGTATGTATGTATGGTACTTATATGTATGTAGTTTTTATTGTGACCTTTAATCGAGATGGTTGGACAAATACTATAAATACTACAGTAAATCATCGAATTTCTCTTGAAATTATTGCTGGTATTGCGTGTTTGGCTCGCATGATGGCGCAATTACCTTGGCAAAGTTTTATTCAAATGAAAGCAATTGAAATTCTTATCGGCGATTGTTTTATAAAATTGTCTTCTAATATATCGCCGAATGCATAGAGTCGTTGCAATCATTATACGTATCTGATCAACTTGCTAGCTAAAAATTTTTTATTTTTAGAAATATCAATGAATTCTAACATTAAGTGGATTCAGCACTCGGCCAGCCATAATTGCGACATCCAGCTCTCGATCGACGATGAAAAATAAGAATGGATGGTTGATGGACACTTCGATCGGTCTGTTGTACGGGCCAACGTTCCCTAAAAGAGAAAGTGTAAATAAATTTATAGCAGACCTTGCTTTAATTTTTTGAGTTATGGTTCTGCACAAGGAGTTCTAACTTTTAAATTTTGCTCTTCTTCGGCACTTGATATTATGGGAATATGCTAATAGCGTTAATATAGGATTATGAAATAATGCTTACTTTTCAGTTGATCAGCCGGTCGCGTTCGCAAATGAACATTAACCGATTGTTCGATGTGTCTGACGTAGATGTTTGGCTCGTTAGTCATCGGACTGAAATCAGCTCTTGCTGGCTCGAAGACTTCCAAGATACCCATCTGAAATAGACAGAAGTCAATTAGACTTAGATACGTATCGGTTTACAAGAAGAAGAAAAAAAAACAATAAAATTGCTTTGTAATGTTAACTGATAGTCACTGATGCGAGTAATTTTATTAAATTATCTTAATGGTACTGATGAGGAATTGCAACATTAGTTTTGTGATAATTTGTGATAATTTGGGACATGGTTTTTGGATTGCATAACTTTAAGTTGCTCAATTTAAAACTTTTTCTGCATTGTAGAATATGTCGGTAGAGAATTATTGGAATACAGATAGACGATCCTTTTTTCGTGTTGTCCTTAATGTCGAGACTAGCTAAAGAGAAGAAGCTCGTTTTCAAAAAGATTAAAATTGCGTACTTGAATAGGTTTAATGTGATTAATAATCAGAATAATATTACTATGATGAGTTCACAAAAACTCTAAAGCATGTATAAGTTAATTTAAAACCGCGAAAATTAATCCAAAACACAAAAACAGATTATTATTATTCCAGATCATCTGTCTAAACTAAAGTATTTTCGTTGGCATCTCACGGAGTATTTGCAAGGTAAAATACACACCATATTTATATTCCAACAGCAATTAATAAAGAAGGTGATCATTTTGAATGCTATTTAATTTAAATTTCTTTCTTCAAAGTGAAATCACTTGACCGTTAAGGTCAAGATCCCAAAATATAGGTACCTTTTTCATGCCCCGATGCCTCTGATACAGTTCACAAACTCATTGCTAAGCTTGTGCTGATTTTATAATTAAGATAAAGTCTAACTTTGGTCAGTGACTTTGTTGAGTTGATGTGAAGAAGATTAGACATGATTTGTTTCATGCTAGATGATTTTCATTTTAAGAAGCTGTTTAAGTCAAGGGAAAAAAGAACGGAAATCATCTTTGAAAGAAAAAATACTGTACGGATTCTGATGAGCTTCAAATGAGATATGAGTTTAAACGTATGTATTAATTCAAATTTGAATTTTGAATGTGCAATTTATTTTGTTAATATGTTTTGAATACTCAAATCGATAAAAATATGGCTGTAATTTTCAAAGTAAAAAACTAAAACTGAACGATTAGAATCATTTTTTGACATATCTTGCTATGAACTATCTAGTTTTAGACCTTATTCAACAGTAGATATTGCCAAGATGTCCCTAGCCACTGTAAGGCTGGGTATGACTATTAGCGTGTAAGGAAAAAAAATATGAAAGAACAATACTAAAATAACAGAAACCATAAGAGCCAGCAGGCCAAAATAATATAGACGCTAGTTTGTAATCTTTTTTAATTGTTAATAGTACTTAAGTTAGGTTAAGAATGTACAAATTAACATATAAAAAAAAATCTTTTTTAATTAAAAAAAGTACTTATTCGAAAGATGAACAAAATATTAATGTGGTTTATTAAGTGTTCAGAAGTGATCAGACATTTACAGTGAGTTTAGTATTGGGTCGAACATAAAATCCAATATCATTGCATTGTTTTTTTGATGGATAAATTCTTGTTATCCTTGTAATTAAAAGAAGTAAAATAATCCCACGACAACCCTCGTACGTACTAGAGAGCTTCATCAGGGGTGGATTCACCCAGTGGATTTACCACTAAGCTGCCTAAGGCGGCAAATTTTTGGGGCGGAAAGTTTTGAAAATGACAAATTGCCAAAAGTTGTGACAAAAGTTAGCAGAAAAGCAGAGGCCTTGCAAAGGACATATGTGTCTGACCTCGAAGATATTTTAAAAAATGAGTGTCTTCATTTTCGAGCTCACTCCGCATCGAGTAAACAAACGACGAAAACAGCATCACACACATTGAAATGGCTTCGGACAGCGATCTACAATCGATATATCCGAATGTGGACATTGCTTTAAGGATGTTCGTTTCCAAACCCGCGAAGAAGTTTTTCGTGGTTGCGGCGCGTTAAAAATTATTTATGATCTACAATCAAGGAGGACCGCCTGAATGATCTCGCTGTACTTGGAATTGAGTCTGGCCTACTGATTTTGATTCCATAAACGAATCTATTCCCAAGCTGAAAGCCAGGCGAGTGGTTGTGCAAGCGGTAAACATTAATCAAATACTATTTATGTACTATTTTACATGTACGGTAAAGGCGCCCAGTTTTCCCAATCTTAACAAGGCTTTTATAAGATTTTTGGGTATTGTTTAGGTTCTTTCAGGTCCTTTTAGGTACTTCTTAGGTTCTTTATAGGTCCTTTCGGTATTTTATAGATTCTTTTGAGGTACTTTGTGGTTTTTTATAGATATTTTCAGGGTTTTTTTTTAATTATAACTGCTATTTTATATGCAGAGCAAGGGCGGCAATTTTTTCAAGCCTAACACAGTAAATCCGCCCTGAGCGTCATCACAAATTCATAACCAAAATCCTTGTAATTACAAAACACAAACAAGTTTTAATTTAAACTTATATCTAGAAAGACTTGTAAAAAGAGAAACAGTCACAAAACAGCGTTACTTTATTATTCGGGTTATATCGAAAAAAAAATCCATTAGATTGCGTCCGAGCTTTCAGCAGATACCGTGTGAT
Source organism: Nemotelus nigrinus (assembly GCA_947369275.1). NCBI lineage: Eukaryota > Metazoa > Arthropoda > Insecta > Diptera > Stratiomyidae > Nemotelus > Nemotelus nigrinus. The sequence goes on from OX376372.1 coordinate 37,596,464, forward strand.
CTACGTACTTTCACATTTAAGTTCCTGCAAGGAACTAATTTATGCCGTTTTCATTATTTTTTTTTCGGATAGTGTGACCATAGGCAATAGTACCATAGATGACATTACGGGGCGTTTCAAAAAACGAAGGAAGGGTTCAGTCTAAAAGACAAAAATATCAACCACAAAACTAACTGAAGCAGGGATGGCGCCCAGTAGTAAGGAAAATAAAATTAAACACACGATTATTTTCAAGAGCTCAGAAAGCAAGTTCACTCTCAAACTATAGGCAATACTCTGAGGAGGTATGAGTATACTGGGCGCGTAGCAAGGGAAAAACGATTCGTCATCGAAATAAATATGAAAAAGAGGATCCAGTTCGCCAAAGAATACAGGAAGAAGAATCCAACTTGGTGGAATGACGGCGAAAGTCAATTTAGTGCGTTGGGGTCGGGCTGATGAGTTATGATGTGACGCAAAACTGAATGATGGGTCATGAGCTGCAACCTTAGGTCAACGGTAAATTGTGGAGGCAGACTTGTGATGGCGTGGGATTGTGTTTAAACCGGTGAAATTGGTAAACTGGAGTTTATTGACGGTCATCTGACCTAATATAGATCTAACTAAACGTTTTCAGGTAGAATTTGAAGAAAAGTGCTGCAAAATTGGTAATATTACCAACATTAAAGTTCTACCAGGACAACGATCGCAAACATAAGTCACTGCTTACCAACGATATATTAGTTTTACTTTTTTTACTTCATAAAAATATAAGAGAATATTCAATTATTTATTAAAAAGTTGTCGTTGTAAGCTCGATTTGTTTTTAAACCTGACGTCTTATTACCTAGTTATCAGTATCTCACTAACTTTTTGGACACTTTTTACTATTCATGTGATATGATATTTCATAATCGGGTTGCTATCCGTTGTCCTATTCGTGAGTGGTCTCTTGTGGGAGAAGGTCGTTGCCCGGAGTATTGTAGAGTGGTATATTAACTCGATGAATCTTGTTGGTAAAATGCTTAAACGTGGTTTCTCAAAAAAGTAACTCGGCCCAGGAGGAATTTTGCCAGGGTCCTTTCATTTCAATTAATTGACAGCAATGAAGAGTAATAGTGTATTGGAATTGTAGTAGCTCGAAGTATCTATCTAGCATTTTTTCACTGAAGCGTACGGGACTTTTGCATTTTGAAGCATAATGAAGCATATTTTTTTCAATTTCTTAGTGGAAGATTTCCATAGCAGCGTGATGTTAACATGATTTAACGAAATATCTACAGGATCACTGTACTAGCACAATAGAACTTTACTATTATAAAACACTACCGGAAGCACGTGCTTTGATTTAGCTTACAAACACTCACGTGCTTTGATTTAGCTTATACCCACTTACCCCGAAAATCTTTCTGAAAGCAAATAGATGGGCCAAGTGCTTGAGATAACTGAGTCTGCCAGCCTCCCAATTTAACACTTTAAAAAAAATCATTTTTTTTCGTCAGAAAAGAGGATCATATAGAAGAGAAACAAGACGGAGGCTTGCACAGTGTACACGTAAAGCAATGTCTGATTATGATTTTCGATAACCACCGGCTTATATGTTCTATATTTTCAGAGAAAATTCTTTTAGAAAATCGTTAGACTTGTTTGAAAAAGTTTCCTAAAGTTTTGAATAAATTCTATTCAATCCCTCATCGTCAAAAAATAATGAAAATTACTAAAAAAAAATACCTGTTCCTAAATTGTTATATATACATCTCTAAATGCTCAGAATTTACTCTATTGTATTAAGCAGCAGTTACTTACTGGACTGATCGAAAGTGGCCAAGATTATTCCCATTCACAAGAATGGCAAAAGTTAAATTGCCTTCCTAATTTGGGGAAGATTTTTGGGAGATTTTTGATCGAAACAATAAAACACCATTGAGCTCAGCCAGTTAATTCCTGAATTCAAGTTTGACTTCAGGCAAAATCACGGAACTGAGCAGGCCATCTCATACATACATGCATGATCAAATTGTAAGTCACTTGAATGAGCAAAACAGTTCAACAGAATAATGTGCTATAGATATTAAAAAGGCTTACAATTTCGTCAGGCAGGAAGGTTTTAAGGTTTTTTTATATTTAATATGATCAAGTCTCGATCACCGGATGAGGTAATAAGACTCGCTGCAAGCGTTTTTATCAACTGACTAATAGAGCCTGTGATATCAGGAGTGCCACAAGGTTCTGCCACTAGACCAATTCCCTATACCATATTCTATATATCATATTCATATTGTTGTGGTTTAAGGTTTCACAATGTCCAATTGAACCACACAATGTAATTAATTTAAATACAACACGAATGATTGTCTTACATTACAACGATTTATTTCACCAAAAGAACTAATAATAGGAACGTGTTCACACGAAGTGACATGAAGTTCTTACATTTTATGATAACTCAAAATGGCTGCTTGTCAATTTAGTGTTACCAAGTTGTCCGAGTTGCAGTTACCTCAACATCTCCCCCCTCTAAGGAAAACTGTAGTCTTTAAACCAGCTAGGAGGCTTAACATGTCTTCCGGATGCTGTCACCTGCGCAATCGGCCCAGAAGTTCTGTTTTCAGATGACTCTACGTCACTTGCATCTGGTGTTGAGAAGGTTTCATCTGTTGATGGTTCCACTATTTGCTCTGGTTGCTGATGACATGATGGATGCTGAATTCTTGCTTCGGCTGTTTGAGATGTATCAGTCATTTGTGGTGCTGTTGACCTGGTTGCTGTTGCAGTTACTGATGTAGTTGTTGATGTATTTGCTGATGTTTGGTGATTGACTCCTGATGACTGTTGTGACAAATCGAATGCTTCCAGCAGCACATTTGTTGGATTTCTCTGCTGACTTGCCTTTGAGTACCTAGTTTTCACCTGATTAGCATGCGCTCGAATCAGAGTGTATCTTGCAGTATTGGTCAGCTTGATGTTGTAGTTAACCTGCCCAATACGTTCAACAATGATACCAGGTTCCCAGTATGTTTCATTCCTGCGATGCATCTGTACATATACGTCATCACCTGCTTTGAAACATCTTTGCCGAGCTCCATGTTTTTTGTTAAATTGTGCATTCATTTTGTGGTCTGTTGTGTCGCCATTCGTTATCGGCCTAGGCTTTAATAGATCCAACGTTGTTTTCAGCTTTCTGTTAATGAAATTCTCCGCTGGAGTCTTTCCTCCCTGTGAGTTTGCATTTGGAGTCGAACGATATGTTTGCAAGAATGTTTGCAAATTTTCTGAAGTTGTTCCTTCACCCTGCAGCTTTTTTAGTGCTCGCTTTAGGGTATCTACGAACCGCTCCGCCTGGCCGTTTGATTGTGGGTGATATGGCGGTGATCGTAGATGATTAATCCCACGTGATTTGAGAAAATCTTCGAACGCTGAGCTCGTGAATTGCGTACCATTATCGGATACGAGCGTCTCGCAGTCCCCATATCGCGAAAACATTTCGTTCAGCTTCATTATTATGGTAGACGTAGTGATATTTCTTATCTGGAATATTTCTGGCCACTTGCTGTAGGCGTCTACTACTATTAGATAGTAATCCTCATTGCAAGGACCTGCTATGTCGATGTGTATACGCTGCATTGGTCGAGCTGTAATTGGCCATGATTGAAGGGTATGCTTTACCGGAGATCGTCCCACTAATGCACATTTCTGACAGTTTCGTACGAATTTTTCTATGTCATTATCAATATTTGGCCAGTAGACATAGCTTCTTGCTAGCGATTTCATGCGCTCTTTCCCAGGATGTCCCCGATGAAGTTGGTAGAGGATTTTTGTGTGCAGACATGAAGGTATAACGATTCTTTCATTATAGAGGAGACAGTTCTGTACCACGCATAAACCATCCCGTCGAGCATAAAACTGAGCCAATTCCTTTTTCAGTCTTGGCTGCCATCCTGTGTTTATGGCTTCTATAACCGATTGCAGTGTTATACACTTCTTTGTTGCTTGCTGTATCATATTGAAATTTATTGGAAGATGTTTAATTTGTTCATATAATAATGATGTTACTTCTTCTTCCAAGTTTGTACAAGCAATGACAATGTCTTCATTTTCTTTGTTAGCTGCGTGCGCCGCTATTAATCTAGATAATGCATCTACACATCCAAACTCATTTGTTCTTGTATATCTGATATCAAAATCGTACATCATCAATGTGAGGGCCCATCTTTGTAATCTGTTTGCTGTGTATGTTGGTATGCCCTTTTTGCTTCCAAAAATTGATAGCAATGGTTTATGATCGGTATACAGTGTGAATTTCCTACCGAAAATATATTTGTGAAACTTTTTCACTGCGAAAATTAATCCCAAAGCCTCTTTCTCTATTTGAGAATATTTTTGTTCAGTGGGCGTAAATGTATATGCTGCGTGTGCGATGACTTTTTCCTGTTGATTCGGAAATGTATGGCATATATAAGCTCCTATTCTCCTGGTGGAGGCATCTGCGGCTACCTTTATTGGCAGGTTGGGATTGTAGTGCGTGAGCATTAAGTCAGAAGTTAATATTTGTTTGTACCTCTGAAAAGCATTCTCGCAGTCTGATGACCATTCAAATTTCACGTTTGATTGTAGGAGGCGATCTAATGGTGCTCGTATGGTATTCATTTGATGAATAAATTTTCCATAATAATTTATTGAACCCAAAAACGCTCTAACTTGTGTTATGTCTCTGGGTGCTGGCATCTTGACAATGGATTTTATTTTGTCTGGATCTGGTTTGATGCCTGTTTGGTCAATTATGTGCCCAAGGTATTTAACCTCTGTCGCGAAAAATGTGCATTTTTCCCACTTGACATGAAGATTGTATTCTTGCAGTTTCTTCAGCACCTTATGTACGTTGGTGAGATGTGCTTCCCACGTAGATCCCCCTATTATTATGTCGTCAATGTATGTTGCAGTGTCGCTTATTCCAGCCAGAATGGTGTCCATAATCTGCTGAAACGCTCCTGGTGCACTCTTTATGCCTGGTGCTAGACGGTTGAACGTGAATAACCCCCGGTGCGTGTTGATAGTTAATAACTTCGCCGAATCTTCCGTAACCTCCGTTTGCAAGTAAGCATCTGACAGGTCTATTTTTGTAAATCGACGGCTGTGCGCTATTTTTGCATAAATATCATCAGGAAGTGGAAGTGGGTATTGATGTGGTTCCAAGCATTGATTTAGTCCAGATGAATAATCGCCACAGATCCTTACCTTACCTGAAGGTTTTCTCACTGCTACGATTGGTGCTGCCCAGTCTGAGTACTCCACTCTGGTAATAACACCTAGCCTTTCGAGACGAATAAGCTCTTCGTCTATTAGCGGTAGTAGAGCGTAAGCCACTGGTCGTTTGGCTCTGAAAACTGGCTTGCTGTTTGGCTTTAGATGTAGTTGTACTACACCTTTGCTGCATTTTGACGGACTATCTTGGAAAATCTGAGCATGATTCTGCTTTATTTCCTGAATGGCGCTGTTAATGTCAATTTTCTGTTGTTGACATATGTTGTTGCATACGCTGTTGAGTGGTTTATCCCATAAACCGAATTGTTCGCACCAATCTGTACCTAGTATCAACAATGATTCGATGTTAGATACAAAGAATTTACCTGTTTGTACTTCGCCTTTGAGCTTGGCTTCACATGAAAATTCAGCAAGCAATGTGATACAGTTTTGCGATGCACTTTTTACAAACCGTTTTGTAGGTCTTGCCCCTGGTCGGCCCATTTTGATCCATATTGATTTAGGAATTATGCTTATGTCCGACGCTGTGTCTAGTTGAAATCGAACGTTGCAGTTTTGTGCTGGTGCTGGTGGCTTGATATTAATGTTCACGTACTTGCGCCTCTGTATGTGTGATACATGATTGATCTGCAAGGCGTTGTTTTGAATTTGTTTCCCCTTGTATTTGTGTTTTTGCTTTTGAAAACTTCGTTCTTTTTGTTGGTGTTGTTTGTGCTCTTGTTTCTCGGTTGATTTTGTGTTTGGAGAACTTTTGCAATAGCCCTCTTTATGTCCAATCCTTTTGCATTGTGCACACCTGTGTTGTATGTATTCACAATACTTAGCGTAGTGCATTGAACCACAATTCCAACATGGTGTCTTTGGAATTTTTGGTTGTTGCTTTTGCGAGCTATCTTTTTGCTTGCCCGGATTGACATGTTTGCTATAACTTGTGATAGCTTGTACATGAGAAACGTTTGAGTCTTCGACAAGTGCTGTATCCTTTTTGAGAGTTATGAGCCGCTGTGCGCTTGAAACTAGCTTGCTAAGTGTTTGCTTTGGATTTTCCTCCAACGCTGACAACAATTTGACCCGTATGTCTGCTTCTTGTGGTGATTGCAGACCACATACGAATACCAGGCTTTTGAATTCATCAGATGTCATTGTCGTGAGCTGGAATGCTTCGCAATTTGTATTTACACGAGCAGCATAGCTGACAAAATCGTCCTGAGTATTCTTCACTGTCTGTAGGCAGTTGTACCTGGCGCTGAACAAAGATTCTTGCGCCCCAAACATTTCCTGCAGAACCCTAATCGTGTCATCGAACTTAATGTCACGTGCATTTTTCGGCAAAATGTAAGCTGCATATTTATTATATGTTGCCGGGCTTAATTTCCGTATCAGCAATCTGACGCGTGCCGCATCGTCAAGACTTCTGCCGTCGACTTTGAAAACGTCCTCGTGGCGTTTGTACCAAGCATCGAATGTTATGTTGTTTCTTGGTTCGTAGTCGAAATCTGCAACTGTTGATGCCAAAACACTCATCAGTGATTCCGGCGTGTGGCCAACTGCTTGTGGCTGTGTGCCATTAGTTAGCGCAGCTAAAAGCTTGCTTTGTACATCAAGCAATTCAAGAATTTTTGTATTTTCCATTTTCACTTATCCTCGTCGCCAATAATTGTTGTGGTTTAAGGTTTCACAATGTCCAATTGAACCACACAATGTAATTAATTTAAATACAACACGAATGATTGTCTTACATTACAACGATTTATTTCACCAAAAGAACTAATAATAGGAACGTGTTCACACGAAGTGACATGAAGTTCTTACATTTTATGATAACTCAAAATGGCTGCTTGTCAATTTAGTGTTACCAAGTTGTCCGAGTTGCAGTTACCTCAACACATATAAAAGACTGACATTGGCAGGCTCTACAGCTCGATAGCTAAGAAGTAGCCGAAGAACCTTCGCTTGTATCAGTAATGGGGAGTGAAGCCACTTAGGGGCCGGGTTGTAGAATCAATGACAAGATTCTGCAGATAGACAGACGAACATGACTACGGACTGAATCGGTCGCTTGGGCGCACAGGTGGCTCTAAAGAGCCAGGTATGGACCCCATGAAAATAGCATGCTCATGGATACGCTATATAAATATTAAGGCTTTTGGACGAACAGAAGAGGCTCGATTTAGTTAAGATTAAATTAATATTTAGGTCTTATTATGCTAAGTTCATTATAATTAGGCATAGGTTAGATTTTACTTAAAGAATAATGTAGACTTTACTGCACACGCTGGGTAGTATTAATACTGTGTAAGATAAAATATCATCCAAGAAAAATAAATTAAAAAAAAAACAACAAGAGCCAGTAGTCCAAAATAGTGTAGATGTTAAATTTTTCATTGCGATTTAAACTTTAAATTATTTTAAGAATGTAGAAAAAATATCAAATAATAATAAACTCTTTCATTATGTGATTTGTCTAATACAATAATATCGCTCAAGAATTTGAAATATTTTGTCTTTTTGGTAAAAACAAGTATTAACAGTTGCATAAAAATTCACTGTTACTTTTGTTACCATTGCATCAAATTAATAAATAAAGCATTTTTTTTTAAATACGCAACTAGCTATTAATTTTCCCAATTTTTATCCGCCCGATATAATTATTTTGCACACTATATATGCCTAGCTACAAGATTATAAAAGTTAATTACGATTTAAAAGGAAAAGTACAATAGAAACAAATGTTTTTATTTCAAGTTGGCTGCAGTTTTACTATTGGACATTGAAATCAGGCAAAATGGTACTATTTTTTAATAGATTTTACCATTGCCTCAGTATACACGATATTAACGAGTAAAAGCAGATACCAATGCGGGTGTGAGGGGCATCAAATACGAGTGAAGATCGATTAAAAGCTGGAAAAAGTGAAACTCAAAGTGCCTATTCATGAGCAATTACGTTAGTTTTTCCAAAATATTGAAAAATTGCTTCTATACATCAATACATGTACATAGTATGTAAGTAAATTGGCATCTAATTATTTAAACGTTTCGAAATTATATCGTATCTAGGTTAAACCCCTACACCCATCCATATAAACAATAATTTTACCTCAACTCATTAACGTTTGCCAGTTGCAATTACAACACATATCATCTGTTAGCCATCTTTCATGTCCAAGCAACCATCGAGTTTTCACTGCAGTATCACAAAAGCATAATAACTGCATGAGTAGCTCTTGGCGTAAAAAATTGCCAATAAAAATGTTTGTTACCACCAAAATTTATATTCCGCATTAGCGTTATAAAAATGATTTTATGCTTCTGGTCAGCAAGACTAACAGCTACTGTACTTACATTTTGAAGATCATTTGTCAAGAATATGTTTCCTTTCAGCTTAAAGTCCGGAACAATTGCCTGTACCCAGCGCGGTCTCATTTCCTGTCGAATGACTCGCAAACTCGGCGCCAGCTTCAGATTTTCCAACAAAAAGTCCAGTCCGTACTCGTAGTCGGGGATCATGATTAACAGATTGTAGTCTTTGGTATCCAATTCAAGTTCAAGTACGGACGATCGAATGTTTTGGATATAATTAAAACGTAATATCGAGTTGTAGACTTTATAGCGAGCTTGAATGCTCTCCTGGTTGTTCAGGTAGAAGATATGGTGGATTTCTTTCTTGTTGATGGCGACTTCATTCTTGGGCTGGTAAAATCCGTTGAAATCGTTGCCATTATTGTTGATCGGGATGAATTGCAAGTTGGGAAATGCCGGGTGGATAGGTGTGACTGTAATGGTGAAGGGTGGATCATTAAATCCAATCGGGAACTGGCGCTTAACACGGTCTTGGCTGCGAGCTTTACGAGCTGCAGAAGGCTGCTTTCTCCGGCGAGTCAGTGGAAATATCACGTTAGTTGGGTCAATGGTGCTTACTAATCTTGCAGGTTTAACAATTGTCGTTGGAGCTTCCGTTGTAGTGTCCTCGCTTATTGTAGTTGCCGTTGTAGTAGCTTCGTCGGTAGTTTCTTCATGTACGGTCGTTTCTTCATGTACGGTAGTTTCTTCATGTACGGTAGTTTCTTCATGTGGCATTTCGGTGGTCTCCTCCGGAACATCCGTGGATTCAGCTAGAATCGTTGTATCTTCATTGTGCTCTATTGGATTTAGTTCGGAGATCGAATTCATAGTTGTTTCCATTAGGGCTGTAGATGGTTCCGGGGCAACAACGGTCGCTGAGTCTAAGATTGGGGGAATAGTGGTCGGTGGGGATGGTGCCAGTGTCGTGAGTACTGTTTCAGGCATTTTAGTTGTTTTTATTGACGGGGTTGTGGTTTCAGTTGGTGATATATCTGTCGATTTTGCAGTTGATGTTGACGAGGTAGAAAACTCAGTTGGCATCATTTCTGTTAACTTTATTGTTGGTACTGTCGAAGAACTAGTTGACTCTGATGTAGAAGTAGTTGACTCTGATGTAGAAGTAGTTGATTCAGTTGTAGTTGTAGACGTTGACGTTGGTGCTCTCTCTGTGGTTGCCTCACCACGTTCATTAAATGGATGCATATCAGACTCAAGATTGTATCCATAGAATTTCAAAATGTCTTCATATACTGGCACAATTGTAACATTCTCCTTACTTAAACTCAGTCCAGTTAACGGGTTTTCTTGGTCAAAGAAATATTTCTGAAAAAGAAACATTGTTTTATTTGTATTTGTATGTGTATTTGTATTTAGAACTTTTATATTTCGAATTTTTATCAAGGTCAGAAATACAAGAGATGTTAGTATAGTTTTTGTTTTGTTAGAATGACAAAGCAAATCATTATTTCAGAATTTAGATGTAAAAATATCTAAATATCGAAACAAAAAATTACGATAATAAGCAGATTGAGTTTTACTTCAATGCTTAACCTAAAGCTTCGAATTATCGTTCTATGTATGGACATGTTAATGCTCACCAGTGCATTATGATTTTTTTTGGAGTAAGGTTGTTAGTGAGCTCAATCAAATGTCGATTACATATTGTTATATAAAATGGAAAGTGACATTTGATACAGTGGTGCTAGACAAAATTTGGTGCTGCTTACATTGAAGCAATGAAAATCTATATTGCCGACATTGTTAAGTAAATTCTTCCAGGTTTCGGGTAATTCAAGAATAAAATATGTGATGGGTACAAAAGAACACAATGTGAAAATATTAATTATTATTTTTATTTGATTGCCTTACTCGTTTCAATCAAATGTACATTGAAAGTGAGCATAACGCATACATAAAAAAGTATTTATATATTAAATCAAAGGAACATCTCAGTAGTTTTGTGATAAATATAAAAGTGAGTATAGGATCTTCATTTGCATTATTTCAGCGAAATTAGAGTCTTTCTGAGCTTTGTAAAACTTGAAAATATGCACAAGATTACGACTCTGCATATTGCATAGTCAAGTATCTTCATTAAATAAGGCGAATGTTCCGCCAACTACATTACCTCTTTTGTAGATATCTAAAATTTTTGCGATTTTATTTCGTAGCCGCATCTCTTATTTATGAGATTCAACAAATTGCCTATTTTTGAGCACCCGAAATTTATGTTCAATAATCAGATCGAATTGCAGTTCGCAGAATGTATTAATCTTGAGCAGGACCAAATCTGATAGAACTTTAATGAATATGCTGTGGTGGCAACTGAAAAAATCGCTCAGGCTGACTTCTCAAAAATTGACTGCCAATGCTCAAACTAGGGATATTTATACTCCCTCAGCCATTTCCAAAATCGTCGATAGCATGCTTATTTTATCTTTACGTGTGTTTTGGCTACTAGGAATTTCTTCTTGGCGCTTTAACTGAAATTTTCCATGGGATTTTCCGTTCTATGATGTACTCTCTCACCATGTGGTAAAAATAGAAGGATCTTTAAATGGCTGGATGTAGAATAGTAAAAGTAACCTCTTAGGTGAGTGTGAGTTGGGGGAGAGGCACCTGGTACTCAAAAAGAGCCATTCTACTCATACTCCCAGCTTATTATAGTTTCCTAGATCGCTTAACGAAATCCTAGATCAATGATAGAAGAAAAGAGGTTAAAGTCTGTAGAACCTTTAGACTGCTCTGCAATGTTCCGAGCGACCGTTTGTGGTTGAGTATCTAATTGTGATTGCATCTATGTGCAACAATCTCTTCTAATAACTTTGTGGAAAATTAGGATTTTCATATCGTTTCGAAAACGATGTTGGCGTAAGTTGGCATTTTAGAGTCTGGGGCTAGTTGGTACAGGTCAGATGAACTATTTCAACTAACTCCACACATCCGTGGACATGATCTTTTACTTAAAAAATTAATAAATCGAATCGGTAAAGTTAAATATATGTTTGAATGAAAAATAAGTAGCATCGGTGTAGTACGTAAAAATAAGGCTAAAACATGTTTTGAGCTTTGTCTTCCCATTTTGCTCGAAATTAAGATCGTATCCCTAATAAATAAACCTACACACATACCTAGTTTTTGGACTTCAGATTTCTGTTTGCTTGACCTACGTATCATTTTGTAAATATTGTTTATGGAGATCACTATGACAAGGACCTATAAAAAAGTTGAATCTTGCAAAGTACTCACTTGAGATAGTGAAAAAAGCTGTAGAACCTCACAACATTGAAGGTTAAATTCTATCTCGTCCATTAGAGAAATTTAGGATCTCTCTTCGTAGCTTGGCCAGACACTGTCAAAATGAAGTATAGCGTATTGCTGTAAAGACTGCTAGTGCTGCTGCAACTTCTAATGCTGCAGCAACTGCCATAGTTCCAAATTAATCTTGTGGATGCATGTTGCCGAGGATGGTAAGCTACAAAATCTCAACCTGCCTAGAAATTTGCATTCTTTATTAGCTGCTACGTAAATTGTAGCTTTTCGCTCCTACTCGAGACTTGTTTTTGATCTTAATAATGAAATAAGTTTGTATTACCTCCTGAAATTACCTAACTTTTCACTGTTAGTACCAAAGCAACAAAGTCTACTTCTCCTTAGCAACCATAAATCTCACTTATCTATTGAGGCTCTTGATTTGCTCAAAGAGAATGGGAATGTTGTACTTTCGTCACCTCCTTATTGTAGCCGTTAGATAGCAGTGTTTTGGGCTGTTTAAAAATTAAAATATATTAACTCTGCAAGCGACTTTTGGATGAGCAACAATCCAGGGCAGATTATGACCATATATAACATACCGTCAGTAGTCAACATTGCATTGCCACTTGTATGACTCCATTAAACGTAACTTTTGGATTTTGTATGCCAACTTATCCCTTAACTGGGGTTAGTTGGCACTTTTGTTCACAACTGCTAAGCGGTACTCTGTAATTCTTGCGTGAGTCAGTCAGATTGTAAACATGCGGTAGTAGTTCACATGCATCTACAGTCACGAGACATATAGAGGAAAATTTTGTCCCAAGTGATTATTTCACAAATCTTTTTCACTGAAAGGGTTTCGAAACGTTCACACCTGACTCACCAATGAATAGTTTGCGGGGATACTATACTCAGAGCAGTAGGGCATTCTGAATTTGAAGAATAACGAGCGAGTATAACTGGGTTGCACAGACTTAACCGCATAAATTAAGTAAAAATAATGAGGTTACCAAATTTGAAAACAATATGCGAGGGCACTAGAAAAATATCAACAAAAGCTTTAAAAACCCTAAGGATGAAGCCGTACAATCGAGAGGCCTTTGATTTGACAGTGGCTAATTTATCATTTGAATCAAATAGCACACTAAGGTCCTGGAAACTTTTAACAGTGCTGGGAGAAGAGCCAAGGAGAAACAAGAAAAACGTAACAGGAGATAACAGACAAGTATATGATGTTGGAATGAGCACCAGTTGCTCAGCGCGAACAAGTCGTTCTGCATCTGGCAGCAGTCATCCAATGATTTTATTACCCTAAAGGAAGGAATTGAAATTAACAAGAGAAGGAAGATTCTTTATATACAAGAAGAAAAAAAGAGAGCCAATAATCGAATTTTGTACAAATGGGAAAAAAGAGAGTAAGAGTTAATCCAAGGGCGAAGTGAACCCGAGACACCAGACCTATCCAACTTTGAGAGGAAGATTCCATCACATATAATATCACCTATCATGTCATTTTCATATTACATATAAGAAAACACCTGCTCCCTAAAAACCTTCTTCGGTGGCACAGAATGCATTTTCTTAAAAAAATATTTTTGTACCAATTGAGAGTTGAGGAGTTAATTTTTCAGCTGCAAAGGTCAAATTTTCAACTAGCACCGGTTTTACCTGCATAAACCTTGGTCCAATTATTAGCAATTAAGCCGGGGGAACTTAACGTGGCCTGGCTGGCGTCTTATATTTTTCGGGAGGGACTTTCGGCTCCTTATGAACTGGAGTCATAAGTTGGGGTGTGGTTTCACAGCACCTGGGGCCGGAAACTGCCAGCCAGAGATTTTCCTACACCCCCCTAACACCCCTCTAATACCCCCCTGGAAAGTGCATACACCCCCCCTAACACGGACAATTTTCCTACACAAAGAGACCTTTGTGTCCTTTGTTCGAAAGAGACACCCCTCCTAAAATTCTGAACACACCCCCCAAGAAAAATGCCTGAGAAAACCCCTGCTGCCAGCCATCACGATGCGTCCACCCCTGCAATAGATGCTTTTTACTAAATGTTTGTTTTGTTTTTTAGCTCCCATCCTAGCAAACACGCTTTATCGCATCTTGACTGAGTCTGGCTTAACCAGCTCATGCCTGAGAGCCTGTTAGTATTTTACCGACACCACCCTTACCGCTTGTGTTCGTTTTTTTTTTGCGGGTGCAGAATATTTATTCTTAACGAATGGAAACACGTCGCGTCCCTCTTTTTGGAGCCAATCTACTGCATATATTAAAAAAATATCTTTTTTAAGAGCTGAAGGGCGCTTCGCTAATGCGGACGTCAGGTCCTCGAGCTTACTTCTGGGCGCCCTGCTCTAAGGGCATACATTATTTTTTTGATGATACACCACCAACGTTTGGTTGACTCTCTTCTGGACTTCGATACAGTTGCGATGCTCTAACAACGCGCCTCTTATAAATCGCTTGAAATGTGAATAAGGACCTACAGTCTGGACCATTAAAAAGAATGGAGTAAAACTAAAGCACCTGTGCTGATGAGCGTCAATAAGTCTCGCAAACGTTGGAGAGCAGATCATGGTGAAAATATAAGGCAGGTAAAAAATTGAATTGAGGTCGAAGTAAAAAACAAGTGAGGCTAAGTAGCAAACAGATGGGTCTAAAAAAATTAAAAGGCAAATCCGTTCATAATTAGATCAGAAATTTTAAAATTTTAAATAATCTGCAGATCATAAAATTCAAAGAGGAATTTCAAGCTCTGACAGGCCTGCAGCCGAAAAACTGTTTGAAGATTTTATAAAGGTGATTGAGACAGCCAACTATAGCCCTCAACAAAAGTTTAATATTGATGAAACCGACTGGTTTTTGCAGCATGAAAGTATCATTATTTGCCGATTATACTTCTTTTTCTTTAAAAATGGGAGCCAGTGATCATTTATTGGTCCTAGTTTTGGATGAAACTGATCTTTCCTGTGCTTTTGTATTTATAAACAGTAAGGCTGCAAGCAAAGCTGCTTGAAAAGAGGATGGCCAGTGTCATTCTTTAGTCGGATTCAATTTTTTATCATATCCAAATATCGGAATTTTGTATCTTCCGTCAAATATTACTGCAATTACTCAGTCGGGGTATGGTTTCCACAATTTAAAACGTTCAACTTCGGAAAAACTTGTTACACTATTTAAAAATATGTATTGCACTACAAATAGTATGTTGTCACTGAAGGACGTTTTGATAGATTTTTTATAATAGAGAAGCAATCCTTAAAACGAGGCAAAAAGTATCTGAAACAAAATTAGGTAAATTGAGAAGGACGTTGGTCACAAAAAAAGGAGGATGTCCACGGAGGGCACAAAAATAATATTGAACGATCATTGATGAATACTTTGTGGAAATATTGGCATCACGTAACGAAAAATTGCTCGAAAAAGTTGTTACCCATCTCTCAAAAATAAAAGAAAACCCAAAACATATAAATGAGTTGTAATTAAAACTCATAAACATCTTTACTCATTTCAACATCTAGATTGAAAATGAGTTATTTTGCTTGAACATTTTTGTGTCAGAGAACAGCGTTTTAATTGAGTCCGATTGAAATCAGGTATTAGCCCATGCGTTTAGTGTCCTGGAATTTCTGGATTATTTGCTTCATTAAATGTTTGTATTGTCTAAGTCTTTTATTTTATTTTGTAGCCCTACAATTTTCTCACTTCAAATCAGTATCTCCTTTATTGTTATTAAAAGTAACGCCAACGACACGAAATAGAATCGTCCGATTTTTTAACAAACACACACCCAATATCCACCAAATCTTTACAGAAGGAATAAGAAATCTTATATTCGAAATAATTTTGAAGCTTATTCCACTATAAACTCTTGACTCTTAGATGCATATAATCCATACATAATGATAGAATGTTTACAAGACAATCAATATCAAATAAATTAGAGTTGATAGCATTACTTCTTTGATTAGCAATCAAACATTCAACAATCGAGATACTTCATAGAAGACAATTTCAACTAACTTCTTAATAATTCATAAGTTGGCTTACTTACCCTCAGTCGTCGATGAACATCACGATATCCAATTCTGACCAGATCACGATTCCATGGCAATTTCAAAACATTATAAATTTCCGTTGCACCACCTCCTTGTGAACCTTCGTACAATGCAATCATAACACTGATCAACGATGTTGGCGAAAATGCGAAATTATTCCGATTAGCGATTGAATGTTGTTCCAAAATTCTGTACGATAAATCGTTCGTCACATCAACCATTATACCGACAGGTGTTATATTTGAACTTTCTCTGACGACAACCGGCGGAATATCATGATACGCTGTATCGATATAGGAAGATGCAATCAACGGGAGAATGGAAACTAATAAAATATTCACTGAGATCAACCAGTTCATTTTGAAAATTTGCTTATTCTTTTACTAAATATATCGATGTGCAAGTTATTAATATTTATTGGGGCGATACGCGACACCGGATTTTTATCTTTTTGCTACTGATGTTCTATAGCCAACGGTCGATCGAATACTAAGCCTGAGCATCATGTTACACCGACTTTTTACGCTTCATGTGGACATTGTATAATACCTAGATATGCTGGTTTGATGGAATCCACTGTATTTCGCTTCTTTCGTAGCTGTAGCTATCTTTAAGAATAAAATCAACAGATTTCAGATAGAAACTTGTGAATTGAGCAGTTTAGCTAAGACCTGCAGTATTATAGTACAAGACGCGAAGTAATGTTAATGCGAATTGAGGGTCGAATCGCAAGCAGACTTTGGTGAAAATATAATTATGAAAAGTGTTTATCATACAATGCGAATCTTTCAAAATTAGAGAGGAAAATCTAGATACATCTGAGATGAGAGCAGGAATACCCAGACTAAACGTATTCTGTCGAAAGTGTTGCATTGTTGTGATTCTATAATCTAAATTACTAGTATAGTATTGGTTCCGCTTATTAGGCAAACAATAGTGCCAATTTTATCGCAGTTTCAAGGCTCAAGCTGTACAAAATATTTAATTGTAATAACATTTGTAAATTTGGCGACAATATGCATACAAGTGCAGCAAATAGAACCTTGAAGTAAAATGATGATTACTATGCTGGTTGAAATAAATGGAGCTTCGAATGTAAAACCTGTGAAATTACTGATCTACTGAGTTTATTTTATTTCGCAAAAATATAATTATACCAGTTTTTAGTAGCTATTCAGTTGCTATTTTCTCATAACTATGTGACGCCCAAAAATTTTGTATTAAAGTTTTAGAACTTTTTCACTATGAAGCGTTTCCTGATGTTGCGGTTGCAATAAAATGCAATGAGTAAGCATGTACATTTCGATCAATGATTGGAACCGAATTTGCAAAAATTACACTAATTTGGTTGAGAAGCTTTCCTGCATCCTGCTTATGTTTGAGACTTTGCACAGTCCGATACTTATATTTTCCGAAATAAACGAATCTTTTTTAGTCTTTCAAGATAAATAACTGTATTTAGAAGAAGGGAAAACCCCGAAGTGTCCTTTGAGTATTCATTCTAAGTTGATATCTGATATAGTCTTTCCTATAGAAATCGTGTTTTTTGTCATTCTTCCAAACAATTTTCACTTCTTAATAAGTATATGGAGTCGTCTGACCTTCATTCACCCCTTGCGTACGCGGATGGGTCCATTCTGATAGTTAAAGATAGAAGAGAAGTTAAAAATATATCAAACACGTAAAAAAAGAAAATTATCAAAAATAATAAATTATTACCAGTTATAATAACAAATAAAGATGACAATTCTTCACCACAATTAATTTCAAATAAAGAGATAAAAATCAATATGAAAAAATTTACTTGGCAATCCTAAATAATTACGACTCCATTACATGCTATGTAGTGGTGGATAATGTAGCAGCGGCATCTCCCATGTGGCTTTTACGACCGAACCTGACTGAGAACACCACCTCGCAAATCCCTCTAGAACCTCTCGAGGTTTTGAGTGTGGGTGCCGGTCACCAGATCAATAAAATTAATTGAATGGAATTGGCAATGAGATAGTCCGCCATTTCGAGACAGTCATATGCCAAAAATTAGACTATATGACCGTCACCTGTGTCAACCGGAACAACAAACACCTGCCTTGCCCACAACAAATAGGTCCGAAAATCAGTTGGTCAGTTACAAACCGACCGGGATAGTTTTTGCGCTTGCCAACCATACATTCGTCGATCTCAACAGTAGTACCAGAGCCACCCAATGACCGTTCGTCTCGATAGCTTCAACTCTTTTTCAAGTTTTTTGACATGTGGCGGGGGAGATGCTATATAATATGGAATAATTCGACAAACGTCCTTCAGAGTTTAAGCGTTTGTCGGAAAACCATGTGCATGATATCGCCGAAAATTTAAACGTATACCTAAACTTTTGCCGTTTATGGTGACCAAACTGCTTATAAATCGGCCCAGGACATTAAAACCATGGTATCGCGATTTACACAGAAATTTATTGTCTCACTCACAGCACAAAACTATTTCTCGTAAAACGCGAAATCGAAATAAAAAATCGAAAAATTCGTTGCGATGGTGAATTTTGCCTAGGAAGACAAAATCTTGTTTAAATTCGACTCAAAACAAATAAACAAAAACGAATAAAGCACAAAATTTTAATTTTTTTACATACCATTATAAGCATTCTCATGGCAATATCTAAATATTTCCAAGAATGTTTCTGTGTATATGAAACTTTAGGAGCATTCCGTGAAAACAGTGTTATCTAGATGATAGTGTTGGTCAGATGGGAGTGAGGTGTTGGAAGGAGTAGAAGCACGTCGGATAATCCATTCTGATGGCAATGTTATACGTTATTTTAAAACAATATTTTAATTTTAGTTCTGTAAAGTTTAATTCGCATAAAAATGTATATTTATGATTTGTTTAAATATTTTAGTTAAACTAAGAAGAATCTTAAAAATCCAGCAGTCAAATATACTGTTTAAGCCTAATAAATCATATACGATGCTTAAAATAAAAAAAGCTTTATGATGTAGAATATTCAAGATGTCTTATGGTTTATATTCGAAAAATATTCAAGCAACTTTCGTAGAAATGTAGCAACCGCAACAATCCACTACCGCTTTATATCATCATTCGCTTCCACCGACTACCTCAACCATTTTCAGCTTTAGATGCAAAATATTATTTAATTACTGAGTTTTACTCTAGTTTAAACTAAGAAAGAGCTACGTAGGCAAGTTACTCCGCCATGTAGGCCCCTTAGAAGGTACAAAAGAGCCCATTATGATATCGCATTTGGTATAACGCACAAACATTATTAAGTTAAGAGACACCCTGAATCCTTGATGAACTGGATGATCCTCTTCAGGCCTACCGACGCTACTTCGGTTAGACTTGTGAAGAAGTATGAGCCAAGGGACTATTTCCTTCTCCTAGCAAGAGCGAGGTGAAGAAATTTTTCCTCATCCTCCTCGCATCCACAGATCCGGCAAAATTCTTTGCAAGGGGCATCCAGCCGCATTGTATGCCTGCCAAACAAACAATGTCCAGCTCAGTGTCCAACAATATCCCTGCCCAAGTCGAATAATTCTCTACTGCGAACCAAGTCAAACGTTCTCCACAATTGCCTTGCGATTGCACAGAAAAAATGTTCTACTCAGGACTTAACAGCTTCCTTTAGGTGTTTTTGGCTGATGGTTAGTTTAAATGAGACCATCGGAATGCCAAACAGGAAACTGCAGGACACTTTCGGTAAAAATGTGTCAGCTTTTGCAAATTCGTACGCTACATAGATCTCCTTAATGTCCCTATTTCCTTGCAAGCAGGATTCTCCTTAGAGATGAGGCGTATATACTGGAACAGGTATATGGAACAGGTATTTTTTTGGAACAGCCAGCACCTAGTACGAAATTCAAAAATACTAGGTAAGAGTATTTTTGTGGACTATACATGTAATCAAGAATTTACACAATAAATTTCGTCCATTTAATTCATTTCAATCAAACAGTGACGTAATAGTATCCTCATATTAATATAAACTCGTATTTAATACTTGCAAGTGCTTTCATACTCACGAGTATCTCGTACGCGAGACGAAAATACTTGCAAGTACGAAAATACTCGATACGAGAATATACTCGCATCGGTCCAAAATATTCGAATACAAATATACTCATATCGTTCCAAAATATTCGAATACGAAAATAACGTATCGTTCCAAAATATTCGATACGAGTATGTACTCGTATCGAGTATTTTGGAACTTGCAAGTATTTTCGTATCGCATATTTTTGTATAGAGTATTTTCGTGCTTGCGAGAATTTTGGGACTTTAGGTTTAGGTTTTTAGGGCAAAAGTAGCTGAAATCGGACAAAATCGACCAAGTTTGAGTTAGAGTTGTTTGGGGCATAACTGACCAAGACCTATTGCTGTGATACAAAAATTTAGGTTTTGTAAGGGAGAAAGGGTTTTTTTTTGGCCATAGTTTGTCAAAAACTGCCTTTACAGCGCTTTCGATGATTGAAAGTGGTCGGGAAGTATATTAGTGATATTTTAAGGACGAAAAAATTTTTGATGGGAGAAATTGGGAAAGTATTTTATTCAATTATTCAAAAAATTTTTAGTGCAAAAGTAGCTGAAATCGGACAAAATCGGCAAATTTTGGGTTAGTGTGGTTTGGGACATAACGAGCCAAGACCTATTGCTGTGATACAAAAATTTCGGTTTTGTAGTGGAGTAAGGGGTTTTTTGGCCATAGTTTGGCAAAAACTGCCTTTACAGCGCTTTCGATGGTTGAAAGTGATCTGGGAGTTCAATAGTGATATTTTAAGGGCGAACAAACTTTTTTTTACTGGAAATTAGGCAAAAACGTCACTTTTTTGGAAATTTTTTTTTTTTGGTCTAGCATGAATTTGAGGATCTTTCTGAGTTGTTCCCATACAAATATGGGAAAAAGCGGCCTAGTTTCTAAAATACTTTCCCGCCGGGAAAACTGAAAGTAACACTAAAAATGTTTAGATCCTTTTTGGTTAGCCAGTTGGCTTCTCCGGCTGTGCTGAAGCTCTCCTCGTGACTGCACTCCAACCCTACCGGGGTTGTGACTCATGTCCAGCTTTACCGAAAAGGTTGGCCCCCTTGTGGGTGCATGTTTAATAGATGTGTTATCATTTCTTAATAAAATTTTCGACAAATTCATGCTTCAGTGAGGCGAAGTGGAAAACCGACTGTTTTAGATTAGCCAGGAAAAGTTTGGTATCAGGCATCGATCGATGAAAAGTCATATAGATGGCAACAGGATTAGTTGGTCCTATCATAGTAAATTTTTCGACACTGGTAGTTTGAACGAATACAGGAGGTGTTTTGTGCATATATTAAAATGAAAATCAAATTAAATTGATTGAATTTGCTTGTTTTCCCTTAGATGGCTCCTAGATTGGAGAAACACTTGCCAAATAAGTGACCGGCCATTGGATAGTTACGGACAAGCTGCACGGACTAATGGCTCGTATCCTTTCACGGTGAACTGCACCATCACCATTCTAGCCAGGAAACTTTGTCTCTGGTGGATGGGGGAGGGAATAACATACCGTTTCATTACATCACTGCAAATCGCATGTACTTGTGTGTATATATGTACATACTTCAAAAAATACTAGCTAGTATTTTTGGAACAGGTATTTGGAACAGGTATTTTTTTGTACTCGTATTCGGAATACCTAGTATGTAAAAATCCGAGTACGACCCAACTCTAATTCTCCTGTCGGTTTGCAAAATAGCTGCATCGTCCAATGTCTCGACATCTCGCTAAGACACGTATGGCATTTGAGGACCAGCTTCGAGAAGGTGAAGACTAACAAGGGACTGTCTAGCCGCTTGGTTGTCATTAAAAATGCAGATATTCCACACCACTGATTGCGAGCATCCGATTGCGTAAGAACTAACTGGTCGAATCAAGAATCGCCTACGCCTGCGCTTGAAAGACGCTGCAGTGGTCCGGTAAGCGGGAGGAAAGCTTTAAGTTCAGTGTAGTGGAAAATATACCACACCCTGCTCTGTCGTTAGCCGATATAAATTTCCACAGCATTATTTCCTAGAGACAGCCCCCAAACCTGGTTTGGTCGAGATAAATTTCCCTGACATGGCAATAGCGATGTCATCTACATAAACATTAATATACACTATTACTTTACATCCAGTTTGGTCAAGCTTCCCTAAAAGCTCATTAGCTGTTAGATTCCAAAACAATGGAGACAGAACACTGCCGTGGGGAGAACCCGTATTAGATAATCACTTGATGGTTGAGCTACCCAAAGACGAGTATGTTAACCGATTTTTATATAGTTGGTTTAAAAGTGTTACTAACTGCGGATCAACATCCAGGTTTTGGAGAGCATTCAGGATGCACGTTATTGAACGCATTCTCGATATATCAAAATGCAGCCAGCGTATACTCCTTTCAAATAAGTGATTTTTCAGACAGATTTGTCCTTAGTATAGGCATGCTGTGATTTCAAGATTAGAGTAGAGTCTAAGGCACTGGCTACTCAATACCCCACAACTGTCTCCTTAATCTTCAATAGGAAGGAGCTTGGACTAATTGGTTTATAATCCTTTGGTTTAAAGCTTTTCTTGCCTTAGGGGTAAATACAACTTTTGTTATCTGCTAGCTGATAGGATCATACAAAAGTCTTAAACAGGTTTTGTGTATGGCCATGAGCTAAGACATAGTTCCCTCTAATTCCCCCTGAATATTAGCCGTCTTGACACCATCCAGGTCTAATGACTTGAATGGGCCTAAAGAATAAACGAGTCATCTAATATATGCGAGTCATCTATTATATGATTCTAACGGTAATGTTGGAGATGTCTTTTCACTACCAGGAAAGTGACTGTGCATCAACACATTAAGCGTCTTACAGCTACTTTGAGTAAAGCTATAATTGGACTGTTGTATGCAACCCGGAACAACAAGATTTAAGCTTAGAATTTTTCGGAGGAGATTGGTATTGGCAGCACTAACTGGAGAATGGGTTCCATACAGTGGAACGTGGTAGAACGTTTTAAGCAAGAGACGCCATGTATCAGGGTCGTTCAATAAAACTGATAATTGGAATTAACTTGTGTGTGTTTCCATTTCATTAAATACTGGTTCTAACAAGGGATCACAACAGTGGCGACGAGGATATCGGGCGACGAGAATATTAAGTTAATATTCGGTCGCAGAATTAATATTTGTCATCAGCGCGAAGTGCAAGTACACACGAAATGGACGCGACAATGCAAGCTTTGTTCGAGCGCATGCAGGAACAACATGAGCGGGACAACGCAGCAATGCAAAACTTAGTAAAACAGCTATTATCATCCAGTGGACAGACTGCAGGCACGAGCAGTGCAACACAGGGACCAGAATTCATTATCGAAGCGCTAGCCTCAAGCATTTCCGAATTTCTGTATAATCCGGAACACAACCTCACATTTGACTCCTGGTACGCACGTTTCGAAGATCTCTTTGAAATCGACGCAGCAAAACTGGATGATGCCGCTAAAGTTCGACTCCTGCTTCGCAAACTCAGCACCCCAGTTCATACAAAATACATAAATTTCATTTTGCCAAAACATCCGAGAGAAATTGATTTCAAGGAAACAGTACGGCAATTGAAACAAATTTTTGGAGAACAAACTTCCCAGTTCAACAAGCGATACAACTGTTTTCAACTCATCAGAAATGTCAATGATGATTTTATTACGTACGCAGGTATGGTCAATAAACAGTGCGAGGAGTTTAAGTTGAACGAACTTACTCTTGATCAATTTAAATGCCTCATATTCGTTATGGGTCTAAAATCAGCATCGGATTTTGAAATTCGCACGAAAATCCTGAATTTGATAGATAGCAAAGCAGCAACAGTGACATTGGACGTCATTGCAAAGGAATGTCAACGGCTTATCAATCTAAAGCAGGACACCACACTCATCGAGTCGAAATCCGGACAAGTTAACAAACTACAGTCCAATCCAACTGTAAGTACACACAGTACAGCAACTACGCCAAAAACACCGTGTTGGTTCTGTGGTGGCATGCATTATGTGCGAAATTGCACATATGCCAAACACAAATGCAGTCAGTGCGGAAAAGTAGGTCACAAGGACGGCTACTGCAACGCGCACCACAAAAACAACAACCAGCGATCAGTGAAGGAAAAATTCAAATCGTCCAACAAGCCGCATTCGAAAAAGAACATATCCAGGTTCGTGACACAATCCCAGAGTATCTTCACGAACTGCATCAACACATCGAACCGCAAGTTTATTACAGTGGAGATAAATGGCGTAAATGTAAGATTACAATTTGACACCGCATCAGACATAACTATAATAAGTCAAAATGTCTTCGAAAAGCTAAACATCGCAGACATCCACCAAGTGGAACATATCGCACGCAGCGCCACAGGGAGCCAATTACCACTGACAGCGCAATTCAATTGTCAAGTAAAATTTCGGGACAAAAACATTGCAGCGACTTGCTTCGTTACTTCGAAGAAGAATCTTAACGTCCTTGGAATCAATTGGATTGACAAGTTTCAACTTTGGGACTTATCAATTAACGCGATCTGCAACAAGATCCAGGACGGAACCCAGGACAGTCGAAAACATGTAAGTTTTGTTACTATTGACACTCTCAAAGATAGTTTTCCAGATGTTTTTGATAATAAACTGGGACTTTGCATCAAAACGAAAGCAAAATTGTCCACAAAAACAGATGTCAAACCAGTTTTTCGGCAAAAACGACCTGTGGCATATGCTATCCAAAGCCAAGTCGAGCAGGAATTACAACGTCTTCAAGATGTAAAAGTAATTTCGCCAGTGCACTTTTCAGACTGGGCGGCACCAATCGTAGTGACGAGGAAATCAAATGGAAAAATCAGAATTTGCGCCGATTTTTCGACAGGATTAAACAGCGCTCTGGAGCCAAATCAGTTTCCTCTTCCACTACCGGAGGATATATTCTCGAAATTAGCAAATGCTCAAATATTCAGCCACATCGATCTATCTGATGCTTTTCTTCAGATTGAGGTGGAAGAAAACTCGAAACATCTATTAACCATAAACACCCACATGGGTTTATTTCAATATAATCGAATGGTTTTCGGAGTAAAAACTTTTCCAGCCATTTTCCAACAGATAATGGATGAAATGCTAGCTGGAATTTCAGGCGCCGCAGCATATATCGACGATATTTTTGTTTCTGGAAGAAATCGTCAGGAACATGACAACAATCTTCATGATGTGTTACGCCGAATTCAAGAGTACGGTTTCAAAGTCAAGATAGAAAAATGTAAATTTTTTGTTGCAGAAGTTACCTACCTTGGGTACGTCATCAATAAGCATGGCTTAAAACCAGATAAAAAACGCATTCAGGGCATCACGGACATGCCGCAACCAACAAATTTGACTGAATTACGTTCTTTTCTTGGCGCAGTAAATTTTTATGGGAAATTTGTCGACAAAATGCGTCATCATCGAGGCCCACTTGATGAGTTGTTGAAGAAAGACGTGAAGTGGTCATGGAAAGACGAACAGCAGCAATCTTTTCACAAATTAAAGGAAATTTTGTCATCTGATTTACTATTGACACATTTTGATCCAGAACTCGACATCATAGTCGCAGCCGACGCTTCAAACTACGGTCTGGGAGCTTGTATCATGCACGAGTATCCTGACGGCACAACGAAAGCTATTTGTCATGCATCAAGGTCTTTAACACCTGCAGAAAAAGCATATAGTCAAATAGAAAAAGAAGCGCTTGCACTTGTGTTTGCAGTTACAAAATTTCACAAGATGATTTTCGGTCGGAGATTCAAACTGCACACCGATCACAAGCCATTGCTCACTATATTTGGTAGCAAAAAGGGTGTCGCAGTGCATCAAGCGAATCGTTTACAACGATGGGCATTGATTTTACTCGCATACGATTTTGAAATTATGTATATTTCGACAAACAGTTTCGGTTATGCGGATGTTTTATCACGTCTAGTGAATAAGAACATTTGTCCGGAAGAAGATTACGTCATCGCATCCGTCAAGCTGGAATCAGATGTCAATCAAGTGTTAACTGATATACTCGAGAAGTTACCAGTAACACAAACTATGGTCAAAGTGGAAACATCAAAAGACACTATATTGCAGAAAGTTTTGAACTTTGTCGATAAAGGCTGGTCCTCTAGCACCATTGAAGACGAACTAAAGCCGTTTTTCAACCGAAAAGATGACATCACCGTAGTTGAAGGATGCATAATGTTTGGCGAACGAATAGTTATTCCGCAGACGCTACGCAAACGAGTTTTAAAGCAACTTCATCGGGGTCATCCTGGCATCGAACGGACGAAAGCTATATCACGAATGTTCGTTTATTGGCCAAATATTGACGCAGATATAGCAACATACATACGATCGTGCAATAACTGCGCATCAGTGGCTAAAATGCCAACAAAAACAACACTTAACCCATGGCCAGTTTCTTCGGAACCATGGGAGCGTATTCACATTGATTACGCTGGTCCAATTGATGGACAGTATTTCTTGGTGATTGTTGATTCTTTTTCAAAGTGGCCAGAAATCATCCCTACAAAGTCAATCAATACTCAGCAGACAATGGATATACTAAGCGACATTTTCGCTAGGTTTGGGCTACCGAAGACTATTGTGTCCGACAATGGGACGCAATTTACCAGTACGCTGTTCCAGGATTTCATCACAGAGAATGGTATTGAACATCTCCGTTCCAGCCCTTACTATCCGATGTCTAATGGACAGGCAGAGAGGTTTGTGGACACATTTAAACGAACTTTAAAAAAACTTGACGGAGAGGGTACAACAATACACAAGCTTCACACTTTTCTTCAAGTTTATCGGTCAACGGCGAATCGTAGTACTCCAAACGGAAAATCGCCAGCTGAGAATCTTATGGGAAGAAAAATTCGGATTCCTTTGGACCAGATTAAACCAAGAAACATTCACACATCACAGGATGGCAACAAAACCAACGAGAACATGTCGAAGCAATTTAATCGTAAAAATGGAACAAGAGAGAGAGTTTTTGATTGTAAGGATCTTGTATACGCCTGTGTGCATGACAATAATAACAAGTTCACCTGGCAGCACGGTGAAGTAATAGAACGCATCGGAAACGTGATCTACAATATATTACTCCAGAATGGTAGATTAATACGTTCGCATGTCAACCAGTTAAGGAAGCGGTACGTAGAGGAACCGAATCATCAAGCAGCTTTAGCATTAGCAGACGCTTTTAATCTGTATGATACTGATGACAACAACGACAATGACAGTGGTCCTGTTTCAACTACCAGCAAACAAGTCTTGCCAGAATTACCAACAGTTCCGGGGTCGGAAATCATAACTCTTCGCAGATCACATCGAAGTCGACATCCACCATCCAGATATGTTCAATAAGAACATAACTTCAAAAAGGGAGATATTGGCAGCACTAACTGGAGAATGGGTTCCATACAGTGGAACGTGGTAGAACGTTTTAAGCAAGAGACGCCATGTATCAGGGTCGTTCAATAAAACTGATAATTGGAATTAACTTGTGTGTGTTTCCATTTCATTAAATACTGGTTCTAACAAGGGATCACAACAATTGGTTTATTTGATACTTTCAATATTTGCCGCAAAGATTTCCATGAAGCTCTTTTCCTTAATTCAACTTTGGCTTAGCTTCGATTCAACTTTGTGATTAAAAAAAAAAAATCATTCCTACATTTAATTCGAAGTGCTGCAATCTTACTATTCCACCTCTTCTCTCTTTTCCGTATGGATTCACAGCAGAGTTGTTGAATGAGTAGTTAGAGAGTTCACTGCCTTATTCGGATGTTCCGAATGAAGGAGCGCCTGGAAGTGGTCAAGTTCAGGGTAAAAAGCTGATCGTGATTTCTCTCAATGAGTTTTCTTCCTGGTAAGGAGTTCCTTCTCTATGTAGCAATTATCCTTATGTAAATGCCACTACATGTCGTCTGACTCTCGTGAAAAGGTGTGCAGAGTGCGCACTTATCAGTGCTATCTCTAGAATCTCACTTCTATCAAAGGTTCTGAAGGTATGTTCATAGTGAATGTTTGCAATGGAAAGATTATTAGACATAATGAACTCATTTAAATTTAGAAGAAAGTAGGGTAAGCTAAAATATTCGTCAGTAAGTTCTTTGCCTACTTTTTCTTGTAAATTAGCACTAAATAGTTTAGAAGTCGCTCTAAATAGTATTATTATAGTTTTAAAATTGAGTTTTCCAAGTCTGCGAAAAAAACTAGCAAGAAAACGCAATAAAAATAAAAAAAAAACCCTAAACGTACAGTGCTTACAATACTACGTTTAATATTGATACAAAAAGATAAATATTTACACAAAATATTTGCCGTTTTATGGTTTAGCAATTATTACCGGTTTGGTTACTTTCAAAAACTGTAACTGTGCTGAAAATCAACACAAAGTTTGTATTTGCTTTTTTTGGGGTAACTGGTTTGAAAGTAAACATTTTGTTTAGCTGAAACATTTTGTATTTTTTCCGTGATACTGTGTTTCATATTCATTAAAATACTTCATATTCGAAATAATTAAATTTATTTATACATTTAGATGAACAAATGAACATACATAATAGAAGGAAAAAAGAAGAAACAGCTTTCTAGTCAAATCTTTTGGAAATCGCGAGCACATTGATTTCCCTTAAGCGCACACAACAAAAGATAATATACAAAGTACGTGGCCAGAAAGTATCAAGGGTCGCGGATAATTTGGTCTAACCAAAGTACAAGATTACACTTATTTTTTGTAATATTATCGTGTATGAAAGGAATTTACAGTGCTGGTCTCAAAACTCGTGATTTGCATGACAAGTCATTCGCTTTCGAATTTACGCTTAAGTTTATGCCGACTGAAGAAGATACAACTTTAAGTAAATACGTTAACTGTTCATAAAATTCCAGTAAACGAAATTTACAGTAGCATATTGCTTACTTAAAATTCAGCTCGCACTAGGTAAAGTTATAGATTCATATTCAGTATTAGCACAGTCAAGGTACTCAATGTATGTTATTTCCATTAGAGCATGACTCAAACACCAAATATTTGGTTTACCAGCTACTTACTAAATAAAGAAATATATATTGGCGTTAAGTATTATCAAAAAGAAATTCGCATAGAAACATCTTCATGGTATTTTTAAAATCTATTATTTTCTTAAATCTACTCATCTCATGCTCAAAGAACTAATAAAATTATTCTGATTTACTACTTGCCGTTACATGTTATGCTTACTCATTCACAGCTACGGTAATTTTTAGCGGCCAAATTTAATTACTACCTACAAATTGCTGAATAATAAGCTTCTTATTTAATTATTGTTTTGAGTAATTGAGGTTTTTTGGTAGAATAAGATATGCTTGGCGAAGTACAGATCGCAGTTCCTCTTTTCGAGCAGGTAATGGATTACGATAGTTCCGCAGTAACAATTTGCAAGTAGTACTTATTTTATTATACAGTCGGTAGTTGGTTTGGTTAAAGGTTATTTGCAGAGATATAACAGAAAGGTGATCCGGGGATATCTTGTTTGCAATGAATTTTGAAGCAAAAAACGATAAAAAAGAATGATATCATGTAGTAAGCATGTGAGATGAAGGTATATTTTTGGTGATGCTGAGAGTTTTCGTAAACACATTTGCTGATATACTTGCATAAATATATTATTAGCTAATTGTATCGAAGCCTTCATAAATATTGTGGATAATTGCGGGTAGTCAAATAAAATGTTTATATATGTGTGTAAAGTTTTTAAAAATAAAAATGGTTAGATCATTTATTTGTCTAGTAGGTCATCGATGTTTTTTACTCATATTATTCAGACATGACAATGTAAAAGCTGCTCCGACAAGTAGATTGAACAAATTCGGGTATAATTGATATAAAAAGCAAAAATATAAAAATACACAAAGTTTAGGCAGGTGGCTAAGTAGTTCAGTTAACCATATAGCATACAACATGGTCAACCTAACTTAGTTACCCTGGTTCTTGTGGAAATATTGCGCAAATAGCCACTCCAATAGTTCTTCCACACATTTTTATTTCACGCCTCAGCTACTAAACAACTAAATACACTGTTCGCGCTTACGCTATAACAAAATCAGGGTGATCGTATAACCATTGGCAAATCCGATGGCAGAGGTAGATTAATCGGCATAAAAAGGCTGCTCAATGGAACAGTCTGTAGTGGGATTTCAGTTTTCGTCCCCCCTTGAATGTGCTGTTGCTCGAATCTCCTTAATTCCCTCTTATCTCTTGACTGTGGTCATCGTTTGCTTTCTTTTTTACTGACCTGCTTTGGTGCATAAATGTTTGTTTCTGAATATTTTTTATTTTTTTATGTTTTTTTATTTTTTTACGCGCAATGGGATTCTAGCTTTTCGACAATAATATCAAAAAACAGTCTTTTGTTAACTTTATGCTCTTATTCCTTATATAATAATGTACCCAATTCGAGCAATAATATATTGGTCCTTGTTCTATCAAACCTCCCTTCTTTATGTGTATGTCTAAGCCCTATCTTAAGTTGTGTGCCTACCTTTATGTGTCCCCTGATTCGCATCTTTCTCTACTTTTAATTGATAAGCTTTGCAGCTTATCTTTTTCTAGAAATAGCCGCTGCCCTGTCCGTTTTAACATCTTAAAATCAGATTTCTGAAATAAATAGTATGATTTCGGAAATAAATAGTATTAATTGGTTTTTCTAACTTCGCGTTCCGTGCTTTTATATACTCTTTCTCACTTCAGACCGACTTATCGTACTAATAAATCGGAAGGCATCTCGTGGGTGAACTCGGAAATTATCGCTGCTCTTAACGCAAAAGATTCAGCTCGCATTATTTATAAAAGTACGGTCTCTGAAGTCAACCTAATTAAGTTTAATAGATAACGGTATGAATCTGAAAGGATTGCTAATGTGACTGTGCGCATTTACTTCTATAGTGTTGAATCGTTCATCTGCTCCAATAACGTTACATGAACTGCGTTAAACATTCATATAGCAATTCAGTAAATATGCATCTCAATGAAGTTTCCTCTTCCAATGCCCTCGGCGTTTGTGAACTGTTTGCGATATATTCCTCCAAATTTTTTACTCAATCCACCACACTTACCTCGCATAATGCTTCCTTTTCATTTCCTTGTATTTCCGACCGGTTCCTTTGTGCCGGCCCTCTAAAAGTCGAATCATCGATGAATTTTCTTGATAAAAGCACTGGTTGTGTCTCTGACGGCATTCCCAATATATTGGTATCACTTTCCTCCTCTTTGTGCGTTCCTATGCACATACTTTTTGATTTCCACTGGAAAATGTTTGTCACATTGGAAAAGTGCGAAAATCTTCCCAATACACAAGTCTGGTAACCGTACTAGCAGATCTAACTACCGTCTCATTTCATTTCTTCTGTGCTTCAGTAAACTTCTCGAAAGTGTTGTGTATAACAAGTCAAATCCCTTTATCCAGCCCATCCTAGACCGTGATTTTGTTAAAGGAAAGTCCACTATTACAAACCTTTTATCCGTCACAAATACTGTTCAACATGCTTTGGATCAGCAAGGACAAGTAGATGTCCTAGATACTGACCTTTGCAAAGCTTTTGACTCCGTTGATCATACGCTATTGCTTCTAAAACTGGAAGACTATGGATTCTCTTATGTGCATGCCAGTATATGTGTAGTAACTACCAATTCATGTTCTTCAACTCTCTTTGGTCCCATATCTGGAATTCCACGGGAATTTACCATTCTTTGTCCCTTACTGCTTTTGCTTTTTTATAAATAACCTTCCTTTTGACGATAAACTCATCTTGTCCCTTATATGCGGATGACTTTAAGATGCTGAAAGTGATTCATTCTTATGAAGATTTCGAACATCTTCAAAATAGCATTTGAACCGCTAGTGCTGTGCAATATTTCTCACTCTCAATGACTCAAAATGCCATAATATATCATACTCTTAAAAAAAACTCCTTTAGGTTTTTAAATTTCCTTTCTGGCTAGTTCCTTGATGCGTTCGATAACTTTATATATCTCGGCGTTGCCTTTGACTCCAGATTTAAATTTGACCAGCACAATGTGCATATCTCCGCTTCGTCAAAACGATTGGGTACCTGGTAATTGCCTTGGAATTCGTCCAACATAGGCTAGCTCGTTGTTTGTTCTTCAAGTTTAACATTCCTTATGTTACGTATGGTGAAAGTCTATCATTTTTACAAATTAATTCTCTTCAATCACGCAGACTGTTCCGTGGTGATGAGCTTCATTACTAACGTATACTATCTGATCTCTATTCACAAGTTTCTATCCGTGAATCAGATTGCTACAATATACTCACAAATGTGTTTAGCGTCCCGTTTGCGCGTATGAATGTATACTTCAACTCACCAGTATTGCGGATATTAAGGAATTATAACCATCTTAATTTTGGTCTTCACCCCGATCAATACCGCTATACAAATTATTTTAAAGCATACAGTAATCTCCTTCTCAGTTAGTTATTAACTTAGCTTCACTGCATTTTATTCTTGTGTAGTCGAACTATTTATTTTTATTTTTAATGGGTATTTTGTTGAATTCACACATTAAAGTGTTGCTTATCATCTTCATTTATTTTTGTTACTTTTATATTTTATACAATAACTGAACTGAACATTTAAATAAGTGAATATTACAGCAAAAAACCGCCAAACCAAATGCGACGCCTTTGAGGGGTGATAAGCAAGATGATAAGAAGCAGTGTTAAAGGAAAACACAAAGAGCCTGACTGCAGAGTATTAAAAACTTGATTAATTAACGGAAAAAAGTATTTATCAAATATTTTTTGAAAGAAAAGAAAAAACAAAGAGTATTCAGTTTATTTCCGAAAAACCGTAATCCACTGAACTTGAAAACAATATTTCGCAGTTAAACGAATGTGGTTAGTTGTCATATCAATAATATTAGTGTGCAGTGCTATAGTAGCAGAGCTATAAACATATGTTTTATGGTTTTTCTATTAAATAAACAAATATGTAAATAATTGTCAACATATTTATTTATAAAATATATAAATTCTCCATTTCATTATTTTAATCAAAGAACACCTATTGCAAGTATAAATATAAATTTTATATATCACTTTCCACCTTTCAAAATATCTCGAATTATATCGAAAGCTTCTTTAAGGCACTTCGTAAATTCGTTTCCATCTCGTTGGCCTTTATACGATGCTACCACAGAGCCACTCATGTCGTCAGCAATTACGTAGCTGGTAAAAAGAATTGTATTAATTTATTTGATTTAATTGAAAGGAGCGATATATTTATTCAGTGTACTCACCCAATACCTAATCCATCCTTAACTACAGGTCCAAAACCACCAGCAATGATGGCCGGCGAAGATAGTGTACTTGTCGAAATAATGTTATAGTTGATCATTTGGTAGCCAGCATCATCGAATAAACTTGGCTTTGGCATACCATTAATTTCGGCCGTATGACGCAATCCGAATAGATGTCGATCGAACCCTTGGCCCATTGCCGCCTCTTTTGTCAATTGTCCGTGATACGTTGAACATGTCTTCATCATTTCACGCAACTGTGCATCATCAGGGCGATTACTCTTTGATAGAACAGCATCGCAAAATGATTTCGTGGCCATAGTGCAGGGTCGCATAGTTTCTGTGCGACCATGTCTAAATGCTGCTGTACTACATGATTCATATGATCCAACGTATTTATCATATTGTATTTTATATGCCAATTGAAATGCAAGCTGAATCACTGAATCTGGACTAACGCCATT
The DNA here is from genome assembly GCA_947369275.1 of Nemotelus nigrinus. Taxonomy (NCBI): domain Eukaryota; kingdom Metazoa; phylum Arthropoda; class Insecta; order Diptera; family Stratiomyidae; genus Nemotelus; species Nemotelus nigrinus. The sequence goes on from OX376372.1 coordinate 37,630,203, forward strand.
CGTTTTGCAGGTTTTCTTGTTTATATTGTTGTAAATAATGAAGTTGAGATCTAATGAGTCCATGACCGTGTTATGAGCATTTTTCGCTTCTTTGATCGCGTCCTTCATACGATCATCTAATTTAAATTCGAGACGCTGAACTGCAGAATTAATATCTCCAGTTGGAATCGTGTCTGGATGAACAAATGGGTTTGATGTCGAGTCTTTGTAGATTTCATTGAAGTAACGCAGAACAGCAACGCCATCACCCCATGAATGCTCGAAGTTAATAGCTGTTGCACCATCTTTTCCCATTAAGATTGATACTGATTTGTCGAACCACCTGTTTGATTTATATAATTAATACATGTTGTAATCGTCCAGTTTACTTATGCACACTCTCAAAATATATATATGTTTCCCGAAATATGCACATTTATTAGTCCAGGGAAATTTAACATTGTGCTTCGGAAAAATTAGGGGAAAGCTGAATTTTGGTGTGAACCTTGATACTGGCGTGTTCAACAAAATACTGCGTTACTTTTTATACGGGGCCAAAGGTTACCAAAAGTGATCTTTCCTAAATATCTCAGTACGATAAAAAAACAATGTATGACAAATTTGTAGCTTAGAAAATTTCCCACAAAAAAGATTTGATGATTTTTTCTTGTTACCATAACCGTTTTTGAGATATATTGATCTAAACATTTGTAACTAACAGTATCCACTTTCTCAACGGCATTTTGATACTATCCGATTTTGATTATGACTTGGAATGTTTATGAGTTTGTTTTTCTATGTTTAAGAGTCCCATAAAAAAAATATGTAAACAAACATATCTACCACACTGCAGGATAGGTGGAATAGTGTGCTCCGAAAAGACCCCCTCTTGCCAAAAAACTTGGAAGGACATCTGCTCGCTACTCTCTTGTCGGATATAAATTGTATTTTTGCATCCTGTATGTGATATTCCACGAAGGAGCAGGAAAAGACAACAATATTGCAGGTGCAAATAGGTTTTGTGAAGTATCATGGCCCTGTGACGTCATGCACAGGATAGGAGTATGAAAAAACAAGATAATATCACGGCATAATTCTGTCAACGCTCATTCTTGACATTATAGGAGCTCAACTCCCTGCAGACTATCCCCGAATAATTAGTTTTTCTGCCAATCCTGTGATGACTGCATAGCGTCAAAGCTTCGAAACCAATTTTTACCAGAAATTACATGACATTGTCCTGATCGTTCATGAGATAAGACAGCATGGGAAAAAACTACAAAACCGGTTATTTCGGGGTGGTCCGTTTGCGAGGGTGGGTAGGGTGTGAGTGTGGGGGTTGTCCTGCGATGTCAAGAATAGGCAATTTACAGGATCAACTAGCGATGTTATCTTGTTTAACCGTGGGCAACGAGTAGGCAAAAGTTCATTCCTGAACATTGGGGATGGAAGCTCAGGAATACAATTTTATGGCAAAGGGGGGTAACTTTTCGGACACACTTTTCCACCTACCCTGGAGTCTGGTAGATAAGTTTGTGTACATGTTTTTTGTATGGACCTATTAACATAGAAAAACAGACTCACAAATATTCCAAGTCTTAATCAAAATCGGATAATATAAACATGCCGTTGAGAAAGAGAATACTGTTAGATACAAATGTTTAGATCAATACATCTCAAAAACGGTTATGGTTATAAAATCGTTTTTGTAGGAAATTTACAAAGCTAAAAATTCGTTATAAATTATTTTTCTGAAGACGAGGCCGTTACTGAGATATTTAGGAAAGGTCACTTTTGGTAACATTTGACCCCGTATAAAAAGTAACGCAGCACTCGGATCGATGGGGACTTTTGACATTTTGTTCAACACGCCAGTATCACCAACATTCAGTTTTCCCCTAATTTTTCCGAAGTTTCGTCTTTTTTATGTCGAATTTCATTAGATTATATGTAGTGTGCAGATTTGGAGAGATGAAGAGAGATTAATGAAGATGTTAAATATAGTCCTTCTAACCTGTTTGTACTATCGCCACCTAAGAAGCTTCCAACTAACGGAATCGGATTTTCTTCATTGTAAGTTGTGTCGTCGAAGCACAAAGAAAAAAGAGCCGAATCCACAGTTTTCATCGCTTTTTCATTGCCGTTTTCAATCAGCCGATGCCTGATTGTTGCCCATCGATTTCTCTCTAGTGCTGTTAAATGCCCTAGAGAAAATTCATTGGTAGGTGCGTCATCTTGGAGAATATACTTGATCCTTCCCAATATGACATTTGGTGATTCTATGTTACCTGTCCGAAATAAAATTTATCTATAATTTCTGTGGATTTTTGTGATTTCATTTGAAATTGGAAGTCTTCAACGGATGTAGATCGGGAGAGTATAGATGGGTGGGGAAGGATGGATGTTGATCAGTCATTGACATTACATGCTAACACTGCCTAATCTCATTTCAGTAATTTAAATGCTCAATATATCCTTAAAAGCTGTTTGGTCAAATGTGTAGTCTGGCTTGAAATTAAGGATGAAAGCAACGAGATCTGGAAAATGGAAAATAATACAAGAGTTTTTTTTCGAAGCAAATCTTTTTATCGCTAAAGTAGAATAAAGATTAGCAGCGTGTGGTTTGGTGATGATTGATGCTGAATGCTATCAGCAGCAGACAAATTGTTTTGTTTTTTTTTTGCAACGCATACAATTTGGCCCAACAATTTTAAATAATTTTGCTGCCGGTTCTAATGGTTTCCATCCTTTGAAGTTAGTAACTACAGTCGATGAAAATGGGTTTGGTCGATAAGACTTTTGGGCAACTTGTCAGATAAAAGGTATTCGGAGGTAATACTTCCTGAGAGCACCTTAGTTACAATAAAGGTTTTGAAATTTGTTTGTTTGTTTTCAAGCGCATTCATGGCCAGTAAACTAAGACGGCTATCGTAAGGAGGAAATTTTAGAGGATCTGGACAAGGAAACTCTCTCTCTCTCTCTTTCTCTTTTGTGAATATATTCAATACGGCTGACATACACCTGCTGATAAAGGCGCCCAAAGCTATACAGGCATACTCAAGCATCGGTCTAAGTAAGGCACAAAATAATATCTTAGTTAGATGCATGTCATGAAACTTCTTTGGGTCGCTTTCTCATAAATCTTAGAGTAGACAAAACTTTTGCTCTGATATTGTTAATGTGGCCGTCGAAATTGACAGCAATATTTAACAGTACTCCTAAATCAAGTACTTTGTCAGAATATCTTAAGGGAAGACTTTTCAAATAGCATTCAAAGCTTAACGGTAACAGTACACTTGACAATATTATATGTAATGTTAATTGCTAGTTTGTTAGTATCATACCAAGTTGTAAGATTATCAAAATCAGCTTGAAGTCCCGAACAGTCACGAATATTGGATACCATTTTAAAAATTTGGCGTCGTCCGCATAAAGTAACATGAAAGAATGTTTCTGGACAGATGAAAGGTCATTTATATATAAAAACAGTGAAGCTTCTAAGTGGCTTCATTGAAGGACACTAGACATGCCACCAATTTCTGATGGCAAGGCGCCACAGAAAGATGCACATTAGCTACGGCATTTGAAATAAGAAGCTATCCACCTAATAAATAGCTGTGGAAAGTCAAGAGAAGACAGTTTACACAGCAACACGGAATATACCAGCTTGTTAAAAGGCTTCGTTAAGCAAATACAGTCACCTGAAGTTCTACGTTGACCGGTGGAATAACAGTGTTTGAAAATTCCAGCAGATTGGTGGTCATGAATTTGCATTTCATGAAACCATGTTGGAAAGGAGATAAGATTGATTTCATATGAAACATCACAACATTACTGATTATCGCTTCGAATAGTTTAGTGGTAGTTTATGGTAGTTTGGCGATAGGAGGACAGTTGTTTGCAACATTTCTATCTTCTTTTTTTGTGAATAGATGTGACGACTGTAAAATCGAGGAAAGACGCCAACAAACAGTGAAAAGTTAAATAAGTAGATAAGAATAAGAGACAGGGAGAAAACACGTTTTAAAATTACCAAGACCTGGTTCGATCCCAGCTTCCTAGAAAACGTTAAAATAGTATCTGCGTCAACATACACTTATTTCATTTTGAGTTAAAATAGTAATTAGTGTTAATAGAAAGTTCCGTATTGTATGCGGTACGAAAATGATGAGCGAAAATATTGCTAACAGTTAATCGATCGGAAATGGCTATGCCGTCTGAATTAAAAGTAGTGGGATCTACATTTCGTGGAATTAAATCTTCTTGGTTGCCGTTGGAAAGTAGATCTAAGAATGTTAAGTTGAATTTGGCAATCATTTTCAACCTCAGATTAGAGAATATAGCTCATTTCTGCAAAAATCAAAAAATCAGAATCAGAACAAGACAAACAATATATTTTCCATACTTTTGATTTTTACTTTTCTTAGTCGCGTTTTAGCCTTTGATTTTTATGTAACTTTATCGCAGTCATTTAAGAAAGAGTCACACTGAGCAAAGTGCCCAAAGAGAACTATGTGAAAATTGTACACAGTCATATTAAAATCTCTTTCTGACATCATAGGGGTTCAATCGCACCTCTCAATGAGACCATTTAGCTCATGTGGGTTGACTTTCTTAAATTTAAATCTACATGGTCCGCTAGGGATACTTAGGGATGCTTAGATACGAAATCATTTCGTAAATGATGAGTGGTGTGTTGAATCGGTGCAAAGAGATGATGCATTCTGTTTGACTTAGTTGAGTAGGCGTTGGAAGTAAAAACGAGATCCTTTTAACTTCCGTGACTTTTGATAAAGCTGTTCATTTGGCTGAGGCCACACGCTAACATTCCGTTTATGAGCTCTTCGGCATGCGGGCGACTACCGACTGCGCATCGCATGCAAGACGCGATAACCTACCGGAGCGTTGAGTAAGTTTCCATGAAGATCTTTATGAAAGGCAGAAAAATGCGAATCAAGAAGCTCAGTGTTTAATATCTTTGGACAACGCCAAGGTTTGGTAATAGCTACAATATTGAAGTCTGGTTTACGATTCCGAATTAGCTGTACAATAAATCTTCATTCAGGTCGAGCAGGCGACACAAAAACTGGGACTGAAAATAATGCCATGCCGTTCCTCGTATAGTTGCATTGTTTGCGAGAAGAAAACTTAACTCTACCCCAGGTAGTAGAGCATTAATTTCAAGTAATGCAGTCCTTTGAATGTCTTGAATAAATATTAGCAGTTGATAATAATAAAGAAATATAAATATGCGGGCTTCTGTTCAAATCCAACCAAGCCTAGTACGGTCCATAAATACTCTTTATCCCAAATAGAACCAGAACTTCATAGCTACTGCTGTACAAGGCCATGGTCCTACCAGTATACATGTATAGACTCGAGCCTTGTTAACTCAGTAAAAGGCACTCCGAATACTCGTTCGTGAGGAAAATCTTCTGACGAAATATGATTCTGAAGTTCTTAAACTACTAATCGTGCATTACCTAACTAAGAGCAGCTTTAGCCACAACGACAAAGCTCTGTAGGGTCTGGTGGGCTAGGCACTTTTGCTCGGAAAACTCTAACTGCTCACGGTCGGATTTGTTGGAGCGATTTGTTCGGAGAGACCAGGATCGGACGATGATGCTGATGTTAAAAGTCACTCACACACTATTTATTTCAGTTTAAAAAAAAAAAACAAAATAATCTGAAGAATATGTTTTATATTGATCATGACGTCACCACTTTATTCATTTGTTTTCATGTTAGAGATATATATCGCCAAATCTATTTATAGCTCGAGTATATATGTATATCTTTTCAAAGCAAATTAATGTATGGATGAGTTGACTCTCGGCTCTCAAATGAAACCCAGAGTGGAAATAGTACAGATGTGCAAAGTACAGTAGTATTAGAGAGGATTTTTCGACCACACTAAATGTACATTTCCTCATAGCTATCACGTTAGTGATCATTATGCGTTTATCATGCCACTATCATCTTTAACTATAAAAATCACAAGAATAGAATAAATTTTGTTTTGAAAATTTACTATTTGTCAAAAGGTTCGAATTTCTTTTTTAATTTTCTTGAGAAGTGTTACTTTACTACAAATTGTATCTTGTTGTAAACTCTAAAAAGCTGTTAAGCATTCAGGAAAACTTTTCAGTATTTTTTCTCATGGATTTATCTAAAATTAAGTCTCTAAAAGACAAATGCAAATACAGGCAGCATTATTAATAAAAAAGTAACTCAATGATGTTGAATCTTCAAGTTTTGATGTTGCTAGTTTAGGTGAACTGAAATTGGATTAGTATTATCTATGGAACTTAATATTTTTATTTCCTTCGTTTACTTCAGTTCGTCAGTTATTTTCTTCAGTATCTTAGCAGCACTACTGATTTTCAAAAAATTTCCGGAAGGTAAATCTCTATGGGGAAAAATACCTACAATCATGATTTTTTCAGCTTTTTGAAGCTGCATGAGAATAGCTTTCACGCAAAGCGATTGAAATATTATGTACAGTCCTATGAGTTGAGTTCAGGCAGATCATGGAAAGTTATTAGGGAAGAGCACTTAGTTGACAAAAGCAGACTATTATCAACGCATTGCTATAAAACTATAGATTCCGACAGATACTAGAACGTTTTAGTTTACTTTTATAGAAACAAATTGCTATAAAATTATACAAGTAAACATACATACCATTTTCGTCTAATACATCTACGGTATACAAATGTCCATTTCGTATCACAAGTAAATGTCGTGATTTTTCAGTTCTATAAATTCTATCTTTATCCAATTCGGGAATACGTGTAGCTCCAAACAATCCATGATATTGACTCATGTCCAATGGAAATGCTTTAAAAGCATATGCCACATATGTTGCAACGGCTTTTGGAGCCAGTTTTGATATTTGCCGAAACCGTTCATTATCACTTTTCTTCGGATTCAAATGAAAAACTTCAGGTTCCAAACAACCCGCTTCTAAGGACTTCATAAATCGTAATGAGCTTATTATTAGATTTGTAGCCCTTATCAGTGGCGCATTGTATTCTTTGGATTCGTCGTATTTCATAACGAGCAGCGGATTATAGTTGATAGGCAGTGGTGCACGATCACGAAGATACATGTCGAACCATGGCTCTGATATGTAGCTGGTGTGTTTATTTTTCAAATCCTTGTCTTTCAGCATCTTTTGTAACTGAGGTCCAACACCGGATTTAAAACGATTTACAACATCCTCCGTTTTTCTATAACTTTCTTCGATTAGAATGGGTTTTAATGCTGCTAAATATCTTTCACAAGTTTTCTCCAGCAAAGGAATTGGCAAACGTGGTAAGGATTGCTGGAAGTACATTGTTGGTAACATGGACTGATGAAGCAGCTGATAATTTGGATCATTCTTAATTGCAGTTGTTTTCCAACGCTTGTTTGGATCGCTTCTCAGGATATCTAATCTATTTAGTGGTACGAACTTTGATCTTAACATTATGACTTTTGCTGCTTTCACTTTAATCTAAACGATGCCTAAAATAAATAATATAATTAGATTGTACTGTACATGTTAATATCAATATTCAACAAATGACCTACTTGCAATTCTGCAAAGTAATACACTAATAAATGCTTCCGGCAGTTTAAATTACATTAAATCTACAATTTACAGCACTAAACTAATAACATAATTAACTGAAAATCAAATCTAGATCGAAAGAACTTCCCGGCAAGAGTCAAACGTCGGATAACTTAGCGTTGAACTTTGAACTGTCTACTTGCGCACCTAGGCAAGTCGACAAGTGTATTTTTAAGACTTTCTATCTGTGGCTGATGATAATGACAACTGAGAGCGTTTTGGTAGGAGTATATGGGAGTATAGCAGTATGGGGAATATCAGCTGACTGTGAAAACAAGTAGACGTATATCGCGTATATCGAACTTTGATTTTGTGTACATTCATTTTCCTCTCAGCAGACTTCATGTACGTATTTGATTGCCAAAAAGCAAGGCCAATTGTAATGAGGCCTGGCGGGGTTTTTTGAAAATATGTGAAATATAGCGATAGTTTTGATTGGTTTAGGGTATTTTTAAACAATTTCGATTTATGAGGTACTTGTACATGCTGGCATTTAGTTTTGTTTTATTTCATTTCTAAGCAGTATTCTCAAATATGAGTAAATAAAAATAAGATACATGGATTTGAAGAGTATATTAATGAATGCAACCAAAATTATAAAAAGTTATGGATTTTTCCAATCAAAAAGAAACAATCGAATGCCATTTGGTGAACTGAATTACTAGATAAGATATTCCCGCAATTATTTATGTGACCTAAATATCCATTCATAAAAATAGTTTTTTTTGTTGTAAGAATAGAGTTTGTAGATTCAGTTTTACTAATCTTAGATCTGTGACTATAGAACCCAATAATAGTGACACCATGTCAGATGTTTGGGAGCTTCTACAGCATAAAATGTCAAATTTCATTTGTACTTCATTTACATACTTTGAATCGCGTATAGCTAAATGAATAGATTGAAGATCTATATTTACCAAAGCGTTATTGTCTTTGGTTTCAGAAACACTTGGTAGAAAATGTCTGTGTTCACTGGTTCCAATCAGTTTGTACCATTAAAAAATAAATTTTTTTATCAAATTTTTTTCTTGTCATTCATTAAGTAGACCTTTAATATCCGACGTACAAAAATAAATTTATTTCGTTGTTATAGTTTTTGAAATAAAGGTACATTTGCAACAAAAAAATACAAGAAGAAGGCAGAATAATCTACGTAAACGTACTGAATTTTATGATTCTTGCAAATAATTTATTTCAAATTCACTATTTCAATATTTTAATACGTATCTGAAACAGCATTCTAAAAAGAATGCCTGCAAGGTGCAATAAAACATGGTGGAAAAGTTATGGTATGGGGGAGTAATGGATTTGGCGAGTAATGGCTTTGGACAGTTGGGGCTTACTAAATCAGTGATGGATAAATTTGGTTATATGAACATTTACAAAAACAGACTGAAGCAAAGTGCCAGAAACCTCGGCTTAGAGCTAAGGCTATTATCCTCCTGCTATGGACCAGCTTTTGGATATGCGGATGACATGCCTGTAATAATAAGAAGCTCACATTGAGATACTTTAATATCCAGAATGCAAAAAGCCTCAAATGAAGCAGCACAATGGTGCTAGAATGAGGTGCTTTGGGCGACAAAACAAATGCTAGGATGCGATTGGAAAGTATCTCCAAAGCAGAGACTCTGGGCATACGAACAAATGGTGAGATCTATGATCCTATATGGATCAGCATTATGGTGGAAGAAAATCTACGATAAACATACAACAGGCCTGCAGGTACAAATCAGAAGACTCAACAGGCCATCTCAGCATCATGGAGGACTTCTCGATGTCAGCGATCAAATGAAGACTAGGGCAGCCATCGAGAAAAGGTTCAGGGTCACAATACCATCAAGAAATAAATGGGAGGGAGCATTGTTGGGGAATGCTGATACGGACAGAGAAATAAAAAAATGGACTGAAAGAAAGATGGAAAGCTACTGAGTTAATGTAGAGGGTTTGAAATACTAAAAAGACTACCTCAGCTTCCATGCGAAAAGAACACAAGCAGCAGTAGATCGCTGTAAAAGTGGCTTAGGGGTCCTAAGTGGAGCTTTAGCAGGCCACCTACCTCGCAAAAAGTACATCCATAGGATAAGCAAAAAGCAAGACGCCTAAGGTAGATACTCTGGGTCATAATAAAAGCCCGGTCTGGGGATATATCTAAGTTCATAAGGAGCCTGAATATGCTTTGGGCCATAACGCTGAGGAGGCACAATAGACTCTGGATGTCGCAGTGTTCGGGGCCCGCGGATTCGCTCAATACATTCATTCATCATAATCTGTCTTACCAACGACAGTTGGCTCCGTCGATGCCCAGACCAGCAAGTCAGTCAGATAGCTGGGAGTGACACTGAATATCAAGCTGACCTCTTGGGACCATATCGGCGGGGCATGTGAGAGGGCTTTAGAAGTCCTCATTTCACTGAGTAGACTAACGGCCAACATTGGCGGACTCAGCGAGATGAGACGGAGGCTGCTGATGGTAACGGTAAAATTCGTCTTGCTACATAGGACCGTGATTTGCGCAGATCCGCTCCGACTTGAGAAGTTTCAGGCACGCCTTGCCAGTTTCAGGCGTGCATTGCCAGTGTCCCGTGTCCCTGCATACCACCTGTAGCTATCGCATGATTTCAAAAGAAGGGTCGTGAATGCAATGCTGCAGAACGAGAACTGGAGCGCTGTCTTAGTATGCGTTGCTCAGGCGGGACCCGACACCGAACTTCTTGGGTTTGTAAATTATCTTTTTTAGTAAATCAAACCTCACGTGTCCAGCGGCTTTATAAGGTCCCTGGTAAGCAGATGTTTTTGACTATTTACACTAAGTGAAAAAAGGAATCACAGTAGGACAACTTTGGTTTTGCTTATATTTTACTATCCATGCACTAATATCATCTATTCCTTGGAAGAGTTTTGAGAGGCACTAAAGCTATTGAGAACCATGAAAACGTTTTTAGGCGCAACAACCGAAACAAAATTGGGGTTTTCATTAATTTCATTACTTTTATCGAATGAAATAATTTTAGCTTTTTGTAGAATTTAATGCGGTTTATTTAAAAATTGGTTTAATCACTAAAGTTTATTGTTGATGCTGTAGAGTGAGGAAATATTTGCATACACACAAGATGCTGCGGCTAGAAAATCAAAAATTATCCCAAATAATGGATTATAAACACAATGAAGCTTAAAATTTAGATGTTTTCTAAATGGAGTTGATATATTCGCCGTTCTTCCTATTTTGACTATTCTGACATAATTTGAGGAAATCATTACTCAAGGTTCATAAGTTCTACCACTTTAATGCTATTGGTTTGAAACTGCTAACTATAAAAAATCAATTTTTGTTGGATGATTTTGGCTATCTTACCAATGCACGGAGTTCATGAATAGAATTGAATCGGTTTGAAGACAACTAAATTGAAATTGAACTGCAAAGGATTTAAATATATTATATCTGCTCTAAGTTCGCGATATTAGTTGCGTTTTTTTCCTATCCGACCGACACTACCATTATCTAGACAATACTATTTTGTATACAAAGGCAATCTTGAAAAAGTTTTCAGATTGCCTTGAGAATGATCGTAACGGGATGGCCAAAAATAATAATTTTGTGCATTATTCGGCCATGCTTACTAGTAGTTGTGTTTATTTAAACCTCTATCGAGAGCTTATTAGAATAATAACAACGAAAACGACGACAATCTTCCTCCTGTTGTTTTTTCAATATCACTATCCTCACCAGCTCTCGATAGAGCCGCAACAAACATGGCTATTGTCCGAAATGATAAGATCACAAACACGCCGTTTTCTGGGCAAACTAATTGCAACCTACTTCCAATTGGCGCTACGTTTTTTGTCTTTAGCAAATGGAAATTAATTGACTAGTTAATAGCCGCCTGTACGATTTTCCTAGCAATAATTTACTTTCCTAGTTTCTTGTAATGCATATTCAAACACCTACCGATTTTGAGGTATTAATCTTTACGAGTCAATCTCACTCCACTCGTACTTATCCTCCTTTTTGGTAGCGTGTAATAAAAATCACAGAATAACCACATCTGCCCCTGCATTGCTATTATCCTATTTATTCCAAGGAGACTTTCGCACCTTCGCGTAACGAACTTCACTTTGACTTGACAACTGTGATTGCAAATACACAAACCACTGGACACATTTTCCTCTACCAAGCTTCATCTCATGCGGCAGTACTAAGGTTTTGCCGAGTTTCATTATTTTCCCGCCACTTGTTTCAGTGAATTGTCAAATTCTAGCCGCGTATTTTAGGTGTATGTTCGGAAATTGCTTATAATAATTCGCTTTTATATTGAATGTATTATTTGGATTGTGCTTAAATTATGGCAGATGTGTCTTGTGAGTTTTTCAAATTAATTCAAGTCGGAATAATTATTCATCTTTCGTTTTGTGTACAGGTGATCAGCGCTCAAAGCGTCAAAAAGTCGATAAAGGCGGGCGTTTCGCTGCACTTGAGAAACTAAAGGAATTGAAAGGCCAAAAACATAAATATTCTGTTAGCGAGGAAGTCGATAATGTGTATGATGTGGTCGATGAAGTTGAATTCACCAAACGCTCCAGAGAAAAGTATGGAAACGACTGGATTGATGATGGTACTAAAATCGTGTTTGTGACGCGGAATTTTATTTATTTGTAATTTTCATATCCTAGATGGCACAGGATATGTTGAAGACGGTCGTGATATATTCGAAGATGATGAATACTACTCGGGTGACGAAGGGGGCTCAGCACAAAGTTCGAAAAAGGGCAAGAAGCGTGGTCGAGAGGAAGAAGATAAGCCAGCGAAGCGTAAGGGCACTCTCACGAACTTTCTAAGTAGTGCTGCGAAGAGGAAGAAAGAAGCACTGGTTAAAATCGACGAGGATGATATTTTGGCAGATGTGTTGGGTGAATTGGATAATGGTAGTGACAAGAAGGATGCCGCTGATACAATTTCAAAGGATATGCAACCAAAAGGCAAAGCTAGTCAGAAAAATGAAGCAGCTGCTGTAAAGGAGTATATGCAGAACTTCCTTAACAGCATGAAAAAAGCGGATGAACCTACAAAAACTAAGTCCGATCTTACGGATGATGAAATTCTTGATCGTGTTCTTAAACCAGAAAACAAGGTCAAGTCCATCGACAAACCAAAGTTCTTCGCCGAAGTTCGGGAAAATGAAGTGGTCTCAGAGATTAAGAAAAAAGAGTTAGAAGCAACGATCGAAATTGGTGTCACAGAAAAAACTATTGAGCGAAAAACTGCCCAAGCACAAAAAACGCTGAATGATCAACCAGAGATGAGTGAATTGAATGATGACATGGATTTTAGTATTCTAGATGACAATGCACATCAATTTGAGGCAGCCAGTACAAGTGCGCAAAAGCAACCGGCGAAACCCGCATCACTAGAAAAAATCAAAAAGGTAGAAACCAAAGTCGGCAGTGAAGACCAGAAATCAGTTTCCGCAGTAACGGAGGCGGACTACAAACATCTTTTGGATAATTGGGAAAATATATGCAATGATGACTTCGATGAGGAAATTTCAACTACGACTAGCAATCAAAAATTATTGAATAAAGACGTGATGATGTGGTATTGGGATGCATGGGAGGATCCATTCAAGCGACCGGGCCAAGTGTTTCTGTTTGGAAAAGTTGCGAATGAAAGGGAGAGCAAATCGATTTGTGTCCAAATTCGAAATGTTGATCGATGTTTGTATCTACTGCCGCGGGAGTATGTGAGTGAAATTGAATGCACTGTACGAAGTCAACGTACTAACCAAAATTAATTTGTTTCAGATTTGGGATACAAAATCAAAGCAAATGACGGATCAAAAAGTCACCTTTTTGGATGTTTATAATGAATTCAATGAAGAAATAGCGACAGGACTCGGATTGACGACGTTTAAATCGCGAAAGGTAAACAAGCATTTCGCTTTCCAAGTGCCTGGCGTAGACGTTCCTCAATCGTGCGAATATATGGAGGTAATTATGTCAAAATTTGTTACCGACTATGCAATAGATATGAAAAAATAATCGATTGTGTTTGTAAATTCAAAGTGGTTGAAACTTACATGTATATCAAATAGTCTTTTAATCCTACAAAAATAATAAAAACATGTAAAAACACTGAAGTAAACAAGCTCTTCGCGAAACTTGATCCATCCTGTGTGAAATTCGAGATTTGGAGCAGATCTCAATCTAGTTGTAAATTCAATAATGTTTATGATGGCATGGTGATCAAACAAATGTGCCATATCGGACAACACTGCCCGCTTTGTGATTTCATTCCTTTTGGTATTGGCATGTTTGGATGCTAAATCCATATGCTTTTGGGAGCCAAACTAAGCCAAGCGTTTTTATGTATCAGCTTGTTTGATCCCCGTCCTGAAGCTGTCCTGCACTTCGTTCAGGATCTCTTGTGGCAGACGTAGGTTGGTGGAGCATCATTTCCTAGAGTTGAAGCCTCCAGACTGAAATTTAATCCTTAGTTCAAGTTTTCCTTTCGCGGGCTTCCTTGAGACTGTCTGAACTGGCCATTACATTATCGACGGAAATGTAGCGCCTTATCGCCTCAGCTCCTAATGGAAGGGACTAACCCAGTTTGCGAGACGATGAAGGCATTTTATTGCTGTATATGGCGCGGTTGTTGCTTCCTGTGTAATATTGGTAATTTGATAGTATTGAAGTGGTTCGCTTTGTGAATGTCTCTAGATGGTCAACTGGTAGAAGTCCGCAGTAAATAATTATTTTGGCAAACGAAAAACAGGACAACTAATTACCCCCTGTAATGCCGGACCAGTATGCAATGTATCACTTAGTGACATGTTAGTCAATATCATCGCGTAAGCATCGAAGACTACACTTAGTTTCGTCGAGGTACTGTGCGGCCTTAGCACGAAATGATGTTGCAAGAAATTGTTCAGGTACTCGTGTATAGTGTCAATAAAATGGCGTTTAACTATTATGTCCCTTCCCAATTTGCGTTCTAGCGATAGAAAACGATGAACAGCGCGATGAACTTTGATTTTCCAAAAAATTCAGTTCCTGTAAGAACGGGAGACTTGCGATAAGGCAAGAGTCCTGGATCTCTTTCTGTGGTACGGGCAAAATGCTGTTCACATATTTTAGTTGTGCAATTCTCTTCATGTGCTTTATGCGGACGGAGCCTAAAACCAAGCCCTAGTTGGGCGGCTTTACTGACTGGGCGACCATTTTTCACCCTTGATGGTTTTCGTACCGCTCGGTATATTAGCTGAGATTTTTTGACTGAATTCGATTTTGCGAGTATATTCTTAACGTTTGGTTTCGCTTTCGACACTTTTTGCAACAGGGTGAAGTACATTGGTCGACAGCATGACTTAGTTTCAACCAGTTAAGTCGCAATTAATGTTTTTTTTTGCCGTCCCAATCTATCCTTTACGGATTGTTTAAGGAACTATTTGCACTTGAACAGTAGAACTACTTTATAGAAATACCTGAGCAAAAGACAAAATGTGGTCTTTGCTCATGTGTTTTGTCGCTGGGAGTTGGATACACAAGCTCAAGAGGTCAGCAAGAAAAGTTAATAACTAATTCAGCAAGTCCTAACAATGAGCTTAAACATTTGTAGCGAATTAGAGTGGGAGTTGGCCTTAGCACAACTTAGAACCAGACCGAGGTCCAGAACCAAGAGTGCTAAGGTCCTACAGTGGAATAGCTGGTGCCATTCGAGAGGCAAAACAAAAAAAAAAGAATTGCCCCGAGAGCAGGGTACCCTAGAAATGGCCGTGAAGGCCCCTCGTCCGCATGAGCGGAGTACCCTTCAACCAACCCCGACGGATGCTGGGGTGCCGCTTTGCTAGCTCGCTGCGGCTGGGGTGGGTTCTTTAAAACAAAAGGAGTCGGTTGGCTCTCTGAGAATGGGGATGCTACTTATAATTCATCCGTATTATAATGTAGCCGCAAACTAGTATATAAAATACTCAAGGACCAAAAAGGGGCATCGTTCCGTACAGGAAACCACCCAGGCTCTGCAACATGGGCTGACTAGGCAGACCCAGTGCTCGTGACAAAACACGGAGCCACAACATGAAAATTTAAACACGGGAAAAACGGGAAAACGCGCTACCTCTCTCCTCAGAGGAACCCGGGTGAAGCAGACAGTCCCGGGCTCCCGATGGTGGCGGAGCCCTGACCCCGATGGTCTGGGGTTCTCCACCCTCTGATACTGGCCATAATACAAACAAATTCAAAAAAAAACTAATCGAAAATACCCGAACTATAGTTTTGGATGGCCAGTATCCCTCCCTTTATAATAGCTGAAAGAATATGAAAACTATTTCATTTTATTTGGGCCAGCCAGGCCTCGCGAACCTGTTTCGAGAAAGTCCCCCTAGGCTTTCGCCCAATAAGAAGGCCAATGATTTAAATTTTTAAAAGAACATAGTTACTTTATTGAAAGTGTCAAAAATCCAATTATACACAAAATTTTTACTTAATTTTCAAGTAAGAAACAATTGTTTCTTCTCGTCATATTAAAAACTTTAAGATAGATTACAATATCCTTACAGATTTTTACAACTGTCCGTTGTTGAATTATCTTATGTTTACAAATTCATTAAATTTTCTTTGCCTTTATTTTAGAAGTATATCTCCAAAGTTTTCTTCTTATTTATGTTATCTAGCTTGATGAATTTTCATCATTGGATTTCATCTATTCGAAAAATTATTGTTTCTTTGAGCGTATGTCAAACATCAAATATATATTCGAACAATTAAATTTTTGATGTTTATTTTTCGAAATAATGTGCCAGTTATAGGTGGGTACTTTCACTAAATTTTTCGTATTTCCATACATTGAAAGTTTCAAATATGTCTCTAACGTTTCACTTACTCAGGCTTATTCTCCAAAACCTGTTTCAATACAATGTATATTTTTGATTTTCGCACATTATTATTTGATCACATATTTTTATAAAACTTTCGATCAACTAACTGTAACTGTAAAGATTATAGTTATTATTTTTTTTTTTTTTTCTCCACTGAATTTCACGAATTAATCTTTTACGTTATATTTTATTGAGCTTATCTAAACATGTGTATGCTGTATTGTTCAGATAATTTTAAGGCACATAACCCCTTCTTTCTTCACAAAAGGGTGTCATAAATTCAGATTTTTAGCATAAAACTTATTCTTAATTAATTCAAGCCCAAGGAAATCCAGATTAAGTAAGGTTTTCATAAATATTTCCATTGGTGCTTAAGTGAATTAAAACTGTAAAACATTTGCTTCGATTTTCGGAAATATCCTACTTCGACAGAGGTTGCTTTATGCTATCATTGTTTGTATATATACTTTTATATGAAATTGTTCATTTAATTGATAAGAATGAATTGTTTTGCATTTATTCAGAAGATGTGTCGATCAGGCAAATACAGTTTGTAGAAATCTGTCTGGTGAGTAATACAATCGACATAAAAAGCGGATTGCATGTATGAACAACACTTTTTTTTTATAGAATCGACACTTCGATTGCACAACTATGAAAATCGAAGATGATTTAATTAGTGTCGTCAGGCCGTTCAGTCTCATCCAGCATTTCGACACGTTCGATTCGCTGTCTTTCAGATGGCGAGAGGCTTTGATAGACCGGAACCGTATCCCACGATCTGCATCCGTGCCAGCCATATTCCACGAATCCATTGACTTGTGGGTATAATGATTCGCAGGCATACAATTCTTCACCCAGATACCGAGCGCAGGAGGATACACAAACTTTTCGGGGTCGTGAAACGTATGCGGAAAGTCTGGGAAAACACAGACGTCGACGGCGGCAGCAGAGTGCTTTCGCAATAAAACCAACACGCGTTGACAGATTCGCTCTTCTCGAAATTGCACAATCGTCACGAATTGGTCTCGCGCTAATCGTTTTACTCTCGAAAGAACGTTTTAAGCAGCGAATAATGCAAGCCAAGGCCACTCAAGGGAGGTTCATCAACACTTTTCGCGAAGGCCCTTTCAAATCAGTGCCATCGTCGCGTAACCAGGAACAAAGCAAAACACTATTCCATTTGTTTTATAGGTTTGGCGTTATTATATTAAACAGTCGCCAAACTTCCAAAACTCAATATCGATACCTCGAAATGACAGACACTCGTTCTGTATTCCATAAATGTCAAAGCACTCCTATTATGAATATCACTAGGGGAACTTTCGAACGGCTTCGCTCTTGAGACACAACATTGATGTATCTTGTGGTTAACTTAATTGATCCTTCACTAGTAGATGGATCGATCGGAGAAGGGTACGTAGCACCGAACACAAATCACAAATATTTAAAAGGGATGTAAGTTTTTACGATACTGTTGATGAATCGCCAATCCACAACCTCCTCTCATCACGTCTGAACAGCCACTCACGAGTCAGATCTCGCCTGCCGTTCTCAGGCCCGAACAAACCCCCCCTCCCCCCAGAAAACCACCGCCGCCACACACAATGCCCATGCTAGTGGACATTGTACGTGGCAACAACAAATCTCCTAGAACAAAGAAAAACCCCGCATCGAAACACAAAGCGTGCGAAGATTTTTCCAATCGCAAAAACATGATTCACACGCTCGCATTTGCGATGCGGGGTGATATGCTTTGCTCTGCTTTTGTTGTTAGTGCTTGACACTAACAAAATTGCCGTCGCGAGAAGATTGCATTGCGATGATTCGAAAATTTTTCTTTGTTGTTAGTGTTTGACACTAACAAAATCGCCGTCGCGAGAAGTTTGCATTGCTACGGCTCGAAAATTTTTCTTTGTTGTTAGTGTTTGACACTAACAAAATCGCCGTCGCGAGAAGTTTGCATTGCTACGGCTCGAAAATCTTCCCAATTCCTACAACAACAATTTCGGGGTTCCGAGCCCATTGCCAGCAATTAATATTGATGGGAATGAGCTCCGGAAATACCAGAGGATTGTTGCTATCGGAATTGGACAAATTCTCGAGCCGATGCATTTTGGTATTCAATATGAAAATTGATTGCAAATGGATACGGAAAGAAGGTTAAGGGGGTCGTCACACGTAACCATGCGCATGACACAGAGGCGAGTATGGTAGGCAAATGCTACACATTCTAATGAAACAACTTCTGAATCCTCTTCCCAAACTTAAACCAATGAACCAAATATGGATCTTACGAAAAATACCTTGCTGTATTGAATATATCTGCTGATTTTGCGAAGCCCCTTCCCATTTTCAAATCAACAACCAACTTATCTGAATGGTAGTTAAGGAATTTCAATCATTTGCTATCGTTGAAGACCCGGAATTCCGACAATTTGTAGAAATGCTTAATCCGGGTTGCATATTACCACATCGAAAAACTATTCTATTCTTCTGGACTAATTCCGCATCTTTATGAACAAATGAAAATTATTGCTCAAATTTCTTTAGAATCAGCATCAGATATCACATTAACTACTGACGGGTGGGCTTCCATCAGCAACCAAAGTTTCATGGCAATGGTAGTTCATTATGTCGATACAAATTGAGAATGCAAACCACATTTTTTAGACTGTTTTAAGTTTAATTAGCAGCATAAGTATATCATTTCTCTTCTGAACTAAAAAAGTACGTATAATATTGAGTATTTTAGAAAAGTAATTGCTGTTGTTACAAATAAGATACACAATATAGCCATCGCTGTTCGCTTAAGCCATTGGAAACATATTCCATGTCACAGTCTCATAGTTCAGAAAGCAACCTTGCAGCTCGAAGACAATGTTTCCAAAAGTGCGAGCGATTGTAACTTATTTCAAAAGAAACTCACAAGCGACAGCAAAGATGCAATAAACACAAAAACAAATGGGATGCATGAACTTAAATTAAAGCCTGATGCTGTGACTATGTGGAACTCTACAGATCTTATGTTTGTGCGCATCCAAGAAGATAAAGAAGATAACCACCTTAGGTGTTCTGAGCTTAAATCTACCAACACCTTCCTCTAAAGATTGGAATATCATCAAAATAGTCTGTGATATTGAGTATTTTCAATGAGGCTACCCCCTAGACCCGTACGAGGGTTGTCGTGGGATTATCTTACTTTTACTACTCAGAAATAAACAGTGAGTAAAGGGTCTCAATTTCTAAAATATATATTTTCACATCAACGATTCGAAACTACCTATATTGGAGAGTTCTCTGTGAACGAGAATCAAACGACTTATGTACGCAGTTTTTTTAAAATGTGATTTGCTTAGAAAGCGTTCTTTTAGTTCAACGTTTCAGAAACCTAGCATTTCACAATGAACCCACGTATAAACTAGCTTACGAATCGGTGGTAAAAAAGCAAGTAAATTGCAAATTCCCAAAGTCATAGGAAAGCACTAGGGAAGCAAAATTTATTATGGCACAAATTTGATGACAAAGTCAGCAGCATAAGAAGTCAACAGAATCATGGAGCTGCAGGCATTAATGAATTGGATAAATATGTACAACATGTATATCTAGAATTGCTAACCCTCTAAAATGGTGGAAAGAAAATAATGATTTATATCCCAGACTTTTTGAGATAGTAAAGCAAAGATTGGGTATTGTGGTCACTTCAGTTCCCTGCGATCAAGTGTTTTCGAAAAGCGAATACTTGCTAACTGAGAACCGATTTCGCTTATCGGCAACATAAGAAGTGATATTTTTTTATTCTAATTTATAAAATACAAAGATTTTTCATTTATTATTATTAAAAAGCCAATTAATTTTTAATTAAAGGTTTGATTTTAAAGCTATGCGCATGTCAAATTTTGGTTAGTTATTATTATTAAAAAAATTAAAGCAACAGTCAAGCTTACACTTTTAAAGAATGGAAAGGAATGAAAAAAGTTGCTTGCTGTAGTGTAGCTCTTTTGAATGACTTAACGAGCGGCTCAGGGGGCCCAATAGCTCTGCTCGCTAAGGCGTCAGGCCGAAAAGCGGCGTGCTACGGGGCCTGCGGGTTCGAATCCCGCCAGTGCCATGGCTGTGAGTGTGAATGCGTGTGATTGTCCATGAGAGTGGCAAATGGGCCCAAACTGGTGAGCTAATGCTGGCCGCATTCCCGGCAGCCCTCTTCACTAACCTAACCTAACCTAACCTAACGAGCGGCTCAGTAAAATGAGTGAGTTTAATAGAACTGACTCACTTTAAAGAGTCATTTTACCCATCACTAATGGTGACTTAGAGCTTATCTAGTGCCGCAATGAGCTCCTTAGTTGTTTGCTAAATTTCTTGTCTTCGGCTATTCCTTCTTGTCTTCAGCCATTCATTTCTTGCGTGTGGATGTTGTCGATTCGCATTGAAAATCGGCTCTAGCGCTTGTTGATTAGAAAGGAAAATGTGACATGCATCTTTTTGTAGTTTTTTTTTGTCTTGATGTCGGACGAATCCTTCTTCAGCCTTTGCAGGACCGCTTGGAAAGTTTCTCCAGCAAGTTTTTGCTCATCAATGAGCGCTTTACACTCCACCATGATGCTATGATCACACTTCACGCTCCATTCACCAATATGTTTAGTCAAGTGTTTTCCTAGCCGTTCGAAAATACCGAGAATGTGGCATTTACGTACAGCAAGGAATGCCTAGATTTGTGCCCAAGTACAAAACAGGGACACTAACAAAGGGTCGTCGAAGGAATAACTGCAATACTATGCAATGTTCACAATACCTTATGTAAGGACTGTTTTTGCACTTTTTCAGGTACGATACGAAGGGAAATTTCCTACGCCTTTTGTTAAAAAGGTCTATCGCTCTATAGCTTATATCTTTGGGACAAATACAACAGCTCTGGAAACGTTTCTACTCGAGTGTAAAATAAAGGGGCCGTGCTGGTTGAATATACGAGAACTTGTGGAAAATACAGCAACTTTGAGTTGGTGCAAAATCGAAGCGGTGTGCTCGAGTACAAAGCAGATCCGTGTTTCTGAAGATCAAAAAGCTCCTCCGCCACCAGTCGTGCTACTAACGGTCAATATTAGAACGGCTCTTAATCCTAAATCGATGAAGAATGAAATTGTCATGATATCGTGTCTTGCCAACAACAAATTTTCCGTAGATAAGCCGCCCGCCACTCCACCGTTCAATCGTCACTTTTGTGGATTCACTCGTCCTCATTCGCAGGCATGGCCTTTTGACATAAATCAGAAGCTTGGGCTGTTCAAATCCACAAAGGCAACGAAAAACAGCTCTGAACAGGCGTTGCTCAACTGGTTCTTAGCAACATATCAGGGCATTGATCCCGATCTAATCGTGACCCATGATGCAAATGATTGTCAATTGGACATTCTATGTGATCGCATTATCGCTCTGAAAGCTGTTAACTGGTCTAGACTGGGGCGACTAAAGTTCCAAACTCCTTTTAAAAAATTCAAAGATTTTTTTTCTGGAAGATTGATTTGTGATATAAAGCAATCGGCAGAGGAGCTCATAAGATCTAGGAGTTATGATTTGAACACGCTTTGTGTGAATATCTTGAAAACAAAAGACGAAGATCGTGTAGAAGTGTCTAATGAAGATTTATATACAATGTATGAAACAGGAGAAGGAATTCTCAAATTAGTTACATTGACGATGCAGGATGCCTTGTATATATTGAGAATAATGTGCGAATTAAATGTAATACCATTAGCACTACAAATTACGAACATTTGCGGTAACCTGATGTCCAGAACCTTGAGGGGTGGGCGGTCGGAACGTAATGAATATTTACTGCTGCATGCATTCACAGAGAAACAATATATTGTCCCCGATAAAAAAGTGCGTGATGTGAATTGGGAAAATAATGATAACTCGACGCAAATCAATCCAAACGCAGCTTCACGTAAGAAAGCTGCTTATTCCGGAGGTTTAGTGCTGGATCCAATCAAGGGTTTCTACGACAAACTGATCTTGCTAATGGACTTCAATTCGCTGTACCCAAGCATAATTCAAGAATATAACATATGTTTCACAACGGTCGATCCACCGGTGAAGGAAGATGAAGTTCCTGCTCTTCCAGATTCAAGTGTCGAACAAGGAGTGCTTCCGAGACAAATTCGTCGATTGGTGGAGAGTCGGCGGGAAGTGAAGAAGTTAATGGCCAATCCTGATCTGAACGTAGATTTAAAAATGCAATACAATATCCGCCAGCTAGCGTTGAAACTGACAGCTAACTCAATGTATGGTTGCTTGGGGTTCTCTCAGTCGAGGTTCTTTGCCCAGCACCTGGCCGCATTGGTAACTTTCAAAGGCCGGGAGATCCTTATGAACACGAAAAGTCTCGTGCAAAAACTAAACTATGAAGTAATCTATGGTGATACCGACAGTATAATGATAAACACGAACATTACGGACTATGAGCAGGTGTTTAAAATCGGGCACAGCATAAAACAGAACGTGAATAAAATCTACAAGCAAATCGAACTGGACATTGACGGCGTATTTAAATATTTGCTGCTGCTGAAAAAGAAGAAATACGCAGCAATTACTATGTCGAAGAACAAGAAAGGCGAATTGGAACTGAAACAAGAGCACAAAGGTTTGGATATCGTTAGGCGCGATTGGTCTCAGATTGCTGTTGTCGCTGGTAAAACTGTCCTGGATGAAATTCTGTCAGATAATCAATTGGATGAAAAAATCGGAAATATCCACAGTCGCTTGGAAAAGTTTAAGCAGGATATTTTAGAAGGAAATGTGCCTTTACCGCTGCTTACCATTACGAAGCAATTGACTAAGTATCCGAAAGATTATTCAAATCTGACCAGCTTTCCGCATGTGCAAGTCGCTGTTCGGATGAATAATACGAGAAACAAACGGTACAAAAAGGGAGACATGGTCAGTTACGTAATCTGTGAGGACGGTACAAATAATGCGCCGATGCAAAGAGCCTACCATCTAGATGAACTGAAAACGGAAGAGAAATTGAAGGTCGATACACAGTACTATCTTGCTCAGCAAATCCACCCTGTCGTGTGGAGGCTTTGTGAACCTTTGGAAGGAATGGACGCAAGCCGTATAGCTGCATGTCTCGGACTGGATCCGAACAAATACAAGGCGGCAGCACAAAGGTGAAGTTTACTTTTCATATGATTACATTTTGGAATAATGAGAATTATATATGTTTTGAATTCACAGAGCACATCGCGATCGAATGGAAGAAGGCGACGGTGTATCCATAGCTAAATCGATCGTTCAAAAATATCGACATTGCGAGAAATTCAAATTCACTTGTATATCATGCAAAACGGAGAATATTCTCGCGTCTGCGTTTAAGCCAGTTGATTCGAAGTACGTTCCGGTCCTAGAGAAATGCACCAACACTGAATGTACCTACCCGCCTTATCAATACACTTCATCAATAAGAAACGAATTGATTTTAACAATGAGACGATATATTCGTAAGTTTTACGACAACTGGATGGTTTGCGACGATCCATCGTGTAACACAAACACCAGGATTTACACGCATGTTATAAAAAATAATGGACCAGTTTGTCTGACGTGCAAAATAGGAAATCTCAAAAGACAATATACCGAACGCGATTTGTATCTGCAGCTGAACTATTTTCAATACATCTTTGATCTGTCGAAGCATGAAACTAAAAGTAAGTTATCGATCGTGAGTGGAATCCTGGTAAAATTAAAATGTATTGTATTTTTTTTTTTAATTTCAGATAATAACTTGTCGATCGAAATCGAAGGTGCTTACAACTATTTAAAAGAAGCTGTGGATCAGCTGTTGGAAAACTCAGCTTTCTGTACGATAAACTTGTCGAAACTGTTTTCATCGTTGAATGTATCCAAGTTAGTTCCCCTGCTGCCTAATAAAGTCAGTAACATTCGTTAGTGATAGTTGTGGATAGAATAAGATTTTTAGTTTACGATCGGAAGATGTGATTTGTTTGAATTTCATATAATCTTGCGTTTATTTAGAAATATATATTTTTTATAAGCATCTATTGTTTCAAAAAAGCGAAGAATTTTCGGAAGTGGCTTACTGGTTTCTTTGAAATGGATCTAAGAAATCATTAGATAAAGATAGAAAAGTTCGAGAGAAAGGATTATTATTTAATAGATACGATACGGCTAACATTATTTCAACCATAGCAGCTATTTTAACAACGAAAAGAAAATTCTCCGGATGAAATGAAAGAAATCGCGTTTGTATAGGCCGCTTGAAATGAAGAATTTAAGAGTTACTCCGGTTGGTTAACAAAACAGCATACATTTACAAGCAAAGACTTTTGAATATATTTTCACTAGGTAAGAAATGAGCTATTTGCATGCTTAAACTGGAACTTCTAGAAGAAATAAGATGATTAGAAGTATATTAAAATTGAGGATTTGGGGACAAATGGTGTCGTTACAGAAGCAAAATGGGAAACATTTACAGTTAAACTCAAGGTAGGTATTTTATATTCTGAATAAATCATTTTTCTTTTAAATTGTCTTGTCTGAATGACTTAATGATTAATAAATAATTAAATTCTTAACACTCGAAAGAGCGCTACATAGCTAAGATTTGTAAAAAACCTCAAATGTTAGGTTAGTAGCATTTTGCCAGATTCTTAAGATTTCTCAAATTTGAGCCCATTCTTTAGCTTTGCTATCAGTTTCCTTGTCTCCTCTAATGACCGGGGATCAATTTAAGCTCGAAGCTATTCTCGCCCTTATTTAATTCAAAATATAGCTGAATGTACAGTGGCGTGCAATTTAATTTGTTGATTAAAGACTTCAGTAGCTGAACTACATGGATTTATTGAAAAAACAGTTCCTGGAAATAAGAAATTCATGATCTTTTATGTGAACAATAATTTATTAAATTTTGATGATAAAAAATCATATTCACATCTGTTTAAAGAAACCCTGATATATAATAATATTTACATAATGCACTAAAGTGTTGAACTCCACTTTCCTTGCGCACAATTATTTGTAAGAAATATCTCGCTTTGTTTTGATTAGTGCTCTAAAAAAGTCAATTAAAAATTCGGTAAATTTTAACACCATGATCTTATTTTCTTTGTCAATCGATTCTTAAGGCCTTCCCGAGTTCACGTCGTCGTCCTCATTTACAGTTTGCTATGACAGATTGTGACGTCAGCATTCCGAATTGAAGTCTGCGCCTTCGTCTGCGTCAGATCAAGTCGAGCCTGTCCGAATTCAGTTACCTACGCCTTTTCATTGCTCTGCAGTATAACAGTTAGGAAGTCATGTTCTGATTTGACTTTTCGTTGGCTTGATGGTGTTTTGAGGCAATGTTTAAAGCCATAGATTTGGGGCACCTCGTCTTGGTCTGCTTTAAACTGTTAGAATAGCTCAGCTTCTCAAAAATAGAGTGGTAATCTCTTCCAAGGGGAATGCACGCGTATGACGAGGGGTCAGCAAGGGCACACATCAAGGTAGAGTGCTCTCTCTCTCTTGCTGTGTAACATCACGGTGAATACTCCTAATGAGGCTAGACCGTGCCGGCTGCAAAGTGATTGCTTATGCGGACGACATAGATGTAGCAGTGTCGGGAAAGTATTTATCTACGCTATCGGAGAGGTTAAATCACTCTCTTGACATACTTTCACGATGGAGCCGTGAGTGCCACTTGAATGTGAATCCTAGCAAAATGGAATTAGTGCTGTTTACAAGGAAGTCCAAAGTTCCTTGCTTTGATTTACCGAAATTAAACGGGGTTTCCATTGACCTGAGCCAGAGGGTCAAGCACTTAGGGCTCATCCTCGACTCGAAGTTACTGTGGAGCTACAATATAGCAGAAAGAGCGGCTTTAAATGCTCTTTACTGCTGTAAAAGAGCCATAGGAGCGAATTAGGGATTACAGCCTCGCACTGTTGCTTGGGGTGAAATTCTATTGTTTGGGATGGCGTTCTTTTGACAGGCTGCTCTTAAGGCTACCTGTAAACGACAGCTTGAAAAAGTGCGGAGGATGGCTGCACTACTGGTAACTGGAGCGCTCCGCTCCACCACTACTAAGGCACTTTTCGTATTGCTTCATTGGCTACCAACCAATCTACTGATCTTACAGCAAGCTAATCTTGCTGCTGACTGAATTGTAGCTCAGCACTGGGTAGAACAGAGTTCGCCCATGCGAAGATTTTGGCCGAGGGATTAAAAAAAATTATTTCTAGACAAAGTTTAAGACGATAAATTTCCATTTTTCCATAAATTTATTTACTACTTTAACCCAAAAAATATTTTCATGAATCTAGAAGATATAGTTCAATCAATTCGAACATAAACTACAAAGTTTGATTCGGTAGGTCATCGTCAGGCTGAAATATATAAACTTAGTAAAAATTAAAACCAAATCCCAAAGGAAAACTTACGTCTGTCAATATCGATGTACTATCAACAGCAGGACTTCTATTGAAAAACTGTAAGTATGAACAAATAAATTATAAATGTGTTGCTCTTGTTTATATTATATGCACTTGTGTAAAAAACTATTTAATCAACATTTAATAAACATAAACTAGTATCTAAATAAGTGATTATCTAATTACATTTTAGAATCAGTAGAATACATTTTTTGATACCTTTGGTAAATATGTGCATTAAAATAACGAAAATCATCCATGGAATAAATTTAGCTTTCATCATTTTTATCCATAACTAATCAAACAGTTGAAAGATATTTGAAAAACATTCAGAAAAACTATTACTTACGCGGTTTTTAATAATCGGTGTATGTGCACTTGCTCTATGCACTTCGAACTTTCTTTTTTTGAAAAGTGACTCTGTTATCGACGATGAAAAATCACTTTCAGCCGCATCACTATTGTGCGATGCCGAACAAAGCCTTTTATGTCCCTGTAAAATCGAAGTCCTGTTGGGATTTGGTCTCAAAAAATCACTTTCACTCACATCACTGTTCTGTGATGCCGAACAAAGCCGTTTATGTCCCTGTAAAATCGAAGTCCGGATGGGATTTGGACTCAAAAAATCACTTTCACCCGCATCACTGTTCTGTGATGCCGAACAAAGTTGTTTATGTCCCTGTAAAATCGATGTCCTAGTGGGATTTGGACTTACATTTTCTTTTTGTTCCACCAATTTTTCTTCCAACGATCGAATATGTGCTTCGAGCTATTTATTTAAGAGGATCGATTAAAATTAGGAAAACGTGACAGAAATAGAGTAGATACACTATATACAGTACCTTCATTTGTTTTTCCAACTGCATTCGTAAATTTATCTGGAATTGTATTCGTTCTTGTCGTCTCATCTCTTCTATTGTGTTGGTGAGTTTTTTTTCCTCGTTTATGTCTACTGAAAACTTATCTCGTAGTTTCTGAAAATAATTTCATTTGATTATTCATCAAATAATTGATCAATGCATTACCAACCTCCAGAGTGTCCATAAGTTTCCCTTTTTCTTCAACCCATTGTGCCTCTTTTTCCTTTATCTGTTTCAGAAAAGATTCTTTCTCAGCTTTGGCTAATTCTTCAGCCCGAAGAGCTTGCTGTAATTGTATTTAAAAATCAGTTAGAAGGCGTTTGTTAAATTCAGTTTAACATAGTTTACTTCCAACTTCTTATCAGTTTCACGAAGCAACTGTTGGTCACTACAATGCGTCTTCATAGCTTTGCAAAGATTTTCTTCTTGCTGGCGAATGTGCTCTCTCAGTTGCACTACATCAACATCTCGATTGTTTTCTACGTGTACGGATACTAATAATTAAGTCAATATTCTTATTTAAAGGTGTACCGGTCTTTTCAAGCTCGGTGAGCTTTTGATTTATGCCTGAGAATGTTTCCTCGCATTTGTTTTTGATGCCGTTAAATTTAGCTACAATCGCAGACCGACTTTCATCAATATTATTGATGAATGTGACCAAATAATTTTGATGTTCACGAAGTTTTTGAAAATTCTGTCTGTTTTGTTCTACACTGAAACCGAAATTGTTGCTGTTTTATTATTTGCTGTGCAGAATTTTTTTAGAAATCGTTTTTAAAAATATAGCAATGGAAAAGAAGGCCAAAGAAATAAAGCGGAAAAGTAAACGCCATCCCAATTGCCTGAACTTCTAGTTCTCCGCTTAAATCCACTAGGACTGACATGCGTTACATCTTATTAATGAAGAGCAAAAGCATTTTGTCCGCGTTTTTTGTAATACAACTGATTTCATTTTGCATACAAAAACACAGTACAAGACTTGTCACAGTCTGAGCTGTGATATGAGCGCTATGATGTGAAACATCACATTTCGTAAATCTACGTGGTCGTATTGATATAATATAGTCTGCATCATCCCGCTCGCAGCACTACTACTGCTGATTCTACACAACTATCATCATACAAACGTTTTTTAAACAAATTCACAATTTGTAAGTTTCTTTTTAGAAATTGATTATCTATTGAAATATTTACAGTGCATTTTCCACGCGTACATATACTTTTGTAAACGATTATGTAATCGGCTTAAATATTGTTTGAGTTAATTGTTTTCATTTCACACTCATCTTGACGAATATGAAATCTCAATTTCAACACAAATGAATAAACACTCATCCTTACTTACTTACTTACTCAAAACATACTTACGAACAAATCAGGGAATTTATTACTTCATTTCGGTTTTCCAATTCAACTTCCAACGCTCTTTGTTTCTCTTTACTTTCTTCAAGATAGTTCCAGAGCTGATTTATTTGTATATTCAGTTGCTCTTTTTCATATTCCAACTGAATTATTTTCGATGTCGAAGATATTTTATCACCGATATTTTCAAAATCAGTGAATGTTAGTGATGTCCCGTCCATTAATTTCTGGAAATTGACCATTCTACCATGATTTCCTTTCATATTTGGCTGAAATGAGTTTTCAAGTTAGTATTTTTAGGTTATGACAGTTTTGCATTGTACTTTTATCCACCAATGATCTACTTCAACTGCGCCAAAATATCTGTATAAATATAAATATCAATAAAGTAAATACCGCACGATAGCAAACAATGTATCGAACTTTAGATTTCCACCGTAAAGTTAATCTGTGAATAACGAAGAGGAAGTTAATCGTCAGAAAACATTTTTCCACTGAACTATATATTGTCAACATTGGTCTGGGACTTTTTAAAGGTATGATATTGAAGGTTGTTGCCACGGATGAAATAGTGCCTATGCTATTATTGTCTTGTAAAAATTCATTCTGCGAGTCGCCGATTGTGTATTTGTTTGTGACGTTCTGAGGAGACATACTTTTGGTTCAATTAAAAAAGGACTTCTTAACTTGTTTGAAGACACTACTACTAATTACTTTTTTGCAGACACCATAATTGGTAACATTCGCAGATAATACGTATTCGATGATGAAGCGTCATGAATATTTCTCTTTGCTTTGTCGGATTCCTTGAGCATTAAAATGTAATAGTTCCAACAAAAGATCTGTTGTTTAGCTCCTCGAATAAAAACTTTTTGAGTGAAAACTTAGTGTTGTGGTACAAGAAAATTTCCTAAAACCCAGATAAGTAAAGGAATGAATGTCGGAAAAACTTGCAAAAAAGAAGAGGAGTCAAAAGCGATGTTATTTGCAAGGCTTCAATTAAACTGTGAGTAAAAAACTTTGCTTATACCTATCATAATTTAGTTTGAAAGGTTTCTAATGCTTAAGGAATATCAATTTTAACAATGGAAATTATTACTTGAAGAAGTGCTGATAGCACTTTTTAAATTGACTTTACAAAAGTACGGGTTTCTCCGCTGAAGAGATCGATTTGATCCTCAGAATTTAATCAAGTTTACATAGAGTACAATTTTTTGTTTCGAATTTTTAATAGTGTGTGTAATCTTTTGAGATCTTCTTCAACCAGTTGTTCGAAAGTAGTGAAAAAACAAGAGTAACTATAGGTCTGTTCCCGTACTACGATTAATTGCGATTAATCGCGATTAATTGCAATGAAGCCGTTCCCGTACTCCGTTTTACTGAAAACTGAAAATTTCCCCTATTTCAGTAAGTACAATTAAATTTCAGTAGGGTCTGAGCTACTGAAAAATACTGAAACGATGGGGCGCGAGTAAATATTTTCGAATATTCGCGGCAAGCAACATAAGGTCTGTTCCCGGACTTTCAGTCACTGAATTTTCCTGGATTTTCCTGAATCATGTGGTGGGGGAAATTCATGAAAAGTACGGGAACGCTCTCATTGCATTTCCTGAAAATTGACAAACAAAAGTGTCAGTTTTCGGTTTTTGGAAGAACAATAGTGATTGTACGGTTATCCTGAGCGGTGATAAATTATCGCCACAAAAATATTCGGCCTTCATAGCAAAATTACGCAAAAAATATGTTGCTTGCCGCGCACATTTGAAACTATTTACTCGCACACACCATTTGACACTTTTCAGTATTTTTCAGTAGCTCAGACCCTACTGAATTTTACTGAAAGAGGGGAAATTTTCAGTTTTCAGTAAAACGGAGTACGGGAAAAGCTTCATTGCAATTAATCGCGATTAATTGTAATTAATGGTGATACGGGAACAGACCTATAGTTTTTGCGTAATTTTGCTATGAAGGTCGAATATTTTTGTGGCGATAATTTATCACCGCTTAGGATGACTTTATAATCACTATTGTTCTTCCAAAAACCGAAAACTGACACTTTTGGCTGTCAATTTTCAGGAAATGCAATGAGAGCGTTCCTGTACTTTCATGAATTTCCACCACTACATGATTCAGGAAGATTCAGGAAAATTCAGTGACTGAATGTACGGGAACAGACCTTATGTAATCATTATTTTTTAAAGAATCCTATTATTCAATCAAAAACACCCAATTTACGTTCTAATGCTCATATTGAAATTTAACTCAAAAAACAAATTACTTACTACTGTAAGGTAATCACAGTAAACAGCTATAGCAATATTAGGGCGCTAAAATGCCCCAAAAAAATGATCTTTACAAGAGCAGTGAACTGTTATAAACACTGTTAAGAATGAGTCAGAGAACTCTGCACCTAATATTGGACAACAAACTCTAAAATCAGTTGTATATGTAGCTCCCAAACAATCAACAATAGATTGAACCATACCAGTTTTTATTATCGAGTGCCTCGGAGAAAACCGATCATTTCTACTTCAAATCGCAATAATCGCTTTAATTTTGCGAAATATCATTTAATTAAGGAAAATGAATTTCGGAAAAATATTGAAACTATTTTATTTATAAATTTCAAAGAGTCACGAATCCACTAAGCGATTCAACAAGTGATATTTATTGAAGTTTTAAATTTGTGATGTGTGATCTAAATAACAAGTGAGCAATTTTGGACGAAGTGATTACTGTGAAAAGTTGCGGCGACTTAGTAAAAAACAATTTCAAAGCCTATGAACAAATAAAAATTATCGAAAACGAAAATGAAGAACCGGAAACGTTATTTTTCGATTAAAAAACCTCTGTACTATTACAAATGAAGAACGCTTTGAGCGCAGAAGTCATCGATCCAGAAAAAGTTTTAATTCTCAGACGAGGAAACTAGCTAATAATGCGTTCCGGGAGAGCAAACCAGCGTGCAGAAGAATCTAAGAAGAAGATTCTGCTGAAACAATGAACTAACGACAGTAGACAGCAACTGGGCTAGAAACTAGATCATAAACTCTATCAATAAGCCATGTACATTAAAGAACAAACTTGAACAACAAGCCATAGAAATAAACAGGAATTTGACCAGAAAGCCATGGATATTGAGGAACATCTGGAACAGCAAGCTAGAAAAAGCGAGCAACAGTTTATGGTAGTTAAGCTACAGTTCCAATAGCTGTTCGATAATCGAGCGGCAGAAGTAAAATAACAAACCGGCAAGTAGCGACAAAAGCTGATAGTGGTTTCAGAATGATGCATGTTATCGGATTTGCAATGCGTGAAAACTGTGGGAACTATTCCAATCGAATTGAATATTTGGACGGACAAACTTCTTAGATAATCTACAAACAGCAGTTGAATGCTGTTGCAGAATAAAACCGTTGTAGCGATCGGGAACGATCGACCACAATAATAGTGTTAGTACTAGGAGCCGCGGCGAAAGTTACAAAACTGGCTCTTGCTCCTGTAAAAATATATTAACAAATTCGCTTACTACATACTTCTCCCCTTCTGCCTCCACTCTGTCCTTGAATAGTACTAATGCCATAGAAGTTGAATACGTAATGCGCACCCTATATTTCAATGTTAGTTCGATGTTGACGATATACTGGTGAAATTACTTTCGTATTCTCTTTGTGTTCTATTATCTATTATTTTTAACATCAGGTTTGCATCTGGTGTAATGCCTTCATCGTCGTCACTTCAGTAAACTCCTTTAACGTCTTATCTATAACAAAATATATCCTTCTCTCCAACCTTTTCGTGTCCCCAATCATTTTGATTTTATTAAGAGTCGCTCCATACCGAATAATCTTATGGTATTTTGAAATCACCCTAGTGTAATGATAGATCGTTAGACGATCCCGGTCCCTGGATCGAATGAGTGTCATTGGTGCAAGATCTCAAACTGAAAATTAAACAGGCTACTGCAACGGTGGCTCTATGTTTGGTAAATTTAGCCGTCGCGTTTAACAGTCTAAATGGTCATCGATTGACGATGTGTTTATTGATCTTCCTGCTATTATTTATACTAGAACAACTCATAGACTTTACTTTTGTATAGATTTGGTCTTCCAAAAGTATTTTTATATTTAATATTGAATCTTCTAACTGCTGCAATGTCGTGTTAGTTTAAGTCAGTTTTTTGGCGCAACGTCGCTATTGTTGCGAAAGGTTTATTTTTAATTTGTTTTACCTTGTTGTGTTTTATCGTTCAGTATCCACAACATCAGCCTTCGATTCCCAGCTTCCCAGTTCATGTATTATATGCAGGTGGACGCTGAATGCCTAACAGAACGCAAAGAAAATTTGAAAATTTTCAAATTAAGACAACTTAAACCAGAAACATCAGATCATTACGAAATTCAAAGAACGTATAGTAATACGTTCTTTGAATTTCGTAATGATCTGATGTTTCTGGTTTAAGTTGTCTTAATTCCTTAGTTACTCCTTATAAATTAAGGGCCCTATTATGAAAATCGTCTTACGTGAGAATTTCCGTCTATTGCAAACTCACGTGTGACCTAGTTATTCTGTATTCTTAGAGTCACGTAAAATAGAAGAGGTTAGATTAACAAGTGGCTGATAACACACTCTATTGTCATGAAATGAATTGAAAATTTGGAAAAATGCCAATACAACGTGAATTTGGAAGATGAGTTTACGTATGTTCGTACGGAAGAAGTTGACGTTTCTAGCTTAAAGTCTACATTAAGATAAATTAGAAATTAGAACTGGGATCTTAGTTTTAATTGTTCGTTTTCATTTTGTTTTTCTAGTTCTAAACATTCTATTTTCAT
Source organism: Nemotelus nigrinus (assembly GCA_947369275.1). Lineage (NCBI taxonomy): Eukaryota > Metazoa > Arthropoda > Insecta > Diptera > Stratiomyidae > Nemotelus > Nemotelus nigrinus. The sequence goes on from OX376372.1 coordinate 37,664,154, forward strand.
CTTTATGGCATCAGCTTTGATTTTACTAATTATTTCTTCGAATTCTTTATTCAATTTAATTTAGTTTTTTCCTTTACAATTCGCCCAGCATCATTCGCTAGGCCTTGCTGTGTTTTTCGCAATAGTTTTCAGACAATCTATTTGTTTTATTAACAAATTACTTATTTCAAATTTTGACGGGCGTGTTCCTCTTTTCGCTGCTATCCGTTTTCTTGACTCAATGGCCGCTTTTTGACGGAGACTTGTACAAATTTTCGTTCATTCTAAATTAATTGCCACTTGCTTCATTGCAGAAAGAAAAATGAACCAGATAGCATTTGGTCATTCTCTGTGGAAGAAAATCCTATTTTGTTGTGGCCAATTTTCTTTCTCACTTTTAGGTGGAAATCTCTCTATACCTAAAATAAATTATGTTGAAAATACTTTCACCAAATCGATTTCCATTCTGACCCGTTTGTCATTGGTGACCCCATGTTATTATTGGTGACCCCATACATGCAAACTTCTACTATAGTTGAAATTGTCCTTCTCTATTTTATGATTCCGAAATTTTCCGTCTCTTTGCTAAATGTGAAGTAGACTCTATTCTCCATAATCACATTTAACCCTAGACTCATAAACATCGATGAGAGTTACACTATTCATAAACATTTGTCTCACAGACGAACATATTATATTGATGATTTTTGTTTCATAGAATACAAAGAGCAACAAAACACACTTAAAATCTTTTAATATGGTTACTAATCATTAATTTTCTGCAATGAAAACACAATAGTTATTCTGAGCAAACGATAAACCGCGGTGATCCATACACATGAATGATACACATTTGTGTTTTACGCAGTCTGTGAGACGAATGTTTCTGAATCTAGGGTTAACCCACAGAGATAGTAGGTTAACCTAATAATTACGAACTATATGTGAATTGTAAATAGTATGGAGCTTTAGCTCTCAACTCAGCCAAGTGAGCTGACTTTAATTGTTTAAGTTGACTTGTCATTTAAAGTGTATCGTAATAATTCTTTGATTGGACTGAGAGTCATAATAGCCAGCACTATCAAAGCTCAAATAAACAAATATCTTTAGAAGAAAATGTACTTATCTTTTTTCCATTATTCAAACTTTGTCAAAATCTTCACTCTCTTGCACTTCCAGCCGTACTGCCTTGGTTTTATTGAGTGACTTGAAATCTCATTTCACGTTATTCTCGTCACTTCAAGTGACTCTCAGAATAGCCGAAAGAACAAAAATGTCACTTGAGGTGGAATAAAGTCACCTCACGTGACTCTCAGAATACCAACTCAAGAAAGTCAATTCTTTCATTACGTGAGATGACTCTGACAATATTAAATTAAATTCTATTCAGCATATGTTTTTCCCGTAAGAGCGATCTGCCCAAATCATCGCAGTGATTAAAAATTACAGTGATATTAAAATCACAATCACTGTTTCACCGGTTATTGAAAAATCACATTTCCCAACAGTATTAAAGATTCGAGGAGTGTGTTTTTAAATAAAAAGACAATAGTATTTATCAGGGTAATTCAATATAAACAAAAAAAGTCCTAAGTAAGCACTTCTTCCGTTCTTCTTCCAGTTCTAGGTTCTTTCTATATGTTAAGTTCGGAGTTTGTTAACTGATCGATGTCCTTAAGCTGTTCTTCTTTCCATTTTTAAGACTCATAAGTAAATTTATGATTCTCGATAATCATGCAATACTTCAGTGATAAATAGCCTTATAAAAAGTCACACCGGTCTCTTGCAAAAGCTGTCACACATAATTAGCGAATTTATTTAAGTCGTGAATCAATAGTTTCGAATAATTTATACGAAACGAATTCTCAAATAGAATAGATTTCTATTAAATTATGATAATGCTGAAATTAATTAGAAGAAAAAATAAGTTTTGTCATTAAGGGGGAAAATACATGTAACTGCTAAAAAAAAAATCGATTTTTTTTTATTACATCAAAATGTTTGAAATGCTCTTAAAATATACCAAAAAAAGTTTTGAAGCCATATTCGCATTAGTTCTTGAGTTATAGTCAATTATAGGCAGCGCGGTGTTCCCCAGGTCGGTGGAGCTTTAAAACTTTAAACGCGTTTTTCTCAAAGTAGTACTTTTTCAACTGCCGTACAAAATATCTAAAAAAATATAGAACCGATCCGGCTCAAATTTATACCACATCTACAAAAGAGTATTATCTCCTCGTTGAACCTAAATGTTATTGTAATTTCAGGAAAATAATTTGTTTATTAATGTTTAAAGCGTGATTTTTTTGATAAAGAATCGATTTTTTTGTTTAATCTAAAATTAATGCAAAAATTTAATTTTTTTTTATAAATTTTATTGGTCCACCTATGAATGATATATTTCATTAGCATATTTATTTTTCTCTGAATGTTGCAAGTTCCCCGGAAAAGGCGTTAAGTTGTACGAGGCAGTTTTTGATGTGTTTTTTTCATTCGCTCGCATCGCCGCCATTTTGTGTTGTAAAATTATTAAAAAAATATTTTCATTTACTGTGAGACATGTACTATAAGGATTTAATATCAAACATTTTCTGAATGAACAATATATATTTTAAATCAATCTGAAATTAGCATTTTTTTCGATTTTGCATGTATTTCCCCCCTTAATATGTCGATCGATGCCTTGCCCTTGTAAAATGAATCATGAGAAAATAATGCAATCAAATTACACCGAATAGTCTACCATCATTTGGCTCAGTAAAAAAGAAACCACCGTATTTTTTTTCACTACATAATTCACTTTTTATTTATAAATTTTCGTCATCTGACACATAATCAATTTAATTTTTATATTTATATATATATGTATAGGTTTTTTTTTACAAAGTTATGAGAGACAATATCTAATTTATGTATGTATAAAATTGTAAATGTATGTTGGATTATATAATATAATTAATAATTATAACTAAACTCAGAAAAAGAAAGACAAACTAAATCCAAATTTCCAGTTTTCTATGTATTGTGTAATTTAAAATTTCTCTCTCTGGCTTATTTTCATGTGTATTATCTTTAATCTATCAATAGAACAAATATATTAAAAACCAAATCGCAAGAATGATAATTATTTCATCTATAGTTGGTAAGTGTAGTAAATTACGTTTAAAATTTTGTTGAATTATTACGTGAGTTCATTTTTTTTCATTAAAAAAATAATTAGAAAATTACAATTTATGGATTATTGATTTTATAATATGGTATGCAGTAATATAAATAAAATGATGTATGTATGTAGGCTAGAAAAATATTTGTGTATAATTTGCAAGCCAAACATTTGTAATCTAATTGATGTTGCTTTTCCAAGTGCGAAAAATATATGACCTCACATCGTATTTAAATGCAACAAATCTACATATTATTAGCCAGAAATGAATAGAAATGGTATAAATGGTTATTATTTTGAATGCTGGCTGATATAAATTTTGAATCTTTTCTCGATTTTTCTAACACAAAACTACGGAATAAAATTAACCACATTTGGGGGATGAATTTTGCAATAAATTTGCAAAACTTTTACTGTTTTTTCTTTCCTAATACAAATCTTATTCTCAGCTAAATACAAGAATTACAATATACATACATTTTTTTTATGAAGAAGTAAATGTCCGTTTGCTATCCAGTTTTTGGAAGTTTCTAAAATTATTTTTGTGTTAGATTTGAATCTATTTTATACAATAGCTTATGTAATGCGTGGTTGTAAATGTATCGCATTTGAAATTGTAGTTATTCTTCTTCATGCTGTTTCTAATTAATCGTCTCTATGATGACACGCAAGTGCAATGTGATTATGAATTGAATAATAAATATGTTGGAAAGGTGGTGGTGGTTGCGGGGTTGTATGTATCTGAGAGAACAACTTTATGGACATATATTTGGCGATACGTTTTTATTACTTTGAAAAATTCGGTGCTAGAATGTTATGCGCCTAATGTGGTTACGTTTCTTTTTTCACTAAAAAATACGGATATCTATATAATTACAATATATTTTAAGTAGTTGTATTCGAAATTTTCATTTTACGTTAACAAGTGTGTCTTATGTATGTTTCATCGAGTTTCTATTTTCAAATTCTACATGACATGTGAATATTTTAAAAATTTCCAAGACTAGCATTAAGTATGTTTTTATTTTAGTTGGGTGTATTTTTACCCGTCGGTTTATATGTAGCTGTTGTTTCATTAAAATGCTGAAATTTTACGGAAAATTTCTTAGGATCGATTTTTGGTTGTCAGTTTTCAATTGATTTTTTTTCGATATACACGTTGCTTTTGCTGCTTTAAATTACTTGTTTATAAAAAATTAATAAATTTACATTGTTTTTCTCTAATGTACATTATTACATTTCTTTTTTTCGTATTAAAAATTGCATTTAAAAATTATTTGTAGTTTCCGTTGATCGCTGTGAAAAATGTCGATTTTCGTTAAAGTTGTATTCTGTGCATGCGAAATTTGTTGTTCTTTCTTTTATTTGAAATATTGTATAAAAATGGTTGGAACAGTTTCGCTTCGTGGTTTCAGGCCAACGGCAGATTCTATCGCATTTTGATTTGAAAAGGGTTTTAATGGGTTTTCGTTAGTTTTTTTGCTGTTGAATAAAGCATTTCAAACCCGATTCCACAGATTAATGCACGGAAAATGAGTTGTAGAAAGATGAAATTAAATTTAAAAAAAATTACAAAATATACAGATTTTATTCCAATCAGTTGATCGTGTCACTCGCGTCTTTGTCGCACTCAAGCCAAGCATTCGAAATAGGCTTAATGTTATTTTCATATGCGTTTTGCGTCTTTAAAGTTTCAGTTTTGAATCTTTTTACATTTTATAAACATGTATATGCATTTGTTACTTAAATAACTTCCTTTTGTGTACAATTTAATTTTAACATGAAAAATTTACATATAGTTTGCAGACATTCAGTTAATGTTGCTACTTTTTTATAATAAAGGGATTTTCATCGCAAAGGGGCTTCAAAACAGAACAATCACGTAAATAAAATTGTATATGAAAATTCGTGTATGTGTGTACTCATTTTTTCCGTGAATTTTATTAATTGCCTGTCTGAAATGCACATATATTACACTTTACAAGAATATATTAATTGTTTCATCTAAAAAATTTAAAATGCATTTTAACTTTCTTCTTTATTTATATTATATTTTTTTTTTTTACAAATTATATGCATACGTACATTTTACAATAGTAGTAAGTTCTAAGTGTATTTTGTTTTTAATTCCAATAATTAAAGTGATAATACAACGATACAGAATACAGAGGATATGAAGTTAAAAGGTTCGAAAAATTAAAACATACATTATTAAATATAATGTAAAAGATCCTTGCTTGTGTTCTAATAGAAAACTAGAATGATTTAGATATTTAAAATTACTATAGCTTACAAATGTTTTATTATTAGGGTTATATAAACATAAGATGTTGATTAATCTTTTGCCAAGCTTTCTCACCTTGTTCAGATCGTATGAGTTATTTTTAGCTTACGAAATGTCAATGAATTACAAAGAAATACAAGTCGATGATAGTTTACAAATGATGCAGTACAAGAGCTGTTCTTTTAAAAGTGAAACAGCACAAATGAAGTGTACACACGATTTTATTTTATATAAATAAGAAAAGATAATAGACAAAAAAAACAACTAAAAGTCATGTATACATCATAATTCTATTATTTATAATATTTATAAGAAGGATTTTCTCCATTTTGGTCAAATTTGAACTTAGAAATCAAGCAAATAAGACCGACCGTTTTTTTTATTCATTTCGATTCAAAATTTACATAGATACAAATTTTTTCCCCGCTGTTTGTTTTTCAGTTCAATTGTTTTGGTTTTTTTTTCTACATACAAAGAAGCACAAGTTTTGTTTCGCTTGTGCAGTTTTATTGGGTTAATTCATTCGAAGCAGTCATATATTCGTGTCGTTTTTGTTTTTTTCATTTGTTAAAAAAAGGGAATTTCAGGATTTATTTATTTTTTACACTTTACAATATTTACTTTTCACAACTATTTATAAATACATACATATACATTTATATATATATATGGACAAGGTGAAAAAGTTTATATCTCGGCTCACAATGAATAATAAAGGATATATTTATATTTCGTTACGAAAATACCGACAATAGGTTTTGTTGTGATTTTTGTGTTCATTAATTACAAAACATACACAGTAAAATGTGGTTTGTTGTTTTTAAATTTCCAATGGTGTAGTTGTTGTTTTCAAAATGCTACACAACGATACGCACAAAAACAAACCAGGCAACGTCGTTTCCTTTCTTAGAGTACATAAATATGATGAGAGAGAGTATACATCAATGTTATTGATTTTCTTTCAATTTTATTGTGTTCTGTGATTACTTAATAAATTTCCAAGTGTTTTCTTGCATTTTTTTTTTAATTCTAATGTTAATTGCTCTACTAATTAAATACGAGGATATTCTTGAATGTATGAGTCGTGCATATTATTTATGTTGTTGCTGCATTCCTTAGTATAACCGCGTGATTTTTTTAAGAGAACTTTGTTTTCCTCGCGTTTTTTCCACTTCATTTATTTGACTTATATCATTTCATTTTTTTTTAAATTCATTTTTGTTATCATTTAAGATCGTAAATTACAAATGTTTATTCAACCGTTTCATCTTCATCTAAAAATAAACTCTTGTTACATTCAAGACAATTATTGTAAAAGTTTCTACTTGCTTTTTTTCTTTTCTAAACTTCTTTTCTAAACTTCACTACGAGCTAAAATTAAGATACGAATGAAAAACTAAATTAAATCTAGAGCATAAAAAGAGTTCACTAAAACATAATGCTGCGAAAATAATAAGCTTCAAGTAAGGAAACTAAAATGTTATTTAGTATTGAGTTGATTGAGCAAAAACTTGAAGAGGGAAATTCATAATTGTGTTTCGTATAATCAGAAAATTAAATCTAAAAATTCAAGCAGTTCATACATAATCGTATAATTAAAAATAGTATTTGTTTTATATGCCTTGCTTATGCTGATTGGCAATTTGGATGATGATTGGAATCGAAGCGATTCGAAAATGGATTTGAGGACGCTGCTGACATTGCGGGTGCTCACGAAAAAGTTTCTCATTGTTGCAAGTTTTTCGAGTGATTTTCAATGGGACTACGACGAAATTCGCACAAATTTTTAGTTGCTTATTTTAAATTTTCAAGGGCTTAAGATTATTCCCTGAGGGTAATCCTTACGATTCATCATAAATCCCTGATAGAATGGATCGTAATGTGTAGATGTTACGTATTTTCAGTTTTTTGTTGTAAATAAAAACAAAACAAGCCTCTTCCAAACGTTTCATCGACTGGAAAGTCATGAGATTGATTTTATCTAAATTGCTGTGAAATCCCTACTTTGGTCGTCAGGAAAAGCTTAAGCTCGGGTAAAGCAAACAATAATATCAAAACTGGTTGACTTAGGCGCTGTTAACTTATAACAGCGCCTTTGCTTTACAACTAACTATATTCTGGTCAATTAGCTAAGTCAGGTTCTCGATTTGAAATGTTATCTAGTCAGTGCCTAAGCTAAATATCCATATTGACTATAATTTCGATCTACACCCATCAAACTCGATTGATTAAATTCTCACCTGGAAAAACCCTCACTTACAAGCCCTCACTTTCTTTATTTGTCATTTCTTCACTAGTTTATTTAGTATCCATCTATCCTCTACCAATTTGAATTTTTCCTATCACTCCAAATTGCATCAGTATATCAAAATCTAGGCACATATACCCCCAAAATAAAATCTTTAAAATAAAACCCCAATCCACTGACGTATATTACTTTCTAAAAGTCTCTACGAATAATCATTATAAATACATCTTGAAAATGCATTAAGCTTGGAATATAATTCATTTAGATACCTTTGCTGCAAAAAAAAACTATTATTCTACATCGAAAATTAATGCAAACATGATGAGCAGAATTAACTTTTTGGAAAAACTCTAACTAGGGATTCTAGTAGAAAAAAATGTGCATGATGTGCGCAAAGCATCTTTTATTAATTTAATACTAAAACTTAAAGCGAAAACGATAAATATATTTAAACCAAAAAAAATTGTATATTTGAAAACAAAATAAGTTTGACCTAAAAGAAGCAAGAGAAAAATATATCCTCGACTTATTTTGACGAGATTCAATTTATCGTTCTACGAATTCTTTGCCGCTTTTATAATTTTTGTTGTTACGTATGTATGTCTACTTTTTTCAGTAGAATTCGCGACTTTTTTTTCTGTTCTTCACGATTTGTTTGTTGAAGTGCTGGGATCAAAATAACATGCAAGAAATTACAGAATAATAATGACATTTTTCATCCTACAAATTGAGACTACGCTATAATTATACTCATGCTTTTTTATCTTCCTCTACTACTTTTTTATCTTCCTGCCTCCCTTCTTCTAGTTCTTCAGTCTCTTCTAAGAACTATTTAAAAAAATATAACCAGAATTTCTTGAATTTTGATTTCTCTTAACAAACATTCTCGGACAATCATCTTTCACATATCTCGTTCTTATATTAAACGAAAAAGCTTTAAATTATTTTTTAAAAAAATAGTACATTACGTAGCTAGAAAAAAGTTATCGTCACAATTACTGCTACATTAAAATTGTTCAGTCCCATTCCACAGCAGCGTCAAGGTTTATTCTCAATGATAATAATAATAGTAATAATAAAAATAGTACGATAATTATATAAACTACAAAAAACCATATTCATGTTTATTGTTCAAATTAGAAACAAATATAAAATTTACGAGATGACTTTATGTCAATAATGAGAACTTCCTTATTTAGCATTTATATAATTTTAAAAGAAATTCAAATCGAATTTGTCACGACGACTGTCTTTCACACGAATCTCATCTCATGGGAGACAAAATAATCTTCATTTTGAATATGATCTGATTTCATACTCCATTTTACATCGTCATTCATATATACAAGATTTTTTTTTAAAAGGAATATTATCGTTTTTACGTTGTCGTATCGTTTGCGGAACTTGTTTGTAAAAAAAGCATTATCCAGTTGATTTTTTTATTTACAAGATTTTACACATTTCGATGTCAGTGATTGAAGGAGTCTTCATTTATCACTTATTATTCCTCTAAGATACAAATTTTCAACGTATGAATGAATATATTTAAAGTCGATATTGTTTTCATAGCTTCTTTAAAAACGTCATTTCTTCGCGGAGAATGCGATCTTTCAAAACATATCCGGTTCAGAGAAAATGATTACATCATAACCGAAAAACATCGAAACGTTTCTTAAAGTTTTTATTTTTATAAATCGAACGCGTTGAAATAATGCAAATTGTTTCTTTTCGCTTTGAATTGATAGTTCTCATAATGACACAGTCGTTTCTGTTATTTTCAAATTATTTTGACTTATACAAAATGATAACGGAGTAAAAACCAATTTTTCTTTCTCAATTTCATGATCTCCAATTTCGAATTACATAAAACTTTCAGTAATTATGTATTTTTCAAACAAAACCAAGATTGAATAATAATTGGAACGAGATTTCTATTAAAAACAACATAATATTTGTTTCTTGATCTTACACGCTACGTGAAAAGTCTTTTAATCAGAACTTAAAAGAACACCTGCGTTTTCCTAAAAGTCCTTCAGCATTACCTTATCATCATCAACATGATCACCAACCATCATACAAATCTGTATCGTCTCCTATCGTTCTTAATTAGAAAAATAAATTAGAATTATACATATTGTAGTTGGTAGTACTGTATTGATTACAATACGCCGTTGGAACTGGTTGGTGGTCCAATTGGTCCGAGACTATTTGTTGTTGTGCCGCTACCGCCACTGTTATTACTGTTAGCGTTAACAGTATTATTTACGCTCGAATTCGATCCTGGTACTGCTCCACTACAGTTGTTGTTGGGATTATTCACATTGTTAGTGTTGACACAAACTGAATTTGGTACACCACCACCGCTCGGATCCGTTGAGTTGGTCAAGGCGTTACCTACCGGATTGGTAGATTTCATAAAGAATTTTTCCAATTTCGCATTAATATGCTTGCCATAGGTGTATTTTCGTAGCGATGCCATATGCGGTCGTATCTTGTTCATTAGCTTCTTGAGCTGAGTTGGCTCCGAAACGTCGATCATCTTCTGAACGACATAGTTGGCGAATTGATCACGCATCATAACATGTAGGGCACTGAAAAGTAACAGAAAATTATATATTGCTGTGATATTATTAATCGATATTGGGTAATTCGATTTATGCAAATTTAATGCAAAAAAAAAATTAATATTTCGGGCACTCATACTAATTATGACATTCAATTCTATGATTCATCTCTCTGTGCAGAATATTTCCTACCACTTTCGTCTTCTCTTACAGCGATATTAGTGTTAAACTTAAGTTTGGATCATTAGCATAGTTGCCTTCTTCAGCCTATCAAAACGTTTCTGATTGTATAGAGAGAAAGGTTTTGTAGCAGTGAAGTGGGAAAGAATTTTGAAATAGATGACTTAAAACTATTTCTTTAACTTAATAGATGGACGTTTGAGCTGTGCCTTTAGTGGCTTGTGGCTCGAAATTCTAACCTTTTTGGGGTTTTTCTCATAAAATATATGTTTGTAGCTAAGCTTATCTACTTAGTTACCATGGGTATTTTTAGGAAAAGAGAGAGAAAGTCGGTTCGTGTCTGGATTTGAGGTGTCTTAAAAGAGAAATGTGGAATGTAAGAGTTGATTGGATTTGGTCAATAAAAAAACAAACAAGTTCACTTGGAACTTGATTTGTGGTGAGTGAAGCTCATCGCCTCTGAGGTATTCTTAAGATGAAGGTCTTATCGCTAAGATCCGGGTCTACGATGACGTGACCGGATGATGGGGTTGGGGTGCTCTATAGCGCGTCGAATAGAATTGTTTTTTTAGATGAACCAAGTAAGAGGAAAGAGGTGCTATTTTTGATTGGTTGTATAGGTCACTATTCCTATTGTCTGATCTGGTAATGATCGCGTTTTCCCTTTTATAGCATCCGCCGCATGCAGTGTACTGAAGATGGGTGTTTTTGTAGAGTTCATGGTGGTGAGTACGCGGTTTGAATCTACGGTGTTGATCATGGGGTTCGAATATGCGGTGGTAGAAAGTCGTCGTGCTATATTATCCATTAAACAGACAAGACAAATAGTAATTTCATCGAATTAAAAGCTGAATTTGTTTTAAAAACATTACGAAAATTATCGATATACCTACATTATTAATCTTTCTACTTTACTTTTTGAAAAATTCACGAGACAATATTCCTTACCACAACGTCGTACTATAAGCACTTAAACCTATTTCCGAAACTATTCAGCAAGAACTGTTTCCTGAAAACCTCTTAAACGAACCGCGTAATTGTTTAGCTATCAAACTTTATTATGTCAAGAAATCTATACTGCCAGACCCGCTTGCAGCCTGACGTGACGTTCAATCGGGAACGATGTGAATACTACTACATGAAGTCGAACAAGGGAATATTTGTGCCATTCTACCAATGGCACATCGGGTGTGGTTTTCAAGCATACTTGCTTCATAAATTTCATACATGCACCATACAAACGACTACGACATCTATAGTGAACTGAAATGTCGGTTTTGGCACTCCATTCACTTCCATTCAATACCACACACATTCTATCTTTGTCCCAAAATCCAAACTATACAGAATATATCATTTATATTATAAAATAACTTACCTGTCGTTGAAAGTGCAAACTTCATCTATGAGACTTGTACGTTCCGCTCGTGTTGCATGTGTAACACATTTCTCAACAACGTTCGACGCAAATTTATGTTGAGATAATACCAAAACTTTGCCCTTAACTCCAGCAATTAAAATGGATTTGTCCTCGGGTTTGCCGTGCTCTGTAATGTGTTGAAAATTCTCAATATTATTCTGAGTTGCTTGTATGTAGTTTGCTTGTTGGTAAACAGAGAGGTAAGTGAAAGAACAACATCAGGAGAATAAACATGGAAGCAAGCTGCTGGACCGATTTCGTGGCATGTGGAGCGAAATCAATCGAAATTTCGAAGCGTAAGATCTGAATAAGCAATTCATATGTTTATTGTCTGCAAAATAAGACTGCAGACTTGAGTTGTAACAATTGTTTGTACTGGTCTATAATTTATCGGCAGCACAAAGTGCAATCAAATATATTTTGATCGAAAGATTATATTCTTAAGATCATAGAAAATTATTGCATGTTTTGTCTTTCGGCTTTGGGTCCAGGATGTTTGAGAGGTGGTGCTACAAAGAGTCAGGGACAGTGCAAATGTCTCTAGAACAATGCATTACATGGTTTGATACATTCAAACCTCTCAAATGGAAACAGCTAATGCGAGAAACAATAGATTGCAAACATATTTTATGTGACACAAAACAGTTTGTGAACATGAATAGCAATATTGTTTGCACGCTCTTCGCATGCAAATTCATCCATACGAAGAAGCCCACTGTTGTGTAGCGAAAACAGGAGAATAAATCCAAGAGTCAGACCGGATGAGGTTCACTTGGTAGAGTAAATATGACTACATTAGAAACAATGCCGACAACAAATGGCATGTCGAGGAAAATACTGAAAGGAAGGAATACATATGAAATGATTTCGTCCTGATATGAATGCAAAATGAAAGCTTAGCTCTATACTTACCGAGAACATGTTGAATGACATAGTTGCCATATTGATCCTGTATTAACTGTTCCGTATGTTCGTGCAACTCTTCGAGAATGGGAGAAGTTTGTTCTTGCGTACAGTGTTCAAGGATGCGCTGGATTACTCGACATCCGTACGGATGAGTGCTCAAGGCAAATACTTGACCTTTGAAGGCATTTATAATAAATTGGAGAGCAGCCGGCGGCTCAACACGTTCAATACATTTCTGAACGACATGATTTCCATTCTGATCCTTGACACACTTCAAAACATGTCCGTCAAGTTCTTTGACGATTTCCTGCTGCTGTTCGGAAGAGATACTTTCCAAGGCTTTTTGTATGACACGACAGCCATACATTTGTAAGGCAAGAGGAAGGACGTGTCCTTTGACCTGATTAGCTAGCGTAGCTTTCTGCTCGGCCGTTCCGAATTCGAAGAACTTCTGAATGACGTAATTGCCGAAAACGTCGGTCATAAGGCTGTAGGCTGCGCCCAGAATCTCATTGAAGACCATTTGCTTTTCAGCAGCAGTGGCTCGTTCCAATTTCTGTTGAATAAATCGAGATCCATGCTGATCCTGCGAGAACTCTACAATATGGTTTGCCAATTCTCGTAGCTGGAGATTCGGGTAGCGTTGATTGCGGAAATCTTCAAGGAGGCGCGATCGACCTGGTGGACGGTCAACTGGAACGGCGGTCTGTCGAACGCTGGATCCGGCCGCTGCCGCAGCTGCAGCCGCCGCCGCTGCTGCTCCCGACGTAATCGGCAAATGTTTCGAGAATAGCGAACTATTCGAACCAAACATCGCATTGGCAGCCGACAAGCTTACTGGAGGCTGAAGTGTATTTACATTACGGTATTTTGTTTCTGCACCGGGTGCACGATTCGTCATTAGTCCTGACGGTGGAGGCGTGAGTGGTGCAGCTAATGGACTGGCCGATGCATTTGTTACTGGTCCCAATGCACCATAGCTTCCTACTGGCCATTTTCGGGCTGATGCTGCAGCAGCGGCTGCTGCCGCGGCCGCTGAAGACACTGATGTTGCTGCTGCTACGGCTGCTGCATTTGAATTGTAGTCCAAGGACGGGCTAAATGTTGATGTATCTATATGTCGATCAAATGAATCTCGTCGGCCGCTTAATGATGATGTATTCAAGCCCAATCCTAAAATTAGGTAAGAGAAAGGAAATTTTTAGTTTTTAGATTATAAAATATGTTTTAATCATTGAATCAAAGAAAATATTTACTTCTAACTATTTGGAATATTTACATTATACTACAACAATTATATTAACAAAATATACGAAAATACAAAACAACAATTTTATTTTTAAAAAAAGTTTCATTTTCAACAAAAATTCAGAGACGTAGTTTTCATTATATATTTTCGAATGTGAAAGATACTTTCTGAATTTCATATTTATAACGAAAGCCAATAGTCTTCATATTTTCACAGAAGTGTTTAACTATATACTTTTTATTTTTTATATTCTATTGGACAGTCATACGTATAAACAGTCAATCTGACAGTCTCTATTGAGATATTAGTAGATTTTCTTTTAGAAGCTAGATTAGGGAATCATATTTCTATTTCTTGAAAGATGTGGATATTTCTATAGTAAATTGTCCTCTTGAGTCTTTCATTCATTTGAAGAAGAAGAGGAAAGATTTTCCCCGAATTGTCGACATCGGTCTACAAAATTGAAAAATATTCCTAAGGAAAAATGGACAATATTGGGTTTTGAAGGTTACGAAAAATTGAATCAGATTAATTTAACTTAGGATACAATCAGCCAGAGTGAAAATCGTATACTGCCTTGTTTTTTTTTTGTATCTCAGAGAAAAAACTATATTCTGTTTGCAGCTTTATTGTACCTCCAGGTATTAGTTATCAAAAGAACTCTCTGAATATTATGTCACCAAATACAAATCTTAATTTTTATTTTATTTTATTTATTAACCAAGCAAGGTACAAGTTACATAAACAATTCAAAGCAAAATTGAAAATTAATATGAGTATATAAAAATAAAACGAAAAATTAAATAATTAACAAATAAATCAACAAAAATAAATAAATAACAAATAAATAAAAAATTTACAAATAGCTTAGCATAAGGAGTTGCGGATGGCTTGGAAAAGGGAAGATTTGAAGGATAATTTTGAGACCGTTGGAGAATACAGATTATGCTATTGAATATCCTACAGCATCTATTTATCGGCTCATTAGCTGCGTAAGTAGCGGAGTGTGGATATTACTTAAGTAAACGAGAGGACCTGGCGATCCTTACAGGGTTATTTAATACTACATATTTTACTATTCATGAATTCAACTCTGATAACGCCCCTAACGACCTCAAATGTGAAACAGGCTGAAATCATATTTTTTCTGGATGCAAGTGTCAATAAGTTTAGGTGACCCAGTCGAAACTCATAAGAAGGAAGGGCATTAAAATCGTAAGGGTTGTATAGTTCTCTCAATGCGAAAAGTAAGAATTGCTTTTGTATGGACTCGAATATGTTACTGTGGGTTTCAAAAGCCGGATTCCAGCAAATGGAAGCATATTCGAGAATGGGGCGTACAAGTGAGGTGTATAAGGATCTTGTGACCCACAGGTCACGAAATTCCTTGGCACATCTTTTGATGAAGCCTAGCTGTTTGTTTGCACGGGAAAATATTGTATCATAATGCAAGGTGAAGCGGAGTCTCTCATCCAAGATAACACCAAGGTCAACAACGTTTTCAACTCGAGCTAACAAATTATTGCCGAGGCACGTACTTCCTCGGCAATGATTTGTTTGTGTATTTTCGGGAAAAACTTATAACTTGGCACTTAGCAATATTGAGATAGAGCTTGTTTTCATTGCACCAATGATCAAGTGAATCAAGTTAGGATTGGAAAAAGAGTGTATCGCATTTATATTTAATGATTTATATTTAGTTTAAAGACTTTGAGATCGTCGGCATAAAGTAGATGAGGTATATTTGCTAGGACGTCAGATAGGTCAGAAATAAATATATTAAAAAGAAGTGGGCCAAGATGGCTACCTTGTGATACACTAGACGTAGCAGAAATATTTTTCGATAAGAGTCCTTGAAATTTTACCAATTCTGTTCGATTTCGAAGGTAGGAAGTCAGCCAGCTAAGCAAAGATCCGTCAAATCCGAATTTTTGAAGCTTTAGAATTAAGGTAGGGTGGTCAACTCTGTCAAAAGCTTTACTAAAGTCTGTATAGACTGCGTCAATTTACGAGAAGTAAATAAAACAAATGTCTTTAAAAAGTCCCTCGCTGATATCTAAGTAAAACTCCTACATCTGCAAAGTTGTTCCTTTGAATTGGTCTCCTTTTGACACCGCTGTTATTTGCCACACTTTTTATTATATCGGAGTGTAGTTCAAGTTGGCAAGTGTCGTTATTGTGGTTAGTGTTGATATTTTTCAAGTATATGTAGGTTTTCAACGAGGACAACCTTCATTGAAAGAAAGGAGAGGAATTGATGATGAGGAAAGGAAAGTTACTTCGAGAAAATGCAGAAATGATGAGCAGAGCTCATCTAATGATTCAAAAAGGAAAAATAATTGCATAGTGAATTGCAGGAAAATATTCAGTTCTAGTGAAAAACGCTGATTTTGCGATAAATATTGAAAGATTCTTTGATTAGTGCTACTAAAATTGCAGTAGACGATGTTTAAATAAAGAAACTCATCCAGAAACAATTAGAATAATTAGGGCGAAAGAGAAATTTCGTGGAAAATAAGCGAGATATAAACTACATATATAATATTCAGGAAAAAAATCGAAAGAATAGGTCGAATTTTGTTAAGGATTGCAGAAAATGGGATTTGTATTACTGGAGTATTGATACTTTTACTGATGAGAGTAAATTTAATTTGTTCGAATGGAATTAGCACATGTAAAGTAGCTTTTATGAAAATAGCAATGGACACTCTGATTTCAGAACTATGAACATATTCTTCAGTCCTCGCTCTATGGGTAATTCAAAAGTGGATTCTATCTGACCCTCTAGATATCTTAGCACAACAAGCTGCAATTTTTCCTTTCAAAGTTTCATTCGTGCTAGTACTGAAAATAAAGCGGTTCACAAAAATAGCAATGGGAGAATAGCTGTACCGAAAATAATTATTTTTTGGAAAGGGTTTCTATTTTTTCTACTTTTTATTGTTGCCATATAACACTGCACATAAGGGCAGCGAAATTTAATTATAAAGTGACAGCAGCAAATAAAAACTAACTTAGAAATACAAAAAAAAATCATTTGTTGCTCTACTAAAATAGTTGTTAAATATCTTGAAATGGACAAGTGGAAACGTGTGGGCCAAATCGAACAACATACGAAAGAAGGGACCAAAAAATAGTAAACCTTGTGAAGACAAATACAATGCTAAGCTCCAGAAAAATAAAATAGGATCTTCAGCTCGACGGTCACAATTAAAAGGCGTTTGCTAGAAGCCAAATTGACGGCCAAAAATCCTTGGAGGGGTACCGTTTTGTCAAAGAGGCATGAAGCCAGAAAGCTGAAATTTTCGAAGGAACATGTGGATTGGTTTCAGGAAAAACGGAGGAATATTTTATGGAGCTATGAGAGGATATTAATTGTTTTTTTGCTTCCGCTGGGCGTCGGCAGTATCTGAGATGGCCATTAAACAAAGCGAATAACCCCAGTTAACTAGTAAGACTGTCCAAAATGGTGGAGGAAAATTGATGGTTTGAACTTGTATTTCGTACTATGGCGTAAAACCTAAATTGCTCCTTGTCTTCTACCAAGTAGAGGGTAATATTGGTAGCAACACCAGTATGAAATACTTGAGGAGGTTATGCTCCATTGGCTGAGGACGAAATGCCTCTACAATAAATCTACCAGCAAGATAACGACCCAAAAAATACGAGCTAACCAACCAAATCATGGTTTGGAGAGCAGAAAGTAGAGGTAATGTGTTGGCCAGGACAATCCTCGGAATTAATTCCAACCGAAAACCTATAAGTTGATGGAAAAACTGCTATAAATGAAAAAAGTCCCAAATATAAAGCGGATTTATGGACCGTTTTGTGACAAGCGTAGAGCTCCTTCCCTTTCAAACGCTGTCAGAGATTGGTGGACTCTATGTCTCATGCTTTAAATACATATTGGCCCAAGCTAGAGCATCTCGAGTTGGGCCACCACAGGCCAATTCGAGAACAGATGCTGCTGTCCACACCATTGCCAGAGTTGGTGAGCTTCAGTTGTCTATTCAGCCTGCCAAATCCGTTTGGTTGGTGCATGTTGGTGCCCAAAATCCACTCAGATCAGAATGCGGGCCAATATCGACCAATCGTAGCCATCTCAAACCAAGATGGTGTACACATATTGGCCATAGGCTTTGTTGGTCTGGCTTGGGCCAATATGTATTTCCTACATCAGGCTGGGAATGAGCCCAACACCAGCCCAGCTCGCACCAATGGGGTGTACACATATTGGCCATAGCCTCTTTTGCTCTTGCTTGGGCCAATATGTATTTCCTACAAAACAGATGTGCGGCTGTTTTGCGAAATAATGAATATTCGTCACCGTACTGGATGAACCTCTCTACGAATAGCAATGAAATTTTAAACTTATCTTCGTTTTTTACCTAGCGTTGTGATAACTACTATTTTTGTGATCACTTCTCTCAACAAATTTTGGTCGTACATAAAAAAATAATAAAAATTTACGAATATTCAATAGCTCAAAAATCAACCGTTTTTTTCCTATTTTCATACATTGCTATTTTTATAAAAACTTTCGTATGTATACACTTGGTTTCAAAAGATGAGTAATTGGTCTTAATTATGTTTCCGCGTTTTTTGCGCCTCTATCGAAATTAACAATATTGAGACTAGATAGTATTATACATTATACATTGATATTAACAACGAGTACCTCGCAGTCGTGGTTTTCGATGTTACTATTCTATATATACTATATGATAGAGGCGCAAGAAAGTTAATTTAATTTATTTTTTGTTAGTGTGTAGTTGTGAATTTTATTTTGCAATCTGGAGTTCGAACAATAGAAAGTAATGTATCTCTGATATAAGTTCAACATTTATTAAATATGTATTCTTGCAATCAGTGAAAATTTGAAATTCACGAATGGAATCGCTTTAAATAAATCGAAAATGAGGTATTCATTGTCTACCTCACATTTAAAGCTGAGAATTTCGCTCACTTTCCGATAATTTTTTAACGTAGAATATCTTTGAGACATTATTTTTTAACGAAGAATATCTTTGTATAGTAGGGACCTGTGCAAAGACAATTTGCTTTAAAAATATATATTTTTTTATCGAGATACGTATTTAACTACACTGCCCTGATTCGCATAAACGTTTTATCTACATTTTTGAGTTGACAACGGATTCAAAAACTGCATAATCTATTACATCATTCTGCAAAATTTGAAAAACCTATCTTTTGTGAAAGTATGTTAAAATCAAAATTGAAAAACGCACTCTCCATATATCTCCAGTACAAATCAAAACACACATCATTGAGCATTTCGAAAGTACTAAAGTATAGATAGAACGTTTATGCGAATTAGGGCAGTGCAGAACAAAGAACAACACACTCAATTGAATACTCCTTTAAACAGCATTCACTATTTACTGATGCTTACTTAAAGATATTACGAACTTATTAATTTACCTTGTTCCCAAAAATCCGCAAAATTAAATTTAAAGTGATTAGGATTATGAAAAACACGATCACGAAACATTTAAAACAAAATTATCAAAACGATTCACCGCAAAGAATTACTCGTTAACCAACACAAAATATGCACAATATCGTATTCAAAACACTGCTCTGTGACATCCGACACTATACTGAACTAGATCATTTAACGGAACGATCGAATTCAATTGTGATTTCTTCTGAGTGACAAAATAAGTATTTCTCCTCCGACGACATCTCATTTGTCTGTTTTGTTTACCTACCTGCCTACACGCAAAAACAACAACAAGAAGAACTTCCTATGAAAACGAACGAAAAGAATTTAAGCGGAGATAAGAGAAGGATTCTATCTAGCCCTTTTTTGTTTATTTGTTTAGGTGGTAATGCGTTCATTAACGCAACATGTTGGTCATTACAAGCGTATCACACTTCTTATCTGGATTTCCACATTGATATTTGTACGCCGTCCCATGGTTTTTTTTTGTAATGTGCCAAATAGATATTGGCCGAGCCCAGGCGAGCCGAGTGTGTGGACGGTCCAGACAAGCGACTTTGACAGGTGTCAGAGGCGCTCGTCCGCTTTCCGATCGGAATGGATGTTGAGCACGAGCCAAAGCGATTTCGGACGAGCTGTCAAATGCCGTCCACATGTTCGCGGTCTCACCTGACTTCGGCTCGCCTGGTCTCGGCCAATATGTATTTCCCACATAATAGTGTTTAGCCCATCGTGAAATTATGCGTAAATCAGTGGTCAAATTGTTAAAATGTTCACAAAGAGAGAAATAAGTAGCATGCAACGAAAAACTGGCCACATTACTAAGCATAAATGTTCTATCTACAGTAGATAGAACGTTTATTATATGCTTAGTAGTGCAACGTTTTGCTTAGTAGGGCAGCATACATACGTACATACATAGTTTAATTCACTCCTAGTGCAACTGGCTAGCTGTAGTGTATCACTTCAACAACCAATTCAGATAATTTCAAAAAACTCAAGGTACACAACTGATCCTGTATCGGTAGGCTGTGTATTCTTATAGAAACCAAGGCTGTGCATTCGATTGAAAACTGGTCAAATCAATAAGGTTTATTACTAATTTTCGAAGAAAATTCAACATATATATATAATTATAATTTTATATATATATATATATATATATATATATATATATATATATATATATATATATATATATATATATATATATATATATATATATATATATATATATATATATATATCAGCAAAATGATTAAGGGATTAACATATCTGGAGTGGCCGATCCGATTGAGCTGAAATTTTCAGAGAACATAGATGTATATAGTGGTTAGCAGTGTTGCCAGAAAATTTTCGTTCATGGAGCCCAATTTGACTTTTAACCCCCGCTAGACACACCTGGGTCTTTGGTGTCCGGCCGTTTTTGAAAATCGTCAGGGCGCACAGGTACGTCAATATTTCGGGTTCTAACCTCCACTTAAAAAATTGTACTTGGATCCAGAACTGGCGTAGTGAACGTCACGCTCGGTCCTCCGTTCTTCGTGAATTGCTGAGCTGTCAAAGTTGGCTGCGGACACCAAAGACCCATGTGTGTCTACGGAAGCATAAAAGTGTGCATTTTCTTCGAAGCTTTTCTTCGGTATATTAGATCAAGCGGTAGTTAATTGTAACATTTTGTACAATTTTAATGAAGCGAACACTGCATTGGGAAGATATAAATTTATTGAAACGTTAGCACTTAGTTTAACGAGCGAAGAAATAAAAATTTGCGAAGAACACAAGCTTCATGTATGCAATGAATGCATTTTGTAATTTTGTTCAGTTACTTTATTTATTTTAATAAGAATAAGTGTAAGTAATAATAAATAACACAAAAACGTATAAAACTTTGAGTTACATTACTTTCAAACCAAAAATTGTAATTTCAAACGAATTTTCGACTCCAAAAAAATTGTACTTTTTCTCTTGTCATAATAATTATACTTTTTTCGAAGTTTCATTATGTCCTTTTTATTTCTTTCATCTACTATATGTTAAGAAACATTTCGTACAGTAGAATTTTCTTAAACTTATTTAACAAAAAGCTATGATGTTTTAAGTGAATATGTGTATTTCTCGTGTTTTGTGTCGATTTCCATTAAATAACAATAATAAAAATTCATATATATCCATCACCTAATGCACGCTCTTTTTCTATAGATATCGATCTACCTTCATGAATTTTTTCAGATTTTAAAACGATTCGAAGTGTGGTAAAAAAACGGCAGGACTCCATAGACCCAGGTGTGTCTAGGGAGGTGCTCGAATTGTAGTGTGTCTGGGGAGGGTTAAAATAGCCCAAAAGAGCCCAACACTTGCCACACAATAGGCGTGTTTTTTTGCTCCTCTATCCAGTAGAGAATAGGATATATGCATTGGAAACAACAACAATCCTGTCCCAGTGAATTCACTAGTACATAAATTCTATTCCTCATTTGTAGTTCACGTGTTGAAGTGTAGAATGTGCTGATGGAAAAAAGAAAAGCTCATGAGAAGTTATTTTTTTTCTGTGAGGTGGCTTTGGGTTTTTCATGGTTATGTTGAATGTTTTGGTAGTTAGGAAATTAGAAAAAGCACTCATAACGTATAGAAAGCTAAAAGAAATAATTTTCTGTTAGTTCTTTTTCTATTTTCTATCGATTGTGATAGTGTACAGGGGTTTTCTCAGGAATTTTTCATGGGGGGGTGTGTTCAGAATTTTAGGAGGGGTGTCCCTTTGGAACAAAGGACACAAAGGTCCCTTTGTGTAGGAAAATTGTCCGTGCTAGGGGGGGTGTGTGCACTTTCCAGGGGGGTATTAAGGGGGTGTTAGGGGGGTGTAGGAAAATCTCTGGTAGTGTATGTTCGTTATTTTCTTTCTTTATTTTCAGCTGTTGTGTGGTACCACAGCAAATGCAGCAACCTATGTCAGTCTTAGCGAAAGCACTGTTGTTTTATACTAGATCGTTGTTTTTGTGGCATAGTTTTATTCTGCTCTGTACCGGAGCAAAAAAACGCACCTAATATGTCGAGGCCAAAATTATTATACATTTTATCCACTTCACATGGGCTATTATTTTTTGTTTATCTATATACTCTTATATAGTCGAAAACTATATTAACAATTTCATTTTCTGATATAGTGAACATATAAATTGAAGAATCTAGTATTTGTATCATATCTGGTGGTATTTTATAGTCGTTGCAACATATTTTGTTGAAATTCAAGAGAACTAGAATTTGAATCAAAGAAGCCAAAAAATTTATTTGCACTTTATTTCAAATTTTAGTCTCTATGTTATTTATCATAGTAAAACATATATCGACTATTTTATTAGATGCAGGAAGATATACATAGTAATAAAAAATCGAGCTCACACATTTCTTTGAAAATTTGTTATCCAGCAGCAGTGCTCAGTGTATTTTGATAATTTGCTCATAATTATGAGTTTTAAAAGCACAGATTTAAATTAAATATCTTCTTTTAAATATCTTCTTGCTGACTATTTTAGGCAGACGGTCAAATAATAGACTAAAAATAAAGTTTAGGTTCATACATAATTTAAAACATGAAGTGAACAGATTTCCGTTCAAGATTGAGGAAATCAGTTGCGAATTCAACTTCATATATTTTTGGCAGTTGAAACCTGGGCTGGTCAGTGGAGCCCAAAAAGTCGCCAGTAGCCCAAAATTCAATTTCGTCGCCAAATGCAACGGAAAGATAGCCCAATTGGCGAGAAATCGCCCAATCTGGCAACAGTGGTGGGTAGGTCCATGAATTGCTAGAATTCAGATATCTTTAACCTTTTGGTGGCGGCGGGCATTTTGGTTAATTTTCAGGTACTCCTATATTTCCAAGCAGTGTAAATTTTTGCTAAAAAAAAAGTATTGGGAATGAAAGCTTATTATGTTCTAAGCTTGTCTATGATAAAGAATTGAAAATTTTGAGCCTTGTGTAGGCGCTGAGTGCCTAAAAGTAGGCAAGGATTTTTTTTATCAAATTTCGATTTGTCATAACTTCTAAGAAAAACAATGGATCATCGTGAAATTTGCAGAACGTATTGATGTAAACTAAAATTTAACACACACATTGACTTTCGAGACTGTGCGGGCAACTCTGTAGCTACAGCAGCCTCCTGAAAAAAATCCTTCAAATCATCGACCCTCCTGAAAATTTTTTGACTTTTGAAAATAAATTCAAATTATTGAAAAATTTTGACTTTTGTCCACCAAGTCAAATAAAAGTTTTCAAAATTCCGCGGTAAACAAGAACGGCAGCCCATGATCAAATTACCTCAGCACTCAAAATTTCTGTTCACGAGAACTGACGATCGGATAATGCGATCAATATGAAATTTGCAGGACATGTTGGAGTTAGCTAGGACCAGGTCTGATAGAAGTCATTTTCAAATACGGGCAATACTGTGGCAGTGGTGCCATTTTGAAAAATCGCCGAGAAAAAAAAACTGGTTTTAGCCACCAGATTTTGGCAAAATCACGCAGTAGATGAACATTATAAGGACCTAATAAGCTGAGAGTAGGGATTGAGGTGACGGAAATCGTTGAGTTTAACAATAAACTCTGCGTGACAAACTTTATCGAATGCTTAAGCCACATCGAACATAAATAGCCCTGCTGACTGTCTTCAGTTGAGACCTGTTTTGATGCGTTAAACTAACCTTGTTAGTTGGAGCTCAGTGGAGTTTTGATGGTTAAAGCGCCGCATTATTTTTCTGGTAGGGAGCTGTGTGATAGGAGCTTTTATTGAATGGAAGAATTATAATATCTTGAACTATTATAATATCTTGTTTTCAGGGAAGTTAAGGCTTTATCTGTCTTTGAGTTGATAATTACTGTGGCTAGTGTCTTGCAGTCAAGGAATCTTTTTAAGAAGAAAAATGTTGTTGCTATTATCAACAATGCTCCGCAGGATATGATCGGGCAGATTGACTGATGTTTTGGCTAGGTTCAGGCAATTTTCACTTGTTGATTTTGAGCACTAGAAGTTTAATTTTCTCTAGATCTGTGGGAGGTATGGTTTCGTTTATCAAATTTGATGTCGCCTGTTCGGTTCGATCTTTTTCGTCGACATCGTTTCCTGAGTTTTCCTCAAATTGAAGCTCTAATGACGACAAAAGCGTCAGCTTTATCTTTTTTGCTGAGTTTCAGGTAGTTTACTCTCTGGATGGATGGTATGTTGGGATTACTTTTGGTTCTTAAATATTCATAGAGAGCCTCCAGAATGAGCCACTTTTGGGTTCGATGCTACTCATGATGTTTACCCATTGTTCCCGATTGTTAGCTTTTGAGCTGATTGAATTTGAAACATATAGTAACAGCCAGTTCGTCTTTTATGATAAGGCTCAACTACAGAGTGGCCCAAAAGTGGCCCACAAACTTTTTGTTATAAAAACCAAACCAACAAACATAAATTAGAAATTCAAATTTGTTTGTGATGCTAACATAATACTAATTCTTATTCTTGTTACTAATAATGCGTTTGTCTACCTTTATTAGCTATACATTCTAAAATACGTCGTCCAAAACTATCACATAAATTTTGTAATTCGTCCTCGGTGTAGCTGCTCCGTTCTTGCTGTACTCTTGCAATTCATTGTCGTCTATTTTTCGGCATCGGATGTCTAAATACACTCTCTTGAAGTCTAGCCCAAACGAGTTCGATTGAGTTAAGGTCAGGAGAGTTTCCATGCCAATCTTCCCAAACAGTTGAAAACATCGATTTCGCCAGTGTCAATGTTGTCTTTGCTGTATGCGCTCGTGCCCTATCCTGTATAAGAATTACCAAATTTTTATGTGGAAACTGTCTTCTGTCATCCTGACATGCAGCGTAAGCTGATCAAATGCTGTTCCGGTAATAGGATCCATCTACGGTTGTGTTTTGTGAGCTGATTCCTTCTGCAACCATTATCTTAAGGTCAAATTTTGGCTTTTGTATGGGTTGAATAGTGCTTGGATCACTTGTTCTAACTCGTATATTTTGCCTGTTCTGCGTTGGGTGCAAAACAATTGGGGATTTATCCGTAAAAAGTACAGCTCTTTTAGACCTTCCGCGAGCACTATCTTCACAGAATCCTTCGCAGCCTTCTATGGAAGTTAAGTCTATCTGTGACATTCTTTGCAGTAAGAAACGGCTTTACTCGTTTCACGTAGACATGTCTTCCCCAATTCGGCGATTTAATGTATCGTTGATCGAAACGTTGTCTTTCGCTGTTGCTGGTAATTTTCGGACTGATTTATCCTTTTGGTCGCTGTTCTTGTTCCAATGCCTGGCTTGTTTTCCACCATCTTCCTTATTTTTATTGTAGGTGAAAGAATTGTCGGTCTACCGGAACGTCCTTTGTTCTGTTTATCGCCTTTCCTTCTTTCTAGCCATAATCCTACGGTCTTCCTGCCACGCCTAGTGTCCTTGATATTTCGGAAACGGAATTTCCTATTTAGTCAAGAGTTTGGATTTGAATCCTTGTTTGTATCCTATTCGAAGCCATAATGAAGAAGCACAAAAGTCTTCTAGGATAGGCTTTAAAAAAATAAAGATTTTTCAGGTAGCGCGTATAAAATGTTCTAAGAAAAATCACTACTTACGATAAACACGGCAATAAAAAAGGATCTTTGAGATCAGGAGCAATAAAATTGCATAGGTAGGCTCACAGAAAGACCTTTAATTACACCGGTAACTCAAATTAGCTTTCTAAAGGGTACGTCTCTGTACCTGACTATAGGGAAAATATGTTATGTAAGTTTTTTCCCTGGAAATGCACTACTTCGCTTTGCACAGCTATTATTGATGTTAATGCTGTCATAGCTAAGCACAATATGATCTTTATGTTAGCTAAAGAGTTGATATTTAACCTCCGCTTAGGGTTGCGTGCATGGTCTTGATGAAACAAAACTTTCTTTTTCGGCAAACGAGGTCATTTTTACGATGCAACAGGTCCACAGCATAATCGCCGTAAATTGTTTACTTTTTATCAAGATGCTAAACGAAAATTATCCCACAAGCATCTCAAAAAATACACCATGAGCTCAGGCTTATATCTCAACACCTATTAGTTTCATGTGAATTTGTTGCATGAAACTTTTGTGCAGAATTTTATGCTGAAAAAATTTAATGAATGAAAATTTACGTAAAATCAATCGTTACTGAGATATTTAAGAAAAGCTTATTTTCGTGACCTTTCACCTTAATTAAACTTCTTTTTGTAATGGACTTTTCATATTGTTTTGTGAATTCCACAATAATCAAAATTCCGTTGAAATATTTTCACTTGGACTTGGACAGGAAAAGTTTAAAATGACTTGACTAATGTAAAATTTTTAATGTGGATGTTAATGCATGCACGTGAGTCCGAAATATTTCACAGTGGTGATTTATTTCTTCGTTTCTTTCATTCTAAATACATATTTATATTGCTTGTCAGCCAGTGGAAGTTTTACGAATGTATTGAAGTCGAAATCAATAGGAAAACTGATCTATATCGAAAACTAAATTTACCTACTCATATCCAGAGCAATTGTCTTCAATTCATTGAAGAGAATGCTTTGGTTTTGCTTTGGCAAGCAGTTAGGTAGCTCGTTTTGTGGTTTACAATATTGTTAATTAAGCACATTGTATTCGTATCTCGAAACTAGTATTCCATAAACCATATTTCGAAATTACATTAGCTAATTTTCGTAACCATATTTCGAGAGAATCGGCGTAAATCATAGGACCATAAATCATTCCATTTCCCGGAACGTTTTTCACTTTCTACCTCTAACTAAGTAACACTCGTAGCAATACCTAAAATAACATACAACATACTTCACACGAACGAACACATGATACAATCTCTTGCTTTCCCGTCTAGGGCTTTTCCTCTGCGAAGAAGTTTAATTAAGTAAAAGGCAAACAATTGCAAACTAATCTAAATTAAGGTAATAATTGCTATTGCCTGAGCTACGCTTCCTCCTGTTATGCTATGTGCGAGGCTGTTCGCTCGAGCGTGCGGGCTTCAGAAACTGCAATGCAAACTGCTACATCAACTACCCAGCCTAACCTATTCTCAAACAATGATGACGACAACGATACCAACGACTACGACGTGATGGTTTTGCAGTTCAAAAAGGAATTATTTCAAGTGGTTGTTACTGCTGCGTTTCTGTTGCGTCTATGGATTTCCATTCTCATTCCCAGATAGCAGAGTTCCGTCCTATTCGATTCCGCTCGAGGTTGCAGTTGGGGAGTCGATGGTTGGCTGGAATTCAGCAGGAAAATCATGATCACGATGGAAGCAAACAACAACAGCAGTCGAACATGCAGTGGAATAGACGAAAATATACCTACAAGTGAACTAAACCAGCAAACTTGGAAATGTTTGCTTAACACCACTTAAAAGTACAAACTTAGAAATTTTTCACCAGTTGAAAAGCGAATTGGAAGCCTCCAAGCAATTGAGGAAGGAGAAGATAGTAATAAGTCTGTAGCAAGGTAGGTACGAGCACTGCACAAGTAGTATGGTTCTAAAAATTTCCGTTTTGACGACGGTAAGATGATGATAGAATATGTGGGGCCCAAAGTCAGAGGGCTAACAAGGGTGGAAGAGAGGAAAGGACTTAGCCGAAGTTTTCTACATTGTATTTATAAATATACATTTGAAACGTTTACCTAATGAAAGCAATTTACGATAAGTGGCGAAAATATAATAGCACTTAAATCCTTGTGTGTGTACTTTGCTAAATGTTCGGGTTATTATCAGTGTGAAGTATTCTCTTTGGATAGGAAATGGCACAAGTTTGTAAATGGAATCGGTACAGGAATTGAACGAAATCCTTATCTTGAGTATTTGTGTTGGGGTATTGTTTTGAATTATAGCTTGAATTCAAAGTTTCCTGGAAAATGGAGTGAAGCTCTAAAGTGTATTTTGAGGTTTTCAGTTCACATAACTGAAGAAGGAAGTTGTAAGACAAATTTTGCACACACACAAACAATCACATACAATGAGAATATGATTTCTGGCGATGTACCTATCAAAAGCCATTTGTTTGCGCCTTTACATCAAAGATTTATAAATTGAATTAATTTCTTTGATAAAAGAAAAGTTTTCTAACGTTAAACACAAAGGGATGTTAGCAGGGACAGATTTATCATAGACGAAGCAATATTTTTCCCATTTTTGGGGACTTGAATAAATTTTTGCTGTTTACCGACAGATAGCATTATGTAAGCCTTTTTGCATCGGACAAATACTTCAGCTAACTTCATCGTAACGCTCCTCTTTTAGCCTTGAAATGAGAGTAAATATTTTTTTGCCGAATTGTAAATATTCCATTTACTGTAAACGAGCCATAAACTCGAAGAGTTTTGTGACAAAAAAGAGTATTTGCAGAGAATTTTACTGCATTAGCTAAAAAAAAATCTGCAGCTGAAACACGTACTTGTGAAGACTCTGCCGAAAACAACATACAGCCACTGGTTTGGGGGTTTTTAAAATAATTATTTTGATGTTTATTTATTTTTGTTGTTTTGTTTATTTATTATTTATAACAATTTAAATTTTTTTAAGCTAAACTAAAATAAAATAGCATAAATACATGTCTCCAGACTTTTGTCTGTTTGTCAAATTGAGGCGGAGACTGCAAGGAAAGGAAATAAGGGTTATCATTTTAGGAATTCCACGCTATAATTAAAGTGCTGTTGAACCTAAATTTATAGATAGATAGGGAATAGTAGCTGGAAAATTTGTTAAATATTTTGCAGCATCTATTTATCGGTTTTCTGTCACCATAAACAGTATGATGCTGGTGCTCATTGAGGAGATTTGTGTGTCTAGTCCGTTTTAGAGAATCATTGCACGTTATGTTATTGCAAATATATTCAACGTCAATCAAGCCCCTAATCGTTTCAAAAACGAAACATGAGCATAATAACTGTAGGATAGAAAGCTTTCAAAATCACGTGGACGGTGTACTGTTCTAATAAGCATAAAGGTTCTATCTATTTTATTTATTAACCAAACAAGGTATAAACAATACAAGAAAATATTTGAAATAAATATGTGTAAACGAAAAATTAAATAAATTAAATAATTAATTAATAAATCAATAACAATTGATAAATAACAAACAAATAAAACATTGACTTATAGCTTAAGATGAGGGGTTATGGATGGCTTGGAAAAGGGAGGATTTGAAGGAGAATTTGGAGATGGTTGGGGAATACAGAAAACTTATACTGTTAAATATTCTGCAGCATCTATTTACCGGCTCATTAGCTGCGTAAGTAGTGGAATGTGGATATACCTTAAGTAAACGAGAGGACCTGGTGTTCCTTACAGGGTTATTTAATACCATTTTACTATTCAGGAATTCAACTTTGATAACGCCTCTAATGACGTCGAATGTGAAGCAGACCGAAATCATTTTTCTTCTGGATGTAAGTGTCAATAAGTTTAGATGACTCAGTCGAATCATAACACTGAAAAAAATCCACATGGCGCCCAGAGCAATGTAACATAGCGCATTATTTATGGCCCCATACGCTATGTACATAGTACTCTGAGCTATGCAATATGGCTCCCCGCGCCATAATGTCAGAATCTACATAGCGCGTGGTCCTATGTAACATTGTGCAGCATTTGCACATGCTATGTACATAGTACCCTGAGCCATGCATTATGGCTCCCAGCGCCATAACTACATGGCGCAGAAATTATGGCCCCACACGCCATATTACATAGTGCCATGAGCCATAGTGTGAGGAGGTGTATAAATGTCAGCAAGCTTCTTGAGTATAGAAGAGATTTTATTGTAGTAGGTTATCTGACTGCAATAAGATTGATTAGCTGATAGAAACATCCCAAATAAAATTAGTTTGCCAAAAAAAGTCACGAAGAAACGGGAGGAAAATTGATCAAGTCTTCGTGTTACATTGGCAAGCGATCTTCACGCTGCCAAAGATTTCGATAATCAATCGAAAAAACTGAGACCCGGGTGTCAAATAATTTTTGCAAATGAATTTTAATCGAATAAAACTTCAATTCAAAAATAAACTGCAAATCAATCGTAATCATTACGCACGAAAAGCATGTTATTGCACTGAAAAAACACATAGCGCCAGACGCCATAATTTATAGACTTCTGGCGCCATGTACATAGTCGATTTCGGTAGATTTGTGATAAAATATAGCGCCACACGCCGTACTACATAGGAGCACACGCTATGTTTATAGCCCTCCACGCCATATACTATAGTCCTCCACGCCATGTACTATAGTCCTCCACGCCATGTACTATAGTCCTCCACGCCATGTACTATAGCCCTCCACGCCATCTGCTTTAATCTGCATGGCGTGGAGGACTATGTTACATGGCGTGGAAGACTATAGTACATGGCGTGGAGGGCTATAAGCATAGCGCCAGCTCCTATGTACTTTTCGCCATGTAATATGGCGTGTGGCGCTATATTTTATCACAATCCCCAAATCGACTATGTACATGGCGCCAGAAGTCTATAAATGATGGCGTCTGGCGCTATGCGTTTTTTCAGTGAAGGAGGAAGGGTATTAAAATCGTAAGGATTGTATAGTTCTTTCAATGCGAAAAGCTAGAACTGTTTTTGTATGGACTCGAGTCAGTTACTGTGGGTTTCAAAAGCCGGATTCTAGCAGATAGAGGCATATTCGTATAAGGATCTTGTGACCCACAGGTTACGAAATTCCTTGGAACGTCTTTTGCACGGGAAATCATTTTATCATAGTGCAAGGTGAAGCAGAGTTTCTCTTCCAAGATAACACCAATGTCAACAACGTTTTCAACTCGGCCTAACAAATTATTGCCAAGGAAGTATGTGTTATGTGAGACCGTGCATTTTCGGGAAAAACTAATAACCTGGCACTTAGCAATGTTGAGAGAGAGCTTATTTTCATTGCACCAATGATCAAGTGAATTGAGTTTAGATTAGAGAAAGACTGCAACGGGTTTAGATTTTATGATGTGATACACTTTGAGATCGTCGGCGTAAAGTAGATGAGGTATATTTGCTAAGACGTCAGATAGGTCAGAAATAAATATATTAAAAAGGAGTGGGCCAAGATTGTGGTACACCGGAGGTAACAGATATATTTTTTGATAAAAATCCTTGAAATTTTACCAATTGCGTTCGTTTACGAAGGTAAGAAGTCAGCCAGCTATGCAAAGATCCGGCAAGTCCGAATTTCAAAAGCTTTGAAATTAAGATAGGGTGGTCAACTCTGTCAAAAGCTTTACTGAAGTCTGTATATACTGCGTCAATTTGGTATCCTTTCTCCATTTTACACAGAACGTCTGAGATTAGGACTGTCAAATTCGTGGTAGTTGAGCGACCTTTTCTAAAACCATGTTGCTGCTCGTTCAGACGGGAGTCAACAAGTGGAGAAGGTTTATCGTAGACAATCTTTTCAAAAAGTTTCGGAATTGAAGATAAGATGGCAATACCCCTATAATTTCCGATACAGTGTATATCACCATTTTTGAAGATAGGGCATGCAATCCCGAGATTTCGGGATCCCAACACATTTTGGACATTTTCGGGATCCCGAATTTTTTATCGGGGCTTCCGAGTTTTCGGGATTGTGATTTAACTGTCACTGGTGACGAAAAATGGATCTAATACAGCAGCTCTTAACGACCTAAATCATAGGATATGACAATTGAACCCGGTTTATAGGTGTCTAAAAAAATATCCAAGGTTCGAAGATTATGTTGTCCATTTGGTCAGATAAACAAGATGTATATTATGGACTTTCCAAACCGTCTGAAACTATATCTAAGGACCGTTACAGGCTGCAATTGATATGTTTGAAAGGAGCTTCAGAAGGGGTGAAACTGCAAATTTTAGCCCTCCCGCTCCATTCCTCAGACATCGCTTCTTTCGATTTTCACTTGTTCTGGTCCATGGTCCAAAATTCGATCTAGACAAAAGATCCGAAATTTTTCTATAAATGTATCCATTGACTGATGAAAGATGAAGAAATGAAAAAAAAAACAGTTGAGAAAACAATTCTTTTTCTCAACTCAACTCTATAAAGAAATCCATTGAGTTGTGAAAGATGGGAAAAAGAAAAAAAAAGCAATTGAGAAAATTAATTGCCGAAACGCAAAAATTGCTGAAATTTGATCGTCGAGGAGAGTGGTTTCGAACAGAGAGTGCTGCCTTTAAACCAAGCGAACGGAATTTGCTTCGTTTCACCCTTGAAGTGAAAAATATTCATTTTGTGCCTTTTTGATTTTTAATTGAAAACCATATTCGACACCAATTGTATTTCGTACTTTTTTTGTTGAAAAAATAAGTCAGAATGTACGCTAGTCTGTGGTGATAAACTAAGAAAATTTTGAAGAATAAAGGACTACAACGTCCAGCATTAAGAATTTGGCACATATGCAGCAACAAAAGCGCAAGCGGCTGCGTTTGTGGCGACGATAAGTGCTTATTCCCTTGTGGTTTCAAGGAGATCTGATTCATTTGCAAATCACCGTTGGTAATTTTTAGGTAGAACCAGGACACAGGTTCTAACTGAGCCGGGAGTGCCGTGCACGATTGCACTTTTTCTGTTTGGCGTTCTTATTGCAAGTTCTGAGGTTCCTTCATCATAGCCAACGTTCTCGTTTTGTGAACATAGCTCAGCGCATTCGATAGCGTCGCAGAAATTGAAACACCCGCTGACCTCTGAAGAACGTGTGCTTTCATGACTTGTCAAATTCGGGCTCTACATAGTCTTGCAGAAAAAGGGAAAACTTTTCGGAATTTTGATAGTACATGAAAACGGCATATATTCGGAGCTCCTGATTCTTATCGTACCAAACCCCCCCCTTGTTTTTGTGATATTGGTCTACGTTTTAGATAAACATGGCACAGCTAGAGCTATGACCCGTTCCTCAGATCAATCACAAAGTCAATGACTGGCTAGCGTTATTAAATCACGTGAGGGTAACGAGCCGGACTTAAATTCTGTTAAGAGGGCAGCTACTCACAGTTGACCCCGCAAAAAGGTTTTTCAAAAGTGGCTCTCAAATTACTCGCCATTATCTATTACGCGAGAGCCGCTACTGAATATTAGAACCCGGGTTTAGAGGCTTTTACTACAGGCTATATGCACTAAACATTCATTTCCTTTGAAAATTTGTTTGTGTGAAAATATCGGAGATTTGTATGAAAGATTTCAAACTTTTTATTATGTTTAGTTTAGTTTAGTTTATTGACAATTTCATCAACAGAATGATTACTACAGAAAAAATATTTACATATGAAATTATGAATGACAATTAATCGGTCGTTTAAGCCGACACTTGAACATATCAACAGTATAATTATAGTGGAACATTTCATAAGCAGAGTTAAAGCTTCGGGCTATTGCGCAGGTTGGTTCATTCCATCCATAATTGGTTTTATGAAACGGAATGAATAAGGCGCTATGATGTCTACGTTCACCGTGGCAAACACGAAAGTTCAGTTTAGATAGCAAAAACTCAGAGTTTACGTTTCCAGTGAGTAACTTCGCAGCAAATAGAGCTTTCAAATTTTGACGTCGAGTTTCAAGAGTGTCCATGGTCAATAATTGCAAGCGGTTTTCATAAGGAGGTAAGCGAATAGGATCAGACCAGCGGAAAGAACTAAGAACAAAAATTAGAAATCTCTTTTGGACAGAATCAATGCGATCTATATGCTCCTTGTAATATGGAGACCACATCAAGCACCCATATTCTAGGATAGGGCGAACCAGAGAGCCGAACAGGATTTTAATCAGAAGAATATTACCAGAAGAATGCTTCTGGTAATATTCAACTGTAATTCCTCTTGAATGAACAATTCATCGAAACATAAACAAGTACATATAGCGACAGCATAATTTACACTTTGATAATCTAGCAAGAGCACCTAATCTCAACATATTATTCATCTGAGTAACACAGCCTTAACTCATGGCAAAACGACACCGAGCATACGAAGTTACACCATATTTGCATATTTCCTATACTTTGGAACGATAATATCCTTGTATGGCGCGACTTATCGTTTGACGATGACAAAGTAACAACCTGCATAAAACCAACATTCGAAATTATTAACGCAAATAGCACACCCCGGCCCCATCTTTCCTTTCCGACTTAATCTATCGACAAACAACAACAACAGCAAAATTTCGCAAATGACTCCTAATAACGAGACGAACGATGAAAACAGCTTAGCATATCATTACAAGCATGTTGAAAGGAATATACAAGATGGCACCTGAGAAATTATGGTCTTATACGATAAATCCAAAAGTCTTAGGAATGTTAGATATTTGAAATCTTCTTCTCAATCTGTTCGGAATATGCTTAATTGCGTGGAACTGAATTAATTGGGACTTAGACGTAGAGTATGGATTTTATCGAAATTTTGTGAAATTTATTCAAGTATTAGATTTCTTTTGACATGATTCGTGAAGCTTAATTCAGCTGCATGACATATTATTGAGTGTAAAGATAAGGAACAGTAATTCATACATTATATTGGAACACAACTGTTACGCCACTTCCATAAAAAATATTTAATACGAGTGAAATCATGAAATACTTGAATTAAAAATTTATAATCTTGAGTTTTAATGACTTCATTTCCTTCAAATATTATTTTTTATTCAAACAAATATATTTCTAAAGTGTATCTACAAATTCACACTAAAATCATATAATTGTTAGTAACTAGATGAATAGCATCATATTTTAATACCAAACCAAACCATGTTATTTATAAAATTACAATAAAATATTAAAGATTAATTATAAATGTAAGTACCTGAAGGTTGTGCGGGGCTCCCCAAGGTGCCAAGACCTCCGCTAAACGCTTGGGGCGCAAATAACCCGCCACCTAAAAAAAAACATTCGCAAATGGAAAGAGATTATGGTGAGTAAAAATCCATTATGCACAAAAATGTTAAAATAAGAAGAACATGATGTGATATGAAAACGAAATTAATAAATAACTATGTAAATTTATGAGAACATTAATATGGAGATATGTGATTTTTTTCGATGTGTGCTGTACATTTATAAATATTAATATTTTACTATGCATGTGATTTTTTAGATATTAATCAAGTTAATAAACAATAAAATGATATGATATGTGATATTAACGAAGCATTGCATGTAATTATTTATATATATATGAACACACTGTTTATGATTGTAAATATTGTTTATTTACTGTTTATTATTGTAAATATTAGTGCGTGATAATTGTTATTTAAAGTATTCACAATCTGATAATTGTCTATTTGTTCTGAGACAGAGTGAAAATGGATACATCTCGTAAATGTTATATACATATGTAGTTTAAAGTGAGTCTCACTTCAAGTACACTAAGTCCTAACTATCTACTATGATATAGATTAATTAAAACAGCCCAATACTTTTTCGTTGTTTTTTGTAGTTACATTTCCATTTATTATACAAAGTATTATGTCCTCAGATAAGCATAAAACTAAATAGTATGTACTAAGATCCGTTTCACGTAAAATTTGTATTCAAAGTTTGGCGTGAAAATGCTTTCGACTAAAATATAGCTTGAAATTTTGCCAGAGCTTTCGAATAGCGCTTTTGAAAAGTTATTTTCGTTCAGAAAATGCAGATAAAGTAGGTGCGTTTTTTTTGTACATTGGGCAGAGCCGATTAAAGTAGGGTTGCAAAAAAAACGATCCTGACCAGAAAGGTTGCTGTATTCGATAATATTGCTGCATTCACTGAGCTTTCGCTTAGGATAGTTGTTACAAATATAGAAAACACCTGAATGAAATCTTATCTAGGTTTTAATCGAAATCAGACATTATATTTGCATCTGAAATAATCTACAATGTAATGTGCATTAAATAACTGAAAAACAGTAAGCACACTACAAGATTTGATGTAAAATAATTGACAATTACAGAGTGCTATGCAAATTCATTCAATTCAAACTGCCGGTTTCACAATAGTCAGCAGCAGTGGTACGAACCGTTACACACACTTTTACTGTTATCAGCACACTGTACATGCAGGCCCATGAACAACTGCTCC
The DNA here is from genome assembly GCA_947369275.1 of Nemotelus nigrinus. NCBI lineage: Eukaryota > Metazoa > Arthropoda > Insecta > Diptera > Stratiomyidae > Nemotelus > Nemotelus nigrinus. The sequence goes on from OX376372.1 coordinate 37,700,702, forward strand.
CGAGCTAAATTCCTGCCTCATTGACGTTACAGCGGTAGCGGTTGTTGTTGTTTTCAATGTAGTTGCCCAGATCTGATCTGCCCAAGATTGCAAAAAAACGCATCTATTAGCAGTATGCCCGTCAGTCGTTTTACGCAAATTCAAAATGGTCTGGAAATTTTATTGGCATTTGATGTCAATAAGTGATTGAATTTGAAAATTGCATCATTTAATGTTTGCATTAGTCAAATTAAAAAGCTTGAAATTTCATTTGCCAGCAATCAATAAAGTCCCCGAATTTTTCCCTGTCAAAATTTTCACTCCAATGAAACAACAGATTGGAAAGACCAGATTATTTTAAAAAAAACACCAGATTTCTAAAATTTATCTACTTGCGGAAGTTAATACTAGGCTTAAGAAAAAAAATGAATTGAACAAGAAGCAGGATCATGTTTCGATCAGAGCATCCAAGTTTCGATTCCTGTATACAATCGAACACTTTTAAGTTTTACTTAATTAATTTTTGTGTTGTGTTGCCAAAAATCAATTCATGAGAATGTTCTCATTACGGCGGTTCTTAACACAAGTTTCACCATGTGGGTGCGGATATTAGTCGTGCTCAGAAATACTGCGCAAGTACTCTTGAATATACAACTTTGGAAAGTCATCGTAAAAAAGAAGGAAAAATGGGCAATAGACGAACACGGCTAACAAAAGAAGCAGCATCTGCGAGAGTCTTAGTGTTAAGACATTTTCGTCGAACCATTCGCGGCAAAGTCAGTGAGGTAGATAGTTTAAATTGCGAAAAAAAGACAATAACTAAAGCGACGGTCCCGAAAACAATTTTGGAATAAAATAAGGATGAAGTTGCCCATATACCCCACAGGATAAGAAGGCCAAAATAGCAATGTTACGAGAAAACACATCATTCGTTTCTGCGAATGAAAGTAAAGTGGCTTTTGGGGGTAGCACTTTCAGGCATGAACTAGCTTGAAATTCAATGATTCGAAACAGCGGGGGATTTAGCTCGTCATATTCTGGGCAAAACCAGCAGCAGATGGTATACTTGAGCAGTTGGTGCAAATCAGGTATCTTCTCACCCAAAAGGTGTACTTTGAGAAACTGCCTCTACGAGATATGATACAGTGCTTTAGATGCCAAGCGTTCGATCATGCTGCTACGAACTCTGGGGGAAGTATCGCCAGTGAGTTTTCAGTGTGAATTTTGGATAGTACGGAGATCCAGAGAAATATCGGATGTAATGTTTACATAAATTAGGTAGCAAGTAGGTATGATAAAGGCTCAGGGAAGTGGCTCCGCTCACGTTAAATTTAATGAAACAGAGAGACACCCAAATGAAACAGAGAGACACCCAAATGAAACAGAGAGACATCCAATGGTCAACGTAAATGGAATCGTGTCAACATTTTTGAGCTTGATTGGATCATTATTCCACAACCAAACCCAGATTTACTTAGTGGACAATTCTACATTGATTCCTCACTTACATCATAATCTTAATCACTTGTACCGTAAAATCTAAATTGGAGATTTAAGTCACATGGTAGTAAAACTACGACTTTATATCTCTTCAAGAGCCTTTCTTTCATTTCCTTTATAAAGAAATAGACTTCCCTCATAAATAAATAGACTAAATGTTTTAAGCGTAATTGAATTCACTATTGACTCTTATTAAACGCGAGCACCAACTCGCATCTATGTGTAACAAAATCTATCGCCCTACATTACGAACATGTACAAAGAACGAAAGACACTTCGAAAAAGGTTCAACCGCTTCTGTCGCAGAAATCTAAACACTGAATACGAGCAGTTGGTAGAGCAAATTAAAATTCTGTCAGCAACCATAATTTAGGTTGTAACTAATTGGCAGAATTTATAGTTTAAGATAGCACTTGGAGTAGCGAAGTTAGACCTAGATTAATTTAGGTTGTAACTAATTGGTAGAATTTATAGTTTAAGGTAGCACTTGGAGTAGCGAAGTTAAACCTAGATTACCACAAAACTTCTCGGTTATTTTACTGACCGTAAGTCTTTCTCTCTTCAGCATATTTCGTACAGATGGTACAGTACAGTACAGTATTTCGTACCAGATGGCAAAAAGTTCGAAGCTTTTGCTGAATAGTTTGTACTAACCTGTACTATTTTGGATCATCTTGAGAGCCCACAGCTTTTACATGAAGTAGAAATCACTAGGAAATTCTTTCTGAACGATAAAAGCCTTTCATTTTCAATTCTATTTATAACAGAATATCTTTCAATCCATCCTATTGACTAGGCTACTTCCATCAATTGTTAACATTTCGCCGCAATAACCAACTCAGGCAACATCAAAAGGTTTTCTGGCCCAGACAATATAGCCATTTCTGTTCTTAAACACCTTTCGATCAGCATTTTTTGCGTGTTTACATTTATTTTCAGTAACTGCATCAACATTTCTTTCTTTACAACAACTTGGAAAATGATCATAAAAATGGCCCATTCTTGAGAAGAGAATCTCAGTTGATAAGAGCAGCTTCAGGTCAATCTCACTTCCTTTAAACGTTCATTCTCAAATTCGGGTCTTATACAATAGGCAAACAAAATATCCCATCTGCCTAATTAGGCTTGAGAGCTCAACTACAAAACTACTCATGCCCTTCTCAAATTTTAGTGCGATGCTTCGAAGGCACTTTAAACTGTTTAATTGTTTCCTTGACATTGAGAAAGCATTCGATTCTGTATGGATAGATGGTACCATTTATAATCTCTTATAGCACTACTTCTCATTTCACACTGCCGAAATGATTCAAAGCATCTTAAAAAACAACCGCTTTCTCGCCCAGGCAGGCAACTAAATTTTATCATTTCTGGAAGTATTCCTAAAGGATCAGTTCAAGGCCCTGTTTCTTTTTTACTATTTTTAAAGTGGATTAGTAATGAGCTTCTAAATAGCAGACTGCTATTTTCCAACTGCTATTTACCGAAATTTACCTTAAATGCTATTTGGATAACATAATAGCAGACAGTTGACATCGATGAACAGCAGCAATAGCAATAGCATCATGCATAAAGAAATACATCACAGAGTGCCTACTAGTCTTTGATCTTCATGTTATCGACCGTACTAGTTTAATCATTCGTTTGTATGAATATTTCTTCGGTGGACTGCAGTTTTGCATACACAGGTTTTTTGTACATACATTGTCCAGCTGACTGACTGGGCGATGCGGTTTTACACAACACACAAACACACACCATATATATATCAGGCGAAGAGGAGAAAACCTTAGTCCTGTATTTAAATTGCGATCGAACGTCAAGCAAAGCAGCGAAACCAATGAATTGGTAGCTGAATAGCACAGGAATCATAGCGATCGAGAAACTAAATTATCTCTGGCATATAAAAATTAGACACGTTGCAATGCCACAACAATATTGTCTTTTGAAACACAGGATGCTATTTTTAGCAGATATTTGAAACTGCTATTGAGCTATAGCTATAGCAGTTGCTATTTGAAAATAGCAGTTTGGCCCATCATTACAGTGGATCAGCCTTGCCAACCAAACAGCTAATCACAAGCAATGCTGTACGCTGATGACTCCTTTACTAACGCATCAGTGCATAATCCTAAGTATGCCACAATTCGTGTTCAAAGACAAGAGCTTATCTGAGTAGCTATTAAAATTAGTGAAAGGGGGTAGGAAGTGATGTTGATTCAGTAAGACGCAATATCGCCATACCTAAAAATATATTGCAGCAAAAAGAAGTATGTAGATAAATAGCCCCCTGAAAATAAATAGAACTGAAGTTCAAGTAAATAAATCAGTGAAATATCTAGAAGTCACTTTCGACAATAGCAATAATTTTCATCTCCATGGGACAAATACACTAGTGAAAGCTCACTATGCATATCACCAACTCTATTCTCTAATTAAAAATTCATCCCCACTTTCTCAAAAAACAAAGCTGCTCATGTACCGATAACTGATCAATCCCATAAGCAGCTATGGCTTCCCTTTTTGCAAGCAATATTGAAAAATTGGCGAAATTTGAAAGAAAAGTTTGGTTATCTTGCACAGGTAAGTATTTCAAATCCAAAACCCCCAATTTCTCTTACACAGGGTTATATAATGGAATTAACAAGTCTCCACTACAGAAATATCTACTAGAACTTGGGGAGAAATTCCTGGCAGAATGCTTCTCTCACCTAAGTCCTCAAATTTGTGGTCTCAAATCGAAGCCAAAGCGTTGGTTACAATCAATGTGAGGTAATTTTTATTGCTATTGCGTAAACAACATGAAAACATATGTTAGAATCGTCTGATGATTTTTTATTAAGGTTAAATCTCTTTGGAAATTTAGCGCCCAATGTGGGTGGATATCAAATGGCTATTTTTAATAGAATATTTCCAATGATAATTCCTTCTGTCACTTGATACAGAATTTTGTCTGTAATTTCTTTATTAAATATATTGTTATAAGTTTTGGAAGAAAAATAACCTGTTTAGAAGTCGACGGATTGCTTTATCAAAACGAATACAATCAAAAAAGCAAATGTACCGTGTTCTACATATTATCCAATATTATGACGTTTGAATAAAAATCATTTTAAAATACTCAACTAACCTAACAAAACAACGAATAAAAACAGTATAGTCCAAGCTAGAAACTAATCTCAATCAAATCCTTAAAAAAACGTGTTTGAAAATGAATGATTTAATGCTTAGTACCTAAGATTCATTACGGTTATTTCAAAAACTACCTAATTCACTGTATCTAATGTGAAAACAAATGGTATAATGAGAGAATAAAAACCGATTTTTGCACAGTCTAAGTAATTACAATTGGCCAGAGTAATAGTTTCACCAAGAGCTTGTTATGAATTTCTATTCTTCTACGAAATCGATTAAATCTTTTGAAGCGAACGCGATTTTTCTTTGGAATCATTTTTCACAGATAATCCAAACTTCTCTTCCATCAATCTATCTAGTAGAATAGTAAAATGTACATCCAAACTTTAATAAATTTGAAAATACAATCGTTTGTGCGATATGAATGCTGAGTCTAATCCATGATATAAATATAATTGAGACCTTGGACTCTGCAGATCAGATACACCAAATCATTTAAACTTTCTCCTGCAATAGGATGAAAGAATTAAACCATCAGCTAGATTTCTGTGTCTTTCTATCCTTGCATTTCTCTACTTTTCGGGTTGAGTAACGTTGCGGTAATGGTTGAATAAAAGCTGAATTTAAACCAAAGATAATATTTAAGAAGTTTTCTGGTGCTGAATAAAATAGAAGATAATTTCTATTTGCCAGAAGAGTGTGCAAACACTACGAAAAACTCCATGCAAATTAGAAACTATTATTCAAATTTCGAAGTATTTTCGAATCTCGAAATGTCGGAATGAATGGACGGACTACTTTTGAGGAAGTTTCATAGTCAATTTCCGAACTTGAATTTCAACTACAAATTTTATGTGGAGTGGATTTTAAAGAGTTTAGATAGGAAATGAATAGATTTTCGGTGGGCTAAGAAGATTACGGATAAGACGATGTCCTGCGGCTGTTGCAACTGGCTAAGAGAGTAGTCGGTCAGAAGGTGTGATTGTGAAATTCGGTCAGAAAGGTATGATGAGATTACGTACGTTAAATGCATCTCTAAATCGAAATCTAAGCTGTGGGCATTGGCTTTGAATGATAATAAATGCATCTCAGAGAAAATGAAACTGCTTCGAAAAGTTACATTCGATTTAATTGTTGATTATGATTTTGCTGAGCTAGTTGATGAAATGAAAATTTGTAACTATAAAAATTTCGAGTGTTAGGGTGTTATAGTAAAGACCCAAATATTTTTTTTTTTAAATTTTATTTGACCATCTAAGAAAAACTTATAAGTATTCACTTCGTTATCCTAACCATAGAAAAAAATACTTGATTGCACACTAGCACAGATTGCCTTAATATTTCTAAACGTTGCCTGGCGTCTATGAGTAAATATGTTTTTTCTTTGATACAGCGACGCCTACAGCCAAACGCCTTAATATCACAAAGTTTAATAATATCACATTTTCCAACTTCAAAAGTTCCGAAGTCACATTTTGTACAAACAAAAGTTACAGTTAATGTGTTTTAACTTGATTCGTGTCTTTCCATGTAAGCTGTAGATGTGTAAGTGGGTAGTTCTATTGAATTTACACTTGAAAACTATATTTATTAACAAATGACTTTCGATGATACTTTTTGCTATTGATGTTTACACCACATGAGAGCAATTATATGATAAAGTTGCTCAATGAAGTTGAAGAGAGGTGAGTAATATGAGACTCTACACGTGACTTTGAAGTTATGTAAAACAATGCACTCGTAGTATGAACAGATATTATGCAGTTTGGTTTTTATTTACCGTTTGAAAGTTGTGCTAAAAGCAGTGTTTACTTTCAGAAATGAAGAGAAAATACGGTCTTCTTTTCGATTTTTTTCTGAGCTCTAAGTTGTAGTAAATTATTTGATTCTGAGACTTAGGCAAAATAATGATATTGCACGTCTTAAATAGCTCCAAACTCCTTTCAGAAATTTATGAATTAAATTCACAAAGTATAAACTCACACTACGAATCTATGAATTTAATTCAAAAAATTATGAAATTGACTTGAAAAAATTATGAATTTGACACGAAAAATTATGAGTTTGACTCGAAAATCTATGAATTTGACTCGGAGATGATGCACAAAAAACGAAGACTTAAAAAGTATACCTAAATATCTATTTAACTGATCAAAATTGAAGTATGGCCGATAGTTAAATAAAATTTGAAATGTTCGTCGTGTCTTGGAGGTTCTAGTGTTTAGTTATGAAAATAAAGACTTCCTAATGTAGCCCCACTATTATATCAATTACTTTTACAATAACTATCTCAACGATAAATCCTCTAGTTCTGTACGAATACACCATGTCTTCAATCTACTAATCTAACGAAATTCACCTCAAGACAGCTGTGATAATTCTGGTAAAAGGTCTAATTAAATAAAAAAAAATTTTTGTTTTTCATGACCTATTTCACTTTTTATTATGTCATACAACTCCTTACTCCCTTCACTTTTTTCTTTTCCCACACAATTTTCGGATTTTTCAAATTCGTCGGGAAAAAACTCTTCAAATCCTTTTTAAGAATCTGCCGTAGAGTAAAAAGGTGTGATAATATTGATAAGCGCCGTCAACTCTGTTTTATGAAAGTTTCAATAGGACCCGGGATGAATTGTGGAACGTTGACTGTATTCGTTTTGATTCCATTACCTGAACATGACAAATCGTTTGTCATGACAACATGTTTTACAGGAAACTCATTTAAAATATACTATGACGTTCCCAAAGACTGGCAAGATTTTGGCACCACTTTTTTTAAGTTAAGTTTTTTTGAAATAACTACTCTTGTTTTGGTGTTTCAAATAGGACTGGCTCCAAAAAATGACGCATCCATCACATTTCAAATAAAAAACAAGAAATAAATAAGAGAAATAAAAATAAATATAAGAAAATAAGAAAAATAAAACAAAATAAATAAAAGAAAAAAAGGAAAATAAATAAACGATAATAATAAAATAAAAGGAATTGAATAAATAAAAGGAATTGAATAAATAAAAGGAAATGAACAAATAAGAAGAAATATATAAATAAAACGAATTACATAAATAAAAAGCAATACATAAATAAAAAGAAATCCATAAATAAAAGGAAATACATAAATAAAAGGAAATACATAAATAAAAGGAAATACATAAATAAAAGGAAATACAAAAATAAAACGAAATAAATAACAGAAAATAAATAACGCCCTGAGGGGACACTACACTCACTTCTGATTCAAAAAATAATCTCGTATTAAAAGGTAGAATGGACAGTAAACTCCTTCAAACTATTTAAAACACCAGGACCAGATAGAATGATCCGGGGTCTGCTAAAAGGGCGGCAAGTCAACTTAATCACCGACACATAAGGTGGTACAAATAATAGCAAAAGCATTGAATAATAAGGGCATTGTTCTATACGCTTTTATGGACCTTAGGAGGAAACTTTGACAATGAAAGACACGACTCGCTGCACCATGCACTTCAGTGGAGAGAAGTGTCAGTAGATAATGAATGGGAGAGTAAAATACCTTGGTGCAAATGCTAGGACGCAAGGCAGATGTTTTGGGCATACAAACAAATGGTGGAAGGTACCATCCTATATGAGTCAGCAGTGCAAGGGAAGAAAACCAAAAAGAAAACTGCTGTTCACAGGCTCAAAAAGCTTCAAATGATGGCCTTCCTGCTGATTACAGTCCACTCCAACGACAGCGATGGAGGTTCTTTGAACTACACCTTTAAATCCAAAAGAAAGCGCCATAATAGACCTAAAATTGAATCTCAGCACCCTGAAGGTCATGAGACCCATAATGGAAATGGTGAACTTCAGCCAGCAAATGAATACTATGGCAACCTTAGAGGAGAGATTCAAGTTGACAATGCCACCAGGAAAAAATGGGAGAATGGGGCGAAAATGTCGTATACGGACAGCTCGAAAACGGATTGTGGAATGGGAGCGGTATCATAAGAACCAGGTGCATTTCTATTAAAAAGGGTTACATGCTATACTTAAGCCACTCATATAATAAAGGAAGATCCTATTGGACAGCCAAGTGATTCAAATGTCATCAAATGAACTCAGCTATACTTTTGGAGGTGAGAGAGGCCCTAAATGAAATAGGGGCGCAGAATAGCTTCCAGCTTATATAGGTCCTTTGCCATGAGAGGCATCAAGGAAACGAAGAAGCTGATACTAAGATAAAAGAAGGGGCCAAATTCCCCTACAGTGGTACCACCTGGTGCTGGGGCTTTTTGAAAGCTGATAAAAATAGAATTTACTGACTTAATCTAGAGGATATTAAACACTCAAAAGATTACCTCAGCATCGATATAAAAAGAGCAAAAGAAGTAGTGGTTCGTCGTAAAAGTGGCATAAGGGCCCTATATGGAGTTTTAACAGGCCATCTCTCTTGCAAATAATACCACCACAGAATGGACAAGGAGCCAGACGACTGCTGTAGATACTGCAGAGCAGTGACAAAGAGTGTAGAGCATCTTCTCGCACACTGTCCAGCACTAACGAGACGTTGATTACAGCTGCTTGGATATGCTCTTCTTCCCATCTGAGCTATTTGAAAAGTCATGTGATGGATCAAATCCAAGTTCATGAGGAGTCTGGATATCTTTTAGGACATATCGCCGAGGAGGCACAACAGACCCAGGAGATCGCAGTGCTAAGGGTCATCCGACCCGCTTCATTCATTCACTCCCTCATTAAATAAAAGGAAAAAAATATGAGTAAATACACGAATAAATAGAAAAATGTGATATATACGTAAATAAATAAAAAAGGATAATAGAAGTAATACATAAATAAATAAAAATATACAAAGTAAATTGAAGCTTGAGTAGCCTAGTGGGTAGAGCACTCGCTTCTTGCGTGCGGGGTCCTTGGTTCGAATCCAAGTTCGGACGAGAGTCCACGCACCAAGCTTTGAGTTTACCTAGCTCTGATTAGGTACCTGATTTCAAGCAGGGGTAAAGTGAGTCGTGGAACTCCACACTCGTATTCTCAATTATTCAAAAAAATTGTAATGAAGCTCTCTACCCGCTTCAATTCCTAGACCTTTACGTTGTCGTGGGATTACTTTACTTTTATATAAAATAAATAAAAATGACATTAATAAATAAATCGAATTAAAAATATTGCAAAATTAAATAAATGATATCGGATAAGAAGATATGAATAAACATGAAAAAAACATAATCATAAAGTAAATGGATGAAGAAATGTAAAAGTAATGAACAGTAAGAGAAGGATTGTAAGAAATTGATATAATGAAATGAATAAAAAGGAAATAAATATGGAGAAACTAAATAAAGAGGCAATATATAAATTAATAACAAATAAAAATCAAATAAATAAATATATAGATAGAAAATCATTAAAAATAAAAGAAATAAAGAGCCAGAACAGAATTTCCAAGAACATACGTAGAAAATATTGTTGGATATAAAGAATGGAAATGAATTTTATAGTTTTTTTTTATCCTTGCACAAGCTGAAAAAAACGATATTAGACAAAGAAAGTGGCAATTGGATAGATAAGGTGGCTAGTTCAAGCTGAGGTGAAGCATCAGTGTAGAAGAAGCTAACGTATTTTATCTGTTCCGAGCCAATGCAGATGTATTAACTGCGTGCAAGATATTGATGAAAATGTTGATAGTAATTATTAATTTCTAAATTCATTGACAAAACCAAATACTTTACGCAACATTTCACGTTCTATATCAACTCGAAACCCTGAACGCTTTATTACGACAGATAACAATTAGAATTACACCTAAATATAACAACGAACTATTACCATCGCCACATGAATATTTTCCATGAAATTTCAAAGTGTTTGGAAAAGTTTATTTGCATTCAGTTTTCATAAATACGCGTAGAGTGTGCAATTAATGTAGAGTAAATAGATTCAATGAAATGTTTGTTATTGTATTTGATGATGGCGAAATGTAATAGATAGTTTAAATTTATTTCATAATTGAATAGATGCGGATTTATGGGACGTATAACACGTTCGTCCAGTTTCAATTATGCATGGTGAACATGTAATAAACATTCAAATGCATATCGATGGAATGTAGATCATAACGGTTGGTTACATCGTTACGCTATGCAACTTGCAATGCCTGCAGGTGTATGCCAATCTTTAGAATGAAATATTATCAAGTTGATCTATATATGTTTTGACTTGATTACGTAAATATTGCACCATCCTAAAAACCAGCTTTTTACTCCAGACAAGTCCAATTGGTTTCACCAACATACTTTAGGATAGATTTTCGTTTTGTTGGTTGGGTCATTTAAAGCATAAAATCTCGATTTTCTTGCTTTCCTCGTCGTCCAGGTCGAATCGAACGGAATCTTCTTGTCGATACATCAAACCGATCATAGATTAATGGATATCTAAGGCACTGTAGACAAATTATGCAACCGTTTCTGACATCCAGTCTATAACTACCCCTTTGTGGGCAGATAACACAGATGAATCGAAGCAGCTGGCCGACGCGACTGTGCAGTTAAATGAGGAAACTGAGATTAATTAAATTGCATTGAAACCGAGCAACGGTTTTGTAACGGATATGTAAGCATAACATATTTACGGCTGCGTAATCGTTAGATGCATTGCATCTATACACTTTCATATTATTGCCTACGTATGGAGGTCCGTGAAATGTATTCATATTTTAAAAAGCCAGGAAGCTGCTGTTCAATTAACTATCAATCCGTGATACACATTCATTGAATCAAAATTCATTCTTTTGGGAAATAAAACGCGCTATTTTCCACATGTTTATGTTCAGAGCTACGTATGCGGAAAATTAGTGATTGTTTTATGGTATTTATGTATCTCATGATAATTACATGCTCATTTCTTTATCTGTTTCACTCTTGCACTTGTTATCAGTGCGAAATTTCATGAAATCTGTGAATGCATAAAAACTGATCAAATTACATGCACGAATTTGTAAATTGAATCGAAGCAGAAATTAACGAATCAATGATTATTATCAGATTGATGAATCGAAATGGTGCATATAATTCGGCAAATCAAAAAGTCAATTGTTGGGTGATTTTGTACAATGATGCGTATGACTGATGATCCTGGTTAGCAGAAAATTGCGAAATTTTACGGAAATATTTTGCTGTATCTGTGAAATGATTTTCGAAAAGGGAATTAATCGAAAGCCTTTTTTACTGTGCACTTGAAAGTATATATTTTGATTTAAAATTAGTTGAGTCTGCCATGAAAGAGTGTATTAACGTTGAGAAGTAGAAATATTTCATTTTTAAATGAATGTCTTTTTATGACATTTAACGAGAAAGAAACTGTTACGTCAGCATTTAAGGGGGGATATACAAGTAAAATTTTCAAAAAAATCAATTTTTTTCCTCTATATAAAAAGTTAGTAAAACACCTTAAAAATATGTCACCCAATTTTCAAAACTTAAGTATTTATCATATTAAAACTTTTAAACGTGACAGAAGTATAGTTGAGCGGCCAATTTTGACTACCTGTTCTTAATTGCCCTTACCTGCAGACTTTTCTATTGCTAAAAATTTGGGTGAACAGATATTTTGAAATCAATATACATAATGATTTCAAGAAATGGACAGTTTTATAGCTAATACAAGGTACATTAGTGAAGGTCAGAGCTGGTGTGGCTGTTAATTCAGTTCACTCCAGTTTTGGAACTTATTCAGTACGGAAAGATTTCGAAAACGAAAATATCAAGATGATTTCATATCCCAAAGGAAATGAAAATGTATCAACTCGAACAGCATACCCGCGTAAACGAGAATTTTATGGAATCAGTACTCCAAAAACAGAACAACCGATTGTAGGTGCGAAAAAACTTTCTAGTGCTAGTAGTGAGGAAATTCGTTATAATCCTTTGCATGGCTATCGGCTTATTGAATTTTTCACGTTGTTTAGCGCATTGTCAGAGCTTGTTATGTGTCGTGAGTGTAAACAGACAGTGAAGAAGCTGGCAATCGAGGCTTGGGTTTCAGGATAGTTTTACTATGCCACTGCGGTCGTAAAGACATCAAACCAGGACCATTTATTAATAATGGATTCGAAGTTAATCGCAGAATTGTACTTGTTGTACGTCTTTTAGGCATTGCTAGAGAGGGGATTAATTTATTTTGCAACCTTATGGACATGTGCGACGGTTTGAGTGAAAGTGCGTATAGTAATATTGTTATGCATTTATACACCGCTACAAGATCAGTTTTTCAATATTGCTGTAAAAAAGCTGTGGAAGAAAAAAAAAAAAGAAAACGAAAAGCATAATAGGCCAATTTTCGATTTAAAAGTATCGGTCGACGGTTCATGGAAAAAACGTGGCTCTAAATCTTTACATGGTGTCACAACGCTCGTTGGATACTATTCTGGTAAAGGTATAGATATAGTTATAGAAAGTAGCTATTGTCCGGAGTGTAATTACTGGAAGAATAAAAAAAATACTGAAGAATATCGTGAGTGGTATGAAGAACACATATTAGTGTGTCAAGAGAATCACCAGGGCTTTTTGGGCGCAATGGAAGTCGAATCAATCAAAGATATGTTTTTGAGATCAGAAGAATTGTTCGGCGTGAAATACAGTAATTATATAGGAGATGGAGACTCAAAAACGTTAAAAGGAATACTTGACATAAATCCGTATGGTGACGATTTTCAAGTGGTAAAAAGTGAGTGAATTGGCCACGTGCAGAAGAGGATGAAAGATTAAAAAATATCAAAAACTTGAAGGAAGTGGTAAACTAACCGAAGCGTTTATAAACAAGTTAGCATTATACTACGGATTAGCTATTCGGAGGAATGTCAACAGCCTAGAAAATATGAAAAAAGCTGTAGTGGCCACTTATTATCTTAAGTGTTCCACGGACGACAATCCAAAACATGAGAACTGTCCACCGGGTCCCGACAGCTGGTGCAAGTGGCGGAAAGCTGAAGCATCTGGAGAAAGTCCAAACCTTATTGAACACCCTGCACCACTACATACAGAGGTCCAAGAGTATATTAAACCAATATTTGAAGATTTATCCGGAGATGATTTGTTCGAAAGATGTTTGAGTGGCCATAAGCAGGATGCAAATGAGAGTTTCAATTCGACCGTTTGGCGTCTCGCTCCAAAGCACCTCAGGGTTAAAAATCATTGAAATTGCCGCGTATACGCCAGTTGGATTGTTCAACGAAGGATATACATCTCTTTTGCAAGTAATGAACAATTTAGATATAATAATTGGCAGACAATGCAAATCATACGCAGATAAAATAGATGAGCAGAGAGTGACTCGAGCAAATCGGCGCAGCTTGTTAACTACTGAAGAAGCACGTCAAGAGGAACTTCTGGAGAAAAATGAGCTATACGAAGCTACAGAAGGACTTTTATATGGCCAACACAAACTGAGAAAAGAAAAAACAAGGAAATGGCAAGAGTCTAACTTTTGAAATGAACTATAATTTACTTCTAACAGCTGCTATACTTTTCCATGCTAAAGAAACATCTACTACCTGTTCAACCAAAGATACAGTCTTTTAACAAGGCACATCTCGTACAAACAGCATATTAATTTCTAATATATAAAGGCGAAGCGAGTGCACTAAGCAATGCAAAAAGTCACCAAGACCACAATTTGTCATAATGCATTTTCTTTAACTGCATTTCATCTCAGCTAACAATCTCATAATTTGTACCTGACTGCACGCTGGAAAATCTTTTCTTAGCTACATATCTATTCATAAGCTTTCACTAAGTCATCAATTATCGCACAGCTATGAATTAAAATGGTGTACAGTAGCTTAGTCATAAATTTATGAAAGAGAAATGGCATTCAGATAAATTTAATATGGAATGCCCGGTAGTACGCGTAGTTTTATCCCTATTAGTATTGTATCGTGTTTATCTGCACCTGAATGGATTTATTGAAAGTCTGTGAGGTTTTTCGTATGAGGCATGCATATTAAATATCGCTGATCAAATCAATACAAGTCAATCATGCTTTTGAATGATTAATGGAATTTCGAGGAGATCAACATAGTTTAAAGTGCTATAGAGATTGAATTGTCACTAGCTGGATGCTTGTGTCAGATATGGTGGAACATCGGTGGTTGACTTCAGATAAAAAATGCAGGGAAAGTTATATCTTATAGGCGCACTGAATAGGCGATGAGTTTGAAAATGAATTTATTTTCATAATTTAAAATCCTAATAAATTATTTATTAAATTTGTTGTGTATTAAAATAATCCTAAAAGACACACTGGCTTCTAGCGATTGTCGAGTCCATGGTTCAAATCCACCCATGATCATATACCGGGCTTTGAGTTAATCTGGTTTTGAATATGTACCTGCATTAAATCAAGGGTAGAGTGAGTCGTGGAGCTTATAGATCGATTGTGAATTAAGTTTCTACCAATTTAAACCCCCAGATCCCAACAACCGTTGCAGTGGAACCACTTTACTTTAATATTGAAAAGGCGACTCTGAACATTTTAAGTTAATGACTTACTTCGAAACTATACTCTTGCTATCATCTTTCATCTTTACTAGTTAACACTCATTTTTTTAAAACATTTAAATCAGTATAAACGTAAAGGCCATAGTAATTGCTAAACTATTTTTTGCTAGGCTGATAGTTCGAAGGATTAATTTATTTAATTATTCACCAAAACTAATTAATTCTCAATATTTACATAATAAACAGTGTGTTGTTCTTTTCTCATAACAATCCACAGCATAAACATTATTTTATTCAAATATTACAAGTTAGTTACAAACCATCCCAACTGGAAAATTTCGATGGGATGAAGTAATATAACTGTACATAATTTACACGATGCAATTAATGGACAATTTTATGATGTGTTATTATTTACTTATTTTCAATAAAATCCAAATAAATTTGGTTAGCAAGCAAATTAATCAGATATTCTATATAAACAATACTAATTCTACATCATGAGCTTCGGTGAATGTCTTCGATGCAGTGGAATACCAATGAAGTTATTTCTTCATAGCAATATTATTTTAAAATTTTTATTTATAAAAATAAATTATAAATCTATAAAATAACAAAACAAAATAAGATTTTTACACATACCTCCGACACTCGACCCATTCTGTGTTGAATACATATTTTGTTGGGCCTGTTGTGGTTGTGGTGGATAGATTTGTGGCGCTTGTGGTGCTCGTGCTGCTCCCGGTGGAACTAGAACAGGTGCCGGACTAACTAAACGCATTGGCGTACCTGTTCGTGGTCCCATCACTAACGAACCACTCTGATCGAAAAATGCCGGTATCACCTGTTTTTTTTGTTTGTTTTGTTTGTTGGTTTGTTGATTGATTTGTTACGTGATTTCAGTTTCGGAGGTTAGGTTGATTGTGTTTTTTTTTAAATCGAATATAATTTGCACGTAGATTACAAATGAACGTTGCATGGTCGTTTGTTTTGATTTGTTGTTGCCGTTGATGATGGATAAGAGAGAGAAGAAAGAGAGAGAAAAACGAACATCATATACAATCAAACAAAAGCATACAACATTATTATATAATATTTATAGTTTGTAAGCAGATTATGATTTTTGTTTGCTATCATTTAGTCATGTGTTATGTTTTTGAGTAAAATGAAGTATTTTTTACAGTTTTATTAAGATATGTAAAAATTTTTTATTTAACAAGGCCTTTGATGGTTTCTGGAAGTTTTTTTTTGTTGATGAAGGAAAGAAAATAAAGAGATTATTCGGATTTAAGAGTAAAGCTGAATTCGGGTTAAGGAATGTAAGCTAGATCCCCTTTTCGTAGTGCATCTTGGGTAATGCCAAATTATCTTTCTTTTTAGTCTTCAACAAGATTACGATTTGCTGATATGTTGTGTTTGGGCTGGCGGTTGTAGCATTTTGGGCTTAGTAACCATCAGAGTTGGTAGCGGCAGAGTGAAATGTGCTTGTGAACGGCAAATTTCTCTGTCCCGTTAATACTAATGTAGGGCTCAGAGTACGTTCTCAGTGTCGTTGTCACTAAGTTGGTCATGTAAGTTCAGTTGAGGCGGAATCCTCATTAACACCGTTCAAACTTTTAGGCCATTTCCTCTATAAGGGCTCTCTGTTTGAATCGACGAACGTGGAATCATTAAAGTGACTACACTATCGGGCTGGGATAGCGGCACTGAATGAGAACCCATGTAAAACGAAAGCTAGGTTTAATAAAATTAATAAAAATACAAAACTCGTCAGACATAAGCCTGGCGCCAATCTCAACACACCCTCCAATTTCGTGAGAGGACTAGGATGGTGGAGGCACTGATAGCAGCCAAACCAGTTGAAACCGAATTTCTAGTGAATGAGCCAGCTCCGCAGTTTCGTTGGCAAAGCTACTATGGGAAGTGGATATAGGGCGAATGAGTCAGCTACACTAGCTTCCAGCGCAACTTCGGCTTCAACCCCTGTTCTTCGTTTCGAGGGCTTCCGTAAATTTGGTATACAAGTTTGGTTTCGGGGAAAACTCAGAAGCTCGTTTGTAGCCAGAGTGGCGAACGGGTCAAATAAGCTACCTCTATCGTCAATTCATACTACTCCCTTTTCAGGTCCTCAACCAACATCCAACAACTCAGAACGGGCTTAGGATACTAGAAGGTTAGTCCTTAAAGTTCCGAGGAGAGTAAGTGACTCTCGAGACGTTGTCTAGCAAGAAGCTCTTATTGGAGCAACTTGTTTTGTTAGAGAGTGCCAACACTCTTGTAAAAGAAACAAAGCAAGTAACTGTTCAAGACTGTTCCTAGACTATTGCGACTATTCCAAGGTTAGCTTGGCCTTCAACAAGATGGCTAAAGAGTGTTTCATCTTGGCTGTAATCGATACCAGTAAAACAGATGGCAGAAAACTGGCTGAAAATAAGGCAGGCGGAGTTTAAAATATGCTGTAAGGTACAGAAACCTAGCTCGTGTTCTCCAATATCGGAAAATACTGCGGGATTTTACACACAGAATATTTTTGAACTTTGCCCTCCTAGCTCATACGTCAAATTAAAGGTGATGGCTAAGGGCGAAATCTCCAGTCTGACTAGATGCAAGGTAAAGATTACTTGTTTTCATTCAGATTCAGAGGAAATTTTGGAGATGATGAGGCTCTTCAACCCTGATCTTCCAACGGAGGATCTGACGATAAAATTGGAGAGCCCGTTAAGAATCAACAGAAAGCTCTCTGAATTCTAAGTGAAGAGACAGTGTCGGACTTAAGAGGTTCAGTAGGGAATTAGTAAGTTGAGAGTCGCGGTATTGGCCAGATACTTAATCGGGCTAAGGGCTCTGGATTGAAGAATCCAGAGGCTGGAAGCTCAAGTAGTAGAGGAGTCTTTCAGCAAGAGCTTCGTCACTCCTTCAGGGGTGGCATCTGAGGAAGAATCAGATACAGAATACATTTCAGGTTAGTGTTGGGGCTACCTCTGTGTTTGGCGGCCGTCTAGACCTCCTGACTATGAAAATAGAAAAAGGAAGTAAGGCAGCCATAGCGCCCGAGGAGAATCTTGGCTTGAACGTGATTGATGTACTTCAAATTAACCTCCATCAATAAAAAAATTGCATGAGCTGCCCTGCTTCTCTGCTTATCTATTACATGGGCAGAGTTGATATTAATCCAGTAACCATGGGCGGTAAACAACTAATTTTGTGTGATATGTACTAATGGGTACATATTGCTACCCGACGGTCTCAAGACACTTCCGAGTTTATATTCTTGCCAAGAATATCATTAATGTCCTTCACAATTTTTTTGAAAGTTGCACCGGGAATGGATCGGAGGAAACGCTGGTTCTTATTACTAGGTACACGAACATGCTGCGAGTCCTCGTTGCAACATCTTCAAATATATGTTGGCGGCAGCCAGGTGGATTTGTGCGTCTCTTATTTTGAGAGCTGACTTTAATACTTATCATGAAGTGAACGAAGTTCAAATCTCTGGTCCGATATTTACTGAAAGTATCTCTGATTTGCATCGACTGTTACAAGATCTGAATTAAACGCAGCTACAGCAGCGTCCAACACACTCAAAGCCACAGGGAATCAAAATCCTCTATGGTGGAATGTAGAAATCACCACTTTGCGGAGAGTGCAAGAGAGAGTTTAACAACGCAATAAGACTTAATGACCGGCCATATAAATATATAAAACAAAACTGAAGCCTCTGAAGCATGCCATACGTAAAGCGAAGAAAGCTTCTTGGAGAGAATTCTCTGCCAACATAGAGGATATCGGATAACATTGTGTTTCATTGTCTTCGTAAGATCTTAAGCTCAGTACCCAAGTCTGTAGTCTGAATTCATAGTCCTGACGTCAACCGGACTGATTTTAGCACCAGTACACTCAATGTCCTTATGGACTCACATTTCCGTGGGAAATATAGACCCTTGGTTATATGCGGCGCATCAAGTGGAACAGGCCATAAATTGTCCACCACTTCCCAAGATTTCAAACTCCAGTTGATCTGGGTCATAGAATTACTCAACTTAGACATACCTCAAAGTGGTGTTCTTTAGCAGTAAATCCTGTTTGCAGAGGCTGGACCGTGTCAGCTGTAAAATGATTGCTGGTGTGGACCACATAGCCATATCAGTATCATCTGGATATATTCGCGTTTCTGCGTAGTCACGGTGTCACCCTTGAGAGTAGGCTCACTCATGTGTATGCCAATGGCTCAAAACTGAAAAATAAGGTCGGCAGCGCAAAGAACTGAATCTAAGGTTGTGTCTCCGTCTTTTGAAGCCTGTTTTTGGCAATCGAATGGTTTTTGGGCAACCAAATATTTGGAGTCAATACTGGTATTTGTATAGATACCCAGTCGGTTGTAAATTTCCTTCTTGGTCTTGGTATAGAGTCCACAATGGTGGCTCAATATAGCACCTCTTATAGGAATATGTGCAATTGATTTGGGAATCTGGACTTAGGAGCCATCAGAGCAACTCTATGGTCAAATAATGCCCATGGCTACGCACGTTTTTGCAGAAGATCTCATGCCCCATTCATCTCCTTAGGTTCATCGATATCATTAGTAGAACTAGGCATTAAGCAAAAATACCTTGTGGACGCTAAGGAGTCGCGGACGCTAAAGAGCTGTGGATACTAAGGAGCCGTGGACCGAAATATCATCATGTGGAAATGTTAGATAGTTTTAGGCCTCCATGGACACGCGGCGCATCAGCCAGATGTCAAGTTTAATCCGCAGCGTTTTTCGCTGTGTAGTGGCTATTCTTATGGCCCACTTCTTGATAGAGCGGAAGGCGCAACAATTCAATAGTTTGTGTTGAAGCTGTGGCCCAGAGAATGAAGAGGGATCCACCCAGCGCCTCATGTACTAGTGTTCAGCTTCTGAGAGGACGAAAATGGCCTAACTCACAACGCCCTTCTTTTCAGGTCTATTTTTTATCGACTTAAGTGATATTGTCCAAATTATCAAGGGAACGAAATGGTTTCCAAAGTCCACTAGATAAGAGAGGTATCACAATGAGGAAAACCGGAATAAATAAAAATTCAAGAAACCTTCAGCTTAAAGTCGACAATTTAGTCTGATTGACACAAATTCCTTCTCGGAAACCATCAAGATCATGCAAAATTCTTGGAAAAAAACTTTTACAAAATTTACATTTTAAACATGTTTTTTATTTAGTGAACATTATTAATCATCACTACTATTTTTTCATTAATTTATTTACAAACTGTTAATTTCGTGACTCTACAATATTACAACAGAATCGATCATATTTCAAACAAATTTACAAAACACGCTCTATAGAAATTCGAAACAAAAAATATCTAACGAAAAAAAAAAAATTCAATATACAAACCTGATAGGGTTGATTTTCGGCACCCTGTTGCGACGGTGTAAGCGGTCGTCGCGGTTGTGATCCCTGCTGTGGAATGAGATTGCCCGGATAAACACCCCATGGTGCTGCTGCAACGCCATAATATTGAGGAACTTGGGCTGCAATCAGGCTCATATACGGGGCCGCTTCCTGGCCCGGATTTATAACGTACGGGGTTGCTTGCTGGGCAGCATAGGCGGCACTCTGTTGAGCTAGAAATTGCTGTGAAGCTAAAGGCAACGGTTGTGGCAGTGGTGCACCGCTTGGTGCGCCTGGAGCACTTGCATTTGTTGCTAGTCCGGGATTTTGTGATCGAAACAATTGCTGCAAAAGAGAAATTATTATTAAAATCGAATTAGTATGTGGTGAAGCAAGAAAAAAATAGCAGATTATGTCAACGTATTGTTTCAAATCACAAGGAAGTACATAAGTAGTTAATTTAATTTTCCTTAAGTGCTAAAATAGTACTTTAAATACATTAACACGCTGAAGCTCATTTTAATTCAATACGCCCAACTTCGAAATCAGTTATCCACTTCAAATAATATCTTAATCCATTTACTGTCACCCTTTATGTTCAACCCTCCTTTTTCGATGTGCATCGCTACCCAAGTAATATAATTTGAAAGCTCACCGAGTCGTCTCAAGTCAACAAATAGCGAAATTTAAAAGACCGTATCGAAATCGTAGTCGAATACATTTCTTTCATTTTATAATTTTTTTCATCCCCATCTGCTCGATTCCTGCCTCCACACCATTTCCAATAAAAAAACACCACCGCACGATGCCAGGCTAAGCCTTATACGACTACGAGGAATATCTATGAACGGACGACATTTAAGGACTAGCCAAGCAAAATAACTAAAGGCGACAAATTGGTAATTTCCCAGGAAAGTAATTTAAAACTCAATGAGACGGAACACTCCCTCTACCCGTTTTTGCTATTTCTTCGTCTTCGTCGAAAACATGGAGTCCTGTACGCGAATAGTGGATGCGATGGGAATGAATGCGACGACAACGAAAGAAATTGTACATGCTTCCTACTACAGACTCACTTAAAATAAAAAAAAACGCACTTTTCGAAAGAGGACACATGTTCTAAGGAGATCCTTCAGAGCTGCTTCTACATAAATTTCACCAAGGCAAGGAGATTACCGAAGCTGAAGAAGTTTCCTTTTGCCGTCACCCAAACCAGCCGCTAGTAAAAGCTTTCCCTTTTTTCAATTTCTTCAAGAACAGGACTTGCTTCATGGAAATTTCTATATCTATGCATGCGTATACCTGGCAACGTTCTAGATTTAGAAAATATCTTCTTTCTGTTCGTTTAAGGAGGACATTCTCGTATGTTCTATGAAAGCATTTTATTTCCTATTTGCCTTCTATTTTTTGGAAAACGTTTAACAATTTGTTATCCTTTGGAATTGAGAAGGCATTCTGAATTTATAACAGAAATAAGAAATGTAAGGACGCAAAGAGGAGTGTTTTTTTTTTGGAGGGATTCGAGTGAAGGACGCGACACGAAAAATAGCTGAGTTTTTGGACCGGGCATGAATTGAAATTAGGGCAGCAGTGAGGGTGTCACAGTATTGTGAATGGAAATTTTCCAGAAAGTGAAGTGTTCTTAAAACATCTGTTGCTTTCCTATAAATGTTTTCGATCTGTTTTGTTGAAAGTAAAGATTTGTTTTGATATCATTTTGTATTTCATTTTGTCTTTAGTCACTCAGGCATCTATGAAAGACAATAACGGTTACGAGACCAGAGGCGATGACAACCAATTTACGAGGGGAAACTTTCGATTTCAAATACAACACAATATTCCGAGACTTAGACATGGGAAAATTGTAACTAATAGGGGATGAATTGTGTTTTCATTGTTTCCGTGTCAGGATTGAGTAGTTTTTTGTGTTTTTTTTTTTACATTTAAACGAACATTCAGGGAATATTTGTTTTTGTATTTATATATGTTTAGTGCAATGCTAATTATTGGTTAAATTTCTTTGAATAATCCATTTTTCATATACCACATTGAAAGATGAAATATTGAAATTTCCCACAAATTCACCCTAGAGCAAAAAAGCAAAGTTGCCCAAATTTGCTACAGTTCTGGTGGTTGAAGTTTGATGGAAACTTGATTCATAATCAATGTGTATAGTTCTGAAGTGGTTAGATTCACAAATGATTTACGAGCAAATTTTACTGCTCATAAAAATTCATCATGGCCCACATTAAAACAGCTTTCTGCATGAATATCATTTGAATATGAACTTTTCCCCCGAATGTACATGCATTCAGCATGTCATTTAGTTTGCCACCTGACTGGCTGTTGGAGATCATTCGGCAATCGAGAATATTGTTCGCGCTAACGGAGATTTGGTTTGTTAATTGTTGAAAAACACGGCGGCGGCGACGATCGAAAAGAAGCTCGCTTGGGATTCACTGTTCTTTCTTTACTTATCTTGCCTTAACAATCCTGATTTAACTCCGGTACTTACTCAGAGCTAGGTGAGCTCAAAGCTCTCGGTGTGCGGACCTGGTTTCGAACCAGAGATCCTACACACTAGAAGCTAGTGCTCTATCCACTAGACTACATGGGCATTTTTTAGAACTCCCTTGCGTATTATGGAGGTAGCACACCAATAGGTCTGAATGATCTCTGGTAGCACAACAATAGGTCTGAATTATCTTTGTCAGTTTTGAGAATCATTTTAATCACAACAATTTTCTATGCGTCTAGGAAACATTCAACCCTGAAGACTGCATTAAAAAAGGTACAAAAGCCGATCGTTGGTAGCTACTTAAGGAAGGAGAAGGGTTTCAGTGTAAAAAAAAACACTTTTTGACGAATTTTTTTTTAGAAATATGAATAGAGCAAATTTATCGAAACCTTTTGTACATTATTAATTATCATTTCAATAACATTGTGTAATTTGTTCTGCGTGAAAATATCGAAAAACAAATCGGTGACAAAGAATTTTCAAGAACGTCTTTGGAAAAAGACGATTTGCTGTGTTCAATGTATCTCAGCTGAAAATTATCAGCAATCAAAGAACATTAAAATTTAGTCAAAATATCATCAAATCCTCCCTTGAACGTTCTATTTTTCACATTTTTAAAGTTTTGGTAGTCATTTGAAGTGAAAATTGTTATTTTTCACGAAAATTTTTTGGGTGGGTGGAAAACCACCTTAATGTAAAACAAATTCGAAAACTTATCGTTTGGATATTTTACATGTAGAAAGTGTATGCCAAGTTTGAAATGAATCGATAATGTGGTTTTTAAATGGTAACGAGCACGGACTTTTAAAAAAATAGTTTTCGAAAATGACTACTAAACTCCGAGCTGTCGGAGCAACACTGAAAGAGGAGATAGTACTAAATATTGAATAACTTCGAGAGTTTTGCTCTGATTGACTTAAAATTTCGGGAACATATTCTTGCAATGTTTAGCTGTAAGGTAAGACGAAATCTTTTTTTTTTTACCAACCCCAACAACCATTCAATTACTTTTTTTACACTTTGAAATCTAAAATGCTCAAAACTCAAAAAAGGTACTTTTTAATGTAAATACTGGGAAATATTCTGTGCGTTTTATTTTTTTTGTCGCCTTTTTATGACCATTTATAAGGGGTAGATAGAAAAGACAATCCTTTTTCAATCCTTTTTCATAACTACATGGTAAATCAATCAAAAATTAATTGACACAATTAATTGACTTACACTGATTGACTCATCCAAATGAGTGAGTCGAAGTGTGTCGACACACTAAACTGAGTCGTTTTTCCCATCTTTAGTATCTAAGCCTTTAGCAATTGCTTCCATGGCAACGAATAAATGAATAAATAAACTGTGTAGCTGATGTTTTCTGCCGAATTAGGAGATAATTTTGAGGAGATTGAGTTGTTGGATTTTGTTAGAAAGTGTATATTTACGACAAGCAAAGAAGGGTGCCATGCCCAGTATAGTAATAAACAAAGAGTAGTCCGATGATAGGGTCAATCCATGGCATCTGCAAATGCAGAATGTCCGAAAATTCCTTTTGAAATACAAAAATCAATGAGATCTAACTAGAACATTGCTTATTTCTGACGGCCATTACGTTAGCTGACTACTTGAAGTATGCCACAAACAGCAAGCTTGAATTGTTTCGTACAGACCCTTACCTATCGTAGCTATGAATTTAGAGTTGCGAAACGAGTGCTTAGCGTTAAAGCCGTCTGCTAGAATGAACTTGTTTCCCAGCGATGAGAGAATTTAATTCAAGGGGAATTCAATTTGATTGTATCGGTATATTTGATACCTGGTGCTGCTTGACAGGAAGATGCAATGGTTTCAGACTGAGAGATTGACATGTTGGCAGCATGATTCATAATTCTTCAGTGACTGGAAAACTGAGCAACCTCTGTAGGCGGGTATATGATTATTATCACAATTGCTACATTTTTTCGATAAATGGGTCTTATTTCTTTTTGTGGCAAGATATGGTTGGGTGAAACTTACCGCAAATAATGCAGATACTTTCAAGTGAATGATAAGATTAGGTAAAGCCAAATTCTTGACAACTGGGACAATAAGCTGACTAAACTGTTGCTCGTTTCGTCCTCAGCTGTTAGTGGGTAGTTTTTTTCGCTTTTGAGATACCTGATATGGTTCGAAATTCAAATGAAAAAGCACCACGAAAGGATAAACGTTAGGTTCAATTCGACAATTAAATGCTAATCTAGCTTAAAAACGTGTTAGAGAATTCAAAGAATTGCGTGTTAAGTTTTACATCTTTAATAAAGAAACTGCTGAATTCGTCAATTAGGGGTAAACGAGTCTAGACCTAAGCGTATCTATTAACTCCAAAACAACAGACTTACGTCCAATTACAGATGATAAGAATTAAATTGAAAATAAAACAGAAAACAAGATAATCTAAGAAAAAAAAAGATAATCGAAGAAAAAAAAAATGTTCAATAATAAATAAAAATAAAAAATTAAACTATTAGCAAGTTCAAAATTGACAACGTACTTAAGGACTCTATTTTTTTAAAAGTTTTTGTGTCCAAAGAACGTGAACGGAAGATGACTTAGTTGCAACTCGTTATGTTGTCTAGCTATAAGTAACAAAGGCGAATAAAAGTACCCATCAGTTCGCGCAAAAGGGACGTTAAACGTAAAAGAGGATCTGACTGCATAGATTACAGTTAACAAGATGGCAATGCAGTTTGAAAGGGGGACATCCGTCAAAGAAAATTCTGCGTGATTCAAGGGAAGGAATCTGCAATATGGAGAGACGATGATTATAAACGCAACAAAGGATGTTGAATTTATAAAACAAAGAACGGGTAAACCTACGTTGAACGGATTCTAAGGATTCCAAAAGATATTGGTAATGGGGACACCAAACTTGACAACAGTATTTCAGAATCCTGCGAACAAACAACAGGAAGAGATGTAACCATGTAGAAAGGATAACAAAGGATTTGGAAGATCTAAAGATAAAGTCGGACAATTTAGAAGCACTGGCAGTGATATATATAAATTATATGTTGTTCGAATTTGAGTTTCGAATCAAATATTACGCCAAGGTCTTTAGCATTAAGAGAGGAATTTGAAACAGAGTAAGAGAAAGTATTACATGTAATTTTATGCATGTAACACATTTGATGACACTTTGCCACATTCAGAGTAATTGCGTTAGCAATGCACCAGTTATTTAACGCAGAGATATTCATTGATATCTCAACTGAAAGCAATGGTTAAACGTCACGATTAATCTGAACATCTTGAAATCATCTGCATGCAAAAGACAAGGAGAACGTATGTACGATGGCAGGCTATCAATAAACAGGAGCAACAACAGAGGGCCGAGAATTGAACCTTGCGGAACTCCTGAGGTAGGAAAAATTGGAACAGAAGTACAGGATTTGACAGTTCCGACATAAATACAATCAACAACAGACGAAGTGAACCGGGAGAGTAGAGGACCAGAAATACCATGACATTGAAGCTTCATAAGAAGTAGGTCATGATTCACAGAGTCAAAAGCTTCAGAGAAATCTGTATAGATTACATCAACCCGCTTTTGCTGGTCCAAGGCAGATGCAACCACATTGGTGAAAGGAAGCAAATTGGTCAATGTAGATTTGCATTTTACGAGCCCATGCTGCACTGGAGCCAGAAGAGAATAGATAAAAGGGTATACTCCAATGTAAACCACCCTCTCAAGCAGTTTACTAAAACAGGAGAGGAGGAAAATGGCCCGATAATTACAGATGCAAACAGGACTACCAGTATTATGTACGGGAAAAACGTTTGCCGTTTTCCATAGCGAATGGGTTGTACCGGAAGTAATCCTTAGATTGAAAATAATAGAAAGAGCAACACACAAGGAAGAAGATAAAGACTTAGCTGGGAAATTTGGAACACCATCAGAACTAAAGCCAAGGCTGGTATCAAAGGAGCACATTAAGGATTCTACTTCAATAGGATTAGTATGAAAAGATGATAATGATGGAGAGAATTGAGAAAGAGACACAGCGGAAGAAGGGAGAATTTGTTGCGAAAAGAAAAAAGAAAGTATGTAGCAAAAAGCTCGCAAACATCTTATGAGGTGGTAATTGTTACATCGTTGAGGAGCACAGGAGCTCTTACGGAATTCCGAAGCAAAACAAATAGTTTACATCAAAGAGATCATCACCTGAGTCGTTAAATTCAAATGTGTGGGAATGCCCATCATTATGTCTTAGAAAGAAAATTAGGTCGTACTTGAAAATTTCATTTTAGCTGCTTTCTCTGATGTGCATACAAATGAACGTGTCGAGTAAAACTGTTTCCAGACTTTGGCCTTAAAAAGGCAACATATGACAAAGATGCATTGTGAAAAAAAAACTGCTGAACAAGCGAGTGTGAAAATTACATGTTGTTTTTTTAGTACTATATTTATGTAACGCGAAAGACACGGAAGAAGTCACGCGATTGATAGACATAAGTTGGTCTAAAATTAAATTTAGGTTCAGATGCAACAATTTATTGTTCATTTATTACCAAAATTCAATTTATGAGGGTGCAATAATTTATAAGGGTTTAAAAATAGTCAGCATGTGGGTGCAATGAACGTTTAAAACATAATACCAGGAAATCATTCATGAATTTGTTTCTCGGATTATAGGTATTTAAAAAAACATTTCTTCTTAATTTCTCATACTTTAGCCTCTAGCAGTTGTAGTAAAACAAATTTGAACGATTTTACTTGACTTGGTGAGGCAGTTATAATAGAAATATATATGAATAGAAATTCAGCTTAAATTAAGTGATAGAAATTTTGAGATGTCTTGTTTGGGATTTAATTTGCTAATGAATTTTTCCGGGTCTGAATGATTAATACCAATATTCACTTTACGTTAGATTTGGCCCAGATTCACACCCTGATGACCTTTAATCTCAGTGTGATATCATGATTTATCATCTAAGGACTAGGACAACACAGACTTCAGGGGAAAAAATTCATCCAAAAACCAATCAGTCTAGCTATTGAAATCTCAAAAGATTTCATAATAATTACGTTTCTTTCTTATCAAGTACACCTGGTTTCGCTTCAGACTCTTCATTGGGAAGTTCCAAAAGAGCCACCTTCTACTTGATGATTGTAATTTGCGACGACGACTGTTCTGCTTTGTACTTACACTAATTACATAGAAATTACTAAAACACACAATTCATGAGCATGGTAGTGCTAGGAACAACCTTTCCGTTAATAATAACGAACGAATCATTAAAACTGATTTTCGCTGTTTCTTTATCTACAAGAAAAAAAAAAACGAATAAAATTCTATTCGTTTCTACGCACTCCGCACCACAATCATATTCCATGAACATACCAAGCCAGAGAAAACAAATATTTCTTTGATTATGTTATGGATTTATTTCGTTTTTTTTTGTTCACATTCACACTTAGCACATTCATTGCCTTTGAGTGGTGAATTTTGTTCTTCTTTTTTTTTGGATAATTTTTACGATGTGGTTGCGCACCGCTACATACGTTGAGGGTTGCTCAAGTGAAAAACTGATTTGTAATTTTCTTCACATAAATTGCAAAGAAATCACGAAATCACTAATATGTACCTAGGCTAGGTGGTTAGGTGCGCGTTTCAAGTTCTTTGAACATTGAATGTGACCATTGGAGACGATGATTAGGAGAGACGAAGGTTAGTCGGAAGGTATGACCTCTGTTATTGGAATGGATGATGATGGTTAATGATTTGTCGAGTTTGTTGGTGGTCATTAAAGAAAACCGTGTTTGAGTTGATTTATTTTAATAAATAATGGGACTTATGTTACTTAGAATGAAAATTAATTATATGTTTATGTAATGTTTAGAATGTTGGACAGGAAAGAATTATAGATGAATAAATGAAAAGCTAAACTCTGCATTAAATGGTGTATATCTCTCTTAACATAGTGTATATCTCATCATGAAGCCTTTATTTTTGATTTACTACTGCTTCATTTGTTCATCAAAGTAAACCTTTTGTTTCTAAATCAATCAAGCTAAAAACAATCTTCTGCACGTCAGCAACATCGTAAGTACTCCTTGAATTTTTCAAATTCAAAGAAACTCCTCCTTCACAGCAACACATATATACAGTCTGTTACGTAAGAGCGTGGTCACTGTTACATGTAGAAAAAAAACGTAGCGATCTATTTCTTTTTCTATGACATAGAGGGAACCTCAGTTGTCCATCATTTATGGGAGGAATCAGCTGTTAGTCGAATTCAGTAGTTCTTCGAATCGTTTTTCGAAATGATTGCTGCTTACGCATCGCACTTCGAGGCATTTTTTTATGTTTGCATGAAAAAGGACCTAAATTAACGCAAACAGCTGCTGCGATATACATGGGGAAGTCAAAGCAGTTCGTAAGCAAGTGAGTGAATCGCTATAAAAACGTCGGTAATGTCGATAATTTTCCTTATCGCGAGGGTGCAAGCAAAGTGACAAAAAAAAAAGACGAAAAAAAGATTCTCGCAGTGTTTTCGAAGGATCGAACTTTGACTCTACGTGAAGGTGCTGTAAAATTGAAAGCAAAAGATGTTGACATATCATACGGAACGATTTGTAGGCACTTGCTTGCAAATAAAGTGAAATATCGGAGTACTTTGGAAAAACCAATGTGGAAAAGTGGAAAACAAGTTGAAAAACGTGTGGCATGGGCGAGGGAAAACTTGGACCGCGATTGGAGCAACGTGATCTTTTCTGGTGAATCTTCCTTTTGGGCATTTCTGAGCATCAAACACGCCTGGACAACCTCCACTAGTAGACTGCTCAAACGGACTGCTAAACACTCCGTCAAGGTCCATGTTTGGGGTTGCTTCTCAAAAAAAGGTTTCGGAACTTTGTTCTTATTTACAGACAATTTGAATTCCGAAAAAATGAACAAAATCTATCACAAGGCTATGTTACCAACTGCCAAGCAATGGTTTATCAGAAAAAATGAGAGCTGGATCTATCAAGAGGACAACGACCCAAAACATAGCGAGTGGAAAGCGCAAAATGGGGTTGTCACCCTTGATTGGCCATCTCAATCATCGGATGCAAATACAATAGAAAATGTGTGGGCTCCAATAAAAATGCAACTTCGCAAACGCAGGCCATGTAATTTAGATCAACTTTCTCGACAAATTCGGAAAATTTGGAGGTCTTTTCTAAAAGAATATGCCGAAAACCTCGTGAAAAGCATGCCCCGATGGTGCCAGGCCATAATTGATGCTGGAGGAGATTGGACTTGCTACTAAGGTATGTCCATTGAGTATTGACTACCAATTAAACTATAAATGTGCGAATTTAAAAAAAATCTATTGTTGCTATGATTTAACAGTGACCACGCTCTTACGTAACAGACTGTACTTTACATATCCAAAATTAATTTCCTGATTTTTCCCAGATATCTTGCAAACTATCTCACTTCAGTGAAAACCGCAAATGATCCTTGAAATCAATATGAAAACAGACAGAAATTCACTTATCACGAAAGATTCCTTCAACCAAATCACTATCATCATCTTCATCGTCGTTGTCGTTATCGTAACCGACCACACAATCTATCCACCCTTACTCTCACCACAGCTCGATATTATTTCGATTTACATCTCCATATGAATCAATATCCATATTATTTTAGATGTACTAAGCAAAATCAAAAAAAAAAAAAATACATTTTCCATTTGTTTGATTCTCATTCCCATCGAATCATCCAGTCAGTCCAAGAACCTGCTATCTATTCACCAGCCAGTCATTCAGTTAGTAAGTATAAGCAGTAAGATGCTGAGAACATATTCGTAAACCGCAAAATAGATTTCCATTTTCACGGTCTTTTGCATAAGAATAGAATAAAAGACATAGCCAGCATATAGTCTTGTATACCATATTCTACTGTTGTGGTTGTTTTGTGCGTGGAGGGGATGATATCAATCTACAGATTGTTCTTTTCTTTTGTTGTACCCTCGTGAAAGACAACAGCCAACCAGTCAAAATCATAATGAAATTGACTTCTTTCTCTCCACCGCTCCAGCTACATACATACCAGCGTGCAAACATTTTCGTTATATTCCTTTCTTATGCATGGCCTACACTTTTGATGTAAATATACGTACATACTTATTTGTATGTATGTATATAATTGGATATTTTAGAAGGAATAACATCAGAGTTTGGGGAGAGGTTCCACACAGTAAACAATTTAATATCCGTAAAGAATGATAATTTGAGTGGGACTGAAAATATTTGATTTTTTTTTACGTTGCGATAGTGAAAATGTTGACGAGGGCTTTCAAAAAATGATTTGTATTTGGATTTTTGAAAAAATAAATAGGTAAAATAGGTTCCCGAAAAATGGCACGTGTTGTCGAGTATTATGAGATTTTTGATTGATGTTCAATATTTTTTTTTAATAAATATTTTTGGTGGAGAATTAACTCTATAATCAACAGCCTAGTATACAAATCGGACCGACTTGGACTGACTTGGACTGAAACGGATTGAAATGAAACTTAAAAGTAGGTTTCTGGTGCGACTGGATTAACCGAATACAATGCAGCCAGTTCTACTTAAGAGAAGCATATCGCATTGAAATGTCACATATATGAACAAAACTCAAGTGGGCTTCGAATTTTTCAATTCCTTAATCAGTCGATCCGGGTGTTGTAATGCCAAAGTCATTCCGATCCGCAAAAATTTCGTGATCAGATCGACTCATCTAAATCAATCCGGTACGCGTATACAACATGGATTGACTTAACTTAATCCATTTTGAAATCACATTGTATACGTAGCTAATAAGTTCAAGTGTGGAGTGTTGAGTTCCACGACTCACCTCGTTTCTACTCACTCTTCAGTTCTCACTAAGTCTTTACTCCAAGATTTTCTAGATGGACTCAAATCGAATGACCATACAGCTACATTTCTTTTCCTAACTCTTTTTCTTTCTTTACTTATAAAAGTAGTAGCTTTTTCCCCTTGAATCATAATCATAGACTTGCTTTTTATAGCATATGAGACTAATTTAAGATTTCTATAGTGAAATCGAACCCACGTTGGGCGCCTACACTACCGGATTAGCATAAACCGCCAAACTTTTAAATATTATTTCCTTTTATTTACAAATGAACTTTTCGCCCTCACATTTGATTCTACTCATAATAGTCTTACCGAAAACATCCTAAAAATATACGTATCAAGATAAAAAGGAGCAAACTTCCGTTATACAATCTTTCTTCTTTCACATTTTGTAAACAACTTTTTCCATCAAAGCTTTCGAAGCATATTCTAACCAAATTTACATTAAAGAAAAATACTTTTGTTGTAAAAATCTCTTACTTGATGAAAAACGTACAGATATACAAAATTCTGAAATTTATTTATAAGGACTTTATTATGCACTTACTATGGTTTATATAAAGAAAAATCCCACAATTCAAATGAAAGGGCATCCAATTTTACCATTTGAATTTTACTTAGCGGTTATGATTTTTCATGTAATTATTTCTTTTTTATGCAACACAAGCTTTAAAATGTTGATAAACTGTTAGATCTAATGGCTAAGAAAACTTACTGAGTTAGCAAAACGCGAAATTATAGCTGCTGGATTGTATATTACATAATGGCGCCAATAAATATTTAAGCTTCTGAAAGAATAGCAACGTGATCTTTTCAAAGATTCTACGTTATGTTTTCCTGCAGTTATTACAGTTTGTTTCTTTAGTTTTCGGAAGCAACAAAAATATGGTACCCAATGCCTGAGGCTCATCCATCCTTTTCTTTCGAACTCATTTTTGAGACACATAGCTTTAGCTTTTTTTTCATCTCAACAACTTTGACGGGATGAAGTGCACTCTTAAGTCATCGCTCAAAATACAAAATTAGATCACTGGAAAATCACCAGCTGTCTATTTTCTCATTACCGAACTTGAACTAAGCAAGAATCATACATAATAACGAACGGCTTCTTCACGAAATGCATCTATGTACGTAAAAAATAAGTTCCTTCCACATTCAACTGCGAGTGTCCTCCCAAGCGTAGACTTCTAGCTTTTAGGACTCAACATATTCCACTATGTTTTTAGTATATAGTGCGTTTAATTTAAATTCATTACAATTCACTTTCGCAACTCTCTTTCATTCGCTGTTTTCGGTTATGAAAAAATAGCAAATATTGTATAAATTTCTTTGTTATTGATCTGAAATTTCTTCATTTAACCAAATTTGTTGGCGGTCATAATCTAAGCTAAAGAATGAAGACCTTTTATTTGAAAGTCTTATAAGTCTCTCAATGAATTATTTTCAATAATAGAAACTATAGCTCTAACATTTCATAACCAAACTAGTCTCAATGTACTTCTACTTAAAATTCACACCTGTGAATGTAATTTTTTGTATTTATAACCTGTCGCAGAGATTTTCCTACACCCCCCTAACACCCCCCTAATACCCCCCTGGAAAGTGCATACACCCCCCCTAACACGGAAAATGTTCCTACACAAAGGGACCTTTGTGTCCTTTGTTCCAAAGGGACACCCCTCCTAAAATTCTGAACACACCCCCCATGAAAAATTTCTGAGAAAACCCCTGACCTGTCGTATATTCATTGACCAAAAACAAATATAAAAATATCCTTTTTTCCTAGTAACTAACACAAAAAACTAGATGGCATGCCTAATCATTTGCACTCAGCTCTAACTAAGCGCTTCAAATCCATAGAACCACAAAAAAAAAAATGAATCCAATATTCACAACTCTACCTTCCACCATTTGAAAAATTGCTCTCCATTTACTTTCAATTATTTTCGATTTTCACACTACCATATCTATATAGAAATGTATTTTCTATGTTTCAATAAAATTCGTAAGGCAACATAAATTTTTAATCGGTGACATTTCATAACGTTGCTTCTATTCTATTTGGAATTGTATCGCTATTTCGAAAATTTCGTTAAGAGAATATTTGTTTTTATCTCAAATGCAATCGATCAAATCGAATAGATTTAAAGAAAACATTAGTTTTCAGCAAATGGTTATTAATTTTCGAGATTTTATTAAATTTTCTTGTTTTTAAATGGATTTTCGCTTTTAATTGAATGGTGTTGATAAACGGAAATGATATTATAGATGAGCTATTGAATCATGTAGATTTAATGTGAATAATATGTTTAAAATCAACTACAGGGTGGCGCAATATTTTCTAACCTTAGTATTTCTCGTGTAAAATTTTGATGAAAAAAGGTTGGCTTATTTTATAATTTTATTATAAAGTACACACATTAGGTAACATACTATATAATTTGTATTAAATATGTCCTCTTTCGTTTTCTGTAATCTAAAAAATTTTTCTAAAACTTTCACTTAAACTTCTTAGATTTTCAACCGAAATTGTGTCCCACTTAGAGAATCCAATCCCGGGATCCCGAACTATTTTTAGTCCCGAAAATCCCGGGATTGATAGTTTACGATCCTGTGATTCTGGGATAGTTTACGATCCCGGGATTTTCGGGATCCTGGGATAGTTTACGATCCCGGGATCTTCGGGACTAAAAATTGTTCGGGATTGGATTCCCTAGTCCCACTTAACATATGTCGAATCAGTTCTTGCCAATTTTTAAGTCTGGGATCTCTAAAAAAAACTCTCCTTTAATCTGGAACACATATTTTCAATTGGGTTTAAATCATGAGAATTGCCAGGCCAATCAATCCGCACATTAGAAAAGTGAAAAGCTGCATACGCGCTTGGCTGCATCTTGCATCAAAATTACTTCCTTTCTGTCCTAAATTGAGGGTGCATTATGCAAAAACAGGGAAGATACTTTCACTGTAAATTTGCCCATTAACAGGCTTTCCTTCCTCAACAAAATGAAGCTTGATTTTTCCGCGACTGCTTACTCCGCCAACTACGATGACTTTTAAGCCGAATTTCGGTGTCTGTATTACGGGAATATTTGAATCATTTGCAGTTGAATCCACGACTCGTCCGTAAAAAGAATATTTATATGCCGGGTTTGACCACAGGCATTGTCATCAGCAGTGCCAAGCTTCAGCCGGTCTCGAATGTTTTTATCGGAAAGTAAAGGTTTGATGCGTTGGCTGCAGGCTTGCCGGTTACAATTAGTGGATTGAATGTATCGGTAAACGGTTGACCTCTACAATTTTAACGACCTCCAGGGAGTTGTTAAGCTGTTTCGTCACTGTTTGTGGTTCTATTTCTTATTTATTTTCAGCCAATCCTGAAATTTTTCTTTTTGATTCGACCACTTCTTTTCATATCGTCCACGTTTTCTTCTTCGGCGTTGCACTATTTTTCACAGTGTCCTTATGGACGCTCAATGTTTTAATTATGTCACTGCAGCTGTAGCCTAATTGATATATGCGTTGAATTTAAATCCGACTATTTACTATTATTATCGCAAAGAAATTTCAGTTCGATCCGTGGAAGATTTCCAAAGTTTTTCAGGTTTTGACAAATTGTCGGTAAAATCAAGGGCCTTGGGTAAATTTGGTATTTTCACTTCAGCTAACGAAATCTGAATGAATAAATTCATTTTTCCCATCACATTATCTCTATACAGGAATTAACATTTTAGAATTAGAATGTTTATATTTTTAGAAATTTTACGTCTGCACTTATTTAAGCGGGCAATATAAACTGACTTTCAAAAATGCTAAATCATAAGGTCATCATGTATGAAATGTTTCTTCTGACATCTGATTTATATGTAGCTTCTACATCCCCAAAGCAGATCATGAGCTTTGACAAATCTATCGAACTGATCGAAGGTTATTTAATTTTAGAACAGTAAATAAATCCTGTCTTTAATTTCATGTTAATTGTTTAAATGCTTTTATGAGCCAATCTTTAGCAGTTTGATACTTGCAGCTGACGCTCAGAGCAAGATCAATGCTTCAACTTATGGGGCCCACCACAGTTCACGCATTGAATCATTAAAGATGGACAAAAATATCTTTAGTAATTTAACACATAATTTGTGCATTTTGAACTAGGAATGACCAAATATTTGGCGTTTGTGACATTTAAATGATTAAATCTGGCTGTTTTGTAAAGTAGTTTGGTCTTTTCATTATATTACATGCGTTTTTTAGCACTTTAAATCAGATTAGGTTAGACCGATTCGCAAAAAAAAAACGATGCAGAACTGGTAGGTTCTATATTCACTTAAAGTTCAGATTTCACAGTAATTTTATTACAAGTAAATGGTATTAAAATAATAGCATGATGGGTTATGCTAATTCAGCAGGTATTTCTCTAACGTTGTGGTGTGAATGATATCAAATTTATGCTTGAATTTCATCAAACTTTCAGTCTGGTAATCTTCATTGGTTGATGCAACCGCTGAAGGTTGTGGTCGCACCAACCGCTTCAAACCATTTTCCTTATTCTTTGTTGACCGTCTTTCCTTTCGAAATACATTCATTTTAGACAGCACCATAAATACCGAAAATGATATGAGTATCACATTGATTTGAGAGCGGGTTTGGTACTGTTTTTTTCTGTTTTGGCTAATTTTTTAGCCATCTATTTCCGATAATTATTGTCTGGTTTGTATGTCAAACTCATAGACTTAAGTCTCATCACCAGTTGGGATGCGTTCTATGAACACTCGTCACGATACTGTTTTTGAACAAAATTCATCTTTATCGGGACAAGTCGAGTAGCGATGCATATCATGCCCAAGATATGAGCCAAAATCAAACGAACGGACTCGCAAGAGATGTTAAGTTCACGCTCTAACAGCAATATGACGATTTTTAAACACAATTTTCTTCCCTTTTCTAATGTATCTGTCAGATGAATAAGCCAAAGTTTGTACAGAGCCAAGTAGTCTGCAATGGTCTCCATGGATCCAGGTCTCACTAAAATTTAGTTCACCTTAAGGGAGTTTTCTATTTGCCTTCTGCCACCTTCTCCTGCCTATAAACAGGCGTTTTTTAGGAAAGCAGAAGCCGGGAATGGCTCAATCGATTTTTTTGAAAATGTTGGCAACTGATTCTTGAAGCTGTTGTCTATGTTTTGGCGAGAGCTTTTAGCAAAATAAAGCTTTGGGAATTATTAGTAAAAACTTACATTTTGAAGTCATTTTTCGCAACTTTAACACAATAGAACATTTATACTTTTAAGTTTTTTTTAAACTGTTTTTTAAATCGTATGCTCTTCGTCAAGGCATAGATAATCTATGAACATCTGTACCAAATTTCAAACCTATCTGGTGATTTTTACCTGAGATATGTGTTCCTAAAGGTGAAAAAACTTGATTTTTCAGGAGAAGCGTTTGAAAGAACCGGGACCGATGACGTGTCAATTTCTCAATTTTTTTGTTATATATAGCATTAAATATGTATACATAATTAACGAAATGTTAATAAACTTATTAACATTTCATTTTTATGACATACCTTACCAAAAAGACTATTTTTATGACATACCTTACCAAAAATAACGAAAGAACCATGCCTTCACATCAAAATCCCATAGTTCCTCTAATCGCTTCAAACGTTTTAGATTATAAATTAAAAATTAAATACTTCTAACTGAAATTTTGAAACGGGATAACGTGCAAAGTGTGCAGAAAGAGTTGTAGAATTTTTTTAATTCCGTAAATTATTTTTTCTTATATTTTTGATGATTTTCAAGTTGGGAACCCCCTTATACTCTTTAGCGCCGATAGTTGTTTTAGTGGTATTTTGAGTATGATTCTGTCAAGAAACGGCTTTCAAAATTAACGAACACACAAAATGAAAAATAAACATATTTCAAACTTAGATATGATGAAGTTTTGAGCAATTTTAACCCTACGTGGGTGTTAATTGCCTAAAAGCATGCAAAGAAAATTTTTAAAATACCGAATGGCGATAATTTCCGACAGAGCCATCAGATAATTAATTTTTTTCCATAATACTAACGGTTTTCTAATTTAATTTTCTAGACAACTGTTTTTCCAAGGACCATCAAAAACTAAAATTAACCAAATAGTTTGATTTTTGAATTGATGACGCAGTATAAAAAAATTAAAACTAACCT
This sequence comes from Nemotelus nigrinus, assembly GCA_947369275.1. Classification (NCBI taxonomy): domain Eukaryota; kingdom Metazoa; phylum Arthropoda; class Insecta; order Diptera; family Stratiomyidae; genus Nemotelus; species Nemotelus nigrinus. The sequence continues at coordinate 37,738,743 of OX376372.1, forward strand.
CCTTGGGATATGTTATTTTTTTCAAACCATTCATCATCTACTCATAACTTACTTATCATCAAAATCATTTTTCATAGTTAATAAATTCAGTGTAGGTTAATTTCGACATCAAATTTTTTAATTTATTTGATTTATATGTAAAATATCAAGTAAACTTGTCTCAAAGTTAGACAGAATCAATTGAATTTCAAGTGAAGCAATCAACCTTGTTTTTCTGTCCTAGCTATGTTTCCTTCAAATAAATTCAAATCTCTTAAAGTCAAATAAATTATATCGAGTGTTTCTAGTTTCATATCTTTTTAATTTGAAATTCGCAATTCGAATTTTATGCTAGTTTCGAAACTCATAAAAAAATCATAAAATATTTCAAATAGCGCTTTTACAAAATAGTTGAAATATATCATAAGTCAATTTCCACATCAAAAATTCTTTTCCACAACGATGGAAAACTTGATTTTCTCTCCTCTCAATCGCAAGCAATTTTACATCAACCTGCAATAATTTCCTCGATCATAAATAATCCCTTGGGGTTTAAACTTTTACCTTCTAATCGTACGCCTATTCAGCGCAGTGGCAAGTGCAGAGCTTACTTAGCAACGCAATTAAATTTTATATCTTTCTTGTGAAAGCAATCTGTCAGATATTTGCAAACGTAATAACGTTTGTAAGGGATTGGTCAATTGATTTACTTACTTTACGGGAAACCGCTTTCCATTTTGACTTTCTTTTCGTCGTCGCAAATGCTCAAATAAACTGACTGTCTATCTACAGCAGGGTATGTAAATTAGTAGCTATGTAGCCAATGGTGCTGATAGTACGTAAGGCATACAGTCGAATTGCATCATAGGTTTTCTTAAGCCGCTTAAAGGTACAGGTCGATCGAAAGTGATTTAGTCGTCTTGGTGTTGCTGTAGGTTGCTTAACTGTTTGGAAACCTGTTAGCTAAATGAAGTGACTTATCAAAGTCATGGAAATTTCATTTCAAGGTAGGTGGTACTGTCTGGCAGACCGTTTACTATTCCGTCTATTATTCAGCTAATTCACGTCGGTTCCATCTTCAGGTTTAAGTAGATATTCTACTTATCACTAATTGATACTATGCAAGTGTCAAATGAAACACTCAGTATGATCAAAATGGCAAACAATAGACATATTAGTCCTTAAGAAACACTCTAGCACACAAGCGATGTTTGTTAAACGTGTTAATTAAGCGTGTAATATAAAGCGGATGTGCAAAGGCACTCTTTGATATGTGCAGGCTCCAAATGAGGTGCATGAACAGTTAATAATTACGTGAGATTTGACTGCTTGTCATTGCGAGTGTACGGATATATAAGCCAATGCAATAAACATAATTATGATATCTTAAGAAGTGTTATTTGGCTGCTCAGCTTGATGCAGGAAAGTATTATGCAAATCAGTTAATTGCTAGTGTAAGCATGGATATCGTGTTCGAAGTATATCTGCTAAGAGAGCTAAAAAGCTGCACAATTATTTGAAAGGTATGAGTGTTTAGCGGGAAATTATAAAAAAAAAACTTTAAGGGAAGCATAACAATTTTAAGCTATGATATTCTCTAAATTCTTATAAGTGCTCGTGGATACTCAAACGGACGAATTACTTTTATTATAAATGCTAGAAATTCATTCACTCTTGCCCTATTATTTGAACAAACTTGGTTAAATTTCGTTTTATATTTTTTTTTTTTTTTTTTCACTACTTAAATAACCTTCGCAAAGAAAAGCTTTTGTAATCTAAATATGTGTTACTCCATATTCACTTCGTACTCCATTTCTTACTTAATGAATACCGTACGTCATGGAAACAACTTGTAATTGAATCATATAATTTTCACCTTTGATTTCCGTCCGTTGTTGGGTTCATTGACCAAGCCAATGACCACTTAACACTTTCTTCTACATAGACTAGAGATGGGCAAAAGCGCTCATAGCTCACCACTCACCACTCACTTTTACAGTGCAGCGCCTGAAAAAAGCAAAGCATAGTCTGCGAACGAAAGCTCTCGTTTGACTAAACTTAGTGAAATGTGCAGCCAAAAGTATACTGAGAGTACGGCGCAACACTGTAAAAAAGAGTCATGAGTGGTGAGCTAAGAGCTATTTTGCCCATCTCTAACATAGACACATGCTTGCTGTATCTGTACCATACATAGTTAACAGAACTGTTACGTGAATATATTGGGTAAATTCATAGAGATACTTTCGAGCTTCTTGCGTGAAAAGATACACGTTGGAGTTGTTGAAGCTAATACAAAGTAGAATAAACATACCAAATACAATGTGCCTCCTAATAAGTAAATCAATTGAAATCATAATTACAACTTGATTGGCAGCGTACGAGTATATGCCAGAAATCATTACTGCTATTATTTTTGTGGCAGTGGCACGTTTGGAGATGAACATACACTTTGATTAAGACTGAATTCCTCCACATATAAACACATTGATTACTAATTTCAAGCCCAACACCCAGCCAAAAACTTTATCATGTTTACTTTTGAAAACTGACGCTCTGTGCGTCTAGAAAAGTAAAGTCAATCGATGAAGATGTAATAAAAACTCATTTACAAGCAAGCAGCTATAAAACAAAAACTTAACTACATACCAAGTATGATGCTTAAGTATTGGGCCCAATCTGCATGGATGTTTAAGTTAGAAAAACGGCAGAAGTACGAAAAGTAGATGAGTAGAAAAACATAGCATGCACAGAAAACAATTGGAATTATGATTAGAGTCAACAAAAAGAACAGTATATATCCAAGAGTCTCATATTCGCATTATTATGGGTAAAAATTGAATGTGTAAAAGAAAACCCGATAAATGGCTTAGATATTGCAAGTGAAAAACACTGTGCGAGAAACGAAACTTAATATTTTGTTAAAACAACATCCATAGTAAAGAATGAATATGTACCCCACTACATCCAGATGGCGATCTTACATATAAATTTAGTAGAGACTTAATTAGTTGAATGTGGGGTGATTATTACCACGCATCGCTTTTAATTTAACTTAGGTTAAGCCAGTTCGGGGTTTCATTTTTGATCGTCCGTGGCTGGGTTTGAACCACAGACTCACATATTAAAGCTAGAGACACACTCCACTAGCCAGTGCTATTTCGACTGAGCTGCCCGAGCTTTCATAATAACAGATATGAGAGATAATACAGAAATTAAGAGATACAGCCTTGGCCATATGTATTAGGCACCCCTTCAAAACACATGTAATTTGAAACGTGTGTTAAAATTGATAATTTCTTTTTATATTTACGATACTGGTTTGTCCAAACAATAATAACAGCGATAAACGATCTTCTTTGAAGAGCCATAAAACATCTGGCGTGCAAATTCCAGGAAATAGGGTATTTGAGAAATTGTTGAGAATATTTTGTCAGTCTTCAATTGTTACTTATAGGGTAAGGTTGCTTGTTTTTGTGATTAATTTGCAAACTAGACACTCTGTGCAATACAATATGCCTAAAACGAGTGAACTTGGTATTGAAAAACGCTGTAAAATTCAGTTTCCACATGAACAAGGCAAATCTCAAGCTGAGATTGCCAAGCTAGTCAAATGTTCTCGGTGCGCAGTGCAATCTGCAATCATGCGGTTTGCGGAGACCAGTTCTCACGAAAATAATCCAAGAACAGGCAGAAAACGCGCAACTTCAAAACGCCAGGACAGAAAACTTGTCCGCGACTCTTTGAAGGAGCGTAAAAAAACATCTTCTGCGCTTGCTTCTAGCCTGTCGGAAAACTTGGGGAAAGTAATAAGTGCTCGATCGGTAAGAAGGCGTCTCACAAAAGCAGGCTTGAAAGGTTGTAAAGCTAGAAAGAAGCCGTGGCTTTCAGCAGCCAACAAAAAAAAATCGCTTGGAATGGGCTCTTCGGTACCAGCATTTCACAGAAGAGGATTGGGCAAATGTTCTGTGGTCCGATGAATCTAGTTTCCAGGTAAGCTTAATTATAACCTTTTTCAAACAACAATAACCGTAATTTTTTACGGAGGCCTTGATTTCAGAAAATTTTTCAAAAAAAATGAAACAGGTTTTTTGTATTTTCTAACAGGTATTTGGAACACCTTGTGTGACCTTTGTTAGGCGGCGCGTTGATGAGGAATATCATCCAGATTGCGTGGTGCCTACAGTTAAACATGGAGGAGGCAGTATCATGGTTTGGGGTGGCATGGCTGCTGATGGAGTTGGCGAGTTGTTCGTTTGTGAAGACCGTTTAAACAGTGAAAAGTACATAAATGTGCTGGAAACTGTACTAATGACTTCGTTAACGCTCATTTTTGGTGACACGAATCTACGTGGAGTCAAATTCCAACAAGATAATGCTCCTTGTCACAAATCGGCGATTACGATGCGCTGGTATAGAGACAAATATCGAATTATTAGATTGGCCAGCGCAGTCCCCAGACCTGAACCCTATTGAACACCTCTGGGGTATTCTGAAGCGTAACATACAGACATTCACCATCACATCAAAAGTGGCGTTAAAAACAAGCAACCTTACCCTATAAGTAACAATTGAAGACTGACAAAATATTTTCAACAATTTCTCAAATACCCTATTTCCTGGAATTTGCACGCCAGATGTTTTATGGCTCTTCAAAGAAGATCGTTTATCGCTGTTATTATTGTTTGGACAAACCAGTATCGTAAATATAAAAAGAAATTATCAATTTTAACACACGTTTCAAATTACATGTGTTTTGAAGGGGTGCCTAATACTTTTGGCCAAGGCTGTATATTCAAAACTCACTTTACACTGATAGTTCGGACGTTCCGAAGGTGAGGTCCTAAGAACTCTCGGTTTGACCTGCAAATTTAAAGTAGTGGAAACATCCATATATAGTAGACGTAGTAATCCTAGCAAGTAATCTCTACGTTTTGTTTGCAGCTCAAAGCATACAATTAAATTGATTTGCATTTATTCGATTGTCACTCCAAGAAAAAAAAATAGTTATTTGATTCTGTAATCAGTATTTGATTGATGTACTTTTCAATTGACAATGTTGTTAATTTTTCCGCCTTGTGCAAAAACGAATAAAATCTTACCTTCTTAAGATAAAATTTTTCCAAATTCAAGCTATTTTTAGACAGAGTTTTTCCGAATTCAGGTTGATGACTCCATTTAGCAGATACATTTCCATTTACAAAATGGCAACTAAAGATATATACAGAAAACAAATTCGAAAAAATATGAATTCGCAGTCATTGAAACATGATAAGTTTAAAAATAGTACTATGTACGAAAAAAGAGCAGAATAATAATAGCTGTAGTATATTAGTGAAAATGGAAAATAGTAATAACAAATTAGAAAAGAAATAGCTAACAAATTAGACAAGAAATAACAAACAGACAAGAAATAGTTTGGAAACAAATTTTGGCTACTGAACAAGAATCCTGTATTCAAAGTTTCAAGAAATACTTAGATAGCTTGCAAGTAGTTAACTTGATTAACAAACCTTGGTGGTTATTTAAGCTGACAATTATCCAAAACTACTTCCAGAAAGCTAAATCTGATCACTAATCCTTGCAGGAAATAAATGAAGATCTAGAAGAAATCACTAAATTCCTAATGCTGAAGGATAAGTTCAATGAATTTTTAACTTGTGACGATCATTTGCAGAGAATGGACAGCTAAACGAAGATGAAATTACAAAAGAAGTGCGTTCAGAAAACGAAGAAAATTTTGACAATGAAGAGATCACCGACAATATCGCCGCAGAATTTTCAGCTTCAGATACATTTCAGGACGCATTGATTTCTCTATCTACAATTATGGGATATACAGTTGGGGACAACACTCTCCATACACCCTCAAAATTTCATAAATTTAGTAGAAAATGCAAATAATTATGAGAATTTTATATGCAACTTTACTGCAAATGTATTTTTAATAACATAAATTCAAAAAAAACTTACATTAATTAACTTATAACCGTAAAAACACAAAAAAAAAGAAATTCAGTGGGGACAAAAGTGTTCATACATTATATAATTCAACTGAAAATTCTACATTATTTAATATAATTTTATATTTCAATATGTTTTTGGGCCACCGTTGGCATCAATAACAGCCTGCAACCGTCGCACAGTGGTCTATTTCGCGAAAAAGGTGAACTTTATTCATGGGAACCACTAGATGTATGAAATTGAGTGTTTCTTGGGTTTTCAAACATGGGAAATCCATTTTTGGGGTTGTATCGGCTCCAACTTTTAGCAAAAAGTTTCCAAAAAGGGTAAAAATTTGGAAAATTTCACTTTGAGGAAAGATTTTTTTTTATTAATAAACGAGTGTGACTTATCATTTCCATAGTATTTTTGCTGGCTGAACACGAAACCGCTGTCCAAATCCTCCTCTCGTGCCTCAATGTTGAGGAAAATATCATTTTTAGAATTTATCCTTGCTGACGCAATTTTTATCAATATTGCGACGTGATAGCCAAATTTCGGATCACATTCGTGACAACAGGCGAAAATGCTGTGGAAATGATTATTCAAATTCGTTTGACACAAATGATTTCGGACAGTATTATTAATTTGACTTGCAGTCCTACCCACAAAGTTTAATCGAAACAATTGTAATTATTTTGAATAAATTTTGTAATAATAATAAATCAACTAAACAAAAATAACATGCGGAAATCTATATACTTATTTGAAGTAGTAAAAAAAGCCTATCTACAGCATATAGCAAAACACATATCGAATTTACAAATATTATCATTCATCCATGCATGCATATTTACAATTTTAGAAATTAATACCTGGGACGAAATTGTTTTGTATAGGTAAAAATGTATTTTCGATAATGTTGCTTTGCATATAATTTCGATACTAAGCATAAACATACCTGAATCACTCTATGATCATACATGAATTATCATATGAACATATTTCATTGAATTGAATTCAGAAGCAAGTTGGGAAATTTGATGATACTAAAGTACAGGTGAATGAGTAAATAAATGTATGAACAGCCAAATAAACATACGCCACTTGAAACTTTACCAATAATATAACAAGTAAGTGTATGGTTTAGAAACTATTGTTTTATTTATGAAATTTAACGTTGTGCTTATCTCAATCTCACGAGCTTCAACCTGGTACAAATGCTTGCTATTATGTGCTAGTGCAAATGATAAGAAAATACTGCAGAGCACACGGACTGGCGCAATAAGCGCGCAAAATGTTGCATTTTATGCAAGGTCGCTGAACTTTGAAAGGATTTTACGAGCGTAGCCGCAGCTAGCCGCAGGCAAACTAAGTTTGGATAGTTACTTTGGACTTTAATGAATACAACTAGACTTATTTCGTAACAACTTGTTGTGACCCTCTAAACTTAAAAGGGACTAGAAGTTTTAAACACCGAATTCCTATACTATCTGCAGTGTGAACACGATGAAAGGAGGGGGAAGCTAAATCATCAATGTCTTTCATAGCTTAATAGCGCTGTATTACTCAAAGGTATTTTGATCTTCATATTCTTAATTTAAAAAATAGGTTAAAAGACAGATGCAATTTTTGGTTGTTTTCAGCACCTGTGCTCTTACCCTTAAACTTATGAAACCCAATTACCACCTCAAATGATGGGGGCCATATAGGACAATATTACCCCCAAGTTTCAACTTCATACTTAAAAGTCCATAATTTGAATTAAGTTCACCTTTTTCGCGAAATAGACCACTGTGCGTCGTGGCATTGAATCCACCAAATTTTTAGAGACTTCCGGTGTTATTTCTCCCCAGGCTTGTTGAAGCGCAGTTTTGAGTGATTCCTTGCTGCTGGTGTGAATTTTCGGGATTTTTCTTTTCATAAGTTCCCAAATATGTTCAATGGGGTTTAAGTCTGGGGACTGAGGAAGAGAATACAGCTGCATTGATGCATAATAAAGCAACCACTTCTTTACAAAACGTGCAGTATGTTTGGGATCGCTGTCCTGTTGGAATATCCAATGCTGGCCAAGACCCTAATTGTCCACGGAAGGTTGCAAGTGTTCTTCTAACAGTCTTTTATAATAGTATTGGTCCATAATACCATCTATAAAAACCAATCTGCCAACCCCACCAGCTGCATTTCCATTCCACATCATCACATTGCCACCCCCGTGTTTTGCTGTTGGTATCAAATTCTTCAGTTGCAATGCTGTTCCCTTTTTTTTGCCAGATTCTTTCTTTGCCATCATTACCGAACAAGTTGAACTTGTTTTCATCAGTAAATAAGACAGTTTTCCAGAACTGTAAATCCTTTCCTAAATATCGCTTTGCAAATTCAAGTCGAAGCTGCCTATTCTTTTCAGATATTAGCCATTTTTGACGGGGATCTTTACTTGCATATCCATAGGAACGTAAGATTCTTTGGATGGTTTTTGGGTGAACACACTTATTCGAAGTATTAGCGACATGTTCCACCAGTTGCCGACCAGTGATCCTTGGGTTTTTGTCGACCTCTTTTAAGATCATGCTGATATCCCGCCTGGAAATTTTCTTTGGTCGTCCATTTCTTGGCTTATTTTCCACTGATCCTGTGTTTTTATGCTTTTGAACAATGTATTGGACAGTGGCATGGGATAAATTAAACAAAACTCCAATTGCGCGGTATGATTTTCCATTTCTGTGCTCAGCAATAATTAACTTTTTTATTTCAACACTTACTTCCCTGCGCTTGCTCATTTTTCACTCGCTTTGCTCACAGATTACTAAAACAAACTAATCACTAGATCGCATTCACGCATTTCATAGGAAATACAACGGTTCTTTGAAGAAAAACAACAGTAAAGCAATGCAATGAAGACCAGAGTACACTATCTGATCAATGTATGAACACGTTTGTCCCTGCTGAATTTCGTATTTCTGGTGTTTTTACGGTTATAAGTTAATTAAGGTAATTTTTTTTAAATTTATGTTAATAAAAATACATTTGGAGTAAAGTTGCATATAAAATTCTCATAAATATTTGCATTTTCCACTAAATTTATGAAATTTTGAGGGTGTATGGAGAGTTTTGTCCCCAACTGTATGTACATATATGATGAAAAAGGGAGCCGATCTCTAAATAAAGTGAACGATGCTCTGTTGAAATGCTTGGGTAAAATAGTTATTCAAACAAAGGTTACTGATTTCTTCAAAAATAAAAAATAATTGATTTACATTTAAGCTAAAATTTTGAAAAAGCAATGTTAATGATTTACTTTTTAAATGATTTAATTTTGTATTCTCATTTTTCAAATGAATAAAAATTTAAGTACTTTGCAAATGTTTTCTTCGACATACAGGAATTACAAATTGAATAAAACATTGATTAGTGCACAACACGGATAAGCGCAAGTATCATCGATGTGCGCTTATCCGTGCTCTATTGTTAATGTATACTTCCTTGTGAATTGCGAGACATCCATGCAGTGTCTATGATTAACCATATGAACTTACCTGGAAAAAATAAAGAAGCAATATTAGTATGGTAAGTTGCAAATTTTGCTTTTGCGAATGAATAAATTTTGAAAGGTTTCAAATAAACATCATTTTTCAAATTGGGTAGTTTACAAGTGATTGATTGTAAAATATAGTGGGTTTAAAGTTCATATCATTAAAAATAATTAACTACATAAACGGTGAGTTAAAAACGCATATCAAAATTATATACCTAGTCTAGCCATAAATATTGTTACAAAGTTTGGCAACCCTGCAGAAAGGAACCGTTATATTGCATTTCTTAAAAATTGAGCTAATCGCTATAGTACGCTTGTGCTTGATGCATTTGTCATCATTTGAGTTTAATTTTTAGTGTAGTGAACATGGATTGGGGCGTCAAAGAAAATAGAATTGCTGTGATTGCACTTCATAAAGTAGGAATGCAACCAAGTGATATTTTTAAGACTCTGCATACCCTTGGTATAAACCGAATGTTTGTATATCGGGCTATTGAAAGATTTAATGATACGTCTGGAGTAAGTGATCGTGAAAAAAGTGGCCGTCCGCGAACTACTCGAACACCTCAAGCGGTTAAAGCCGTGCGCGAGAGAATTCGCCGTAATCCTCTTCGGAAACCAACAATTTTATCGCGTGAGATGAAAATACCCCAAAGAACAATTTCACGTATCATCAAAAGTGACTTGGGGTTGGGTGCTTATCGTAGATCTACCGGGCATTTACTAACATATTCGTTAAAAAAAAAAATAGAGTGGAAAAATCAAAACGATTACTTTGCCGGTACGCAAACCAAGAACACCGTAAAATTTTGTTGAAAATTTTACTGTCGAAGAAACATTTAATAAACAAAACGATAGGGTTTATGCTCGCAGTACCAGAGAAGCTTCTCAAGTTGCCCAAAAGGTTCAAAGAGGTCATCATCCAGCCGCAGTAATGGTTTGGTGGGGTGTTAGCTACAACGGGGTGACAAAGTTGCATTTTTCTGAGAAGGGCGTCAAAACGTCTGCCCAAAATTTATCAAGAAAGTGTCCTTGAAAGTGTAGTGAAACCTCTCAACACGTCATTATTCAAAAATCAGCCTTGGAGTTTCCAGCAAGATTCTGCACCAGGTCATAAGGCGAAGTCAACCCAAAAATGGCTTGAAGAAAATGTTCCAGATTTTATTAAAGCTGAAGATTGGCCTTCCTCTAGCCCAGACCTGAATCCGCTGGATTATGAATTATGGTCTGTCTAAGAGCAAATGACGTGCTCTAAAAGACATTCTAATATCGAATCCAAGTCAAAAGTCTCTTACACATGCAGTCGCCAACTTTCCGATTAAAGTCGTGCGTGCTTCCATAGATAAGTGGCCAGCTCGATTAAAGGCTTGTGTAAAGGCAAAAGGCAATCACTTCGAATATTTTGTTGCAATTTCCGTTGTTGACAATGCATTTAATAAATAAACAATGATTTCTTAACATATAACACCTCTTTTATTGAACAATGCTTCAAAAAGTTTGTAACAGTATTTATGGCTAGACTAGGTACATATCTCTTCATGGAATTATTAAGTCTTTCTCGAAGCACATTAGAATGCGATCCCCAAATAAAATAAATTTGAAGGGGTTAAAAGTGTTCATACATAAGTGACTGTGGGGATAATTTTTCGTAGCACCTTATCTAATATCTTAGTCTCAAACTTATGGGGAAATCAATAAGGTGGAAAACAGACAAGCAAGTGCTTTTTATGCATAGAAAATGTTTTCTGTGTTGACTCAATTTTTCTTTGCAGATAACCTATCACGAAGAAAAGAATGCAAAATCCTGGGAGGCAATAACTCCTTGGGTAGTAAATTTAAGAAATAAATGTTTCACGAAAAAAAAGTCATTTTACGCTTCATAGGCTGGAGTACACAGCAAAATTTTCATTGAGATTAGGAATGATGTAGCTCTTTACTATGCTGCTTTACTAACCATAAAGCTTCTATCTACATTTAAGTACTTTCGAGACATTCAATGATTTGTGTTTTGATTTGTATTGGAGATATATGGAGAGTGCATTTTTCAATATCGATTTTAACATAATTTCACAAAAGATAGATTTTTTAAATTTCGCAGAATGATGTAATAGAGTATGTAGTTTTTGAATCCAGTGTTAACTCAAAAATGAGAAAAATGCAGATAGAACCTTTATGGTTAGTAGGGTAATATACACGTGCATCAAGTTGCCTCATATCGGTGAGTTCTTTCGAAACATTTTCAGTGGGGGATAGAAAACATTTACCATCAGTGTATACCGTCAGAAAGGGGATATTTTTCACTGGATATAATAAAACGTTTTATGGACTTGGATAACATTTTTTCTAGGGATTCCTACTTGCAAGTACATCCAAAAATTTGCTGAAATTACAAGCTATATGAAAATATCCAATACATGTTTGAAGTAAAATGACGCAATAAGTGATTATTTTTGAAAATATACAAGGTTATAAGCATTATAATAAATGTTGTCTTCAAACGGTAGTAATACGGTTGATTTTGACACACTTAAATTCCCTTTCAGTCAGAAACCAAAATATTATTTGTCAACAATCAAGATTATTTGTGGAAGCTAAAAAGCATACTCAATTCAAAAAAAAAAAATCGCCCAAGAACCTCTATGTTCGCTAAATACTCAGACCATTCAACAAATTTGAAATATGATGGCATGTACAAAAACGTGTTGAATGCCAACAGAGGGTAACATCTTTGATGATAATAGCCCTCCTCCCAAAAAAAAAATATTTCTCTCATCTCAAAAAACATTGAATTATCTACTACCGAATCCAATGTCACAATACCAAAACTACGGCCAAAAGGCTTGTCGACATTTACATACAGTCTCAATATGAAATAAAAAAGAGTCGGAAAGCCGAAAACGTGGGACGAAGTTGATGTTTGAAAATGATAATGTGTTTTATAAATCGTATTGCTTTGACATTATATTAGAAATAGATAAGCTGCTCCCTGGAAAAAATGTTTGGTACATCCGTAGGGACACTATGACATTAACATTGTCATTGTTGGCGTTGCTGTCAGCAACTGGCGGAAGAGTTTTCCCTTTTTTTAGAGTCGATTTGAAAACAACGGAAGTATGGGGGGATGATAAGATGGGCACGCGAGCACAATCATCAAACACGACACGAAGACATAAAAACTTTCAGTTTCGTCCTCTCCGCAACACGCATACTGTATATACCCAAAATATCGTAGATGTTCCTTGACGAAGGCAAAGATGTTATTGCACTTATTGGATTTGCCGAGAAATGATAAACCTTCACTTGTCAGATTTCATTTATGGGCCTCCTGAATGTATGCATGTGGATGAATTTTCCTTCTGTATTTTCGAATGAGCTGTTGGATTTCACTTTTTGCATGTAGAAGAATTACTCGAAAAAAATTGTGATTTGTAAAGAATTCGAGGATGAAAGAAGTTGACACAGGAAATTGATATTTGAAAAAGGATAAGAAAAGGACTTGCAAGGAAATGAGATGACAGCCGGGATGTCTTTGTTGTTGAGAATTTAATTTCAATGAAAATCAAATTTAATCAAGTTTTTGATTATAGGTTGGCGTAGGCGTGAGGGACAGGGTGAAGTGTAGACAAGCTTGAAGATTATTTATGGGAATCTAGAAAGTTTTGATGGAATTTTCATTATTTTTTGATGAGCATCTATAGAATTTGATGCTAGCCGTAATTTTCATTTTGCAAAATTATTTATGTTATTCAGTCGTAGAAATTTCCTGAGATAGATAAATCATGCGATGCTGTGGACCTCGTTTTCGACTAGAACTTTCATTAAAATCATGGTTTATGTACGTACTAATCATTAATTATACGTAAACATACAATTTATAAAATAATGTCTTCGTAACGAATTAACACCATGGTTACGAGATTCTTATTCCGCATTAACGAGGTCACGCATGATGCTTTCTTATTCAAACAATCTGAAAGCTTTACCGAGACCAAATCACCCATTAATTTTTCGCAATTTTATCCTTTTTATGCTTATTCACGTTTGCCTTCGCGTGCATCCCGCTATCACTGTTCCTGTCGCGAAAATAAGGGACATTGAACATTCATCGCAGCTTATTATCCTTTTTAGAATTCGTTTTATGCAAACAATATAAATCTACGGAATACATTTAACGAACGACAACGTAATGATATACGATGGTGTCCTTTGCGCGTAGCCGTATTGAAGGATGAAAAAAAAGTAAGCCTTGTATTATAGTCCAATAAAACGAATAAAGTGTTGTATACTTTTTCGCGATATGTTCGAGTGTTTATGGCAGGACAAGCAGGATGATAGCAATGGGGACAAGGACGATGACGAAAAGGATGCTACAATTGCAGGATATTTGTGTAAACAGGATTTTCATCATCTTCTGCCGTTGTTTTTATAGCGAAAATCGAATTGAATGGATGGCGAAGAGTAATGGGTTGGTGTCATAAATGGAAATTTATATTTTACATAAAATGCGAAGTATTGATGGGTTTTTAGTATGTTTTATTTACTAAATGGCAAATGTAAGGATTATACTACGGAGAAACTGGATTTTTATGAAGATTAAAAGTAGGAAATAGGATGGTATCAAATGACGCTTATGGGTCGAATGGTTGGGTGTGCGGTGGAGGAGTATATATGTCTTATAAGAGGGTACCCGGTTTGATGCCGGTGGGGGGTAAACTTTTATGCTTAATAAACTGGAACTTACTCGGTGAGTAAAATATTTTCACTTCTTCATGTGTTTTAAATATTCCATTATGATTGAAGATTCCAATGCAAAACGAATCAAATCTGACAAACAAGATTAAATAATACAGCCAACATGTGCTTAGATAAAAATATTTCATTCCAAAAAAAGGGTAAAGAAAATATTTATGAGAAAGTTCGTTTTATAATAGATTTGTACACGGCCGACTTTTGATTTGAATCAAGAGCTAGATGAATTGAAATCTATAATTAGATTCGTCTGTACTTGGATTTGAACCTGGCACTGCTCAAACTAACAGCTGGAGCTATATCAACTGCATTTATCAATGCGATAAAGCTACGTTAGATGCTTTTAATTTTCACGGTGAGATTACTTATTATGAATGGGTTATACTATAATCTACTATTATATGAGGTGCAAACTTTAATATTTTACACTAGTGGGGAATTATATAAAATAATGTTTTAAAAATGATAAAAGTTACGTCCAGAATTTTATCGTGTTTCTTTACATACCAGTTTAATGAGGGCGATCGACCTATTTTTTGGACATGTATCTGAGTGGTTGAGTTGTCGTATTTGGTTTAGTTAATCACATATGGAGAAAAATCCTTCATTCATAAAACGATCGGAATGGATGACATCCTTGAATTACCAAAGCTGGAAATTAACGAATTATCGCAGAAGCTTTATGGCGACTAAAGCTTTGTTTCGTACTAAATTGTTTTTGGGTGTAAAGTTGTAAATGACCAGTGTTCCGATCAACATTTTCGAATTATAATATCTTGGTATTTGAACATTGCTTAAGTTTTTGCTAGGGACATGTGATTGATAGAGATAAGACTTATAGAGGCAAGTATAGGGCATAAAATAATGGTCATTAAATATAGCCCGTATTAATATTTTTAGACACTTATCTTCATTTTGTTTGTCATCGTTGTTATTCATGTCTATAGCTGATTTATTGAGTTAATTTATTTGGTTATTATGACTATTTTACGTTAAAGATTCTGGTAAAACTCGACTTGATGCACCACAAAGCCGTTACATGAATTTTGCCGATAAATGTCTGGCTAGTATGTTTGTGTTTTTGTGGCTGTGAGTTTGTTTTTGGGGGGTGTTTTTGTTTTTTTGTTTGTTTTTCTCAATTGAGTTGTCTTCTCGAATATTGTTTTGTATAATTTTGTTTGTTTGTTTTTTTTTTTTCAATTTTGCACCTATTCGCCGTCTGGTGGTCGAATTTCCCGGCTGTGGTGCATCAAGTCGAGTTTACTCAAGATTCTGTACTCATTTCAAATATGTAAGCTGTTAAGCACAATGATGAAAGCCTTTCTTTTGATAATTTGTAGCAAACACTTCACAGATTTTCCTTGCTAAACTAATGCTAATGGGACTAGAAAATTATTGTGAAAGAGAGACAGAGAGATTGTTCATGTAAAATTCTCAAAGCAAAATAAAAATGGATTCGAAAATGGTGCTGTAGCTTCTAACTGTAAAGGAGAAGACTCTAAACAGCTTTTTTGAAAGCATACTTTGGGACATATAAAACGGGTCATTTTTTTCATACATCATGATGGTTTGTGATGAAATAAAGCTCTTAGATATAGCGACTATCGATGTGTCGTCAGAGCACTAATTAAGCAGAGTGTATTTAATTTCAAGGCAATGATGACTCTTTTTTCGACAGTAAGGACACTGGTCCTTTCAATTGAGTACCAGAAACATAGATCGTTGTTCAGTGTGGCTACAAAAGAGTCTTGGTTATAGGTTAGGAAAAAACAAAACAGGTGGCGTAATACTAACGCATTGTCACAGTACACGTTGTTCGTTTAGTCGTTTTGGGCGAAATACAGCATTATTATAATGGACCACCGGTTGTACTCAGCAGATGTGGCCATCTATGGCTTCTTCATTTTTCTAAAGGTCAGGTCAGTGTTGAGGAGATCTACGTTTGAATCGATTAATGCAGGTCATGAAGAAGTAGTGGAAGCTATGAAAGTAATACCTAATACGAATTTACAGTATGGTTTCATGTAGTGTAAAATTTTAATAGGCCGCTGCATATGTGCTCGTGTATTCTATTGGATACAGCACTAGTTTTTAAGGGGGTTTTTGGTCCGAATCTAGGTAGGGGCAAGTGATCGTGCATTGAGCATTAAGATAAGTTAGCTCTGGCTAGGAAACTTGGACAAATCGAGGCGAAGAACAAATTTCACATTCGTGAAAATTTGGATTATGAAATTGGAGTCTCGATCTCCAAGACCCTAAATGTCCGAGGAGTACGGCGGCGATAAAATACAACAAAGTAATTCAAGTTTTTTCCTACCTGTGAACCCTATGTGGGCGCTGAGTGCCTAAAAGTAGGCAAGGATTATTTTTCAAATTTTGATTCATCACAACTTTTGACAGAAACATTGGATAGTCGTGAAATTCGCAGGGGGAATTAATGTAGACTTAACACATGGTTTTGTAGGCACAGTTTGTAGCTACCACAAGCACGTGAAAAAAACCCTTCATATCATCGACCCGCTTGAAAAACTTTTGCTTTTGACGAAAAATTCAAATTATTGATAGATTTTAAAGTTTGTCCGCCATGTCAATGCAAAATTTTCACAATTCCGAGTTGCACAAGAAATGCAACCCATCACCAAATTACCTGTATTTTCAGAATTTGAAACTTCTGTTAACGAGAAATGACGATCGGATAATTAGATCACTATTAAATTTACAGAACAAGTTGGTATTAGACAGGACCAGGTCTGATAAAAGTGATTTTGAAATGCGGTGATTTTGAAATCACCGAGAAAAAAAATTGCTTTTTGGCTCATAGCTTCTGATTCAGCCATCAGGCTTTAAGAAAATTCACACAGTACTTGAACCTTGCTCTAAGCCACATTTGACACAAATTTGGTTGAAAAAATTAGAATAGATTTGCCAGCTATGGTAATTTTCGTCACCTAAATCCTGTAAATTTGCTCAGCAAAATAAAGCTTTTTTCTCTATAACTTTCGACCCAGTCCTGAAATCAAAACGAAATTCATGTAGTAAATGAGCTTGATTATAAACCAAATTTCGTAGGAATTTCGTAAAATAATCATGAAATGGTTGCCAGCTACGGCAATTTTTTTTAAGCGATGTTGTCATTACATTTTCAAATGGAATGATCCTGGAATGACAGTTAACAACAAATATTTAGGTTTCAAAAATTTGAAGAGTTTTGAGGATGGTAATCCTAAAATTCTTTTCACCCCTATAACTTCAATCGAAACGAAATTCACAGGGTGGGTTTAGCTTAATTTGAAGCAGATTTTGTATGTTTTTGGCTATGCTGCTAACAGAGGATTGCCCAGCACCAGACATTTTCGTAAATATTGCACCTACAGATGCTTTCATTATATATTCATAAGCATTTACAATAAAAATAAGGAATCAATGTTTAAATTTTCCGAGTTTTGAAAATTCTTCGGATGGCAGCTTCAAACAACGTTTAATCGGCGAAACTTTCGATGAAATGAAACTTTCGATGAAAAGTTTGTTATGGTGGACTTATTGCTGCTTTTTTGGAAAAGTGTCAGCACTGAATATTTTTCTCCTTTATGTTATAGTCGAGGAATGGTTTTTGTTGCTTTGGGTAAGAAATGATTGATATGATACTACAAAAAAGTGGATTAGGTCTTCCCACATTTTTTGGTTACTCAAAGACATTATCTTTGAAAATCAGTTTTCTAACGGTTTTTATGCGCAAGATTTTTTTTTCATTTGTTTCTTTAAATGTTTTTCTGTTATTTAACTCTAAAGAGAGGTTGGAAGTATTGAAAGTGATTGAAAGGAGATTGGAAGTAATTGATCCGCGCGCAAAACAAGCTTGAGCAATGCGGAAGACATCTAGCCAGGTCAAAAGTATTTAAGGTACTGCATTCTTCAATAGGGAAGGTATTGGCAATATGTACCAGACTTAATGTCAAGTTTGATGTATCTGCGTCAATTAGTTTGTGTTTGGCAGTCATTGTAGACGGAAAAATGTTCGGTGTTTTTATAAAATGGATAAAGTCAAATTTCGTGCACTAATTAAACACTACACTACTACAAAAAAGCGTAGGAAACCAAAGAAAATATCAATAAACATTATGGGACATCTGTTTCGTTCGATAAAACGGTCAAATATTGGTTCACCGAATTTAAACGTGTTCGAACCAGCGCGAGTACCAAACAAACCAAAAGAGGCAGTCATTCCAGAAAACTTCAAAAAATCCATCGCATCGTATTGGATGACCGTAAAAGTGCGGGTGATAGCTAAGACCGTAGATCAGATGGCTCTGTGTTTACAATCTTGCATGAGCATTGGGCTATGAAAAAATTGAATGCATGATGAGTACTGCGTTTGCTCTCAGTGGACCAAAACCAACAACGTGTTGATGATTTTATTTATTTATTTATTCATATACAACATACAGACTACATTCCAATTACATGCTGTAAATTATTTCATTCCAGCTTTTAACATAGTTTTAAATATTGCAAAGGATTGAGGTAAACCACCATGCTGGAAAGAGTTATATGTTCTTATCAACCTTGCCAACCGCAAACGACACTTCAAAAGTTTCTGGGCCCGAGTTTCACGCGCTTGATGACGCAATTTGATGACTTCACAAATAGTCAGGCAGACTATCAAAATTGTTTGTCATCAAAAAACATATCATCTGATTTAGGAATTGGATGAATTATAGCCTGTTTTCAGACGGAAGGAAAACGAACCTCCGATAGGCTCTTATTAATGATGATGGTCAAAAGAAGACTTAATGAAGAGCTCGTCGTGTTCAAAAATATTGTTGGAAGTCTATCAATACTTATGCTTGAAGAAGGTTTGGGTTTTCATATCTATTTATCTATAACAATTGAAGGCGAAATAGAATTAAAGGGATAAAATGATGTCGGTAATCTGCTAGAGAGTTCAGCAGGAGAAGAAATTTTGAGGAGAAGGACACAGACTACGACGAGGTAAATCACTTCCAAGCAAATCACAACTGCCTTAAGAGGAAGTACAAACTTGATCCTCATGTTTACTGGAAGTCAGGGGATTATTCCGAATGGTTCGCAATTGTCTACGCATTACATTTTCTATGTTTGCAATATAAGAATGGTGCGCATTTTTAATAAGAAGCTTTGTGTCAGCCATAGATATAAGAAGAATGGATACGAAATGGGCCGAGAGAAATGAAGCAATTTTCGACCTCTGGTCCCAATGTGTTTGTGTAAAACAACAACAAATTTCATTCAGAAAAGTTGATGTATTTGGAAATTTGTGTCCATGTATTAGTTTCCCCGCTATCCCAACTACCTCGTAAATTGGATGGATAGATATGAATGTTTACATAGAGAGTCTACAGCGCTGAGGGGTGGAGGGTGCGGCATTGAGGGGAAAGCTGTTTTACAGAGAGTAAAATGGCATGTGTAGTAAAATTGCTTCACTCACGTACGGGTTCATGCATTGTGATTGCGTGAAAAGAATGGATATGTCTATGGTGTCAGCTCTCAGTTTACGGATAGCTTCAAGGTCTTCAACTGAACCAGACAGTTTGTATGTTTTAACCCTAGAATGGTACCGATGAGTAAATTTTACTCACATAGGGTATATATTTCGTCGCGCATCAGCCAGTTGGCCACTCCGACTGCCATGAGGCTAGAAGCTATATAATCTTTTTATCTTTAATGATAAAATAAAAAATGTACATAATACTATTGTTGCCTTCTTTTTAGTAAAAACATGTACCTAAAATCATCCAAAAAATTACCGTACCATTCCAGGGTTAAGAAGATTGGATTTGTTTAAAAATAGGTTCGAGATAATACATTTAGAAAACCAAGGGGGATATTTAGGACTCCCGCGATTAGTAATAGGCATGAATATGTATGTACGAGTATTCTACACATTCAAGATTGTGATAAAGATAGTCAGCACAGTCATCAGATGTAAGTTCTGATAAAATGTCGCTAAAATCAATGGTGGTTAGAAATGAATTAAGCCGAGAGTAGTAACCTTTGAAGAAGTTATATTTGGAGTATTGACATGGATTGAGAGGTTTTCAAGGGGTGGATATGAACAACAATATCTAACGGAGGATGATGAGGATCGATCTTTAGATATGGGAGCATGGCTTCTGAAATGAAAAGATAATTTGTAGATATGTTAGAAAAAAATAAGTCAATGATACTAAAAAGATAGTTGGTAATATGATTAAAACGTATAGCTGTGCGTAAAATTTCTGATCGCAGATGCGAATGACAATGGAGATGTTGCTGATTCGATAAAACCAGGAGGAGGGAGCCAATCATAGGCGCGCCGTAGGGGGGGCCAGGGGGGGGCCGGGACCCCCCCAGACCCTAGGTTGGCCCCTCCCAGAAAAATAAATATTTCCAACAGCAGACACCTAAGTTTTCGCCTCTTAGGTTTTTGTGGTTCCAGCAAGAGTTGAGTAGTGCAGTAGTGTAAGCCTATACCAAAGCATACACACTACTTATAACATAGAGACTGTGTTATTTGCGGTATTAATTACGATGTTATGGGTTTTATTTCGAGAAATGGACGGCAATATTTAATTTCGACAAGTTAAACGTTAAGAAAAAGACGAGAAGCACCTCGCCAATTATCCTTTTCTTTATTAAGATTATCTGTTCATTCCAACTAGGCAATATACAGGTATTTAGATAAGAACACTTTTATAAACTGGCGTTTTATGCAATTATGTTTTTCACAAAACATAGTCGTATTAAAATGGTAGGCAATAATGTAATTAACGTAGAATACAATTTTCGAAGTCATTTCACGAATAAAAATGGCATCTCTGCCACTTTTATGCTAACTATGACCTATTTGGTTTACACTCAGGTTAAATGTGTGTGTGAATTTTATTATAATTTGATAACTGCATCGGAAGTTAAAAGGCATAGCACTTCAATTTCACCGAGCGTTTTTTCATAGTGACACAGCCGCCACATGGTTCTTATCATATTCATTAAGCTTTTGTCAGACCTGTATCTACTCAAGACCAGTATATCCTATGAATTTTATCCGGTCGCGAGATACCGTAAACGCAATGTTCAGGTGCTAAAAATATAAATAATTCGGTGCAATTTTTGTGCGATTGAGAATTTTACAAGTTTAGATTTGAATATATAAATATAGTATCAAATTCATCAATTATTTGCGTTTTATTCTAACAGCCGTGTGAAAGATTTGTGTTAACGTACTTATGGTAGCTACCAGGTTGCCCAGACATTATTTAAAAACGGCAGAAACTTATTTTTTGTGCCCATTGATGAGTCTTGTAAATTTTGTGATGATCTGATGACTCGGTGTGAAGTTATCACAATGCGAAATTTTCCATAGAGTTTCTATTGTCGCCAAAAGTACACCAAAATTTCAGCTCAACCATACTTCGCGATCTGTATATATTATCCGGATAGTCAAATTCATGCACAATCTGAAAACTCTAATAGTGCTTCGAAGACAGTAAATGATATGGTGCTTGAACAATCTTGGAATATTGTCAAGATGAACCGAAATTATTTGGAATAGGTTATCGACCTTACGACGTGTCTCAGTCACCAAAGACGTGCTTTCAGAGGACATGATGAAAGTGGTGTCAGTGATAACCGTGATTTTTTTTTGAATTTTGTGCATTATTAATTTTTAAAACAAGGCTGCGAACTACTGTAGTGGCAAAAACAAACTGAATTGATGAAAATAATTGCTGAAATCGTTCGCGAGGACAATACAGCTGAAATAATTGCGGATTGATATCCATTTTGGCAGACGCAACAAGGGTCCACAGAAGGAACAACTCTCCGTGGTTGTCAGATTTGCTAAAGAGCTAGCAGTCGAAGAAAGGTTCTCAAGCTTTGTAGACTGTTCAAGAGCTAAAAATGCCTCGTATTTAGTAGATATAATTTTGAGCCTGTTAGACAGCTACGGACTTAGCGAATTGTCTGTTGTTGGACAGTCTTATGATGGGGCTAGTGTCATGTCAGGACAAAAAGGTAGTTTACAAATCTAAATTAAGATGAAACACCCTGCAGCCACATTTGAACACTGTCTAGCTCATAAAATTATCCTGGTTTTGATGGACACATTTTTCACAATCGAAACGTGTACATCCTTTTTCAATGCCATCGAATTCCTTTACCTACGAAGCCATCACAACACGAATTGTTAAAGCGGCTTGAAGAGGCAGTTGGTCTAAACACAAGGCGTGGAATGAGAAGTTTAAGCTCGACTCGTTAGTCAATGAGATTTCACAATTGCAAATATGTGATCGATAGCTATGGGACTATGAAAGAGGCTTTAGAGAAAGAAATGAATGAGGGAAAATACAACGACTCAGTTTATTCATTGCGGATCTTTCATTCAATCAGTATTCCTAAATTCGTAGCAAATCTTTTCATCTTTCACTTTTTATAACGAAAAAGTTAAGCACATATTTCCAAACTAAAAATGCAATTCTTAGGGATGGGATAGATCTTGTGAATGGAACACTACTAAGTGAGCGAGAAGACTTGTATGTAGTTTGGGAAAAAATTAAGTCATTCGCAGAAAAGAACTGTCTGACTCTCACATTTACCAGAGGATCGCGAAAACGGAAAACAGCAAAAAGCACTAGTTTCAAAGGTTTTACTGTTTCATCTAGCCTCGGACACGCAGTTAGGGCTACAAAGATATTCCTGCAAACCAAATGGCTCGAAAAGAATAAGTTACAGCTTTTTTATTCTTGCCAAATTATTTTCGATTTTTCTAGGTTTTCTAGGTAACAAATGTTTGAACCAAGAGATCAGTTTCTTCCTTCTAAGCTTAATATATTCCAATTTTTTAAAGATATTTTGAAGCTAAGCTATCCTCTTCTTCAAGTATAAGTTGAAATATATTTAGCTTTTAAACGAGAAAATATTCTTACATTTCTACTTATTTCCATTCTATTCCCGTATAATTCATACAAGCTTTCTTTCTTAGCGGTCATTGATTCTTCATGTGTAGGTCATGCCTACCGTTCACATTATATGCATGTGGTAGTAGCTCATACGTATCCACAGACAAGAAGTTTACTTGATAAGGCATTAGCAAATAATAAAGAATAAATCAACAAATATATAATGTATTAGTAAATTATATAAGTTGTATGAACAGTACGTATACAAACAAAAAAAAAAATCATCGCATGTGTTGAACCTTTCAGTCCCTGGCCCCTGCCAGATTTTAAGCCACGGCCCGCCTATGGAGCCAATAAATGGTTGGAAGAGTAAAGTCACCGACGAAAATGAATTTAGAGTTAGGAAACGATGAATTAATAATGGAATACTATAGTAAATAATTTGAGGCCTGTGCTAGTAGTCTTGACGACCATAATGAAGATTTTGAGAGTTTCAATGAGTGCCAAAATATTCATTATAGCCGTCAAGACTACTAGCACAGGGGAAGTAAACACATGAAATGATAAGAGAATTTTGTGAAAGGTTACTTGAACAGGAACATAGTCAAAGGAATTGTTAAGAGAGCTGCTAATAAATTCTGAGGGGATTGAATTTCTATAGCTATGAGAACACCTCTACCAAAAGATTTAGAGGATATAGTAAAATCCCAATCACAATGAAATATTTTGTGTATCGATTGCAACTCGGAGCTCAAAGAACTTGAATTTAACTAGGTCTCCGAAAAGAAGATAATATCATGCTGGGCTTCATATGCCGAATGCTGGAATTCAACCAACTTGGTTCTTAGCCTTTTTACATTTTGGTAGCGTAAAGATAAATTAATTTTTTTCGTTGACGAAGTTGTGGATCTTTCCGGGTTTTTTTTAGAGAGTCGTGCACAACTACACCAGGAGGCTAGAATGATTGTTGACCAATCACCGAAAAGTTCGACGAGAAAGTCAATTTAAATGAGCTTATCATCTGACTATTCTTATTCTTTATATCTTAGCTTACAGCCGATAGTGGTTTAAGGACTACCCATAACTTCTCCGTGATGTATGTAGCTACTACGGAAACAGAGACCTATTTTGAACAACCAAGTGCGTTCATCTAGACGGAGAATATACTGAAGAATAAAATTAACTTCTCATAGGGTAATTCCATAGAAAATCGACCAATTTTCAGATAATTTTTGAACTGACCTCCTTGGAATTTGGAAATATTTTGTTATCCAGAAGGGCTAGTGAACTTATAATCGAATATAAAATATTTTTGGACAATATGGTATATATGTGGAAATATGGCCTCTTGAAGTTTTTGAGAAACGTCGGTTCGTGTTACATTCAAAAAATTGTATAAAATCTTCTACTTTACGTAGAGCCTTCAAATATGACTTGTTGGAACGAATAAGGTATAGGTATCCTAGAAAAAATAGTGCGAGAAACATCCTGACCAAAAAGGATAAAAAGGATCATTACAGTGTCCTTTACCCTTGAATATTTCAAAATGCACACCTTTGATTTTCTTAATTTTTTTTAAATATTGTAGATAGTTATGTAAGCTACTAATGTGCAATATTTGAAAGTGGAGCTCGTAAAAGTACAGTCGGAAGAAATTTTTAAAGGAGTGAAATACTGTAACCGCCAAAGAAAATTTATAGAAAATGGCACCGAAACAAGGTAAAACTTACAAAATATGGTACGAATGAATTTTATGTTTTAAAAATGGATTTAAAAACTGTTTTGCAATTTGGATTCCAACGTAGAAAGTTCTGTACAAGTCCATTGCTTATAACTAACACCACTGACGAAATTTTCATCAAATTTTTTTTTACATGTAATTAGAATACCGGCTGATCCAGACCAATCCTGGCAGCTACCAAAATACCAATCTGTTTGTGGAGGAGAGCATATCATCACAGATAAAAAGTCCTTATAATTAGCTAAGCTTATATTGGAAACCTTTGTTAGAAAATTTATTTTTGGCCCTTTAATCATTAATTTGACGTTTTGATGTATAATGCACAGACAGAATGTGTTCCCGATGCTTCCGCTAAATTGAAGTGTTTAGGCAGTCTGCTGTTTGCATTGCTGCAATAAAATTATTTTGTGAGCCCAGCGACATCTATACTTCTTCGCCTTTTCGGGGAATTATAACCTCGTCTAATTTTTTTTATTCATATATGGGGTTTGCGTCAGGAAATTCGGACACTACTTTGGCACGTGATCAATTCGTCGACAAAAGTGATAAAAGTAAACAGTTTGTTTCCTTTTCTTTAGCTTGTGAATATTCTTCTTTGGTATTATTTACTATAGATAATTCATTATTTGTATTTGTTTCTTTTGTGGGTGGTTCCTGCTTTATTTTAAATACATTTTTGTACAGTACGCTAGTAAAAACTTTTATCTTTCTTCTTAGAATGCCCATTTCACAAAAATGTTTGTCCATATGAACCCACGACTTCCGATTTATACCCTGAAAGCAACTTCTTGGAATCAATTTAAACTACAGACATTGTAAATTATTGTAAAAATATGCAAAATAGACAAACAAAGGAAGAACTTAAAAATATATGTACAGTACAATATGTGCGAGAAACCTGAGATGTAGGGAAAACCCAACATAATCCTAATTGTTCATGCCGCTAGTAAATGAAAAGGAATCTGCTTTCTTTATTTTTGTTTCATGATTGATTACAAATGAATTTTCTCAATTATTTCAAACAATTTATATTCTAGTATTAGGTCTGATAGTTACAGAAAAAAATCGAAGTACTATTCGTTTTAAAAAATAAAAATCATAAAAATAATTATTCATAACTGAGGAATACAAGACCTTGATTTTGGAAAAAAAAAACACAGAGCTACTATCAAGCTGTTTAATATCAAACGTATATTGTAAGTTTCACATTGAGTCGGTACCATTTTCTTTAAATTTTCTTTGGCGGTTATAGTATTTCGTACCTATAAAAATTTCTCACATATTTACTTTTACGAGCTCCACTTTTAGATTTTGCACATTAGTAGCTTACATAACTATTTAAAATATATTTAAAAAAATTAAGAAAATCAAAGATGTGCCTTTTGAAATATTCAAGGATAAAGGACACTGTAATGATCCTCTTTATCCTTTTTGGCCAGGATGTTTCTCAAACTATTTTTCTATGATACCTGCACCTTACTCTTTCCAACAAGACATATTTGAAGGCTCTACGTAAAGTATAAGATTTTATAAAATTTTTTGAATGCAACACGAATCGGCGTTTCTCAAAAATTTTAAGAGGCCATATTACCGCAAATATTAGATATTTTTCAAAAAAAAATTATTGGTGCACATAACTAAAAACTTATATTCTCAGTGCGAATTTCATTGAAATCTGACAGTAGCGATCAAAGACCGTTGGTCGATTTTCCGTGGAATGACCCCATAGAAAAGTTGTTTTTTCCTTGTTAAGTACCTTCCTTATTGAAACATGTAAAAGAGCTGACAAAGTGACTGTATCCGTTTTAAGAATACTGAAAAATGAAGGCGAATTCATGAGTGCATCAAATAATGCTTCCAGAAAATTTGATTCATGTGTTATGCATTTTAGTTTTTAAGTTAAATGAGTTAGTTAGTAATTGTAACTTTTTCGCATTCAAAAAACTATCTTATACATTATTCATGTTTGATTTCTCATTAATATGCTTTTCAGGAAATTCTCAGTAAAATTCATGTTCTTCTCAACACCTTTTCATCATAATCATCTCACGTATTGAGAACGTTCGTCTAGACAAAGGATAAATGGCAAGAATTAGGGTACAATACGTGCAATCATCTCGTAGAACCCAAGACAGAAAGACTAGCCTAACAGAGTGAGAGTCAATATTGTAATCGATATACAACTTGTTCGAAGGCTCATCAGTATTCCACAAGAATATTCTACTATTTATTGGTTTCGATTCATTTTAAATTTCCATACATTCCTTCTTATTACATCACTTTTCAAACTCAGTCACCCCGGCATCTGATACTTCTTATGTCAACATGGAAAATATATAAAGCCGGAATTACATGCTCGCCGAGTAATGCCAAATAAAGACAAGGTGAGTGTGTAAACGGTCTCCTTGTCTAGTCTCGGCTGTGTTTTTCATGGCAAGCACGCGTGTGTAAATGGTTTGCTCGTCGGCTCTTGTTTGTTTTACGAAGGGATAATGATCCTTTTACTGCTGTGCCTGAGTGTTTATGACCGTCTCGTCCGAGTTCGAAGCCGCTGGAAGCGAAGTCGGTTTTATGCATCAAGTCAAAGGGATTCGAGAGGGTAGCATGTGCTCATTTAAATTTTCGAATTTTTCGCCGGGACTTCAAACATGTGTTTGCGTGTCCCAGATTGAAATAACTCAACGCACACCAGGCAGTTGCAATAGCCACAGCCCGTACCTCAGTCATCGTTCACTGAACTGAACAAAACAGCTCACAACTGTCGAAAGATGCAAAGTGCAATATCCTAAGTAAACAATTCACCCTATGAAAGGTGCATGGTGTATGGTCCGTGTTGTACGGTGCAATATCCTAAGTAAACAATACACCCTATGTCTTGTTGAGTCTCGTCCAATGTCTTGTTGAGTCTTGTTTACTCTTGTACCCGAGACGCTCGTTCCAATGTATAAATCGGGCATAAGAAACAAACATAACAAAGAAATGACGGGTTAATGTCTTCAACACAGCTTAAGAGCCAACAAACTTTTGCACTCTAATGGACATTCATGTTTTCGCATCCTTTACTATGCTTGCAAAAACGACAAGCAGCACATTTCTATGCTTTGAGAGTAATTTGCAACTTGTAAACTATAAAGTACAGTTGACAAAAGCCTCGAAACGTTCCAGATTGTCATCTATTAGCCAGTATGAAAACACATTTCATACACCTAATAAGAGCAAAAAATAAGAGGAACAACACTTGCATGGAGATGCATCTGATGTACACTGTGACAATAAAAGCAGCTTGAAATTATCCGAGACAATGAAACAATTCAACTCGGGTATCTGTTTTTCGGAGAGATGCTTCTGTTGTTTTGCACGATACCAACACGAATACGACACGGACAGGACATGGTAGCAGCCTCAAGGCTGCAAAAGCATATATTTTCACTTAAAAGTTGCACGGAGTCCCCTTGAATGCGAACCGGGTACAGTATCGTTCACTACTATGCGCTGCAGCCCCATAAAACCCCCCATACAATTTGCGAAAAGAAAAGATACAACAATAGACAAAATGACGATGCCGTAGAAAAGATTCCGATTCAGATCCAGAATCAGTTTCAGTTTTCGGTCGATGACATTTATCTTTACCTGGGCTTTGTATGCAAAACAGTTTTATGCATCTTGTACATACTTGTAGACAAAATGGCAGTTTTTCGAACTTCCTTTTCGGCGACTGCGGAGAGGCGGGGAGGCATGCGAGGAATGCGGAAAGGAAGCCCACCAAACAGCAACGTAGCAAACATGTTATTTGACATTAAGAATAATGCAAATCCATCTGAGGTGGAATTGTAGAAGAGCTGGAAACATGGAAATGCACACAAATGCATGTATGGCGGCGTTGTTGTCGTCCTTGTAAGATAGAAGAATGGATGAAAGCAAAAAATAAAAAGGCTAGTAAGAATCTGTAACACGAGCAAAGTAGCTTCTGCCTGTATAACAACGATTGTGAGCTGTTGGGCATACGCTGGAAGTGAATTCATTCGACCAGCTCGTCTTCTGGAATGACTTTTTGGAGAACGCACGAATACTTAAATAGTTCACGGTTTGATTTGACTGACCGTTGGTTTCGAGAGTGAAGGTCATTTTCATATTTCATGCAAACGAAGCTTGAAATTGCCCCGCCTCTCCTAAATTCTCAGTCCGTACATTCAGTCCATAAAACATCCTCTGGAGATTCCATTTTGCAGAGTAAGTACGATGATGCAACGGCTGCCACTACCTCCTTGAATCCTATTCTTGTCTTATGCCTGTAGAGAGGTCTCCGAACGGTAGAGGTTTTCAAGAAGACATTGAAATCTCCCAGAGGGCAGGAAATTTAATAGCATTTAGTGTTGTATCCAATTTACAAGTGTTTAGAAAGATCACAATCTTGAAAGATTACTATTTACGAATGTCAGGGCTTGGAAACAGTTTCAAGCATTTAGCACCATCATCTCGACGAGAAGCGAACATTGCTGCAAAGTCATTCTAAGCCGTGACTGGTGTGTCCCGGTCCAGAATGCAAACGTGCCCGAGTCGAAGCGAACTGTGAGAACTGACTGTCGTACTGAGTAATTTCGAGATTTTCTTAGGAAGATGCTGCCACTGCTGTTTCGCAGTGAAATGAAAACACAATGTACACAACACACTCGACATGAATAGAAAGGAAGAACTTTTATAGTCACTTATCTACGGCACGTTTCGTATTTCTCCTTTTCAATCTCTTTGTTCTATATGCCAGTTATGGCGGGGCCATATTTACGTTAATAATAGGGAACGAACTCAATATAATTTTGCATTTAATGTTTTGACTGTCGTTTGACTAATCTACAGGAACAGCAAGCAAAGTTTTATGTTTATTGCTCGACTCGAAGGATGAACGATGACAACGACGACGTCGACGACTACAGCGACGAAGAAGAAGCACCAAGGAAGGATGTGATTTGCTATATTGTCTGGATGATAGTGATAGAATAAAAATTATGCTTTTAATGGAAAATCCGCTCGTAAATCTGATACGGCTTTTAAGCTACGAATGAGTTTTATGGGGCCGAGAGTTGAATTGCTATGGATGAATTGTTTTGTCGGAAGGTGCAATGTGGCAAATCATTTTCGAAATGATTGAAATCAAGTCGAGGTTTAATTTGGTCGAAATGATCAAATAGTCTTGAGCAGAATGGAGTTGATTCAATGATTTATTAGTCATATCGCAGAAATGACTAAAGATTTCACAGTGTGTGAATTTATCAGTGATTTGTTTGCTTTAGAAGAAGCTTCTGTGGACGAGTAGGCGGAGCATTGGTAATACGTTTCATTTGCTTCCTTTTTTTTTTTAAAGAACATACACATATTCAAGCACCTAAAGATACTTAGTTGTAGTCAATTGTTCTCAACATTTTTCAGGAAATATCTACACTGGAAAAAAATCCACATTTCACCCAGAGCTATGTAACATAGCGCATTATTTATGGCCCCATACGCTATGTACATAGTACTCTGAGCTATGGAATATAGCTCCCAGCGCCATAATTACATGGCGCAGAAATTATGGCCCCACACGCTATATTACACAGTGCCATGAGCCATGTAATATGGCTCATGGCACTCCAATTATAACTCGCAGCCATACTGTGTGAGGGGATGTAGAAATGTAGTTTTTAAATTGTTTAGTGGGAAAGCAAGGCTTGTAACGCTTGGGGTCTGTAGTTCGAATTCAGGTTTAGATGAAGGACTACGGACCGAGCTATGTACATCGCGTGGAGGACTATATTACATGGCGTGGAGGACTATAGTATATAGCGTGGAGGACTATAGTATATAGCGTGGAGGGCTATAAGCATAGCGTCTCCTTCTATGTATTTTCCGCCATGTACTATGGCGTGTGGCGCTATATTTTATCACAATCCCAAAATCGACTATGTACATGGCGCCAGAAGTCAGTAAACTATGGCGTCTGGCGCTATGTGTTTTTTCAGTGTAGAATGCAAACTTACAGATGAAGGTTTTAGCGTTCCCAACATACAATACACCGAAAATATAAACTCCAAAACGATGAGATTTATTCAAAATATGTTTAAAGGAACCTTACTACTCTTTATTAGAAAAAAAAGTGAAGATAAAAATGAGTGAAGAAAAAAAAGAAAGAAGAAAAAAAAGAGTGAAGAAAAAAAAGAGTGAAGAAAAAGAAGAATGAAGAAAAATAAGAGTGAAGAAAAAAAAGAGGGGAGAAAAAAAAGAGGGAAGAAAAAAAAGAGTGAAGAAAAAAAGAGTGAAGAAAAAAAAGAATGAAGAAAAAAAGATGAAGAAAATAAAGATGAAGAAAACAAAGTGAAGAAAAAAAAGTGAAGAAAAAAAAGAGAAGAAAAAAACACGAAGCAAAAAAAAGTGAAGAAAAAAAAGAGCGAAGAAAAAAAAGAAAGAAGAATAAAAAGAGTGAAGAAAAAAAGATGAAGAAAAAAAAGTGAAGAAAAAAAAGAGTGAAGGAAAAAAACAGTGAAGGAAAAAAGAGTGAAGGAAAAAAGAGTGAAGAAAAAAAGTGTGAAGAAATAAAACTGTGAAGAAAAAAAAGAGTAAAAAAAAAGAGTGAAAGAGAAACGGAAAGAGAGTCGAAAGAAAAAAGGGCCGAAGCAAAAAAGAGGAGAAGAAAAAGGAGTGGAAGAGAACGAAGGTGTAAAACGGAAAAATGATAGATAACTATGAAAAATGATAGGAAAAAGGGTGCTAAAACAGGATGGTGAAACCAATATAAATTAAGTAATCCCACGACAGCCTTTGTCAGGTCTAGGAATTAAAGCTAATGGAGAGCCTCATTAACAAAGGTAGAAAGCCAGACTGGAACAAAAACATGGGGATAGATAAATTGGGTGGCTGAAAAATAAACTGGCAGGGAAAAGAGGCAACAAGAACAAAATGTACCAGGGCAAATGATAGTTTGGCACGAAAAACGAGAGGTGGCAGAAAAAACAAAAGATGGTCAGAAAAACCTGGTGGCATGGAAAACGACAAATGGAAGGAATAACATAAGGTGGCATAAATAAAGGCACAGAAGAGAGACTAATGAGAGACATCGAAACAAAACAAAACTTAGAAATAAGCCCAAACTAGGAGAAAGAAAAACAAAGATATAAGAACAAAACCTGAAGACGAAATCAGAAAAAAAACAAGTGTAATAAGCGAAAAAAAGCAATAAACCATGCAAATCAAAAGCTAGGAAGACAAAGAAAGAAAGTATAAGGCAAAGACGAAGGAATGGATATATTGAGGAAATAGAAGAAAATAAAAATCAAAGCAAAGAAAGAACAAGAACAAAGAAAGAAAGCAGCAAAAAATAAGAATGAAGAAAAGAAAACTTGAAAAAATTGAAAGTAAAATATACGAGTAAGTAATAAAAAATAAACAATAAAATTAGCTAAAACAAAAAATTGAAGAGACATAGAGTATAATAATATATAAAAAATGTGAAACATAAACCGAACAAAAATAGAATGCAGACGTAATAAATAAAGAAAAAGATGCAAACAAAATTATGGAGAAGTAATAAACAATAGAAACGAAATATTTAACGGGGAATTAGAATTAGAAATTTAAAAAAAATATATGCATGTAAATAAAGATGAAGGTAGGTAGGTAGGTTGAAGTGGCTGCCGATCTCCAGAAGCCTGACGACCGACACACATAGGCACAAGAGCGGCCCGTTGTTATGCCACAATAGTTAGTGACTCTCTTTCACTCACTGAACTCAGGAAACCATTTGCTTCCTTTGATAAACCGGACTATCCCCTTTAAATTGGCCAGGAAGAGCTCAGTCAGATTTGAGAAAAAGGGTGCACCAATTGTCGCCCACCTTCTCCTTGCTAAAGCCGGACACTGGCACATGAGATGGAGGACGGATTCCTCCTCGTCCTCAGAGCCGCAACTCCGAAAGAAATCGTTAAACTCTACGCCCAATCTTGGCGCATGCCGCCCTTTGAGGCAGTGGCCCGTAAGAACGCCCACAGTGCAACACAGAGCGCTTCGAGTTAAGCTTAGAAGCTGCCTGGTGCGATGCGCATCCATGGATACCCAGAACTGCCTTGTTATCGCATTTTGTTCAGGACTCTCTAACTTCCTCAAGATATTTTTGCCTGATGGCCAATTTGACCGGTGTCATCAATTTTTCTATTGGGAAAGAGCAAGAGACCTCCGGTAGCAAGGTTCTAGCTCATTGGCATCACAGTTGCCCTGAAAACCCCTATGTCCAGGTACCCAAATCAATTGAACAACCGAATGTCTCGATATCTCCCACAATCATGGACACTGTACAAGGACCAGAGCAAGGGATTTAATAGCCACTTGGCTATCCGTAAAGATGGAGGAAGGGAATAAAGAAATTTAATACCTTGATGATGGACAAAGAAAAGCGAATGAAATTTAAAGGATAGTCAAATTTTAGCAAAGAAATACATATTTTAATTGAAAACCAATATTTTCCTTTTTTAAGCTAGATATATTTTATTTTCTTGACAGATATCGATATTTCGAGAATGATCTGTCTCCTTCTTCAGTGTCTATCGGTCTAAACTGATGTATGAATTGTATTCAAGGAAGAAAAGAAGCTTCGCCACAACACATCAGGAAAATTTAAAATTCATTAAAAATCTTCAGATAAAAATGTAAATATGTACTAAAATATTTACTGCTTCGAATGCAATCTCAAAATTTTGGTAGTCATTTAAGAAAATGTACTGGCAAAGTAAATGCTACTCCTACAAAATACTTCGAAAAGGCTAACGTCAACAAAAATTAACCGAAAATTGCGTTCATTTATTTTTGTTGATATAAGTGAGCTTATCGTATACAAGTCTCTAAAACGTTTCGACAAAATAATTGATATTTTTTTAAAATCATATTTGATGTATGTAGTTTTTCATGAAAAAAAAATGCAAAAAATATCATCTTTTTAATTTTCCATCACATATATCTTTTTTGACATTCTGAAACCAAACTTCTAATCTTTACTACATATCGTTTGTAACGTTTCAATTTTATTAAACCCCAGCAACCACTAACCAGCCCTCTCAAAAACCAGCCATCATTTTTTTTCAGCTATACCTTAAACCACCTTCACCTCAGCTCAATAATACTAACCTCCTTTCTTCTATTTCTATCGCTGGACGAACAAAAACCACTTTGGCACATTACCATATCACTCCCACGCAAAACGAATTCAATAAAAACGAAACATCGAACAATATGAACGAAAAAAACTACACAAAGTATCGAATATCATGCAATTTTCTATAGAATTTTTTTCTTTGCTCCTAATAAATCATCACCAAACAATGACATAAATTTACATTTTTTTCTGCGAATGTGTACATATGTATGCATCAGGCACAGGAGCATAAAACATTCGATTTTTTGGTGTTTGTGAAGGATTATCGTGGAGTTAGATCGAGGGAGAGTAGTGGGAGGAACGTAAAGCTGTTTTATTTATGTTATTTGGTTGGTGTCATTGGCGATGATGACGCGTTGTATGGTTTTCTGGGGCAAAATGGTTTCATGTTTATTTTGTGTCTTATTTCATAGTTTGTTAAGAATGTTTTTTTTTATTTTTAATAATGTTTGATTTCGTATTTTAATAAAGTGAAATATGTTTTTTTTCTGGAAACTTATGAATATTGAAAAAAAATTCAGGACGATTGATGTTGATTGGGAAATGAGTAGTGTTGGAAATTTTAATGGATATGCAAGGGTATTTATTGAGTTTCCTGAGGTTATTTTAAGGTTGTTTTATAATTGATTTTAGAGTTGAGAATGCTAGCCATTCAAATATTAGGCTTAATTTTTCAGTAAATTGACATTAAAAGAAATTATTAGAAATTATTAAAATATTATTAATAAAAATTTCATTAATATGATCTCTAATATTTTTTTCGATTTTCTATAAGAATAAACCTTGTTCTCCTTAAAGCACACAACACATTTTTCACACATCATCAGGAGCGAAAGTGCAAAATTCAATGATCAGCCAAAAGCAGTACTTAGCTATATGGATAGTATCGCATTTCGTACATTTTGATTTTGAATTCTCTATTGTTACACATATTCAACACTAGAGTAGCTGCTGCAATTTTCACGGATTCGGGTGTTAGTCAGTTTCATTTCAATTGAACTCAATATCAGTGGTGCTCACGATTGATAATTTTCAAGAAGCGATAACAATAATGAGAAATGTAACACCTGGACAATAATAATTAGAACTTTTACAAATATTCGAAAAACAATTAGTAAAAGTTACGCTCCAAAGTAAACAGGGTTTTTTAAGATTAAAAACAACCATTTTTGTTTTGTAACAAAACCGGTATATTATATTCTTTCACTCAATACTGCAAATTTGCACGATCCAATAGCATTTTGAATAAGTGTTTGAGATCGAACGTTCTGCACAATATTCTGACCTAACACAAAAAAAAAACATATCGTCTTTAGAAACATAGCAAACGCTTCAAAACGCCAGCACAGAGAAGTATATTAACGGTTTTTTTTCTCGTGGAACGGACTCTTCTTGGAGAACGATCCTAGAATCGTAAAACAAAATTAGCATTATCTTCACTTTGGACTCTCTATACGAGATTTTTTGGGTTTTGGCTCGTCTAGCGCCCTCCACAGCAAAATAGAGGAGAAGAAAAAGGAGTGGAGGAGAACAAAGGTGTAAAACGGAAAAATGATAGATAACTAGGAAAAATGGTAGGATGGTGAAACCAATATAAATTAAGTAATCCCACGACAGCCTTTGTCAGGTCTAGGAATTAAAGCTGATGGAGAGCCTCATTAACAAAGGTAGAAAGCCAGACTGGAACAAAAACATGGGGATAGATAAATTGGGTGGCTGAATAAAAAGCTGGCAGGGAAAAGAGGCAACAAGAATAAAATGTGCCAGGGTAAATGATAGTTTGGCACAAAAAACGAGAGGTGGCAGAAAAAACAAAAGATGGTCAGAAAAACGTGGTGGCATGGAAAACGACAAATGGCAGGAATAACATGAGGTGGCATAAATAAAGGCACAGAAGAGAGACTAATGAGAGGGACATCGAAGTAAAACAAAACTTAGAAATAAGCCCAAACTAGGAGAAAGAAAAACAAAGATATAAGAACAAAACCTGAAGACGAAATCAGAAAAAAACAAGTGTAATAAGCGAAAAAAAAAGCAATAAACAATGCAAATCAAAAGCTAGGAAGACAGAGGAAGAAAGTATGAGCCAAAGAAGAAGGAATGCATATATTGAGGAAATAGAAGAATATAAAAATCAAAGCAAAGAAAGAACAAGCACAATGAAAGAAAGCAGCAAAAAAATAAGAATGAAGAAAAGAAAATTTGAAAAAATTGAACGTAAAATATACAAGTAATAAAAAATAAATAATAAAATTAGCTAAAACAAAAAAGTGAAGAGACATAAATAGAGTATAAGAAAATATAAAAAAATGTGAAATATAAACCGAACAAAAATAGAATGGAGACGTAATAAATAAAGAAAAAGATGCAAATACAATTATGGAGAAGTAATAAACAATAGAAAAAAAATATTTAACGGGGAATTAGAATGAGAAATAAAAAAAAATATATGCATGTAAATAAAGATGAACGTAGGTAGGTAGGTAGGTTGAAGTGGCTGCCGATCTACAGAGGCCTGACGACCGACACACATAGGCACAAGAGCGGCCCGTTGTGATGCCACAATAGTTAGTGACTCTCTTCCACTCACTGAACTCAGGAAACAATTTGCTTCCTTTGACAAACCGGACTATCCCCTTTAAATTGGCCATTGGCCAGGGAATTGGCCGTAGAACGGACTCTTCTTGGAGAACGATCCTAGAATCGTAAAACAAAATTAGCATTATCTTCACTTTCGACTCTCTACACGAGATTTTTTGGGCTTTGGCTCGTCTAGCGCCCTCCACACCGCACTCTGGAGCTTGATTTTTGATTCATATTGAAAACACAACATTTCATCACCAGTCAAAGTGTTGTGAAGAAAGTTCTTGATCTTTTTTTGGTCTCCTTTATGATATCCTTTGAATGTTTAATTCTGAGCGATTTGTGGTCCTTAGTCAACTTGTACGGAACAAAACGTGCGCTAGTCCTTCGATAGTTGTAGATGTTTGATCGGAGTGCGAAATATTGATGTTTTGTAGATGCTCAAATCGAATTTAATTGTTTTAAACAAATATTTCGGCTGACATTTGATGAATGCACACAGGGTTTTGATGGGGTTTGGGTTAGTCAGCATATTGGTCATCATTCATGTCCTCATGACCGCTTTTAAATTTCGTAACGTGCAAGCTCTACAGCGGAATAAACAATCATCGCTATAAACTTGGTTAAAAAAAATGAATCTTCTTTATGATCATTTTTGTATCGATGATACACACACACACTGCCACTTCAGACGCAACATAATGCTATCAGTGAACCAAATATCATGAAATTTTGGCTGTTGGCTAAATGCACATTTAGCCCTATTTTATGAACAACGTATCAAGGCAAGTAGTACAGACCGATCAATATAATCAATAGGCTTCGATAAGGGAAAAAGCAATTCGAGACTCTGGCACGTCAAGAAGAGGAGCTGTAGTCATGAAATGCAATCAGATACTAGGCTATGTAGATGATATTGACATCACCAGGAGATTCAAGCCAACTATACAAGAATATTTCGTTCAGATAAGAATGGGCGGCACAAAAACGACATAGACAAACTAACTACAACGTACATAGTAACAGCGACTCCGAGAACAAAAGCAACAAAGCCCACTACAGCCTGCAAAAGCTCTTCATTCCGAATTTTAACTATAACTTCAAAACTACAACTGTAAAAGACCGTGGGCTAACCAGTATGGATCGAAGACTTGGGTACGCAGCAAAAGGTACTATGACCTTTTAACTGCGTTTTCGAGAAAAGTTTTACGAAGAATTGGGAGCCCTATATAAAAGGAAGCGTGATTGCTGGAGACGCTAGAACTATGAGTTGTACGCGATGCACATAAAAGCAAATATAGCCACAAAAGTAAAGCTCTGTAGGCTCCGGTAAGCTCGGCACTTAGCCTGCTCGTAAAACCGTTTATGATATTTTGTATGCTATATGACAGCGGGGAACCTTTCTCGTGGTCGAAAGTTGGCATTGAACAGAACGCTTAGAGCTTAGTATTGCCTAAATGGATGACATGAGCTGCAAATGAAGTTCAGTGGGAATACTTGTCGAGAAAGGCTAGGACCGGTCATCGATTGTAGCATCGATTTTGATGAAAAAGTTCAAGTAAACCGGCATTTTAGTGCGCTGATATAACATCATAAAGAGATAAGTTCAAAGGCTATATCCAAAAAATTGCAATATTCGTGGGGACGACCCATAACCTAGAGGATTTGCCATTAAATGAATGAACTAATTAGAAAGTTAATTTTTTTCATTTCGACCGGTTTTATCTGTTTTTTACTATTGGAAAAACAAACACTTGAAACCAAATTTTACATACATCCTAAAGAAAGATTATGATGCAAAACCTCAACACCTACACAAAACAGATTTCACCATTACGACAAGCACATCAGTATTCTTTTACGAAACTAAATAATACTATTGCCTCTGAGTTCGTCCTTCAAAAAAATCAAATTGCGAATAAATTCAATCGCAGCTACTCCTTCGTGCCGAACAACACATTCAAGTGCAGGCTTCGGAAAAAAAATATGAAAAAGTGATAGAGTCACGCGAAGCATTCAAATTTCACATATCCTGTAAGTTCGTCCTGAATTTCAACTACTCGTTTCCTCGGTCGCCCTTCACCCCCTCTTTCTAGCACTTTAGGCGAAGTTTTCGACAGTGGCAGTGATGGCGGCAATGGTAATCGGATCTCTTCTATTCGATTCGTGCCTTACTCAAAACACTTTTCAAGCAGAGCATATTTTTTATGCGTTTTAATGGCATAGCATGATCGAATCGATTTTGTATATATTTCGCATGTTCGACGTTTTAGCGATCCGACCGAGCGAATAATAGTTCAATGGAACCTTTGTCGTGTGCAGTAGTGGATTGGGAGGGAAACGAGCAAGGATATTTTTTTGTCGATTGGGATACTATTGCGGGTGAGATTTTATTGCATGTGAAAAGCATTTAAACTATCGTGTTAAGTTCGTGTCTATTAATTCTGTCTCAGGCACTTAGACAAAGTGTCTCCGTAGCACTCCATTACGATGCGCTCGAGGAGGGTATGGGTACTTTGTCCCGAAAAATATATACTGTGCACAAGGTTTTGAACTATATTTTGTTTCATTTCGTTGTGCTTGATTTCGTCAGTGGTCGTTTGTGCCGGGGTGAATGCGACATTGGAAATGGTGGATGAAAATGCAGAATTACCGATGCAATGGTATACATGAGAGCGGAATTAAGTGTAATATTTATGATGCATGAATTATGGCCGAGAGTTAATTTTGCAATTTAGAGAATACCTGGCCCTTTAATGTTCATGATTTATCGGAAATGCGAGCTCGTGGGGGAAGCTTTGAGTAGGTAAAACGCCAATTATGGAAGTAATAAATGATTCTATCTATTTCAAATAGCAGGGAGTAGTCAATTGCGTGGTATTATTTATGAATAGTTTAATGGGTTTGTTTTCAGCAAAGTGTACGCTTTGAAATGTGCTTGCAAAGAGCTTAAAATTTTGTTTGAGAATGAATTCATTCTCGAAAAGACAAAAAGGACCGCTCTTTGACAAATGCAAACAGCCACCGATTTCAAAAGCGAAATGGAACTTTATGCTTCAAACTGTCATGAGTTGTAAGCGATTTCAATTAAAATTTTACTAGACTCATTCTCCTTGCGAATTTATTCATCCCTTGCCAAAATACTCAGTCATCATATTTTCCCCGACCCTCTTTATTGAAGCGATTAGATTCAACCGATTAGTAAATATGGCTATGTAAACCCAGAAAGATTAATAACACACAATTCAAAAGTTTCTGCCTAAATTTAAGTAATTGCACTTATCTATTTGTTGTAGTGGAAGCCATATCGTAGCCTGAACTTTTACCAGCTGCCCGGAAAAAAATGAAACAACCCAACAATAGGAACAGCATCGCAAGGCAAGCTCTCGGTTTCGCGGCAATTCAAGACCCAGACAGATATTTCATGTTCGAATTGAAAAATCCCCCTTAAAATACTATAGAGTACGTTACAATGTTAGCAATGGGTGAGGATGGTGTGGTAGAGCAGCTTAAGCAGCCAAGCAACCACTCAGTCGTCGTAGAAGAAAGCATTCATTCTGCAACTTTTCACGAAGAACGGACCCTCGGAAAAAAGAATTAATCATACGGAAATATTTATTTTTGCGAAAGAGCATAACATTGTGCGGCATCGGTTATGGAACAGTACTGCGAGAGAAAAGAGGAGCAATGAAGCAGGACTGCTGAAGTGTTGAAGGAATTGTTGCGAGGCAAGTGGGCTACAAAGTGCCTTCCGCATCGTTAAATTTAATTTGTTCATACCGCGAGGTGCCTGAAATGCTAATTGTACTTAATCCAAAAGTATTATTCGAAAGAGCGTATTTTACAGTTTTGAATTGGAGCCGCCCGGTTTACAGATCTAGGATGCATTGAAATACAGTAGGTATATATCCTTTTGGGAATTATGTTGAATATAAGGGAGAAGTATTTTTTTTGTGGGTAGTGATGTTGTTTCAGAGATGGTAATTTATAAGAGTTAATTTGTAATGTCAGAGAGGGTTTTTGGATTGAACGAGAAAAGCTGACTTAAAATTTGATATTTGAAAAATACTCTTTTTTCGTGATTAATTAGTATAATTACAGTATCATAAGAATAAAAATGTTGTAATATTTGTACTTCCCAATTGAAAAAGTCGCTGTTATTTTCAGTATTCAACACTTACCTGGAAAAAAGAGAAAATAAATGTTAATTCTGAATCAAATAACAGTAGTTATACATATTATATTTTTAAAATTGAAAAAAATGATTTGAATATAATGCTCTTTCGAATTATGACATAAAGCTTCAATATTCAATAATAAAATTGACTTAAAAAAATATATTTACTGAGAGGTCATGCTCCAACATAATTTAAGTGGCTTCAAGTTTGTGCAAAATTTATTTTTAATGATGAGTAGATCCGATTCCCAATATGGGCCCAAAAAACAGGTTTGCCGAACAAATATCACTACTCAAACATTACTGCGTAGACTTTCGCCCACCAAACTAGTCCCGAAAGAAAAACCATTTAGTTCTAATCGAAAATAATTTTCGACATAATAGACGATGAACCAGAAAAATAAAGAAATAGATTTTGTTTTGTTATACCTTCCATAAAAAAATATTATTTTACCCACATTTTAGCGCGCTGGAATAGCTTTATACAGAAATAAGTTCAAATGATACATCGACAAAATTTCAATATTCGTAGGGACGACCCATCACTTGGAGGATTTAGCTTTAAATTAATGAACTAATTGGAATGTTGATTTTTATATGTTTTTCTTTATTGGAAAAACATTCACTTGAAAGACAATTTAATATACATCCTAAAGAAAGATTATGGCACAAAGCCTCACCACATACGGAAAACAATTTTCACCATTACGACAAGCACATCAGTATGCTTTTACGAAACAAAATAATAATATTGCTTTCGAGTTCGTCCTTCAAAAAAATCAAATTGCGAATAAATCCAATCGCAGCTATTGTTTCGTACCGAATAACACATTAAAGTGCAGGCTTCGGAGATAATAAATAAAAAGTAGATAATAAATAAAAATTAAGAACAAAACCAACTATTGGGTTGGTCTAGACGAACTAAAAGAAACATTTCCTCAGTGAGGAAATGGCAAAAAAAAAACATCAGAGGAACCTCTCAGTTCTGGGAATGACTCATTTCACATGTCAGTTTCACCTGACGATCAGGCACCGGTCATGGAAATTTCCATAATTCCTTGACACCCAAACCCAGGAAAAAACAACCAGAGAGCTCTTTTTATTTTGATTGGTGTACATTAAACCCAGCCACGCACGAGTCTCCAGATTTTCAAGAAAGTGAGCCCGGGGCAACAAATTGTTCGCAGGTAGCCTGAACACTGGACAGGACTTGTGCGAGCTCTAAAACAGCATCACATTGATTTCTTTTTTGTGAAGCGGCTATATCTACGCATTTAAAGAATGCCTAAAGCCCTTGATGACCACAGAAAGATCACCAAGATCTTCACCAAGGAGAGGGAACAGTAGAACAAGTATTTTCTTCCTGAGGAAAAGCAACTTATCGTTTTTATAAAAGGCTCTACTCCCGAACATATCAAACTTGACCAATTAGGGTTTCCTGCCTCAAAACAAGAAAATGCACAGCTCAATTGACAATAGCTGTCTTTTCAAGCCAAAATGGCATATGTCCAATATCTAGGCAATTTGCCATCTAGTTTGCCAGGTTGAGGCTAAAAAACTTAGAGATGAACAGGGTAATTTGCCAATAGTTTGGCCACTCTTTGAATAACTACCAAGCACAGGCTCGATATTTTATACAATATATGATGCTTTTTACAATCACTAGTTTTGCATAAAGATCCAAGTGCGTTAACTGCGGAGGTGAGCACACAGCCAGTTTTAAGACTTGTCCATAAAATTCAAAAAGTTAACATTTTTTTTGCCCAAGTACCCCAAGCCAGCACCTGTTTCTAAGTCGCGTTTGAACATCCAACGCAGAAGTTATATTTTTCTATTCTCGCTATCGTTATAATATTGAAGTTTCCAAGACCCACGGAACAAATGGGACAGCATTTTGCTATTATGCTGGAAGACCTTTACTTGTTAATGAAGAACATGAATAGGCACAGGGTAATTTGCCAGATCAATCTACCCAAGCTAATTCCTCCCAAACTCGCTCTAAATGAATCGTGATAATCGTATATCTCTACCATTATCTGGGCACTGAAGCTACGGATAACAAAACACAATTGAAGTTTTCCAATTTCATTGCAATCGCTGCTTATAAACCTCTAAACTAATGTGATTTTGCTGCTGATTTTTGTGCACTCTTCAATCATAAAGGCCCGTTGCTTTTTAGCTGGCGACCTCAACACTAACAACCACTCTTGAGGATCAGTACGAAATAATTTTGCAGGGAAAGAGCTATACATGTGTATAGCAGCTCTTCGGTTTACAGACCCCGGAAAAATTCACTCACTTTGGATCCATTTACAGTCAGATTCTGGATAAAATAGCTACTCGTGAAATCAGTTAAAATATCTACATCAAAGGTTCCGTCGGACCATAAGCCTTCTCTATTTAAAATCGAGGACATCTGCACTGCCAATTCCATCAAAAAAGTTATCTTCTGACTAGAAAGCCTTTCATGTCGCTTTGGTCAATAATAAAAACTTCGAAATGCAATAAAAAGTTAGTGAGATAGGAAATTTGTTTAGACCCTTACCAGGAGCATCACTAAGCCCCACCCCTGGAAAATCATGAACCATACTAGCTCCCTGGCTCCATCGAGACTCTCATTATAACGAGAAATAAAATTAGAAGGCGAGTTAGATACACTAGACTTAAGCAATCGGCAAATTGGCTGGCTAGTGCTATTCGTCTCCAAATCAGTTCAGAAACGAAAAATTGGAAAAATTCATGGGTACTAACATCATGAGTAACACTTTCTAGAGGCTATCTACATATATCAGGATCAAAAGTAAATTTAGCATGCTATCCATCCATGATAAAAACCCACCTATGAATGGCCTGAAACTAATTAATTTAGACACCAATTTTTGCCCACGCGCTAAGGCTTCAATTTAAGGAAAATAACTGCTTAAACAACGATATTAAAGGAAAAGATTAAAGCACTAGGCGGCACTAAATCTCCGCAGCTTAATTTTCCGAACCGTTCTTGCATTTCAAATTAACAAGCGAAAATTATTATGTCCAGTTTATTGGGTTCTTCATCTATGGAAGAATTTCTTTGATGGATATCACCCTTGCAATAACCATCCAAACTGGAGTCGCTCAAGGTTTTTAACTTTCACCTTTCGTGTACAATTTCTACACTGCAGATATCTCACGCAACAGAGCCAACACCCCTCTGTTTGCTGATGATATGTTGATTTCCTACATCTTCAAGTAACCACACACTATCGTATATTGGAATTCTCAGCGCTTGAGAAAGAGAGAGAGAGAGAGAGACAAAGCGAGTGGCCATGAGTCTAAGAGGAAGCTTGAAGGGATTCAGATTCGTTCATGATGTGCCGAACTGCCTCTTGAAGGAGATGGCAGTTCGGCACATCATGAACGAATCTGCTAATCACTTAAACTGGCCGTCGCAACAAAGAAGAGCACCTAGAATGCAGACTCAGGAATGACGTGGCCCAGGTATTTCACTGAATAATTGCTCAAGCTTGACTTGTCAATCTTTGAAGGCTGCAATATTGTTCGCGGCCATATTGCAGTGATGTCTTTACGACGGGTTGACTTCGGTCAACTGTTTTGAGGATCTGGAGTAAACATCCAGCGTTAGACTTAGTGAAGGGTACGTCCACACAATCCTATTACGGCTAGTGTGGTGGTGTCCCACTCGAACGCTTCAGAGACTTTGTCTTTTTAAAAAGACAGAACGCTGATTTGA
The DNA here is from genome assembly GCA_947369275.1 of Nemotelus nigrinus. Taxonomy (NCBI): domain Eukaryota; kingdom Metazoa; phylum Arthropoda; class Insecta; order Diptera; family Stratiomyidae; genus Nemotelus; species Nemotelus nigrinus. Next base: position 37,783,264 of record OX376372.1, read on the forward strand.
AAGTTTCCACCCGGAAATAGTTCCAGGCAGTCAAACTTAAAAATCAATTGGTGGAGCCTGATTTAATCGACGCAGCATAAACAGTAATCAATTAAGTAATCAATAAACGGTTGATTTACTTCAGTTCAAGCAGCATCACCATTAAGTGGGGTGGAGAAGGCTCCCGAGGCGAACCAAAATGCGATTCAAGCTAACGTATACCATAGCAAAGTGGCGACGACCAACCTGCTTCGGCACTTTAATTGGGGGCACGCTAAAAACGTGCTGAAACGGGATCCACTTTTATATAAGAACGCTGTCTGTGGTTTCGGTATGGGGCTCAGTGTGTTTCAGCCAGCAGGTATGAACAAGACCAGGACTTATATTGTCACGAAAGAAGAACTCAATGTAAACTTGATTCTACAGCTTTGCGACTGGGAAACAACTACTTTGTGTTGGGAGAGGAGGGTCGTGCAATGCGATACGCAGCACTCCCTGCTGTAGGCGATCTATTTACCAGACGACACAGATCCCATCACAAATGGGCCGAGAAGAGTGGTAGAAGCGGCTAAAAAAGTTGATACTATCATCAGCTGTGACGCAAATGCTCACCAGGAGATATGGAGGAGCACCAACATAAATGAGAAGTTTACTTAAATTTTTAATTTCAGCCAATCTAAGTATTCTTAATATAGATAATAAAGGTATCCCACGACAAACCTAGGACGGGTTTAGGGATTGAATCAGGTGAAGAGCTCCATTCACATATTTACAATCAATTGAATGGAATACGACCGTGAAGTGATTAGTTCCACGACTCACTTTACCCCTGATTAACGCAGCTACCTATCAAGAGCTTGTGAGCTCAAAAGCTCGGTTTGAGGTCCTTCGTCCAAGTCTCGATTCGAACCAAGGAACCACCACACTAATAGCCAGTGCTCCAATCACTAGACAACACGAGCTTAACGAATATTGATAATAAATCTACATTGATTACTTACTGGGAGCAAGCCGGAGATAATTGATATTACTCTGGGAATTCCTGGTATAATAAAAAGTGCCTACAGGTGTCTTACCTGCTAGTGCTCTCGGGCTATCAATGGTTATGCTGGAATATCGGTAGTTCTTAAATCTTACCCAAAAGAATTTCGAACTTGAGAACAGCACAATGAGAAGTTTACTCCAGAAAAACAGAGAAACATTTCAGAGCATTAGACGACCTGTATCTAACGAATTTACGGCAGACCATGCAGCAGGTGAACTGTTTAGTAGGAATCTTGGTATCAAATCTTGAAGAAATGTCCTCGGAAGAGCTCGTGAGGAAAAAGGTTACCCTACGAGGGTGGATCAACTATTACCTGTATTAGGAATGAAGACGCAAGTTTTTCAGAATTTATATTTTGTTATTTTTCAACGTAATCTCCTTTTAGGACGATACACTTTTCCCAACGTGCTTGCCATTTCTTTAAAAGTAAAGTAATCTCACGACAACCCTCGTAAGGGTCTAGGGTCTAAAGTTGGTAAAGAGCTTAATCACAAATTTAAAATCAATATAAATACGAGTGTTCTACAACTCACTTTACCCCTAATTTAAAACAGGCACCTAATCAGAGCTAGGTAAACTCAAAGCTTGGTGCGCGGACCCTCGTCCAAACCTAGATTCGAACCAGGGACCACAAACACACACACACAATAAGCAGGTGCTCTATCCAGCTCCATTTCTTTAACACCTCCAACAAATAGGATTTATCAAAGTCTTCAAAACAGGCTTTTCTTTCGATGATCACCTCGTTTGAGCTGAGTTGTTTTCCCGCAAGTCACGTTTTCATGTTGCGGAACAGAAAAAAATCGCGAGGAGCCAGGTCGGACGGAGGATTACATTGAATGCTGCAGCAATTCGTAGCGTAATTCATGCAATTTGGCTGCGACGATTCTGGACGAGTGAGCTAGTGCGTTGTTGCGGTGGAACAGCAGTTTTTTCTTTGTCAAATGGGACCGTTTTTCCTTCAATTTCCCATTGCAGCGAGAAAAATCCTCCGGATTTTGCTTAAAGCGGTTAAAACACCGATTCGAAATTGACAGGAGTATCCGTTTGTTGTCCATCGTGAACAATCGCGGCACTCATTGAGCCGACAGCTTTCTCATTCTTAGCTCATCATGTAAAATGTTGATTGTCGTTCTGTGCGACACGCTTATGACCTCTGCTACTTCATGCCCTGTCGTTCGACGGTCAGTTAGAATTATGTCGTGGTTTTTTTCAAAGATTTCCGCAGTAACCACGTCTGCCGGGCGGCCTGTGTGCTCCTCATCAAAAACAGATGTACGGCGACGTTATATATAGCGAAAGGTCTCCATAGTTAGCATCCAATTTCGCTTTTCACGTTTTTCCATCCAAAAAGAAAAGTTTAAAAGATGGTAGTAATTTCTTCCCTCAGCAATGCCATCTGTTGTCAAACACGGGTACTTACTGATCCACCCTCGTATGGTGGAACGGCAAACTCAGGGAGGGTAGAGTGCACTCACGAAGGGGGTTTAATAACGCAAAGCGATCTGGAAGCACTGAAGACTTATAGTTCTCTACAATTTAAAAATATCCGGACTTTATGATAAAAATTAAATAAAGTTAAAAGTTAAAGCTAGTTAAAGAAATAAATTCAACAAAAAACTAATATATTTGACCTTAAAAAATAGAATGAATAATTAACAGTTGTCAAAATCATTTCACTTATTACATTGATTTTATATCGGACATTTCAATAGTGAATTCAAATCATTAATTCTCAACTAATGATTAATTACTTCTGCTTACGCTTCGATTCAACAAGAATCTGATGCTTTCTCGTCCAGGAATACGCAACATCATAAAAATTCAGTGCAAATCTCTTCGGACTCAGCTCAACATAATCGATTTATATTGACTCAGCTAGAATCGTCTTTTTCAGTAATGGCCATGATTTCATTATTTTTTTGATGTTTTTCTTGGGCAACAATCATTAAGTCTTAATGAAGATTATTTCCACCCCAAGCCACCCATCAACTTCCACCCGAACTACAAACCCGGCAATCAACTTCATTCCATTAGCCCTCTAATAGTTGTATCAAGTCCTACATTTAGAGCTAGCAGTAAAATATCATGAAAATCACTCAATAGGGATTCCACTGCCCTGAACAATTCCAGGCACTCATCGCACCACTTGCCCTAGTAGAAGTACATAGTATCTGAAAGGCTATGGATAGTTGGTCGGATTGCTTGTATGTAGCTAGATTGCTTGTAGTTGGAATAGCTTCGAGTTAGATTGTATTCAGTATAATGAATAAAAAGTACACCATTATGATTGTGAAGGACGAAAAACTAGGAAACAAAAATTACCAACGAATAGCAATGGAAATTTGAATAATTGAGTTCGACTGAATTAGGAGGAGTGGTGATGTAGTGAATGTTGAGCAATGGAATTCGGAAAGAGGAACTTGTTTTCGAGTACTTAATGCTGCAGCAAAAGGCAGAAAAAATATTGATTTCTATTTTTCTCTGGGTTGTTTTGTAAGTGAAATGACCTATGTGAACCAAGAAAATTGACCTAAATTGTTTTTGTTGGTTTTTGTTTGGAAAGATACGAGTACGCAGAGTAGTTTTGATTGTTTGAAAGAGAAGAGAGAATTTATAAATGAATTGAATTATTTCATGAATTTTTGATAAATATATCACCTAATTTTTAAAAAGCGATGAAATAAGGGAGTTGTTATAGTTATTATATAGATATTTTGCTTAGCTTAATATAGCTTGTAAATACCTTCTAGCAGAACACACTGTACAGAGCAAAAAAAAAAATGAATGGAATCTGGTCTTTTAAGCGGGAAATTGCCAATGGTTTCAAATTAGTTGAGGAGATTGAGGAAGAATCACAGTTGAAAGGTTAATTTTGATATCCTGCAACCTTTATTTGCGAAATTTACGGCCATTCCAAGTTCATGAATTTTGTATTTTACGCAACAGCTATTGGTAGCTACAAAATACATTGCAGAAACTGAATATCGTGTGGGTAGTAACCATATTTAATATTCCGTAACATTAACTCATTCCAAAGACTTTGGATACAATAACGTAAGACCACATCTCGGACAAGGAAATGTTCATTCGCCCACAGACAAATCCACGTCATGCGTTCAGCACTTAAAAGCAAACAGTCACGGTCTCACAGAATTGATCCTATCAATTTTTGATGTAATCGCTTTTCCCTTTTTCCGAAAATCCTGTTGCGTTTCGCAATCGAAAACACAGTTTCCCAAATACGAACTGACCTAATGGCCAAACCAGACTTATGTTCATTGAATAATACCGTATTTAACGATGTTCCATATGAGCTTCATAATCTCCTTTTACTTTCATTTTCCCCCGTTCCACATTCACGACAGGGACCTTTTAGCCCCATGGTCAAATTCGGTCGGCTGTCGTTTCCATACAAATACTCCCTTTAGCCGTTGTCGTCTCAGTTCCGAAAACTCATCGGTGATTAACTCAAAAGGTCCTTTGTTGTATTTTCGTTTTGGTGATGTTGTTTCATTTACAGTTATCTTTATTTTATTAATAATATCTGACGACGAGAAATTTCGAAGGAATGTTTGATGTGCACGAGGAGGAGGTGGAGGAGGAGGAGGAGGAGGGGAGGTCGGTATTGTACTTTTGGTCGATTTCTGAATTATGCAAACGGGTATGATCGAACGAGAGGTTACAGGAAAAAGGATTTGCACATGGGTTACATATGGGTTGATATGAACTAATATGAATTTTGAAGAGAGCAAATATGAATTTTTGATGCACGTTGTTGTGTGTAGGAGGTTTTTCGTCAAAAAGGTCCTGAATAGCTACGTAGAAGGAGCGGATGAAAGTTGTGCGTAGGAAAGGCTTTTTTTTTTTTTAGAAGAAACGACTTTGAAATATTACTGCGGATTTAAGAAAAATACTTTTAACTAATATCCGAATTTGATTGAGATTTAAGCACAGATATACGCACACAAGCACATTAAAAGCAATCGGGAAGTAGAACTAGTAGGCTCTTTGCTTCAAGAGTTAGATATACGTTCGCAATTTCGCTACAACTTATTTGGGGTACTGACTTCATTTTCATAATCGAAATTGTTACTAATGCCAAATGAATAAAATATCAACTCAAATTGATTAAACACGTTGCTTTTAGACGTTGCTTTGAGGTCGTAGCTTTGCTCGCTAAGGCGTCAGTCTTAAACATCGATCTACTGGCCGCGGGTTCGAATCCCGCCGTATGGTCATTGTTGTATTTGTTCGTCTTGTGTTGTCTTACTAACCGGCGACGGGTATAGTACCAGCGCTCCACTAATTAAGTCTCACATCATAGCTTTAACGGTTTGAGCATAATTTCAGAACTTCACAAGAATAAAATGCGGCACTTAAAGAATAGTGGAGGCAATCGTTATAGGCTTCTGCCATATGTGTCTCCCTATCGCCATAGCTAAGCATTCGCTTCAAAAGGTAATCCTCTTAGTTTTGGCATTATCATACAACAAAAAGAGATTCTGAAAACAGAATCATAAAAAAAATGAACAAAGACGCAGCTACTCAAGAAAAGATAAACGGCTGTGGTGGAGTTGCATGTGACGATGCAGATATTGGCTTTTATGTGTGTCAATGTGCAAAAGAATTATGGTGGCGGACCCGCATAAGTAATGACTAATAGCCTCTACAGACAATAGAACATGTTTTAAAATTTGGTGGGAAAACAAGGCAGGTTCTACTGTTAGTAGGCATTCCCCAGTGGGGGAAATAAAGCGCTAGTTGAACTAATTATGTTCTTCTGGTAAACCCTCACTGGTAAAATAACAAAAGCATATATGAATCAATTATTTTTTCTTAAAATGTAATTGAATAATATCATGAAACATTAGGACCTGGCCTTAAAGTACGACCATGGACAAGTGCTCCAGAGAACATCTGTATGAATAAAGGCTTTTAAGCCTTCATACTAAAAGATGTCTGCTTCATCCGAAAGTGAAAAGTCACTTGGTCTGCTCGACCTATGTGACTAAGTATCGGTACTGCAGGGGCAGGTGTAGCCCCTACCTACTTCGAAGATAGATGCTGCCGTTGGGAGAGGCCCCCTTAGTGGGATCTATGCAGTGGCTGTGATTTATAAGCTATCCGGTATGGAATCGTTATTTTAACTGGCAAGAAATCGATTGCGGATCCGGCGCTTGTTTAGGAGTTTGTGGAGAAGGCGCACACTTCGCCTGGACCCGGGTCAATGGGCTATAAAAATCGCATGAAGTTAGGTACGTTATTTGACCATTAATAAATTAGTCTCTATGGGTATAATTAAAAATGGCAGTATTGTAGTGCACAATACTATGCTGATTATGCAAATTCATGATCACTATCCTAATGTTGGATCGTCTGCTTAAGCTTCATTGCAGGTTCAGATGTTAAAAGCTAAAGGTTCATTAATAGTAGGCATGCTTTCACACCAAATCTCAAGTTCGCAAACATGTGCGTGAACATTGAAATCTACCTCTTTTCTGGTTCTGTTGTAAAACATGTTCGATAATATGTATCGAAGTTTTTTCATTCATTGAAGGTTTTTTGTGTAGTACAGAGGTGCGTCGGTGAAAATGCCAATTTCAAACAATGAATTTTGGCGAGTTTTGATAGAATCACCTTGCTTGTGGAAAATTAAAAGTGATTCATATAAGAATAGAATACTTAAATTAAAAGCATGGCAGAAATTAAATACTAAGTTTAATGAAATTGACGAAAATGCAAATGTGGACATGGTAAAAAAAAGAAATAAACGCCATGCGGTCGTGTTACATACGACATAAACTTTAAAACTGCGAAGGTCCCTCTTGATGCCAGGTACCTTATTGTTGCAGATTCCCGCATGAAACGATCTTTCTTTTTGTATAAGAGGTTCTACTAACAACAGTAAATGTTTATATGTTTCAATGTCCATACGCAGAAACATTTGAAATTCACAACTAGAACTTATTTTGAATTCGTTTAACAAATTTACATGCGAAAAAGGGTTTCTTTTCTGTAGCCAGTCTTTTGCCCAAATTCTTTTCTTTCTCCTATTTTGCTATATTTCTTCACTAGCAACACTAATTGCCATCATTTCACTTTCCGTTATGTCCTGGTACCTGAGAAATCCGGTTAAAGCTGATGTGCGGTATGCTGATGTTGGGCATTTGGTGACAAAGTGTGTATTCCTTTTCGAACCAGGTTTTAACAACAAGTTTTAAAACATGTTCGATCGTCTGTAGAGTCTATAAGACGATGAAATAACTACTATATGCGGCTAATATTGTGATGAGTGTGACAAGCTACAAAAAAACGAGAAAATCAACTTTTAAAAAAAACACGAAATCAGATATTTGCTCGCGCCACTCAGCCATCACTTTATTGCCTACTTCAGTCACTGGTAAAAAAATCAGTAGAGTTTATTCTATATATCATCCAAAAACTCTGAGAAAAGATCTGGTGGTTTCGAAAAAGATTATGCTCATTAATAATTAAAACTTTCTAAAGACAATTTCCTAATATCGCTCCCCAAATTTTCATGAGAACCAGCCCTAAAACAGATCATTCAGCAAATAAAGGTGATAAATCACTGACCATATTGCACCTGACAGGTAAAAGGACGAGTCAGATAATTCAACTTTACATCCAAAATCCTCTTCCATAGTTCTGAACAAAATGTTACATCAGAATCAAGTCAAACCCACTGAACCAAGCTCATAACTTTCAATGTAATATAAAATGTACATTTGAAGCAAATTCGAAATCTTAGAATCTAATGATCAATCAAAGCAGCCTTGCAACAAACAAAAGCCTCAAAGTCTCAGATATTTCAAAATTCGTGTGAAAACTCAATAAAAAGTAAACAAACGACTCACTTAAGAGCAGCAAAACAATTCAAACCTATGTGTGTCGATTTACAAAAGCTAACAGACAATAAATCTACCAGAGACCTTCATGAAGTAGCACCTGCTTCACTTTCAAACTATCAGCTTCCAGGTGAGAACAAAAATCAGGCAGTAAAATGTTAAGGAAAAATACCAGGAAATTTCTCAATCGAGCTTACAACAATAAGGTTGGCTGAATCACTTACAGAACCACGTAAAGAACCTTTAAAAATTTAGTGAGGACCTCCAAACGGAAATCTTTAGGATCGTTCTTTGTGGGACTAATGCACGAGAGACCTCGAGGCTATGCAAGGTTTTGGGGGAAAGACCAATCAGCTAAGCTGGATTTTCTAAAACGCCTAGATAGTGATTACATCAAGTCCAAAAAAGAGTATATACAGGCTACTTGGAAGTCATTTTCCAGGCGCTCTGGTGGTTGAAACGTAGAAGCCATTTGTGTCTCTCATCAAAATTCCTGCTTTTCGCAGCAGTAGGAAATGCCGGCACACAGCTAGATCTAATGTAACAAGTGAAAAGGTCATGGATGGAATTATGTCAATGGCATCTGTCCGCTTATGCCTAGGGAGTGAATTGAAAACCTGGAATAAATTTAAAAAAAAAAATCTTTTGGGCATGACTAGCCTTGAGGTATGTTCCGACAACTTGGCATCAGGTTAAGGAAGTCTTTATACCTAAATCGAGAAGAGGCGACTATTCAGATTCAAGGAACTTTAGGCGACCAGCTTAACTTCGTTTATGCTGACATATTTGGAGAGATTTGTTGAACGGCACATACGCGCTGATGAGCGACATGCGTACTAGTGAAGAAAATCATGCAGATTGACCCCTTATTGAGCGATTTCAAATGATACTGAAGAAGCCTTGAACTAGGCATCCTTTGGAGAGCTATGTGATGCTGCTAAAGCTCATGGCACAGACCACATCTAAGTTAAAGGGGTACGTCATATGCTGACGCGAGGCTGCTACTGTCGGAAGCTGTAGTCTTGAGAACGTAGGCACCAAATGGATGCCCTTAAGGGGATTTCCTATCGCTGCTTCTTTGGAGTATGCATGTTGACTCCCTGTTAAACGAACTAGCTGCTGCAAGTACAGCTTGACACACAGGCTTAGGCTGATGACGTGACGACAATAAGCAGTCAATACAAAATGCTCATTGGATCTAATTGACAGTTATTGTTTGAGCCATAGGCCCTGGTTATGCCGTAGCTAAAATAGCGCTGCCAAACTGGCGCTGCTATAGTAGTAGCGTTTGCACCGTACAGCTTATTAACCAAAGCAAAAATGGCGTAATATCTGAAAGGAGCTCAATATAAGAACAAAAACACCCCTGCACCAAGGCTTCCAGATTGCGAATGTCACTCGAAACTAGAAATCCTATTTATGACTGTTCTAGTGTTTATACCACTGCTACCTTCACATTTATAACCGCGCTAAATTTTAGCAGCGCTAAAGTAGCGTAGCCAAAATAGCAAGCTCTGCTAATTTAAAAGTGGTTTATACCGCTGCTAAATAAGCAGAGCTCACTAATTTAGCTACGGCATAAACGCACTCATAATCTAACATCACATAATCCTGGTAAACACTATCAAATATCATTTTTATACTTCTTTTTTCAAAATATGTTATGTTTTCATAGAAAAATACTAGTATATAAATCATAAAAAAAATATTAAAAATGTTTTCGCTGGTGTCAAACTATTAAGGATATTTCAATTTTAACTGAAAGCATAACTTTTCGATTTATACTATGTATACCACAATACTTCCTGAAAATTTCAGCTCATGTTTCGTAAGACTTTGAACTAATAGACTCTAAAGAAGACGACAGATCATTTTCGAAACATCGAGATCCGTCAAGATATTAAAATATACTTAGCTCCTTAAGGAAGAGTTGGTCTTTAAGCAAAATTATTTGATTTTGAAAATTAGATAAAATTGAATCAGATTAATTCAATTAGGCTCAGTTTTGTTCTACAGGTATATTAACAATAAATTTTTATGATATCATTAAAAATAAGGACTCTTTGCTTTATATTGGTAAACCTATCTGATCCCAAAATGAGATGACCCACAAAAAGATAGCATCTACCCTGCGCAACATAAAACCGAATTTTAGCGCTAACAACTTACAAACATATATCTATATCCTCTATCTATAGACCATATTAAATTCAACCATCACTTCAGCATTGCTTACATCATGCATGATGACTGCATACCTATCAAAACGGATCTACGATGAACATTGCTCTATAAAAAAAAATTTCCTGTTTATAGACAAGAACTAAAACTAGGCCACATCTCATTTACTAGCGACCGTAGTCATGTCTATTTTCACATTATCAATTTTATATGAGTCGTTGGCTCCACCTAGAAAAGCTTGCCGTCACAAAACAACGGTGGCGCGCCTTACTATCGACGACGACTCGACAACTCGACAACTGGAAATCGAGTCGAGTCAAGTTTCGAGTCCTTGTCGTTATCAGACCGTACATTTCATATCGTTAGCAAACGACGTCGACGATGTATTTCTAATTATGAACCAATGGACTCCCATTTCCGCCTTCCAAACTCCCATCGTTCAAAGGATGATGTAATATGTTTGGGCATTCACCGTTACAGAAAATGCTGATAGACATAGCGATAAATGGAACGTGCACACGGATGTTGTATAGATGTGTGTCATTGACTACAAAAAGGATATTGATTTTATTATTATTTCAATGTAGTACCTTTAGTTTGTTCGTTGTTATCAGTCATCTAGAAAGCTGAATCGATAGTGAAGTGGATTGAATGGGATATGGTTGATTAATAGAGGGAGTGTTTTTAATGTTCGAAGCCTGCGAATAAAGAATGGGATGTGTTTGTCGAGTTCATGAAAGAGAATCGAGACTGACTTCTGGGGATTGATTCATTGTGACGCAGTAAGATTTGATTTTGAATTCTTAAAAAAAAGTAAATTTATCCCGCTACATCCCAATTGTAGTTTTGAGGAGTAGAAGTGTTAGAGACTCCATTTTTATCTTTGAAATTTTGATGAGTGTTAAATGGTTAGTTTTACGCCACACGTTGCCCTTCATTTGACTCAGGCACCTAACCAGACCTAGATTAACGGAAAGCTCGACGCATGACCTCCTATCCGTATCTATAGTCTTACTTTGCTGTAAAGTACTAATTACTGTCAATTCCGAAATGCACTTATTGTAAAAAAAAATCCATATTAATTGCTGCGAAAAAAATCATATTTTTTTCAATTAATCTATCAGAGGGAGATAGCTAGTCGGGTAAATATTCATTTTCTGCTTGGAATCGGAAACGGATAACGTGTCCACCACTTGCATGGAAAATTTTCAAGAGCCTTGGCACGGACGACTGAACAATTTTTCATCAGTAGTAATACAATTTTTTCCGGATATCGTAAAATTCAGTAATATGAACATGTAAATCAATATCGATCAAGGATAATGCTAAAATTCGGCGCCGGCCGATTTAAAAAGTAGGCCAATGAAATTGATAGTTTTTTTCTCAGTGAGTTACAAAAGCAAAAGAAATTATATGCTCTAAGTGAGTGGATTTTGCAAAGAAAGTAGGCAATAGAATCAGAAGTTTGTCTTTTTGATTAGTTTACGAGTACTTAGAACTAGCTCTTTTAGGAATCTTTTTGAGAGAAAGGCAATGATATTTCAAGTCGTGTCTCATTTGTTTTTATAGATTCAAGTTACTTGTTAGTGAAAAAACTGGAAGTAGGTACGTGCATATGTAATAATTATGTTAGTTACTTTAGGGCTTAACAATTAGAGGGATGATTAGTCTGTAGTCTTATTGCCTATATCGCACAAGTATCGCATAACTAAATGAAACCGAGAATAATCGCGCATAATATCAAATGAACGAGTGCTGTCCTCAGGGTGAAAGTCGTCCCCACGTATCAAACCTTTTCCAACCGACTTTCGCACGTACTTATCTGTTATGTGCCAAATAGATATTGGCCGAGCCCAGGCGAGCCGAAGTCAGACGAGACCGCGAACATGTGGACGGCATTTGACAGCTCGTCCGAAATCGCTTTGACTCGTGCTCAACATCCATTCCGATCGGATGTGGCACGAGCGCCGGCGAGCCCTGTCAAACTCGCTCGTCTGGACCGTCCACACACTCGGGCTCACCAGATCTCGCCTGGGCTCGGCCAATATCTATTTCCCACATTACAGAACTCTTCCAAATAACAATGCGACGCAATTACCAGCAATACATCTGGAGTAGGCTATGAGAGATATGAATCCAGGCTGTATTTCAGAAGAGAAAAACATGCTCTCGCTTTTGAATCTACTGATGCCTGGAAAAAAGCCTCCCACATTCTATTAACTAGAGATACTTGGTTTCAAGCCAGGTGAACAAAATCATATTAAACATCAAATTCAATCATGTTTCGATTTTCAAGTGTTTTCAGGATTTACCCTTTCAAGGTAACTAAGTGCCACTTTTCATGAGTCCTTATTCTGTTTTTGTTGGCTATGCAACAATATGGAAAACACATTCAGAATCAAAAAAAATATTTCTTTATCTTACTTTCCGATAAATGGAACAGGAAACGCTCTCTAGATTCAACATCGGCTTTAGAGTTTAATCTATATATTATAATACAATTCTGTAAATGATGTTTTTTTTTAACTGAATATCAAAAGGAACTAGGAGAATGGCAGGAGTATTATATGGTACAGATAAAAATGAACAGTCTTTACATAATCATCCGAAATGACAGTAGATCATTAAACTTTATCTGCTACTTGCATTTCCTACATATTTTTCTTCGTAGACATACGAAGGTAGATCCATAAGTGTTTTAGGCAACAAAAAAGAAAGAAGTTTCTCGGGAAATTTCGTTTTATTTTTCAACATAGCCTCCTTTCAGCCCATAGATGTTTCTATTTTTTACTGATTCAAACTCTCCAAAATAGGCTTGTTTCTAATCCATCTTTCACATTTGATGGAAATATCTTTTCATCGAGGCATTTCTTCATTTTTGGAAGTAGATACTAGTCACAAGAGGCCAAATTAAGAGAATACGAATTTATTCAGTTCATTTAAGTGCTTTCATTGAAGTGTGAGCTGGTAAATTGTCTTGATTAAAAAGCATTTTTTTCTTCTCCAGATGAGGCTCTTTTCTCTTTATCTAACCGTTCAATCGATCTAATAAAGTTGGGTAGCAACCTCCTGTTACCGTTTTTCTTTAAAACAGACACCATTGCTTTTCCGGCCGATGGGACCACTTATGTCTTCTTTGGAGCACTTAAGCCATTGTTTTGACTGTTTCTTGCTTTCAGAAATGCGGTGACGGATACATGTTTTACTAATGGCTATAAATCGATAAAAAGAATCCTTTGGGTGATGCTTTTTTTATACGCATTTTGTTCATACAATATGACCAACCGTGGCATCCATTTTGTGGATAGCTTCATCGCAGACAATTTTTGGTGCAATGAGTGTAGCTCTTCAATTTTTTGAGTTGTTTATCATGTCAGCTATTGGCACACTTGCGCTCTTTGATCCTCCATGACGAGATGGTCGATTCGTCAATCGGTTCTTATGTGAACAAGTCTTTTGGACAGCCTGAACAAGATTCATTTTTTGAGCTGCTGCTGTAGCCAGAGATCACTGCATGACATTTTTCTTTTCTCATTTTGAAAAAAAAATCAAAGCTATTTTGTTTAGACGCCTACAACAAATTTGGCTATCTCTGACAGCTGACACATGAAAGAATGCATTTTCTGAAACAGATAAGGTATATGTATTAGTCGTGCCGCGAAATGGTCAGTTAAGACACTTATTCAGCTGCGCTCGGCATCTACTAAAGTGTAGCTTTTGTCTTGCCAAAACCAACAGAAAGAAAGTGATGAAAGCAGCAACTTTAAACGAGGTATTTTTCAGTTTTTCCTTTTAACAAGGTACTGAAATTTTCGGTGATAGTAGTTTTAAGAAGAGAAAAGATTTATACAACATTAAAATGTCATACTGATGATAGCGACTCTATTGTTTGTCACTGATTCAATAACCAGACAGATTTAGGGCTGAATTTATGAAAGTGTTGATTAATTTTAAACATAAATCACTAAACTAATTCTGGTTGTTTATACCGGTTAAATTCTAGAAGTTACAGTCTATTACGCTATGCACTGCTATCAGCTCGAAGAAGTCAAAAAAGGACCGTAGATTACGGAAGTATTTCAGCTTCTGATAGCTGATGTACTTCTGACCTATTATCAATGTTTGCTACTATGGCCTTTTTTCCATCCCAACGATTAGTGATGAAAATTATGTGGGATCTCATCTAGCCCAGCGTGTGAGGTCCCTGGTTCAAATCCATGTAGGAGCGGAGGACCACTCGTGGAACTTTAAACCTAGTTTTAATTCGGAACCGAATCAGGTCAGGAGAAAGTGGAGCGTGAAACTAGTCGTTTTACACTCGTAAAAGTTTTGGTTACGATAATGGAGTCTCTAATACTTCCGCCTTAGAAGACCTGAGAAATGGGTAGTAGCGGAACAACTTCACTTTACTATGCTGTCCAAATTTTTCTATGAAGGTAATAAGAATTTAGCAAGATTAAAAAGAAGTTAAAATATAGCAAGAAAGAAACTTCAGAATAAGGTCGGGTATTACCATAAACACCTTCAATGATATTAGTTCTATTTGGTAGCTTAACCAAAGTCAATTGAATTCCAAAGAAGGGTGAAACAGCTCATTCCGAAGTGAAAACAAAACTTTTTGGCCTCAAACGAGTGTCATAGAAGCGTATATTGATATGTATACAAAAAAGCAATAATCACTGCCAATATAGTCATAATTTAGAAAATATTCCGACAAAAAAATATCCCTTTTTATCACTTCGTTGTCTAAGTTCTTTATTCAGCATTCTGTCCAGTGATATCGTAACATGAAACGGTCAACATAATTTTGGCAGGTCTTCTCAGTATACCTTCTGTTATTTCTCGACAAACAAACTACTAACAAATAAGTTTATTTTCGGACTTAAACAAAACAAAGTGCAATGTCATCACAATACAAAGTCTCATAACCTTCCTCGAGTCACCCACCTCTGTACCTACCGCATCGTATCTAACCTTCCCATTTCAACCGAATATCAACAGGAAATTCTAATATCAGCTTATTTTGTAGCTTCGAAGGTCGTCCTTTGTCCGTTCTGACAAAGAATGGTGACTTCGTCACACTAATTAATGTCACAGCCAATAATTGAGAGATATGACGATGGTGATGGTTCCAGTATAGTATCGTTGATATAATCTCACTAAAAGCTAATATAAACCTCTGAAACGTTTCATGTATGGTGGTAGTGTTGTTCATCAAGGGCATACGGACATTTAGGACTTTCTATAAATTTTATGCTGGCACTGCATCTGTCTCTCCGGAACGAAATTCCACTCTTATGCTTCTTCGCATATGTCATCGTTCCCGGACTTTAATTAGTTCACCATACATCTTCCCAGGGGTGAAATGACAATGCCAACCAGCTATGTGACGATGACGCCCAGCGTCAACATTGAATACAACGACGAGAACTATAATGGTTGGCATGTAGTTTGAGACGCACATTTCATTATTTTGCGAGCTTGCCATCCTGCCTGCCTCCGAGCCTGCTTGCTCGCTTACTTGACGCCCGGTCTGTAATAGAAGCATAGTGAACCAAGATGTCAGTCAATGTTAGTTAACATAAACATGTCAATAATGAGTGGGTTGGCCCTCTGTTCGTTGTGACCAAAGTGTAGTCATTATTTCGTTGCTAGAGCCTTTCTTGATTTCGGCTATAGAATAGAGCGTTCTATTCTCTGGCGGCTCGTTTCTCGACCCCATTCGTGAATAATAGACATCCTAAACAAATAGCGAACGACAATTTTCCGGACAGTCGGGACTTTTAACGGTAATCGCCTTCTAAATGAAAACGAACATAAGGAGAGATTACTATCGTGACCATCACGGTGACAAGATACAATTTTCGAAACGACAATCCTGACTAGAAATTCATAATGGCGAGAGGCTAGGCTAGCAAAATGTCGAGACCATCATCATCATCATCATAGTCATCATTTTGGTTTCGTTCCTTGTGCATAGTTCATGGGTTTCCTTCATAGTTTTCCAATTAAGTTAAAGTAAACAGAGTGGCGTCGTTGTTTTGTTGATGACCGAAAGTTGACTGTTTGATTATGGCTGTTTGTGATGGAGAACGAGTGAGAGAAGAGGAGGAGGAACATTAAAGTATGTATATGACAAAAAACCTAAAGCTTCGGGATATTACAAGCAAGTTCGCTTTCGAAATTCATTTGTTGTAAAAAGTTTTGCAGAAATATCTTTTGATTGTCTAACCATTGCATATATGAACTGCATTTCATTTGCAACTACTAGTTTCTGCTTTATTTGAACAAGAAAGCTTTCAAAAATCATTGGGATGCAGGGTCACAGAAAATGATGAACCAGCTTCATGTGTAAATTAATTACAAATTAATGACTTAGCAGTCATGAGATAACATTCGCCTAAGTGCTATCAGTACGGCCGAAGGAAGTTCCTTTCGTCCGACTTCATAGGTCACTGCACGGCTTATGTACCCTGGTGACAGGCGATATGAATCAATAAAATATTTTGGCCATTTTGTCTAGAAAAGGTTACGAATCTTAGTCTCCGGTCATATTTACCCTCCGAGATAAGTGAAAGGACGATAATAAGAAGTTAAATATATGCATTTCTTGACTGAATTTTCTAACCATTTATCTAGCAGTCCTTACTATCAGACTGAGCAGCGGACATCTCATCGAGTCCCTGAAGAGAATCATCTTCGAGAAGCCGTTGTATTCAATTTATTCAGCCCTTTTGCTCGAACATGTCTTTGCGTTTCTACCGTTCATATTATTTCGGTCCGGCCGTCATCTTCGTCGCATGATTCCACACAACACTCATTTTATATAAACAGTGCTAGAGAGCATTTTGCAATTTTCTGTGTACTTTACGTGCCTGTGAATAATTGATAGTCACCCCTAGAGGTTTTTGCGCATTACAGCCCAAAAAACTAACCAGCCAGAGAGGATTTACTTCATGTTCATACAAACTGTACACTATATATCTAATGTCTCAGCCTCGCCTGCTCGTTTCTCACTCGCAGTCCTCAACAATTTGAATAAAAACAGCCAAACGAAAAATAACCGGAGTCAAAAACGCGAAAAACGAAAGGAAAAAGATGATTATTGCATTAGCCTAGGGACGATGAACGCAAAGCCATATCGCAATTCTAGTGGCGTGGATGACGAAAAATTTTCCTCCATATTTTCCATTTTAATTCTAAATTTTTCGGCCATACATCTGTATGAGGATATCCGGACATGAAAAAATAAACCCCGACCAGTTATGTCGGCAGGGTTTGAAAATATCGCCACGGAGTTCCCAAAAGAATGTAATGGGTTTAGTCGAAAAGAAGGAAAGCTTAGATGATGAAGGGGCGAAGGGAAGACGAGTATGTATGTCCACCAGAAACTCTCGAGCGAACGAGAAAAGGAAACAGACGAACAAGTGCAGTTGCTTCCGTTTCGGTCCTTTACCGGATTTTGTGTGAAACTTGTTCACTGATAATAGAAATTACGACAACGCTGAATGGTTGGATCATTAAAAACCGACGGGAAGTAGAAAATGGTGGTTTTGTTGAGAAAAGTTTAGTACGTATGAGTGAGGTATGCAAGGAAGAAGTTTGTTAAGTCAAGTGGATAGAGCTATGGGCACGTTCGTGGTTCAAATCCGAACACTGACGTAGGATAATTTTCACACATAAGTTTTGAGTTGACCTAGTTGTGGTATATTTTTTAGAAGTGCAAAAGTAACAGTATCGCACTTAAAATGTTTTATGAAATCATTGGACTTCTTTTTCAAAGAGTATTCAAAGTTTGATGAAATTGCTAGTTTATGCCATGTTTTGGATATTTTCTTTAGTATTACATAAAGCTTCCTCACTTCTATCCTTGTACTACAAACAACAATAAAGGATTCTTTTTTCATCTTTTCATCCTAACTTATTTATTCTTCACATTTTATTTACATAATTTGTAAGAAAATATGAAGATTAATATACACTCCCTATCTTGAAAGCTTTCGAAGTAATTTTATTTAAGTAATCTTACTATGTCCTTTGCCGCTCTACAAGAACATTGATATGAAAAAGTTAACTTAAAAGCGTGTAAACGAAAAATATGATGACGAAGGACCATGAAGTGCTGGTGAGTTGATTTAAACTGATGAGAATACACTCTATAAGGTAAGAATAGAGACGGGAAATTGTTTCATAAAAAGCTCTAGTCGAAATGGCATTTTGGCATTTTAGAGGGAATGGACTCCAAAATCATTATAATTCAATTTTACTTTTAGAGTGAAGTTAGATTAGTCGGTAATACACTCAATTTACAAAGAGTCAAATAATTAACAAAAGCCATTTGCATAATGACATCACGATTCGTCAGAAGCCTGATTTCCGCTATAAACTTGTATTTATACATGTCAGTAAAATATAGAAAGCCATCTATTTTGGGTCTAAAATTTTACTACAGAAATTTGTTTTTCGTGTTAATCTTTTTGAACTCTTTTCACTACAACAACAAGCGCTGACTATAAAATAAACGGTTTTTCGGTGATCACAAGGTGAGTTTGTTAATCTTGTCGAGGAAAATTTCACCGAGGAAAATTTTGTCCAGGAAAATTTAGTTTTCATATTGGAGCATAATTTTAAGTACTATTTATATAAGTTAGCTTATTGCAGGATTAGAAAATAGAGAGTAACAAATACAGGAAATAAAAATGATAGGGAAGTAACAAAGAAAGAGAAGTAAAAAGGAAAGAGAAGTAGAAAAGGGAAGGAAAGTAAAAAGGAAAAGAAAGTAAAAAGGAAAAGAAAGTAAAAAGGAAAGGAAAGTAAAAATGAAAGGGAAGTAAAAAGGAAAGGGAAGTAAAAAGGAAAGAGAAGTAGCAAAAAAGGCAAGTAACAAAAAAGGCAAGTAACAAAAAAAGGCAAGTAAAAAGGAAAGAGCAGTAAAAAAAAAAGAGGGAAGTACAAAAAGAAAAGGAAGTAAAGAAGAAAACGAAGTAAAGAAGAGAGGTAAGTAAAAAAGAGAGATAAGTACAACATGAAGATAAGTAAAAAGAAAGAATAACACAAAAGAAAGAGTATTCAAAAAAAGAGAAGTAAAACAAAAAGACAAGCACAAAAGAAAGAGGAGTGAAAAAGAAAGGGAATTGAAAAAGAACAGTGAAAAAGAACAGTGAAAAAGAAAAGTGGAAAAGAAAAGTAAAAAGAGAAGTAAAAATGAGGATTAAAAAAAGAGGAGAGAAAAAGAAAGATAGGTAAAAAAGAAAGTGAAGTAAATAGAAAGAGAAGTAAAAAGAACGAGAAGTAAAAAGAACGAGAAGTAAACACGAAAGAGAGGTAAAAAACTAAGAGAAATAAAAAGCACAAACACAAGTAAACAAGAAAGAGAGGTAAAAAGGACAAGAATGCAAAGAAAGAAATGAAGCAAAAATGAGATCAAAAGAAAAGAAAGAATTGAAGAAAAATTGAAGAGATGAAGATAAAAGAAAAATTATGGTACAAATGAAGGGAATGAAGAAAAAAGGAGTGAAGAATAAAATTGATGAAGATAAAAAAAGATGAAGAAAAAAAGGCATGGCGACAAAAAAGGGATGAAGATAAAACAGGCATGAACATAAAAAAAGGTTGAACAAAAATAAAACTATGAACAAAAAATAGAATGAACAGAAAATGTTATGAACAAAAAAAGTGACGAACAAAAAAAGGCATAGAGAAAAAGGGATGAAGGAAAAAGAAAGGGAAGAAGGAATAAGAAAGGGATGAAGAAAACATGAAGAGATGAAGAAAAAAGAAAGGTATGAAGATAAAAGAAGGATATGAAGAAGAAAGTGAGGAAGAAGAAAGAAAGTGATGAATAAGAAAGAAAGTGATGAAGAAAAAAGAAAGTGTTGAAGAAAAATGAAAAGAATGAAGAAAAATGAGAAGGATGAAGAAAAAAGAAAAAAAGGAAGAAAAAAGAAAAGGATGAAAAATTAAGAAAGGGATGAAGAATAAAGGGACGAAAGAAAAAGAAAGGGATTAAGAAAATAGAAAGGCATGAAGAAAAAAGAAAGGGATGAAGAAAAAAGAAAGGGATGAAGAAAAAAGAAAGGGATGAAGAAAAAAGAAAGGGATGAAGAAAAAAAGGAAGGGATGAAGAAAAAAGAAAGAGATGAAGAAAAAAAGGAAGGGATGAAGAAAAAAGAAAGGGATGAAGTAAAAAGGAAGTGATGGAGAAAAAAGAAAAGGTTGAAGCTAAAGCAACGAATGAAGAAAAAAGCAAGAGGTGAAGAAAAAAGAAAGGGATAAAGTAAAAAGTGTCATACACGTGCGAAATTGTTCTTCGATGACGTGTCAACTGATATTCATCAGCACAAAGAGCATGTCTTTTTTTGCCTCCGCAAACGAAATGATTAAATGGCACTGAAGAGCGAGAAGAAAAACCAGTTTCCTTAATTTTTACCTGTAGTCAAGTGAGTGTATTGATCCGTACGTATCATCTTGTAGAAAATAATGAATACTTAGTAAACATGTGTATTTGTCTAGGACAAAGGCAGACTATTTGTGATTTCTTGCAGGGACGGAGTAGGAAATTGGCTTTTCAATTTTTCATTCATAACAATTTTCAGAAGTAGGATAGATAACATTTCCTGTGTCCTCATGAAACCGACAGCTATGTAAGAGACCAATTCAAGAAAGGGTTGTACACTTATTCAGTGATAGTAAAAAACTTAATAAATCAATACTTTGTTAATAGTGCAGTGAAGTGATGCATAAGTGATTAAGTTAGGTGATCAAGTATTTGTGCGGATAAGCCTAGTGGAAGAAAATGTTGGAATTAAGAGAAATCATCAACGAAATAAAGCGACTGCGAGAAAATGTTGCAGAAATTCGTTCCGTGAATCAAAGCCTAATAGTGCATAATGATAGGGTGATTTCGGGAAATGGTAGTTCATTGGATTCTCCACCACCATTAGTTTTAATCAATGGCAGTGCGTCGGTTTCATCCCCATCGGCAAAATCTGGAAATGTTGGCGTACTTCATCATCACTATTATCGAGTTCGGTTTCTGTCCGTCTAGGATTGACTAAACGTAACTGTCTGGTGGCTGCATTTGATCTGTAGTACAATACGTTCAGAATAAAAGATTGGCTGCAAGATTTTGGATTTGATACTAATTTTCGCGCATGGGAAGATAAGGTTAAAATGCTATATTATGTTTTGAGATTAGAAGGAGCAGCGAAGTTTTGGTACCAGGAGCAAATATCAGCTTGGGTTACTTTAAAAGACAGCTTGATCAGTTTTCTCTCAATTGAAAGTGTTGCAAATGATGTAAATTAACTGAAAAAATGATTGAGAAGACGCGATCGGAAAACAAAGATGTTGAAACTTATTTCCATTATATGGTATCCTGGGGAGAAAAAAAACGTTCTTTAAACGATGCCTCGATCATTAATTATGTGATTGACGCTATACACTATTTAGTGAAAGGAGCACTGACCGCAACAATAATTTAGTATATTGACAAGTTAATCAAAAATTGAAAAGCCTGGATCAATTGTAGGAGAAAAATAAAGTGTCTGAAATCAGAAGGCTAATTCAAAAAATCGATTAGGAGCTGTAGCCTAAGAATCGATCAAGAGACATCCAAAAAATGATATGCAGGTATTGCGAAAGAATCGGGCAAATGTGCAAAGACTGTACAAAGCGATTAAAGAAGTGCTCTCAGTGCAATAAAACCGATTATTTGCTCAGAAGATGCGAAATAGAAGAGTATATGCCTAGCACGTTCGGAAGACGAAAGATGGAAGCATAAACACTTTTAACCGGTTTAAGTTAATAGGCTTAGGTTGTAAGCTTTAGTTTATCTGGGCAGTGATTGTTCGACGATGCAGCAGCAAATGGTTACACTTAACCAGTGGATGCCCACAGGGCGTTGTTACGAGCTACGTCGTTTTGAGGATCCAGTTGTCGTATGTACTGGAAAGGTTATAGCAACGGTGAAACTTCAAGAAATCCAGTACTAATTGATTGTTTCAGTCGTTCCCGATACTGCCCACCAAATGCCGTCATTTACTAAAACGTCAGGGCAAGTGGCATTAACAAAAAATGGCAGGTGTATGGGCTGCAGTAAAAATGAAAACTGGAAAATGGAGTGTGCGAATTTCGGATTAGAGCTGCAACGAGTCATGGACAATTTTTGCAATTGTTTTAGCTTTCCAAAACTCCAATAAAAAGGATGATGTATTTAGGAATTGTGTTAGTAGTTGCACTTTATTTAGTTTTAATTCAGTTTAATAGACCATGGTACTTTTTCACGGCAGTAAAACAAAATACATATTTCATTGCATTTAACATTTTATTATGCTTGAAGAATTTGAAGTTGCGATGAGAGCACTACAATGAGAGGAAAAAAATATTCAGGTAAAATATTTAATCGAATATATAGTGGAGAATATAAAACACTTTACACTCAGATTCAAATTCAAACTTTATGGCTTATTTTTCTTGACTTCGTCTTCTAATCTTCACACCTTCTGACATCATTTCAAATCAATACTTCACTCACTCTCTAAAATAATCTAGAATATTTTTGATGGATTAGACTAACAATAACAATTATTTATCGAACTGCACCGAAATTGAACTTGACGGCGCCGTGTAAGTGCTCTATAGAAGTCTTCATCTCTATCACTAAACTAACACTGGTCGGCACTTGATATCTACCATTTCGTTCTTGACATTGGATTAAATATCCGTTTGACGTAAATGACGAATTCAAATTGAATTTCGTTTTCAATTAAGATGAAAATTTGATTAAAATCCAATTTAATTTTCCTGTCGGCCAAATTGGTATTTGAACAAAAGTGCACAGAGTGGCTTCTTTAAACAAATTGAGATGAGGGGCCTAGACAGCAAATAAGAGGAATGCGGGCAGATGAGATATGCAAGTGATGGGAAAACGATTTGAAAGCGATTTGAAGGATTTTCTTTGGAAGGTGGAAAATTGAAATGAGTCTATGTTTGAAGTTCAAAGTTAAAATGAATAATTGTGACTGACGATAAGAAAGGAGATTAAGACAATTCAATATGCATTTGGATGATTTTTATATTTATTAGCAAGATTGGATTAGGGTTCGATGATGGTGATAATCATTTTGAACTTCACAAAATTTCACAAAAATACTGGATGAGAGCGTCAAAAAAAAAGATATGTTAGAAGTACGTTTGAGAAGACGCAAAAAAAAAATATTTTAATTTATTAATCAATTCTGAGCTAATTCATTAGGTGCATTTGGATTTCAATACTTTTTAGAGCCATTTTTGATTCATTATTTTGTTTGAAAGCTATAAATTTTTAATTAAAAAATATTTTTCTTCCAATTTACGATATATTTGTGAATAGAAAAATCAATATTCTTTAAGATTATTGCAATATTTTTAATAATCGGTTAATTTTTTCAATACTCCCTTGTCATAATTCGAACGGCACCTTATTATTGGAAAAACTGAAGATGCTTACCTGTAAGAGAAAGAAAGATATTATATTAGCATTTCGGTAAACATGGTTTCGGATAATAAATATATTGTTTTTATTCTATTCCATAATGGGAATTCGTACAATTTAAGTTGCTTCAAAAATGTCGTATAGCCTATTAAGTAGAACACTACGTCCTACTCTCAGCAGGTACCTGGGTCGAAACAGGGGCAAAGTGAAGCATGAAATTAAGCATTTCAAGCAAATGAAATTTCTATTATAAAAATGGAATCCCTGTCACCTCCACTCTCCAAGACCCCGAATGGGTTACAATTCAGTTTTTTTTTGCAAATCTGTGAAAACAAACTTATTTGCCAATATTTACTGATAAATATATTTTTCCGGATATTATATGGATTTTTCCATTTAATATATTAATACTAGAGTATTTCTGAAACACAATAAATATTTTTTCCTCGTTCAAATAATTCATCAAAACACCTAAATATACTTCATACTCATTACTTATGAAATTAATCGAAAAAAAATAGCATATCAATTTCCCTGGCACACCCCAATGACCTATTGTTTTATCATTCTTTTTTTGCCATCACATTTTCGCTGCGTACCATCAAATCGATAAGTGAATTCTATTTTTCATCCATTAGTAAGAAAATATTATTGGGTCACATAAACAACGTGAGCAAAATACAAAAGTAACGTCGTTATTTCTGTGAGACAACAATGACGACAACAACAACAATAAAAACCATCACAAGGACAACAAAGGTGACTACGACGATAAAAATAATAACCATTAGTAGCTACGAAGCACAGTAGGACTATAATTGAGTACGCCGCACCTTTAAGCCATAAGTCGTTTTTCCCAGACAGGGCACACCTTGGTTTTGCCTTCATTTTTTAGGCTTTAGTAAGCGAAATTGTGGATGGATTAGAGCTTTTGTGCTGGGGTGAAAAATAGTTCATAGTTCGATGTAGTAGTTTAGGTTAAGTGCTATAATAAAGAAGAAGAGCGCGAATGGAAAATTAAACGGTGAGATCATCAGCACAGCTGAAACACTTGGAAAAAACTCGTGTAGCTTGGTGGGCAGAGAGAACACTGGTTTCTTGTGCGGGGTTGCTGGTTCGAATCCAGGCACAGACTGGATACCACACATCGAACTATGAGTGAATTTAGCTCTAAGTAAGTGTCTCATCAGGAGTGAAATTAATCAGATAACTTAAAAGAATAAATTATGGTAATTGAGTTTCTACCACCTTATAGGTAATTTTATAAATATTGATCTTCTTTAGTAACTTATTCGTAAGAATTGTATATGGGATAGCTTTTGCAGATAGAAGGTAAGGTAAAAAATCTAGTCGCAGGAACTTCATTCATAACCAATGAGTGCCAGTACAGAGTAATTAGTTCGTTGATTTGACTCAGTTAGTTCGTCGTCACAAGCTTAACTTAAAGTTCTATAAGTTATCACGCTTGATTGTTCGCGGCTGGATTTGAACTAGAGTGTTCACATGTCAGTATCCAGTTTCTCGCTTATTACACAAACTACATGGCTATACCAAATTCCCAAAGACTCTAGGCTTACTAAAATGTCCTTGATTAAAATTTTTCTTCACAGGTTTCAAAACGTGAATTCTATTTAAAAACTCCGTTTGATTTAAAGACTAATTTCGAACATCAGAAGATTGATATTGATTAGTTGTTTGATAGATATTAATATTTCATTTGCTTTGTCAATTTTTGATAATCGCATCTGATTCGCCATGAGATATTTTCTTTTTATAGAAAGCTATCCCAGTCGATATTTTTCTTAGAATATCTGTATTAATTTTTACTCTTTTTTCTAATATATAAGGCTGAAAGAGAAGAAATTGTATTTAGTGGTTGTTGGCTTTTTTGTTATGTTTTCGTTTTACAGGTATTTTCAATATGAATTTCGCAGGCATTTTTTGCTGTGAATAAACACATTTTTGGCAAAACACTAACTAACTTTTAAAAAGGTGTTGGGTCCTACATTTGCTTTTTCATACAAAAATGTATTCTGAAACTCCTGCTACCAAACCTAAAAAAAATCGGTATTTCGTATTTAAAATGAAAATTCTTACATAAAAATAACAAAAACATGACTCCAGTTTAGCATGTTACCAAAATTGTTTGGTATATAGTCCATGTAACGCAAAATTTTTGGCGTCAACGGTCACAGTTAAAGCATGGGATTTTTTTGAAAGTCTAATGCTTTTTAAGGGCATTTTTTTTATTCAATAATGCTGCCGGAATATTTTGAGGGGAAAATTTTGAACAATGTAGAAGTGTAGAATTAATGAATATGAAATTCTAATACAGGTTTTTTTATGTAAAACATAATGCTTTTTATTTTCTTCTATTTTTTTCTTGTGATAACACAAAGATTTCAGGGTCTGACCTTTTGAAGTTTTTGTTCAGCAGTGACAGCAGAAAGAGGCATATGCGAAAAGCAGATTTAATTATTCCATTCAAAGGAACTAGGTGCCATTTTTTTTATTTTGCAATCTGCTGCTTAATTTATCCGTTCGTGATAAATTTGTTTTCTTATTATTGTGTGATAATTAGTGGAGTACTAGTTTCATACCCAGTTGCCAACCTTGAGACAGCATAAAATGAAAAAATTCTACCATGAGCTCACAGCCAGACGTGAACCTACAGATAGTAGGTCACTAGCCCGGTCGGCCGACTTAGCGAGCAGAGCTATGTTTTATGTCAATGGTGCTTCCAACAGAAACTAAGTATCGCGATGCAAGGCTATCTCAATCACATATATATTTTCGCACTTTTAGCTGCGTTTTCAATGTTGGCGGAAAATTTCGTTCAACTTGAGAGACGAGTTGGGGTCTGCTCTCAGTAGAAGAGTTTTGGAATTTTTTTCCTAGACGACGGAAAAGCGCTTAGATGGGCAAAACATTGGAACAAAACCACGATTTGGTGTTAGGGATCGTAGATGGAAAGTACGTTTACGTGAGATCGCTCCAACTAGAAATACTCCAACTGGGCGGGTGCTTTTTATTTTAATATTCGATCTGGATATGAGAAAATTTAGTTCTCGCTGGGTGCAATCACGGCTGATCAGAAACGCCAACGAGTAGTAATGGCAACAGCGAGTTTTGAACGGTATCGCAAGAACACTATGGATTTTTTTGAGGCGATCCATCACAAGTAAATGAAACGTGGGTCTACTAAATATGCCTGAAACAGTCGATCCAGTGATCTAGAAAGGTGACAGCTCCGAAGAGTAGAGCCATGGGCGGGAAAAGGGCCATTATTTTTTGGAATAGCAAGACGATTATCATGACCGGCTTTCTAGAAGAAAGAAAGATGATACATGGGAAGTACTTTGCAAAATCATTGGCACGTTTGGACTCTACAATCGAAGAAAAACATCCTAGTTTGCGCAATAAGGATATCCTCTTTTCATCATGATAACGCTCCTGTTTACACATGCACTATTTGGAAGGCTAAACTGCATGAAATACGATAGAAAGTCATCGCTCATATGCCGTATTTGTCCGGCCTAGCCCCATGTGACTGCTTTTTATTTCCTCAGCAAGGAAAAGATTTTCATAGAGGAAAGAAGTCAACGAGTTTGTATTTCACTCATTTGAAGAGGGCGTCGACATGTTTTTTTAAACGAAATGAAAGGTTTAAACGATATCACAATATTGAGCTTCTAAGAGGTTTCGCTGAAAAATAAAAAGTAACAAAAAAATTGTTGTAACACGAGCGTCATTCTATTCTACTCCATGCCAGTATTAAAAACGAATTTTGGAAACTTGTAGAACAATTTTGAATAATTAATTAAACTACTTTCACCCACGATACCGTCCTAGCAAGTCGCTGATGAGATACTTGGATTGAACAATGAATTTGTAAGAGGAATGTCAGTGCTCAAATTAAATGTTGTTGAAATAATTCTTTTATTTTTCGAACTTTTGTATTGGCTTGAGAGTCGTAAGAAGAGTGATATAGAAGTTTTTCATGAAACATTTTTACACTTTTTTTAAGTCAATTGTAATGTTTTAAAATGTGTAACCGCTTATCAATTGAAAAAAAATTAAAAAATTTATAATTTAACTAATCTAATTAAAAATTAATTAGAAACTATCAAAAAAAAAACAAGGGGCCAGCCAATAAGGAACTAAAAGCTCGTGTAGCTTCGTGGATAAAGCACTGCCTTGTAGGGTCTCTGGTTCGAATCCAAATACGAACGGTGGACCGAGCTTTGAGTAAGCCTAGCTCAAATCCGAGATGAAGGGATATATGAAACAAAAAATTTCATAAGCGTAAAAAAAATCGATTATGAAAATGGACTTTTCATCACCAGGCCCCAAAAATGGCTGTAGCGGACCCAAAAATGGCTGTAGCGGACAGCTTTACTTTTTGCTTGGCTGGAAGGCGATTAAGCAATACGATAGGGATTCAAGCACCACAGTGCATGGAAAAATGGAAACTTCTAAGTCGGCCGTGAAACAACTTAAGAAAGTAGAACCTGACAGCCTGCCAAGTTCATAAAAATATGTCGCAGTTCAAAGTAAAAGTAAATAATATAAGAGCCCTGATAAAATTAGATGGCATTATTATGGACGACGAAATGTAGTTTTTGGGAGAGTCTTTGATTTTTTCGATGGTTTTTTTCTTAGTCTTGCTAATAGGAATAGTCTTGCCTTTGCAAGTGGTTTTAATTTACAATGAAGTATCCTTGTTTCAGGTCAAATCTAAATATGAAATCAATAATCTCTTTTGAGTTTCTAGTCAGGTTCATAGGAATAGCTTTCTTCATCATAGTTTGGTTCTTTTTTGATTTCTGTTGTTGTCGGTAATACTAATTTTTAAAGGTGTGCAGGATTTCAGAAAAGGCAAATGGCATATATCACTAAAAGATATGAATGAAGCAATCAAAATGACTCAATTATAAGCACTCAATACATACGTCGGTTCACTTTATTCTGCGCGAGTTGCTTCACGAGGACTTCATCACTTGGTGTGGTATTGTGTTGTTTTTTGTGACCAACACATTTATGTACCAATAGTAGAGATTCCTTGTAAGGCAATCAAAATGAGGCATTCAGTTGATGTGATTTTGATATTGTTGCGTTTGGCTGACACTTTTGTGTACGCGCAGTAACGAGTCATTCACTGCCTATATGCAATAAATCGCGTGGAAAGTTCAGTGTTTGACTCCCTTTCTCTTCCTATTGTCTAGCACAGAGTTGAGTCTGATTTTGGTGTGGATTGGATAGAATGTTATAAGGCCCTTGGACAGGGAGATCTACTTGACGACTTGTTCACAAAATTAGCAGTCTGTGGGCTGAATTCAGGATGCATTATTTTGTCCCTGCAACGGTTGAAATCAAAATTTCTTTATGTTTGGGGGAGCGAGAGACGGAGATAGTGACCGACGATAAAGTTGCGGTATCATGAATTGGTGAATTTTACTCGACTTGAGTGTAAAGTAGTGGTTGCATCGTTGGAAATAATTAATACGACTCAATGGATTATTTATAGTAATATGAGTAAAAGGTTGGCGACAGCGGGTACTTTAGTGAATTTTAAGGAACTTCCAAATTTATATGGAAAAAATAGAACTGGAAAATGAAAACAGATAATGCTTTACACCTGATGATAGCGTGTCGGATATTTTTAATCCTAGATATAGGTTGAGTGCCAGAGAGGAGGCAAACATTCTTTTTGTGAATTTCGAACTAGGATAAATTCTGGCAGATACAACAAATCATTGCGAAACTTAGAAAACACATTGGAGCTTATAAAATGTAAGCGTGTGTAATTTTTGATCTATGTGCGCGCAACTCTGTAGCTACTCTTTATACACGACCATATGTAATACCCAATTGTCACATGGGCATGAAAAAAAGCAAGCTGCTGAAAAAAAGCAACTACATCCTGGGCTTTTTAAGAAAATGTTGAGAGCACTAGAAGTCGTTGCCGCTTCTGTGAGGAATATTTACGAAAATTTGAAGATTTGCTCAACGTTAATATTATTTTTAAATGCTGCTTTCTAGGTTGGGAATAAAGAAGATACGTTTTGTTTAGAGAGAACTAACTATTTTTTATCTAATAAAATAAAGTTGTATTTATGTATTATGTTCAATCGTTCTTTCCATTATTTCCATTTATTCATTATTTTTTTTTAAATAAAGACCTCGAATATAATCCTTTCATACCTGCATAATACTACAATCAAAACCTGATTAACACAGCTGATTGACTCACACTGATTGGCTCACACTCATCCAAATGAGTGAGTCGAACTGTGTCAAGACATCAAATTGAGTCATTTTACCCATCTCTACTAGAAGCATATCAAGAAAGAGATCTAGTATAAGTCGGACAGAGTGTTCTCCATTTTAATGAGTAGATTTTTTATAAAAAATACAGGCTACTAGTTCACATTTTGATTCTACTGAGCTATTTAATTAGATGGAGGTTTTTGAAGTGTTTTTTTTTTTAAATTTGGAAGTTTCTGAGAACTATAGTGCATGGTATGAACAATGACTACATAAGTATTTCGATGTTGGCATGTAATTTGCACATTATACCCAGAGTTATAAAATAAATAGTCATCTTAACGGTTTACACTCAAAGCCCACTTAATACCTAAATGACACTTTCTTTTCAAACGAAATTGATGACCAGTATCATTGTCCCATTGAATTCAAAACTCTGTTTCAAACCCATTTCATTTTTTCGCCACTCATTCCCTTTCTAGTAAAAAGAATATCAATTATCTACAGTCCATATTACACTAAGAAATTTCCTTTCAATACTGCAAACCCATTTACGGTCATTTCACAATTTTTATGGTATCCTTTCATAGTCACACTCCATTGAAACAAGACAAAGACCACACAAAAAAATTCTGTAATGACCATTACTATCATCATCTAAACTGTCTTTGCACAAGATGTTTTCCCACTAAAATTTTCACACCATCCAATCGACCATTTAATGTTATTCTCGATTTTTTCATCAATTTTTTTTTCTTTGTCGAATATTCAATAAGTTTCCCAGCAGTTAGTTCTCTTTTGTCGATCTCCTTTTTTTCGGTGATGGAGAAGAAAAATTAATTCATAGTCAATGTGCCATGGCGAAATCGCTTTTCTTTTCTCCCGAACATGGGGAGCGAACTACATTGCCAGTCTATATGGACACATCAAATCGCCAACTTTTATTCAATATTGTTTTTTTTTCGTCGTCGTCCCCATTGTTTTTTTTTATTTCTATAATATTTTTCTTTGAGATCGTGGAGCTGAGTTCGCTGTCGGATGCCACAGAGAACTGGTAGTTGGTTGCCTGTCGCTTTTATCGGACAGTATAGAACGAGGCACATCTGTCGAGACTAGAGTCATCTTAATGGTCGATTGACTACTATCGTCTAACGATGAAAACTTTTGCATTGAAGCACAGGATCATTACGAGGATGGATAGCTTGCATTTTCAGGAACACTTTGTTCCATGTGGTTTTATAAGTGTGTGATATATCAATTGCAGGCAGGTGAGCAGAGAGTTTTGTAGCGAGGCAGAAATATGATGACCAAAAAATTATTAAATTGTGAATAGAAAAAATTACTATACGAATTTTCAGTGAGAAAATTTAAACAAGCACCACTAATTCATCAAAGCTAATGAAGCCTGAATCCTTGGAAATTTTCAATCGATCGAAAAGTTGCCTGAAACTTTGTTTTCCCGTTAAACTTGAGCTCTTTGTAGTATTGTGTGCTACTGGCAACTGTGGTTAATCGCTATGTGTTGGATATGATGATGATCAATTCACAAGCGGCGGGTAGAAGGAATAAATCAATGAATTCTTTGGCAATCATTCAAGCGTATCCTGGAATTATTAACAGTTGATTAGTATTCGGAACTGTTCTCAATAGGAATTATTAATTTTCTTTGTTGTCGGGGAATTTGTTTTTTGGACGATTTGTGAAGAACGTATTTAAAGTCATTCATCATTAATGGACTATTGAAGTAGTTCATTGAGTTTCTTAAAGGATTCCCATTTGGTTTCAACGTCAGTTTTTTATTTTGTTATTTCAAAAGGAAAGGTTTATTTGATTTTTTTTGTTTGAAGACAATAATTACAACGTTTTATGACATATGGCAAACTCTCAGTCACTTTGCAGAGTGGCGACTGGTAGCCCGGTTATCCTTCTATTACTGAAAGCAAAGATTTTCAGAATCAATTTTCATAATCGAAATTTTGACGGGAGTGAAATGATTAGTTTCTCTACAGACTTTGCCCCGTATTAAACTCTGGTATCTAATCATAACTAGGTAAATTCAAAGCTCGGTGCGCAATTTACCGTCTGCACTTGGATTCGAGCCAGGGACGTCACAAGCTAGGAGCCAGAACTCTTTGCATTAGACTACATGAGCTTATTACATTTAGACAACATACTTAGAATACATGAGGTTATTTACATTTTTTATGTAAAACCTTTGATTTGGAACCAAAAAAAAAACCTTACGCATTGAAAAATGTTGGGTATTAATATCTAAGTTTGGGCGTCTTATGGGAATTTACGTAATCGCTTGAGTACCAGTTTTTTTATTCACTGCAGTGATTTACGCTATCTATTGCTTTGTGAACATAAACAAAATGTACGAATTTTCACATCACACATCAAGCATAAAACTATTCAACTCAAAGAAATTCAACACATTAAATGCAAACGAAATGTAATTAAGATATTGCACACATTACCAAACATACAAGAGCAGCCGAATCATTTATTTGTAACCAATACTTCTGCTAAACTAATTGCAGAAACTTTGATTTCATTTTCACATTTACAATGATTTTGACTGAAATGGACAGAGGAGAGGATAGGAAAAATTTCTGAGAAACCTATCAAAATTTCTTAGTATCATTTAATCAAATAAAACTAATTATGGTTGGTCTTTCTTTGGTTTCATTTGAATAACCTTTCAGAAATAGTTTGTGGTGTTTACATTTCAGAAGCCCTTAGAAGTAAGCAATCCCAATGTTTTGGTTTGCATCAATTATTAGTAGTTTCGGCAAGTGAAATGGTAAATGTCTATAAATGCATGGCTTCACACAATTAACATTATTTTGTATATATATATCTTGTTTGCGTTGTGACGGGTATATTTTATGGTACGTATTACATATATAGGTGGCAAGTTTGACCTTTAGCTTATTTATTGTGCTTCATTGATATGCCATTTTATAATTCTATCTATCTATTAAAGGGCAATTTTTCAAATTTTTCAAATTATAGTCAAGGGAAAATTGTATTTGTTTGTCATTGAATTTTAAATCATTTAAAATACACTTAAGTCAATCCAATCCTTCATACAATGTCGATCTAGGTCAATCAAGATGGCAACTTTTAAATTTTGGCTACTGAAAGAAGAAATAACGTTGAGTTTGTAGTTGATTCTGGTAGGTAAGAATGACTAACTTATCAGCTCAAAAACAAACACTGTTCTACGCACACTTAAGAAAAAGTTTATTACATATATCTTAGATAATACGAACTAGATATCTATCCGGTATGTACACTGTTGTAGCAGGATATCAAACTGTTTTTTTTTTTTGAGTTCGCGAGCTTATCACTCTTTTGAGTCGGCGGATTGGTTTCGACGCTACTGGAGAGCCAGTGTTAAAGATGTGATGTGTTACTTTGTATTTGCAGATTTGAGAGATCACTGGGTTGACCGTGATGACGTAGTAAATTACTCTTCTCCACAATAGACCTGACTTAGCTCTGTCATCCCATCCTAGTCGACCCAAACGATATCCATAAGACCAGAATCTGCACACCCTTTGGACTTTTCGAATTCATTCGAATGACTTTCGAGTATTGCAGTGCGGCCTAATCAGTATAGCGGTTTATCCACGAAGTCCTACGTGGTCACCAGATTAGAAACAAGAAACAAGAAACAATTACAACAGCTGAACTCTCTAAAACAATTGAAGACCTAGGAAAGTTTTTCGAGATGATCAATTTCTACCGTCGCTTCCTTTCTCATACAGCTTAGATGCAGTGCCCACTCAATGCCGATCTTTGCAGCCATATAGAAGATGACGCAAAGACAATCGACTGGTCAGTTGAAGCTTTCGAACACGTCAAGATTGGCCTCGCAGAAGCCACTCCATTGTCCTTTTCGGACTCATACGCCGAGCTTGGTCTGTTAGTAGATGCCTCATGCATCCGTATTAGAGCTTCTTTGGATTTCATCGGTTTTTACTAGGCCAAATTAAGCGACGTAAGGGTGATATAGGGTGAAAAACACACAAAATATTCCGAAAGTGCTGTAATTTTTATTTCATTATAAAGATTGATCTTTGCCATAAAATGTGAAACACAATATCGTTCAAATGTCCTCCACGGGATTTCTTACAGGACTCAATCCTTTTGAGGTAATTTTCAATTACTTTTCGGCACATTTCGGGCAATATTTTGCCCATGACTTTACGAAAATTGACTTTCAGTTCGTCCAGAGTCAACGTTTTATCAGGGCATTCGCTATTTTCGATACAGTTTGGAACACTAGAGATTTGTTACACTAAAGACTAGACTAGACTACAAACCACTCACTTTTGCATTCAAGCAAGAGCCAGAACATTTTAGACATTTAAGTTGCATATCTGAGGTCACTTCTGATATTCAGCCTGCCTCTGCTTGCGACGATGTAGCTGCAGAAATTATCCTTGCCAGTACTCTCAACTTTGCCGAAGTTGCAAATAACTCTCTCATCATCATGAGGTATTTGTATCATCGTTAACAATTTTCATGACGTGTCTAGCCCATTTATTCAACTAAGCATCCTTTTCGCGTTCACGAAACACAACATAGCGCAACTTGGCATTCGCACTTTGCGGTAGCACACACCAAAGAATTCTTCTGGTCTTCGATCAGCAAGGACACTTCCACTTAAGGTTGAAAATGTCTATCTTGTAAAAAATGCAAGATAACCAGACACATGAGCCAGGCTGTACCGACCTTTTCTACGGCCTCCGAATTATTTAAGATCATTCGCATAGACATAATTTAGGGTCATCTGCCTAGACACTTCTGCTGCTCTACTGAGCACCTGATTTGCACGATCTGGAATACCTCAGTTTATTGTCACCGACCAGGGCAGTCAATTTTTCACCTTAAGCTTGGTCGAATCTTGGGCTTTGAATCAATGCTTAACTTTCAGGACATCGGTGTCTTGGCATTGTACTCTCAAATCGGATGTCACAGCATACAGCGATACGTCTTGGATCAGAACAATGCCTTTTTTTGTTCTTGGATTCAAATTTCTATTCCGTAAAAAATTCACGGGCGCACATCTCCTGTGCGGATTTAGGGATTTAGCCAAAACCGACTTCGCCTCAACATTTTTAACAACTGCGGAAAATTCCCGCTAAACGCATGCACACTATTCGAAACAAATCCGTCAATTGTTTCATTGGGCCTTTCTAGACTTGTATTCTTGATGCACTCCTCAAACCGGTTTTCTGGGCAAGAGGCAGAAGAATCGAGGGAAAATCTCTACAAAAAGTGATGCACTTGGAGAGAATTATTCATCACTTTTGAAACTGATTGAAACTGATGCAAATCACTAACACAACTATAAACATAGTTCACGGGTTAGGAATTTTTCATGAAACACTCAAGTCGAAATGAGAAAACAACAACACGCACACATTCATATGCATAATCGGTATATGAACGGTTCCGTTGCTGAAAAATACAAGTGTGGAAATGGGGAGTGAGGAGTGCATCAAGAATACAAGTGGAGAAAGGCCCATAACAGACTCAAGTCATGTTATTCGTCTTTCTCATGGAACGCAAACCACTGATATATTCATCAACCAACAAAAGTCTAGCGAAGAAGGTAGCCTTTGCATATCTCTCGTTACCAAACCACAAAACTGAAACTCATTTATATCTAGCGGTAGCTCACGTTACGCTGGCATCAGAGTATTATGGATACTCTTATATACACTACCGCTCAAAAGTATTTGCTCACTCAATAAATTTACTCTTTTAAACGATTGGATGTTATAAAAACAAATTCAAATTTATTCACTATAATTAACACTTAACATGTTTGTTAAAACTTAATATAGAACTTTAAGCAGATTGCTTCTACAACTATGAAATTAAATTTAATTTTATACCTGAGATTAAATGATCTTACAGTAGTGAATCAGCATAAGGAAAAATAAACAAAAACCTTATTCATAAAGGTTATTGTTTGTGATCATGGTTCCCTTCTTGTCTAGAAATCAGCATTGACAACGTATATCGTCTCTAAAGCTTATCAAAGCAGAGCATATTGATACGGGAAACTCGATCGTTTTGCGGAATAAGCCTCCGAAGCCGAATCAAA
Source organism: Nemotelus nigrinus (assembly GCA_947369275.1). NCBI lineage: Eukaryota > Metazoa > Arthropoda > Insecta > Diptera > Stratiomyidae > Nemotelus > Nemotelus nigrinus. The sequence continues at coordinate 37,819,206 of OX376372.1, forward strand.
TTAGAATTGTTTTTGCGGGATGATTAAAATTGAAAATTTTTATTATTTATTCCGCAAAACGATCGAGTTATTTATTCCGCAAAAAATATAAAATGGGTTTTCCCGTGAAATTAATGCTTCGCAGAGTTCCACTAATTTTGTTACCCTCAGCTACAAAGCATTGATATTTTTACGTAGGCATCGTTCGAGTATAAGTTAAGGCGATATTATGAACAATTTACAGAACAATTTTACCTATAAGTACGGAGAATCCCAAGATACATGAATGGGCAAATACTTTTGAGCGGTAGTCTAAATATACTTTGATTTTATTTGCAGTCCACAACTTTCATTTTACTTGAACACTACACTTTCTACCCACTTAGTTTGATTTGTTTTATTTTTATTTATTTATTTTATTTTTTTTTTGTGTCAAGCATATTATTCTTCAATTATTTTTTTTATTTTATGTATCCTTTTTTATTTAATGTATAGAACTTAATATATTGTACATCAATTTTATTTTTATTTATTCAGGACTGTTATATTTTTATAACTTAATTCAATTTACTTTCTTAATTTATTTAATTGATTGAATTTTAATTCTATGTATTTTCTACGTCTTGTAAATCTATTTTTGCTCACAATCCGTTATTTGGTTCCTCATGCTTTCAAAACATTAAAAACAACTCTTCTCGCATGACCGCAATGTCGGACACATTCAACGTGCATGAATAAACATTCTTTCATCATACATCATTCAAGCTGATTGCATTTCGCTACGATAGAATGCAACGATATGCTTAGGCACTCCTCTGAATTCTTAATTCCGTCATAAAGGCGAACATCATACATCATTCAGACAATTGGAGGTCATCTGTGAAATTATTATTCTAAACGAAGTCACATAAGCTGGTGATATCATTTAGTTCAACTGGACAGTTGTGTGTTTATCACGAAAATACATGGAAATGCGGTCAGAGGAACCGTTGGCTATTTAGAATGTCATACTAACGGATGTCTCTGGAGAATTTTAATTTTGAGGCCTAGAGTAGAATGAAGACGAAATGTTTTCTGAACTAGATGAATAGAAAGATAATGATGCCGTTCACAAAATTAGTTAATCTATTTCCAGCTACTTTTGTATGATATGGAAATAAGTGGAAATTTCTTCAAGTCTCATGGGAATTAAAATTGAAAATGTTATAAGTAAGCAAATAATCTTGCTTGGCAAAATTTTATATTGACTAAAAGCAAGTTCTTTATGTCTTCAAAAAAGAAATACGATATGATATAGTATTATGATCATTTGCTATTAATGTATACGATAAGTACCATGGCTCACTTGAGTCTGGATTTGTCTCAGAGCCCCCCTCAGATTAACTCAAATCCCTATGTGTCGTAATGGCCTGATATTTTTAATCTCCAGAAAAACATCACACTCTGCTACAAAAGAAAACCACCATATTCTAAAATATATCAAAAAGCCCTCGATCAGTTGAAATGTAATTACATTCAATTTCACCGATATTTTTCATGATATGCCTTCACATCGATTACATTCTTATCCACATTCACTTTTGAGGAAGCAGCACTATCCCCTATAGCTTTTTCGGCCCGGTATCATATTCCAATCCATCCACATCATCACCAGCACCACCATCCTAACAAAAAACAAATTTAATTTAGTCCCGATAACATCCACACCTCGACCTAATATATCATTCGACAAATCAATTGCTTCGTCAAAGGTAGTAGTCTGCGCGACTGTTCGATTCTCGAACTTCTGCTGACAGTATTAATTATAGGTTAATTAATCAATCAAGAATCACCCGAAATGACTGACGATGATGCCCACGCCCTTGCTCATCTCGAGCAATTCTTCATCGTATCTTGTTCATGCACACGACACGGCAGCGCTTAGAACGTTTCGCTGGCGGGAACATTTCAAATCCATTCACCTCACCGTTGGCTGACAAACACCATTACTGTGCCATAAACAAAAAAATAGAACAAGACGTGTGCTTCAATCTTGCTGTACGAGTATTTGGACTGGGAAAGTGGTTGGCGAAAAAAGAGCAAGGATGGTTAATGGCTTTATGAAAGCCAAAGTAAAAACTCGAAATCTGAAATTTCATCACAGGATCGTCAATCTTCTTCGCTTAGTCCATATCAAATACAAATTGATTTTTACCTTGAGTTTGATATGGAGACATGAAAAAAAGTATGTTTAGGAAGTTAAAAGGCCGCAAGGTTTCCATACTTTTCAATCATATTTCAGACACTTCTGGGAGCTTCTACAAATATTCTTGAGATTTTTGTTTATTCATTTATTATGTTTGTTGACAAATTGTTTTTGTTCGGGACACGTGCATGTGTAGCGCGTTCATACCACAAATGAAAACATAGACTAACGCGCATCATTTATGCGCTTTTTATCTATTGGCAAACATGTCAAAAATTACAGTAGAGCTTTAAATATTAATGTAGAAAGTTGATTAATGTTTCAACAATGACTGTTTAGAGTTTTTAGTTTAATTTATCTGAAAGAGTTATTTGCAGATAAATCTTTGATAAATGTTCGCAAATAAACAATAAGTTACCTTTCATACGAGAGGATTTTATTTTATTTTATTTCTTAACCAAGCAAGGTACAAGTAACGTAAACAGTAAAAAAACAAAATTGGAAATTACGAGTACATAGAAATAAAACGAAAAATTAAATAAAATAATTAACAAGATAAATCAATAACAAATTAATAAATAACAAATAAATAAATAAAACATTGAACATATAGCTTAGGATAAAGGGTTGCGGATGGCTTTGAAAAGGGAGGATTTAAAGGATAATTTTGAGACTGTTGGAGAATACAGATTACTTATGCTATTGAATATCCTGCAGCATCTATTTATCGGCTCATTAGCTGCGTAAGTAGTGGAGTGTGGATATTCCTTAAGTAAACGAGAGGACCTGGTGTTTCTTACAGGGTTATTCAAAACTATTTTGCTATTCAGGAATTCAACTTTGATGACGCCTCTAATGACGTCGAATGTGAAGCAGGCCGAAAGCATCTTTCTTCTAGATGCAAGTGTTAATAAGTTTAGATGACCCAGTCGAAACTCATAAGGAGGAAGGGTATTAAAATCGTAAGGGCTGTATAGTTCTCTCAATGCGAAAAGTAAGAATTGCTTTTGTATGGACTCGAGTCTGCTACTGTGGGTTTCAAAAGCCGGATTCCAGCAAATGGAAGCATATTCGAGAATGGGGCGTACTAGGGAGATGTATAAGGATCGTGTGACCCACAGGTTACGAAATTCCTTGGCACGTCTTTTGATGAAGCCTAGCTGTTTGTTTGCCCGGGAAAGTATTTTATCATAATGCAAGGTGAAGCGGAGTCGCTCATCCAAGACAACACCAAGGTCGACAACGTTATCAACTCGAGCTAACAACTTATTCCCGAGGAAGTATGTGTTATGTGAGACGGTGCATTTTCGGGAGAAACTTATAACTTGGCACTTAGCAATGTTGAGAGAGAGCTTGTTTTCATTGCACCAATAATCGAGTGAATCAAGTTTGGACTGGAGAAAGAGTGCATCGGATTTAGATTTAATGATATGATAGACTTTGAGATCGTCGGCATAAAGTAGATGAGGTATATTTGATAGGACGTCAGATAGGTCAGAAATAAATATATTAAAGAGAAGTGGGCCAAGATGGCTACCTTGTGGTACACCAGAGGTAGCAGAAATATTTTTCGATAAAAGTCCTTGAAATTTTACCAGCTGAGTTCGATTTCCAAGATAAGAAGTCAGCCAGCTAAGCAAAGACCCACCAAGTCCGAATTTCAGTAGCTTTAGAATTAAGGTAGGGTGGTCAACTCTGTCAAAAGCTTTACTAAAGTCTGTATAGACTGCGTCAATTTGGTATCCTTTCTCCATTTTACACAGGACGTCTGAGATTAGGACTGTCAAATTTGTGGTAGTTGAGCGACCTTTTCTAAAACCATGTTGTTGCTCGTTCAGTCGGGAGTCAACAAGTGGAGAAAGTTTATCGTAGACAATCTTTTCAAAAAGTTTCGGAATAGAAGATAAGATGGCAATACCTCTATAATTTCCGATACAGCGTCTATCACCATTTTTGAAGATGGGTGTGACATATGAAAGTTTCCAACAGGATGGGAAAACTCCAGACGAAAGTGATCTGTTGAAAAAAATATGAAAGGGAGTTATAAGCTGCTCTACACATTTGCACAAGAAAGTTGGAGGAAGAAGATCTGGCCCTGGACCTTTGTTGCAGTCGAGTTCCGAAATAGCTTTACGTATTTCGTCACGTGTAATTTCTAAGTGACTGATAAAAGCTGTAGGATTAGAATGGGACGAAGGAAGATGTGAGTTTGATGAGTCAGTAGCAATAAAAATATTCTGGAAATTATCTGCGAATAAATCACAAATCACATTAGGAGAGGAAGAAGTGATATCATTAAAGAACATCGATGATGGATAACCAGTAGTTTTCCGCTTCACATTTACAAAATCATAAAATTTTTTCGGGTCGCGGATTATATTTTCGCCGGTAGTCTTAATGTAGTTGTCATAAGCCTCGTGGGAGTTCGTTAAAAACTGCTTAGCAATTTCGTTATATTCTTCCTGAATAGTTTATCGTTTTTCAATAATTTCCTTGCGTGACGTATGCTATCTTCATACCGGTAGTCATTTCAATTGTTCCGCTAGATTTAAAGCTCATAACAAAAATGTAGTTAAATAGCGCAAGATAATTCTTATAAAATTTGTGTAACACGAGTGCATTTTTATATGCTAGAGAGTATACTGAGGTAGAACCCGGGCGCTCCAAGAGAGGATTGGAAGATTTTGAACGTTAATAAGCCGCTATCACTAGACGGAGGGCAGGTGTACATTCTACAGATTAACGAGAAGTCTGACGACCTTCTCTATCCGCGTTTTTGAAAGATGACGTTTACCTGCGCCTGAAGAAGTACCAGCCTAAAAATGACAACGTAAGCATCCTGTAGACTGGCAAGATTGAAAGAGATCTGGACAGGGTTGGCCCCCGAGGAAACAACTGCCAGTAACCATCAAGTTCTTTTACAGGTTGAGAAAGAAGTCGCAGCCAACGCTGAAAATTGTGCAGATTAATCTGCACTACAGTAGGTTCCCCTCGACCGAACTTATCTGGATGAGGGTAAATCGGACGTGGCACTAGTTCAGAAACCTGATTGCTGGACTGGGGACAGAGTATTTCAGGCAGTGGCGTGCATAGGCCGGGGCAAAATAGGACCATTGTCCCCTCTATTGCATAGCCACTTTTGAAAATTTTTTGTTGCACTCTACTCAATACTGCACATTTGCTATAATATGGTGGCGGGTAGATATAAGATTTAAATAATATGCTGGCGGTAACATATACACGGTGTAAACGTGAGCTGAACCGTTATATTAGTTTACTTTTCAGGTGACATCAGTGGTTTCTATTTCTGCTTTTCAGGTACGGATCCTCTTGTGTTCAGCCTTTGTGCTATTTGTGGATAAAATCCTTTTGCTTTACCAGTTGGTATCTCCTGCTGTGCAGAAGCCTTCCAGTGACTGCAGGTTGGCACAATCAGGTACTTCCAACCATACACTGGAGTTGTAAAAGATAACGATCCCGTGGCGGTAAGGATCCCTGGACTCGTATCCTGCTTTACCTCGAGGTTGGCCCCCTAGTGGGAGCATCGCGGGGGTTGTGGTTTAATAGGCTGAGCAGGGGGCTGCTGTATTCCATCCAGGCAGCGTCTTGCCGAGTGCTTGGTTAACCTCTGGAATTAAATTCTCCATATGTGCGATGTGGAGTCGCGTTTCTGGCTGGGTGCTGTACCCCGCAGTACGGGAGAGGTTCGATAGACCTCGCATTTGTCAGTATGGTGTCTGGGCCTACGCCCAGCACGAACTGGTAGACTTTAGTAGTAAGTACTTGCCCTTGTTTGCTTAGTCGACGTTGGCTGGCGATCGGTCCCTGCCCTAATGGTGGGCCGTCTGGTTAAGCTTAATTGCAGGAACGGACGTAAAACAACAAAACGAGTTCGAACTACACTTTTGCTATGTCTTCACAGTATTTCACTGAAAATCAGGAAAAATGTGTGCCAAATTTGGGTGTTTGTCCACTCTATTTCAAAGTCCTGTCCACTTTTATGATTTCAACCGTTCCTTCCCCACAACAAAATAAAAATGGCACGCTTATCTTCTACCACGCTTATCTTCTACCTAATTCTACCTAATATTTAAACAATGGTTCCTTATTTTTATTGCCAATGCACTGCATATGAATATATAATGGAAGCATTTGTTGGTGTAATATATACAAAAATGTTTGGTGCTGGAAGCCCTGTGTAAGCAGCATATCCAAATCTGCTTCACATTAAGTTAAACCCACCCTGTGAATTTCATTTGGATTAAATGACTGCGCTGGAAGTTATAGGAGTGAAAAGAATTTTAGGGTTACCACCCTCAAAACTTTTCAAATTTTCGAAAGGTTCATATTTGATGCTAATGGTCATTGCAGAATAATTGCCATTTGAAAATTTAATGACAAAATCGCTTGGTAAAGAAACACCAAAAAATTGTAAAATTGACCGTAGCTGGCAGCCCTTTTATGATATTTTTCCGAAAGTCTTCAGAAATTTGGCTTATAACATGGTCTATGTACTGCATGAGTTTTGTTTTGATTCTTGACTGGATCGGAAGTAATAAGGAAAAAGCTCAATTTTGCTGAGCAAATTTATGAAAAATAGCTGGCAACTCTATGCTGATTTTCTAACCAAATTTCTCCCGAATATGTCTGAAAATAAGGTTCAAATACTGTATGAACTTCAATTAAAATTTGTTGGCTGAATCGGAAGTCATAGCCTAAAAAATGGTTTTTTTTTCATTGAAATTTCAAGATGGCACCACTGCGACACTTCTATCAGAGTATAATGATCTGATAGTCCGGTTGTCAGCTCCCATGAACAGAATTTTCGAGTGCTGAAAATAGAGGTAATTTGGTGATGGGTTGCCATTCTTGTGCAAATCGGAATTTTGAAAATTTCAAATTGACATATTGGGCAAAGCTTTAAATTTATCAATAATTTGAAGATTTAGTCAAAAAGCAAAAATTCTTCGGGAGGTTCAATGATCTGAAGGATTTTTTTCACGAGCCTGCTTTAGCTACAGGGTTGGCTGCACAGTTTTTATCTGGGTATAGTTTTAGTAAGCATCAATACGCTCTGTAAATTTCACGATGATCCAATGTTTCTATCAGAAGTTATGACAAATCAAAATTTGACAAAAATCCTTGCCTAGATTTAGCCACTCAGAGCCTACATAGTGTTAATAATTTACAATTTTTTATCATGGACAAGGATAAAACATAATTCGTTTTCATTTTTAGTACTTATTTCTTCATATAAATAATATATACGGGTACCTGAAAATTCACTAAAAGAACCGCTGCCACTAAAGAGTTAAAGGTATCTTAACTCTAACAAATCAAATATATTATTTAATGCGAGTTCTAACATAAAGATTGAACAGCCCACAAAGTGATTTCAAAGCAAACTTTAATGCCCTTTAAAAACATCTAAAAATCAAATTTACAAATACTTTGCATATAATTGGATATTTAGCAGAATTATTTTAGAAAGTTTGTAATTCAGTTGACAATGAGCTCCGAAAAACATCAAGTTTTCAATGATCGTATCAGACTTTGACAATTTTTCAATAGACCTTGTCCGATTTGTACGTTTCCATTTAAATTATTTTGTGAAAAATTAGCTGTCATTTTCTAATTTTTGAAATTATGAGCTCTACAAGCCAATTTTTTCCACACGTTATAAACGCTTTAGTTGTCGCTTCAGATCATCGTAAGTTTCAGAGCATGTTCAACCACCCGAATTTTCTGAATCTCAATTCCTTTTCAGAAGATAGCTTGGAAGGTATAGTGAGCCGCGTAGAAGATGATTTAAAGTCTAGCGAATGCGATCAGTCAACTTCTAATGTTGCAAACGACGTAAAAAGGAGCTTACAAGTAGGAGTCGATCTGGGCCTCTTAACTGCAAATGATAATGTTTTCCGATTAAAATTCAACCCTAATGCTAAACCACCTTTAGGATTATCCAACAGTCTTAATCAAAATGTAGAAATTGCTACTAAAGATAAAAACACATCTAAGGAAAATACAAGAGACGAAGCCGAAAAAGCTGAAGACGAGTTAAATGATTGCGATTCTCAGCAAACTCTGGATGAGGATATGTACTCAGATGGATCGGAAAATGAAGGAAAGGTGTCAGAAAACTATAACACAAAATCTTCCAAATCGGTGGTTCCTAAAAATGAATGTCCTTTTTCATTTTGCAAGCAGAGGTTCAAGATGAATAAAGCTCGCAGAAGACAGGCAGCTAGAAGGAGAGGCTCAAGAAGCCGAAGCCATTCGCGGCGCAGACGCTCGCAAAGAAGACGCCGATAAACTTAAAATCAGTTGTAAAACTCATAAGACTTTTCATGTGACTCAATTATGCTTATATTCCAGCATGGAAACGTAATATTTGTTGCTAATAAAAAATTGTTTCAAGAAACGGCACTAGTTTTAAAACTAATTTATCGTATTTAGCGGAATTTCGAAACTCGAACCGAGTCATTCGTTTTGAGTCGTGCTACTCGTCTCGAAAACCCATTGTTATTACAAAACTCGATCAACCTACGTAACCGTGAAGGGTTATCTATGGTATCCATAAAACCAGAATCCATATATCAAAATTCAAATTTCCTAAAATACAAAATATCCTTGTAAAAACTGATGTCAAATACAATTTCAAAGCGGTTGTAGAGCAAGGGATTTACGGTTTTGGTAGATACAGATGACATTGCCATTATAGTCTCGGGTAGGTTCCTGCATACTCTAGGGGGCTGGTTAATGAGTGGGCAAACTCTGTGGGCCATGACATCAACAACGATAAAAGCGACCTTATACTCTTGATGAGGAGAGAAGAGAAGATTCATGAGATATACTTAATCAGGTTGGGTGGCACCTCCGGGGAGTAAAAGAATTACGGCAGTTTGAATTTCGCGACTGGTAATTGTCGAACGCTTATTGTAGTGTGCCAAGCGCGATGCTTCTGCGGCGATACGCTCAAAGATCTTATTCACAAAACTGTTCATGATACTCATGGCTTTCGATCTCAAGTCGCACAATAAGCACTTGGACCTTATTCTGAACAGGAAGCTCACCTGGAAGATGAATCTGTAGAAGAGAGAACAAAGAGGGCTAGGTAGAAGAAAACTGATAAAATCTGGGCCCTCATCTCTGCTCTAATGCACTGGATTTTTACAGGCCATTACTTGCCTACCGCAGCCTAGCCTGTTGGCCGGCAACGGATAAAGTGAACCTTGCTAACAAGGTAAACAGAGTTTTGCGTTTGGCGGCTCCTAGTACTATAAGTATCTTAAACACAAAGCGTTTATTTATTAATTTATTTATTATCTCTTGTGCTGCAGATATAACTCCAATTACAGCGTCAAAAAAGCAAAAAAAAAAAGATATAAAAAAAAGAAAAAGAAATGACAAAAATAATTGAATAATTTTAAAACTAAAATTATAACTAAGGTAAATAGCAATTCAAGGTAACATTCTCAATACATGCTTGAATTACAAAAAAGATTGCGGCAGAGGCCAAGCTTAAGAGCATTGTGGGTTCTGGGTAGACGCAACAAAGGCAAATGGAAATAGACTTCTGTACGAGCAAACGCAACAGAGAAAACCTCAGATGAACAACTTGGCCGACTAGATTCACATCTGGTTATCTGGGACCTAAGATCTGACCAAAGAATACCTAGGCAAAGTTTGAAAAGAATAGACTCATCAAGAAACATTCTCCGTGATTCCAACGCGGAGATATGAAGGATGGAAAGACGAGAGGAGTAGGGACAATAGGGGTTATTGAATTTAACCTACGCTGAACAGATTCAATGGCATCAGACAAATACTGAAAGCGCGGAGACCAGATTTGGCACACGTATACTAAGGAGACAAATAAATGAATAGAGGAGGAAATGTTGGTAAACATATACGAAGAACGCAAGATAAAACCAGCAATCCGAGAGGTCCTGGACGTCATATTCATGACATGAACATCAAATTTTAATTTAGAATCAAACACCACACCCAGGTCTCTAAAATGCTGGACAACTTACAGGGAGATACCAGACAAAGAATAAGAGAACACCTATGGAGTTTTTTTTATATGCGAGAGATATCTGGTGGCACTTCAAAATGTTCAGTGGCAAGAAGTTATCTTGAAGCAAATAAGTCAGCTTGCAATTGATGAAAATCGTTTGTAGACTTGATTGCTCTGTATAATTTTAAATCATCCGCATATAAAAGACAAGGAAAATTGATAACAGAAGGAAGGTCACTGACAAACAAGATAAAAAGTGAAGGACCTAGGAAAGAACCTTGAGAAACTCCGGATGTGGGAAATATAGGAAAGGAAATGGAACTATTAAAAGTATCTCTGCAGGGAAGACTATGAAGATAGGATGAAAACCAGGAGAGGAGAGGACCAAAAATACCGAACCAAAGTTTAAGTGGCAGCAGGTTATGGTTCACAGAATCAAAAGCCTTCGAAAAGTCTGTGTAAATGACATCAACAAGGCAAAGGCGACAAAATGAGTGAGCTCCATAAGGTTGGTCGATGTAGAGCGACAATTGCAGTATTGGTCAAAGACACGGGAGATGCACTATTGGCATCTATTCGTTGCTTTAAACGAATATATTAAGCAAGCGTAGGATATGTGCAACAATGGAATGAGCAGATGGGCACAGTAACCCTTAGCATTTAAACAGACGGATCCGAAACAGCTGCAGCAGTAGGTGCTGGAGCATATTTTGTAAACCTCGATACAGAAGAGGCCGTCAAGCTTCTGAAACACAGTAACATTTTTCAGACGGGAAGCTAAACATTTTTACAGACAGCCAAGCTATGATAGAGGTACTAATGTCCAGAGCCGTCTTAGATTAATTTGGGGCCCTGGGCACTTTAAGAGAAATGAGGCTCCTCAGACAGAGGGTTATCAACAATAATCAATAGGAAAGAACAGGAGCAAGTAAGCAAAATTATAGATACATTTATCTTTTCTTTTTATTTATCATCACATTAAATCAACAGCTAATTATAATTCGGAAAATTAACTCTTCAACAATAATATGCAGGTTAGTAATTGAAAAGTCCATGTCGTGCACTTTTTAAGTATTCTGTTTAATGCAGACATTCCATTTCTAGCTCATTCTCGCTAACGTCGTTATGACATATTTTCAAGCGAGAGAATAAACCGAACCGATGACTTATTTCCTTGTATGAATTCAATTTTCTGAAGATAAGTGTTTTGTCTATTCTTTTCAATATAGTGTTCAAAATTTCTGTCAGTAAAATAAATTCCAGGTTTTCTATTTTTTTGGACAAAGAGCTTCGCGCCTAGTTTCTTGTCACTGCTCTGCATCCTCCGCGAAAGACGTCAAGGCTTCTATGATTTTTTTATGCCACTGATGTAAGGCGCTTACTGCATCAGCTCGCGCAGTTCATTAGGTCTCAGAAAGACTTCTAATAACTTTTTTTAAACTTAAATAGTTCATGTATTCCATCGGAACCATTTGAAAAAAACTTGTTGCACACACCCAGTGGCATGAAGACCTACCAAGTTTAAAGAACGTACCGGACAAATTCATATTTCTCCTTGATTTGCGCTTACAGACCAGCATACTTTCCTGGCATATCAGAAAGAAGCATAGTCGTATCTTTGCCTTCTGCGATTCTTGATTTGCATATCACGATTCTCTAAAATTTCAAGATGGTTTCTGCTAAATATTCTGATTTATTCTCTTTGATGTCGGTCTTTTACATATCGAATTATAAAAGTTAACTGTTCAGTATGAGGCAAATTAGGCGTGCTGTCAACACTAATCGAAAAATATTTAGCTAATTTAACTCCATATATAGTTTTTTAGGACCTGTTTTCGCACTACGTCAATAAACTCATTACAAACATTCGCTGATAAATAAGAAATCTGTCCTTTTCCACGATTGCTGTAAGAAATTAATTAAATCCTCTAAATGACTCCACACATCCTAAATAATTTCCATTGCTGAGAGATCCAACGATTTCAATGTCACATCGATACGGAAGTCTTTTCGATGCCGAAAATTTTACAACTGTGGCAACCCGTTTAAGTACAATTTTTCAGTAATCTACTTCTTTTTTATATTTATATTACGAATCCAAATTTTGCGGTTTTTTCGGTAATATTTTCGTTCCGCACGGTCGTGTGAAATATTTTTTGGGTCGGATGAGTGCTATTGCACAATTAAAACTGTTGCTGGTAAAGTTGTTGCATTTTTTCTGTAGGGACGGACACCTTAAAAAAAACCTTGTAAAATATGGTTCAATCTCTTTTTCTGGATTAATAGGACTTCGCGAAGAATAAGTAGATTGTGAAGTTCCCTAAGTTTCCGCAATCTGTTGTTGATATGATTTATTATCTGGATGGTTTATTATTTAGTTACTACACAGAAGCTCCTGGTGTAAAATATGATGTTAATTTTGGTAATTTATCAATACCTTCTTTCTGATATGCAGCTTTTTTCCTCTTTTCTGAGCCATTATGAAAAGACCGTTTTTACATGTTGTATATATAGATATAGTATTCAATACTTATTATTGAATTGCACTGAAAACAATCGCAAACACAAAATGAAACACACCGTTTACAGGTTCAATCTTGAGTGAAATAATCTGATTTTTAGTCCCGCACAGAAATGCCGTCCTGATCGTGCTTTTCAAATGGGAACAGCAGAAATTAAAATGTCCGCCTCACACTTTGAAGGAGTACACATATCGATTTGTTTATGGTTATTCTAGTAATACACAAACTCACACAACCCAAAATGTGCATTTGTGTGGAAGCTGAACAAAGCTCCATACAATAACAACCGTTACTTTTAAGATATTCGTTACCATACATATATGAAAGTTTAAAAGCTTATTTACCTGCGGGTATAGGCTTGAGCATCACTGATTTATTCATTCAGAAATAATTAAGAGAAATTACCTACTAGTTAGCAAATAGAGTGTTAGGCCCCTGGTTCATGAGATTACTATAAAAACAGGTAGATAATGATCAAGTATAGTCAGGTCATTATAGTTCAATTTTCGCAAAATAAATATATTTATCTGTTGGTGATTTGGAAATAAGGGGCCCCATAGCTGCCGGCGCCCTGGGCATTTGCCCAGTGTGCCCATGTGCAAAGATGGCCCTGCTAATGTCTCACATATATAAATCGAAGTCTATGCTCGCCTGTTTTCAAGAATTCAATAGGGCTAGGCAACAAGAGAAGAGTCAGAATATACTGGGTTTCCGGTCACAAGTGCATTGATGGGAAGGAGAAAGCGGATGCACTAGTCAAGCATGGAGCCAGTCTTCCACTAGCTGGATCGGTAGACATTCTAATTTCTATTCAAACTGTTAAGTATTTGATCGACTCCAATATGATGGAGGATGCGGTACGCAGATGGCAATCAAGATAACCAAAATTATCTGGGGTCTTGTAACCTCGAAGCTACTGAATACCTATTTGAATTAAACCGAACTGACTGTAAACAGCTGGTCGGCATCATTACTGGTACTTGGTCAGCATCATTAATGGTAACGGAAACAATTCAATATTTCTTGTATCACTGTCCGGTACTGAGGAAAACTAGACAATACTGTTTCAGTGAGCTCTGGCTGGCGGACCTCGCACATATGACAGAGCAAAAGCTGAAAGACTTCCTTCAATTCGCAAAGAGATCTGGGGCCTTTGATGATCAACTGGACTAAACTTTTAAGCACCAGGACTTCTTATCTGGTACCGCGACGGACCAATAGGTCTATGTGTGGACTTGTGTCAGCCATAGAAAGCCTAATCTTCTACCGGAAAACGATCTAACTTTATAGTATAAATACCAATCTTTCAAACTTTAACTACAGATCGCATGTTGTTAATATATTCGGTTTTTTTTTTTAAATGAAGACCACTAATGTAGTTATTTACAAGGAAAATTGATACAACATAATTACCATCGACAATCAAACTAACTTTCCATTAGTCATGCACCAGTAAATTACTGGCACCAACTTGTTGTTTTGCAACTTTCTTTACGCTCAATAACGACACCAATTAGTGTTGATTTGAAAAATAATTTCATGATTAACTCTCATCACTTCCTATGTTACAAAACAACTGAAGCCAACTGAAGTGCAAATAATACGTACAATAGATACATATCGTATCTATTTCGCTCGTTACCTTTGATAGGATATGTATTTGCCTGTTCAAATGTTCATTTCCAGACTTAACAAACCATCAAGCACGAGGTCTTCAGCACAAAACTATCATGCTGCGAAATTGTGTCCAACTTAAAAAGAGGGTTTTTTTATTTTTCAGTACAAGATCTTAAATACATTTTACATGTCAATCAGTATGAGTTTCTGCACCGCAAGATTTCATTGAATAGAAAATGGTAATCAATACTTCATCAGTGTCAGTGAATGTCAATCTATTGATATTTCAAATTATCTTTCAGCGTGCATAATAATACGGCACAGCGCTGTATATCACGCTAATAAATCAATAAAGCGGTTAATCAGCATATTGACAGGCTTCGTGTGCAAGTAGACGGTGAAGTGTTTAATGGTATTTAATGAGGCGAAAAGTCGATTTCGAAAAAGCAGGTGATAAAACGTGGCTGTCGGAATGCTTTGTAGATTGAAGGCTGGATTGTAAAAGAGTAGATTTCTTGAAAGAAATATACGAACAACAAAGAAAGAGCATTGACATCGATGGTAAATATGATTTTAGTGATGGGACTTAAATGGGTTAAGATTCTTGACATAGTGATTTTTGATAGCCCAAAGTGGTTTTCCAGTCAAGAAACAAAGCACAACGAAAAGAAATCTAATAGTTTTCCAAACAAATCTAACAAAAACCACTGCAGTGACAGAGCAAACTCGCAAACACCATTAAAAAGTTTATTTTTCAATTCTCAATTTTGCTGTGTGTATGCTCTGCTTATACACATTCCATTAGTAGAAATCAAATATTTCCTATTGATGCGATCCGATTTCCATTAAGGTTTGTGTTGCTCATTTTCTTTAAATCCATCACTTCGAATCACATTACCATCGAAATCGAATTTCAACTGGAGCCCATGCGACGAACAAAAGGAGTAAAAGGAAACCAGCCAGAACCATCCATCGCCACTACCAACACCGCAACGAGCTAGCAAAAAGCCTGTGAACTAATGTTAGCTAAAAGCTTCGGCAACGAGAAAAGAACCTCCATCTACAAATGTCTTTTACCACTCGCTGACTTGAAAGCAAACCAAACTAAACCAAACCAATTTCGAACTTATCGAAGCGGTTCGTTTGCTTTCAAGGTTCTCGGGTCCCAAGACGTCGTAGTTCTCCCTGGATCTGTCGACTGCTGCATCGGGGCCTTGCTTCGTCTGGGGTCTGGTCTAGTTTAGCAGAGTCTGGTTGGCTGGTTGGTTAGTTGGCTGTGTGCACATTTTATCAGTTCTTGCGTCGACTTTTATTTAAGTTTTGGAATTGAGAAAAACAACACCAAAGACAAAACACAGCACCCGGAGTCGAATCGCAAGAGCGAGGATGAAGGTAAGCTACTAGCCGATGCAGACAAGGAAGTAGTACTTCTAGTCAAAGAATCGAAATTGTCTACGACACGTTGCAGCCGATATTGCCTATATATGCGTGGGAGGCCAGTGTCGTTTAGCTCAATCCTGTCGCAAAATGGGGGAAACCTTTACAACCGTGCCGTGGTGGCAGATTCGAGAGAAGTCCAATTTCAACTTCTTTAACTACATCAGTCGAGTACAAGAAATGGGATTTCCTTGGCCGTAACATTGTGAGGGAGGAAAACGACAGAGTCTTAGCAGCGACAGGAACAAGAAAACCGACGGAGACATCGACAATATGGGTTCGACTCGAGACCAGAAAACGAGTGAAAGGAATTTGCTCTGGTGTCTGATGAAAGTTTTCGTCGAGATGTTTGTAACTAAAATGTACTATACTATATAAAATAGTTACTTTAGTGCATATGGATTTGATCGAAGATACATCTGCAAGTATATATATACCAGCCTACAGATACATGTATCGCACAAACTGAAGATACGTACAAAACTAACGATAAATATCCACATATAGTTTATCGTAATATATACATAAACATCTGCACATACATATCTTTACTCTACACCACCATCGAAAAGGATTAATAGGCGAACACGACGAACTAAAGTTTGATATGACATATAGAGCTAGATACATAGATACGTCGACAGATAGACAGCTTGAAAAGTGTCGGAACTATTGGAAAGTACTAAGTAAGTGCACTCGGTAGTAGTTACGAGCATAAGAACACCGGTCCACGACGAAAACAAGATTGTAAAGGAAATTGTAAATCGGTATCGGGACGACAGATGAAAGTATTTCCTTAGCGGTCAGAAATGTCGAAGTTATGGTGAAAAGTATCAGGGTAAAGTGTTTGTTCGGTAAAATGTTTTAATTAAAAACTTTTGTGAGAGAAATTCGCTTGGATTGTAATGGCTTTATGGTCATATTAAATGACTAAATTTGGAATTTTTTGGTGTCGATTATGGGAGATGTGTATTGGAATAAAGCGAAATAGGAAAAGCATTTATCAAGTTAAAATAGGAGACATATGTTGTTATTTTAGAGATACATATGTTAAACTTAAAATTATTTTAACGGTTACAATTTTCAATAACACGGTAGTGTGGCAAAAAATTGAATTCAGCCACAAAGTGCTCGCTAATAGATGGTGCTTCAGGGAAGTTAAAGAATATAGAATGAATGGCAGATACTAAAAAGAAAATTCTATAATTCATTTTCTTGACATGGAAAAACTTTGTTGTAACTTGGAGTGACTCCACGCCATGCAGATGGCGTGGAGGACTATAATACATGGCGTGGAGGACTATAGTATATGGCGTGGACGGCTATAAACATAGCGTCTGCTCCTATGTACTATGGCGTGTGACCCTATATTTTATCACAAACCGATCATCCAGAAGTCTACAAATTATGGCGTCTGGCGCTATGTTTTTTTCAGTGCATCTGATGTGGAAAATACATATTGGCCGAGCCCAGGCGAAAGCTGGCGAGCCCGAGTGTGCGGACGGTCCAGACAAGCGACTTTGACAGGTCTTGCCGGCGCTCGTGCAACTTCCGATCGTAGTGGGTTTTGAGCACGAGTCAACGCGATTTCGTGACGGGCTGTCAAATGCCGTCCACATGTTGGCGGTCTCGTCTGACTTCAGCTCGCTGGGCTTCGGCCAATAAGTATTTGCTACATGAAGATGATCCAGTTCGCATCCAACAAAAGGCCACGTACCTTCTCAGTTCTGAGCATCTGAAGGTAGTGCAGTTGATGATAGGTGATGGAATTCACCTTTCATCAACTGCATCAAAGACCATATCCTCTCCTATACTCAAGAAGCTTGCTGACATTTATACATCTCCTCACACAGTATGGCTGCGAGTTATAATTGGAGTGCCATCATGAGCCATATTACATGGCTCATGGCACTATGTAATATAGCATGTGGGGCCATAATTTATGTGCCATGTAATTATGGCGATTCGAGCTATACTGCATAGCTCAGGGTACTATGTACATAGCGTGTGGGACCATAAATACTGCGCCATGTTACATAGGACCACGCGCTATGTAGATTCTGACAGTATGGCGCGGAGCGCCATATTGCATAGCTCAGAGTACTATGTACATAGTGTATGGGACCATAAATAAGGCGTTATGTTACATAGCTCTGGGCGCCATGTGGATTTTTTTCAGTTTATTGTCAAGTGATTCCACTCATCATTTTTCTTCCAAAAAAAAAACTAAAATGAACTTGAACTATTACGCTACATCGTTCACTAAAGTGCGTCAAGTGTTAGTCGAACATAAGAAATGCAAACTGGTGAATGGTGTCCTGTCTTTGCAAGACAATGTTTCTGTGCGCGAGTCACAAGGCGTGTCCTGGCCAAGACGAGATTTGAAAAAAATCAACCACTTGCCATGCAGTCTAGACGTAGCCCGCCAGGAATTATTTTCTGTTTTTGCAATCGGAAAAAAGTCGTTAAATAACGGGAAGGTTTGATTTTTGAATGATGCGGAAATGAAGGTATCAGTAGACGAGCATTTTAAAGGCAAAGACGACGAATATTTGTTCACTGGGTTCAAAGCTCTTTATGATAAATGTTATAAATGCATTGAAGTAGAGGGATATTACATACAAACATAAATTTTTAAAACATTTTTATCACCATTTTTAAAACTTTAGACTGAAAACTTTTAAGCCACCCTCGTATTGTCTCAATGAAGAAAACTAAAAGAATTTCTTTTTAATGTGTACCAATTTTTTCCAGCTTGTAAAAACTATTTTAAAACAAACCCGATTATTCCTTTCGAAGCTAGATATATTTAATTTTTGTGACAAATATCGATATTTCGAGGGTAATCTGCCCACTTCTTCAGTGTCTATCGGTCTAGATAAATAGGTCTTTCACTGTTACCAGCACTTTCCATTCAGAAATATCTACTCAGTAACAGACACATCATCCATGACATCGAGGCCTCATTGCGGTAAGCACTTCCTTCTTCCTAAAACATGTTCGACTACAATTCTATTGAAGTAACCTATATATGAAATGACGTGATAAATCTTCGAAGGAATCGAACAAGCGGAAAAATGGAACTCGATTATGTTCCTAAGCTATTACCGTTTTACATGAGAAATCATCCAGAAAGCTACACACACACTCACAAAATCACCAGCAAGAGAATCACAAGGATAATCTTTATTTTCGCTTGCATAACGATTTTCCCAACTACATGATCGAAGAAAATCATTCAGGAATATCCTTGTTCTCTTTTGACTTTTCTTCACTTTGCATTTCTCGCATATCCATACATCCTGGATTTTCTATTCTACATTCGCGAATAGACTTGCCAGCGGATTGTTCTTTTATACCTTCCTTGCAGGAGTTCTTGGTTTCGAGCTGCAAGATTTGGCAAACCTTAGCACATTCATTCCGTTTAATCCTCGGATAAGTCATAGGGAATCGAACGACGACGACGACAACGAGAATGACAAAATCAAAAGATTGCGTATGTAGGTAGTCTAACCAGTGCATGTATGCTTTCATGCTTGTACGATCAGGTTCACTAAATTTTCTAGAAATGCAAATGTCGAGAAAATGGGATATATTGTCGACGACGACAAAGGAATTAAATTAGAATAATGTAGGTTAAGTGAACGATTTGCATTCATTGTCGTGAAATGATTCCTGATGATTTAGGAAATTACCTATCGTATTTGGGAGTTCCATTGTTTATCGATTGTAGAGGTATGGGTAAATGGATGATTGGGGAAGGCAATAAGATGAAGTCATGGGGAATTTGGGTCAGAGTGTGTGATGTGATGATCCGGAAAATGGTTCGAAGAAAATCATTTTTTTTTATAGGTTAGACAGGTGAGCGAGATTGTAGGATACGATTCAGATGCAAGAGGATTCTGAGCTAAGAAGATTTCGTGTTGCTAGATAGAAGGTACTTACAATTTGTTCTATGTAGTTTTCAATACTGTGAGCCGCGTCGTGGCTTACCTGGAAAAATAAGAAAAAAACATGTTAGAGATATTTCTTTTAAATAAGATTTGTTTGAGTCGTGTGATGAAAAATACAAGCGTTATATTATTGTTATTATTGTTGTACTATAAAATTATTATTGTTGTACTATAAAATATTATTTATAAATTTAAATTATAATATGTTTATTTATATTAAATATACTACTTTTTCGCTATGATAGTTCAAATTTTTCAGTATTTGAGAGCTATGTCAATACGAAGGTTGAATAGCTCTACCGCATTAGAATCGAACCATCAGAACTTCAACTAAGCCACAATTAAGAAAAAATAAATTAAGAATAATGAATTTTTTTTAACAATATTCAACAATTAAAAAAAAAATTATTGTAAGTTAACAAGAACAAATTGTAAAATAAATAAAAATAAAATGCCTATAGAACTAGGAAAATAAATAACGATAGAGTTAGCGTAAAACAAATGTTAAACAGAGTTTGACAGTCTTACTGTCTGACTTAGGAAAAGCAAACAGGACTTTTGAATGTGAGAAAGATAGAATTCTCAAAAAGAAACTGAAGGAGCTGACGAGAGGAAAGTATACCATGGAAAAGAAAAAGAATGCCGCACAGACTATCCCCAACTATGTGGTGAGCAAGTCCACGCTCCAATTCACAGAAGAGTGAATGAAGCTACTTAACCAAGGTCTGAATTTCGCTGTCTAGGAAACCACATTCAAAACAGAAGACTTGGTAGTAGACTTCGAAGCAGCGGTTAAAAACCTTCCCGAAGAGGAGAAAGCACAGATTAGAGGCAATCTGGCTAAACACATAAGGAAAGAAAATCTCAAGAGGGGGAATACTGGGAATGCACCAAGAGTGCTTAAAGAGTTGGCTGCTAAACCGGTCTTTTATTCCAAAGCAGAGGTTATAATGGACAAAAATGGATATGATCGATTAGTTATGGAAAAGCTGAACAACGGAGATTACCATGAGCTAAGGAAAGATCCCTTACCAGACCCTATCAAACGACTTGAAAGAATCTTGAAAGAGTGCAAAGGGACGATTGGAGAGATCAACAAGCTGCGTGTCTAAAACCCGTTGTCAAAAATTAGGTGCCTTCCGAAGATACATAAGGAAGCAAGTGAGCTTGGGGAAATTGTCACCGCTACAAACGCTCCAACAAGGAGAATCGCTCCAACAAGGAGAATCGATAGAACTGTTAAAAATCAAGACGAACTAATAGAACGGATTGGAAGAGTGGCAGCAATAGAGGAAGATGAACTAATTGTATCATTTAATGTCAAGCTTCTGTTCCCAAGCGTGTCGGTATTAGAGAGGAAAAGCTGACCGGAGGGGAGAAGGAGGGCTAAAGACATTTTTAAACTTGCTTCGGTTTGCATGAATGAAATTTACTTTAAAGCTGTGAAAGGTGTTACAATAGAAAATCCTTTGTCCCCACTTATGACGGAGATATTTATGAACAGACTAGAGAAGAAACTTTACGGAGAAGGTTCGCTTTCTCGGGTTTGATTGAGATATTTAGACGACATTCTAGCTATCGTTAAAAAAGATGCTTTGGGAGAAACTTTGGAGAAGTTGAACCAAGCACAGAAGGACACCCACATTTCAATAGAAGTTGAAAAGAATGAGAAACTACCTTACTTGGATTTGGTGGTCTAAGGAAATAAGGCCGTCTTAGATTTAATATCTACCGAAAGCCTACACACACACCCAGAGAACAATACCATCCACGTCTGATCATTGGCATGCCCAAAAAATGGCGCCCTTTAATTTGATGATTCACCGGCTATTAACAGTGGCCATGGATCAGGAAAGTCAGAAGTTAAATATATTAAAGATACGGCAAAAAAAATGGATGTGACGAGAAGGTAATTGGAAATCTTGTCAAAAAAAGGATAGAATACAGCGTGATCTATTAATGACACAGGAAAAACAAAAAACAATCATAAGACTTCCAATAATTTTTTCGTCAATATTCAAAAAAGTTCAGGAACTTCTTGAACGTTTTGATATAAAATTAGTTCCAACCAGTAAAAAGCTAAAAAATTAGGCACTAAATTGTATCACTCGAAAGACAAAAAAGATCAGAGGGAAAAATGTGGAATATACAAAATTACTTGCCCAGAATGCGACAAAATATACATTGGTATAATAATTTTTTCGTCAATATTCAAAAAAGTTCAGGAACTTCTTGAACGTTTTGATATAAAATTAGTTCCAACCAGTAAAAAGCTAAAAAATTAGGCACTAAATTGTATCACTCGAAAGACAAAAAAGATCAGAGGGAAAAATGTGGAATATACAAAATTACTTGCCCAGAATGCGACAAAATATACATTGGTCAAACGAAGCGGTTAGTTGGTGTTAAACTAACGGAACATAAGCGGGAAGCAGCCTCAGCAAGGAAAAGGAACACAACGGTAGTACGATCAGCAGAAGCGAAACACATCCTGGAGGAGGAGCACAACATCATATGGGACAACGTGGAGGAGGTACAGCAGGTACGAAAACTGGATGAGTACGAAAGCCTGAACATATGGAAAACCCCAATAAATAGAAGACTAAACACAGGCCAAGGAAACTGTGCATTACCATTGTTCAGGTGAATTTGAACATACATTTGATAGTGAGGAGGAAAATTTAATTGATATAGATAGTTAAATGTATTTAAGTAAAGTAATTAGTGGACGATTAGTTGGTTATTATTATAAGTCAATAACTTACCTAAGTTAGATTAAGATAAGACCAATAGAAGAGGGCAGATTATCCTCGAAATATCTATATTTGGCACAAAATTAAATATATCTAGCTTCAAAAGGAAAAAATCGTTTTTTTCTATTAAAATACTTTTTAATTATTCAAAACTTTGGAGTCTTTAGGCTGGATTATTTGACAAGTTTTAAATTTGACATGATTATAAAAAAATTGAGTCGTAAGACGTATTGGTAGATAAGAAAAATTTCGCAAATATACTATCGAACGGCTTCAAAAGAAAAAAATGGTGTGAACTGATTGATAAGGCTCGGGCCTCAAAAAATAATTTTTTTTTTTTTGAAGATTTGCATTTATTCTTCAACAAAGTCGCCTTTTAGCTTAATGCAATAATTACAGCGGTTTTGAATTAATTTAATATCCTTTTTCTAGTAATCGGCGCTAAAATCGTCAAAATAGGCTTCTGTTTATTAATAGACAAAATATAGAGAGATATAGGAGTGTGGAAGGATTTCAGGGCCCAATCCTACCAATTTGGTGATTTGTGGTTTGTGAGCTCTTGACCAAAATATTATTTACGCTTGATAATGGCAGCAAACCGAAGCTTGAGTAGCCTTAATGGGTAGAGCACTGGTTTTTTCGCAAGGAATCCCTGGTTCGAATCCAGATTCGGACGAGGGTCCGCGCACCAAGCTTTGAGTTCACCTAACCCTGATTAGGTACCTGATTTAAATCAGGGGTAAAGTGAGTCGTGGAACTAATCACTCCACACTCGTATTCACAATGATTGAAAAATTGTAATGAAGCTCTCTACCAGCTTCAACCCCTAGATCCGTACGAGGGTAGTCGTGGGATTACTTTTTAATGGCATCAAACCAACCCAATAATTCACTTAAAGATTGGGTGGTAGGTTGTGAATAATTCCGTACACATTCTAAAATACAGTCACCATCACCTTTCTAGCCAATTTTTTAATTTTAGTGGCTTAGCGCTCTATTGTTTAGGTTGTTGCGAAGTCTTGGGCGTGTACTGGTGTATTCAAGTTGAATGCGAAATGTCCCATATATCGATGAAATAAATATGTTTTGATCAGGCGAAAAACGGCCAAAACATTAATTTGTCCTTGATTTCGCGTAACATGGTTTCGCTTACTCATATGGTATGTCTAATTAAATGTTTACAATGTTGGTTATCTAATGCAATTGGAATTTCCGACTACAGACCACGAGAATGTCGATTTTTGAACTATTTGGGCGTAGTCACCTGTGGCGGCCTACCTACACATGGTTAGCCTTTTGTGCTCGTTAAGATACACTTGAATTCTCGCATCCATCTTTTGACTGCTGTATTTGATGGATTTGAGAGGTTATAATACTGTAGCGTATACACCAAAATAAATCATATTTCACTTATATCTTCACAAATATCATTTCGAACTATCTCCATACAAAACATCTAATGTATCTCATACCACGGAAACATCCCATGGCAGATCCCATGGTAAATTTTGATAAGAAACTTCTACGAAAGGCTGGAGCTTACATTTTAGTGAAAAAAAATTAGGAATATTATTTTAGCTTATGCAAGTAAGAAAATAGAAAGGCGAATTATGAAAATGTGGTCAAAACTTAATGTAAAAAGTTAGAATTATTACAATTAAAAGCCGTTATTTCATTGTTATATTTTTTGGCCATAAAAAGCTAAATTACATAGATGCTGCAAGCTGGTGTCAATTTAAGGAATTAGTTTATATAGATTGACAATGTTTCAGTATAGATTCAAATTTTTACTCAATGTTTTGTGGTTTGATGCCAAATTATCGCAGAATGAAAGAAGATCGACCGATCGTCTTGCTTACATACGCAAAATATGGGAAATTATTATTACCATTAGCAGATATTTTTATGGATGTAAAATAGATAAATAATTTCAACTAGTTCGTGTTAACTGTGCATTTTGCAGGTATTTACCAGCTAATCCGGATCGATATGAGATAAAAATCACATTTGCTTTAGCCAAAAGGATCCAGAGCTATCTATACAAAAAACCCAATCCAAAAATCGATTTGAGAATCTTAGTGATAGTGTGAAAACGAAAGTCGCAGAGGCTACAGTATTCAATATACATATATATGGCTAGAACATACAGATTGGGAATTTTCATAAAAGAAATTCGTTAAGTAGTTTCCTCTTGAACGACGGGAGAAATAAAAAATTTTAAAAACGTATATTTTACAATATTCGAAAAATATCCAGTGGTAGGTATAGAGTTAACACACTCATATGAAAATTTCTACATCTTTTTTTTCGTGGGTAACAGTTCCTCAAAAGTTCTATCGATGGAAAAATTCTATTGAAATGTGGTGGCACCAAATGTTGTCATAAATCTATTTATTTACAAGTTGATATCCTTTTTTATAGATGAACCCTATTTAATCTGAAAAATAACTATAAAACGATAATAAAAATCATATTTAATAAAAATATCATATTTAACGTTAAAAGAGCCAAATTTGACGAATCTCCGGCCATAAAACCACCCGATACCAATTTTTATCTGTACTAAACGATAATATTAAGACAACTCAATCAAATCTATACATAATTCCTTACAATAGTCTACGATAGAATAGATCTCGCTTTAATTTATTGATAGCACATAGCCAAACTTGAATTTCATCAACAATTAAATTTGCTCGTCGTAACAATCTGTTAAATCTCTATTTAGTAAGCTTCCGAAGCCACAGCGACTGATCCCAAAAACAATGTTCCTCCAACCTTTGACTTATTGCAATTTATATTCAAATAAATCAAATTACTTTATGCAAAATAGGTAAGAGCTCAAATGTCCTGACTGCACGCTACATTTTCAAATAGAATTACTCCTGATGCATACAGACAGTCTATGAGCTTGAAAGTGTTAAACGTGTTGTTGGCGCAATATGCAGTTCATCTAGAATGTCCTTCATCCGTGTAGCTTAATGGTGTCATCAAGCAACATTGTTAGATTTTGTGTGGTCCTAGGACTGGATTTATGGATGTGCAGAGAACATTTCATGTAAAATAGATATGTATACTGTTTAGTGAGTGTGCAGTATCTGTGAATTATGAGGAGACTGAAGTGAAGTTATGTTAATGTTACCAGGAGTTACAATAAATAATTTTATTTCTGAATATAAATGCTTTGAAACTTGTTAGGATTTCGACTATTTGCATAGCAAACATTATTTCAGTATCTTCCAAACTACATTCACCAAAATCGTAATTCATTTGCTGAAATTCAAATATTGTTCTATTTTTCGCCCTGACTAAAACTCTCCTATCAAATATCATATCCATTCTTCCGTTCTTCTATCCAACCCAACTACTCTCGAAAGGTCTAATACAATCTAATCTAGAGATAGAAAAGCTTTTAACGTGTGTCAATGGTTATTTGAATGAATAAACAACAAATTTAAGCGACTGTTGCTACTTGCTGTAACTTTTCATGCGGTCCATTTACATTAAGCTGACATGACAGACAGGACTCAACCAACCAAGCGAACTATGCTGAAGGTCAGCATGGATGCTTGCGGTAGAGCGAAAATATTATATGTAATTATTGACATTTGCGAATTTGAGGTGAGAGTGTGATATTATAATTAATTCAATGGAATACCATAGACTACAGCGTAACTAAATCTGTGTTAGATTCTACGTAGAGAATTGCTCGTGCTGGTTTACCAGATCTCAATAATGATGTTGATATTGATGGACGGATGGTGATTACGTGATGCTAAAGGTAATGTTAGTTGGCTTGTCTGATGGGTTAGTTGATGCGATTAACCTAGGACTAGGAATACATATTTATATTCTATAGGCTTAGCAAATATTAGAAATTTGAATTTGACATTCATGGTGTGGTTAGGGTTCGATGGTTGTTTGCGTTAAGTCAACTAAATTTTCCATATGATGTTTGTATTTTGAATGGATATTCATGAGTTGTTGATTCAACTTTAATCGGGATTATATACTGAAATTTATATTTAGATTTTACTTTTAATTTCTTTTCACAAGTATCTCTAACTAAATGAAATGCTCAAGCTGTTTTTGGCAATGCGAGATAAATGTACGAGTAAGATTGTTTGAAATAAAGTAAATCTGGTTTCAATATAGTCAATACCATGCTCAGAGGTCAGTTTTTCAGTTTTTTTTTTCGGCAAAATATACGGTCATTGCGAAAAAATCCTGAAAAAAACATGTTAACATCACCAACTCAAAAAAACACTCTTTAATATTGGCCTGCGTCCGTAAGAAAATCAAAACAGAAGTACGTAATGAAGTCTATCTTTATCTTTTTATACAACCAGACAGTTATACATGCATGATCCAATCCAGTATCTAACCTGTTGAAAATTCGGCCTAACAAATTTTTAAAGCTCGTTTTTAAGCGACGATGCTGTCAGAAAACAAAACCGTATGCAAACAATGCAAAAAGCACCTATTTGAGAACAAATGCAACAAATGTGAAGAGAATCGTCTTGTCAACTACAGAAGCTGTGATTTATAAACTAAAGTAACAGTGAGCAAAAATAAAATTGAAATGAAAAAAAACGAGCACTTGATCCTGAGCACTATTGTTGACAAGTATCTATCGTCAGTCATCTATTAATTTTTTTAAAATTACAAAACTGTAAATTTACAAAATCGAGCCAATATTTCAATTAAACAATACTCCAACCTTTGACAATACTTAAAAATATTCAAACTCTTCACGCTAATGGATCCAAATATCTCTGATTGAATCTTACATTAAAAGCTGACCTGGAGCGGCATATTGAGAAGCAGCAGGTGGAACTTAAGTTTAAAAATATTATATACAAAATATTATATACAGAAACGAGCGAAGATTATCCCCGTTACCGAAAACCGAAGCATACTCTTACCGAAAGTGGCTTATTTCCTTACCTTAGGAAACCGACTAAAAAGGGATAGCTGCTCCAAACTCTATAAAGCAGTGACCAAATGTTGGTAGTTCGGCTCTAAATGGAATAATGACATTATCCACATTTCACGGATCTTTACACATCAAAACATTCCAAAACTTATAACGGCTTGCCTCACAGATTGAGAATTTATTTTTGATTTATTATGGATTAATGATATTTTTTTACAAAATTATTTCCGCAGATTTTGTTAGATATCAAAAAAAGATTCTGGCCAGCTTTCTCGACAATAGTGACCTTCTTTCTAAATTCAAAAGAGCCATGTCAAACTGTTTGTGCTCTGAAGATGAAAGCCTGCGGAAGTGACGGGACTGCTAGCACTTTAAGCCAATCTACCTTTTTTTCTTACTCCCCACAATGGTACACCCCTTGCTATTGGAAATGAGGATGAACTTTTGGTTCTTGTCGAAGAGCTCTGTTTCCAGCTCCTACCTCCAATCTTCGTCGCTAACTATGGCGTTGGTAAAACCAGAGTCTTAAAGGCCCAGGTCATAGAATACCCACCTCCGGGTGTGGTCTAATGAACCCTTGCCTTTCCTCAACAACTAGCCCAAAACGCATTTGCTATGGCTCTCTATTGTCAGGTTTAGCGTCCAAAAGTGTCTGTTTCTCGAAGGCTGCCTTTGATGTTTCTCATTTGCTGTACTATCTGGCTCAGCAGCTCAACTTTTTTCTTTAGTTTCTATGATTTCATGAGGTTCTTTCTTCGGTTTCCTGGTATTTTGGGGATTATGAGCTTTCACAATGTAAAAATGAAACCATATACTGATCACTTCATTGTCTGGTATGACGCTTCCAACACAAAAATGACAACGCTTAGGGTTCAGCGATATATTCATTAACAGAATTAGAATTAAAACCCATCGAAGTAAGAAGAAATTTAGGTAAGGATTCGAAGGATTAATGAAAACTTCCGAGAAATAAAATGAAAGGTACGTGTTTTACGATCAAATCACCAAAATAAAAAATTCCTTTACAGTTGAAAATATGCTTTTTAGAAGCTTCAAAAAAGAATTCAACTTTCCGTTTCCGTTGATTGGGTTCGATTTGTGAATAAGGGCATAGGCTTATAAGATTCGAAATGCTCGCGCAGTAAGCGTGCTATTAAATAGCAAGCTTAAAAGATGACTTATGCTATTTTTTATTTTTATTTAAATGTTGGAAGATTGTTATGCTCTGTTTTATTTTCATTATGCAGCACGTGGTCAAAAAAACTCAACAATATTCATGTCGACATCTTTAGTCGTATCATCTTTAAAGTTAAGTCGATATAAATAGAAGCACCTAAGTGCCAAATTATAAAGATACAAGAAAGAAAGAAGTTAAAGAACAGAAATTTGACTGAAAATGGGTTGTAAAAAGCTGAACTGGCAGAAGAAGGGTCAGCCAATAGGAAGGGCGAGACATGCGTGATGTTATGCTCAATATTAGAGCTCTTTTTCATACGCTTTTGGTATCAGAAAACGGAATGACACATCAGAAACGAAAAAAAAACAATAATTTAAAAAAAAATACAGCAAATATTGAGATAATCATCCTGCTAACTTTAGACGTTGTGGTCAATAAACCGAGGTAAAAAAGAGCAAAAAAGAACATGATTATCTACGAAACAAAACCAGAACTTCATCTTGAGCATTCATTATTGTAGATAAGCATGAATAATTTGGCATTGGTAATGGTTTTGGAAGAGCCTTGGTTCAAAGATTTTTGAGGTCCTTTCATTTAGTATCTTGTATCGGAATAGCTTATATTATCAAATAAGGCGTTTATAATGTGTTTTATTTTGAGTTCGGCAATAATACCATTGTCCTTGAGAGGTTTTTTTGATTCTACCATTGTACATTGTACATTCTACTTGATTGTAAGGTTTATTGTTTAATTTTGCAAACCAGCCAGCAGAATTCCCACACGATCTTCAAGGTTATCAGTAACAAAGGCGAAAGAGTTATATGGACAAAAGTGTCTGATAAGACAGTAAATGAAGAGGTATTACTTCGAACATGCTGTCCAATCAGACCAGAAATGTTCACCATATCTATAGGCAAAGGCAGTAACTGACCAGGTGATGAGTATTTCAGAGTGTCCTATTTGTACAGTCTTGTGCCATGCTCTGCCTCTAAAAGTTTTCCTTTGGGACTTTCGTAACGATGCCTGGTGCAAAACTGTGTTGGCCTCATAAACCCGCTTCTAAATAACTGCATAAAGATTTTAATTTTTCCCCAATGAAATATTGTGTTTCAGTTGTCTATTTTCATTAGGCTATTCTTTAAGATATATCGAAGTGGATTACTTGTATGGAGAAAGTCAATTAAAAGCCACAATGTAACGAAGGTGTGTCATAAAGGTTTTGAAGCATAGGTTGTTTCAAATACATTGTTGTTATGATTATTGGGAACCAGTAACACAAAAACTCACAGAAGCCTAATATAGAAGCCTATCATTATCATTAAGAAATGCAACTTTTAACACATTTAGTTCTCACCTAAATTTAATATAATTAAGAGGCCGTTTTTGTTGTCATTAAATAAATTGTTTTGTTGATTAGACTTCCCCAATCAACGAAAGCTTTCAGCTCAAGCTGGTTGGAGAATTAGCACTAGGTGAATGTATTTTCCATGACTGGTTAAAATGTTTGGCATTGCCTGTAGCTAAGACTGTGATTGCTTCTACAGTTCGTACATTTTTTGACAAA
Source organism: Nemotelus nigrinus (assembly GCA_947369275.1). Taxonomy (NCBI): domain Eukaryota; kingdom Metazoa; phylum Arthropoda; class Insecta; order Diptera; family Stratiomyidae; genus Nemotelus; species Nemotelus nigrinus. The sequence goes on from OX376372.1 coordinate 37,849,348, forward strand.
GTACTTTTTTCTAGCTTTGGGTCGACTCCTTGGGTGCATGACTCTAAAACCGTCTGGTTTTTAACCTAATCTTCGTAAAAAAAAGATTGGTCAAAAACTCCCGGGACTAACCAAGAAAAACACAACTTTTTCGCAAAATTCAGCTTTATTCATCAATATACTCTCCTTCTACAGCGATACAATCATTCCAATGTTTCTTTAACATTTCTATGCCTTTGTTGTTAAACGATTTATCTTTGGCCTCAAAATAGGCGTTAGTTTCGGTAATAACCTCTTCGTTCGAGCTAAGTATCTTTTCCTGAGGCATCTGGAGAATAGGGTGGGTGCGGCAACAATTCCAAACGTAGATCGTTGATTTTTGCCATGGTTTTTACTGACTTGTGGATTGGTGAATTGTCTTAATGAAACAATGGTTTTTTCTTTGCCATTTGAGGTCGTTTGCGCTTAATTTCGTCGCTCAATTGGTCGAGTAAGGCTATATAATAATCACTGTCGATAGTCTGGCCCTTCTTCAGATATTCGAAAAACAATATTCCACGTTCATCCAAAAATATGGACACCATAACCTTGCCAGCCGGCTGTTGAGTTTTTGGACGCTTTGGACGGCTTTCGCCCTCTGCCCTCCACTCAGCAGATGCTCTTTTCGATTCTGGCGTGTAGTGGTGGATCCATGTTTTATTCATGGTCACATACCAACGCAAAATCCTTTTTATTCCGCTTAAACAGATCCAAACATCGCTCAGATTCGTCAGCCCGTTGTTGTTTTTGTTCCATTGTCAGCAAACGCGGCACTCACTTCGAAAAAAGCTTTTTCATGCCCAAATTTTCATGTAAAATGTTGAACACGGTGCCTTTTGATATCTTTAGGATGTCAAGTATCTCCTGCAATTTCACTTTGTGATCATCCATAACGATTTCCAACACTTTTTAGTCACCTCTTTTGTTCTTCCAGAACGTTGTGCTTCTTGGGTACGTTTGAAATCGCTTGTACTACGTACTATCGGCAAATGGTTGTTTCCGACATATAATTTTTCCCGGTAACACTTTTTAAGCCATTCCTGGGCTAGTACGGTAATTTAACCCATCTAATAGCAGTGTTTTATTAAGACACGAAACTCGTTTTTAATCATTGTTCAAAAATTTACAAAAGTTGCGTCACTTTATTCTCCATTTCTCGCAATCTACGGAACGAAACGTCATGAAATTTTGACACGTTTCTTTTAAAGGTTGGTACTACCTAAAACAAAAGCCTATTCGATATTTCTGGTGTCCCCTATTGGTATGTCCCGGGACTTTTTGGCCCATGTGTTAGCATCCCTAGCTAAACCCATAATTGTTTTAATGAGTTAGAGTAGCTTTTATCTAATTCATTCACTACTAACTAGGAAATATCTCTTAGAAAGCGCAGGCTTCAAGACTGCCGGCCACGAAATATCTTTAAGTTTGCACATTTGCAACTGAATAAAAATTAGGCCAGGCTTTTTTAAAACTCAAATCTTGAAGTCTAGAGAAGACATTTTCCTGGTAGTGAACGGATTTAAAGGAAGTTTCTAAAGTTACCGATTTCAATCTTAATTAAATTGAAATGAACGAATATTTAAACCATAAACTCATAAAAAGAGCCAGTTTAAAATTAAAAACTAATGGAAATAAATACCACAAAAACTGAACAAATCTCTATTTGATGAGGTCAAACGATATCTGAAATGTAATTGAACCTATCCTTTAGTTTTTTCTAACCGGCCATCAGGTCTGTCCATCTATTCTAGTAGCCGTCATCACCACTTAGTTTGATTAGAATCGGATACATATTCAGACTAATTTGTTAGATCCACACACCCACCCAAGCATCACCTCTACCTTCGAATCGAATCCTACAGAACCATCTATCTCTATTCATGTCTAATTCACTCCTAACACGCACAGTATCTTATCGGTTTCCGGGCGTCTTTCAAGCCGTTGCTTTCGAATCGTATCTACAACGCTAGCGACGGTTAAAAAATTCTTCTTGACAACAACTTTCCTTAATGAGCTATAAAATCATTAATCAAACATGCTTGTTCCTTTTTACAAGCTTAACGCGCACGATAGTTTGTGTCGGTTGTTGTTCTTTTTCGCTTTTGTCGACGATGGACGTCGTACATTGAGTAGATAAAAAATGATGAAACTCGATAAAACGACATTAATGCTCATATCTGTTGTTTCCCTGTACGTTTAGAAATTGGTTTTGTCTTGAGAAATGAATTATCGAGACAGGAATTTTTGATAAATTGTCCAAAAGATGTGACGGTTTAGAGCGAAGGAATGAGTTAAGGTGTTTGAGTTTTGAGCTTTGAAAAATGGTTTCAAGTGCAATTCTACATTTTCTGACTGGTGAGAGTGGAAGGTTAGCTGGAAAATGCTTGGGGAAATGGCCGAAGATATAATTTATACTAGAACAATAACATTATTTCTCTCCCACTTAGTATGGAATACATAAATCAAAAAGCATTTTGGACGAAAATTACATCACTTTTCACAACCATGGTAAACACTGCAAAGGAGAAAATGTTTTTCGACCGAAAACCAATCTTGAATAACAATCCTTCAAAATATGTTCGTAAAGTCGTTCATCCGCCACTAAAACTCATGTGCTCCTTGCAAGATAATCCTTAAAAATCCAATACTGCGAGCACTAAACGCAAACTCAAATATGAAAAATACCATCAATAAAATCAAAGAACTTCAGCGGAAAATACAAAAAACAAAAAAAAGAAAGAAATCGAGAAAAACTGCATTCTAGTCTATGGACATGAATGCTCGTAGTTCTAGTTGTATTCCCTACGTGAAGGCTATTCTCGCATGACTGAGTGCTTGGTACTTAAAGCCCCCCGGGAACCGAGCTGAAGGCATCCATACAAGATATGCAATGCATTTAATGTGTGCATCGACGAGATTCGTTCGTTGCGATGCGGATCATATAAATCAGGCAGAGGGAGCAAGTTTTCCACATGACTCTGGTATTCAAGAGGAGCGCGTGCTATCAATCTTCCATATGCCCTGTGCAGGACAAATGTCCAGCAGGTCGTTGAGGATGATGGCAAAGTGAGGAGATTTTTGTTGTTGATGCTATGCTGGACACGGACTATAGCCCGTGGGTCTGATGAGAGCCCCCGCAGCATCCTTCGCTGGACAGTTAGATTGATCTGGTTAGAGAATTCGAAATTTCTCATGACTGCAGATTGTATTTAATGTGCATTTCACATATGAACGTATGGAGGAGCGAATTCAAGTGGATGGCTGCAAGTTCAAAAACACGTATTTTCATCGTGCGGCCATGGATAATAGAAAATACTTTATATTCTGTGCCGGATTTTGTGCTATTATAAATATGTTGATGGTAATGGAATGGCAAGATTTTCATGATGAATCTGTTTATATGCGGAGATATTTTTATTGAAGTTGGTTATGTCATGGAAAATGTTGCTATTCGTCAATGGAATGCGATGAAAGTTCGGAAAAGTACTAAGAATGAAAAGATGGAAAATTATGATTCAGAATTAATAATTTCGGTTATATGTATAAAAACTAGAAGCTGAATCGGTCATTTATCCGTTTATTTGCAGGGAAATATTAACATTTAAATTTAAAAATTTAAAAGAACTCAAAATCCAAACACTCTTTTTCTTAAGGACAAGTATTTTGAGTATAAGACAAAAACAGAAAGATACAATAGATGAAAGCAGAATTAAGACTGAAAATCGTAGCAAGAAAGAAAAAACCTCATATTAGAGGAAAATAAACAAAATTGAAAGGAATGTAGGCGAAAGAGGAAAGAAAATAAACTAAAATGGAATGCAAATAAACTAAGATGCCAAGAATAGAAACGATAGAGGGAGAAAATGAATCGACGAGTGAAGAAGAATACTAACACAAAAGTAAAGAAGAATACAAACACAAGAGTAAAGAATATAAACGAAATAGTAGAGAATACATACGAAAGTGGAAACAATATAAATCAAAGAGGAAAAATATAAATGATCGAGGAAAGAATATAAACGAAATACGAAATGGAAATAAAAAAAGGGGAAAAAATAGGGAGGGAAATAAACAAAGGAAGAACGAAAACGAATAAAGCAAGGATGTAAATAAACAGAGAAACAAAATATGGAAGAAAATAAATGAAAGAGGGAAGAAAATAAATCAGAGGAAGCAAATAAATGAAAGAAAGAAAAAAAAATCAATGAGAGAAGAAAATAAACAAAAGAGGAATGAAGTTAACGAAACATGGAAAAAAATTTACGAAACGCGAAAGAAAATAAACGGAAATGGAAGAAAATAAAGGAAAAAAAAGAAAACATGAAAAGAGAAAGGAACAAAAACATACGGGGACAAAACTTAACAATGAAGAAATTAAGAACAAAGCAAAGTATGATAGATATGCAAAATGAAGAAAACCAACAAAAGAGTGAAGATAACAAACAAAAAAGGGAAGATAACTAACAAGAGCGTAAAGGGAATTCAGCAAACGAGTGAACTAATAAAACAAAAGAGTCAAAACAGAACAAAAAAGTCATTTAGATAAGTAAATGATACATATTAGGAAACTAACAGGCTAGAAAATAAAGAAAAGAGAAAAGTGCTGAGCAGGAAAGAAAGAGCGACAAAGAGAAAATAGGAAAGAACAAATTGCGATATAAAAATAAGGAAAGAGAAAAAGAGAAAAAAAGAAAAAGATTGCAAAAAGAAGAGGATATGAAGAAGATTACATGAAGAAGAGTATAGAATTAAGAGTACATATATAAAAGTGCATAAAGAAGCATACAAAAAGAAGAGGACATAAAGAAGAGAATATACAGGACATAAAGAAGAGGATATACAGGACATAAAGAAGAAGATTTAAAGAAGAGGGCATAAAGAAGAGGGCATAAAGAAGAGGGCATAAAGGAAAGAACATAAAGACGATTGAAAGAAGAGGATAGAAAGAAGAGGATAGAAAGAAGAGGATAGAAAGAAGAGGATAGAAAGAAGAGGATAGAAAGAAGAGGATAGAGAGAAGAAGATAGAAAGAAGAGGATACAAAGACACTACATAATACGAGATTATGAGAAAAAAAGCGCAATGGCAATCCGACAAGCAATGAAAACAAAAAGAACAATGAGAAAATAAACGGAAATTGGAAAACGGAATGAAAAAATGAAGAGAAAAATCACGACAAAAATAAATGAGACGACGTTATAAAATTGAAAAGAAATCAGGAATAATAAAAGAATGATATGAAGATACGGAAAAATGAAGATAAAGAAATGATATAAGAGAGTAAAAATTATGAGCCAGAGAAAAAAAAATACGAGAAATATAACAATAAAAAAATAGGGAAAATCGACTTTCAAAAACTGCCCAATGAGGATAATGGGACAGAAGAAGTCATCCTTATTATTTTAACAGAATGCTTTCGCCGAGGCATTCTCTATGGCTTGATGGACTCAATGAAAGAAAGTATTAGAGTTTCAAACAGAACGTTTGAAAGCTTTGGGCTATTTTACATGTAGAAGTAAGTTACCAGACAAAAAGTGTTCATAGCATGCTATGTTGTTTTTAAAGAAAAACGTCGCAGAAAGTCTGGAAACATTAAGTAGAAAAGGCTTATTCATAAAATTGTCAATTACGACTCTTGAGTTAGACAACAATAACAGAAGGTAACTATAGAAAAATAGGTGGTGCAGTAACATCTCAAAGAGGGATTATATTGCTCCTTTTCTGGACTTGAACAATCAACGAGATTCTGGAGGGCAGCGTAATGTATGTCGGCTATGTTGTGGTACCTGTGAGAGGTGCGTTTTCTTTAGCCTTGTCAGAACTGATGCAATTGGCGTCGGATCAGATTTAAATTTGGCTCACAAAAACCGGTCTTAGGGCAAACCCCGCAAATACTGAGTTCATACTTTTTACAAGATGACGGGTATTATCATACCCCCATTACTGTTTCAAATATTTGGACCTTATACTAGACGGATCGTTTAGTCCAGTGAGTTGCGCAGTGGCTCCTTAAGTGCCGGGTCCTTGGTTTGTATCCAAGTAAGAGACGAAGGACTGTGCATGGACCTTTGAGTTAACGTAGCTCTGAATAGGTGTACCTAAGTCAAATCGGTGCCAAAATGAGAAGTGAAACTATTCATTTCACAGTCACTAAAGTTTTAATTATGAACAAGGAGTTTCTACCACATCAGCTCCACAAGACACTAAATGGGATGCAGCGGGACAACTTTGACAGCGAACTGAACTGGGGGAAATTTGTCAGGCTTATGCAGCAATCTTCGCTTGCTGGTCTACCAACGCCAGAACCTGGGCTTGTAGAACTCAAGCGGCCTACTATGCACATGTGTAGTCAAGCCAACTCTGGCGTATTGAGCAATCATGCGGTAGAGGGCAACAAAAACCAAAATCAATGTCAAGGAACTGACACGACTCCGAATATTAGTTTGCAAAATATCATGAGTTTCTTGATAACCAACACAACGACCCTATTGATGATTCTAAGGCGTACGCCACTGGATTTTCATGCTTAGAAGCTTAGTTTAGGCAATGAAAAGGATAATGACTTCGTGAGCAAGAGGTTCAGGAAGCTAGGAGCAACCATTCATTCGCAGACTTCCTGAGAAAACTAGACGCGGTAGAATGAGGCAAATTGAGCAAACAAATGGAAAAAAGACCTGACTGTAGGGTAGCCACGACTTTATGGTCAACGTCCGATTTAAGTAAGAGTAAGAAACAACTAAAACTGCGTACAAACTGCCTGCTCACAAGTCATTGCCTTGCTGTATCTCTTGCGCATAACTAAAAAATGAATATCCAGCAATGTACGCAGGAGATGAAGGAAGATAGCAAGAAGCACACTATTTGCGAGTACACATCCCTAAATTGTTTTGACACTAAATTGACTAGTAGTTGATTCAATTAAGCCGAGCTGTCTCTTGGTAGTTCTAATTAGCCAGAAGAGGATATCAAATAGACCCAAACTGGTGGCTTAGGTAAGCTCCGAAAGCAGCATCCATTTCCAACTTAACATATCTGAATTTATTTTCTACTTTTAATAGCATTCAACGTCATCATCGTTCTTAATTTGAAAGATATGAAAATTTAAAACTTTTCAGAAAATTTTACTGAAAAATATGGTTTCGTAAAAAAGTTCCTGGAAGCAATAGCATATGCTAGACTAAATGCAGAAATCCGGTTACATTTAAGAGAATCTGACGAGTTATCTTTACTTTTCAAGTTAAGTTTCCTTACATTTAAAACCAAATGGAATGCATTTTTAGAAATATGTTTGTCATTACATCTTGTCCCATACGTCAAGTCCAAGTGTTCCTCATATCCTACACAAACTGCTGTTTGCTTTTGCCACTATAACCAAATACTATCAGCAGCTTCTGCAGTCGTCATCGTCTTCGGTGTATTTCTGGAACATAAAACCAAACCAACCATCCAACCGGATAGTTTATCAGGCAAACCTTTACAATTTCATCTTAGCCTGTCCTATATGGGAAACGAATAAGGATATGTGCATCATATGTGAACAGCTTATCCGAATCTTTCATAGCGTAGCATTTGTTGTTAGCCGCCCTCTTCGTGTTTCCGTTGTAACAGGACAGGCTTTCAAGAAACCTCCAAATAGGGTAAGGAATAGGGAAATGCAATAGTGTAATTTTCTCTGTATCCATATAGCCGGTGTATCCTGCTCGTTCTATGGCATGTAGTAAATGGTGATCTCGATGGCATGTCGCTGTGATATCACTTCACGTATAGCCATACCATACGTAGTTGATGTGAATATCCTACAGCTAGATATATATAAACTTCTATAGATTGGACAAGAAAGAGGAAGGTAGCCAGCATGAGCAATGAAATATTCTAGCTGGCTCATCCTCAGATATGGTCAAGAATATCCTCATATGAGAACAGTTTCCGACAACACATATGTGTGTAGAAAAATGTAGAAACTAGCATCCGATCTGAAAAAAAAGAATACGAGGTGCATAAGCCTGGAAGATTCCCAGTAAAACGTTTTCAATTGTACAAGTATTCGGTGGATTTTCAGAGGGATCGTTACAGTATCGCGATATGACTTTCTTATCCTCTCGACTTTATTCCCTTCGACGATGGTACTGGTTTCGATGCTGAAGGACATAACTAGGAGTTCTTATCTATTTCCGTGTTGTTGGTTTTCGATTGGTAAAGGGAGACTGGCTGTTATCGTATTGCAATAATGCCAAAAGACACAGATGTGTGTTCGATAGAGCTTAAGGATTTTTTTTTTGTGATATGGTTTCAATTTAGACTGTTTACAGTTATTGGTTTTCGCCTGTAGTGAATTGCGGACGGTGCATTTTCATGCAAAAGCAATTGGCTTGTCCAGGGTTTGAGTTTGTATATTACAAATTGAGAAAATACGATTATTTCAATTTACTTTCGAACACCTGCAGAATATGATCTAAAACAAAGTTAGGATTCATCATCAAATTCAGCATCCGCCTACAATACAATGAAGCATCCAAATAAAACCCAGACTTATTTTGATAGTCTCGATTCCTTTACAACCTTCTAAAATTCGCTACGATTTATTCATCATAAAATTCACCCCACATCCTTTTCACCACTCTATTTACTATCTGGATTCTTGCAAAATATAACCAGAAAACAAAACGAACAAAAACTCATGTAACCGTAAAAACCTCGACAGAATCCAGTCGACGAAAAAAAGCCGCAAATCTAATCCTGCGAACCGTGATATGGCAAAGTAACAGCAACTTCGGATGAAATGAAGAAGGTGAGCAACGACTTAAGGGACTTACCGTCAGTAGTCATTACCGAAAGCCAAGCAATTGTTCCTTTAGTTTTATTGCCCCAGTGTAAAAGACAAAACATGAACAAGTGTTACACACAGTTACGAAAGTGTACGTAATGTAACGTATGAAATCGTACATACAAACAAACATATATCTCATATGATTTCATGATATTTTCGTGAAAGAAGCAAACATTTCATGGGAGCATATTTCCTTCGGAGACGAAGCGAAAGAAAATTGTGAGATTTCCCAAAATTTGCCTTGAAACGTGGAAAAAAGCAATGTTTGGATGAAGGAAGGATACGATTTTTCGACGAATCTTCGCTGTTCTCGCTGACTTGACGACGATTCGAGACGTTGGATAGTTGTTTTTGTTGTTGGTGTTGTTCTTTCAGTCAGTCAGTAAATTGTATTTTACTCAAATCACTTCTTATTTGGTATGCAGGCGCATTAGTCTGTTGTGTACGACCGGGGTTAGCATTAGATCTAGAGATTTGATCACCCCGGGGACTAACTCGCTCTATGTGCGAGCGAATTTGTCTGGAACGAATGTTTGGCAATACAGTTAGACTACATGCAGTAGGTAGGGAAGGGGATGTAAATACTACAAAGTACGAAAGCGGTTACGGTTGCGGTTGAGGATGAATTGCTTTAGTTTTTCTGCGGTCGGCATTTTCGTCGACGACTACGATGTGCTTAATCTTCATTTGTAATTTAAATTTACTAATCTGATGCACATACAGACACACACACATACACACATGAAAATATCGAGGAATTCCAGAGTGTTGTGTTTATTTGATGAGGTACGCAGATGTATTCTGTCGGGAATTGCTAGAAGTAAATTTTTATCATCGTGAGTGCAGTGGGAGTTGTTGGAAGAAAATTGCCTTATGAATTAAGATTGCTTTCGGAGAAGGGTGAAATTGGATGGACAGGAAGAGAAACTTGGTAGATTAATGTTATTTTCAGCTTCCGACAATTTCATCTTGCTTTTGAAATCCATCAGCACGTAATATTATATTTTTATGACATAGTGTAAATTTGAAAGTCGTAGGAATGCTGTGAAATTACTAGTTATGGATGATTTAGATTCGTGATATTTTACATTTTCAACTAACTCTGTAACTCTGAACACTGAATCTTTAAATGTATGAGCACAGTGTTTTGATGTATTATATATTATATATTATATATATTATATATTATATATATTATATATTATATATATATTATATATATATATATATATATATATATATATATATATATATATATATATATATATATATATATATATATATATATAACATATATATTCCTTGTTTGTATCATATAAAAAATTGCGACAGTTGTGACGAAAATCATACTTTCAACGACACAGCTTTCCTGCGCCTCATCACAAGTTAGGGGGAAAAACTAGGTAAATAGATATTAGACTCGGTATATTGTGCCAAAAATGTACAAATAATAGAGCTTTGTTGACCTTTATTTGAACTCCGTTGGATGCTGATGAAACAGGCTGAGAGATAGTCATATATATTTGCTTGTCCATGGGCTTATTATTTTTCATAAGGTAACCTTGACACTTTTTTGTAGCGTTTTATGTGATTTTAGTGCAGTCACATATAGCGTTTTCTATAATGAGCTCGGAAAAATCAAAACAATATTGACAAAAGGTGGGCGACGACATGCAGTTTTTTTATATCATAAAATTCTCTAAATATTATAGGTAGAACACCTAGAGTTTTCCAAACCTTCAGGGTATTTGAGCATGAATTTGAAGTATTACCATTTTTCAACTACCTTGGGTCAATCGTAGCAGCCGATAACAACTGGACGAAAAAATACGCGGACGGCTGCTCAAATCCAACAAAGTCTACTACAGTCTGTCAAGGCTCTTCACATCCCAACATTTCACCCAATTATCAAAGCTCCTGCTTTACGACACCATGGTCTAGCCAGTACTCACGTTTGGATCCAAGACTTGGATGCTCAGCAAAAGGTACTGTGACCTCTTAGCCGCGTTCGAGAGGAAAGTCTTGCAGAGAATCGTTGGTCCCATACGTGGAAAAGGGCGATTCCGGAGACGCTATAACCATGAGTTGCACGATGTTTGCCTAGAAGCAGAAATAATTGCGAAGATAAAGCTCGATAGACTTCGGTGGGCAGGACACCTAGCTTGAATAAGCCAAGAGGATCCTGCTCGAAAAACTCAGTCCGAGAGACCTTGCTTGCGCTCGCACCGGGTTTTCACAGCGTGGGAGACCTTGCTTGTGCTAGAGGGATGTCGTTGACCAGGACGCTCGGAGTTTAGGGTGCCCAATTGAATCGGATCGCGATCGGATCCGATGAAAAAAAACTGTTGACGAAGGCCAGGACCGGACCCGGTTGTAGCGTCGATCATGATGTTAGATATAATCATTACATTTTTTGTTTTTTATGTAGGTGACCAAAAACACTCCAGCGCTTCTGCCAAAGCTGAAGGCTTCGTATTCGTGCGCTCTAGAACCACTATTCTTTCCTGCTCAAATTGAAAAAGGTACTCTTTCTTGCGTTCTTGCACCAGTAGGGCTACGAAAAAACACTCTTGAAACCATCAGCACAACGTTTCCTGGTAACGTACGGTACACCCGACACAAATTTTCGGCCCTAAAACCTTCACTGTTTCCAGGCTCAATTTTTGTAAGATTAAGTTGAATCTGCACAGTAAAGTTAATAGTGAAGTTTTAAACATCACCAACGACAACGGAGATGCTAGGTCGATCCTGAGAGCGGATATGGTAAGTCCTCAAAATTTGGCAGCGTGGAACGATATGTTCTTCGGACGGCTATTGGCAGATTTAAACCAGTTCGTGACGAGATAGTTCTGCAGATACAACTCCGAGATTTCGTACTTCAGCACCATTTATGATATCGGATATAATCAATGACCGCATACTTGGAATGTATTCTTTGAGCTGTCATGGTTTTAGCTTGGATTTGATAGAGTGAAAAATTAAGTAGAGGAACAGAGAAGTACCACTAGCAAGTCTGCCAGAATAGAAACACTGTCATCAAATGGCAGCACAAGGGTACCATATATAGTATATGCATGGTCGGGAAATGAGTAGCTTTTTTGAAAGAGTCAGGAAAATTACAGCCAAATCTACTGGCTGGGAAACTCGCTGATAAGGATTAAAAGAGCAATGTGACGGAATAAAACTGTGCACAAGTCTAAGCAAGAAAGAATATTAAATACAAACACTGGAAGACACTATGTTAGATCAGAATTCAGAAAACAATTAGAAGACGAACTGCCTTATAGCTTTAGAGCTGTGATAACGGTAAACTTCTATTCGCGAAGCAATTAAGAACAGCTTAAATTGACCGGAAATGAGAGGGGCTGCATTGTGTGATCGTGCGACTTAATGACGTCGTTTACCGAATACAGCAGATTATCCCAGATGAAGTTGCCCACCTAGATTCCTTTGTACTGTACCGTAAAGACAACTTTATTGATGATAACAGCGAATCTGTTTGATCCGAACGGAACGAAAATACTTAAAGGACGCTATGAAGTCTTCGGTGAAAGAACCTTGACTTGCGAATGGTAGATAATTGTAGATAACTATTGAAATTAGTCGTACTAGGAAACTTTTCGATTTAGGACATTCATTGGCCATTGTCTGTTTGGCATAGCTGGGTGACTTATACAACAAATTGAACGCCTACATTACACACTTATCAGCCAACTTTTTTTTTATGGCGCTACCTCCCAGACTGAGGTTTATACGAAATTTTTTGCTAACACAATCTGGATTCCTAACAGAAAGAGTTTCCCATTTTACTCCTGAGCGAGAAACAGAGCTAGTGGATTTTAAGTGCATCATACTTTATGTATTTGATTGCTATGCATTAAGTTTTTATTCTATTCCTTAAAGGACGTGTGACATATTCGTTGTCGCAAAGAAGCACTAAGCTATTATTCAATGCTTGCGGCGACATAATGTGAGAAAATTCGCCCAAATGTGCTGAGAAATGTGTTAACTGTTGTGGCTGCCATGTACCCAGCTACAAGATGTGAAAGATAGCTGAACATATAGTCCTGAATTCCAAGAATACTACCTTTTGTAGTCAAAAGGCGTAAGAGCTGAATTAGAGACAGGAGCTAAATTCAGGATCTACAGGAGCTAAATTTTTTTTCTATTTTAATAAGCAATTCTTATCTGGCTTTATTTGTGGAGATTATTAAGTGTTACGTTTAAAAATAATAACGGACGATATGAACTGTTATCGACTTATTCGCCTGTTTTTCACAATTTATGCCTACATTTCAATTTTTCTCTTTGCATCACCATCAAAATCAGTTAGATATCAATCATTGTAGACTTGATTTTCATTGTATTCGTATTCAATCTATCAGCCTTATATGTGCATTTAATATACTTGGCATTGTTCCATAATTGGATGCTGCATCGCAGCTCTACAGCTCCATCAAGGCATGAATCGAACTAACAAATTCCATTCACATCCTACCGATCCGTAATGATACCACCACTTACGCAAGTCTTCCATCGCCTTACAGTGTTGTTTTAAAATTTGCATACTGCCGTCACTGATACTAGGCGAGATGACATTGATGACATGTAAAGTGACACATACACAATCCATGACATGGTCTCACCAGCCCTTCAGTGTAAAATAGGCATTTCTCATGGGAATTGCGATTTTCGTGCCTAAGAATCTCACATTAAGATGGAAAAGTGAAGGCAAGGGAAAAGGCTAAAATATTAAATTATGTTCATGAAGCGCACATGAGGCTTGACAAAACGTGTAGGAACACGTAATATGGCTAGGATGGAGTTTTGGTATGTTTTGATGGTATGCAAAAATTTTGAGCGTTGTTTTTACTATGCATAGCCCATTCTAGTGTAAAGTATTAAATTTAAATTCAACTTTAGATCAAATTGAAGATAAATGATGAGTAAGGGCGGAAATCGATATGTTGCAGAATACAGCGATTGTTATTATTATTTGGATGGATATATTTGGAATAATATGGAAGCGCCAGTGCGAAAAACTTGAATGTGTTAGAAATATTTTTAGAAGTAATTAGAAAGGGAATCTATGGTATTCAAGTTTCATGGTGGTTTCAATTTGATTGCGATCAAATATTTGCTTCATTTTGCATTTTTAGCATTTGCGTCAAACGATGAGAAAAACCATGTCAATTTTTAAGGAACGCTTAACAATTCGACGAATGATGAGATACTGTTTCGAAAAATACTAAGTATTCTTTCGAATAATGGCTACAAAATTTTTTCTAGAAATTTTTGTTTTGAAAGTTTTAACTTCAACTGTTAATTCTCGTTTCAGCCAAGCAAACTTAACTTCTCCCCACCAAAATTCATCTAATTTCCATTTCACTTGCTTTGATGATTTTCGATAAGTGAACTTCTTTGTACATCATTATATAACCAGAAAATCTAAATATCATACTTCCATACCATAGGATTAACTCTACGACAGCCAATATCATACGAGGACTGCATGATACGAACCTTTCTAAAAACATTTCAAATACACCTCCAGGCTCTCGTTGCCAGTATATGATACGTGTCCTGAGTTCGACGTCCCTAACATAACACATAATTTTAATATCGTATGCGCGAAAAAACATGCACCGCACACTTGGCGATGGCATTGAAGGCGGTAGTAGGTATTACTTATTTCGCGATGTTCAGTACACGCATGACGTGCATACGAAATTACATTTTACTTTGGTATGCTACGCTGAATAACACACATAATATTCGCTGAGTTTCGGAACGAAGCAAGAATTTGGTATAGGAATAACAAAAATAGATATAGGAGAGAGGATATAATGCTATGCTATTTAAAAATTCCTTCTGCACGTTGGATTTCTGTATATTATATTGCAATGTAGCACCCTTCGCTTAAACAAGATTCCCTTTCATTGTATCTTTTTAAAATTCTAGAAAAGTCCTTGCATGTGCGCGAAAAAAAATTATGCAGAAGGAATTTTAGCAAAATAATTTCAAATTGATATTGAGTTTTTTATTAGTTGAAAATCAGGTGATATTTAAGACATTGCGACTTTAAACAGAGATGGCTTCAGAAATTGATACATCGAGGAGTGAACAAAAGAAATAAATAAATGTTTTAGTAGCAAGTTAGTTGTTTATTTGTGTTCTCCGTTCGATTGATTTTTTTCTTAGCAAACTAAAAAAAGACTTCAGCTACAAAGCGAATTTAAACTTTTTAAAAGTTTCAACCAGAATCTGTGGCTCGATTTTGTGACTAACAAATAGAGAATATCTCTACTACAATGCTCAATTTGATGGCATTTTCAATTATTGTGTTTCTGTATGAAACTCTATTTCATTAAACCTATTCACCATGCCGATTGGAATAAAGAAAGTGTTTGTGCAAGGCCATGAGCAGAATTTGACTTCTCTACCAGTAGACAATATTTTCACGGCTATTTTTATATTTGGGTTAGAATTCTCGTAATAGAATTATGTAGGATGAAAGAGAAAGTAGAAGGTTCTTAGTTTAAAATTGAAAGACAATAAAGAAATGAAAATATAGAGAATAATAATCAAGGCGCAGTAAGCACATATATTTTTATTGATAATAAATTTATTACGTTTATTATTATTGCTTTTATTTATATTATTTATTTTTAAATGTTCTGGTTTTACCAAACAGACGTAAAATTTTGCTCGTAGTCTCTAAAGCTGCGTGCACATAAAGCGTACGAATGGCACACGAACCGCTCCAAAGAATCTCCTTCTTCGCGAACGAATACACACAAAAGCAAATGATGATGATTGATGCTTACACTTCTCTATTAGAAACTTCCAAACTCAATCAGTAGAGTTCTATGTGGTGTACTATTAGTGATGGGCGCTTCTGTTGTTTTCAGAAAACGAAAACGAACTGTTTTTTTTCCAAAAACAACTGTTTTTTAAAACTTTTTGAAAACTGTTTTCACTCGACCAGCAGCAGATTGATACTGGGTGTTACCATTAGTGATGGGCGTTTCTGTTCTTTTCAGAAAACGAAAACTATTTGAAAAGTTTGAAAAAAACTGTTTTTTTCAAATAGTTTTTGTTTTCTGAAAACAACAGAAACGCCCATCACTAATGGTAACACCCAGTATCAATCTGCTGCTGGTCGAGTGAAAACAGTTTTCAAAAAGATTTAAAAAATAGTTGTTTTTGGAAAAAACAGTTCGTTTTCGTTTTCTGAAAACAACAGAAGCGCCCATCACTAGTGTACTTGCATGACGTCATTGAACAGAAATTATTTTCTGCTCAAGTTACAAAAACAAGCTACTGGTTTGACGAAAAAAATGTTAAACTTAATTGCATGTTTTACGATTAGAAACTACAAAGATAGTAATCGCATTTTTGTTGAATTCCTAAATCCCAGCCATGCTATGCAATATTTACCTTTTCTATACTCGAAAGCCGAATTTTCTAAATTAACCGAGCTTAATTTTGGGCTCTTTTGGAATGTAGTTAACTTTTCAAATAAATGAATGGTTATAATAATAATAATAAATATATTTTAAAATAAAATCGTCATTTTTCAAACCGTCAGACTATTTTAATTCTCTTTTGACACAATATCGCTACGAAATTCATCTATCAACAGCAGCCATTACTTTTGTAATAATACTACTCTAAACCACATAAATGATTGAAAGCCAGACATAACCGAGATCAGTATATTTCAACTCACATGTATCTCTACAATCTCCACAGAATTTTTCAGAAACCACACTATTTCATGTCATATGCACGCCACAAATGGCGCTGTTATCGGTAAGACAAACAAAATGCCCGTATATCTCTGTAGATACAATGGTTATTACATGTGCACCTATAACAGGATATACCTACACTGGATAGAGTATATGCGTCCGATGCAACAAAACTAGGTGTACAAAACAAACTGAAGACAAATGGGTTTTCACTCCCGGTGACATTTTCATAAGACTTTCAACCAGAAAAGCTCCAAAAAGGACTCGAATTATGGCTGAAAATGCTGGGACAAGAGAAGGATTTTATCAGACAAGAATCGATGAAAATGAGATTTATTGCAGGATTTCGAAGTTTGGAGGGGAAAGGTACGTTGACAATGGTCAATCAAGTAGGTATTCATGTGGGTTCCTGCAAGTCAACAGTTTTGCGGTATTTGGTTACTTGACTTGCTTTTCTGACAAAGGCATATGCCGAAAATAAACCCAGGTTTAGAGACCAACTATATATTTTGTATCGTATGATTTTCACTGAGAAATTAGGCAAACGTTACGGAGTAGAGTAGAAGCTATGCAGTAAATAGTACCTAAATTAAATTCCTTTCAGTACGGTCGTTTAATTTTTAGAAATTCGAGAATATTTTTTTTCAACTTTCAATGAATCAAACTAATGTTGATCACTTTCTTATTTATGTGCAGCATATATCAGCTTGTGATTTTGCAGGAACAGTGCAGCAAATCTGCCGCAAGCGCACTTACTCTTAAAAAACGCGTTTGTGGGAGAATTAGGGTGACTAATTCAGAAAAATGGTATGTAGAATAATATAGGGGAATGCTATAAGGGAATGCTACAAGGGAATAATACAGAGGAATACTATAGCAAATATTATAAGAGAATAATATAAGAGAATAATATAGGGGAATAATATAGGGGAATAATATAGGGGAATAATAAAGGGGAATAACATACGAGAATAATATACGGGATTAATACAGGGGAATAATATAAGGAAATAATATAGGGGAATAATATAGGGGCATAATATAGGAGGCTAATATAAAGGAGTAAATTAGAATAACAAAAGGGAAATAGTGGAATAATATTGGCGAAAAATAGAGGAATAATCTAGCTGAATAATAGCGGAATGATATTTGTATAGGGGAATAATAGAAGAGTATAAGGGAATAGAATAAAGAATAATGAATAAAGAATACAAAAGAATATAAAAACAAATTTAAGAAACATAAAAAATAAATCTAAATTAAAGAAAAATAGACAAAAGAAAACTAAATAAAACAAAAATAAATAAAAAAAAATTGATAGAAGAAAATGAAATAAAACAGAAAAAAACAAATATAGGGGGAAATAAGAGGATAATAGTTACAGGAAAAAATGCAAATAAAAGTAAATTGCATAAAAATGAAAGTGAACATATAAATAAAAGGAAAGTAAGTAAAAGTAAACACAAGAAAACTTCAAGGAAATATACAGCAACAAAAAATAAAAGGATTTGGAAATCAAAATCAAATATAAACAGAACAGGTATTAGAAAGCAATAGGAAATATATTACAAAAGGATATAAGAAAATTAAAGAAATAACAAAATGAAATAGAAAACAGGAAATATAAAACAGGAAATAAAAAAGAAAAGGAAAATAAATAGCAAATGATTTTAATAAATAAACTAAAGATTGTGAAAAACACAAAAGATTTAAAAAAAAACCAAAAAATAATGAAACATAAATTACTATTTTATATGATTTATAATTTTTTGTTTCAAAAGATAGTAAAAGACAAAAGATAGTAAAAGACAAAAGATAGTAAAAGACAAAAGAGAGTAAAAGAATAGAAGATAGTAAAAAACATAAGGAAATAAAAATAACAAAATGCTATTAATTCAAAATCAAAAGATTCGAAACGAAAAGAAAAAAAAGGAAAGAGAAGCAAAATAAAAGAGAGGCGAAATAATAGAAAAACGAAATAAAATGAAAGCCAATAACTAAAATCAAAGGGAATTAAAAAATAAAAGGAAACAAATTAATTGAAAGGAAACAAACGAAATATACGGAAACAAACAAAAATAAACAAATAAAAGGAAGCAAATGAAAGGAAACAAATAAAAGGACACAAATAAAATTAATGCAAATAAAATAAAAGGAAAGAAATAAAAGGAAAGAAATAAAATAAAAGGAAAGAAATAAAAGACAAGGAATGAAATAAAATAAAAGGAATGAAATAAAATAAAAGGAATGAAATAAAATAAAAGAAATGATATAAAATAAAAGGAATGGAATAAAATAAAAGGAATGAATAATAAAACAAATAAAACACAAGGAAACAATTAAACAAAAGGAAACAAACAAAATAAAAGGAAACCAATAAAAAAAAGAAACCAATAAAACAAAAAGAAACAAGTAAAACAAAAGGAAACAAATAAAATAAAATGAAACAAATAAAATAAAAAGAAACAAATAAAATAAAAGGAAACAAATAATATATAAGTGCGAATATGAATAATATGAATATGAATATGAACAGCTTCAACCTCGAATGCTTAAAACGAAAAGGAATTTAGCTTTGTATTGATTAACTAAGAAAGGAGTTCTTAGAATCACAGATGCCCTGAAACAAATACTAGTACATCCCTATTGAACACTTTCACATTAAGACTTTGGTAGTCTTTGGTAAAAAAAAAATACTCTTTTAAGGAGCGGGAATCATTTTGTTTGCTTTGGAGGACTGTTTATGAAATCTACTGCAATAAGCTTCGTTCCTTCGAATAAGGTAAATATAATCTACTCAGCAGGTTTAAACCTACTTTCAAACATTATTTTCGTTGCGTCAAAACCAGATATGAGCTGGTCATCCGAAAAAAAATCGACAACATATGCGTCCCAGAAAAGTTGATTATTCGATAATGCGTCGATCAAAGTCTCGAATTATTAGAATAGGCTTAGTCCAATTGTTATGTTCTTTTTTCAAAACATTCCAGTATGAATCCACCACTTCCAATTTTCGAAAGCAACAATATCGACTGGCATGTTATTATCTAGCACAAGCCCCCGCATTCGTTATTTTATTCATTTCAGCTTTCGAATAAGAAGGACACCGGCAACAAAAAAAATCATACAAAACTACATCATCAACTATATTTCTAGGACAAATAATCCTTAACATTGTATCGAATGAATGAATGATTCGCTCGACCTTAACTCATTCATTTAGGAGGAGACGATATGAGTATAGATCCTACCATCATAGGCGGGCCGTGGTCTTAAATCTGGCAGGGGCCAGGGACTGAAAGGTTCAAGACATGCGATGATTTTTTTTTTATTTGTACAAGTACTGTTCATACAACTTATATAATTTGCTAATACATTATATATTTGTTGATTTATTCTTTGTTATTTGCTAATGCAAAATGTATTATCAAATAAACTTCTTGTCTGTGAATACGTATGAGCTACTACCACATGCATATAATGTGAATGGTAGGTATGAACTACACATGAATTATCAATGACCGCTAAGAAAGAAAGCTTGTATGAATTATACGGGAATAGAATGGAAATAATTAGAAATGTAAGAATATTTTTTCGTTTACAAGCTAAATATATTGCAACTTATACTTGAAGAAGAGTATAGCTTAGTTTCAAAATATTTTTGAAAAAATTGGAATATATTAAGCTTAGAAGGAATACATTGATCTCTTGCTTCAAACACTTGTTACCTAGAAAAACGGAAAACAATTTGGCAAGATGAAAAGTGCTGTAACTTACTCTTTTTGAGTCATTTAGTTTGCAAGAATATCTTTGTAGCCCTAACTGCGTGGCTAAATGAAACAGCACAACCTTTGAAACTAGTGCTTTTTGCTGTTTTCCGTTTTCGCGATCCTCTAGTAAATGTGAGATTCAGACAGTTCTTTTCTGCAAATGATTTAATTTTTCCCCAAACTAAATACAAGTCTTCTCACTCAATTAGTAGTGTTCCATTCACAATATTTATCCCATCCCGAAGAGTTGCATTTTTAGTTCGGAAATATGTGCTTAACATGTTTGTTATAAAAAGAACATAGTGAAAGATGAAAAGATTTTCTACAAATTTAGGATTACTGATTGAATGAAAGATCCCCAATTAATAAACTGAGTCGTTGTATTTTCCCTCACCCATTTCTTTTTCTAAAGCCTCTTTCATAGTCCCATAGCTATCGATCACATATTTGCAATTGCGAAATCTCATTGACTAACGAGTTGAGCTTAAACTTCTGATTCCACGCCTTGTGTTTTGACCAACTGCCTCTTCAAGTTGCTTCAACAATTTGTGTTGTGATGCAGGGGCGGCTCGTCGTTGTACGCAAAGGAAGCAGTGCTTCCCTTGCTAAATATTCCCTATACAAGAAAAATAGCTTAACAATACATATTGAAAGTCAAAGCAAATCAATTGATTCTATATGAATTAGCATCCAACATCAATAAAAAAATTTACGAAACTCAAAACACTATTCATCTCACACACGAGATATTTCTCACAGCCAAAGTGCCTTACAAGTAGTTTTGCAGCAACGCGATCAGATATCTTGCGTTTGAGTCAAAGCCTCAAGCATCTCGTACCATTGCAAACCAGAACGCTCAGTTCATTGCAGCGTATTGAAATATGCTACACAGAACACTAAAGTGATCTTGTCTCAATGCACGTACCATGATGTGTGCATACACCCCACTTGCAAGCATCCCGCAATCGATGGTCGTAAACACTTTGCTATGAATGTTCCCGAATAGCAGCGCGGACGCTGCTCAGCTCACCGCGTCTTCTTGAGTAGAGAAAATCAAAAACTCCTCGCTTATTCAGCCGCTAAATGGCCCAGATATATTTGTGAATGGACGCAGCACGATTTGTAGCGTACTCTGTTTGGTTTCTATTTTGCTACAGAACTTGGAGCTGGTATGCTTTGGGTGACTGAGTTTAGGATGTTATTTGTATGTATGAATACTGTAATGAATTGTATGTTTCGTTTCTGTAATGGATTTATTACTGAGCTCAAGAGTTTAATGTTTGCTGTAGATTGAAATTCTTCTGATTTGTCTGTTTGTTTGTTTGTTTGTGCTGAAAGTGCGTAAGTTAGTATTGGAATGATTAAAGAAAGATAGTGGCTTTTCACTTAAATAGTAAAAGAGTATTTACATTCGGCATACAGCGTAAGGTTATTTCAACCCCAAATCTTAAAGACATGAAACTGATTTTATGGAAGAGGTATGACAGTATTTTTTTAAATAAATGCTTTGTGTTTTATTATAGCTTGTGGATACAAAGAATAAAAGAAATATTTGAGTACGTTCTGTTTAATATATGTATACACAGAATATATAAAATGCTTTATGAGGTAAATCTAACCCCACCTTTTATGGGTGAGGAATTATTTTCACGTTGTTTGCCGAAGGTTTAATTCATTTAGTCTTGAAAATTGAATTTCACGAACATTTACTGCGGTATTTTTCTCTCAGACTATTTGAATAGATAAAAGCACTTTATAGATTCGTGGTGACCAGGACCACTAATTTTCACTTTTTATTTAAAAAAAATAGTTCTAATTTGCAATATCTTGCATTGTAATTTGTAATCTTGCATCATTCAAATATTACTGAGATTCATGGTGATCATAATGAGTAGAAAAGTCACTGAGTTAAACAATTGGAAATTGGATGCAACTTTTGATGTATTTGCTGCGATGAAATTTCTACTTGTTTATTCTGGAAAACTATGCAAAAATGTATCTGCTTCCCCGAGTCTTAAGGGCACGAGCCGCCACTGTTGTGATGGCTTCAAAAAGTGTAGGTAAAGTGATTCGGTGGCATTGAAAAGGATGTACACGTGTCGATTGTGAAAAATGTGTCCATCACAACCAGGATAATTTTATGAGCTAGACAGTGTACAAATGTGGCTGCAGGGTGTTTCATCTTAATTTAGATTTGTACACCACTTTTTTGTTCTGACATAACACTAGCACCATCATAAGACTGTCCAACAACAGGCAATTCGGGAAGGGTTCAAAATTATATCTGCTAAATACGAGATATTTCTAGCTCCTGAACAGTCTACAAAGCTTGAGAACCTTTCTTCGACTGCTAACTCCTTAGCATTTCTGACAACTACGGATAGTTGTTCCTTCTGTGGTTCCTTGTTGCGTCTGCCATAGTGGATATCAATCCGCAATCTTTTATTTTAGCTGTATTATCCTCGCGAACGATTTCAGCAATTATTTTCATCAATTCATTTTGTATTTTGCCACAACAGTAGTTCGCAATCTTGTTTTTAAAATTATTTATTAATAATGCACAAAATTCAAAAAAAAAAATCACGGTTATCACTGGCACCACTTTCATCATGTCCTCTGAAAGCACGTCTTTGGCGACTGAGACACGTCGTAAGGCCGATAACCTTCTCCACAATATTCCAAGACTGTTCAAGCACCATATCATTTACTGTCTTCCAAGTACTATTAGAGTTTTCTCATTGTGCATGAACTTTGCTATCCGGATCGCGAAGTTTGGTCGAGCTGAAATGTTGGTGTATTTTTGGCAACAATGAAAACTCTATGGAAAATTTCACATTGTGATAACCTCACACTGAGTCATCAGATCATCACAAAATTGACAAGACTCATCAATGGGCATAAAAATAAGTTTCTGTCGTTTTTAAATAATGTCTGGGCAACTTTGCAGCTACCATAAGTACGTAAACACAAATCTTTCATACGGCTGTTAGAATAAAATGCAAATGATTGATGAATTTGATACTATATTTATACAGTCAAATCTAAACTTGTAAAACTCCCAATCGCACAAAAATGCACCGAATTATTTATATTCTAAGCACCTGGAATTTGCGTTTACGGTATCTCGCGACCAGATAAAATTCATAGGATATAGTGGTCTTGAGTAGATACAGGTCTGACAAAAGTTGAATGAATATGATAAGAACCATGTGGTTGCTGTGTCACTATGAAAAAACGTTCGGTGAAATTGAAGTGCTATGCCTTTTAACTTCCGATGCAGTTATCAAATTATAATAAAATTCACACACATTTAACCTGAGTGTAAACCAAATAGGTCACAGATAACATAAAAGTGGCAGGGATGCCATTTTTATTCTCCAAATGACTTCAAAAATTGTATTCTACGTTAATTACCTTATCGCCTACCATTTTAATACTTAGACTATGTTATGTGAAAAAACATAATTGCATAAAACGCTAGTTTATAAAAGTGTTCTTACCTAAATACCTGTATATTGCCAAGTAGGAATGAACAGATAATCTGAATAAAAAAAAGATGATTGGCGAGGTGTTTTTCGTCTTTTTCTTAACGTTTAACTTGTCGAAATTAAATATTTTCGTCCATTTCTCGAAATAAGTCCCATAACATCGTAATTAATACCGCAAGTAACACAGTCTCTATGTTATAAGTAGTGTAAGTTGGTATAGGCTTACACTGCTGCACTACACAGCTCTTGCTGTAACCACAAAAACCTAAGAGGTGCAAACTTAAGTGTCTGCTGTTGGAAATATTTATTTTTCTGGGAGGGGCCAACCTAGGGTCTGGGGGGGGCCCGGCCCCCCCTGGCCCCCCCTACGGCGCGCCTATGCCTACCATCTGTGTCTTTTTGCTTCGCCATTGATTTGCCTACTTTTTTCATACTAGGACACAGCCTGGCGGTATTATTTTCTATTCACAGGACTTTCTAGCACCGTCAAGAAAAAGAACACATCAAAAATCGCAGGAAGCATTACATATGTGTGAGTAGGGAAAACACAAAAGACTGTGCTTGCAATGAAAGTCCTTTTTTTCCTTTCAGCTTTCTTGCTTCAAACGTTTTTTTTTCTGGGAAAGGAATAGAATCAGGTTTGTTAGCCATACACTGTGGTGGGTTTCAAGGAAAACATTTCAATATGTGGAGGATACTTGAACGTTATTTCAGATGCTCACGTTCGACAAGAACACATCCTGGTCTCAATATGAATGACTGAAAGGCCGAGACGACTAAGTGCAGTTAGTATTCTATAAGGTTTCTGTGTCGTCCTAGTGGAACTGAGAAAAATAAGTCTGGGATTGAACCATTTACTACATGTTGGTAGGAATATATTTCCTTGTTCTCATTCAAGGTTTTT
This sequence comes from Nemotelus nigrinus, assembly GCA_947369275.1. Lineage (NCBI taxonomy): Eukaryota > Metazoa > Arthropoda > Insecta > Diptera > Stratiomyidae > Nemotelus > Nemotelus nigrinus. The sequence continues at coordinate 37,874,109 of OX376372.1, forward strand.
TTTTCTAGATCAGGATAAAAGGGTCGTCTAGAGTCGATGGGTTATTGATGGCAGCATGGTTGAAACGATAACAAGAGAATATAACCAGGCATGATTTCGAGATGACAACAAGAGAATGGAGAATGGAGTACTCCAAAATCTTCGGTGACAGTAACATGGAAATATCGAGGTTTATTGAAATTTGTGTGATGCAATCAAATAGAAGAGAAAGACATACAAAGAACATGATTGAATAAAAGATACTGAGATTCACACCATTTCCTGGGGTGGTCTGAGATATGGTCTCAATTTTAATATTATCTTCGATGTAGTTTTATGATTAGATGAGTGTAGATGTGTGGAGTCATGTAATGATATTGTTATTGAACCGGATGAAAAAGGAAAATGTACTAGGTGCTTGCTTTTAGTAGTAAAGCATTTGAAAGAAGAAGTCTTTTAAGTCTAACACTTTTGCGTGCTAGAGACCAAATTGAAATTTGATGGATCAAGCTTATACTTATCTGACATTGTGCAAAGCATGAATTTAATCGTGATGACACTTACCTGGAATAAAGAAAAACATTATTAGTAAATATATCGTTCAGAGCTAACTTAAGTTTGCTCTTAATTTTTCAAATAATATCTTTACGTTAGTACAAGCATATTAAAATATAGCAATCATTTATAGAGTGAATTATAGTCATTTCATACCGATGAAGCTACAACGTACATATCAAATCAACTAAATATCAACGTTATTATACTCTTACTAAACTTAAGTAGTTAAAGCTTCGACCTTTAAGATACGCTAAAGACACCTTTAACCCCCGCTAGACACACCTGGGTCTTTGGTGTCCGGCCGTTTTTGAAAATCGTCAGGGCGCACAGGTACGTCAATATTTCGGGTTCTAACCTCCGCTTAAAAAATTGTACTTGGATCCAGAACTGGCGTAGTGAACGTCACGCTCGGTCCTCCGTTTTTCGTGAATTGCTGAGCTGTCAAAGTTGGCTGCGGACACCAAAGACCCAGGTGTGTCTACGGAAGCATAAAAATGTGCATTTTCTTCGAAGCTTTTCTTCGGTATATTAGATCAAGCGGTAGTTAATTGTAATATTTTGTACAATTTTAATGAAGCGAACACTGCATTGGGAAGATATAAATTTATTGAAACGTTAGCACTTAGTTTAACCAGCGAAGAAATAAAAATTTGCGAAGAACACAAGCTTCATGTATGCAATGAATGCATTTTGTAATTTTGTTCAGCTACTTTATTTATTTTAATAAGAATAAGTGTAAGTAATAATAAATAACACAAAAACGTATAAAACTTTGAGTTACATTACTTTCAAACCAAAAATTGTAATTTCAAACGAATTTTCGACTCTAAAAAAATTGTACTTTTTCTCTTGTCATAATAATTATACTTTTTTCGAAGTTTCATTATGTCCTATTTTTTTCTTTCATCTACTATATGTCAAGAAACATTTCGTACAGTAGAATTTTCTTAAACTTATTTAACAAAAAGCTATGATGTTTTAAGTGAATACGTGTATTTCTCGTGTTTTGTGTCGATTTCCATTAAATAACAATAATAAAAATTCATATATATCCATCACCTAATGCACGCTCTTTTTCTATAGATATCGATCTACCTTCATGAATTTTTTCAGATTTTAAAACGATTCGAAGTGTGGTAAAAAAACGGCAGGACTCCATAGACCCAGGTGTGTCTAGGGAGGTGCTCGAATTGTAGTGTGTCTGGGGAGGGTTAAATGTTATAACCAATAAATTTAGATACATAGTTATCCAGGGGCGGCTCATAATTCATATTCACTATACATGTCCTTGATCAATTCAGACCTATGCAAGTTTCCTCAACTTTTCCTTGGAAAAATCACAGCCCATTTCCATCTGAGACCATCATAACAATTCAGTTACATGTCAACCTATATCACACTCCAACGTAATTAATCATTATAGTGTAATTAGTACGATTCCAGTACATGCACCGGCTAATGCTTTGTGTCCCTTTTGTTCAGTACTGATGACCTTTATCCGATTACGAACCATATCCTGCCATCTCAAAGCCATATGTGATACATATTCCTAGGATCGCTTCAATATCCCTTTCGTATTACCATAAATTAGAATCGATTTCAAGCCTCGACCATTGTAATTGTCGTGAATGTGTAGTTGGTCAAAGGTGTACCAAGCGAAGAGAATGGTCTGGGGTAGTTCGGCCTGAAGCTTTATCAAAGCACACTTGGCATGTGGTATCCTTTAATAATTATACGTAGGTAAGCTGATATATGTGGTACCTTCTATTACCGGTTCAATGATTGTCACCAGCTTGATGATGATTCCTGTCCACTACAAGGACATTAAATTGGTTCCAAAACGAATGAGAGTTGGAAAGCTTTGATTAATTAAAAGTATAACTTGGAATGTATTTGAAACGTGTGATGTCCGAATGAAATGCATGTGGTACGATATATGTTGACGAGGTAAGGGGTGAAACAGTCGCAGGATAAAATGAGAAAGTTAGTACAAAATGTTTACAGCACAGTGTGAAGGCAAAGAAAATTCGATTTTAAAGGTAATATCAGAAGCTCTTCGTCAGTATTTGAACCATTATGTACACTTCCCAAGAATTAGCCATTTTTTGAATTTATCTAAAATATATTCTAAAATTTAAAAATTTTCCACCATCAGGTTCTAGCACAAGATTTCTTGGGATACAATTGTCGGCATTTATCTGCAGAAGATCATCAAATGTTATGTCTGATGGTTCATAAAAGCGTACTTTGAATAATCATTACATTTACAATGGCCGTAAAACTTTACTGATGACAAGAAATTTCCAGCGGAAAAAAAAGTAAGCAATCTCAAAACAACTCTTTTTGGGTCTAAGGGTTGAAGCTGGTAGAGAGCTCATTGTTTAATCAATGTGAATACGAATGTGAAGTGATTAGTTCCAGGACTCACTTTACCCATGATTGAAATTAGGTACTTAATCAGAGGTAGGTGAACTCAAAGCTCGATTCGCGGTCTCTCGTGCGAACTTGGAACACACATAAGAAGTCAGTGCTCTATCCACTAGGCCACACGAGCTTATAGCAACCGAAAAAATCTACTGCCAAAATTATTTTGAAAGAAAATTCATTTTCCTCTTGATTTTGATAACATTTCCTATTCACACTTCGCATCAATTTACCGCATATCAATCTCATCACTATTTTCATCAGCAGCCCTATCACTACTTTTTTCATCACTGCAAATACATCTTCCAACGCAACAAATAAACCTTTTAAAGAATCATCCATTTAGCACTCCATTTCTCCGCAAACACGACTAGGAACAAACTTCATAGAGTCTCATCGAAGTTCCAGTCATTTAATTTGCTCACGTTCCGCAAACAAACAAATAAGCTTGGCAAATAACAGTTACCAGACACATTTCATTCTATTCATTCGAACCGACTGATGTAAATTCGTAGTAATAGATCTCAAAAATTAACGGATCCATTTGAACTTAATTAACATTTGATGGCGGGACATTTTGGGTTTGTTTCGACAGTAGAGTGGACCTTGCCTAGTACAGAATTAAATTTTCCCAATCATTTGCGATGAATTGAGAATGGAAATGGAAAGTCTGAAGGATGAAAACGACGAGCACGCAGCACAGGACTCGTCGTGTAGTGATGATTTTAATTGGATTCCATTGGCTAAGCCACGAGGAGTCCAGGGGCGCAATTGAGGGATGTCGGCAGTGGGGATTTAAAAAAGGAAAGGAGTGAGTGTTGTTACTTTTTGGTAGTGAGCGAAAGTGAAGCACAGGTTGGTGCGAATTTGAATTCGGTTCAGTGATTTAGCTAGCATCGGAGGATAGACACGCTGGTAGTCAAGCCGACATTTGATGCGGGAACGGCTACGTAAATGCGATTTAATTAAGACTTCGATTTCATACGGGAATGTGTATTGAATCAACAATTAATTGGTGAAATAGGAACGTGGTGTGGTTGAATTTCAGTTCAGGGGGTCATTTATAGAAAAAGTGGTATGCTCAGCTAATAACGTTGGAAACAAGCGGATAATCATGAGCAAATTTTATTTGATATAATAAGAATAAAATGATATACTATAAAACTTATTCCTCTCTTTGGCTTAGAATAACCTTGTGTAGGCGAACGACTACAGTCTCAGCTTGTGTAGTCCCTGGTTTAAACCTAGCCACCAACGATCAAACATGAATACAAATCGAGCTTGACATAAGAACTAAATAAAGAGATAAAAAAAATTTTAGACTCTTCTTGAGCTCTCGACAGCTACACGAATCTAATAAAAATCTGGTGTATTTTACAAATTTTGTTGCTAGATCACTTGAATATGTTTGGACGGGCAAAAGGACGGGCAACATTGCAGGCAAAATTATTAAGTTTTTCCTTTGTGCTTATTCCAACTGTGCTAAATTCAATTTTGCCTATTGACTGGCTCTCAAAACTGTTGTTTGATAAAATTATATTTTGAGTTTTCTGGCTTCTCGGTTTTATGTCAACCAGTTGGATTTTTTTTGATAACTGGTTTCAATTTTTCAATTTTGCCGACTTTTTGTTGAAAAAGTGTAGTAACTGTGATGGGAATCATACTGCCAATTCCAGGGTCTGTAGAGCCAACACATAAATCAGGCAGAGAATCAACCTTCTCCTCCAAACAAAGTAAGAATATTGATTCTAATGAACATTACTTTGCCAAGAAATAGTACGGGAGATCGTTTACTTCTAGACACAAAAATCTCCAAAAAGATTTAAAAAAAAAAGACAGTTTTCAAAAAACCGTATTCATCCACTATTTGGCATTGGTGGAAAAAATTATGGATTTGAAATTTGCATAATTATACGATTCGCATAACGCCTCGAATTGCAGCCGCATTATATTCCGAAAAGGGAATTGGAAAGCACGATGGTTAAAGTCACGAGAATACGCCTTAAAACTTACTGTGACAACTGTGCCACTCTGTTGCACTTTTTGGACTCAAACGCCGAGCTTGCTTTTCTCTTAGACACCTCCAACACCAAGATTATGGCTGCTTGGCAGCAAAAATGTCAATTGGCAACCTCTCGTTTTTTACTACGCCAAACTAAGCAAAGTACAACAGAACTAGAGTACTTACGACCACGAACTCTTAATGGCTTATAAGGGTATTTGTTATTTTAAATACTTTTGGGAAGACGAGAAATTTACACTATGGACTGACTACAAACCACAAACTTTTACATTCAACCAAATGCCAGAAACAAACAAACTTCCGTCAGCTTAGAAATCTAAGTTACATTAGTGACTTCACTTTTGATATTTGACATGTCTCTAGTTGCGACAACGTTGTTGCCGACACACACTCTCGTTTGGAATAAATCATTCTTTTAGTTCTCTCGACTTCGTCAGAATAGCATTGTGTACAAAATTGGACAAAAATTTTCAAGAGATCCTGGAAAACTCTAAAAACACCTTCAACAGACAACCAATCTTTGGTGCAGACGTCGACATTTTTTGTGAAAGATAAGGCCCAAAAATTTGACCTAATATTCTTTCAGCATTCAGAAAACAGGTGCTTCGCTTCAAACACAACAGAACTCACCCTGGTTTTTGTGCTATATATAATCACGTTTTTACTAAATTCTTGTTTCGTTCGATGACCAAGGACATTACAGCTTGAACCCGAGAATGTCTATCTTGTGAGCAAACCTGTTTTCCGGTGAACAAACCTGTCTTCACTTTTCCAACGGTTTTTGAACGTTCTAAATATAGAAGTGGCTGATCCTTAACACTCTCACAGGGATACATTTACTGTATGATAATCATCGACCGTTACGCTCGTTGACCTAAAGCATTTTTTTTTTGACCAACATAAGTGTTAATGACTGTGTTTCTATTCTACACAGTATCTGGATTGCTAAATTTGGAATTCACCAATTAATTTTCACCCATCAGGGCAGACAATTTCAGTACCGTAGTATAACACCCACAGGCTAACGATTTCTTGGAAGGATGGCATTATACACTAAAATTGGGTATCATGATTGAAGTGCAGAAGAATGCTGTGGCTTGCACAGGAAAGACAGCAGTGATTTGCACTGTTCGTTGTTTTTCTTCGACCAAGTGGTCTTATCAGAGAATACATCACTGCGTTAACGGCACAAATACTGTATGGAGAAAACCCCCATCTTTCAAGCGATATTTTTCAAGAAAATCTTAGGAAGATCACTCAAAGAGACTACGAAATTTCGGCAATCATGGCCCAAATTCGGCGGGCTGATGCAAAACATTACATCGTCGTCGTAGCACTACAGCCCCTCTCGGGCCTTGGCTTCTTCAGTTGTCTCGGTCCAATGACCGCGTCCTCCAATTTCGAAAACCGAGCAGCTTTGCGCAGTCTTCGTCGACAGAGTCAGACCAGCGTTTTCTGGGTTTTCCCACTGGTCTTCGACCCTCGGCCCTTCCGTCGAATACCTTCTTAGGTACTCGATGCTCGTCCATTCGTTGCACGTGACCAGCCCATTGCAGCTTCCGCAGCTTGATTATTATACCAACCTCTGGTTCGTCAAAAACCTCGTACAACTCGTCGTTGTACCTTATCCGCTATTGGCCGCACTCTTGTTTAGCTCCAATTATACGCCTGAGGACCTGTCTTTTGAAGGCGTTCAACATATTTGCGGATGCTTGGGTAAGGGTCCAAGTTTCACATCCGTAGCACAACACAGGTCCGATTATTGATTTGTAAACTTGGAGCTTCATCTTCCTGTGTATGCAGCTGGTCTTCAGTAGGGCCAGAACGGAGTAGAAAGTTTTATTAGCGAGCTGTATTCTCCGTTTAATTTCATCAGTTTCACTGCCTTTTGTTGTCAATTTCGAGCCTAAGTATATAAATTCGTCCACATTCTCTAAATTATATTCGTCCAGAATTATATTTCGTCTCATGGAGGTTTTCTTTCTTGTTTGCGTCATGATTTTTGTTTTCGTCTGATTGATCTTCAGGCCTACTTCTTTGGCTTCCTGGTCAAGTTTCAACAGAAGTTCTTTGGCGGATGTAAAGGAACGTGAAAAGATGTTAATGTCACCCGCGTAGGCCACTAATTGGTTCGACTTATACAGAAGCATATCCCCTGTGTAGACAGGAATCTTCCTTATCACGCACTCAAGTGCTAGGTTGAACAACAGAGGGGCCAACCCATCTCCTTGCTTTAGTCCGACATTTGTGTCAAAGGCGTCAGTCAGACTGTTGTTGATTCTGACTTGTGATGCTGTCGACGTCATCGTCATTTTGGTCAGCCGGACTAATTTTGCCGGGATGCCGAAGTATAGCATTATTTTGTACAGTATGTTTCTGTCAACACTGTCATATGCTTGTTTAAAGTCCCCGAAAATCTGGTGGACATCGATGTTAAATTCCCACCATTTTTGGAGCACTTGTTTGACTGTGAAGAGCTGGTCCGTAGTTGATCGACCAGACCTAAAGCCTCCTTGGTACTCCCCAAAGACCTTTTCAGCGTATACATTTATTTTATTTTTTAATATTTTCGTCAGTATCTTATAGGACGTACAAAGTAGCGATATGCCTCTGTAGTTTTCGCACCGAAGTTTGTCTACTTTTTTGTGGATAGGGCATATGATGGATTTGCACCACTCCTGCGGTATTTTTTCTTGACCCTAGATGTGCTAGATCAATTTGTGGATGGCTTTTATAGGGCAGCTTCCACCGTATTTGATTAGCTCAACCGGAATCTCGTCAATGCCCGGCGCTTTATTGTTTTTCTGGCTTTTCATGGCGGAGTTGACTTCTTCCAGCGTTGGAGGTGCGATCGGGATTTTGTCAGAGACGTCTATTGGATCTGATATTATTGAGCCATGTGCAGGATTAAGGAGTTCTTTGAAATAGCAGGCCCACCTCTCTTTAATCTGGCTATCTTCGGCGATGATATTGCCGATTTCGTCTTTACAGAGTGTCGTCTTGGCCTGGTATCCGCGTCTTAAACATTTCACTACTTTGTAAGCTTGCCTAGTTTTATTGCTCGCCAGATTTTCGTCAATGCTCTTTAATTGCTCGTCACAATATTTTCGTTTCTAACATCTAATGATCTTATTTGCTACTCGTCGGAGGTTTTCATATTTTTCTCTCTTCGTCCTGGTGTTCCTTTCAAGGAACTGTTTATATGCCTGATTTTTCTTGTTCAGCGCATCCTACCATTCGTTGTCAAACCAGTTGTTTTTTTTTTGCGCCGAGCTTGATACCCAACCACTTGTTCTGCAGCGGCTTTGATCGCTGTCTTCATCTCCATCCAGACCTCGTCAACCGGCCTCACTGTGTTATTTTGTAGGATGGGGGTTAGCTTAGTCTCAAGAGTTTTTGAGAAGCTTTCTGCTACTGACGCCGTTTGGAGCTTTTCGATGTCAAACTTACGCGGAGGACGGGTCTTCGTCACGTACGCCTTTGACATGCGACATCGATATTTGGATTTGACCAAGTAGTGGTCCGAGTCACAATTTGCTCCTCGAAACGTCCGAACGTCAATTATGCTGGAAGCCCATCTCAGCTGAATAAGGACATGGTCAATTTGGTTAAAGGTGTTGCCATCTGGTGATGCGCATGTTCTTTTGTGGATGCGTCGATGTGGGAAGCATGTCGAACTTATGACTATATCTCTACTACATGCAAAATCAATCAGGCGTTGGTCGTTGTCGTTAGTTACATCGTGGAGACTGTGCCCTCCAGTTGTCATCCGATGTACTTCTTCATTCCCGACTTAAGCATTGAAGTCGCCGAGTATTATTTTGACGTCGTTTGAGGGCGATGAGTCATAGCTCCCAAAATATTCAGCTTTAGGCAACCCAATTTTTATTCTTACGTTTTCATTAGAGTTCACTCTATTCGTTCACCGTGACGTGATTCAAAGTCTCAGACTCTCAGCCAGAGAAACAAATCCATCACTGTTTCGATTAACAGGCTCAGCTATATTGTTATATTCAAAGGAACCTGTGAAAAAGCGACCTACCACCTACAGCCAAAACATCCAATATATCTTTGGTGTCTGTAACTACGAAGAAAATTTCAGCGAATAAAGTTACTTGTGCACCATAAATCTTTCTGACCGGACATTACAAGGGTGTCATTCAGATACACATCATGGCCACTTGTACTCGACAAAAAGTAGGTTAAGTTTTGGTTAAGTCAATAACTGAAAAGTTGTTTCTTTAAAAATTTTCGTTGCTTTGCTACTGAAGCTAAAAAATAATCTGCATTTATTATCTCAAGCATGAATTAGCTTATTGAATTCCAGGTTTATAATAAAGTAAACTAGCAAAAAAAACAACCCCTTCTAACCAAAAAGAGAAATGATAACAAATCCAATCGACCGAATCAATGCAACCATTGAAATGTAAACCCTACTAATAACACACCATCAATTTATCTTCCATTTAATACTGTTTTCATCATGCCAGCAAAAGCAGTTCAACCACCCCCTCTTCGTAGTTCCCTTTTACCTAAAACTTTTAAACGAAAACCGATAACAGTTGCCGTCACTTCATTAGATCCCCAACTGAAATCCATACAAAATTGAATTCAAACTAGTCCTCAGTTCCCTTCTGGTTCGAATCCTTATATCAATATATCTAGTGTCCGTATACTCGATCTAATAGAATATTCCAACTTTTTGCCCCCTCGACCGACTGAATAACAAGAGCGACCTCGAAATATCGATTCGAAACCAAAACCGCATCGCATTCACATTAAATCCGGCTTGATGATTTCAACAACCCCAAAAATGCAATCAGTGAACTATACATACATTTCGAACAAAATAGAAAAGAAATCACAGTCGGAGAGATACATTCGGTTTTCTAAACAACCCCCAAACTCCCGGAAGCTGGACAAATCTGTTGGAGATTCAGTTGCTGTATCCTAACCGATTCATGTGAGGACTTGTTTTCGGTTACTTTTTTTTAACAAACTGAACCAAAAAGTATCTGCAAAGGATATGTATGTTTTGAACGACAGGACAACATGGTCAGGAGCGAAGCAACCACAATATCTGGATTATAATGTGTGCACGCTTGGAATTTTTATATTTTCAAATAATAGTAATTCTAGTTACTACTGCTGCTGCAGCTTTTCGTCGGTGGTCGCATTGAATGTTTTTCTGTCGAGAATAAACGTAGCCCCCGGCGGGAAAACGACCAACCACTAGACCGGCCAGGCGAGAGGATGGCTTTGTTTTTATTGTATATTTTAAGATAGTCGCCCGAGGGAATGAGATTGTTTACCATTCACCATAGAAATCCAAATAACTCGGGTCGTCCGGACTATGGATAGCTTATATTTTTGGCCTGGGGTGTAAAACGTGGTTCGAATATTTGTTTGGACCGCTTCGATGTCGGCGGTTGGTTAGGATTTTGTCTAGGATGAGTTTGAGTTAGAAGTGGGTGGAGGGTGTGGGTGTCGGAAGAAGAGGTCAGGAAGCGGTGGCAGTTGTATCAAAAGCAATATCGACCACAAAACCATCGTCTGGTTGTCGGTGGTAGATTTTCTGCTGGCCACCCGAGTTCAATTATGGGATAAAAATGAATATTTATAAGATTGCTGTGGTTTCCGAAATGAATACCTCGAGCTGTATGAGCAGACCACACAGCTTTGTTGCTGAGTCAACACAGACTACGTTTTGATATTTGCTGGAATGAAATGGATTTGGGTAAAAGATAAACGCACAGATTTTCATTGTTGTTTTTTTTGAATGTTCGAAAACACCACTGGCAAATTTTCCCGAGAGACTTACTATTTTTGCATCGATTTTCACTTGAATGCAATCTCATTTTCTGTAAACACCTGAGTCATGTCATCATCCTACTCTCGTCAGTATATGGGTCAGAGTGACATGCTCATTTCAACGCAACGACATATTAGTCATGCTTTTAATGCCTCTCCATACATACCAAGTCCACTCTGCTTATTTATCTTCATCTTAAAGATTTTTTCTCTTTTGATTTTCATTTTTTTTTTGCGCTCCGGTATCTTCTTCTCGTATTCATTTAGCAACGACTATCCATCCATCCCCAAGCAACCGAACGCAAAATACTGGGGCTCTTCTTTTTTCTATATTTATTTTGCACCGAAGCAATTTTTCCCGCGTGAAATATGTCACTTTTGTCGACATAATGACACTAACGACGACGGCGATGAGGATGACGACTTCTTTTGAGTGGAATTGGAATTCTTCACAGTGTCATCCATTCATTCATTCAGCAGAGCATTATTTTTCATGCCTCGGTCGCTCGGTACGTAATAACACTCACCACTTGGCACGGGGCACGAATTATTGCTTGGTTTGTTTTTCTGATGTTGTTGTTTTTATTCGGCGAAGTAAATATTTCTGTGCGTACGAAATAAAAATCTCATTATCGTCGAAGCGAAAACGAAACCGGGCAAGCGACCAAAAACCATGAAGGTGAGGCTAGAGGTAGGCGTATCTCTAAATGTGTGCAAATGTTGAGTAATTGTACGAAGCTTTGGAGTCTTTATATCAGTTGCGAGATGAGAAGATACATTTTGTCTTAAGATTTTATTTCATACTTGGAATCATTATGTGTGAATTTTTTACGCTTGTTTTTCCTCTTGTGACTAAATGCTCTACTTTTATGAGCAAATAATATGAAGAATATCATGTTTTGTGACAACTACAAATTGGTTCTCGAGGAAAAACATGTTTTTTGAACTATCAAATTGTTTTGCTTTTATAGCATGTAAACTATTTTGCTCGTTTAGAGTGGAGGAGCAGATCTAAATCAATAAAAAAAAACCTGGTAGACAAGTGTCAGAGGAGTTTGCTTTTCCAATTGTATTGGTCAAATTTATTAAGCACTTGAAAAATTAAATAATGAAACGGTAGAATAGATTTTGCTTTCCTACGGAGCCACTCAGAACCTAAAAGTATGTGGGATGCCAACATCGAGTATTTCCTTGTACGTTGCAGAGTGTGCGAAAAATACACAACACAGTATAAAATATATTAAGAGAAAATGTCGTAACTGTGAGGGCAAACACGTTGCAAACAGCAAAAGCTGTGATGATTCAAATTTCTATAAAAAAAAATACTGGTCGTGTTGGGCAGATCGAAAGGGTGACCAGACAGGGTAGCTGAGATCTATTTGTCTGATGTTATATTTTGAAAGTAGTATGTGTAAACAGACGCGTTGGATATCCTGTCAATTGCTGAGTATATAAACAGTATTTTTTTTTGTACATAGGAAAAACAGAGTTATTGAGAGAGATCGAACGACTTATGTGATCCTGTAAGAAGAAACACGAATCGTTCAGCCGCATCAAAACTGAGTCGAATATATGTTAAAAAGACTATTAAAGAAATTAAACAGACCTGCCTCCTATTTACACAGCTACAAATAAAGCTAGTCAACGTTGTGCGTCTGTTACATTCACTGAATGCTGTAGCAACGACATTATATATAGCCTAGAAGATATCATTTGGGCATACTTGCTACAGAAATATGCAATTCGCTATGATTTGAAATGGTTGATCTTGTATGATGTCTTTGATATTTCTCCAAACTATTCTTGTGCTTAGCTTCATTTTTTGAGATGAAAAAAAGACAACTGAATAATAGACAATTGAATTGAGATGAAAAAAGACAATTGAAACGGTTAATGAATAATAAACAAAAAGAAAATTTCTTCCTGGAAGCCCGTGTAGTGTAGTGGATAGAGCACTGGCTTCTTGTGTGTGGGGTGCTTTGTTCGAATCCAGATTCGGACGAAAGACACCAAACAGAGCTTCGAGTTCATTGAGCTCGGTTAAGTGGGCCGTGACACGTTAATTGTAAAGCTATGAATTAACCTCCCAGCCAACTTCAACACAACAAATACAGCAACTCTTTTCGGGCCTAGGACAAAGGTTGTTGTGGGATTACTCAACTTACTTTTATTATATTCCTGTTCTGGTTTTAATTATATGACCCCAGAAAAAAGGCTATTTAGCTTGTATTGAGTGGTGATATGTAGTATATTTTTAAAAGTTTAGCTCTTTAAATGTAACGCAAAAGTCCTAACTGATTATTTTTTGGCTAATTGCTAAGTACAAAAAAAAATTATTAAATTTGGTCAAAGATCGAAAAAATTATTCAATTTTTTGAAAAATTGCAGAAATGAATATTTTCATTTGATTATCTCATTTTTCTGAATAATTACTTGAGTTTAAGAGGCACAGAGCTATTTTCGAGACAAGTTATTTTCAAGACTAATCATTTTGCTCTATCCAGATTCCCACCGGGAGCTTAACCTGTGAGCAATTGCAATTTTGCCGGTTGTTGGTTACGAGTCAAAGAGGTTGGCCACGCCAAATATTTTATCATGAACCTGGAGGTTGCATAACATTTAAGATAGCAAAGAACATTTCTCTATGGTAAAGATTTTGGAAAACAAAGATGGTACATTCAAGCAGTAACTTTCTACTAATTTGAAAGAAATAGTTTCAAAACTAAAATTGACCTTTTGTTGAGCTTGCACTGAGCTTTTAAACCAGCCCATCGCTTGGTTTTCTTGTAGCTTCTGTTTCTTTCTGCATAGCACTGGTTTCTCGCTTGTTTATTTGCTTTAACACCTTACAATCTTTATGGTCTTTATCGATCAAACATCTTTACTGATCATAGTTGTTTTAATTCTGTGATTTTTTTAGATATTGATGTGGTGGTCTCTTGAAACACAGTTCGTTAGCTTTCGGTTCTTTGCATTTTCAAAAATAAATAACTGGTTTTTTGAGCTAAACTCTCATATATTCCAGACAACGCTTGTCTAGTTTCACTCTGACCAGAATGTTCTGGTTGATTTTTGTGTTCAAACAGATAATAGAGATGCTACAAATGTGACTACGGTGCGGTTATGCATGCAATAATATTAATATCACTGGCGTAAGTAAATAGCTTGCATATTCATCGAGGGCAAAATTGCCCATTGACTATAATTAGTGAATTCAAATTTACAAACGCTTGCTTTGCCTACAAACGCTGATTACTCTTCTATCTCTGGGGGCGAGCTACTCAGTTCTGGATTATGTTGGGTCTGCGTCTGTTGGGGCCCTGGTTCAAATCCATTCATGTACGATAAACCATAATCACATACCAGGCTTTAGTTGACTATGAGGCGCTGTCAATAGGCTCCAGAGTCAAATTAGGGTGGACTCAACCATAAAACTAATCACTTTACATTCATTTACATTAATTGTAAACAAAGCCTTGAATAAGTTCAGTCCCTAATTGCGCAAAGCTATAATAGGCCAAATTAATTTTATAATAATAAATTTCTGCAAGACTTATCTTATTTTGTTTGATTTTTTTTAATTCATCAGGGAATGACAGAAATATTATCTTTTCTAAATAATATGTTTTCTTTGAGCACCCTTTATTACCAGAACTATATTACCTATATTAACCCACAAATATTTGATTTTTTTAAATTAATGAAAATTTCTTTCAAGATAAGGGTTATTTAATCAATTATAATATTAAATATTTACATATATTATTACTTTAAAAAAGTTAAAACTGTCTGAAACGATTGAACAAAATGACTGAGTAAAAAAATTGAGTGATATGACTGATTGATATGATTGAGTGGAACGATTGAGTGGAATTATCATTTTGCTTCCGATATGATACAGTTACCTAATCAAATGTAACGCAAAGGTCGGTGCGCGCTCTTCCATCCGTACCTGGATTCGAACGAGAGACTACCTACGCTAGAAGCCAGTATTTTACCCACTAGGCTACATGAGGTCAAAAGAGTGGCTTAGAAGATGGTATTATATTTAACCCACCCGTTTGAAATTTTTCTCACCAGATGACAAAAATGCCTTCATTTCAAAAAACAGTGTGTATTTTTAAATATTTTTAAAGGGTTGATCTTATAGGAGATATGTTACATTAAAAGAACAATTAATTTGATTTGTGTTGATTTGTTATAGACAATAAAAAACTATTTAAAGAAATCTGATTCGAGCATAAGATAATCAAATTAGGTTTCTCCAATTATGACAAAATCAAAAGGAACGGCCGAAACAGGTTTCTGCTTTTTGTCATTGCTTTTGATGCGCAGCTTACTAAAAAAAAAGGGGGGGGGGGGGGGGGGAGAGGTGAAAGTAAACTTCAATTCAAATAGAAACTATACTAAAGACGGCCTTATGACTAGAGGTTCCTTCTTGGTCGCGCTAAAGCTGAGATAAAGCGATCCTGGAGAAGGAAAGGTATTTAAACAATTTATGCCTGAAAAAGATTGTTCGAAGTATAATCTGCGAACGCAAAGAGAAGGGAATTTCAAGAGGTCAAGATACCAGATTCAATTACATCTGACCATTACACACAACGAAAAAACCACGCTTGAAAGCAGAGCTCAAGGATGCAACAAATTTAGGAGGTAAAGATAGGCAAGACAAGTGAAAATAGGCAAGGGCTAACGTGAACAGAGAAGAACTAAACGTACAATTTTGGATGCCCAAGGCGCTATATATAGCACAAGAACACCAAAAATTTGAATCCGGTCAGCAGGAAGTAGTATATCAACTAACAATAGATCACTCAAAATTAATGTGATTATTTGGATTTAACAGAAAAAGACAAATGGATACATTAAGAGGGAAGCAGCTTTCGGTTCTTGCTAGATTTAGTTGCAGTATAGTGGTCAATGATAGACGGGATTTTTCGCAACTAGTTAACATTTTCCCTATAGAAGAGGCAGTTTGATGGTTATTAATGAAAAAAAAAACAAAGGGCCAAGAATGGAACCTTGTGAAAAATCAGAGAAGACATAAAAACAAGGAGCGATAAAAACGAGGAGAGCTAAAAACGAGGATAAGAACAACTGTTTAGCGATACTTTACAATTACGATTGAAGATAAAGGATGAGAACCAGGAAAGAACAGGATTCGACAAGCTGGAATGTTTGGGCTTTTAAAACAGGATGTAACGGTTGAGTTTATCAAAAGTGCAAATCCATTTCAACTCTCTCCACTTGCAGATTTGCATCCGAACCAGCAACAGTATGGTTTTGGAAAAGGTCGATCGAATGCTACGAACTTGGTAGTTTTAGCTTCGAACATATTGGGTTAAATAGAAAAATAATACCCTATGGACGCAATCTACACTGACTCCAGCAAAGTCTTTAATAGAGTTCACCAATCTACTTTGATTTCCTCACCTGATCTTTACATTGCTATGTCAGTTCCTACTTCCATAACCGAGCACAATTTGTAAGATTTTAAGAGCTTTTGTCGAAAAATGTATTTGCTATCTCTGAGGTACCAAATATATGCAATTTTGGTCCACTTCTTTTCAATATACTCGTTTCTGATTTATCTGACGTCCTATCAAAAACGGTCAACTACGTTGTTAGGGTGTGATATATGATCAACGCTAACACTCATAGAAAGGGAATTATGATGAGGAAGAAGGAGAAAAGGATAATCGATCAGAGGGAGTATTGGCCATCATAAGGCTCAGGATGTGAGTATTAGTAGTGGGAAAATGATTGAACTGGGAAAATGAACACCAGAAAAGGAAACAGGAGGCGCAGATGGAGAACGAATCTTTTAAGGCAATACACGTGAATAATGTATCCCAAAGAAAAGACAGTAGATTGAAATCACGAGAAATAATGACAGGTTAATCAGGAAAACGTTTAAAAATGATATTCTTTAGTTCTTGCAAAAACACTCATATCCAGGCACTGGAAAATAATAAAACACCGCGATTTTCAGAAGTAGAAGCAGTGGTGCGCATTTAATTGTATGGTATGCATTAAATTAACGGTACGTTTTAAATTGAAATTAAACAAGATATAGAGGATATCGAATTTTTTCGATTGCTTAGTTTTGATTAGCTTTACCGTGAATACAAAAACCTAGATAATATGATATATTTGGCTCGACAAAAAATCGGCTTTATTGACAATTATGTATTTTTATCGGCAAACTTCACCACCTAAAATAATTCATCCTTGAATGGCAATCTCAATTTGCTATCTCATATCCAATTCTCACATAAAATTTTTCTGTATTTTGTACTACATGCATAAAACACGTCTGCTGGCCATAAATGTGCTGATGATGTTAATTTTGCAGACAGTTGAAGCCGAGTCGATGGATCATGAAAAGTATCATACTTATGACGATTTTATCGCGCACTTGAACTTCAAATTACATGCGAATATGCTGGCTAGTTCGTTTTTTTTACAATGTGCTAGACTGTAACGTCGAATCATTTTGAAGCAGACTAAAAGCCATTTTCAGTTTCGCATTTAGGTACCATCGAACAAAAAAAGCGAGCATTTTCCTCTTTTATGCTGCTATTCTTTTTTGGATACGAACAATTTATTACACTAAAATATTCCGAGCTACATACATATTGTCTGGAAGATATTTAGCACCGAGATAGTAACTTGAATGCCAAGGGGCGTCGAGATAGCAAATTTGTGGTAAGATTTAGGTAGGTAGGAAGCAATTGCGTGTAACAAATAATCGGGAAAGTGCAATAACCCTCCAGCAATGGAGAAAAATAGTGTGCGCATTAACAGGCGACTAGACAGCCACATATAGATGAAGTTCAAAATGGTTGTAACGTACATTGGTATTTCCCAGCTAAAGATACACTTGTATCTAAGATCTAGTTTATTCCAAAGTAACATAGTCGTTGGTTCACTCGATATGGAATGGATAGGCTTTCATAATAATTCGTGATTTACCATATTTGATAACATTTGCAAATACTTTGCCTAGTTACTTACAATTATGGTAAAGAGTGAGATCTAAAGATATTCGAAGTATCCGATAGCTACGATTTTGCATTCAATGGGTTTGAGCTGAGTTACCTATTAATGAAAAATCTTGTTGGAGTCAATGGGTATATAAACGTGTAGTTGTATATAGTTAGTTACGGAAGATTTGAGCAATGATTTCAGTTGAGACGAAAAAATATGTATGCATGTATCTTAGACCAAGAAGATACAAATGTTCCGACGATGAGCATGGAACAGTGAGTAGAAACTTTATATAGACTAGAAATAAGATTAATGAGTATTTTGACCCGTCTAAGATAATCTTAGCCAGTGTGGAGTTAGATTTTAGGATATAGGAATGTATTTCCTGTTCTGCATGTTCATGTTGCGAGATCGAAATTCAAAGAAGGTATTGTGTAGAAAGCGATATGTAATGAATGACGATGATTTCTATGATGCTCATGTTACTTAGTTTATTGCATGACCTTTGTTTTGAATGATTTTGATTATCATTCATGCTTCCACAGTTCTCACGAAAATAATTGATATGATATGGCAAGTTTTTTTTTCGATTATAAATGAATTGAATTAGGCGTTCTTATTATTTTGTATGATACGCTGAATTGAAGTTTACTATTGTATTTTTTTTATTGAAGAGAACATAAATATGCAAAAAATAGTGCATAAAAAACTGCTCATTAGAAATATGTATATGAAAAATGTAAAATGGCTGGGAAAGTTAAATAACTGCAAATCTAACAAATTTAATAAATGATGCGTGAATAAAATAAAAGATATATAAGTAAAAAACATAAGAGAAGGTAAATAAATAGAAATAAATAGAAAAAGAAACCAAATGAAAAATAAGATAAGAAAAATAAATTAAAAGCATAATAAAATATTATAGTGAGGTATCTAAACGCCTAGGTTTGTCATATTTTTAATTTTTTCCTCTTTATCCCTATCTTACAATGCTTAAGCTTAATAAGCTGTTCAAATGTTAATAGTGAGCCTGCTTACTTGGTTCGATTGCAGACTTCAATGAGCTTTTTTGGAATAGGAGATATTTCCTTTAAAATGTCAAACTGAGTAAGCTTTGAATCTGCATTTGGTTTTGGAGAGCTTAGTTTTATACTTGGACGCCTTGTACGAACTGTTTTTGGCGAACAATTGGTGTTTCTATAGCTCCAAATCAAATGCCATTAAATAGAGACCCTCATGAAGATCCTTCTATGGGTACATTCAGAGTGTCGGATAATATATAAAATAATCGCATCCATAAGATCATAAGCTCTGTACCGAATGCTAAAGCATGCATCCAGTGTTCTGATTCCATCTGAACTATTCGACTACCGACATTTTAACTGCCCTCATGAGCTCGCTCTGCGTGAGAACCATATATGCGGGGCATCAACCGTAGCAGGCCATAAGCTTATACCAACCTCCCAGAATCACAAACCCTCTATTGCGGAGGGTTATAAGAGCCTTTGAGCCGTTCTAAATCATAAGAGCAGGAGCTATCTTTTATAGCCCTCAACGCTATGTATTACAGCCCTCAACACCGTTTATTATAGCCCTCAACGCCATTTATTATAGCCCTGGTAAGTAAAAGGAAAATTATCGCCATAGTATTTTGACAATTGTAGGTTATGGAATTTCTTGTTTACAATTTTTTTATATTTCATTTTTGAAATTTTAAACTATTACAAACATGCCGAATTTTTTATTTTTATTACAAACATCCCGAAAGAGCCGAAGCTTTATTCACAAGGTTACACGAGTAATCACATATGATGCAGACATTATGTTCATAGTAGTTGGGGCTATGTTACATACGAGTTGAGACAATGTATGGTGGTATGGGTAAATGTATGGGAATATGGCTTTTACCTATATTTTATAGTTTATATATAGCGCATGCTATCCTTAATGCTACGCTACGACGGTACACAGAACTACGCGCTATGTAGATTTTTTTCAGTCAACTGGTGCTGAAGGAGATTTTTAATAGCTGACGTAGTTCTCATTTCTAAAACAAGAAAAATATCGCACGTTACACCTCATTACTATCGTCCCATATGTCATAGTTATGCCTTGATTAAGATTTTGGAAAGGATAATTGGCTATTATATTATAACAAGTTCAAAGATTTTAAGTTAATCTCGCAGCTTCTTGAACTAAGCCTGATGAAACTCCTCTGCACGTCAGAAAAAATCTCTCTCCTTTAAGGAATATAAGCTGGTCGCATTCTTAGACATTGAAGGGGCTTTAAATCACATTATATTTCAACCAGAAGTACCATGCAATTGTGAAAGCACTGACGGTGCTGGATGTTAATACGTGGCTTAAAGCTTGTATCGAACAGCTTCTCAAGAACAGAGTGGTCTTTTCTTCTTTGTGAAATTTTCGAGGAGTCAAAACGGACACACCTCAAGGTAGAGTTTTTTCTCTGCCCTGCTTTAGATTACGATGACTGCAAAGCGGTTTCTTAGGCGGATGACATAACCATATTAGCGTCAGGAAAGTATTCATTCACACTTTCGGAGAAGCTACATTATTCTCTTGATATACTTTGACATTGGAGTCCATAATGTGGCTCGGATGCGAATCACAGTACAACGGAGCTCGTACTATTTACAAGCAAGTACAAAATTCCTTGATTTGCCTGACTGATATTGAGTGGAGTATCCATTGACCTGAGCCAGACGCTCAAAAATATAAATGTTGATCCTCAACTCAAAGTTGCATCCCCATCGAAAATGTGGCAGAAAGAATGTGAATGGGTTTCGGTTCACTTTACCGCTGCAAAAGAGGGATATGAGGGAATTTTGGTTTGCATGACATGGCTTTGTACCGCTGTGGTTTTTACTACAATAAGGGGTAGAGCTTTCGTGGTAAGTTGCTCTTAAGGCTGCCTCCCAACAGATGTTTGAAAAAGTTCGAAGGATGGTCCCATTTTTGGAAACGGAGGCTCTCCACATCACACCTTCTATGAAACTTTTCGTGCTCCTTCATTGCTTATCTGCCAATCTACTAATCCTAGTTAAGAAGATAAACATTCTTCCTGGTGTGAGACTGCATTACATTTCGGCTTGGACCAGAACAGAGTTTGGCCACGGTAGAATTTTGCCTGAGGAATTTTCCGCTTAACTACATAGCTCCAGGCTCTCTCCTAGACTTACTCGCATTTTTGGTAGAGATGAAGAGAATATTAGCATCACCCACGAGAATGGGCTTATTCGTGTGTATACCCATCAATGAAATCGGGCGGATGTATTACATATCTCAAATGAACTGAATCGTATGCTGCCCTTCGTCTCTTGGGTCATTTTAGTACCTTTCGGGCGGATATGGCGGCTGTTATGCAGACTATCGACTGTCTTTCGCGTAATTAAATATGCAGAGTCATCATTGGTATTTTCACAGATACTCAATTGACTATAAATTCCTTTGCTGATCGTTGTACAGAGTCGAAAATAGTTGTTTAGTGCCGTACATTTCTTAAGCTTAGTACACACTAGTAGACATGTCGTGCGATTTTGGTCTCTGAGTCTAATGTCTAACGTACCATGCGGTCTCCCATTCCGATCGGGAGACTTGAGATCTGCGATTTTTGGTCTCGCAACAGGACCCTAGACGGGGATTGGTCTATCGACATGTCTACGTAGGCAAGCTCAGATACGTCTCAAAGACCAAAATCGCGCAACATGTCTACTAGTGTGTATTATGCTTTAGGGTATTATCGAGGCATTTGGCTGTGCGATAAATTTGGGTATTTAGACATAAGGGTTTCTGGGGTAACTATGAATCATATTCGGGGCAACTGAGTGGCTGGCGAACTAGCAAAACTTGGCACGCTGCTGCTGGAGGCCGTATGTACGAAGGTTGTTCAATAAGTCCTTAGAACATCCAAGAGATGGCACTCGTAGTATCAAAAATGAGTTTTCGCCAGTAAGCAGTCCACTGTAAGAGTTTCAGCTGTATCCATCACATAGTTTCATTGTTGTTGTCGATTGAAGTAACTAACTTTCATTTAATTATAACAATGGATACAAGTGAGTTTCGAGCGGTGATTAAACACATGTATTTAAAAGGGTTAACGCCGAAAGTCAAAGATGAGTTCATGGCACATCTGCTCCTGTGTTTGCAACTGTTTAAAACTGGATCAATGAATTTAAAAGTGGCAGTACATCCACAAAAGATGAACATAGTTCCGGATGCTCTGTGGAAGCGTCTACCCTCAAAATGATTGAAAATATTCACGATATGGTTCGCACGGAAAATTATGTGTGGAAAATTTTTTGCCAAGATGTGTGCCGCATTTGCTCACAGTGGAGAATAAATGCAATTGTGTTATCGACTCTGAGGCTGTTTGGTCGCTTTTTCGTCGCAATCGTGAGAAGGTTCTACGTCGACACATAGCTGCTGATGAAACATGGATACATTACTATACTCCAGAGACAAAAGAACAGTCGAAACAGTGGATTGTCGAAGGCAAACGGGCTCCGAAAAAAGCGAAGTCGTTTAAAATCGGCCGGTACGGTTATGGCTACGGTCTTTTGGGATGGACGTGAAATCTTCTACATCGATTGCGTGGAAAAGGGAAAAACGATAACAGGAGAGTATTATGCGTGATTATTGGACCGGCTGAGCGAAGAAATCAAGGAGATTCGTCTTCATTTGAAACGGTAAAAGATATTTTTTTTATCAAGACAATGCACGGGTGCACACTTGCGCAGTTGCCATGACCAAAATTATGGATCTGAAGTTCCAATTATTACAACATCCACCGTATTCACCAGATTTGGCCTCCAGTGGTTTTTTTACTTCCTAATTTAAAGAAATGGCATGGTGAACAAAGGTTTACGTCTAACGAGTTGGTTATCGCCCAAAAAATGCATATTGTGAGGAACTTTTTAAATCTTACTTTTTAAAAAAATTTGGAAAGACGCCTAGAAAAATGTATAGAGCAGAAGGGAGAGTATGCTGAAAAATAAAAAAATCTACCCCGAAAAAAATGTTATTTCTGCTTTTTTCTAAGGACTCGTATTTTCTCTATACGTACGCCGATTTCAAAATTACCTTGAGGACGCCAAGAAGTCTTCTGTTGAAGAATTATCATGTGCGATTGAAATACAGTCCTGGGACTGCATAGACGCTTATCGCACCAGGCAACTTGTAGACCCTGTTTACTCATATGTCCGTGCGTTCATATACGTTGTCCGTGCAATTATATACGTTGCCTTTGCTGATTTATAGACAAGAAGGGAACCATGATCACAATCAAATGACCTTTACAAGTAAATTATATCGATGGATATAAGTCAGAGATGTTAAAATTTGTCACAACTAGCGTAAATACAAGTTAATGATTTCCAACTGCAAGTGGTCACATCAGTCAAGTATGCACTGTGTGCTGGTGTCTGATGAGAATCAGTGCATACTTTCGAAACCACTTTGTCAAATAGAATTTTCAATGTAAATAAATAAATAAAAAAAAATTTCAATTTTAGTCATCCCGCAAAACACAATTCCAAGCGAAATGGTTTGACAAATGTTTAGGGATTGAAAAAACTACATAACAAAAAAATATGACCTTCGATAATAGGAACTGTGAATATAAGGCGTAAATTAGACACGGAGATCTGGTCGTCGACTTGGTTGCAGATAGGCAATATCTGCGACCAAATTCATTGTCTGTGGGCAACCAAGTCAGCAACCAAGTCAGCAACCACTCCATGTCTTTGGGCCGTTTAAGAGCTCAAAGATAGAAACGTACAAGAGATTACGAGTCTTAGTTTCAGGGAATGATACAGATATTGCTCGGCCGATTGTTTTTTTGCAACGTGATTATATAAAATTAATGGCCTAACTAGCTGGTCCATTTTTAAAAGTGCATTCTGTAAACCTAAAAGCAATATATTTGACTGAAACCCAATATTTCATACTCCAACTATAGTGTCATTTGTTGTTAAGAAAGTGAAAGCTACTAAAGGGCCTTTCTGAATTCACGTTTTCGTCCTCACCTTCAGCTTGTTATGATAGATTGTGATGTCAGCAGAGTAGTTGAGCTATTCTAACAGTTTGAAGCACACTAAAACGAGGTGTCCGAAATCGTTCGCTTTGTTTGGTAACATTGCCTCATAAAATCATCAAGCCAACAAAAAGTCAAATCAGAACGTGATTTCGTCAGCTGTTATACAGGAGAGCAATACCAAGACGCAGGTTATTGAATTCGGACAAGCTCAACTTGGACTGACGTCACATTTTGTTGCAACAAGTTCAAGACGAAGGTGAAGACTTTAATTCAGAAAGGCTCTAGCGAATTAGGAATTGTTGGTGAAACTGAAGAACCTGAATAGTTTTTAGTTTATTTAAATACGAAAAATGATATTGATTTTTGGAAGAAAAAACAAGCAAATAGGACAATGCAATTACCTAAAAGCACGAGGTGGTCGAATAAAACAGAGTTGCTTGCCTGATTTCCGCTAATGTCAAAACATTCAGGTGATAAGCCCAAAATTAGCTTGCGTGATGTAGACAAGCGTATTAGCAATGGCTGACATGGAATGATTTCAGTAAAAATAAAGGTCAATAAAATGTTGTTCATGAAAACGCAGTGGAAAATCATTGCAATAACTTATACAACTTCTCATTGAGCTGACGACGCAATTGTTTCATTCTATTTATTTTGTCAGCTTTTAATCGATATCTTGGCAAAAACAAAGGTCGTGAAGTGTGAAACTGATAAAATTAACAGCAAAAAAGAAGTACTTCAGACGAACAGAATGTCTAGAAGCAATTTAATCTCAAACTATAATAAATGAATTTGTCGGTTTGTTGTCAGTTGATTACTGTGTCTAAGCGAACGAATAAACGAATGAGTTCTTCTTGAGAGTATTATCCAATTCCGAATGCAATTAGTCTTCATCAGGCAGATACTAGCCTTTTTACTCATCCTTCTGGATATACACGTATGTAAGTATACTGATGCTGATGTAACACCTGTATAAACCCATGATGAACACAACACCTACCAACAACAACTAATTCGAATTTTCTAATCTCACATTCACCGAGCATATCAAAGTGAACATATCCAGCAATCTAATCTTGTTCGCCCCTCTTATCTCTTCATTAATGATTAACATACCTTCTATTTCCTCTTCCTGACATATCTCCCGAAACGAAGGACACAGCATACGAAATGGAGTTTTGACAGAAGCGTCACTTCAAGGGGATGAGTTTGCTACTTACAAGATTAGACAGGCGAAATGGATTCGGCCGTCTACAGGATGAAAGGAAATGAGGGTGCTATAATTGCAGCACTTACACCATCAACAACGCCCTAATTCCGTCTTGGTTCTTATTGGAAAAGATGAAATAATCATTAATCCTTGCCACGTGTCTTTTTTTTTGCTGTTCGTCGACATGGTCCTTCCATTTTATTCGGGAAATTTCATTTATATTTATATGATAAAAGCAAGTAACATACTTGTAAATGGTAGCTGCACTAGTGTTCTACAATCTATTTACGTTTGTCTGTCAACCCTTATTGCCGTTAGTATGATTGAGTCGTTTTGAATTGTATCCAATTTTTTTGGTTCATCTGCACTCTAGTCCTCAACACTATACCAAACTCCTTCATACTTCCACTATATCTTCGTCAAAAGTTCATTGTCTTGATATTCTCCAGGCACTTTAATAATTTTCATACGGTTTTGATGATAACGGTACGACAAAAAGAACAACAGTAACGACAATAACGACTAGTGACTACGACCATGTCCTTTTTCTCTTTAATCGTTCTATTCTCTAGTTACACTTCAAGAAAGTTTTCCGGTTTTTTAGGTAACGTGAGAGGCACTGAACGCCAAATGGATGGACAGACAAGTAAGCGAATGGTAGAATAATAAGAACGATGCTATGCTTGTCGTCATTGTTAACAAATTAGCTGTCCATCATTGCAGCTATTCTCTCAGTATTTTCTTGTCCTGACTCAGTTTTCGTCTTATCGTGACGAGTAGTTTTTTTTTCGTTGTAGTTTTTTCTTTTACTTTGTCGTGTTCTGCCTTGGAGCTTTTGCCGGGATGGTTACATATTTAAACAGTGCCTGACAAGGTTTCACAGCCAAAGTTTGCTAGTTGTTAGACATAGCGGAAATAATATTACAGAAAACTTTATTATTGTTCTGAAAGTAAGGAGACATAAGGGGCGAGAAAATGATGAAAATAGTAGTCGTGTACTTTCGCTTTGCAAACGAACTGAGTTATTTTTAGAAATATTCTGAATTTTTATTTGAAAAGTTTTAGTGTTTTATTACTTTCGTTTAGACTATCTGGTTACTAATGTAGTTTTTACGAGGGTTATTTGACGCATTTTTATAAGAGTCAATTTTCCACTTAGATGAGCGATCTCAACAATAAAGAAAATGATTCAGCATCTGAAATTTACCTTACATGCCAAAAATATGAAATTTGGCGTAAAACATAGGATCTAAGGATTCAATAAAACCGCTTTCAACTTGCTTAATAAATCGATAGCTCCGCTTTGTCATCTTTTTCGACAAAACCAAAAATTGAAGCAGTATCTATTCTTAAATATATTTTCGGACAAAAGGATTTCGCTTTCGTTTCACAAGCTTCAATCGTATTGAAGTGTCTTCAACGCTGCTAAATAACACAGATTTACATAGAATTTTGGCTGGCAAATTTCGAATTCAACTGTCAAGGACATGATTTTTGTCTCTCCCCTCTCAAAATTTCAACTTTTTCCTAACATTCTTCCAAATCAACAATTCTAAA
Source organism: Nemotelus nigrinus (assembly GCA_947369275.1). Lineage (NCBI taxonomy): Eukaryota > Metazoa > Arthropoda > Insecta > Diptera > Stratiomyidae > Nemotelus > Nemotelus nigrinus. Next base: position 37,900,716 of record OX376372.1, read on the forward strand.
TAAATCCCCGATTCACATCTTCTTTATCTTTCTATTTCAAAGAAACAAGGACTCAAAATGAAAAAAAAAACTGATACCATTTCACCACCCATCCTCATTACCATCTTTTTTTTAAAAATTTCCATAATTAACAACATTTCGCATCGAAACAGGATTATAATTTACTAAACAAGACTATAATGACCAGTTTTCGTCTTGGTTTTTTTTTTTATAAACAAAAAAAAACTGACTAAAGTTGTCTGGACTGAAAGTGAGGGAAAATTATAATTAACCCAATGCAACGAAATTATGGACGAAGGAACACAAGTTGGTCCTTAGCTGACGAAGTCCAACAATACGATAGCAGTGAATAAATATTGAGTGTGTCTCGCGCTTTTGACAACCGCGACAATGACACCCAGTGGCGACAAACGACACTTCTACACCCCGGTAATGGAAATTTTCGCTAGTATAACGGCGACGACACAATGACAACCTCGACATTATTGCATACCGTTGTTGGCTCTACAGACATGGAACCGTTCGTGTCTTTAGTTTGATAGGGAGACAGGGCACTGGTCCCGGTGACAATGTTGAATTACATTTTGCTGCCACTGTATTGTGGGGAGCTAAATAGCGTCTGCAACAATAACATCGTCACCTGGATGGCGTGTCCATGGAAAGTTCTCTTTTTTTTCGGAACAGGAAATTTTTCGTGAAAATGAGCACATCTGTAGACTTTCTCAAAGAATCGCATGAGTTCAAGTGTTATACACTGCGACGACAATAGGTGGAAATGTTAAGCGCGGAGAATGATGAAATATTATATTTTCCGATTCATTGTTGGATGTATAGTGTTTTGAGTTGGCTTTGTTTATGGTGACAGAGAATTTGTTAGAGGAAATTGTTTGCTATGTGGTGGCGAAGGCTTTGATTAAGAGTCGTCTGAACGATGTGCGTTGACAAGGGAATTGAACTCGTTGAACTGTGAGTTGGTTTTAGGAATTGGAGGACTTTGCTAGGAACTCAGCAAATTTAAAAGAAAGTATACGTTCACGAAGCAAGCTGTCACATTTTACGTGAACAGTGAAACGAAGTGTTATCTTCTGCGTTTTTTTTCCGCAGTATTTTTTGCGCTAAAGCACAGTTTTTGATGGATTTCTATCCAGATTTTTAGAAGCAGGAAGCAGTTTGCAAAGACAACTTGTGTCTATGATGTACCCAAAAAAAAAAGCGGGAACTTCGTCATAACTTCTTTATTTTTCAATATTTTTACACTAAATTTTGATCACCTTCAAAGTATTCTCCATTGACTACAACGCACTTCTGCAAACGATTCTTTCATTGTCCAAAACAGTTTTTAAATTCAGTTATCGAGATATCTTTTAGGCCTTCCAGTGATTTTTGTTTTACCTCTTCCACAGTGGCAAAACGCTTTCCTTTCATGTCTTTTTTGAATCTGGGGAACAAAAAAAAACCAGGGTTAGATCCGGCGAACAGGGGGGCTGGACAAGCGGTGTAATGCCGTTTTTTGGTCAAAAACTGCTTTACGGAGAGGACGGTGTGCGCCGGCGCATTGTCATGATGGAAAACTAGTCGCCTGCGCCCCAAAGATCTGTCCTTTTCTTCCGAATACTCTACCTCAATCTTTTCAAAACGTCCAAGTAAAACTTCTGGTTGACAGTTTGACCCGGGAGAACGAATTCCGCATTGTCTAGATGTTTGAATTCCTTTGGCGAGACTTTTTGGGACCAGGAGAGATGGAACTCTTCTATTGGCTGGATTGCTGCTTTGTTTTGGGGTCGTATCTATAGCACCACGATTCATCACCTGTATTTCCCTTGGAAACAAATTCAGGATCCTCTTCGAACTGATTTTGAAGCTCTAAACATGCCTGAAGTCGACGCTCACTTTGCTCGTCTGCGAGAAGGCGAGGGACAAATTTGACTGCAATCTTTCTCATGTGCAAATCTTTGGGTAAAATCCTCTGAATTCAACTCCATGACATTCCATGGCGACGGTCCATGGCAACAATCTTCACGAACGAGGGCATTGATTTTGTCGTTCCTTTCGTCAGTTCTTGACGTTGAAGGGCGTCCTGAACGGGATTGGTCTTCAGTTCACTTTTCTCCATTTTGAAAATATGAAAACCACTCTCGTAGACTCTGATTTTACTTACGGCAGCATGAGCAGTTAAAAGTATTTCAATAGTTTCCGCGGTTGATTTTCTCAGCAGGAAACGAAATTTCACAGCCGCGCGTTGCTGTTGGCAATCCGTTTTCGGCAAAATGGAAAAAAATGTTTTACTAAAAAAAATTCTTACGGGCGAACGGATGCACTCACACCGACTCAGCTTCTCACAATGATTGAAAAGGCGTGGTCCTAACGGACAATTCCCGTTACTTTTGAGTCTCTTCTTCGTACTATCTTTGAGAATGCCCTGCTTTTTGTGAAACTTATTGTTATATAGTCTATACCAAAATTGGATAAAATTTTGAAGTAAATTTCACATTTCATCATCTTTCAAAGTTCATAAGGGACACTTTCATGAATCTGTGATGATTGACTAGCGTCGCTTTCGCTCCTATTGCAGGTAAATTCTCATTTTTGTTACCTACTTTGCGAATTCTTTTTTAGCTAATGATATTAAACTCTTTGTGGCATTGAAAATCAGATTAAGCTGGGGTTTTCTGGCTGACACTGGATCACACATATACCTATTGGTCCATAGCAATACCAGATAAGAAAACCTAAAGGTTCATTCCAAGTGGCCGTTGCAGACCCATGTCAGACCCCCACCCCGAGATTATAGGATATCTTCCAACTTCTGCTCCATCACGTGCGTGAAGTCCACCAGCCAAGACATACCGAAGTTGCGTCGTCGGGTTTTCCCCAAACACCTGGTAGGATATGTTGGATATTTTCGGTGGCCCCTGATAGTTCCTGCAGACGCCACTAATTAAGAGTTGCTGTTTCACGGCAAGTGTTGCTAGAAAACAGTGGTTGGTAACGATGCCGACCAGCCGCTAACAGTTAGTCCGGATTAACGCGAGTAGGAATTTGGTTGCTGCGAGGTTGTATGAATCTCACATGATTGTGGTAATCCTGCATGTCTGCATATCATCTGGCACACCGCAACATAATGTAGGTACAGCCAACCAGATACTTAGCTATTTAAATAGGCATTGGGATGCCAGCAACTTCAACTAACGGTAGACTGGCCCCGTGCTTTGCTAAGGCATCCGATATCTTGAAAGTACAGAAAAAATCATCAGTGATAAGGAAGCCTGAAAAATTGTACTATATTGCAGAGTATGCTGCTGCACCTAATCTTGTAGCGGTTTTAGATCCCTCGGTATTGATACTAAGGACTGATGCCATTCATGCCTGTTTTCTACGGTCGCTTGATATTTTCGATTGAAGCAAGGAATGAGGTTCAGCTGCCGAGACCCTGGCCCTGGTTCCTGCTCTGACCAAACGATCTTGACTCACGTTGCCTTGATACCTGAAGCCTGTAACAACTTTTGCAGCCACATTTCTAACAAAGAGTTCAAGCGAGATTATTTAATTTAAATATTTAATACGGCACATGTAATACAAAAAGACCCCAGCCGCTGAACTATGTTCGCTATGTCAGCAAATGTGATCCTATCCATTGTTTGTCATGAGATTAGATAGGTTTTAGCAAAGATCAGCATTGTTATTGCCAAGTACTCTAGTGACTTCTTGTAAATCGTGTTATCTGTTATGTTCCACCACTAGACGAGCTTGCTGCCTAGAATAGGACCAAAGATCTTGGTTCGCAGCTTAATTGGTTCTACTTCAGGAATCTTGTATTTCTCGTGAAGAATACAAGATAAATTTTGGCGCAACTGATACCAAGGCCTACGGTTTTCGCCCACAGTCGATTAGATGAAGTGGCGATGGCTGCGTGGATTCCCATCCAAGACTATGATCACAATTTTTATCATGCTTGTCACCAGGTTCCGCAAGAGAGTTGGTACACCTTTTTGGTGGAATACACCTATGCGAACCTTATTTATGGTTTGAGCTCCCGCCAATTTCATTTACATGGGGCTTGTTGATGGCTCGGTAGATTTTGGTTGCGCGAAGACCTTTCATAATGTCTGTAATATGTACATTATTGAAAACATTTTCAATGCTCCAAAAATCTCCTAACGCATGCTCTTTATTGTGCAGTGTTTTTCTTTTTCAAGATCCACCCTATGGAGAGCCGTGTCAGCAGATTTAACTTTTGTGTACTTGTATTGTACTCGGTAGAGTTTTCGATCCTAACGTCTATTTTAAGTAGATATTTAAAGTCTTTCAAGTACTTTGAAGAAGAAGAGTTGAAATACTTTGACGAGAAAGCTAATTGGCATGTAGTCCTTCAGAGTGACCATTTCTGTTTTTTGGAGCATAGCAGGCAAAATTATATTCGGATCTAAGGACTTGAGGAAGACTAGTTTCTGTCTGGTCCCAATTTGGCCTATTCCCCTTCGCCCATGTGTATGCGCGAGTGGAGTCATCTCAAATAGCTCAGAAAATAATTATCTACGGGGATGTTCCCCTTTTCCTACTTTAGAAATTTTCCCTTTTCCGAAGTCCTTTCAATTTTAACGAACAGCTCGTTCCATATTTCTGATTTATGGAGCTTAAGAATGCCTTTATCTGTGTCTCAGATTTCCCTGCAATCAGATACTTTGGCTTTGGCTAAATACTTCCCAGCATATTCGGTTATCAAACAACACTATATAACTCATTGAACGACAACTTCTTTCCTAGCCTATAACAGGAACTTTGGTATCACGTTTGACAATAGATTTATTTTTGACTCGCTGGTTTCAGAATTGGCTAACCCTGTTTCAAAAATAATTGGATTGACTCTCAGGGTATTGCCAGCATTTCATTTCAGCCATTTTGTGCCATTCCTAAACAAAACTTTTGGATGGCATACCTTGAAATTTATTTCCGTTCTGGAGATTCAGCAGAGGTAATATGAAGTTCGCAACTTCTTTACTTCTTTAGACCTGAAATAATCTGGCTCCAGATAGTTGAACTAGTTTATTTCATTTGTAAAAAATACTTAAGGTTTGATGGTATAGATATAAAAAGAATATGTTCCATATTTTGTGGCGAATACTGAAGCTATATTATTCTTGAAAATTGTCTATGGAAAATTGTATTCGAGGGGGTAAAATCAAAGCTTTTTACCTTATAAAGGGGAAGAGATAGCACCAGATTTTTGCCTTGCATCATTGAAGCCAATACTTTTTTAAAAGAGTACAAATTTTCGCTTTTGAAGCTGTTTTAAATTCTAAAATGTAGTCTTTCTACCTAAAAGTTAAAGCAACAGTCTTCCTATTGAACAGAGCAAGAAAGGTACCGGAGGTCGTGTTTCAAGACAACCGTATACTAAACGTACAGAATGGTATCGAGAATATACATCTCAACGACCAGGGCATGATAGGTTTGCAAAAAACAGCTGCTACGTTTTGAACATATCTTTCAGTCGTTAGAGTTTTTTTTCCAATATTTTGGAACTATTACGCAACAAGCCCAATTTCCTTTCCCTAACTTTTGTTGCTCTATGATGATGCAATTTTTTCTTTCAGTGCCTTTTGCCACTACTTTACATTCTCCAGCTCCTATTACCAACATTATTTTCGAGCATATTTTACATCGAGCTACTCCAATCGACGAGCTACACACATGTCGTCTTTTAAGTGCCTTATGTCGTTATTCGAAGTTTTTTTTTTTTACATTTGAATGGAGGCAGCAAAAGTAGTGAAAAAATTAATATGAAATATGGTGCGATGTTTGGACATGAAATGGTGATACTTTTCGATTGTATTAGTTCGTATGTTTCTTTGAGTTTAATTCTTAAGCGAAAAGAGACGAGTTTTCAAAATAGCTTTGGTAACAGCTCTGAACGCAGTCAATTCTAGAAGAAACATGTTATGGATCACAATAAGCTGAAAATACAAAACTAAAAGCTCTCTTTAAAATATTTCGCAGAAAAATAAGATAAATACTGAAGCAAACCTGAAGCTGCATAGGTCATTACAGACTCAGAATGTTGTCTTCCTGAGCTGACTGCGGGGTACAATAAAATGAGATGTATACTTGGCAGCCATGCTACAGTATTGGAGTCAGAATATGATGCTACTGGTGTGTACTGTTAAGTTGACTGTCTCGAAACTGTTTTATTTAATACAAAAATTTTTTGAGCAATATTGCAATTCATAGGAAAATGAAAATTTCGATTCTTCACAATTTCTTTTGATAATACATTATTTTTAGTTGTTTAAATTAAATATTTTTCATATTATTCATTGGAAATCTAAGCATATAGACAAGACTGAGTAAGCACGTTTGTTTGTGTTTGTCACTAGTACCGGTGATTATATCATTTAAGGGATGAAAATAGTTTGAAAAGCTGTCTATTTCAATTTACCATCAAGTTTTGTAATCGGAAATGGTAACACTGCAAGTAAATGAAACAAGATGGCTTAAGTGATCTATCTGTGAGCACTGAAACTTGCTCAATCCTTAACACTTTGGAGTAAAATTAAGAAAAAAATGTTGGTTGATAAGTCGCAGGGTACTTTGGAGAATTTCTTAGCTTATAATCATTTTCTACATAAGATTCTTATCGCTTTGATTATATCGCACACCTCAGATTTAGTATTCGTATTTTAATATAGAACACCATGTTGAAGAAGAACTGTGAGTTGTCACTAGTATTAAAATTGTTATTCTGACCTGTTGGTATCCGCGTGACATCTAGTGCCGAGATAAAATCATTAGCAAATAATGTCAAAAGCAATATAAGTGAACGGGCCTTGATATAGAGGCAACTTAACAGGCAGCTCGTGGCTTTGACAGTAGAATGGACGCATTGAAATCCAATCGGCTGCGAAGACGATTGTTGCTTGTTTATTTTAATTGTCAATGGTCTTCATGGACGATTGGACTGAAAAAGGCTGGAAACTCGAGCTGATTCTAAGCAATACTTTAGTATCAAGTAATCGTATTTGTATACCAAAAGCAATCGCTGATATATCAGTGTTCAAAATTTATAATAGCTCGAGAATTGTAGTAGCGGTGATAATAATTTGCCAGTTAATAGTGTTGGTCGCATACATAACTCGGAAAAGCGACCGGACATAGAAGGTACCGAAATTTTAAAATATAAATGAACACTCCGGGACATAAAATAGAATAAATAGACCTGAGAGCTGCGAATAGTGAATTCAAATATAGCAATACAAGAAATAGTCCAATTTTTAATATATGGCATTATGAACAACTTTAGGACAATGTTCAAATAATATAGAAAAAGTTATAAACTAACAAAGAAAAAGGCTCTCCAAAAAGTCCGAGACAAGTTTCTACCAGAATTATTTATGAGAAAAACAGCTTTCAAGATTTGTTTGGCGGTAATAAAGGAAGACTGTTTACTAACATTACTGCATCATACTTATCGTAAAGAAGAACGAGATGTCAATCCTGGATTCGACTTACCTGAAAGTAAAGTAAAAAAATATTATTAGATTATTTTTGGTATCATTAAAAAATATTCTTATGCTTAGAAATCCAGAAAATATTTGAAAAATGTTATTCATTGATAAAAAAATTTATTTGAGAAAGGAGACCCAAAAATATATCTTGTTTTTATATGAAAAAACGATCTTGAAATAAAAATATTTGACATTAAACAATTGAAATTTTATTATAATAATAAATACAGTTAAATATAAATAAAAAAGATATAAAATATTTTTTTAACATAATTTTGAAATGCAATAACCAAATTCGAAATAGGTTGCATTGAAATCGCAAACAGTTCACGTCATTACTTGCAAATAGTTTCAATTTTTTTCGAACAATATACACTAAATTGAAACAATGTTGCTAGTCATTCCCTTCCTATCACAACAAACACCTTCTCACTCGAAAACTTTCCACCCAAACACATCCTTCTTTGAAACACCATCAAGAATGCATTTATCTGACCACCTGAATTCAAGGTACGCCACAAAAGGTGCAATTTCGATTTATTGTTTAGTGACGCTTTGGAACGGACACGAAAATATATAATATCAAGCACGTTACAACTCCAACAAAATCCACTCCCTGCCGATTTACTCTTGTTGTTGTTGTTATTGGATATATATGAATAGCTACCATTTGACAGTGTCTGTAGTAATTTTTCATTCTCATATATCAAACCCGCTTCCGGGGAACGGGAAATACATTCGAGACACACAGGTTCAGGACTTTGTCCATATTTGTGCACATATCCTGGACACGGTAGAAAATTGAATTGCACATGCAATTTCCACCGGTGAATGTCACACGCTAGGTCACACCAGCATGACTAAAAATATCCCTTGCCCAGCACCATATACATTTTAATGCAAACAGCATGCTATGTACGATAGAGGTATGTGAATAGTTCAACTTTTACACCATGGTTTTTATTTCACTTCCTCTTCTGTTTCAATGTCGTATTTTTCCGTTCGGAGAGGATCTTAAACTTGCATTAAAATCAAATTAGAGCCGGTGTTGTAAGCAATTTAAATTACACACTGGTCATATGACGTTAGGAAGTTTTTACCAATTATAGTCGCGCCGTCAGGGCACTATCCTGTTACACCAATGTCGTCGTTCAGACGACCTTTAGTTTCAGTGCAGTAAGGACTAGTGGTGGTTTTCTGCTGTTGCAACACTACAAGCGAAAAAAAAGCGAATAAGGAATTAAAACATATAAGCTCCTGAATATCACATTCAATTTACGAGTTGTTTCATGAGCCCCAGTAACCGTTATTTAGTAATGCTTTATAATCAAAATTCATGCAAAGCCGAACTTGGTTCTGATTAATTAATATTTAACACGATTTTAGAGTTTTCGCTGTAAAATGAATGTAATATTAAAATACTCGGACTTCTGGTTCTTTTTTTGAGTTTTTTGACACAAAAGCATGACAATATAGCTTCGAAATTATTTCCAAGCCATTCTTCTTCAGCAGTTATTGCGGTGTCAAAATAAATGTCATGAAACTACTATTATCAACATCTAACAAAATCCACTTTCCAACTTATCTCAACAAGGATATCGTGCCTTTCAAGTTCTTCAACTTGTTAAACGGACAGCAATAATCACAACAACAAAAGTAAGAACAACAGCAACAACCGTCTCTCACGACCTTGCTCACATAACTCAATCAGACAATCATTATTCCAATTGTTTGTTCTGTTTCTGACAACTTTTGCCCCCAAAAGTGCTTTATTTGTCTTTCCTGTCGTTATTTCTCTCCGGTGGTGGTTCTTCATTGCTTATCTAAACTCGAATCTTATCGTCAACTTGTAGATCTTGTTTTGTGTTTTCTTGTCGTATCGTTTTCTCTGTTCTTCTTATCTCTTTTCCAGTGCCCATAAATATTTGTTGGTGTTGAGAAAATTCCGAAACATGCCTACCGGGTTTACACTGAGACGACAGAGGGATATGATAACTAGGGTGGAAAGGAAAAGAAAGAACGGGAAATTAGAAGCAAGCAGGATGTCAGGTTAGGATTTACTTTGCGTTTTTGTCTTTACAGATAGTACAGAACTTATAAGCTCGAATTGGTATCGTTTTGGAGGACATTTCCTTTATCAGATTGTTTTTCAATAAACAATAAAATCAAGGCAATATAAATTTTCGCTCGGATAAAGGAAGTAAGAGAACACAAGGATCATTGCTTGAGAATTAGATGATGGTTGACAATTGGATAATTTGAAAAAGGCTGGGTGAAATCAATTAGTGGTTACGAGAAAACAACGATTTTGAGGAATTTTTTTTTCTGAACCTGTACAGTTATTTTTCCCGTTAGTTCAGAATTGGGGTTTTAAGAGGAGAAGGATAACAAAATATTGGACGTTTAGAAGAACTGGTTTTTTTTTATATCGTCGTTGGCGGTAAGTTGACTTTTTTTCAAATGTGAATCGAAAGGACGCCATCCTGAGAATGGAGGTTAAACGTTCTACTATTGCCTTTACCTAGTGAAGTGAGGCAACACTTTTTATACCATGACCCCATAATGGAACGCAACTCATTATCCGAAAGCTCATCAATCCTTTTTTCTTACCAGAAGTTAAGGCGCTTTAAGCCTCAATTGCAGTTTATTAGCAATTTTTTCGGACCGGAGTCCAATCACGAAAATAGGAAGATTATAATATGAAAAGTCAATCCAAGAAACAAAAGGAATAAAAATAATGTTTAAAAATAATAGTAATGATTATAATACCAAAAATAAAAGCTATAGAAATAATCCTAACAATAAATATAAACTACTCGAAAATATTTTCTGTGCATAGGTGAAGGAGAAAAAACTTGAAACAAGAATTAACTTAAGGATTATGCTAGACTAGGAATGCGGCACAAATTTCTAATTTGATGCTTAAATTGCAAGAACTTCTGTGTAAGTGGACCAAAGTGGAGCTCGTCCTGTTTCATATGTTCGTCAATGTCCACTAGAGGCGAATGATTAAACATGTCCGGTCAGGCGAAAAAAAAATGTTTATGGTGATATATCAAAACGATCAACTTTTTGAAGGAGTAGACATCGGAATTCCATGGTGAAACCCAAACAACAAAAACATAAGGGAGCACTCTTAAGCATTTCAATGGCGGGATTCGCAACGAGGATGGCAATAAAGGATGTTGAATTTAAAATATAAAGAACGAGTGATTCTATGTTGTACAAGATATATACTTATAGTTCGGAGACCTTACTTGGCAGCAATATCTCGAATATTGAACTACGAACTAAAGACAGCAAAAATTGAAGAAATGGTGGCAAAAGAGCGGCAAAAACTGATGGCAAACGATGATAAAATGGCCGCAATATGCAGAACGAAATCAAGTTCCGAGTCAAAAATCACAAGATATTGATATTTTAAACAATAGTGAGAAGGGATCCAGAAAGAGAGTAGGAAAACATTAATGCTTTTTGCATATATGTATATATATATATATATAAGACATTAGATGGTTTTTCGATATGTTCAGAGCAACTGAATTCCTTAAGCACAAACCATCAACAGTGCAAAGATCGTTTAGAAGTTGTAGGCAATCGTAGAGAGACTTTATTGCTTCGAACCTTTTGAAATCATCAGTATACAGAAGGCAGGACAAATATAAAACAGGGGAAGATTGATCGTTGATCAAGACAAAAAAAAGGGGTAGAGGCATAGGCGCGCCGTAGGGGGGCCAGGGGGGGGCCGGGACCCCCCCAGACCCTAGGTTGGCCCCTCCCAGAAAAATAAATACTTCCAACAGCAGACACTTAAGTTTTCGCCTCTTAGGTTTTTGTGGTTACAGCAAGAGTTGAGAAGTGCAGTAGTGTAAGCCTATACCAAAGCATACACACTACTTATAAGATAGAGACTGTGTTATTTGCGGTATTAATTACGATGTTATGAGACTCATTTTGAGAAATGGACGGCAATATTTAATTTAAAAAAGCGCCTCGCCAATCATCCTTTTTTTATTAAGATTATCTGTTCATTCTTACTAGGCAATATACAGGTATTTAGATAATAACACTTTTATAAACTGGCGTTTTATGCAATTATGTTTTTCACAAAACATACTCTAAGTATTAAAATGGTAGGCAATAAGGTAATTAACGTAGGATACAATTTTCGAAGTCATTTGGAGAATAGAAATGGCATCCCTGCCACTTTTATGCTATTTATGACCTACTTAGTTTACACTCAGGTTAAATGTTTGTGAATTTTATTATAATTTCATAACTTCATCGGAAGTTAGAAGACATAGCACTTCAATTTCACCGAGCGTTTTTTCATAGTGACACAGCTGCCACATGGTTCTTATCATATTCATTGAACTTTTGTCAGACCTTTATCTTTTTATCCGTTCGCGAGATACCGTAAACGCCAGTTCCAGGTGCTAAAAATATAAATAATTCGGGGCGATTTTTGTGCGATTGGGAATTTTACAAGTTTACATTTGAGTGTATAAATATAGTATCAAACTTATCAATCATTTGCATTTTATTCTAACAGCCGTGTGAAAGATTTGTGTTCACGCACTTATGGTAGCTACAAGGTAGCCCAGACATTATTTAAAAACGACAGAAACTTATTTTTTATGCCCATTGATGAGTCTCGCAAGTTTTGTGATTATCTGATAACTGGGTGTGAAGTTATCATAATGCAAAATTTTCCATAGAATTTCGACTGTCGCCGAAAATACACCAAAATTTCAGCTCGATCAAACTTTGCGATCCGGATATGAAAATTCTACTAGTGCTTGGAAGACAGTAAATGATATAGTGCTTGAACAGTCTTGGAATATTGTCAAGATGAACCGAAATTATTTGGAAAAGGCTATCGACCTTACGACGTGTCTCAGTCGCCAAAGACGTGCTTTCAGAGGACATGATGAAAGTGGTACCAGTGATAACCGTGATTTTTTTTTGGAATGTTGTGAATTATTCGCGATGCATGATTCAACTTTTGAAAAACATTTTAAAAACAAGGTTGCAAACTACTGTAGTGGCAAAACACAAAATGAATTAATGAAAATAATTGCTGAAATCGTTCGTGAGGACAATACAGCTGAAATAAAAGAGTGCGGACTGATATCCATTATGGCAGTCGAAGCAAGGGTCCACAAAAGGAACAACTCTCCGTGGTTGTCAGATTTGCTAAAGAGCTAGCTGTTGAAGAAAGTTTCTCAAGCTTTGTAGACTGTTTAGGAGCTAGAAATGCCTCGTAGTTAGCAGATATAATTTTGATCCTGTTAGACAGCTACGGACTTAGCGAATTGCCTGTTGTTTGACAGTCTTATGATGGTGTTAGTGTCATATCAGGACAAAAAAGTGATGTGCAAATCTTAATTTAGATGAAAAACCCTATAGCCACATTTGTACACTGTCTAACTCATAAAATTATCCTTGTGGTGATGAACACATTTTTCACAATCGAAACGTGTACATCCTTTTTCAATGCCATCGAATCCCTACACTTTTCGAAGCCATCACAACAAAAATTGTTGAAGCAGCTTGAAGAGGCAGTTGGTCTAAATACAAGGCGTGGAATGAGAAGTTTAAGCTCGACTCGTTAGTCAATGAGATTTCACAATTGCAAATATGTGATCGAAGGCTATGGGACCATGAAAGAGGCCTTAGAAAAAGAAATGAATGAGGGAAAATACAACGACTCAGTTTATTCATTGGGGATCTTTTATTCAATCAGTATCCTAAATTTTTAGTAATTCTTTTCATCTTTCACTATGTTTTTTTATAACGAATATTTTAAGCACATATTTCTAAACTAAAAATACAACTCTTAGAGATGGGATAGATCTAGCGAATGGAACAGTTAAAACACTACTAAGTGAGCGATTAGACTTGTACTTAGTTTAGGAAAAAATTAAATCTTTTGCAGAGAAGAACTGTTTGGATCTCACATTTCCCAGAATATAGCGAAAACGGAAAACAGCAAAAAGCACTAGTAGTTAGGGTGCAGTTAGGGCTACAAACCAAATGGCTCGAAAAGAGTAATTTACAGCACTTTTCATCTTGCCAAATTATTTTTGCTTTTTCTAGGTTTTCTAGCTTATTTTTTTGAAGTAAGAGATCAATTCCTTCCTTCTAAGCTTAATATATTCCAATTTCTTCAAAGATATTTTGAAGCTAAGCTATCTTGTACTTCAAGTATAAGTTGATTTATATTTAGCTTCTAAACGAACAAATATTCTTATATTTCCAATTATTTCCATTCTATTCCCGTATAATTCACACAAGCTTTCTTTCTTAGCGGTCATAGATAATTCATGTGTAGTTCATACCTACCATTCACATTATATGCATGTGGTAGTAGCTCATACGTATTTACAGACAAGAAGTTTATTTGATAATGCATTATGCATTAGCAAATATTAAAAAATAAATCAACAAATATATAATGTATTAGTAAATTATATAAGTTGTATGAACAGTACGTGTACCTTACGGAAGACAAAATCATCGCATGTTTTGAACCTTTCGGTTCCTGGCCCCTGCCAGATTTTAGGCCACGGCCCGCCTATGGGTAGAGGACTGAGAATTGAACCCTTCGAAACATCAAAATGGACACGAAATGCGGAAAATGAGCTACAAAAATCGAAGGAACACCAAGATATGAACGGAATCAGATAAGAAAAAGCACACGAGCTTCGAGAGAAGAAGCTTGTGATCAACAGAATCAAATGCCTTTGAGAAGTCAATGTATACAGCATAAATTTGTTTCTGCTGATCCAAAGCAGAAGTAGCTTAGTTGGAGAAAGTTGTTAGGCTAGATACGGAAGATTTTCTCTTGATGAATCCATGCTGCTTAGGACGATGGGGATTGGAATGAGCTAATTTTAAGCAACTCTTTCGAGTACTTTACTAAAACTGGAGAGAAGGTTATTAAAAATACAGCCATAATCATGAGATTTGTGAGCCAGTGAGACATGAGCAGACTTCCTTTAATACGTGAATGAGCCAGAGGAAAAACTAAGACTGTTTTTCGCCACCGCTCGCATTGAGGCAGAGAGAATGTAGCTTGAGTGCATTTGCACAAGTTCTGTGTTACAATCACACACACATATACAAAATACATTCAATGCATTTTAAAAGCACAGATTACCGTAACCGACCATTACCCTATGGAGCAGTTTGCTAGCTCTGGCGGCAACCAGTTGTTAGTTGGTGATCAGATGCATGGAAGCAAGTCACGAGTTGAGTGGTAGCCTTCCGTGGCAGAACGTTTTGATACTAAGTGTTTAGAGCTCTATCAATTTATGCCCGAAAATTATACTTTTTATTGGAGCAAAAATTTCTATGAAGTTTTCATTAAGGTTTCAGGGTGCCAGAAGTCATTACCAAAAACCTCCATTACAGGAGAGGTTCTCGCAAATAATTAGTGGAGCAAGATGACCTAGATTGGCCATTACATATAGTTGTATAGTATTCACCGTGTCGTATTGTAGGTAAGTGTGATACAGAGATTTGTAGCTAATTATTAATAATAAGTAACGTACAAGGTGAAATATATAAGGGACCAAAAGACTCTACTTAGCTAGGACAGCAGCCTGCGGGAGCCTAGGCCCAATTTTGATCATAAAACGATCGACATTTGGAATAAAAATTGATTTTTTTTATGCAGGAATTACCTGTGAGGCAAAATGGATACCTACTTTAGGTTAACTTTGTTAAGGGGGTCCCCAACTTGAAAGTCATCCAAAATATCAAAATATGAAAACTCTACAACTTTTTTAATTAGAAGTATTTAGTTTTTAATTTATAATCTAAAGCGTTTGAATGGATTACAGGAGTTATGGTTTTTTTTATGTGAAGGTATGGTTCTTTCGTTATTTTGGTAAGGTATCTCATAAAAAATAGTACACATATGATAAGGTTATAAACTAATTGTAGACAAGTTTGTGAACGACATCTAGCGAGTAGATGGAAAAAAACATAATCGAAAAATCGAAAATTGACGCGTAATCGGTCACGGTTCTTTTAAACGCTTCTCCTGAAAAATCACGTTTTTTCACCTTTAGGAACACACATCTCAGGTACAAATCACCCGATTGGTTTGAATTTTGATACACATGTTCTACGATCTATGCTCTGACTAAAAAAAAAACGAATAGTAAAAATGTTACATTGTGTTAAAGTTGCGAAAACTGACTACAAACTGTAAGTTTTTATTAATAATTTCCAAATTTCCTTTTTGATAAAAGTTCCCGTCAGGACATAGACAATAGCTTCAAGAACCGGTTGTCCAAATTTTAAAAAAATCGATTGAGCCACTCCCGAGTTCTGTGTTCCTAAACACGCCTGTTTATAGGCAGGAGGGGGTGGCAGAAGGCAAATAGGCAACCCCTTTAATCCTTAAATTGCTGAAGTTATTGTTGTTGTTGCTAATTTCGATGGTTATTAGTGCGATTGCAATGGTTTTATAGCTCCCCAAGTTTATGATTTTGTTGCTGGATTTTATGGCAACGTGTTAGCTGCTGCCTTTTCCTCTATACATTTTAGTTTGCTCCTAGTATCAGCAGCATCACAAAAACGAGTAACGATAGAAGCCATATACTGCTTACTCTATGGTTTGCAGATCCAGTATAGGTCAGAGTATTTCACAACTATAGCTTAACTTTCAATCAAGAGATGATAAAGCTAGACCCGCAAATTTATGGATGACAAAAGTACTAGAAATATCAAAATCTATTGATCATTAGTACAGGTACGCATCGATTTGGAAAGTCTACTACATTTCAAAACAAGTTGTGACACAATAGAAAACACTGCAGATCAGTATTTAGCGCAAAAACTCACCAGACATAAATATATAGCGGCAGAGCATAGAGTTCAAGGCGTGAGACAGTAAAAATGTAAATGCACAAAAAACACAACTTTTCGTTTTCAAAAAACATCCACAGTCGCATGAAAGAACAAAACAGCGATGCGTAGGGCATTTTGGAAGTTATACTAAATTTGAACGCGGCAAGTAGAATAGTGGCATTATAAACATAACCAAGGAACACGCGGAGCAAATTACAACAGTGGCTTAAGCTCTCAAACGAGATGTCAAAACTACGAGGGTTGATCCAAAATTAGTGATAATCGGCTATTTCCAGTTAGCATAAAATTGAAAAAAAAGGTTTTTTTAACACCTCATATACCCACTAAGTCAGCACAAAAAAAAAAAACATACAAATAAGCCCCGACATTCATTTGAATACGAATAGTCGAAGCACGAACCTCAAAATCAAGAAAAACGAATTTAGTGTTTGAAAAAAATATCTAAGACATAGACAGCGACTTGGTGGAAACACTAGGAGTTTCTGATCTTCCATATTCCACCGTTGCACGTTGGGCCAAGGGGTTGAAGCTGGAAAGAACATCCACTGAAGATAAATACCGCGAAGGACGTCCATCCACACCGCTCACTGAAGACAACGTGAAAAAAGCCGAAGATATTGTGTTGGCAGATCAAAGAGTGACCATCAGGCATATATCTGAGGTCACACGGATCACGTGTGGCAGTGTTCAAAGAATCGTTGGTAACGAATTCCATCTGAAGAAGGTCTTTGCGCGTTGGGTGCCGAGAATGTTAACCGACGAGCAACAGGATAAATAGGTCCACATTTCGAGAGTGAATTTCGAAAAAGTTTCAGGCAGATCTGGAGAAGTTTTTTTCCACGTTTGGTAGCCATGAACGAGAGCTGGATCCACCATTTTGATCCACGAGCCAAACGACAATCGATGACTACGAAGCGACTTTCTTCACCGATGCCGAAGAAATTCATAGTGTCAAGTCCGGCAGGGAAGGTTATGCATCAGTTTTTGGGACGCGGAAGGAATACTTATGGTGGAATATTTATATAATATAATATCAGGCTCTTACTACGCCGACCAAATAAGAAAATTGCAGGAGGCTATTTCGGGAAAAAGACGCGGTAAACTGCGAGCCGGAGTGCTGTTTTATCAAGATAACGCACCGGGTCATAAGGCTGCAGTTGCCATGGCTGCAATTCAAGAAACAGAATTCGAGCTGCTTGAACATCCGCCCTATTCGCCAGATTTTGCTCCCAATGACTTCTACCTCTTTCTTCGGCTCTAGAATCATCTTCTGGGCAAGAAATTTGAAGATGATAGCGAAGTGATGGCCGCTTATGGGGCGTTTTGGGAGAGCAAAGACAACAGTTTTTTGTAAGGATTTTCTGGGTTTGGAAAAAATATGGACTAAATGTTTCAACTTGTTAGGAGACTAAGTTGAAAAATAAATATTTTTTTTAAAGTTTAATCGCCTTGTTTTATATTGGTTATCATTACTTTTGGATCAATCCTCGTATTACGCGGAAGTCTATACGCTGATTGTGTGCTGGAAGTTTCCCTTCCTTTCCTAATGTGCTGAAGTTTGCCATTCGGATTTCTGATTTTTCTTCAGGTATCGAGAAACCAAAATACTTCCACTGTATTCTTCATAAGTGCGAACAATACCTCCAAGGTAAGACTTAATTCGGATATAGATTCACTGAAAATCTGTCTACGATGCGTCGGTGCTGAGTCTGAGTCAAAACCAGCTCATAAAAAAGACCATAAAAAAGTCATTAGTTGCTAAAAAAAAAAAAGCTAAAAAAAAGTCGGAGGAAGCTCCGGTGTCCATTTTAAACATATCAGTTACATTTCGAGCACATGCAGCCGCTTAATAAAATCTGTATACCAAGTATCTTGTAATTACCTTCTCTATGTTCGCTGAACAGTGTGAGTAAACGATCACCAGTATGACAAGCAATAACTGGCCTGTCAATTGACGTTGACCATGTTTCACTTCAATATATATTTATAGTGCAACTAGACCTAACGCGAATATTCGGAGATAATACGAGATAGAAAAATCAGCTTATTTATATATACATACATACATATTATGTTCAACTCCGGAAGGAAGGCGAAATGGAAAGGCGATGAAAAATTTAGCAATTATAGAATGGATACAGCAAGAAACATGGAATGAAAATGGAAAAGTAAGGAACCACGCCATAGCCTTCTATTTTTGTGACAGTTTGATGATCCATAAATGAAGCTTGATCGGTTTTGACGTGGAGGAATTAAAAGTTGAGAAATTAAAAGTAGAAAATTAGCCCCTGATAGAGAGTTTTCACAATTAGGCGATTTGAAGAGTATATTGAAACAAGTTCAAGCAACATTAGGGATTAAAAAAGCAGAGTTCGATCGGCCGAGAATAGTTTTTAAGGCATTATACAGTGTACCTAACCTGAGAGTATATTTTGAACGGACCTTAAGATAGGACCTTAAGAAACGTACAAAGAAATAGAAATATCATACAAATCAGTCAGGACTTTATTGAATAGCATTCACTATGGTGGCATCTGTCTGCGAGTACTAAAGTAACACTCTAAATCACATACGATTTTTCCTCTAGGCAGAGGTTTTTTTTTTTGTTTATAATGTTTGGCAAGAGTTGATGTCATTATTTGGTTATGATTCAGTAATTCAGTGAATTTCGCCAACATTTTAGCTTAGCGTGTGTTTGAAAATCGAAAATGAATCATTTGTTATAGTTTTGATACGCAAACACACGGAGAAAGTTTCAACGGTTAAGGAATAAGTCCTAAATAGTAAATCCCTTTCCATTATTGAGTATTTAAAAGTAAAAACTTCTACGATTATCATCAATTCATGTTCCATGAATTGACCATCAAAGATTTTTTTACAAAGCTGAAACAAACACGGCAGTTTACTTCTGGTGAATTAACAATATACCTGAATATGCTGGAAAGAATAATAAACATCGAATAATTTAAAGAAAACGAATGACAGTCAAGTTCTCCCCAGTTGTTTATCTTACAATTGTCTTGACATCAAAACCAAATTCGGAATATATCCTCTCTTTTTTCTTGCATGAAGTCACACTCATCATCAATTCATGAACACTGTTCTATATTGAATGTATTGCAAACAAAATAGGACTTTAAATTTTTCTACCTGTACTTGACACATTAAAATTCCCTTACAGCTTCCATACTCCTTTAAATTGTAATCATTGTCGTCATCAGTATTTGCATCATGCTCCTTTTCTTCTCCAGCTCAGTAGCAGTAATCACATGACTCTGCCATGCTTGCGAGTCCTTTTATAAATCTTCCACAAAGCTCTCTGTGCCAAACCACGACTCTGTTTTGCATTCCTTTACTTTCACTCATCTCCCCCTATAATATTACGTCGTCCGTTACAGTTGTAGTTGTTGCTGCTGGCGACGGCATTGTCAACGTCGTCCTGTCTGTTCTTTTCGCTACCATCCTCTCAACCGTTTCCCTTACAATTCTTCGTAAAAGGAAATAATCCCTTTTCGTGTCCTTTGACATTATCCGGTTTATGAAGGGACACCCGTGAATGTTTCCGACATGATTGTTATTTCTCAGGCACATTTAATGTAAATTTGTTCCTTATGGTCTATCACGCCCAACCGAACACATACAGGTTCGAATATTCAGTAAAATGCTATACACCGGCGAGAGCTTAGGGATACCGGATTATGATGCCAGAAGATCATTTCGCTTCCAGGAGATTTGAATGAAGGAGGTTGAATGAACGCTTGAATAGCGGATGCAATTTAAACTATTTTCCGGAAGGGATGAAACTGAAGCGTGTAAACAGAGATAGGGAGACATCAAACTACTCAGGATTTTTCGGTTGGAATTTCTTATTCATATTTTAACGATTTCTAGTGGATGAAAAATGGTAAGGGACTTTATGAGGTCAGAGAGACCATTTCAAAAATAGGTTGGGGGAATATATTACAGGACACCAAAATGATTCACGCGCTAAATACAAAAAATAGCTCCATTGCTAATAATCCTGTCCTAACAATTTTTTAGCTGATATGTCCTTAACATATCATTCCCAAGCTTTTAACGCGAACAGACTACAGAAAAAAAAATAATTAAAGGTATGTCTGCCACACTTACAAAGGCGAACATTAGAGCCGTACATATCTCAGCGTCTATGTAATCTTCGGAACGAATATAATTTTGAAGCACGAAATATTGATTTTTTATCCACTGAATGTACAGCAGACATATATATCTTATAAATCAAATGAAATCCAATATCAGACAAATTTTGTATATTATTTTTGGAAAACATTTCACCCCCGTGCACTTCGACGCCAGCATGCAGATTTTGAACAACAAAAACAACAATAATAAAGGCTTTCGATTCGGAAAATATAATCATTTCGTTTCGGGAAATAAGCGAAAAGTTTCAAAACAATAAAGCGAAAACGATTCATTTTCCAATTCAGAAAATAACGTCGGTCGCTTATGTGTTTTTGACAGGTTGTAAGGTACAGTTTTGTATTGATTTTTTTTACAGTTGGCGAGAATTAAGATGGGGATATCCGAAAAATGTGAACAGTTCTTTCATAATAAATGAAACACAGAGATGAAGTTTGTGTAATTTAGCGGAGAGTGCTGTATGTGTGAGTGCATGAGGTTTGTGGTTCAAATCTGCTCATGAAAAATTGTCAATGATAAAGCTTGTGGTTAACACTTTACTTTGATGTGAGTTGCTAATTGAATGAAAGGTGAGATAAAGACGGGGCTCATTATTTTTCGTCTTTGTCAAAAACTGATTATGAAGTAAAATATTTCTGATTTTCAACCAAAAGATGTTAGTGAGGTGTTATTTAAGTAAGAACGACTTATTTTACGTCGCATAAGTTCAAGAGAGTAAATAGCTGACTTAGGTGCATTAGTTGTTCTACAGTTTTTAGGTTAAAAGGTTTTTTTTTATGATAATGATAGCACAGCACATGGAATTACAATTTGTATCGAGTGTTTAGTTATGCCAGTAGAGAAACACATGTCAGAGAAGCTGATTTAATTATTCCATTCGGAGCAATTAGGTGTTGTACTTTTAATTTCTGGAGCGCTGGTTTTATACCCAGTCAGTGCTACAGCTATGATTTGACAGTTAATTAGTGAAGCGCACGTATTATGCTTAGTTGCCAATAGCACGAGTCAAAAATACAACCATGAGCTTGCAACCAGATTCGAACTGGCGGTAGCAGAGCTACCGGCATCTTTGTCTCTTTCTCTCTCTCTCTCTTTGTTTGTCCATCTCACTCTGGCAAAGATTCTGAGAAAATTTCATTTAACCTGAGGTGTCACTACAAATCGGTGTAGGACTGAATAAAGTCTTTTAGGATTTAGGTTTACTTGTCATTATACCATAAATCAATTGATTGAAAAATTTCGTTTCGTTTTTCAGATTACAAAAATTAGCTGGAGATAGGTGCAGATAAGGAAGATAAAAAAATGTGTTCTTGCCAAAAAAAAAAAAACATCATATATGGGCATGCATAGAACTTTTCAGCAATAATGTGGCATTGAATTAGCTCCAATTTTAGTTGAGATGTTAATTGTTAAAAGCATAAGATGGAAAATGGAAAGCTGTTTATGAGCACTGCTTGAAAATGTGCACTTCGTCGTTATCACAAGAGACTACATTTTATATAATTCTAGCGGTATGCGCATAGTTAATTTCCAAATTATGGTAAATTATAGAGCCTGACACCATAATACATCCTAAAGAGTTAATGGGAGTAGCAATAAGATATTATTGCTTTGAAAGCCATATATTATAGCCGTCAACGTCATGTTTTATAGGTCCCGATGAAAATGAAGAAATCACCTCTGCTCGTATCTGGATTTGATCCAGGGACCCTGATTCTTAAGGTCTACTTACTAGTATACACGAGCTTATTTAGCTCATGATTTTTATAGTTCACTTAATTGCCGGGACTAAATGCATATTATAATAAATGGGAATTCAGCTATGAAGCAAAATCCTTTTTTTATATGAAACTTGTAGCTTTGTTTTTTTCTTCAGGGCACTGTTGGGAGTACAAATTAATTTGGTCCATTCTCAAAAGATGGCTGTTATGATTTTTTTTTTATAGCTAATTTCGGTAGTTTCAGAGAGGTTAGACATCTGTCAATAATATTCAGTTAATATCGCTTGGAGTTTCATACAAAAACCTTCTTTATAACTGTGTTGAATATTTCAAATTTTATGCCAACTAAGCAGCATTTGCGGGAGTTTCAGTTTTCTACTTTCATTGGAAGAGTGCTGCTGCAGTTGATCGAATATTTGTGGAATTTTATGGTGACATTGCTCTAACTGATAAATCATGTAAGAAACGATTCTGATGTTTGAAGAATGGTGATTTCAGCGTCAATGGCAAGCCTCGCTGCTCTGGACAGTCAAAAAATTTGAAGACAAAGAATCGGAAGCATTACTTGATGAATTTCCGAGCCAAATACAAAAATATTTTGCAAATAATTGGAAGTGACTCAATAAGCAGTTTTCTTACTATTGAAATCTATGGGAGTTATTTAAAAGATAAAAAAATTGGGGTCTCTGTGAACAAAAACTGGGAGACGTTGAAATGCGATTTTTCACTTGCGAGTAGCTGATTCAAATGTCACAACGAAAGAATTTTCTTACATCGGATTGTGACTGGGTATGAGAAATCTACGAAATTCTACGACAACCAGTAGGAAGGTAAAATACTAAACTATGCCCGGTCAATAGTAGCCATCGACAACAACACCAACACCAAAGCACAATATTCATGGATTAAAGGTCATACTCCGTAACTGGTAGCATCGAAGGATTGTTGTATACTATGAGCTGCTAGAACCTGCTGATTCCATTACGGGCGATCGATATTGGCTACAATGCATTGGTTTTAGCCGTGGCTTGCGAGGAATTCGGCCGGAATAAGAGGAAAAACATGAAAAAGTTATTCTGCTTCAAGCTAACGCGCGCCTCACGTCGCAAAAGTCGTAAAAAAATATTTGCGAACACTCAAGTGAGATGTTTTACCGCACTTGCCGTGTTTTCCGGACATTGCTTCTTCTAAAGACTGGTCCTTCTCCAATGAATTCTTCTGATAACTGGACACAGAAAGCGATTTATTTGCTCCTAGCTTGGATTGCCTCAAAAGACGATAATGGATTGCCTTAAAGGACGACACATTTTTTTTCGAGATGGAATTCGAAGATCGCCTGAGAGATGGAAAAAAATAGTAGCCAGCTATGGATAATATTTTGATCTATATGTTCACTTATTTTGCTCTGAAATAAATTCAGTTTTAACCACAGAAACACAGACCGAACTAATTTTTACTCTAAACATGAACGCCTTGAGGCTACTGTACTATGAGCATGTAAAAATATAATCGGAACTAAAATGGTAGACACAGTCAGATTCTTTCTATTTCATTTTTGAAACAAAATGAAATTTAGAGCAATTATCTTTTAGATCCTTTGCCTAAGTTTACTTTTATTAATTTTCAGAGTAGGAGTTAGCTCTTGGGCGATTCGCTTTCACAACGCAAGGAGATGCCTGATCACAAGGAAACAAAACGGTTGATAGAAAAACGTTAGCGTTGAGATAGCTGTTTTGCATTTACGGATGGATGTCAAATAGTGCGACTGTTAAGCCTTTAGGCAAGTATGACAGCGCGAAACATTGGGTAAGTCAATTTATTTCTCGGGTAAAAGCTTTTTTGGGTGAAAATTTACTACTAAATGGGAGCGAATTTGTCGAAATTCAGAAATGTAAGAGAACCAACTTCAGGTAAAAACTCGGAAAAAAAAGAAGAAGAGCCAAAACTGAATGCTATTTTTACACGCAATCTCTTACAAACAACGTCAAATTAATAAGATGATGGGCTACTTAAGTGTTGGAAACACTTTCCCCAGAAATCACCAGTAGAAAAAGTGCGGGTTAATTCTCTCAAGCGGAGAACCGATAACGTCTAGTAAAAGTTTGCCATTTTACAAACACAAAATTTTACGGGAATGCATTTCTGATAAGTGTGTGGATCCGCGTGAAATCAAATTCGATCAAACAAAGAATATTTCCCTAGTCCTAACGAGTACCCAGGCGTGCTCTTTCACGTTTCACTTCCCTTTTTTCTGTTGTTTTTTTTTCCTTAAATTCAATTTTCGTTTTAATTTCCCCTACTTTTATTCTTTCTCTGTGGAAATTTATTCAAAAATTTTTCTTTTTATATGAGTTTTAAAGCTAAATTTTTGTTGCTTCTGACTCTTTTGAGTCCTTTATTTTTCTTTGTTTCTTTTATTTTTATTTTCTTTTATTTTCATTTGATATATCCTTTTTAATTCTCCAATTTTTCAATTTTTTCCCTGATATTTTTTGCTCCTTCGCGATTTGATTCTACCATAAATTAACGGTTTCCAAATTTTTAGCCCGATGTAGACGTAGAAAGCCAAAAAATCAAAATGGATTTTTTTTAGTTACGATTGATTTTGATAGAGCCAGTATACCAGTATGAATACCAGTATGGGCACATTCGAATGCGAAAATTAATGTGAAAAATATCCTACAAATCATCGCGTCTCTTGTTTTTTTTTGCCTTTTAAGAGGAAAGTTTGAACGATATATGCTGTTTTCACCATCAATCAATTTTCAAAATTTATAGGTATATCCTACAAGAGTGTTCGACAAATGACCTATTATTCAACTACATGAAAATTAAGGTCACAACAGCTTCCGACTGGATAATCAGGCCGAACTGAAATTCACTGGATGCAGTATATTGGTCTTTAGTAGGACAATGTCAGTGGTGACTGCGAAATTTTCTGATTTGGCTTCGCCTTAATAACGATTTTTTATCTATGTTCCAATTTCACGATACTGGTTCGTTGTAAGCCAAAATGCGCTCAAAATCTACACATTTCAATCGTTTTACTTCAAGAATCAGTTTCTTAGAGCTCGCTTTGCACCCCAGAGACTTTTTAAAAAGGACTTTTTTCACAAGTATTAAATATCTACTAGTGCAAAGAATGGAGCGAGAAGCAGTAACCGAGAATTTTTTTTTTACAACAAAAGACAAGATGAAAATAATTACAATATATACCAAAATATATTCAAACTTTTCGTGAAATAAGCTTTGAAATTCAGTTCAACATCAAAACCAGAAAAACTCATTCCAGAAATCCACCATATTTTAAATGGTTCCTAAAATCGTTTCGACCACTTCGAAGAAAAATTTACTCTCTTCTACAAAAACCATGCTAATCCGTAACAAACGGTACGTAGTAAATTCACTGGTAACAATTTTTCGAATTTCCGGCCAAGCAAATGCATATACCGTTAATTTGCTACAATGCCCTAGAGGCAATATTAACATTTGGTCCAACCACCAGATATGTAAATACGAACGCTGTTTTATGTATGAAAGTCAGTACCATGTTAATGTGGCTCTAACGGGTGAAATGAGGTATAGAAAAGCAAATTTATGATACTTGAATGAGTAGAATATAAGTAGCTTCAAAGAAAATACGTTTGCTAGTGATGGTATGTTTAATTTTGTAGCTAGGAGGCCCATTTTTTGTTTGAATAAAAAACTAGTGTAATTTTATTGAGACTTTTACAATCTTAGTTTTGAATAACTAAAAGTTTGTTTTAATGTTTTACAAAAATTTTGAGGGACAAAACTGCTATTCAGCGAGTAAGGTACAAATTTCCTACTAAAAAATCATTATTTGTTAGTAAGTTTATTTATAACGCTAAACCTGTGAATTTAGCTGAAACTCGATAGCATTGTCTAAAAAAATAGTCTTAATTACATTTTTTCACTTCTTTTAGCCATGAAATCTACTAAAAATACATAAAACAAAACGTTTTTGTTAATGATTTAATAACAATCGACTGTTATATAATGCTACTGTTGCATAACGAACTGCTGACAGCCAAAAGAAATATTGATTTTTTAAAAATAACCATAAAAAAGTATACCTACTCCACGCTTGAAACTTTCCACTACCTACTAAAATTAGATTCTGCACCACAAAACCTACTTCTTTCTCGCTGAAATTAACATCATCGACCAAAATAAAAGCCGGGATTCATTTACACAAACCTTCCTCCATCATTATCACTACCATCGTTTTCGTTCCGAAACGTGAAGTTAATCACCGGGGAATCGAGACTTGTACGAAACTGAATGCTTTCAAAAACCACCTAACTCACCATTTTGCAGGTCATTAAACCTGTTAAAAAATTCAACTTCAATTAACTTACTGTTTTCTCTGTATTTACAATTAATCTAGTTGACACCGTTGTTGGCTCTGCATCGTCACGCTGGCACGTTACACAAAAGGAAAAATGTCGATGACTGGCTGAAATAGTCGACTAAGAAGGAAGGACTATGAAACCCTACCTTGTTCAGCAATACAGACAGCTTTCATTGTTTTCCGGTTTAATGTTGGTTTTTGTCAGTACGCTTAAAATTGTGATTGTGCTTAAGCGGGAGGGAAGTAAACTTTAGTAAATGTTGGTAGTGTCGGAAAGTAGCAGATGAATTTAAGGTAGTTTAAGGCTGGTTTCAGTTGGCAGCTAGAAGTGAAGATGACAAGGGAGTTTGTTATTTGAATTGAAAGGAATTCCTTGGTAAACAAGAAGTAGGAAGAAAGGATGTTTTTTTAGGGAAAGGTATTTACAATGTAATTTCAAGGGGATGCTGGTTTGATTTGTTATTATAACTGGATGAACAATAACTGACTTATTTTTGAAAAATGTCGCATTTTTTTTAAGTAATACAATAACATATTTATGACGAAGTTGCTTTTCTAGCATAGGCAATCAATAATTAGCTGTCTGTGTCTTTCCTGTTACTTTCCGTTTGCAGCTTTTTCACAGGAATTGTTGATTTTTGAACCAGAATATCTAATAGTTCAAATCATGACCACCCAACAACTACAGCGAAACATGCTTTCACACTAATAGCAAGTAAATGTCGAGCGCCCAATGTGGGCATTAAACAGGACAATGAAAACCACATCTACCACATTAAGTAATGGAATTTCGGTAATGTAAAATTTCAAATCAACTGTTTTGCATTCCCGTATATCGGTCTCGGCTAAAACCCTAACTACAACCAAGTGGATATTTGGGCGTTCGCTGCCTTTCGCTATTTCCTCGACAGACACAAAGGTAAAATTTCCTAATTAAAATGTTTCCTAATTAATTTACTATAAGTAACTGTCTAGCTTAACTAAAAGGTAACATTATTATTTTGTTTCGCTTCAGGCACTTTGGTTGCCTCACAGTCACGAAATTTTGTATATACTTCGCTGATGGTCTTGGTCTATTTTTATGTTGTAGTAGTATTTGGTAGCTTAGGGTTTTTTATGAAGCCGTTACTTTCGTTGTTTTTGCTATGATTTTCGTTTTATACATTTTCTTTGATGTTCTGCATTAATGAGACGGAGTAATAGGATAGTCATTTAATTTTAATCGAAAATGCAGTGAGTATACGTGCAACAAGAGAGAGAAAAAAATTTTTGATATCTATTCCCGAGGGGTTTGTGAATGCTGTTTTTACGAAAATAATTTTATTAAACATTTAAGGTTTTTTTTATAGTACCTGTAATGGTAATCGTTTACGACAAATTGTGCGAAATAGATCATTTTTACTGGTTTTGGAGCAAGTGAGTGTTATAATTACTCTGCACCATAACAATTTCTTTATATAAAGATAAATCACCAAAAGAATTCAGTGAGATTATCTCTGGAATGCGTAGTCTATTAACGAAAATGACTTGTGATGGCAGCCCTCTGATAGTAGCATAACGAAAAATATAACAAATCTGCTTTACGTTAAGTTAAACCCACCCTGTGAATGTCGTTCCGATTGAATGATGCGCTGGAAGTTATAAGCGTGAAAAGAGTTTGAATTTTTGTTCAAATTTTTGAAACCTCAATATTTGTTGTTAATTGTCATTGCAGGACCGTTCATACTGGCAAATTTAATGACGAAATAGCTTAATAAAGAAATACCAGAAAATTACAAAAGTTACCATAGCTGGCAGCTCTTTCATGATTTTTTTACGATTTATTACAATAAGGTCCATTTACTACATGAGTTTCGTTTTGATTTCATCACTGCATAGGAAGTTATATGCGAAAAGGCATTGTTTTGCTGCGCAAATTTACAAGATTTAGGTCACAAAAATTACCATAGCTGGCAACTCTACTCTAATTTTTCAACCAAATTTCTATTAAATGTGGTTTAGAATAAGGTGCAAGAACTGTGTAAATTTCGTTCAAATTTGTCGGCCGAAGAAGTTATAGGCCAAAAAGCATTTTCTTCGTAATGATTTTTCACGATGGCGCCACTGCCACAGGGTTACCCGCATTTAAATATCACTTCTATCAGACCTGGTCCTAGTTAATGTAAACACGTCCTGTAAATTTAATAATAATCGGATTATCCGGCCATCAGTTCTCGTGAACAGAAGTTTCAAGTGCTGAAAATAGAGGTAATGTGGTGGTGGGTTGCCGTTCTTGTGCAATTAGGAATTTTGAAAATTTTAAATTGACATGGTGAACAAATTTTGAAATTTATCAATAATGCGCATTTTTTGTAAAAAACCAAATATTTTCCAGGAGGATAGATGATTTGAAGCATTTTTTTCACGTGCCTTCCGTAGCTACAGAGTTGCCTGCACGTTATTGAAAATCTATTTGTGAATAGCTTTAATCAACAGCATTACGCTCTGCGAATTTCGCGATGATCCTATGTTTCTGTCAAAAGTTTTGATAAATCCAAATTTGAAAAAAAAATCCTAGAATAGAAGGGGCTAGATGTAAGACCTAGGTTAAGATTTAGGTCTAAATAGGTTAAGGATAGGTCTTAATTGTAGTGTAAGATAGATTTTGAGCCTAATATTGCCCAGGTAACACCAGTAATTGTACAGACAGAGTAGTATTATTAGTGTTCAACATATAAACTGTCGATGAAAAATTAATATATATATATAAAACCCATTGGATCCAGCAGGCCAAAATAGTATAACCCCTAGTTTTTAAGTTTTCATTGCTAATCAATCTTTAAGCTAGGTTTAGAATGTAAAATTAAAATAATATAAATTTTTTTTTTAATTCAATTACAGCAAAAAACCGTATCAGGGTCACCGTGGCTGAGTATTTTTGGTAAAAGAAGAGAGAAATTAAGCTGATTTCAACTCGGTCAAAAGTGATACTTTAAAGGCTTCTTGTAACATTCATGAAACAAAAACGGTTTTGAAGAACTATAAAAGTAACATGAAAAATTATGTTTTTAGTGTTCGCAGTTTGAGAACACAAATGAATTTGAGGGGGGTATCAAAAAGAGTTCAATTATTAGTGACTCAAAGTTTCAAACTTTCAAATTCACTTCCAGCAACGCATTTACATTTGAAGCAAAAACATAATAACTGAAGAAATTGTACACAAGAAACGTCAAAGTTAAATGAATTTGTTGATTTAGAAGTGGAGGCTTGAAAAACTGATTGAATTAAACAATCCACAAAAAAATATTCCGCTACAACCCATTAGCAGTCTTTAGGACTAGAAAGGGTAGAGACTCGATTTTCATAATCAAAATTTTCAGGTGCTAAATGAATAATTTCATGCAACACTTTTTCCTGATTTCGTTTAAGCACCTAATCAGAGCTAGGTCAACTTGGTGCTCCGTCCATACCTAGATTTGAACTAGGGACCTCAAACGCTAAAAGCCAGTGATCTACACACTAGGCTCAATGGGAACGATGGTTCCTCTTGAGTTTGCTTCTGGCTCAAACTTAATCCTGGATAGTTAAAAGCATTGAACGCAAGAATTTTCGTTTATCAGCTTAGCTTAGTAAAAGAAGAGTCAGAGTAGCTTAATGTGGCACTAAGATGGCTCAAGAAATCAATTCTCCATCAATCTCTTATATTTTGATCCGTCTTGATCCATATAAGCTTAGACAATACTACAGCGGCGTTTAATGGTTTCAAACTCATGGAAACGGACATGTCGATCAAGGTTCATTGCAAAAAAAAAAGTCATCATTAAAAAGGACATTCAAATTCAGCATTGAACGTGTCTCTGCAACAAAAATTGACAGCTTCTCATCTTTGAATAACAAAATGTTGCTTCAAAATTCAGGAGCTAGCCAGTAAAAGTAAGTAAAAAATGAATGTAAGTGTTTTTCAAGATGAATAAAAAGCATGTGAATCAAAAAATATACAATGATATATTATTCAATTCCAACTTGGTCAGCCTATGCAAGCGACTATAATCATTTTGGAGACCTAATTCAATGTTGTACCTCAGACCGACTACACTAAACTGATATTGGTCGGACATACTAAATAGCTGACGGTATGATTTTCTTCACATTTGCTGCATTCAAGGGCTGTGTGGTGATGGCGGTATGGATATCGTAGCTTTTCATTTTTCAGAGGAAAAAATCTTTTCGTGAAGGTTTTCTGTGCATTTCTATCTTCTACATTTTTTGAAAAGATCCAAAATATTACCATGGTTATGGCTGGGAAAAATGAATGAAAACTATAAACGAGTGATTGGAAGATGTGAATTACTATTTTAGTATTGCACTTGACCTTCTTTTATTTAAAATGCGAACGAGAACTTTGAGGTGAATCATTTTGTATTAAAAATAAATTATAAGAAATCGAATACGAAAAAAAAAACTTTTAATTATGAAGCGAAAGGAACTTTCGAAAACTGGGCCATAAAATTGGACAAAAATTATTACTATATCCAGGAGAATTTCAAAAGACCACTATTTCTGAGGCTTAACATATTGATTATACTACCGAGAGGGATGTTTTGATAACTTTCAATAATTAACCATTTATATAAAAATAACTTACATGCTTTTAAGCTTGGTCATGATAGAATTTTAATTACCTTTACATGCCATACTTCACAAAAAAAAAAAGAATTCCGAAATTATCTCATTGAAAATCCACATTTCCACCATACAAATGACAAAAATCTGCATGCAGTCATCCTCAAAATACCATAAATCGTTTTCCATTATTTGGGCCAAAAATGCATGGACGTGACATATACGAAACATGATTACAACATAATTTCATATTAATTTGAAAAACAGAGTTGAATGTCATCTAGTCCAAATGCTTGTCTTTTCACCGTTCTAAAGTAAATGTGAGCGAATATGTTTAATCGTACCGTAGAGCAGCGGTCTATTTTGAACGGCACTAATTGGTCATATCATTATAATATTTGTCATATTTTTCCTGGGAATGATTTAACGGTGCTGTAAATCATGTGTGGTTTTTTTTCGGAGAGTGGTACGAACGTCTGTATTGGTTGGAATTGTTGACAAGAGAACATGAAATTTAATCAGCGAATAATTAAAATTACAAAAGCATTTCAAAATTTGTAAATATCACATGAAATACAGAATACAATTGAAGAAAGAAATATCCATTATTCGAGCTTTTTCATAAATTCTGGCGACCGGCCAAAACAAACAAGCCGTAATTTCAGCTATCATACGGACCATGTACACCACCAAATGAAAGACTCACCACATGATAATAAACCATACACAACATTAACCTGAAATTACACTATCCTTCGGATTTCAAGCAAGCGCGGCATGCATAGAAAGCACTTATGCGAATCAAATAAATGCAAGTACATTCATTCGTATGTAGGCAACAAAATGCATAATTTTGCTAGTTCTCTACGTATGTAGCCGGAATCACGAGTGAAATTAACGAGTTATTAATTATAAGTTCACGCCAAAGCGCATTCACTTAGCAGCTGTTATTATTATTAGCACCATCATCATCATTGATATCAGCAGCATTATGATGATCAAAAGCGGTGTGGTGCTCATTGTGCATTTGGAGGCTTTCATTAGATCACCACATTTTCAATGAAACTTATTAGACACTACACCACTGTGTTGTTTCGTTAGAGCGGCTATTATAGCTGGTTTCCCGCTAGATTTCAGTTAGCATCATTTCTTTGGATGTAATGTGGTATTTTAGAGGAATTTATGATGGGAATATGTTTTGTAAGTGTGGAAAATGTTGCATGGATGTTAAATATTAGAGTGCGTGCAAAATAAATGTTTTCAGGGTGGGAAAAAATTATATGAATTCTGTGTTTTAAACTGGTGTTAGATTTGATGTTGCTGTTTCACTAAGGTTTATGGAAATTGTTTTCCAGACGGGTTTTTTGGAAGGAGGCCATGGATGCCTTTAGACATACTAATTTAAGCCCTCAATCAAATAATGTGTTGTTGTAGAAAACTCAGAAATCTACTGATTCTAATTGTTTCAATTTTCCAGTTCAATTTTTTTAAATGAATAACAATGAAGATTAACGAGGTCTTGAATAGCATAATATTAAAATTCTTTAAGAGGCATGATACGACCACTACTAAAAACTGATGGTTGAGAATTAATAAAAAAATATCACCAGAGAACTTGACAATTATTAGCAAAACCAACACAAAAGAGAGTGAACCCGTCGCTAGATAAGACAAGGCGGACAACATTCCAACAATGAAGCCGAAAAAGGAGGTAGAGACACAAATGGATGCTGGTGGTCCTAACGACGCTCTTGCAAAATAAAATCTCTTCAGAGTAGATATTGTTCTAAATTCGATTAAAAAAATAGTACTGTTTCGTCGACGCCATCAATGGATGCATCGTGTGATTTGTTAGTACACATCATAATCTCCCAGTCAATCATTTTTTGTATTGAAAAAGGTCTTTCCGCTCCAGGTCAAAATCTGACGTGGTTGTGCCTCTAACTGTGGCATAATGGAAGTGTTAGCAGGCATTCTTCAAACAGATACTTGTATTTCAGGCTAGAGGACTTTTGAGAAAAAAATATCGACAAATGTTTTTCTAGAGCCTTAGCTTAACCATCTTTAAAGGTTCCACCCTCTCAGAAAAAAAAAGAATCATGAGTCTCTTTTATTGTATGTCTCAAGTTAAGCGAGAAAAGTTTCAGTGCGAACTTAAAGCCAATTCGCTCTGTAACTAATAAATTTACACCTAGTTTTAAAGATAACATCAATGCCTTGACAAATAGATCGAAGACTATTGTATTTTTTTTTGTCAACTCAAGGCAGTTTTTATCTTAACCACTCCAGCTTTCAAAAAATAAAACATTTCTATTCAAGGAAATTCGTTCGTCATAAGATGAGGAAGACAACTTGGCAGGCCAATAAAACGAACGAGAAAGGAAAACGCTTGGAGTCTTTTTCGTGCAGCTTGCGTGAAGTAAAGAAGGGAGCTTAGTCATAAGCATTGAGTTCACTTGGAGAAAAGATTAACGTGGTCTAGGTTTTGATTGCAAACATTTCAATTATTTTTTAATTTTTCTGGCCCCTTGGCAGACATGAAAAAAAATGTAAATTTCTCTGCACTGATAAACAAAAGAAAAGGAGCTTGCTAACGGTTGAAACCCAAAATATTGTTTAAAAAGTTATCTTTTTTGAGAATGGTGCTAAATTTTCATTAGCGATTAACCTGCCAGAGTGCCAAAAAGCGCCACAATCGTTGAAGCAACAATGCAGAAAGATTTCGACTCACACGACTATTTTTTTCTCCGAATGTGACAAACGGTACGCATTTATTTGCTCCTGCCAAAACTGCTAATCCAAAATTCTTGCCACTCAGAACTAATTGATGACCTCAGCTATTGTCATCGACTTAAAACTTTGACAATATCAGCATTGCTGGAGATTTGACGCTGCACCACCTTTTAGAGATGACTGCAGACTAAATGTCTAGAAGAAAGTCTTGTCGTGCCACCAGAATCAGTCGACAGGTGATCTGGTGTCGCAATCGACTTTTTTTCTTTCCTACATATTAGTGAAAATTACACTTCTGAGAACAAGGGGTCTCCATTTTCCTACTTCGAACCTTCTTACCTCTCCTAAAGTAAATGAGATAGTCGAATCTTTCTGTCTCTGAAATTGACCAGGCCATCAACAACAGTAGTACAACGCAGTACAACTCTTGTATTGACGATATCGTCATCCTTTGAATAGCCAAAGGTTTTATCCACCGAAACCTCTTGGATTATATTCTTGTTTCACATCCTTAGCGCAGGTCCCTGAAAGAACCCAGTAAGGACCCCGAATTCACAAGTTAAGTCCAGTTTGAAGAGAGTGAAGAAGATGTTTGCCTGACTGAATTTCCCTAGTACGACGTCTCTGATTAATTAAGTGGCAGCGGAATTTTTACCAACTCGGTTGATCTTCAGAAACAGGCGTATGATCTTAGACATAAGAAGTCAGCGGGTGAAAACAATATATCCAACAATATGATGAAGAAACTTCCATTTTTCTTTGTTTTTCTGGTTATTGTTTTAATAAATGCTTAAAAAATGGAGTACTTTTTTAGTATTTGCCAAACTTATTCCCATTTTCAAGTTTCCAGGTAATACCGGCATTGCCAAAACGAGGTCTATCACTCTTCTCCCCAACCTAGAGAAAATGCTGGAAAAAGTATTCTTGCTGTAAAGAACATTATTATTATTATATATGTCATTCAAAAGAGGTCACGGTCGATCTAAAAAGGTCCCAGGTTGAGAACAAATTCATTATGGCTTCTTTAATCGAAGTGGAAAGGTCGCTTTCAGTTCAGTTTGGGTTAGTTTTTCCTGTGGCCTTTTTTGAGGTAATTTTTAATCTCTACAGAACAGGTGGCTTTTTGTAGCTCATAATGGAAATCAATTCAGGCTCTTTTCTCTCGATTCCGGTTTCTGTCAGTGTTTCAGTCTTGGACCCATTTTTTTAAATATCTTTACTTCGAATATCCCAAGCATTAATAACCCTCGTCAAGTAAATGCAAAATTTCTACACTGGCGTACATGGCTTAGTGTGATGGCTACGTCCCAAGAATAGCAAACAATGGATCTCTACAGGTACTTCATTAAATGGGGTATTAAAATCAATACGAGAAAAAGCGAGTTTACTTTACAGGAATAGCTTACATTTACTTTGCAAACCGAAATTCAAATACAACATATTACTTAGCGAAGGACCAGAAAAGAAGACTCAAATTCTACAGAGCAATAGAGACTCAGAATAAAGAGGATAAGCATAACTAGACGCTTTTTCCGGTTTACACCCTAATACGATTTGACACCCCTTCTCATTTACTTGACATAATCCGATTTGATGTGGTTTTCATAATATACCTTCATACCTACTGAAAATCATGTTCCAAAAACAAATCATCTACACACAAATCTATACATATATTTATCACATCGGAAAAGATAAATATTTCATTGCTAGTATTCTGGTCCGCATATAGTCCAAGAAACAGAAGAAATATAACTATGACAGTCTGGAGTTCATATGACATGAGCAAGCTCAATACTTCAAACTCAACTGAGACGATATCCTGTATGTCCTTCTGAATACACGGAACCGAAAAAAATTACATTAGGACAAGGTTAATGTGACATAGAAATACATATCGATATACTTCTACTTCCTCTTGGAACCATATCCACACTTCGTAGAAACAACTCAGGAAAAATTTGAAATGACAGGTTGGGAAAGATGGTTTTCGATACATATTCAGGATATTAGGTATGCTTAGAGAAATTTGTCGAGGTTGATACTCGAGCTTGACATGGAGATGGTAAGAGAGAGAGAGAGAGAGAGAGATAGAGAGAGAAAGAGAGAGAGAGATGGTCGTGTCCACTTTGTATGGGAGCACAGAGAAAAGGATGATGGGGAAAACGCTACAAAATTACACTTTAACCGTCTCAGATACTAAAGTTTTGCTGCATATATTTTTCATTTCCTGTAAAATGTCCTACTTGTACTAGGAACATCTTTCCCGATGTTCTTTATGAGGTCAAATGTACATTTTAAAGTATTCTGGTTTTATGTAACTTGGGACGTTTTGACTATAAAAAAGAACCAAATTACTGTTCCACACATAGTATTTGACGCGGGTCGATTTAAGTTGCGTGAATGATTGGACTAAGCGAAATCGACTTATGTAAATTATTTTGGAAAATGTCGCCGATTCGCAGTTGACATCTATTATTGTAAGTGGACAGAGATTTTCATAAATGTCATTTTGATAATTGATGACTGTATATGCCGTGATAGTGTGGTTGGAGTTGAAAGTTTTTTCAACAATATTTTACTTCGTTTTTTTTTTTACAGATTATTTACCATACATACCAAAACCTGGTTATTTAAAAGGATAATGTCATAACGCATCGACACTTACCTGAAAAGATAAAAAAAAATAAAAAATATTAGAATGTTGGAATTGTAGGAAAGTTTAAGGAAATTCAATAAATATTTAATAAAGTGGTTGGTTTGTAAAATTAATTTGTTTCTGCTAATTTATCTAACATAAATATTTTCAATTTATTATAAACAAACAGAAATAATTAGGCATGTAATGCAGTTCTAGTTGAAAGCCAATTTTTCGTAGAAACTTTACTACAGGTAATGAGAAAAATTAGCTAGTTAATAGTTGCATCAATTTCTTTGTTAATCACACTCTCTAAAGAAATAGTTCAGGATTTCATAAAATCACGGTAAAGTTTATTTTTCTGCGTTTAAAATAGTAAAATGTTTGTAAATAATACTAAAAATGAAAAATAAATAAAAATTATTGGCAACGAAAACTATAGTAAAAATAATAATAAGCAAAACAATAATCAAAAATAGTCAGAAGTTAAAATAATATATCTAAAAAATATCAAATAACTAAATAATATTAAAAAAGGAATGATAAATAAGTGTCATATAAAATAATGATAAATAAAATAAACGCAAATAATAATAATAAATATTGGCGTGTAGGAGGCAACATGAGGACTGTTGGAATGGTCAAATCGCTTTGGCGTGCAGACGCAGAGCGCAGAGAGCCAGGTCTGAGCTCACTGTTGGTCTGTGAGGAAGTCGACTCAAACCCGTACGGCGATGTTTACAAATTGGTCACCAGTAGACTAGGCTGCATTCAGCCTAGCACTTTCATGGATGCGATATCAAAGGAGCGTATCGCTTGTTCAGTGTTCACAGGACATTCGCCAACGACAGATGATCCAATCTTCGCTGACCAGGCGAATAATCCTCTGTTTACCAATGAGGAGCTGAACTGTGAAGTATCTAGAATGAGAAACTGGAAGGCTTTGGGGCATAATAGAATGCCAATCTAGACGCTTAGATTCGTGGCAGCGAGACAACCGCGCCTTCTATTGTATTTATACAATTCATGATTAGCCGCGGAGGTCTTGCCGTCACAGTAGAAAATAAGTCGACGGGTACTTGTATACAAAGAAAATGCTAATTCCAGTACCCCGTCAGCGAACTATTTGCTGTGCATGATGAACACTGCGGGAAAGTTCTTCAAAGGGTTACTCAAGCCGCGGCTACTGTCAGCAGTCAGATTGGGTAGCGATCTTTCTGAAACGAAGCATGTCCCTTTGTACCGATAGCAGTAAACACTGCTAGATCTGCCGATTTCACCCAGCTCCTACAACCCAAATCGTCATAGTGACGAAGCGAGGGATACTAACTGCCATTAGCTTTCGAGGTCTGACCAGCAAGTCGTTTGGGTATTTGAGGGCAACCCGCGATACCAAACTAACCTATTGGGACTATATTCGCAATGCATGTGATAGACCCCTAGAAGTCATTACTTCAATGAGTAAACTTATGACAAACATCGGCGAACCCTGTAGGATGAGAGGGAGGCTGCTGATAGCGAAGGGCAGTTCCATCTTGCTATATGGAGCCGAAGTTTGGGGAGATGCGCTTCGAACTAAATCTTGTCTCTTGATGTTTTCCCCTTACTCTGGAAATTCTCATACCTTACACCTATTTTTAAAAGAGATGATAAATGATGCGTTGCTAACTATGGAGCAATCACTATTTTATCTGTTGTTCCCAACTCTTTGAGAAGCTAATTTGTGACAAACTGACTTGCATTATCGACTCTTTTCTTAATGAGCACCCATATGGATTTCGTAGTGGTAACCAATCTCATTACCCTAGTTTTAAATGTGCTCTGTGAAATAGAAAAAGGAAGTTAAGTTGACGCGGTCTATATGGACTTTTTTATGGTTTTCGATTGGGTTGACCATCAAACACCGGTTCAAAAACTTTTCAGCTTTGATATCTCCATGTGTTTTCTTAATTGGCTCCAGATTTATTTTTGCGATCGAACTTGACTCACAAAGCTGGAAGGCCACTTTTATAAAAGAGTTCTCGCATCTTCTGGGGAATCACAAGGGAGACATCTAGGCCCCCTGCTTTTTGACATTTTGATTTCTGTTCTGTCTGAGATATTGTCTGGGATACTCCATATTTTATACGCAGACGGCCTAAAAATCTACATCATAAACAAGCAATATGACGGATTTTTTTTCAATCCAAGGCCTATACTCTGATAGATCTGAATCTGTTCAGAAACAATTTTTGCAAATCACCTTGAGAGACCTCCATGACCCGAGCCATTTTCAAAATGTTCTGTCCTACAAATACAAACTGATTCTTCTAAATTTAACACCTCTTTCATCTAAAAGAACACTGCTAAGCACTTGCCTAACTCTTTCAATTCTATACCGCTAAAAATAGCTCGTCCAAAGCTCTTTCAATTTCCTTATCTGCTTCATTCCTATCACATCTAGCCAAAAATAAAATAAATAAAATAAAGTAACTGCTAGAAAATTTAGGTTGCTTTTTTTAAATGCGTATCCAGATGCGGGGTAATTTATATTTTGTATTTAAAACGCATTGTTAATGATTTTTTTTTATTGTATATGAGGAATAGAGAATGTTCATAAATAAATAAATAAAATAAGTGTTTCAAATTTCTGAAATGATAGATGTGGATGGACTTTTTTAAGTAAGTAAAAATTTAAAATAGCTCATGGTTTGAACACTTTTTTCTTGCTAAAATAAAGTGCTAAAATAACCAATAAATTTGAGAAAATACGACGAAATAAAGGGGCATTTCACGTGAAGCGGACAATGAAAAAAAGCCGAGGTCCTGGATTTCGTTTATATTGTGCATAATGGCATTTCTAGAGGATATAAATGTGGATACACAAAAGTTTTTTTCTATGAGGTTTATTTGCCGAGTTATGGGCTTCTGAAAAATTGAAGAAGTTGATGAACGGTTTTTTTGGAAACCGATTTCGAGATTCATAAAGAAATTTAAAAAACATTAAACATGCTGACTGGTATAGAAAATCAGCTGTTCTTTTCAATTTTATAATTAGATTTGGGAAAATAAATTTTTTTCCTGTGGTACCATTATGCACAATATGAACGAAATCCAGAACCTCGACTTTTTTTCATTGTCCGCTTCACGTGAAATGCTTCTAAACTTGTTTTCATTTAGTAGCACTAAAATAGAGCCTTCTAAAGAATGCGAATCCGAAATGCAATTCGAAAGCCAAGATTTAAAGATGTACTTTCAAAGTGAGGGGAAGAATAAGGATGCTTACGAAAATACCCTAAATGAATTTCAGGTTAACTATGTACGAGCAAAAGCATTTTTATGTTTTAAATAATATTTTTAACAGGTCCAAGTGTATGAAAACCAGTTTCAGGCAGTAGAACTGTCAATTTCAATGATAAAATGTCGACAATAATTATTTTGTGTAGCTTATGCTTAAATTGTTACTTGCTCGATAAAAATGTCCCGAAATAATACAGAGATTTAGTAAAATATAACATTTCATTAAACTAAGATTAAAAACTAGCGTTAAGTACAATTTCTATTTTACAGCCAGCTAAATTACCGGATTCGAAAAGTTCGACACCAATTATATACCACAAGTTAAAAAACAGTCATTGTTACCAACGTTTTCAATTCATTTTAAAATATTTTATTTCCGTCCAACTAACAAAAATATCCAATGGGAATTTAACTTTTGTGACAACGCCTTAAATATCTTATACACGTTTTAGGATTCGTATTGAAATGCATTCCTACCATAACTCATTTTGATTCTTTTTCTATGACAGAAAATTATTTTCCAAGAACGTCCATCTTTCACCACACATATTTTATTTCTGAATTCATTTCGTGTCAGCATTTATTGTAATTTTATGCTTTAATAGTTATCTGAATATCACTCCACGGAGACCAATAAAACTAAGACTAGACAAGTCAAGGATATTGATGGCATTTCCGATACAATAATATTTAACAGCAGCAATACGCATCATAAACATAATTTTCAAACAAAGAGACACACGTTCCGTTCCGTCCAACGAAACATCCGAAACAAAAGACAGAAACATTCACACTGAAGGATAATAGAGCAAATGAAATTAATTTCGAAAAGATGGTGATTATAGCGATTAGAATAACAGACGGGCTCGGACACATTTTTCTTTTGTTTAAGACTCGGCTAGCTTCCAGTTGCTGTATCAACTAAGTCGGGCATCTTATGCCACTATGTTTCCGTCCATTCTGTACTTTAGATTCTTTTTTAATTTGCACTTAAGCATGTTGAATTGTCTCGTCTTGGAATTACATGGCAGCAACAATAGCAACATTTCAATTCCGACAATTCGCTAGAGCTCTGCCGGACTGCCATTCATACGATTCGTACGGAAAACAGACATTCGACAATGGCCCCCAAACGACACTTCAGGGATTAGATGTTTGCGCAATAAAAAGCCAACATTGCTGCCGTAAAGCTACTTCTTTTCTGTTGTCTTGCACTAATAATACGTCCCGTTGTTTGCACTGGATCTGGTTGACTAGCTGCCTGGCTGGCTCACTGGCCGGCTGCTTCTTGGTCGTTAGTTACTTCTGGTCCAAGGAAGTTTGCGTCTTAAGTAACCGGCAGCCAGTCGTACATATTTCTTTCCTTGACCCTGGCACACCACCCGCCAAGATCCATACAAAACTGATATTGTGCGGGGTGTTTAGTGATAAAATACACACAGGCTGCTGTGTTGTGGTGTGCAAGCACAAAATCTCTATGAGACCTGTTTATATTGAATTTCATAATAAGATATACAACAAGAG
This sequence comes from Nemotelus nigrinus, assembly GCA_947369275.1. Taxonomy (NCBI): domain Eukaryota; kingdom Metazoa; phylum Arthropoda; class Insecta; order Diptera; family Stratiomyidae; genus Nemotelus; species Nemotelus nigrinus. The sequence continues at coordinate 37,942,152 of OX376372.1, forward strand.
GCCGCTGTGGGTCTTAGCGTTCGCTAGGAGAGTAACGGAACTATGGCCATTGGAGCAGGGAGAGAAAAATGATTTGAGCCGAGAATATTATAAGCTACGACGACTATATTAAGGAATGAACAACAATAGGGAATGAGCGTGAAATGATGATGACCTGCTTTTGCCTCCTGCCTAAGTTAGAGTATATTACGGTTTTCCATTTACGGAAATAAGGAAATGTAATGAAATCTTGTTTATTGGAGAAATTTATGGTTTTGGTTTAAGTGATATGAAATTATTGTTGAATTAGAAATAATGATGACAGAGACAAATGTTACTTTGGAGATCTCAATACCCAAGTCGTCACTTATTCGAATGAAAATGTATTGTTCAGTTCCTCCTTACATAATTGCAATTAAATCATTTATTTCATTTGAAGCCTTGTATTATTCACACCATCAACATTCTTTCCATCCCCTCCAACATCATCCCCATCACCTACGCTGATACAAGCATATTTCAGTTAATACTGTTTGTCTGCTTTTCTATACAATTTCACTAAGCTCATACACTTAACATTTACCTGACTTTCAATATCAAAAACAGAAAATCCGATTTACTTAAAACCCATTCTTTCTCTCCGTCAGTATCCTTTCATTTCTATCGTTTCGCGACGAAACGTCGTCGTCTCGGAAGTTTACGCTTCGCTGAACTTCAATTTTCAAACGAAATGATGAACAAAACAACATAAGCTGTTTTTAAATCGAATCACAGAAAACTTTTCTTTTCATATTTTATGTCGGGCGGTTTTGTGAAATTTATCTTTTTCAATTCGAATCACTAAACGACAAGTACGGATGGAAATTTGTGTAAGTAGTCATTGTGACAATTGAGAGAATCGGTTGAATTTGTAAGTGGAAGTGGGATCTGTGTTTGTTTATATAAAGAGCTCGATGCAAGAGACAGCATGAAAATTTCATCAGTTGTGATGCTGTTGGAGGACACTTGATGAATATTTCTGCGCTATTGAAACGGAATTATTAAAGTGAAGAGATTTAGGTTGGAAAAATTACGTGAATTACGATGAATGCAGAGATGGGATGGTACTATTGACAATATTGTTTTTTTTTATTAACTTCAACGAAAAGCTTGCATTATAGCAATTATCTGGTCAATGACAACATAAGATCGAAATGTGAATGAGCGAGCAAACAAAGAGATACTACATGCTTCAATGAGCAAGGAACCCAATACTAGATACAGCTCAAATAAAAAAAAGAAGTTTTTTTTGTCAGGTAGTGGCATTTTTTGAAAGAATAAAGATCAATAAATATCGGCTGACTTTAAAGTGAAAATGCGCGAGATAGCTATAGCTATGGGCATATCAGATGGTTCAATGTTTACAATCTTGGATGAGCAATTGGGCATGAAAAACCTGAACGCACGATTGGTGCTGCGTTTACGCACAGTGGACGAAAAACAACAACGTATTGATGATTCGAAGCGCTGTTACGGCGTTATCAAAAGGATTTTTTTCGTCGATTCATAGCGATGGAGAATACATGGACACAGTTCAATAAACAGCAGAGAGGTTAAAAACGGTCCAAAGCTAAACAAAGCGCCCAAAACGCAAAAATCAGCTGGTAAGGTCTTGGTAAATATTTTTGAGGATGCCCGTGGAATAATATTCATGGACTATCTTGAAAAGGGAAGAACGGTCACAAGAGACTATTATATTGAATTATTGGACCGTTTAAAAAGAATATCAAGAAAAAACAGCCTCATTTGGCGCCAACGCACCTGCTCACACTTCAGTGAAAGCAATGATAAAACCGAATGATTTGTACTATGAATTGGTTTCATGTCCACTATGTCCTTCAGATCTGGCCCCAGTGATATTAGCTTCCAAAGTTGAAGAGATGGTTCCAGGGAAGGATATTTTTGCCTTATCAAGATTAAGCATTATTCAAAAGCCATCAGAATATTAAGATCTTTGGTCCTAATGTGTTAATCCAAAAAGAATATATAATGAAGAATAAAATCAAGCTCGCATAGAAAAATTGTGTTTTTCCTTGTAAGTTACCTTGCTTATTAAAGCATGTAGTACAACTTGTTTATTCTACTGGAATAAACAAATTTTATTCAGTTAAATATGAATTCCGAAGAAATTGAAGGATTAGAAATAAATTTATTAAATCTTCATGCAAGAATCAGCTGAAGAAGTCAAGAAGTCAATTTTTAGCGGCGGCATGTATTTTAGAGAATTTCGAGGTACCCCTATATTTTCATCCAGAGTACATTTTATTAAAAAAGTACTATAAGTACTATAAACTTATTATGTTGTGCGCTTGTCTATGATAAAAAAGATTAAAATTATGAGCTCTATATGGGCGCTAAGTGCCTAAAAGTAGGCAAGGATTTTTTTCAAAATTTGATTTCTCAAAACTTCTGACCGAAACGTTGGATCATCGTGAAATTTACACAGCGTGTTGATGCTTGCTAAAACTATACGCAAATGAATTTTCAAGACTGTGCGGGTAACCCTGTAGCTAAAACAGGCACGTGAAAAAAAAAAAATCCTTCAAATCATCTACCCTCCTGATAAATTTTTGGTTTTCGACAATAAATTCAAACTTTTGATAAATTTTGGTCTTTGTCCACCATTTGAATTTGAAATTTTCAAAATTCCGAGTTGCACAAGAACGGCAGCCCATCACCAAATTACCTCTATTTTCAGCACTAAAAGCTTCTGTTCACGAAAACTGACGACCGGACTATCAGATCATTATGAAATTTACAGGACATGTCGGACTTAACTAGGACCAGGTCTGATAGAAGTGATTTTGAAATACGGGCAACCCTGCGGCAGTGGTGCTATCTTGAAATTTCACTAAGAATAAAACTATTTTTTTGCCAACAACAGAAAATAAATTTTAATTAATTTCACACAATATTTGAACCTTATTTTAGGACATATATCGGAGAAAATTAGCTTGGAAAACTAGAATAGAGTTGCCAGCTATGGTAATTTTTGCCACCTAAATGTCATAAATTTGCTCAGTAAAATAAAGCTTTTTTCCCAATAGCTTCCGATCCAGTCAGGAAATCAAAACGAAATTCATATATTAAATTGACTTTTAAATCATAGGTTATTTTGACACTGAAAACTGTTTCCCGCTCGAAATCTTGACAGATAGTCAGTACCATACCTCCGCGGAACAAAATAAGTCGCTTTACGCTTGAACAAAGTTGGGAAATATTGAAAAGGTATTTCCAAAGTGAGGGCTGTGTAGCCCAAACCGTGCGTTTTTTTGATAATTATTTTTCGCCGAAATTAAGCACCCACTGCGCCTGCTGTACGCAAGTTTGCACAAAAAGTTCGGAGACTGGCATGCTAGTGGACAACACTCATGGCCGCCGTCGTCGTACGGTGCGCACAGACGAGAATGTGGCTGCTGTAGCCGAGAGTGTGGGAGTCACCTCCACGAACGTCAACTCGCCGTCGATCTCAACAGCTCAACATTTCACGCACTAGCCTGAGGAGAATTCTGCATAAAGATCTCGGATTATTCGCTTACAAGGTCCAATTCACTCAGCAATTGAAGACGCATGACCATCCTCTTCGTTATCGCTTCGCAATTCGGGCCTTAGAGCAGCTTGAATCGGACAACGATTTTAGGCGAAATATCATCTTTTCTGACGAGGCGCATTTTCATCTCGGCGGTTACGTTAAAAAAAAAAAAATTGCCGCATCTGGGGCTCGAAAAATCCGCACGTTATTGTCGAGAAGCCAATGCATCCACAGAGAGTGACAGTTTGGTGTGGATTGTAGAATGGTAGCATTATTGGACCATTTTTCTTCGAAAATGAGGCTGGGAACAACGTTTCGGTCAACGGTGAACGTTACAGAGCCGTGTTATCCCACTTTTTTTTTAACTGAAGTTGAAGACATGGATTTGGACGACCTCTGGTTCATGCAGGATGGCACGCCATGCCACACAGCCTACGCCACAATCGATCTTTTACTCACCAAATTCCCATATCGTTTTATCAGCCGTCTTTGCGATGTCAATTGGCCGCCTCGGAACTGCGAGTTGACCCCTTTGGACTTTTTTTTGTGAGGAACCGTGAAGGACTGAAGTTATGCTAACAATCCAGAAACAATTCAAGCACTTAAGGCCAATATCATCCAAGCAATCCGTGAGCTATAGCCCGAAACCATCAACAAGGTATTGGGAAATGGGAGCGACAGAATGCGCTACTGCGAAGTCAGCCAAGGCAGCCACTTGAACGAAATTGTGTTCCATCGTTAATGGGAATGTTTACTGTTACTAATAAAGCCATAATACATGGGAAAAATTAAATTTTGTTCATTTTATTGCATTTTAAAGAAGAAACTTGTATTTGGCTCACCCTATATATGAGCATTGGATACTATCTTCGTATATGAAAGCGAGCACACATTACTCATATTCTCCAGAAACCACACTACACTAATCTCTCCAGGAGAAGGAAATCATTTTTAGTCGACATTTTGACTTCAAAAGAGGTCACGGCACGAATGATGCCCTACATAATTTCACAGCCGATTTAAGCAGATCGCAGTTTGCGGTCAGGCAGCAAGGACAATTATACCCGCGACAATCAAAATCTCCCAGATAAATCGCAAATAAGCTACGATACTGTAGAGAATGCAAAATATATGTACACTACGATTATCCAATCGATCATCTTCTACAGAGCACTGTTTTTAAAGAGTGCTCCGAAAACGATAAGAAAAACCTGTGGACAGTATAGACGACTTTTAGTCTAGGACTGGATCCTAAGATATATTTGTCATTTTTACACATTTATCTGCTTATTAGTATTTTCGTTCAAGTTACAAAACCAATTTTCAAATATTTGTAGTCATCATCATCTCGTCAACCATACGGTTAGTTTTTACGACTGAACAAGTGATACAGTTATTTTTAACAATCAAATAAAAAATAGATCACTAAAGTCAAATTCCACATTATAACATACCGAGTATTTTCGGTTTACATTTATGACTATTTTGTTGCATGTATTTTGGCTTAGTTAACCAGAAAAAAATTTACGCGTGAGCGTGAACAGCTTTTAGAAATAAAAAGTAAAAAAAAAAAACATTTGATTGACAACCATATTACCTAAAGATATTGACATGCCACTAAATATTTAATGGATCTGTAAAAAAAGTGTTTCTCTTCTCGAAATGTAAGTTATTAGAATTTATTCTATTTGTTGCTGGGACACGGGAGATATTATGGTGAGTAAGAAAGTGGACTTTGAGTGTTTAGCAATTAAAAAAAAAATTTTTGAAATGGTGTCACATGATACGCGGGTTAGGCCAAAATACAAATTGGTTTTTATTTTTATACATGAGTGATTTTATTTTTTCTGCAAAAATTAGTTGCATTGAATACTTTAAGACCGATCTTCAAAGTATTGTGAAACATAACAAGATATAATGTTTAGTTTTGTGTTTTCGTTGTTATTTTAGTACAATTTCAACGATCAGGGTTAAAGTTCCGATTTAGATTCGAAGCGGGGTTGCATGAATTAATAAGCCAGTATTCTTTCTACAGAACTGCGTAAGAATATAAACAAGGGCCTTTAAATTTGCTATTATAGATGATCATGAAAGCGATATATTATAGTTTATCAGAAACCCCAGGTATTGTACTACCTGGGTAATATTTTTTTATAACTGTAAACCCAAAAAGAAATGAATGATAAAAAACATAATCAAAATAAATAAGAAAATAAATCCGAAAAGAGCCAGCAGGCCGAAATAAACTAGCCGCTAAATATAGGATCCTTCAGGTTAAATTAACCTTAAGTTAAGTAATATATGTACTATTTAATGAATAAAATTATTATTATTGTATAAAAAAAAAATTTATCAGAAAACAAACATTGGTTCAACTAGACTAAGCTTCAATTCAGTTAACCAACAACTACAACGAAACATTGCAAAAAATGTTAAACTCCACCTTACTAGTCGACTCTATATTTGCTGAAATACTCTGGAACATCAACTTATTTAGACATAATCATCCTATGGGTAATCAATTTGCACCAAAGTTTATAAACGGTTGACAGCACACGTGACTTGTCTTTCAAATCGATTACTTAATCAAAAGAGGAATAGCGCTAGGCCACAATGAAATCGAGAAGTATCGTGTATTTAATAAGGAAACCTGATATGGTCTAATCAAGCGTAATCCGTATGAATATCGAATGTACTTGTCCGTATTTGTTCATAATTGAGATTTCACTCATACACGTACTTGTCTTGTAGAGTCATACCTTCTCCAAACACGACACGCTGAAGCCACCTTCGATTGCACAAATTACCGCACATGCTCAACGTGAAATAACATCATTTTGCTTCAATAAATGTACCTTTCAAATGCGTATGCGCCACAACTATGCAGGCATACATAATATGAGTACGCTATTCATGTCGTTGACGAGGAATTTCAATTAAAGTGCTTCCCGCTACGAAATCCTAGAAATTCCATTGTAACTTTCAGAAATTTCAATAAAATCTACATCAGGTGCTCAGTCAGAGATTCTTCGGGTGTCCAATGTCATTCTCTGAAGTGGATAATTGTACGAGTGCATGATTATTGCAATGTTGGAAATTCTGTCAAAATATGTATGCATAAGGGTTTCGATCTAATTAAACCTATTCAATGATCATTGCTATGAAATGAAACTATTTGAGGAGCAATACCAGCTATAATTCAATGGAATTTGAGAATAAAAAATTTATATGTTTGTAATTAAATGTAGATGGTTCATGAATTTCCCAATATTATTAAAATCAAATACATTTGGTCAAAAATAGTATTGAAATTTTCAGCAAACTTATTACAATATTGCCCTAAATACCATATTTACTAGTGAAGTAATCCCACAAGAAGAGTTATCGGGTGTAGGGGTTGAAATTGGTGTAGACTTTATTCAATCTCATACGAATATGAAGTGGTAAATCCAGCGACTCGCTTGATCTCTCTTTTGACTAAGGTAACTATTTACAGCTTGATATTTGATCAGTTCGATGATTGACTATTGGCTGGATTTGAGCCACTGAGCACATTAAGCTGTACTCAAAGCCCAATGTTTGACTGTGGTTGGATTTGAGCCATAAACCGCACGTAAAACTCGAAGTTAGATCATGGACCGCACTCGATAGTAGCCAGTGCTTTACTTACTTGGATATTCAGGCTCATAAACAATAGAATAGAGAAAATTATATGCTATAAGAAATAATAAACAAACTGAACTATACAGCCAAATTGCAAATAGAGGCTGTTTTCCATTTAATTCTGAAATGTATTGTCACATATGATTTCTAAAAACAATCCAATATTTGCATGTGCTAAAAATAATTTCATCAATCCAATCGATATTAATATCTAAAATCTACAGCTTTGATCTAACAACTATTTTTCGACACAATTATAATAACGTACAACGAAAACAAAACAATCTGATCTCTCAACTAGTTGACTGAGTGACCCTTTCTGAATTTAACACCCGAGCTTTTTCCTGCTAATCATGCATCATTTCGTTCCATGACAATGTGTTCAAATCAGCTCATTCATTCAGAGAATTTCACTTAATTGCTTCGTTAATTGAAAGAAAATCCCCTGAAGTAGGTGGATAATTGAAGCGTAGCATGTGGGTAATAATGCCACTTTTCGAGTCAGATGTGATCGAAAGTGAGAGAGAGAGAAGGATGGAGAGAGATTAATGATAATCTGATTGGATCAAGGTAATTATATCGCAGGTTGGAAATATTTTACTGTTCTACAGCACAGAATATATCCATCATATTGGTTGATGTGAAATTCGATCCCTTAATTAAATTTGAATTACATGCAAATAGTTTTAGTATGACTTGAGTTTTACTGTGAACAAATTATATGAAATGAAATATATTGAGTATTGAAATACTCCAAGAAATATATAACACATCGAAACTAATGCATTTATTAGGATTTACTCTTCATTTTTAAGCTTTAATTTACATTTATCGAAGAAAATGTTTTATTGCTTCAGATATTTGGGAACTTACAAAAATCATCAAAATTATTACACTTACAGGCTGCACCTTCTCAGGGGCTGTTTTTTTTCCATCGACTTACTTTTACATATAAATCTTATTTCCACGCAACAGAACTTACTAGTCCACACGGCAAGAACTTCTCGTCGTCATAGGCTGTGTAAAACGCTTGAAAATATCTTTACAAATAGCAGGACCAATTAAGCAGCGATAGTTGCTCCAGCTCCAAAAAAATTCGAGAAGAATAGATAGGACGAAACTACGGCAACTCTTCCTTACTAAGTGAAATGCAAGCATTGCATAACAACAGAGCCTAAGAATATACAGGGTGCGCCATTTTTTATGTCGGTATGTAAACATTGAATAACTTTGACATTTGTCAACCGATTGACTTGAGTAGACATGCTTTTGAAATGCCAATTCAATGCAATTTTAACCATGAATCGCTTCACACCGAAACAACGCGCCGAAATAGTGACGCTGTACATTAAAAATAGTCGTTCAGTTGTGTTAAATCAACGCGCATATCGTCGGAAATATCGTGGCCAATAACACTGACTAGACTATTCGTCATTTGGTGTCGAATTTGGTTGAGTAGGGGACAGTGGGATATCGTCCACATCAGTTCATCAATGACCAAAACGTTCCAATTAACTGGTTGAAGCGGTCAGAGAGAGCGTTGCCCAGAACCTAAAAGTGACGTATCGTCACTGCGCTCAGCATTTTGGCGTCAGTGGAACTACTTTGCGGAGCATTTCGAAGGATAATTTGCATTTGTTTCCGTATGAAATGCAATTAACGCAAAGAATATTCCCTACAGACCGCCTACGTCGCTTGGAATTGGGCCAAACAGTTGCCCGAATGGTTGACACCGAACCTGGTTTTTGGAAGCAAATTTTGATGACCAACGAGGTTCATTTTACACTCTTTGGTGGCGTTAATAAACAAAATCGCCGCATTAAGGGAACGGAGAAGCCACATGAGATCCATGAAACGCCATTGCATGACCAAAAAGTGACCGTTTGGGCCGGTGTTTTTTTTTTTTTCAAAGCAAACGAAACAGTCGATGGAAATCGATATCGGTTGATGTTGACTCATGATGTCTTCCCGGAAATTCGTCAAAAAGGTCTGCACGGTTACTGGTTCCAACAAGATGGTGCGCTATGCCATACTGCAAATCAAACAATTTAGTTTCTGCAAAGAAAATTCCCTGGTCTGATGTCTGATGTCAAAAAGAAGCGACATTGACTGGCCACTCAGACCTCCAGCTTTTACCCCTCTGGACTTCTTTTTACGAGGCTAGTTGAAAAATAAAGTGCACGCTAGCAAGCGTCAGACCATTGACGAGGTCAAGGCAAACATTCGTGCGGAAATCATCGCCATACCGGCCGATATAATCGAAAAGGTAATGGACGACCAATAAAAGCGGTCACTTAATTGATGTTGTATTCAAAAATTAGTCCAAATAAATTCCGAAGGACCTAATTGATGAAAAATATCTCATATCTAGAAATCGGTTTTTTTTTTCAAAGGTATTCAACGTTTACATACCGACATATAAGACGGTGCATCTTGTATACTGGATTTTGGATATGAACAATGGTTTCTTACACCGATGCAAAATCACCAAGTGAATAAAACTGACCTCGTTTAAATTTTGCACTCTAAAGATCCAAGAATAATGTCATCAGCCTGCACTTCGAAAGGTTATAAAGCAAAACAGAAGCGCTTGGAACTAAGAGGTGCATGCTTTATTGTCCAATCAAAAAGATATGCCAGCAAATCTTAGCAAAGACTTTCCACAATCCCCAAGACTAATTCATTCAATTAATTATACTTGCGTGTTATAAGAATAGTAGCAGAAATATAGAATTGTTCTTATTAGGACGACTACTAGGAGTCTGTGCATGACAGTTAGCTCTATACGCTGTCTAAAGAAGCGAAAATTAGAAATCAAAGCAAAAATGTATGAAGCAGAAGAAAATACTTCATTCCAACGGAGTTACATACGAACGAATTTTTATTGGTTGTAGTAAGACTTTTATACTAGAGTCCCAGACAAAAAAAACGGATGCTTCTTTGAAAAAATTCAAACCCAAAATTCGAAGATAAGAAATTTATGTTCTAAATTTAATCTTGGATATTATGAATTTTTGTTAAAAAAAATTATTAGAACCGAAAAATTATATTTGCAACGGATGATGAAACAAGGAGAAAAGTTTGACGCCTTCCTGTAGAGGAAACCAAATAAATGGAATTTGTAACAACAATGGGTTCAAATTCACTCAAACTGAGTTTATAAGAATCGATGAATCTTATCACTTCTCGACGCTGAGATTTAGTTTATTCAGCTGGCACCACTGTTCGAGAGAGAGAAGTTTTGGTTGGAGAAAAACAATGTTGGAATGCGTTTTGATAGTGTGGTACAATGCCAAGTTATCAGCGAAGATGAGGTGTGAGGTATCAGTGAAATGAAAATTTTAAAGAGAAGGGGGCCCAAATGACTGTCCTGTGGTACTCCAGACAGCGCAAAAACCGTTTTCGAAAACTGTTTTTGACGCAATAATAAATGATTTTTCTGTACGGGGGTGAAGTTTGGATACCATATATAAGATTTATAATTAACCACAACTAGGGCGTAGAATCCTACTTAGCTGTTGAGAGCATCTTTGATTATATATTCTTCGCAAAGGAAGTTTAAGAAGTTCTATTTTACACCACTAAGAATATTAGTTCATTCATAGAATTTAATTACATTAAAATTTTGTGTTAAAGCGAGGAATGCTTATTTAAAGTATTTATGTTATTTTAAAAAGAAAACAACCAATAAGTGTTTCCAAAAAAAAGCGTGGATAAGTGTAAGCAACAAAAATACTACACTTGGTTTGAGAGTCTAATCATTTTAAATGTCCTCAAATGGCAGAGATAGAAAGAAAAAGTACAAATGGGAGACAAAAATGGTGGACAGCGTCCACAATATAATGATTTTCATTACGGATCACTAATGATTTTCTGATATTTTCTTCAAAAATAAATTGGTTGCAGATCTTGGAAATATTTGTAGTCAATTGGGCTTATTACTGAAACTGTTACAGCTGCTGCTTACATTGTTCAAATGATATTCAACCTGAAGTAATGACTTCTACCACTGATTTGAATTTGGTCTTGAATTAGGGACTAATTGTGATTTAGAATCACATGTCTGCAAAATTGAATTCAATGTGAATGAAGAATATTTTTACTGCTATCTGTATATTTTCTATTCGATATTTACTATGTATTTCAAATTTATCTTTATTTACACATTTTTAGTGCATTCTACAGACTCAGCCATTGGCTCAGTGGTTATCTCCGCAATTAGCGCATTTCACTTCTGAAAAAATACTTCCAACAGTTTTTTGTGCATTTTGAGCATATTCTTGATCGAAACATCGTTTACAAAGAAAATATATGGTATGGTATTGGGATATGCAGATGATAACAAGTTATTCTTGTGCGGTAAAATGTTTAGTGTGGACACTATGAAATGAAATCACTAGAAAATAATGATTTAGATACATATATATATATATATATATATATATATATATATATATATATATATATATATATATATATATATATATATATATATATATATATATATATATATATATATATATATATACATATGTATATATATATGTATATAGTTGGCGTCAATTGACGTCTCCCCCTTCAAGTGGCATATGATTCGGATACATATTTTAATATAAAAGCACATACCCACCAAATAGAATTTGATCTATGAAATCAATCTTTGTAGTAAATTATGACACTTACCTGAAACGAAAAAAAAATAAAAACGTTAAAAGTGTCAAATTGAGTAAAGGTACTAAATTAAATTTTAAGATTATGTTATGAGAAGCACATCGTATATCATCAAGTTTGCACGTGTGACTTTAAATATATTCTTCAGAGTCACTAGTACTTCTAATACTTTAAGTTTATTATCACTTCCGAAAGTTAATACTAATCCAAGGATATATTTACCTACTAGAAACGAATACCTTGCAAAGTCTTCAATCAAATCACTTTTTCTTTGCTTATCATCAAACTATAAAATGTCTGCATATCTGGCAGACAACCGTTTTCGAACCATTCAACCAAACCTTTGCTTTTCTTTTGTCACGATGATTTATGACGATAATTTTGCATAAAACTTTACATAAATTTTTCCACTCGAAATATACGACGCATTTATCTAGGCATCCGGAGAGTTCTCTTTGTCGCTGGCATCCGACAGATAAGGTTATGCCATTATAAAAATTACTAGAAAGGATTACATGAGCATACGACCACACACAAGACAGTTTTCAGCTTAGCTCGGAAGATTTTCTGACATTATAGCGACTATCAGTCATAGCTCTTGAAGCAGGTATGTGGACTGTAGCAGGTTGAGATAGGCATTTACAGGTAAAGTTGGAACATGACATATCTATCGTTTGAGCGAAAACGTATCTGAAAACTTGTTATTCACCCTTTTTTCCTCAGTGAAAGGAAAAGTGGTAAATACTTACCACTTTCCGATAAAAAAAAGAGTTCTGTGCATTCTGTCACTTTTTTCATTTCATTTGTTGAAGTCTTAAAGTCCTTTTGCCAATTCCATATGGTCTTTTGTTCAATGAACAGAAACTGTCGATCGATTTTTATTACTCTACCAGCTCTTCGTCTGCACTAGGATGCAGCTCAAGCTAATGCATAAGAAAGTCATAGTAAATGGCTTTACTTTTTACCACGAACCAGTTACAAGCAAACGACAGGAAAATAACGTCAGTGGGAGAGTTTTTCCCCATCGTCTTCGTTTCATTGTCTTGGCATCGAACTGAGACTGCTGCCAATTCTCAATCGCTAAACGATAGGTGAATGCAAGTCTAGAAGCAAAAAACCAAACCAGCGAGAACAAGTTTTTCAAGCAAACGTTTTTTTTCATGCTTCGCCAGAAAGAAGTCTCCCCAGTTTTTTGCACTTTGTTTCTACGACATGGCGAAAAAGTGGAGAAAACACCTTTTTTCGACTGAACGAAGCGTCGGAAAAACTTGAAAGTCAGGACTTTTCTAACAGAACTGTGAGCTTATGCATTTAATTCTACAAGAAAAGGTTGGCGTTTTTTGAGAGTGGTGAGTATAGGTTATGTGACTTTTGCATGAATGGAAGAGGACTTGCAAGTTTTTCTTCTTGATCGGTGGTCCTTTTGTGGTGCACCTAGTCACGAGACGAGCGAAGTGTCTTAAAGAGGGCTGAAAAGTTTCAGTTTTTTTTTTGTAGAATATTATTGGAGTTTGTAGTGGTGAGCTGGGGGCATTGATGGATGCAAAGGAGGATTGATGAGAATATGAAGCGAATAAAATACCAAGAAAAAAAAACACAATTTTCATCTTTTTACTTTGTTCGCATATTGCAAGCGTGAATGGCAGACATCATCGCTTCAATGGATTTATGTTGGAATTGAAAATTTATGAGGCATTTGAAAGCGATTACTAGTAATGATTGATGGTACGGAATTTGAATGGAAAAGTTTCCGTTTGAAGGATTTTAGTTTAGAAAGTTGAAAATGGGCTTTCTATGGTTTTGATGAAATTCATTGATGTTTCATATCATTTTTATTTCTTACGTAGTTTTTTGACTTTTTATGAATATATACTGAAAGTCCTCAATAAATTGCTTGAAATTAATATGTTGAAAATTAAAATTAAAATGTTATAAATAAAAAGATTGATATTTTTTCGCGAATAAGGACTACACCTTTTTTTTGTAAAAGATCCAGACTATAATTATCTATAGTATGTTAATGCTTATCTAAGAATTATAATTAACATACTACGAATAAGACGACTTGAAACAAAAACTACCAACTATCTATTTCGACCGACGCTATCACCTCTACTTTTCAATGAACTGATTTCAGTCCCAATTAACTCACCATCGCTATGCAAATAAAGAAACGAACATCGGAGGAAGGGAGAGAAACAATCAAACAAATACTTCAGTTCCAATCGATTTGAATCACTTCGAAATAAAAACTCTTTAAGAAAATTGATAAATTAACAAAACAGACTTCAAAATGCACTAAAGACAACGAAGACCTCGACAGAAGAAGATTCTGTTATGTTGTGTTTTTGTTGTAGCATTTTGCATCAATACGAAATGAACATGATTGTTGTCTGTTTTGCACTTTGCCCGCTAGCTTTAATTATCGTTTCGCTCTAGATTCACTCTGCTTGATTGGTATCTACTACTCCAGATACAGAAATGTAAAATGCAAAACTTCCTATCCTCCTTTTGCGTAAATTGTTTTGCTACCAGTTTAAGTGGAGTTTCAATTAAAATTGTTTTTAATTAAGCGCAGCAATGTCATGTCCTAATTGTATATCTGTAAAGAGACAATACAACTAGCTTCTGTTATAGATTGGATTGGTGACAGTTGAATGTGAACGTGTTTCATTTTAATTAGTTTATTATGCATTTCATTTGGTAGCATTTTGCAGGGTGAACTAGTTTTTAAGTTCTAAATTGGCCGTGCATCCTAAATTTAGGGGAATAGATTTGAATTTTGGTCATGATCTGTAAAGCAGTATCCAATATAAGGATAATAGTTTGAAACTAAAATACCTTGTTTAATTAACGGAGCTCAGTTTTTTTCTGATCGAGTTAAATGTCTAACTAAAAACTTCATTGGTATGGCAAGGCTGATTAGCTTGCTCGACGAATAAAGGTGAAGATGGCTTAATAAATCAATAAACCACCTGAACAATTATCATAATATAGGATTTGCCAACGACAAGAATATTGCAGTCATTGCATTGCAGCTACATTGTATTTTGAGCCTGTCAAAGGATTTTGACATTTCTTTCAGTGCAGTTTCAAAAATGAAGGAATAAGTCAGCGATTGTGAAAGTTTGATAGACATAGGCCTTGGTTATGCCGTAGCTAAAATAGCGCTGCCAAACTGGCGCTGCTATAGTAGTAGCGTTTACACCGTACAGCTTATTAACCAAAGCAAAAATGGCATAATATCTGAAAGGAGCTCAATACTAACAACAAAAACACCCTTGCACCAAGGCTTCCAGATTGCGAATGTCACTCGAAACTAGAAATCCTATTTATGACTGTTATAGTGTTTATACCACTGCTACATTCACACTTATAACCGCGCTAAATTTTAGCAGCGCTAAAGTAGCGTAGCCAAAATAGCAGGCTCGGCTAATTTAAAAGTGGTTTATACCGCTGCTAAATAAGCAGAGCTTACTAATTTGGCTACGGCATAAACGCACTCATAGAGAGACTACCTAAAAAAAAATATTTTATAGTAGAATTTGTTGCAATAGATTTCGAGGTTATGACATTTTTTACAGCTGTCAATCTCAAAGAGTAAAGTTTCAATAACACAGCGGTATACAATAATGACATGGCATTTTTTTTGACAGCTGTCATTCTAGAGAATAAAGTTTCAATTACAGAGCAATACATAATGCTGAAGAAAGAAGAAATGCTACTGACGCCACGATTAAGCACAAGGGTCAAGGGCCAGATCGGTGGAATGCTGCATATTCGGTTACGCTAATGAAGTAACAGCTGTCACAACATCCAGAGATCCAAACTTCACTCAGCTCAAATTAAATCAAGTAATAAGAAGGAATGGAAACCTATGGTCTCCAACTGACAATCCTAAAAACCGAAATTGTTATATTGGCGAAAAGAAGGATACCCATGACAGTTAATTCCGAGGTAGTCGAGACTAGAAAACCAGCTAAGTATCTCAGAAATCCTCTTGCCTCGGGGAGCACATCCGACAAGCATGCGAAAGGGCATGAAAGACTGAAATTTACTTGAGCAGACTCAGAACGATTTCCGCAATCCTGATTCGAGTAAACCCAAAATATTAATGGCGTCGGCTTGTTCAACGGTGCTTTGTGGTACGGAAATATGAACCACTCGACTTAAAAATTGAAAATTGTCGGGCTAGGATGACAAGCGTTCAACGCATAGAGCGCTACAAGTCACAAGCAACTACCTAACGTTATCAAAAAAGCAAGTCATAGTACGGGTAATTCCAGCCCAAACTATTATAGTTTTCTTGAACGACTCAAAAGTAGGAAGAGAACTAGGAAGCAACCAATCACCACCGCGAACGCTTAAGCTTGGCGAGGAATGCTAAGCTAGAAGCCAAACGAGTTTGGACAACTATGCTGATGAAATGTTGACGAAATAAACTTCCACTAGAATGAATTTCTATTGCGCCATGCCAACTTTAGAAAATATTTTCATAGAATCGGAAAAGTCAGGACGGAATACTGCAAATACTTCACTAAGGAAATTAATGATGCGTTTCACACTTTTTTCAAGCTCTTCAGAAGAGAACAAGAATTGTCATCGTTGAGCTGATTGTGGAGGCGATACTTCACTCAGAGGACGCTTGGGTGTGTGCTTCGGTATCTGTAGAACTGGTATTGTAGCTGAAACGAAAAGAAGAATCTCTTTTACTTCTCTTAAAAGAACGAAAATAGTCGGAGGGCACTTGATAGGTACAAGGTCAAAGAAATGCGAATGGGGTTGGACTTCCCTAGTCATTGGGCTTCTTTGGCCCCCAGAGAGGACTATTCTAATTGATTTTGGTTGCCTCCATGTATAGGACTGTAGTACATCGATACAAAGCGTTAGTCCTTTCTCTTAGCGTCCATTTAATGAAAAACACAGTGCAAGTGCAAGCGTCAACTCGAAATCGAAGTCGAAATTGGGCACTAGCCAAATCAAATTTTATGGTCAGTTAAAATTTTGGGACGCAAGAATAAAAGCTAGTAGATCAAACAAATCGTCGTGCCTTTTTGAGATGAAGAAGGAAAATTACTCGGTGATGCTGATTTTCATTTTCAAAAACATAAAACTCAAGCAAATAGGAATAGCCAGAAAGACTAATTTACGGGGAAAATGTGTCAAATTTATTTCAGGTTTTATATGACTGACATGTTTACGAAATCAAGTGTCGTACGCATAGCTGTATCATCAGTTGACGAGTATTTAACATATGAAAATATAATTCTAGCAATTATTAGAATGAAAGACCAAAAGGTCTTTAGATCACCTACATTTCGGAATCAAGCTGTCCATTTGATTTGATGTAAAATCCGAAAGAAAAACTGAAAGTTAACGAAGAAGAAAGATTTTGAGGGTCTTATAGGGTGTTTATTATGAGAAATGACGAAACATCTCGATGTTGGCAATCCTTCGTTAGCACTGCTATCTGTAGCTTTAATATCAGACTTACCTCACGATGAGACAGATCTACAATAAGAATTTCGTTTTGATCCGCATCAAAAGTTATAGGGGTAGAGAAAATTTTGTTTTATTATATCAGCATTAAATTTGACAATAGTATTTCCTAGCGCAAAAATAACAATAATGCCCAATACTGCATTTGCACAGGTGAACAAAATAAATGTCCTGTTGACACGCCTCTCACTTCAAACCACTAAACTACAATCCGTATAGCGACATCTCCTACTTTTTTTGCGGTGGCCTGGGTGTCGGGAACGGAAATCATCTAGCTTACGCAGTGGTTTTCTTGCTCCACTTTCTATCGGTGTCACTTACCGTTTACTATCTGTCAAAAAATTCCTGTGATATCCGCGTATCGCCCCTGGAATTGCTCACTTATGAGCTGGGAAACTATTTTCCATGACCCTGGGGGTTCTGTTTTGTCTTATCCGGACTACAATATAAAACTTTCACTCCGCACGAATTTGAGTCTTAAATTTTCACAAAATTGACTTCGCGTCTCACATTGGGCGCTAACTTGTTATATCCTCCCAATATATCAAGGTAGTCTCGGTTAGGCCTCTTTGGGTTCTGTTCCAGGCTAACTCGTCGAAGAAAGGTCGTGGCAACAACTCGAATTGATGCACCACACCTGGGGGAATTCCCCACCAGAGGGCGAAAAGATGGTAGAAGGGGTGAAAAATAGAAGAAAAACAGACAAAATTATACAAAAAAATAAAAAAGAAGATAACACAATTGAGAATTACAAGTCTAGAACAGTCGAGTGAAATTCGCCTCACCGTACTCAATGTTGCGAGTTAATACAACCTTCTCGCAGTGAACACGCTTGTACCGGATTCACATGCATCTGATTGTGCTAATGATCATTTATTTACCAGCTTCATCGCAACCAAAAGTCTTCGATTTGCTTCATGTTTAGTTCATTATTCTGTGTGTGAGTTTCAATCGAATCCAATGGGTACAAAACTTTTCATAATAACGACCTGCCAAAATTTAGAAAAGTGAAACATTCCTTGTGCTCTTCATATAAAAATTTGAATTAGAATTTCTTAGAACGAAAATTACAAAAATTATTGGTGATCTGTTGGATGAGACTTCCATTATTTATATTTTTAGATTCCTCTAGTTTTTTTGGGACTCCCATAATTTTTCTATAGATTCCCATAATTTTTTATAGCCTTCCAAAATTTTTTCCGAAAATCCCCTGATTTTTTCCGAGGCTGTATTTATTTTTCTACAATCCCACGATTTTGTTTAGTCTGTAATGAGTCTTTTCTAGACATCCAACATTTTTTTCTGCACTCCCAAGAACATTTCTTAGCTTTAATGGTTCTATTCTAGACTGCCATTAATTTTGTCCAGACCAAAATGATTTATTCAAACCACCACGATGTTTTTCTGGAAACCCGAAATTTTTTTTATGCTCCCAAAATTGTATTCCAGACACGGTAAATTTTTTCCCAGGCTCTAAGTTTTTTTCTTACACTCCCATGACTTTTTCAGTCAATGAATTTGCTCTAGACCTCCTGATTTTATTTCTAGGCTATCTGAATGTTTTTCAGCACTTTCATGATATTTTTAGACTCCCAGGACTTTTTTAGGACCTTCAAGATTTTTTGATAGGTTCTGATTTTTATTTTCTAGGCTCATATGCATATGATTTTTTTAGACTTTCAGAATTTTTTCTGGACTCAAATGATATTTTCGAGCATAGAATGGTTAATTTCTAGTCTGCAAGGATGTTTTTACTAGTCTTCAATATTTTTTTATACACTTAGATGATTTGGCTTAGGCTTCTATGATTTTTTAGGCTTCCATAATTTTTTTCAACTCTTCTAACTCGCATAACCTTTTCTAGACTCTAATGTGTTTTTATTCTATGCTATTCAAAATGTTGCCTCGTGCTGAGAATTTGGCATTAGATTTGCTGAAACTGGTAGATCTGCTGAACGTTATGAAATGAATAACCTTCCGTATGAGTCGGTATGATACGGTATGACCTGCTTTTAGATTCAACGCCTGTATCGGAATTTATAAGCCACAGAGATTTGACTTTCTTGATAGTTATTTCAAAGTGTTACCACAACCACGGGGTTACCAGCAAATTCATTCAACTTCTTTCGAACCTGGTCCATCTAAGAACCAAAGCATCCTGTAAATTTCATTATGATCCGATGATCCAATTGTCAGTTCTCGCGCACCCAAATTTTCTTTACTCGAAAAATGGATAATTTGGTGCAGAGTAGCTGTTTTTGTGCGATGAGGGATTTCGAAAGAGGGAAATTTATTTTAGAAGACTCAAAGTTTTAAAGAGTTTCTGTTTAAGTCCCTGCAGTAGCTACAACACTGCCTGCATTTTCATAACATATAACTTTTCAGAATTCAAAATTTTAAAAATTTGCTTTGCCTTCTTTTGGGCACTTAGCACCGATATAGAATTAATAGTTAACAAAAGCTGATTCAAAAATTGCATCTTGCTATTTCAGACTTTGCCTTCTCCAGAAGCCAAAGCCTATGTCTCTTTATTTACTTGAAAGACCTTACATACTGAAAGTAGCTTTTGTGGGGACCCAGGTTCGAATCCAGATACGAACTGGGAACCGCGCACTGAGTTTTAAGTTAATGTTAAAGTTGAATGAGGGTTTGTCAATTACACAATACTTTGTGAGTAACATGACTAGATAAACCATATCGCAATAGACCAGAGAAGCAGTATAAAGTTCAATGGGATTGTTGTCTTCTTCGCAATGGAAGATGCTTTACAAAAAGAAACAACGTTATCTTTACTAAAAAAAACCATATAATATTAAACCAAACTTTTGAAAAAAAACACCAAATTTACAACAATCGAGAGAAAAACACCAGCAACTTTATCGTTCCCTTCTTGATCGGCGTCTTCTCTTTTGCTTTTTTGGATCTTCCACAATTGAAAAATCAGGCCTTGGTTTCGCCAACTCTTCAAGTCTTGGTGTTGCATGAGCTTTCAAAGCTGCCCTTTTTACTTTGAATGGATCACCTTTATATTCCTTATACTTCCTCGGTTGCGACAGAAGTGCGAACCTTGCAGCCAATGCCGATAGAGGTTTTTTCTTTCCCCTTCTAACCGGGCGATTCAAATAATGCCGTGGCTGCGATAGAATGTTAATTCTAGGCATTAGTTCCCGTAGAGGCTTAACCTGCCGTTCTTCTTCCATTTCAAACATTTGTGGAATAGGTCGTACGATTGGAGCTGCTAGGTATTGCAAACGAACCATGTGATTCATCATTTGATGATGTGTCATTTTAATACGACGAGGTACGAAAATTGCAGGCCGGGGCACGGGACTAGGTCGCGGTAGAGGTTGAGCAAGTTCAATGATCCGAGGCGTGGCTTCGTAGATTAGAACAGCCTTTGGGATGGTTTTTGGCATATATTCTTTTTCAGGACAACGACCACACATTCTTGGCATTGCCAATTTCTGCAAACGCTTCATGTTCACCTTACGACAATTGAACTTCCCCCGCGTGCGTTTTTTCATTTGATAGCGTGGCGTAACACGCTTTGGTTTCGCCAGCATATTGATTCGCTTTACGAGTGATTTCAGTGGAACTGGTACTCTTTTTGCTTCCGGTAGAACTGGAAAAGTTTTCGGTTTGCCTCGATCAGCAACCCATTGGCCAAAACGTTCCCAATCGGCTGTCGACATTGGACCACGTCTTGAAAATCTAGTTGGTACAATTTTCGGTTTTTGATAAAGTGATTGTTTAGGCTTCGCTCGATCTTCTGCCCATGCGTAGAATTTTTGCCAAAATTCTGGATTACCACCGGCTGGTATTTGAAAGACCGGGTTGGTAAGTGCAGGGCTGGTTTCAGTGCCCCGTGCTTCTTCAGTCATTTTTTTTAACGAAAAATTTAGATTTTACACGGAGCCTCAAAACTCCCTAGTTTTACCGAAATACACTCTTAACGACTAGAATTATAAATCAGTTTCTTTGATTTTCTTACTAGAAATTTAAAATGACTAAAACCAATTTGCTACGAATTATTTGAATTGCTTTTCATAAATTGAAGTTTTGACTGAAATTTTGTAAAAAAAACTTTCAATTTTGACAGCAAGCGAAGCATTTTTGGGGCCTACTCGAAATTTTTCTCTATTCGTGACGAAACAAAGCTGGATATTTTGAGTTTATTTTAAAGCCGAGATTAAAGCCAGTTTTTTATGCTTTGGCCTGCTGAAAGCTGCTTTCAATATTCAACTGTCATTTAAATAATAAAGTTTCATTGTGAGATTGTATATTAAAACATGAAATGTACTAAGATAATTATTGTCAACAATCACGCAATTATCTACAAATATCTTAACAGACACTCCAGCAGCACATGCATCTAAATATCACACTTGTACAGCTTTGTGACAGTTATTCTCGTCCTTTCGCAATATTCTGATGATATTATCGTCTCATAAGTCGTACCATTTACGACATTTCCTTTTTGTCACGTATCAACACACCACTTAACGCAATCCTCTTAGATGCCACCATCATGTTCCACTTTTATTAAATATGCTTTTCCATTTCATCGTCCTTTTCAGTGTCCGCCATCTGCCATTTTGTATTGCATAACGGTCATAAAGCTCATCGTTAATGGGTCACCCCGAAAAAACAAAATGGAACACAAAACTCTAAAGGAATCCATCCAATATATAGACGTGTTTTCCTAAGGATACGCAAGCACTTTGCAATTTGGATTTTTTTTTTCCTTTCTCAACTCCACCCGCTCCGCTTTTGATCATAGTTCGCTGAGATCCTGATGTCATCAACAAGCAGATTTTTCATCATCTTCATTCCATAAAGATTTCAAGACTAATTAAAACATTCCTTTCAAAAAAAAAAACACTAAGCGGAAAATTCGTTCGTAGTATGGTATCGGATTCATGACGCAACAGCACGGGTTTAGTGTCGGGTGTTCATCTTCGAGTCAAGTATCCTGAAATGCCAACGAGACAAGGACAAATGGTTGGACGAGCGCAAAAAAATTAATGCCAAATGGTGCTCGAGATATTATCAAGTGTCACCGCATGCTTTTTATATAGCGTGAAAAGCTCATTGTGAATGCACAGTGTGGACAAGATTGGTGCAAAGGACGAAATAAATTGAAAGCTGCATTATATGATGGTAAAGATGATGACGATAAGTGTGTGTGTGTTGTGGCCGCCGAAAAGAACAAGAAATGATTAAATGCATGAAAGTAAAGACGTTTACGAGGTTACATACCTCGATAATGACTGGATGATGTAGTAGGGTTGATGTGAAGTAGGGTTGATGTGAAGGCGTCAGATTTATAGGATACATCGTCAGATTCGTGGAAGAGACTTCAGGGGCAAAAAGGATTAAGCAGCACGCGAAGATGTATTCAATCGTTGATAGAGGTAGCATTTGAAAAAAAAATCGGATCCTTTGTCCTATAAACTATATTAGAAGTCATTGAATTTAAATACACTCTGCTCGTATAGAATTGGTACTAGATGTGGTTTCATGTTGCTGGAAATCGCTCTACCAAGGGCATAGGAGATCATATTAGATTTTCAGTATTTAAGTTTAGCAAGTCGATGGATCAGATTTCAGAGCTTTGATGTGAGCAGAATAGGATTCAAAATATTCAAACGACTGACGTAAATGGAGGTTGGAGTTCAAGATTAGCAAAATTAGTTCTTCTCCAAAGAAACAAGTATTACTTTTTGTGATTCTTCGGTAATAAATTGCTTCATCAGCATTAAGTCATCACTCACATGCTTCAAAAAGTGTCCATTCAATTAATTTACCTCCAATTATCAGTTACGTTCGTATTACATATGAAAGAGCCCTCGCAACCAACATCTACTTTCCAGTTAAGCTGGCCCATTTTCTCATCACATAGAAAACTCTTTCTGCCCTCGAAAATAGCTCATCATTCCATTTCTTCTTCTTATTTATACCATTGTACACAAGCTGAACAATTATTATTGATGATGACACGGATAAGACACTCATCTTAAACAGGATTTTGGTGGCTAAAGAGTCACTTGGACTTCGTTATGAGTCTCGTCACAAACAACGCCTCCAACAAGTCGAAGGACAAGAATGTTCTCATAATGACACCAGACCGACTACTATCATATTTCCCTGACATAAATAAAACTACACACAAGTCGTTCCAGATCTTCCTGGAACTTTTATAGCCATTGGCACGAACTCTGAACGATTCGATATGGCGAACATGTGACGTGCAAAGACGTAGCGAAAAAAGGAAAGCATATGATGAGTGGAAATTAATTAGATTATCCCTAAAAGAAGTATTCTTGAAATTGCTTTACGTCTTGTTTCAAATTCTTTTCGTCGAACACGAAAATGTCATTCTATGTTCGAGCCGTCTTATGTACCAAATACATTGCGAAAAAAAACTTATCCATCAGGGTACGATGGATTGGTCACCTAATCGAAAAAGGGGGAAGGCATAAGATAAATTAGAAACTTGACCATTATTGGTCAAGTATGTGACGGAATGTTGGATAACATGTGATGGCAGAGGAATGATTATTAATTTTTGCCGAAATTTCTGGGACAATTATGTTTGGAAGCTGCCGAAAGTTTCGTAGGGTGACTCTTTAGAGGGAGTAGTTATAGGGGATTTGTTTGGTTGATGTGTACTTTGATGTGTCTTGATGAATGATTTCGATTTTTTTGATGTTTATCTACGGAAAGCTGATTTCCATTTTTGGAGAAATAATGAGTTTTTGGAACGCGAAAAGGTGGTGCTGGCCAGTAATGTTCCCAATTGGGATTTGCATTAAAATGAATACAGGACTGTTTTTATTTTAGATCGAATCGAAGATTCTACCTCAGACGCGAACATGTCGAACAAGTGTGGGATAATTTTTGTATTTTAAGAGATTTTTGCTGGTCAGGTAATATGCAAGCGACCTAGTCACGTCAATTTTAAGAAATTTGGACAAATTTTCGAGGCTAGTTCGAAATTTTAGAACCGTAAATTAATCAAATAATTTAGAGACTTCGGAATATGAACTTAGTTCTTTTAATTATCGTTTTTTTTTTTTTGAATGGTCCAAAATAAGGCGGATTATCAATGATATTGGACGCAATTTAGCTGAATTTCGCTGGAAGCAATTGAGTTTCACCGCGATAATATCAAAGCTTCTCTACACGGGAGCGTGTAGAGAAGTATACTCTTAGAGTGTGTAGTTTCCGGTTTGAAGCCATCCATGGACTCAAAACCAGAAACACATTTCAAACCGGGATTCGGACTAGCTTAGTTTTGGTTAGGTGAATATAGTAACGCTGTCCCATTATAATATGTAGTGGATCTAGGGATTGAAATTCATAGAGACAATGAACACACCTCACTTCATGCCTAATTTAACTCAAATATTTATTTGAAGCTAGGTCGACTCAAAGCCAGATACATAATGTAACCATGGTTTTTAGACCACGCCTGGATTTGAGTCAAGTACCACAAACGCTAGCAACTGCTATTCTAACCGCAGAAGCTAGTTACTTGTAAAGTCATGGAACTGGCTATCCAAAAATAGAAGGCATCTAACTTTAAACTGAAGACCTTGGCTTTTGTGTTACTGGGAAACTAATCTTGATTGCGAAAGATGTAGGTCAGCTTTTCAATGCAATTAATCTTCAAACAATCATCGGCGTACTTTATCTTGAGGAGCCAGTAGCTCTAACTCGCTAAGGGCAATTTGGACAAATTCAAGGTCCGATGCAACGATCTACTGCCGGACCGTCGAATCCCACCATATGCGGATGGTTGTATTTGTTCATCTTGTGTTGTCTTAAGAGCGGGCGACTGCACATAATACTGAACATCCATTAATTATCACATCGTAAATCTGCTGGTAACAAGGTATAAAAATTGATCAGCTTATTAAAATTATAATTGGGGCGAAGAATTGCAATGCATACAAAATCTATATCGATTTTTCCTGAATATGTGTTTTTACTGCCATAACTAAGAATTCACTTCAAAGGATATCTCGATAAGCTTTGGCAGTTTCATCATATCAAAAATGGGTACACTTGATGACCAAAGTTTTTAAATCTAAATCAATTACTTGCGGGCTTTTAATGTTACTGATATGGCCCAAATTTCTCAAAGCAGTGGGGGCAACATAATTAAAAAACAAAAAAAAACCTAACGGTATTATGAATTCTCGTTTCAAACGACATATGGAAAGCGAATTTGAACAAATAGGACTCTAAATGCCCATACTTTGCTAAGAGAGTGCATTTGTATCTATGCTGTACAGGATAATCTTGCTGATTTTCAGTTGAAACTTTCCAATTTTTGGTCAAGCAAATATGCTGTACCAACTTCTCTCTAAGCATAAATTTATAAATACAAACGCCAAAAATTTAGTAACATTATTTGCAAAAAGAGGAAAGAAAAGATTTGATAAGGGAAAATTAAAGGGATAGTTATGAGGACTATTTCGGATTGCTTGTCACGCTGTTGCATCTGACGTGGTAATTTCTAACAAGAAAATTTTATTTCTCGGATTGAGCAGGGGCTAAATGTATGACCTAGGTTAAGTTTTAGGTTAGGTTAGTTATAATTAGGTATAGGTTGGAACTTAATTATAGTGTAAGGTAGATTTTAAGCCAAGTATTGTTCAGGCAACCCCAGCATCTGTACAAGCTGGGTAGTATTATTAGTGTTTAAGATAAAAACAGTTTAAGGAAAAAATATTTATATAAAAAAAAAACCATAAGAGCCAGCAGGCCGAAATAGTACAGCCGCTAAACTTTAAATTATCATTGCTAATTATACTTTAAGCTAAGTTAAAAATGTACAACAAAAATGAAATAAAAATCTTCTTCAATCAAATTTTTCGGATTGGCTTTAGACATAACAGAACCAATATGTTCTTTCATTATACGTTCTCATAGAAAAATTGAATGTAGTGTGCTCTTTATGGGTATCTAGACCGTTCAGTCGTTTTGGATAAAACCTTGAAAACTTGTTGGACTCCTGCCTTATTGATTTTTAATTGTTGAGCTTTTGAATATAAGCGGTAAAGTTGGGCGCAATGATACTATTAAGTGAGGCGGCTCAGTTGTCGCCCCAATTTGTTCAGAGTCTTTCAAAAGAGTTATTATAAGCTACCACAGGTACCGGCTAGTATGCTGGCTGCATGTAGCTGTTTAACTCATTTGGGCCATACTTGAGAGATCGGGAGCACATAAATTTTCGCAAATTTGTGTGAGCCCTCTTAAACCGAGCTACCTAAATGTCCAAATTACTGATGCAGAACCATTTGACTTCAAGTACATGTAAGTCCACAAATCTACCTGCGCAGTTTGACGCAACTCAACGCTTTCTATTGCATGAGCTGGTATGACGGTCATTAGCCTAACGCAAAATCGATAGCATTATATTCATTTTTTAATGAAGCACGTAAAGGCTTGCAGACATGCAGATGTTTACAAGTCCATAGCACAAATTAGTGTCAGGAGTTTTTTTTTTTTTGAACGATGGTGCTGTGATGAACCCGTTCAGAGACCGCTCAAGCTGTACCAACAATAGCCACACAATATGACTTACCACCTCATCGCTCCTAGCTCTGTGCGATAAGTTGCTTTCAAGTCGAATTCCACTTTGGCTACGATAGGTGTTATCAGTGCTAAGAGTACTGAATTATGAGTGTTTTTCTTTCGATTGAATTAAATGTGCCGACTCACACGGCTCAGCTTCGCGACTGGTTCTTTTTGATTGATTCATCTATGAGGTTACTCTAGAAGTGAAAGATCACTAATGGGATGCAGAAGATGAGCAAGGCAGTTTTATGCTTAATCATTACAGCTAGGAAACAATTTCGACTAAAAAGTTCAGTTAAGGTATGTGATGTCTCTTAGAAAATAAGGAACAAGGGTTTTGGTTTGCTCAGAAACCCAGCCTCTAATAAATAAACAAATGGCGTGCCAAATTCACCCCAAAACTACCTACTGTTAGTAATCTGAAAATTAAGAAATTCGATTTACAGTCTCTTTTTGTTTTAGCTTTATTGTAATTCTGTCTGAAAAGAAGTATGGCTACTTTAAGTTATAAGCCCATTCCTCAGGAATTGAAGCTGGAAGGTTTATATTTGGATTGTTAGTGATTTCTGAGATGTCTGAAAGTATAATCAGCAAACTCCAAAACGAGAAAAGGGGAGTGACAACGGCAACACTGATGAGCAGATTAAAGAGAAGCAACTCTTACTCAAATTATTAGTAAAAAATTGTTTCTACCTTTCCGAGAAGTAAGCTTAAAAAAAAACCTTAGAGATGTGAGTCTTTTAAAGTTCGATTTAAATCAAAAAGCACTAAAGATTATTCATGATGTGAGCCAATTATTTGGCGGGTTAGGAGTATCTAGCCTAAGTCCGTCATCAGAGAAGGTGCAAAATATTTTTGACTCTGGCAAAGGAGAGCAACTAAGCAGCAATTCGAAATGCATTACAAATATGTAACTGAGGTCCTAAACACAATTATGCATAGCTAAAAACCCACAACTTATTAGTCACGGTCGTTGAGTTTCCGACCCACTTCTTTGAGCCTGTACTTACTATTATTATTATTATTTATTGAACTAGATGCACCTGCTTCATATTTCAACAATGACGAGGTTCTATTCTTCTATATTTTAGTGCCAACGTAATTTCGTTTCGTTTTAGTTTGAACAAAAAACATATACTACGACAGGTATACTAAATACACAGAGTCGCAACAGTACTTACATACTCACCCAATATTAGCCTCTATCGATGAAATAGTCCGATTTACAACGAATAGTTCATGTTCCTATCGTTGAGCACAATATACAACGCGCGATACGTAAACACATGTACAGAGTCCAGACGCTCATGGAGAAAGTCAAACGAAACAACAAGTCAGAGCTTGCCTGATTCGATCTCGACGATGGTAAGCCAAATGCTTCATTATGGCCGGTGTTCCGACCTCTGGACCACGTTTGAGAATTATTTAACAAAGTAATTCGGATATCTATTTCGATGTCCGGATACCTATTTCGATGTCCGGATCACGCCCGAAGTTTATTTTGCAAAGTAGGTCCGATATCTTTTCCGACGTCTGAACCATGTCCGAGACCTATTCCAGAAAGTAGGTCCGATTGCGTCCAAAATTATCAGAGGAGATTCGTCTTGGCAATGAATTAGCTTCTGGCGAGATCAAATGCAGGCTATATAGAAACATTAAGCTTACCATCTATGTGATCGGATCAGGCAGGTCCAATTATTCCAATAGTACGAAAAAGTTCAAAATTGTAGATCCAGATCTGGGCAACATACATGTTGGAAATATTTTGAAAAAAACATGTAAAAGAGGTAAAAAGTTCATGACTCAGGACAACATAGTGCTGATATCATTAAGGTTAAAATTAACGTAACGCATATTGGAGTCCGTCTACTAACTTTATAAAACAATCCGAATTTTGATATCTGGAACTAAATGTATCTGATTTCAATTCCTGTTTTTTTTTTATCATTTGGTGGGCGGTTAGCATGATCAAATTCAAAGCTTCACTTCATTAAGAAATTATTATTAAATGAAAATACCCTTAACTTACTTTTGTTTCGACCTCATCAACCACAATCGAATGACACCTAACAAGCGAAGACTTTTTCTTTTCTATTCCCCACGGGCAATTACTAACTTGAATACAACATTCGCTTAACACAACCATCTACAATGACCTATACGTATAAGAGCGACATTTTTTCACTTCGCTTCAACATTCACAGGATTTCCTGTCTGCTATATAATTCAGCTCAACTGCCTCTTCATCCCGGAGACAATCACATTTATTCCTGAAAATTTCTCGCGTCCGTAGGCTATTGCCCGGCTGTCCACGCTTAATCATTCATTTTTTTTGCTATATCTGTCGTCGACTCTATTCACATCTTGCCCCTGTCCCTCTACTTAGCTCCTTTGTACAGCAGTAATTTAAAATGAGAAACACAACGCTAAAATGTATTTCAAAAATACAGTGCGAAAGAATTCACAACATTCACGGCAATGAAATACATCGAAAAAAGGAGGAAACATGGACTCGAATCCTCTTTCGCCTCTCGAAAAAACCGTACAAATTTTTTTCCTGTATTTTGTTTACCTTCTCTTCATTTCCATTTCGGGTCTTTGAATCTTTTTTATACTATGCGTGGAATTTGCGTACAACAAGAACAAAAAATTAGGGAGGATGACATGGCAGTTTTGATATGTTTTCCTTCGCGCTTCTCTTCTACCTCTCTTTCTGCGTTTCGGGCAAAGAATTCAGCAATTTTCGTCCCGTATAGCTTGAGGTGTAGATCACAAGATTACGTTTCGGAAGAGAGAGGCTAGAAAATATGCGTACAAGTTCAAACAAGGGCGAAAACAGGACGACGGTGGTGTCCTTTGTCATTTTCAACCATTCCCGCAATTCCTGTAAATGTTTTAAATGACGGTGTTTTCTCGGAACGAATCATACTGGATTAGAGTAAAAAAAACATCTCTAGTTCCCTCTCTCTCTTTAGTTTTGGACGGTATGACTGGCCTGCCTACCTACCCACTATGCATCGCTTTTATTCGGAAAGGCAGACGAAAAAGTGCCCTTGTCAACTGGGATTTCCATTTTGTAAATAAATAAAATTCAATTTCACGAAAATTCCTTTTTCCGATTCCATGTTATTTTGCACGACAGTTTGTTAGCTTTTATTTGACGGCGTGCTGTCAGTGATGGAAATGAGATTGGAGATTTTGGTGGAGTCGAGGTGAGATTTAATACAGAAATGAATGTAAAATTATTATGAGAAAGATAAGCATAGTACCCCTGGCGACTAGGAAAAGATATTGTGTATTTGAAAATTAATTATATAGATGAAGTTAAGGTTTCTAAGAAATAGATTGATGTCTAAACCGCTTACTTTTAAAAGTTTGAATGGCTGTGCGGACTGAAAGCTTAGCGTTTGATTGGCAATAAAGAAAAAAAGTGTCTTCGTCCAATAAATGGCTCGTGAAAAGTTCCAATAAGCGTTGAGAACCGATTTCAACCTTATTATTTCAAAGCACTTGCCAATCAGAAGTTCGTGTAGTGGGTGGACCATAGGCTGTCAATGTGCACTGTTCCTGGTTCAAATCCAGGCACAGTCGGCAGACCGCGCACCGAGCTTTTACACTGAAAAAACACATGGCGCCAGACGCCATAATTTATGGACTTCTGGCGCCATGTACATAGTCGATTTGGGGATTGTAATAAAATATAGCGCCACTCGCCATAGTACATGGCGAAAAGTACATAGGAGCAGACGCTATGCTTATAGCCCTCCACGCCATGTACTATAGTCCTCCACGCCATGTACTATGGCTTTCCAAGCTATGCACTATGGTCCTCCACGCCAAGTATTATGGCTCCCCACGCCATCTACTATAGTCCTCCATGCACGTCATGCAAACTAAAGTACCACAATAAAGGTCTAATAAAAAATTTAAATCTTAAAATATTTGCACGCATGCTTAACACCATATAAGTATACCTCCATATAATTTTTTTTAAACTTTTTTTTTTTTTTTTTTCTTTTTTTTCTTTTTCATAGTGCTTACCAGACAACTAGTTTATTTGGATAAGGGACAGCACAAAGTTTTACGTGCCAACGTCACGTGGTATTCCCAAGCGGTCCCCCATCTAAGTACTAACTGCGACCAACACTGCTTAACTTCGGTGATCTGACGAGATTCGGTTATTCCAGTGTGGTATGGTCGTATATTCAAATAAACAAACAATATCTAAATTCGCTCACTTATAAATGAAGTCATATTACATGGCTCATGGTACTATGTAATATGGCGTGTAGGGCCATAATATCTGCGCCATGTAATTATGGCGCTGGGAGCCATACTATATGGCTCAGGGTACTATGTACAGAGCGTGTGGGACCATAAATGCTGCGCCATGTTACATGGGACCATGCGCTATGTAGATTCTGACATTATGGCGCTGGAAGCCATATTGCATGACTCAGAGTACTATGTACATGGCGTATGGGACCATAAATAATGCACTATGTTACATGGCTCTGGGCGCCATGTGGTTTTTTTTTTTCAGTGTAGTAGGTAACCTTCATCATAATATGCACTACATTCGGAGTCCGGTCCTAACCTGAATCAAAGTTGTTCGGCTAAAACATAATTGAGGTCTTGGGGAGTATTGTAAAGATAAAGACATGAGAGACTAATCATTGCATACTTGTGTAAATTGATTATAAATTTGTGAATGAAGCGCTCTACCGACTTTAGCCCCTCGATCGGCTACTATTTCTTATAGGACTAATTTACGTTTACATGCCACTTAGAGGTCACATTTTTTGGGCAACCGAATGCAAAGCAAAAAAACTCGAAAATTGTTTTTGAATACTCTCATCTAAATTTCGACTAGCCTCAACTTTCAACATAATAAATGCGAATCAGTATCATAGCAACTCTCCTACGAGTCAAATAGCATATTTTCAGCTTTCTTTTGTTGAGTTTCTTGCGAAATTTCCAGTAATTTCAAATTTTTTGCACTTGGGTGAAGTTAAGTGCTGTATTTGAGGTTCTACGGCAAGAACAAAAGACCAAGTCGCCGACATCGAAGACCCCGACTAAGCATCCCATGCCCTCCAGTCAAGCTCGGCCTGTTGAACATTCTATCACACTTCTTGCATGAAATCGAGGTAGTACCACTTACTCATTCTTCGCCCTCACCCACTTCCAACCACTTCAAAATACGAAAGAATTTTTTTCGGTAGATTTATGAGTCCGCAGGTGAAACGTTTTAACTTCTTTTCGTGGCAATTTCATTCTAAAGAACACTTACCACTCATCTGCACTGTTGCTTGTGATCCTAGCTTCACCTCATCTGCTTTGCGCGGTCTTTTCTCGCACCTTTAATCTCTCACGCGAGTCTATTTCGCACAAGGGTGAGAAGAATTTCCATCGCTACCATTTCTTGGATTTTTTTCTCGTCGTTCTATTCGATGCCGTTCTTTGTTCTTGCAGGCGTTTCTGTTCGTGGCGGAAGTAGGTAGAAGGTCGTTTTCGTCGCTTTTGTTCAAACTAGAGAGGAGAACATCAACTAGTTAGGAAGTCGTAAATCATCGTAATTGTGTGCGGTTGGCCGAGGAAATGGAAGACAATTCGGTTGAACACACTTTTTAACTAATAAGGTCAGTCCTCGAAGTAGCTGAGAGTGTTCTATATTGGGGTTGGAAAGTTGTTGGGACTAAGTGAATGGGGGAAGAACTCAAATGGTAAATGGTACCGTGAGAAGAAGAAGCTGGATGCGACAAGCAGACGATTTAATGCTGAATGAATGCAAATTATATTTTACGATCATTTATCATGGGACACTAAGATGCTAGGATGACAAAGTGGCAGGCAGAGGAGTTAATGAGATCGATTTGTTTTCATTTTTTTGATTAATTTTTGCTAAATGGAAGCTGCATTGTAATGAATATACAGTGCTGCGAGCAGAGACAAAAGAGCCGATTTTAATTTAGAATTTCTTTTAGTGTTGACTGGAAATAATAGCCGGACTACTTTACAGTTCATCTAAGTACTACCAGAATCTTCGAAAAACTGGGATTAAGACCTAAGCGCTTACAACCATGTTTCTGTTCTCAATTGTAAATTCAATTACTATAAAAATATCCTTCATAGCACACAAAACGCCGTCTTTCAGTGTTCCGATTAAGTGCTTAAGTGAAGAACTAATCCAATAATATCTTCCAATTGCTATTACTATGTCCCACTTCTGGATTTATTCTACTTTTTATTTTATGGTTTTTAGAGGCAGTGCAAGCTATTCTTTCGCTACTATGCTACTCCATTTCTTTAAACCCACCGAAACTTCCACTTAAATCTCAAACCAGGAAATAGAGAAAAACGTCCTGGCATCTTTACCCCCAGGCTTGGTATCGAAAGAACATCGACTGATGTTGCTTTGAAAGGTCTTGAAAGCCATCGTTTTCGTCTCTCGTTCACAAAGCCATACAATTGAGTGAGGGTAACTTGAGATAAGTGTGGAATCAAAAGTATCATTGATTCATCTTCTGTCGATTGGATAAAAAAAAGCATCTTGCTGTACTACTACTAGTAACGGAATAAGACGAATTAAGATATCTGAAAATGAAACGAAAATCCACTCGCGTACTAAATTAAATGATGGAAGAGAAATAAGAGGGAAAAAAAGTCAAGGTGAAATTGTATTGTATCGGGTTTTAGTCGAAGAAAGCTTTTTGAACTAATGGTTTGCCACTTAGTCAGTTAATTCGATTTCCTGTGAGATGGCGAAAAGTGGAAACTTGACCAGAATTTTATTGAGTATCGAATGGTGTTTGTGGATGAGAAAATCGATGGACAGAAGAGACGAAACTGATGGGATGACTAATGTCCTTCATAGTCTTCGAAATTGACCTCAAGACCCATTAAGTATAGCATGTAAGGGATTCATGGTAAATTGAGTTAACATAGATGGAAGTAGCGTTTTGAAAACCTTTGAAGGGAGGAAAATTCGATTTTTTTCGAAACTTACTGGAGACAGATTTAAAAGTTTCGGACACCATAGCACTTTAAGATTTGTTTTTACGGTTTTTATTTACCTTTTTACTTTAATTAAAAATTAGACTTTTGTTCGTTATTCTGCATCATATAATCTTTTTTCGAGGGGTTAGTTCGCTTCGTATAAAAAATAAAGACTGACAGCCTAACAATGGAAAAATATGATAGTGTTTTTTACTGATTCCAAAAACGATCAAATAAGTTTTTCAAAATACAGGTGATGGATCATTTTCAATGAAAAATTTGATTATTTTATCGTTTAGAAAATATTGATGGATCTGCAAATATACCTTTTTTGATGGAGTAGGCTCTTTTTTTAAATTATAGCAAGGATGGATTTGGCTGCTTAATTGACAAAGAACTTTTTGTGTTTATCCTTGTATATGGTGAATTTTAATTGGCTAATAAATAATAATATAGCCAAATTTTAGCTAAGGAGCACGATATCATGTTATGGTCAATATTTTCAGGAACAAAACTGAATTATGTGCGAAAAATTCGAATTAAAATTTCAGAAGAAGCAACGTTATTAATGGCGATTAACTATTTTGCTCTTTTGCACACTTAGTACAGGCCAGCTGAGGCAGCCATTTGAATGAAATGCTGTTTTAAGACTAAAAGAAGGGTTCATCTTTTTCAATTAGACAAGAATTTTTGAAAAAAAAAGTGGTTTTCAAGCCACTAAGAAGCACCCTCTGTATGTTCCAACCACCACTTCCATTGATTTCATGCCATTAACGATGAATTCTGCTCTTACATAAAAGTAAAGTAAATCCACGACAACTTTTGTACGGGTCTAGGGGTTAAAGCTGGTAGACAGCATTGTCACAAATTTACAATCAATGAGAATACGAGTAAACTCAGGTACCTACCTAAAATAATAGTGATGGAATCAGTGATAGAATCAGAATGATAGTGATAGATAGATATATAGTACATAGATAGATATATAGATAGATAGTGATAGAATCAGAGATATGCAAAATAATAGTGATGGGCTTTTAAATAGCAGACTGATACCTTTGAATTGCTATCTGCAAATAGCAATAACAGTTTGCTTTCATGAATATAGCTTGCTTTTTTTCTGATATACTATTTGAGTAAGAAAACAGTAGACTAAGTAGATATAAATTGCTTGCGACAACGAAAGCAGCGACGACTAGCAGAATGGAATAGAAAAAGCAGCGACTGGTAGTAGCAGGTTGTATATAGCAATAGCAATAACGGCAAGCATCTTATTCAAGATCTTATTGTATGTAAGTTATACCTTTCCCAAATCATGTTGCTTGCTACGGTATCGCCGCTGCATCATTATGGAATAGTTGGTACTAGGTTTCATCATTCGTATGTTTGTTTTAAATTGACTAGAGTTTCCGGTGATAAACAGATTATGGACGTATGAACATGTTCGCGGTCTTGAAAATTAATTTATGGTGTGCAAATATACTCGCGAACCTACACACGAACATTGAAATCTGATTTAAGCTGATGTGCGGCGTTCGGTGTAATAGGTATAACCACTGTCATTTTGGTGAGCGACTCGAATTCGCGAACACGTTCATGCTTTATATCCTAGTAATGATATAATTAGGAGTTGAGTTGTTTACTCATACAAAATTTGGTTCCGTTATGGATATTAGTAATTATGCCTTGATCTTGTCATTTATCAGAAATCTGATAACAGAAATGATCGTGCTATAATTCCACATCCAGTAATAATCATGATTATTAGGAATTAGATCGGCGGATGTTCGTAGCGAAGATCAGAACAGTGCAGTGTCCAGGGTGGATAACTGAACACGGTATCCAGCTGGCAGTCTCAAAGACACTTATTGTCATGCTGACGAAGCGGAGGATACCAACTGTTATAGCCATGACAGTTGGCTCCATCTGGGTCCAGACCAGCAAGTCGGTTAAGTATCCGGGAGTAATCCTGGACACCAAGCTGACGTATTGGGATCATATTCGCAGGCATGTGACATGGCTCTAGTAGTCATCACTTCGATGAGTAGCCAAATGGCCAACGTGGGCGAACCCAGTGAGACGAGATGGAGGCTGCTGATGGAAATGACCAATTCCATCTTGCTATATGGAGCCGAAATTTGAGGAGATGCACTTCGAACTAAGAAGTTCCGGAAGCGCAATACCAATGTCCAGTGCCCTGAGAATTGACTGTGGTTACTGGACGGTCTCAGAAGAAACAGTGACCGGGAGTAATGGCCATCGATCTGCTACGAGAGAACGCAAGGACGGATACTTTTTTCGCTCAGAGATGAACAGAACTGAAACTTTACACTGTACGCTAACCCTCCAACTTTGGCAACAGCGAAAGTGATAAAGGACGCTGGACGGCTAAGCTAATTGGTCTTATTGAGCCTTGACTTAGCCCGAGCCACGGAGAGGTAAACTTTTACCTTTGTCAATTCTTGACTTCAAGAAATACCCGAACAGAATGGGTAAGGTGGTCAAACTGTACCGCAGGAACTATGCGACTTGAGCTCGATGATGCTCAGCAGACATTCTTTATGTGCATCTGCTTCGTAAGTTTCGAGCGCACCATTGAGTCCGCGATCGGCTTGTTAACGCCTATGTTTTAAAGCTTCTACACAACGCACCATTTGTCATATTATATGCATGTAGTAAGCTATTAGTATTTATGCGTTTAAGTAAATTATTTGCGCAGGTGGCTTTCGCATGAAATTTAAACCTAATTTCGTTGATTCTGGCTCTTTTTTTCTCAGTATTTTACCAATGCTGGCATCAAGTTCAAGATAATAGTCTCGAACGTGCTTTGCGTTATGAAAAAAGGAAGTCAAATCGATACTACATAAACTGACTTCAGCAAAGGTTTTGACCGCGCCGAATATGATATTTTGACAAAGAAGCTCAAAAAATTCGGCATATCAGGAGCCTCGCTAAACTGAAAAAACTGTAACATTCTAAATCGAACACAAAATGTAAAATTCCAAGGTTTTCTTTCCACAAAAAAGAAAAATACCGTCTGTTCTGGGGTACCTTAAGGCAGCCACCTAGAGCCGCTTCTGTTTCAATATTTTCATTGTGGATCTGTCGGAGGTGTTTTTTCACATTCCGCACTTTTTTTGTGCGAACAACGTGAAAATATACCACACTATTCATTCGAAATCTGATGCAAATTTTCTTCAGCGGAAACTCTTGTCGCTTGAGCAATAGTTTCACCGAAATAAACTTACTCTCAACGTTGAAAAATGCCATGGTTTAAGCTTTTCTCGCAAGGCGTCTACTTTTAATTCAGATTACCACCGGAATAATCAGCTGCTGGAAAGTTTGGAAATTGCCGTAGATTTCGGCTTTGTCCTGGATAAAAAGCTGCTTTCTATTTTTTAGTATGCCGAAACGCTTGCAAGCGCAAGATTGATTAAAAAAACGTGTGAACGGATTCATGAACATATGGGTTGCAAGATCTCTGTATGTATCTTTAGTTCACCCATAACTCGAATATGCTTGCACCGTCTGGAATCCTTCTTTCTATATTCATAGCGATAAACTGGAATTTGACCAAAAGTGTATCGATCTTTCTAGCTTGAGAGATCTATCCACACGATTTTGAGGTTCTTCCACCTTATAGGTCTCTTAAATCTGGCAAGTCTTCACGAGCAAGTCTTCTTTTTAGCAATCCTGTAAGAAAGACTAGGCACACACGTCTCCTCACGAAGCATCAACATCACACTGTCTATGGAGACAGGGAGGCGACGAATATATGTTGCAAAATATTTAACAAAGTTTGGAACTATTACTCATCTATTTCTAAACCATTATTCGAAAAAAATGATTCACTGCTTCAAATTCTTAAACTAATTTTTTTCCTTTCGTTTGAATTTGTATTTTTATCAATTGTATCATGTACGAATATAATTTTAATTTAGCTTAAGAAAAACATATTTAAATTTGTAATGTCATTGCTTTGCCTACATCATAGATATTGGATGACAGCCTGAAAACCTTCGCACTGTTTTGGAATATCGAAAATAGTGCAATCAACGAGCTGCTATCTGAATAGTGCAATTGTATCGACACAACAATCGTCTCTGAAAAAATAGACTGCTATTTTCTAACTGCTATTTGAAGCTATTATCTAAAAATAGCAATAACAGTTGCTATTGTTATATGAAAATAGCAGTTTGGCACATCACTAAAAACTGAATGCCAAGCTGAAACATAGCGATAACAAATACGAAATTTGCAAATTAAGTGTGAAAGATGATAAAAACGAAAAAGATACATGACGGAAAATACGAGTAAGTATATGCAATTGCTATAAGACATAGATGATCAAGGTATGACTCGTTGACTTTTGAAATATGCTGCCTTGTGATCAGAAAACATCAGAGCAGTAAAAGCAAGTCGATTTAAATAAGGCAATAAACTGGAATTTTAGAAAAGGGAAAATAATTCACATGTGATATGCTTTCATTTTGGTTAGCAGTTATGTGAAAAAAACATAAACTTGCCCTTGTAAAAGAAACATTTAATATGTCGGTGACATTCAAATGGTTGGATATTTGAAAATTTAAATTTATTTTAAACATCTGGAAGGTCTTTAAAAGTGGATATTCTGTAGCAAGATCTTTCGAAAAATTCAAAAATGACCCAAAGCAAATAGAGGCATTTACTGAACTGGTGGTAAAATAGGCACTTGCCATTATTAAAATAAATAATTTGCTACCTTTCTGCCGTCATATTGCAAAGTTTAATTGGTATTCGAAATCTCATTAAAATTTGGAGATTTTTTTGATAAATTGGAGACTTTACGTTTCATTTTTTTCGGTCCGGAAATTTGTTGAAGTTTGCTTCCAAAAGAAAACAATTGTTAGAAAAATAGGTTATTCTCAAAATGCATTATAGTTTCTATCTTACAATTTTAAACTCTAAAACAATATGAACAATTTTGATTGAAAATGACTTGGATATTTAAAATTAGTCATATCATACATAAACATAAAGACAGGAGGCAAAGTTATTTTGGGAGGTAAGGATGCAAATCAAGTATCACTTTTGATTGATATATTTATCAGTTTTGTCGTTTCATCTATAACGGTGATTTTCCCAGTCTATCATTAAATAACCTCCTACGCTATAATTGATACCATACTTGCAATGTCTGTTGCATTTTTTTGATTGAACAATAGAAGATAAGGTTAGATTCACTACTTGACCGAATTGGCGGTAAAAAGCTACGCAAGTTATACTGATGAAATCATCAGCAACAGTGAGAATTAATTTTTAATCTAGTTTTCATTTCTTGCAATGAAATATGATCCTTTTCCATTCTCTATTCAACCATATAAAGTAAAATTAAGTTAATTATTTAATCTTCAAATACGATTCCATTTAATCATTTTATTCAACAATTTTAAGGTTCTTACAAAACTCTTAATTGCACTGCTCTCTATAAATCAATCCAAACTAATCACTTCAAATACTCTTCAATTATCCCAAGTCATTACCAAAAATCTTAATTTCTTCTAAGCTGCTTCATCAACTTTGAACATTTCAAGACTTTATCTTGCCAATTCATTGAATATCATTCACAAAGTTTGGAAACTTCATAAAAGATACATTCACCTTCTCTCTTGTTACATGTCGAATCATTTACAGCCAATAAAACTAATGATACTGCTCGTCTCATCAATCGTTTTGTTTCCTTCATTTCGACGGCCATTTCGTTTCAGGCCTCATAGACATTTCACGATATTCTCGAACATGTAGATATAAATCTCCTGTAGCGTTTGAATTAAAGATGAAATTTATCGTATGAATTTGTGAATTTCAGATATATTCATCGTCATCGTCGAGAAGAGC
Organism: Nemotelus nigrinus; assembly: GCA_947369275.1. Lineage (NCBI taxonomy): Eukaryota > Metazoa > Arthropoda > Insecta > Diptera > Stratiomyidae > Nemotelus > Nemotelus nigrinus. Next base: position 37,981,999 of record OX376372.1, read on the forward strand.
TGTAGTTGTTAGAATAGATATCAAATTATCTTACTAATGATTTTGAACGATGAGAAACTACAAGATTTCAAAGCGAAATTTCGACTAGATCCTTTTTGATTTAGTCGAAAATGTATCTATAGGCGAGATTAAAATTGATTGCCATTTTCATGAAATGTTGATTTTGGGTTCAAATTCTGAAATTTCATTTGGCTTTTTGGTTTCTATGTATGTACATATGATGGTATTATGTAAAATTACATTTTTTGTCGCACTAGAAATATTTAAAAAATAACCATTTATTAACAGTTTTCAATTAACGTTGCATTCAAAACTCTCGATACGATCAATAATTTACCTGAGCTCAATCCACTCAAAATGAAAACTTTGGCGTCACTGTGTTGTCCTAAACGGTTCTAAATTCTATTGACAGCTTTTGTACCAAGAACGTTTAGCATCAATTAACTGACGGAGTAGCTACTAGTCATTCTGTGTTCTCTGTGTAAAGTAGATGCCCTGGGGCAGGCTTCTTACTGATGAATTAATCCACTCTCACACATGAACATTTTTCAGTTCTGTTCTTCTCACCCGATCTCGGCTTAGTTTAGGCAAGTTGAAACAACGACTGGCAATCGCTTGACTAATCCCCCATCATCGTATCGTTTTAATGATTGAGGAAGAAGAAAAACACGTCGAGAAGATAGCTCGGAGGGATTTGCTGCGGATGCGAAAAAAAAACATAAACTCTACCTAGTCGACCAATGCGACGGATAGACCTAATAAAACTTAATCAAGCTCAATCAACTTCAATTAAGTTTATGAGTAGCTAGTAAATGGTCATTTCGGCCGCGCATCAGACATTCGACTTAACTAAATACTGTTTTGCTGTCTATGTGTTGTAAGGTGCGGTGCGTTATATCGTTTGGCAAAAGACCTACAACTAGAACAGTGTCAGTACAATAATGCATACGTAGTTGACACTTTGAAGTGTTATGAGGGCAGTGAAACAAGCTAGAGTCTGACTAATGCTTTTAATAGGTGATGCTATTTTTAGTTATTTTAGTTATTTTAAAGGTAATAATAGCTATTTTTAGTTATTTTAGTTATTTTAAAGGTAATAATAGCTCTAGTTTTTAAATTATAGTGATCATTTGGATGGGATGCTTAGATATATCTAGTGTGCTAGAATTATTCCAATGTTAAAATACTCTTGAGGTCCAGGAAAATTCTCAAAAGATGCAAATAAAAATAAATTAAGATCCTAATATTAACGTATGCAAGGCAAAGTTAAAGCTTCTTAAAATTTGAGCTGAGCGATATTTTAGATACACTTATACAAAAAAGTCCAGTATGCAGAAGGAATTCTGAATATGCTTCAAATATGTAACATTTCGGAAATTGTCCACCCTATGTGGTCATAAGGTGACTAAAAAAATTAACTGATTGAACTTTGAACTGCGATAACTTTCAAAAGGGTATTTATACCATTACGAAACTTACCGAACGCAATGATGTTTATAAAATAAAGATTTTAGTTTATTTTTTCTATGAATGCATTGATAACCTAGCAGCAGCGACAAGCACGCGCAGAAAATCCCTTCAAATAATCTACCTTTACTGATTTTTTTTGTTTGTTTTTTAGGAGCAAAGGCAAACAAACTATTGATCAATTTTATGTATAGCATACGCAGCCAAATTTAAAGTATCTAAATTTCTCATCGCGCAAGTTCGGAACCTTCTACCAATTTACCTATATTTTGAGCGTTCGGAATTTGTTTTCACTGGATCTCACGACCAGATAATCAGATCAATTGAAAATCATCGAATGTGTCGGTCTTGTCTGATAACTTAAAAATTTAATAACATGCTTTTGACCCTGAGGCAAAGGTACCATATTGTCGATTTGAAAAATGTTTTGAAAATTAATATTTTTATGCTATTCAATTTAGCACTCAGTTGGTGAATTTTATTGTAAGCCAAGTTTGGTAGAAAAATTAGAATATGGTTGCCAGCTATTGTTTTTTTCAAATTCATTTATTCATTTATGTAGCTCAGGGATGGGGGCCCGGTAGCTCTGCTCGCTAAAGGCTGGTACTGAGTTAATCGTGAAGCTAAATTTTGACATGTCTCCATTATCTGGTCATTCTTTCGAGCGAAAATTTTGGCAATGGAGAAAAGCAGAGAAACTGCTCATTTCTGACGGATCAAATGTCAAGAATTTCACTTTTCGATCGACTTTCTTATTGGAAAGCCATTTGCACTGCTCCATTTTCAAATTGAAACACCAAATGTCACTTTTTAGCTCGAAAGAATGAACTGCACAAACTAAATTGGCGTGAAATGGTTGGAGACATGTTTCAGTGCCATCTACGTTTTCAACGCGAAAGCAACTTCAAAGCAACTTTTCATGCTAAGAACAGACAACAACTCTTGCTTATTTTCAAGCTAAATTTTCGCCGAAACAGATTTCACGTGAAATGTTGTATGAAAATTTCACGTGAAATCGAACTCAGTACTATGCTTAAGGTGTCAGGCCGAAAAGCGGCGTGCTACGGGGCCTGCGGGTTCGAATCCCGCCAGTCCCATGGCTGTAAGTGTGAATGCGTGTGATTGTCTTTGAGGGTGGCAAATGGGCCCAAACTGGTGGCCTAATACTGGCCGGGTTCCCGGCAGCCCTCTTCACTAACCTAACCTAATCTAGCTCAGAGATGCTACCATTTAAATTTCAAATCGTAGTGATTAGCTGTGTTTAATGAGCTGCTCTAGGTTGAGCTAGGTTGAGATATCTCAACAAAATGTGTTTAATGAGCAATTCGGCTGCTCTAACTTGCCCGAAGTTGCTCTGATTTGTGTTTCATGAGTCTGCTTTAAGTTGAACTAGAGCACTTTAGAGCACGATTTTTACTCTCCTTTTTTTTTGGTTGAGCAAGTTCAGGCAAGCAACCAGCTGTTTTCCAACAAAAAATTGTTACTGAAGTGCAGTTTTTTGTTAGTGAATTGACAGGTTGACATTCTGACAAGTAATAAATTTTGAGAATTTCCTCTCAGCTGCTCTCACTTGCTCGACTTTTTCTGCCTCTCAATTGCTCTGGTTTGCTCCACTTTTTTTTGACAGCCGCGCTACTATAACTTGTCTTGAGATGCTCTGCTTTTTTTTCGTGCTCATTAAACACAGCTATTATGTGAAACTAAACAAAAAAGTTTCAATTTTGAATATTCTAAATTTTCGCGGGCGGTAGCCCCCAAAATCTTTCTATTCTTATAGCTTTTTGCGCAGTCATTGGATCAAAGCAAAAGTTACTGAGTGATTTGACCTTAACTTGAAGCAGCTTTAGTAAACTTTTAGGTGTAGTGCTAGCAAATGGTTGCCAGCATCTGGCATTTTTGTTATTTTTGCACCAAACTTCCATTAAATTTGCATATGATAATGATATATAATGAAACCAAATAATAAATATTTAAGTTTTCCATGTTTTGGAATGTTTGCGGACGGCAGCTCGAAAATCCTTTCTATCCTATTATGTACGGTGATAATAAGTGTGCTTTTTTGCTCCCCCTATCTATAACAGAACAATGCAGACGCATTGGGAACAACAACAAATCCCCCTTTCCATAACAGGAGTTATTCTTGCTTCCAATGCGTCTGCATTGTTCTGCTATGGCAAAGGCAAACGATAAGGGGAGCACAAAAACGCGCTTAATGATATTGACAGCAAAGCAATTGTGATAGACTTTTGGTTGCAGTGCTAATAAAGTGTAGCCAGCACTGATCATTTTCATAATTTTTGTACTACCATCAAGTTTTCATATGATAAGCATCATATCATGAAAATAAATAATAAGTGCTTTAGTTTCCTTAATTTTGAAAATCCTAGACAAACCTACTCTCATTCGAAATTCAAGTCCATGCGCCTGAGTTTTTTTATTCTAAACTATCAGCATTTTGTGTTCCCAAAAATTTTACCCAGAAAGCACTTAATAGGGGTACAGAGTTGTCATATTTTCCACACTTTTATTGAAAAATATTCACTGACCACAAAATATGATATCCAATCGTAATATATGTATCAGAAGGATAATGAAATGCTAGTGGGCCACAGGCAAGGCTACCGTGCTCATAGCCTGCGCACGCTCAGAACATCAATTCGACACAGAACGCAGCAACTCAACATTAGCCGCACTAGCCTTGGAAGAATTATGGACAAAGATATTGAATTCTTCGCGCCCTAGGTCCAACTGACTGATGATTTAAAAGCTTCTCCTTTTTGGGCCCAAAGGAGCTCGAAGATACATCGAATTTGCTCGAAAAACTATTTTTTCTGAAGGAAAACCAGCATGTAATCGGTCAAAAAAATCGATTTTTTTTTTGCATTTTCGGATAGATACATACGGTTAGATAGATACATGAATTACGAAAGTTATCCATTAAAATAGGGAGCGGAGTCGAGCGCGCTGAGCCGCCACAGCCTGGTGCGCTGCACTGCATTTTTTGACCTGGTGGAAGTGATTGAAGGCAGACGGATTAAGGAATGATGTGGTTACAGTTGGGTATCAAAGGCTTGTTCATGGCTCGTAACAGAATCATCAAAAAATATTAGCAATCTTTCATTTTACATAACAATTTGGAGCCACAAAAATGGAAAAAATCGTTTTACTTTTTCAAAATTGCATTACTTTTTCATATTTCATTTTTTTCACAATTCTGGTAGGGGCCATAAACAAAAGTATATTTAATAAGATTATGTTTCATTTTTATGTTTCATGAATCGACGGCAGAACTTCCACAAGCAGGTAAAATCCATTTGGCGCGCCGCCATTGCTCCATATCCGAACTGTGCCAATTGTCCACCAGAGTACATTTTGCACTAGCACGTGTTTTTAGCTGCGTTGAGAGTCTATGAACTACACAATGTTTTTCCAGAAAAAACATCTTTCTCTCACAAGAGGCCGTATGCAACTGATTGAAATTAATTGATAAATATGTTCTTAAAGTTTGTGTATACCATTCATTAGTGCACCAGTCGCTAGCGTCTGCGGTGTCTGGTTCGAACCCAGCCACGAACGAGTGAGACCTTTATTATTTCATAAAGCACTCTAGTGGGAAAATCTTTTCAAACAATTTACGAAGGACAAGAAATACTATCAAACGGAAGAAGCTTTCTGTAAGATCATGAGCTTAGTGTTTAGTTTACGATTGTTAAAAATGAGCCCCAATCTCGGTTTGTTAGGGTGCATCAGATATATGACGATTATTAATGCTGCTGTTCTACGATAAGATACATCCGGCAGGGGACTAGTAATACTTAGCATTAAGAATCTCATGCTAAGAGTAATTGCCAAATCAACTGTACTACGAAATATTTCTTTATAAGGTGAACAAAACGTAGAGATCATCATGAAAGAGCTGGCAGCTCCAGTGAAGCAGATTATGAAATTTCAGTAAAAATGCAACTTTTAAATGTTACTAAGGAGTCAAATATAGAGCAATAATAAGGAAGACGGGTGCGATGAAATGTTCTTATTGTTCTCATTATTTCCAAAAAAAAACCATATAAACGAATAGAAAAATTGTCCCGTTACAACCCATTTAAGATCTTTGGGCGTGGTGGTAGAAGAGACTCCATTTTCCTAATCAAAATTTCGACAAATGTGAAATTATTAATTTCACCCATCACTTGATCCCTAATTCGGCTCAAGTATCTAATCAGAGAATAGGTTACCTCAAAACTTGGTGTACAGTCCCCCGCCCATACCTAGATTCGAATCAGGGGCCCAAAGCGCTCAGAGCCAGCGCTCTAATCATTAGGCTACCTGAGTTTGAGAAAAACAAAACTGGATCGAGCCTACATAATGGAATGAAAGGATAATAATATAATTAAGAGATTAAAATGAACAATGAACATTAGGGCAAATATTTTATTTTTCATAGTGCTTCCCAGACAATTGGTTTGTTGGTTTAAGGTACAGCACAAAGTTTTACGTGCCAACGACACGCGGTATTCCCAAGCGGTTTCCCATCTAAGTACTAACCGCGCCTAACACTGCTTAACTTCGTTGATCGGACGAGAACCGGTTATGCCAGTGTTCGTTTGAGCATTCAAGTTATCCCTGTTTTGGGACTGATTCCAAACAAAATCCACTTTTCTCTGCTCGAATTCAGTTTCAATCCTTAAAATGCGTAACAAAATACTGGGAAGCGCTGCTTTCAAAATTCGTGCAAGCCCTACGAGCGGTGAGAGCATTTATAAACCTGGTGAACGGATTGATGGGTCTTATTATAGACAGCTTCTCCCGAGAAGGTCTGTCTTTATATTTTTGCTACACTGTAACAGCTTGACATTTCTGCTAAGGTCACAAATGATACGATAAAAGCTAATTATATTTCTTGTTAAATGTTTAAAAATTACCCAATATTTTTTTACTTGGAAATTTAAAGCAGCTGTTAACCTCTTAGGCCATCGAAATTTCAATGAAACTTACCTGAAAAAAAAGAAAAATTAAATTAGAAAATAGAAGTACATATGAAAATTGATAATGTATTCAAATTCAAGCCAAACAACAACAAGACTTTAAGCTTATACTTTCTTTCAAAAAATATCTCTCCCTCTTTATCTTTAATATATCCTGCCTCGAATCATAGCTTCAACTTTGTCATTTGACCTTCATTCATCCATCATAATACATTGTGTGAATCTCTTCCGAATTCTCATCATTCATAATAACAAATGGCTATCACGAGAAGTCATTCGTCAAAATCTTCTCTTCCTATAGCACAGCCATAACAACATCGTTATTGTGCTTAGCCAAGGGGCCTAGGCAGCCATTGAACGTTAGCCAATGCAGGAGACACTTCATTAAGGGACATAGTTCATCCAGTGACATAATGGAGGTATTTCCTCAGCCAGGTCCCATAGCATCCTATTATTTATAGTACTCGTACAACAACGAAGAACAAGCAACGGTATTCGCCCATAGAACAGCCTATAATGCCGCCTATTCGAATTTTGATAGGAAAGACCGGTAGTATTTTAAAAATCACAGTTCACACCAAAAAACGTCTCAAGTAATAAATTTACAGTTTAAAAATATGACGGCAAGCATTATGTCAGACGTAAAGGAAAAGATTATCCTGACCTGATATTTTCCTGATAAACATGTCAAAATTTCTCCAGAAAATTGTGAATGAAGGATAATCATTAAATAATGAGTTTTTATCCCTTATAATTAGATTTTTTTGATGGCTATAAAAAAATAGCCATCATCATGAAAGGGAATATCATCTCAAACAACTTCCTGTCAGGAAACGATGTCATGAAAATGAAACTAACAGACACAGAAAAAAACGAAGTTAAATCCTACGAAAGAAAGAGCAATCGAATAGCTTTAATAAAAGCTATTACCGAAGAAAAAACCGAGCTAAATGTCAACGGAAATTAAATGTCACGACATGTCACGGAAATTGTAAGAAATCTTAAAAGAAAAGAATCAAGGATAATGCGGATGTTTGGGACCAGTACGCTTCAGCTAAATTTTTTTGCCAGGAAATCGTCATTTTTTTTGTAAAACAAAATAAAAAAATGAGAACAGTTGTAAAACAATGTGAAAGGTTTTCCCAAAAAAACAAGCTACAGTTTGTTATGGGGACTTTATAGCTATATTTGTGGCAAAATAAGTGGACTTTACCAAGGTATTTTAAGAAGTCACAGCCTGTCAAAATACTATCAAACACTTTCTAATTAGTAACCATTCAAAGGCGGCGCAGCCAAATTTGACAAACTTTTCCCCTAGTCAAAGTGCAAATTCATGACAACTTCATCCAGGATCTACCGTCACCTAATTACTATTCTCGAATTTCCCGGAATAGGTAAATTTAAACTAAATCTCGCCAACCATCAATAGCCTACTCATTGACTAGCTGCGACACCCCGAAAGGATTCGAAGCGAAACAATGGAATGAGAGTCAGCTTGGTATCTATTCTCGTTCGCCAAATTATTCCTAGCACGTTACATAGTGCAACACTAGCTACTGCTATCACGCAGAAGTAAGCATTTGAATCATAATAGAAGTATGCTGACGTGTATCTTATCCTTTCCTCTATATCACATACCTATGAATATTGTATGCATATCACAAGTTTACATAGCGGAATGATTGCTTTCAGGCACAGGCATATGTACGCCATGTTTGTCCTGCTGCTTGTTCCTGTTCGAAATCGTCGTGGTCGTCATCGTTTTCCCATATGATATATACGCCAGGATTATTATTTATTAACACCATCGTCCTTAATAATGTGCACCAGTCGAATAGGAAGTTCTATCGCTACCGCAAAGGCCTCAACTACCAAAGCCACCGTCGTTCTGGTCGACCGGGTCGAACTCGGGACAAACGCCCACCAGGATGAGAGTCGTGACTAAACCGAGAACTTGGACAAAAGGATACTTTGCGAATCGCGTACAGGCACGGAATTCGGATAGAGACTAACAACAGCAGTTTTAACTGCTGGCATTCTGTATGAGACGCGATACCGTGTCTGTGATTGTAATAGCAATGAGAGAATTGGCTGGAGTAGGAGGAATTCGTAACAGGACGAGCTTTGACCAGCAAAGGCATTATGTATGAATTATGAGTGCGCTCCTTTTAAACGATGAGGTCGTATGAAGTATTCATTTTCACTCCAGACGGAAGTTACCTTTTATGAGCCTACTCTTGATCCGCTGATGTTTTACTGTTATGTGGGGGTTACTCTCTATCTAATCGATGGTGCAGCAGCTTACTTGCTTTTGATTCGATTGGCCAATGTAACAGTTCTCAACTAGACAGTGAGTCAGATTAAAGCTTTAATTAAAGTTTTGAAGCGATCGACATGACTATTTGATGAAATGTGCTATCGAGGAATTTGGGGTTGTTAGCATTTGTTTAAGGATGGTACATTGCATTTTATTTGTCCTGATTCTACAGAGCATAAAGAGTTTTTCAACTGAGGTTTTCATTTTCAAACACTTTTTTAAATTTTCAAGAAATCATATTTTGAAGGTATTCAACGAAACCCTGCCAAATTTTCGAATACTACAATTTATTCAAAAATTTCAATTGGGGGAAAACTGTTTCACAACTAGCAGAAAAATATCAACAATAAATGAAAGTCAGAGAAATTTAAATGATTTGTCTGTGCAAAATATGAGGAGAATCTTCTTGGTGCTGTTAACACGCAAACCTAGCCTGGATTCGCTTATACTAATCAAAACACAAATAACAGATCGCAACAGTAACAAGTGTCCAGATATGCACCAAAAATTTTAAATGCAAGAACACCACAAATATCTTTTAAGAAAAAAACATATTGCAAAAAAATAGCAATAAGATACAAATAAGTAATTAGTATTGCGCATCTCGGGTTCACGCCCTCTAATTTATTTTTTTACTAATGTAAAATACTTGATTTTACAATTGAATTAGCGCAGATTATTTGCACTATTCAATGTACAAATTCACTAAGTGTGTCATAGCACTATGGCGCTCAGACGCTTTTACTTTCGTTTCAGCAGTGGCTGCTTAACGTAAGTCGGATTATTTGATTAGTTTTTACACTCATATTTCACCGCAGCTTTTACAAAAGATGACGACACCCCGCAAAAATTCTAGTTATCTTTTTTAATTTCGAGCATTCGATCGATATATGTTGCTTACATATCTCGTTAGCTATGTATTTTCGTCGTATAGTTTTTATGAATGCTTTGATGCGACTTCATTTCAGATGAATTATAGAATTATAGACGATTTCAGTATGGACACATATTTGCTTTATACTTCTAGACCTTTCGAGAGAAGTCCATTTATTTGTGTTTAATGCGAAATTGTATTGTGTAAACGTAAATTTCTGAATGAATGATATAAAACAAATAAACACTTTTAATAAATTTTAACACGATAAAACTATATGAATGAATGATAATTTTAAATAATAAAAATATAGAAAATAATGAATTGTAATAATTTCCAATGAATAATGCAGCACAACTAGCTCTGTTTGAATTAAATGACTTTGAATTCGCAATCATTTATAAATTAATTGTTAGCTTTTCTGCTTCTATTACACTTATACCATTCATTAAAAATTTGGTTTCCTTCTTTACATTGCCCGCAGGTCTTTTTCGCGAAAGTCTTTTACATCTTCAAACGAAATTTAAACTCTTCTCCAACTTCTTCCAACGTCCTTCGAAGTGAATGATTATTTTCCCTCATAAAAATCTCTCTAAAAAATTATAAATTGCCACAAAATTTGGCCTTGCTTTCGACTTCCTTTCACAACACTTTTACGTGTTATTCATGACCAGAAACGTTCGAGAGACCACCGTGTTGGAGCGAGCTGTGTAGACATAACAATGATATGTTGAAAGATAGCTGTGGAAATCGCTGTTTAGTTCTGTCAGAGCGATGGAGCACCCAACGATTGTGCGCAGGTTTTTTTAATGTTTTTCCTCAAATATTTTTGTAATACTTGTTTCTATTTTTTCAGGCACTCAGATGGTTCAATTTGCAATAGTCTTACACTAAAAAAATCAGCAGTAGCTAAGAAGTGAAATGGCGTAGGATTTTTTCGAACTAATCAACGACAAAATGCTGGAGTTTTTGGGAGAGCAGTCTGATCAGCTTACTATAACTGCCAAATTACCATCAAAGATCAACGCACTAAAACTTGATGACTTTGGTGACAGCACAGCCGCAAAAAGGGCGAAGAAAGTCCAATTGATTAAATTCCACAAATGTTGACAATAGAAACGCACACATCATGAAAAAAAATACGCCAATGGCTGATTCGAAAGATAAGCATTTTTAAGCGGTTTGATACTGTATCCTATCGTGAAAATTATTTTTCGTAGACTTAGAAAAATTGTCAAAAGAATTTTTTTCTTTTTTTATAATATGACATGGTTTTTCTTCTGTAACAATACCGCAAGAGATTATTAGAAATTCGAAAATTTTTAGAAGGATTCTACACGGCCAAAAGTACCAAAACCAAAAGTACCATCCCGCACACGGAATCGTAAATGTTCTTGCTAAAGGGATCGGACGCAAAAACACTCAAGAAATAAATAACCCTGCTGTTTCTTTTTCTCCTTTTCGTTATAAAATTTAGATCACCCGATTAACTATTTTTATTTTCTATTTTTATTTTCTATTTTTTATTTTTTATTCTTTATTTCACTTCATTTTTTTTTTGTCATAAAAATATATTTAAGTTGCCGAATTCTCAATGTTATTTTCAACAAAAACATATTTCTCTGCCTGCAAAGGCGCACTCAGAAAATATAATACTTTCGGCCTTCAGAAACATTTCGACATATCTATTTTTTGATCCGGCAAATTAGACAGCCATGATAGAAGGTTAAATAAATCTGCTCTCTCTCTCTCTCGTATTACAAGAAGGGCCAGCTGATTTTCTTGAAACTCCAAAGATTCAACTTCATTTAAATCGACTTTCATCACAAAGACATTTTCAAGCCAACATAAGGCCAAGAACAGACAGTATCTTACCAAATAATACTCACGGAATGAAATAAGCAGCGACCAGTTTTTACAGGATTGACCTTTTCGGCCAGAAATTACTCGCTGAGTCTGTTCAACCATACTTTTTCCATTGATTTTCGTCAATCAGAATCAACATGCCCTAATATGGTCATGTTTAAAAAACGGTAAATGCAAAGGTGATCAAACTTTAGCAAATAATGTTTTCACAAGGTTGAACATGAGAAACGTTCTAGGATTGACCACTTTCAGAACAGAAACTGGAAGTATATTCAGTTTTTTGTATTAAATTTAACTAACCAAGTGTAATGAATTGACGAAGAGGTTGTAAATGTAGTAAAAAGGTATCAAAAGGAGCTTTTGATGTCATTATATATACCATATTTTTGTAGTCATATGAGCTAATGAAAGCTCAGAAATTTATTTTGTTATCTCTCTGCGCTGCTAGAGCAGGCTGTTTTATGTGACTGCCAAACTAAGAATTTTATTCACCCCGGACCAAGGCGTCGATGATATTCACAATAGTATTATCGTTGAAAGCCCAATGGATATCTAGGATGACTGCTCGCTTAAAATTTCATTGCTGCACCGGCTATTTTATTTAGCGTCGTCACTGCTGATCTGCTTTCCATCCAGATATGCATTTGCCTCATCGTATCTTCTATTTAAAGAGTGACAACCCCTACTAGTATCGCTGGGCTGTCTTGCAATAAGAAATGTCCCTCGTGTGTGGCTTTTTGTGTCCGTAAGTTCACTGTTCTACCATAGAGTAACGCTAGGCTCACCATAGAGTAGTGTTTTTCTGTATAGGTTTCACGGGGCACACCCTTTTGAAAAATGTTGCCATGATTTGCGTTAAGTGGATCACCTGCTCGTTAATGAATCTACCAGTAAACTTTTGATTATGACTTTCTTGGTTTTGAACTATTTTGGTTAAAATTTGAGAGTTATCAATGGTCAAAAACAACCATTGCTATTCTGACACTTTCAGTAGCATTAGACGTACACTTGGGGCTTTTAGAGTAACATAAAATCACCTCAGCCTCGTTACTGGTATTTAATGTAGGTTTGACACTGGTTTCAAGCTAAACTAGTTATTGACGTTGGTTGAATTTAAACATTTTATTAAGTATTTCTCTCTGTCGTTCGATAGCTTGACGTTGATAGTATTAGCCCTTGCAGCCACTTTTACCACTCTTTTCAGATCTTGTGTGACGGATCCTAGACTACCAACAAGAAGTAGTGTTGAGTGTCGACAGCTGCAATCTTCCTCTGCCAATACACACACAGTGGTTATATCCATGTTACAAAATTTCAGAGTGAAAATTACATTAAGTTATTTTTTTTTTTTGGTGGCAACACAAGTTCTTGCTTTGTCCCTATCTGCTGGTTAGAACACACTGAGATTTACGTCAAATCCATAGGCTACGCTCTTATTTAGCAGCGGGTCATGTACCAACGCAATGTCAGTATTGCTCATACTAATACATATACTAACCCAGATTGGTCGGTGCCTCTCTGCTGTGATGCTGATTCACTTCCAAACTTGCCCGAAATTTGAGCAATATCACCATTTTCTTTTAAATAAATTCAAATCTTAGCTAATAAGAAAAGAGTGAGCGCAAACTCCCTTTCAAAGATCATAACTACAAAAAATGCGCAAATTGTGGAGTAGATTATCTGGTTGATGACAAAATATGCGGTATGACTAGGCGTGAAAAGAAATCAGCATTTGCTATTTAAAACACATTTTTGACAGGAAAGTTCGAGCAATTAACTCTGCAGATCGAGCAATTAACTCGGTAATAATCTCAACAAGTTTTTTTTTGCTTGTACTAAAGAGAATATCATGTGAGCGAGAGAAATTGCAATTGATATCACCGAAAATCACAATTTACAAATTCCTGTTCAATGAATCTTATTATTTCACAGATTTATATAAGCGCAAAAGATAAAAAAATGAAATCACAGACGTTCCTAAGTCAATTCAAAACCTTAATATTAAAGTTAAAAGTTTTTCATATTTTTTCAATTTTTTAAGAACGTTAAATCACAGTTTTGGTTTCAAACAAGTCCTATTCATTGGAAGACTAACATGAAGAGCATTTGTTTAAACTGATTTAAGAAGAAAGAAAAAATTCTTGCTACGAAGAATCGGAAATTTATCGGAAGTACTTCGGAATTCGGAAATTTATAACCTTACGTGTGCACCAAATGCCTAAAAATAGGCAAAAAAAACCTTCGAAACATTGTGTGTCGTGAAATTTTGGTTTAAGAGAAAAAATGCCAACGATGCATAAATTTGATGATTTCTCTATCCTCCCCAGTTCCTAAATATTAATTGCAAAAAATGCAATACTTTTTTTTCAATAATATCGCCTGTCAGATGAAGTCCTTCCGTTTCTCAGGATTTTTCTCAGGATTTTCGTTTTTGTTTGACTTCCATAAATAACTCGGACAATGGGGGAGCTATTTTCTAAAAATATTCGGAACAATGAAATCAAAGGAATTTTTTGAATTGAATTAAATTACTAGCTACTTCTAGTGAATTCATTTTGGCGTGGATTTTTTTATTCAAAAATTTTTTCATTCACATTCGATGACTTTAAAAACAAGGAAACAGTAAATTTATCTCGTTTGGCGGGCTTTGTTCACCACTAAAAATTTCATAAGAAGTAGTGAATTGGACCTTTATGATAAACCACGAACATCCATTTTTGTTTTCGTTCTTTTCAATTGAAATATCATTTTCGCTTTAACAAAACAAGCGAAAGCGTAAATGAACAATTACAAAGCGGTAAGATGTTAAACGAGAAAGCAGCAGCTTTCTAAGAAGGAACTACCAGCCTTTGAGAATAGAATCAAAATGCAGAACAGGAGGAAATTACTGTTTTCCTTCTAAAAGATTGTTGAACGGATCTGGTCCATTTAAAATCCATCACAGACATCCCTCTTAAATTGCTTTTGGTCATGACTAGCTTCCGCTCATGTTTTTTTTTGCCGTCCGGAATGCCCCCCAAATGAAAAATAGAGAAAAATTGGTGCCTGTAAGATTGAAGGCTTCGAAGAAAGGAAATATTGTCCCTTGATTTAAATGAGAATATAATTTTTCTTTCGAAATTTCTTTTGTGTTGCGGAAGTCATTTCAAGTGATTGTTGCTGTAATTTCGGATATTAATATGTTTTTTTGCTGTTGTGGAGGTACTTGTGTGATTTCTTCTTTTTTTTCTTCATTTTAATTTTTCACATGACCTTAATTTGACAAACGTGTAGGCTTTGCGTTAAATCGAAATGAGTATTGAAGAAGAACCAGATAATGCTATGTCGTCTGGCAAAACTGGCTTTGAAATGGTATAATTGCAAAAAAATGTGCAATTTAACATTAGAAATCTTTTATTTATAAAAACGTAGGTTCAGCTTTAATTTTAGCTTTTATAGCAGGTTTTGGAAAACAGCATCATGGTTGAAAAGCTCATATTTTAAATGTATTCTTCAAAATCCAACATACAATGAAACATTTTTCATTGATTATCTTTCCATAACCTATTAAATAAAATATTTGCAATCCTGCCGAAACAGCAAATGACACACTGCCACTAAATCGCTGAGAAAACAAAAATTCAATTTTGTTTTGGCTCCACTTGGAACGACCTCAATGTCAACTTGAAAATTTCCTTTGAATTATTTGTGTTACCAAAGCCTCCTTGAAAATTGTCGACACACGTTGTCTACATTTTCGACTTACTCTTACACTCCTACCGAGACGTTCTTAAATACTTTCTAGCATCAAAGAGCACGCACTTGACACTGTCTTTGGATGAAATGTTATTATCACAAAAGTAGCAGCTACTCTAGCCCGCTGCGCCGCACTTTCGATTTGTAGCACAGGAGCGACACTTGATGAGTTCTTCAAAGAAACAAGGTGAAAAATCTTTCGAAGCCAAAACCACAAACATAATTAACAGAAAAGCCAGAAGGGGGTTGTTGTTGTCGATTTGACGTATCTGCGATCTAATTAGATTTGAATTTTGAAGTGGATGCGCACGTTCATCATTCGTCTTTTCACATACCTTCCTCTCAATATGGATGTAGTCCTCTCATCTAGCTATTTGAATCGACCTTACCTTTCTACTGGCTGCTCGTCAGTTTTTCATCGAAGCACTTTAAAATTTTCCGAAATGAGAGGAATGCTTTCAATTCGCTTGAGAAATCGAAAATTGATAAGCAAATAATTGTCTTCCGAGCACAGGCCCAGGGGAGTAGTATAAAGTGTTCTTTTCCGTGAGAGTAAGAGGCTGTACTTTGTTTAGAGTGTATATCAATTTAGAGCATTTGCATTTCTATTAGACGAACGATGGGGAACATGTTTTAGCAAAATTGACATCGTAATGTGATTACAAAGTACTGGAAGTAGTCACTGTTTAATCATTTACGAGATGATGGAGAATGGTGAAGTTGCATTAAAGGTGAGAATTATATTAATTTATTTTTAAATTCAATTTCGTTTTTGAATTTGTGTTGCCTAAAAGTAAGGATTCAAAGAAATACCAGTATATTGCTAACACATTTTTTTTGTGTCTGGGAGATGAATATGGAAGGAGATGTGGTGTAAGCTTGTGATGACAAGTTAGTTTTTTACTTTTATAAAAAAAAACTCACCATAAAATAGTTTAGTAAGCAGATCTTAGACAGATTGAAAACTGAGCCTCTTGAGAATATTTACCGGGTTGATTTTCTTGTCAATGGCTTTGTTAATTTTTAAGGTTTTAAGGTTTGTTACTTTAAGTAAGTAAAATAAATACACAAATAATAAAATATTTTATGATAACAATTTAACCACAAAAGTTGATTCCAATTTTCTACCCCTGTTTCGTGGAGGACATTTATGAGCTATATGGGAGAATATGGGAGAATATTAATATTAAAATGTACTTAATATATTCTTTAATCTCCTTTGTTCGATTTATCTTTCTGGGAGCCTTACATATGCGTTTCTAAGCACTCACATGATATGGAAAAAAATATAAGAAAGCAAAAGGAGAAATAAGAGGCAAAAGAAGAAATAATAGAAAAAAAAAAGAAATAAGGAACAAAATGAAATAAGGGAGAAAAAAGCATAAGAAATAAAGGAGAAAAAAGAAGAAGAAATAAGGGAAAAAAGAGAAGAAATATGGGAGAAAAAAGAAGAACTACGGGAGAAAAAAAGAAGAAATAAGGGAGAAAAAGAAGAAGAAATAAGGGAGAAAAATAAGAAGAAATAAGGGAGAGAAAATAGAAGAATAAATAAAGCAGAAAAAGTAGAAGAACGAGAGAAAAGTAGAAGAAATAAAAGAGAAAAGTAGAAGAAATAAAAGAGATAAATGAAAAAATAAGGGAGAGATAGTGAACATATAAGAGAGAGGAAGTAAAGATATAAGGGAGAGAAAAATGAGAAAATAATAGAGGGAGAAATATAAGAAGAAAAAAGGGAGAAAAAATAAGATAAAATAGGGCGAGAAAATAGAAGCAAAAACGGAGAGAAATAAAAAGAAATAAGGCAGAGGATAAAGAAGTTATAAGGGAGAGGAAAAAAATAAATAATAATGAGATACTACCGATACCGATGTAAGATGAAAGTAAGAGTCTATTTATTAATCGACAGTAATCCACATTTACATGCTAATCACAATTGACTAAATTTCAAACAAGGATCAAAAGATAAAAAGAGAAGAAGAAATGACGAAGAAAAAGAAAAGAGAAATAAATGGGAAAAAAGAAAACCAAATAAATGGGAGAAAATAAGAAGAAATAGGAGAGAAACAAAAAAAGAATAAAGACAGAGAAAAGAAAGAAAAAGATAGAGTGAAAAGAGAAGAAATGAGAAAGAAAAGAGAAGATATAAGAGAGAGAACAAATAAAAAAGAGAAAAGAAGGTATAAGTATAGAAGAAAAGAAGAAATAAGAAGAGAAAAGAAGAAATAAGAATGAGAAAAAAATTAAGAAAGTAACAAGAAGAAATAAGAATGAGAGAAAAGAAGAAATAAGAAAGACAAAAGAAGAAACAGGAGAAAGAAACGAGGATGAAATACTAAAGAGAAGACAAGCATATGTGACATAGATAAGAAGAAGAAACAGAAAATAAACAGAGAAATTTCGTAGCTATTCACCAGAAAAAATTATCTACATTTGACATTTAGTAATGTCAATACATTTGAAGCAATAATATATCGTAACATTTTTGGAATGAAAGAATTTTGAGAGGATAGGAAATTTTTTTAAGAAGTAATATTATAGCTGTGGAAAGAATAAATAATTCTGTCGAGAAAAAAAAGCGATGAAAGGGATTAATTTTCAGAAGGTAAAAAACATTTTGGAGGAATAATAATGTTAAAAAGATGGTAATGAAATCGGACGTAGCTAGAATGACATCTTAGCCGGCCTGGGTACGTTTAAGAACTGTATGTGGACAGCTGTTTTTTTGGCAGTGAAAACAACCGCATGTGAGGGTGGTGTGTGCGATGTAGGAATTTCGTTCAAACGATGTGATTTGATAAGTGGAATCGGTGCTAATTTCGACAAAATATAATTTTAACGAAATTAGCACCGATTCTACTATCGGGAGATGGAATTATGAGCCAATAGATGGACATTTTGAAAGAATAAGGATACAAATCTCGAAAGATAGTAAGAGGATGAAACAACAAACTATATAAAAAATAATATAAGCAAAAGATGATATAATTCAAGGAAAGAAGGAAAAATCAGGAATAGTGGGAATAGTTCAAAACAAATAATTTTAAATGAAAAAGTCTTGAAAACGATGTGGTGAAAAACTAGTGCGGTAATTTGGCTCTTAATTTTCACATCCTAGGAATAGGTTTAGTAACTTGTTAAAAATAGTAACATCCTAGCAATAGGTTTAGTTTGAAACTTGGTATGCAAGATATCCTCGAAAAAGTAGGAAGATTTAGTTTTTGGCGTTTTTAGAAAAGCACACTCAAAGGAGCGTAGCGGTTTCAACATTAATCTACAGATCTTTGTAGTGGGAGTGCATAGATGCCTAAAATACGACGTCTTCCAAGCAAAGCAAAGTTCTTGGGGATTGAATGACTCCACTTGTATAATCGAAGATAACGAGTGTGAAATAATTTATTCCCACGCCTCGTTTGATTCCTGATTTGAGAGGCCTGAGTTTTGAGAACTTGAAAATGTGAACTTAAACTCGATGCACAGTCCCTTGTATATTTCTGGATTTCAGCCAGGGACTCCACACGCTAGAAAGTAGTGCTCTATCTACTAGATTAACCAAGTTACTTCTGACCATTTAATAAACAGGGAGCTTTTGAGAAATAAGACAAAAAATACGTTTTATCTTTTAGAACAGCTCGCGAAAAAGATACGCAGCAATAAACCTTAATAACTGATGGGATTAGATGCGATCGAACTCAGCCGTTTAAAATTTTAAAAAAATTTTTTTTTTTGAAAATCACACCCCACAAAGAGACAAAGCTGCTTTAATAATAAAGTTAATCAAATCTATATAGTAGGTTATCCATGTGATTGAAAGTTTAGATATTCTACCCACTATAAAGAAAGAGGCGAAAATGGTGCAGGACATTATTAAGGATGTTTTTTCCTGAAATTTTTATCAAGCATGCGTTTCAGCGTTTTCTGATATTAGGCCTGGAAATGTTCGCCTAAAAATCAAAAGCTTATCTTTTAGGACGAAGGAAAGTAATCGCGAAAATTCGAGCACATATCCAAACTAAGAACACGAAAATATACACCTAGCATCTATTCGGAAATACTTCACCATAACGGAAACGATGATTACCGAAATTGGGAATGACGATTTAAAGCCAGATAATTTCAGAAGAAATTTGAAAAAAGCACTTAGTTTAACCTCAGACAAAATAATTGAATTTCGAGCGACTCCACCACAAGAAAGTGAGAAATTATTCATTTTTGCACAGAGGAGAACATATAACATACTTTTTTACAATAACATACTTTTTATACAGTAAAATAACCAAAACTGATTTTTCTGATTAATAATAGTATTAGAGTAATAACGCCGAAAAATTCTCATAGGTAAGAAAAGAGTGGATGTATCCGAGAAAATTAAAAAAACTGACAACCCGGAACAAAAACATGAGAAAATAATTTCGGGAACAAAGCAAAGGAACATTTATCTGCACAAAGTGAAAAAAGGCTGACAACATCGCGAAAATTTTGGCGAATAAAAAAGTCTGGATGGAAAGGAAAGTAAAATATTTGGACAGAGAGGAAAAATAAATTGACAAGAGAGAAATAAAAATAATAATTTTTTAAAAATAAACCAAGACAAATTAATTTCTGAAGAAGCAATCAAATTTCGTGAAGAACGAAACACATTTCGAAACGAACATAATTCAGGAAAACAAGAAAAATATTTCAGCAAATTAAACAAGGATTCCAGCAAGTAAAAAAATATTTTAGGAAGTAAAGAATACACGTTTGCAAGTAATGAAAATATTCTGGGAAAACCAATTATTCCAGCAAAATTATTCCGAGAAAAAAAGAGAACAATTCAGAAAAATATGGAGAAAAATTAATGAGAAAAAGTTGGTGTAAGAAAGAAACATGTTCTCGGAAAAACAACATATATAAATAAAAAAAGGGACAAATTGTGGCAAAAATGCTTCGAGCAGAAATTTTCGGTACGACAGAAATATTGAGTGAAATTTATATAATAAATCAACTTCACGCGACCAGTGAAATATAATGGCTCACAGCTTATTTGATACAGTGCTTCTTTAAAAATTTAAGTTGCAATAATTCAGAACATGATAACAATACCAAAAAAATATGAATACCATTGTTTGTTGTTTACTCAACAAAATGTTTGTTGTTTATTCAACAAGTTTATATTTTTTACAAAGTTGCTGTTTTACATCTTAAAAAACAAAAAATCAAAAGTAATGACGAATTTCATATCACAGCTTATTTGATACAGTTCGATTAAGCATTAAAATTGTTGTGAATTATAAGGTTTCCAGTTAATTTTAATATTTCGTATGATAGCCCTTAGTCTTAAGCAGAGCCTGGAGCCTATTCAGCATTGAATCAACGAGTTTTTTTGTGATGTCAGGAGTAATTTTTTGCCATTCCTCTAGCAGTGCTTTCATCAGGTCTTGTTTATTAGAAATCTTGTGTTTTCTAATGTTATTATTCAACAAAGTCCACAGATTTTCAATGACTTTCATATCTGGTGACTGTTCCGGCAGAGACATCAAATGAGGGCAATTCCAAATTAGCCAGGACTGCACAATTCTCGACTTGTGCTTTGGATCGTTGTCTTGGTAGAACCAAAATTGGCTGCGAACACCCGTTTTTCAGCACTTTGCAGCAAATTGTTTTTGAGTACATCGATGTAATTTGTTTTGTCCATTGTTTCATCAAAAAACTTTAAATTTTCGGACTCCGGCCATGCAGACCCAAACCATCACATTGCCGCCACCACCATGCTTCACAGAAGCTTTGAGGTACTCTTTGTTTAGCTCAGTGTTTGCCTTGCGCCAGACATATGACAAAAATGTTAAACTTGGACTCGTCCGCAAAAATAACCGTATTCCAGAACGCGGATGGCTTTCCCGCATGATCTTTGGCAAAGGCAAATTGGCTTATTTTATTTTTTTTGGATATGAATGGCTTCCTACGAGCTACTCGCCCGTTGAAATCATGGCCGCGAAGCACTCGTCGGATGGTTTCCGCACTACATGACTTCCTTATTTCACGATGAACCTCAGTAACCAATTTCGGAGGGGAAATCTTCGGGTTTGCTTTGACTTTCCTTACAATGTATCGTTCGTCAGATAGGGTGAACATTTTGTTTGGCGCATTTCTGCCCTTATTTTCTACTCGATTTTCGCGGATGAAGCGCTAAATTATGTGCTGCACTGTAGAGACCCTCAAATTGTCCTTTTTTAAAGTAGTTTAATGCCAATTCTCACTGTTCAATTGTGGTTCGACGACCCATTTTACAACAACTACTCAATTTTGGCACTTCAGTTATCAAGATCTTGCTAAAAAATTACCCAAACCAATGTCTAAACACAATCAAAAACTCAAGAAACAAAAACAACACAGATTAATGGCGCGGCAAATAGAAGTGTATTCGCATTGAAGTATCTTTATCAAATAAGCTGTGAGCTGCAATTTTTCTGCGCCAGTGGTAATTCTCTTTTGCGTGACGCCGAGGAATATTCCTGCTAAATTTTTTGTTTGCATTGTATTGTATTGTATTGAACATGCATCTAGTCAAATACGTTTAAATTTTTTGGACAAGATACCTTATTTCAAAGTTACAGTGATTTGAATTTTTAAATACTCACTGTATCAAATAAGCTATGAGCCACTGTAGGTGTTACAGTCCTAAATATTTTCAAAAGGTTTTGAAAATACTTGAAAACACTTTTCATATATAGCCTTTTTAGCTACAACTATGAGAAGTTTGGAAGGTACAAGGACGTTCATGTAACTTGTACAGAAGAAAATTTTGAATAAAAAAAAGGCTATTTTTACGCATGGTTTTTTTTTCATAATTACAGCTTAATACAATTTAATCACAGGATTTTGAGTAATTAATTCTTCTGAAGTTAGCCAACAGTGTCATTTTAGGGGAGTAAACTAGCACCTTGACTATTTAATGAATCAAACTACAGTATCCAATTCACTTAAGGTACTGGTACACTTTATAGATTTAAAAAAATAGATTTTTTTGTTATTGAATTTTTCGACTCAATATAACTTCAAAAATGACCTCCTGAAATATTTTTTCCAAATTCGAAACTTTAATACATAAATATTGACTTTGAGCGCATGCAACTTCTAATAAAGAATATGAAAAAGAAAAACTTTAAACACGTTTTTCTCGAAACAAGGTTTTTTAAAACGGCGGACAGATAATATCCGAATTCACCGAACCAAATTTGAAAAACTTTATGGCGTTTTGTTTGTTAGAGTATCTTACATCGTAATATACCAGAATATGACAAAGAAAATCAAAAACAAATTTTTTGCACGACTATGACACAGAAACTAGGAAAAAAAAGGTTCGATTTTTGACATTTTTTTTTCACAAGTCCGCCATTTCTTTTTTGATTTTTGTTTTTTAAAAACCGTGGTAAATTACGACGTAAGAGATCTTAGTTTTTAAAACCCTGTTGAAATTTTTTGTTTCAAACCTACCAATTCATAGATTATCTGTCCGCCGTGGAGTAACGATTTTTTTCAGAACATGATTTCAGCGCCCTTTATAAAAGGGAAAAATAAATAATCAAATAAAACAAAAATTGTTTTTGTATTTTTCAAATATCAAATAATATTATAAAAAAAGATTCATGTTAATATTTAGGAAAAACTCGGAGAAAAAATTTCTTGAAAAATGGTCATATTTTTGCCTTCTAAAGTGTACTAGTACCTTAAAACGATCAAAAAAGAGAGTTCATTTATCCATCACAGTTACTGCTTATTTTGCTATATGGTGATTACATGATCCAAGTAACCTTTCGAGTCGAAGTAGTTAATTATTTATTCGGTTTTTGCTAGCTCAATTGACGAATTTATCTGTGCGCGATTATAATTTTTCATTCAGACCCGGACTTGAACTGGAGACCACACAGACTAGTTGTCAGTGTTTGTAGCCTATGCATGTTAAAATTGATAGCATGCTTTTACGTGTCTTATTCTTCGACTTTATCTATGCTAAACTGTGCCTTGTTCTTTAAATAGTTTGGTTCTTTAGTTTCATCAACACAAAACGACAATAACTTACTTCCCACACCTTCCATTACCTCTTGACATTAACCTGGAACACAATACATCAAAATCGGGTTTTTTGGTCAAGTCTGCAAATCCACGACTGCTTATCTATACTCGTCTGACAGATACAATTAATAACAAAAAAGAAGCCTCTTGACTTTTGACTTTTTCACCGAAACAAAGCCAGTGTATACTTTTAAGATATTGGCGTCACAGCTATGATTATATTTCATCTGAATACAATGTCCTAAACATCATTTAGTAATGTCACTTCAACCAGTTATAAATACCACTTTATCATACCTACCAAAAAAGACTAATGACTACAAAAGAAATATTAAATTACCAAAAGTCATGGGAGATACTTGTGCTATTTTGAAGATTGTCGGAAGCATAAAGAAATTTTTTATGAAAAATTTGGTGTCAGAATATATGTGCATATATCATATCTGAATTTCAAATTAAGCAAAAAATTTGTTGAGAATCAAGCCAATGCACCAAAAATATGTAACTATCAAAATTATTTTTGGTGATGCCGCAGTCAGATTTATGCATTGATATTTAGTTTGTCGTTTGTCTTTGATGTTTTGTTTGCTGACTGAAGTTGATTATCTTTTAAGGGGTTACCCCCACTTGTAGCGCAAAAAAAATAGGTCATTTTGATGAATTTTTTTTTAAGAAAACCACGAAACCTTTTTAAACGACTATTATATTATCTTAAAGTACATACATTGAGCACTATTCAATAATTTTTTTATTGAAAAATATTACATTGTTAAATTACAAATGGCCGTCAAAACAATGGTATTTTAATTTTTTGCTTTTTTCGGTGACTAACATTATGTCGAACTGGATCATCTGAAGCAAAAAATAGCGATGGATTTAGTTAAATAACAGTATAAACTAGTGTTTGATCGAAGGATTTAAAACAATATCCATTTTTTACAAAATGGCGGACAGTCAAAGTTAATGGTTCGATTTTCACTTTAAAAAACGGTCTTCTTTTTGCTATGAAACGGCCATTTTTTGTCAACAAAAAAAACCGTACAATTTTTCACTACATTTTTAGGTATTAAATAAGCCTGCCAAGTTTCAAAAAGATCGGTCCAGTAATTTTCGAGTAATTCTGTTCACCAACTTAAAAAATGTGATTTCGAGAAAAACGCGTTTATAAGGATAAGTAACAGTTGTATAAGTAACGGTTTCTTCTCTTTCAACGCTAATATCTCGGTCAATTTTGTTCGGATCGACTTGAAACTTGAAGGACGTATTCTCAGATAGTTATACTTAAAAAAAATGCAACAAAAAAAGAGAAATATTTCAAAGTTACATGTGGGGGTAACCCCTTAAAAGAAAGCGTCAAATTGTATGGCCGAATAAAATATTTTGAATTGAAAAAAGAAGAAACGTTTTATGCGGGATCTACATTTTCGATTGTAATTTTGGAAGTATTTAGCACATTGACTTAATGAATGATGAACAAGATATCTTTAAATTCACAATTCCAACGAACTTTAATTTGCAACCAAACAAACGTGACCTATCCCAATATGGCAGCCACAGTGTCATCTACATATTCGCATCCGTCTCAAACCAGTCCGACTCACGCATACAAATGCATGTATAATCAGGTATTATTAAAAGAATTCAAAAGTGGAATGCTATAAGCGGTCAAACAAATGGATAATCGCTTCATATCCAACAGCACGTGAATAAATCATTCGACCGGCAGGAACCTCATCATCATTTGCTTGCTTCCACGGATATGCGAATGGTTCCGCATATTCGTATCGAGGGAAATATGCAGAGGAACTGCATCGCAGAGGCCGGAGTGGAGCAACCACATCTTCTTTTGCTTAACCCACACTCCCCAGAGCGAAATGGGAATCGCGACGAAGTACTGATTTTAACAGACCAGCGTCGCACTCGAGTAAATCCAAAGCGAAATAATTTGCCTCCGGTACTCACGGTAACTTTGTGTCTCGGCTGATAATAAATATTCCGGTTTTCTGTGTGTACCGACATAGCATAGTGTTCTCTATTTGCTCGGTACGCATAGTTTAGGCCAGTGCATCAAGGTGAAGCGCAAGGATCTCTCCCGAACAGAGTCGAGAATCAATGAGTTGATGGTGCAGGTCATTAAATGGACATACACAAAAGAACGTTTGTCTGGTAATAACTGTTCAGATATGTCTTGTATTGATTTATGACTGTGAACAATTAGGAATGCTCTGCTAAATGATGACCATCCAAACGACCAACCGACTGCCCGACCTACTGACTGATCTGAGCTTGGAACAAAGGATCTATGCGGCGACATGCTTTAAAGCTGGAAATCTGTTTTCTCAAGTGCACGTTGAGCTGACTTTTCAATTATTGCCTGCATGCTACCAAAGATTTTCACTCGCGTTATGAGAATCTCGAATTTGTCGTGTAGATAATTGAAATGGGCGTAATGACTATAAACGAGTAGGATTTGGAATTGGAGGTCTAACGTTCTGTGTGATCAAAAATAGAATAACCAGGGAATGAAAATAATAATTTCGAACGAAAAACGCTAAAAAGTATTATCTTAGCCTGTGAAAAAAGACTTGTTTTCGTATAAAAATGCATTTATTATAATAAAGAAAAAGCTAGCTTCCAAAAGAAGTCTATAATCAAACAAAGCCAATTTAAAAGAAGCTTTTTTCATTCAGCCGTTGCCAATTGAACTCATGCAAATTTGATTATTCTCTCCAATGAACCTTGAGCACTGTTTTTGGGTTTGGTTCTCGACAATCGATCCCAAGAAAAGCGTTTACGTAATATTTTCATTTCAATACATTCGCATGTTCTCCTTTTCAATTTTCTACAACATATTTATTGCCCTCTATCAATTGCATGCAAGGTTTCAGTTGAAACAAATTTTCTTCAATTGTACCGTGCGCCTATCTTATCTACATACTCATTCATAATTTAACTTTTCAATTATTCAGGCTACAATTCACATGAATACCCTTCAAGTCAATTACGAAGAGACGAATCAGACAGAGACTATATTAACCGTCATCCAGCAATTGCCAATAAAATTACTTGGTTCGACTCGTTCTTATTTCGATAGCAAGTCTAAGTCTACATGTATAGAGTGCTTATGTGCATAAGATATGGCACCAAAGCGAGTTCTCTACATGATTCGGTTCGTTTCGATTCTATAAAAGTATATTTTGATGTGTTTTTGCATTGGAAATGGTTCATTTGACTTTCTTTTCTAAATGACTGTTCATTGTTTTAGGAATTTATTCTTGGTTTTTTTTTTTAAATATATTTTCCTATGTGGAAGTTTTATTATTATTTCAATATGATTCATCAGTTCGTTCATTTTAAATAGACGAACTCAATTCACATATTTTTTGTTACTTGTTATAGTTGTCAAAATCACCTGATCTATGACCAGATGCTATGTGAAATAACGTAACCAAACCATTATTTTATTCTTGGTGCAGGTTTAGATGACCCTAGATTGATTGTTGAAAGAACTCGTGTGGCTACTGGTTCAAATCCAGGCATGAACAAAAAACTATGATCACAAAAGGGACTTTGTATTGACTCTTTGACTGAGTCAAATCAGGGAAAATAGAGTTGTTCAATCACTTGGCTAACTATGAAATATCTTCCAAATGCCAAATCAAGTTCAGTAACAAGTTCTAGAAGCTCTAAAATTAGCTAACTATCGATTCTCTCTACAGAAAGTTCCAGTGAAGATCGGACTAATGATTAGAACTTCACAAAATTAGAATTTTCCACTATTAACGAAAGATAGCTGCTTATTTGAGCTTAAATCAACCTCGATCCATTCAGCAGATGTGTGCGTCGCTCACTGAATAAAAAAGGAAAGTAATCCTACGAACACCCATACACTGGTCTAGGGGTTGAAGCTCGTAGAGAGATTCATCACAAATTTACAATCAATGTGAATACGAGTGTTGACTCATTATCTCCATGACTCACTTTAACACTGATTATCTCAATAGCCTATTCAGCGCTAGGTGAAGCTCGGTCGGTGTGTCGCCCGAACCTGGATTCGAACCAGGGACCTCTCCACACAAGATCCCAGTGCTCTATCCACTAGGCTACTCAAGCCTCACTGACTAAGATAACGTCAAAGATTTCTCTTAGACCCGAAGTGAAGAGAGTTTGTTCGTTGTCCACATTTGCGATGTTCAGGTAGAAAGTTAAATATAAGGTAAAAGAGTACATCGTTAATGGATTACATTCTTGCTAAAAACCAGTAGCATCCGGAGTTCCACAAGATTCCGGCACTGGGCCAATTCTGTCTACTGTATTTACCGCTGACTGCATCCCTCCTCCAGTGGCCCAGCATCAAGTCCAAGACTTCCAATATGCCGATGACTGGTTCTTATATAAAGCATCGAAGAGCCTGGAATACTACATGTCAGAATACTAAAACCTAAATAACAGTAAAATAAAACTTTGCATATTTCGCAATTCTTCTAAGCATTGAACATTCCAAATTATTCACAAAAATACCAAAAAACTCGCTGTTTCGTTAGGAACTTCTAAGATTACTTCTAGTTCATCGCTTAGATAGCTCGGAATCGATTTCCACGATTTTCGGAAGTGTAATTCTTATGTGCAGGAAAGAATATACATACACGGCAAAAACTGCATTCCAACGCACCAGACATATTTTTGCCAAAAAGATGAGCATAACAACCAAAGCTGTCTATTTGCCATCGGAATTTCGTCGGACCTATCCTGGTATGCATACGCCAGGATAGGTCCTAGGAACTCTGGATCATTTGTCCTGGGTCACCTGTTCTAAGATTGACATAGAAGAGGTGGAGCTATTCGAAAGCCAATAACAGTAATGTAGGTTTCCCAAGAACAGGGAAGACTAGATTTATGTTCCAGGCTAGGATTTTTAATGCAATTCAGTTTAGACTAGCTGTACCTGCTTTGGAGTGGTGGGGGATATTTCAAACTACCATTACCATTCAGAGTCAAGTTCCTACTCAGATCCTACAGCCGCTTCACTTCCTTGTTCTGTTTCCAGAATCAAGAGTGGTCTAGACAGCCAGAGATAGACGCAGATACAGACGTCATTAGCAGAGAGGGACTTCGCACTTGAATATCGCTCAAATGCTTCCCCAGAGAGAATGATAGATATCTTGCTGGATGACTCCTCAACTGCTAGAGTCTTCTGCTTCGGGTTGTTTTTGGCGGACTGAGGCGCTTTCGATCCAGAACTTTTCATCCTATAATTTCTGTATGCAAGGAGGGGCAATTTCTCGACTTCATAATTAATTATGTCCTCAACGGACCTCTTAGAGGGGCATCGGCTTTTCCTTTACGATTAAAAGAGCTTATCGTTGATTCTCAACAGCTCACTAATTCTTACCAGGCTCCAAACTTTTATCCGAAGATCAGGGTCAAAAAGTCTATCTCCATAAATTTGGCTGAGCCAGAACGAAAGCAGGGACTCTTGGTCTACTTTGGACTTTTTGATTGACGCGATGGAAGACGCGCAGATTCAACGCTTGACAAATTAGGTATGGCAAAAGAAGGCTTATTTCGAAGAAGGGCGCGACTTACAATTCATTCATCAAAAGAGTACCTTGTTGAAGGGAAGAAACCGTTCAACTGACGGTTGTAGTCCATTGTTGCTTCAAGATACTTGCACGCAAAATATTCAAAGTTCCAAACATTTTTTTGTGCAGTTACTGTGTGCCACAACATTTTGTTGTTGTTGTTATTTTCGCTAATGTTAAAAAGACTAAAAATATATAAAACTTTAAAGCGCCGTTTTATTGTATTTCACTAAGTGCAATACTGTTGCAAGTGATGAATCTCATTAACACTGCGTCAATGTAAAATAAATATCTTAGAAACATATTTCTTCCACATATAGAATCGGATTTTTTTTTCCCTAGTGTAGATGGCGAAAACAAATCTGCTAACCAGATCCCCGGGTGACCTATCACCTCGGGATATGTGAGGTTTGACTCACCAAACAAAAAGACCATCTACAAGCCCACGAAGTTCCGAGTCGGGACTCGCCTAAGCACTGCTTCGACCCGGTCGTGCTGACTCACCCATCGGTAACCACGGAATTCAGAAACTACCACAGTTCATGGGTCGGTAAGGCAACCCTGCTCCCGCTTTATGCGCAGCATTTTCTCGACATATGTTGAGACTGCGCGCCAGTTCTCCTCGTTTCGCAGCATTGCTTCCACGATCGTCTCAGGCGTTGCCAGGCCAATCGTGGACTCAATGGTGCGCATATAAAGAATGTGTGCTGAGCATCATTGAGCTCAGTCACACAGTACCGGCAGTATCTTACCCATTCTGTTCAGGTATTTCCTGAAGTAACCGTGCCCTGTCAAGAATTGACAAAGGTAAAAGTTTACCTCTCCGTGGCTCCGGTTAATCCAAGGCTCAATGAGACCAATTAGCTTAGCCTTCCAGCGTCCTTTAGCACTTACACTCCAACGTTGAAAGTTGAAGAGTAAACGTACGCGCGTGCGTCAGAGCCTCAGTTCTAACCAACTCTGAACGAAAGAGGTACCCTTCTTTGCGTTCTCGCGGTAGTAGGTCGATCGGGATTACTCCCGATACCACCATCACAGCCTCTTCTCAGACTGTGCGGTATCGGATTAACCTAGACTCGTTTCAAGTCGTCATGAAATGTTTTCACTGTCAATTTATATTAGGGGCAATTAATTTATGCAACTGGTCTGGAAATTTCCAAAAAAAAAAAAAACAATCTAGTTTTTTCTCAAGAGCAATCAAAATCTTTTCTTTTTTCAAAAAAAAACTCTAACGGTACAAAAAAGATTTACATTCTCGTCAAAAGAAGCGAATGTCACAATAATATTTACAGCTAATAATTTTCGCACATAAATCACGCACCAGTTTCTGATCAAATGACCGAAACACACTTAACTCTACTGTCTTCGAAACACACGCCCCATATTTTTTTTTGCTTACACACACCCTTGTCATTCATCTTGACTGACAAACAAAATAATTCTCCAAAAGTAACAGAAAATCTGCAAACCGTTACTCCAAAATAAAACGAAAAAAACATATTTTGCATGTCTTTGGTCATTAGCATCATTCTATCGCCGTCATCTCAAATTACAATTCACTTCAATATTTGCATACCTATAACATCATTAACATGCCAGCAAATTGCGGTATGTTCAAACCATGAAAACAATCTGACCGAAGGAACACACGAAAATATATTTTTGGTCAACGCATATGTATTTTCATCTGTGGATGGAAGATTTTTTTTGTTCATCAGGATTATAATTTCAGCCGACAAGTGGATACACACAGTCAGCATCTAAATGAAAAACCTGAGCAACAGAGCAAAGCACATTCCACGAAATTCTTTTTCGACATGCTTGAATACCTTTTGCTACTGCTTCATCGCTTGTTGTTGCTATACTGTATGTATCTTTGATCTTCGGCTGTATCTTTTTCTCATATACATTCAAGAATTGAATCGATGGCGATCGCCAAGTTCACTCACCTTTGGTTAAACTCTTTGTTTGTTTTTCTCTGAAATCTTGGTCTTCGTCCGAACGATCTTATTATTGTGACGTTATGACTGGAAGAACCGTTATGTTGACCGATTCACATAACGGTATCGGAGTTAAGGAACATGAGTTGATACTTTTTGTTTTGTGCAATTCATTCGGGCGCTGGTGGAACAGGTTTTTTTGCGGCGATCAATGTGTGGTTTGGTTATAAGTGTCCCACAGTTTAGCGAACTGATCATAAGTGTATAGATATATTTATAAGAATGTTATGGGAATATGGTATATTATAGGAGCTTGGAAAGTATCTTTGAGAGCTGACATGTATGTTATGCATGAATGAGTTTAATGCAAAGTATGTTTTGCAAAAAGTGTACCCATTTAAATGTGTAGGCCGAATACTACTTTTAATTGCGGGTTTATTCAAAAATTGTTTTTGGCCTAAATTCAAGGATCGTAGCTTATTTTGAGGTTACAGACTTACGACGTTTAACACAACTCAGAAATGGAACAAAATAATAGAATTTCAATTCTCAACTCCGATCAGAATTACAAATTCGATTCGGTCAGATTCTTGTTGGATGTAGAAAAAAATAGAACTTTTCAGACGGGGTGTCAAAAATCAAGTTCTGATAGTTTTTTGTGTTCGGATATTATGATGCGTATGCATTTCGGTTTGATCTAAATAAGATCGAGAATAAGTGAAAGTTGACAGATTTATTCGATTGTTTTTGCTGCTGTTGAACATAGTTTAGCGATTTAAGCATTTTTTCATGGTTTCTAAAACATCTAGACTGGAAGATGGTATAATAGAACAATCAATATATCCGCGCATATTTATCCCCTCCTTCTTCAGCGCCTCCTTCCTCAGCGCCAACTGTATCGTGAAGTGAAATGTCACAAGTGCATTCATGATAAAAGGGATTTGCATTGTTAGCCCAATCATTTTAGCATTTAGCATTCAAATAAAATTTGTCGCAAATTGTATGCTCTACAATTTTTATCATAGATGTCAATATCATTGGAGCAATAGAAACCAAGATAACCGCAAAAAACTGTTTTTTCTCACCTTGGACCTTGAATAACTTACGACGCAGACACGAGATTTTGTGAGACTTTTAGGGCAACTTTGGGGACCACAAAATGAAGGCATATACAAAAATTCAGCTTATTATCTTTCATTCCGAGGTTGATTGCTAATTTGACTGGGCTAAGTGTTTTGGATGTTTGAATTGTGATCCGGTACGAAAATGCATGTTTCATACTGTTTAACGATAAAAGGTGCAGTTTAGCCAGAATCGGATTTACCTTAACGAAAATGCATAAATTTTATAAAGTAAGAATTGAAAAGTATTGTAGTTTTCGTTGTTTCTCGCCAGATGGCGTCATTTGGAAGTTAGTCATAAAATAGACGACAAATATTTCAAAGCATTAGAACAGATTCAAAAGCGAAGCAATTAAATGCCGTACGAATTGAAACAAAAGACGTTTTTTTAGGAGTTAGAAGCTGCTCTAACGACAGAAAAAGAAAGGTTTTCTTTTGCATCGAATAGTGATGAAAAGTGGATTTTTTTACGAAAAAATAGCAATAACTAATTCATGACTCCAATGATAATAAATAACTTCACTCAACTTGCCAAGATAATGACAACCAAATTTTTTGTTTGATGTTACTACTGGGCTTTTTTTTGGAAAACTCAATCTTTTTTTTAATTAAGATTTTTCCAAAAAATTTCATTTAAGATTTTTTGTTTAAAAAATTTAGAGAATGCAGATATGGCTTATGTTTAATTTAGTATTAAACTTTCGACTCACTTTCAGCCGTGAGGATAGGATGATATGCATATCTATCTCCGGAATTGAAACCACATCATACATCTTCTTCGCTTTTGAGTTTGTTGCGAAATTCATTTTGCGTTACCGAAAATGTCGTTCTAATATACGATCTCTAATTTTCCCCTCACCGAATAATGAACCAATTGAGATGTTTGCTTCCTTTTTTGCAATCTGAACCCGAACCTTTTCTGCTGGCAATATCTGGCAACTAGTCTTACGGTTGATTAAAACGGCCCACAGACACGGAGATCTGGTTGCCGACTTGGTTGGAGACTTGCGATATTTGTGAACAAACTAGATCTGAGACTAGCCCACAGACAGTGAATTTGGTCGCAGATATTACATATCTGCAACCAAGTTGACGACCAGATCTCCGTGTCTGTGGGCCGTTTAATTTGTCGTTGTTTTGTGTGAAACGGAGATATGAACAAAAACGTTACTTTTAGTTCTTCTTCTAGCTTTGCCAGTTTTTATCCGAAATCTGTTCGTTTTCTTTTGTGGTTTTCGGTGAATAAAATTACTAGGATCATTTTACAACAACAAGCAATCTTTCTGTCACACGACCTCTCGGAACTTATGGAAATTGAAAGCACACAAGAGACACAAGAAACGTGTAAGGGATAGGAGATCATGAACGAAAAGTAAAAAGAAAGACGGACCGAAGATAGACTTGTTTGATACAACTGATGAGGAATAACCAGGAGTTGAAGAATCAGGAATCACTATACAAGTACGTAATAATATAATAATAATAATACAAGTACGTAAAAGTGCGCAAGTAAATGGGACTGTAGTTTGAAACGCCTGGTGAACCACCATTTTTATGTTTAGGGAGATACTGGAGGTATATATAGTTTTCCAAAGAGCCCCTCTCTTTCAATAAATGAATTAATGTTGGAAGAGGTGTAGAGAGAGACGCACAAGGACGAAGTATGTTATTTGGCCTTCGGAATCACTACTAATATTGGTGTCGATATCGTTGATAAGAAATTCAATTTCTCAAGGAATTTCAGGAAACGACAGATATTCAGGAGCAGATCAGAATAGAAGATTTAGGAAAGGTAGAAGGCATTATTAGTGAAAAAAGTAGAAAGTTAAGATGCAAGGAGTTCACACACACCCAGTAAAGTAGAACAGCTTTACCGTTCAAATGCATCATCATCAACATCCCAACAATCAATCGCTAGTCAGTTTGTAACGTTTTACTCGGACTAAGATTTTGTATGCGCCTTAGATGTGGATGAATTAATTTAGACTCTTTTCCATCGACTGCGCCGATATGCAATCTGACCTATTGCTGATTTGCTTGAAGTGAAGCCGTGCTTGTGCGAGCAGGTTACTTTTTGAACAAATGGGGCTATCCAATGGACCTAATAGGATAGCTGAAACCACCTTATAGATGGTACTTACCAACGTTTTTTTCCCTAAAATGTGGCTGCGACCTGCCGCGACTCCTTTGTTATATATGGAATTGATCAGTCCAAGATGCCATTTGTCAGGTATAGTTTCACTGTCTCACACTTTCAGCACTAGTTCATAAACCGCATTATGTAGTTTTTCGCCTCCATGATTAACTAAGTTGACAGGTATTTGATGGACTACAGGCCACTTGTTATTTTGGATTTCCTTCTCAAGTTTTGCAAGCTGAATACTGCTTCACCCTGCTCATTTGCTGATACGACGATGCGGTTGCTCAGTACGGATACTCGAGTGCCCCAATAAATTGTTCTCTTTTTGGCTCGTTGAACGCGTTTTCTCACTCTTAGGAGATCCCGAGAAGCCTTAGCAAGCGTGATCGCATTATTTTATGCATATGTTTAGGAATAAAATTGTTTGGAAAAATTGGTCGTTTTTGCCCAATTTCCCCTATCAAAAATGTGTTCGCCCTTAAAATATCACTAATATACTCCCCGACCACTTTCAATCATCGAAAGCACTGTAAAGGCAGTTTTTGCCAAACTATGGCCAAAAAACCCCTTACTGCTCTACAAAATCGAAATTTTTGTATCACAGCAATAGGTCTCCGAGAACGACCCAACTCTAGTGCCAGCACCAGACCTTCTTTCGAATCCCTTTGACTCGATACGTATAACCGATAACATTTCGAGCGGCATCGAGCTAAGACGAGGCCCTCATAAAACATGTAGGCACCAGAGAAAAAATCATTCACGCTGTCGTGCTTGCCATGTCTTGGCATGTGTTTCAATAGAGAAAAACAGGCGAGAACAGACAGGGAGACAAATCACACTCTCGCACTCGGCAATACTTGGCAAGTTTCGGGGAGAGTCTAAATGCGCCTTAAGAGTAGACTGAAGAGTGAGGCTTGCGAGGAAAATATTCAATTTGAACAAAGCACCATCTTGACACCAATGAAATTTCAATGGCCAAATCAACTTTACAGAGGGAAACATGTACCGTAGGAGGAATTTTGCTTTTCATAGGAGCTTTGATGGAGATTTTTTCGGCAAGAGGATTATCGTGAAGATCAGGAGGAACATAGAAAAAGACAAAACAGGACTGAAAGCAAGAGAAAGTTTCGGAAGATTAAACAAAGGAAAGACCTGGATTCGATCGCTGGCAAACTGAGTAGAAAGTACTCCAAATCAGAGCTGGGAAATTAAAATCACCTCATAAAAGAACATAGTCTGTGGTAATGCGGCTATTAAGGGCAGGAGGATGGTTCCGAAAAGAATCTACCACAAACTACGAGGGTTCGTCAATACGTTCGCGGAACGAGTAGGTATGTAATTAATGAGAAAGTTTAATGAAATTTAATGGCTCAGAGACTCATTATAAGTGTAAATAGCAAGTTCTTTTTTCAATTGAGTCATTCGGTTTTGAGCTGTCGCAGATCAAGCAACTCAATCTGTAAAAAAGTGAAAAAAAAAGAAAATCGAGTACTGCGCTGCTATGAAATTCCTCATCAAACAAGAAAAGTCGGCTCAAACCATAGTAATGAAAGAGGTGGCATCCGTTTCAGGAACTCCAGTCCAGGCAAAACCTCGATTTACAAGTGACCTAGTCTTTTTAAACCAGAAAGAGATCCACTTAAAGACGAACCAAACAGCTCGCAAAATGATTGGATTATCAAATATAACAATTTTATATATCCTTCACGATCACTAGGACATAACTAAGGTCAGCGCAAGATGGATGCCGAGAATGCTCAAGCTGCCTCAAAAACAATAACGCGTAGAGTTCTATCGGGCGTTTTTGGGCCTCTGTAGTGAAGACGAGGAAGGAGTATTGAGTCGGATCATTACTGAAGACGAGACTTGAGTTCATTGTGAGCCTGAATCCAAACAAAACTCTATACAGCGGCGTAAAAAAGGCACACCACCACCCAAGAAGTTCAAGGTGGCAGAGTCTGCTGAAAAAGTCATGATAATTATTTTTTGGGGCTCAGAAGGGACCCTATTAGCGTCTCTATAACCGGAGAACACTACACGGTGAAAAATATTCGGATAAAATTGATCTTCACAATGGTGTACTATTATGTATCCTAATATTCGTATAGATTATATATGTTGACGTTGGATAAAATTGTTCTATCCTATTTTGGAATAACTTTTGTACGAGTTTCGTATAAACGGGTGGTTTATACCAAGATCGGATAATATTTATCATAAATTCATATTAAAAATTCATAACAAATAAAACGAATTATTTAGAATTACTTTTGCGTCGCAAGTCGTAAAGTTCGTATTTAAAGTTTGTAAGTGAACTGCATTGGACGCAAAAATTTACTCGGGAGTGTTTTCGTGAAACGGATTGTTTAGAATTTCTTTTGCGTCGCAAGTCGTGCAATTAGCATTTCGAGTTTGTAAGTGAAGTTTTATTAAAGTTATTTGTGAAAATTATTTGAAAGCCATAAGGAACAACTTTAATCACTACAGGAATATTGTCAAACTTTGATTTTGGTGAATAAAGTATATATGAATAAAATCAATCGAGTTTTTTTTTTCAAATAATAAAACAAATAATCGTTATCCATCTCACAGTACATAATTGAATTTAATGCTCGAAAGTTTTACTTGGTGTACTATGTCAATTGTTTTCACAACACCTACATCCCGCAAAAATAATTCCAATTTGATTCTGCTTTCGGAGGCTGGTTCCGCAAAAGGATCGAGTTTCCCGTATCAATATTCTCGGCTTTGATAAGCTTTGATGATAAACGCTGTCTATGCTGATTTATAGACAAGAAGGCAACTATGATCACATTCAATAACCTTTACAAGTAAAATTATATCCATGGATATAAGTCGGAGATGTTAAAATTTGTCACAACTAGCGTAAATACAAATTAAATGATTTCCAACTGCAAGTGGTCACGCCAGTCAAGTATGAACTGTGCGCTGGTGTCTGATGAGAATCAGTGCATACTTTCGAAACCACTTTGTCAATATAGAATTTTCAATGTAGATTAAAATTTTTAATGTAAATAAAAAGTTGTTCAATTTTAATCATCCCGCAAAAATAAATCTAACCTACTTTTATCTTTGAATGCATAAATATTCAATTGTTTTCATTCTTTTTTCATCATAATGGATAATTGTTCCCAATATATATTCATAATAAAAAGGAGGGAAAAAACCAGAATAAGATTTTGGGTTAAATGATTTTGGGTTTTTGAAAATGGGATAAATTTATCGTGTGACCTCGAAATTAGAATAATATATTTCTTATTCTAAATAGTGTACATTTAATAAGAATGTGGTGTATTCATTTATATGCGATTCAGATACCGTCTATAAGAGGGTCTTATTCAATTTATATGAATAATTGGTATTGATTTTATCCTATCAGATAAAATTTATCTTATCAGATTAAATTGTTTGATCTTAAACAAACTTATTGGATTGATACTAACTTTCGTTTGGACCTATATGCATTCCAAAATTTATCAAATTTATCCGAAAATTTCTAACCGTGTAGGCATTAGCAAAGAAGCCATCAATGAAAAACGAAGAGCCAAACTGACCAAAGGTTGCCTCCTTCTGCACGACAATGCGCCTGATCACAAGACTGGTGTGCGTTGGCTGCTCTGGACTTCGATACTTTAGATCACCCAACCTACAGCCCTGACCTGGCTCCCAGCGATTATAATATTTTCCCCAAAATTGAAAAATAAACTTCTGGCGAAGAAGTTTTCAAACTATGAAGAAGTGGAGGAGGCGGTTTCGTCTTATTTTTCCGACAAATACAAAACATTTTCTTTTAGAAGGTATACATAAACTAATTGAAAGATCCGAAAAATGTATGCGAGTAGCAGGTGAGCATATTGAAATAGACATATAAATATGCATTTTTATTTGCACTTGTTTCCCCTATTTCGCGAGCTTATTGAATCACCCTCGTAACAGATGCAGGTTACAGGGTATATATACATTGAAGCAACAACGAAGGTTTGGGAAGCTATTTCACTTCACTATCTTCCCAAATACATTAAATACAGAAAAATACATTAAACAGGATAATCTAAACGGAAATCATGGCAAAACGTTTTGTTGAAAGATGCATTAGCATGGAAGAAAACGCTTCTCCCATCAATTTTTTTTCTGAAGCCAAGGTAGCAGAAATCTTGGGCTCGATGAATTTGGTACTCAAACAACGATAATTTTGATAATAAACGCTTGTGGTCAAGGACCCATAACTTTTTCTGGACGAACATCTTTTCGGTGTAATTTCAGATTTCAGTTAAGATGGAAAAGTCTACCTATCCTATTCACAAATTATCCAGCAGCCTTTTTTTTTACAAAAAACAAAATATTTTGAAGGCTATCTTAAAATCTTTTTCACTTTGATATGCATTTTTAATGAGTTATTTTTCCTAGGAAAAATGTATCTGAAAATTTCGTTTAAGAATCAAATTAAAACTGTTATTTTTGAATTTGTCCTATTATTGCTTTCTTTCTCTTTCCATCGTCACTTTAAATGATTCTAAAACGTGCTGATAACAAATCACCTTAACGACACCCACGTTCCTGTCGTATGAACTCATCAAATATCAAATTTCAATGACCATAAAAACATCAACGAGTAAAAACAAAAACAATAAACTTTTATAAATCCTCTTCCTCTTTCAAATCATTCTGCAGTAAAATATCGAGAAACATCTAATCTTTCTTAGAATAGAATTTAGGTCGACAAAGGATCGTATCCTTTTTCGGTACTTTAATAGTGAAAATGTTTTAGTAGACTACTTAAGGTCTCTACAGGCGAAGTAATCTTTCGTTGGCTCCTCGTATTAGAGATAGGGATTTTTTCCATCGTTCAAAGGATAATGTTTACTGGGATTCTAAGTTGGTTTCATTTAACGGTAACGGTGCGTTACGGTTTGTTGTTGTGTTCTAAATGGGAGCAGTACGAAACGAGGTGTTTTCGTTTTGATAAGGCAGATGCAAGCAAGAAAGATAACTAAAAGGGAGATGATTTTCCTTGAAAATATTCCTTTGATCCTTTTTTCAAACCAAATAATCCAAGCATTTCGAAAGGAATCCTCAAAAGTATCCAAGTGGTTTTGGATTTGGAGGCGGTCAACGATACCATTTAGTGGTTATCGAAGGGTAGATCAACATGAAAATTGAAAGTGGATTATGAAGAAAGGATGTTTTCTTTGGTTAAATTTTCGAGTGATTTAAGATGATAGTTGGTTTGAATCGTTTTGTAGGCTGCAAATAGCTTTCCGTATTTTTATCTAGAGTATTTGTTTATTAATATATTTATGATTACAAGTGTACTTAGTTTTTTTGTAAAGCAGTTTCGGTGCTAGTAAGCACTAATTGGAATACAACAAAGCCAACGGTGAAATACAATTTGTAACATGCGAAACTTGAAGAGGCTACAAAGAGAGCGACCAGTCTAGGACGCTATAAAAACAAAAAAAAAACAAAAACTAAAATAATTCCACGACAACCTTCATAGGGATCTAGGGATTGAAGCTGGTAGAGAGCTTCATCACAAATTTACAATCAATGTGAATACAATGTGGAGTGATTAGACCCACGACTCACTTTTCCCTAGTTAATTCAGGTACCAATTCAGAGCTAGGTGAACTCAAGCTTCGGGCGCGGATCCTCGTCCCAACCTGGATTCGAAGCAGGGACTCCAGAAACAAGAAGTTTTATAATAGGAAAACATGTCGCTTGATGTATAGAAGGATTTGCAGTAAAATTTATGAAGGAACTTACTGAAAAGGCTCAAGAAAAGAATGTCGTCTAAATAGGGTAAAACTTTGAAAAAATTGGCGTCATCGAGGAGAGGCTGACTAATCCATGGATACATGTCTGCTAAATAAATCAGCATACAATTTTTTGAATACATTTTAGTAGGTATTTAAAAGAGTTTTTTACTAATTTTCGAAGAAAAGTAGTATTAAACTCGTTTCGCCGAAAATTCATATTTCTTTATATATATATATTTATATATATTTATATATATATATATATATATATATATATATATATATATATATATATATATATATATATATACATATATATATATATATATATATATATATATATATATATATATATATATATATATATATATATATATATATATATATATATATATATATATATATATATGTATATATATATATATATATATATATATATATATATATATATATATATATATATATATATATATATATATATATATCATCAAAATGATTAAGGGAGATAATCTCTGGAGTGGCCGATCCGATTGAGCTGAAACTTTTGGAGAACGTAGATGTATTTAGTAGGTAGGTCCACAACTTGCTGAAATTCAGATATCCTGAAACTTTTGGCGGCGACGAGCGTTTTAGTGAATTTTGAGGTACTCTTATATTTCCAAGCAGCGTGAATTTTTGTTCAAAAAAAGTATTGGGAATGAAAACTTATTATGTTTTAAGCTTGTTTATGGTAAAGAATTGGAAATTTTAAGCCGTGTGTGGGTGCAGCGTGCCTAAAAGTAGGCAAGGATTTTCCGATTGTTCCGAAAATTCCGATTTGCGCAAGAACGGCAACCCATCACTAAATTACCTCTATTTTCAGCACTCGAAAGTTCTGTTCACGAGAACTGACGACCGGATTATCCGATCATAATGAAACTTACAGGACATGTTGGTATCAACTAGGACCAAGTCTGATAGAAATGATTTTGAAATGCGGGCAACCCTGTGGCAGTGGTGCCATCTTGAAAAATCACTGAGCTTTTTGGCCTATAACTTCCGATTCAGCCATCAGATTTAAACAAAATTCACACAATATTTGGATCTTACTTAAGGTAACATTTGATGAAAATTTTGCTGAAAAATTAGAATAGGATTGCCAGCTATGGTAATTTTTGTCTCCTAAATCTTGCAAATTTGCTCAGCAAAATAAAGCTTTTTTCCCTATAACTTCCGGTGCAGTCATGATATCAAAATAAAATTTCTGCAATAAAAAGATTTTGATGTGAGCCAAATGTCATAGGAATTTCGTACAAAAATCGTGAAAGGGCTGCCAGCTATGAAAATTTTTGTAATTTTTTGGAATTTCTTTACTGCGCGATTATGTCATTAGATTTGCAAATGGGAACGATCCTGCAATGAAAATTAACAACAAATACGCTTTAAAAATTTGAAAAGTTTTGAGGGTGGTAACCCTAAAAAATTTTTCACCCGTATAACTTCTAACGCAGTGATTCAATCGAAACGAAATTTACTGGTTGGGTTTAACTTAACGTCAAGCAGATTTGGTATATATTTTGCTTTGCTGCTCACACAGGGTAACCAGCATTAGCCACTTTCGTAACTATTGCATCAACAGATGCTTCAAATTACATACACATATGCAAAACATTTGCAATAAAACTAAGAAAACAATTTTTAAATTTTCCGAGTTTTGAACATTTTTCGGATGGCAGCCTCAAACAACGTTTAACCGCTGAAGCTTCCGATGAAATCCTCCGATGAGAACGATATTCAAAGGATAGGTTGATTTAAGTATGAGCTTGTGAAGGTTAACTTATTGCTGCTTGGTTGGGAAAATGTTGCCAGCACTGAACATTTTCATCATTTGTGTTATAGTATAGTTCTGTTGCTTTGAACAAGGAATGGTTGATATGAGTCTACAAAAAAGTGTATTACGTCTTTCCACATAGTCACTCAAAGACAATTCCTTCGAAAATTAGTTTTCTAGCGGTTCAGATGCGCTAGAGTTTTTTCAATCTCGTTTTGACGCATACTGTTACTGTTTCCACACTTCTGCAATAGTATTAAAAAAGTTGAATTAACACACAACCAAATACAACCAAAATACCTTTGGCTATAAATTGAAATATGTCAACAACTACAAATGTATTTCATAACAAAAAACCCAAATTTGAAATTCTT
This sequence comes from Nemotelus nigrinus, assembly GCA_947369275.1. Lineage (NCBI taxonomy): Eukaryota > Metazoa > Arthropoda > Insecta > Diptera > Stratiomyidae > Nemotelus > Nemotelus nigrinus. The sequence continues at coordinate 38,024,036 of OX376372.1, forward strand.
AAGTATTTTCGAAGCAAAGTTGCCCTGTATCAATCCATTTGTGATGTTGGTGAGTCGAAGTAGTATAGCCTTCATTATCATAATTGAAATTTTGAGGAGTGAAAGATGATCGGTTTCACGCTTGACTTTGTCCCTGATTTGACTTAGGTACTCGATTAGAGATAGGCTAACTCAGAACTCGGTCCAGCATCTGTAGCGGGTTTTGAACCAGGAACACCACACGCCAGAAGCCAGGGCTCTCCCCACTAAGCTATACGAGCTAAAAATTAGATTTTTTTTTGTAAAATTCTTTTTCATGAGACTTGGTGTTTTGAAAGAGTAGCAACCAAAACGCAAAGCCCAAACAAGGACATGCAACGAATTTTGCACAAATATCGCCTTTTTTGTCTTAAAGCTAGCGATATGCAATCAAGATAGTTTTCTGTCGTATGTACATAATCATTTTCATTTCCAATTCCTCATGGCTTACAAACCTTTAAATGCATCCAAACGAGCTATCATTGTGGTCGTTCATAGCCCAAATCTACACTTTTTTAGGCGATAGTCATTCACCGAACTTGCCCGGCAGAGCCATACTACTGGCATCTTTCACACTTCATCTGAATCGACCACAGTACATTCCTGTTTCAAAATTACTTAGAAAACCTATTTTTGTGCCCTCATTTCCCTATTTATAGATGCTTACATTTTCTTGTATCTCCGCTAATCCTTCCTCTGCTTTGCCATTTCGAAATAAAGGAAATGTCCGACACAATTACATCTCTATTTCGCGGGAAGAGAAGAAATACGGTTACTTTACCACAAAGCTGTTTGTAAAATTTAATCCTGTTCTGAAAGTTTTCCTGTTCCTTTACAAGACGACTAACATCATAGACATTGTGCGGCAGCAGTAGTATCCCTACGACCAAAAAGTTTCAGCAACAGAATCACAGCGGGCAACAGAAGTATGCTCATCGATGCTGAAAGCTTTACCAATCGCGCGGTAAGATTCTCATTCCAGAGCTTATTTCTGTTTCCTTAGTTCATGTCCTTTTGACTGTCTAGTACTGTGTACGACGACAACTACTATTCGTACAATCAGGACATCGTAACAAATCCTTTTGGGCCATTTTAAAAGCTGCGAAATAATACAAATTCTATCTTAATTAGATGTTTTACGGTCTCATTCGAAAGGAACAATTGTGTCGTCAGTTGCCTTCACCATTGCGGTAGTATGGTTTTGGTTTTCGAACCTGTCGTTTCTACTATTATCTGTCTTGTCTACATGTTTATTATGCCAACTTTAGAAGAACAAGGACGACGACGACAATCAAGATATGGATGAACTAGAAGCGTGAATGAAGACTAGAACTTGAAGTAAACGAGGACGATGGCAAGCACGAAAGAGGATAACTGAATAGGAAAGTATGAGTGTGTGGTGTGAAGGGATAGTTATTGATTTTCTCGGTAATTTTCAAAATATATCTTCTAATTATCACCGGAGATCGAATGTTGTCTCCGAAACGAGAGAATAGTGATGATGCTGATTTTGCTGGTAGTATACGATCAATTAATATAATATTTGAATGTTGGGTTGAGTTTCACATATAATTACAGATACCAGTCAGGATTGGTTCATGTTGGAAATTTACCTTGCTGGAGATATCTGATTAATTGAGATAAGGAATAAATTATGTTGTGGATGAAGAAACTGCTATGCTTTATGAATATTTGATTTCACTGGAAGCTTTGGTGCATTGATGATGTGAGATTTGATTAGTACTCAAATAAGCTATACGGTTTTTAAATGCTTTTTGTCTTGACTTCTATTCTCGATGCATGATGCAGCGAAATTGAAATTTTTCACACCTTAAACTAGAACAAAACATTCTTTTCTTAGTCTATTAACCAGCTCATATTGCCTTGCTTACATTATTGCATAGAATGTCACAAATATTATACGCAAGCCTAATTTAACTTAACACCAATCAAACTTTTTTTTTATGGAGAAATATCAGACAATAACTAACAAAATACATGTGGAGCATTTTTATATATTATAAATACTTCAAGATGTTTAGCGGCAAGAACTTGTTTTGGCATCATGCAAACAAATCACCTTGCAATTGGTGATAATAGTCCGAAGACTTGATTGCTCTGTATAATGTAGAAGTTGATAATAGAAGAAAGCTCATTGTCAAACAAGATGAAAAGTAAGGGACCTAGGATAGATTCTTGAGGAACTTCCCACATTCTGAGTATACGTGAAGAAATGGAACCGTTTAAAGCGACTCTGCAGGGACGACTGTGAAAAATCAGAAGAGAAAAGGACGCATGATAGCAAACTCTGCACTGTTATTTAGTGGCAGGTTTTCTTTGACAGAGAAAAGTCAAAGTGCGGCTGTTTTTAAGACATGTTCCATAACGGATGTGAGTTTTTCTGGTTATAGCCTCATTACTTGGGCGCTTATGTTGCCTATAAAATGTGAAATTGTTTGAGGTTTATTTCTGTAGCCTTTGCTTTTAAAGAGCCCCATACGAGCATGCGGTGGCTAAATAGTTTTCGTTCTTTTCAAAACCATACGTCCTCCGAAAATCTTTCTTTAAAGATCCATTGTTGCTTTAACAATATGACGCGAGGCACTATCGTGCTGAAACTAGGCCATAAAACAATTAACGACTGCAGGTTTGACAAAATTTCGAAGTATGGCCCGATAACGTTTTCCGGTGATAGTCACAGTGTTACCACTACTATTCTGGAAGAAGAGCGGCCCAACGAGTTTTTTGGACGTTATTTTCATTTTAATGAGATTCTGTCTGGTGCATAACTCATTCGTTTTCGGTCCTCCAAATACTTCAGTTCTGCTTATTCACAAAACTGTTGAGTTAGATTTGAGCCTCTTCAGAATTATCAATTTGTGAAAGAATCCTTTGTCTTGTGTTCTCATGCCAATTGTTCCACTGCAAAATTGTCTGAGAGAACATCGATTCGTCATCGTGCACCGGAAATGAACATCAACTTTTCTTCCATCCAACGAATTCTGCGTAGATCTTGGTTTGTGGCCCTATAAAGTTCAATTGGCCCAGTAATTGAAGCCCAGTGACCATCCGCTTCCATATCGATTCGCTGTGTTGACCTGCGACCAACTTGAAATTGATGAGGATTTTGCTCAAAAAATAATATTTTCGGACGAGGCGCATTTCCATCTCAGCGGGTACGTAAACAAGTAAAATTTTCGCATTTGGGGATCCATTACGTGTTATTATTTGGTGCGGATTGTGGCGTGGCGGCATTATTGGGCCGGTTTTCTTCGAAAATGAGGCTGGCGCGACCGTTACGGTCAACGGAATCAACTACCACCACATGTTAATATATTTTTTGTGACCATATCTTGAAGATATTGATTTGGATGACTTTTGGTTCCAGCAAGATGATGCGCCATGACACACATCGGGCGTTACAATAGCCGAAGTGCGTCAACAATTCGATGGCCGCATTATCAGTCAAATTAGTGACGTGAATTGGCCGTCAAAAAGCTGTGATTTGACGCCTTTGGATTTCTATTTGTGGGGTGCTGTGAAAGACAAGTGTTATACGGATAATTCAGAAACAATTGATTATTTGAAAGCCAATATTGAAGCAGCCATTGCTGAAATAAAGTCGCGCTCAGAAATTTGCTCAGAAATTGGACCGACTGAATGAAGTACGCCAAGGCCAGCTGCAGCTCCCATTATAATAGAAAAAATTTTCCATAAATGACCAGAAAGATTGTACATTCAAACAAAAAAATAAGTTTGCAAAAATATTAAGCCGTTTTTGTTTTATTAAATTTTTAATCTGAATTTCTTATTGGGACACACTGTAGTTGAACTCAAAGTTTGATATGCGGTCCTCCGTCCGTACCTGACTTTGAACCAGGAACTCCACACGCTCGGAGCCAATGGTCTAGCCAACAGGCTACACTAGCTTATTTGGACGCCTTCGTCTTTGATATACTCGATTCTATTTTGTAATAACTCTCAAAGAGTATATTTTTATTTTAGCAACAACTGTACTCGAACTAGTTCTTTAGACTTAGTAAACCATCAAGAAGAAAATATCAATTGTCTCTGAAGCAGGGGGCACAAAAAATCACCTTGAAGGCCCCTAGTCCGCATTGGCCAAACACCCACACCCAACAGATGCTGGTCTCATATTTTGGTAGCTCTATGCGGGTGAGGTAGGCCACTAGAAGATAAAGTGAACTTACTCCAAGAAAAACCGAGGAGACGCTACCTGTTATTCATCCATTGAATCAACACTCAATAATAGTCGCAATATATAAACCAAACTCAAGGGAAAGTGCTGTGTCCGTCCATAAAAGACTACAAAGTTTTCAGCCATAAACAGGCAAGCGAGACCAGGCAGAGACGTGACAAAGCATGTTTGCCAGCCAATGATCTGAGAACCATACACACAAACACATGGCGAGAAAAAGACCTCCATGTTAGAGGCCAACCTGGTTGGAGGCAAAGAACCTTCGGCCCCAGATTTTACCTACACCGAACTTTGGTTCCGGCCTATAATAAAATTAGTCGCGATTCCCTCCCTGTTATGGTTCTCCCTATTATAAAGAGAATTAGTATTAGAAACACACTGGCCGAAAATTCAAAAATCTTTATATACTATAGATACAAAATGTCCGCTGGTTTTTTTTTCAAAAGGCATTGGTGTGTATGAGTTCGAAGGTTTTTTGATTTACAAATAATTATATTTAACCATTTGTTGACCGTTTTAGTAAATATTATTTTTCTGAAAACAAATTATTTGGAAAATATTAATGTAGGAAATGAAAACTGGTGTTGTCTCTAGCTTGGTTATAATAATGTTTTGGAGATTTTTAACCCCATGCGTGCGCTAAGTTCCTAAAAATAGACAAAGAAAATTTGACAAATTTCAAATCGCGATAGCTGCCCACAAAGTTGTTAGATCATTAAGAAATTTACGAGACACATTGATAAGCATAAGAACTACGTATGTGTGGTGAATCAGCGGCCAATCGTCGTGGCAGGCATATCCTGCAAACAGAAAACCTTCAAATAATAGACCCAACCTATCTTTTCGGTTTTAAATAAATTTGAAGCTTTGTCCAAAATCAGTTTGAAATTTTTTAAATTTCTCATTGCACAAGAATGATAATCTGGCCCGAAATTACCAATTTTTTTTTAGCACTCGGAATTTATTTATATTTAAGAAACTGATACAAGAATTAACTGTACTAGGATAGTGCCACACACCTCTGTGGTTCACAGTCAATCACACTAGTAACAGCTGAGTTGGCACATAGCTTGGTGTGCGTTTTTCCTTGATTGCTCATGGCTAGACTCAAACTAGGGACCACATTAACCAACGCCCGGCAGTTTACGATCATAAGTGTGAAGACTTGGGAGAGAATATTGTCACACCCATGTTTAGCCTCGGAATGATAGTAGGAGAAACGTATAGTGCTGAGACTCATTTTCTTCAACAGCAGCTGATGCCAATTTAAATTTTGGTGAAGTTAATAGGAGCAGAGGCTACGAATTAGCTCTTGAGCTAATGCTTCTTCATGATAGTAAAACCAGAATATGATTGAACTAATATTTATTGTTTTAGCCTTTTTTGTAGTCACATTTCAACTTGCTTGCTAATTTAAAAATATGGTTATTTGCTAACGTATTTGAAAATTATTAAATTTCGGACTTGTCCCCCTTAAGATTTTTACATTGAGTAACCTGCACTATAGTTGATCATGCCTACAAACAATGGCATCAATGGTTTCCTAAATAGTAAATATGTCTTTGGAATCGCGTTTGGTTTAATTAAATTTACAGTCGTGATCAGCAAAATGCTGGAACTACCTAAGCCTTCCTGATTTTTTTCCAGGCCTCCATGATTTTCTTTTACGATCTAGTATTGTTTTCTTATAGCACCATGATTTTTTGTGGACCCCATGATTTCTTCAACGCTCCCATTATTTGCTGAGATTGTGAAAAAACATTGATCAATAACAAAAGAAGCAATGGGCCCAGTTGCGTACCCTGAGGAACACCGCAGTTGACAGAGAAAGTTTGGAAAATGTTTCCTTTAAAGTGTATTATCCATTATTATATATTAGACAGATTGTTGAATAAACAATCAAGTAGAGAGCCAAAGAACTCACTTTACGTAATTTATAACAAATGAATTCGATATTTAATTTATTAAAAGCTTTGGAGTGATTCGTGGAGATGACACGTACTGGAAAAGAAAAGTGGTAAAAGTCTGGTATCGGGAGAACTCCCTTTCAGGAAACTGAGTTGGTTGGGGGACAATTATGGAATTTAATTGGAGAACCAAGAAATCCATAGGAACATTTTCAAAACTGTTAAAGAGTGTATATAATCAAATGCAAATCTGTCTATAATTTCTAATATTAGTTTTAGCCCCGGATTTAAAAGCTGGAAGTAGAAAATTGTGATTCCACAACGACAGGAAAATACTACTTTGTAATTATGTGTTAAAGATTACAAAACAGACAGCGTCAGGCCGTCTATAGAAAATAGAAGAAAAATATGAGGTTAGCTGTCAATTTAGCGGATTTTGAGGCATAACGTAATTTTAATTTGGTGTTTATCGACTCGGAACAAAACGTGAAAAAAGAGAGGGACACGAGAGGTATTTCAGGTCATGAAGCTGAATATAAATTTGTTTTCTAGATGGATGAAAGATGATCTGCGGAGATGGCGATAACTTAAGGCTTATCGGTACTACAATCATTTAACGGGAATATAGCCGATAAAGAGTTCTCGATTTCTATTGAGTTCACAAACTTGAGTTCTAAACTAATTGCTTTTTTTTATTGAAATACGTGAATGTATTACAAATTCGAAATGCAAATCAATAATACCAAACGTTGAACTTGATATAACGAAGATATGGAAGGAAGCATTTTTTTGCAATACAAAATTCAACTCTGTAACGAATGTGATAGCGATATTAAAGCTGAAATAATCAAAATCGATACTAAATTATAGGAAAATGACCTTAATTTTCAGTAGTCATTACATGAAAATTAAAATTTTTTAACAATATTTGATAATTGTTCCATCTGAAGAAATGGTGAGGACTAGGACTCTCAAAGTTTAGGATTGCCTAATTGAAAAACCTGTTGAAAGAGCCCAGTACAGAACCTTGATTGTATGATCAACAAAGATGAAGAAAACTAGTCTTCTTGAAGAAGGACATCATTCAAAGAATTAAGATCAGCCTACAATTGCACGAAATCCCTTGTAATCATATTTGGTACCAAGTCGTAGTGAAAGTACTGAGTTCCAGAAGGCTTGCAGTCACATTGGGCGATTTTACGACTTATCTGCAAAGAACTTGTCAGTGTTGAGATTGAATGATTTTGGAAAGTGATTTTCGCGGTACTTACTATCGTTGAAGTATTTGAGCCACCTCGAAGACACGAAAAAAGTGCGGACTAGTGCTGCCAAGTTTTTTTCCGGTATTCAATTGGCTAAAGGAAAAGAAACCAATCGTTGTCTTTCTCCGATTCAAATCAAGAATCGATGTGGATGCGGGAATCCATCGATAACAACTGATGGAAGCCAAAAATCGTTGGCTCTGTGGTGCAACGGTAGCGTATCTGAGTTCAAATTCGATAGACGTATGCTGAAAATTCGATTGGAGCTTTCGAAACTTTTAATTTTTTCTTAAACCTGTTAAGGAACAAATCGAGTTGAAGGATAGTTCTAAGATCATAAGTAAATTAAGAAATTCGATGCAAGTATATATTAGTTGCAATTTTGTGTCTGCTGCAGTGAGTGGTAGGTAGGGTGGAATCAAATTAACGAAACGTTAGACAAAATTAAACTAATTAGACGCAGAACCGTTTGTCTTGAAATATTTTTGTTTGTATGAGCAATAACAAGATACCAGAGAAAAAACGGTATATTTAGCTATAATTGCGTCAAATATTATAAATACATAGAAGATTAAATTCATCAGTTAATATATACAAAAGTAGTTGAATTGTTGAATTGAGTCTTTTATATATTTCTTTATTTTTCGATGGATTCCATCGTCACACGAGAACAAAGATCGTATGCAAACAGCTTGGGTAGGCATTTACTTTCAACAAGAGTTGAGTTTGCCAAGTCGAAAGCTGCTCACTAACTCTCGCGGCCCTTTACAGAGGTGAGTCAGTGATGCCCACAGCCCACCTCTGGCGAGCTAGTTCGAACATCTTTTCTAGAGCAAGGGTGTATCAAGCTGAAGTAGACAGGAACGTTACTTACAACCCAAAATCCACGAATAAAAGATTCTGGGATTCTCGGCTTAATTTGACTCAGGCACCTAGTCATTATAGTGGCTACTCAAAGCTCGGTGTGATCATATTTTTTTTTCGTTGTGCCGAGATTTGAACCTAGTACCTGGTGTTCTGCTTATTGGATACGTTCCAAAGCAGGGAGCCAAAGACAGATCTCTGTGGTTCTGCCGCCGTTACTAGATAGAGCTTTGGTCCTTCGCCTGAGTCGTAGCATAAGGTTCTTTCCCTGAAGTATTCGACGGTTATAGATGCCAAATAGCGTGACACTCCATTATCGACCAGCGCGCTTACAATACGGCTCCACCTCGCTGAATCAAAGGCGTTCTTTTCCGGAAACTGAATTGCCGGTCCGATAGTCTGTGTTTGCTTTCGATTTCCGACAGCAGTCGTTCGTATATCATCCGCTTGAAAATTGTTGCCATCGTATTTACCAGGTATATTGCTCTGAAAGTTGATGCCTCCCCAATAGGTTTATCCTGGAGAAACAGTTTCTGTTGCTTCCATTGCTTGGGAAAAACGCCTTTCCGTATCGCATTATTCGGTATCTCATCCAATCAAACAGAAAAATATTCATAAATAACATGAGCGATACCCGATATTGCTTTACATTTGCTGACTTGAGAGGGCAAAAATAAAATGTACGGCTTCTTTAGAACGCTGACTTCGACTTTAGGAGAATATAAAGGCGACCTACAGAAAAATTTTTTAAGTCAGGTAACCAATTTTGTCTTGCAAATATTCTTACGAAATAAATCGCATGAACTGAATGATGCAGCACTCTACATTTGAAAAAAAAAGCAGAAAAAACAGTCACATGAAATTCTACTCAAAATTTTTTTGATTTAACTGATTAATCCGTAAATAGCTGTTTAACTTGAAAATAGTCTTTTTGACCTTCTCGGATAATAGTAGTTAATTTAAATTAAAGGTAAATAATCGTATACATCCCAGTCTATTAAGTTTATTGCACCTCGATAACCTTCTCCTCACTTTTCCCAAAACATCCTGATACTACTATGCAAAGCTGATCCAATCTCCAGTTTCATTAATATCAACTTATCTGCTCTATTTAGGGAATTAAGACACAACTAATGTCATATTTTCAAACTTTCAAATCACTTTCATTCCTCTATTCCTACGTGCTCAATTTTTCTTTCTCTCATCCCTTTTCACACAGAATTCTACAGAGTGTTGCCATATTCTACATAAATAATGACATAGAGAATTCAAACAAACACCACCTATCGTTTGTGAATAACTTTCTCTCGTTCATGCAACAGATTCAACAACACCCTCTGGGCTAGTCGCGTCATCATGTTCATATGAAACTCGTTTCTGAGGTAGAAAACTTTAACGGCACGCAAAAGTTTACTCTTGTCCCCAATGGGGTTTTTAATTATCTCGGCCTTCATGAAAGCCTACTAGTGCCTTGGGCCACGTACAACCAACCGTCACACCCACGAAACAGTCAGCCAAACGACCAAACCTAGTCTAAGCCCTTTCCTATATAGAGACACGGACGAAACACATACTTTGAATGGAATTTTTCATTGGAGCGTGTCTGGCCTGTTAGCAAATGCTGAGTCTACACACTGTAGTAGACCTATGAAACCTACAATGGTCTCCATCTCTCATTCCACCCGGACTTCTCCAACTTTTCCCATAAAACAGTTGCCGTACTGGGTCAACCAGACTACTACACACCGTACGGAGGAAATAGAATGGAAGAATTTCATTGCCAATTCCCAAAATGAATTTGCCATGGTTAAGGTCGATGTCCGACCGGAGAGAGTTTTCGTAGGTGTGTAGAGGTAAATGTATTGTAGACAGAGCAGTTTTCTCTCTTTATTTACATAGCCCAACGGGAAAACACGAGCATGAAGTGTGGTAAAAGTAAATAGAAATGAATGGAAAAGAATTGAGTGAACACATTTTTGCATGTGGAGAGTGGAGACTTCGTAAAACGTCAGAAATATATGCAAATACCAGTGAAGACGATGTTTAACCGATTTTTAATTATTCATACGTTTGTTGAAATTATTTTTTCCCTTTGAATATCCTGAAGTCATATTTAATTCGTCCAGCATCAAGTCAATGAAATTCGTTTGGGAAGGAGCAAGTTAACGGCTGACTAGTTATTTACTTTGTTAGTATATTTCTTTAGAAGCCAAATGGACTGGAGGATGGGATTGAAATAACAAATAATATTTGTGGATGCAATTTCCTTTTTCTGATTTAATATGCATTACAAATAAGAAAAACGAAATGTGATGGAAATCTATTCAAACACATGCAAGAACTCTAGGGAGTTTTTGTGGAGACTTATTCAGTTCGTTTGGGGAAACACGATAAAATATTTGAAGAAAATGGAAACAAACTTAAATAATTCAAATGTCAAAATAGTATAATTGTTTTCCTTGAAAAAAAAAATGGGAATTCACCACTTTGAGAAACTTTCACTGGAGGAATTTGTATTTGTTCGTAGACTTTAGTCAATCCTTTTGATAAACTCTCCTTATAAAAGATCATCAGCATGTTCGATTTTTCCTACATAATCATTTTCATATCTCTCAGTCATTTCTGTCATGGATGTGTGGAAAATGGTAAAAACTTACATCGTCAAGTCGGTGAGTGTATAAAAATGACGATATAAATGTATTGCGGGTATCGTATTACCGTGTAGATTTTTTTAGATTTATGAAAAAAAAAAACAGACAAAGAAGTGTGAGATTCTAGAGGAAATGGAAGATTTCAGAAAATTGAAAACATTATTATGCGAGTAGCTTTTGCTTGTGACAGGAACGTGGATAAACGAATGATTGATGATGATGATTCATGACAGTGTTTGTTATTAGAAGACGAAAGCTGCTGATGAGATATGGGAGACTTGGAAGTGTGTGTAGTCTATGGTGAAGGGATGTAGCTGAAAGAATGTTATCGACCTGAGAAAGTCGGCAGTTACGTTACTGCATGTGATTTTGGAGATAAATGGTGTCAAATTGTTTTTTCAAAAGTTTTTCTGCATGCTGATAAATGTGTAAAATTTTTGACAAGAAGAATCTTAGTTTAGTTTTATCTAGCTTCATCTATTTATGAAGTTTATTTTTCTATGGAATAGAAATTATTTGAAACATTAATCGTTCTTGTACCTTCGCGTTATATTGTTTATGCGCACAATAAAAAATGTCACTCATCTTGAAATGTACAAGGACGAAATGAACTCACCGAAAAAATGAATTGTCAAACAACGTTACCATCAAATCGAGTTCGTTCGCGTTGCTGCCAATGCGATGACAAGCTCGATTCGATGTACTTGTGTTGTGGGTTTGGTATCCTATAAACGGATTTCATCTAGTTTCCTGGTAAATCAACAATTCTGTTGACGTCCCTGCTAGTAAAGGTTTGTTTTTCATTCATTTTATCCGGGAAACAGTATGATGAGATCGATGGTGAGTGAAGCAAAAAAAAAAATATTCCCACTTCCGTATTTTCCGGGACACGAAGGCGCGTATTTTCAAAATGAATGGTAGCTGCTCGTTGAAAGAGTTGAAGGATATTGCATGGACTGATAATCAGATTGTATTACTGACTGGAGAACATATTTACAGAAGGAGATTTTGCAACCCTTTGATGCGATCAAGCTCATCAGCTAGAGGGCTCTAGTCTATTCAGATTAGGTATTTTTTCCCGGAAAAATAGATGGTCTACCACATCTGATCTACAACAACCTCCAAATATTTTCATTTGGCTTCACAATTTTTCGCACAATACACTATCTTTGATGACTATTATTTCCACCTTCAATATTTAACCAACCATTAGCTGTGCAAATATTTCGAAATATTTGCTAGTGATGACCGTGACCATTAGTCACCCTGATATGTGTCGATTCGAGAAAGTTACACGTTGGTAGGAGTATGTCGACATGGTGTCCGAATTGTCGCATAGCAAGCAACAAGCATGTGCTTTTATTAGCTTTTTTATCAAGACGAGGATAATATCGAATCGTGGCCGGTAACCCAGGCACGTTTCTTGATATTTGTGACTCCTTTGGCGTTTTGCGAACATGTTGTGGCTAAGGGAATTTCACAGCTTTTTGTAAGTTTAGGGATGACATGTAGCATAGTTAATAATTTAGTTTTACTTGAAATTTCAAAAATATTAAGTTCAGACAAATCTCGTTGGGCTGTTGAGCATAGGAGAATATTTTACCATGACCTGAAAACCTAATCTTCTACTTTCCAGGGCAATGTCTTGATCACCGGCAAGTAAATTAACTTTTAAAATATCTCTTTTCCCCTATGAATCAGAAAAATCTCGCTTCATCATAATCGCATGATTGGTGCAGTTTTTCTCAGAGCATTTTTTTAGTTTTATTTAGTCATTTAGCTGTTCATTCTTCATGTGGTTGCCGTTTTAATTAATGTTGATTTAAAAAGGAGGTGTACTCAAGAAATCGTTTATCTTTGCTCGCATGCCATAATTGCTTCGGAAATTGAGTAATTTATTATTACCGTAGTTCATTTGTCGCGTGCAGACTTATAAGAAGGTTATTAATGATGGTAATATGCCGCGAGGTAGATTTTAGAGAGAATTACAGGCAGTCTCATTCGTGTTGTCTTAAGCCAAGATGTACTTTTGTGGAGGATTTGTCTTCGATCATATTGCTTTTTGCATGCATACGTACATTATACATCACAACGGGTCTTTACTGAGCCTATGGGTTTTTTTTCCGTAGGGTTCTTTTCATTTTAAACCCACTCGACCTAAATACACTCGTCGAAACATTCTTTTTAATTATATATAACACAATGGCTTAAAGTCTTACCACAGTCAGTTCGGTTTTCTTTTTGAATGACTTACCTATAAAGAAAGAAAATAAATAATTATTAAAATTTCAAAGACAATGCATAAAATTAGTAGAGTAATGAAAAAAGTGGTTACTCCAGATCACAGGTAAAAAGTTCGAATAATTTTTTTTTTTTTTACAATTGTTTTAAAATAATTGTTTCAGAGCTAGTGTAAGCCCTAAGACTAATTTTCGAAATCATAATTATTCATCATAATTATAATAACTATGCATAATTAACCATCTTAAATTTTATATTATTTTATTTTTATATTTTATTTTATTCTATGCCGTCTTTTCTGAACTATCGGTGTCTATATTACTAATAGCAATTTTTTGTATTCACCTAGGTCAGTGGCCTAGATCAAAGTCTTAAGTGGAAAGTTGAAGATCGTCCGTTCATGTATTTTTCCTGCTTCTTAGACTTTGTGAACAAAGTTTTCTAGTTGTATCTTTTTTACTGAAAGCAATGAGCTAAATAAATTTTTTTTTAAACGTTTTAAAAGCTTCTCCGACTCGATTTTTTCACCAGTCGAGATATTGGCAGATAAATCTTAATTTAAAAAATAATTTCCGTGGAAGTTGCAGTCTATAAGAAATAAATGAGTTTCAAACCGATGTTAGAAGAAACAAAAATTTCTAAACAAATAGTGTCTTGATTTCAGCAGTTATCAGATGAATAGGGCGAATAACATGGAAACATGCACGTACCGTACTTATTCCGGATGATGGAAGTGTGATCTTAACCTCCTGGCGGTAGCTGCCGATAACAATCTTCCGCGAAAGAAAGATTGACTAATGTGATTCACGCTTTGGAGAGTTAGCCCCCAAGGGAAAAACCCAGTGCAAAAAAAAACCAAAATCCAAGCCAGTGGTGATATAGCATATGCCGAAGCAGTCTGGGTGAAGCAGTCGCTAATATACGAATTCGGGTGTCGCAAGAGCCCATCCAATGTAATGCCTTGGTCCGGATACAGAGGATAATACGGCTGGTCTTTTAAATCATACTCGTGGAAACAAAATTGAGAATACCAAAGAAAAAATGGAGAGAGACTGTCTTAAGTGGTAGAAACCTAATAGCCCAGAAGCTGGTAACAGCGGAATTCGAGTGCTTCAAAGTGAATGCTCAATGAGATTAAGGAAAAATTTTAAAGAACAAAGGCACAAGAAAAGCGGAGCTAAACATAGCTCCAGGCCAAAACAAAAAGGTGAACAAGGCAGGAACCAAAAATCTAAGCCAGCTTCACAAAAAGGGAGAGGCAGACCAGAAGAAGGAAAGGCAACAGTGGCTCCTGAGAGATCTTCCTTTCGAATCGCGGAGGACCTCTGGCGCAGTCTGGAACAACTGACCAAATGGATAGGATTCAAAATGCCCTTGACGGGTGGATACTCGCTGAGATCGAGACGTTGCTCCTCACTTCCTCAGCATTACCTACAAAGTAGGCTATGTATCCCTCCACTGCAAAAACAAACCAACGGCGGAGTGGTTAAGGTCGGAGATCTAAAAGGTGATGCTGTGGGAAGGAGCTAATCTATGGGCAACGAAAGAATCTCTAATTCCCGACACTAAGACCATTGTTGGCTTTTTCCCACGTAGCGGATTTGGCTACGGAGAGAATCCTGGCTTTCGTAGAACGCCAGAATGATGACATCAATGTTAAGTCCTGGAGAACCGTCTTCAAGGAGAAAAAAGGCAAGTGCGCCATGGTAGTCGTAGCGGCTACCAAAATAGCAGACAGAGACGGCAACACTAAAACACTAAAAGTCAGGCGGGAAAACACTAGAACCAGCGATCACTTCAACTACCAATACGGAGGGTAGTAGAACCGACATGGAGGCAACACCAGGTTTCAGCGGTTCTCAACCAATAGAGGAAAGACGATGAGGTGTTTACAGGCGAACATCCATCATGCCAAAGCTGCCTGGGCGGAAGTAAACAGCAGGTTTGCCTCGGACGTCTATAAAGTGCTTATACAAGAACGCTGGGTAAGCAAAGACAGAATAAATGGCCTGTACACAAAAAATAGTAAGTTAATCTGGAGGATTGGTGTAGGCGATATTTTCCTCAGCCTACTTCCCAAGAAAAGAGGACCAAGTCTCAAGTAATAACATCAAGGGACTAGTAGACTACTGCAGAAGGAAGAACAAAATGTTGATTGCGATGCCAACGCTCATCACACAGCATGGGAAAGCAATGACGTCAACGATAGAGGTGAGCTACTCTTAGACTTTTTCCTAAACAGTAACTTGGCTATAGCAAATAAGGGCAAGACGTCAAGTTCCTGACAGCTAACAGGCAAGAGGTGCTACACCTGTCGTTGGTATCAAACAGTGCAGTGCATTTAGTGAAGAAGTGGAATATACTAAAAAGAGCTTCGTTCTCTGATCACAGGCATATAAACTTCGAGCTAGATTTCTATTTCTCTACTGGTTGGTTACCTGTACTGACAGTCAAAGTGTACGGACTATGAAGCCTATCAAAATGGCCTAAATGCAAGACTTTATGGCCTGTATCCGAATTTCACTACGAAGACGGAATTGGAAAACACTGCGGACAAAGTAGCCAAAATAATTCTCTAATAATACCACGATAACCGCCCGAAGAAAACCATTGCATCCAAAACGATGGTGTCATGGTGGAACAGGGAGGTGGAAACATTCAGAAAAGCCGCAAAAACGGAGTTCTACCGACCTAAAACTACATCAAACTGGGCGACCTATAGCCAGAAACTCTCAGATTACAACAAAGAGATAAGGAAATCTAAGAGGAATTTTTGCAGCGCCTTCTGCGAAAGTCTCAATAGCATTCCAGAGACTGCCCGGATGCAGAAACCTCTGTTCAAAAGCAACCAAGGGCACATTGCACTACTAAAAATTCCGGATAGAGGGATGACCACTATCTTTGGCAAAACACTCGAAGTGCTGCTTAGAACCCACTTTCAAGGGTGCAAAATTAGGAGCAGCGGTGAGGCTGAGGAAGAAGAGGAAGACCCGGATCGGACATATCACTCACCTCTGACGAAACAAATTATCACGTATGAAAAGGTTGAATGGGCAATAGACTTCTTCAAACCCTTTAAATAACCGCGGCCAGAAGGAACCCACCCAGCTCTGCTACAAAGAGCCACAGGCAATCTAAAAACCATTCTGCTATACATATTCGGAACGAGCTTGGAACTCAGCTATATTCCAAAACTGTGTAGACTGGCGCGGGTTGTGCTCATCCCTAAAGATGACACATGCCGGCTGATTTGCCGAAATCATACAGACCAATTAGCCTCACATCTCTCATATTAAAGACCATATAGAAACTAATTGACTTATAGTTAAGGATTGACCTCTTCGAAAAGATGCCACAAATTTCAATTAGCCTACTAAAAGACCAAATAAACTATATCAGCTACACATAAGTTGGTTCAAATAGTAGAAAAGGCATTGGATGGAGAGGAAATTGCACAGTTGGACATAGACTGAGCCTTTGACAATGCAGGACATAACTCGTTGTACCACGCTCTCCAGCGGAGGAATACCCCTCAAGAAGTGGTAAATTGGGCGAGTAAAATACTAAGGTATCGAAATGTATTTGCGGAGGTGGGGGCGGCGATACTAAGGGCAATCACTAAGAGGGAGTACTCACAATGAGGGGTTTTATCCCCCTGTTATGGCCCCTACTAGTTCATAGCCTTCTTGTGACCCTCAACAGCAAGGGCTTCACTGCTCTCGGCTACGCGGACGACATCACGGTAATAATAAGAGGCTCACATGTGGATACCTTTAGATTCAGAATGCAAAAAGCCTTAAATGAAACAACCCCATGGATCAAAGAAGAGGGTTTATCCATGGATCAAAGAAGAGGGTTTATCCATGGATAAAAAAAGAGGATTTATCTATTAATCCTCAAAAAACTAGGATAGTACCATTCACCAGAAAAAGAACAAAGCGAAATAGGGGCCCTAAATATTAGGACCAGAGTCGTATGTCTGCAGCAGTTATAGCTCTTTGGCTCTGCTCTTCTCTCCACCACGGAAATAACAAATGTTCCGTCAAGGAACATATCCAGGTTCTTAAGAAGTCTGGGCATCCTACAAGACATAGCGCGGAAGAAGCACAATAGACCCAGGAGGTCGCAGCGATAGGGGCCTTCTGAATCTACAATCAATCTTGATTTCATGATTCAAGAAACTGTAGGACCATCGGATAATTTATAAATTATTTTAAGGAAATCTATGAAAAAAAAATATTCGAACATTGGGCGAAAAAATTCCAATAATCATTAGATTTGATTTTATGTTAACATGTTTAACCTATAAAGAGGATATTACAAAGCTTAGAATGTTACACAAATAAAACGAAATAAAACGAATATTCTGAGATTTCTGACAAAAACTTCATTATTGTATGTAATATATTGTATGCAAGTAAGCAAGTAAAAGTAAGCAAGTAAGCAAGTAAGCAAACGAATTATCAATGCACATTTTACAAAAAAAAAATCAACAGACATATGCTTCAATTTATTAATCAAAATGTTAAATTTGTAGTACATTGTTGAATTTCGTGTTTTACAATATTATTGAGGTCGTTAAGAAATAAAATTATTGCTAAGTTTGAAATCCATTATTTGGTGTTTCTTTTTAAATATTTTGAAGAATAAGTACAAACACGTGCAATTATAAAGTAATTTGGCGAACCAATATTCGGCAAAAGAGGATAGAATCCTTCAATTTATTTAAATTTTCCAAACTCGCTCATCCGATCAAATTTCAAGCACCTCCTATCGTAGCAAAATCCTGTCCAGCACCAAAAAAATTACTATATGATTTTTTAAAGTCCCATCTATTTATATTCCTTCGCTACTCCACCTTAATTCAAATTTGAAACCAACTGCATACTTTAATCCAATATTCAAACAATATTCACGTGTATGAACCACGCATTCGACCTACGAACAACGTTGGCTGGTTCCAAATCCGTATTCTGGCATTTCGCAATATGATATCTCTGTCGAAAAGCGGATTGGAGGATTCGAAAAAATTCCATGCAACAACAATCGATCCTGAAATAAGTCACGTGGCATAATGTTAATCTGAATGGGGGCATGGATGCGAACAGGACGATTAAAATTTCTGCAGGTGTACACACCGAGTTCACCTCACACTATCCATCTCAGAGCTAACAATGAATGCATGGCGCAAGAAGTGCACGCCATGTGATATGAGATGATAATGCCAAGTGAAGTGTTGAAGCTTGTTACGCAATCCTTGTTGCGATTAGCATGATTACAGAATAGGGTTATTTGCTCACGTTACTTGCACCCAATTCCTAGCCTAGCACAGGTTATACGAAATTGCATTGAATCAAAAAATACCAATTCGGGCAGGTCGTATCTATGCAGGAACAGGATGTCTAAAAGGACCAGAAATAATGGACAGAAGAAAGTACGGATTTGGACGGATTATTTGTTGGTTGCTAAGAGATGAAAGGAATTTAAAAACTGAGGAGGAAATATTTTTTCTGTGCCTTTCGTGACAAACGTGTATAGGATCACAGATATAATCGATTCGGATGTCCACTAAAATATCATGAACAGCCGGATTCGTTCAGGATGATGCAGAAATAAATGAAAACTTTAAAAAAAATATTTCGTTTGGAATAGTTTTGAAACCGCTAAATTGTTTGTTGAGTTGTTATTCATGATGAATCATCGAAAGTTTTGTCTTAGTAATGACATAATGTTTCGGAATCCATATTACAAATAATCTTTAAAACAATCACCACGTGTAAAATTAAGTCTTCTTTGTGCTCATTCAAAACTACAGTATTCGAAACAAATATCTTTTTTCAAACAATCAAGTAACTATCGTAAAAAGAACGTATTTTTGGTTTATCTAGCCATAAAACTTATGTGTTTCAATCTATTTCCCATTCTGGTTTCTTTTAGTTAATTCTAAAGCAATACCTTGTGTATCGCCTTGAATTTTTAGATATTTTCAAAGCTACATATGGCTTGCATGTAAATAAATACTAAACACACATTAGGTTTTATTTCGAGAAGTAAGTATATGTGTATCTTTAGTTCTACGAAAATGAAATTGTTATTTTTGCGACTTGATCGTTTTTTCAATTCTTTTCATAGCAAACAGAGATTACACAGATGACGTAAAACTGAGTTTTTATAGCACTTTAAACCATCAAAGTTTTCGAAGAGTAAGACTATAGATACACATTTCGGTCTCAAGATAAATCGGATAAACATTTATTTTATGACATAAGTCGATATCGAGTTGTTGAGAATTTGAAATGTGGTAGGAGAGCCATGTGTTTAAATTGTATTTGAATTGGTAGTGTTTGTAGATGGGAATAGTGATGGGTAGGAAACTTAGGAAATGGGTAGGAAACTTAGGAAATGGATTCGAGGGGCTGGATTCTATTAAATAATTTTAAACTTTCTTCACCATAGGATAAATTTTCTATTTTATAACAGCTTTTATTGAATTGAGAGAAAATTAATCTTTGAAAATAGAAAATAAAGATGGAAAAAAAAGAATTCACTTTACATAAAAAGCATATAAGAATGGAAACAAAACTCAGAGCAAATTTTTTACCAAGTTAAAGGAAGCTTAAAGGTTCAACAACAGTTAGCGAAGCACAATCCTCTGCAGTCATAGAATATTCCAATACAGATTGAATCAACGAAATCTAAAGAGTTCTAATTGATTGCAGTACGTCATATTCAGTAAAAAACAAAGATCAAACAAACGTATAGCAAAAGACCAAAAAAAGAATGGTAGAAAGCGAAAAAGTTAGTTGCATCTTGTTAGAAGACTCTTTTTTTGCATAATTAGGAGATAGCTATTTGCGAGGATTCGTGTGAATATGCGAGATTTTGAGTAGCGAGTTTGCTTATGTTATACTCGACTACGAAACAGCGCATACAAGTATTGTATACTTGCACAATTATATTTTGTTAGAACTGAATGAGTGAAAATTGGATCTTTTCGGCAAACCGACACTATGTGCTACGAAGGCTTCACTTACTAATTGATCAAGCATGAATCCCTCGAAGAAACAATACGACACGCCACAATCTTCCTTAACAATAAAAAGTTTTCCGATAGCGTTAATGAGTCATACTTATTTTGAGGATACTATAAAAAGACAGGAGTTCCACAAGATTCTGTCACTGGACCTATTTTATACTTTATATTTTCCGTTGGTCAAAGCTATCCGATGTGCGTATGCCACGCTCCCATATGCATGGAAGTAAGACTCACATGACTGGGCATGTGTTGAATGTTAAGAATCGCATAACAATGTATTTGTTGATTTCGACGATTGTGGCTTCACATCAGTAAATACTAATTTTTTTTCCTCTCGGTTACGAAGTGTTTGTCAATTTTGAAACCAAATGCAATATTCTTGAGAAAAGGTAGAATAATCTGGAAAAGAAGAATGCGAATTCGAAGCTCATGCATTTCGAAAATTACTTCTGCATGCCAGTCTTTGACGTACGCCTTCGCTTTATCAAACATCACCAGCCCATTAGTTTGGATAAGTTTCACCAGTCTTGCTAGCTAAAGTTCTGTGGAGTGAAAACTATTTTTTCGGGACAATTTAGTACGCGGATCTTTTTTCCTTCAAGCTCGAAAAAGCATTTGGTGACTTTATCTATTGGTGACAGCCGACTAATTGGACTCCAATTCTGAAAGAATGCTAAGTTTAGTTTAACAGCACCTGGATACCTCCTTGGACAAAGTATAGCGTTGAATATGTCTGCTGTAGTACTACAGCATATTCTACCTCCCTTCATATTCTAGGTCGTCTTCGGATGATATGTTCTCCAGGTGTATCCAGATTGCATCTCTAAGGGCAGTAGCTTTTTTTATGCACTGTTGTACGTAACGTTTTATGTGCCGAAGGGTGATGGCGTTAGCGGTTAGTTTTTGATTTTGTACAGTCTCCAATAGATTGTTATAACTAGGCTTGATGCTTCGCATCGAACTTTTTCACTGCTCATCCTGGTGCTGGGATGTCTGATATATGTGCAGTTGATTAACCAGTTTGCTTGCCATTTCCTTCTATAGTTACCTACTTCAAAAGGGCGAAAAAAAGCCGAGGAAGGATACCTAGGCGAGGCAAGAACAAATGTGGCAAGCGCTTTGCGATGAAATGAACCGGGCCCATGGGGGTGGCGCTTCAAACTAGTTACTTGTAGACTTGGTTAAATAGGTCCTGGCCCACTATTGAAAGTGGATACGCTGAAGCACATCGTGGATTCGCTCTATCCAGCACACGAGAGTAGGAAATTCTCTCATGGTCCGTCAGGAAGATATTCTTTTAATGACTCTGGAGGAGCTTCATAGTGCAGTTCTGAAAATGAAAAACACAAAGGCCCCTGACCCCGGCTGCATTCCAGCGGAAGCGGTGAAAGCTGTGGTGGCGGACAGACCATCAGCGTTGTTGCGAATGTATAATGCGTGTTTGTTGACGGGTGTCTTCTCACCACGCTGGATAGTGGCACAGCTGGCTTTGATTCCGAAGGGAAAGGGAAACCCTAGCACACCGTCTACGTAAATACCTCTCTGTATGCTTGATATGGCAAGGAAACTCCTGGAAGGCTAATTGAAGCCACGACTACAAGCAGCAATATGAAAGGCGGGTGGCCTTTCGACAAATCAGCATAGTTGCCACTTAACAATAAGTGCCATCTACGAAGTAATCGGTGCAGTAGAGCGCACCCAGACTGCATGCCACCAGACCAGGCCGATCGTGTTTCTAGTGACGCAAGACGTCCGTTACGCCTTTAATTCAGCTAGATGCGCAGATATTTTAGAGGCACTTGAGCGAAATTTTCAGCTACAGGGTTACCTGTTAGCCATGGTTCGACTATCTGAAGAATCGTCGCCTTATATATGAAGCGAAGCAGGGAAATATATAGAAAAATATTACAGCTGGAGCAGCACAAGGGTCTATTCTCGGGCCAGATCTTTAGAATACTGCGTACGACTGGTTCCTACGCCTTGAGATACCAGAAGATGTGCTCTTGGTAGGTTACGCTGATCATGTAGCAGCTGTCATAGCTTTCACAAACCCTCAACTTGCTCAGCTCAAATTAAATCAAGTAATGAGAAGAGTTGAAGGCTGTATAGAAAACCATGGTCTCCAACTGGCGATCTTGAAAACTGAGATTGTCATGCTGGCGAAAAGAAGGATATCAACCGTCCACCAATGACAGTTGGCTCGGAAGTAGTCCAGATCGAAAAATCTGCTAAGTATCTCGGAGTGACTCTTGACTCCAAGCTGACTTATGGGGAGCACATCCAGAAAACATGCGATAGGGTATTGGGGGGTCTGCTCCCTGAGCAGACTCACGGCGTACGTTTGCGATCCTATTGGAAATAAACGCAAACTGCTTATCACCGCGGCTTATTCAACGCTGATGTGTGGCGCATTCAACGCAGAGAGCTACTACAAATCGTCAGCAGCTACCGCACGGTATAGGGTAATGTCGTGTTGGTCGTTGCAGGGGTAATCCCAGTCGACTTATTGGCGAACGAGCGTCAGAAGATCTTACTGAATAGCTCAGAAGTGGGAAAAGAGGTAGCAGCTGCTCAAGCACGAGCTCTTGAACTTTGGGAGGAACGCTGGGATACGAACACAACGGTGGCATGGACGACTAGGCTGATTCGCGCCATTAAACCTTGGCTTAGTCGTGACCACGGTGAAATAAATTTCCACTTGTGTCAATTTTTATCAGGACATGGCTACTTTAGGAAACACCATCATAGAATGGGGAAGGTTAGGACGGAATGATGCAAAGAAATTGATGATGCATTGCATACTTTCTTCTAATGCTTGGGCTTCAGAAGAGAACGAAAAACACTCTGGTTGGCAATCGGCCCTGTGACACCGAGGACGATTTGGACAATGCAGCATTCAGAAGACGTTTCGCTACGCGCCTCAGTATATGTAGAAACGGTATTGCTCCTGAAAAGAAAAGAGGGTTGCCCAACGGGCTCTTTCTGATGGAGGAAAAGTAGTCGTAGGGGCACCTGATAGGTGCTAGTGGCACAACTGAGTCGAAGTAATGCGAATGCGGTTCCGACTCGGATTGATGTTGTTTAGTGAGCAGAATCTCGCAAAATACTGCATCTTTGGCATGAAGGTTTTTCGCCACTCGTACAAAAAAATATATTTCGCTTTCGAGGATGCTGGATTGGTTTCGTTTTATATCAGAATCATGATCGGGTTGTCCTCTTTTGCCTGCTTTATGGCATTGGTGAGGAGATTTATAAAGTTCTCGAAGTCGTTGGCTATTCTAGGTGTTTCTAGGCTAATTATTTCGGCAAGTTCAACTCAGAAAGCTTCAACCTTGGTGTTTTTTCTAATTCTTATGGGTTGGCAAATGTTCTTTTATGATCAGAAAACAACTGGAAGATTTTTGATACGCATTCGTTGTTTGAGGGTGTGTGAGATCCCTATACGTGAGGCGTAAAAGGGAATGGAGTTGTGTTTACAATTGCCACTTGTGCAAATAAATTCCACCAGCTCTTCAGATTACAGGGGAGAATTCGATGAAGCTCGCAAGATGTTCACCCTTTGCAGTTTACGCAAATTGGCTTTTTTGAGAAGTGCTGGATTCCATCGCATTTGACACATAGAGCCTGAGCATGACAATTATTGCATGCAGACTGTTCAAAGTGGTGGTACTTGGGGCACTCTAACTATATTCGGATTTCCAGATATATAATTTTCACCGCTTCAACAGCAACGTCAGTCCTGGTGATAGTGCAAAAAGAAAATATTTCCTTATCGTGGAGGTTGTCTTGCATTAGCTTTCTGCAAAGTACTAAGGAAGAAAAAGCTTGCAAATAATATACGTTGAAACCCGGCCGGTAGTTCTTTCCTTAAAGTTCTAGTAGGTAGTTCTTTCTCACTGAGCTCACTTGAACTTCTAAACACTAGGCGGGGGAATTTTGGCTTCCATATAGATAATAATTGGAGTATCATTGGAATCGAGAAGATCGCGTGTAGGTTTGGCCAGGAAAAAAGTTCGCTCTGAACTTAGAGTTATAATGGACTACATAATTGCTTAAGAGATGCTAACAATTCGAAAAAAATTGATAGCAAGAAAGCCATTTGATGGTGACCATTTTTATTGAATAAAAGTTGACACTTTGCTCTTAGCTGATTTTTTTTATCAATGAGTTGAAATTGAAATCAGAAAAAAAAGAACTAAGCCTGTGTAGACGTATAATTAGAGGCCTGACTGCTAACGTGTGTGTTCCTTGGTTCGAATCCGGCCATGACCACAGATCGAAGTTCAAGTTAACAAAGCTCATAAATCGCAGGTAATGTGAGATTTTTTTCATAATCATGCTTTATTTTCTCACACATTGCGAGAAAATAGAGCATGACTATGAACCTCAAGAAAATTGTCAAATAGATAAAGTAGTTTTTAGTGTGAAGTTTGGATGGACGTAAGATATTAAAGATAATATTTGATTTGCGTAAATGGTTCTGCACTTAAATTTTTGCTTTGATGATCTTACACAGACTTTGACGATAAAAGCTGTCAATGAGACAATTGTAGGAAATTTCTTACGAAGTAGAAGCCACTTTAAAAAAAACAAAGAAGAAGACAACCATCGAAATTACAGACGAGAAGAAAACCTTACAAAATGCTTAGTTCAAGGCTTACTTGCAGAAAGTTTCCATTTCCGAGGCCTCGAAATAACTTGGTGTCGGTTTAATAATTGAAAAAAAATCGATCGAAAAGGTAAGTCAAAGATGTAAATTGGATGTGACGAAATATTAATTAGTTCAATTAAAAATTTATTAGAAATTAAAAATTATCATTCAATTATTTGTTGGTGTCTTATTTTACAGCATACACCAGCACCTATAAAAATCCTTTCTTGTTCTTTCAATTTTGGTTTTCGTTTATCATTCATGCATTTCAGTTTTTTTCGTTTATCATCCCTACATTGTGTCACAGTTACATCGACGCAACCATTCTGTTCCTTTACTTGACTTCGATACAAAACTTTATTACCTTACCTGCTACCTACATATATCAAAAGCTTTGCCATTTATCCGATTTTACGTTCAGTGATAGCGATGGTAGCAGCGGCGCCATCACTGGCATACCTACTTTTATCATTCGTTCCTGCTTCGATCCACATTCGCTCAAACATGCAATCACAGTGTTTTCTTCGTGTTTCCTCCCGTAAAAAAAAAAACGAAATTCCGTTTCGAAGATTTCGCGTAAAGAACCCTTTCGCGAAGAAATTTATTATCGCTTCGATACATTTATCTTTTCAATGGTCCCGAACAACTTATTATCCCCCGGGTGGAACGAACAGAAGCAACGAAAGATATTTCGACCATTATTTGGTTGTGGCGACGGTATTGCTACAGTGGCACGTTCTGGCGGCAAAATCATTATGCCCTTGCGCTGCGGATAACTGTTTCCTGGCGGTATGGCGAGAACGCGTTAATGTTGAAGATGAGCGCGTCGCTGATAAAGTCACAAGGACTCGACGCCGTCAACGGTGTGGTGAGCTTGAGAATGTTAAGTGAGTAGGGAGGCATGCGATGGCATGGTGGAGGTACTGGCTGCGAAAAGATATCAAATCCTTTCAAATGACTTCCGGATATCAAAGAGAGTTATTTACAACTCGTTCAGGAACGATGAATGGTAATGGCAGTAGTTACCTGTTGTATTACGTGCGTCGTATGGTTGTGTATAGAAGGAAGATTGGGTCATTGGAATTCTTACGAATGAGATGTTTGAAGGATGAGAGCGGATTGGCAGTTTAGCTGATTTGTACAAAAATGATTGCGTTCAATAATATTATCAATTTCGAGTGAATACTTATGGGGTGATTTGAATAAGGGATCTTTATTTACAGTAAAATTAAAAATATACATTTTTCGAAGAGCATGTTAAATAAAGTTAGTTTTTTTGGAAAAGATGAATAAATTTAAAATACCAGAAATAAATTTCACAGTAATTATGTATGCCACACCTGTTTTGTCATCTGAAACACCTTCTACAATCTCGAATGAATAATTATAGATTGACAAATCCCATTCTTAACTATTCAAAGCATCAAACTATGTCAGCACCTTACTGTTTATGTTCTAGTAAAAAACCGAAAATATCATCAGCCATTCCCAACAAATCACGATCCGAAAATAAACGGTGTGCTCATAAAACAAAAACCAATGGATGAGCTGTTTCGTGCTTAGGTATTGTATCCGCTTCGAAAATCATGACAACATTTTAAAACAAAACTTAAATTTATCTTCACTTCACGACTGCCCAACGAAAATCTCTCACTCAAATCACGTAATGGCACTTAAAAGAGTTCAGTCCTTGCCACCTGGTGTCCGCGTTTTTCTTTTGATTTTTTCTGCATAGTTTGTATTTTTTCTTGAAAAATGTTTAATAACGAAACAATTGCTAAAAAAAGCATTGAAAAATATTTTGGCGCCCAGTGTGGGTCATATTTAGCACGACACCAGAAATAAGCAGGCAAATTTCAAGCGAACTAAAAATTTGGAAACAAGTCACATAAGTGAGACATTTATCACATGAAAAAAGTCTGTTGAATGCAAATTAATGATGATAGTGACACTAGTGTGGTCGACAAATCAACTTTTGAGTTGATTTTAATTGGTGTCTATCACTGAATAATTTGTCGATTTATGAAAATTAAATAAATACGTCTTGTTTATTTTCGGCAGCCAGAAATTTTTTTATTGCTTCAGTTGTTTGCAGCCTTTTGATTTATTTGAATACGCTTTTCAAATTCGGCTAGTAGTTTGTATTCCGGTATGGCTTTATCACTATGTTTTTCACTGGCCGGCAACTGAAGTATATTCAAAATTGTTTTCTTCGCCGTTTACACATGATAATGTTTATTTTTTGCTTACCATACACAACTGACTTTTTCCCAGAGACATGCATACGTTTTCACAAAAACCTTCATGTCGATGTTTTTAGAAAAAGCATCAACCTGACCCATTAAAAATTCATCAAAACAGCAAACCATTAGTAATAAGGATTTCGTTACGATTCATTTCGGAAGCAATCGATGAAATCGACCATGAATGTTTTCTTATGGTTTTGAAGCCACACACAGAAAAAAAAACTAACTAACGAAAAAATAACAAAGATGCTCTTAATCGACCCAGATGCCCCGAAGACAAAGGATAATCGATTATCATCCGGTCTCATCCGCTTCCTTCCGTCGCCAGCACTTCACTAGAGCCTTACATATTCACCCAGCGGAAGTTACTTTTACTGGCCAGGAGTGATTTAGACAAAAAACTAGGATACGAGCCAGAACCAGCATCAGTTCACCACCACCATCGTCCATAAGCAGGGTAGTGTGCTTGTCGGTTCAATGGTCTGGTGTACATTTTCAATATGGGAACCGAGAAAAGGACCAGTAGCAATTTTCTATAAGATCGATGCGAAAAGATGATTTCGATTAATATCTGATTTTGATCGATTTGTAGCAATTTATTATCGATAGTCCTCCGAAAACAGAGCGCACCAGATCCTGGCAGGTTTCAGTAGATAGATCGATTTCTATCCTTTGTGCAAGAGAAAAGCCCATGGAGCGTAGATAAGAATGAAAGACATGTAACCGTCTGTAGATTCTATTAGATGTAAATTGGTTTCGGATAGCCATTTGGCGTATGATTGAAAGCATATCTTTGCAACTAAATTGGGTGGGGAGTGGGGTCGATAGGTTGTTGGGCGGCAAGATTGGTTGCACTAAGAGCTTTGCTTACAGTCTTCGCCGATATATAGATGTTTGTAGTTCGTCTTTTTGGTGGTTGGTTTGGCCGACGAAAGGAAGCTTTTGAATACGAAAGGATTTGCTCATCTGTACGGGAATGAAGATTGATTGTTGAAAGATTGTGAATAATAAGAAAAGTTTTTAGATAGATGTATATCGATTGCTGGGATTTATTTTTAGTTAAAAGATTTATTTTCGATGAATCAATTTTTCTCAGGAACGAAAAAGGCGTAATGATTGGTAATAAAAGACATTTGGGTCCAGAAGTGATAATGCGGGCTTTTGTGCTTTTTGGATGATAGTATATCCTTTTTGGACACAAAGGTTTTGTGATAAGATCAGGATTTATTGATGCAGTGTTTTGAAAGATTTTACGTAACGTGTAAAAGGTTAACGCGATTCGTAGTTTGTAATGTGCACGATTGTAACAAATTGATTATTTGGATAAATTATGCAGCCATTGGAACTATCTCTAGGCATTGAATTTTACATCATCTATTGAAAGCAAACATTCCCAGCAAACAATTTAGTGAGCGTTCACTAAAAACGATAGTTTCTCGACAATCAACAGACATATCCCTCATACGAAACCGAGTCTGTTCGTAAAACGATAATGCAAGCCATGTGTATGTGTCCTATGGCCTATGCGGCTCAGTAGCAGATTTTACATAGATTTTTCCCCTAGTTTGCTGGTCGCGGTATCCCAAACAAAATTTCAGCTCAATTCGACTGTGCTGTGCTGAACAGTGTTCTTATATAACGATGTTTTATGTTCGTCTTTAGCAGCCATTCTTCCAGTCTGTCAAATTTACTCTACTATGAGTAAATAATTTGAACTCATTTTCAATTCATAAAAGCTAATATATTTAAAATCGTTAAAACTATCGCTAATAATTCATAAAAGTATCACTTTTAACGAGTTTATACGTGATATATACTAGCTAAAACTACCTTTTTTCTACCTCATTTACGAATCGTTAAAAATGATTCTTTTCGGATGGCCATTTTAGTATGACCAATAAATCGTTTTCGATTCGTTTGCGAGCTCGTTAACGACAAAAACATTTGTAAAATATGACTCTTTTATGAATTAATTACGATGTATTTGGTTTGCTGGGTTATTATGTCAACTTACATAAAGTTATTCTGTGACATGCAAAATCCAGGTGCACTAAACTGACATTTATAAGAAATGGCTGACATTTAAAGGAAACAGTGGACAACACAAAAGAGTATTTAAGGTCATTAAAAATTAAATTAAATCAGATTCTACCAACACTCAAAAAATTACGTTTAACAATTAACAATCATAGGCGAGTACGAAAGTTTTGATATCAAGCATGTCTGCTCTGTGAGTGTGGTTTGTTCGCCCACCTTAACTTGTGAGCACTCGAAATTTCATCGCGCTGACGACTCAAAAGAAAAATAGGACCTAGGACGAAAAAATCCCTGACGAAAAATTAAACGGATTAAAACTCAGTTGCGAAACTCAAGTTAAAAAGAAAACGGCAACAAAAGTGAGTAGAAATTCCTATGACATTTCAAGACTTCAATATTAAGTGTGAATCGACTAAACGGGTCTATCTGGAAATCCACGTAATCCCCAAGTTTTTAGAAAATTAAAAACTCGGAAAACACCTTAACGGAGGAAAATCCAGCATTATACGTATTTCACCCCAAGAAAAGATTTAAAGTTTGTAATTTGAGGTTATCTAAGGTCTCAGTCTAGAAGAAATTAAAGAGGATTGATGTTTTTTTTCGTCGAAATGAAAAGCGATACCTCAACACTACTTATAATCCATATATCGAAACGAAACTGGCATATATAATGTGCCATTTGCCAGCTGGTTCGCAAAGTGGACGATCAGCAATCACGTTACAGCGAAACATACCAAATGCAACTAAACAAAGCAACTTAAAATGTGAAGAATTGGCTAAGTGCGTCAACTGTAGTGGTAATTAGCTGGCCAACTGTGGGGTTTGTCCAAAAAATCCGGAAAAAACACAAGAAGACTTTTGCCCAGGTGTCGAAAATCAACTCACCACCTAAATGAAAATCACAGAAACTTACACCCCAAACACCCATGATTTAACCAAATACATGATAGATAGCAACTTTTGTGAGTTCGCGGCCATTTTGGTATATAGACTTGCCAGTCGAGATACCATCACCTCAGAGCTTGAAAAACTTGCATCTTTTTTCAGCAGGAGACCTGAATTTCTACCACCCACAATGGAGAGATGGATTAAACAATGAAGCTGGAATATACCTTCAAATGGCTGTGCTGGCGAAACTAAGAATCCTGAGAAGTCCAAAGCGATTCCACGTACTTCCGAACAATCAATATTTATGCTCGACACAAAAGTCTATCGCATTTTTCTACCACAATAAATGTTTCAACAAATAACGTCTGGTGAGACAACAAACAACGTCGGGTGGGACAATAAGCCAGTTTTCATTATCATAGGAAATATCTACGGAGATTAACCTGTCGAAGCAAGAAAGAAAATCAACTGGCATGATTTTTAAGATGCTATCGCGAATGAACATCGAAAGCAATCACTCGTAGCCGCCACCCATATAACCACCCGTATAAAATAGCTCGGGGGTAAAAGAGGACTTTACGTCCGGAACCCCGACAAAAAGACATTATCCCTTCGAACTCCTAAGGAATAAAAGGTATAATGAAGTTCAAAGAAAAACTTGGCATACGGCTAACCCTAGCACCAAACAGGAAGTGAACCGGCTCACAAATGCAATTAGCTGTCAGATTGCACAGTTCTCCAATGAAATATGGAGAGGGTTTCTGCTAAGGAGAACTTCTGCCAACTAATGAAGTACCTCAGACTGAAAAATAAAATAACTATGCCAACAATTTATGGGTCAGTTAGCCTAAAAGGCAACGAAGGCTATGCAGATGGTTTTGCTGAAGTACTAGAATTACAATTCCAGGAAAATTACAGTCAAATGGGAAACGATAGCGAGCAAGAAAATGTTATTGAATCGGTTGACCAGATGTATGCCACCAAACAATTTGGGGATCTACAAGCAAGGCTAACTAGCTTAACAGAAATTAGAAGCCTAAAAGGCAAACTAAAGAAGCGGTAAGTTTGCAGACGAAGCAAAAACCAAGGCCTCACCAATTTAGCATACAGCAAAAGAATACCAATTACGGACATTATAATTTCAACTTTCTTAATAAAAACTTTCCCAGGAGTGTAGAAATCAGTAATCACAATCATGATACGAAAAACTGGCAAAAAATCCCTATTCCTCGTAAAACTGGATGCAGGGAAAATCACGGAAGCAAGCTTCGACACAACCATAAAAGAGCACCGTATCAGAAGTACAGTTTGGATTGAAATCACTACAATCTACAGAGTGCTATCTTGCTAGAGTGGTCCAGTGTATAAAGAAAATATACAGGAATAGTCAAGTTCGACGTATCGAAGGACAACGACTTGCATGCAGGAGAAATCTTTAAGCTGCATTAGCACCACCTTTCATCTGGTAAATAGCGCCTTTCCTGCCACAATCCACAATCATCTCTCCAAAACCTGAGCAATGAAAGGTGCTGTTCTACAAGCTTCACCACTTTCTCCAATGCTATACAGCCTCTATACAGCAGACCTACCCATTACACAAAAATATTCCTGTTTGGAGACGATATGTGTATCTTCCACACCTTGAGACAAGCAGATGCAATAGTTTCTTACCTGCAATTACATATAAATATCCAAATAGCAATTGATAATAATCAAAAGTGGAAAATTTTGATCAATGTGGAGAAAACACAAGTTATTTCATCATAAGACGCTAGAGACAAAGCTGCAGGCTAGAGAATAAAACCAGTGAATAAAATGCCAACCAACAGCAAAATATTTTAAGACTGACGCAATCACATGCCCAAAAGGGGACAAAGTTCGTTCGCCTTCACTATTGCATAGCCACTATTGAAAATGTGTTGTTGCACTCTACCTTGTATTACCTTTGGTGTGTCTTCACATTCAACAAAAATCAAGAAAAATGTTCACAAAATTTGGGTGTTGCCCCCTCTGTTTTAAAACCCTGTGTACGCTTATGGACTGACATTTGTCAGGAGAATATTTTGAGTCTGTCATGTAAAAAATAAGAGACAATTAGACAGTAATTTATTAAACAAACTTCACCAGATACTCAGACCAGACAAATTGAACATGTAGATTTTCGTATCGCATATTTTTGTATAGAGTATTTTCGTGCTTGCGAGTATTTTGGGACCTTAGGTTAAGGTTTTTAGGGCAAAAGTAGCTGAAATCGGACAAAACCGGCCAAGTTTGGGTTAGAGTTATTTGGGACATAACGGGCCAAGACCTATTGCTGTGATACAAAAATTTAGATTTTGTAATGGAGAAAGGGTTTTTTTGGCCATAGTTTGTCAAAAACTGGTTTTACAGCGCTTTCGATGATTGAAAGTGATCGGGGAATATAATAGTGATATTTTAAGGGCGAAAAAAATTTTGGTAGGGGAAATTGGGAAAAAGGTTTTTTTTAAAAAAAATTTTTTTTGGTCTAGCATGAATTCGGGGACCTTTCTGAGTTGTTTTGGTCGAAATTTCCATACAAATCTGGGAAAAAGCGGCCTAGTTTCTAAGATACGGCAAAATGAAATCCGCCGGAAACAGTGAAAGTAACACTAAATATGTTGAGATCCTTTTTGGTTCGCCAGTTTGCTTCTCAGGCTGTGTTGAAGCCCTCCTCGTGAATGCACTCCAACTCTACCGGGTTTGTGACTCATGTATGACTGTTTTAGATTAGCCGGTATAAGTTTGGTATCAGAGATCGGTCGATGAAAAGTTATATAGATGGCAACAGGATTAGTTGGTCCTATCTAGTAAATTTTTCGACATTGGTAATTTGAACGACTACAGGAGGTGTTTTATGCATATATTAAAATGAAAATCAAATTAAATTGATTGAATTTGATTGTTTTCCCTTAGATGGCTCCTAGATTGGAAACAGGTTTGCCAAATAAATGACCGACCATTGGAAAGTTACGGAAAAGCTGCACGCACTAATGACTCAGTATCCTTTCACGGTCATCTGCACCATCACCATTTTAGCCTGGGAACTTTGTGTCTGGTGGGTGGGGGAGGGCATATCATACCGTTTCATTAAATCACTGTAAATCACATGTACAAGAAATACTAGCTAGTATTTTTAATACTATGAATACCTAGTATGTGAAAATGCGAGTACGACCCAACTCTATCAGATACCTTATTTAATATTCGGCAGCCGACTAACTCATGCTTTTGGAATGTTCGTAGCGCACACCTTTGTTGCATACGCGTGTCTGTAAACAAGGTTTTTGTATATACATAACTTGATTGTTTTATAAGCCAAGATGAACGTTAACTTAATGGAGACAAGATGCCATTAAAGCTCGTATAGCCTACTGGGTAGAGCACTGGCTCCTGGTATGTGAGGCCCCTGGTTCAAACCCATATACGAACGGAAGTCTACGCTTTGAGTTAACTTAGCTCTGAGTAGAAGCTTGAGTCATTTTTGCATTTGATATTCGAAAAATTATAATTTAATTAATTTTAGTATTTAAGTTAATTTAAATTTTTTAGGTATCTTATTCAATTGAGTAAATAGCGCTTTTTGTTTAATGAACGCTCAGTACAATGGAAAGTGCCATAATATGAATACTAAATAAATGTTAAAAGCAGTTTGAGAAAACTGTTCACGTTAAATTATTCATCGCACAAAAAAAAAACAAAAAAGGAGCAGAGACAGCCACACGTATCAGGGTCCTAAATGCTTGTCATAGGGATGGACGTAGAGCCCTTTCTTTAAAAAGTCAAACGTACCTTTTCTGATTTCTGAACAAAGGATAGCAATTCTCGTTCGATAACATGATTCATTTTCTATTTAGAAATCGAAGCAGATTCAAATGTTCAGCGCGAATATTTTTCAAGAAGGTATGATAAGCATCTGCGTAAAAAAAAAATGAAGATTCAGTTGACGTTACAGTAGAAAATTTTATTACACTTAGCGCAATGATTCTGAGACATGCTATCAAAAATTAAAATTAAAAACATTTCCCTTTTCAAAAAAGGTTAGTTTAATAGTGGAGAAGCGGGAGATCTGATCACTAACTAAGGCGCCAATTTTTGGCAGTGATTGAATGCCGCAGGTTCTAATGTCGCTGTATGCTCATGGCTGATTGGGTACTAAGCCAGTGCTTTAGAAATTCAAAAAGTGTGATATCTAGTGCAACGAAATGAATAGATGTATTGGCGCTTCTTTTTTTTGTGTCTCCTTACTTCTATAGCTGAAGCAATTCCAACAGACCAACAATTCAGAATTTAGCATTATCATTGTTAAAAAAAAATTGTTTTTTTTTAAGGAAATAAGATGATACAACACACGTTTTTTTTTTGCACTTAGTAAAATACCAATTTTGGTATTAGCCCTTAAATTGCATACTTCTTAGGAATCACGTAAAGTGCACACTTGGGTGTCCGACACCCTGACGTGTTCTATGCTGATTTGCTCTGCCGCTATGGAATATTTTATTACAAAAAAAATATGGGATGTACTTTAAAATATCTCCTTCAAAGTTATGTAAATTTTATATTAATTATTAATTTGTTTAAAAAATTGTTGAAAGAAGAAAAGTTGAAAAAATTGCTTTTTTTAACTTAATGTTGTTGGGTTTCAGGCACCCACAATGCACTTTAACGGTTAACGTATTTCAGTGATTTATTAGGCGAACTATAACACCACTTTGCACGACCAATTTTCGGAACGCTACTGACACCCATATTCACCACCCTGCAGACGCCCATATTCACCACACTGCATACGCTTCGACGCGCATATGCCAAATCCTATAAATACGAGGCATCGAATACGATAGGATCACACTCTATTATCAGCGTTCTCAGGCAGCACTCAAGGGTCCCTGGAACATCCTGAATAAATAGTTTATTTTGTATTTTACACTTATATGTAATAAACTGTTTTCGTATTAAATCGTTTATTATAGTGGCGCCCAACTTGAAGCCTAACCATCGCCCCGAGAAGAAGTACCCGCAAGAAGAAGGCAATGGCAGCTATTCAGATGACCGATGAGCAGCTGCAGCAGCTTATCAGTGCTCTCCGACCATCTACCCCAGCACCGTCAAACGGATCACTGGGAAGTTTTGCGAATTGCACCGCCCGCTACGATGGTTCTCGTTCAAGAACGAAATTGGACGAATTCGTAGGCAAAATCAGCATCTACAAGCAAGTAGAACACATCAATGACCAGCAGGCAATCTTAGGAATGCCCCTTCTATTGGAAGACAAAGCGGCAACCTGGTGGCAAGGAGTCAAAAACGAAGTTACGACCTGGAAGGAAGCCATAACTCTCTTAAGAAATACGTTCGCACCAACTAGGCCAGTATACCAAGTGTATATCGAGCTATTCAGCCAGAAGCAAGAAGGGAATTACTCCACAGATATTTTCATCTGCGAGAAGCGAGCACTACTCTCTGAGCTGCCAAGGGACGCACACGATGAAAGTCAGCAAATAGACCTGATTTTTGGACTCCTCAGTCTAAAAATCAGGCAACATATCACCAGGGACAGTGTAACAACCTTCGCAGACCTGCTACAGCATGCCAGGATCATCGAAGAAAACGAAGCGGAACGAAAAACAACGCGCAGAGAGGACAACGCGGTAGCCCGGAAACCCAACCTTTCTCAACTGCAACCAACCAACCGCTGGAAGTGCACGTTTTGCGACAACTATGGACACAACATAGACAAATGCCGAAAACGAGAAGCACTTAGTCAGCGAGAAAATAAGCAACCAATGAATGTCGATCAACCATACAATGTATCTTGCTACGGATGCGGACAACCAGGAGTGGTACGAAGCAACTGCCCAAGGTGCCGAAAGACAACGGAACCCCCGGTAGTCAATTTTTGCTCAGTTGGCACCAATGGAGTAGTTCGTCCACGTTACCGCCCAGTCCTCGATATTTCTGTGAACGGTATCAAAGGCTGTGGTTACTTAGACACCGCAGCAAGAGTTAGCATAGCCAGCCACGAGCTTTACAACCAGCTTCAGCAACAAGCAGCATACGACCAACTAAAGATGTGTCTTGCGACAGCGCCAATTTTGCAGCAGGCCGACGGAACAAAACCGTTCGTGTTGCGAACAGATGCAAGCGGTTTTGCCCTTGGAGCAGCATTGTTGCAAGGGGAGGGTGCTGAAGAACGACCAGTTGAATACGCTAGCCGTCTCTTGACTAGCGCAGAAAGGAACTACAGCACCACGGAAAGAGAAGCACTACGTAAGTTCAATGCCAGAATCGATAACGCAGATCAACCTATCCAGCCTCTACGTCGACGAGGTCGACTAAAAAATTTACACCCGTAACTGCTTCATCATTGAGGCGATCATCTGAAGCAGAAGGGGAGTCTATAACACCACTTTGCACGACCAATTTTCGGAACGCTACTGACACCCATATTCACCACCCTGCAGACGCCCATATTCACCACACTGCATACGCTTCGACGCGCATATGCCAAATCCTATAAATACGAGGCATCGAATACGATAGGATCACACTCTATTATCAGCGTTCTCAGGCAGCACTCAAGGGTCCCTGGAACATCCTGAATAAATAGTTTATTTTGTATTTTACACTTATATGTAATAAACTGTTTTCGTATTAAATCGTTTATTATACGAACACAGTTTTTATGAAGTTGAAAGTGAGAGTGCAGCCTCAAAAGAATCTCCCACGTGAAAATTCGGTTGCACAATTAGATAATTGTTGAACTATCAAATCACACTAAGCTTTGTTTCCACTAAATGTTTAAAAATGGCATATGACGATATATCAAACTATGAGAGTAGCACTAGGACACAATAGACTTAGAAAATAGGTTTTGAGGTTTTCACGAGATACCTAGTGTCCCCAAATTTAGAGCGGCTCAAGGATCTTGAAAGCTGTACTATTTAAGGCGACTTAATTTCGTGACTCATGACAACGTGTGTAGCTAGAATGTGTCGTCCGTGGTTCAAATCCGGCCATAGACGATATGTCATTTGACAAAACTACAAATTTCGCAAAAAAAAAAAACATCAATTATTTTAGTGCTTGATTAAATGGCTTACACTGGCGTCTCAAGTTTTATCAAAACAAGCAAGATCCTTAAACAATGGATAAAAACTGTAACCTAAGAAAACAAAAGTAATTCCGCTGCAATTCTGGTCTGTTGCGGGTCTGTTTTAGTTTGTAGATACTTTTTTCACAATGAATCTATCCGAGGGCGCAGGTAGGTTCCACGGCTTAATTTATTCCCGATTTGACTCAAAAATCTGCTAATCCAAAGCCTCGCGAGTGATCATGGCTAGGTTTGAGCCAGGGACCACACACGCTAGCAACCGATAAGCTACTCACTCGGCTGACAAATCGTTAACTGGCAAATATTTCCTTTTTTCTTTTTCTTTAAGAAAACTGGTTCCGCAAAGGGTAGTCTTTGATTGGGTAGTGCGAAGTACTTAGTATTTAATTTACACTGTTCAATGGAGTTTATAGTGGCTACCGATAACCTGTAACACATTATCCGTACCATCTTCTTATTTAAAACTGTTTCTACACAT
Organism: Nemotelus nigrinus; assembly: GCA_947369275.1. Classification (NCBI taxonomy): domain Eukaryota; kingdom Metazoa; phylum Arthropoda; class Insecta; order Diptera; family Stratiomyidae; genus Nemotelus; species Nemotelus nigrinus. Next base: position 38,061,663 of record OX376372.1, read on the forward strand.
TCTAGCACCCTTGTTTATTAATTCTGGCAGCTTCGTTTATCATACATTCATCAACATAACAAAAATGATACCAATGAAGCAATGTATGATGGTCTACGGGACTGTTTTCTACAGATACAATGGATTTTCGTTCATAGCTTAATTCATATTCATATGCCGCAGCATCCATTGCTATCATCGAAGAGATACGATATAAAGCTATTAACAAGCTTGAAAACACAATACTTTACAAACCATTAAACTTCAATTGAAATTCGCTTCATTATCCGGTGGTATCGTGCAATCAATGCTGCTGTGTTTAAACCGTTACATATTAAGCAGATACGTTTGGGATTCTATCAGCGGTGTATCAGAGTTAGGTGCATTCAACTCGCATAGCTGAAAGCTTGAATTCATTTTAATTTAACATTTCGTCCTGAAAAACCCATTACTACACGTGCGCCGTATGCTAGTTTTCAGCTAATCGTATTCTAAAGCGCTATTGTTACGTAATCATTGTTAAACAGTAACGGAATGTATGTATTTTGCCGGGAACTTTATTAAAATGCAATCATATTTTAGGAAGAACAATACGATTTCGAACGGGAACGTGATATTTCAAAGGATCGAATGGAATCGATTATGTATGTAATTTGTACTGTTTTCGGTGTTTCGATGAATTTTAGATATTTTTAGATGATTAGGGGTTGAGAATAGTGTAATTATGCTAGTTCGATAGGCTTAATTTGACTGTAATTAAATTTATGAGAGATATTTGATGCAAAATTTATGAGGTTTTAATGCTAATTTGAGCGTGTGGTGTTTGGGTGAAAGTATTGGATATGCTATTTATTTATTTATTTATTTATTTTCAAGCCAAACAAGGCATATAACAAAAAAATAATAATAACAAATTACAATTTGAATTAAACATAAGTTTTCTTAAACTATAATGTAACAAAATAGCATAAATAATTTTAAATACATATTCCAAACTTATATTTGGTTGTCAACTTGAAGAATTTATAAGGAAAAACGTTTTTTTAAGATTTTAGAGCCTTGAATAGAGCATATTTGAAACTTGTCTTGGGAATAGATAAGGAATAGTAGTTGGAAAAATTGTTAAATATTTTGCAGCATCTGTTGATGGGCTCCCTGTCTCCATAAACAGTCCGATGCTGATGTTCATTGAGATTACGTGTATACCTAGTACGTCTTACAGGGTTATTGAAAGTGAATTTATTCGAGAGATACTCAACGTTGATCAAGCCCCTAATTGCATCAAAAATGAAACATGAGCATAATACCGTTCTCCTCGAAGAAAGTGTCTCAAGGTTTAAAAGGCTTAATCTGTAATTATAAGATGGCACACTTTCAAAATCGTGTAGGTTATATATATATATATCTCTCAAAGCGAAAATAACAAACTGCTTTTGGATGGATTCCAATCTATCGCTATGACAGTTGAAAATGGGATTCCAGACGATGCAACCATATTCCAATATTGGGCGAACTAAGGATACGTAAAGAGATTATGTAACCCATAAGTTCTTAAATTCTTTCGCACGTCTCTTAATCAATCCTAATTTCTTGCTGGCTCTTGCTAGAACTTTGTCGTACTGAAGATTGAAGCGCAGCTTTTTATCTAGAACGACTCCGAGATCTACAACACTATCCACTTTTTTCAGCAACTGATTACTAAGGCGGTAATCAAAATTTAAAGAGCATGACTTGCGGGAAAAGCTTATGGCATGGCATTTGTCTACGTTAAGAAAAAGTTTATTGCGGTCACACCATCGCTCCAACGATAAGAGTTTTGACTGAAGGAAGTTTGAATCGGATTTCGATTGAATAGTGTGGTATAATTTTAGATCGTCCGCATAAAAAAGGTGTGGAATATCGGATAATACTTCCGAAAGATCCGAAATAAAAATATTGAACAGAAGTGGACCCAAGTGGCTGCCTTGAGGTATCCCCGAGGAGACAGTAATTATTTTTGAGAGAAAACCTTGGAATTTTATATGTTGTGTTCGATTTTGAAGGTAGCAATCCAACCATCCTAGCAAGTTTCCGGAAATAGGGCATGCTCATTAGATTTCAATAAAAATAGCTTATGAACCCAAAATTGCACGGGAATTTTGAATATTCGAAGACTGTATGGCATAAATATCCTTATGGTATTTTGTTTGTTAGTAATGTTTTAAATTTATGTTTGAAATTTACATTTTACTTTTTTTTTGTTTTTATTGTTATTGTTTTTATTGTTTTTTTTTTGTTTTTATATGTTGTATCGCTATGCGATTTTTGTCACAGAAAACCGTTATTTCGATCAAAAGTCTAATTCAAGTTTAGTTTTTTTTTATCAAATAGCGCACAATTTTCATAGATATACGAAAAAGAATAAATTTGCTGTAAATCAATGTTTTAATCCAAATACCATCTTCTTCGAATCCTGAAGTCATTTCCACCACAACTTCCATTTACTTATGAAACTTTAGTTTTTCTTCTTCAATCTTTTGAACTGACTCAGCTTTGATCTTTCTAACTTTCTTTTCAAATCACATAGCTGTCTTTCATCACAAAATCAAAACATTTTGTTCGACTTTCAATACGACACCACCTAGACGAATGAAAAACCGTTACTCTGCAGTTCATTGCAGCTTTAAAATATGGAAAGTGCAAGACACATCAACATCATCATAACTTCATAATCATAATTCTTTCATCTTTGCTATCGACACTTTCTTTATCATAATCGAAGTTCAAGAAAATCATGAAAAAGATCCAACAACGTCAACGAAATTACTTTGACGCTGTGACTGCTGCATCTTATGCCTCTGTATTCGCTCGCTGCAAGCAGATACAACGCTACATTACTTTGCACTTTACGTGCTTTACTTGCCGCGCTTAGCGCACCACTTTTCACATAAATTTCTGTTGGTCGGTCGCGGGAAGTTTATGAAAAAAAATGTACTTAAATCATAAAGTATTTTATTCAAAATGGAAAAATAGCGACAAGGACCACTTCTCGGGGTCTCCCTTTGGCCTTGCACGGTGTACAGGATTCTGCTGGCTGTGCGAGAGGGTCGAAAGGTCAAGTCAGAATCTTGTTGCGAAAATTCCACTATACACTTCGACAACAGATCAACGAGATGACGATGATGGTTGGATGAGTGGTGTGGTATAGAATATTATATCTTTTCATAAATTTATTTCGAGACTCCTCGAAGATGAAAGAAAAATAGAGTCTCATCGCAGGAGTATGAGTGGCGACAGAAAGCAACTAAAAGTCATATTTTTCGCTATAATAGACCAAAGGGGGAGTGCGATGCGGGTGTGATGGCTGTCATGCTATGACGGTGGCAGACGGTATATAGTATGTATGTCTGACAGCTAGCACAGGCTACTTGCATACTCGTTTGCGTATTATTTGTGCTCTCTCGCGATGATAGTGCCTTTTATAGCGAGTTTTTTATGCAGTTCCTTGACGTCTTTTATTTTCTCTGACATAACATAGTAACGATCAAATTGCTTTATGTTTTAATGGAGTTTATGAGTAGGAAAATTTTAAGTAGTGACTTTCCGTTTCATTTTCCATATTGTGCTATTAAGGAACACAGAAGGATTTGAGATGAGGGAAGCTGTTGACAATGGAGGAATGAGTTTTAGTATGCGTGAAAAGAGATTTGTCTCACGATTCGTTTTGATTTCTTTGCGAAGTATCCATAACAGGCTTTGAAGTAGTTGGAATTGAGCAAGATTTTTCTAAGATGCAAAACTGGATACACTGAGTGGTGGAAAAAGAGTCCTTACTTTTTATGTCATGAGCACGATACAAACTCGTGCAGCCTCGTCTGTAGAGCACAGGTTTCTTGTGCGTGCAGTCTCTGGTTCGATTCCAGGTAGAGACAAGGGACCGCGAACCTAACTTTGAATTAATCTAGCTCTGAGTATGTATCTGAGTCAAAGCAGGAGCAAAATGTGGCGTGAAACTAAACGTTTCAGCATATGAAGCTCCAGGATTAAATGCAAAAAAAATGAAATCGAGGGTTGAGAGTAAGCGCATCTTGCGATGCCCGAAATCAAGAGAATCTATTTTCAAAGATTTTGGCCTATAATTGTATAATTGTTTTGTTTTGAAAATAATTCAGAATAAGCTTGCAAAAAAAAACGAACTATGTCAATTTAACAGATCAGATGTGAAAAGAAATGCAGTCACGGTATTCTAAAGAAAAATTGTATACTGAAGTATTTTAATTATTAATATTTATGGTATTATTTTCTTAATTATTTTTTCAAAGTATTTTTTTCTGTAATTATTTCCATGTTTTGAAGGATATTCCTTGATGCTGCATGGCTGTAATATCAGAGGGTCACAAATGAATGAAAACATTGAATATTATTTTCACTATAAAAATGGAAATATTCATTTCTATGAGTGGGCTTTGAAGCGTATACAAAAGAAGGCTCCTACTGAAACGGAGTGCAACGTGTAACTCCTCTAATGTTTCGATTGAAAAAGTCAAAGATGAAAGTAGACGATTGATATGGGTCCCGGTTAGAGGTCATGAAGACAGGTGCCAACCCTCGCATGGCCACTGTGCTTAGCATAGAAGACCACCAGAAACCATTTAAATTTGAAGATAAAAATATTTTCCGACATTTAGTATGGAAAGAGAGAAAGTAGGACGTCATGAGAAGGAACTGAAAATGGTGGCATAAGATGTAAGAGGTGCATCTACAAATAAGTTTGAACTCCAACAGATCCTTCCATATAGAACAAGAGCCCAGGAACGTAGCACCAGACCATCAAGTTTTGCGAGCGTACCTTCTGTCCAGGGAAATGGCGCCCGAGAAGTGACTTAAGCTCCTTTTGAATTCACGGAACGACCGTAATCCGGGAGATGCAGAAGCTTTTATGAGAAACCACACCAAAATTCGTAAATGCAAGCCTCCTCGAATGGGGACTGGATACAACACACGCGGATGGCTCAAGAAAAGATGCTGATAAAGTATCAGCAGATCATCTGTAAGATTTTTCAGGCCATCAACGTACAAAAGAACATATCTAAGCACGTAAAAAATGCTATCTTCGAAACAAAGAAGGCATATGAGGTAATCTCCATATACCAGTAAAATTTTAAAAAGATGGAGGTAGACTAGCAGTGAATGTGACTGGAGCAAAAGGTAGCTCAGAAAGATACACTTACTCTGGGATCCGGTCTTACTAAGACTTGGGTTAATAAAAAGGCCGTGGAATGGAGCCCCGAGGAGGTACACAATAACAGGATCAGAAAGGAGGCTTCTGCTACAAACCAGCGCATTACAGCTAACGAAGAGGTAGCCGCAATCATAAAGCAAGAAGCCGGCGAGATGAAAAACACTTTTTTCTCCTATAATTGTACACAAAAAAGATGGGCCGTGGTGGAGCTAGATGAGACCCTAGCTCTAAAAATCTTCAAGTCTCATCGAGGCAGGAAGGGAATGTTATGCTCTCGAATAAGAAGGTGGGCATAAATGGTAAGTTGCTACCGATGTATATTGTCAATGAAGCAGAGCTTAGTTGAAAGACGTGTTTCTTCTTTGACGTGTACAACAAAAAAGAGTTTATTCATAATTAAATGACAAGTACATTAATGGTTCGTTTACACTTCATATTTGAATAATCCATGTTCAGACTATGCTAGAAGGCGCGGATCGGAGCGGTAGCTGCTGGAGATGTGGTAGCAAGTTGTTGCGCCGACCTCTAATGTGTGCTCTTTACCGAAAGGAGGGGTATTTATGGCGCCTAACACATTATGAGTTCAAGTGCATGTATAGGATTTAAAGATGCACTCGATGCCAGGTAGGGGAGCAAATGAGATTCTTTCAAGAAAATCGGCAATGCTGAAGAGCAGTTGATGTCTTCCTCACACAGCTTGTCTGAGAACATAAGACCCAATTAGCACTGATAAGTGTGCTTTATAAGAGGATTAACGGGTTCACTGGGCTATCAGATACAACTAGGTACGCGGCAATTTGGATCATTGACGTACGAAAAGTTTGTATCCGCAGCTAAGGCAACAGCCATGGCTAAGTGCAAATGACTCAGAGGAAAAATTCAGGGATAGGCTTCGCTCATTGTAAAAAATTCTCCGTAGCACTGAAATCAAGGTCAAGAATGAGTTAGCCAAATTCTCTAAGAGGATCACCCGCAAAAGTCGGCTGATGTTATCAGCTTCATCTAGTGAGAAAATATTTCCTTTATAATTCACGCAGTGACTATGCTGGAAAATAGGAAGACTTCGGGCCCTGATGAAGTGCTAGTTAAAATGGAGCTACTATTCAATTTCAATAATTCCTGTTTAGTGCACCTACTATTCGTCGCCTTTCCCTCGGGATGTAAAATTGCCCGATTAGCGCTGATTAAAAAGAGCTCCACAGAGCAAAAGATTTTATTTGAAAGGTCCGGACCAGTAAGTCGGTAAGATACTTGGGAGTGATGCTGGGCACAAAGCTGACCTATTAGTCTCATATACGCAGATGGAGGTTGATGGCGAATGAAGCGGAAATAACGGAGGAGGCACTCCAAAACAATAAGTTTGAACACTTCAGCTTTAAAAACAACTTTGGAGCGCAAACAACAAAATTGGTTGGAGGATAGGATTAATAGGCCGTGGTCACGAGCAGGTTGAGTTCTACCTGTGCCAAATGCTATCGGGGCACGGTAATTTCAGACTCCGGCCGAGTCAGTAGATAAACTTTTTGTAAGTAAGCAAAACATCTTACATGATCTCCGGGGTTTGAACACTCAAATGTATTTCAAGATTTTGTTCCATCTACAAAAACGTCTCATTGGTTGGAACTTCTCAAAAATCGAGCTTCTCAACGACTCTAAGACATTTTAAGTGATTTTCAATTGTTGTTTGACATAGATTTAACATCTGTGCAATCTCTCACAGCGTTACATAACCATCAGACGGAATTATAGCCATGATTGAGTCATCATCAACTACCATAAATCGACCATATAGTTGACCATCATTGATTGCAAAATTTTCAGAAGGGAATATGATAAACCAATTATGGAACAAGCAATCAACAAGATAATCTTCACGTATCCCAGCGGCTTCATTGCCTTTACGTTGATAAAACAGTAAAATATGTCGAAAACGTTCGTTTTGCACCCCGTATTCACATAAACTCTTAATTAGCAGCTGCGAACAAAATGACAAACAATTTCCTTTTGAAGTGAGTGAGAAATGACAATTGTCAAATGTCAAAAATAAAATTACCAGTACATTTACAGAAGTACTTCAAAAAAAACTAACGCTATATATTAATGAAAACCTAAATTACTCAATTATCACCGCAATGATATACATTTACTGTATAATTTTCAGCGCAACAGCCGCTTGAAATTCTGACGCAGACGTTATAACCTACCCGAAAAATATCCTTGCCGTGGAAAATAAGAGCTAAAAAAATCCTCACCGAAAACGATCAAAACTTAATGACATTATTTTACTAAATTATTCCGAGAGCCACTCCTATCTTCCATTTAAGTACTAAACAGCGTACTTGATGATCCCTGTACACTAGGAGTAAAGACTTCCACAACGAAAATTGCATCAAATTTCAGTCAATTCAACAGTTTTTTTCTGTATAATTTTACTCTTTCTCTCCCTGTTTTTTCTTTCTGTGTTCGTTTCAGAAAAAAAGCATACCAAGGGCACAGCGTGAAACTTGCATTTCATTGAAGTCACTCGTTTTTTTCCAAACTTTCCACCAATATTCTAAAAAGCGTGTTTTGTGTCTCGATTGTCGTCACTATCAGGTCCTTTTATTTGAATATTTATGCATGACTCTCTCTCTTTTGCTAGATATTCTGTATAGCAGCTCAGTAGCAAAAAATTGTTCTGGAAGTTGTCTTTAGTATTTCCACTGTCGCTGGTTGTCAGCGGACGACGATGTTCCGATTGTTCTTCTTCGGACCGCCTTTGCACGCTCAAATTTAAAACCGTGGAGACGTGAGCCAGTCTTGATGCTGTTGTCGCAGCAATAGCAAAGGAAGAATGCAGACTAGGAAAAAAATAAAAGTGAAATAGCATTTCATGGTTGTTTTCAGCAATATTCTGTTCTATCGAAACTTCCGGATGATAATAGCCGTTTCAATGATGTTTGTAACGGTTACGCGGTAGAGGATATTCAAGGACTAAGAAAAGACTGAAACAACTTTGAAATGACAATATCACCGCGACTCTCAATGCATTATGCTGTTGAACAGCAGTCACTTTATGATGGAAATTTAAACGGGAAATGCGATGTGGAAATTGTGTAGATGTTTTTATTTTTCTCAGATGAGGAAGTGATTGGGAATACTGTTGAGGAGACTATTACTGTTGATGGAAATATAATTTTGTGACATTGTGCTAACGCTAAGGGAGACAAGGGTCAAAAGCTATGAGTATGTCGGGCAAAAAAATGCACAAATATGTTAGCCGCTTTCGAAAACAAGCAGAAAATAGCTTTATACTAACTTCCAGGCGACTCTTTGAACAGAGGGTTGACTTTGGTTGCTTTTAATGGATTTTAACAACGGACAGGCAGACAGTTTCAAAGACACTCTTCAGTTCATATTTTCCAACACTATACCTTCTACTACATCACATCTCAGTGGCGTGCACATTTAGTGGCAAAAGGGGCTAACGCCCCCTCTATTGCATAGCTGCCTTGGAAAATTTTTGTTTACCTTTGTGCCTTCACAGTACTTCAATTAATATTAAATAAAGTTTGCCCCGTATTCTCGTGAGTGCCCCATCCATTTCAAAGTCCTGTGTACGCCTATGACATCCCCTTAATTTTTGCAAAACAAATCCACCGTCACATCACATTGAATCGAATCATTTGCACGAGACTACCTTTTATTTGTGCATTCTCGATGAAATTTACGAGCCCATCAACGATGCGGAAATAAATTCAATAATACGGAAAGAAAAAAAAACACTCCCGACATTTAACCAGGATCCGTATTAATGCTTCGCTGAAACATTTCGTATCCGTTCGCTGAATATTCATAAATTGCTTGTGCTTTCGCATCTATAATGATCAAAAACGACTAGGACAAGAACGACGAAAGCAATAATAAACGAAGGATAGATATCAACGACACCGACAAAGATGGCGACAAACTAGAGACTTTTGATGCTTTTGTCGACGCATTATTCTCGACGAATTGGAAGGAAATTTTACTTGCATTTCATATTTTCCGCTTGATTTGATATCGGGTCTTTTTTCATACCGAGTTTCGTTGCGTTTTTGTGTATTCGTTTTGTATGCAACGTGACTAACGTCAAACAGGATATCAGAGTACGATAATTTGGAGTGGAAGGAATTCTGGTGATGATGATGAAGTTTGTTAGATGAATATTAAAATGAGTTTGGAGGAAGATGTCTACAATTCGCGACAATAACAACCATGTTGCAGATATATCCTGGGTAGTACAATCTATATAGTGACGGCAAATAACAAAGTCGTTGCGAAATCGCGAATTGAATTTGAATCATTGACGATGATGATGGTGGTTATAAGGATGAGGATAACCATGGTGTCTGAGACCTGTCTGCGGGATTGAAGATAAGGGAAATAATAGTGAAAATATTCTATAGAAAAGATCTTCTATTGCCCATATGATATGATTGAAAATTTTGATTGAACTAAGCAAAGTTTTGGCAAATTTTTTTATTTAATAAAAGTTTGCACAAAATGATTCGGAACAAAAGACTTGTAGTTTCCAAAACATTATATTTGTTATTGAAAATTGCTGTGGGTTAAACTTAAAATCCGTCTGGTGCGACGCGAGTCCATCGATGCTCAGGACTGTCCTCTAAATGGAACAGTATGATTCTTCAGCCCAGGACATCTTAGCACTCTGAACGCACATTCAGCTAATAGATAGATTTTGTCGGTCATAATATTACCTAGAATACACCTATCTCCAGGTAACCAAATCGATTACCAAAATTGCTCAATAAATTGAAAGATGACATGATTTTGACGATCTAAAATTTTTTCGATTCGAACATAAGATGCCAAAATAAGCGAACAGCACAAAGGAAATTGCTAACTTAGTAGTTCGTATCCACATGATATATGTATTATTTTTCTTTTAGCCGAAAACAAATATTTCAGATTATCTAAAAACTTAAAAAAAAAAAAAAATTTTTTTGAATTGTCAAAATCAGGATGGTTTCTTGCGGGGTAGAGATACAGTCCAAAAGGTGATTATAAACGAAACATATAAATCAGATCGGCAGTACAAATCAAACAGACAGCAAAAAAAACTGAAAAGAAAATTTTCCACATCACCGTCTCCATCACTAACCAGCAACAAAAAGATATCCACAAACCAAAGTGCTGCATCCGTGTCGTTAGAGGCAGAAGAATCAAACCTGGAGTACAATTAAGGGATGAAAGCACAGAGTCTTCTTCAGTCAGCCAGAGAATTGCAGGTCGCGAAAGAGTATCCAGTATTGCCGGCGCCAAAAATACGAGCACCAATAAAACTGGTGGTGACACAGAAGACACAAAATACAGACGGCTCGCCACGGGCAAAAACTAGACAACATAGAACATAAGAGGTCCCAAATAGAATGCGCCAAAAGTGGACCTAAATAGCCAGAGCACTAAAATGCCTAGAAATTAGCTAACTTAGAAATTATCTTGGTTTTCACCTGATTTCGCAGTTCTTGAAAGTAGTGAAGAAGGTGCCATTTCAATCGTACTTCCTATCAGAAGAGCAAAACCTAATCGTGGAAATTTTAAATCATCATGACCTATCACCAGACGAAATCAAAAAAGACCTGCAGGCTCAGGACATCCACCTATGAGAAGTATTCTTTATCAAATTGAGGAGTTGGACTTCTAGCGTGACTTAAGTTTCCCTCCTGAAGAGTGAGACGTATATCTACAACATCCGTGCAGTATGCCAGCTAATCCGCAAGGTTGAGGTTCAGCGACCACCGCTAGTAATTGAGTTAAATGCGAAGGCGAACAGTATTACTCGAGCAGCACTAAGCTACGCGAACAAATTGCCAAATGTGTGAATTGTGGTGATGACCATCCGGTCAGCTACGGGGTGTGTCCTAAGAATCCCATGACCATGAAGATAGCCAAGATTTAAACCCCAGTTCAGACTCTCTAAATATACCAGACCACAATATCGCACAAAACCTGAAGTGCCACAGACCTTGCCCAACATCCCACAGCCAGCTATCATGGCTCAGATGTTTCACAGGATGCAAATACAATTCCAGAGCATGTGAAGATTATAATGGAGAAAATTATGCAGGAGTTACTTACTACATTTCCAATCCCAAAAGCAAACAAACTTTTTCATTTCTATTCTGAACTATATGATTATTCTCACTTGGAATGAAAATTCCATCACCAGCAAAACCGGAGAGCCGATACAATTCCTATATGGTTATAGGGTTGAAATCATGCTCATCTAAAAAACATTAGATAATCGTCCCATAGCTCTAAAAAAATTTATATCGTCAAAATAGACTGACAGGTAGAAGTGAAAGCACTGCGATTCTGGTGGGAAGAGACATAAACTACCAGTACGTTTAAACGTCTACGCTACAACAAATGGAAGCAACCGTCATCAATGTGCGAACGAATTTTTTCGAGTTCATAGCGAATTACCTCATAGCAAATTAGCGGCACTCTTTATGATAGAAGATGTATACACTGATGAGCACTGATGAACGAATTGACAAGCTTTCCACATCGCAAAGGCAAAAGAACATAATGAAGGAGCACTAGAAACTGCCAAAGACCTAAACAGAGCAATAGAAACTCTGAAAGCCAAAACCAAGCAGGAGAAAGAGGACAACAAGACTCAAACTCCGACAAAGGAATATCATTCTTACATACTCCCAAGACTCTAAAAGACCTAAGGAAGAGGAACAAAATTCGTTTCTCTCTTCTATCATTTGAACGGAAGCAAACCGGCTTACAAACATCGTCATGTAATTTCACAACAAGAGATGGAATTGCCTCCTGCAGAATAACAATTCCTGGTGCATGACCAATTATTTTACTTCCGGCTCAAATTTAAAATTATTGAATCAACAATCGGGGTGCCAAATGGAATGAAGTGCGACAACACCGGCAAAGCATAAGCCTTCGCAGAAGTTCTGAAACAGCGATTTCAAAAAAGCTGCTCTTGAGAGGACAACGATAGGGGAAAAAAACGCATATTGATCAGTGGCAAATCCTGGCTACTGCATCAATATGAGACTCTGAAATCACTCAATAAGTGGTCTTAACATTAGATACAATTTATAATACTTGGCTTAACTACTTCTAAAGCAATACATTAACGGCTTTAACTTCATGACATAACAAACGCCATATTGCATGCGAAGTGCTTTTAGGGGTCTCAAAGACCGTGATTATCATGCAATTATAACCGCAAACGATCTGCAATTTTTTATTGATGTGTTAGTAGATTACATCCTAACATGAACAATTTAATTAAACACTAAGAAGACGCAAGCCATTTTCATAGCACTACAGGCAACTGTAAATGACCAGCCAATAGAATGGCAAAACTATTTTGCATTAAAATTCGACAGTTTTTTGGACCCATCACATAAAGACAAGCGATCAACGCGCTTCGACAGCAAACGATATTCTTAGAAACACCTACACTAAGTAACAAGACAAGGACAAGTGATTTGGGCTGAAGAAATAGCCCACGCTGCGCAAGAGTGTCAAAGTGCCGAAATCACAAGCTCCAGCAAAACATAGTTCTAAGAACCGCAAGGTTCTTCAAAAATATTCCTGAATAAGATAGATGAATTGAATGATATTGTTGCGAAAATCATACTGATAGAAGTAAAGTTATTTGAAATTGCAGGCTCTGAAGGATACGGCCTAAAGTCCAATTACTTTTTTTTAGCAAATTAAGCCAGACCCACCCAGTTTTCCACATTTTCTCTGACTTAGTTTTTGAAATAAATTCAAATTCCGCAAAAATGTACAAACAGTTAAATCACAGTTTCACTGAAAGAGACCTTAATGTCATCTGGATGTCTGGATGTCTTGCACGCCTGCTCTGTAGAAAAGGCTTACATTCGCGTGTCTTGCGTTGTGATCACTAGAAATTTATTTAATCTTTAGCACGACTCAAAGAAGCTGAACTCGAAAGAAGTCACGACAAGATTCTGGTTGTAGTTTTAAAGATAATGATTCCCAAATTAAACTGAAGGACCAAATTGCAACACCAACGAATTCCATAGCTAGTCAATTTTCAATATTTTTCGTAAATTTAAGACCTTGAGCGTATTTAATTCATTGCGTTAAATTAATTTTAAGGTATACCATACTTAAAAGCAGCGAAAGATATACGGAAGCCCTCAAGGTTGTGTTTTAAACACTGGACTGTTTTCCGGGACCCGAATTCATAGCATTACATTAGTTTTGAATAATAACATTTTCAGCTACTGAAATCGCATTCAAATATCCAAATGCAGTCCAAAGTGATAGGAATAACTACGAATAAATCAATAAAATATCTAAATTTTTCAGTTGGAAATGGTAAATCGAATTTTCGATAAAGCCAAAAACTGGTCGCGTATGATTTTATCGACCTAAAACAAATAGCGCAAACCTATGCAGCAATAGAGTTGCTCAACTGGCATAGTATACATCAAAAATAGCTATGTGAACAAATCATATCTTTACACCGGAACTGCAGTAAAAAAATATATTTTTTTTTTGCCTGAACAATTTCATTTTGTACAAACTGAATTTCCAAAAAAAAAAAAAAAAACTGCCAACAACTACATTGATAATATTCCGTTTCCGGTAACACAAACAATCATTTGAGTGGAAAAATGAGATAAAATAAGTTGTATGCGATGACAGGGATGGTGATGATGATGATGCTGAAGCTATCACGAGTAGTATGAACATTGGAATGTTGGCAATATCTGTGAATGCATGCATGGTGTCACATTTACGTGCGTGTTCAACCCTTTAATTCTTCAGATTTAATGTGCACAAGATAGGGAGGTGGTATACACCTATATGTATGGGTATTATATTGAAGAATAAAAATCGTCATATCAAAACGATGTATGTAGCAAGCGAGTATAGATTCTAGCTATGTATATTGATATGGAAATGCAAAGAGAAGCATGCATGTGCTTTGGGTGCTTGTTATAATATGTAGATGTGAGAGGTTCATAAATGCAGACTACATATTACCATATAATTCGAACTGTTCAATTTCTTGTGTTTTTCGCTACTGTTGCGAAAGGGTCATTGAACGATAAGGATGCTAGTCAGAAGCTGTATGCAGACTTGAAGAAGGTTGTATATTATAATATACATACATGTGTTTGGTGGTAATGTGGAAAGTTGTCAGAATAACAAGTTTAGTAAAGGTTATGTGATATCGAGGGAGAAATGCTTGTTTGCTCGGTGAGGGGTGAGGTGCTTTGAAAGCAAGCAAAATTTGGTTTAAGTTTGTATGACTATAAAGCTCACAATAACGCAGTGTTCGGACTTTTATATACAGATTTGAGCCAATCATGGCTATTGTATCATACCAAACCACATACCTGCCGCGAATAGTAAATATTTTCTAATAATGAATTATCTGAAAATGTTAAGTGTTTTGTATGCCAGAGTTTTCCGTGGTCTCATTAAAAGTAGCTAACAAAATCATATTCTTTTAAATTAAGAAAATCAACGAATAAATTGACTCAATATATTTAATGTAAATAAATATAAAATAATATAAAATAATGTAGAATATAAAATAATATTAATAAATAAAATATTAAGTGCATTGTAAATTTTGTGCAAATCTTAGTTACTTTCAGTGTCAAATTTGGTTGTTTGAAATAAATAAAAAGAAATAAATAAAAGAAACAAATAAAAGAAACAAATAAAAGACAAATAATAAATAAAATAATGCAACATAGAAACACATAAAAAAATGCTAAACTAAATTGATTGATTAGTTTTCTAGAAATCTGAGTTTTAAAAATTCTATTTTAAAGTTAACCATAACGTTAGCATGGATCAACTCAATACACGGATTAGTGCGTTGGGTCGCTTGCATTCATCAGCAGTTTTATGAGCACTTTGGATATTGTATGAATTATCTGAATTTCGCCAGCATCCAACAGCACAAACATGTAAAATTAATACTAAAGTTTCTCATCCAGAGCTTTTGACACAAATGAGAATGAGAGTCAAAGGAAAACGTCAAAAAGTTGATGGTACACGAATCAATGTTACCGACCCCCTTTGTTTTAACCCGTTTTTTAAAAACTCGAGATGAGCCGTATTGTACCAAAGCCGTCTGTGCAGAAAACCGGGATTCATTGTAGTTGGCTTGCTTGCAAGGCATATATATGCTGAGACCAATTGACAACGGAGTTTCATTTGCACCGTCATTTTGGATAAATAAAATGAATCAAGAGGCCACGACAAAGACGCGTGCGAAGAAGACACGTTTGTTTACCAAAACCAGTCAAAATTAGCTAGCTTATAATAAAAAAAGGAAAAAAACAAATACAATCGAATGATATAGCCGTTTTAAGGACACCCTGCCTGCTCTAGGGGCAAGTCATTTTTTTATCTCTTGCATTGTTTAATTGTTTTTTATCAAAACCCTGGCGGTAATATTTATCGGATATATCGGTTCAGATGAGACACTTTGACAATCTTCTTTTCATATAATCATACAAAGCTGATAATTTGCTTTGAAGAAATTTAATTAGTAAAAATAATAAGAATTATTTATTAATTATGAATTAATTATTTTTTATTTAATTTAAACTATTAACTTGGCACTAGCTATTAGAGTTTGAATGAATGATTTTAGTGGTCAAAAATTATTGTTGATGCTAAAACACTTCGAACAACTAGAAAATTTAGCGAAGTAAGTTTGAATAAATAAGAGTCTAAAATTTTCTCAAATACGTCAAAATCTTGAAGAGATAAGAGATTTCAGGAATGAAACTTAAACGAAACCAATCGCTTTAAGCATAAAAAATAATCCTTGTAGTGGAGTTTTTTCTAATTCAATTGTATTATTCGAGAAAAAGATACTTGTTGATTTTCAAGTCTCTGCTGAATTTAGTCATGTCTATTTTATGCCGAATTATTTCCACATATTTGCAGAATTTAGTTTTATGTGTTCTTATGATAAGGAGCCCTTACTTTTCTTCTTCCTCAGATGTATGCTATCGATTATTCGTTAACACGCCCACTTTTTGCCCGTTGACTCAAGAAAGAACTACAATTTAAATTTCAATTCTGTAGAAGCTTCGTTCTTATAGGCATGCTGATTGACTCTGCAGCTACCGCAACTATTTTTCAATTTTAAGGTGAAATTTTCAGAAACTTTGAAATCACTTACAATCTGGTTTTGATTACATTAGAGCAGCCACACCTACTTTTGAACGTGGTTTTCAAAGAAATTTTCTTAAATTTTAAGTTTTCGCATTTAAAGTCGGTATTCGTATCTATTACTTTTCTATACCTCTTTGTTGAGACTCTCTAGAAGCCAAGCTCATGATTTCTTGTTTATTAAGATAACCTCGCATACCAAAAGCAGCTCGAGTAGCCTAGCGTGTGGAGTCTCTGGTTCAAATCCAGATACGGACGAAGGAGCTTTGACTTGGTCTAGCTTCGACTGCTGACTTAACTCAGAGGCACAATGAGATGAGAGATCAATCATTTCACAATGTTAAAGTATGATTAATAAAACAGACTCCACATTCGTTGTGGTGGAATAACTTTACACTGTAGCTACCGAGTTTCCAGTTTAAAGGTACAACCGGTACTAAGGGCTTTTCGGAATTAACGTCTTCGTCCTCATCTTCAGCTTGTTATGACAGATTGTGACATCAACAGAGTAGCTGAACTATTCTGACAGTTTGAAGCAGACCAAGACAAGGTGTCCGAAATCGTCAGTTTTGCTTCGCAACATTTCCTCAAAACACCATCAAGCCAACGAAAAGTAAAATCTGAACATGACCTGGTCAGCTGTTATACAGGAGAGCAATACCAAGGTGTAGATAACTGAATTTGGACAAGCGCATACCTGACGTCACATTCTGTTCAAGTTGAAGAAGAAAGCGTAGACGTCAATTTGGAAAGCCGGTAAGATCTGTCAAATCCCGTTCTAGTTGCAACACCTTTTCTTTATCTCCTTTGAGTCTGCGTTTTTAGAAAAAGCTAAAATGTATGTTTTCCCATTTCTTTAGGAGACTCCCTAAACTAAACTAAATTTCTAGTATCTAACCAAACCTATTTTTAGGATGTATAAATTGTCACGCTTCTTTTCTACCCTGTCTCTTTCGGTAGTTCTATAGCCATCGCCGGCACTTAGACAGTAGCTTGCCAAAGCTTAATCGAAACCGGATAAAGGATATAGGAGCTCATATCGAACACATAAACACACATTGAATTTTATATACAGATACAGCTATATTCGGATACACCTTAATTATGCTTTGGGTTGAGTAAAGTTATCTGAAACTGTTTAACCAATTTATTTACATAAATTTCAATGGAAAATTTCAATGAATCACGCAATGGGAAAATTGTAGCAAAATATTGGAATGGAAAACAACCAGAGCAAGATACAGTGCAGTAAAAACTGGCGAGAGACACAATATCTGGTAGAATCTGGTAGAATTTTATACGTACAAAAAATTGAACTCAGCGCTAATAAGCCTGCATCTGCATTTTTCCACTAAAGATAGCTTCATAACGCTTATTTCGCTTTAAGTTCCCAAACTAATTTAGTTAACTTTCCTTAAAGAAATATGATGTCAAAAAATAGTTCGCCAAAAAGTTTCAAAAATTTGACATTTCAAAATTCAATTTAGCATGAAGCACTGTCATTTCTCATGCACTTTCAATCCATTCTGAAGAATTTCAATTCAATACATTTTACATCACGAGTATTTCTAGTTGGTATCATGTAGCTGACGAAAAGATTTTATGCACTTGACTCAAACGTTGCACTTATCACGAATTAGCATTCGTCAAACTACCCACTTTAATGCAGCTTGTTTCCTTCTCAGACGACTTAAAGGGGATTTCGTTGGATTTCAGTCGTTGAATATAATTGTGTGAATGTGCGGCTGATAGACTTTCAAATCGCTTTCATAGCACCAAGTGCTTGTTGTGGGAGTTCAAGTAGAGTTGAGGGATAAAGCTACAATTGTCAGCAAGTGGAGTATAGGTAATTATAGAAGAATGGTAGTAAATTTGCACGAGTTCAAACAGAAGTGTTTTAGGTGTGTTATTGAGAATGTATATAAGATTTACAGAAGAGAGTATTTTGAAAATATGTATCTATCAAAGAGCAATAAAATTCAGAAATACAGGTTTATCGCAATCTCTTTTCTGAAGCTTATGTTTTGGGAATGTTTGAGGAATGCAACAGCCCAAAAACAACGAGCAAAATATAAATTGGTTCGCTACTTGTTTATCCTTGGAAAGAAAATTGAAGAAGGTACCTAATGGTAAGCATTTTTATATTTCCTCTTTATACCAATATACTGGCTTTCGATTTTTCGATAGTACGTGGATGGTCAGAAGTACCTTTCACGGATTATTCTGCTTGTAGCAACAGAAGAAAGACAGAAGTGTTGAGGGTATTTACCACGATGAATAAATATCCACTGGCTACGGATACGAAAGCAGATAGCAGGTACAAGGAACCGGATATATTACAGGAAGCACTTGGCATATCATCAACTTTGTCAACAAAAATTTTGGGAGCCTAAAACAGTGTACGAAAAAAAATCGCCAGTTCAACCTTTGGCTTTAGTGTTTGATGCTGGCGTCACAAAGTACTTTTACAACCTGATAAGAAAATTACTTAATGAAAAAGGGATTAATCGTTCCCCATTCTATCAAAACATGTTTTAAAGAAAGAATAGTATCCACCCCAAGAAAGAATGTTAATTTTTGAGAACAAAGGTGGAGTAAACTTCCAGGACTAAATTGAACGGCAAGAAGTATGTTTAATAACATCAGTGACGTTCTTTAAGGGGGCAGGATGGTTTCCAACTTAAACAAAAAAAAATTTTCAATTATTTTTTTAATAGAAAGAACAATATCTCAGGAATATCCTCTGAAAATTTCAAGTCAATCGGACTAAAACTTGCAGAGATACCGGTTATTTTATGATCGTGTTGCCAGGTATATTTCAACGAGAAACCGAAATAGTCTAGCTCGAAACTCCGAACTACATTTTTGAGGTCGGTGCGTAACATAACTCAAAAATTAATGCAACGATCTCAATGAACTTTGCCGGACATCTTTAATATGATAAATACTCGCGGATGAACGATCGTTTTTTTCCAAAAAAAATTTTTACTATTTTTTGCAGGCAATCATAGGCTGATTTTTTATGTGAAAATGGTACCTCCAAACTGAAAACCGCACCAAAAATCGGAAATCGCATTTTTTTCAACATAATTTCGTTCATCCGCGAAAAAAACTAATATATTAAGTAAGTCACTTCGATTTTTGGATTTCAGATAACACTGTCAGGCCAGGTTTTACGCACCGCACGACGCCTTTTTTTCGAAGCGCCTTTGATCTACTGCCACCACGGGATAAATAATTAATATTTTTTTCTACAATAATTCCTACATACTCTCAAAATATAGTTCTTTAATGTGTTATAAAAACTAAGTAATTATTTTCACTCAAAGCTGAGAAAACAAATCGCAAAAATCGGCTTTTCTTCGGCCTCGGAAACCATCTTGCCCCCTTAAAGGAATGAAGTGAATATAGCTAAGCTAATTTTACAGCAAGACTTGATTGCAATGATGGTCGCAATGGATGACAGCTCTTTATTCTGGACTTGTGTAGACTCGTTGAAACTTTTAACCATTGATGATGATGGCCATTTTTAGTTCTATGGTAAAATTCACGGCAAAGCGAAACAGGCCTAAATCAAAAGTAGAAAAAAGCGTAATTTCAAGAAAGTTAAAATCCAACATGGGTCGCTTTTTGAATGTGGTAAAGACATCACAAAGCGTGGCATTTCAGAGCGCCGTTTTTTATATCCCTCCTCTGAGTGCAGACATCACAGATGCAGTGCCATACCTTATTATGCGTATATGGCTACATATCATTGATATCCCATACTTGCATCCATGCAAGAGATACTTATCCTCGAAGCAGTTATTGTTTCAGTGATTTTTTTTCCATCGGAATCGCAGAAAGTAATAAATAAGAATTTTAGAAGATTTTGTTAATACCATGCCCAAAAGATCAGCAGAGAAGAAACGAATCTAGACGTCTTTTTTATGCCACATTCGTCAGATTGAATTCATAGAAGCTTGAGTAGCCTAGTGGGTAGAGCACTGGCTTCTTGTGTGTGGGGTTATAGGTTCGAATCCAGGTTCGGACGAGGGTCCGCGCAACAAGCTTTGAGTTCAGCTAGCTCTAAATAGGGACCTGAATTAATCAGGGAGAAAGTGAGTCGTGGAACTAATCACTAAATAAATTTGTAATGAAGCTTTCTACCAGCTTCAACCCCTAGACCCGTACAAGGTTTGTCGTAGGGTTAATTTACTTTTAGATTCATAAGATTAAGTACTTTCGTCAATAAGAAAAAACACTTCTAATAAAACATGGAATATTCAGTGAAGAAATAAGACGTTTTCTAGCTGCTGAACAAAAAATTTTGTTGACTTTCTGATATTTTTTTGGAAAAAGAACAATATTATATAGTTGTTTTCGAACAGTGATATTTTATTTTTTCATAATCAGAGCTCATCTATCGACTATTTTTGAAAAAGAAATATCTTGCTTATTTAATATTGTGCAACAAATCTGTCTAAAATGTTGGTTGGTACCACTTAGCCTTGGCTGCTAGAGTATATGATAATTGGTTCGAGTCTAGCCATGGACAATTAATTATGATACCATTCTGGGTCTTTAGTTTATACAGGTGTGAGTAAGGACTTTAGCCAAATCAGAGATAAAGTCCACCGTGAAACTCCACACTCTTACTCACTGGTTATGACTTCACACATAGGTGGTGGTAGGCTTCGCCGACGATATTGACATCGTCATTCCAACCCGTCACCTTGAAGAAGTCGAAATTTACGCAATCGAAGCAATCTGGGTGGTTAAATGATGGCTTAGTTGCGCTGGGCTCAAACTAGTCGACCATAAGACGGAAATGGTACTAATCACGAAGCGGAGGAAACTACCAGTATTACGTATAAAGGTTGGTGACTGTATAATTAACTCGCAGCCTGCTATAAAATACCTAGGCGTAACTATCGACAGCAAACTGAGCTTCAAATCTCATCTGGAGAAAGCTGGTATGAAGGCATCCGTTGTCGGTTTAGCACTCGCTAGAATGCTACCCAATATTGGCGGCCCGAAGCAAAGCCGAAGGCTTTTGATTTCAAGAGTGGTTTCAGTGTGGGCACCAGCACTACACATAAAATCAAATCGCCGAAAAATGCAAGCAGCCTACCGACTGATTGCACTTCGAACTTGCTGCGCCTTTCAAACAACGTCCTATGAGGCAACGTGTATTATAGCCAGTATGCTGCCCATCGAAATTATTGCGGATGAAGCGCTTCGACTCTATAAAAATGAAGCACGGACAGCAAAGCACGCGGGAGATTCAAAGGCTAGTGTCAATGCCCTCATGGCAGAGTAACTGGGAAGAGGCGCAAAACGGGCGTTGGAGGTACAAATTAATCCCCAACGTTGCGCAATGGGCTTCAAGAAGCCACGGAGAAACAAGCTATGACCTAACCCAATTCTTGAGCGGACATGGCGGTTATCGGTATTATCTGCTTCGCTTTGGACCCGACACCTCAACGGACTGTCCAGCCTGCAAAAATATACCCGAGGATGCGGAACACGGTATGTTCAGCTGCCCCCGCTTTGATGTATGTAGAAGTAACCTTGAGACGGAACTAGGCACAAGGATATCAGCGGTAAATATCGTAAACTACATGCTGAAATCCCAAACTGCGTGGAATGCCGTCGAAAAAACACTTAAAAATATTCACCGCAAACTGCGTGACGCGAAAACGGACAGAAAGAAAGAAGAAGAAACGATGCGTGGAAGCAGCTAATGGCTGATCCACCCCCACGAAGTAATGCTGAATAAGTAGTCCCGTGGGGAGTGTGGAAGAAGAAGAAGAAGGTAGTTTAAGTCGGTAAAAATCCGGTATGTTCCAGGGCGGGAGCCCTGAGGCATCTTTTAGAAGATTTCCACCTTCCAACGACGAAAAAAAAAATTACTTCACATATAAACAACCCAGTTCAACCCCCATAATATATTTGCTTAATGTTGTTAAAAAACGAAATATTTCGAGGTTAATATAATTTTCTGGTAATTAAGAATCAAGTTTATATTTCAAGACAAAATTCCACTTCTGGGAGCTTTATTAACTTTAATTCGGTCCGCAGAAAAATTATGAAACTTTTATCTAGTGTAGTAATACGAGGAAAAATCTAATGTCAGACAAAGTTCCTCCTCTAGTCAAGATAGTTCCAAGAATAGCAGCGAAAATAACAACTTTATCAAATAATTATTTTTGAAACTTTATACAACACATCAATTTAACTTTTAACAAGATATTGAACTTGGTCTGTTCAAATTCAAAACAATAACCGATAAGGAAGTCTTCTAAGAAAAATCTCTCCCACTTACTCTTCAGAAACACACTTATCGAGTAATTTACTTTGAATCAACCAATATTTTCTAAAGCCTATTCTATTTGCGAAGATGATTTCCAAACTTATTTCTAATACTTATCGTCAAAAAGTTGATCCGTGAATAAAGTAGGAGAAAACTCACCTGAAACAAAATAGAAAAACATTATTAGATTTTGAACTATAACAAGTTTAAATTATTCAGAATTATTGATTAATATTTGCCTGGAAAATTATCAGCCTAAAACTTGTTGTAAATTCAGCTAACATATCCTTCCACTTTTCAAAGAACATCTTCTTTATATCTTACAATAAACGAAATCCATACAATTTCCTTTAATTCCAACGCCTAAAACATTCATCCCAAATAATAGTGTGAATAATTAAACATTTCATCCATAGCTGAGCTTTTCAACTTGCACGATAGCAAACAAGCCCTCTTTTATCTTCTATGTACCCTTTAATTTCCTTTAATAAATCCGTTTCTTTGACTACCACGTGCGTAATTTGCACGAAATACCTGTTGTACCTTCAAAGAAATTACTCGAAAACAAATGCTTTTTAGTATACCTGGCTTTCAATGCAATGACTTGAAAAAGGCTAACTGACTTCTACTTCGCCCCTAGTATCCTCCGTTCTCCAGTTATACTATTTTCGTTCGCGTACACATCTACCCTCGGGCAGAACAAGAGCGTAAATAGTCGTAAGCAGTAAAACGTTGAGCAATTTTGAACCCTCAAACGACCAAGTGTGTACTTTACACGTTCTTTAGATAGAGTTGAAAAGAACTCTCCAGGTATTTTATTCACATTCTGCCCTCTCCTCTCTGCACCCCAAAAAACCTCTTGACTTGCACAGCACACAACATACATAAAACATAAATAGCTTGTGCACGAGCAACGATCTAAACATGCTGCTAAGAGAGCCTTGTGTAGTGAGTAATTGCCTGTATGTGAAATGCTGGGTGTGCTAGTCCTTTAGATTTTATAAAGGAACTTCACTATATTTAATGCACAACAGCACCACCCATATGAAGAATTCTAGGGGAGACTAATATGCCGGTGTGAAATGAAAGAGTCTTCATTTGGTAATTGTTGTGCACACTTATTTCTATGAAAAAACTCGTTTGAGACACAGGTGCAAACATGTGCATGCCACTTTAACGCTGAAGTAACTAAGTAATTCAAAAAAATCTTCACATAAGTGGCTTGTGAAAATCTGCGGAAAATCATATTCAACCTGTTACAGTTAACTGTCGAAACGTATCACAAGAAAACCTATGGGTTCCCGACTGAACCCAAAGGAGCAATTTCGGGGGCTGACTCACCGGAGATGGGGTGGTTCGGGCGCCACTCGCTTCGAAACCCGAAATCGCTTCGTGGACGTCGCTCTGAAGCGAGAAGTGGACGACGTTATGCCCTTTTACGCCTCGCAACCGTTTTAACAAAAAAAAACTCACTAGTTTCAAACAAATCGTCTCTAAGATTCTTTTTCCTTCTATCGGATTTATAACCCGTTCTACTTCGAAAACTAAACCAAAACTCTCTCGCTTTCATCAATACACTGTTATTTCAAATACCATTATTCGCTTCTACGTTAGCAATCGTACACTTTTCGAAAGAACAACAAAAAAAATAGCGCTTTCAAATATCCTACTTGCTACTTAAACTAAGTGTGCACACTACCTGGATCTTACAGCAACTCGTCCTCGCTAGAGTCTCCCCCACAATCTCGACGCGATCCAGTCTGCCGTTCGTGCCTCCAGGCGCTTCGCAATCCAAAATCGTTGATTTGTATCTGGTTTCGCTCGTTTTTATTTTCTTTAGATGCTATTCTCCAAAATAAAACTCCCGGCGCCAAACAGATCCACTGCTCGTCTTTTGGTTTTTCTCCTCGCTCGCACTCGTCCCAAATACCGGCCGATATATAATAAAGAAAAAGTGGTTTCAAATCACCGCTTCTGAAAGTACGTCCAATCGCTCACCCTGATAGTAATAAAAGAGAGTCTTTTTTCGTCATCTCGCCCGCAGGAAAACTATCTGGCGGCAGCGGGATTTTCCGAATCCGTTGGGCGTATTCACCTTTGCACTTTCACGCGCCAGAGTGCTGAATTGGCTATTCAACACACGGCCCACAACTCAACTCAACACTGTCACAACTGTCCGGTGACAATTTGTTGACGTTTCTAACGTAAACGTCACTTTAAGTGCGAAAGATGTACGAGATGTGTATAATAGTTCTTCCAAAAGTGTCGAGGCTTCCAGGGATCCATACGTTTTCGGTAGTGTCCATAGTGCCACACAGGTAAGTCTTCTCCAGTTGAATTCAGTGTGTTTATTCGCAGAAGTTCCTTATTAAAGTTGTTGAAGTTCCCTAGGTTTCGGCCGGTGTCGTGCGAATGAATGGAATCTTAATACGAAGTTCCAACGAAATTTCGCTAAGGTCGGACGCAAAATGAATTTCCGTCAATCCTGATTCGGTGGCAGCAATTGCTAAAATGCATTTAGCTGCAATTCAAGTTTATGATTCGAGTTTTCCTGGGTGACGATGGCTGCGAAATCTGTGTTGATATCACTCGATTTCGATCGTCTGGCGCCGGCGTCTCCCCTGGCATGTGCATTTGTGGTACGTATATGAATTTGATAATGCGATGTGCGTCATTTACAACCAAATTTCGTTTTGCGCGGAAAGTGATGTCCTCCTTTAGATTTCGACTAAGTTATAAATGTATTTTTTTTGTTGCTGATATTCTAGCAAAACTAGGTCAGCTGTTGACATAGGTCAGTGATGTTGTAAGCTGACGCCGAAAGTGCGCGTTGCTCCGCCGTGCGTTTGGGTGCGATGCTGGCACTGCTCTCTGCCTTCGTTTGACTTCGCGAACTCGTAGATATCTAACTTACAACTAAATTGTCTTATCGCTATACATATTGAAATTAAATTAAATAGAAAATTTTTATCTTAAACTCTCCTTACATTGCAATATATTGGTTTATTCGCTTCGTGTAAAGTTTCGAGAGCCGTGATTCGCGGATCATCTCCATCGTACTCCCTCTGGGAGGACGGTGGAGGTTTTTTTTTTTTTTTATTTTTCCGATTCTAAAAGAACAAACTGTGAACCGTGACACCCCCCTCGCTTCAGAGAATTTCGTCGAAATTCTCGACTATTTCTTTCCCGATTCAACCGCGATTCCGACTCTAAATGAGAAATCGATACTCGGAAACCGATTTAGCTGACTACTCTTCTAGTTCGGTCGCGTTCGTTCACGAAAGCATCGGTATCTCCCGGGTGCTTGTATTCTGATTTTTATGGACCCAGAACCACACACTCATTCAGCATCACATTCAATCCTACTTTTTCCGCCCGCACCCCTTTCTTCCTACCATAACCTTTTCTCGCTTGATTTCTTGATGTATGTGTTTGTTTAAACTGGTGCTGGTCTCCGTTCATTTGCTATCCAAGATTCTAAAGCAGACTGATCTTGATTTTAGGCACATGCAAGACTCATCGTATGGACACCAAATCGAAAAGAAGAAAAAAACAAAAACCAAACTTATAAAAAAAACTAAAAAAAACGACACGACGCGGGATTCACTTCTGCCTCACGGTATTTGTTCTTCTATTTATTACTTTTTTTTTTATATATATCCCACTAGCAGCAAGTAGGTCTAACACCTCAAAGTCTAATTGTAACCTTATACTTGAATTACTTTTAACTACCCTTCACCCTATGCTTTCACTAACATTTCAACCCCCATCGAATTCCTCTAACATTCGATTTATTCCGATTCTATCCGCGCTATCCCTATTCCTGTAGTACTATCCTAGGTTAACTCTAATCTAACTATACTGATTAAAATTATCGACTAACACTCATACCCGATACCTAATGGCTGAGCTAATTCCCTAAACTTAAGTAATTTCCCGTTCCATATACTAGTACCAATCCCTATATTATACTCCCAGTTCTATCATCCGACCATTGCTAATCCTATTCATTATTCTTTTAGCTTACCCTACCAACCACCACCTGGTATGTCCCTAGAGGCTACAAAAGGAAGAAAGAAAGATAGTAAACCCTCGAGGAAATAAGAAAAAGACAAAAACACTCAAGGTCAAAATAAAATCACAATCCACTGCAGCCACTCGGTAAGCCTGATAACCTTACGCTCGTTATTTTTTCCTTTTGTTTGGTTCCGGGATCACTAACCCCAACTAATCCCTTTCTATTTACAGGCTTTTTTTTTTGTTGATTTATTTTTTTTTCAATTAACCACTTACCATAAGCTTAGATTAACCTAACACTAAATCTCCCTAACCCTGTTATGAATATCCATAGCTCTTGAGTAATTTCACCCTCGGTACACCAGTCTTATAATCTATTATATATATACCATTCTTATATTTTATTATACATATATATATATATATATATATATGTGCTCATCTTAATGTCTGGGCTATGGTCCGATGTTCGTCTTCCGTTCTGCTAACTATCCTCGTCTTCGATGTACGGTTTGAGGTCCTTCGCGTGCCATAACCCCGCAGGTTTCCCCTTTACGTCCAACAATTCGAAAGTCCACGCTGAGGTTTTCTTGTTAATCTTGAAAGGACCGACAAATGCGGGAGCCAATTTCGCTGCGAAATTTTTAGTAGCGTCAGACAGAACATAATTTTTTTTCCATACGAAATCCCCGACCTGGAAATTTTCATTTCTTCGGCGTAAGTCATAACGTCCCTTGCTAGATTTTGCTGCGTTTCGCATTCTTAGTACAACCTCCTTGCGGATCGCCTCTAAGGTCTCCGCGTTCTTCGTTGGAGAGAAATCCGTCTGTACACCTTCTGGAGGCTCCAACTCTTCCCTGAAGGTTACCATCTCCCTCCCGAAATTCAAAAAGTAAGGAGAGTAACCCGTTACTTCGTGCCGATAAGTGCGCAGGGCGCACGCAATTTTCGCCAAGTATAGGTCCCATGAGCGGTGATTGTCGGCAACGTAGCATCGTAACATACATTTTATATCCTGGTTACGTCGCTCGGCCGGATTGGCCTGAGGGTGATAGAGGGCTGTATAGCTCACCCGCGCTCCATATTCTTCCGCCGCTCTCCGAAATTGTTTGCCCGCGAACTGTACTCCATTATCACAGACTATGACCTTCGGTACCCCATAGATTAGAAATACATTCTCCTCTAACAAACGGAAAACGGCCGATGCAGTCGCAGTTCGCATCGGTAGTATGACTGAGTACTTCGTCACGTAATCCAAAATTGTTAGAATATATGAGTAGCCGCGCGTTGACCTGGGTAACGGCCCAATCAGGTCCATGCAAATCATTTCCCATGGTGACCTCGCCTCGCCAGCCCTACTGGCCATCAAGCCCCTTGGTGCTTTCCGCTCCACCTTGCATGACTGACACACTTTGCAGGATCTCACATACTTGCGGATATCTGTCCGCATCTGGGGCCAATAAAAACTTTGCGTGACCCGACCCACCGTTCGGGCAAACCCCATGTGTCCCGCCTTCGGGTCATCATGACACCTCTTGAGGATATCTCCACGTTCTGATTTCGGCACAACCCTCTTCCAACCGTTCGCGTTTTCTCCCTTTTGTTTGCGACCAGGCAATTGTTTCCACAGCGCGTCTCCTACGACCTTCCAGCCTTCGTACTTGTCGGGGTCCTCCCTTACCTTCCCTATCATACCCGAATACCACCGCTCTGAAACTTGGGGGGTATTTACGCTATCAACATTGACTACCGCTCGTGAAAGTGCGTCCGGCACCAAATGTTCTTTTCCTTTCCGATGGATCACTTGGAAGTCAAACTGTTGTAACCTCACTGCCCATCTAGCCAATCTGCCCGTAGGGTCCTTGAGGTTATTCAACCAGACCAGAGAATGGTGGTCAGTAATAACGTAGAAGTGTGTCCCCTCTATGTAGGGCCGAAATTTCTCGACCGCCCACAGCACTGCCAAACATTCTCGTTCGGTCACAGAATATTTCCTTTCCTGATTCGACAATGCCCTGCTCAGATAGCATATGACCTTCTCACCGGTAGCATGAGCTTGGCTCAACACTGCTCCGATGCCTACGTCCGATGCATCCGTTTGCACCTTGAACGGCAGATCGAAGTCCGGGCATGCCAATACCGGCGCCGTCGTAAGCTTGCGCTTGCACATTTCAAACGCCTCCTCGCACTCCTTGGACCATACGAACTTGCGACCCTTCTTCAACAAGTCGCTTAATGGAGCCACCATCGTCGCATGACCAGGGATGAAACGACGGTACCAGGATACCATCCCGAGGAGTTGGCGAACCTGTTTTACGGAATTTGGACGAGGAAATACGTTCACCGCTGACACCTTCTCAGGATCTACCCTGAGGCCCTCTACGTCGATAACGTAGCCCAAATACTTTAGTTGTGCCCTGCAGAACTGGCACTTTTCTTTAGAGAGTCGTAAACCCTCCTCCCTCAGTCTCAAGAAAACTTCTTGGAGGATCTCTATATGTTTTTCAAACGTTTCTGTCACAATGATTATGTCGTCGAGGTAGGTGAATACGAAAGGTTCTAACGTCGGACCGAGAACGGTATCGATGAGACGCTGCCATGTTGCTCCAGAGTTGTGCAGCCCAAAGGGCATTCGCAGAAAATGAAAAAGTCCTCTTCCGGGCACGGTGAACGCCGTAAATTGTCGCGAACCCTCTGCCATCGGGACTTGCCAATATGCCGACTTGACATCTAGAGTTGATAAATACTTGGCATTTCTCAACTTGTCCAAAGTATTCGAGATATATGGAAGAGGATACGCATCTTTTTCCGATACCGCGTTGACCTTACGAAAATCTACGCAAAACCTATACGAGCCGTCCTTTTTGCGTACTAGTAGGATAGGAGATGACCACGGACTGGACGAGGGCTCAACCACCCCCATCTGTATCATGTCATCCAACTCCTTATTAATCTGCTGCTGTACTGCCGGTGAGACCGGGTAGTATCGTTGTTTAATAGGTGCCGCCGACGTTTTGATAACATGTTCAACGGACTTAGCCCGACCCAGCCCTTCTCCCATCAAACCGAATTGCTCCTCCAACAATTTCGACAAAGTCTCGGCCTCCTCAACAGACAAAAAATCTCGGCCTCGAAGTGCCCCTCCAGTAACCAGCTCCGCAGACGCAATGGACGTCCATTGCCTGCCCTTCATATCGAGCACCACCCCAAAACACTTCCAGAAGTCTATCCCTAAGACCACTTCTTGGGGAATCGACGGTACCACCAATGATTCCAAATTATGCTCCCGACCGTTCAATGAAAACTTCACTAGCACAGCACCCAATACCGAGCACATCATACCATTCGCCAACCGAACTTCTCCAATTCCATTTTCGTTCAACTTTACACCTTTCGCCTTCAACCGAGACCATCCTCTTCCTCCGATAATCGTCCTACTCGCTCCCGAGTCTAACAGTCCCTCCATGACGCAATCCTCTATCTCCACCTGCAGGTGCGGACGGCTGTCTTGACTGGTACTGACGAGAGCATAATCCACTTTCGGCTGTAGATCTTCCTGGCGCGGCCTCTTTATGGTGCTCGCTCGACCGCCTAGCGAACACGACGCCCGTTTCCCGCAATCGGAGGATTCGGCCGTGACCGATTTTCCCGATTATTAGCTCTCGACTGGCAGTTCGGGCATGCCGACCGCATTACCCCTTGGCGACCGCATCCGAAACATCTTCGCGGCTCCGGGCATTCCCTTGACATGTGTCCGTCTCGCTTGCAATTCCAACATTGGATGCGCGTTCCACTCGACATAGAGGCGACTCGATCCACGTCTTCCGCTCCCACGTACGCCAAATCCGGCTCCAAACAGCGCCTAGTCCGCGTAGTGGGCGGCACGAATGCCGCTACCGATGCTCTGGTAGCCTCTAGGGTACGACCCATCCTCACCAAGTCCGCGATTGATGTAACCTGCTTAAGCGACAATTGCTGCTGGTAGAACGGAGCTATATTTCGTCGCAATGTGCGCAGCTTTTCTTCCTCTGAGCAACTCGTCCTCAGTCGGCTGAACAGGCGCTCCATAACTGCCACATATACTCCGACAGACTCGTTTTCGCCCTGTGTGCGTCTACGAATTTCGTCCCATAGACGGTCCTCATAATCTGAGGGCAAAAATTCCGCCTTGAGTTCAGTCACCAGCTCATCCCAAGACGACACCAAGTTGCGATTTGCACGAAACCATATTAGAGCCCTTGAGTCGAACAAATCGACAGCTGCTTTAAACAACTGTGGCTTGGTGAGTCCCCTCGCTTGCCGTAGCTCCTCGACACGCTCGAGGAACGCGTTTACCGAGCCAGAAGAGTCTCCACTAAACTTTAAACCCCATTTCGCCACCTCTGCCAGACCCGGAGCTCTAACCTCCACCGGAATGACCGATCTACCGCCACCCTCAACCAGCTCCTCTTCGCCCTCGCTCGCCTCCTCGGTCTTGGACACAAAGGTCCCCATCGCCAATATGAACCGGTTTCGTAGTTCCTTTGCGCCAGCTTTTTGTTCGGTGGTGACTGCCTGCATATTCCCCAGTCGACGGAACGCAAACTCGATCTTCACCTTCGTCTTCAGGAAATCAGAAGCGGCGCTCTCTCCCGACACCCTCGCGACCAACTCTTCGACCTCCAACGCCTTAGCCTCCAATTCCGCATAGTCAGTCTCGTAGCTGAAAGGATACTCGGCTTGTACATAAGAGGTATCTAACGCGGTCTCCGCTTTCAGGGTCGCCCTCAGCGTCTTCCGCATGTTTTCCACCGTGTCCGATGGAAAACCACGGATGGCAAGCTCATACGTGAGCTCGTCCTTATTTAAACGGTCTACCAAAATCTTCATTGCACTGCCCAAATTAGTAAGTGCCCGTATATAGTAAAAAAAGTTCTTGCGAAAATGGCCTAGGGGCTAGGTGATATATGGGAAATATTAATACTAAAGAAACCGAATCACTGGGAGACCTGTCCCGAGCCCAAAACCTAATAAAACCCGATAAAACACTCAATAAAATTCACAATATACAATAGAACCTGAAAAGAAAATTCTCCCTGGAACTTTACTAACACCGAATGTATTTTATTTTAACAAAGGAGAAAAAAAAATGCCGTTACTCCACCCCCGCTATACTGTCGGGATCAGCAGCCTCACAATTCGCTCCTTCACCAAAATTCGCCTCGAATATCCGTACTTCTATGTACTATCTAAAACCGACACACGCTACACACTCGTAAAAGAATCCAGGAAACACAATCACTCTCACTCATTCATTCATCAGAATTCAAGTATCTATATGACTATATCTTTGAATCTGCAATGTAACAGTTTCCTTTTATTATATACCCGAAGGAAAACCGTGCAGTAAATTCAATGGCACTCACTTACGTAAATTAGATATTTGCGTATAACTTGCAATTGTAAAAGTAAATAATACACGCTTAATTCAAGTTCGAATTAAAAAAAACGAATAGATACACGATTAGTTCAATTTTAAGTCTAATTCCAAAGTTTCGCGATAGTATTCCAACGATTTCGCACCTCTAGATACGATTTTACTTCGACACGTGCCTTCCCACAATTTGGGACTTGGTAAACGAAAAATTTTCCGAGCACCGTTGTATACCGATTTCCCCGTTATTCACCGTTATGCCCCACGTTGGGCGCCAATTTGTTACAGTTAACTGTCGAAACGTATCACAAGAAAACCTATGGGTTCCCGACTGAACCCAAAGGAGCAATTTCGGGGGCTGACTCACCGGAGATGGGGTGGTTCGGGCGCCACTCGCTTCGAAACCCGAAATCGCTTCGTGGACGTCGCTCTGAAGCGAGAAGTGGACGACGTTATGCCCTTTTACGCCTCGCAACCGTTTTAACAAAAAAAAACTCACTAGTTTCAAACAAATCGTCTCTAAGATTCTTTTTCCTTCTATCGGATTTATAACCCGTTCTACTTCGAAAACTAAACCAAAACTCTCTCGCTTTCATCAATACACTGTTATTTCAAATACCATTATTCGCTTCTACGTTAGCAATCGTACACTTTTCGAAAGAACAACAAAAAAAATAGCGCTTTCAAATATCCTACTTGCTACTTAAACTAAGTGTGCACACTACCTGGATCTTACAGCAACTCGTCCTCGCTAGAGTCTCCCCCACAATCTCGACGCGATCCAGTCTGCCGTTCGTGCCTCCAGGCGCTTCGCAATCCAAAATCGTTGATTTGTATCTGGTTTCGCTCGTTTTTATTTTCTTTAGATGCTATTCTCCAAAATAAAACTCCCGGCGCCAAACAGATCCACTGCTCGTCTTTTGGTTTTTCTCCTCGCTCGCACTCGTCCCAAATACCGGCCGATATATAATAAAGAAAAAGTGGTTTCAAATCACCGCTTCTGAAAGTACGTCCAATCGCTCACCCTGATAGTAATAAAAGAGAGTCTTTTTTCGTCATCTCGCCCGCAGGAAAACTATCTGGCGGCAGCGGGATTTTCCGAATCCGTTGGGCGTATTCACCTTTGCACTTTCACGCGCCAGAGTGCTGAATTGGCTATTCAACACACGGCCCACAACTCAACTCAACACTGTCACAACTGTCCGGTGACAATTTGTTGACGTTTCTAACGTAAACGTCACTTTAAGTGCGAAAGATGTACGAGATGTGTATAATAGTTCTTCCAAAAGTGTCGAGGCTTCCAGGGATCCATACGTTTTCGGTAGTGTCCATAGTGCCACACAGGTAAGTCTTCTCCAGTTGAATTCAGTGTGTTTATTCGCAGAAGTTCCTTATTAAAGTTGTTGAAGTTCCCTAGGTTTCGGCCGGTGTCGTGCGAATGAATGGAATCTTAATACGAAGTTCCAACGAAATTTCGCTAAGGTCGGACGCAAAATGAATTTCCGTCAATCCTGATTCGGTGGCAGCAATTGCTAAAATGCATTTAGCTGCAATTCAAGTTTATGATTCGAGTTTTCCTGGGTGACGATGGCTGCGAAATCTGTGTTGATATCACTCGATTTCGATCGTCTGGCGCCGGCGTCTCCCCTGGCATGTGCATTTGTGGTACGTATATGAATTTGATAATGCGATGTGCGTCATTTACAACCAAATTTCGTTTTGCGCGGAAAGTGATGTCCTCCTTTAGATTTCGACTAAGTTATAAATGTATTTTTTTTGTTGCTGATATTCTAGCAAAACTAGGTCAGCTGTTGACATAGGTCAGTGATGTTGTAAGCTGACGCCGAAAGTGCGCGTTGCTCCGCCGTGCGTTTGGGTGCGATGCTGGCACTGCTCTCTGCCTTCGTTTGACTTCGCGAACTCGTAGATATCTAACTTACAACTAAATTGTCTTATCGCTATACATATTGAAATTAAATTAAATAGAAAATTTTTATCTTAAACTCTCCTTACATTGCAATATATTGGTTTATTCGCTTCGTGTAAAGTTTCGAGAGCCGTGATTCGCGGATCATCTCCATCGTACTCCCTCTGGGAGGACGGTGGAGGTTTTTTTTTTTTTTTATTTTTCCGATTCTAAAAGAACAAACTGTGAACCGTGACAAACCTCAATAAATAGAAAAATTGAACGATGGCAATAAGGGATTTTTTTTAAAGATTCAATCCAACTTGACCGGAGAACTCTCGGCAAGTTTTCGACACTTCGACAAAATTATTCATGAGCGGTCATTGACCGAACAAGAAGAGAACAAATTTACCTTTTGAATATTAGAAAGTTTTCTGTGACATTTACATGCCAACAAGGAGCATCATCGGAGTGCTGATGTTTTCACATTTCAAAGGATGAAATAACTCAAACTATCGGACGTCATGCAATATTATGATTGAAATTCTTTTTCAGAAAACCACAGATGAATAAATGAATGATATTTTTTGACAATGCAGTGGGGAATGTAACCGAAATATGAGCAAAAGGTTTTGTGTGTGACTGATGATAATTTAAGGATTGAATGGGAGCAGGGTCTCTGAGACATGAATACTTGGTTGTTTCGTCCTGAAGCGCATATGGAACTGGTCAAGTTTGGCAATGTAAGACACTAGGTATATTTACTAAACTCAAGTGAATATGCAAATGCTCGGCTATATACACATCCATTACCGTTGAATACTGTTGAATGCATGTCTGAATCGATTTGAACTAGCGTGAAGGTATTTTGGTTTAAACAAACGAATTAAGCTAAGAACGCCAAATTATTTATTGCGTTGTCAAAATTTTATGATTAAGAATGTTTTCGGAGTTTTAATTCAACTAAAAGCGTATTCAGTTTCGAAAACAAATTATTTTCATCTCAAAATTGCAGAAAACTACGGACCTGCAAATGATGTTTTGGGAAAAAGACATCAATTGGTGTCAGAAGTGTAATATTTTTTTTTGTTCATGAATTAATTAGGGGCTTTTAATGGATTGTTGAGCTGTGGTTTTGTGAAAAACGAGAGCATTTGTGAAGAAAAAGAAATGCAGTTTCACTAAAAAGCGAGATTTTGCGAGATTTTGCGAGTATTTTGTGACTTCTGCAAGTACTAGTAATTATCGAGTGAAATAATGTGAGCTTAAAAAACAATGCCAAATTGAGTAAGCACGTTAGTATTAGGAGAGTCAAAGGGAGCAACAGAAAATACGAAGGCATCGATACGAAAACGTTTGAGTTTTCAGATCATGAACACGCTCAGGAAAAACTAGGTAACGTAGTGCAAAATTCAATGATGAATTGAATGAAGAAAAATTCATTGATGAATTCCTAAAAATCAATCAGAAATTTGAAAAACAAGGCCAAAACTTGATATTGAGAAATAGTTTGAACAGTAAGTTAGGAAAAACTAGCAAGAATTGCAACATTTCGGCTCTCAGACCACAGCAATGAAGCAGCAGCTAGACAAAAAAGGATGAAAGCTGGCAGTACTTAAAGAAGAAACCGATCTCTATAGTTGGAACTACAACGTCAACGATTATGAGTGAGGTACCAACTGAATTACCTGGCGACAGAAGTGTCAAAGCGGACATTTTGAGTGAACATACTTACTAGACCATCTTTAAGAAGTAGATTGATGATGCTGCAGAGTGTAACACTAAGTTGAGCTGCAGCAGAAATTCAAACAATGTCGGTTGATCGTTCTTCCTCAATTTGCATCAATAATGCTTTGGATATGAAGTATGGCGAAGATCATATTTAGTAGGTTTATCGTTCGCAGCCAAGAACACGTACACAAAGATCAGGGGAAACTTCACTTGCTCAGAATATTGAACTTCAAACACTTTTATCTTCTCGTACGTCAGATCCAGAGCATTGAAATGAAATAGCGATGCATGGATTCATTCAAGGAGTACGGTATGAGGCAACTTATCAAACTCTTATGTTAGGTAATAAGCACACAGCTAAATATATTTGGCGTAAGTTATGAAGTGAAACGATTTCTTATATGCTACTGTCTCAAGATTTATGATTCCAGGTACTGTCAAAGATGCGCAGAAGTAACTACTTTTCAGAAGTTTCTTGGAGAAATGGAGTTGATCCTGAGAAAGGATTTATGAAGACTCCAAGACGTAGCATTGTTGGGACAATACATATTTTGAAAGACCACTGGTGAATTTCCATTGGGTTATGGTAATATCGATGAACATATACAGTTCGAGGACTCGGTTTTTCACCGGATATGTTCGATCAGTGCATAGTGGGGATATATTTTTGAAGCCATCATGAATTTTGGACTTGGGTGAGTGAAAAATCAAAAGAGTACTATTAACACGTAAAGAATGGAAACATTGTCAAAAACAGAACGAGATCACTTATACGTAGACGTTAAACGCGTATACAATGGACTAACGAAAAAAAAACTGCAACAGCAACTCAACAGAAAACTCACTGACGACGACGCAAAAAGTAATGTGATCAGGAATAAATATACTCAACAATTTAAGCGGGAAAGCTTAGTAGATCAAAGGCCTTGAAGAGACCATACTAGAGCAGAACGCAGAGTACAACCAGAAGACTTCAATGAGGCAACAGAATAGGTTTCGGATCTGCAGCAGTTGGACTCTAGGATAGAACTATCCAAATTTGAACCGCTATCGAATAAGAGGGCGTTGTAATTTGAGAACTCATTCGACTTTGTTTCAGAAAAAGACTTATTTCATGTAGAATGACATAAGTCTGAAACTACTGCTGAAATGATCAAGTGGCAAAAAAGGTATTCTTAGTATCCTAGAGTACATCAGGTAGACAACGAAAATGCTGAACTACAGCGATCAAATAAAGACTAGGGCAACCATGGAGAAAAGGTTCAAGGTCGCAATACTATCAAGGAATAAATGAAAGAATAGTGTGCGATCCCCTCCATCCGAAGACAGATTCGTATTATCTAGAAAGCAAAAGTAAACCTGAACAACCTAGTGATCCAGAAACTGAAAAACTATGTTCAAAAGTAATGTAGACTAGCCGAGATATTTCACGGGCACCTAGAAAATTTCTTCCTTCGACGGATTGAAGCAGTTTAGTTTGAACTGGCAAATGAAGCGAAGAATGGCGAGTTTATTCAAGAATATTGAAAGTTTTATGTAACATACATATAAAACCGTTTTCATTTTCAAAAAAAAAATTGTTTTGATTTTAAAAACGCAAATATTCACGAGTCCAAGAACTGTGCTTTAGGAAAACCACAACAATATAGTAAATATCAAATCAAGTTCTGAACACAGCCCTTAACTTACAAAATGAATTTTTAACGACCTTTAACACCATCAAATGCAATTCGATTCGCAAAACCGACATTCCAAATTTACGTGACAAAGGTTACGTCTAAATCGATTTCAACAGTAAATTGCGAAAAGAAGTGGTATACCTTTTTTTCATTCGATCTACAAAATGCATTGATCCAATGAGAAATACCACAAAAATGTCGTTCTAGAACATGGGCATCATACAGCTACACATATACTCCTACACAATGGATGGAATTGAATGCTTTTATCTATGAAAGATACAACTAAGAAAGCCTAAAAACGACCGATGGAATCATTTGCGGTAGTGCTACGTTAGACTGAGCCAGAATTCAAACAAGATGAAAATAGCATTTTTGTCGAGGGATTCTAACTTGATCACAAGTCACTACACAAGAGCAATGCTATTCATGCATCACACAAAAATCTGTGGATTTCAAATGACGTTAGAAAAAAACGGACGACTAGGAAGAATTCGGTTGAACGTCATCGATAAGCATGGGGAGAACTAGATAGAAATAGGATATGATTATATGGTTACACGTATGAACGAATGGACTATGCAATTGAAGTGCAGTACTCAGCACTCCAGCAAGAATTTCAATAGAAATGTGCAACGAAAATTCAAGATTAATGGAGAGGTTGGATGACCTCTAGTACCATCACTTGTCATTGATGGCGATGATGATGGTATGTCCAAGCGATTTGGGAATTCTCGCCTGAGATGTAGTATGCACAGAGGACAGGCGAAATATATTATGGATGCAGTTTGACGACTGGAGTTGGATTTAGTTTTTTGTTTTAAAGCTTTTCTTCAAGAAGTTACAGATGTCAAACAGATTTTTTTTTAAATTTATATATGATTTTAGATTGAAATTAAGCAAACTCTGTAGACTAAGATTTTTTAACGAATTCAAATCATGCGAGTTAAATATGAACGATGGAAAACTATTTGTACTGGCTTCATTATGCTGTTGTGAATCCTTTCTGCACAATTCTCACTGCATATTTTCCAATTCAGAGCCACTTTTTCGCTGACATAGCATTGTTTGCATTGCGATTTAAAAGAATATACCACAGCTTTCAATAAAGATTTTTTTTAAAAATTCATACGCGCTAAATTGCATAGTATCCCGTGCTAATCTGCGGAGTTCAACAATTAAAAATTACAATCAATTCCATAAATATTCAAGACCTCACACATCATCTCTTGCATATTACTCGCGAAGCGAATTCTTTACACTCTGTCATTTCGCAGTGGCAATTATCAAAATATGCACTGAATTGCATACAACATTTTTACAACGATATTGCATCGTATCATTTTGCATTGCGAACATATCACTTGCATGGAAATTTGTAACACAGCTAGTTTACTTAACATACCGCATGGCTCTACCATACCAGGGGATGAATGTTACACGGCGAAACTCTTTTCATTCTCGGAACAATTGAGAAGAAAAAAAATTCATGAAAAGCTGTTAAATGTTTCACGTGACAAGAAGATGATACAAAGTAAAATACATAACCTGCCGGTAAAGACACAGGTGTCTGTTCGAAAAGGTTATGTCTTTTATTTACTTAAAAAGTGAATACTCTCATTAAGAGCACTAATTAAAAAGGAATGAGATAATTTGATACGTTGCTGCATAAATGGAAGTTGTGATGAAAGGAGTGAATAATTTTTTAGGTACGTGAAAAAAATTGACGATTTCGCGCCGATGAAATATTAAATTACATTCTGTGGTATGCGTTTCGAATATATTTTTCTGATAGTTGCTCGATTACAACGTTTAACTCATGATTTCGCATTTTCAATCTACTTGCCCTAAAATATTGGAGTATTTTATTCAAAAACATTGATTTTTCCTGGTGCACCGCAAGGAAGTCACTTGGGACCTATTTTATTTAAAATTTTGATTTTGAAACTTTTCAAAGTACTATCCAACATTTCACACTTCGCCTATGTAGACGATATGAAAATTTAGAAAACAACTAAAATTTAAATGAACTCAATGCTCTCCCAATCAAAAGTACTACCCTATAATCTACCACGCAACTAAACAAAATCATTTTGAGGTTAGTCAAGTCCTAGCCTTTTCCAGCATTTTATTCTGATTACCATCTGACTGGTGGCCTACTAAGATAAAACCTTGTTTTGGATAAAGAGCTATTTTTTCACCAATGATACGACCAAGTTTTGAGCAAGCTTAATGAATATCTGGAATCCATAAAGAAGCGTCAAAGAAACTACAGTCAGCGAAAATGTTGTATACAGCTCTGGTTTACCCGTTACGCGAATATGCTTGCCTTTTCTGACATCTAGTCATAGATAGCTTAAGAGTGAGTCAATCAAAAAGAAGCACTCATTGAGCTGAACCATGTGAGCCAGCACATTTTAATCAATCGAAATAGCTCAACATTTAGTGCTTTGGTATCATCAAGAAACACTACCGACGGTGAAATGCACGCTCGTCGAATCGGTATTACATAACTTAGATGAGTTCTGAGCTGCCTCATCACGATACCACTGCCACGTAATTATATTGATGAAAAGCTCATTGCTCTGCAAAATCGCTCCTGACAGCAAACTCATCGGTGAACTCACGCCTACAAGCCCTTAAACAATAGGTTTAAAAATGAATGAAATGATATCATTCTTGCATTAGATTAGCCTACACAGTTACGCTGGTACATTGGCAATTTAAATGGCATGGAATTTGGCAATTTAAATGGCGTCGAATGTACAATTATGCACAGTGAAGATGGGAAAATTATTCAATGTGGCGTGTCGACACAATTTCATTCAATCATTCGATGAGTCAATCAATTGTGTCAATCAATTCTTAATTAAAGCATTATGTTAGTATGGAATAAGGGTACAATTTAGATCTTTATTAAAAGAAAATAATGAATGAACGGAGATAATGCATATA
Source organism: Nemotelus nigrinus (assembly GCA_947369275.1). Taxonomy (NCBI): domain Eukaryota; kingdom Metazoa; phylum Arthropoda; class Insecta; order Diptera; family Stratiomyidae; genus Nemotelus; species Nemotelus nigrinus. Next base: position 38,102,055 of record OX376372.1, read on the forward strand.
CCAATTGACAATCACATATACAAGTTTACTGTAAAATTATGAAAGTTAAGATACATATATTTCTGAACTATTTTTGGTTCTACCTATATTTATAAATCAGCATTTAGAAATAATAATAAAAAATAAAAAGCGGATTAGCTGCTCTTCTTTGACTAGGTTCTTGCAAATATTTTTCAAATTCAGTCGTTCCTGCGCCGACGATGTATTGTTGAGGTTTTACGACGCTTACCCTTTCGTCTAATTTCTTACAAAAACAAGTGATGGTTTGCTTGCTACTTTTTTCAAGGAACTACTAAAGAAGCTAATGGAAGATTTATTTTGATAACAGCATCACGCAACGTCTTATGCACTGCATCATATGCAAAAAAAAAAGTTATCTTGCGAAAACCCTTCCCGGGACTAAGAGCTGAAACAGATAGAGATCTTTATTCACAAATTTACTATCAATGTAAATACGAGTGTGGAGTGATCAGTTCAGCGACTCACTTTACTGCTTATTAACTCAGGCAAATAGTTAGGGTAAGGTGAGCTTAAAGCTCGGTGCGCGATATTTCATTCGAACGTGGAATCTCACGCACCAGGACCCAGTACTCCACTCACTAGACTTCACATCGAAGGTAAACGCGTCCGAAAACACTTGTCTCTTAAATCAAAGGGCCTGAATAAACAGTGCATAAGCACAAAGCACTGCCTTTGAATGAACTTATTTATCAATATGTCCTGTCATCATTATGTCGTGTAAATTCGTAATAATCTGATGACTTCGTCAGAAATTATTACAACTGGACGTATTAGAAAAATGATTTTGCTTACTTTTAGGGATCGGTCGTACCAATGCAATTTTGACCGCAGCAGTCAGGTTGAAGTGGCTGTCGATCGACAGAGCCCTGCCAACAGGCGAACATAGACACAAAAGAAGCTCGTTGTGAAACCGCAGTAGTGAGCTCTGCCCTAGTCACTAAAGTCAGGAAACCATCTACTATTTTTGATAAATCGCACTATGCCCTCTAAGTTAACCAGGAATAGTTCGGACAAATTTAAGAGAAAGGGTGCCCCAAGTGCCGTCACCTTCCTCCTCATCAAAGTCGGGAATTGGCAGATGAGATGGAGGACGTATTTCTCCTTGCTCTTGTCCTCCGAGCCACCGCTCCGATAGAAGTCATTGAACTGTGCGTCCAATCGTTGCGCATGACGTCCTATGAGGCAGTGGCCCAAAAACCCCACGCAGCACAACGCACTTCAAGTTAACGGAGACCCAAGACTGTCTTACTGTCACACAGACTGATTCATCGTCGCAGGACTTCATAGCGACCTCAAGGTATTTTTCCCTAGTGGCTGATTTGACCGATGTAATCGGTATTCCTATTTTTCAGTCAGCAATAGACTTATACAAAATTACAAAATCGCTTGATTTCTCTATAATCTCTAGTGTGAAATTCATAAAGGTATCGGCAACAAGGAACAACACATGATACCAACAAATGAAGAAATGCTTTTGAGGCAATTCATTCAGAATCGAGTGTGTTGACATACGAGTTGGATTATGATTGACTCATTTTGATTGCTTCACTCATTCTCTACCTATCTTTAGGTTCAAATATTTTGCATGCTTCTTTTGTAACTTAAATTATGTGTAACAGAATGTAGGTGAAGAGACATTATACTTCATAGGTTCACAATGTAAAAGTAGTACAAATAATAAAAGTATAATACCGACGGGAAGTGTAATTTTCATTAATCCTACATTTTTTTGTTTTAATAGGAATCAGGAAAATTTTTATGACAGAAATTATTATTGACAAATATATTGAATGTTTTGTTCAGTTAATTTTCGTTTTTTTCGTACTATGAAATAATGTGAAAACAAATCAGAGAGTAATATCCTGTCGATACCCACATCAATAAAATCTTCTTGTCTGATTCCAAGCAAAAAAAAAATATCAAATGGAACTCAGTGCTGCACTCAGCTTCTAGGAAACTTCCTCTTTTTCTTGAAAAAGTCAATCTCAGTACTTATAACGGTATTCGCCAAAGCTCGAGAGAATTAAATTATAAACGAAAGCAAAACAGTGAAGCCAAGCAAGTCTTACGTGGAACAGTAAACAGTACGTAGTCAAGTACTTGTTCTTTGCAACTGTACTACAGTGAAATGGTAAAAGGCGAAATGGTAGCTGAACAGGACAAACAAAAAAACAAAATCAAAAGCAAAGTGTGTTGGGATTACTTCAAATGCAAAGAGATACTACTACTTATAATGTCGTACTTTCTGCAGCTGATTTTCATATTTTCGTTTCTTGTTATAATGCGAAAATATGAGTTTCATGTCGAATTTCGTAATTGCCATACCGTAGAGGATATAAGAGCAACAACTTTATTGTTTCTTTTATTTCGTTTTAGTTTAGTTTTTAAGATTTCCCAACTGTCCCGGATGCGAAGGCAGAGATAGGATGCGAAGGTGGAGAATGCTTTTGCGTTTGGGTTTTCTCTTTAATTTTTTAGTAGGTACCTACATAGGGATAAGAATGTTTTTATGTTTGTTATCATATTTTTTGCTTCTATTTATGATGTCCTGAATCGGTTGCAATGCCTTAAATTTTTGGCAAATTTGAGGAATGCAGTCAAGTTTGTCCACAAAAAAATCTAGAACAAATTTGCATCTATAACAGGTTTTTTTTCGTCAGAAACGGAAGAAATGGAAACGACTAGTGATGGGCAAAATGGCTCTTTGAAGTGAGCCAGCTCCGTAAAACTCACTCACTTTAAAGAGTCGCTCTTTAAGAGCCACTCAAAAGAGCCACTTCAAGCAACTTTTTTATGGTTGCAAAAGTATAAAGTAAATTGCTATTTTTTGTTGTTTTATTAATAATAATAAGCTTAAATCTAATATAACATAACATTGCTTTAAAAATATAATATAGCATATAATATAAATTTAAAAATAAACCATAAAATCATCTGAAAATCTTTCCATATAAGTGGCCACTCTACTCAATCGTTGATTCACTATCTCCAGATTCTGGGATGTAAATCTTTCTCTTCCTTCCACCAATTGAGAGGGTCAGCAGTTCTGGGTATAGTTACATGTTGTAAATACTTATCCATTTCGTTAATGCCTGCAGCCACATAGCTTTGCTGGGTTCATACACTATTGACTTTGTCATCAAATTTTCGTCATAGCGAATTTTGCGTTCCTTGTGCTGTGGGTACCGAAACTAGATGTATACAAGCAAGTTTGTACGTGGATTCATTTTGAAATGCTAGTCTTTTAAATCGTGGATCTAAAAGAACGCTCTCTAGGCAAAACATATGTTCTTTATATAATTTAAATCTGTTTGAAAGTTCTCTTTGGATCACATTTAAAAAACTGCATACATCAGCAGTTTTATTTTCGTTCAGACAGAGTTCTGAAATGTAGCTTATAATCGTTGATGTAATAATATATATTTTAGAAATCGCTACTGTTTTCTCACTGCTTATTTCTAGAGTAGCCTCATTGAAGATGCTCAATATATCAGGGGCTGTTTTCATAATATTCCATTCATCAGAAGAAGGAGTTGGTAGATTTTAGTTCAGGACACCTAAGGTGGCTAATAGTGGCTCTTTTACTTCTTGAATGCGCACAAGCATAGATTACGTAGAGTTCCACCTGGTAATAGCATGAAACTTTAATTTAAGCTCTACGTATTCCATTTGCCTCTGTTTTGGTTGTAATTTTGCCGTTATTTTGCTACCAAAATTTTTTCGGACGATTTTCCGTCAGATTTCATTTTGCCGTATCTTCGAAACTAGTCCGCTTTTTCCCAAACTTGTATGGAAATTTCGCCCGAAACAACTCAAAAAGGTCCCCAAATTCATGCTAGTCGAAAAAAAAATATTTTGGAAAAATGAACGTTTTTGCCCAATTTCACCTATCAAAAAATTTTTTGCCCTTGAAATATCACTATTGCACTCCCCAACCACTTCCAATCATCGAAAACGTCCTTAAGGCAGTTTTTGCCAAACTGTGGCCAAAAAACCCCTTACTCCCCTACAAAACCGAAATTTTTATATTGCAGCAATAGGTCTTGGCCCGTTATGTCCCAAACCACCTTAACCCCAAATTGGCCGATTTTGTCCGATTTCAACTACTTTTGCCCTAAAAACTTTTTGAAGAACGAAAATATTCGATACGAACCTCTTCCATATACCTGTTCTAGTGTATACGCTTAAAAAATGAACGTTTTCGCCCATTTTCCTCTCTCAAAAATTTGTTTGCCCTTAAAATATCACTATTGTACTCCCCGACCACTTCCAATCATCGAAAGCGTCCTAAAGGCAGTATTTGCCAAACTATGGCCAAAAAACCCCTTACTCCCCTACAAAATCGAAATTTTTGTATCGTAGCAATAGGTCTTGGCCCGTTATGTCCCAAACCACCTTAACCCCAAACTGGCCGATTTTGTCCGATTTTAACTACTTTTGCCCTAAAAACTTTTTGAAGAACGAAAATATTCGATACGAACCTGTTCCATATACCTGTTCTAGTGTATACGCTTCATCTCTAAAATCTACCTATGAAATGCACCGCCTAATAGCCAACATTTGGCTACTAAAATACTCGTGAACCAGAGCAAAATATACGCACGTAAACGCATACTGTGTGTTCACAAAATGTCGCCATCAATAACCGCACACGATCAGTATCCATCATTCGCACAGTTCTTCATTCAACGGAGTCGACTCTTTTATTCCTCACTCGCACAGTGTTCATTCAACGGAGTCGACTCTTTTATTCCTCACTCGCACAGTGTTCATTCAACGGAGTCGACTCTTTTAATCCTCACTCGCACAGTGTTCATTCAACGGAGCGACTCTTTTATTCCTCACTCGCACAGTGTTCATTCAACGGAGCGACTCTTTTATTCCTCACTCGCACAGTGTTCATTTAACGGAGCGACTCTTTTCACTATGCAATACGATAGTCGTATACATATGTTCGTGTTCCGACGTTAGAATAGCATAGATTTCGCTTCAGGTACACACGGTAGTCTAATGAAGTATTGCCGTGTGTATATGCATAAGCTTTATTTGGTCTGGTGGTTGTTTGAGTGGCTCCGCAATATCGCTATTGCCACTAAAGTGAAGGTATGAAGTGTGCGGAGCTATTCTAAATGATGGCTCACATAGCTCTTTCAAAAGAGTCGAAGAGCTGAGTCGCTCAGAGTTGAAGAGTTGACTCACACAGCTCCTTCAAAAGAGTCGCTCTTTTTGATTGACTCGCTCATGAGCGACCCATCACTAGAAACGACAGAAATCGCTCGATGAAAGTATGCAAAAAAAAACCAGAATTCTTTGGAACAAAAATTAACAGAGTTACACTCAGTACGTGATAGCAGCGTTTACTTTGTGACCACAACTCAGTTTTTTTTGTCGTAATCATAAAATATTTAGCACCATTCGAGGTTTACTTAGAAATATTTTTTTTTCGCGCTGGGATTTCCATAACTCGCAAACAATTCACACTTATTTCTAGTTTTAATATTCACTACCCCCAACAAAACCGCAATTGAAAAACCCAACGAAAAAAAAACTATAAATTTCTAAGCCTTATCTACGATAATTCCTAGAATATTATCGTATTGTTTACTCAAAGCTAACACGACAATAACACATATCGACGTATTAAATATCGGTTTATGTAAAACCCTAACTAGATTTCCATATAAAGCAAAATAAACGTTTTAAATGTGCGCGCTATCAGTCTAGCACTCGCTCTGTTTGTTGGAGTTCTGAAATAAACTAGCAAATATTGACAGTCTTATCCATGCGTGCAATCGTATTATGTTAGTGTCATTGGTATGCATTGTGACTGTACTTCCTCGATTTTCTGGGTTATTTTATCATTTCGGATACGGATTTTGTTTGAATGTGTGTGTCTCTGAAAGGCTATGAAAACCACAAACAGATGTGACGATTGAACAATTTTAAATATTTATTTGAATTGCTTTATTGCTTTTTTGCTAACAATAATTTTTACTATTTTTTAAAATAAATGTCGCGTACTCAATTGAAGACAACAAGTCTAGTTTTTGGAGCAAAGTGCAAAATCATCATAGGGCATTATTGTTTAATCAAATATTTCAATTGTTGAAATCGAGGGTATGTACCTACTAGGTGGAGTGCGGTAAGTCTTCAAGGGGCACAAGCATTGTATATTTTTCCAGAAAATCGTTGTTTTTTTTGGCTAAAAAAATGCTCTGAACCTTTTAAAATATCAATCGAAACGTTTACTACTTGAAATGATTTTTTTTTTCATTGAAATGTCGAGCTCCACCACTCCACCCTTTGGCCTACAACCATGAGCGAGACTCGTGGTAAGGAATTGGGGCCATAAACAACAAGCACGAGTCTGACTCAGTTTACATCGTTCAGGCTACATGTAAACAAGACGAGCCTAGCTGGTGATATGTCATTTGGGGTAAACAATTTAACTCATGGTTCAACTGTTCTCGATACTCTTTTACTTAGCTTACGTGTAATTCTAATTGTTATTTCGGTTATAGACTTCTTGCTAACTATGGCCCGAGCAAACGAGAGATAGCAAGTAGGCCAAAGGGGTTGAATAAATTTCTCTAATACACTAACGAATGCCGTAAGGGAATGTTTTTACAAGCGTTCCCGCGTCGTACCGCCCTTATTTTATAGAAACAAAGTGATGGGACAAATTGCTATTTTGTAATAGCAACTGCTATTTTGTAATAGCAACTGCTATTTCTAAGTAACTGTTTTAACCTGCAATTTGAAAGAAAACATTGCTGTGGCATTATGTGTTTGATTTTCATATGCCATTGATAGGATAGGTTTTCGCTCGACATGTTTTTTTTTTTGCTATTTATCAAGCAGCTCGTGGGTTTCACTGATTTGCATGATTTTTGATCGCATTTTCGAAACAATTTGATCCGCCTGATATATGAATAAGATATGGAGTCATATCATCCAGTTAGCTTATGTTCAGCTCAATTATGTCTGCTGGCTGCTATTATGTCACCCAAATAGCATTTGAAAAAAATAGTAGATTACCAGATTATTTGTGAATAGCAGTTCAAAAGTAGCAGTCTGCTCTTTTACAGCCCTTTCCGAAGACGTCACTTTTTCTTGAGCAAAGCCAACCAACTTGGTCGTTCCTTTGGCGCGCTCATAGAACTTACACGCGACTTCTTACAATACTGTTTAGTAAATAAAGTTGACTTGTAGTAATAAAGTCGAGTGTGTAGAAGACGATTGTCAATTTGGTATTTGGAAGTACATTAGTCTAGTAAAAATTCATAATTTTTTTCCTTTGAAATCACGGTTTATGGATGTATGTAGATCTGTTTCTTGATAGCTTATTTGTTATCTCAGAGTCCTTTTTAGTAAGAGAGAGTGCCACAAAAAATGGTATCGAACGCGGTGTTGGAGATATGTGTCATTGAGATGATAGATCAATAGATTTGAAACTGACAGCGTTTCGGAAGATATAAGTGTTTCTTCCAAGGTCTGATTGTTTGCCGTTTTTGAGACTTATTTCTTTCAGTATATAAAACTAACTGTTAAATCGTGACATTAATATGAAAATTAGGAATAAGGCTACATGGAATAATCAAATTTTGTGCATTTATGGATTTCCTGCGATATTTCCATCTCTTAACGATAAGTGAGTAGATATGAATTCGGTCGCAACAGCAACAGTACAAGACGCTAGTAGGAAGTCAGCAGCGCTCAAAAAAAGTGAAGAAAATGAACAATTTAAGTCAATAGTTATTTTCGGTGATAGTTCGTGGAGAAAATATCAATTTTTAATGTTTGTCGGAATCACGTCATTGATTGGATGGTTTAAAGGCCAAATCGTCAATGATGAAGTGAATTCAAAGTACAGCAAGTTTTGTGAACACTAGAAGCGTAAACTAGGACTAATTGAGGATATGATCCAGGAACGATCTGATCGTAAGATGGAGGTTGACATTGACGTGGCCGAAACTTTGCATGGTCTGAAATACACCAATCACATCGATGATGGTGACAGCGAACTTGCAGAACCATAAAGGAGTAAAATCCGTTTGAAAATTTTGAAGAGGTTTGTTTACGTTCAAAAGAGAATAGACACTCGTTTGAGTCTAAAAAAAAAAACAAGTGAAAGACGTCGGACGAAACATTAAATTAAATGCCAAATTGACTGGTCAATTATAATTTACAATAGACTAGAAATGAGTCAGAATCACAGCACTTTGAATAATATGAATAATAAAATTTGGGTTTAATCATACTGTTATTTCAGCAAAATGTATTTTTTGAGCAATTCGACTGCTTTAACTTGCCCGCACTTGCTCTGATTTGTGTTTCGTGAGCTTGCTCCGATTTGTGTTTCATGAGCTTGCTCTAATTTGAACTAGAGCAATTAAGAGCACGATTTCCGCTCTCCCTTTTTTGGCCGAGTAAGATCGTACAAGCAATCAACTGTTTGTCAGCTATCAAATCGTCACTGAAGTAGAGTTTTTTTATTAAAGAATTATTGACCGATTGAGCTTCTGACAAGCAACCAGTTTTGAGAATTGCCTCTCAATTTCTCTAACTTGCTCGACTAATTTTGATAGCGGCTCAATTTCAACTTGTCTTGAGATGCTCCGCTCTTTTTTTGGCGTCATCGAACAGCTACATTTTGGTGACCCGCATCCCGAGAAATACTTAGATTCTTGCTATAGCTAGAATAAGGCGGAAGCGTGGATTCTTTGAACACTTTTCATCATAAATCGCCACTGGCTATAGATGTTTCTAAAGCCATCAAACCGATTTATGAGGAGTTATAAGAAGTTAGTTCCTAACTAGCTTGTCAACTCCTTTTATGTATACAGGTCAAAAATCCAGTGAACCGCACTGAGATTGTATTGTTGATCAGCATGGAAAGTTGGAAGAAATCGCATGGAACAGAAAGAGAAGCAAGATAACATTCGAAAAATACATCCATACTCAGGCTTTATTTTTCGTTGCTCACATAAGGCTCACTCTCGCAAAATATACCAACACACTCTCAGGTTGCTTTGACAGATAATGCATTGCGTACATCGAGGCGCAATTTTAAGGTCAAAGTGGCTTTTTCGGGAAAATGGAAGGATTTGACTCACTTATTCTATTCCTCTCTACACTTTGGCCGAGGCATGTTACTAACGGGTTGCTGGTTCTGAGGTTATACACTAATTATAAAATTTTCCGAAGATGGGAAGTGGATAAAGTACACCGAGCTGTTTTTGACAGCTGCGGTAAAAGCATAAAAACATAAAATCTTCGAAGAATAAGAATTGTCATAAACATTTGATCTTTAAGGGAGCTTTGTGACACCCAGTTTTGTTATATGTGTATGTAAATATTAACGTGATTTAAGATAGGTTAGTTTAAACACTATTTTTAAGCAAATAATTTCTCTTTCTGACGTGGAACAATTTTTGAAAAATATATCCTTTCAAATTTGCTGTGTATTTCACTAGCTATGAATATCTAGAAGAAGTATAAATTATGTTTTTGGAATTCAAATTTGCTCTGGCTACACTGCGGATCGCAAAGCACCTTAAACTCAATAATCTTCGGGAGAATGTCTTCGGCATCGCCATTTTGGAATATTTATTTCTTAAAATTCGTTAAAATTTGTCTAGATATATTATAAAATTCCCTCGAGTAATGTTATTTTATAACCTTTCCTTCTATCTAAAAGAAAATGCCAAAAAACGATTTTTAATCCGTAACAGAGGTGTCACTCCTATAACTTTAATTGATGCATCTAGATAAGAACACGTAGTGTAAACAAGAACATTTTCTAAATATTAAGCTAGCGGAAAGCTTCAACTAAAAATCAGGTTAATTAACGATCAGCTGGATTAATCAATCTTGTAAAAATCATGCGAACGATCAGTGAGTGAATGAGCTAAATGGCATAGTGCTTACTCTTCAGTTTACGACAAGTAACGACTACAAACCAATTCTAACTACTTACAACGATGAAATCAATCAAGATTTGAGGCAGTATTTTTTAAATGAATTATAGTTGCGAAAAATAACTAAATGAAAATATCAACGAGCTATGGAGCTAATAACATAACTCTTTTTTCTTTTGATTGTGCATGAAGTCTCTATTAACTCAAACTTCCCAACCAACTACAGATTTTCACGCGGTTACTTTTAAATAAATTCAGCTTTATGAAATTGAACATATTTTCTCTCCACCAACAATAAAACTCACAAAAAAAAACTTTCCTACTATCGCTAGCATTCTGTCAACGAAAAAACCCAATTTCGAAACGTGATAATTAAAGCAAGATAATGCCATTTATTATCATGTGTCCACATGAATTACATCATGAATATTCTGGCCGGCAAAACTGTCATCCATTAAATTTCTCTACCAACTCCACCATAATATCAGGCATTCGATCAATTCTATGACCCGTTGAAAACTAAATGTCACCACAGCGACCAACGTATCATTTAACACGGCCAATCTGCATATGTCCTCTTGAAATAAACTGAGAACAAAAGTGCAACTGGATTCATGAAAATGCAGCGACAAAATATCATCAACTTTGCTGACAATAGTTTTCATGTTCTTTTTTTCACTTGTTTTGTAATTTCCTAGCTTCCCTTTTCCACAAACCATAACGCAAAAAAAAAACAATGACACCAGGATGATCCTACAAAATACAATGAAGAAGACTGCAAAAGTGCCTAGGTTTCGCTGCATTATCCACAGCTAGCTTTAAAATGAATGCGAAAAACCCACTGTTCCGTAGTTATTCTTTACACAACCAAAAAAAAAATAATCCTGCATTCCCCGAAAATACTGCTGAATACTGAAAACCAAGCGCGAAAAATATTTTGTCGCATCGCAGCAACTATCATGCGAGGACTTTTATTTTCATTTTGCAAACAGCCCTGTCCACACTACTATCAGCTAACTTCACTTGCTTGGTCTCCGGAAATCTTACTGCCATGAAATGCTGGCCGAACTAGAGACGACAATCTACACGCCGTGTCAGACAGAGAACTAACCAACCGGCCGACAACATTACAAATGACAAATTGCGCTTGAAAATTTCCATCTCAATGTGGGTGGATGCAAAGAACTCGAAATCCGACACGAGAAACGCAACGTTCAATGTACTTTCCAGGATCTAATAGTGAGGATAACGGCATGTCAACGATATTCGCGAGAGCCAACATCTACGATACTTACTGGTCGAGTTTCTGTTCTGATTACGGGAAACACTCGACTGCAGCAGCCAAAAGAAAGGACACATGGCGACATAAAAAATGGAAAAAAGGAAAACAGTGAAAAGGACATTATTTTTTTTCGCTATTGTTTAAATTATAATAAAAAAAAATGATTTGTAGCTTTTTCTGACTCGGAATTATAAAATTGGGTCTCATCGTTTTCGAAAGGGGCAGAGGAAGTTATCTGCCAGCACTATTGTCCTCCTATGAAATACAAAGGAAATGAGAAAGATATCGCTCCAGCAACGATTATGAGAAAGCATATTGTGAACGAAACCCTTGTCTTCGGCCGGAAACAAGCTCGAAACGATGAAGGAGTACGTTGTCTGAAATGAAAAACAGTCCCGACTATAATATAGCACCCACCATTGTCTTTCAATGTCCTTGACACAAGAAATGAACAAGAACAAAACGAAACTCATTTTCATATGCTGAATGCATTTTTGGCAATTCGCCCTGGATTTCATTATTGTTTTTCTGCTTCTTCTGCTTGCGTTGTTATTCTCTTCCCTTCTTTCAGACGGAATAGTCGTCAACCACTCAGCGGTTCTATTCATCTTCTTAATGACTGGCCATTTAAAATTGTCCTAATTTTCTCTGGCTAGCAATGAACGATGACAATAGAAATACTCGACGTGTCGGACGTTGGAATCGAAACGGATGGCTAGTCGTTTTATTTCGATCTAGTTATTTCATATTTCTGTTATTTCAATTGCACCCTTGTCAAGATTCATATCTTAGTTCAACCATCCGTTTGTAAATGATATGAATTGCTTTACATATTTCATAGCAGATAATGATTGTGAATAAAGGGAGAAGACTGTTTTTGGAATAAGTATCCTTTCAATGGTGCAATGAGTGAAAATTGGATTTGAGGTTCGGTTTAGATCTAAAAGAAAATTATATAAAGTTTAGAAAATTGACAGAGTTTGGGCAATGGTTTGTTTATTTGATATGTTTTTGAAACTGTTTTGTAATGACAGGACCTAATTATCAAAGATAGGATATTTTATCAGGTTTAACCCTCCAATATGAGATATGTAACAGAGGTAGACAATATGTCAACGAGAAATAAGATTAAGAACTTGAATACGACAAATATTTGACATGGCCTTGAGGGTTTGTATAGTTTCTAGTAGTTAACTGTGAAATATCATGGGCGCCTACCAAACAATCAGAAACTCAAGTTTGCTTTATTGGATTGACTTTCATTACCCAAATAACTTTTGATATCGGTAATAGGGCAAGCCATTTCCACATTTAAGGACTTGAGCATGTATATGTAAATGCTTCTTTTCCGTGTCATATAAAGTTCTAAAGATTATTGCAATAGTTAGCAACAGTGAATTCGGAGACATACAAATACACGTTGAAGAAGGCATACTAAATGTATGTTGACATGGAGAATTATTTCATTTTTGCCAACCGTATCTACAGCTTTCAATACCAAGAGAGGATCTAGGACGGCTTTGCCGCCAGAGGCAGCAAAAAGCACGAGATGCAGAAATCTGGCAAATGAGCCAGCTCCACAAGCAGTTGACAGCCTAGTTGCTAATTATTTTCGCAATTGAGAAATATAGTTCACGGAATAACACTGCATAATGAAGTTGTTCGAATGGGTCAGCCCAATAAGCTTCCAGTGGAACGTCAGTTTCGCCCACTTTTGCTTCGGGTCTTTCCGGATGAAAGCATAGAAATCCGCTTGTGATCAAGGTGGCAGCCAGATTATGGCAAATGAAGCGATTTGACTGTCTTTCAGCACCACCTCAAGTGCCGCTGGAAGACCAATCATCCTACTGGAACTTACGAAACTACAAGGTCAGTATTCACAGTTTTTACCAAACTACAAAACGCTTCTCCTGAGACATTGTCTGATATGAACAACCGTCCTTTTTAGGGGCAAAACAAATTTTCGGGGTGCACCCGGTTTCGTTAAACCCTGCGGATACTGCTCAGAAGCGTCAAAGGTCGGCAAGCTTAAGAATGAGAGCAGAATCGAGAAGCCCTAAACTTATAACCGCCGGTCCAAGGCTAGCTTACCTGTTCAAGGAGCCGGTTAAGCAGTGCCTCATCTGCGCAATGCCAGCAAAAAAATAAGGGATCAAAGGAATAGAAAAAGCAGGCTATGTTTAATTTCTGATGTTAGCTAGAGAGAGAGAGAGTGCTTGCGTCTCTTATGGTGAATGATACAAGCTGGTGTAAAGAAGTTAGATTGACAGCGAATACCGTTTGGGTGACTTATAAAAGCAGACAATATCCGAATGCAGCGGGAGAAGATATTCGCTTTGGCCTGACGTCAAATTAAAGGTGGTGCCAATGGACGAGTTTCCGAGTTGGCCTAGATGCAGAGCATGGCTTTTCTGCTTGATATTCCCACGAAAGATTGCAGGGTTGCCAAAATCAGATAGCCTGTCTAGATTCGGAGGGATACTCTCTTCATACTAAATGAGGATGCAGCACCAGTCTTACAGGTAACACTGAGTACGAAGTTGAAGCATTGATCTTCCGGTTGTATAAGAGTGATGGGGCAAAGGCTCTGTATCGCCAGATTTAATTATTTTTTTATTCACCAAACAAGGTACCAATTACATATACAATACCCAAAAAAAAAATTGAACACTAATGTCTATAAAAAAAATTCAGTAGGCAACAAACAAATAAATATCTATTAATAAATAACAAATAAATAAGACACTGATTTATAGTTTAATAGTAGTAGTGAGGTATATTTGCTATGAAGTCATATAAATCGTAAATCTATATATTAGAAAGAAGTAGTACAGCAGCGGTGGCCAGATAAATTTTCGGCAAAAGTGCTTGAAATATGGCAAATTGTATTTGATTGCGAGGGTAGAAAGTCAATCATCTAATTAAAGATCGAGCAAGTCTGGATTTCTGAAGCTTTAAAATTAAGGTAGAATTGTCAGCTCTATAAAAAAAAATTGCAGAACCCGAAGCTGGAGAAGATTTAAGCAAGAGATCCACTCCAAATTTGGATGCAGAATCAGTGTTAAAGCTACCTCAAAGTTGGGAGCATGTCAAAACCTCCTTAACTACTGTGTCTGAGGAGCATCTCGACTTTACCCTTAATGATAATGATGGATGAAGATACTTCAAATTAACCGTCACCATTCAAAGCAGCAACGGCCTTGATCATTCGCTTTTTAGCTTTGGGGAGGAAGGAGGTATGAAAGGTGTCGTGGTCGGGGTGAGGCAATATGTGACTTCATTTTGGCCTATGAACTGTCCATTGCCAATTCCGATAATGCACTAACTTTCCTGACCGCTAATCGGATGGAAGTATTTGAAGCTGCATTTTCTGTATAAATGGGAGGTTATCCAGGAATATTCGGTTTCTGATCAGTTACACATCGCTTAACGTGAGCGGCCGTAGCTCAACGGAGCAGGTAGCTTTTGTTAACAGGAAAAGAATGGGCTAAACGAAGCTCGAATCCCTGATCCGATAATCACAGGAACCTCCTCCGAGGCGCATCGATTGCCCGCAGGATCTGGTGGTTAATACATTTACCAGCACTCTCAGCTATGCAGCTAAGTTGGCGTGTAGCCCACGCAAAGCTAGAGAGAACTTGAAGTTCCCATGATAGAATGTAGATATCACTCCTCTCCCAAGAGCAACAGCACAAAAAGATCTAGCAACTGGTCATTGAATAAATTGCTTTGAAGACTGTTAAGTATGCCTGGTAAGTATGACTGTTAAGTATATGGTTTAATTCAAGTACCAAGACGTTATCATTGGTTACGGACTCGCACTTTTCGGGGAATCATAGTCTTTCAGTGCAACGAGCGGAGCAGGTCATTAGTTTATCGCCGCCACTTGGATCCCGAACTCCCTTTTGAGGTGCGCCTTTAGCTCTCTTGAGCTCTTTAATTCTCTGGGCTCTGATGGCGCTCTTCCGTCTGATATCCAGATGCGTAAAGAGGTAATGCTAGCGTCACTGAAGGAGTTCTGCAATGTATGATGGTTCTTCTCGTACGTTCCTATCAGATGGCACGAAACAAGAATTGAGTTCATTTCTAAAGCAGAACAAGTTCCGCTGGTCTAATATAAAGATGATCGTCTTATATGCCGTAGCTCTGTCCTGCTAAATATTCTGGAAAGGATCATTAGCTATTTTATAAAATAGTCAATTAATCTCGAAGTCAGAGTATACCTGTACCGGAAGCAAGTCTTTCGAAACTGTGCTTCACGTCCTTATTCAGCAAATGGAAATATATTTCGCTCTTAAGAAATATACGCTTACAGTTAGACAACGATTGGTACGTTATTCGATATCAGGCTCAATTGCTTTATGATGGTATAGCTGCGGTTAGCAAACTGAGGAGATGACAAAGAAATCTTGAATGAAATTATTATTTGTAAGCAACAGCCAAAAATAATAAAGAAAACTTGTTGGACAAGGACGTCTTGGACGCATAGACGACGAATCTGCTGAAGAAAATGATGAAATAAGAGCTCCTATGATCCAGGTTAATCGAGAGACAGCTTTACCGATTTGTAAAAAACATTTCGAGTCAACCAAGGACCAAACCTTTACCAGCCAACCTGCAACTACGGTGTTTCAATCTGACAATAAAGAAATAAGATACAACGATTTTTTTAGGCTACATACGCAAAAAATGTCTGAAACCGTAACACACACCAATATTCTGCAAGGACGTGTACAAGTCCCCTACGCATCTTAATGTGTTCATCCTCTTCAATAACTTCTAATCAGATGTTTCACTTTTTCATGACCAAATCTAATTTACGTCCTCACTTCGTGTAAAAATTTCTCTGACTAAAAGAAAACTTTAACCAACTCAACAATCAATCAGTCACCATATAGCTCTATAACACAAACTTATCGTCTATTTCCATTCGCTTACACTTCCTCTGAGCAGCCATAACTGAGACACTTTCCATGAGCCGCATGAAGCGAAATTCAATAAGAAAACCATTTACTATAATTAAATCGACATTAGCAGCGAACAACCTAAATTTAACTTTGGATACAGCTATCACTACAGCGAAGTGAACTACTTGCTGTACTGGAATTCTTCCGTCGAAATATTTTTGTAGTCCACCTTACCTTCCACTGCCGACTATTTTTACTCCAGTGTTTTTGTATCTACTTTTTCCATGACACGTATCCAGCAGAAAGCACGGAAAACATACATTTTGTTCAACAGAAGAAGAAAAAAAACATACGAAACTTCCGCACGCCAGCCAGACAGTCCAAAATATTTCAATTGCTTGTGAGCCAGAGTTTTCAAAATAACCGTTTCGAATCTGCTGAATGTCTGTTTATTTTCATTTCGATCTTGTTACGCGGGCGTGTGTATCGGTCCTTCAGCAGACTTTCATAATATTTCTTCCGCTAACCGGAAAACACCAGAATGGAAAGGATGAAAATTGAAAATTCTGTGAAAATCTATAGGATCGCCTATTCACTGACAATCGATAAAGAGATTTCTCTGAATCGGTTGGCAGAGAGAACAACGGTCATCATGATTGTTGTCTCAGCCATGGAAACATAAACATGATATTTTATTTTCATTTGACCGCCAAAATAACAAACGATACACATAAACAAGAAAATAACTGAATGCACAAAGAAATGTTTTGTTAATCGTTGAAAAATAAACGAAATGTTCATAAAAATTAACGATACAATTTATTTTCCCCGAGACAAAAAACCTTACAAAATCTATTTAAAAAAAATTAACAAAACTAAATCGAAGTCGATAATCATGGCCCCGAAAAGTGAAAAAATAACATGAAAATTTTCCCGCTTTCTATTAAATTTAGATATGAAAGCATTAAGAATAGATACATGCGTCCAATATAATCGAATAAAATCTAAAATAACACAATAAATACTTTAGAATTGTTCGCACGAGGAAATCAAAATAAATTATATGTATACTGGCACGTTGTGGACGCAGCAAAAATAGGATGGGGATGACAAGTCGGATTAGACAAACTTTTACACTCTGCCCATTCAAAATGTCAAGATTTTTTTGTTTTTTGAAAAATTCGAAGAAAAAGCGAAGAACAATTCAAATGGGCGGCAACAGTTGTTGGTTTTGAAACATCCAAAATTTCAAATCAGTAAAATAAAGGAAAAAACAAAATAGATTAGCTAATAAAATAGCATCTGAAACTAAAATAGAGTCAAATTTATAAGAAACACGTCAATGAAAATCTATATTCTAATGCATGTCTCTCATATCTATATTCTATCTAATGCATGTCTTTTGAAACGTGCAGTTTTCGAAATTTTCAAAAAACAACAACAAAAATGCCTCAAAACAACGGCGAAACGAACTAAAACAATGCCAGCGAACATAAATCTTTCACCGGAATTTCGAAGTCTGTGGGATTAGCGTTTGACGCATTTGCATAGATTTATCAGATTTCCGAGCATGTTTGAGAAATAGGCAGTCTAAAGCAGTGTGAAAATAATACCGTTATTCAGCGAATTGGGCAGGAATGAATGAGTTTTTGGGTTTTAGAGAAAACTAGTTCAAATAAACTGGAACTTTAAAATAGTTTTTGGAAATGGGGTTTATTTCTGTAATTTTTCATACGAGGTTTTGAAACAGAAATGCTTAGAGCTCCGAAAGCCAAGGAATACATATTTCAAGGAAAACGATAGTAAAATCGATATTCAGAACACACCCAACATTTTTGATATCTTTTCTTCCATTTTTTTATTTGAAATATTTTAATTCCACAAATGAGGGAAGAGATGAAATTCACCATTTTATTACAACGATGCTTTATTTCAATCGTTTCAGAACCATCGATGTAAGGTTATCTAGACTATCCTAGAAATCGCACGGGCTTCTGGGAAAAACCCTCGAAGAATTGAGGCAGTTTGGTTTGTGAACGAAAAAGAATCGAACGTTTTTCGTACGCGAACGTTTTCCAAGTTTTGACTGGAATAAACACTTGCTTAGTTTCGAAAGCAAACTGTTTTGATTTCAAAAACGCAGAGAACTTACGATCTTATTTAAGTAATAATAGAACAATTGGTGTCAGAAGTGGAATAATTTTACGTTTTTGAATCAACAAATGACTTTTCATAGATTTTCGAATTCATAAAAAATGTGTGAATTCATAAAAAATGTGAAGTTTCTTGAAAATGGTGTGGAGTAACTATGAAAAGAGAGATTTCGCACACAGTGAATGTTGTGAATAGCATGTGAAATTCAAAAACAACCTAAAATAAAAAAATGCTGAAGTTAGAAAGCAAATTAACATTAGCGCAAAGTGGAAAATAGCAATTTATTATCAATCAAGAACAAACATGCTTTGTTATCATGACTAACAAATGCTGGCTTTAAAACGGGAGGCATAAATCTGGACACGTTTGCATTTCCAAACAAAGGAACGGAACAACAAGGTAGTGTGAAAAAGAATTTGATGATTGATTTGCTGCTTAAAATGGCTTTCGATATGCAGGCCCAAAAATTGGCGCTAAGGAGCTACTTAAACAGCAGGTTAATATAAACACAACACTAATTCACTCATTTTAATAAAAGCATCAATTTTTGTTAGTTTTTATGATAAAGCTTGCATTCTGAGGAGAGGTACAAAAATACTATCTGCTGGACCAGAACAACCCTAATCAGGACTCCGCTGTGTGATTTACATACGAGTCAGGAGTTGAACCCTATTCCAGTACGTTGTCTTCAAGCGTGTATTAACGAAGTTTAATGGGATAAAACGAGCTTCTCGCGTACAATATCAAGCGTCAGTAAGCTCATCTTTAAGGTGGAATCTCAGCAAATTCACAGGGGAATAATCAGAACGCTTAAATTCATTGCTCCTCAATCACGTTGCTAGTGGCTAACTATCATAGGTACGCAATAGCAAAAATTAGGGCGCCCACAAATTGTTTTGTATAAAGAGAAGTTAATGGGAGAATCTTGCTAAAACAAACAAGAAGGGAAATGAGACGGTAGTTTGAGATGCATGTACGATCACCAGCTTCATTATAGGGAAGATATTGGCAGTTTTCCAAAGAGAAGAGAAAGAACCAGAAGATAAACTTAGGTTTTCGGTTGGTTGGTTCTGATTCACGTTTCAATGCAGGCAATGTAAGTGGACATCGCCTGTCTGGCAGCCTCTTTATAAAAAAGGAGGTCAGCAGGTGAACCAGATCTTTTGTATAAATTACGAGCTGCATTTTTGGCTTCGAGTGCGACTGCAACATTATTGCTGAGCCAAGGAGCATCATTTCGTTTTTTAAGATGATGATTTGGTGTGAACTGCAGAATAAGGTCTGAGAGGAAAATATACAATTTGCACAAAGCATCATCATTGTCAAGACCACGAAAGAAAGAAGACCAGTTAATTCTATTTAATTCAATCGCCATGCCAGTGAAATCAGCTTTGTGAAAGTTGAAACGTACTCGAGAAGGGCATTTGTTCCACATAGAATCAATATTAGAGATTTCAAGGGCAAGAGGGGGATGATATGGTTCAGGAGGCACATAGGGAAAGAGAGCAGCACTTAAAGAAAGTGATGATTTTGGGAGATTGGACAAAGCAAGGTTCAGAATTCTATTGTTGGCATTTCGTATGCTGTAAAGCTGTGAGAGGGAACAAAGTGAGAGAAACGATGACATTATTAAAGATACACTACTAGTTGAAACACTAGTAAACTGACAGAGGAAGGTTGCAGGGGATATATATTGAAGCAACGACAAAAGTTTTGACAGAAGGTAAGGAGGTACGCACGAAAATACACTCGAAAATACAAAGGAAAATCACGACAGAGTGTTCCGTTGAGTGCATTATTAATACCGATGAGAATACCTCCACCATCGGATTTACCACTATTCAAACGATCCCTGTCATTACGGAAAACCGTGTGGTCAGGTAAGATTTCCGAATCGAAGATATCATCAGTAAGCCAGGTTTCTGTAAGACATATTATATCATCCGAAGCTTAAGTGGCAGGGAACATGAACTCATTAGTTTTGGTCCTCACACCGGGGACATTTTGATAATAAACTCTTAATCCTAAGTTCTGGAGCCCCTTGCTCCTCTCAGATAAAAATTCTTACGAGTAATTCTGGTGGATTCTTTGACTAGAACACCAGGAGGCCAGAAGTCCTTTCGTAGAAGCTCGTTGACTCCAGCAGATTCAGTTATACGGAAAGAAGCCACTTCCTGGTTCGGTAAGTTGTCAGGCGTCAGTTTTTTGCAGACAAGAAGTGGTGGCATGTAGCCAAGCGTAGCAGCTGCAAATTGCTTAATCTTCTATCTTGGCAAAATATCAAATATTTGTTCTTGGATCTCAATATCTTTTTGTATTCGAATATATTGGACACCGTGTACTATAATTATTTCGAAGTTGAGCCCACGAACTTAGACACTTGAGGCTATTAATCTACCGAGTGAACTAAGAAGGCTATCCAGGACATTGTAAAGTGCATCAAAACATGATTTATGAAAGAAAACATACTATTAGAAAAAATATCGTCTCTCATTAATTTTAATTATAGATTTATCAAATTCATCAGCTCTGAAAATTAAACGTTCCACGTTCAAATTATAAATTATGGAGGCTCCTTTCTGTATGTTTATCTGCCTTTTGCACAAGAAGTCTTCTTTTTCAGACATTCAGTTTCATTTCTCGGTCAATGCTGAAGAAGTAATCAATTAAAAACAAACTCACATGACAAATCACAACCATTTATACACAAATGAATACCAACAGCACATTATTTCACACAGTCAAAACTCATACAGAGCGAAAAACGTGACAGTTGCACCAAAAATAATATGAACTCAACTCGAAATGCACGATAACTCTCAGAAAAAAAGGAGTACACGAAAGCACATTTCGCTCAAGCATCTTTCACAAAATCCTCGACTATTCCTCCAAAACTTACGACCATGCAAATTTTAATTATCCCGAAAAACTAGAAAATATCCATTATCTCCAACACACATAACACGAAAATTCGTTAAAAGGACTGAATCGTGGAAAATGAGTGTAGTTGAGTTTCATGTTCCGAAAAAAAACATGAGAAACACCACTCTGCACGAATCATTATCATCATCAAAAAGTACGATTCGTGCAAACTCTACATAATTTTTGTGTGTTCGCCGTGTGATGCGAATGTACGTTTATATCTATGCTCATTTATCATATGCATGCAAAATTTTCGTGAATTAATGCTTGTTTCGTCTGAGAAAAGGTTAAGTGTTGCGAATAAAATGAATTAAAAGAAAGAGAGAGAGAGAGAGAACCTTGTCTTCATTTCGAATTTCAGATGTGTGTTGCAAAATTGCGACTATATACAAAATTATGAATACGAAAATATAAATGCATCATGAAATCTACTGAAATATTATGTATATACTTATTCATAATATAAATTCAAATTAAGCAAGAAAATTAAGAGATATAAAACGAGGGTCAATGGACGAATGCACGTTTATACGGCTACTATACAGCTACCGAACAGATGTACTGAATAAGCAGCAACAGTACAACGGTGCCGCGACGTTTCGAGTTCATTAAATCGTAAATATTTTTAGGTAAGCAGTAATTTCTTCCACTCGTGTCTTATATGATTATTCTTACTGTTCTTTCGGCACTGAAAATTTTATTATCGAGCTCAGAGCTTGAATTTTATGTACAGTGTTCATTTCACTACTCAAAAGCGTATCGTCATATCACGAACTTCGATATGTTTCTGCTCGATTTAAATGTTACGCTCGCAAACGCAAGTAAGCTTCCCAAGGCACAAATGAATGTATCTTAGATATTCGTTAATAAACGAATAAACTCTTGAAATGAACGAAGACGAAGGATACGGTATAACAATGCACGATATACTTTGTGCAATTTTCATATCATGCTTGCTATTTCCAGAATTGAAATTGGTAACTTAACCGAGCATGGGGTTAAGCTAATCATCGGGGGTGTGTTTTCGCATGCAAGTGAAAAGCTGTTGCTGCGGGTTGAATGGACGCATGTGAAGGAAGTAGGGTGGGGACTGGAAACAATTAAATGTTGCGGCGGGAAGTGCTGATCAGGCTAAAATAAAATTATGGAAACATTTTTTTTTTTTCGAGTGTAACGGTTGATTATATGGAAGTTTGTTGATTATTTATTGCGATTGAAATGACGACTTAAGTTCATTACCAAATTAGGTTTTAATTATTTGAATGGAATGAGTGATTAGGTGAATGACTTTTGCTTGTAGGCACGTGTATAAAAAAATATGGAAACTAGGGTGAAATAGCGTGATATGTCTAGTCTGAGCAGGTGGTTTCTCATAAAAATGTCTAATTGAGTACAAAACTAACGGTTATAAATGATAGTTGAGCAGGTGTAAAATTGTTAATGAGCTAATTGTGAATTGTATGTGTATGCGGGTTCTGTTGTATGACGCGTCATGCAAAGTAGTAATTTTTCATTGTTTCAATCTTTCGTATAAGAGTTTTTTTTTACGATGAACGGTATCG
Source organism: Nemotelus nigrinus (assembly GCA_947369275.1). Taxonomy (NCBI): domain Eukaryota; kingdom Metazoa; phylum Arthropoda; class Insecta; order Diptera; family Stratiomyidae; genus Nemotelus; species Nemotelus nigrinus. The sequence goes on from OX376372.1 coordinate 38,124,823, forward strand.
TGGTACGAACTTTAATTTTTACTTATTTTCGAAGAAAATTATTAAGTCAGATAATCTCTGGAGTGGCTGATCCGATTAAAATGAAACTTTCGGAGAACATAGATTTATATAACAGGTGGGTCTATGATTTGTTAAGATTAAGATATCTTTATCTCTTTCGCAGCGGCAGGCATTTTAATGAATTTTGAGGTACCCTTATATTTTCGTGCAGAAATCATTTTTGCTAAAAGTATATATTGAAAATGAAAACTTATTATGTTTTATGCCTGCTCATGATAACAAAATGGAAGTTTAGAGCTTTGTGTGGGCGCTGAGTGCCTAAAAGTAGGCAAGGATTTTTTTTCAAATTTCGATTTGTCATAACTTCTAACAAAAACAATGTATCATCGTGAAATTTGCGGAACGTATTGATGTGGACTAAAAATTACCACACATTCATTTTTAAAACTGTGCAGGCAACCCTGTAGCTACAACAGGCTCCTGAAAAAAATCCTTCACATCATCGAACCTCCTTAAAAGTTTTTGATTTTGGAAAATAAATTCAAATTATTGATAAATTTTGACTTTTGTCCACTACGTCAAGTTAAAATTTAAAAAATTCCGCGGTGCAAAAGAATGGCAACCCATGACCGAATTACCTTTATTTTCAGCACTCAAAACTTCTGTTCACGAGAACTGACGACCGGGTGATGAGATCAACATGAAACCTACAGAACAGCTAGGACCAGGTCTGATAGAAGTGATTCGAAGAAGCGTATTTCAAGCGCAGCACTGTGGCTGTGATGCCATTTTGAAAAATAACCCAGAAAAAAAACTGGTTTTCAGTCTATAGCTTCTGATTTAGCCAACAGATTTTAACGAAATTCACGCAGTAGACGAATTTTACTCTAAGACAGACTTCATAGAAATTTGGTTCAAAAATTAGTAGAAGACTGCCAACTATGGTAATTTTTGTCTCTTAAATATTGTAAATTTGCTCAGGAAAATAAACTATAGCTTCCCTATAACTTCCGATGAAGTAACGAAATCAAAACGAAACTCATGTGATGATGGTGCTTGCTGTATTTCTAATTTTATAGGAATTTCGTTAAAAACTCATGAAAGCCAGCTATGATGAAATTCGTAATTTATTAGCATTTCTTTATCGAGCCATGTTGTTATTAAATTTCTTTCGATGATATCCTTGGATGAAAACGAAATTCAAAGGATAAGTTAATTTAAGCACGAGCATGTTATTGTAGACTTATTGCTGCTGTGTAGGACATTTACATCATTTAAGTTATGGGAGATACTGTCAGAAAATGATATTTGTTCCTTTGATGTAAGAAATGGTTGATATGATACTACAAAGAAATTTACGTCTTCTTTATTACGTCTTCACACATTTTTAAGGGGACATTCGCCTTTGAAATTGAAAAAAAAACACTTTTTAAAAATGTTATTATGAATAAACTATTATATTTTTTGACAAAAATTCTTTTGGAAATTGTTAAACAGTCTCTAAAGAATTCAAAGAATTCATTTTTAGTTTCCCTTGGCTGCTGTAGAGGGCGTCATCCAAAAGTTACTTTTCAAACGGTAGGACATATTGTGGACCGCCTGTAACAGATTTTTGAAAAATTCAAAATGGATTCTATTCTTGAGACTCAAAACTATACAATAAGCCTCTAAAACTCGTACTTTTTCATATTTTGAAGTTTTTGTATGTATATTTCTGAAAAAGGCGAAAAAACGGCATTTTTTGGGGGTAAGTCATCCCCGTAAAAAAAAGGGGGAGTATTTTTTTCAATTTTTAGAGGCTTATTGTTTACTATTTTCAATAAGTAATCGAATGCTTTTTGGTTTTTTTTTAAATCAGTCGAGTAGATTCGGAGAAAAATGTCCTACCTGTTTGAAAAAGGGAGTTTCGAGAAAAACGCGTTTAAAGTTTTTTTTACCATAATTTTATTGAATAAAAGGTCGAAAACTTTTTTTTACCTTAGCCGTAACTGAAATTGATGAAATTTTAGCAGGCAACTTTTGAACGTATATAAAATCGAAATATGTAAAAATCTCAAAATCGATTTTTTGAAAATTTCAAAGGCGAATATCCCCTTAAGTCACTCAAAGATAATTTCTTCGAAAATCAGTTTTCTAGCGGATCTGATGCGCTAGACTTTTTTTGTATATCTTTTTCCTTGCGTATGTATCGCTTATAGTCGAAAGGACGCTATGAAATTGTATCTGATGGAGGATTTGAAGTTATCGAAAACTTTTGATATTTGCAAAACTAACATTATTTCAAAATATTTCAAGATTTTCAAAATATCTGGGAGAATTTCATAGCAAGTTTTTCTATTTTTTTTTTTGTATTTTCTTTTTGTGAAAGCTTCTGAAAACACATTAGGCGGTACGTTGTTGTCACACTAAATTGAATTTCTGTGAAATTAAATGAGAACATTTATTTGATTGAATGTAATTGTTTACATACAATCAAATAAATTTTCTCATCTAATTTTTCATCGACAATTTTACACTGATGTTGAAGTTCGCCAGGAGGAATTGAAATTTCTGCAGAACTGTTCGTTTATGTTATTTAGTTGGAAATAATTTGCCGAACTTCATATGGTAGGCTTTTAGGCTATTTGATAGGAATCACTTTAAAAGAGTATTCAGTGATATACGCGAAAATTCAATAAACATATGCCACGCTGCCTTCAAATACCAAATTCTAAGAACTACTTTGCAGTACTGCTTGCATTCGAGAATTTCGGAAAACTGCAGTAAGAAAAGTCCTGTTTCTATATTGTCTACAAAAGAGACAAAATCATTGACTAAATGGTGCATTAATCTCTCAAAGAGCAGCTTCCCTTCGAAAACGGATAATCTATTGGGGACAGTTTAGAATTTTTTGAAGCATAATGAAAGGATAAAACCCTTAAAAATGGGAGTCCTGTAGAAACTCGCATTAAATCATTCTTCCAAAAAAAATACTTTGTTCATTTTGAAAGAAGCAGAATTTATTTACAAGGACCGAACTGTTAACACTAGTCAATTATTTTTGAAATGGTTTCATGAGCTAAGACACTTCTTAGCCGAAACATACCATTTTGCAATATTCGCTGCTCAATTCGATATAAATTTTGAGAAATGAAAATTGAATAAATTTCGAGAAATGTTTCTGTATTTGTCTTAATAGTTGAAAAGTAAGTGTCTCTAAGGATTACAAAAATGTGTATCAAATGTTGGTAGATGGCCGGCTTTTACCTATCTATATCTTATCTATAAATACGTCTTCTGAAGTATGTTATGAATTAGAAGATAAACGCTATTCAACATAGCACTAAGAAAAAAGTTAAGCGATTGTACAAAAAGATGGCTACTTTAGTCCTGTCGTATGTGAAATCCTCAGGTGACAACTACTTTTTTTGATTACTTTGCCATATGATTACTTTGTCCATATTTTGATCCTAACTCGACTCAGGTATCTTCTCGCGTTTGAGAGATCATAGTAGGCAATATTTCTCTGGATTTGAACCATGGACCACACTCCCAGCCAGATAATGGCTTACATACTCGAGTGCACACGCTGTAAAAAATACAAATGAGTAGAGATAATTCAGAACGGAGCACAACTTTCGAAAACTCTTCTGAAATCACTAGATAAAAACGCTATGGATCTATTGTAGATTCACCTCTTTGAAGAGATAAAAAATTGGAAACCACAAAAGTTTTAGATATGGTTTGATTTTTCTTATTTAAATTAATAGTATGCTTTGAAGTATTGACAAACTTTTTCGGGTCTTAATTTATATGATATTCTTAAGTCTCCAATTTTGAAAATTAGCAATGAAGACTAGTCGAAAATAAGACTTTTATGCAAAGTTCCGAAATTATATTTTTGTTTAAGAGATTTTTTTTTTGTTTATCTTTATGCACGCAATAAGTAGTCGATGTGTCTTTACAAACTTTTTTCGGCTAGCGAAAGATTTATTTTGCAAGTTTTCTCTTCGAAAACTACGCATAGTCATCGATCATTGATTTCAACAACTTAACTAATGAGCCGCTAAATTCAAATGTAAATAGTACTAGAATCTAGAAAAAATTGTGTACGCACTTTTTCTGAAGAAGTGATAATCTGTCAAATAAATATATTGGTAACCATAAAAGCGTCAAAAAGTATATTCCCATAGTAAATCTTTGTAAAAAATTGAAGATATTATGTTGGCTTTGGAATGTATTCGTAAAACACGGAATATTAACAAGGTCAATGACCGATTTGCATATATGACAAGATAAATGACAATACTCTTGGAATTCTTTTAAGGTCATATAATCTTTAGCATTCAGGTCATTAGCTTCTTGCTGGATAAGAATATTTCACTAGAGTGATTCTAGAAAATATTGAATAGAACAATTGCCAGCAATAATGCGATTTTATACTTTGGGTCATATTTTTAGTACCGCCAAACGATAGTTGAGGATGAGCAATCTATCTCTAAAACTTGAAAAATTGAGTGGGTAGACCATCGGTTATTAGTATGTGTGGTATGGTTCAAATTCACCCACGACCACTCACCGGAATATTTAAGTTGGCCTAACTATCAGTAGGTATCTGAGTAAAGTTAGTTGTTCAATACAGAAATCAAATTCAATTTCCAATTCTGTGGGTTATTTGGTAGTTGGACTGTTTTACTTTTAATATATTTCAAATTACTTACCATTTATAATTTTTTATTTTGATTTCTGTAGAGAATTAGCCTTTGAAAAGTTTTTATTACGAGCAAAAATTTTTATTTAAATTCTTCAACTTCAAAATGGAGTTGAAAAAAGGAACGACCAGGTAATGGAGTTAAGTTCCTCTGTACTATAATAGGTCTTTTTCGTATCTCTTGTAGAAACCTAACAATGAGGGATGGACTAACATCCATGATTGACAGTTTTGCTACAGTTTAAGAATTTTTTTTTTATTTGGTCCTTCAGCAATTTGCTTTTTGCCTGGTTTTACAGAATCGGGCAGGTCAGATATTTCAAATAATGGTAAGCAATTTTTTTTAAAAGTACTGACGCACATACTTGGATACTTACTGAGTTCATATTCAATTTTTGACTAGAAACTTAGACGACAGATTTAGGGTGGACTAGGTACGTTATCGACTAGCATAAAAAAGTACTTATTAACGCTTCAACAACTAAAGGTTTTCCTTTTGAAAAATATCGTTATGAAATGAATATAAAAAAAAATACAAAAAAAAATCATCGTCAATTGGTAAAACGCCTGACATTACTCGTATAGGTTTTTGTGAAATTTGGTTAGGTAAACGCAAGTATACAGTTAACGATTAAATCAATGAATTTCGTATTTATTGCAACACTTTGAGTGCCTGATAAAATACGCCCAATTTTGAGCACCAAATATTTTGGATTTGTGTTTAATTAAAATTTTCCTCAAAAATGTTGCTGTGTTTCCTGTTTTTTTCAAACAGAAGGGCTTATTTTATACAAAAGTGAGTAACAGTGTTTTACATTTCAGTAGCTATCATTCGATTATAAATGACGTGGCATTCAATGTGTTAATGCATTGTAAAGCATTGTAAAAGCACATTCGAATTCTGCAGTATATTCAAATCAAATATATAAACAAACAAATTATATTTGAAGGGAATTTGAGAATATATCTACTTTGGTGAAGTTTTAAAAAAATGCTTCCAGCGAGGGAGCGAACTTTTCTAAGCCTTTTTCGGAACAATATTAAGCAGGAAATTGAATTTGGCGGCAGACATAGAGCTGATTAAATCTTTACTTATTGCTGAAGAAAGGATGTGCTTCCAGGAGTTCATATAAACGATAAAATATGTCTTTATTTACTGATCCTGTCGACAAAACTCGCAATAAAATTGTTTTTAAATTTATCCGTCGGTGGTAGTCAGAGTGTTAAAATTTCTGAACTAGGAAAGTTTAGGGTATGAAAAATGCTTTCAATATGATTTTTAAAATACCTGAAAGAATTGCTTTGCATTAAATGAATGAGAAGTTGAGAACAATGTTTGTGTTAAACATTAAACAGCTGTGTTACGGATATAAGGACAATAATTTTTTCTAAGAAAAAAAAAAGTGATAAGAACAGTCTATTCTGGTTACGAACAATATTCACGCCTATTTTCTTTTTTCATCAAACATCAATTATCAAACTGTCGTAGCGTAGGATGGTAGCAAAGAGAAGCACACAATAGGACCAAACCGCCGCCGGAAGTGACAAAAATCGCCATGGAGTCGCACATGAAGAAGAAATTGCTGCTCGTAAGAGCGAATACCAACGCGCATCTCGCCGTTTGAGACAATAAGAACACTAACGGAAGAGGTGAGTATCTATTCAGTTGAATTATCTACCAATTATTGCCTAGTCCCAGAAAATCGGGGAAATGTGCCCACTTACAGGGGACCTTTCAACGATAATCTGCTAGAAATCACTCAACACAGTGGGTCAAATGAGCAACTAATGGGGAACTGGAGAGTACTTAAAGGATAAATAACACATAAGCACAGACATAACACATAAGCTTCACTACAAATCGAAAATATTAAAATCCGGATGGAATTTTTGACGCTAGAATTAAAAAACTGTTTGCTAAGTACTCTGTTACGCAAAGGATGTACTCTGTTACGCCAATGGGGCATTGACTAGTACCGGCAACGAAACGTTCAAGATTTTCGTAAATTTCAAGAAGAAGAAGATTTTAAGAAGGTTTTATGAATATTTTATGAAGATTTTCATAGATACTCATAAAGGTCGTTCGTCTGTTCTTTATAATAACTTAAAAATTCTTACCTGGCACAAATAGTCTAAGCCATCAACACGTTCAAACTCTTTAAGTTTGGAAGTCAGACATTTCAATTCCTATCCGAACTACGAAGTCCTTGATTGACTCCCATATAAGTAATACAAGTTGCGATATGAAAGTGGAGATCAAGTTAGACCTGCATGTTGACCAACATTATGTGAGGGTTATTTGTACAACTTCGTAGTTACTAAGTCCTACTTGCATTAAATTGGACTAAATGCAAGCAGCTGATGAATGTAATCACTAATCACTGTTTTGTAGCAGCAAATACTATTAGACCGCAACTCTTAGCCAGTGACAACTGTAGGAAGCTTTCTAGAGGAAAAAAGTCAGAACACGCAAGTTCGATGCAGCTCAAGTACGTTGAAGGTTATCTTTCAGTTCGCAAAAAGATCTGGGATTGAACCTTTAAGGGGGGAAATACATGTAAAATCGAAAAAAAAATTGCTAATTTCAGATTGATTTAAAATATATATATTGTTCATTCAGAAAATGTTTAATATTAAATCCTTAAAATACATGTCTTACAGTAAATGAAAATATTTTTTTAGTAATTTTTCAACACAAAATGGCGGCGACGCGAGCGAATGAAAAAAAACACATCAAAAACTGCCTCGTACAACTAAACGCCTTTTCCGGGGAACTTGCGACATTCAGAGAAAAAAAATATGCTAATGAAATATGTAATTCATAGGTGAACCAATAAAATTTATAAAAACATTTTAAATTTTTACATTAATTTTAGATTAAACATAAAAATCGATTATTTTTCAAAAAAATCACACTTTAAACATTAATTAACAAATTATTTTTCTGAAATTACAATAACATTTAGGTTCAACGAGGAGATAATACTCTTTTGTAGATGTGGTATAAATTTGAGCCGGATCGATTCAATATTTTTTGAGATATCTTGTACGGCAGTTGAAAAAGTACTACTTTGAGAAAAACGGGTTTAAAGTTTTAAAGCTCCACCGACCTAGGGAACGCCGCGCTGCCTTTAACTGACTATAACTCGAGAACTAATACGAATATCGCTTCAAAATTTTTTTGGTATATTTTAAGAGCATTTCAAACATTTTGATGTAATAAAAAAAATCGATGTTTTTTTTAGCAGTTACATGTATTTTCCCCCTTAAGCTTCAGGTCTCTTTTTATCAGGTATCGTTAGGGACGAATAGGTGTCCGTGTAACCTAGAGCCATCCAAGAAAACCTAGCCCAACCTTGATCTTTAAATTCTCAACAATTCAAACACTGAGTACAATGATACATATGATTTTCTAGTTTCAGTCAAAAATATTCAATCACGGAGTTTAGCTCCTCAGAATTATTTTTAGAAGATCATTTTGTTAAGAAAGATTAAGGGTTATCATAAAACTTATTTGTATGCCAATGCCTAGATGGCCATTTATAAGGTATATTTAAAATATTTAAAATCAAATTTGACTTTTTGTTCGAAAAACACAACAAGAAGTTTTTCCATAGCCACTGTATTAACTTTTAGCTATAGTGTTGGCAAATATCGATAAAAGAGGAAGAGAAAAATTCAAAAATAGTCGATCGTCCTTTCTAAGAGACACTATATTTTCCATTCAAAAAAATAAAATATTTTCTCTAAACGAATTTTTACTCCTTTATGCAAATTTGAATTTCAAATTTATTTTATCATCAATTAAAATCAATAAAAAAATATATTTAATCCAACCTCTATTTGAATAATTGCTCAGCCAGTGTTGGTCACATCGCATATTTGTCTACTTCTTCTCTCTCTGTACTTCCAGACAAATAGCCAAATTTGGAAATAAATCTAAATAAAGGTGTGCTTGGTAGCCGTTAACGTTGTGTCGGGTCAATAACTTTATTTGATTAGCAAAACTCGATTGGTGCTGGCATGAATGCAGACATAGACACGAATATGGAATACTAAACAAAACATGTTTGCTGCCACAGAAAGCTCCGTTGTTGATGTTAAGTGATACAACGGTTATGTTTTTAGAATTCAAATTCAATCGGATACGGACTAACTTGTTGAGTGCTAGATTTCCAATTAAAGAGCATTGTGTAGTGTAAGAAATGTGGGTCCTTTAATTTGTGCTCAGATTTTTTTTTTGAGGATAGGAGGGGTGTGCTATTGCGTGACGTTGATTATTGCAATTCTTACTTGATTTCTGGTTAATTGTCGTTATTATTTGAATTTTCTGTTACTTAACTGATTAAGAATTCGAATCCAGAAATACTCTCAAGAGAAATGAATTACTCCGTGAGAAATAAAAATTTCTTTACAACAAATAATCCCGGTTATATCAACTGACACCCGACGCATGCAAATTGAATATTCAATTTATTTTAAAACTGTTTCGTTCTCATCGATTATGCATGCGAGCAACTCGATTTGACCAGAATTTTGTCTGGAAGAGAATCAAAAAAGTCCAAAACGAGCTGAATGGATTTAAATTACTTCATTAATTTAGCCCACAGTTACGTAGAAGTAGCCCAGATATGGTAAGTTCGTCGACATTTCAACCTGAAATATATTGGGATCATCAACAATACACTCGAATACGTGCTAACTTAAATCATAAGACGTTTCAGCAGTTTTGTGTACAGTACGTTTTCGGAGCTTGCATATTCATTCAATCAAGTTTACATTTTGCTTATTCATCACACACCGAATTAGTTGGATCGTTGAGAATATTATCCAATCGAATTTAAATTAATTTTTTGATTTCGTAAATAGCTTTTAAAATCGATATGACTTTTTGAGTTTCAGAAATTCCATAAATTTCAATTTAATTACCGATTTACATCTATAGTGTCCTTAAGTGTATGAAAGCTTTGATAGATATGAAATTGAAAAGATTTTTTTTTGAAATATTTATGACGGTCAAGAAATTAGACTACATTTCCTTGCTGAAGATAAAAAACATGAATTTATTAAAAATTTGCATTCAATAGCATCATAAACTGAATTTTGACTCAAAATAAAAGTTGTTTTAATATGAGCCATTGTTTTCCTAGCTTTAAAAAAATATTTTAATTGAAAGACCAATTTTTCCTTTAGAATCGATATTTTGAGGGAAATTTGTCCTCCGATAGGCACTCAAGAAGATGGGATATTATCCTCGCGATATCGATATCTGGCAAGAAATTAAAACGTATTTGGCTTATGAAGGAAAAATTGGTCTTTAAATTGAAATAAAACTAAAGACTTTTTTTATGAAAAGTCGGAAAATTAATGCTGAGTCCCATGCACAATTATTATAGACTCGAAAAATTGTTTCCAGTCCTCCATCATACCAACAAATGAATAATTAATTGTCCTTTGGTCGAGCTGGAACGACATAATTCCTAAATTTGTTCCACTACAATCAATTATCTCCAGTTTCAACAAGAATAATATACACAAATTAGTGTTTTTCGTTTGCATAAAACTACATTTCACCATTGAATGCGTTTAATAGCGTGACTAGATATCTTAATCTAAAGTAGATAATTGTATTTTGTTGCGTTTTGAGGGTTTTGGGTTCGTGTAAACATGAATGGGTACATCTGTTGTCCACATTTCATGTCGAAAAAAAGGTCAAGGATTATGACCTTGATAATACAAATGCTGAGCCTTGATAATTGAAATGCTGAAGAAAAGGATTGGTCAGTGATTACGGACATGGTCGAATCGAGCACGTTCGAATAATGGGGAAAATTTGTTAGCCTTTGAAAAAAAATGAATGTAAAGGGTTTTTAAAAAAAATTATTTTGAAGAAAAATGAGAGGTTTAAATTAAAATTGTATTAAACAGTAGAGTTACTAGGATTATGCTGATGGGACATGGTTTTTGCAATGGTTGGAAGGAGCAATTTATGAACTACAGTTGATTTCTAGATTAATTCTTTTGTTTCGAAATGCAAAATGGGTAACATTTCCTGAACATGACCCTTTTTTTTAATTAATTTCCTTGAGAACTGGAAAAAATTAAAAATTCGTGGCTTAAATCGTTTTCAATATGAAAAGGTGGCTGATACTGTGTCCTCAATATGATAAGATATATTTTTATATTTGAATTAGACCTACAAATGGTTTCTTTCAATCCTATCGTTTAAGTTGAGTTATCTATTAGGCATTTAAAATACAGTATTTATTTTTGATTTCCATACTGTAAACAAATCGTCTGCTTAGTCTATGTTTTTGACAAACTGCTCTAAATTGTAATTATAAGACATGTCTATTTTCATTATCATTACATCACTAAAAAAAAACTAAAACTTCAAATTAACAGACATAATCGACAGTGCGGTGACAGGCTGTGCTTGTCTAGATTAAAGCTAATTTAATGTTTCCATTTTGTCAAAATACTGTCAATATTGATGATTTCGATTGGCAATTTATAATGATCAGTTTAAAGACACTTAATACTAGTGATTATCTATAATCAAATAAAGTGTCACACTGTTGCTGCTGAATTATAGTGATTAATTGTTTTGGCAATACAGCTATAGTTATTATACGCTATTAAGGTGAGTGGAATGTTATACAAGTCGGTCGCACTATTCCAAACGATAGACTTTGTACATACAATGTTTACTGATGATGTAAAAGATGGGATTTAGGTGTCCTATTGACGTCATTTGCTTGGAACAGTTTCATGTGAATGATGTTGATTGTTTGTATTTTGACTGGAAAAAGCAGGAAATAAGATTTAGGCGTTGAAACGCTGTCATTTTTCTCAGCTCAGAATAAGAAAAGAGCAGAGAATATAAAACTAAAGATCAGTTAATTAAAATCCTAACGAATTAAAGAAACAACCAGGGTGGACAACAAAACTCGACAACAAAAGTGGAGATTGGTGAGCTTGACAACAAAAACTACTAAAATTGAATTATTAAAGCATTGAAAAAAACGCTGAGCTAGTTGATTTAGGAAAATTTTTGCTATAAAAATAACTTGCTTCAAAAACTCAGCGACAAATACAGGAAAATATACCAAACGAACATTCACAAAAAACACAAACGAAAGTAGAACTTAGCCACTTTCAGACTCAATGCCCTCAGGAACTATAAATAACGACATAAACTAACCGACTGAGCTAACGATCAGACAAATACAGTCGACATTTCGGGTAACAATGAGTTCTTGTCCCGTCTTTCCCCGTCACGAAAACTGACTACAACTGACTTCAACAACCGACAAAACTCCCAAAAGCCAACTTCCATTAAATCCACTTTCGATTTCAGAGGCCCTCTGAGAGAATAAACCTGTACCAGTAATTTTGCACCAGCCAAAACACAGTGTTCGTCTCTGCTAAGGCTTTTTGAACAGAGAAATAATGAATTTAATAGTTAGTTCTAGCCAAACGTGTCTTTTTTGGGACATTCAGATTATTTTTAAGACAATTTCAGACCACGAAAAAATCACCAAGCTCTTTACAAACAAGTCCATTACTATACTTACTGGCTTCCGGAAGTTCACCCTTGGAGAAGTCAAAGATGAACTTAAGAGACGATCAATGTAAAGGCCGCCTGCCATCTATTATAGTATGCGAAACCGAGTCGTATAACTGCGCATGGGAATGATGCAAAGCCACAATTGTGAGCAGTTTAGACTCTAATTATCCAGCTGCTACACCCAAAGACATGGCGTAAAAAGTGTCGGGTTCCACTGCTAGAAACTAAGACAGGAGCTATCAAAATGTGTAAACTGTGGAGATGAACACTGTGCCAGTTACAGGGCCTGTCTTCGTACCCCGAACGAATTGAGATAGTTTTTCGCCGAAGTTTTTTCAGCCCACGTATCGCAATTCAATTCTTAATACTCATCCTGAATTTTCTAATAGACAATTTTAAGGACATCACGGAAGAACAATTACACATAGGGATGAAAGATATTATGGCCGAAATGGTTAAAATCATATTTGAAGCCCAAAACACCACCCAAACTTAATCGCCTACTCGTAGAAAAAGAGTCTAACTAAGCATACTCTCATTTTCATAAGTAATGTACATTCCATGCTTTACAAAAATTTGAGTTGAACCAATTTGTTATAGATTTCAATGGTTATATCATCCACCTACATCCAAAATTCTTTTACTAGCTCCAAATCATCACTCCCATTTTATACAAGGATGATAATCATTGGAAATTGAGGAAGTACCGCAATTTGCGTGAAAACAAATATAAAACATCATTCCCTTTTAACTCCTTCTCCAGTAGTTTTGAAGCCACTTTTATATAGACAAAAACTGACGTTTTCGAGCTTCTGGTGATTTCGACATACAAGCCATACTTACGCACAGAGCTTAGACTTTCGTGCACGATTCGATTAGGAGGGTGTAGTTTTCCGTCCGGAAGATCTCACCGACAACAGCGATCATTGCGAAGCTTGATGAAGTAGCCAAATTGAGATCGCGCTGAAAAGGTCCCCAAACTAATATCCGCAATTACGACGAGCAAACACTTTTTGATCCTAAGTGCAGTAATGTTCTAGACAAGACACAATAATCCTAAATCTACCAAAACATACACAACAATTGATGAGCTGTCATTCGACCATTAATTGGTTTTCTTTCGCATCGACAATATCTTCATCAACAACTTTCTAAAGTGAAGAAGCCACTAACTGGGAAGCTTACTACGTCACACTGGTTCAGGAAGCAAGTTCAGAAGCACCTGACTCGGAGCAATTTAGAGATAGTAAAATCTTTTTCCGACATGTTACGGTACGCAAAAAAAGCAAAACAGGATCACTATCATTAAGTCTATCAAAATTTTTACACGGCGGAAAAATCTAGTTCGGAGAATAGTGACCTCAGACTGAAACAGGAAGCTAATTAGCCAACCAATGCAATTCGCAATCACATATAGTCACATCAAAACGAACAGTGATAGAGTCTCATAAATAGCATAGAGCTAGGCGAAAACTCGTTGTGGCATTTGCCCAAATATTTCCGAACAACGCATACACTGATAATATCACCGATTCACGGGTCACAGGGTATGAGAGGGAAGAACCAGAGGGAGATCATCGAAACAAAAGTAATGAACAGAAAACCCGACTTCTGAAGACAGCACTGATAAAATCAACAAATTTAGATGAAGTGAAAAGCTTGGTGTGAAATCTAAAACGACGAAAATTTCCTGAGACAGACCAAATTAACAATCTTTGCTTAGAACACGCACCTGAAAATATTTTACGAAAATTGACCGAAATAATAAACCCGTTTTTCTATTAGACAGTTTATTCAGACAGATATAAAATAGTTACTACCGAAACTCAGCAAAAAATTGACATTTCCCCAGAACTGGAAACCGATCAGCTTACTCTTTACAATGTTTAAGGTAGCTGTTTTGTTTTCGATTTGTTCTGTTTTCTTCTTTCGAGAACAACATTTTCCCGGACTAATAATGCGGTTGAAAGCTTTTGCATTCCACTGAGCTCCAGTTAGCAAGAGTCGTTCAACATATTCGAACAGGGCTAAACTGCAGAAGGTCAACATTTGATAAAGTCTGGAACGCAGGGCTTATGTCCCAAGTGCCTGCATTTCAAATCCCAATTCTTCTCAGGCAGTTTTTTAGATCCTTCCCTAAAGGGCAAAAAATTTCGTGTGAAAACTGACTCTTCGCACTGGCCCAAAAAGCCGGAGTTTCCCAAGGATTAGTTGTATCTGGAAAACAGATTACTCATGACACAGGTCGTACCCTTATATTTACGTCTAATGGTGCAACTTTGTCGGGCATTCATCACACCGTTTTTGCTGCAACATATGATTGTTCAGCACTCTATGTAGATGATCAAACCAGTGAGTGTCTGGTTTGTCTGATGCAGAGAGTTGACCAGTTTGATCAGAGGAAGAGTGCTTCCTGTTTGGAAAGATTTTTTTTCTCTGAATGTTTAGGCGGCAATATAATCCTTATCACCCCTCCAGACCTTTGTGTCACTGAACTGCGCAGACCTTTTTGTCACTGAACTCTACAGACCTTTTTGTCACTAAACTATAAAGACCTTTTTGTCACTAAACTGAGAGCGAAGAAATCTGCAAGTGAAAACAATGCCTCAAATTTCACATTGAGAAAACTCTATATCGTTTTATCTCACTCTCTATAATTTTTCACTATTGTATGAATATCGTATACTTCCCTAGTATATGGAGGCAAGCAAAAATGATTCACATTTTCCAAAACCAGTCAACGATAATTTCTTATTTTAGATCTTCTAAAAACACCATATGTTCTTGGCCGAAAGGAGATCATTTCTGAACGGCAGTTAGACTTCAAAAGAGATCTTCCTAAATATTTTATTATAATACTTACCAGTTTTCTACGTAATATATGGGCGCTCATGACTAACAATGGTGCTTATAGCAGGCTTTCCTCTTGATTTTGGCGTCCCTCAAGGCTCTGTACTTAGTCCCATTTTGTTCACTATCTTCACCTTTAACATTTTTCGTGTCTTGAGCTCACGATTGAGCTCATGGTGCTAAAATACATGTTGATGCACATATTCTCTTGGTTTGATGTGACATCCGACAATCCCAGCATGACATTTCTTAAACTCATCCGTGAATACTCTTCTAAGTAGAGTAGGGAAATCAATACTAGAAAAAATTAATTTATTGATTTCAGGCAAAAAGGACAATTGATCTCGAGGTGAAGAAGATCTCAGTTTTTGCATAAAAGGCTAGCCGCTCAGGGCATCAAAACGTATAAGTGCTTGGGTATTATTTTCGATTCTATTCTTTTCAGCTCTCATTTACAGATGGCTCTCAACGAGGCCACAGTGTGATGTGCTCCCTATTTTTCAAAATAGCCCCGAAATCGAATAAAGTCTGAATACATCAGATCATCGTTATGTAAAACTGGACCAATAACAAGAAGGAAGACCATTGCACAGTTTAAGTGTCGTGTTCTTCGCGAATGTACAGGACCTTACAAAAATGAACTTATGAGATAATTATGTGTATACGTTGCAGGAAAAATGCCTGTATACAAGAACTACTGGCTAAATTTATGTGGACAGCAGTTTATTGTAAAATATGTTTCAGTATTGACTCCATATCTATTGGGAAACTTAAAAGAAAATTTTATTATTCCGGTAATTTTTTTCCTTAAATCCACATTCTGATTAATTTGATGCTAACAAGTATCTGAATAAAAGTTTTTGAAAATCCAAACACTTTGAACTTTTTCAATGAAATATGTTGGTGATATTCATGGTGATATGAACAATTTTTGATAGATATCACCCAGGCTGTAGCTTGGTGCGTAGATATGATGTGGAATGAGAACCAAACTATATTTTCGTGGTCCCTTCTTTTTTCTAGTACTTGTACAAGTACCTAACATACAAAACTTAATTCAATTAAAACGTCTTATGGCTCAGTTTGTTACTAATCAACGCTTTTTCAAATTTTTTATAAAGTAAATGAAAAAACTTCTGATTTTAGTAGCCATGCATATGTACGTATTTCTAAAGTCAATTTTATTCACATCCATCAAGAACCAAAACAGTGTTTCATCAAATCACGTTTTTTGCAACAATAGAAATATATACTCCCAACACATCATTAATAGCTTAGCAGTCTGTCTTCATCAAACTCAGAAATCTTCAAATCTTCAAACCTTCTCAAAAAGCGAACAAAAAACCTTTTCAACTTACACTCATTTTCCCACAATTTCAAACTATGCTTGGGCCATTGACCTTTCAAATACCCGAAAAAAAATTCATTCAACAAGTATATTGGCTGCATTCAAACACAACCGTGGCAACGTTTTACTTTTTCTCTACCATCTATCTTTCTAAGATATAAGACTTAGGAGTAGATAGCTGTGGGTAATCTAGTCACTGCATGAACGAATATCAAATTTAAAACCAAAGTGTGAATATGTTATTTGAGTAGGAAATTAACACGTTAAAAATTGAAGAAATGAGTAAACAATTTGTGAAAATTTGTTTACGGTTAGCTTTTTGAATAAATAAAATAAATAAAATTTTGTGTGTGTGATTTGTTGAAATAAGACATGTTTGAGTCAGAAGCTGTTTACGGGCTTAAGTGATAGGTGTCAATTGACAGGCCGCATATTGGATTTGTCAAGACGTGAAATGTTTATGAATAGGATAAAAGATGACAGAAGTTCGACTAAAATATTTGAAGTTATCTTTGATCTTGCATAGAAATTTTACCGAGCAAAGATATTGCCAAAAATAATTCGTACAATGAGGCAGAAAATGAAGCTATGCTCGTCTGTATCGACAGGTTTATATTTTGCGAGATTGGCCGATATAATCTTGGCGGTACTTGTTTGATTTTTACAGACAACCGGTATTAAATGCCTCAAGACTGTGAAAATTAGCAGTTCATTGTAAACTTTTATTATGGTCTTAAAAAACAAAGCATTTTAACGGCCACTGGTCCAGGGTGTTAATTTGAAAATAGCGCCAGACCTAGATCGGATGCTTGCGGCACTCCAAAATAGGTATGTATGCTGCTTGTAAGCAGACACTGAAAGGGTATAACTGCTGGTAGAAATTTATTCAAATTCAATGAAGTATATTTGACGTTTTCTTCTCAATTTTTTCAACACCAATTTTATTTACTACACCGAAAAAATTCATACTGAAACCTAACATGTTTACCTGAAAGAAAAACAACTTTGTAAAAGATAGAATCACAAATACACTAATGGGTTCCGCTATCTGTTAATTGGTTTGATGGATTCATATAGCCAGGTTTGATAAGATAAGTTTCATTATTTTGTTACGTGAACGTTTTGGTAATTTTTGACGACAAATATGTTGCTGATTTTATCAATCCAGATAGCTACGTAACGAATAGAAACAGTGAGACAGTTCAACTTTCAAATTGATTGTGCATGTTTTCGATTGGTATCTGATAAGATGATTTTATCGATGAGTAAATAGGAACTTCAAAAGCCGAATGAATTTTCCAAGAATATTAAGTAAACATTTGATGGAAATCAATCAATAACGTACTTTATTGTTCGAGCTAGAGGCAAATTAATTGGACGTAGTATGTCTTGCTTAAATGATTTTGAAACATGTTTTCAATTCAGCCCATTTATTATTTATTTATTTATTACTAAAAATGTACAAAACTTCAAAAAAGGATAATAAATTCGATTCATAAAACCATGCAAAGAGCACGAACTGAAAAAGAAACGTAATTTTTGTACAGACACTCGACATAATAAAAAGGGGAGATTAAAAAGGGGAGAATAAAATGAGGAGAATAAAAAGGGGAGAATAAGAAGACGAGAATAAAAAGAAGAAAAAGCGGAGAATATAAATATGCATAAGTACAAAAAATGGTACGTTGAAGGTAAATGAAGATCTGGAAAACGAAAAACTGAATAACAAAAACAACGCACTGAGGATAGAAGTCATAGAATCATCAATAATTCAACATAGGAAGTATTCATCTCAGAACACTTTATGTGACATTTAGCATTGCAGGAACATGAAAAATAGTGAGCGAGTAAATCCGCGATGCAAAAACTCAGCAGAATAAATTAAATGACGATAAGGAGGACACCAAATATGACAACAATAATCGAGGACACTATGCCTGAAGGAGATACGAGTATACACGCGTAGACAGCACAAAGTGTGAACGCACTAAGAATGAAGCTGCGCAATCGCGGGGCCTTGGATGTGGCACGCCAGAAATGGGCATCAAATTTAAATGTAATAAAGAAAACAGCATCAAGATCCCTCAAATTATCAGTCGGACTGAGGAATGAGCTAAGGATGGAATAGGAAAACATCATGTGAAATGATTTACATGTATGGCAAATCTGGAAGCATTCAGGTAAATACAATTGCAGTAGCACCAGTTGCCCATTGCAGACAAGTCATCTTGCAGCTGGGAGCAGTCATCCACTAGCTCAATTGCCTTAAATATTTTAAGATCTTCAGCGTTCAAAAGACACGGTGAGTTGAAGATTGAAGGAAGATCATTTACAAGTAGAAGGAAAAGCAGAGTACCAAGAATCGAGCCTTGTGGAACACCAGAAGCAGGATTGAAGAGAGAAAAAGAACAAGAGTTTACAGTAACGAAACATACACGATTATGAAGGTATGAGGAAAACTAGCAGCGGAGTTAACTCAAGATATTGAACTCATCGAGCTTTGAAAGAAAGATTTTATGGTTCACAATGGATACTGTTAACTTACCTTACTCAGGAGCGATAACAGGCTCAACGAAACGACTTATGCTGCTGTAAACTGCCTTTTCGAGAGCCTTACTGAAGTAAGGTACAAATAATGTGGCTTTAATAATAAGAAAATTATGAGCGGATTTTTAAGAAGAAATACTAGAGTTGAAGAAGACAGATAAAAGAACACACAGAGATGAGGACATCGAATTTGCAAGAATATTCGATAAACCTTCGGGACCACACCTGGTGCTAATGTCTAGGTAAGCAAGTAAACCTTCGATTTCTAAAGGGTTCATCGAAGACAAACGAAAACTATTAAGAACGGAGAGGGACATATTTTAAAAGAGAGAGATGACTTAAGCTGAAAAAAAAGCAGAAGAAAATAAATTTTCAAACAGAGATAGGTTAATCATTTAGATACATCACAGAGGGGATACAGGGATTTTTTTTTCAAAAGATTGTATGTATGATCAAAAAGGTTTCTTCAATTTGACTGTGATAAGCACTTATCGTGCCTTTAATCACCCGGGTGTAGGTTTTTGTAACTTAAAAAATCAAGCTCTAAGCCGAAGCTTCGTAATCTACGACACCGCTTTAGTTTGAAAAGTACGAATTATGTCAAATGTTAGCCAAAGAGGATTGATATTTTTTCTTACATGATAAGTGGGAGTGTGTACAAAACATAAAACATATGAAGACTTACATCATCACTGAGACCTCTGGAAAAGTAAACTACTTT
Source organism: Nemotelus nigrinus (assembly GCA_947369275.1). Lineage (NCBI taxonomy): Eukaryota > Metazoa > Arthropoda > Insecta > Diptera > Stratiomyidae > Nemotelus > Nemotelus nigrinus. Next base: position 38,144,549 of record OX376372.1, read on the forward strand.
AAAAAATGAATTTCATTGGCGGTGGAAATGAGGTCCGCTTTAGTTAAGTTATAACGCAGCACAAATGAATTTTTATTTTTGGGAAAAGAACTATTAGCAATAACAATTATGTTATTAACATTAGGGACATTATTTAACTCAAAAAAAGAGCAAAGATAGGATAAGGAAGATGTTGTCGTAGAATTATTGCTGCTCGGAAAAACCGTTCTTCATAAGGACAGTAGGCAAAATTAAACTTACATAAAATACATCGGGTAAACATACGCTGGAGGAATAATGACTGCATCTGACAAATTAACAAATTGAGGGGACCAAACTTGGAGCAGTATACCAGTATAATAGTGAAAACTTCCGGACGTTAAGAGCGATCTGAAAAGACGAATACGAGGAGATACTGAGTGTACAACGATTACAACGTAGAGCAAATCCTGTCATTCTTGAAGCTTCAGGTGTTGTATATTGTACGTGGAGATCAAATTTTAGACCAGCTTCGAAGAAGACGCCAAGGTCATTATGATGATCAACATGTGACACCAGGCTATCAGAAAGTGTGTAGTCAAAGTAGATAGATCCAGTTTCGTTTTTTTAAAAAAAAAACATACCAACATATTAACCAAATGCTTAAAGCATTTAAGTCCAATTGAACAGCTGAGGAGCTTACCGTCGTCTACTTCAAGAATGAAAACAAATTGATGTAACTGAGTAAGTCATGAATGAAAAAGACAGGACCAAGAATGGAACCTTGAGGAACACCAGGTTTAGGATAAAATGGTGAGAATCTCCATCCTTAAAGATGATATGATAAGCTCAATTGACAATACAGGAAGATATCCAGGAGAACATGAGATCAGAAATGACAATTTGGCCAAGTTTGTCCAACAACGTACCATGATTAACCCTGTCAAATGCCTTAGCAAAGTCCGAGTAGATGACATCGACTTGTTGTCCATAATCCAATGAGGCTACAACAAAATTCACAAACTCAACCAAGTTTGGAGATGAAGAGCGGCCATTGATGAATAGAACAGATGGCTTATGGTATCATAAAGCTTGTATCGGATAATTTGCTCAAGCAATTTTGGAAAACAGGACAGAAGGGAAATAGAACGATAGTTCAAAACTTTCTCAATATTCCCAATTTTAGGATCGGAAAAACATTGTTAGCTGGCCAAACAGAAGAAAAGACACCAGTAGGCACAGTTAAATTGAACAAAATAGAAAGAAGAACACATGAAAAAGAGGAAAGTGGTTTAACACACATATTCGGAATTCCGTCTGGGCCGCTGCTACCATTAGGGTCAAAAAGGGATGTTCAGGTTTCAAGTACTTCAAGTGTTTAGCTAAGTCGATAGTTTCTTTTGCATGTACTTGGGATCTCCGAAAGTCTTAAAAGTGATTGGTCAGTTTAGTTGCGTAAATATTCTATATACTCTTGTTTTTTTGTGGAGAGCAACAGACACAGTAATAGAGAGCCAAGGTAGACTAGAAGACTTCCAGGAGCGTGTTTTGATTGTGTACAGGGATACTGGATTGGAAAGCAAAGCGAAAGAAAAAAGTCCAATTGACACCTTTAAATTCTCAAGCAATCTTCACATAATCAGTTTCGAAAAAGTTAAACGAGGAGAAACAGAGCTTTTTTTGTGATTTGAATTAACGATCTCTATACTAAATGAAAGAGAAGAAAATATTTTTGACAATGATAAATAATGCAAATGAACAAATGACTATTTGAATTCTGCACAGATAACCGCAGGAAATGAGGAATGTTAGTGAAAATTTCGGAAATCTGATGATGATTAAGGTTGCTGTGTGTGAGTTTCCCAGCACCTTACCCGAGGATCAGTGTATCCAAGCTTAGTTTTAATGTAAGCTAAAACTTTAACGGCAGTGGTTTTGTAAGAGAACCGTGATACAAACACTTTCAGTAATGAGACTATGACTTTCAAGCGAGGGAGTGCGAATTAAGACTCAGATAGTCCTCTAGACACTCCAGACTCAGTATACGAGCAAAATGTGTCTACGTTACTACCGTAGATGATGCAGATTTGCACTGTCAATAACCAAATTATAATTGTTGGTGTTTTGGTACATAATAAATATTTGACCAGATTTTTAACTTGAAGTCAATTTACATCAATTTACGGAAGAACTTCGAAAAATTTGAAACATACACCATAAAATATATTTAACGAATAATCTCATTTAGAAAACCGTACTAAAGGTGCTGACCCGATATCAATATGCATTTATTTTTTGAAATTCTATGAAACATAGCAAAAAAATATTATCAATTTTGACAATACTTACAGTATGCTCTTTAAGTTCCTTGGCCGCTCGTAGTGGTCCCAGCCAATTATGTAATCCAATGAAACGTTTTTGTACCATTTTTAAAACTGGCGCTCCTTGTGCATAGGGGCCGCCCAATAGCGAGCCCCCGTATGTGGCTGTTTCCAGAACAACCATAGTTATTTTTCATACATTCACCGTATACACTGAACAATCGCTTTTGGTGCGATGATTATTTAGAACAAGCGACTTTGATTTTCTTCAAACTGCACAAACACCAAAAACTTAACTATCACTTACGTTAAAAGATATTATAGAAATTAAATACGAAAAGTCACTGCAACTTTCAATAGAAATAAAAATAAAACTGGGTGAAAAATATTGCATTTAATATTTTTTATTACACCATTCCCGGAATTTTTAGGGTAGTTTTACTAAACAGATATTGATGAAAACGCGAAATTTTTGGTCGAAGTTCGCGAAAATACTAAGCACTAGTTTCGATTAGAGGAAACAAAGACGTTTACGTGAATTCATTTTTTGAAAACGATCAAAATGCGATGAAAATCTATAGTAATATTTTCGATTATAGTCTAAAGAACATTAATTAGGCAAATTTTATAACCACTAAATCTATTTGTAGTGTTCAAAATCTATAAATTTCAGCCGGTGATTATTTGGAAGGTTTTGAAGCAGAATCACACAGAACATTTACTTGTATTTTTAAATTTGTTATTTTGATGTACGTATGTAAGCACTAAATAACATTTGAAAACTATGATGTAGTAAATTCACGTATCACAGTATAATGCACTTTATTATTATTAATTTTTATATGAAAAGATATTAAAAAGCACTAAGTTTTATGATATATCATACATTTCTAGCAATAAGATGATAATAAATAGAATAAATCAATCATTTAATTATAAATACACAATTCGGGTTTCAATCACATTATTATTATCGAATTTGATTTTCATTAAATTATTAATGGGTGGATTTGTCCATTCTGTTTTTGGTTTTATATCAATCTTCGTAGTGAACTCACAATTAGTTATTTGTTGAAGAACTTTTCACACTAAGTAAATTCGTGTTATATTTAATGACAGCGTTCACTGATAAATCAATTTCCAGCATAAAACAAGCGCACTTTTCACTTAAAAATTTTGTTTTAGCCCGTACTTAGCTGTTGGTAATATTGCACACTGCATGGAAAAAAGATATTTTCAATCAATTTGTAGGTGGAGACTAAATACAACTACTCCGCTGAAGGATAATATTTCCAAGAATGAAGTAATCCTGCTTAACTTCAATCAACTATCAAATGATTACATGTTACAGATTCAGTATTTTCACTTTTTCCACACAAGAAAACGAATATTTGTGTTTGAATCGAAAGAAAACGGGACCAGTGACTGTTCCAAATACAATTACTATCAAACAATTCTTCGATTCCAATGAGTACACATACCCCCGTTCGAAGTAATTCCGTTCAATTGAAAACTTCCGGACAGTAAAAATCAAACGATAACAAAACGAATTGATATCATCACTCGCAACAATTGAGGGAGGAACTTCACAAACAACAACAGTAACAACGACGACGATGCTGATAATAAATAGTAGCGATTAGAACAAATGGATTTTATGCATCATCCCGCATATGTCGTATATCCGTTTGGCACTAATCTCGATATCATATCATCATAACACGAACAAGAACCATACATATGGTAGGCGAAACTTCACAAGACGACGACGACGTCAAAGAGAACCGTTCGGTTTGTTATCGAACATACAAAAGCACATCCAAGATCCGCTATGATTGAAAGACCACGGCGTACTAACTTCCACGCCAGGTTTGGATAATATTCGACCGACCCCAAAGTGGCCACCACACACTGTTCTGCCTTTCTTTTTCGAAACAAGCGCGCGGGTTGTGCACGAATCTACTATACTATGCCAGCTTGCTTGCCGTTGTATCTTGTATCTTTCTGCTTTTCTGCGCGCCCTGTTCCCCTATTTTCGAATGAGTGAAATAGGAAAAACAACGCCAAGCAGCAATGGGCATGGAAAGAAGTTCGTTCCGAATTCGATGATACACGAAGAAACAGCAAGAAAAGCAGGAGGAATACTAGACTATGAACTTAAGCGAACCAGTGCTAGCGTAAGCATGCAAAGCTCGCACTTATGAGCACCAATCTAGGAAACATATGAGAACGCAACAATGCACGAGACAGCGGCAACGATGACTTCGAAACCTGACATTCTAGATACTAGATACTTGAGGTAAGTAGCTTTCGAATCGAATCGAATGCCCCAATGCGTTGCAATCGAAGAAAACCACGATGATGATGCCGACGGGGTTGCTTCTTGATTGCTCAGAAGTCATTGCCTTCTCGTCGATGTTCCATCGATAGAGTACAGTTAGATTTCGCGGCTGGTGCTTTCTTAAGTCTTCACAGCAGAGAACGGACATCCAAAGAGTGGCAGTAGTGATGGCCGCGACGGTCGAACTCTTTGGCGGAGTGGTAAATGGGAACAAGACCACGCAAGCAACGTATCAACAATACAACAACAGCGCATGACCAAAGCGGGCGTTATGAAATCACGGAAGCATGCAAGCAACAGGTACAGTGATGTGAGAAGCGAACAACACCCTATTTGAAGGGCAGTAGATTGATGAATGCAGGATAGACATTAAGAAGGGTCATAGAAATGTATGTACATGGGGGTCGAGACTTGACTGTAAATTTGTATGCATGGGAAGAACATTTCTCCGGAAATTCAATTATTATTTCGTGTTATCGCACAAAGCGCAGTCATATTGAATGGAAATGGTCTGTGGAGGTGACATAAAGGAATTGGTGAGCTTTCTTTATGATGGCGGTTTTTCTTTCAGACTCAAGTAGCTTAGTATAAAATATATTTATGAGCTTAACCTTATCAAAATTTTAACATTACTGATTTTCGAACTTCAACTGAAAAATAAGCAAATAATTGGAAAATTCTTGTCTTTTAATGTATTTTTCGATTGAAATTACGATGCTTAAATAATTTTCTCAGTATGCAAAAGCAAAAATGTTCATATTTTCGGTCAGCAGAGCTTTAGACAGATAATTATCTATCGCGCCCAACGTGGGTACTCAGTAAAGGAATGTAGTGAAGATCAGGCTCTAATATTGCGATTGAACTTTTATACACATTGAACTCTGTTAAATGAATCAAAGAAGATTTGCAGAATTCATCAAAAATATACTTTTGGGCACAATCAACAGGTCGCATATGAATACTATTGTAATAAGGTTAAACACACAACAGCTTTAGAACCTTCGAAAAATTTATCACGGTTCAATTTTAGACGGTTTCAGCTTGCAATCATTGAGATCATACGGATGGGCTCCTATAAGTTGGTTTTTATCGAATTGTCATATTAGTTGAGTTTTTGGAACAGTTAAAAACTCCACGAACTTATCTAACTGAGAGTACAATTTCTTTTCTCTCTCAGTTGAATTGTTGAAGGATCAGATGGAACTACCGGAAAATTCTGCACACTTAAGCTGTATTTGAATTATTGAAACTGATAGAAATTATACATTATGACAAAAAATGTTAAATTAAACTCAAAAATCTCAAATTGTTTCAAAACATTATGATTTTAGTGGATATTTTGGTCCAGAAACGCGTCCCTATTTGACTCGAAAGCCAGATTCCACATTCCTCTGATTCCTGATTCCTAAAACGCATCATCACTGCTGATAGACATGGATCTATGAGTTTAAAATGCAAACTACTCAGCAATCAATGGATTGGAAAACAAAATACAAGCTGAAACCGAAAAAAACTACGACAAAATGGCTCAAAAATTAAAATGTAGCTCGGAGTTTTTTTTTCAATGTTCGTGGTGTTTTTCAAAAATAATTAGTTCTAGAGGAACAGACGATCAAAAGGTAGAAATATTTGACCACTCTGCAGCGTTAGTGTCAGGAAATTCGTCGAATCAACAATTGTTAACAATAATACGCCATTGCATAGTCACAACTGTCCAAATTTAACGCACGAAATAGCAATGAAGCGCCAACTCATAAGTTCACTCTGACTATGACGCTTCTCTTTTTCCCTGGCTTGATTTAAGAATCTACTTGGAGCTAAGTAAACTAAAAGCTTAGTGTGCGACTTTGGACCTGTGTTAGGAACAGACACCCCATACCCTACAGACTAGTGCTCTACCTATCAGACTACACGAGCTTCAACCTGTTAGATTACAACCAATTAAAAAAAAACCCTAGCGCATCGGAGCCGCTAGAAACACTAATTTTCGAAGACCAGTAGAGGATTTGTGCAGATTTTGAGTGTGTATTCTACAACTACTTACTTTTCCTACTTAAAACTAATACACCCTAAGTAATAATAGAATCTAAGCTTATTTTAATTTCAGTGACTTCATCGAAACTTACAGCGATAGAAAGGTGTTTGGGGTTGTCATCCGAAAAATATGCAGATCTTAGAAAATTTCAACATTGTTTACTTATTTTCATTGCAAATTTTTGCAATGAAAATAATAAATGCAAGCATTTATTGGAACGAAAATAACAAAAAGGCCTAGTGCTGCCAGCCCTTTGCTAGCACCGTTGCAAAAAATATGTCGCATCTGGCTTACGTTGAAGTGAATCTGCTCTGTGAATTTCGTACTGACCCAATGACGGCATTGGAAGTTAAAGGCATGCAAAGAAATTTAGGGTTATCATTCACAAAAGTTTTCAAATTTTCTAGATCTTAATATTTGATGTTTATTTTCATCATAACATCACTACGGTTTGAAAATTCTATGATAAAATCGGTCACTAAAGGTATGCCAAAAAAATACAAGAACGACCATAGCTGGCAACCTTATCATTGTTTTGAAATTAAATTTCTACTGAATATTGCCTACAATAAATTCAATTTGCCGTTTGAATTTCATTATGATTCAATGACTGTACTGGAAGCTATAGGGCAAAGAGCTTTATTTTCCTCAGGAATTTTCCAAATTTAAGATACCAAAATTAACATAGCTGGCAGCTCCAACCGAATTTTTCAACCAAATTTCTATCAAACGTCGTGTAATGTAATGTTCAGCTACTGTGTGAATTTGAACCAGAATTTATAGGGCCAAAAGCAGTTATTTTTCTTAGTGATTTTTGAAAATGGCACCACTGGCACAAAATTGCCCGCATTTCAAAATCACTTCAATCAGACCTGGTCCTACTTAAAACCAATATGTTCTGCAAATTTCAACTAATTCTGATTATTGGATCGTGTTTTTCCGTGAACAGAAGTTTTTGATGCTAAAAATATAGGTAAATTGGGAATTGACGTGCGCGCAGTCAAATTTCAAATTTTTTACTTTGCCTATGTAGACAAAGCATAAGATTTATATATGAATAGCTTTGTTTTTTTTCGAAAAAAACGACATTTTTTCCGGAGAGTCGATGATTTGAAGGTTTTCACTTTCAACGCCTGCCGTAGCTACAGGGTTGCCAACATACTCATTACACAAATTTACAACTAAATAACACCAATATGTTCTGAAATTTTCATAATGATTGGATAGCTCTGTCAAAAGTTATCACAATTTAAAAATATTTAAATTTTCCCGATCTCTTTTCAGGCACCTAGCGCACACATGGCGTTAAACAATTCCAAAACACTATCCGATTCACATTTAGAACACATTCGAAATTCACTTCGTTTCCTTGATTTTTGCAAAAACTATTTGTGGACGGAACAATAGGTATATTAAACATATCACTAAAATGGCCGCCGGCGCCAAAGGGTTAAATATAATTTGATTTTGATTACAACTTGGAATGTTTGTGAGTTTTTTTTTTCTATTTTTAAGAGGCGCATAAAAAAATATGTAAACAAACTGATCTACCACACTCCAGGGTAGATGGAAAAGTGTGCTCCGAAAAGTTATCCCCCTCCACTTTTCCATAAAATGGAAATCCCTGAGCTTCCATCCTAAATCTTCAGAAATGAGCTCGTTACCTACTCTTTGCCCACTGTTAAACAAGATAAGATCACTTTTTATCCTGTTAATTGCCTATTCTTGATATCGCATGACCAGCCCTACACTCACACCCTACCCACACCCTTCCCACCCTCGCAAACGAGACGCCCCGAAATAACCGGTTGTTTTGTGAACTTTTCGGAGCACACTTTTCAACCTACCCTGGAGTCTAGTAGATAAGTTTGATTACATTTTTTTTATGCGCCTCTTAGCCATTGAAAAAAAACTCACAAACATTCCAAGTCGTAATCAAAATCGGATAATATCAACATGCCGTTGAGAAAGAGGATGCTGTTAGTAGCAAATGTTTAGATCAATATATCTCAAAAACGGTTAGCGTTACAAGAAAAAGTTTTGGGATCTTTTTTGTAGCAAATTTTCTAGGCTACAAATTCGTCGTACATTGTTTTTCTGAAGACGTGATCGTTATTGAGATATTTAGGAAAGGTCACTTTTGGTGACCTTTGATTCCGTATAAAAAGTAACGCAGCGCTCGGATCGATGGGGACTTTTGACATTTTGTTCAACACGCCAATACCAAGGTTAACACCAAAATTCAGCTTTCCCCTAATTTTTCCGAAGCTTTGCCTTTTTTATGTCGGATTTCACTGGGCTATACTACTGGTATGTTTTATTGTTTTATGAAGCTGGTAGAGAGCTATATTCATAAGTTTTTAGTCAATGTGAATGCAAGTGTGAAGTGATTAGTTCTACGACTCACTTTACCCCTGATCAACTCAGGTACCTATACAAAGCTAGGTGATCTCAAAGCTCGGTGTCTCGTCCGAATCTAGATTTGAACTAGGAACCAAAATATTAAAAGCCAGTGCCCTAACCATAGAATTTCTTATGTTTACATAATTACTGATGAAAACGGATGACTGATAATAAATTAATTTATAAAAATTTTGAGAATTAATATTTCGACTTTTTACATTGTCCCATTTTATTTTTTGTTGGTACATATGTATCTCATCTCAATAACACAAATAATGGACTTCAACTTTTAAAGAAAGCTTTTACGGAAAGTTTACTAGCTTAACATGCATAATAAAATTCACAAATAAAAGAATTGATTTATTTCGGACCTTTAAAGAAAACTTGGATCCGAATACGATATTGCGGATATCAATTATTCTTTCTCTAACACATGTATTTTCACCTAGAACCCGGACTTGATCGCAAAAAACCGCTGATCAAAAGTTTTTTTTATCAGCACATCTAACAGATAAACTGGCTGATTTATTCGAAAAACGTTAAAAAAGGCTCTAGGCTCGGAAGGGTAAGTCATACACAATGCATCGACGAATTACCAGATATTATATACAATGGAAATTTACAAGATATACTATTAAATCGTATTACATAACATAAATATAGAATACTCAAAAATAGTGAGCTCAGAATTAGTGCCAAAATATAACACAAAAGTTTATTATATTCTATTCATTTATTATAATTATCCCTGACAACAGTGATCAATTGTATATTCTATAAATCTCTTAATTCACTGAAGCGATCACATGTTTAATGGTCGCATATAAATAATCTGAACAAAAAAATGCAAATCACCTTTACATGTATTTCTATGAAAAAAGTTAAATCGTGCAAAATATCTTCTTTTTTTTTGCATCTTTAGACAATTTCCCCACTTTTTTCTCTCTCACTTTTTTCCAGATTTCTTTGATTCCCATCGATTGAATCAAAGCGATACATTTTCTTCCATTACAAACGTATCTTTGTTTATCATAAGCTACTGAACTTCTTCATTGTGCTCCTTATAAGGCTTCGAAAGTCTTTTCGATTCTTCGACGTTCTTTTATCTATTGCTTGTAGCATTTCCTTGCTTTCTTGCATCGCTACACGTCGTTGACCTTTTTGTATGTCACAATGCATGCATGGAGCCGTGCATGCAATGGCATGTCGGGCTGATGATGTTGCATGCAAGATCCTCAGATTCCCAGATGCTCAGCAGAGTGTTGTTAAGAATGGTCAAGAAGCCGTTGCATCGACTTGATCTAATGCTTTTATGCTGCGCTGTGGCTGAAGATACTAATATACGGAAGAAATGATAGCAGCGATTATGTTAACGATGAAGGGAATGATCAAGAGACTTTGTATCGTTTCGAAAGTATCTTGCTATGAATGCGGAAGTATCTTGTGCTTGGTGGACAGAGATCTTCATATCTGACGGGCTTAGATTTCGATCTTTTCACGATCATGTGCGTGTTTTTGTGATATTATTTATTACAAAACTAGATATGTTTTTTTTTTATCTAGCTTGAGTTTGAATTGGGTTGAATGTCTTAGAAGCTTGACCGAATCATATGTGTGCATGCAATGATATGATTAGCCAAATGTTAAAAACAATTATAATAAATAGCATTTCTGCAATACGTACACGCTATAATTCACCAAGCGAATGAAATGTCGAAGTAAACGATATTCGTACCATTTTTCCAGGGTACGCAAATTATATCTCACTTTGGTTGAGGAGCATCATTAACATTATGGCACAACAAAATAATTAAAAATTGCACATGAAATTAGGTCGGTAATGTTAACAACAGCTCATGCCGTGAAATCCAAATGAAATTTACAGCTTTTAAAGAAATAAAATTGGTAACAGTCAAAAATATAGTGTGCTATATTCCTAGTATATTATAGCACAAAATAAAATTCAGGAAGCATTCGTCAAGCAATAGCCGGCGTGACTCAAATGAAGGAATTTGAAGAAAGGACAAGCGGGAAACATATGAGGAGTAAGGGATATTATATTTATAAAATAAAAAGCGTGTGAACCGACGCTGCACACACTCGATAGCCTCAGAAAGGTAAAGGAAACGTGGAGACCACACTAAACAAGCATATTCGAGAACACAACGAACTAACATTGAAAAGAGACGAACACATGTACGTATGTCAACGAATTTAGAGGCAGAGCGAAGTACCAATCCAGAGACGCGGGAGGTTTTAGCGGTGACTTCAGCAACATAGAAATTAAATTTCAATTTAGAATCAAAAGTCACACTCAAATCTCTAAATTGATTAACGGACGACAGATAGTTAGTGGAAACTGAATAGGAAAAAGAAATAGGAGATGATTTGAGGGAAAAGGTCATATGTTTACATTTGCTAACATTGAAGGACAAGAAGTTGCGGTTGTACCAATTGGCAAGAGCACACAAATCATTCTGGAGAATATTACAGTCATTAGTTAACCTGATGACTCGGAACAATTTCAGATCGTCAGCATACAGTAGACAAGAGAAATCGATAATGGAAGGAAGGCCATTACTTAAAATTAAGAAAAGTAAAGGACCAAAGATAGACCCTTGTGGAACACCAGAAGAGGGATGAAAGGGAGAAGAGGAGAGGTTGTTAATAGTAACTTGGCACTCACGGTTACTGAAGTAGGACGAAAACCAAGAAAGGAGTTGCCTGAAACAAACAAACTGTGTAACTTTCCTGAGTAATATTCTATGGTCGACAGTATCAAAGGCTTTCGAAAAATCTATGTACCCTACGTCCACTTGTTGCTGACGATCTAAGGCAAGGACAACTGTGGATAATGTGCAAGAGCAGAGGATAATGTTAGTCAAAGTAGACTTACCCCTCACGAGCCCATGCTGTTCTGGAGCTAGAATAGGATGAATTATGCGATACATTCTATAGAAGACAATTTTTGTCAAGGATTTTACTAAAACAATGGAGAAGAGAAACAGGACTATAATTGGAGACGGAGGAAACATTGCCAGTTTTAAAAATTGGGTAAATATTAAAAACTTTCCAGACAGATGGAAAAATACCGGATGATAGGCTTAAATTGAAGAGGATAGAGAGATTGCCAATATCGATAGTAATATACTGATAGGCCTTTTGAAGTCATGAGGTAGCTGTAACCACGAAGCGGTAAGCTTCTTCCTGCGCCAATTTCTGATGGGGCACACTTATTTTAAGAGAGACCATATAATAAGGTATCTTAAAATGTCCGCCCACCACACGTTTTTGACAAGTAGTGTCAAAAACGTGTGTACGCAAGATACAGGAACAACCTCGCGTCCACAATTGGTTTGGTCACGACAGAGTAGATGATGAAAACGATTTTGCGTAACAAGGACAACAGGTATGCAGTTCGTTTTATCGACTCAAAAGTTTCTCTTCTTAAGAAAATGGACAATGAACGATAAGCAAGCGCGACCGGGATGAAATAATGTACGATAGCTGATTATGATCTGGATTTTCGTGGCCTGTCGATCGACATTTTTTCATAAGCACAAAGGTTGCATAAGCCACGGTTTAAGGACCCGAATATGTTTTGAGGGTTTTTTTTTTGACAACTTAAACACATAAAAAAACCTAGTTTTTTTTGAATATTCGAAATTTATATTTGTGGGAACTAACGGCCCAAATTTAACTGAATGAATGAATGTGTTGGTCTTAAGGAGGACCAGGGACTATCAGTGCTATCAGTGCCTGAGAGTACTAAACTGATTTTTTCTTAAATTGAAAAAAAATATTTTGATTAGGGCCTAAGATATAAATTATCTAGTAAATTCACCGGACGTCTTATGAACGATGGTCACTGCTCAAATCGAAACAGCATAAAAACTATTCATTCGAAAGCAAGTATCACGCCTGACAACAGAATTCTATGTTGGCAACAAGCTTACTAGTTTTTGTGCTTGCGGATACGTTTAACTGAGGAGCTTCATGGGTTGAGTTATTTATAATGTGTGTGATTCAAGGTTTAATCATCTGGAGCTATCTTACAGTAACTTTTTCTCATTTACAAGAAATTTTAAGATGCTTTGAATGAAAAAAAAAATTTCTTCTTCTATTACACTACTGTCAACAAATTATTACCCCTTTATTGTCATATTTCCACTTAATGAACATCAATTCAAAAAACAATATGCTATGTATTTTCTAGCTCAAAATACGCTCAAAATATGTTCAAAAAGTTCTAAAAATTTCAAGAGTATATTTGAACAGTTTATGATTTTTGTTTTAAAAGAATGTAGCCTAGCAGTTATTATCAACTAACACGATTTTACTACTAAAGCCACCAATTTGATTAATTTTTATCTAATCTTTAAAGATTCTAACCCTCTTCAGGTGCATGTTTCCCTTTACTTTTACATAATACTCCAAACATGTTTATTACCTCTAACTTCTTGAGTCATAGTTATTTAGCGGGTCTTTAATATTCGGCATTTTTCATAATATGAAAATATCAAACGAAATGCATAAATCTCATAATCAAACTCTATGACCAGTCCCCAGTGAAATTTTCGAAAAGATATAAAATATCATTGTTCAAATTTCCATTGATGTTATTATTACCATCATGAAAAAAACTGGATAACACAGTGCTTGAGCGGAAAAAAAAAACGGGCTTGCTTAGTAAATTTATGCTTCATCACGTTTCGAATCGTGTGAAATTTTGCAGACTATGCAGGTTGGATAATATCGAAAATTCAAGGTGATCATCCGAGATTTTTTTTTATGGTTTTTTTCTCTGTATGACTGACTTAATCGTAATGCAGAAAATGTGACCGTCTTTTGATCGAAATGCGAACGTATTATTTGGTTTGTTTGTTAAAATCATAGAACATAGAAAGTATAGCAACAAGCAAATGGGAAAGAATAATCAGGCAGTTATTTGAAAAAAAAATGAAGCTATTAGAATGAATGCATTTCAACCTTTTGTTCAAAAAGTAATTGCAGTCCTTCCAGTTATTTTTAAAAAGTGTTTGAGCAGTAGAATTATTACATTTCTAGGCAATATTATTATTTGGATATTCATTTATTTATTATTATCTAGTTTATATTTATTTTAAGAGAATGGGATTCGCAAGAGAGCAAGTTGGGGCTCTGTAGTTTACAGTTAATAGAGATATATTAAATAATTTTTTCAAGATAAAAAAATTACATCAAAAGCTCAAAAATCATTCGAACATCTCAGTCATCACACAGCGACTTAAAACAAAAAATCTAGATTCAAAACGAACAAAATTTTATTAGGTTAATCAATACATCGTTTCGCCAAAAATTACACTATTAATCATCACACCAACATCATCCCAACCATCGATACAACCAAATAAATATCAAACTGATTGATGTGATCATCAAACATTTCAAATTACTTTGGCGATGGATCATATTTAGAATAACTAGATTCCACAAACGATAAATTGATCGTGACCGTTTTTGAACACGAACCGATATCTTTTCAACTGTTTCAGTCATCTTCACGTCTACACGACCATTACAAGCTAAATGAATTCTAAGTACCTACTCATAAAATGTTTGATAGAAGATATCAACGAATCGATCGTGTAGGAGATATTCTGAACTGTAAGAAGTAGGATGGAAATCAGGAAAACTTATTTTCAGAATTTCAAGTAACATCCCCTTCAGTTTTATGATCATCATCGTTCCGCCTGTCATATTTCTTATATCATGCGCAAATGATTGATAGAGGTGATGCCGACATGTTATCGGTAGTAGGCGCTGTGCTCTATTGCGTTTTGGGAATGAATGAATGAATGGGCCACAATGGGGTTTTTTTATGTTGTAGATACTCTGGATTTCGTGACACAGAATCAACTCAAGACACTCCAAATGTATACTGCATTTTCAAGGTCAGATATGAGCGGAGGCAAACTAAGACATATCCAAAGTTAAGTATTTTGACGAGTGTTTTCGATTGCAAGAGTGCTATTTTTACCAATTGATCTGATGGTTTAATGGTAAAGAACAATTTTCAGAGGTACCAAGCTGCCGCTCCAATCAAATTTTTTGTAGATTTCAAATTTCAAATTGTTTGTAGATTTTCTTAGTAAAATTCAGTGTTACAAGTTGTTGTTAAAAATTTATATCTACTTCCACCACTCTATTTAAGAAAAAAATGAAACCAATCAACAAACCAAATAAAATACAGCTTCTATTTCGATTCAAGCCTATTTTTGTACTTTTCCATTATCAATTGATACATTTAAACAAGCACTGCAACCAGCTTCACAGCCGACCAGTGCCTACAGCATCTACTCTTCTGCCCAGAATTCAAAATAGATTTCTTTTAAATGAAACAAACACGTATCTATGCACATTCGGATTAAACGACAACAACAGAAACCTTTTTATCAAACAATTCCAATTCCGTTTTCATTCAAGATAAAAAAAAATTTAAAAATTCTAACTATTGCATATTCGTACAGTGGTAGTGTTGTCATTGTTTCGTTTTTTTCTCGAGTTGATATTGTTGTTTAGAATCGACCAGCCGACCAAACAGCCCATCCAACAAGGATGCAACTAGGATGCTGCTGATGACAATGTATATGAGCGGCGGCGCTTGTGCTAGATTCCGTGCTACTATAAACGCTTGCGAAATCATGAAGTACGATGCATTCAGCCAGAATACACGCGAAGAGTTATATTGAATTTGAAGCATCAATGAGAACAGTATGAAAATCGGAAAGGGATATTCACTTGGTTGGCGCTTGTTGGCAGCCACAGAATGGAAAAAATACAGATGAAAATTCGCGTTGATTGCCTTCTCGACGACAGATTCAATTTACATGAATAATATGAACGTGCTTGGGAAATAGTGTTATAGGCTAGGTACATGTGAGGCGGTTTGCAGCATTTGTTTTTCATCAACTTCGTCGCAAAGAGGATTCGAACTCTTTGTTTCGTTTGAAACTGAGTAGATGATCAATTACTACCTGGGCGTATGCTTCTTCTGACAGTTTTTAAAAATTCATCCCCGTCAGCACATATAGTTTAGTAAGTAGGGCACTGGCATCTAGTGTGTGCGGTCTCTGGTTCGAATCCAGATACAGACGAAAGACCGCACACAAAACTTTAAGTTCATTTAGCTCTGAATAGATGCTTGAGTTAATCATCGGTAAAGTGATTTGCTGATTGTGAATTTCGTTTCGTTCTGATGGTTCCGCTTTAAATTATAGGTAGGGATAGAGATATTTTTTTGTGTTCCCACCCACAGAAAATGGAGAATTTTTAAAATTGAAACATTTCATCACAAGACTATTATCATCTGAAAATGTACTGATAGTATCTTCTAGTGGGTGGGGGCCCGGTAGCTATGCTCGCTAAGGTGTCAGGCTGAAAAGCGGCGTGCTACGCGGCCTGCAGTTTCGAATCCCGCCAGTGCCATGGCTGTAAGTGTGAATGCATGTGATTGACTATGAGGGTGGCAAATGGGCCCAAACTGGTGGCCTAATACTGGCCGTGTTCCCGGCAGCCCTCTTCACTAACCTAACCTAATCTTCTAGTAGGTAGGTAAGTAGGTGCATTTTCTTGTAAAAATATGAGCAAACAGCCATTGCTCGCAGCCATATCCTAATTTTTAAACCGAGCATGACTACCTTAAGATCTACTTACTGTGTGAATTTCGTTTGTTCGGAAATTAGTAATTTTCGAATGTGAATGTAAAGTGAATCGCAATTGCCTTGTTTTTTACAGAATTAAATAAATTTAATTGGAAAAAAGTATAATTAAAAATGATTAGCAAAATTTTAAACACGCTCAGATAATTAGAAACAAAGTATTTATTTCTGTGGCACAAAATTCATTTAGATTTGGAGGGATAGGTTTTTCGAGAGTGATGTGGAGAGTAGTTTGAAATAGATTACCTAAAAGTAATCACGGGCATATGAGCTATGCCTTTTTGGCTTATGGCAGCGAGAGGCAAGATTTAAGCCAGACTTATATTAGAGTTGAATAAAGTTGAATAAAGCGGTTAGAAAAAAAAATCGTTTAAAAAGTCATCACTAAAAAAATCCATTCGCTTTCGTTGGGATTGCTCGGTGGGTCCCATTTTGGCATAATAATTGCTTCAAAAATTTTTCTACCATAGCTGTTACGAAGTGAGAGTTGTGCACTGAAAAAAATCCACATAGCGCCCAGAGCCATGTAACATAGCGCATTATTTATGGCCCCAAACGCCATGTACATAGTACTCTGAGCCATGCAATATGGCTCCCAGCGCCATAATGTCAGAATCTACATAGCGCGTGGTGCCATGTTACATGGCGCAGCATTTATGGTGCCACACGCTATGTACATAGTACCCTGAGCCATGCAGTATAGTTCCCAGCGCCATAATTACATGGCGCAGAAATTATGGCCCCACACGCCATATTACATGGTGCCATGAACCATGTAATATGGCTCATGGCACTACAATTATAACTCGCAGCCATGCTGTGTGAGGAGATGTATAAATGTCAGCAAGCTTCTTGAAGTTATTTATCCCTCGGGAATTTTCAGTTCGGAACATCGAACTGAGAAGACTCGTGGCGTTTTGTTGTATGTGAACTGGATAATCTTCAGATGCACTGAAAAAACACATAGCGCCAGAAGTCTTAATTTATAGACTTCTGGCGCCATGTACATAATCGATTTCACATAGTTCCACACGCCATAGTGCATAGGAGCAGACGCTATGCTTATAGCCCTCCACGCCATGTACTATAGTTCTCCACGCCATGTACTATAGTTCTCCACGCCATGTACTATAGTTCTCCACGCCATGTACTATAGTTCTCCACGCCATGTACTATAGTCCTCCACGCCATACAGTATAGTCCTCTACGCCATACAGTATTGTCCTCCACGCCATACAGTATAGTCCTCCACGCCATACAGTATAGTTCTGCACGCCATACAGTATAGTCCTGCACGCCATACAGTATAGTCCTGCACGCCATGTACATGGCGTGGAGGCCTATGTACTTTTCGCCATGTATTATGGCGTGTGGCGCCATATTTTATTACAATCACTAAATCGACTATGTACATGGCGCCAGAACTCTATAAATTATGGCGTCTGGCGCCATGTGTTTTCTCAGTGTGCAGGGAGTTCCAAAAAAGGATAGATTTTAAGCTGTGGCACAGTTGATTGATATAGCGGAGGCATCAGCTGTAAAAATATAGTGAAAAGAATCGGACCATTAATGGAGCCTTGTATTACGCTTAATTCAATACGGACCTCATCAGAAAAAAAAACCAGTTATAGGTGACAAACGACCTCCTGTTATTAAAAAATCTTAATGTCTGTTGTATTAAAACGTAAATATACAGTAGGAAACAATGATTGTACCCATTTATGTCAAAATATAGTGAAAGAAATCAATTGATTTGAATTTGAAGCCAGATTGGTAGGCTCCAAAGGCATCGGACGTAGATGCGGATAAACGAAATAACTGCAGCGGAGAAAGTATCAGCACTAGAGAAAGAAAATCGTGCTCTTTGTCGGGAAGCATTCAAGCTTCGGACGATATTCTTGGCCGCTGATGAGCAAATCTGCCTTAGTAGTGTAGCAAAAGTGACATTAACCCCAAAAACACGCAGACCAGCCATCCATGAGCTTTCCAGCGCACCCGAAGCAGGAAAATCTTCTGCAACATTATCGGGCTTAGCCAATTCGAGGAATCATATTTACCTAGTAGTGCAATTAGGGTCAAAAACTAGGATGCAAAATAAGAAACAGGTAAGAATTTGAACTTTGACAGCTCAGAAACAAACTTCAACTACGAAAATCTATAAGGTTCCTTCTATTACAGCTTATCAGATAGATGTTCCAAAGTTCATGGCAGAGCTTCACACTCATGAAATTAAGGTCAGCATTAAAAATATTTCAAGTGACAAGTCACTTGTATTCTGTGCTTCCCTAGAAGACCACAAGAAGGTCTTCGAGCTCATAAAAAGGAGTGGCCGAAACGCTACGACCTACACAACAGCTTCAGAGAAGCCCAAATCTCTCATAATCTTCGGCCTCTACAGGACCGTGAAACCACTCTGAGTTAGTATCGCAGTACCATGAACTGAAAGTAAAGGAAATATAGCACTTTTTCAACGGCAAGGACAGGGAATTGAGCTAAAGACTTCAGACCCCAGTCCGCGCTTTCATAGCCTTTGCAGAAGTTGGCTGCTGTATTTGAAATACGGCAGAGAGTGTCTCTCATCCTCTGGCAGAGAGTGTCTTGGGAGAAAATACGAAACAAAGAGAGGCTGAAGTGTTATAGCTGCCTAAGTCTCGGACATGTTGGAGGCAACTGCACCATTATCAGCCGCTGCGTGAAGTGCCTAGAGAGGCATCCTCGTGGTGACTGCGAAAATGTGGAAAGATACATGCGATAAATGGGTCTAAATTGTCACTCAGCCAACTATCATGGGTGCCCCGCATATAAAAAAATGACAGCAGATCGAAGCGAAGAATATTTGCCGAGAGCAAGCTTGCAAGGAACGTCAGCAGTTTGTGACTCAGAGCGTCTCGAATTACAGGCGAAGTGGTATTTCATACGCACAGGCAGAAGGAAATACTTCTTCTCTTGTTTCTAGTGCTCAACGAGCTCCAACCCCCACGGGATAATCTCCAGCCAATGCCAATCTTGGACTGATAAATCACTTTATCACCCAAGTATTGACAGCGGGAACTGATGCTGAACCGCTACTGGCTACCCTTTTTAAGTAAGCTGGTTGAGCTGGTTACATTCAATAGCGCTTCGTGTATCTCGATGGCGCAATAAGCGTCTGCTCAACATCTCCTGGATGCATTGAAATCGGACCGAGTAATGATAACGGAAAACAGACTCAAAATTCCTTAGGATTAGCTTTAAAGGGTTCGCCAATGTCGTTGACAATCAAAATTGTGGCTCTGCACTCTTAGCTAGAAGTACTCTGGACATAGAACCCGTCGCGGTGCGAGATCTTCAATGCTGTACTATTGCTGTAGCTGTAGTCAAAACAATGGACCAAGCTTTAACTTCAGTTCCGCTCCTTTTTCAGCTTCATGGAAAAACCCCCAAAGACAATCCGGTCTTTTAAAAATACCGTTTGGGGCAAATTTCAGCGCGACATAGACTTTGCAAAATGAAATCTTGCGTTTCTTTGACGATAAAATTAACCAACCGTCAGATTGATCATCTAGTAGAGTCCGTCAATGATATCATAAACAGAACCGTTGTCCAGAATACACGCTTGATCACATTTAACAAATATGAGAACCACGAGCTACCGCAGGAAATTGTTAAGCACATGAAAGTGAGACACATTTAGCGCTACAAGTAAAAGCGGATTTTTCATCGACATGGGAGGGATCGCCCATCGTACAAATCATGACTTTCGAATATCAACTGTTTCAGCAAAATCATTGTTGAGATGGTTGGCGAATTTCGCAGTGAGCGTCTTGTGCAGCGGCTGGCTGACATTCGACCAGGCCCTGACATGTTTCAAGAAATCAATCTGCTTTGTGGCAAATACAAAGGCCAGGAGATTGTGGTAACGATTGATGATGTCGCTGTGCGCAACCCTGACCGTAAGGCAGAGTTGTTTGCATCGAAATTTCAATTCCAGCTGAATGCCGTTCCGCCTGATTGTTCTACTCTTAACAGCCAAGTGGTAAGGGAGGAAGTCAATCGCTTCCTCAATACACACAATGAGCTTGGCCACGTTTTTGTTTGAAAATTCTTCGCAAGATTCGCAAAATGCAGATGACCGGTTCCACTTTGTCAATAGTGAATACTTGGTGCAACTGCAAAGCAGTATAAAAAGTAAAAAGTCTGTTGGGCATGATGGAATATCTAAATTCATAATCAAACATCTACCAATCTCTATGCTCAGAATTCTTTTCATTGTTTTCAACAACGCCCTGAACAACGGTTCCTTTCTGGATACATGGAAAGTAACAATGATTATTACTATCCAAAAGAAGGGCTTAACTAAAGAGACCAGCAATTTCCGTCCAACATCTTTGCTTCTTAATTTGGGGAAGATTTTTGAGAGAATATGCATAGAAATTATAAAAAACTACTGTGAGCTCGCAGAGATAATTTCTGACCACCAGTTTGGCTTTAGGCGCAAGCACGGGACGAAGCACGTCATTTTATACTTGCATGATCAAATCGTGTCTCAATTGAATGAGCAAAACATTCCAACAGTAGTGTGTGCTTTAGATATCAAGAAGACTTTCGATTCTGTATGGGACCAGGGTCTTCTGTATAAGTTGATCAAATTTGGATTCTCAAGCCCAAGGATGGGCTATTTAATTATATGGGCCTTCCGTCGAACAAAAGGGTCTAGATGTAAGACCTAGGCTAAGTTTTTGGTCTAATTAGGTTAAGTTAATTGTAATTAGGTATAGTTTAGAGCTTAATTATAGTGTAAGGTAGATTTTAAGCCAGATATTGCCCAAGTAACCCCTGTACTTTTATTATTAGCATATAAGAAAAAAATTGTCCAAGAAAAACAATATATACCTAGTCAAATTTCGCAAAAATCAATGTGTCGCATTATCAAAGAAAATTTGGGACTCAGTGCGTACAAGCGACACACTGGACACCTGCTCACGGCCGCATTGAAGGAAAAACGCAAGTGAAAATCGAAAGCGTTACGCGGCCGGTACGCGAAGAAGGTCACAGACAAATTCTGTTTACTGACGAGAAAAACTTCACCGTAGAAAAATCGTTCAATAAACAGAACGATCGTGTGTATGCTCGGTCATCCACAGAAGCATCCCAACTCATCCTGACGGTTCAAAGAGGCCACCGTTCCGCGTCAGTAATGGTATGGTGGGGAGTGAGCTACGATGGCGTTGCCAAGCTCCATTTTTGCGAGATAGGAGTGAAAACATCGGCCAAAGTATATCAATCGACCGTCTTGAAACCCATTGTGAAGCCTGTCAACAAATCAATATTCGCTAACAAGCCGTGGACTTTTCAGCAAGACTCTGCTCCAGCCCACAAAGCAAAAGCAACTCAACTGTGGCTCAAAAACAACGATCCACACTTCATATGAACGGATGATTGGTCAGCTGGTAGTCCAGACCTCAACCCATTGGATTACAAGTTGTGGTCCGTATTAGAGGGTATGGCTTGCTCTACTCGACACCCAAATATTGAGTCGTTGAAGCGAACCCTTGTCCGTGCAGTGGACAATTTCCACATGTATGAAGTGCGTCTCGGGATCGATGAGTGGCCAGATTGCCTCAAGTCGTGCTGGAAGGCAAATGGAAGTCATTTCGAATAAGTTGTTCTAAGATTTGTAGCCATTGAATAATTGAATAAAAACAAATAAAATTTTTTTTAAAAATATTAATTCGTTTTCATTTGGCGTTGATTTTTCTGTGTACCAGTATTTATTTTTTCATTGTAATGATGAAAATATTCATCAATTGCATGTACCTTTTTCGTTCAATGCCATTTCACCAGATATTGAATAATTACGATATTTTCCAACACTAACCAACACGTGGTGTCTCTAAGAATAATTCTAAATTTATCTTATTTCATTTGCACCTCTAGCATTGATTGAGTACCTAGATTCTAATTTTATTATAATATCGCTCCTTTAGAATTACAAGGAAGTATGTACAAGCTTCTTGCTTAACAGGGTTTACAGGTCTAAAGATTCCAATCCTAGGTTTTTTTTATTCGTTTTCATGATTCATTCACCAATTCTACTCACACCAAACTTTCTTTTTAATAAGAAGTAATTTAAATGTAATTCCACTAACCAACACGCTCTCATCATTCCTTACACATTCCACACTTAATGTCCTACTCATAAAATAAATAGAACAGCACTCTATGCACTGGATACGAGAAGGACGACAAAGTTTGTCGTACCGCTTGAATACGCAATCAACATCACAATTATAAGGCGTAGTATCCATAGTATTTATTGTTACTGCTCAATAAGACTTCAACGCATTTTTTTTCCTATTATACTCGACATAAACGATGTGTGAATGAAATGAATTGTGTGCGGATCGTTGCTTGCTTCCAACACTACAAACAATAATACAAGTGTGTCAGAAAATAAATTGCATGTGCAATTTCACGAGCATATATACGTTCAGTGGCCTCTTTTTGTGCTACCGTAACTCTTTTAAGATACTGTTTTTACTGCAGCTGCAGCATTTTTTTTTTGTTATTATTCTGTCGGCATAACGGAATAAATAGCAATAATTTAGTCGACGACGCCCGGATCGACATGAGGTATGTGACCTCAGAGACGGGCTCTATTCATGCACATGCAAAAATAATTGTTGAGATTATTGTACGCATTGTTTGTAAGTAGTAATTGTGTTTACGTTTCGCGCTATGTGAAGTGAATATTTCACACGATGAAGTGGCGGGCATTCAGGTAATTTGTAATCTAAGGAATTGATCACTTAATTCAGTTAAATCAGTTTTGTGATTAATTTTAGATTGTATGCAATTTTTTTGAAATAAATAGTTTTTGTTGAGATTTTTAACTTTTTTTTTGAGTCAAAGAGCAGGAGGACTTATACGCTGCACGAAAGTCAGCTCGAACTTTGATTATTTTAACTAATTTTGATTTATTTTAGCTAAGGTCAGACCAGAGGACAGACGATCGCAATGAGGAATGTTATCAGTTAGAACTAAATCAGTAAATCTAGAGATTGCTAACTTTCTCCTTGAATATTTGCAAATTCATAAGAATGTCATTCCAAAAATAGAACATCTGAGAGTCAAACTTTCATTAGGTAATCAAAACTCGAACGTTATCTGTCAAAATACCCCTGCTGCTATGTGAAAATTACCCGCAACATCAATCAAAAGCATGCAGCATTTTGACCTTGACAAGAAAATCCAAGTTACGAAAAGAGTCTCTCTCAAATAATGTTTATGTTGGCGACATGAACATAGCACCGTGGGAAACATATTAAACCTCAAATCCATCTAGATCCTTCACCAAAAGCT
The DNA here is from genome assembly GCA_947369275.1 of Nemotelus nigrinus. NCBI lineage: Eukaryota > Metazoa > Arthropoda > Insecta > Diptera > Stratiomyidae > Nemotelus > Nemotelus nigrinus. Next base: position 38,168,648 of record OX376372.1, read on the forward strand.
CACGACGCGCATCTGAAATTTTTCAACTTTTCAATATTTCATATATCTCGCGCACATTCCGAATCATATCAGAGTATACCATAACATCACCGTCGCATTACTTACTGCTCACATCCTGGCTATTAATTCATATGAGCATTCAAGTGCTTTTCGATATTTACCGTTCAAACTTGTCTTCTTGCTTGGTATCATCTTCAAAGCGAATTTCTTTGTGAAACTCAAGGCATGTAAGAAGAAAGTCAAACATGTCCTAGCACCTCTGAATACGACGACGATATCGAATACTGAACATAGTCAAGTCTAGAACATATCGTTCAGAACAGCCAAGATACATGTAAGCACATCTCAGAGAGTATATTACATGCCCCAGATAGCTTGCATCAACAGCCAGGACGACTTGGTACACTCCCCCAAAACATATCAGTCATCATATTCACCAAACGCCACCATCGGTCGTGCAGCAAAGCGGCTTACCTGTAACGAAAAAAGAGATAAAAATTGAAATTCATCTATTAAGTTTTGCTTTGGTTATACTTTCAACTACTAGTTTATTTTGTTTTTGGAAAAGATATGAAGAAAACTCGGAAGAAAAAAAATCGATAAGAGTGTTCGAGAGGTAATAATATATTGCTAAAGAAAATATGAGAGTTCATTCTTGAAGGATATGGAAGGGATTAAGTTGAAACTTGGCAGCGTTTCAATGGAAAACGCTACCGAGCTAGATTAAACGTGCTGTACGTTTGTGTTGGCGATGGATTTTCTTTACACTGTGAAGGAAACTTTTAATCTTCGTGTAAACTTGAATTCAATGAATTCAGGTCGGATACTTGTTGGGGTGATTGGTTGGTTGGTTGGTTGGCTCTTAAACTATTTCCGAGAAGATAATATAAATTTAATCCGGATGGTATTGAAAAGGTGAGCTGCAGCAAGAAAATAAGGAATGATGGAACGGAAGGTTTTAATGAAAGATATTCTGAGAAAGGATCAGATACTTTGGATATGGGTTGAGAGAAAGTTTCTTGCAATATGAGATAATTAATTGTCGGTTGTTTTTGCAAAAAGACTAAGGCTTTTTTTCTCAAATTAATTAGATAATAATATTTATTACTTTATTCTTTTCTCAATAAAGTTCTAAGCAAATGAATTTATGGAAGAAAAGAAATTGAATTTTTTAGGTGCATCTGCGTCTTTATTGCTCTATACTGAATTGTACGCTCGTCACGCCCTAAAATCTGTATTTTTCTTTTTAATCAATATTTCAAACATTAGACATGTTTTTTTGCTCCTCCTATTTATAACAAAACAATGCTAACCAGTGCAGACGCATTGGAAACAATAACAACTCCCCCTATCCATAACATGAGTTGTTGTTGTTTCTAATGCATCTGCACTGGTTAGCATTGTTCGGGGATGGATAAGGGGAACAAAAAACCGCGCCTATTGTTATCTGAACTTGTCAGATGTTCCGGCACCTATAAGCTGCCAAATCTTTCACTAATCTCCCTTTGCGATTGTCTGAGCGTGACCGAATCGACCGAGCTTTTTAATTGACGAATTCCACAATAACAATAGCTTTTTTGCTCGTACTACGGCAGTGATCTAGACTGATTGAAAATGGTGATTTTTCATAAAAACATAAGAAAGAGCTATCATAGTATGTATTTTAGGAACTGTAGGTTTGCTTTTCAGTATTTCTTTGATATTAGCAGTAGGTAATATGACAAGCACAAAAAAAAATCAAATCCTTCCTTCAAAAAACATGAAACATATTTTTAGCGCCAGAAACGACGAATATGGCTAAAATCTTTTTTTAGTCCCACATAATTTTTTTTTTTACTCGAATTCGACTCAGGCACATAACAAAAGACATCTTTGGTTTAGCTAACCTAAGTGAGAACCTACTATCGTTTTACAATTGATTATTTCCACCTGAAAATTGATAGTAGGGGAGCCCGGGATGCTAAATTTGCAGTTACTAAAGCGTCATTGGGACCTATTGGATTGTGAAGATTAGGTTCTAAAATGAAAAAAAGTTTATGTCAAGTTTTCCATTTTAGTGGGGGGGGAGAGCGTGTAAAAATTTTCAAAAACGTAAAAAAAAACAGTCACATGGAAATACTCGAGCGCGTCAGACATTCATAGTGTATACGCACTTTGTCTTTCTGATAACCGATAGATATTAATCTGACGATTAACTAGAGGGGGGTGGCCGTAAAAAGGGGTAAAAAAAAACAAAAAAAAAGTTATTCGAGCGTGTCAGATATTCAGAGGGAATGTTAAGTGAACCCAAAAAATTGTCCTATTTAAATGACTGACGATTTGGACGTGACCGAAAGTCATGACTGATTTTTTAAAATGTAAAAAAATAATGTGACCATGAAATACTCGAGCGCGTCAGATTTTTATATAGAGGGTTTAACTTGATATCTTAGTTGTCCTAAATGATAATCTGACAATTATATGGAGGGATATTGTTAATCTGACAATTTAAAAACAAAATTTTTTTTCGTTTCTTCTATTTATTGCTGGATGAAATAAAAACAATATGTACATATATATATATATAAATATATATATATATATATATATATATATATATATATATATATATATATATATATATATATATATATATCTATATATATCTAGAAAATTCAATCATTTATTGATATGAAAGTAGAAAAAAATATATATAAAACAAGTATTTTAATCTTCATCCTCACTGGACTCGTCTTCGAAGTTGGTTTCCAATTGTTCAACTTCCTCGTCATATGAAACTTATTGCATTAAATTCACTTAATTATTTTAAAACACAACAAACAAACCAAAACGTCGTACATCAACAAAAACTAACAAGTCATTGTGATCGGCTAGGATGTCATCAAGTTAGCAGTGCGAGGACAGTGCGAGGATTGAGAGATAGAGAAAGAGTGAGAAGGAAGATTGGCGCGGAGTGGCGAATACACAGTTCTCAGCATATATACGCTTCATCATTTATTGGTGGTTTTAGCTACATCGCCTCATGAAAACCGTCAGATTATATGTTTTTCGTAATCCTGATAGGATTTCCTTCAAAATAAAAAAAAATTCAATCGCGCTCGAGTTTTTCGAGGTGAGGTTATTTTTTTACAACTTTGTGACTTGCCCATTTCCTTATACCACGCTCAAATTGTCAGATTATTGAAATATACTCTTTTCTGGATGTACTTAACTTACCTTATCTTAATCTGACGCGCTCGAGTTTTTCTGAGGATCAATTTTTTTTTACTAATCTGACGGGATGCCCTCAACGCACCCCACTATATTAAGGGTTCATATATGGTTGGGTACATTACAGGGGTGCAAGGCTTCTCCCCATATGATTTTCTGACGCGCTCGGGTAACGCGCGAAATCCCCGCTTGGGCTCCCCTACTATGAGTCTGGTTACTCTCACATCAAAGTCAGCATATACAGGGTGGACAAAAAGTAGGGTATCACTTTTTAGCCGAACTAATTAAATTTGGGAAATCCGTATTTTATTGAACTGAAGATATAATTTTGTTTTCTATGTTCAGGCGAGTAACTCTATGCTTTTGGTTTATGATAGGTGATTAACCACGTGTTTCAGGTGATTTCTGTAAAAACAGGGCTATAAAACGGCGAGTGCGTATAAAAGAGGTACTCATTTTTCAGTACAGTTGTGTCCTGAACGATCTGCGAAAGTGAAATTCAAAAATTTTGATACAAAAGTGAAGTTTAGTAAGCTAGTGACAAATATAAAAATTATCAAAGCCGAAACTCTAGAATAAATTTAGTGTTGATCCTTTTTTTGAAAAGCATATTTTCCGGTAGACAATTAATTTAAGGTTTGTGTTTCTTACAAACATTTGTTTTTTTCAAGATTGTAGGAATTATCTTTAATGGATATTTTTTTCGTAGAACTATGGCATTGTCAAAAGAGATACGGCATCAGATTCTGCACCGAGAGGGCAAAACCATCGCTTCCATCAGTCGACAGCTCGGTGTTTCAAGGAAGGCTGTTCTTTTGTGGACTCGGCGAGCTCCAGGAAAAATCGAAGAGCGTAAAAAAAGTGGAAGGCCACATGTGCTACAACCAGCCGACAAGAAAAAAATAAGAATGCTGATCAAAGATAAAGTTGGAGTCGGAACAAGGACTGCGACGAAAATCCTCAACCAGTCGCCAGAGTTCCAGTGTCGAGGAAAAAAAGTCTCCAGATCAACCGTCAAAAATTACATCAGGAGCCGCCCATGGGGAAAACATTCATACGTGAGACCAACGAAGCCGCTTCTAACCGAGAAGAACATTGAAGACAGGAAAAGGTTTTGTAGAAGATTAATTGACGAAGGTTTTACCCTGGGCAATGCGAGGGGCAAGAAGCAACGAGCTCGCATACTTTTTACGGATGAATCTCCGATTGAACTCTTTCCGAAACCAAATCGACAAAATATGCGAGTAAGAACATCGAATCCAAAATCAATTAAACCAGTGCAACGACCCAAACAAGGGCTTAAAATTATGGTGGCCGGTGGAATAAGTTTATATGGAAAATCCGAACTTATCACCATTGACTAAAATTGTACGGTTAATGGAGAGTACTACCGAAACAAAATATTGCCGATCTACGGGAAGTGTCTGAACAACCGGGGCCAATATCCAAGAAGAATGTCTCCCATTTTAATGCAAGATGGAGCTCGCTGCCATACCGCGAAAGCCAGTATATCGAAGGCGAAAGAGTATTTTCCAACGGTTTGGACGGATTGGCCAGGCAACTCACCCGATCTTAATCCCATTGAAAATTTATGGGCAATATTGAAGGAGGCAGTGTTCAACGAACCTATACCAACCAATCTTCAATCTCTAATTGAACGAGTACGAAGTGAGTGGGCCCAACTAAGCAACGACCACATTTTCAAACTTTGCAATAGTTTCCAAAGGCGGATTATTCAATGCCACGAAATGGAAGGGCATCACACCAAATATTAAAGTCGTGAATTATATTACTTAATATCTAAGCTTAATATATAAATTAAAAACAATAAAGTGATTTTTATATTTTTCGAGCTTTTTAAAAAAAATAAGTGATACCCTACTTTTTGTCCACCCTGTACATTTACTTTTTTAAAAAATTCTCTAAGGAAAGTAAATCAATTTCAATTTAAGCGATTGTTTTTTCTTGGAAAGGATGTTTCTAGATCGCCTTTACGTGATGCATCCTTGGTGACGCAAAATGATTTATCTCCCTTACGATACTTCTGGTGATGCCAAGCAAAAATACTGGCTCATCTAAGGAGATCACTCCTAAGCATCAGTCGAAGGATTATCGGCACGATTTACTTTTTATTCACGGACTACTCTATGATCCAGACTATGGCTTTTGCGATGGGCTAGTGTTTTCGGCATTCTGGACTTAGTCATCTTCTGATACGCTTGTGATAGAGTAAAATTTACTCATGAACTGTGCTAATATTATGATCTCCGTCTGAATAAAACCGATGCGGGTCTCCAGAAACGCTCTTAGTTTAATAGCCAGTAAATTAGCAAACCCTCGCGTAGTCCCTTTGATTTGCATAGATAACCACGGATAAGATTTGCATAGATACACATTCGAGCTAAGAAAACGGACTTGAATTAAGACCTAACTGCATTGATGTCGGATGAAAACCAAAATTCAAAAAAAATTCATCCGAAAATTGTCGGGCAGAAGTTCTATACCGCAACTCAGTCAGGGCAACGACTAATGCAAGATGGGAAAATGCTGGACAGCTTGCTTCACTGTCAATCGAAGGGTAAGTCGCCAGAAAACCAGTCCACTCTCCACGCTCAACTTTTCCGTATCTCTGTGTAAAAGTTCTGCAGAAGTTGCTGCCAAGCCTGCTCTGCGGACATTCGGGAATTCAATCTTTTCTCCCTTATTTAGGTGCATTACAGTAATAACGCATAGCAGCTGGGCATTGACGAGAGAAAGAAGACTGTGAACAGCGGAATCTACGAAGAATGGTAATCAAGCAAACTTAGGAATCCGATGTAGGAGCCTCCTGCGTTGCGTCTGATTCAGGCACCAAATCAAAAACGTGTCGGGTCTGTTCGGGTATACAGAATGCGAGGAAATACATACTTGTCGGATTCCAAGAAGGTTAGAAATCTTCTCTTCCGAGACATTGTCCGAAGAGAGCAAAAAATCTTAAGCGGGCAACGTGAACTGAAAGGATTGGTCTTTTGATTCAGACTACTGTTAAATCAACTGCTCAGAAATGGCAATGGTTGGCTATGTAACCAAACCAGTCTTGCTAAGAGGAGTTGAGAAAACGAAAGACTATTGGTGCTATTAAAGTTGGTGCTAAAGCTGATTACCTGTGAATGCTCTGAGGATTTGTACACGCTAGCAGCAAGGAAATTGGGGAAGTTCGAAAGGCACGAAATTTGTAGTAGGGGTAAAAAAAACTTAATTCCAAGTAAATCAAGATCCGGAGTGTGGACTGCAAGTGAACATACACCTAGGTGAACATATACCTATAATCTGAACATATACCTAGATGACCTGAAAATCTTCACGCCGGAAAATTTAGCCCCTACTGAAGGTGGAGATAAATTATCCGTTTCGGTAGAGAAGGTTAAAGACAAACGACCCTCTGTAACACCTGAGTCTTACTGAAAAAAATCTGCTTCGAAAAATGAAGGAAGTGATGTCTAGGGTGATCTTTTGGATCTCAAATTGCGTGAAGAGATGGAAAAGGTCGTTGAACTTGACGAGGAGCTGCAAAGTACTAAAATCAAATCAGATGAATGTTTTTCAAATTAGCCTTCATCAATCAAAAGCAGTGCCATCTATCATTTCCAATCTTCTATCTGTACAGGACGGACGCAGGAAAGACATTGCTCAATTAAGAAGCATGGTTTGTTAAAATCGTTGTCTGCGGTTAATGATTTGGCAGATAAATGCTAATGCGACCTGAAATGTTTGATGCCTGCAAGGAAAGGGAACTTTTAGCCAGCATTCTCATTGAAAAGTTCATAAACGTCTTCACACTTTCAAACTTCAGTGACAATAAGAATGCTGCAGTTGTAAACGACGTGAAGTCGAAGTTATTCTGTATAGCTTCATGCTAAATCACGGACAATGAAAGCTTACAATGTACAAAATAGTAACAACGTTGGGAAACTCAATAATGAATTACAGAGTAGTTTGGACACCAACAAAAGAGGTGAATCATTATACGAGTTCATCTTGCCTAGCAATCTTGCCATTGCAAATAATAACAATGAAGGCTCTTCAGCAGCTCCAATAGAAGTTGGAGCTTAAGCTTTTCAAAATGCAATGCGTAAGGCGAAAATAGTTTCATTTAAATATTTGTGGGCAAATGTTGAAAGTACTAATAAAGCCTGTCACCTCCGGAAACTTCTGTATAAATCCTATTGCTTCAGGTTACATACAAAGGTCTGATGTAAGTGGGACTTGAAACAGCTATGAGACGGTTCTAGTTGTAATGAAAACTATTGAGTTCATTCTTTCAGACTATTGAAGAAACCAGGTCCGAATAATATAATGTTGGTTGATATTCAGTGGACATTAGAGGGCACGATGACTTGAGTGATTGTTCTCTACAATGCCGTATATTCCTATTTGTAGCCAGGGAACAAGAGTTGAAAGACAAGACAAGAAAAGCGTCACACGCTAAACCAATAAATTGAGTGAGACTGTGGTGTGGTGCATAACTAGCACTTTAGACACAATATGCTTAAACAAATCTGCGACATACTGTACCAGAAAACTAACTTGCTTGAAAGGAGTACATGCTAACTGCATTCAATATTATGCGCTCACAGGCAATTGAGAATGGATGTCAATTTTCAACTAGTTGAATTCATAAACAAGTTACTTAAAAATCAGATTTCATACTCGTTCTTCAGTGGCTATGTCTCACTATATTTGTTATATGTCTCACTTGATTTGGGATTTAACCGCTAATGAGCTATAATAGCGTATGCAGATGACATTGCTATTGCCATATTAGAGAGTTTCGACCCTGTCGGAGAATTTAAATCATTCTTTACATACTTTCAATGGGGCCAAAAATGTGGCCAAAGTGCTAGCTCTAACAAGACGGAGCTAGCGCCTTTCACGCAAAAAGTACTGAGTTCAAAGCTTCGACTTATCAATTAATAGAACACTGCAAAGCCTTATTAATAAATAATGTAAAATATCTGGGAGTTGTTCTAGACTATCCGCTTCGATGAAAAGAAAATATTTCACTAAATGCTCCTGATTCATTGAGTGCACTTTACAGCTGTAAGATGAACCTAAGAACAATTTCAGGTTTGCAGCCTTGCATCATCTCCTGGATGCCCAGCTATACTTCAGGCTATAAACCGGAGGAATATAGAGGAAGTAGCCAGTATTGATAACAAGGCGAAATTACTCTTGGTGCTATTTCGCTTGCTTCCTACCGATTTGCTTGTCTTGCAAAATACAAAGTGCACAGCGAGAAGACTTCTTTTTGGTAGCCCCACGACTAGGAGAAATCTAGTCTAGGCTAAAATCATGTCTGAGTGTCAGGAAGAGGAAATAGATTTTTGCCTCTTATGCGAGCGCCCGTGACTTGCTGGAAGAAAAAAGCAGTATCACAATGCGTCCATGTGTGCTTTTTCTAGAGCCTGTTGGAAAGTGACAGTCGCGGATTTTACCTGCTTACCTTTTTCTTGCAAAATCTATAGATTGGTAACTTGAATTACACAGTTGATGCTTTTGCAACTTTTCTCTACCCACATTGGGCGCATATATTCACTAAGAACTTAAGCTTTAAGCTACACATTGTGGTCACTTGTAGAATCACGTTTTCATTTGATTTCAGCACGTTGTGTATAAATTAACTTTTTGAAGCAGATTACTCAAGTTTGCAGAGCACTGAATATAATTTTTACACCATTTTATTAAGAACCAATTTTCTAAGTTTAGTATAATTCATTCAAAATGTAACAATATGCGACGTTCAGCTTATTAATTTTATAAATAGCTTGGATATTGTTTTCTCTCCGCCATCTTAGTCTAGAAACGCCATAGATAAGCTTGTGAGCTTATGAGGCTCATATCAAAAGCAGTCTTAAACCTTAATTTAGTCAAACAGTGACATGTTTTAGTAGTTTTTTCGACAGCGACATTTTCGAGTCCATCAAAATGTCATAGGTGGAAATTCTCACCAGTTGAGTTTTACCAAAGTTTCATTCGTTGTTTTCAACTAAAACAAAAAATTACATTGCAGTTAGATTCTGCAGCTAACATTAAACAAGTTATATTTTGTGTTTTTATTTATTTTTTTTTTATACAAAAATAGATACTACGCTTTTGAATTTTACTTCCACAAAGAGATTTCGTTTAAAATATGAAACCATACTGAATCCCATAAATATGTTTTCATCCTAACTCTCTCCCCCCAATAAAATAATCTCCTTGTCTAGACACGCTTCATGCTAATTTGGCACTATTTCGGCTGGCATTCACGTCTGTCGTCTATGTTTGTACCGAAATCCCGTGCCAAAATCTTCCTTACTCATCCGTTAAAAGTGTGTGTACAACGACTGCCAATTTCGCTCTGTTTTGTCATTTTTTCTCGCTCGAATATTTTAACTAGAAACGAATTAATTAATACGGAGAGCGCAATTCACAAGCCACTAATATCTTAATTCATTAAATAGATTACACATGGCGGTCGGCGACCAGGGATCATAAAAACAACTAACAAACGAGTGAAGCAGCTCAATAAGACCAATCCTTCGTCTCGGCTTTTCGAACAAGTCTCCAAGGAGCTTTCAGGAATAAAATGACATCATGCATCGGATTCTATATATTGTTGGTCGTTGTAGAAAGTCGTTTGTTCAGTTCAGGGATTCGCGTGTTTCGGTGCCATAAAAACAAACGATTATTTAAGAGGATTTTGTGATCATAGGCAAACTTGCGAAGAATTACTTCAGGACACTAGCTCCACATCGTTGGGAGGACTCACCTAAGTGTGTGTAGACCTAGTTGAGGAGAAACCTAATTACGACTAATTAAATCAACGGAATTAGCACTCACGTTAGTCATACCATGCCGTGCTGATGCTATAGACTCACTTAGGTTATATAGCGAGCTTGCGTCGTAGATGTTGCCAAAGTTTATTTGTACTTATGGGAACAATTTTTCACGATGACACAGGCACTGAGCACTGCAACTGTCAGCTGCGGTAATAGTAAATGCCGACAAAATGTTTTCAAGTGAAATTCGAAATGATGAAATGTTGATAATTAGTGTAATGGTCAGAATAATCGTGTTTGGTGACAATATTCGGTACGACTACAAGAGGGAATTGGATGATTAGCTGATTCATCAAGTTTTTTGAATTTCGGTTTAGTTCGCTTTAGTGATGGGCGTTTCTGTTGTTTTCAAAAAACGAAAACGAACTGTTTTTTTTTTCAAAAACAACTGTTTTTTTAAAACTGTTTGAAAAAAACAGTTTGAATTAATGAGAGAAACAAATTTTATGCTGTACGACAATTAGAGTTGAGTCGTATTAGGATTTTCACGTACTAGGTATAACTAGTACGAGTACGAAAAAATACCTGTTCCAAATACCTATTTGAAGTATGTACATGTTTACATACAATGCATACGATTTGCAGTAAAGTAATGAAATTGACTAATATGCCCCCCTCCACCCTCCAGACACAACGTTCCCAAGCTAGAATGGTGATGGTGCAAGATTAATCTAAAAGGATACCGAGTCATTAGTCTGTGCAGCTTGTTCGTAACTTTCCAATGGTCGGTCATTTATTTGGCAAGTCTTTCTCCAATCTAGGGGCCATCTAAAGAAAAACGATCAAATTCAATCCATTTAATTTGCTTTTCATTTTATTATGTGCAAAAAACACCTCCTGTCGTTCAAATGACAAAAGTAAAAAAATTACTGAGATAGGACCAACTAATCCTCTTGTCATCTATATGACTTTTCATCGAGCGATCTCTGATACCAAACTTTTCCTGGCTAATCTAAAACAGTCGGATTTCCACTTTGCCTCACTGAAGCATGAAATTTTTACTAAGCAATAAAAAAAAATGTTTCCTTTATTAAACATGCAGCCACTAGGGGGCCAACCTCTTCCGTAAGGCTGGGAATGAGTCCAGGGGCATCTTACCTCCCATGGTCTCGTAAATTTTACAACCCCGTTAGGTATGGAGACACCCTGGTGGCGACCTGCAGTCACGAGGAGGGCCTTAGCACACCCGGAGACGCCAACTGGTGAACCAAAAAGGATCTCAACCTTTTCCTCCTTGGCACTTTTAGTGCTACTTTTAGTTTTTCCACCGGATTTCATTTTGCCGTATCTTCGAAACTAGGCCGCTTTTTCCCAGACTTGTATGGAAATTTCGCCCGAAACAACTCAGAAAGGTGCCCGAATTCATGCTAGATCAAAAAAAAACTTTTTGCTAAAAATGGACGTTTTTGCCCAATATCCCCTATCAAAAATTGTTTGCCCTTAAAATATCATTAATTTACTCCCCGACCACTTTCAATCATCGAAAGCGCGGTAAAAGCAGTTTTTGCTAAACTATGGCCAAAAAACCCCTTACTCCCCTACAAAACCGAAATTTTTATATCACAGGTCTTGGCCCGTTATGTCCCAAACCACTCTAACCCAAAATTGGCCGATTTTGTCCGATTTCAGCTACTTTTGCCCTAAAAACTTTTTGAATATTTGAATAAAATACTTGCAAGTACGAAAATACTCGCAAGTACTAAAATACTGTTTTCCGCAGCTAAACAGTTTTCCACTGCCAAACAGTTCGTTTTAACAAACGAAAAACGGTTCGTTTAAAAAAAACGAAAAACGATGAAAAACGATTCGTTTAAAAAAAAACGGTTCGTTTTTAAAAAACGAAAAACGAATCGTTTTGAAAAATCAGTTCGTTTTTAAAAAACAAGAAACGACTCGTTTGAAAAAAAACAGTTCGTTTGAAAAAAACGAAAAACGATTCGTTTGAAAAAAACAGTTCGTTTTTAAAAAACGAAAAACGATTCGTTTGAAAAAACTGATTGTTTTTAAAAAACGAAAAACGACTCGTTTGAAAAAACAGTTCGTTTTAAAAAAACGATTCGTTTGAGAAAAACGAAAAACGATTAGTTTTAGAAAAACGATTGGTTTTATAAAAACTATTCCTTTTAGAAAAACTGTTGGTTTGAGAACTGTTGGTTTTTAGAAAAACGATTGGCTTTAGAAGAGCTATTCGTTGTAGAATAGTTAGAATAATTGGTTTTCGAAAAACTATTCGTTGTAGAAATACGGTTGGTTTTAGAAATGCTGTTCGTTCTAGAAAAAAAGTTCGTTTTAGAAAAACTGTTTATCGCTATTTGGAAAAACTGTTCGTTCGTTTTTTGCAGCCAAACGTTTTTTTCAAACTGTTTGGCGTTTTTGAGCCCATCACTAGTTCGCTTAGGTGTGAATCAAATTTTATTTTAAAAACAGTTAACCAGACGCAAATCAGTCTTAAGAAATGTCTAGCAATAAGCGTCTTTCTTTTTTCAGAAAGGCCAAAATAAGCTTTCAATTGAATTCTTTAAAAAAATCAGGACGAATCGAGGAAAAATTGGAGACGTCTTGCAACATATGGCAAATATATTAATGTCCATTCAATGAAGGCCAGGAATCAAAAGTTTGAAAACATATTTGATTTCAAGTGCTCTACAGAGCTTTTTTAGGCAGGATATACATTAATCATCCCCGTGCAAGGCATGTGCGGTATTTATGTCCTCGTAGATGGCTTAGTTCAGACAGTTTATATGGTGTGACTCTACAAAGTTTCCTACTTTGGTCTTCAGTAGCCCCATTGTTAGGTTCTGAGAGGCAGATCTATGTCTACTTAGTGACATCAGAAGACAACTATCTGTCTTTATGGGTTTTGACTATCCATTTCCAAGAAATAGCGTATGCAGATGAGATCTAAGCATCTGAGGCAGGTTCTTGGCCCTGTAGCGATTTACAATAACATTAGCAATTTTATTTCTTTTAAGAATGATGTACTCCTGGGCGATTTTCGAAGTTGTCAGAAGTATACGTTACACCAGCAGCAAAGTTTGGCGAAGCATACCGATGTGCTCTTCTCTCCATATTTTTTTTACAATAACTTAAGGGTAGCAAATATTTCTGCTACAGTAACAGAAGCATGTGTTCTATGTGAGAAAAGTCCCACGTGTTCTATGTGAGAAAAGTCCCACGTGTCATTCGATTAAAGCTAGTAAATGCCAGCTGCAGATTTAATATCTGCCATCGACAAACTTTTCAGAGTTTCCTTTCACGCACACATCTGAGTGGTCTCAGTCACTTCTGATCAAAAAAAAACTGCTTCATATCTCTTATCTGCTTCATATCTGTAAGAGATTAGTGACATTTGAACGTCCGAAGGCATCGTGAGAACCGGATACATCTCTCGTATCAAATCTCTAATGACATCCTGTTGTCTACCTGTGGACCATTTCAGCATAAGCGATGTTAGGCTGATCGATCTCAAGTTCTTTGGATTTGAAAAACCATATTTTCCAAGCTTAGGTGAAAAACTACCTTAATTTGTCGCCACGGTGACGGAACATATCCTAAAGCTGGACATTCCAGAAAAGATTCTTTTAGGTCTGCGCTCAGGTGGTCAATTCTCCTCTTCATTTTAGCCGGGGATGATATCCAGGCCAGGCGATTTGAAATTCTCACATGACATGATAGCGCTTTTAACCACAGATCTAGCTGTGAACCAGTATTTATCATGAATAACAGAAAGTTTGATCAGAAGCACAGAAACCTTCTTCATCTTAGCCACTGGAACGCTCTGAAATTGACTCTCAAGTAAAGTCTGCAGAAACTCTTTTTGCGATATTTTGAACTCACTATCTGCACGTATATGAGATTCCAGCTTAGCTCTTCCAACTTGCAGTCCCTCGAAGAAAGATCTGAATGATTTCGGCTTGAAAATGCTCACCAAGAGGTTCTGTAGGCGAGCCAGTGATCCTCCGTGAGGTTCTTACAAGCTCTGCATCTACTTTCGCTGATTATGTAGGCAGCTTCTTAGAAGCCTAAGATAGCTTAATTCAGAGTGCTCAACTAAGGTTTTATTGATTTCGGTGACTTTATTCTATCACTAGGACAACCTCTACATGGATTTGAGTGAACTTAACCTAATCAGTTTTGCTTGCAATTATTCTCTCCACAAAAGGTGTTTGACCCTTAGCGCAAGAGCACACCAAATAGCGGTAGGTAGAGAGTGAAATCTCACCTGATACGCACCCTCCAATTAATGATTCAAAATGTCCAGATGATCTTAGTTATCAGCAGGACATATTAATAACCACATTTCCGTAGGTCCACGAGCTCCTGTGTTGGCAACGAAAGTAGGGAGTCAAAAAGCTAGTAAGCTGATGCAACAAACTAGCATTTAAGCTGATTATTATTGCACTACTGCTTACCAGTTCTGAGTTGAAAACTGTCTAAGCGTAGTAGCATCAGGCTCCAAGTTGTGGCGGCACGAAATCCTAACTTGACCGAAGCCCAACCGAGAACCAGCCAGAATTGATGTTGCCCATCAAGAAGCAAAAGTTATTTGCAAAGCAGGGTACCCTAAAAATAGCCGTAAATGCCCTTAGTTGGCATTAGTGGAACGCCCTTTAATTCAACCCCGGCGAATGGTAGTAAGCCGCTTTGGCTAGCTTAACGCGGCTGGGATGGATTACTGAAAATGGGGCGATTTGCTCCAAGAAGCGGGATGTAACGTATAATTCATCCGATATGAATGTCTACTGTAGCCGCAATATGATAAAATAGAAGGAAAGGACCTTGTGTCCGTTCAGGACCATAGAGCTTTTGTCTTGTCAGGCTAGCTCAAGTCAGAGCCAGCCGAGACATGATGAAGCGCGTTTGCTAGTTGAAGGGTGCTGAAAAACGTAGAAAAAAACATTAAAGGGACCTAAAATGCCCCCCATCCAAAAATTAATCCAAACTGAAGCAGACAGCTTTAGGTGTTTAATGTTGTTGGGACTGACGCTGCCTTCTGAGTCCGACCAAAAAAAGATTATGGTCGGGAGTTCCTTCCTATAAAAACCATGCCAACGCTAAGCAACGAATCTTTTCATTTCCGGGCAATGTACTTGTTGTATACTTTTTGGCCTGAGACTTGAAATTTGAAAAGGTGTCAGATGTAAAGCTCTATTGTTTAAATAATTTGATGCGCCCGAAAGTTACAAAACAGTTGACTGGCAAGCCTATAATGCCGAGGCTGCACGCATGCCGAACGTCTCGTCAAGTCAAGTGCGCATGCAAATAGTGTAGGTAGGTAACATTCGTTCAGCAATTTGTTTATGAGCATTCCAAAAGCGCAAGTTGCATCCGTACTCATGCACCTTGTTTATAATTTGCAAACCAAATCGGTTTGTAATTATCGTCGGAGCCCGTGACATACTTTTTTTCAAATCCTTTTGACTCGATACCTAAAACCGACAAAATTTATTGCGACCCCTAGATTAGGCGAGCATAGAAGGTACTCTTATAAAACAGGCAAGAGACGTTAAGCAAACCATGCACACTCTCGGTTTGGAATGTCTCCACAACAGTATATTTTTGGCATAAAATTTGATAGGCGAACTGAATCATGTTGTTTTTCGCGTTTGGTAATCGCTTTGCTATTGGGCAATCCAATCGCAGGCAGTTTTATGATCGATTCAAAAATATGTTGGGTTTTTTCTATGATAATGCCAAAGTTCAATAAATTTTGAAGCGGATGATTAACTATGGTCGTAGGGAGACACATATAAGAGAAACCGATTACAACTAAATCCACTATTCTTTAAGTGCCACTCTTGCTACACCTAGTAGCCAGCTACTAAGACAACACAAGACGATTAAATATAGCTTTCAGCATATGACTGGATTCGAACCCGCGACCAATAGATCGCTGTTTTGGACTGACGGTTTGGCGAGCAGAGCTAATGACCTCTCGTTAAACGACAGACCTGCAGTTGCGGTTGTTTTAAGGCTTGGTGAAGCAAGCAATGAAGAATTTTGCGGTGCATGCTAAGTGCTATAGGATTAACGTGTTTCCAAAAATTTTTTAGTGCGAACAGCAATCACGAAAAAATATGCTTCTAGTGTGTGTGTGCCCACATTTAAGTTTTATCGTAAATTTTTATGCTACAGGATAGCACACTGACCATTCTTAGCTTGGCACACTTATCGCAATATTGAGAGAGTTCTGCGTGTGTTTTTCTCCCTACTTTCGCGGATGATTTGTTTTTGCACGTAGGACTGGCCTCCTTAAAATTTCCGCTTGCTAATTGTGGTTTTTTTGCACGTTGGGCCAAGAACTGCGGTTTCAGCTTTCGGCTCTGCTTGTGATTCTTACCCAATCTTTCGCTGCTATATTGTGCGTCTATGCTGGCCGGCAGAGAGTTCTCTTATAAAGTTGGGTCATCTCTACTTCAACGTATAATGAGCTATTCTTCATAAAGAAAATAGCTACATTCCCAGCCCGTCTGTCTAGCACCTAATATAGATTTTTCGTTCGAAATGAATTCCAGTCATTTTTGTTTTTTTTCAAACAACAGATAGGTATATATATCGCTTTTTGAAGCTGGACAGGAAGATCACATTTTCTTCTAAATTAAACAAGAATCATTCAAAGAATCATTCAAATCTACAGCTTAGTGACTTTCAGAGAAAATACTGTTTGCATTGACTGGGCTTTAGAGAAATTACGCAACTGTAAATTGATATCAGGATCGCAATTCCACCAAGAATAGATTCAAGCGAATTGAAGCCCAAATTTGCTTATTATTGAAACGAAATTCGTAAACTCATTAACAAATACTTGTTTTTTGTAAAAGGGAAAAGTATATTCTTAAGTATATTTCTAAGATTTTCGACTATTTTCCTTAGTATTTTGTCATCAAAAAACATAATACCACTTATCCTTTTTCGGCCATTTTTTTAGGTCTACTTTCATTTCGGTATATTTTTTTCTAATTATTTCGCGTTTTGTTTCAATCAACGACTTTTTTTATGCCTACCACCACATTCTAATTAATTAATTGGCCCGCAGTCAATAAATCAAACAAAGTAAAAGGACGAAACTGGTCAAAAAAACGAAAGGACTCGTCGTTGTCGTCATCGTCGTCACAGTCACTGAATGTGTCCCCAGGGAATATGAAGATGTATAATTAGTTTTTCTTGTCTCCTACTCCTTGTTGATGTTTATAATCATTCGTCTTACACGTTCCAACTACTTTTCTCATCTAGTAACAGTTTCTCCTTTTCCGACAAATATGTTCTTCGATTCGATCCATCCGGTCGAATAACGATTGCGCAGCATTAGCAAATTTCAGTTTATAATTAAAGAAATACGAGGACTAGGGAAATCTAAGAAATCGAAAAGAAATTATAGTCTTGACGCAAACGTAGATAAGTAATTTTATAGCTTTGGGCTGTTTATTTTTTTTAGTCAGGGTGGAGTTTGTTGCTGTGTCGTAGTGAAATCCGAAAAGAAGAGAAAGTGTAAAGGGATGGATAGTTTGGTCTGCAGCGGTTTATAATGTTTTGGATCCCAGGGTGGGAGAGTTATGGCTGGTGTTAGCTGAATCTACTGTCACAACTAATTAGCTATTTGTTTATCATTAGCCAAGGATGATTGAATTGAACGCTTTAATTATATGGTCATGTTTATTGGAGTCCGGGGATGGAATGATGAATGGCTTCGGGCTATGAAATGTTGTTCTCATCATTTTCTACTAATTGAACCATATCGGTTTACTTGCGCGAATGAGTTATAGCAAAACTTATTAGTTTCGACAGACTCGCCTAGAATATAATTAATTCATCAATTTCATGTATAAGACGAAGAATAAACTAATAAATTTTTAATTAAATATTTTTCTTTAGGTGTTATTTTTCAGTTTCTTTTGAGTTATGAAAATAATAACGAATTATGTAACTGTAGTAAAACAACAAATAAAATGACCAACCTAATTGTTTTTTTTGGAAAAGCTGTATTTAAAAAACAACGAGTAATAATTAGGCGCAATAAATAACGAATACAAATTAAGACAAATCAACTTTTTATCCTCATACTAATTGAATCAAACTTTAGATATACATCATTGATTCTAACTTATCAATCAAATATTACAAATTTTCAACTCATTTGTAACTGCCAACGCTCAAATTACGACCGATTAACACGATCCCCATTCAAAATATGCACCCCAGGCTACTTTGAATTTGCATTATACAATCAATTTGAGTTCTTTTTTTTCCCCGACTCATACCTTTTAAACTTCATCAATCACAACATCAATCAGTCAGCAGCAACTTTGTGATTTGTATTCGTATGTTTTTCATTCATACTCGCTCACAATTAATCACTTTTTAGTGCAACACACGCCGATTAATGTTTACAGTTTACCATACATCCTCTATCGTTCCATCAAATCCATTGACACTCAAACAGCCCAGCTTTAAAAGCTTTGACTTTGATGAAGTGCACTTTTCGATATTCGATTTGAATATGAACCAATTAATTCAATTTATGCAATCGAACACAACATTACTGACTAATTAATATTAGATACAATATTGCGCGTCGTATGCAAATGGTGAATGCGAATGTGATTCAGATTGCAGCTACACAGCTAGATGGTAGTTTCAATGAATGAAACACAAAGAGACTTCTAATTAATGTGGCTGTTTGTCGCATCAAATCGAGCTTGTTTGATATAAGTACAGAATAATGTGCTAAATTACGCGGAACTAAAGCGAGAAATTATTTGAATGATGAATTATGTGATAGTTTTTTTTTTCAATTTATGCGGATTGTAAAACTAACTTGTCACTTATAATGTCGGTGAGCGGCGTGACTGATGATAATAGCTTTGATAAAACTATTTTAATTGAAAATAGTTTGAGGAGTCGTACGAAAGATTTTATTTATTTTATCAGAATTCTTCCCTACTGAAGGCAATTAAGGCAGTATTCTGGTCTAGAGGTTCGATTTTGAGGTGATTTTACGGACGCAACGAAAAAAAACCAGAAGCATTTTTGGTATCTATTTTTTGATCAGTTTTTTATTAACATTTTAAAAGTATAAAAATGTATTCAAAAAATAAAAAAAAAATTAATGTAGATACAGGCCGGCGAAGTGAAGGCTAAAATAAAAAACTTGTCTCGTGGTTGATATGATTCCAACCTTTTTGGTGGTCTGAAACATACATTTTTGGTGAATTATGTAAGAAGAAGAATGTAGAATTCGTTTGACGTAGGCAATTTGAAAAAAACTTGTTTTTTTTTTTTCAAAAAATGGCGTCCATGTAGAACAAAAAGTCGTTTTTTGCCTCATTTTTTCAGCTTTGGGAATTTTTAATAAATAGTAGAAAAAACAATTTCAAAAATCCCTACGTCAGACCAAATCTAATAGTGCTAGGAGGGTTTGTGCAAAATTTCATGTAAATCTGTCCATTACAACTAAAGATATCATGTTAACCGTATCGAAAAAAATTGTTTCGAGAAAAACGCATTTAAGGTTTGGAGTCTCGTTTCGGGCAGTCTGAGTCGTTTAATGGTATGTTATACTTCGATTTTTTTAATCAGAGATCCCCGTCTCATGCAATTTTCTTTCTTCAACTTCAAAAGCGAGATTTTCGGGAGCTCTTTCAGCTTGAGAAGCTCGTAGCTCGGAGCAGTTCAGTCGTTGTTGATAGCGTTTGTTGGTTTAGTTGGCGTGTCACAAAAATAACTGTAACTCCAAAAATAATTCGAATTTCCGAAAATCCTTTAAAAGCTTATTTTTAAAGGTCTAAACTTTGAAAATATGCAAACAAAAACAAATCGATTTGATCAAATTTCTAGACCAGAATACCCCATTAATAATAATATTGTTTGAAAAGTTGCTGGTTTGAAAAAATGTCATTGATGTCAATGGGAACCTAGTTATGTGAGTATTTTAGTGAAAATATAGCCGATAACATAGGCTGAAGTAAATAAATAATTAAAAGGAAAATAGAAACATGAAATATAGGATCTTTGATAGTCAATACTAATTTTACAAAGAGATCAAAAGAACAGAGCATTGCAAAAATGCATTACATGGGGAAGATTGTATTAACTCGACCATTGTGAATTAAAATAACATACTTCAACATTCTTATTCGAATAATCTATAGGTATCTCCTTTTGAAACGTATCCATTTTGCTTTGTTTTAACGTTTTGCTTTAAAAAATTTTTGTTTTGTTTTGAAATGAAATGAAACAATTTTGAGCTTCAAGACCAGCAAATTTGAGTAAGTAGAAAAATTGGATAGCACTCAGATCAATTGTTCTGACCCATGAGCTGCGGTTTCGGTTCTAATAAATCATTGATTATGACTTAATTCGAAGAATTGAAGTGTTTTCTAGTGAAAGAACAACCAGAACTTAAAAAAAGTAGACAAGAAGAAGTTTGCATGAAGTCTAGAATAAACGAAACAGATCTCTGCAAGAAGAACATTTGCAAAAGCAGCCGAGTTAGAGGGCCATAAAAAAAGTTGAAGGCGGGACCTATTTGAGCTCGTATGACAACTCGAAACATTTGCAGAAAGTATTACCACAAGTAGAACATGTTCGACCATACAAGCTAAACACTTTCCAAAAGATGTATTTATACATCTTCAAAAATTGATAAGCGTGGTGGTGTCTTTTTATGGAAATCATGTAATAAAAACTGGCAGTCCTTGACAAAAAAAATAGCAGAGGCAAGGAAACGATATTCAAACCAACACAAACTTCTAAAATAAGGGGGAAAAAACAATAAAAACAGAAGAAGAAAGGGGAGATTATCTTTAAAATATCTAGCAAGAAATTGAATTACATCTAGTTTCCAAAGGACAAATTGGTAAAATAATTTGCACTGAAAGTTAAAAAAAAAATTATATTAGGCTAATTAAATCAATTACAACAAAACTAGCTTCAAGACAACGTGAAGCTCATAGTTTAACAATCGTTAAAAGTCGACTTCCAAAATGAAGTCTCAACAATCTGAATCACAATGGGCCTTTCCACACTTGTATTCTTGATGCACTCCTCAAACCGGTTTGCTGGGCAAGAGACGGAATAATCAAGGGGAATTCTCTACTTTTTGTAGAGAATTCCCCTTGATCCTTCCGTCTCTTGCCCAGAAAACCGGTTTGAGGAGTACATCAAGAATACAAGTGATGAAAGGCCCAATCTCTTTAAATGCAAAGGAACTACGGAAAAATGCATTAAATTAAAAAAAAATCCTAATTTCGAAACTAGTTAGGCGTAGCCAAATGCTAATTATGTGTGATGGAGTTGAAGATTGTTCGAATTGACACACTATTAAAAGGGCGAGAAATATGACCGTAGAATCATATTAGCCACCGCGAAAATGTATGTACTGGGAAACGACAAAGCAATCGCAGGAGGATTTAACTGCATTTTCTGAAGAAAAAAATTGAGTGAATCGGAGTTCTGCAATAGAAATCCCAAAGACGTCATACTTGAGAGCCAGCGCGTGAATTTCGAATTATTAGCTGATTGTGTTAGACGAAAAATGCAGAGGCTATGTCTCTGTGCTTTTTTGAAGTTCGAGCTGATCAGCGAAGTTCTAGCGATGGTGATGTTTGCAATTGGAACGGGGCATCAACTTTGTGAGCTATTTTATTGAACTTTAGCCGGAAAACATAGGCATTTGATAAGTTTTTGTGACTTTGAGTGGATAATAAGGGCTCGTAAGATAAATACGAAAACTCGATAGTCAGCCATGCCAACGTGAAATAAACGAAGTAAATAGATTATGGAAATGACGGCCAAACTGAAAGTGTAGAAAAATCATAGACCATAGTTCTATATTTGACTTATATCATGGACATATTTTTTATGCATGGGGAGGAAAGACTGAAACGGTTGGCACAGCTCTAATCGAGCATATTTCTGTGGAACAAGGTAATAGACAGCGACTTAGCACGAGGTAGATGAAGCAGCGGATATATTAACTCTACCATTGCTAACTAATTTACAGGAGTATATGAAAACAGATGGCTGTCTCCTTTACTACCAGCTGACTAAAAATGTAATGGTCTTCCCATTTCAAACCAGGGTTTGGAGGGAACAACTGCGATCATAAGGACGTTTTGTGCCATACTGTAACCGTTGTGTACCAGGATGAAAGGTCAGAGACCAAGAATCGAAAGTGTGAACTGTTATTTTAAAACTAACCCCGGAGTTATAACCAATGTGGCCAAACTCAATATTATTCTCCTGCTGAAAATAAAAGAATGACGGTAAATTTCAGAATTGAGTAGTTCTAGAAACAACAGATAGAGTGACGATTCTTATATGATTTAATTTATTCTGATGATGTAACTGTATCTTAAAGCTTATTTGCACTTTGAATCTCATGTACACACAAGAGGATTGTAATAACACCAACACCAAAAAACATGCGCGTTACGGTCTAGAAGTTGAGCAAGAAATACAGTTGAATGAGATCTCAGGGGGTGGGTCGTCCCAACGATTGTCGGGAAACACTGATCGTTGTCTGGCTTGACCCACTGTTTTAAATGTTTTAACAGTCGGCTGTCGTTACAGAGTTAGTAAGGATTTATTACTTTCACTAATTTTTATATTTATTGGACACGTATTTTTTCCATTTTTTTTTTGGCATTGAGTTTGATTAGAAAATTATTTATTTGTCTATTTTTTCCTATTATTTACTAAATTTATATTTATTAAATTATTTTTCCATAATGCATTATGTTTCATCAATAATTGCGGATATATTTTTGTGCTAATTTCAATTGTTTCCTAGAAAAATATAAAAAAAAATATAAATATTTGCTAAGGCACTAAACAATTATCTCAATTGTATCGCTATAAGGGCACTATTTCTGTTCTTTTTTTTTCTTTTTTAAGGTTTTTTATGTGCGTGCTGTTGCGCGGTGGTCAAGACTACTCCATAACAGCTCCAGGTTATGGTAGTTGCCGGGTTCGACACGCAGGGCATGCCAGGTTCTGACCATCAAAAATTAAAAACGTTGCGCTGACAGCGACTCCAAAAAAGACCTAACACTAGCGATAACCAAGCAACCTCAACAGGAGCCTGGACGAAATCATAGTCGCAATCGGACTGAAAATAGGTCTTCCTTGTTACAGTTTCTAAAGGGGCACAGGTATTTTAGAAAAGACGTTCTACAAATCGTTCAGGTCGTAGTTTTCCAATAGCTTCGCTAGACAAAGCTATCTTACATTTTACGCTTACTTCAAACCGCCACTGCTACTAACATTGAGCTTCTACCATTGTTTTCTGTGCTCGGGTCTGCCTTACCCGGATGTTGTATGGTATTCGTTTCAGTGTATGCAAAATTGGTTTACAATCAAAAAGCAAAAAAAATCGTCACAAACTCCTAAGCCCTTAAAAAATAGTTAAACTGGTGAAAGGTTTACAAGTAGTAGT